>JASKON010000016.1:802500-3202500 GCA_036010255.1 Myotis pilosus
TCCGCGGGGTCCGGGTCCGGGTGAACGTTCTCCTGCGTGTCTTCCTCGCTCTCTTCCTTTACTTCCATGGGACCTGCATGTCACCGCCCGGATTCTTTATCGAGTACAACGTGTGAAGCACGTGCCCACGCTCTGAGGAAGCCACAGGCGAGGCGGGGAGAGAAACAGAAAGGCGACTTCGGGGGAGCGCTGGGGTATTTTACTCACTGAAGGTCACACCAACCTTCCTAACCTTAAGCACCATTTACTTTTATCACAAAATAAATACACTCGCGTGCCCTCAGGCCCAGCCGCCCGCACTCAGGATGTTCGCCCAGATACTCGTGAGGAGGGCAGGTCCGCGGCAGCCTCTTCGGCACGAACGTGAGCAAGTCCCTTCCCGCCAGTGACCTCGCTCCTTCCTGAAGCAGCGACGGTGCACGGATGTCATGTGCTTAAGCCTGATAAACATAATTACTATCAACATCCAATTGATCCTTGATTACAATCAATTATATTTCTGAAACAATCAAGCATCCGACAATTAAAAATAATTGATTCATTAGCCACCCCTTACTTGACAATTACACAAATGCATTATTTATGTAATTAAGCACATTTACAGTTCATTATTCCAAGTTTCATGCTATTGTCACAAAGCTACTAAAACTAAGCGGCTTCCTTTCTAATCTTCCTTCAGCTAACACCGAGGTCAGCGCTCAGTGCGCTCAGTGCGCTCAGTGGGGCTGGGTGCGCTCAGTGGGGCTGGGTGCGCTCAGTGGCCATGCTGGGTGCGCTCAGTGGGGCTGGGTGCGCTCAGTGGGGCTGGGTGCGCTCAGTGGCCATGCTGGGTGCGCTCAGTGGGGCTCGGTGCGCTCAGTGGCCATGCTGGGTGCGCTCAGTGGGGCTCGGTGCACTCAGTGGCCATGCTGGGTGCGCTCAGTGGCCATGCTGGGTGCGCTCAGTGGGGCTGGGTGCGCTCAGTGGCCATGCTGAGTGCGCTCAGTGGCCATGCTGGGTGCGCTCAGTGGGGCTGAGTGCGCTCAGTGGCCATGCTGAGTGCGCTCAGTGGGGCTGGGTGCGCTCAGTGGCCATGCTGGGTGCGCTCAGTGGCCATGCTGGGTGCGCTCAGTGGGGCTGGGTGCGCTCAGTGGGGCTGGGTGCGCTCAGTGGCCATGCTGGGTGCGCTCAGTGGCCATGCTGGGTGCGCTCAGTGGGGCTGGGTGCGCTCAGTGGCCATGCTGGGTGCGCTCAGTGGGGCTGGGTGCACTCAGTGGGGCTGGGTGCGCTCAGTGGCCATGCTGGGTGCGCTCAGTGGGGCTCGGTGCGCTCAGTGCCCATCTGCTTTCACAGTCTCCTGGGACAGGTCGGAGCTGTGAGACGCAGATGGAGGACCACGTGTCCCACACGCACACCCACGGGCAGCGTCACCGGAGCCAACGCAGACGGACACATCCGTGACGGTACAAGGAAGACGGAACGGTTCCGGGCATCCCCTGAATCGACTCAGCTTCCTTTAAACCTCCTAACGGCCGGTCCTGGGCTTCTCACCAGCCCAGCGTGCAGAGGCACAGGCTGAGGGCTAAACCTCCTCCTCGGGTGTCAAACTGCCTGGCCCCGGGCCACCCTGTCCCGGATTCACACACGCGTTCCCACCGGCGCCCGGATGAAGGCCTTCCCTCCTTCTCCCCCTCGCAGACCCGGGCGCTGCTGCCGGCCTGGCCCCTCTGTCACTGGCTAAATGGACGGACACACGGACAGACAGGTGGACAGAGGGGTGGCAGGGGATTAAGGAGAGGGAAGCGCATGCAGACATCATTCCATTTTCTCTACGTCGGGCTCCTCTCAGAGGACTGCGATGGCATTTCCAGGCCCGACAGGGACCCCCGACGACGGCCAGGAAGGGCCCCCTACTCCGCGCTCTGGGTCACTGTGAGGGAAGCCATCAGGGCCCACGGGAGGGACATCCCAGACAGAGTGACCGTCTCCACCGCACAGGTGGGTCTCAGGAAAACACTGTGACGCCACTTCCCAATGGCAGTGCCCCCGACGGGGCCCTCACCCGCTGCAGCAGAGGGGCAGGGAAATGCGGTCCCACCTCAGGCACCTCTCGGGTGGGATGGGGACGGACGGACACAGGGACAGGCAGAGGCAGCGTTGCCCGGACGGCAGGGGCCGGGGACGAGTGCTCCCCGTTAACAGACCTCGGCCTGCTCACGGCCAGCCCGGTGTCCTTCACGCGTGCCTGACTGACCATAACTGACCGTCGCTGCAGTGCAGACGGGGGCGTGAGGTCAGCGGATCTCGCTCTGTAATCTCCACTTTGCTCTGCAGATTCAGATCAATATGGCTGCTTCCAGGGCAGCAAATTAGAGTTCTCTTATAACAAGAAAAAAACCACTTACTCACAGACGGAAGGAGAAGTTAGGATTCGGTCTTCCTTAGAGCAGGGAGGACTAGGGGAGGGGTCTATGCAGGAGGATGACTTTCGGGACGTGGGGTGCTGGGTTTGTGGCTGTCATTTTAAAGGGAGTTAGGAGGCCTTGTGGCCGCGGGGACGGCGATGGGCGCGCTAGGCTGACGGAAGCCCAGAGCGCTCGCCCAGCCGCCCTGCAGGGCCCGGTTTCAGGAGTCAGGAAGTAGATGGACGGACGTAAAGCCGGCGTTTTCCTGAACCTAACGCATCCGTTCTTCTGAACCTCGGCCGTCATCAACATGTCCATTACCGAGTCCCCATGCTCTGCAGGTGTGAGCAGGTCAGGGTGGAATGCCGACAGGAGGGCTGCATTCTGGTGCCATTATTCCCACAGGCGCTGGGGGAGTGTCTTCCTGGGTTGCTTAGAAGGGTCTCATCTCTGAAGTCCCTCTCCATCTCCCACACCCCCTTTCTCTCCGATTTCCTGAAATCCTGCAGAATCCACACGGCCTGGACCCTCCCAGGAGGAGCGCAGAGACTGCAGTCTGTCGCCTTTCTCCCAGCAACCTGGACGGGTCGCACTGTCCCTCTCACCTGTGCTCCTGCACTGGGCGCACAGACCCCTCGCGCCTCCCTGGGGGTCAAGGACACACCCCAGCTTGCAGCTCACCCGCCCGACACCCCTCACTGTGCGCCTCCACTTTCACGGTGCCTCACTGGCCTCCCTGCCACCCCCGTCTGGTCTCAGGCCGCTGAGTGTCAGCAGGAGCTGGAGTAACGGCTGTGAATGGAGCCCGTGGACACCAGGGCCACGTCCGCAGTGGGCTCGGGGCCCCCACGGCACAGCCGGCACTCGGAGGCAGCAGGCGCCAGGCGCCAGACCCCCGGGCAGCGAGCCGAGAGAGCCAGCCAGGAGCCCGCCTGCGTGCGGCCTCGTGTGTTTACTTCATTTTTAATCTCAAGAGAAAGACGAGCTAACATCATGGAAATGAAGGTTATTTTTGAAGTGAAACAAGCCCCACCGCCCCTGAAGGAGAGAAGGGGCAGAGAGATGGGGCGGCAGGCAGGCCCGGGGTGGAGGCTGAGGTCTCCGCGCGGCGAGGGGACTGGGTGCCCGGAGGGCCGTGCTGTGGTGCCCTCGCTGTTCACAAACGCTGCGTCGCGGGGAGGGTCCCCAGGGCGGGGCTGCGGCCTGACCCGGACGGATGGATGGACGTCAGAGCAAAATGTGGTACTTGAGCGCCCGGGGGACCCTGTTGATCACGAGCCGCCCGTCGTAACTCAGGGACGCAAAGAGCCAGGGGTCGGCTGAGGACCAGTCCACGGCGTACACGCTGTCCTCGTGCTCCTCGTACGTGGCGATGACGCCATCCTGCGGGGGCTCCTGGCTCCTGGGGGGACCAGAGACACGTGTGAGTGAGCCACGGCCCCAGCTTCTCATCTGCGCGACAGGAGGGGGAGTGCGGGGACCGCGGGAGCGCGTGGAGCCCACTCAGCCCGACAGCGCCTCGTCCCTGCGGCCTGGACGGTAGGCGCTGGCGTAAGCAGCGAGGGGCCCTGGCTCGGGGGTAACAGGGAACCGTCCCGGGGGATGGAAACGACGCCATCAGAATGCGGAGGAGACGCTGCCTGTGACACTGAGCAGAGGGACCTGGGCCGGGCCAGCGCAGCGTGGTCCTGGCCGGGCGGGCCTCCTCCCTTGACGCTCTCCTTCCCGGGAAGCCTGCCCGGTGGCACAGGGCGCCATGAGTGAGCCCCCGTCCGGGGGCTGACTACCCCGGCCGCAGCGGGGCTCCCCAGCACATGCCGGAGCTGCAGCCTGGCCCAGCCCAGCCCAGCGGTGCCGGTCGGGAGGCAGCTCCTACTTGTCCTCTGGGCGGCGCTCCTCCTGGTCGCTCAGGTCGTCGTCCACCAGGTGGCCGAAAGGCTCGGAGGAGATGGACACCATGTTGGAGAGGATGACCCGGCTGTCGCTGCTGCCCGTGAGGACCAGCTGGTCGTGTGAGTGGTTATAGCGCACGTTCCACACCCTGGGGGCAGGGAGACGGCGCTCACAGGGCTGGGACCCCTGGACAGGGAGCAGGGGTCGCCCGGCACCCACCCCGAGCTGTCCGGGCTGACGCTGGGCAGCGTCCCCCAGTGGGCAGGCTTAGCGTGTTTCTCTGAAACCGCCTCGTCTCGACTCCCAGCAGCAGAGACGGGCAGTGGCGGCACGAGCCTCTGTGGGGGAGGCTGGCTGCAGACAGAAGCCGCTCCCGGGCACCCCCAGCAGCAGCCTAGGGGGGAGCGCGGGGCCTGGGGCACACACCCAGGGAGCACAGAGGGCTGAGCGCCCACCGGCCGAGTGGCAGTGGAGGGGGCCCGCCCGCACACATGCCTGCATGCCTGCCGCAGGGCCGGCGCTTCTGCCCGCACAGCGGTGATTACCGAACCTGTTAGAACTGTGCAGAGCGTCTGGGCTTTTGAGTTTCTGGCTGCAGGACAATAGCTTCTGGTAAGTAATTCCAAGAACTCGGGGAGACCACAGCGAGCCCCCTCGGCGACACGGGCCAGCCTGGGTGAGGCCCTGACAGCAATGGGCTCTCACTATTCCACACTCCCACGGTGCACACATGTGCATGCATGCACACACGTGCACAAGTGTGCACACACACGCTTTAATAAAAACCGTTCCTCCTATGCACTGTGCTACAGCTGGTTTCACCTACTCAGCCGAAGCATCGCGGCCCACATTCCCTCAGCGCTTCCGAGGCAGGACGCTGGGCACGGTGTGCAGTGCCCACAGCCGTGCCCTGTCCAGGGGCACTGACCAGCCTGGCCCGCTGCCAGCACGTGAGCACCTGAGCACACTCCTCTCTGACGTCTGAGCCAGCGCCTCCCTCCTTCCCCACGCTCCCACCTCAGACACTCCGGCCGGAGTGAGTGTTTCTTCAGGAAAAGTAAGCCGGCCTGACTGGCTGACCCGCAGCACACGCTGAGCTGTGTGCCTCTCCGAGCGGCGAGGCCCTCGGCACAACAAACTACACCCACCCCCACCCCCGCCCTGCCCGCGGCCTACCAGTGCGAGTGCTCCTCCAGGGTCCGCACGGGCTCCGTGACGTTGCGTGTGTCCCAGAACTTGACCTTGCAGTCGTCCCCGCAGGTCGCCAGGTAGTACTGCTTGTTGGGGTTGAAGTCCAGGTCCCGCACCAGCTGCCCATGGGCGTTCTCCATGCAGTAGATCTGCCTGAGGGGGGGACGCTTGAGCGTGAGGCGGGGGGGGGGGGGGGGGGGCTGGCGCCAGACCCGCGGCATCCGGCGCCCAGGCCCCGGGCACCCAGCGGGGCTCCGCTCCAGGAGGCCAGGGAGCCGGCGCCCTCCTCAGCGCCCCCACCGCGGCGACGCGGCTGCGGCCTCTCCAGCAGCCCCCAGGGAAGGGATGGGACGTGTCTGGGAAGCACGAGGTGAGAAGGACACAAGGACAGGATGGGGGGACGCAGAGCACTGCTGGCACCGGAGAGTCAGGGAAGGGGAGCGAGAGGGAAGGGCTGCCGCTGACGGGAGCAGCACTGGCTGTGGCCGGGATGCTGCCACCAGGGCTGGGGTCAGACTCTCACCACGCGGGCCGACACCGCAGGACCTTCGCCGGGTCCCTGCAGCCCACCCTGCACCCGGCAGCCAAGGGCGGAGACGTGCAAATGCGCACACGCCTGGCACCGCCCTAGGCCGCTCTTCACAGGGTCTGAAACCACTGCCCCATCCAGCCCCGCCTGTGCGTCCTTCCTGCCCACACTGCCCGCTCCGCTCTCGGCCGCAGCTGTGACCTGTCCCACCATCAGGCCTATCACCCGTGGCCTCCGGGGGGCGGCGAACACCACGCAGCTGCCGACCACCAGGGCGCCACGTGTCTGTGCTCCAGGGCAGCCCTCGGTGCCTGTCACCTCGTCCTCCGGGTGGATCCCCGGCCCTGAGCCACGTTTAAGTCTGGAGCCGTGTTTATATCTTGCGCCCTCCCCGGATGCCAATATGTTTTCCTAAAATACCATGTCCTAGGCCCGAGGCTCTTCCCGTGAGAGAGGGGACGTGGGAAATAGGAACTGGGAGGGGGGGGGCGTCGCGCGTGCGCGGGCATGGCCTGGCTCCCACACGCTGCGGGGGACCTGGCTCAGGACCAAGCACAGCACAGCGGACAGCAAGCACCGAAGGCACCGGGGCGACAGAAGCGGGAGCATCTGCAGAGCGACGCGAGCGGAGCCCTCAGCCACTCAGGGGCCCGCAGAGCCGACCCGCGGAGGCGGGAGCTGCAGGGTGACACCCCCACACCACAGCCGCCAGGTCTGCGTGGGGTCTGCCTGTCACTCCACGAGCCTCCTGCCTCCAGACACTGCAGCTCTGCACCCCTTTTCAGAACGGTGACCCGAGGAGGAGGCAGTGTGGGGCCTGGGGTGGGGTCAGGACACCGGCCCTGCGGACAGAGGGCACAGGCCGCAGTGGCAGCCGCCTCCTCGCGGGTCTGCAGGGGCCTCGGGACTCAGCTTGAAGCCGTGCCCCGGAAGGCAAGCCCAGTCACTTGGTGACACCGTCCTCACAGCTCAGTGATAACGACGTGTGCTGCGGGGACCGGCTGCATCTCAGAGGCTGGCAGGGCTCCACCGCTCGCTGGCCTATCGGACCCCACCTGGAACAGAAACCGCTCCTCCCTGTCCCCCAGCACCGCAGGCTGCTGCACCTCACGAGGGAGACGACAATCTGTCACCGACAGCACAGAGACGGTGGCAACTAACCCGCCACCAGGGGCCCGACTGTCCCTCGTGGTCCCCACCCTGGGGACAGGAGCCCATCTCCAGCTCATCAACAGCCAGGGCTGAGGGGCCCCCGCGGAGCCCTGAACAGCCAGCGGAGCCCCCGCGGCCACGGCCACGACACACCAGCTCACGATGGGAGGAGACAAAACGCGACGCAGACAGACAAGCCACGTGCCCCACACCCATCTGCTGCGGGCGGCCTCGCGGGGGAGGGCGGCAGGCTGAGGCACCAGGCGTGTCACTGACCTCATGCTCCGCGTGTCCCAGCCTCGGACGGCGGTGTCGCTGGCCGTGGCCACCTGGGTGCAGTTGTGATGCGGGCTCCAGCGCCCCGAGGTGAACCTCAGCTGCCCCTTGCCTTCCAGCGACGCCGAGCTGGCCAGCTGCGAGGGAAGGGGAGAAGGAAGTGCGCCCGCAGGACAGAGCGGGCGTCACTGAGACCGTCGGGAGGGCGGCTGGGTTTCCGCGCTGAGAAAGTGTGAGCCTGCACTGAGGAAAACTGTAAGCCCAGCACAGCAGAGACAGACAGCGCATTAGTAACCGCCGGGAACAGGCTGCAAGGGTGTGACGAGAGGTCGTCAGCTCCCACGTGAGAACAACAGGAAATAAACACCTGGCTGCCCCCAAAGGCAGGCAGAGAGCAAGTGGGTCCACAGGGTGCCCTCCAGGCAGAGGACACAGCTGGGCCTCATCACGTGTCTGAGCCCCCCGCCCCCCAAGTCTGTCACACGGAGGTGAATACACCCCAGCAGGTAATGGCCTACTCCTCAGACACCCACCTCCCAGAAGGGAGGGGCCAGGCTGGAGTCTGGGGAACGGCTCCTCCTCATCTCACTTGCGCCCGCCCGCCAGGGATTCTGCGCCCAAACCCATCACATTGGCCACATCCTCTTTCCCGTCGGGGTTGAGGGCCTGTCCACTCAGCGACTGAAGGCGGGGAGAGCGTGTGGCCGGCGTCTCTGCCCCCGTCCCCCCGCACACAGCCCTGTCACTCCATCACCTGGACACAGGCCTCGCAGAGGAGCACGCTGAGGGGGGCCCAGGGCCGGCCGCAGATCGGACTCCCGGGTCACAGCCCCTCCTAGCGGTCATCGGGGGCTCATAGCTCAGTGCAGGGCAAGCGTCCAGACGGGAGACAGACAGGCCTGCGACCCCCAAGGAGCTAGAGGCAGTGCAGGGGACTGGACTAGAAACAGGGAGACCCCGTCTCCTCTCTAGGGCAGTGGCGACACGTTCGGACAGGACGTCAGGACGACTCCTTCACTCTGTGACCGCTCGGTGGCCGCCCGCCCAGCAGAGCCTGGCCCCTCCTGTGGGCCTGTCCAAGCTCCCCTCCCAGCTCGCACTCAGCACCCCAGGCAGACGCCCTGGGCTCCTGCTGAGGGCGGCTCAGCCTCCAGCCACACCGGCCGGCGGCAGCTGCAGGTGACGGGCTCCTGAACCCCAGCCCCCCACCCCCCGGGGTATGGTTTCAACTGGAACACGTCTAAAAGCACTAGTGCCCTTGGCACCCACTCTCCTCCCTCAAAGAGGCGTTCCTGCAGGTACTGTGGCTCAGTGGTTAGCTTTGACCTATGAACCAGGAGGTCACAGTTCGATTCCCGGTCAGGACACATGCCCTTCCTCTCTGAAATCAATGAAAACACTTTTCTAAAAAGGCGTTCCTGCCGAGACCGGTTTGGCTCAGTGGATAGAGCGTCAGCCTGCGGACTGAAAGGTCCCAGGTTAGATTCCGGTCAAGGGCATGTACCTGGGTTGCGGGCACGTCCCCAGTGGGGGATGTGCAGGAGGCAGCTGATCGATGTTTCTAACTGTCTATCTCTCTCCCTTCCTCTCTGTAAAAAATCAATAAAATATATTTTAAAAATAAATAAATAAATAAAAAGGTGTTCCTGCCTCAGGTCCTAGCACCGAGCAGGCGACCCGCTGGGTTCCTCTGCGGGAGCTCCAGGTGGATGTGTGGCCGGGAGAGCGCCGAGGCTCACGGCACCTTGTGCCTTGGGCTGTGCCGCTCGCTGCACCCTGCAAGGAGCTATTTATCTCCAGAGCCAGTGAAGGCTGCTGGAGCCCAGAGATGAATGAGCACAGATCACAATGGGGGGGCACCCCCCGCTGCCTTCACCGGGGCCGGGACCCCGCGGACCCGCCCCCAGGCCTCCCCTGGGCTCTCGCTAATGATTATAAATGGCAGGGAACCTCCCGTTTAATTGCAAAGGGTAATGATGCAGCCAGCCTGAGATGAGACTCACCACGCAGGGCAAGATCCTCCGACAATAAAAAAACGGAGGAGCTGGGTGTGGAGACGCGGATCGATCGGGGGCTCAGTATTAAATGCCACGGCCCAGGGTCACAAAGTGAGGCTGACAGAGTGCTGACGCTGACAAAAGAGGGGCCGGAGGACTAAATTGGTCTCTGCAGAAAGTAAGTCACAGGCTAATCGCCCACCAGAGCGCTGCGAGGAGGGGCGGCGCTGTGTGCAGCGGGGCCATGGCCGTGGCAGGACTGGGGGCCCAAGCCCTAAAGCCTGTGACTCCGCCCCTGGGCTCCGGGCTCCTCCTGCGGGGGCTCCTCTCAGGGGCTGCACCCACACCTGCCAGACCAGCAGCGAGCTCGGCACCCACCGCCCCACGCCTCCACCAGGAGACCCTCCCTGCCCGTCCTCCAGCCTACAGGCCCCGGACCTCCCGTCCCCCAGCCTACAGGCCCCGGACCTCCCGTCCCCCAGCCTACAGGCCCCGGACCTCCCGTCCCCCAGTCTACAGGCTCCGGACAACCCCCTTATCGAGTCTGCAGGTCCTGAGACCCCTCCTGAGACACGGCGAGGGCTGGGGCCCCACACCCACGTGCACAGGAACAGCCCACGTGTCTGATGACCCGGCCCTGAGCTCTGTGCATGACGGAGCGAGAGGAGGTGAGCTGAAGGGTCCGGGTCTCGTCCAGCGTCATTTCCACACTCGGGGGGACTAGGGAAGGGCTGCCTGCACCATATCGTCAGCACCTGAGAGGTGACCTAGCCCAGCCCTAGGGACAGGCTCCTGAAACAGAGGGGACGCGGGTGGGCATCTCCTTGCCTCACGCGTACAGATGTGACGAAGGGGCAGTTTGTCCATTCTTGGGGCCCATGTCCATCTGTGCTCGGCCCGAGGCCCAACACCGAGCTGCTTTCACCCAACAGAGGCAATCGCTCAATACTCTGATCGATAACTCAATTCGCTCACTAACCACTTCATCATTAACGTAAAATCCTGAAGACATGAATCGAGAAGTATATCTAAGTTTAGTCAAATCTCTCTCTCTCTAAAATCAATAACCTTTAAAAATCCCGTTCAGAAATTAGAAGCGGGAAACGGCGCTTGTTGCCTACCTGGGCCCGGCCAGAGCTCGCCTGCAGGTCCCACAGCAGAAGGTGGTTGTCCGCCAGGGAGATGACTCGCGTCCCGTCGCCCGTGGGCTCCCACACGACGCTGAGAGGAGGGGCACGCGTGAGCACAGAGGACCCCGAACCCAGCCCACCTCCTGCCTGCCTCCTCCCACTGCTCCCGGGCCCACGGCACACAGGCCCTCATGGGCGGGCGGATCGGGAACACGGGCGGCTCAGGGCCCCGGCACCTCTCGGAATGGCCTGGGAGCTGCGGTCAGTGCCAGGTGCCGTGACAACTCGTCCCCCCTCCCTCCCTGCCCTTGGCCGGGAAGAGGCCGACAGGCACACGTGCATAAGCATCGACTCCACGCCCAGCCACGCTCCTCCGGACACCAAAGCCCACAGCTACGGGCCACCGGAAGCAGCGAGCCGCCCAGAGAGCCCTCCCCAGACACCGGCCAGCACGCCATCTCCCGGCTCAACCAAGCGGCCGCCTCGGCCTCGTCGGGTCCCAGGAGTGGAGGGGGTGGCGGGTTTCCTTCAGGAAACTGCTGTGTGCCTCGCTTCCTCCTCATGCAGCCCTTCTCTCCGCGGGGCCAGGGAGGGATTTCTCTCAGAGAAGCTTATGTTTCTCAGTAAAACTACCAGAGGAAACAAGCAAATGCATTTCAAGAGGCTGTAGAAGTGACGCTTTACATCTGAAAAGGACAATTATATAATAATTTAAAGAGAAGCAGAAGGAGCCTGAGGCACGGGCGAGAACACTGCGCTGCTTTAGACATCACGCGGCGCCGAGCTCCTGGAGGGGGTGTAAGGAACGCCGCCCCGTGCCTCCGGGGGCGTCCGTGGCCTCTGTCACCTAAGTGTCCGCGGCGGCGACTGCGAGACGCCCTGGAGAACGGGGACGCGAGGCTCCCGCAGACGGAGGCCCCGGTCACTCGGACTGGACCCTGCGTGTCGCGGGTCAGCCTCGCTGTGGTCTGAGACCAGCTGCCCAGGACGAGGCTGAGTGCGGGTGAGGCCACAGTCCCCTCCTGCTGGCGCCCCTGTGCTGAGTCTCACACACACGCACACACGCACGCACGCACGCACGCCTGTGCACGGATACCGGGTAAGGGAGCTGACGCCTTCATGAGGACCTTGCTGTGAGGACCGCGGCGCCAGCTGCACCAGAGCTCCCCACGTTCACTTCCTGCCTGAAGGGGGCCTGGAGGAGCCGCCTCGATGAAGCCGGTGACCGTCCGCGGAGCACAGCCACGAAGAGGTGATCGGGGTCCCGCGCATCCAGCCCTCTGAGCACGGGCGGCACCCTGCAGACCTCCCTCCCACGGTGCCGGGCGGGCATGGTCGCACCCGCGGAAGCTCCCGCGGCTGTGGCACAGGCACTTGTAGGGACAGAGCCGGGTCTCGCCCTGCTGCGCGGCTGACAGGCGGGCCTGAGATCAGCCGCTGGTGACTTCGCTGCTAAAGTCCGACGCCTCCACCTGGGCGAGCTGACAGCCCCCTCCCCGTGACCCATCCCCGTCCGATGAAGGCACCAGGGTTTCCCGTCAGCCGCACATGAGGGAGGGAGAGGGAGAGAGGCAGAGGCATCAGCGATGACAGAGGACCTGGACCGGCTGCCTCCTGCACGCCCCACGCTGGGGATCGAGCCCACACCCTGTCATGTGCCCTGACCGGGACTCGGACCGTGACCTCCTGGTTCCTAGGTCGACCCCCACCCCGAGCCAGGCCAGCCGGGCTTCAGGTTTCTTCTTCTCGGAGGGGGCTCCGCCCAGGGAACGGCGGTGCCTGCGGCTCAGCAGGAGTGAGCACTGACACTGACCACGGGACGGGAAGGGGCCGTTGGCCGGGTGAGGGGTCGACCTGCAGGACCTGCGTCCCCAAGCCTCCCTCTGGTGGCCGTGGTCCAGGGCCCGCACATAGCACCGGGTGGGGCAGATGTGGGTGAGGACGGACACAGCGGCGCTGGCCCCTCCTGGAGCGCGGCTCCAGGCCGAGTCCCGCCATCCTGTCCTCTCCCAGAGCGAGCCTGGCAGCGCCGGGGCCGGCACGTCCTCTGAGGGATGCATCCGGCCGGCCCTCAAGTCCACAGGCCACAGGCCTCTCCATTCAAAGCCGATCCTCAGGCCCGGGGGCCGCTGCCTCGCCAGGTCCCTCCTGGGTGGGAGGACACAGCCCAGTGATGCCAGGAATGCGGCCCCCACAGGGCGGCTCGCGCAGCAAGCCCAGCCTCTCCCTGGTGCTCAGCAAGCCCAGAGTCAGCTGCAACCACATCTTAAAGCAGACTCTGGATCTAAATGCCAAACAGCAGTCTGGCTTTCCCTCACCTTTCCTCCTTCTCTCCCCGCCCCCCATGTTTTAAAAGCAGGCAGGGAAACACCAAGCAGAGCTGAAAACCCTCACACCCAGAGCCAGCACACCTCCAGGCTTCCCCACGGCACCTCTGCCGGTGTAGCTGGGCCTGCCGGAGGCGGGTGGGGAGCCAGCCCCCCGGCCCTTTGGCTCCTGGTGCCCGGAGCAAACTCTCTCCCCTGAACCCACCCCCCTGCACTGGCCAAGGGCCCGGAGGCATCTGTACACAGCGACCGCCCCAAGTGGCTGCAGCCTGCGCCCTGTCTCACTGCCCTGCCCCCAGTGCTGGTTCCTCCCAGAACACACACATGTGCACATACACACACACGCACACGCAGAGAGGCACACACGTACTGACACAAGGCCCGCAGGGAACAAGGTGCTGTTTGAAATGTGAACTCCTAACAGCCTGTCATTCACACAGACGCGCTCTGCCCTCGACCATCCAGGCCATTCCTCCTAGGCCGGGGGCTGCCCCCCGCCCCCCGCCCGCCCCCCCACACACGGCGTCCCCTCGCTCTGTAGGCCCGCTCTGCCCTCAGTCAGGACCGCGCTCAGGCGCACCCGCTAGAACCACCGGACCTGCCACTCTGCTCCCTTCCCAGCTTCCAACCTGCCACTGGCGGGACCGACTGGGCCCAGCTCCAAGTGTCCCTCCTCAGCAGTCCCTCTGCAACCATCCTCCCCGGGCCACGGCACACAGGCCCTCCCACTGCTCCCGGGGCCCACGGCACACAGGCCCTAGTCACCTCAACGGAGGCCACAGCCGGCCTGCATCCCAGTTACATGTTCACAGCGCGGCCCCCAGGGGGGTTGTGGCTCCTGGAGGCTCCCCAAGCCCAAGGCACCGTGGCCTCCGGAGCTGGCGGCACGTGCAGCCGGTGCCTCCAGGCGTCTGCTGGATGGAGCCTCTGTAGCTGGCAGTGTCGGCTAAGAAAGAGCTGACCACACAGAGGAGGCGGCTGGCTCTCTCTCTCTCACACACACACACACGCACACACACACACGCGCATGCACACGAACACGCACACGGGAGTGGTGCTGTATAAGTAAGACAACAATTACCGTGTAATGTGGATGCCCATGACCACATGCACCCACAGTCCCCTCTAGAAAGCCCAGCTCCTTTAACCTGCCCCGGCCTCACGGGCTGGTTCTGAGGAGCCGAGACCACGCGGGGGCCCGAGGGCAGGGAGCCGCAGGAACGGCTCCTGGTCCTGCAGGTGACACGAGGGACACACACAGGGGGGCGCCCACGGGAGGGCGCAGGGCCCGATGACGCGCACAGTGCACCCAGGTCCAGTCCCAGAATTACAGGCTCCACCTGAAGCGACAGCCGCTCCAGAGGCTGCCGATCGGTCGGAGTGCACGTGCGGCTACGGAGCCCTCAGCCCAGGGCCGCGCACAGCCCCCGCGGGGCGGCCCATCGCGTGTGGGCGGCGGGGTTTCTGTAACGTGTCCAACCTGGAAAACAACTGGCACTAAAACAAAAAGAAAGCGAGCAGCGTACAGCCAGGCTTCAGGCACCCGCCGCTCGCCCCCCACCCCCGCAGGCGGAGCCCGGGCTGCACGGGACGGGTCCGGACCTACCAGGCCACGCTGCCGTGTGCCGCCGCGCCGTCCAGGTCACACAGCAGCTCCAGGGCGTGCGCCGTGCTCGACGACTCGTCGGGGGACTCGTGGCTGCCCGGCTCCGACTCCTCCGGCATCCTCCACACCGCGGCGCACGTCAGCACTCTGCTGTCTGCGACTGGGGACAGGGGGTGTCAGAGGCGTGGGCGGCCCGTCCGCAGACCCCCAGGTGGCCCAGCGCCCGCATTGCAGGCGGCACGGCCGAGCAGCAAGCAGACGGCCCTGCTCCCGCTTAACCGCCTCTTCCCGGCTTGAAAACCACGTTCTGTTTCAGAACAAATTTAATTTCCTCAAAATCGATGTCCTCCGTTCTTCCTCAACAGTTAGTTCTCCAAACAATAGAGCCAACGGGCCGGGGGGCGGGCATGTAACTGGGGGGCATGAAACTGCTGGGAACCACCCCACTGGGCCCTGAAGATGCTCCCGGGATCTGCGCGTCCTCAGGCACCTGGGCGGCTGCTCTGTGGTGAGAGACAACGTGGGTCAGAAAGATGGCCGCTTGGTTTCTGCTGGAAAGTGTCTCAGGAAGACAAAGGGACGGGACTTAACATTATGTGATCAAAGTTAGTCGAGAGCTCCTGAACACAGTCCTTTCACCCGCTTCCCGTTTAGCTCTCACGTACACGCTCACACACACCCCCGTTCAGGAGAGGGCTGGGGGTGAGGAAGAACGCTCCTCGGGCGCATCTCCTGTGCAAACATACAAGGAAACCAAGGGCCTGGCAGCGCATTCGAAACGCTCACTTCCTAGCGGCCCCCAGGGCCCTTCCATCCAAATGCCAACGAATCAGCCAAGAAATGGGGCCGGGAACACGCGAGCAAGCTGCCTGCCTCCCAGGAAGGACCAGCGTCGCCGCTGTCGCCGTGATCGTGTCAGCAGGTGAATCCGATTCCCACAGGCCTCTGACCCCATCCCAGCGCACGGCACAGACCTCGCGGGGTCTGCACGCGATGGAGCCGAGGCTGAGAAAGGAGTCCGAGTGTCACATAGACACGTAACGCCAACACGTCCACTTCAACCACAAAACGCACAATGGCTTCCGTCCACAGAAGAAATTAATTGTTGCTGAAACTTTCCATTCGTCTTTCTATAGAGCCCAGGAGACCGGCAATGGCTGAGTACGCGCATCGCCGCAGAGAGGGCTGGAGAGGACTGAATGCCTGAAGCCTTCACCGACAGAGGCCCAGGCGGCAGTCGTCCTTCTCGGCGACAGGAAAACGTCTCGTCTGACGCGAGGGGACGAACAGCGTGAGGACCAGACCGTGGCACCGCACAAAACGAATGGAGCGCACAGGACGACAAAAGGTTCGGGGCAGTACAAACAGCTCTTACTGGGAGGTGGCTGGGCCAGGTCCTCACTGCAGACTCCTTCCGGAGCATTCTGCTCAGGCGTCAGGACATCGCTCCTTTCCTATACGTCCTGTTCACCAGGCCCACGTCATAGTGGGGGCGAAACATTACACACCTTCCCCTCGAGAAGTAATGCTGCATATTCCCACGCCCACTTAGCACTACCCTAGAGCTACATATGAACACGCCCACTTAGCACTACCCTAGAGCTACATATGAACACGCCCAGTTAGCTCTACCCTAGAGCTACATACGAACACGCCCAGTTAGCTCTACCCTAGAGCTACATATGAACACGCCCAGTTAGCACTACCCTAAAGCTACATACGAACACGTCCAGTTAGCACTACCCTAGAGCTACATATAACACGACAACTTAGCTCTACCCTAGAGCTACATATGAACATGACCAGTTAGCACTACCCTAGAGCTACATATGAACACGCCCAGTTAGCTCTACCCTAGAGCTACATATGAACACGCCCAGTTAGCACTACCCTAGAGCTACATATGAACACGCCCAGTTAGCTCTACCCTAGAGCTACATATGAACACGCCCAGTTAGCACTACCCTAGAGCTACATATGAACACGCCTAGTTAGCACTACCCTAGAGCTACACACGAACACGCCCAGTTAGCACTACCCTAGAGCTACATATAACACGCCCAGTTAGCTCTACCCTAGGTCAGTGATGGCAACCTATGACATGCATGTCAGAGGTGACACACAAACTCTTTTTTGGTTGATTTTTCTTTGTTAAATGGCATTTAAATATATAAAATAAATATCAAAAATATAAGTCTTTGTTTTACTATGGTTGCAAGTATCAAAAAATTTCTCTATGTGACAAATGGCACAAGAGTAAAGTTAGGGTTTTTCAAAATGCTGACACACCGAGCTCGAAAGGTTCGCCATCACTGCCCTAGAGCCACATATGAACACGCCCGGTTGGCACTATCCCAGAGCTGCAGTCACCACTCCTGGTTGGCACTGAACCAGAGGTCCTGACTGCTTCAATACGGCAGGATGATATGTGTAGGAAATTAGAGACCTTCTACACCACAGCATTAGAAATATGTGGGAACTTCAGCAAAATTGCTGAACACAATGGTGCTATGTAAAAATTAATTGGCCATCTATAGATTAGCAAAAATTTAGAACACAAAATTTGAATAAGTACTAACAATCACATTAAAAGTCAAACATCCAATACTGTCTGAAGCCAGAGGCGTGAGGCCCGCGCGTGGCCAGCGTGGAACGTGTTGTGAGAAAGCGGCCTGCAGAGGCGGGCGGACAGCTCGGCCGGAAGCTGCTCCCGGGCAGAGTCCCGGCCGCCCTCGAGCTCCAGCATCTTCTGAGAAGCCAGCGACCTGCTTCCGGAATTCTAGTTTCCATGGGGACGTGACCGCCAGACGGGCAAGACGGGCACGAAGGAGGCCGGAGTGGGTGGCTCCCACTCTAGCACCAGTCGGCATGACAGGAGGGCGAGAGCCACAGGCCTCAGGGCGACGGCCACCTGGCTTCCCACGATGCCGGAGGGCTGCACGTCCGCAGGAAATGAGCTCGCCCCTGCCTCACAGCACACTCCCAGGCCAGCTCCAGGCACACTGAAGACCAGACAGGAAATAAAACAGGCCAGGCTTTTCGAGAACGCATGGCGGAAGGTCCTCTCAGCCTTGGCATCAGCACAGACTTCGCCAACAGGAAGGAAAAGCACCAATCACAGCGGAGAGACTGACAACGCGGCCACGTTAATGCAGAACCTCGGTTCACCAGGACAATGGACCTAATCAAAACTAAAAACTGCTTCTCTCGGAAACACTGTTAAAAATGAAGCAAAACTGGGAGAACACATGCATGATACGTATGCCTGACAAAGGGCTTGCATCCAAAATATATATATTTTTAAAAACCTCTTATAATTTAAGACAAATGAGCCAATTTTTAAAAATGGGCAGAAGACTGCCCGGCCGGCGTTGCTCGGTGGTTGAGCATCGACCTATGACCAGGAGGTCATGGCTCGATTCCTGGTCAGGACGCAGGCCTGGGTTGTGGGCTCGATCCCCAGCAGCGGGCGTGCAGGAGGCAGCTGACCCATCACTCTCATCACTGATGTTTCTCTCTCTCCCTTCCTCGCTGAAGTCACTAAAGGGATTCTAATGGGCAGGAGTCTGAGTCCGATGCTCCTCAAACGAAAACGCAGGCATGGCCAGCGAGCAGCGGGAAAGATGCTCAACAGCCACAGTGCTGGAGACACGCCAAGTAACACAGCGAGCCACCCCCTGCGGGGCTGGGTCTCCTTGAAAAAGACAGGCCACGCCGAGTTCTGGCAGCACGCAGAGCAGCGGCCCTCCTGGCTCCGGGCGCGTGTACCCGCACAGGCGCGGCGGCACCCACTGACCAGACGCCCATCGCTCCCAGGAGAGCAGGCGTGGCCTGGCGACGGTAAGCAGCTGCCAGAGTCGGGGCGGCAATGATCACAGTGACCAACCAGGCCAGATGCCAGCCAGGGAGGCCGACTGGCCGAGGGCTGCAGAGCCGGTACCCCGGGTGCAGGCAGAGGGCCCCGCACGGAGCGCTGCTGGCCTAACATGCATGACAAACGCACAGACAATCGCAGAGGGAAACTAGCGTGAGGGCGCAGGAGGCTGAGGGGAGCCGCCCTGGGAGGTGGGGTGCTTCCTGTCGGAGCCAGCCAATGGCGGCACGGCAGACCCGCCCCAGGCTAGGAGGCCCTCCACGGGCGGCCGAGGCGTGGCCCTGCTGCACTGGGTTGGAGGCTCTCCCTGCTCCCTGCCCCCTGCCTCCATCCTTCCACCCATCACAGGCCCCACCTGCCAGCCAGCCCGCCGCACCCCAGCTCAGCACGGCTCCCAGGAGGCGACCTGGCAAGTGTGCCACCTGCACTGCGCCTGGCACCTCACATTTTATTTACATTCTCCCCAAAAATCTCTTTTACTTTCAATAAATCCCCTCAGTCTCAAAACTCAGAAACCAGGCACTTGGAAAGCGGCGCCCGTGTCCTCCCGGCTGCCGCCTGCCTGGGTCTGTGCCCTTGACGGGCGCAGCAGCCCGTCCCACCGGAGGCGGATGCCTGCTCTTGCTCTTGGCTCTGCCTTGGGCCATGGCACTTGCTTTGCCAACGGGGTGTTAGCAGCTGCGAGACAGGCAGAGACTTGAATCGCCCTTGCCCAGTCGAGCAGACTAGTGCCGTTGCCATGGGAGCAGGGATGGAGAGCCACTGTTCCTGGGAGGGTGGACCCAGCTGGTGGCTGGCACGGAGCCAGACACGCCCACAGCCGACCAGCCAACCCCGAGCCAACAGGAGACAGAGCGGACAGAAGAAAGGCTCTAGGCCAGCGGTTCTCAACCTGTGGGTCGCGACCCCTTTGACGGTCGAACGACCCTTTCACAGGGGTCGCCTAAGACCATCCTGCAGATCAGATATTTACATGACGATTCATCACAGTAGCAACATGACAGTGATGAAGTAGCAACGAACATAATGTTATGGTTGGGTCACCACATGAGGAACTGTGTTTAAAGGGCCGGAAGGTTCAGAACTACTGCTCTAGGAGCTCTGAGCACTGTGGTGTTTGTTAGGCAGTTTGTTAGCATCATGTGGCCACTAACTAAAGCAATACATGTGTGCAGGCTACTATCATGTAGCCACCAACTAAAGCCATATGTGCAGCCCTAGCTGGTTTGGCTGAGTGGATAGAGCATCGGCCTGTAGACCAAAGGGTCCCAGGTTCAATTCTGGTCAAGGGCACATGCCTGGGTTGCAGGCTCAGTCCAATGTGCAGGAAGCAGCCGATCAATGGTTCCCTCTCATCACTGAGGTTTCTCTCTCTCTATTCCTCTCCCTTCCTCTCTGGAATAAATAAAAATAAAGTCATACGTGCAAGCTACTATCATGTGGCCACTAACTAAAGCCACACGTGTGCTACTATCACGTAGCCACTACCTATAACCACACGTGTGCTGCCATCATGTAGTCACTGCCTGTAATCACACGTGTGCTGCCATCGTGTAGTCACTGCCTGTAATCACACGTGTGCTGCCATCGTGTAGTCACTGCCTGTAATCACACGTGTGCTGCCATCGTGTAGTCACTGCCTGTAATCACACGTGTGTGCTGCCATCGTGTAGTCACTGCCTGTAATCACACGTGTGTGCTGCCATCGTGTAGTCACTGCCTGTAATCACACGTGTGTGCTGCCATCGTGTAGTCACTGCCTGTAATCACACGTGTGTGCTGCCATCATGTAGTCACTGCCTGTAATCACACGTGTGTGCTAGCCTCCATCTGGTATGACAGCACACGGCTGAGAGGGTCCCTCCCCACAGGCTGTAACCATAACCACGTGGTGACACAGCACACGGCCGAGGGGCAGATGCCTCCGGGCCCCCAGGGCCCCACGGAGAGCGGCTTTCCCCGGGAGAACATGAGGGCGTGGGTCGGGAATGTCAGGGTTAAGGGGTCCTTTCCATCAAAGTTACAGTCCCTTCAGCACCTGGCAGGTCTGAACAATCGAGTAAGCAGCCGGGCCAGCCAACATTCCTGAAGAAGAGGTAGCAAGCCCTAACTGAAGCCATACATGCAGGTTGCTGACCAGGCCTGACAGCCGGCCGGTCTCCTTCCTCACTGCAGACATTCGCGCCCACCTGAGGCCGCGCCCGGCCAGTCCGCGTGGGCAGGACGTCGGGGAGCAGGTGGAGGAGAGTGAACCCTCGCTGTGCGTGCTCCCCCCACGGTGCTGGGCGCTGCACCCCCCTCGCAGAAGGAGACCTGCCGTGCCAACCACCTTCCAGTGCCTGTCTCATTCCCGACACGGCTGAAGAGCTTTCTGACAAGACCGGCCACGCCCCGCGCAGAGGCAGCCCAGAGGCTGGGTCGGCCCCGCGGGGGGAGGAGGAGAGAGTGGCCAGGGGTTCACCCTGGGGTGCGACAAGGGCATGAAAGCCCTAAGAACGGAGGTGCGCGCCTCCGAGGCCAGGCGGAGGGTCTT
This sequence comes from Myotis pilosus, assembly GCA_036010255.1. Lineage (NCBI taxonomy): Eukaryota > Metazoa > Chordata > Mammalia > Chiroptera > Vespertilionidae > Myotis > Myotis pilosus. The sequence continues at coordinate 823,393 of JASKON010000016.1, forward strand.
GTGTGTGCGGAGGTCTGCTCTGCATACGGCGTGGAGACGGGCAGTTTCCAACAGGACCAAGTGCCTGCAGAGAATCCGGATTCAATCAACACAAAGAGATGATGAGAGGCGGGTGCTGGCTTTAGAGCGGACGGCCTGGCCTCACCCGTAAGGTGCTGAGCAGGGCAAGAGGCTGCAGCAGGGACGCGTCAGTCACGCGACATCTACCGTCAGAGCGTGCTTAGCACGGGAAGAAATGGCAGTGCCCGGGAACCGCAGGGCGGACCTGAGCAGACCCCCCCGCCCCATCCCGAGCCCAGTGCATGTACCTGCTGTGCAGCCCTGGGACACGTCCTGTCCCCGCTTGCTCGGCAGGGCCGCCCGCAGGGAAAGGGCCGCCCAGGGACCTGCAGGACTGAGTGACGACGGCCCGGGGCCAGCACACAAGGAGCTCCCGGGCCCAACAGGCTCACACCAGGACAAGAGGCCACAGGGGCTCCATGAGCAGGTGGGATCCGGGCAAAACCACCACCACAGCAACCGAAACATCAGCTCCGTTAGCAAGAGAGGAGCTTGCGTCACACAAGAGAGGAGCTCGCGTCACACACGAGGCTCCTTCCCAAAATGTGGGGAACCAAAGCAGTTTTTAAATATTTTTTTATTGATTTCAGGGAGGAAGGGGGAGGGAGGGAGGGAGAGAGAAACATCACTGATGAGAGAGAATCATTGATTCACTGCCTCCTGCACGCCCCCTACTGGGGATCGAGCCCACAACCCGGGCCTGTGCCCTGACTAGGAATCGAACTCTATCCTCCTGGTTCATAAGTTGACGCTCAACCCCTGAGCCACACGGCTGACCAAACCAAAATATTTTTTCTAAAAATTGGAAATAAAAGGAAAAAGTTCAAGGAAATGTCTAGCGTGTGGAAAGTTGAGCTGGATTTTCTAAAAGATGCTAACATTCCTTCCCAGAACCGAACCTGAACACATGGTGCAGGTGAGTCCAAGTCCCTTCCTGAGAACCTCGCGAGGAGCAGGCCCCGGAGGGAGACAGTGACGGGCACGCAGGAGCGCTGCCCCGCCCGCCATGTGCACCTGCAGCGCTGGCGGAGGACAGTGCGGGGCGGGTCCAGGGAACACGGCAGGCACTGCCCAGGCTCCGGCCTCAGAGCTGAGGAGAGCAGCCTGGGTCAGAGGCCGCCCGCACACCCACCCGACATGCAAATCGGGCTCCACTCTCAGGTCCCGTGTCCGTGGGCCCGTGGGTCTCAGCAGAGCCTCCGCACCCGCAGCATCACAGGGACCGAGGCACTTTCAGGGAGGAAAACGCTCTCTCCAGCAGGAACCCGCTCAACAACCAGAGGCTTCTCCTGCCACGTCTCCTTCACCGCTCCCCGGGCCGGGTCCTGAGTTCCCGCTGAGATGACAGGAGCCAGAGGGCAGGGCCCTGCTCCCTGCGCCCCAGCCACGGCCGAACCGCGACGTTGCCCCGCACGCCACCCCAAGGCCACGGAGGCCCAGGGGCAGGGCTGGCTCGCACGGTCGGAGGGAATGAACTCTCCTGCTAAGGAGCAGCACGGTGACAGGAAGAGGCACCGGCTCCCACGTGAGTCCTTACGGCCGGGCGACTGGAAGCCACTGTGTTTCTCACACAGCATGTGAGCTACAGGCACTTAATGAGACCAGGAGATAGGGGCGCAGGGGGAGGCCTCGGGGCTGAGGCCCGCAGTGGGGATCACCCCGAGAGGCTTACAGGCCTGCAAAGGGGATTAGCGCCTCGGTGAGCCTGCACAGCCACTCCAATCCCAGCTAAAGGGCTAGCATTGCCGGCACAGGCAGGGGCAGGGGCAGGGGCAGAGACAGGAACAGGGGCAGGGGCAGGGGCAGGGGCAGGAGCAGGAGCAGGGGCAGGGGCAGGGGCAGGGGCAGGGGCAGGAGCAGGAGCAAGGGCAGGGGCAGGGGCAGGGGCAGAGACAGGAACAGGGGCAGGGGCAGGGGCAGGGGCAGGGATGAGGCAGGTCAGGCCGAGGGGAGCGGTGGCTGCAGGCGTGAGGCAGGCAGCTGACTCCAGGATCTGAGGCTATTTTTAGAGACCTCTGCCGGCTGCGTCTGCTGCAGGCTCAGCGGGAAGACGGGCAGAATGCAGCTCCGAAGCCGCCCCGTCCGGCCGAGCGGCAGCCCACGGGAAGCAGAGTGCTGGACCTGCGCCGGGTTAAGTGGGTTGGTGTCTGACGGGAAGTCCGAGTTCAAATCCCAGAATGCTTTACAAGATGAACTGCTCGAAAATTCAAATTTTATATCAACATTGAAAAAACAACAAACAGCACACGCCAGTCAGTGCAGCTGCGTGGGAACGGGAACCCCGGCCAAATCAGCTCAGTTCCCGGACTGCAGGGCAGCCCCCAACACTGTGGTCCCGGCCCTGGTGGACCGCGGGCACATCCCCGGCTCGGCCCATGGGCCCCGCCCCTCACCCTCCTCCGCTCGGCCCTGGAGGGTGGCCCGGCGCCTGCCCTGCTGCTCATAGCGCTGGACCTGCTAAGGCAGCGGTTCTCAACCTGTGGGTCGCGACCCCTTTGGCGGTCGAACGGCCCTTTCACAGGGGTCGCCTAAGACCATCCTGCAGATCAGATAGTTACATGACGATTCATCACAGTAGCAACATGACAGTGATGAAGTAGCCACGAAAACAATGTTATGGTTGGGTCACAACATGAGGAGCTGCATTTAAAGGGCCGGAAGGCTGAGAACCGCTGTGCTAAGGGCTGCTCTGGGCCAAGGGGTCAGGCAGGTCGACCTTTTGCCTGGAGCCAACACGAAGCCCCACAGGCTCCCACTGGCTACGTTTCCAATCCTCCTCCCAGCACCTTGCCCGGGGCTACACCCGATGGTGGTCCCTGTCTGCCGGCCGTCTCGCTCAGTCCCCCGGTTTCACCTGGAAACGCAACTGCAAGTGCTCCCACAGCCCAGCCACAGCCGGCCCAGCCGAGGGCGCCTGGCGGGTGTGTGCCTTGATGGGCTGGGGCAGAGCCAGCTGGCTGCGTGGTGCCGTTGCCTAGGGAACGGGCACTGAAGTGTGTGCGGGAGCCCACAGGAGGCGCTCTGCGGCCCGCCAGGCCCGAGTGTGCAGGGAGGCCCAGCTGGTGCCCATTAATGCTCTGGGCGGGGAGGGGGGGGGGGAGGGCGAGGAGCCACTTCCAGGAGCCTCCCTCTTCCCACCGACAAGCAGGCTCATCTCGCCGCCTCCTAATGAGCTCCGCATCGCCACCCACCCAACAGCACGGCCTGCGAGAGGCGGCTCAGGACGCGCTCTCATTAAGCAGCGCCCGGCGGCTGGGCCTGTGGGATAACCCTCCACGTGCTCGGAGCTCTTCTCCATCCTCTGCTTCTCTTAAAATGGCTGAAATGCAGGAAGTGGGGTAAGGGTCAAGGTGGGTTCTGAATACACAAAAGGAAAAAGACTCACCTGAAATACACCTATTTGCTCATCAACCCTTTTTATTATTTTTTACCGTTTTTAATATGTTTTTGTTGATTTCGAGAGGAAGGGAGAGGGAGAGAGAGAAACATGATGAGAGAGAATCACTGATCGGCTGCCTTCTGCACACCCCACACTGGGGATCGAGCCCGCAACCTGGGCTTGAGCCCCAACCAGGAATCGAACTGTGACCTCCTGGTTCCTAGGTCGAGGCCCAGCCACTGAGCCCCGCCGCCTCATCAACCCTTTAGAAACGCACGGGGGCAACTAGTCTGAAACTCTGGATCTCCCCCCGAAACAGGCAAAACGGACAAGTGACCCGGGGGCTCCCTGACATTTCAGTGTTTATGGCCCTTTTCACCTGGCAGCCTCCGGCTTGGCCTCAGCAGAGGGGCTGGGGGGGGGGGTCCTGCTGGTGCCGGGAAGGAGGCCCGGAGGTGGTGGGGCGCTCGCTCTGAGGGGCAGCGGACCCCCAGTCACACTCCTTCCGCTGCGCTGACCCCCGGCGAGAAGCACAGCCACGTGAGCAGCTTGGCATGTGGGACGGAAACGGGAAAAGAGACTTCGAGCCGGGCAGACCTGAGTTCCCGCTCTGGGACCCGAGTGTCTCCTTATCAACAGATGGGAGCACCGGCTCCTCCAACAGCGACGTCACGGGGCTGAAGACGGGCGGGGCGACCACACACGGAATGAGGTCGAGGCCCAGGCTCCTCCCGTCGGCGCCGCTGTCCCTGGTGGGGCTGGATGAGCCGCCACAGCCTCGGCCACACCTCCCTCCCACGCCAGCCTGCCCTACCCTCCTCGCGCCCCGTCTGCGGGGTCTGCCGCCGTCCACACGCCTCTGCCTGCGCCTTCTACGCCCCCGGGGGTGGGGGTGGGGGCGGTCAGGGTCATGTCCCCCCACAAGTACTGCTCACAGGAATCAGGTTCTCCTTCCTTCCTGCTCCTTTGGGGCAGGGGGCCACCACAGGGCTCGTTAGCCAGTGTGTGGTAAGGGTGACGTGTCCCTGCGGTGCAGGCGACACCCAGGCGGCTCCCCGGGGCCTGGGCAGCCGGACGTCAGAGCAGAGGTGGCGGAGTGAGGCCACGGCAAGGGGGCCAGAAGGCGGCGATGTGGAGCTGGAGGGGAGACCCGGCAACCAGCCACTGGGAGGCCAGACCGCCAGGCCCACGAGATACCCAGAGGCCCGGCCCCTCCCCGAGATTCTGGTAAAGAGCTCAGACCAGAAGGCGTCCTGGACAGACTCCCAACAGCTTTGTCTCTCAGAGCAGAAGCCTGGCAATAACTGTCCCCTGAGGGGGACTCAGGGAGACGCCGCACCAGCGGGACACTGCCCTTGCCAAGCAATGACCTCCACTGCCCGTCACTTCCCAAGCGGCGGTCCCCCCACACCTCCCGCTTCACGTCATCCCCAGGGGGAGCCACGATCCCAGAGGGGCCGAGGGCTGGGCTCTCGTCACACTGGGGTCAAGGGCAGACAGGGATGAGGGACGGGCCAAAGCCTCAACAGAAGACAACGGCTGAGGTGGGCAGTATAGCGGGGTGGGCGGTAGCAAGGTGGGTGGCGGAGCGGGGTGGGCGGCAGAGCGAGGTGGGCGGTGGAGCGGGGTGGGCGGTAGAGGGAGGTGGGCGGTGGAGTGAGGTGGGCGGTGGAGCGAGGTGGGCGGTAGAGGGAGGTGGGGGGTGGAGCGAGGTGGGCGGTAGAGGGAGGTGGGCGGTGGAGCGAGGTGGGCGGTAGAGGGAGGTGGGCGGTGGAGCGAGGTGGGCGGTGGAGCGAGGTGGGCGGTGGAGCGGGGTGGGCGGTAGAGGGAGGTGGGCGGTGGAGTGGGGTGGGGGGTAGAGGGAGGTGGGCGGTGGAGCGGGGTGGGCGGCGGTAGAGCGAGGAGGGCGGCGGTAGAGCGAGGTGGGCGGTGGAGCGAGGTGGGCGGTGGAGCGGGGTGGGCGGTGGTAGAGCGAGGTGGGCGACGGTAGAGCGAGGTGGGCGGCGGAGCGGGGTGGGCGGTAGAGGGAGGTGGGAGGTAGAGCGGGGTGGGTGGCGGAGCGGGGTGGGCGGTGGTAGAGCGGGGTGGGCGGTCGAGTGCATGCACTCCACCCGCTGGCCGGAAGTGGCAAACAGCCCGGGCCTCTGCCTGAGTCCAGCCTCCTCAGGGGAATCAACAGCCTCAGGGACGGAGCCCATCTAGGTGCGCGATGTGCCTGGTGACCCATCTCACGTGCAGACAAGGAACCCAATGCTGACAGAGGAGGACACACAGCAGCGAGAGCAGACGGAGCCGGACCGTCTCCTCACCAAACTGGGGGCCAGGCCTCCTCGCCGGGCGCCGCAGTGCGGGTTGGGGGAGCGGAGAGCAGCTGAGGGGAGAAACCCTGAGCTGCTCCCACTGAACTAGGCTCCGTGCAGGCAGGGGTCTCGGTCAGTCCTGGGCTCCAGCCTCCAGACCCACCAGACATGTGGCATGTGCCCAGTGGTAGCGGCTGGCGGTGGAGGGACGAAGGACACAGGCTCTCCTTTCCTAAGCCTGCAGCTCGGGGAGCGGGAGGCGGCTTCCCCTCGGGACTCTGCTCACTGTGTGCCCTTCCCGAGGCGCCGGCACCTCTGCGCGGTCACGGCCACGCCTCGCCCCTTCTCCTTCTCTCCAGGAGCCACACTGTGGCCGCCCTGGACGGCGTCTGCGTGGCTATGGACAGGGGGACCCGGGGCGGTCCCCTGCCGCCCTCCTGCCACGTGATGCTTCCCCAGCCTGTCTCAGGTTTAACGGGATGAGGGGACCTGGGGCAGAGGGGAGGCAGGCAGGGAGGCGGCCGTGACCGTGAGGCGCTGCTTCCTCTCTGTCCTCCAGGCTCCTCTGGAGCACGCGGTGCTTTCTCCCCACTCCCCTCTAACCAACGCTGGTCCTCTCCCCACAGACCCCATCTCAGCGCAAAGCAGCACATGCCAACTCTGCATCGGAAAGGCATCTGGGAGCCACTGGCCGGTTTCAGAAATTTTGATTAAAATTATCTAAGTCCGGCCCCAGCCGGTCTAGCTCAGTGGAGAGAGCGTTGGCCTGCGGACTGAAGGGTCCCGGGTTTGATTCAGGTCAGGGCACAGGCCCGGGTCGTGGGCTCCATCCCCAGTGTGGGGCGTGGAGGCAGCCGATCCATGATTCTCTGTCATCATTGATGTTTCTCTCTCTCTCTCTTTCCCTCTCTCTTCCTCTCTGCAATCAGCAAAAGTCTATTTAAAATAAATGAATGAAATGACCCAAGCCCTCTGACAGCCAGCCTGGGGCAGACCGACGCTGTGGGCCACCAGTGTCCCCGCGGGGAGTGCCCTCGGCCCTGCCTGCAGGTGCGGAAGCCCCTCCTGCTCTCTGGCCGGGTCCAGGCAGTGACCGTCCTCAGTGACGGAGGAACACATCGTGACCACAAAAGCCGGCCATCCTGAGGTCCTGGGAAGAATGGATGCAGACTGCAACTGGTTGCTTAGCAACAGGGCCAGCCGCCCTCCCCGCTCCCGGGTCCCTCCTGCAGATGCCGCTGGTGGGCCTGTCGGCCAGTGGGAGGCAGCAGCGGCTAGACCGGAGTCCAGCTGTGCAGATCCCCGGGGACAGGACCGACCCTTCATGCCTCAGAGCGGCGTCTGCCCCAAAGCCCGGCCAACCCCGCGGCCCCGAGAGCACACATTCGCCCGACAGGACACGCGGCCTCTGAGGGAGACGGGTCCTATTCGAAGCACGCCGACAGGGACGTGAGCTTCCGAAGGTCCCGGGGAGGGGCCCAAAGACGAGAGTCCACTCTGCCAGTCACTGTTGCCGGACGGGGTGTCCACAGCACCCCCACCCTCAACTGAACCCCACCCCCGCCTGAGCGCCCCTCCGAGCCGCGTGCCGTCCGTGCACCGGTCCCAGGGCCTCCGCTCCCTTACCCCTTTGACTGGCAGGCAGCCTTTTGGAGCCGGCACGCCCGGCACCACGCAGCTCTGGGGTTTAGCTGCCCACTCTGCTTCCTGCCCAGGCAACAGCACTGCCTGTTCCCGTCTCCACTGGTCTCGGCGAGGGGACGGGCCTCCATGGCCGTGCTAACCGGCAGGCCCCTGGCCTCCTCTGTCAGCCCTGCCACTCTCTTCCTCCACCCACACTGCCCCCTGAACGCCAGTGGGAAACAAAGACCTCAGCCCAGAATGCTCTCCGTTTGTGCAGACAGAGGAGGGTTGATGTGCCCCAGACACCAGAAAGGGGGTCGAGGGACCACAAGTCCGCCCCTCCCTCAGCCACCTCACCAAAGGGTGAGATGCAAAAACCACTATATTTCTTGCTGTTAATCCTCACCCGAGGGTATTTTTCCGTTGATGTTTAGGGAGAGTGGGAGAGGAAAAGACAGAGAGAAACAGCGATGAGATGGGTTGCCTCCTGCACACCCCCACCAGGACCAGGGCCTGGGCCAGGGAGGAGCCTATTGCCAAGCAAGGTAGGTGCCCTTGAACGGGATCAACCCCGGGAGGGACCCTTTGGTCCACAGGCCAACACTCTCTTCTGAGCCAAATCGGCTGGGGCCAAAACCCTTTTTAAATGACCCTCATGCCACTGTCTTCCCACCAACGTGTGGGGTGGGCAGAGAGGGGTGTCGTGTCCCCAGGAACCGAAGCCACAGTCAAGAGGAAATCCTTTCCCCGAGACACGCACAGCCATCAGCCACGGTCCACGCTGCACTGGGAACTGCTCCCAAAGGTCATGTACCCAACTCCGTCTTCACAGCGGCTTACCATCTGGGCCTCTGCATTGAATGCCCGGTGCCCCTGGCTCCCCAGGAGGAAGCCAAGGGGACGGGGGTAAAATGGGGCAGATGAGAGGGAAGATGGACATGGAAGGAGACAGATGTCCTCAAAATGCAGGGCAGGTGAGCTTGGGCTCAGAGCAGACACCCCTCAGAGGGACAGGGACAGGTCAGGTAATCGTGGGTCACAGGGGTCCTCTCCACCGACCAGGCTCGCTGCCATCCAGGTCACAGGTGTGCCAAGCAGAGGCAGGCTCGCTCCCCTCTGAACCCGAGGACATGGGGCACCGCCCTACCTCCTCCTGCTCCAGGGGGCCAGCGGATGAGCTCGGGCGAGCCCCGCCCCAGCTGGGAGCCACCACAGGCTCTGCTCAGGGGGCAGAGCAGCCGAGTTCCTGCGGCCTCTGCCGCGTCACTGACGGGGACACTGGGAGGCCTGGAGCCCGGTCTCGGAGGAGGAGCACCTCTTCCACCAGGTGTGAGCTCCAGCGCCCACGGGAGGGGTGGGGAGAGCAGGGGGCAGCTCAGAGCGGAGTGACAGTCACACCCTGCCTTGCCACACAGATATCTGGAGGTCAAGAATTCAATTTATTTGTAATTAGGATTCACACCGATGCAAAATGGGGCGCCGTCTTACATGAATAGTGCACAGTTCATTACACACCCGAGTGCCCTCTCCGCCTCAGATTCTGCTGGGCACAGAGTGTTTATAATGTATAACCTACCTACTTCCAAAAGGATCTAGGAGACAGGGCTATGCTAATGCATTACGCTGTAGGTCAAAGTGATATGATAGAAAATAAGATATGTCATACCTTTAAAAGCCCTCTTATCTAAATGCTCCCCTGCTAAGACGCTCGCTTTCAGAGTGACCAGCAGGCAGCCGGTGGCATGTACAACGTGTGGGGTAACCGCAGAGGAGAGGGGAGAGGCGCTGCACCTGGTACCTCCTCGCACCTTCTCCTCCCATCCTTTTATATCCTGGGACCTTCTACATCCTTCTTAAACAGCAAAACCGAAGTTCTTACATACTAACCACCCTGCCAGCTCCAGACCGTCTTGGGGAGCGAGCGTGCGATGGGATGTTACACAGGCCCGCAGCCAGCATCCCAATTGGTGGGTGACCCAGTCAGGATGCGGCTCTCAGCCCGGCTCCTGAGCCTGTCTGCGGCCACGCCAGGGCACCATCCCAGGCATCACTAACGGACAAAGGTCTTACGTCTTCAATCCTGGCAACCTGCTCCGCCCACTCAGGGAAGGCTGGAAACTCCTCATGCCAAGGCCCTCTTGCAAATGCTCTGTTTCTAGGGGCGGCCCAGGGACGGGGCCTCTACAAGGAGCTCAGGGACGCCACCGTGCTGCCCGGTTGAGAGTTGTCGTTAATCTCACATTAAGGGTGTGCCATGCCCAAGTATTCGCCATCCATTACGCATCCAGGGAAGGCCACGTGCCTACCGATGGGGAGGATGGTCTACAGCTGGCCGGCCACGGGAGCTCTGATGAGTCTGTCCCCATGACAACCTTCCCAGTAGGTGCTGTTATCCCTGAGGCTCAGAACCTGGGACCCTCGCGGGAGCTGGGACCTATGCCCAGGTGTGTCTGGTTCTCAGTAGGTGCCTCCTGGGACCCCCGCCTCCTTGGAGAACAGACAAGCCCCCCACAGCCCACAGGTGCATCACGGCAGCTCTCGCCAAGGTGAGGAGTTACAGCCGTGGGGAGAAGATTAAAATAACGCCTATGTCTCTGTAACAGATTTCACAGACGAAACGTGTGGCCCCGCTTGCAAATTCCTAGGCTGAACTCCTGCCCCCACGGGCTGGTGTTAGGAGGTGGGCTGCTCCGGGGTGTGGGCAGGCAGGCTGGCGGATCTGTGTGGTCAGCACCTGGTCCCGGGGCCCACGTGCTCCTTACCGCCACCCTGCGGACAGTGAGGGATGGTCGTCTGGGAACCTGGAGGAGGGGCCTCGCCAGACTCCGGATGTGCCTCAGTTTGGACCCCCAGCCTCCGGAACCTGAGCCATCACCGTCGGTGGTTAATGGCCTGGCCGGCGGCGTTCTGTTACTGCAGCCCAAATGGAGTGAGACATGGATCTGACTCTGACCAAAAACAAAACAGGAGGCAGAGGGGAAATGTTTTGCCAAAAAAACTAAAATTAAAAATAAACTTAGTGGTTAGATCTAGAAACAAAAATGCCATCAAAACAAAAACAAACCAACAGGAGCCTCCTTTTCACATGAAACAAGGTGAGCTGGGCTAGGCCTGCAGAGTAAGCCTTTGCGGGTAAACACGGCTCCCAGGCCAGCGGACGCCCCTCAGCTGTGCGCCCCAGTGCGCCCTCAGTCCCGCCTCCTCTCGGCGCTGCGTTCGTCCCCTTCCCCCCATCGCAGAAACAGTCGAGAGGCCAGCATCGCAGATGGACAGACTGATGGCCGCAGCCGACAGCGTGTGAGGACTCTTGCTCAGAACCTTCTAGCACAGGCGAGCCTCCACTTGCCCAGTCACGGGAACTTCAGGCCGGCTCGGCGGGCACCCGGGAAGGGCGTGGAGACCTGGTGGGTGGGTCCACTACAGCGAGACCTTGGACGGCTGTCAGAGGCGCCCGGCCGTGGTGGGCGATGTCCTGCCGCCTGGGCTGGGTCTGGTGAAGGGACCGGGCTCTGTCTCACGACAAGGCTGCACGGTCAAGGGGGCAGCTGCCTCCACGGGTCCTGACGCCCGGAGACCCACGTGGACTCGGAGAAGAGCAGGCAGAAAGCCTGGCCCATCGGCAGCTATGGGACTGGCTACCACGTCACCTCCACTCTATCACCTCCTCTCGGGCCATCTCACCCCCAGATGCACTACGACATCCTCCTGGGCTTATAAGTGAGCAACAGTCCTCACAGGTGTGAGGCAGATGCCCTTTTTCTTTTTTAAAAAATATATTTTTATTGATTTCAGAGAGGAAGGAAGAGGGAGATAGAAACATCAATGATGAGCGAGAACCACTGTCAGCTGCCTCCTGCCCGCCCCACACTGGGGACCAAGCCCACAACCTGGACGTGTGCCCTGACCAGGATTCAAACCAGTGACCTCCTGGTTCATAGGTCGATGCTCAACCACTGAGCCACGAGGCCAGGCTGAACACTGCAGACTCTGAACAAATATTAACCTTCATGATTCTTTGATGATATCCAATGTGCAAATGATGTTTTCACTCTTCCACTTTAAAAAATCAAAGAACAATCATTATATATAATAAACACTCAACAAATATGTTTAAGGCATAAATAAAAGTGAATTTTATGGTACAACAGTGGTTGTTTTCATGTCTAGTGCCAACTACAAGAGGCGTCACATAACCACGCGACTGCCTTCACCCAGCTCAGCGGGCCTGAGGGCCTGGGTTTGGAGAGACCTTGACTTGACCTGTGCCCTCTCCCCTGCAGGCGCCCTCCCCAACCCTCCCTCTGGGCCCAGGGCCTGTCTCCGACTTCCTCCCTGGGGCCTGCCGTGTGGTGCGGCTCCGTCTTCTCCCCGCACCCTGGGGTGCAGGTGGGCAGTCACCATGCAGAGCAGTCGCCCCTCGGCCTGTGACCCTCACTGGTCCCTGTGGCCCCAGCTTCTGGGTCAAGGCGGCAGCGCCAGGAGCTCAGCGTGTGCTGGTGACAGGACAGGGAGAACAGCTCTGTGAACTTGGTGACGGGATGAAGGGGTGGGTGGCAGGACAGGCGGCGGCAGGCAGGGAGTGGGGCCGCAGGAGCGCCCTGGGCTGGAGGCAGATGCGCCAGGATGCAGGCCCTGGACCACAGCCATGGAGCGGCGTGAGCACCTCACCTCACTGTCCTCCCCCACAGACGGGCTCACACTCACTGAGCACACACTGTGACAGCAAGCAGTGTTCAGTGAGCAGCAGTGTCTGCCCCCCAACCAAAGAAGGGTGCAGACTCCCTGGTTCTGACGTCCCTGCCCCTGACAGCCCTCAACGGGCTGAGTCACTGGTGGAACTGACCTCCGAGCCCAGCGCCTGCTCGGGGCCAACACTCTCCTGCTCTCTGGCCCAGGCGGCCGACCTTCCGGAAGGGCCACACAGCCAACGTTTCTGACTCTGCGGGCCATCCGGTCCCTCTCCTTGTAGCCTGAAAGCAGCCATGATGCTACATAAATGAGCGTGACTGTGTGCCAGTAAAACTTTATTGACAAACAGGGGAGGGGGCTGCTTTAGCTGGCTGGCTGTGGTTTGCTCTTGTCCTAGACCAGGGGTGGGGAACCTTGTCTGCCAGGGGCCATGTGGATATTTATAATACCATTTGCAGGCCATATAAAATTATCAACTTAAAAATTAGCCTCCTGCACTTGGTCAAATATTTAATGAACTCACTCCTAACGCCTTGGCAGGGCCAGACCAAATGATTTCTTGGGCCTTATATGGCCCGTGGGCCGGACGTTCCCCACCCATGTCCTAGACCAGGGATGGGCAAACTTTTTGACTCGAGGGCCACAAGGGGTTCTTAAACTGGACCGGAGGGCCGGAACAAAAGCATGGATGGAGTGTTTGTGTGAACTAATATAAATTCAAAGTAAACATCATTACATAAAAGGGTACGGTCTCTTTTTTTTTTTAGTCTTATTCATTTCAAACGGGCCATATCCGGCCCGCGGGCCGTAGTTTGTCCACGGTGTCCTAGACCCTGAGGAGGGGGTGTGGCTTCATTGCCAAGTAGCCCCAGGCAAGCCCTCATTGGCCCGTTCACTCCCGCAGCACTGTGTTCAGCCGTTCACGTTGGGCAGTGCCTCCCAGACAACGTGGACAGAGGGCCGCATGGTGAGACTGCACGCAGCCCCCTCTCGGCCAGATCCACAGCTCTGGTCTCAGCCACTCCCTGAACATGGGAAAATGGGTCTGTGCCTTTAAAAAAGAAAGGTTTGAAAATCTCAGGTCTGGGCCAGATATTGCTGTCCTATGGATGGCTGGGTGCGTGGGACATAATTCAGAGTCTGGCCAATGTCAGATTTCACCTGTGGCTTCCCTGGCTCTGTCCGTCAGGCCTACCGCCGTGTCGCTCGCGGGAGATGAAGTTACCCTGAACACACTGCTTCCGAAGGCTCAGCAGGCGCGGCCAGCACGGCGCTGGGAGCCGGGACCCTCCTGCCCGCTGCCCTCGGAGAGCGCGCTTCTCCCGCCAGCAGGCCAGCTGGTTACCGAGTGACTCGTAACTGCCCCGGACTCGCCAGGCCGTGCGCACAGGGCGACACACCTGACCTGGGTCAGCGTGAAAACAAAACAGGTGTTTCTGGCTTTGAGCATCCAAAGCTCCTTCCCATAAAAGGTGACCCAGCGTAAGCTCAGTGCTGACAGGAGGCGGTCGGATAAACTAAGGTTACAGACGAGGACTGGAGCAGCCCTGAAATCGGAACCCACCAGGGAAGGTGTCCCACCAGGAACACGAGGGAACAAAAACTCTAGGAGCCCAGGTCGGAGCCTCACTCTGAAATGCAGGTGGAGAGCCAGGAGGTAAGCGCCCGGGACCCCCGAGCTCGGGGGAGGGACCCCAGCTGCGACCTTAGGGCTCCCGCGTCTGCACGGCGACTGAGTCTCCAGGTGGGAGAAACAAGAAAACCCTGCGAAGGAGACCCCCCAGTGAGGGAGGGGTTCCCTCCCGCCATTGAACACCCCTGGTCCACAGCAAAGCTAACTCCTGACTCAGCGCTGCGTCTCCAGGGACCCTGGCCTGGCGCGGGCCTGGGAGAAGCACACGCGCCTCCCACATCACCAGAGCCGGCTCAGCGGCCGGGCACAAGCCAACACGACACCTGGGCGCTCCTCCCAGGCATTTCTAGAAGGGGCTCCGTCCACGCCACTCCCCATGAAAACAAGGTCTGAGCCCGGGCTGTCGATGGGGAGCCAGTCAGTCTCTAGGACGGCGGTTCCCAACCTCAGCTGCACATGAGAATCCCCTGAGAATCTTTTTAAAATCCTGATTTCTGGGCCTCATCCTCCGGAAATTGTTTCTTTGTTACTCATGTTGTGGCCCCACCCCATCACACAGAAACAGGATTTCCGGAGGACGAGGCCCAGAAATCGGGATTTAAAAAGATTCCCAGGTGACTCTAATGTGCAGCCAAGGTTGAGAATCACTGCTCTAGGACAGTGGTCAGCAAACTGCGGCTTGCGAGCCACATGTGGCTCTGTGGCCCCTTGAGTGTGGCTCTTCCACAAAATACCGACTTCTGCACTTGGGCCACGAAGTTTTAATCGCACTGTATGTGCCCACACATGGTATTTTGTGGAAGAGCCACACTCAAGGGGCCACAGAGCTGCAGTTTGCCGACCACTGTCCTAGGATGAAAGGCCTGTCCCGAGTTAGGCCTGGGCATGGTCAGGCCCCAGGTCCCTCCTCCCGGCCTTAGCGGTTCCCTCTCTCTCTCTCTCTCTCTCTCTCTCGGTTTCCTGTGTGGACGTCTCTCTTGCGCTGCCTGGCGTGAGGAAGCTGGTGCTGGGGAAGCCTGTGCCGTGGCAAATGCTTCGTGACAGAACCGGGATGCGCTGATGCACAGAGGGCTGAGCCGTGTCCAAGAGGCGTTGCCAGGGGAGCTCAGTGCTGGACTGACCCCCCTCAGATCACCTGCCACGGCGTCATCCCACCCACGTGTGAGTTGGGGGTCAGGTGGGCCTCTTGGGGTCAGGAACTCGCCCCCACTGCCCCCACGACCCTCCCCACCCCAATGCTGAGGGCAGCAAGGCGCCCACAGCGCCCACAGCGGGAGTCCCCGCCCTCTCACGGGCCACCTCTGACCAGCAGAGCCTAGCTCACCTGCTGGGTCCCTAGGGAACTGAGATTTGGTTTCTTATTTGCCTCATGGAAAATGGGACTAACGGCCAGGAGTTCCTCCCAAACACAGGAAGGCTGCTCAACAGGCATGAGCACCCCCAAAGATCACAGAGGAGGCCGAGGACTTGACTGCCAAGTGTCCCCTGAGGCCCAGTGAGCCCACGGGAGACAGAACCGGAGCAACGGCGCCCTCTGCTGGCTAGTCCTGCCGTCAGACGGCCGGGGCGGGAGCTGGAGTCTGTTTCCGAGTCTGACAGGCAGGACCGGCACAACAGGCAGGAACAGCACCCACGCTGCTGCTTGTTCTCAACATGCAAGTCTATGAACCGCACGGAATCACGCTGGACTGAACAACGGAGGTTAATTATCCTAAAACCCCATCATTCCGAACTCCTCTGCAGAGAGGGTTTCATGGCTTAGAACGAAGGCTGGGTGAACTGCACTTCCCACCGCGGAGCTCTGCCTCTGCCAAGTGCCCTGTCCTGTCCCCGAGGATGTGCACAGGAAAGGACATCACGGGGCAGAGACAGGCCCCAAGGGCAGCCCACCTGGGGTCAAGGTTAAAGGCCTGGCTCACACCTCCCTCCTCTTCCAGCCCCTTTATCAGGAGGTGAGTCTGGAGGCAGAGGTGGAGCAAGGAGAGGCCCGGAGGCCGGGAGGCTCAGCGCACGCCCGCAGCCTGCTCCTGGGCCTGGGCCGGGGCTGCAAGTCCTGCGGCTGCTGCACCAGCGGTCGGGGTAGCTCCTGGGATCCTTCCACTGGCACGTGCAGCCCTCAGCACCGCTTCCCTGGGGACGGGGGCACCTGCAGCCCTCTGCGAGCGGGGCCACTGAGGTGGTGTCAGGCAGAGGTCACTGCTCTGGAGAGCGGACGAGGCGCTGCGGGGTGCGGGGAGCACTCTCAGCCGGAGCTGAGGGCAGAGCAGCCTCGCAGGTCACCGAGGCGGCCCGCAGCCTCAGTGTTTGCTACGTTCTCCCCGAGAACCCCCGGAGCGCAGTGATTTCTGGAAAATGTTTAGGGGACCATGGGAACCTTCCCTCCAATCCTTTGTCAGGAAGAGAAGCACCAGCGCATCCTCAAAAGCTGTACGTGAGGATAATTTATCAATAATAAGTTAGTCTGAACTTCGGAGCAGGCTGGCATTATATCACACAGCGCATAAGAAGTCCACAGGGCACACTTGTATTTGGATCTGACATCTCTCACGGGCACACAATGCCGAAAGTTGTTTTTATCTATTAAATTTGGTACAGTATTAAATTTTTATGATTCTTTCCTCCCAAAGCATCTGATTTTTTTCAAGTAAACAGATCAGCCTAGTTTTCCATACATTAGGGGACATATCGCTAGAGGAGAAAAGCAGATTTATTTTGGAAACTTGATTCTGGCACATCACCCGAGTCCCTGAGCACATGCTCTCTGAACCTGCACGTCCTTATCCGTGAAGCAGGCGTGGAAGATGCCGGCGCTCAAAGGACGACCAGAAACACCAACGGACGCTGGCCAGCAGCCCTCCCACTGCCCAGCACGTCAGCGCAACCAGGCCCGTCTGTGCGGGTCCCAGCGCCTCTCCCCTCCCACGCGCTCCTGATGAGACCAGGCAGGACACAGGCCTGTATCCTCCTCGGCCTCGTATTATCCACTCTCCAGTTAACCTGATTTTCAAAAACAACAGAGAATTTCCCAAACCACACCAATGTGCTGCCCTGTGGCTCTGGGGGGCGGGGTGGGAGGCAGGGGGAGGGCTGATTAAGACCCGAGGGTGAGGGGAGGGTGTGCGGAGATACAACCGATGACTAATTCCGCATCTTTTAGTAACTCCCCCCCAACACACAGCTGACAGTGGGGATGAATGATCTGGGCCCTGTGGTTTCTATGGGTTTTAGCGGTCACTTACAGTTGGGGAATCTAGGTAAAGCTTGTCCTGGTGCCAGCCCATCAAAGGTCAGGCCCTGTCCACAGTCAGGTGTCTGTTATAACTGAGATGATAAAGCACGATTCTTTCTCGATTCTTCTTTCAACATCAGATGGAGAACTCGTGCGGAGACCCCAAGTCCTAAATTCTTCAGTGCCGTCCATGTCACAGGGAAGTAACATGGAGACCCTGACAGTCAGCAGCCAAAGGCACGAGGCACTGAATGGGCCACCTCAACACACTCGCAGCAGCTTGGGGGTCTGGAAACGATCTGTTTTCCCATTTTAAAAAGGATTTTCAGGAACTAATGATAAACCATGTGGGTTGGGGGTGAACTACACACAAAGCCCATGAGGTCGAGGACCTGGATTCGGTCACATGCCATTCCCTTCCAGTCACTTCGTTCAGCAGGGCCGAGGCTCCCCGTCACCATCTGTCACGTGTGCGAGTGGCCCGTCAGGAGTTCGCAGGGACACAGGCTGCACGGTCACCCGACAGACACAGAGGCCCAGCAGCCTCGGAGGAGAGGGTCAGTGTCTGCGGGTCGCCTCTACAGGGGCTGAGACCGGCTTCGTCAGGGGTGGCCGTGCCCTCGGGCTGACAGGCAGCGGGGACTCTGAAGACAGTCTCCGGGCGGCCCCCCAGCTCGGCCATCACCCCTCCGTAACATGAACTGAGGCCGCTCGTCCCCTCTCGCCGGCCCTGCGTGTGGAGGGCGAGGGCTCAGGTGCCGGCCAGCAGGCATGAACTTTCACCCACATCCCAGCAGCGTCTGAGCGACGGGGCAGACGGCGCGGGGTCAGGTGGCTGGGCGTGGAAATGGTTTTGCTGGAGAAGGAAAACCCCTCAGGCCGTGCTCCTGAGGACCCACCCACCGCTCCCCACTGTCGGTCGCTGGAGACACACTGAGCTGTGATGCCGCCACCAGGCCCTCCTGGCAGAGGACCGACAGGCAAGCTGACCGCCAAGTCCAAGCCGCGTGACAGGCGGTAAAAGGCCCAACTAAATGGTGCAGACGAGAAGCACCAGCCGAGCCCGGAGAGGCTTCCGGGGAGGGGGCATCTGGCTGAGCGGGCGGGACAGGCTGGCCTGGGCGCTGGGAGGGCGGCAGCGGGAAGAGCTTCCTGTGGCTCAGCTCCGTCCGGCGCCGGGGAAGACAGTTCCTCGCGGCGACGGCCGTCGGTAGGAGCGGGCCACGCAGACCAGCTCTCCACAGTGGGCGCATCTAAGCCTTCTGGGCGTGCCCTCTGACTAGGGCTGCCAGATTGGAAAACAAAAGTGTTTTGAGCAGCACCTTACACTAGAAGCTATGCCTGTGTATCTGATTTCAAGTTTAATGGGGGAGCCGGTGTTTTCTAGGGCAACCCTTCTGAGGCACCCGCCATCTCAGCTCTGCCCGGAATTGGTAAGAAAGGCAATGAACACATTACCTGTCCACCCGGCTGGGGACCCACGACCCAGTGAGGCCGAGGGAGCAGCCTGTGATTACAGAGAGCAGTGCCCCCCGCCCCCCGCCCCCCGCGTCTCGAACGCCGTGGCGGGGAGAAGAGGTGACAACAAGGCGGGTGACGGACTGAGCCCTGAAGGGAGCGGGAGGCAGAGATCAGCCAGGGGGGCAGCAGCAGAATTCCAGAGCGTGGGGGGTACCGGGGGCCCAGGACGCGGGGTTAGGCAGCAGAGGAGGGTGACGGACGCAGTGCCAGCAAGCTCGTTAGAGCATCTAACGTCACCACCTCCCATGACGATCCTCCGGGCTCACAGACGCCACCAAGGCTCACGGAGGGTCTGGCGTCGCCCAAAGCCGCGGACATGATGAACGTCAGGGCCAGGACAAGACCCCATTGCTCCGGGCTTCGCCACGCAGCCACGGGGAGCAGTGCCAGCTTCCGAGACGCAGGGCAGAGAGCCTGGATTTATGCTTGAGGAAAATTAGTTGTAGCCCTGGCTGGTGTGGCTCAGTGGATAGGGCGTCAGCCTGCAGACTGAAGGGTCCCAGGTTCGATTCTGGTCAAGGGCACATGCCTGGGTTGCGGAATTGATCCCCAGTGGAGGACGTGCAGGAGGCAGCCAATCCATGATTTTCTCTCATCATTGATGTTTCTATCTCTCTTTCCCTCTCCCTTCCTCTCCGAAATCAATAAAGATATATTAAAAAAAAAAAAAAAAGAAAATTAGTTGTAGGAGTCAAATTCTAATCGTTGAGGTGAGAAATGGAGGCCCAGGCAGGAGCGTGGGCAGAAAAGAAAGGAGAAAGTGGGCTCCCTGTGGGAGGGGGGAGGGGGGCGAGCCTGACCCCCAACCTCACCCTGGGGTCTTAATCAGCGCCCCCCACGCCCGCCCCCCAGAGTCACAGCAGCAGCACGGCTGCCCCCGCACCGCGGGCCTGGGTCAATGACCAATCTGTCCTCTGCTTGTCCCCGCAGCAGAGCGGGCCGGGCTGCCTGCCAGCCGGGGACGCGCCAGCCGTATTTCACAGGCCCGCGGCTCCGTCAGCCCCTCATTGTTCTCATTTCCCAAGGACCCTGCGCCGGCATGATCTACAGCCTTCCTGACATTTTACCTTCCTCTGCTGAAAAATTCATCCGGCCGAGTGTGGGAAGCTCCCTCCCAGCGCGGGGGCGAGATTGATTCCGGTGCCGGTAATACCAGCTGCCACTCAGCCCCCTTCCGCGGGGTCACGGGATGAGTTAAGCCCGCGCCAAGTCTAGGGAAGACTTCTAGAATCTTAATTGAGGAGCCATTTGCCACATATTTTACCTTTATTCTCCATTGGCCTTTATTTATTTTTATTTTTTATTTTTAAAGGCCCTCTTGCCTCCCTGAGATTTCATTTCCCAGCACGTTGAGAGGTTCTTCTCATTCCCAGAGCCCCCATCCTCTTCAAAGACAGTCGCACGGCCTCAGGGCTGGTGAGTCCCAGGGCCAGCGTGAGGCAAGTGACACTGACAGCGCCCTCGGTCCACGCGGGGCGAGCTGCCACCTCCCCTCCACCTCCTCCCGTCCCCAGGGACCTTCTGAGAATGCAGGTCTGAGGCCGAAGCCCCCTGCTCTGGGGCGTGATGCCCTAAGGGACACTGACGTGCCCTCCGCCTCATAGTCCTGCGTGGGGAGGACCCCGGGCCCAGCGTGGTCACGGCTGTGCGGCTGGGCCACGGCTCGCAGGCGCCTGCCCTGTGCTGCGCTGGCCCCTCTCCCCGGGCACCCCCGCACCCCGCCCTGCACGGTGTGTTTATCCTGGAGCCCAGCCCGCCACCTGGCACCCCACAGGCACTGGGAAGAGGCACAGGGCAGAGGCTGGTCTTCTGCTCAGGCTTCGGCCACAACCCCTCCGGCCACGCCCCCGGCCACGCTCCACACACAGTCTCAAAGGCAGCAGCTCCGGCCTCGCAAGTGGGTGGCGGGGCAGGTCTCCCCTAGAGCTAAACGCAGAAGCAGTGCGGGCAGCTGACCGCCTAGGCCTCGCCCTGTGGAGCACGGGGCCCGCGGCCACGGCAGGCTGGTCTGGGAACCTAATTCAGACGGAACCCGCCCCAGCCGCTGGCACGATGAACAAGTAGAGAATCCACGGTTCACATGGCGGAACTGTGTCCCCCAGATCCACGGTGGCGTCCTGACCCCAGCACCTCAGGATGAGCCCTGTGACGAGGTTAAAATGGAGTCACTAGGGAGAGGCTCTGTCCTCTAAGGAGAGAGAGGACACACAGAGGGAAGACCACGTGAGGACACAGAGAAGCCGGCTGTCTACACGCCAAGGAGGGGCTCAGAGACACCAGTGCTGCCGCACCCAGTCCCCGACTTCCGGCCCCAGGACTGAGAAAACAGCTCTGCGTCCCTCCGACCCGGCATTTTCCACGCGACTCGAGCTGACCCAGACCGTGGGAGGCATCTCTGTGCCAGGTGCACGGTGCCGCGCCAGGAGTCGCCGCGAGACGGGGTCCTGGCCTCCCCGCGGGAGGAAGTGCTCCCCTGCGGCCTCTCCAACATGGGACTTCCGGGCCTGGGTGTGAGCAGTCACTGGGCCGGGGAGGGGCAGCCAGGAGCACATCAGGGTGCAGGAAGAATCCGGCAGTGTTTGCCCGTCTTCCTGGAAAACTGGCTCAAACTGGGCTTTGTCTGAGCACCCCTCGTGGCCGGACGCCTGGAGGAAGGACGCAGGCCGGGCACAGATAAGTGACAGGATGTTAGGCTGTGAGGTGTCCAGGGGGTGCCCTGGGACCAGGTCTTAGTTAACATCTTCATTAGTGATCTGGAAGGAGCAGTAAACAGCACATTAATTAAATTTCCAGATGACACTAAATTTGGAGGTGCCACAGAGAGGCAATGAGGACAGAGAAATGGTGCAGATGGGACCCAACGAGGTCAGTTAGGAGAGTATCCAAAAAAAAAAAAAAAAAAAAGCTAATTAAGGACGTCCCTGTATCTGGAACCCCGTCTGCTCTCTGCCTGACGACGGGAAGAATGATGCAGGCGTCCCTTGTCTCGCTCTCACGGGGAAGCCGTCTCCACAGGCAGGAACGGGCGGATTTCGCAGTGCTCGGGCAGCCCCTGGCACTGAGAATTCTCCTTCCGCTGGTCAAAACCCAAAGCCACACAGACTGGCAACACGTGCACCTGGGCCTGACGGAGTCCACACTCGGGAGGGCCTGTGCAGACACACGTCTGAGCGCGCCTGCAGCCCAGGCACCCAGCCAGGAACGGAGCAAGTCCTGGCGCCGTATGTTCACAGTCACGGAACTCTGTGCCCAGAGGGTGATGCCAACGCTCGGGCGCACCCAGCAACAACATAGCCGGGTCCAAAGATCCCAGACAGTTTGCTGCACTCCCACACTCACCGCAGCGTTATTTACAACAGACAGGACACATCCCAAGTGCCCATCGATGGACGCACGGATGTAAAAAACACATGTGGCACGCACCCTCCACACACA
The DNA here is from genome assembly GCA_036010255.1 of Myotis pilosus. Lineage (NCBI taxonomy): Eukaryota > Metazoa > Chordata > Mammalia > Chiroptera > Vespertilionidae > Myotis > Myotis pilosus. The sequence continues at coordinate 845,262 of JASKON010000016.1, forward strand.
CAGCACACACCTCCACACGCACAGCACACACCTCCACACGCACAGCATGCACAGCACACACCTCCACACGCACAGCACGCACCCTCCACACGCACAGCACGCACCCTCCACACGCACAGCACGCACCCTCCACATGCACAGCACACACCTCCACACGCACAGCACACACCTCCACACACACAGCACACACCACCACACACACAGCACGCACCCTCCACACGCACAGCACACACAGCACACACCTCCACACGCACAGCATGCACAGCACACACCTCCACACGCACAGCACGCACCCTCCACACGCACAGCACGCACCCTCCACACGCACAGCATGCACCCTCCACACGCACAGCACGCACCCTCCACATGCACAGCACGCACCCTCCACACGCACAGCACACACCTCCACAAGCACAGCACACACAGCACACACCTCCACACGCACAGCACGCACCCTCCACACACACAGCACACACCTCCACAAGCACAGCACACACAGCACACACCTCCCCACGCCCACCATGCACAGCACACACCTCCACACGCACAGCACGCACCCTCCACACGCACAGCATGCACCCTCCACACGCACAGCACGCACCCTCCACACGCACAGCACGCACCCTCCACACGCACAGCATGCACCCTCCACACGCACAGCACGCACAGCACACACCTCCACACGCACAGCACGCACCCTCCACACACACAGCACACACCTCCACAAGCACAGCACACACAGCACACACCTCCACACGCACAGCACGCACCCTCCAAACGCACAGCACACACCTCCACACGCACAGCTCCACACGCACAGCACGCACCCTCCACACGCACAGCACGCACCCTCCACACGCACAGCACACACCTCCACAAGCACAGCACGCACAGCACACACCTCTACACGCACAGCACGCACCCTCCACACGCACAGCACGCACCCTCCACACACAGCACACCCCCTCCACACGCACAGCTCACCGCTCCACACGCACAGCTCACACCCTCCACACGCACAGCACACACCCCCACACGCACAGCACACACCCTCCACACACACAGTACACCCACACACACAGCACACACCCTCCACACGCACAGCACACACCCTCCACACGCACAACACACCCCCCACACACAGCACACACCCTCCACACACACAGCACGCACCCCCACACGCACAGCACACACCCTCCACACACACAGTACACCCACACACACAGCACACACCCCCACACACACAGTACACTTTCCACACCGCACAGTACACCTCCACACACACAGCACACTCCTCCACACGCACAGCACACACTCCTCCACACACACAGCACACTCCCTCCACACGCACAACACACCCACACACACAGCACACACCCCTCACACACACAGCACACCCCTCCACACACACAGCACACACCCTCCACACGCACAGCACACACCCTCCACACGCACAACACACCCACACACACAGCACACACCCTCCACACACACAGCACACACCCCCACACGCACAGCACACACCCTCCACACGCACACACACCCCTCCACACGCACAACACACCCCCACACACAGCACACCCCTCCACACGCACAGCACACACCCTCCACACGCACAACACACCCCCACACACACAGCACACCCCTCCACACGCACAGTACACACTCCACACACACAGCACACCCTCCACACACACAGCACACCCTCCACACACAGCACACCCCTCCACACGCACAGCACACACCTCCACACACGCACAGCACACACCTCCACACACACAACACCCCCCCACACACAGCACACCCCTCCACACACAGCAGCACACCCCTCCACACACAGCACACCCCCACACACACAGCACACCCCCTCCACACATCAACACCCCCCCACACACAGCACACACAGCACACACCCTCCACACGCACAGCACACCCACACACACACAGCACACACAGCACACACAGCACACCCCCTCCACACACACAGCACACCCTCCACACGCACAGCACACACCCTCCACACACACAACACCCCCACACACACAGCACACACAGCACACCCCTCCATACGCACAGCACACCCCCCACACACAGCACACCCCTCCACACGCACAGCACACACCCTCCACACAGCACACACAGCACACCGCCTCCCCACGCACAGCACACCCCCCCACACACAGCACACACAGCACACCCCCTCCACACACACAGCACACACCCTCCACACGCACAGCACACACCCTCCACACGCACAACACACCCCCACACACACAGCACGCACAGCACACGCCCTCCACACACACAGCACACACCCTCCACACGCACAACACACCCCCCACGCACAGCGCACACAGCACACACCCTCCACACGCACAGCGCACACAGCACACACCGCACACATACCCTCCACACGCACGACACGCAGGCAGTGGGTGAGCCTCCAAGAGGCCTCCAAGGGGCGGTTCTCTTGCTATCACTTCCCAACTCCTTTTCAAGGTGCAATTTCTTGGCCGCGGATGGTAAGAAAGCCCACCTCGCTCCTGGCTGAGCACCGTCCACCCTCCGTGCCTGCAGAGCACACGGGGGGTTCACCAGACGGCAGCGTGTGCCTCAGAGACAGCGGCTGTGCGTGCAGCCGGGCTCCCTCCTGCCGTCCGCAGACCAGGGGGCAGAGTCTCCATGGATTCCAACTCTCTCCCTGCCGCTCCTGCCTCCGTTCGCCAAAGGAATCCCAATCATTCTACCTCCCAACTGTGGTTGTCAGGAGAGGCCCTAAGGGAGAACTGCTGTGCTCGACCGCTCTGGGAGCTGGAGGGCGTCGCAGGAACCGGGGTCAGAACTCCCCCAGGTGACATGCAATCTGCGCGCGTGAAGGTGCAGCTGGAGCTAGTGGGGCTCAGAGCATCCCCCAGCTTCCTGGTGGTGGCAGCGCGGCCAGACTCGCCCTCACCCCTGAGGGCGGAGACCCTGGTGAAGCCCACACGCCCCCTGGCCCAGGCTCCCTGTCATCACACAAGCCCCGAGGTACTGGCTCCTCTCATCAGCTTGTGCTCACCACAGCCATCGACCGACCGGAACCCCAGGGAGCGGAGGCGAATCCACCCTCATGTGGGAGACGCCCGAAGACCCCCCCGGGCAGCCGCGGCTCACTCACCGCCTGGGGGTCCAGCTGCTGCCCCACAGGGGGGCCAGGGCTGAGCAGGTCCCCAGGGCCTGGGTGTGGGGTTAGGGAACGGGCACCCAGACCGTGAGGTAGGCACCCCATGCCTGTGCCACGTCAGCGAGAGGCCAGCAGTGAGCCTTATCCTGCCGTGTGCATTCCAGCACGGTCTGCGAGTCCGTGGCAACAGTTAGAGAAGAGCCTGGGAAGAGCCAGAAAGCTTGGCAAACGGATCAGGGCAAGGGCACAGCCCACGGGCGGGGGGAGGGCGGTGGGAAGGACCAGAGTGAGAGGCACAGAGAGGACGCTGGCGCCCCCTGCTGCCCAAGAGGCGCCATGGGTATAGCCAGCCACCACATGTGCACCCACACCACACACAGACACCACACACATGACACACACAACACACACATAACACACACAACACATAACAGGCACACGACATGCACAACACATGACAGACACACGACACACCCCGCAGACAGGTACGCACACAGCATACATATGACAGACACACACGACACGTAGGTAAGACAGGCACACACAAAACACATGCAACCGATACACATGACACACATGACCCATGTGACAGGCAAATACAACTGATGCTCACACATAACAGACACACAGCACACAACAGACAGGCCAACGGTGTGAACCATTTCTAATTCAGAAAGAGGAAATGCTAATGACACCGAGACTCTAGGTCAGTAGTTCTCAACCTGTGGGTCGCGACCCCTTTGGGGGTCGAACGACCCTTTCACAGGGGTCGCCTAAGACCATCGGAAAACACATATATAATTACATATTGTTTTTGTGATGAATCACTGCGCTTTCATTATGTTCAATTTGTAACAGTGAAACTGGGGGGTCACCACAACATGAGGAACTGCATAAAAGGGTCGCGGCGTTAGGGAGGTTGAGAACCACTGCTCTAGGTGGTCTGCTCAAGTTCCATTGGCTGGAAGGCAGTGAGGATCGGGCACAGAGATGTAGCTCTGCTTTGCCACTTAGAAGCTGTGTGACAACAGGCAAGTAGCTTAGCCTCTCTGAGCCTCTGCTACCTCATCTGTAAACTGGACAGACTAATTCCTATGTCAAAGGGTCATTGAAATGATTATACAGAATCATAAAGAAAAAAAGGAAACGAAGGTAGTAAAGCCATAGTTTTTAAACAGAGTCCATTAAAGATTATCTGAAACACTAGAGGCCCGATGCACGAAATCTGTGCAAGGGGTTTGGCCCTCGCAGCCCAGCTGCCTCAGCCCTCACAGCCCCGGCTTCGACCAGAAGGTCGTCCGGACGGTGGCTCTGCTGTTCGGTCTAATTAGCATATTAGCTCTTTATTACATAAGATGCTTTTTTCCCAAAGCACCGTGGGAGACCTGTGAGGACCTGAACCTGGGAGTCTGAGTGCCCATGCAGATCTCACAGATCTGAAGTGGACGTGGGAGGGGCAGGTGTCAGGACCCACAGTGTGACTTCCCTGAGTGACAGCATGTTCCCGGGCTCAGAGGCCTGGCCCCCGGGAGACGTTGGCAACGATGCGGGTGTGCTCTGTCTGCAGGGAGTGCGGCCCATCGCCCGGGGGGCCGCTCCCTGTCACCGCCCTGTGCAGACTCCAGGCTGCAGGCGACGTGGTGTAGCCTCGCCCTCCCTCCTGCCTGCCTCTTGCTTCCACACTGAGGCATTCCTCTTGTAAAGTTATCAGGAAGAAAAACTAGAGGGTTTTTTTAAAACTTTCATCCATGTAGAAGTTCCAGAAGAATGTACTGAATGTGCAAAGCCCACCACCACCCTGACGCCGAGACCCGATCTCACACTTGTCAGAGCGATGGTGAAGCACAGACGACGGCGGTGACGCCCTGTCCGCGAGCCAGGACAGGGGTGAGCCCTGCACACAGTGAGGCTGGACGGACGGACGGGGATTCGAGGTCACTACTGCCGGCAGCACTGCCGTTCCCAGGCGGTGTGAGGGGAGCAGAGCGCGGACAGCAGGAGCTGCTCAGGCCGTGCAGGGCGACCGACGGCTGCCTCTGTCCACCTCCCTCCCACGGGACCAGAGAAGGGCTGGAGGGAGGTGGACGGTGAATGTACACGGAGGACGGAGTCCATGGCTGTCAGGGCCACAGACCCGAAAACCATCTGCACCAGGCAGGGGAGGGCACTTCGGTGATAAACTAGTGACAGCTACTCCCACACGAGTACAGAGGCCATCCCATCCCAAACAGGCCGGGGAAGGTGGGGGTGGCGCCCCAGCCGCCAGGGACCACAGCACAGGAAGTGACTTTCCTCAAAGGCGACAAAGGAGGAAGAAGGGCCTCCCCGGAGACGCTCCTCCGACACGGACGGCGGAGGAGGAAAGGGCCTGAGCGTGGGTCCCGGACGCTGCACCCCATCCGCCAATGACGCAGAGAAAAGCTAAGGAAAGGGACAGAGAATCAGGGCAGAAAGGCTGTTCAGAACCATCCTCCTGCCCTGAGAGACGTGTTTTTAGACCAGGGGGTGGGGACAGAGGAGGCGCACGCAGGGTTCTATGACGGCAGAAGGGCAGCCCTCGGGTTCCAGAGCGGCACCTGGAGCCCAGAGACACAGGGAGAGGCCCCGCTGTCACATTCTGGAGCCCACGGGAAGGTGGGTGAGCGTGTGACGCCGTCTAAGGTGACAGATGCTAACGAGCGTCCTGCTCCCTGAACAAAGGAAGAAAACATTTTAGAAACTTCTCGCAAAACCCAGAAGGCTCTACGCGGGCCCACGTACAAAAAAGGAAAAGCAGGCAATTTCCCCGAAGGCAGAAGCTGAGTGCTGGTTGTTGGCGATGACCGAGAGGGGAGGATGAAGGGAGGCGTGTCACAGACGCTTGGGCTGGCACCGTGTGCACGGTCCCCGGACACGAACACCCAGCGCGTGCGAGGAGAGGTTAGCAGCGCACTGACAGGCATGTCCGAGCCGCTATCACACGCACAGGCAGCAGGGAAGATGCCGCCCTGGGCGGTGCCGCTAATTGCCATCCTGTATCCCAGCACCTCCAGCCCCCCCTGCCCGCCCCGAGGGATCAGATCCAGGAAGAGCTGCTTCCAGGCCCGAGTCTTGACTTGGGACTGCATCGCCCCTGCACCATTGGCCCACAGGAGCACAGCCTCTCTGTGGACGCAGCCTCTCCCTGACCACAGATCCTATAAACCGTGCACCAGTCCACAAGTGACACAGAGCCACCCCCCGAGGGCGCCTCGGCGGCGGGGACCGAGGCTAAGTACTCACTCTTGCTGTAGCAGGTGGCCAGCACGCCTTTGTCCGCGGGGCTGGCACTGATGTGCCAGATCTCACCCACTTGGTGGAGGAGGACATTTTTGTTTATGATGTTGTTTTCGTCGTCAAAATCTATGATGTGGATCTACAGACACAAAGAGAGCAAGCAGGTCAGGACCTCACGGGGTAAAGCAGCGACAGAAGCGAAGGCATCTGGAGCATCGTCAGGGGTGCTCCTGTTCCGCTAACAGTGCACGGTCTGCACAACCAGCTGGCTACGCTCCTCTCAGAGACAGGCGTGACGTCCCCGTGTTGTTAAGATGGCAACCACATCACACGGCCCGCCATTCCTGGTCCTAACGAGACGAGATCCCCCCCCTCCCCCACAAGCTCTGTGCCAGGTGGCTCACTGAGGCCGCAGCTCATGCCAGGGTGTCATCCAGGGCAGTGCCAATCGGCCCAGAGCCTCTGGAACCTGCTGGACGGCTGTGGGGAAAGGAGGGGGGCCTGGACGACCAGCTCTGCCCACTCCTCGGTGGGCGTGGCACATCACCCCTCCCCCACCGTTGAGGACTGGGATGGGGTTGTACACCAGTACACCTTGAACTTCTTTTTAAAAACCAGTCCAACAGCTGTCAACCCTCTGGTCCTATAACATCTACATATATAAAAGGCTAATATGCTAAGTGTCTGACCATCTGACATGTCACTATGATGCGCACTGACCACCGGGGGCAGACGCTCAATGCAGGAGCTGCTGAGGTTCTCAGGTGACACTCCCCGAAACCAGAGAGGAGGGAGCTTGATTCCTCTCGGGGCCACGTGATTCCACCTTCAGCCGTGGGTTATGTTGTTACTGGGGCACCGTCAGTCCTGAATCCGGTCACTGCACACGTGCGTTTGCGTTCCACACCCTGTACAGCAGCAGCTTTACAGAGTCCCCTCTCCCACTCCGGGACCCCTCGGGGGAAGTCGGAGAGCTGATTTCGGCCCGATCCCCACAGGCCAGGCCGAGGGACCCCACCTGCCGGAGGGACCCTGCTCACTCCGCAGACGCTGGGGAGGAACCGCGGGAGGTTGGCTCCAGAGCATCTGGCCTATCTCCCCCAGTCCCACCCCACCGGCCACGTTCTAATTAATTTCCTTTCAATGTGCACAAATCCATGCACTGGGTGACTAGTTAATTATAATAATCACTAGAGGCCCAGTGCACGGACTCGTGCACCAGTGGGGTCCCTTGGCCTGGCTTGTGGGGATCGGGCAGAAACCAGCAGTCTGACGAACCCCAAGGGGTCCCAGATTGCGAGAGGGCGCAGGCCAGGCTGAGGGACCCCACCGGTGCATGAATCCATGCAGCAGGCCGGTTTCGGCCTGATCCCCGCAGGCCAGGCTGAGGGACTTCACCAGTGCATGGCACCAGGCCTCTAGTCTATAATAATAAAAGCATAATATGCTAATTAGACCAGATGTCCTTCCGAACGACCTTCTGGACGAAGCTGGTGCTGGCAGCCAGGGGAAGGAAGGCCTACTCTTGCACAAATTTCATGCACGGGCCTCTAGTGTGCACATAAGACCTTTGGTTAATCTCTTCGGCCCCCCACCCCGCCTTCCCTCTGAGATCCATCAGTCTGTTCCATGTTTCCCTGCCTGTGTGTTGAGCATCTGCCCCCTGGTGGTCAGTGAGCATCACAGTTACAGGTTGCTTAGGTTTTTATGTATATTAGTGTAGATACTGCACTTTACCTACTAAAGGCAAAGTTAAACATGCCGTCTCCATGCTTTTCTGGATAAATTTTCGAGGAATTAAAATGATTTCCACTTTCACTCTCTTATCAATACTCCAAGCCAATGAGAAAGATAAAACATTAACTTCAAAAATAAATTTATACTAAGAAAATAATCGTGGGCCTGCACAAAGATTTCAATCAGAGAATGTTCGCTGCGGCGCTGATTACAGTAATGAAAACTCAGAAGTCCCCTTAGTGTCCGGGGTAAGGCGGCTCGGCTAAGCTGTAGACCCGACTGGACGTAAAGCGTGCGCCACTCTGTGCGGTGACAGACTGCGGTGCCTGACGGGCCACCGTCACTGAGGCATGAAGATAGACTGGGCGAGCTGCCTGCATGTTCTGTGGACAGCAGGCATGTCCCCATGACAGAGGACCTGGAAGGGACTGGTTCTCTCCTGATGGCGAGTACAGACTGACTCTCGCCTTCTTTGTGGTTTGTGCTGTTAACATTTAGCTCAGCACAGACGTGCATCACAGGCACAGGCTCACAGGCGTTGCTCTGCCGTCGGAACAAGCATTAAGTGCTATTTTTAGCAACACGCCCTTGACCCCGGAAGCCTCTGCATGCCACGCCTGCTACACGAGCCCGTGCTGCCCCGACACGTCCCCTCACAGGGCCTGCATGGGACAGTAACCGCAGGGGTGGCTCTGGGCTCAGAGCAGAATTCAAACTCCCCACTGCCACTCATCACCGTGTGACCCTGAAGCTGCTTCCCCGAGGGCACCCTGAAGACGAGCTGTGTGCTCCTGGGCCCCCGGCCCGCACTAGAACCACAGAGAACTGTCCTGTTGGAAAGGATACGCAGTCACAGAAACAAGCAATGCGACGAGAAGGCACCGGAATAAAGGCGAGTGGGGAAGACTGGGGCACAAAGGAAAGACCCACTCATGTCGGCCCAGAGGCAGGGAGCACCTGTGCCGGCTGGGCAGTGCTCAGCCGCGTCTGAGTTCTTTAACAACAGCTTATAACGCAGACCACACTCCCAGGCTCTGAGTCAGCACTGTCAGGGTTGTTAAAGTCGGTTCACCAGGCAGGGCGATGGACATCTAGGAGTGAGAGCTCTAGGATTCATGAGGAAGCAGGGCCCAGGCCACAGCTGGGCACGGAGTCCAGCCAGTCTTCCTGCTTCCTCTCTTATTGAACAAAGATAAAATCTTGAAAAAAAAGTGTTTAAAATTGAATATGAGAAGTCAAAAGCTTCCCTCTGAGGGACAGGTAAGGTCACCTCTGAGCAAGATGCTGCCTGGCACGGCCGGCCCTGGCTGGAAGGCTGGCTCACCCCACAGCAGGTACCTCCTGGCCTCCCCCACCCCACCCCACCCCCAGCCTTGGCCCCACCATTAATGCGCCCGCCTTGTCGTTCCCAACAAAACACCCCCCCGCTGGCCGGCCTTTCCTGAGGAAGACACGACAGCGCAGGCAGGTCGCCAGCACCAGCCTCCTCACTCGGTCCCAGGGCGGCGTCGGCCTCGGACCACAGGCCATGGGGCCATTGGGGCCAGGAGGCTGGGTCCCGCGCTGATCCCGCCACGTCCTGGCTGAGTGACGCTGGGCGAGCCCTCACAATCTGGGCTCCTGCTGCAGCATTTGTAAATCTGGGGAACTGAGTCCTAAGATCCCTGTGACACAGAAACCAGTCCTTCCGCTGAGCCTTTAATGATCGGTGACGGTTACCTATGATCGACCCCTCGTCCTGCCACAGTATGGCTACCACCCACCGTCCGGATCACAGGCTCTGCTGGAGCAAAGGCCGGCACGCCCACATCCCGTCCCTGACCCAGGACGCGCTCCCCACTGCAGCCTCACCGTGCCAGCAAGGGCGGTTCTGGGAACAGAAGGGGTGCAGTCCATCCGGGCCAACCCCAGACAGCGTCTCGGGCAGTGCGTCCTGGCCACTGAGCTGAGGGACGGAGAGAAATGTCAGGGCCCCTAAGTCAGTGGGCCGTCCAGAGAAGAACAGCGAGAGCGCCAGGGGGTCTCGGCCGTGCTGCGGAGCCCTGGGTCCAGCCTCGCCCAGATCAGCCTCCTGGCGATGCTTCCATGACACGGGGCAATACATTCCTGTCTCGTTAACGGAATGAGGGGAGGGGGGGCAGGGAGACATGGAGGTCAGTGAGCCTGGCCTGGGGCCCCGGACTCTGCTCCCCAACAAGGGTGGCCAAGGACAGAACCTGCGGCCAGAGGGGTCCCGTGTGGCAAAGCCGTCCTTCATCAAAATGCAAGCACGGGACACTGGAGTCACAAATTAAAGAGGAAAAGATTTATAGGGCAAGAGCTGCGGAGGGGCCAGCTGTGCTGTCATCCCTCGAGGGCCGTCAGCCTTTCCACAGCCCGCCGTGTGGAGAGAGGGCAGGTCAGCCTCCTCGCGGCCAGCCTGGCCCTCCCCCACCTGCATAAGAAGCGGGTTGGCAACAGGCAGTGAAACCCCTGGGAAAGGACAGTGCAGAGGCCGCCCCTCCCGCCTGCACCCGGTTCCCAGCCTCTGCCGTGCTCCCCCCACGGCCCATGTGCACCCCCCCTCACGAAGGAGAGCCAGGGACAGACTCAGAAGTGCGCGTCCGCCCATCGGGGAGCCTGTGCCAAACCAAGGGCACGGAGACAAAGGCTTCCCGCGACAGGAGAGGCAGCCACTGTGACAGCTCCCACGTTCTTCAGAAAACCCGCGGCCGAGCTGATAGCAGCCCTTTCTAGGGAACTGACGGCTGCGGGAGGCGCTGAGGCCCGAGGCGCAGCCAGGGGCGTCCGCGCCGGCACAGCCACCCTCCCCGGAAGCCTGGAGAGCAGGAAAGGGGGGGCGGGTGGGAGGTGGGGGGCGGCAGAGCAACCAGGAGCGGTGATCCATGATCCCAGCTCCCGCAGCACGGCCAGACCGGAGCCGTCACCACCTGGCAGGGGCGGGGCCGGGCCTGGGCCAGCTGTCTGACCTTGGGACGCGTAGCTCCCGCACAGGCCCCGTTTGCGTGGGGGCTGCACAGACAAGCACACGTGCTCAGGGCACAAGCTCTATGAAGTGCACACGGAGGGGGGGCAGGGTGTCTGAGTCACAGGTCTGCCCATTCCGCTGGGTCACCTTGGGAAAACCATGTGACTGCTCAGGCCACCTTCCTCATCTGATTAGAAATGGGGTCAACACCACTGGTTCTGTCCACTGAGGTAGCAGGTGTGGGAATGGCCGGACCCGGCCCAACCCTGACCTTGACCCCAGGGTCAGAGGCTCCTGCAGCTGCTTTCAGCTCTCACCCATGTCCTGGAAGCCTGTGTTTGCCTTCTGGCCTCGGTCAAGAGGGCCCCTGGGGGCCAGCACCCGGCCGTGCACCCCCCACCAGCACCCGGCCGTGCACCCCCCACCACCAGCACCCGGCCGTGCCCCCACCACCACCAGCACCCGGCCGTGCACCCCCCACCACCAGCACCCGGCCGTGCCCCCACCACCACCAGCACCCGGCTGTGCCTGTTCCAGGTGCGCCCCCAGCGCATCCTCAACACCAGCAGCTGGAGGACAACAGGAATGAGGCTCGGTGACCGCCCAGAAGCAGTGCAGCTCGTCCCTCACAGGAGGAAACAGCCCAGGGAGACGGAACGGAGACGAGGCTGGCACCGCCAGCACCGTGCACTTGACAATCAGACGCCATCGCCGGGAAGCCCCTCTGCAGAGGAAGCGGGGCCGCGAGGCTGTGCCCCCCCACGGCTCCTCTCCCAGCCGCCGGCCGTTCCCGCCAGCACAGGACACAGCGGCAAACAGCATCTCTGGGGGCAGGAAACACACTCACATGTGAGAGGAAGAGTCACACGAGAATAACACAGGCCATCCGCAAGAGAAGCACGCACACTGCGTGTGGGGGAACCAGTCCCATGTGGGAAGGAGCACTGTGCTGTGAGCACCGATGTGTCACATGTGAGAACCAGGTGTCGGGTGGTAGGAGCCCATGTGTCACATGTGAGAACCAGGTGTCGGGTGGTAGGAGCCCATGTGTCACATGTAAGAACCAGGTGTCGGGTGGTAGGAGCCCATGTGTCACATGGGGAAACACACGTCTCATTGAGAGGGAGGCCCGGGTTGTGTGAGGCGTGAGGCTGTTCCCGGCAGCGCAGGGGAGCAGAGCAGGCGGGTGTGGCCACCGTACCCCGCCCCCCCCACCCCGCGCTCCTGGCCAGGCTCCGCCCGGGAATGACCAGGGAGGCCTGAGGAAACAAGGCCATGGCTGGTGAACGCATTCCATCCTGGCCGGAGGCCTCGGCCAAAGAGCCACCTTCCCCTGATGCTGGCGCCAACGCCAACAGACCAAAGCGAGGGCGCTTCTCCTGGGTCCTGCGCCCCCTTACACCTGCTGTCACCACGGCCACACAGTGTCCACATTCCCGCCGCCATCTCCCTGAGAACGCAGCCCTGAGCAGGACGCCTCTGCTCGCGTTCTGTGGACCCGGCACACCCACCGCGAGGGGAACCACCCAGCGCTTGCTGAGCGAACCGATGGAGCCCGTCCCAGCCACGCCCAGCGCCTTTCCCAGGGCAGCACGGGGACACGCAGGTCAGACGCTCTCGATAACTGTCCTTGGAACCCATGTGCAAAGTCGTGAGACCACCCTTCCCGCCACCCTCGCTGGAAACGGACTAGGAGCCGGAGCACAGGCTGAGTTAGCGGCTCAGTGAGGACGCCTGAGGGACGGAGACAGGAGCAGCGGTCCCGCCGGCAAAGCCGCACCGCCTGCTGGAGGGCAGGGGAGAGGCTTCCCCACGGTTACGTCCTTCTGACCCTAACCCTGCGGCTGCACAGAGCTCTGACGCCTGAGCCCATTTCCCGTGTGACCGTGATGGCTGGGCGAGGCCCTGCCTCTCAGACACGGCCATGTGCGTCGCGTGTACCCGTCAAGGACAGCGCTCATCCTCACGTCACGGCCTCACCTCTGCTTACAGTGAGGAAGTGAAGTCCAGCGAGGGGAGTCCACTGCTCAAGGTCACAGTCAGTGTCAAGCTGGGCACTGAACCCTGACCTCATGGGTGTCCAGCATGCTGCTTCTAAAGTGGACAGTCCAGCAAACGGGCCCTCCTGCATGCCCATGGGGTCAGCTGGCCTGCGGCCTCCTCCAGGCGCAGAGGAGAGCGTGCTATGAGCAACGAGAGGCAGGGGAGAGGCATCCCCACGGTTACGTCCTTCTGACCCCAACACTGCGGCTGCACAGAGCTCTGACGCCTGAGCCCATTTCCCGTGTGACCGTGATGGCCGGGCAGAGGCCCTGCCTCTCCTGGTCGTCACGGGCCAGGAGACGGGCTGATGGCTGACGCTGACCACAGACCCCAGGCTGCTTCCCAGTCACTCAGTACGTCCTCCGCAGCCACAAGAACGACCACAGCGGTGCCCACGGGACGCATTTGAACCACTAAACTCAACCAGTACCTACAGCTGGATGTTAACATCCCAATGAAAGTTTTCTTTTGTTCGTGTGGCATTAATTTCCTCAAATGTTGCTTGAAAAATCAAGAGCAAAATGGTCACCAGTCAGAATAGGTTTAATGGACGCATCTGCCGGAAAGTTACCTGATTGTCGTATTTCAGAGACTGCGTCCCGACCAGAAACCGGATGGCGTCCGTCTCTGCCGTCTGCGGGGTCAGCGCACGTGCCTGCAGGAGGGAGTGCACACCGTTACCACTCTGGGCTTCAGACGGCAACTACCACCCGCTCACCGCCCCCCACTCCCACTGTGTGCACGGAAGGACTGTGAGTGGGCACAGCAGTTAGGCAGTGAAGATGTGAGTGTGTCAATAAAGCCGGAATCATCAACAGCGACAGACTGGTTGAGCAGGTTTTTCTGCAACAGAACAGCAGACAGTGGCTCCAGCACGGCAGAGCGGGCGTGGTCACCCGAGGCAGAACGGCGACAGCCAGAGCCCAGGTGGCAGGGTCCTGCTCTGAACCTCGCACGGAGCGGGCTGTGCCAGCATCGGGAAACGAGCACTGTTCACGGAGTGGGCCCTGCCCGCCCCTTCCTCCCACCGCAGCTGGAACAGGCCTGACCCCACCTCCTCCAGCCCACGGAGTCCTACAGGCTCTCGGTGCCTTGATCCATCCTCTTCAAGGCGGAAATGAGCGAGGCTGACAGCTGTCCTGACCACTGGGTCGGGGACAAACCACAAGTCTCTACCGGAAAAGGTCTGGGGACGACAGGAAACACACGGATCCATGTTCCCACCTTCCTCCGAAGCGCCAACGGCACAAAAACATCGACGGCTGAGCTACCTCAGTGCCACCAGCAGACACGGCGGCGGCAGCACCAAGTGCCAGACGTGGAGAACAAGCCCCTTCCTCCCCTCCGACGGCCTGAAGGCGCTCAGGCCCCACAGCCGGAGCCTGCCTCCTCGGCAGACGTGCTGGACGTCCTGGGGTCTTCGATTTCTTTGCTAAGCTCGTGATTCTTTATGAATCTATAGATCTTCTGCCAAAAACGTGCATTCACATACACAGAATTTCGTGTGTATCAGCAAATTCACTCTCTGAACCCTACCCGACCTAAACAAGCCCGGCTTAGAGAAAGCGACTCATGACGGAGGGTCCGGCCATTCCTGAAAGACACGCCCACAGCTCACTCGAGGCAGAAGCAGGAGAGATACCCCCCCGTGTGGAGGAGATGACCGTGCCCGGGCGTCAGACACCGCCGAGGGGCAGGCCAGGGCGCAGGGCCCACGTGTGGGCGAGGAGGAACCAGGACACAACGGGCTTCCTCCTAGGCCAGTGACGGCGAACCTTTCGAGCTCGGCGTGTCAGCATTTTGAAAAGCCCTAACTTACCTCTGGTGCCGTGTCACAGAGACATTTTTTGGTATTTGCAACCACAGTAAAACAAAGACTTATATTTTTGGTATTTATTTTATATATTTAAATGCCATTTAACAAAGAAAAATCAACCAAAAAAATGAGTTCGCGTGTCACCTCTGACACGCGTGTGACAGGATCGCCATCACTGTCCTAGGCGCTGACGGAGCCGAGCGCCACCTGAGGAGCAGCAGCCGTAACGCGCAAAACGCAGGTCTGCGCAGACCACGTGTTTCCGGGGGAGCCGCCTTTGAGAAAACACCGCAAGCCTGAACCACCTTGTCCTTCTCACACAGGAGACACCTTTGTAATCGAAGAGGAAAATCGTTCTTCTCCAGAATCTAAGCTGCATCTTTCAAATACAGTGAAACTCATAAAGTGTAACTGAAGGCCTTTCTAGTACATTTTGGGTAAAATTACAAAAATAACTTGACTCTGGCCATTTTGGTGACAGCGCGATATCCGTGTCTGCGATTCTGCTTCTTTGGTTAACTGAAAAATAAAACGGCCTTCCTACACGCAGTCGTCACGACGGTTTGAGGTGTTCCAATGACCCTGATACAGTAAGACTGAAGTTTCATAGTGTAACAGGTCACCAAAACTGTCCCTGACTTTATCTTGGCTCATCCCACAATTCAACGAAGGAGACAGGCAGGAAGGCAGGAAGGGTGTACCTCCACCAGAAGACAGACACTGAGGACCAGGGAGGGTGACTGACTGCCGGTCACACAGCTGAGAGACAAGAACCCAGACTCCCAGCCTAAGGCCAGTTCTTTCTGTTACAGTACGCAGGGAGCTGGTAGCACAGTGAGACATGGGTCTATTTGGTTATGTTGGTCACCTTATTATAATCCCACTAGACCAGTGACGGCGAACCTATGACACGCGTGTCAGAGGTGACACGCAAACTCATTTTTTTGGTTGATTTTTCTTTGTTAAATGGCATTTAAGCCAAAACCGGTTTGGCTCAGTGGATAGAGCGTCGGCCTGTGGACTGAAAGGTCCCAGGTTCGATTCCGGTCAAGGGCATGTACCTTGGTTGCGGGCGCATCCCTAGTAGGAGATGTGCAGGAGGCGGCTGATGGATGTTTCTCTCTCATCGATGTTTCTGACTATCTCTCTCTCTTCCTCTCTGTAAAAAGTCAATAAGATATATTAAAAATAAATAAATAAATGGCATTTAAATATATACAATAAATATCAAAAATATAAGTGTTTTACTCTGGTTGCAAATATAAAAAAATTCCTATATGTGACATGGCACCAGAGTTAAGTTAGGGCTTTTCAAAATGCTGACATGCCGAGCTCAAAAGGTTCGCCATCACTGCACTAGACGCCTGGTGCACGAAATTCATGCACTCAGAGGGGTCCCTCACCTCGGCCTGCGCCCTCTCGCAGTCTGGGAGCTCTCAGGGGATACCTGACTGATGGCTTAGGCCCACTCACAGGGAACGGGCCTAAGCCGGCAGTCGGCAGTCGGACATCCTTAGTGCTGCCACGGAGGCGGGAGAGGCTCCACCACCGCCGCTGCGCTCACCAGCTCTGAGCCCGGCTTCTGGCTGAGTGGCACTCCCCCTGTGGGAGCGCACTGACCACCAAGGGGCAGCTCCTGCATCAAGCATCTGCCCCCTGGTGGTCAGTGCAAGTCATAGCGACCAGTCGTTCTGCTATCAGGCCGAAAAGCAGCTCTCTGACATCCCCCGAGGGGTCCTGGATTGTGAGAGGGCACAGGCCAGGCTAGGGACCCCAGCGGTGCATGATCGGGGCCAGGGAGGGACGTAGGAGTTTGGCCGGCTGGGGAGGGACCGCAGGAGGGCTCCAGGGCGTGTCCAGCCCATCTCACTCAGTCCCAATCTGTTAGACCCCAGCAGCAAACTAACCTACCAGTTGGAGCGTCTGCCCCCTGGTGGTCAGTGCAGGTCATAGCGACTGGTCAACAGGTCGACTGTCTGCCCCTTGGTGGTCAGTGCACGTCACAGCAAGCGGTTGACCAGCCTTAACATATCATTAGCATATTATGCTTTGATTGGTTGAACGGCCAACCGAATGACAGGACACTTAGCATATTAGGCTTTTATTCTATAGGATTATACAGGATAGGCTGTGTCTTGCCCAGTTTTCCAAAGGAAAGCCATGGCCTTTGTCACAGAGCTGTCTCCTCGCCTGCCATCACCACTGAGTGAGCCCAATCAGTAAGAGGCGACGGAGACGCCGAGTCCAGAGCCCAGCAGGGAAGAGCCGGGGGGACATGCCGACCAGGTCTCCTCCGTCGCAGGAGGCCCCAAACCGGGACCTGAGTCTGAACTGAGTACACAGATGCTTCACCACGATGCCTCTCTCTGCCCCTTCCCTTCTTCCCTCTACTCTCTCTAAAGACTAATGGGAAAAGCGTCCTTGTGAGGATTAACAAATACACACAGCCCAGCTGGTGTGGCGCAGTGGTTGAGTGTCTACCATGGACCAGGTGAACATGGGAGGATGGGACCCTTTGGAGGGGACACAGGACAATGGGAACGCTTTGGGGGGACACGGGACGATGGGAAGTTTTGGGGGGACACAGGACAATGGGAACCCTTTGGGGGTACACG
Organism: Myotis pilosus; assembly: GCA_036010255.1. Taxonomy (NCBI): domain Eukaryota; kingdom Metazoa; phylum Chordata; class Mammalia; order Chiroptera; family Vespertilionidae; genus Myotis; species Myotis pilosus. The sequence continues at coordinate 862,859 of JASKON010000016.1, forward strand.
GGACGATGGGAAGCTTTGGGGGGACATGGGACAATGGGAACCTTTGGGGGGGCAGGGGAGGATGGGAGCCCTGTGGGGGGGGAAAAGGGACGATGGGAACCCTTTGGGGGGACACGGGACGATGGGAAGCTTTGGGGGGACACGGAACGATGGGATGATGGGAACCCTTTGGGGGGACATGGGACTATGGGATGATGGGAACCTTTGGGGGAACACGGGATGATGGGAACCATGTGGGGAGGGGGGGACGGGATGATGGGTCCCTTTGGGGGGAAACGGGACGATGGGAACCTTTGGGGGACACGGTACTATGGGAACCCTTTGGGGGGACATGGGACGATGGAACCCAAGGGGGGGAGACAGGACAATGGGAAACCATGGTGGGGGCACAGGACGATGGGAACCCTTTGGGCGGGGCGGGGAGAACACGGGACGATGGGACCCTTTGGTGGGAAACCGGACGATGGGAACCCTTTGGGGGTGGAACATGGGATGATGGGAACCCTTTGGGGGGGACACAGGATGAAAATGAAACAGGGCGTCCGTGGGGCGCAGGCGACCTCCGAGCAGCCCGTGCTTCGTCCCCACGCGTATCTGAGCTTCCCACGCGCCGGGTCACGCAGGACGTCAGCCCGGGAGCTGGTGCGGGTCCGCGGGGACGCCCGTCCGTCCTCCCGACTCGGGGAGACGTGGCTGCCGGGACTGAACGACGGGAGGAGCCAGAGCTCCGCCGGCGGAGCCCGGGCGCCGCAGGAACAGGGACCGGGCGAGTGCGCGGGGTCGCGGGGGAGCATGAGGCCGCGCCAGCGCCGGGACCGCGGAGGGAGGCGGCGGGGCTGTCGCTCTTCCCGGCCGGTCCCCGGGCGACCAGCTCCTTCGGCCCCGCAGCCCCGGCCCCTTGGCTGCCAGGGAGGCGGGGACCGCGCCGGCCTCGCTCTGCACACCCGGCCGCGCCGGCCGCGGGGACCCACCTGGAATTCCAGCCCGTAGATCACCGGCGCGTCGTCCTCCATGCTGCCGCCCCCGCGGGTCCCGAGAGCCGGCGCGCCCACTGAGCTGCGCGAATAGGTTCCCTGCCGCGCGCCGCGCGCCGAAACCCGACCCTTTCTGACCCGCCGCGGCCTCCGTAGGGCTCACTTCCTGTGTTTTTCTGTTGCGTCATCAAGACGCTCCTCGACGGCGGCCAATGGCGGCAGGACCCGTGTGGTGCGCATGCGCACCGGAACCCATCCGGGCTCTCCTCTCGGCTGGCTCCCGAGAGGCCGGGTTGGTGGGCGGGGCGTCGGCTGGGGGCGGGGCCTCGCCTGGACGGTGCTACCCCCACCTCGCCATTAGGGGCCGCCAGAGAGTCTCCTGCGGGAAGCCCCGTGCTCCCTCATCCCAGAACCGAGCACCTGGGGCGGGGGCGCTGTGCTTTGTCATTAGTACTTTCCCGAGCGCGAGGGCAAGTGCCTTCCATCCACTGCCGCGAACTTCCTGGCTCCAACCTTAAGAGGAAAGAATCACGCTTCCATTTACCGATGAGCTGCGGCCACGTGGGCAGCTAAGATTAATGGGGCAGCTAGGAGCACGCAGCAGCTAAGATGCGTGGAGCAGCTAAAGGAAGAAAAAGAAGAAAGAAATGGCGGGTCTGGTTTGGTGTTTGAGCTGTATTCCAGCACCTAATGAGTGACATGACGTGCCTGGTGAAGTTAAGCCTAGAGCAGTGGTTCCCAACCTCGGCTGCACATGAGAATCCCCTGGGAATCTTGTTAAAATCCTGATTTCTGGGCCTCACCCTCGGAAATTCTGTTTCTTTGTTACTCATGTTGTGGCCCCACCCCATCACACAGAAACAGAATTTCCGGAGGATGAGGCCCAGAAATCAGGATTTTAACAAGATTCCCAGGTGCTTCTAATGTGCAGCCAAGGTTGAGAACCACTGGCCTAGATGGATATTTGCTGGGTGAATGAGGGGATCTGGGTACCACTGGTGTTATTAGTACTGACTAGAGCAGTGATGGAGAACCTTTTGAGCTCGGCGTGTCAGCATTTTAAAAAACCCTAACTTAACTCTGGTGCCGTGTCACATATAGAAATTTTTTTAAAATATATTTTATTGATTTCTTACAGAGAGGAAGGGAGAGAGATAGAGAGTCAGAAACATTGATGAGAGAGAAACATCGATCAGCTGCCTCCTGCACACTCCCCACTGGGGATGTGCCTGCAACCAAGGTACATGCCCTTGACCAGAATTGAACCTGGGACCTTTCAGTCCACAGGCCGACGCTCTATCCACTGAGCCAAACCAGTCAGGGCAGAAATTTTTTTATATTTGCAACCATAGTAAAACAAAGACTTATATTTTTGATATTTATTTTATATATTTAAATGCCATTTATCAAAGAAAAATCAACCAAAAAAATGAGTTTGCGTGTCACCTCTGACACGCATGTCATAGGTTCGCCATCACTGGACTAGAGGCTCTGTGTATGAAATTCGTACACTTGTGGGGGGGTGTACGAATTTGGGGGGGGGGCACGTCCCTCAGCCCAGCCTGCGTCATCTCGCAGTCCAGGACCCCTCGGGGGATATCTGACTGCCGGCTTAGGCAGGGATTGGGCCTAAGCCGGCAGTCAGACATCCCTCTCACAGTCGGGGGGGGCGGGGGGGGGCTCTTGCAGTCCAGGACCTCTTGCTCCTTACTGCCCGCCTACAGCAGAGGTGGCAGGAGGGGCTTCCACCACCGCTGCAACACTCACCAGGTGAGCCCGGCTTCTGGCTGAGCAGAGCTCCCCCTGTGGGAGCGCACTGACCACCAGGGGGCAGCTCCTGCATTGAGCGTCTGCCCCCTGGTGGTCAGTGCAAATCATAGCAACCAGTTGTTCCACTGTTCGGTCGATTTGCATATTACAGTTTTATTACATAGGATAGGATAGGATGTTGTAGGTAGATAGATGGGAGCAGAGCAAGGACGATGGGCCAGGTACAGGTCACCAGGGCGGAACCCCTGGACACCTAGTGATGAGAAAGAACTGGTAGCGCAGATATTGGAGATAATCAATTCAAGACCATGCCCCTAGGACTGCTCTCCACCCTAGAATGGCAGGCATTGCCGGAGGCCCTCTCTCCACCCTAGAGAGCCTCGGGCCATGCGGGTGGGATTTCCCCGTCCTTTTGTCCTCTTGCACTTGGTTAGTCAGGTGGTAGACCCCCACCCATAGATGACCACAGGGCGAGGGGCTGGAGGAAAGCCCCACCGGACTTCCATGCAAGGACAGGTCAGTCTGAAGAAAGCAGTGAATGCCCCCCCCCCAGGGTTTAAAAGGAATCCTAGCCATTCCCCAGGGCAGCTCTTTGAGCAGCCGCTCCAGATTTCTCTTCGAGTGTCCTTTCTCTTGGCTCAAATGGATCGTCTCCAGCGAGTTTGGTTCTTGGCTCTGAATTCTTCTCTTAGCCGGAACCCAAGTAGGAGGCTGCTGAGCCCCGCTTTGGTCTGACCCCGCCGGTGAGGCGCTGGTGCGGTTCCCACGGCCGACAACAGACACTTTTTATCATCAATGTTATTGTGCAAATAGTGCCGAAGTGCAGCAGGAAGACTCGAAGGTACAGGAAGGCACGGAGACAAACCTGAAGATAGTTTCCGGGGCGCTTTGGCCCGGATGAAAAAAGCCCGACTGCGTCCCTGCCGGCTGCGCCCCCACCGGCGAGGCTTAGAGTAACTCCCGCTCCAGCCCCAAGGTCGCCCCGCCACCCGCCGCGTTCACGCCCCCAGGCTCAGGCCCCGCCCCGCGGCCCCGCCTCACACATCCGGGCCCCGCCCCCGCTGCGTGAACCGGAAACGCAATGCGCTTCCGGCCGCCACCATCGAGAGTCGGGAGGTGGCTGCACTGGGCATGCGCGCAGGAGAGGCGGCGCGGGCGGCGCAGGAGGCGCAGCGTTCACGCCCCCTTCCCGCTTCCTCCACTTTCTCGCCGACCCGCGGGCGCAGGTGAGGCCCGCCGGCTGCAGGGAGGCCTCCCGCCGCCCCAAGCCCCGCCCGCTCCTCCCCGGGCCCCGCCGGCCGCGTCTGCCGCGCGGACTTTGGCGCGTCGCGGCGGGAGGCGTCGGCGGCTCAGGCAGGGGGGTCGGGGCGCAGGCAGAGGGCGGACCGGGGAGCAGGCAGAGGGGGGACCGGGGAGCAGGCAGAGGGCGGACCGGGGCGCAGGCAGAGGGCGGACCGGGGAGCAGGCAGAGGGCGGACCGGGGAGCAGGCAGAGGGGGGACCGGGGAGCAGGCAGAGGGCGGACCGGGGAGCAGGCAGAGGGGGGACCGGGGCGCAGGCAGAGGGGGGACCGGGGAGCAGGCAGAGGGCGGGGCGGGGGGCAGGGAGAGGGCGGGGCGGGGAGCAGGCAGCGGGGGGACCGGGGCGCAGGCAGAGGGCGGAGCGGGGAGCAGGCAGAGGGCGGACCGGGGAGCAGGCAGAGGGCGGACCGGGGAGCAGGCAGAGGGCGGACCGGGGAGCAGGCAGAGGGCGGACCGGGGCGCAGGCAGAGGGCGGACCGGGGCGCAGGCAGAGGGGGGATCGGGGAGCAGGCAGAGGGTACCGGGGAGCAGGCAGGGGGGACCGGGGCGCAGGCAGAGGGCGGACCGGGGAGCAGGCAGAGGGGGGACCGGCGCGCAGGCAGAGGGGGGACCGGGCTGCAGGCAGAGGGGGGACCGGGCTGCAGGCAGGGGTTTCATTTATGATGTTATCTGAAACAAGGCTTCCGAGGAGAATCTAAACATCGTTACACACTTAAGCTGTGACTTGAAAGATTGTTGCTTTTTGCCTCGCTTTGTAATTTTCAGATGATTTCTTTGAAAACATCCTAGGTAGCCCTGGCCTGTGTGCGCAGTGGTTAGAGCATCAGCCCGTGGGCCGAAGGGTCTCAGATTCGATTCCGGTTCAAGGGCACACCCCTGGGATGCAGGCTCACTCCCTGCCCCGTGGGGCCCGTGTGGGAGGCAGCAGTCAATGAGTCTCTCTCACGTCTGTTTCTCCCTCCTCTAAAAAGCAATGGGAAAATATCTTCAGGTGAGGATTTAGAGAAACGCTTAAGGACATTCTGATCTTTGCCACAACATGGCCTTCTACGCCTTGAGGACCTGCTCCGTGAAGTGAGGCCCCCGAGCGTCAGGCTCCTAGGAGGAGGGTGTGGGTGCCCGGCTGGGAGAGGGTCAGCTTACCGGGCGCACAGTCGGTTTTACAAGATGAGAGGAGTTCTGGGACGGATGGCCGTGATGGTTGCCCCACCTGAACGTGCTTAATACACTGAACTGTACACTTAGAAATGACTAAGGCGGTGAGTTTTACGTTGCCTGTCTTTCACTACAGTAACATGTAAGTGGCTGGAGAAATGGAGTCTTTTGAATATGGATGTGAACATATAACTGATAAACACTGTTCAGTGCAGTTGTAGGTTCACTGCAAAACTGAGCAGCAGGCGCAGGGACGCACGGTTTCTCAGCCTCCCGGTGATCAGTGTCCACACCGTGATCAGTGTCCACACCGGCCCTGCCGGGTTGCAGCCTGAGGACAAGTCCTTATCACCCAAGATCCACAGTTGGACAGTAGGGGTCGCTCTGGCCGTTGCACTTTCCATGGGAGCCAGCGGTTCTCAGCCTGTGGGTCGCGAACAATGAAAATCCATCCTGCATATCAGATGTTTACATGACGATTCGTAACAGTAGCAACATGACAGCGATGAATTAGCAACGAAAATACTTTTATGTTTGGGGGTCACCACCACATGAGGGAACTGTATGAAAGGGTCGCGGCGTCAGGAAGGCTGAGAACCTCTGGTAGACAATTGTAAGATGACGTGTTTACCATTTTTATAAAGTAGCCCGGTCAGCGTGGCTCAGTGGCTGAGCATCGACCTATGACCCAGGAGGTCAGGGTTTGATTCCCGGTCAGGGCACAGGCCCAGGCTGTGGGCTTGATCCCCAGTGTGGGGCGTGCAGGAGCCAGTCAATGATTCTCATCATTGATGTTTCTGTCTCTCTCTTCCTCTCCCCTCCTCTCTGACATCAATAAAAATATATTTAAAAAGAAGAAAGAAAAAAGTAGGATAAAACGAGCTTCATAGTAATGGGAGGAAAAGCTGCTGAGGTTGGTGTATTTGCCTTTGTTTCAGGGACCATGGGGGACGCTCCGGGCGCTGAGCAGAGCCTGACCGCAGAGCCCCGGCTGGCCGAGGGGGGAGCAGGAAGCATCGCCCCGGAGGCACCCCAGCAAGAACCCGGGCTGCTCTACCAGGAGGAAACCATTGATCTCGGGGGCGACGAGTTTGGGTCAGAGGAGAATGAGGCCGTCTCGGATGATTCCAATCACTTCGCAGACAAGCTCAGCGAGCACATGATGGAGAGCGTCCTCATTTCGGATTCCCCGAACAACAGTGAAGACGACACAGGCGACCTGGGCGGTGACCTTGGTGGGGCGCAGGGTGTCCGGGAGCCTGCAGGAGGCAGTGCTGATCGCAGCCCGGACAGTGTCCCGGGCCAAGGCAAAGGCCCCGTGGACACGCCCAGTCGTGACAGTGAGAGCGAGGGAGACAAGGCCCCGAAGGGCGTCTCGGAAGGCACTCCCGGCGCCGGGGCGGCCTTGAAGGCAGACCCGGAGCCGGAAGGGAAAGGCTTGCCCGCCTGTGAGCATGACGATGCCGGGGAGCCGGGCCCCAGGCACCAGGGCCCGCCCCCTCCCAAGGACGCGCCCGTGCCCGTGTGCACCATCTTCAGCCAGGCCGCGGCCGCGGCCGCCCAGCCCAGCCCCTTCCTGCAGGACGGCTTCGAGTCGCAGATGGTAAAGTCGCCCAGCTTCAGCGGCCCCAGCCGGCCGGCCTCCGGGACGCCTCCCCCGGCGGTCCAGCCCAGCCCCAGCCTGAGCACGTTCTTCGGGGAGACCGCCAGCGCCAGCTCCCTGGCCTCGGACTTCTTTGATTCCTTCACCACCTCCGCGTTCATTTCCGTCAGTAACCCCCATGCCGGCACGGCGGTTCCCGGGCAGCCGTCTCCACTCGCCTCCCCGGGGACGGAGAGCTCAGAGCCAGCTGTGCCCACGGCTTCGCTGGAAACCCCTCCGTCCCCGAAGCCCTTCTCCCAGATCCAGGCCGTGTTTGCAGGGAGCGAGGACCCCTTCGCCACCGCCCTGAGCATGAGCGAGATGGACCGCAGGAGCGATGCCTGGCTGCCCGGGGAGGCGACCAGGGACGTCCTGGTCTCGGTGGCCACACAGCAGTACCGCACCGTGTTCGTCGACAAGGAGAACCTCACCATGCCGGGCCTCAAGTTCGACAACATCCAGGTGAGGCCGGGCACCTCCTGGGAAGAGGCAGCGCTCGCAGGTGATCCCCCATGAAGCAGGTCATTCTGTCCACACCTCAGTCCCTGGCTGCTTGTCGCTTATGTACATGTGTTACCTTTTGTACATTTACTACATACGAGCGTGTAACACTTCCTGTACACACAGCTGCTATGCACAAGTAGCATACCTTTTATACGCGTATGCCATATATAAGGGAATACCTTTCAAGCATTGGAAAGTCCTGCTTTTAGGAGTCCTAAGATTCGGATTGTCAGGGTCCGTGTTATGTCACTGGGTGATTTCGGGCCCTGTTGATGTCCCTGATGTAATTTAAGGAAATAGTCCTGGTCTTAGGGGTGACTTCAGCAAGGGAGCTCGTTACCTCGCATTTCTCAGAAGTGGCTCGAGAGTTGGTGTGATCGGCTTCTTGGTGACATCTGGGCTGCAGCACAGGATAAGTCTCCCACCCCCTTTGTTTTTAAACAGGTTTCATTCCCTTCGTTTTTCTTGAATCAGTTGTGCTGGCCACAGCTGGAGCTGGGGTTCTCTGCTCAGAGACGCTGGGCCTTTACGAGATGGCCAGGTGTTTGTGTTGTGTCTGATGTGCTCGAGTGGACAAAGCTCTCGCAGACTCAACAAGGAGATAGGAGTGCCCCAATAATCATCATAAAAACAGAAACGTCATGTGTGCGAGTAGCAGTGTCAGCGCAGTCCACTGGAGGATAAAACCATTCCCTTCCCTGATCTACTTCCGTCCTGTGCTGTGCTGTTAGAGTGGGAAGCAGCCTGTCTCGGGCAGCCCTGATGGGACCATAACTTAGTACAAACGTTTTAAAATAAAGTTTTAAAAACTGCCCCGGAATCCCGCTCTTGGGAATTTGTCATCAGGAAGAAGTCTCACCCTGTGCCCTGGAAGGCTGGGGTCCGACCCGTCAGGGCACGTGCAGGAGGCACCCGTCGATGAATCTGGCTCATCAACGTCTTCTCTCTCTCACATCCATCTTCTTAAAAAAGGAGGAGGGAGTCTCACTAGCTGCAGATGCCCAGCGTTGGGATGGCCGCAGAGAACCGAGCACCCACAGCCCCCAGTCGGGAGGCAGCTGAGAGCACTGGCTCCCTCTCTACCCTGGGGTGTGTCGCACACAAGCGATGTCACAGTAGATGTTTACTGAGCGGTGCGTTTCATTGGTAGATTGGAAAACCGGATAGGAGATAGCGCAGTGAGCACCTCCTCCCTGCCCCGAGGTGGCCCGTGACCTTCGCCCTGTCTCTCCCCTCCCGCCCTCCTGGGGAGTTCCCGTCACAGCACGGGGTCTGGCCTCCAGCACCCGCTTTCCAAGGCGCTGCTGTTTGTAGGTCTCCCCTCCCCCCTGTAATTCTGGGAAATGGAAGGTTGCCATGGAAGTGACTTAACCTTTAACCCGGTGGCTCTTGGGAGCTGGGACCAGGGGTCCTTGGGTGTTTGGAAATGTGCCAAAGGGATGGGGCCGGCAGTGGCGTTAGGGTCGGGCCCAGAAGCTTACTCCTGGCCGCAGCATCACACAGCGCTCACTCGGCACTCGCGTTGAGAAAGGGCTGCTGCTCTGCGGTTTAACCGCGGCCGGTCAGGGTCAGGGGAAGCTGTGGATCCTCACCGCACGAGGACCTGGGGTTCCGGGTGACGTCTGGTTAGCTGAGTTAGGCAACGCTGTGCTGCCCTGACCGGCCTCGCACGTCCTTCCCAGGGAGATGCCGTCAAGGACCTGCTGCTGCGCTTCCTGGGGGAGAAGGCGGCGGCGCGGAGGACGGTGGCGGACGCCAGCGCAGTGGAGCAGTCCTTCGTCGGCTTGAAGCAGCTCATTGTAAGGAGCAGAGTGTTTGGTTCCAGGGTGGTCTGTTTTCTTGACAAGTCCTGCCTTCCTTCATGTTTCCCTTGGAGTCATTACCTCGCACACATTATCCAAAGCCCTTGCACGTAAATAGGATTTTGTTAGAATCGGTACCAGGCCTGTGTAGCAAAAAGCATCCTATCAATACGCTTCCCATGTGCAGTCCAGTTAGTCTAAAGGCCATTGTTTTACGTGATCGGGTTACTTGAAGCAGCGTGTACGTGGATTAAAGCTTCATCAAATAGAACGTCTAGAGGGAAATAATTTTGTGTTATTTTTTAAAATGTTCTGTCTTCTCCACTTAGTATAGAAGGCTCGTTAGTGCACGGGTGTCCCTGTGGTTCACGTCTCAGCAGGAAATGGTGTGGAAGTGCATTGTGTTGATAGACTGGCCTGTGACGGGTCGCAGCAGTGCAGTTCCTCGAGGCTTTCATGTTAATACTGGAAGCATGTAAACATACAGAACTCCTCACACCACATGCAGACCTCACAGCACACGCACACGCAGCCAGCACAGCCTCCCGTTAGAGTGTTGATCTTAAACTGGAAGGTGAAGCTGAAAGAGCTCACAGATGGTTATCATGGGAGAAAGGCGGGCAGCTGGATGTGGGCTGCGGCCAGCTTTCCCCAGGTTCTCGCCGTGGCCGTCGGCAGTGACGTGCTGGCATCCTGCGCGTCCTCCTGGGCTGCGTCGCGTGCTTGGCCCCTTCCTGCCTGGTGGACGTGTGGCGAGGACCTCGGCCCCGCCCGGTGGCCTCCGCTGGGCAGGCGACCTGGCGCTGCTGCTGCGTCCAGCACACGGCTCGGGGCTCGAGGGCCCGTCTTGCCTCTGCCTTTCAGAGCAGCAGAAACTGGAGGGCGGCGGTGGACCTGTGCGGGCGCCTCCTCACCGCCCACGGCCAAGGCTACGGCAAGAGCGGGCTGCCCACCAGCCACACGGCAGACTCGCTGCAGGTACAGCCGGGCGGGCACTGGGTTGTTTATTGTAATGGGGGTGGGGGTGGGGGGACATGGGAGGGGCTGGGACCTTTCGTTCCAATAAGAACAGTGGGAACAAAGCGGGTTTCGAACCCCGAATTCAATCCCAGGGTGAGAATGCTCTGGTCCCGCTTTGTGACAACACAGGTGTGACCTGGACTTGTCTCTGTCCCGAGACCAGGAGCCTGGAGGCTGGGCACCCAGTGTCCTTGCAGAGTTGCTGGGGGAGGGGCTGGGACGGGGCTGGGATGTGGCCCCCAGGGAGGGGCCGGCCTCCTCGGGGCTCTCTCCCTGGTGACAGCAGTTCTCGGATAAGGATGCAGAACTAGTGTGAGGAGGAAGAGCTGGGAGGGGGGGGCGGACACGCCGCGGAGGCCCTGGGGTCCTGCCTCCTGCAGCTCTCCGTGTGGGCACAGGTCCCCGGAGCAGTAAGGGGGTACCTGGGGGGGGTCAGGCCGGCCCGTCCCCAGGTCCACCCTGGGGTGACCTGTCCTCCGCGTGCACAGCTGTGGTTCGTGCGGCTGGCGCTGCTGGTGAAGCTGGGCCTGTTCCAGAACGCGGAGCTGGAGTTCGAGCCCTTTGGCAGCCTGGACCAGCCCGACCTCTACTACGAGTACTACCCGCACGTGTACCCGGGGCGCCGGGGTAAGGGCTCTGCTTGGCACTCAGCTGGTGTCCTCGTTTCCCTCTTTCCCCGGTTCTGGGAGATCAGGCACCTGGCAGTGGGCCTGAGAGCCTCGCCCGTTTGTCATACCCCCACCTGGACGCGCTCACCACGGGGTCGCGGGTCCATCCCCTGTTTCCCAGGCAGCTCCCGTGAGAGTCCAGGAAGGACGCTGGGGGCCCTCGGGCTGCCTGGCCTTGCTCCAGAGTGAAAGGTACTTTGCGTTGTGACCGGGTTCAGACGTGCACAGGGAAGGGACGCACACAGTCCGTGCGCCCTGCTTGTTCTGTGCCAGCTCTCAGCCTCCGCTGTCGTTTCATTTATTGAAAACGTGGGCGACGTGCGACAGAGCGGCAGGAAATGAGAACTAGGCAGGGTGGGGGGGCAGTTTGGAGGTGTTTTGTCGAGCGAAAGGCTGTCCAGACCTTCATGGTCTGCAGGGCCAGCTCACTGAACCGCCGTGTCTGGTCTCCTGTCCTGTTGAGTCCATGAGCCGGCACTCAGAACAGCAGGTCACACACCAGCGGGTTAAGAGGAAGGGACCGCCTCGTTGTTCAGCCCCCCGCCCTGGGCGCTGGCGCCCGCTGGTCCTGTCTGCAGTCCCTGCCGGGGAGGAGGCCTGCTCGGCGCTGCCCTGGCCAGGACGCTGTGGTGGCGCCCCCGGACCCTGCAGCTTCGGGAGTGGAGTCCGAGTTCAAGGTGCGCTGCCTCCTCCTTCCCCTCATGTGGAGGGGCCTTCCCCGAGGACGAGAGACCAGGGGGCGCGCTGTTGAAGCCGCAGAAATTAAACCGCGTCGGAACTCAGATGGAGAGCAGACGGTGGCCACGCGCCCTCAGGCAGTTACCGCAAACCGGGAGGGACCGTGGGCCTCCTGAGTGTGCGACATCCGGCCACAGTGGCGTCTGGGATGTGGACTGATTTTCCTTCTCGCTCTGCGGTGTGACCGCATCAGTGTCCGATTCTGATTCATTTCCTTTAGCTGCAGAACGTGAGCAAACACATGACGTGTACGAATAAGCTTCAGTGTCTTCTATTAAACACTGGGCGCCGTGTACCCACTCAGCGCATTCACCCCAGAAGGCGGAGGGGCCGGACCCAGAAGCTCCTCTGTTGTTGCTTTGAACTGTTCCTGGGGGGATGTCAAATTTTCTTTTAAAAAACACCTGTTAGAGTGGAATTCTGAGAGTTTTGCTACGTTAATACCGGCTCTGTGACTGTTCACCATGTCCCCGCATTCACGAAAGACACGTGTAAATTGTTTTACACCCGAACAGCGGTGGCGCTCATTCCCCCTCGGCACTGACCGATGGAGCTGGGGGTGCCGGGGTCCCCGTGTCTGGGCAGCCCTGATGCTGCCGTGCCTCCTGCTGGGACCGTTCTGAGGCACAACTTTGGCTCCAAAGGCACATGCATGTGCACACATGTGCACACATGCACACGCATACATACCATAGACTCTGGCCGAAGCGGCATCCTCAGGACCTGGGCCCAACGCACGCTGGCTCGGCCTGTCCTGGCTCTGGGTCCCCCACGCCCTCATCTGTGGCTGATCCTCCCTGCAGGTCCCGGGGACCTCGCCGAGCACTTCTAGGCGAGCTTGCCGTGGACGGTGCTGAGCCCAGTGTGCTGTGTGGTCCTGTGTTGGAGGAGGGCCCAGCTGTCTCATCAGTGTGACAGTCTACACGGCTGCAGGCGACACCCTGGCCCTCTGATGCCTGGAGCATGCTTACTAGGACACGCTAACAGTGGTTCTCAACCTTCCTAGTGCCACGACCCTTTAATACAGTTCCTCATGTTGTGGTGACCCCCAACCATAACATTATTTTCGTTGCTACTTCATCACTGTAATTTTGCTACTGTTATGAATTGTCATGTAAAAATCTGATATGTGGGATGTATTTTCATTGTTGGCGACCCACAGGTTGAGAACTGCTGCTAGAACATGCTTACACTCTGCAGTGGGCACCATGGGGAACTTGACAGTGCCAGGCGGTCCTGTGGTGCCCGCTGTGGGGGGTCTGCACAGCTCGCATGCATGCGGGGGGCAGGGCGTGCTCTTCACGGCACCGGCTGACGCTCTGGCCTTGGCCGCAGGCTCCATGGTCCCCTTCTCCATGCGCATCCTGCATGCGGAGCTGCAGCAGTACCTGGGGAACCCGCAGGAGTCACTGGACCGGCTGCACCGGGTGAAGGCTGTCTGCAGCCAGGTAGGCTCCCCGTCCCCGGTCCCTCCCCCGTGCCCACTGTCACCCCTGCCGCCTCAGGAAGGCAGGCCTGGCCTGCTGGGACCCTGTGCTGTCTGCTCGCTGACATCATGGCGGGCAGGGGGCAGGCTTGGGGAGCTGGAGTCCTGAAGTCCTCGGTCTTCAGTGGCATTGTGGGGGAAGCAGGAGAGCTCCGTCGTAGAAGTCACCTGCGAGTTGTGCCCAGGCACCAGGGAAGCTCGGACGCGCACCAGGCCCCCGGCTCCTGCAGTGCCCTGAGTGCCTGGTGCTGCCAAGCAGGTCCTGGGCAGCGTTAGGCAGTGGTCTGAGGTCTCAGCGCCCAGGCACATCGCCCTGACCCTCTCACCTGCACCCCTGACTCAGGACAGTCCGACCAGAGTGCCCCCCGAATCGCCCGAATGGGAAGTAACATTGTGTGGCGATGAGATCGTTCCATTGGTGACGTTAGGAAGACCTGGGGGCCAGTGCTCCGTTCCCAGGCCGCCGCCTGCCCCCAGCGCTGGTCCTCAGTTCTCGCAGGGCATGTGGTTCGAGGGAGCAGTGCACGCGGTTGGGGTGGAGCTCGTATGCGGAGCTCAGACTAGGCAGCACGCCAGCAGGAGCAGCAGCTTCCGGCTATTAGAGAAATGAGGTTGCATCTCAGGGGCCTTCTCAGTCCCAGCTGCTCTGGGGGAACTGGTATGGGGTTCCTGGAGGGTGCAGCCCCACAGCCACAGGTAGGGGACAGTGATGTTACCCTAACTTGCAGCCGCCAGCAGCCCGACCCTGGGACAGTCTCAGCGCAGGCGGCAGACCCACTGAAGGAAAGACACCACCGTGTGCTGGTGGAGTGGGGGCGGTTCAAGGTCATCTCGTCCTTTTACTTCCGAGCCTTCTGCACTGCAGGTGGCCGCCACCTGGGTGCTGGGCAGCGAGCGGGACGGGGTGTGTGGGAAAGGTCCGGGGGGCAGGTGTGGCGGCCCAGGCCCAGGCCCGCCCGCGGGGCTTTGTTCTCTTTGACTGCAGATCCTGGCCCACCTGGAGCAAGGCCTGGCCGAGGACGGCAGCATGAGCAGCATCTCGCCCGAGAACAGGCAAGGTCCGTGCGCTTCCCTCCTGCGCGCAGCCCGCTGATCCTGTGGTCTCACCCCTTTTCCTTGTCCCTTAGTCAGCCCTCCCCTCATCCCAGGGCAGCTCCTAGGGACCTTCGGCCTGGGACTCCGTGAAGAGAGGGGAGAAAGGGTCTGGACCCAAGGCGGGGGGCGGGTGGGGGTGGTGGGGGGGCGGGGAGGCAGGCTGTGGAGGTTTGAAGGTGCCGTGTGGGGAGTCGGCTTCAGGTGGCCTCACTTGGCGGGCGTGTGACCTTCCAGCAGCACCTCTGCCCGTGCCGCGTGAGGTGACAAAGCCCCCCACCCCCACCCCGTGGAGCGGGAGGAGGTAGGAAACAGGCCTGGGACCTGGGGAACGCGGAGCCCAGTGCTGACCCCGTGGGGCGCCTCACACGGGCCGTGGGCAGCAGGCCTTCCCCCCCTTTCACGGTGAGGAGTTCTCGGGGTGCTGACGGTGGCCCTGTGGTCTGTCCCCCGAGGCGGAGCCCTGCCTCTGCTGCTGTCTCTCTTCCATGAGCAGCCTCCTCCCAGAGCCCAGAGCGCCGGCCTCGGGAGTTCGGGCCCCACCCTGGCGCCGAGTTCGCTCACCGCCCTCTCTTGCAGCCTCCGTGCAGCTGTGGCGGTCCCGCCTGGGCCGGGTGACCTGCTCCATGGCCAACTGCTTGCTCCTGATGAAGGTGCGTGGGGCTGGGCGCACGCGGAGGGTCCGCCTGTGCTGTGACACACACTCCACCTGTGCTGTGACTTCTGTGCGGGAAATTCCACAGAGCGGAGCATTTTCCTCGTCCCGAGTAATTGTTACACGTGGGTCTGGTGATTCCGTTTAAATCATGGTTCACACACGTGCCCCCCTCGGTCCCCGTGCTCTCCTTGCGCTCCACCCGGAGGTGGCTCTGTGCTCCTGTGGAAGAGGGCCTTCTCGACCAGGGGTGATGGGCTGGGTGCCAGGACAGGACACTGCGCCCGGTCCAGGGGACAGTTTACCAACCACAGGGCACAGCCAGGCTGCACCTGGGATGGGGGGGCCTTGTCTCCTCCAGTCCCCTCCTCGGGCAGGCCCTGCAGCTCACAGCCTGAACTGGGGCCTCTCCCTGTGTGGGGACCTGCAGCCCCTTCCCCATCCCCCTCCCATCCCCGCCTGGCTCACACCTGCCCAGGGTGACCTCTGGGGCTGAGGAAGCTGCTGCAGGAACCCATCAGCCACAAGGCAGCAGCCTCGCTGTCCACGCCTGGGCCCCGAAGAGCGGTGGGGGCTCCCCCATGGCCCCCAAGGTCATTCCGAGCTGCAGTGCAGGCAGGCAGGCAGTTTACGGAGTGGAGGAGCATGACCGCAGCGCTCCATGCCTGTGGGCCGCCGCGATGTAGCTGTGGACCCTCCGTGTGGGCGCGGGAGGGCTGGGAGCAGGGGTAAGTTCAGAGCCACAGCCGCTCATCCGCTGTCACAGAGGAGTGGCCGGGACCTGCTGGAGGAGCCAGCCCCAGCATGGTGGTGAGGACAGGTGGGGGGGTGGTGAGGAGTGCTGTTGCTCATAGCGGTTTCCCTTCAGGCTCACATGTCCTCAGAGGCTGCGGCCGGCCTTACTGGTTCTGTCCCTGTCCCGTCACACCTCAGCCGCACCTGCCCTGGGCTGTGTGGGCAGGTGGCCCCGAGCCCACAGCCTCCGCAGTGACCAGCTGCTCCCCGAGGCTGTGGTCCTGCCCCTCTGCCTTCCACAGGCCACTCCCCACCCCTGCCCCGTCAGCAGCTCCGACCCCGCTGCCCCCGCCCTGCGGCCCCGTCAGCTCCACAGGAAGTCCCAGCGCAGAGAAACCAGCACAGCCCTGAGGTCACAGGCAGACGCTGCGCTCACCGTGGGCCAAACCCACAGGAGGGAGGCACTGTTCCCAGACTCGAGGCTTTTCTGCATTTTCAGACACAAACAGAAAGTTATGGGATGAACACGCGTTTCTTTGTTGTATCATCATAATACCTCGGCACAGACGTGCCTCCTGCCGGCCCGCAGGTGGGATGTGGGCGGTGTCGGCAGTTCAGAATGCTGTCGACTGGAACTGCAGCTTAGCCTTTCCTCCGGGCTTACAGAGGGACCCTTGTTGCCCTCAGGGCCGCTCAGGCTCGTGCTTTCTGAGTCCTTCTGGTGGCCGTGCCGGCAGCGCAGGCTGGGGTCTGCCGCGTGGTGTCACGTGAACTGAGTGATGTGTGTGGGCTAACGGGTTATGTCCTCAGCACTTAATGATTTTGAATAACATTTCTATGACAGAATAAATATTAATCCAACGTTTCAACGATGAGAAATGTATTCATGTGCTCCCGCCCGAGTGTGTGCACACGCCCTCCCGCACAGCCATGCGGCACGGGGCTGGGAGAGTCCTCTCACTTTATTTTATTTATTATCATCTTATCCTCACCTGAGGGTATGTTTGTTGATTTGAGGGAGAGAAACATCAGTGCGAGAGAGAGGAATCGATCGGTTGCCTCCCAGGGGTGGAACCCACAGCCTGTTGGTGCTCAGGACGACACTCCGACCTACTGAGCCACCGGCCAGGGCTCGCCTCACTGTGTTGTTTGTCAATCCTCATCTGAAGGTATTTCTCCACTGCTTTAGACCAGTGGTTCCCAACCTCGGCTGCACATGAGAATCCCCTGGGAATCTTGTTAAAATCCTGATTTCCGGGCCTCGTCCTCCGGAAACTCTGTTTCTTTGTTACTCATGTTGTGGTCCCACCCCATCACAAAGAAACAGAATTTCCAGAGGATGAGGCCCAGAAATCAGGATTTTAACAAGATTCCCAGGTGATTCTAATGTGCAGCCAAGGCTGAGAACCACTGCTTTAGATGGAGGGAGGGAGGGAGGGAGGGAGAGATGCCTCAGTGTGTGAGAGGCACATTAATTGGTTGCCTCCCGACCAGGACGGGGAATGAACCTGCAACGCAGGTACATGCTTGATGAGGAATCTAACCTGGGAGCTTCTGTGTGCAGACCAATGCTCTAACCACTGAGCACCAGCCAGGGCTCACGTCACTCTTTAAATGGCACTGCCTCCCCTTAGGTTCACAGAGGCCTGCAAGCGGGCAAGGCGGGCGCCCTGGGTAGGCGGGGGTTCCTGCTGGGCCTCCTGCTTCCTACCAGGCATGTGTCCCCGTGTCCTCCACACGGGGTCCACGGGGCCTTGGGCAGAGCCCAGTCCCCACCTGACAGCCGCTGCTTCCCACAGGACTACGTGCTGGCCGTGGACGCCTACCGCTCCGTCATCCAGTTCCACCCCGAGCAGGAGCCGCAGCTGCTCAGTGGCATTGGCCGCATCTTCCTTCAGGTGGGCACTGCCCGTGAAGGCGCGTGGGGAAGGCCGGGGTCACTGACCATCCCCAGGGACTGGGGCAGCTAAGGCAGAACCGAGAAGATAGCTCTTGGGACAAAGAACTCGAGGGCCCAGGCGCACGGGGAGTGAGTGTCATTTCACTGGTCACAGACAACCAGAAAGATCGATGGGGCTGCCACAGTTCACACTGTCCCTGTTATACTTTTAATTTTAATCTTTAATTTTATTTTTATTCTGTGTAACTTTGCTATGCCAAGGTTCTTTCTGAAAGTATAGACTGCAGACCGTGCGTCTAGCGTGGCCCGCGTGTTAGGTTCGACTCGGCCGCAGGGAGTCCACCCACTGCATCCCACCGTCTCCGGCAGCTTTAGCAGGAAGTGGTACTTAGCAAGTAGTTAGAGTCCCCCGGCTCGACACGAATGTCTTCATGACATGGCGCCGGGCGCTGAGCTGTGCGTGGCTGCAGACTCGCCACCTGAACTGACTGGTGGCTCTGTCAGAGCAGATTGGAGACATAAAAACGGCCGAGAAGTATTTTCAGGACGTGGAGAAAGTGACACAGAAGCTCGACGGGCCGCAGGGGAAGATGATGGTGCTGATGAACAGGTACGGAGTTCACATGGAGTGTTTCCTGCAGCTCCCGGCGCGCACAGCCCTCGGGACGCGGCCCCGTCCAGGTCTCAGAACCGGAACAAGTCACAGCCCCAGGAGTGGACGGGTTTTCTTGAATCACAGTCATTCTTTTAGCCGCAAGAATTGACTTTAAGCATTTTTCTTTGTTTTTCAGAGTATTCACATTGCCCCCATTTTTCACGTAAATTAGCGTCTGTATGTACTCCCCCCAGCGCCTGCCGCTGTGTCCCGGGGATGCTCTTAGGGCCAACACCCATAGCACCGTGAGGCCAGAGATGCTCCCTCAGGAGCAGAGAGAAGCTGAGGCAGGAAGTGTAAGCGCAGAGCCATGTCGGGATTAAGATCAGTTAGACCGCTTTTTTTTTTTTTTTAAATATAGGTTTTATTGATTTTTTACAGAGAGGAAGGGAGAGAGATAGTTAGAAATATCGATGAGAGAGAAACATCGATCAGCTGCCTCCTGCACACCTCCCACTGGGGATGTGCCCACAACCAAGGCACATGCCCCCGACCGGAATCGAACCTGGGACCCTTCAGTCCACAGGCTGACGCTCTATCCACTGAGCCAAACCGGTTTCGGCCGCTTTTTTTTTTTTAAGTGAAAATTTAGAAAGTTACAGAGGCAAAGGGTGGCCCTTGGAGCTTAGGAGAAAGAAGGAAAGGTAAGGACTACGCCAGGGAGAGGAGGGGAGGGCGAGGCGGGTGCTCCCAGCACCTTACTTTCTATCCAGAATGCGAGCTATGGGCCAGCCGGCGGCACTCACTGTCCGGCTGGAGGTCACCGTCCCAGGCGGCTCAAGGTCACACTTGAGGGGAACATCGCCCGTGCCTCTGCCCTGGGAGGCTGACGCTTTACTGTCACTTCTGTCGCAGAGCTTTCCTTCACCTCGGCCAGAATAACTTCGCAGAAGCCCACAGGTTCTTCACAGAGATCTTGAGGATTGACCCCACAAATGCAGTGGTAAGGCGCTTCGGCAGATGTGGGCTCACACCTGGGGCCCCTGTCCAGCCCTCTGGCCTGGGCGGTCTCCATGGGGGGTGGGGACCCCGGCCCTGCACACCCCGGTTTACCCCAGGCACATCCCCAGTCCTGACGCCCGTCCTCTGAGGGGTGGGGGTCCCGGCCGCGCGCCCGGGCACAGCAGTCCTGACGCCCGTCCTCTGAGGGGTGGGGGTCCCGGCCGCGCGCCCGGGCACAGCAGTCCTGACGCCCGTCCTCCAGGCCAACAACAATGCAGCCGTGTGCCTGCTGTACCTGGGCCGCCTCAAGGACTCGCTGCGGCAGCTGGAGGCGCTGGTGCAGCAGGAGCCCGGGCACTGCCTGCACGAGAGCGTGCTCTTCAACCTGACCACCATGTACGAGCTCGAGTCCTCCCGCAGCGCGCAGAAGAAGCAGGCGCTGCTCGAGGCGGTCGCCGGCCGCGAGGGCGACAGCTTCAACACGCAGTGCCTCAAGCTGGCCTAGCCGCGCCCGCCGGGGCTCCGGCTCCTGGGAACTGCGCACGGGAGCCACCGGGCGGGGCTGGCGGTCCCGGTCCTGTGAGGCCTCGCTAACCCTCCCGACTGGGGTGTCGGGGCCTCGTGCTGCTGATTCCTGGAGGCGGGGCTGCTTGGTTTGTCAGTTCTGAACGTCCTCAGAGGAGAGTGGGAAGAGGGACTATAAACTGTTCCCATACGCCTGGGCGTCGGGGCATTTGTAACTGTGCAGGGGACACCACGGGACGACACCCCTCCTCCCAGCCCAGAGGGACCCATCGTCTCACCATCGTTGCTTTCCAGCCCAGGCATGAAAGGAGACGGCTGCTTACTTATTTCTAAAGTTTATTGTGAGAGACACCCACTGGCTGGTCCACTTATTTATGAGCTTGTTGGCGGAGTCTTGTTTGAACCCACAGCCTTCATGTATTGGGACGGTGCGCTAACCATCTGAGCTACCGGCCAGGCAAGGCAGCTGCTTTGTTTTAAACAAGAAAGTGGTGTGAGTCCCCCTAACATGAGGGCTGCCCCCGACGCCCCCGGCGGTGGGAAAAGAGTCCTGTCACGTGCTTACACCTGCGCACAGGCGGCGTGGCCTTGACGGCAATCTGCAGCGAGTCTCGCATCAGGTCCCACGGGGCGGCCCGGCAGGGACACGGCACACGCGGCTCGAGTGCAGCGCAGGGGCCGGCACAGGGCCATGGGAGTGGAGATGAGGCTGCCCACAGTGGCTTCTACGTAAAAATCAGATCAGGCTACGGCTCCTTCCACTAAAACAGACTCTGATCAGACAACCTCCCAGAGGGACAGAAAAGTGAGGAGGACATGGTAGGTCCGGGCCGGGGTGTGCTGGCTCGGCACCCTATGCCCTCTGCGCCAAGAACGCCAGGTACTGCCCCCGCGCCTCCAAGTGGTCCGCTGGCCGGTTGTGCGCCGTCCACACCGGTTCTCCCACGAACAGCCGCATGGCCTTCACATAGTTCTAGGGACAGCACAGCCCTGTGAGACCGGCCATCGAGGCTTTAACTCCCACGTCTGTCTGTCAGTCACATCCTACCCTCCCGCCTCCAAGCCACACAGTCCCACCTGCTCGTCCAGCGTGAAGCGGTGGTAGATCCCCGCGGGGAGGGTGATCATGTCTCCCTTCTCCATGGCGATGCGGATCCACCTGTCCTCCGCGTCCCTCACGTCGAAGTACCCGCTGCCGTCCAAGACATAGCGGATCTCCTCGTCCAGGTGCAGGTGCTCCGTGTAGAACATTTTGATCTAGGCCACGAGGGACACGGTGAGTCACCCGCAGACCAGCCTCAGTGACAGAGCTAAGTGGGCAGAACTCTCCCAGGAAAGTCGGGGCATTACAGCAAGTGTAGGGGGAGCTGGGGTGTTATGAGTCCTCCCGGCCAGCCAGCACCTAAAGGGTTCACACCGACAGCACCACCCGTGCCAGGCAGAGCTCCAACAGTTCCCGTGTGCAGTGCCTGGTGCTCTCTCGTCCCCACTGACAGGACATGTGGCAGAGGCGAGTTCGCTGGCCCACGACAGCCTGTGTGTGCAGAGCCGACACTCCCAGATACCCTGGCTCCTGCTCATAACCCACCCCACACAGCAGTCACACGATCATACAGTCACATGATCACATGCAGTCATGCTAGTCACGTCACAGGGTCACACGTGCAATTACATGATTATAGGCACACAGTCATGCTCACTGGAAGGTCAGAAGCCACATGAAAATGTGTTGAAGGTAGTCACCTTCTATTTCAAATCTACTTTTCTCTTCCCCCTAATATCTTATTAATAAAAAATTCAAATATGCATGACTTTGATATAAAATCCAAATGGAAACAGTAAAAGAAAAAGTCTAAAAATTTTAAAAACTAAAGAAATAAAAATTTAAAAACTGTACTGGGAGCAAGTCTAACGACTCCCTCTCCAAACCGTCCGGAGCTCCTGACCTTCTCCTCGTAGTCGGGCAGCTTCTCTCTGCTGATGGTGACGATGTCCATCCAGGAGTAGTTTCTCTCCTTCCAGATCTTCTCCAGCTCTGGGTCGTTCTCGTACTTGTCAGCATCCAACTAAAGGAGTGGACCACGGAAAGGAGGCCCCGTGTGCAGGAGGCACAGCCTGTCTGGGCCTCCCAGGTGCTTGTCTCCAGACAGGTCACCAGGCCCCTCCGTTCCCGCCTCTGCGAGTGATTCTCCCTAACAGCTGTATCAATTCCTGCTCCCCAAGTCCTTCCTGGGGTTCCTCCTCACCCCTCGGGTCCCAGTGCCAGGGGCTTCGGTGGAACACACATGGCCTCAGGTCTGTCCACACACCCCTCCGTCCCCATGCGGGTCCTCTGCCAGCCTCCTCTCCAAAGCCCAGCTGAGCTCCCGTGGCCAGTCGTTTCCCTGGTCAGAATGCCTGCCGCCCGGCCCTGGCAGTCCACTGAAGTCCAAGCACCAGGCTGCTGCCCCCAACCGGGCTTCTGCCGTCGACCCAGTGCCTTTCCCTCTGTTCCTACTCCCTGCCAGCCCGTGTGCTCAGTGGTTGAGCATCAACCTCTGAACCAGAGGGCACAGGCCCGGGTTTGGGGTTCGATTCCACTGGTTGGTGGAGGTGCAGGAGTCAGCCAATCAATGATTCTCATCATTGATGTTTCTGTCTCTCCCTCTCTGAAATCGATTTTTAAAAAAGAAGAAAACTACATTGTAAACCAAAGAGGAGTATTTGCTACTCTTCAATTCTTGATGCTCCACCTGGCAGCCCTGGCACCTGACCACCTTCCCCGCCCACCTGGCACCCTCTGTTCTTTAGGGTCCGATTTTAATGTCGCTCCCCAGGGAGGGAGCCCGATTTCGTCTGAACTAACTGAAGCCATGGGCAGTGCGCTGGCCTTGCCCTGTAATGAAACACCCGGTACTGGCCATCACACGTTCATGTCTACAAAGACGGCCCCAGGCCAGCAGATCGCCTGGCGATGTGCACAAGTCCAACCTCACACTGCGAGCTCTAGGCTCCGCCGCGGGACCACGAGCAGACTGCACCCTGCGCTCTGTTCCCCGACCAAGACGGGTGCTGGTAGGAACACGCGACACACACGGGGCGCTCGGAGCACCCAGCAAACGGCGCTGAGTTCGGGGCCTCGGGACCCGCCGTCGGGGGAGAAGGGGGGTAACCTCTAGCTCATCCCCTGCGCACGTCTGCAGGTTGACAGCATCTGCTTCCTCCAGTGCCGTAGCCTCAGGCTGTGGATGCATTAACCCTTCCATTGCCCTGCAGACACCTCAGCCCAGGAGAGAGACCGTGTAAAAATTCACACACAAGACAGTTTGAATTCCAGAACGCGGACCTCACAGCCATGGGGCAGCCTGGGCCCATCCCCTCCCCGCTGACCCCTAGCCCGGCCTGCGCGGGGCCGCCACCCCGTCCCGCCGGCACGCCCCGACCCAGCGGGGTCCCGTCTGCAGCTGGGACACCGAGGGGCGTGGGCCCGCTCCCCGGACCCGCTCCCCGGACCCGCTCCCCGGACCCGCTCCCCGGACCCGCTCCCCGGACCCGCCTGCTGCTGCCTCTGCGCACGCGCGGCGCCCCTGGCCGCCCACCACCCGGCCCCCGGCTGAGCGTGCGCAGTGCGTCCTGGCGGCCGACCACCCGGCCTCGCTGCGGAGCGTGCGCAGTGCGTCCTGGCGGCCGACCACCCGGCCTCGCTGCGGAGCGTGCGCAGTGCGTCCTGGCGGCCGACCACCCGGCCTCGCTGCGGAGCGTGCGCAGTGCGTCCTGGCGGCCGACCACCCGGCCTCGCTGCGGAGCGTGCGCAGTGCGTCCTGGCGGCCGACCACCCGGCCTCGCTGCGGAGCGTGCGCAGAGCCGGGTCCTGTCCGGGGCGCGGGGTCCGGGGCTGAGAGGCCGCCCGCCCGGCCGCCCGCCCGCCCGCGTACCTTCCAGTACAGGACCCCGAGCCGGCGCAGCTGCTCCAGGCCGACCGGGCGGGCGGGCTCGGCGCGGTGGGGCCGGCGGGGGTCGGCGGCGGAGGCGTCCATGTACCAGGCCTGCACCATGGCGGCTGCGAGGCGCGGGCGGGGCGGGGCGGGGCGGGGCGGGCGGTTCCGGGCTCCTGGCGGCCGCAGCCCGTGCTGGTCTGAGCCCTGGAGGCTGAGACGTCCCGATCGCCGCCGCCGGCCCGAGGCCAAGCCGGTGGGTTTTTTTGTTGTTTTTTTGTTTTAATTTTTTATTACAAAGGGTGTTACACACGTGTCCATTCCCCCCCCCCGCCCTAGACAGTCCCCTGGCCTCCCCTACCCCCCAGTGTCTATGTCCATTGGTTATGCTTATATGCATGCATACAAGTCCTTTGGTTGATCTCTTACCCCCCTACCTCCCGCCCCCAACCCTCCCCGGCCTTCCCGCTGCAGTTTGACAATCTGTTTGAGGCAGCTCTGCCTCTGTATCTGTTATTGTTCAAAACTTTATAACGGTCTCAATTATCCATGAATGAGTGAGATCATGTGGTAATTTTCCTTCATTGACTGGCTTATTTCACTTAGCATAATGCTCTCCAGTTCCATCCATGCTGTTGCAAATGGTAAGAGTTCCTTCCTTTTTAGAGCAGCATAGTATTCCATCGTGTAGATGTACCACTGTTTTCTAATCCATTCATCTACTGATGGGCACTTAAGCTGTTTCCAGATCTTAGCTATGGTGAATTGTGCTGCTATGAACATATGGGTGCACATATCCTTTCTGATTGGTGTTTCTGGTTTCTTGGGATATATTCCTAGAAGTGGGATCACAGGGTCAAATGGGAGTTCCATTTGTTGCTTTTTGAGGAAACTCCATACTGTCTTCCATAGTGGCTGCACCAGTCTGCATTCCCACCAGCAGTGCACGAGTGTTCCCTTTTCTCCCCATCCTCTCCAGCACTTGTCGTTTGTGGATTTGTTGATGATAGCCAGTCTGACAGGTGTGAGATGGTACCTCATTGTTGTTTTGATTTGCATCTCTCGGATGATTAGTGACTTTGAGCATGTTTTCATATGTCTCTTGGTGGTTTTGTTAGATCCGCTCAGCCGATCCCGGCCCGCGGGGAGGAGGGTGCACCCGCCTGCGCCCGGCTCTCCCCTTCCCAGTGGTTCCTGCCGCGGGACGGGCTGCTTCGACCCCATGGTTTTAAATAGAACGTGTCCCCCAAATAACAAAACATCCCGGCCGGCGACCTATGGACAGGAGGTCACGTTTCATAACCGGCGCGTGCAGGAGGCAGCCGGTCAATGGTTCTCTTCATTGGTGTTGGGGTTTTTTTAATATATTTTATCGATTTCTTACAGAGAGGAAGGGAGAGGGAGAGAGAGTTAGAAACATTGATGAGAGAGAAGCATCGATCAGCTGCCTCCTGCACACCCCCCACTGGGGATGTGCCCGCAACCAAGGTACATGCCCTTGACCGGAATCGAACCTGGGACCTTTCAGTCTGCAGGCCGACACTCTATCCACTGAGCCACACCGGCCAGGGCTCTTTTTTAAAAATATATTTTTAGCCCTAGCCGGTGTGGCTCAGTGGATAGAGCCTAGGCCTGTGGACTGCAGGGTCCTGGGTTCGATTCCGGTCAGGGCACGTGCTGGGGTTGTGGGCTCCATCCCTAGTAGGGAGCTTACAGGAGGCACCCAATCCATGATTCTCTCTCATCATGAATGTTTCTATCTCTCTCTCTTCCTTCCTCTCTGAAATCAATAAAAAATGTACAGTATATATATTTTATTGATTTCAGAGAGAGAGAGAAACATTGATGAGAGAGAGTCATCATGGGCTGCCTCCTGACGCCCCACACTAGGGATCGAGCCCACGACCAGGGCCTGTGCCCTGACCAGGAATCAAACCCCGACCTCCTAGTTCATAGGTCAATGCTCAACCACTGAGCCATGCTGGCCGGGCCATCATTGGTGTTTCTCTTTCCCTTACTCTCGGAAATCAATAAAAAATATATATATTTTAAATAGAATGAAACAAAAAAACACAAAAAGATGAGCCTTCTGAAGGTCAAAGAGACGGGACCACCTGAGAGAGTGGATTGGACGTGGAGGGTGGAGGCTGGAGGGAGAGAAAACAGGACGCCCGGCCTCCGGCTCAGCCCCCAGGTCGTGAGCGCCGCTGCGGTGGGTGCTGCTGCTGAGGCCAAGGGGAGCTCAGGTCAGGTCCGGAAGGACGTCCAGCTGGAGGCACAGGTCTGGGCCATCAGCCTGCCTGGGCTGTAAGGTCACCGAGGGCGTGTGGACAAGGCACAGGACAAGGAGGGGGCCTTGGGACACCCCAATGTGTGTCACCCGGGAGATGAGCCAGAGGAGGCGCTGGGCAGGGGTCCCCAACGAGCTGAAGGAAAAAATGTAAAAATAAAATGCTCCTGAAACAGCACTTTTTATCCAGGTGCCTCCGTGTGGCATCCAGGGACCAGCCAGTGCGGCCGGAGGTGGGGACCTGCAGACGGAGCTGGGAGCAGGCTGGTGGGTCTTCTGTTCTATTCATTGGGAACACTCCGAGCATAGGGCCCCCCGGCCGTGCAGTGTTTGTGGGGAGCATCTGCTGTGTCCCCATCGTACTGTGCCGCCTCCCCAGTCAGGCTAAGTGCCTCCCCTGTGGCCACCCGAGGACCTCACTCCCAGAGACCAGCGGGTGGACGGAGCTCTGGCTGGGCCGCCTGGACTCCCCTGGGGCTGGCTTTGCAGAATTTGTATTCACTGGTTGGAGAGAGGAAGGGAGGGAGACACATCAGTTCGTTGTTCCACTTCTTTATGTGTTCGTTGCCTCCTCTGCATGTGCCCGACCGAGATCGAACCCGCAACCTTGGCCGATGGGGATGACTAACCCACAGAGCTCCCGGCCAGGGCCTCGGGAGCATTGCACAAGAGCTAACGGTCCTTGTTTGCTTAAGCCGCTCGGATTCCTGTCACCTGCCGCGAAAGTGCCGGATTAATAATAAAGGTGAGGGCAGGGTGAACTCTGTCACCCTCTGCTTCAGCGCCTGGAGCCTGTGCGAGGCCTGTGGTGTGGGACCCGCGGCGGGTGCACACCCTGCAGGGTCCCCTGGGAGGAAGGGAGAGGGAGCGAGAGAGAGACATCGAGGAGAAAGAGCCATCGCAGGCCTCCTGCACAGCCCCTGCTGGGATGGAGCCCGAAACCTGGGCCTGAGCTCTGACGGGGGGGTTCGCTGTGAAGCAGGGGCCCAGCTGTCGGGACGCAGGGTCAGCAGTGAGGGCCGCGGGTGACCACCTGGGGCAGTCCCGACCCTCCCGCCCTGCACAGCTGGCCAGCTCCCTGTGGGCACACAGACCGCAGGAGACTGGCACGGTGACGCTGTGCGGAGATGGCTGAGCGTCCCTGAAGCCGTCCCTTGTGTGTCTGTTTGGAAAATTCCAGTAGTACCACTATTCTTATGAAAAGCCGCGGCGTTTCGAAGGAAGAAACAACGCCCTGGCCGGTGCGGCTCAGTGGGTGAGCACTGTCCTATGCAGCCAAAGGTCCCTGGTTTGCTCCCCGGTCAGGGCACATGCCCAGGGTTGTGGGCCCAGCCAAGGGAGAGGGAGAGAGATCTGGGGGGGGGGGGGGGGCGGGGAGCATATCAGTCTTCGCAAACAGCTGAAGTTTTGCTCAAGATTCCCAGAGGCATAAACAAGAATTGGGTTTTCAGCTTCGTTTGTGACCAAACTGGTTCTGGCTGCTGAGCGGTCCCAGGGTTTTCTCCGCGTCTAACACCTGTGCTGGGCGGGAAGCAGAAACACGAACCCCAGCAACCGGAACGTGTGAGGACGAAATCCTCTTAGTAACAAAACCCCACAAGGATGTGTAAGTAAGACGCTGAAATCTGAGCTGTAAGATCGCTTTTCAGAACGCAAATCTCACTCTGATGAAAAGCAAACTTGCACGGACATGACAAGCCCACCAGTTGGGCACCCGCCGGTCAGATGAGGGCACATTCGGGTCCTTTTCATTCTGGCCAGCGCCTGCAGAGGGCTGGGTCGGACCTGGCTGGCACCCAGGCACTGGGCAGACCACATATGTAGCCCTGGCAACTCACTGTTACATAGCAATAGTTAAAACTTTTAAAAAAATTTTTTTTAATGTGTTTTTATTGCTCTGACTGGTTTGGCTCAGTGGATAGAGCATCGTTGGCCTGCAGACTGAAAGGTCCCAAGTTCGCTTCTGGTCAAGGGCATGTACCTTGGTTGCAGGCACATTCCCAGTGGGGGGTGTGCAGAAGGCAGCTGATCGATGTTTCTCTCTCATTGATGTTTCTCTCTATCCCTCTCCCTTCCTCTCTGTGGAAAATCAATAAAAAATATATTTTAAAAAAGAAAATAAACCTTATTTTTTAAAAATGTGTTTTTATTGATTTTAGAGAGAGGAAGGGTGAGGGAGAAACATCACTTGGTTGCCTCCCATATGCACCCCAACCATCACCTGGGTATGTGCTCTGACTGGGAATTGAACCTGCGACCTTTCAGTGTATGGGGTGACGCTCCGACCCCCTGAGCCACATGGGCCAGGGTGGAACAGTTACAGCTTTTAAAGACCAAGATGTGCAAATCTTTAAAATTTTCTTTGGCACTTCTTGATAAAAGCACTATGCAAGTTTCAAAAAATCTCTGACATAATCATTTCTATCTTTTCTAATTATCCTTTTACCATAGAAACATACAGAAATGACACAAAACATGTAACTCACTGAATTCTACGGTGGATACCCCTGTACCCCCAACCGGGTCAAGGATCGGAACTGGCAGATGCCCCCCCACCCGCCCCAGGGCTCCCCGGCGTCCCTCCCTCCCTGCCTCCCTGGCTTCACATAAATGACTGCTCGTGGGTCTGTGCGGCACTCGACTTGGCTCCTTTTCCTAAACGTGGTCTCTCCCGTCTGACTCACAGCCCCTCCTGCTCTCTGTACAGGCCACGTGAAGCCAGGCCGATGTCCTAGTGCAGCAGTTCTCAACCTGTGGGTCGCGACCCCTTTGGGGGTTGAAGGACCCTTTCACAGGGGTTGCCTAAGATTGGAAAACACATATATAATTACATACTGTTTTTGTGATTAATCACTATGCTTTCATTATGTTCAATTTGTAACAATGAAAATACATCCTGCATATCAGATACTTACATGACGATTCATAACAGTAGCAAAATTACAGTGAGGAAGTAGCAACGAAAATAATGTTATGGGTGGGGGTCACCACCACATGAGGAACTGTATGAAAGGGTCGCGGCGTTAGGAAGGTTGAGAACCACTGTCCTAGTGTGTCCTGAGTCGGAGCTGGCGGTCTGGGTGCTCACGGTGCCGCCTAGCGCTCTCCTCTGCCCTCGTGTGCCCTGCAGGTAGCAGCCGGATCCAGAGCCAGATGATCTAACCAGGACCCTTTAGTTCGAGGGCCGACGCTCTAACCACTGAGCCCCGGCCAGGGCGGCTGGAGCGGTTTTAGAAGTTGCCTCCACACTCCTGCTTGGTTTCCCTGTGATGGAGTTCACTCGGGAAAGGCAGGCTCCGTGCCAGGATCATTAACTCCCTCCCTGCCTCCTGCCTTCCTCGGAAGGGGACCGGTTAGGGTGTTGGACTTACTTTTATAGCGTGTGTGTGTGTGTGTGTGTCCTTGGCTTTCGTGCAGACTGACCACTCCCACCAGCCCATGCTGGGTCCTGGCCTGGAGCCCTCCTCTGTCCGTCCCCTGGACATCACAGGCATCTCCAGCGGGTTGCCTTGCCTCCATCCTGCCCCCTGCAGGCCATTCTCGGTGTAGAAGCCCAGCTCCCATCACAGCCTGTGGCTCCCAGTGCCTACCCCCCTCCCCAGCTCCTACACTCCACCCCAGCCCAGGACCCTGCCTCCGGCGGCTCCCTGTGCCTCTGCTCCGCACACTTTTCCTGCGGGTGGGCTTGTGGGTCCCTCCCCTCCTCCCCGTGTCAGCCCAGATGCCATTATTCAACATCCAGCTTTCCTGGCCACAGCTGCAGGTGCAATTCTGCTTCCTGTCCCCGCCCAGCTCTCCCCCCTACACACACACACACACACACACACACACACACACACACACACACACACACACACGGCTGGCCCTTCTCATTCCTCCTTATCCGTTATGTTCCCACCTAGCACTTGCCTCCACGTGGCTTGTCTCCCGCAGGAACCCGAGCTCTGAGGGGTTTCCCCCACATTTGCTCTCTGTCCGGCACCCAGAGCAGGCAGCCAGGACGGACTCGCCGTGAGCAGATACCCAGCGTCCATCGGAACCAGGTGTGGGCTCCGCGGGGAGAGGCGGGGCTGGCTGAGGGGCCGGCCCACCCCCATCCCTTCAGGAGTGACCTCAGGCGGCCGGCCCCTGTGGACACCCACTGCCTCTCTGATCGCACGCGGCCCCCCTGCCCAGACACCGGAGAAGGCTGTCCGCCGCTTGGGAAGGTTTATTAGCGCCTCCTCGGGAGTCCAGCCCCAGCACCGTCCAGGCTGCAGCCAGAGCGATGGGGGCGCAGACGCCCAATCAAGCTGGCTCTCCCGGAAGCTCTCCACCTCGGACCCCGGACTGTGCCGGTCACCACGGAGTCAGGACGCCAGCTGCCCGAGTGGGCGGGGGAGGTCTCTCCCCTCCTGCGGTCTCGCTGCTCCCGCGGGAAGTCACAGAGGTCCCGGGGCGCGTGGCCGCTCAGCCCTCCGCCTGCTTCGCTCCTTCTCTCGCCAGCCTGTCGGCCTCCTCGTTGCCTGCGAACCCCGAGTGACCAGGAACGTGCATCTGTGAAGCAGAATTTCCCTTTTAGTCCTGCATCCTCGTGGCAGCTCAACCTCTGGGAGCGGACGCGGCGCCCCGCCCGCCCTACCCCGCGGGCCACACCGCAGGGCCCGTTCCTGCTGTGTGTCCTGGACACACGGACACACGGACACAGCTCCACCCTGAGCTCCCAGCCTGGACCTGCCTGTGCGTGCTCTCTCCCACGGACGACGGGTGTGTAAGCTTTCCAGGCAGAGCCCGCGTGTGCACCAGGGGGTGCCCCGACACTCACAGCCCTGAACCCGCGGGAAGGCTGCCGTGTGTGAACACGTTCACACCTACAGCGAGCTTCCCGCAGCGCCCCCGCCCCCTCAGGTCCTGGCTGGCCCGCAGCGCAGGGGAGGGGGATGGGTGCTGTCTAACTTGCTCCCGGTTGTTTGAAAAAGTAATTTTAACAAAACTCCTCTCTTATAAAAAAAAAAAATACTTCCATTTTGGAAATATAGTCTTCTTACTAAGGTCTCATCACAGTTTAACACAATTACTTTTTAAAATTATTTTTTAATGTATTTTTATTGATGTCAGAGAGGAAGGAAGAGGGAGAAAGAGACAGAAACATCCATGATGAGAGAGAATCATTGATAGGCTGCCTCCTGCACGCCCCCCACTGGGGATGGAGCCCACAACCCGGCATGTGCCCTGCGGCCAGGGGCTCCCGGCATCGCTTGCCGGCTCTCACTTGTGATTCTTGCACGAGCTTATCTTCTTGCTTATCTTCGCACCGGGGACCCTTCAGTCCGCAGGCTGACGCTCTATCCACCGAGCCAAACCAGCCAGGGGTTAACAGAATTATTATAAAGACACTCACCCACTGGATGTCCACGCCCTGGACGAGCCTGTCCAGCTCCATGAAGTCCTCCTTGTTGGTCACCGCCTTCCCGGCGCTCGTCCTCCATCCGTTCTCCTTCCAGCCCTGGACCCAGCTGGTGATGCCTGGAAGACATACCTCCAGACTAGGAGCCGCAGATGGGGCCTCTTCCTCGCCCACCTGTGTTCTGAGCAGCACCCCAGCCTCCCTCTTCTCCGGGCCGTGGGCCCGAAGCCCTCCCTCTCCTCCGATTCTAACCGCACTCGGCCTACAGCTCTCAGCCCGGGCGTCACCTCCTCCAGGAAGCGCCCCAACCTCAGCATTGCTCCCTGTGCTCCCACACGGTGTTTCCCAAGAAGCCGCCAGCACGCCATCCTGTCACGCACACGGTGAGCCTCCAGGGCCCCCAGCAGGGCCTCACCTGCGTCCTGCCCTGGCTCTAGTCCCGGCAAAGAGACCCTGGAGCAGCAGACCTGGGTCCCAGACCCACACCCTTCCCTTCAGACCCGACAAACCTAATGCAGCCCCACTGACATGAGGTCCCCCATACTGTGCCCCCCTCAAGGGAAGGAAATACCTATTTCCCGGCAAATTTACTAGAAAAACCCAGAAGGAAGACGGGAAAGCTCACCGTTGATGGTAAACATGCTGTCGGTGTACAGAACCAGCTTCGTGATGTTCTGGGCCCTGGCTTGCTCTATGGCTTTGCAGGCTGCCTTGAAGAGAGAGGTCGGTCGTCACCACAGAGCCTGCTCAGCTCCCGACAGACAGACGCTCAGGGACTTCAGACGCAGCATCCCTCTCCTGTGCGGACTGTGATGCTGACATTCCCACGTGAGAGAATGCCACGTACACAGTTCCGCTTACACACCTATTGGACGTGTTCCATCATTTTTCTAGAAAAGCCGTATCCTTCATAACTGTCACCAGCCCACACAGCTCCTCTGGACCCTGACTGTCTCACACACAGAGAGCAGGAAGTGCGTCACGTTCATAGTCGCTGCTACAGAACACGCCCGCACACTGTTACGGGAAATTATCTGGTAACTTACATGAATTTCTGCTCTCTGGTTTGTCTGTCGCCCAGGAAGTCTAATGCCCACATTTCTGGTTTCAAAATAGTAGAGAAAAAATAAAGTTATAAGCATAGATGTTCTTATTCGACCTGCAAAAGCCTCACACGAAAGCAGCCCTTAGGAATCAGGCCGACCCACGGACGTTTCCAAACGTGGCCTGGCGAAGCCTGCAGCCCAGCCCCCGCCGCGCGGTTTACTCACAAAGGGTGGCCGGGCCCCCAGTACACGCCGATGCCCGCGCGCGCCCGCCGGCGCCCATTGCTGCTGCAGCAGCCGTCCGTGTAGACGACGACGTACTCGCCTGGAGATGGAAGCTCAGTGAGTGCCCGCCTCCCGGGAAACCGAAATTCACCCACAGGTTTACTACGGGGGAGCTCGAGGTTTCCACGTAAAATGCCCTTTCGGCTAAGAATGAGGACGTTACACATCAGCTCCAACTTCCCCCATTCAAAAGGGGGAAGAGTGTTTATACATACAGTTTCATTGTACATTAAAAATAAAAAAACTGCCCTGACCGGTTTGGCTCAGTGGAGAGCGCGTCGGCCTGGGGACTCAAGGGTCCCGGGTTCGATTCCGGTCAAGGGCAGGTGCCAGGTTGCAGGCTTGATCCCCAGTGCGGGGCCTGCAGGAGGCAGCTGATCAAGGATTCTCTCTCATCACTGATGTTTCCATCTCTCCCTCCCTCTCCGAAACCGATACAAACATATTAAACAAACAAGAAAGACACACCCATGTAAGAGAACGTGTCCTTGTCCACCGGAGGGGCTGCCTCCCGGGCATGCTTCACGTGCTTTGCCTGCGGCTCCCCGTTCGCCTCCCCTGCGGCCAGGGGCTCCCGGCATCGCTTGCCGGCTCTCACTTGTGATTCTTGCACGAGCTTATCTTCCTGCCCTGAAAGACAGAGCGGGCTCAGAAGCCAGAAACAACGAACCCGACACACAGTGACTGAGAATCCACAGTCAGCGAGTCCTCGTGTCGCTAACACCGAGTCAGACCAGGTGCCCTCTGTATGTGGCCCCGTAAAGAGGAAAGGACTCTGATGTTCTGTGAAATTATTCTAAACCCACGACAAGATGACGAGGACCACGTGAAGGTGAGAGCAAAGCTTCTGTTAAACATGGACCTGGTTTGGATGGAGTCGCAGAGACACAAAGGCTTATGAACCCGCTGGGATCACAGAGTGAAAATCTCAGGGGCTCTTCCCCAGAAAAAACAAAGTCTAAAATTTTGTATGGAAACTAGAGAACTAGGCTGTGACACCTGGGAGGGGCGAGGCCGGGCACAGTTACAGGGGCATCTGGGAGGGGAGAGGCCGGGCACAGTTACAGGGGCATCTGGGAGGGGCGAGGCTGGGCACAGTTACAGGGGCACCTGGGAGGGGAGAGGCCGGGCAGTTACAGGGGCACCTGGGAGGGGAGAGGCCGGGCACAGTTACAGGAGCATCTGGGAGGGGAGAGGCCGGGCACAGTTACAGGGGCATCTGGGAGGGGAGAGGCCGGGCACAGTTACAGGAGCATCTGGGAGGGGAGAGGCCGGGCACAGTTACAGGGGCATCTGGGAGGGGAGAGGCCGGGCACAGGGGCATCTGGGAGGGGAGGCCGGGCACAGGGGCATCTGGGAGGGGAGGCCGGGCACAGGGGCACCTGGGTGGGGAGAGGCCGGGCACAGGGGCATCTGGGAGGGGAGAGGCCGGGCACAGGGGCACCTGGGAGGGGAGAGGCCGGGCACAGTTACAGGGGCATCTGGGAGGGGAGAGGCCGGGCACAGTTACAGGAGCATCTGGGAGGGGAGAGGCCAGGCACAGTTACAGGGGCATCTGGGAGGGGAGAGGCCGGGCACAGTTACAGGAGCATCTGGGAGGGGAGAGGCCGGGCACAGTTACAGGGGCATCTGGGAGGGGAGAGGCCGGGCACAGTTACAGGAGCATCTGGGAGGGGAGAGGCCAGGCACAGTTACAGGGGCATCTGGGAGGGGAGAGGCCGGGCACAGTTACAGGGGCATCTGGGAGGGGAGAGGCCGGGCACAGGGGCATCTGGGAGGGGAGGCCGGGCACAGGGGCATCTGGGAGGGGAGGCCGGGCACAGGGGCACCTGGGTGGGGAGAGGCCGGGCACAGGGGCATCTGGGAGGGGAGAGGCCGGGCACAGGGGCACCTGGGAGGGGAGAGGCCGGGCACAGTTACAGGAGCATCTGGGAGGGGAGAGGCCGGGCACAGTTACAGGGGCATCTGGGAGGGGAGAGGCCGGGCACAGTTACAGGGGCATCTGGGAGGGGAGAGGCCGGGCACAGGGGCATCTGGGAGGAGAGAGGCCGGGCACAGGGGCATCTGGGAGGGGAGGCCGGGCACAGGGGCACCTGGGTGGGGAGAGGCCGGGCACAGGGGCATCTGGGAGGGGAGAGGCCGGGCACAGGGGCATCTGGGAGGGGAGAGGCCGGGCACAGGGGCACCTGGGAGGGGAGAGGCCGGGCACAGGGGCATCTGGGAGGGGAGAGGCCGGGCACAGGGGCACCTGGGAGGGGAGAGGCCGGGCACAGGGGCACCTGGGAGGGGAGAGGCCGGGCAGTTACAGGGGCACCTGGGAGGGGAGAGGCCGGGCAGTTACAGGGGCACCTGGGAGGGGAGAGGCCGGGCAGTTACAGGGGCACCTGGGAGGGGAGAGGCCGGGCACAGGCGAAGGTGACAGTGATGTGCGTGGGGTCTACCTGTCGATCCAGGCCTCCCCGAGTTCCTGACGAAGGCCCAGGCTTCCTCTTCGGTGGCAAACTTCTTGAACCGGGCGGCGGGGAAGCGGTCCACCTGCGCTCTGCACTCGTTCCTGGAACGGAGGCGACGTCACTCCCCCCCGCCCGGCATCACTGTGCCCCTCGGTGGTGCTTCCCGGGGCGGGCAGCGGGCAGCCACGCCTGTCTGCAGGGTCACCGAGCGCACACAGCACGTGCCTCCCCGACGCCCAGCACCGCTCAGCCCCGGGGTCTCCGCCACGAGCCGCGTAACCACTTCCGGGGCGGCGGACGCTCTCACCAGGTCAGGAAGACCCCGGCCTTGCGGCCCCTCCTCACGGCGTAGAACATGCCGAGCCCGCGGCTGCCGCAGCGCACGGCGGCCAGAGCGACTCTGTGCACCGCGCCCAGGAGCCGGGTCATCGCTCGCTCCCGGGCCCGGGCCGGCGCCCCGGCCCTCGGCTCCGCGCCGCCATCGCGCGGAACTCCCAGCGGCGGCGCGGGGAGATGACGTCAACCGGAGTGGCAGGCTCGGTGGGCGGGACCTGGAGCCGAGCGCTCCTCTGGTTCGTCGATTTCCGGGATGTCACTGAGAAAGTGAGGTCGGGGGGCAGGACCTGGGGCGGGGCGGGGCCTGGATCTAGGGCGGGGCGGGGGGCGGGGCCACACGGAGGGCGGAGCCTACGGACGGGCGCGGTCTAGGGCGGTTGGTTTGCGAGGGGTGTGGGCGGGGCCTTGTGTGGGCGGGGCCCGGGAGTGGTGGTCGGGGCCTGGCGTCCTCCGGGCTGGGAAGCTGGTGGGGTTGTAAATGAGAGGGGGTACCCGAGGGGCCCAGCGAAGGTGCTGAGTGACAGCTGCCCCCCGCCCCCCAGCGTGATCGCGGGGTCACACCTACTTAGGAGTCGCTTCTTCAAGTTAATTGCTGGCTATGCGCCTTTATCACAGAGACCACTTGTGTTTAAAACTTAAAACAGGGGAACGGGGCAGTGAGAACTTCCCGTGAAATATGTTCGTTAAAGTGCAGATTTTAGTCTGCACATTACATGTTTCATTAAATTTGAATAATGTCTTTGAAATGGACATTTATGCTTTTTCACTGCTAATTATTTGTTCTAAAATAATTAATTACAACGGATCATGGTAGGGGTCTAGCTAAGAAAACTCGTTGGCGGGAGAAAGGTGTTAACCACTCTGGGTGTCAAATGCGCTGGGAGGGCCCTGACCCCCGCCCTCGCCCCATCCTTCCATCCTCACTCCCACTCCCAGGTTTCCGCTAGTCATCTGCGTGGTCTGACCAGTCTGCCCTTCAGCCTGAGTAGCAGTAGAAAATGCCCCCCTGGTAGCCCATGGGACGTGGGGAAATTACTGAGCTAAGGGCATTTTAACCGCAAATCTCCCAGGGGCAGTGTTCTTTTGTTATCTATTTAACCGATTTAAGTGAAGACCCTTCAGGTGGTCAGCAATGGTGCCCCTACAGGGACCTGTTAACAAGAACGATGCCAGCACAAGTGTGACGCCTGAGGATGCCGCACCAGGCTTGTCAAGTAACTCTGCAGACCTCAGTCCCACATGCGAGCGGGGCTGAGCTCCTGGGTGCAAGGACACCTGCACTGTCCTGGAGGCCTAAGGAGGACTCGCTGTGGACACACTGGAGGGCCAAGCAGTAGCCGTGCAGAAGCGTGTGTGGGAGTCGCCTCCCCACTGCTCTCCTGTCCTCCGGTCCCTGAGCTGGGAACCCACACGCACCGACTGCAGGTCCCCGCGGAACTTACCAGCCGTGAGAATTTGGTGAGTGTTACTGGCGCCCCGGCCCCCGGAGCCTTTTTCCGGACTCTCTAGGCTCCCGCCCTGTTCTCAGTGGTTCTTCCGGTCCTTTAGTTCCGCCTCTTCCTTTTGGCCGCCGAGATTTGACGAGCTCTCGCGAGACCCAGGCCTCTTCTCAGGCCGGCGCTCACCCAAGTAAGTGTGGGGCCTCCCGTGCGCGCGAGCTTTTCTGCCGATTTCGAGGGGGACACGCTCTGGAGGCAGCTCTGGAGCGGCGGGCCCTGCTCGCCGGGTGGGGATACGGCGGATAACGCGGCGTGGGCCCCCCGATGGCGCGAGCGGGGACCCGGGGACCCGCTCCGCCTCGAGCGCTCTCTGTTTCCAACAGGAGCCATGTTCAGTTCCAGCGCCAAGATCGTGAAGCCCAATGGCGAGAAGCCAGACGAGTTCGAGTCCGGCATCTCCCAGGTGAGACGCGGGGCGCGCCGGCGCGGGCCCGGCGGGCGGTGGGGACGGAGACCCGGCGGCGGGTCGCTGAGGTCGCCCCCTCTCCCTCCCTAGGCCTTGCTGGAGCTGGAGATGAACTCGGACCTCAAGGCCCAGCTGCGGGAGCTGAACATCACCGCGGCCAAGGTAAGGCCACGCGGCGTGCGTTTGGTCGGTGTCGGCCCCGGCGCAGGGGCGGGAGCCCGGGGTCCCCGGCCGGCGGCCTGTCCCACCCCGTCTGTCCCCGCACGCGAGGGGACGCGGCGGGGCCGGCCCTGGGCGGGGCTGATCCTTGCGGGGGTGGGTTTGCGGTTCACCCCCTTTCTCAGGTTTACCCCCGGGCTCCCACCGACGGCCGCGTTTCCGCTTTTACTCGCAAAGCCGCTGTCCTCGGCGCGCGTGCTCCGCGTGCAGGCGATGGGGGGCTTTCGGACGCGTGTCTCGCATAGTTTCGGGGCTGCAGAGAGAGCCAGCCCGAGGTTGTTGGGAGCGCGTGGACTGTTGTTAGCTGCGCTGCGCTCACGGCTGGCGGCCCCTGCACGCGTGAGGCTGCACAGCGGCCGGAGACGGGCCCGGGAGTCAGGACTCGGGTCGGACAGTGCCCGCCGCGCCTGAGCGTGGCCGTGGAGGCTCTCACCTTAGGCTGGATTTGTCTGTCTTTTTTTTTTAAATTTGAATTGTCTCCTTTTTCCCCCATTGACCTCTCTCTCCCCGGCCGCTCCCGCCCCCCCTAGTGTCTGTGGGTCACGCTCATGTGCATGCACAAGTCCTTTGGTGGATCTCTGACTCCCACGCCCCTTCCCCCTGAGGTGGACGGTCTGTTGGATGCTGCCAAGTGTCCGGATCTGTTGTGTGCGTGTTGGTCATTATATTCCACAAACGGGTGGGATCGTGTGATGTTTATCTCTCTTGGACTGGCTTCTTAGCTTAGCATAATGCTCTGTGTCCGCCCGTGCTGTGGCGGATGGTGAGTTCCTTTTTCCAGCAGCGTAGTATTCCATTGTGTAGACGGACCACAGTTTTTAACCCACTCACCTGCTGATGGCACTTAGGCTGATTCCGGATTTGTCTTTTTTAGGAAATTGAAGTTGGTGGCGGTCGGAAAGCTATTATCATCTTCGTCCCAGTTCCTCAACTCAAGTCTTTCCAGAAAATCCAGGTCCGGCTGGTACGCGAGCTGGAGAAGAAGTTCAGTGGGAAGCACGTGGTCTTCATCGCTCAGGTACCTGTGTGCCCTGGAAGGTTCTGTGACGTGAACTCCGCTAAGATCATGCGTGTTTGGGCTGTGTGGGCACTTGGAGTGATCCACGTAACCCTGTTGTGACTGTAGAGAAACTAGTGTAGGTGGCAGAGCCGGGGAAGGTGTGCTTGTGGCGGGTTAAAGGGGTGAAGCACACTTGCTGTTACGTTCAAATGGCGGAAACATAGTTGCTTAACGAGGTGATCAAGATCGACCGAAGGACTTGTATGCATGCATATAAGCATAACGAGTGGACATAAGACACTGGGGGGCAGGGCAGGCCAGGGGATTGTCAAGGGCGGGGGGAAAAAGGGAGACATATGTAAAACTTTAAGCAATTTAAAAAAAAAAAAGTGATCAGATGAAGGCACCTGAGCCAGGATTTTTCTGCCTGAGAGTCACTTGGCTGAAGCTCGCGCTGCGCAGATGAGGCAGGTGGAGGCAGGGATGCAGGGACGCTAAGGACGGGCTGTAGGGAAGGGGGTGGGAGGGTTTCTCAGGAACTTGCTGGTCGGGGTGGCTTGGCTTTCTCAGAGTTTGGGTTCTGTCCCGTGTTTGTTTTTAAAGCAGTTTGACAGTTTCTCTGACAACATAAGGTCCTGTGGCTGCCGCTGCATGATAACTTTCTCCCTTGCAGAGGAGGATTCTGCCCAAGCCAACCCGAAAAAGCCGAACGAAGAATAAGCAGAAGCGTCCCAGGAGGTGAGTCTGGTGTCGGCCTCGTGGGGCTGTTGCCGGAAGAGCTGGGGAGGCTTCTGAAGTCACGTCACCTGGGCTTGGTAGTGAGTGACTGTTTCCTCGGTGACGGGAGGTGCAGAGTGTGGTTTGGAGGACTGACGGGTGCTGCGTGGTTGGACCGTGGTCACGGCTGTCACAAGATGGCGGTGGGGTCCTTGACTCTTGGGCAAAGGAGGGACAGGGAAGGGACCCTCCGTTCAGGGCGCACCCCACAGCGGGGGTGGCCCGGCCCTTTCGTCTTTGCTTTTTATCTTTGCTGTGAATTAAGGTAAATTCGTCTTTTCTGGTGACCATGCTCATGAGCTCGACTGCCGGGGTTCTCTGTGTGATCAGGACAGTGGACGCGCCTTTGGTCGAAGTCTCTGGTTTCACAGGCTGGAGGGTTGGCCCGCAGCCTGCTCTGCCAGGTGGGCCTTCATGTGTAGTTTGTATTATTCCATCCCTGCTCACAGGGTGGGGAGGAAAGGTTTGTTTAATTGTTAAAGTAAGTAGTTAAAAAAAACCTGGGAAAAGAATAAAAAGTAAGTACAAAAGTCAAGGTGGGGAGACTGGCACGGCCTGGAGAGCTGGCCCATGGTGGCTGTCGCAGTGCGGGAGGCCTGGGGGGTGGGGGGGGCTCCAGGGTGTGGGCTGATGCACTTACTGCCCCACATCGGGTGGGTGCGGCTGGGAAGGCAGGCGTGGGTTTTCTGGGGCTTGAATTGTAGAGTTCGGTCCTTTGAGCTTGTCCTTGGGCAGCTTTAGTGTCCTAAGAATTCAGGAATACGCATGCTCTCCCTCCTGGGAGCCTGCCGCCTCCCCTCTCAGGTGTGCGTTTCCTGGGGCCCTGAGACCGGCAGGGGGGGGCGGGGGGAGCAGTGGCAGCTCGTCCCGGGCTCCCCCCCTGAAACTGTCCCCAAGGCCCCTTTTCTCTGGCTTTTCGGAGCCAAGCCGCCCGCCTGGGCTCCCCTGTTGCTCCTCCTCAGCCTTCCTCAGTACACGCTCAGAGTAAAACGAAAAGTCCCGGATGGTTCCTGTGTCCTCGCTGGTTCGCAAGAGGTCAGATGGAGGAGCTTATCCAGAGCGTTTCCTTGTTAATCGTGACGCCTAGTGGTTTGTGAGCTCGGCTCTGAGCACAAAACAGACCCTTGGCTTGGCGCCCCGCTGGGGACCGGGCTCCCGGACCTGCCGCCTTCGCTCTCCTCTTTGCAGACCTGCGGTCCCAGGGCCTCGGGCGGCCACTGTCCTCCTGACAGACCCAGTTCTCGGGCTCCGCGGGGGCCCCCTGCCTTCAGACGCGCTTCCTGCTTCAGGGGTCGTCTTCCTCTTACAGAGTCAGTGTGAGCGTTACATGTTGTTTGGCTTTTAATCTGTAGCGAAGTCTCACACATTTCTCGCTGATGCAGCTCAGGCTCTGGTGGGTGGTTATCAAAGTTGTGTTGCTGTGGCCGCCCCTTTGAAGAGAAATTAGCGTAGGAGCCTGAGATGCCTTTTTTAAAACGTTGGTTGATTTTAGAGAGAGAGTCACGGATTTCTTGCGCTTATTCGTGCATTCAGTGGTTGATTGGCATGTGCCGTGACCGCGATGGAACCCCATGGTGTATGGGGGCGATGCTCTAACCCGCACTGGCCAGGGTTTGATTCCACCTGATTTGTCTGAAAGGGGATGACGGATTTCCATGTTTGAGTGCCTGCCCCGCCCTGTGAGAACAGTGCGCTCTAAGGGGCAGCGGTGGTTAGTGAAGCCGACTGTCTTGTCTGTCCCTGAAGGTGATGGAGGCTGTGGAGGTTGCTCTGTGGCCATGTCACAGTGAGACCCTGGCAGTCACTGGGAGCCACTAGAAAGCCTTCCCTGCGTGTGGGGCCTCCAGGCGGGTGCTGGGTCGGTGCCGTGTGCGCTGGGTCGGTGCTGTACGCACCGGGCTGATCCGGGGACAGGGCCCTAGACAACCCCCAGGGCACAGGTGCTCTGTCAGCCGGAGGAGAAATGTCCGTCCCACCACCTGGGCTGCCTGGTGGTGCCTCCAAGGGTGGGAGTCATTGACCTTCTGTTGTCAGCAGCCCATGGGCTGCGAAGGTGACGCGATGTCAGGGGCAGCAGGGTCCATGGCGGTTTGGGGGGAGGGGTGACGGGTTGGAAGTTGGGGGGCCATAGGGGCCGCTGTCCTAGAGCTGGTAGAAGTCTCTGGGGTGGGATGTTGCCTCGAGTGATTGTTGAGAACGAGGGTTAGGGCGGTGAGAGGCCGCAGGGCCTTCGGTGGATAAACGTGATCACATGGGCACGACAGCTGAGGAAGGAAGCCTACGAGTGGACGTGGACGTGCGCCTACGATGGGGGTGAGTCCTCGCCCCTTCTCTGGAGGTTCACTGGCCGAGGCTTGGTGAGGTGACTGTCGTTTACCAGGTGGCATCTCACACCGACCTGGCAAATGAATCAGTAGGTGGTTGGCACCCTCCTGGTTGGGCTGCGGCCCTGGTCGCTGTATTCGGTGTCGGGAGTGTGTGGAAACGGGTGCAGGTGTGGTTTGGGGACCTGGCACCTGCCCTTCAGGCTGTGATGTGCAGAGGTGTCCTCGGCCTAGCGGAGCGCCGCTGCCCCTGGACCCTCACTGCCCCTGTCCTTTAGCCGCACGCTGACCGCTGTGCACGACGCCATCCTGGAGGACCTGGTCTTCCCGAGCGAGATCGTGGGCAAGAGGATCCGCGTGAAGCTGGACGGCAGCCGGCTCATCAAGGTGCACCTGGACAAAGCGCAGCAGAACAACGTGGAGCACAAGGTGCGGCCGCCGGGGCTGGGCTGGGGGGCGGGTACCGCGGGCGGCGGCAGCGTGAGGCTCCTCGTGGCACCAGGACGGGGTGGAAGCTCGGCCGGCCCTGCCCTCGGCGGCATTGGGTGCCGGGTCTACCCCGGTTCTAACTCGGGGCTGTTTGGGTGTCAGGGAACGGGAAGTCACTGCTTCCAGGGCTCGGCTTCAGTGAGGTGGTGCATGGGGGACAAGGGGGAAGTAGGAGAGTTTGTTACTTTTGACGAGTTTTTTTTTCTTGAAGGTTGAAACTTTTTCCGGTGTCTATAAGAAGCTCACGGGCAAGGACGTTAATTTTGAATTCCCAGAGTTCCAGCTGTAAAGAAAAATGACTAAATAAAATACGTTCTTAGTGTTGTTTAGAGACCTGTCGCTCCCTCCTCGGTTCGGTTTCAGGCCCGGCGGGAGGCGGGAGGCGGGGTGTGACCAGCAGTGCTGACCGCGCACAGTCAGGGGCGGCCGGGCTTGGCTGGCTCCTGTGAGAGGCGGGCAGTGTCAGGAGCTGAGCTGCGTGACGGAGACGGGCTTTTCCACGCACAGAGTCTGATGAGAAAGTGTGTTTGCTAATTTTCTTTTGTGGTTAAAAAGCATACAAGCTTCACATCTTCGGCATTGTTACATGTACAGCTCAGTAGCATTGAGCACATTTCGGTGTCCTGGCCAGACCTCCAGCCCTGTTGGTCGTGTAGAACCGAACCAGACTCATTGAGCCCTCCCCTCCCCTCCCCTCCCCTCCCCTCCCCTCTCCTCCCCTCCCCCAGGGCCGCGCGTGTCCATGTGCGCTTCACGTTGGGTCTCACATGGTCTTGGAAAGGTCAAGTGTGAGGGTGAGATTGGGTTTCATCTAAGGTGTGAACAGGCCGGTGAGCTACTGGGTTCCTTGGTTTTCTCCAGGCCTTCGGGGCAGGTGGCGGTGAAGCAGGGTCTGGTCCTGTCTGCCAGGGGCTTCTAGGGTCTAAGCCGAGACCCAAGGGCCATGAGGCCAGGCTTGTCGGGATGAGCATCCGCTGCACGTTAGGGCTTCGCCTCAGCTGCCAGCCGCCGCCGTCAACACCTGGCATGACGCCCAGGCCACCTGGTCCTGTGTCCAGAGAGACCAGCTGAGCGGGCACACAGGCTGGGGCTCTCGTCCGCACTGGGGAGGGAGCATCTGCACTGGGAGGGAGCGGGTCTCGTGTTGCTCTGCGCTTGCAGGAGCTGGAGGAAGGAAGCCCTCGTCCTGTGGGAGGGGAGCCGTCCTGTGGGAGGGGAGCCGTGGGGAATGTCCTAAGGGGCAGTGTCCCAGGGATAGGACTACAGGCTGAATCTCCAGTGAAATTCCATCCAGAGCCCGGCCTGCTCTGTCCAGACGTCTCCCTTATCCCTGAGGAATGTAAACAGTGACCTGGAGGCTCCGATTCTCCTCCCACTGGAAGTGGCCTCGGAGGGTCAGAGGTCACGAGGGGAAAGGCCTTCACCAATGGCCAGGACTGGAGAGCTAGGAATGAGCCGAGGGGAAGGAGAGGAAGACGCCTGGAAGGAGAAGCACCCCGATTCCTGATGGCGTGTTCATTTGTGAGGCACAGTAAAAGCGTCGCAGCCTAAGAACCAGGTGGTCATGGCTCCATTCCCAGGCAGGGCACATCCCCAGTAGGAGGCAGCTGGTCAATTACTCTCATTGATGTTTCTATCTCCCTCTGAAATCAATAAAAATATTTTAAAGAATTTTGCATCTGTAGCTGGAATCTCAGTGGGAGGGTGGGTGGTGGGAGGTGAGCAGCCCATGGACACAGACAACAGGGTGGTGAGTGGGGGGCGGGGCGGGCTGGGCAGGGTCGGGGGGGGGGGGGGGGAAGGGACATGTAATAGCTTCAACAATAATGATCTTTACGGAGTTTGCATCTACCCTGTGGGTTATGGTCCATGGTTGGGTTTGCACTGCCATTGCATGGCTTTGGTTTCGGGGTAACACCAGCCTCCTGGGTGAATGGCTGAGTGCTCCCCCATGTGCTGGGAGAGGAAGCAGAGTTGGTGTTAATTTTCCTTAAGCGTTCGGTGGGATTCTGTGAAACCACCTGCCTGTCGCTTCGGGGAGTCCTGAATCCAGCTCCCGGGGCGGGGGAGGGGTGTGTGTGTGTGTGTGTGTGTGTGTGTGACTTCTCCCCCCCACATCGGGCCTGTGGTGGCTCCGTTCCTCTGCGTTGTCCCATGTGCCGGTGCTGTCGGCGGTTTAATGAAGAGCCCCCTCCCCCGGGTCCTGTGAGGTGCGTGGAACTTGTCAGGCTCCTCGTCTGTGATTTGTTAGGACTTCCCTTTCCAGTCGAATAAACAACTTTGAAGCCAGTTTTCCGGGACCATCTCCTACGCATCTTTCTTAGAGAAGCCTCGCCCCTCGTGTAGGGGAGCTGCCCAGTCCCCCAGAACACGCGTCGGGCATGGGTTTCCTTCTCGTGGAAGCACAAGGAGGAGTGAGCTGGGGTCACCTCGGGGTGGGTCTGGACAGGCCCTCAGGCTTTGCTGTGAAGCCCCACGTGGAACAAAGGGAACGTCCACGTTAGTTTTCGTCTGAGGGACACCAGGTGGCCGTGGCCACTCCGCCTATGCTTTCCTGACTCCCAAAAGGCGTGTTTTATTTCATTATTATTGTTAGGCATGTTTGCATGGATTTCAGAGAGAGACGGAGTGAGGGATAGAAACCAATGACGAGAGAATCATGGATCCGCTGCCTCCTGCATGTCCCCCCAGGGATCGAGCCCACAGCCCTGGCCTGTGCCTGACCTGGTTGGTGACTTGATGCCGGGCACTCAGACTTTCCGGAAAGGA
Organism: Myotis pilosus; assembly: GCA_036010255.1. NCBI lineage: Eukaryota > Metazoa > Chordata > Mammalia > Chiroptera > Vespertilionidae > Myotis > Myotis pilosus. The sequence continues at coordinate 907,615 of JASKON010000016.1, forward strand.
AAGAATGAGAAGAGCAGACGCTGGGTGTCGGGGAGAGTTGGCTAGGCCTCTGCCAGCCGCCCCGGGAGCCTGACTCCCCGACTGCGTTCCCACACTGCTCCGCCCCCAGCAGATCAGGGATGTTTCAAACAGGAAGCTGTTTGCAGATAACACTGGGGGCCCAGCCTGGTTTGCTGGGCGGTGGGACAGCCCCAGCCGCTCCCCTCCTGTGGGGCTGTACCGCCCGACCGCCCGCAGTGTCCTGTTGGGTCCCCGGCGGTCAGGACGCCTCTTCACCTCTCCTGCGCCTCAGGTAGGGAGGCCCTGGCCCGGGACTTGCCACTTTGGGGAGGAGGCGGAGGGGGAGCCGCAGGGGGAGGCTGAGCTGGAAGGCGGGTTCCAGTCGGCGCAGGAGCTGGTGGAGGGACACGGGCTCTGCTGAGCTCCAGGCAAAGGCGCGGCAGAGTCCACAGGACCTGGGCCCTGGCCTGGTGCTCACCAGGTGGCGTGGGAGTCGTGACAGGGCCTGGGTGCAGGCGAGGGGACCTTGTGAAGGGATTGTCCCTGCAGCCAGCACAGGCTCAGGGCGGCTCGACCCCCTGCGGTGGGGCCTCATGGACGCCCAGTCATCTGCACTCAATGGCCAGTGGCTCAGGAACAGGGACCCCGGATGTGGGACAAGCAGGGCACCTTCCACGGCGGGCCACCTGGTCTCCCAAACGGGGTGAGACGAGAGCCGGGGGCCCTTCTGGCCGGATGCCTGGTGTGGCACTGGCCGTGGCGCTGGCTGAGGTGCCAGCGGGTCGGGGGCTCTGGATGGACACATGATGTGGCTGCCTCACGTGCATGACGACTCCTCGTGCAGTGGGGAGCGCTCTGCGGACCACAGGCAGGGCAGGGCCCGACTTGCCCAGCTGTTCCATTCATTTACAATTTTGAAAAGTTTCCCTAGGAGAACAGGCAGGATGTGTGTCAGTCTAAGAAAATAATAGGGAACAGCCTCTGCTTGGCCTGTGGTTTTGGTAAAAAGATAAGAAAAATGTGCCATTGGGTGGCGGCCTGTCCTGGCTGCAGCCCCTGGGGGCCTGGTCCCTGGGCGGGGGCGGGCCTGTGCCCCCGGGCTGGTCCCGGGCGTGTTCACGCTGTGGAAGGTGACAAAGGGCGGGCCCTGCGCAGGTGTTTGCTAAGTGGATATTGTACGTTCGGCAAATTCAGCCTTTTCTTGTCGCTGTGGATGTCACCTTGTCCTGTGCTCCCTGGGAATTCCAGCGGAATCTCTCTCCCTCTGGAGAGCCGCCTCCTTTGCTGACGGAGGGTCCGAGCCTCCTGGGCCCCGGGAGATGAGGTTCTCACAGGGGCCATCGGGGCTGAGGCTTCCCCGTTGATCGAAGGAAATTCCTCTTCCCAGAGGGCAGGAGGGAGCCAGGAGGGTGAGGGTGAGGGTGCGGGTGGGGATCTCAGGGGCCGGGGGGACAGGGCCTCCCCCGCGCCCCCCACCTCTGCCGGCAGGATGTAGGGGCTGACCAGGATCAGGGAGGCCTGGGGTGGCCAGGGATGCCTAAGTTCAGCCGGGTCAGTGAGTCCCACGTGGGGGGGGGAGGGTCGGCAGGTGCTCCCCGAGTGACACAGGGACAGCTGTGTCCTGTCCCTTCAACTCCCCGTCCCTCCCCGTAGTCAGGAGCTTGGGCTGCCAGAGCCACACGGTGGGCAGCCCGGGTGCGTGTGGGGCAGGGGTCCAGTCCCCGGGACTCCACACGGTGACCTGCTGTCTTATGACACTCAAACCGAGCACAGCCACGCAGCCTCCTGTACGGACACGTAGCCGAGAAGTGCAGCTGTTTCAGAACCAGCCCGACAGCGGCGAGCTCACTCACTGTCGGGAGGGCGTGCCTGCGAGGGGACCCGGTGGGACGGGGCGGGGACGGCAGCGCAAGGCAGAGCTGGCGTGTGAGGCCGGGCGCGGGCCTCAAGGCCTCATGGGCCATGAACACGCCTTCGCGTGTGTGAAGTGTCCGCCGCAAAGAACTAGAAGAGAGCCTGGCCGGCGTGGCTCAGTGGTTGAGTGCCGTCCCATGAACCAGGAGGTCACGGTTCGATTCCCCGTCAGGGCACAGGCCCGGGTGGCAGGCTCGATCCCCAGTGGGGGCCGTGCAGGAGGCAGCCCAGCAATGTCTCTCTCTCTCTCCCCTCCCTTCCTCTCTCTAAAAAAATGAATAAAAACGTGTGTTTTTAAAAATAACTAGAAGGGAACGTTGGGTAACACCTCAGGACGGTCACAAGCGAGAGAGACCAAACCGCGCGGGCCTCCCCCAGCAGCGCCGCGCCCGTGGCCCGGGGTGGCCTGCACACGGTCTTCTCTGTCCCGCTTTCGGACTTCCCGGCACTGTTTCCCCTGTTCCTCCAGGAGCCAGTGCCGCCCGCACTCAGGATGGCGGGGGAGCTGGCCCTCATCAGCCTGGCCTTGCTGTCGCTGGTCCTGCCTGCCCACTCTCAGCAGACGGCGGACGACGCCTGCTCTGTGCAGATCCTGGTCCCTGGCCTCAAAGGTAAGGCTCCCTTCCCCGGGGCTTCCCCTCCCCACGGGCTCCTGTGACCAGTCCCGAGTCCCGAGTCCCAGGTCCCGTGCCGGCTCAGGTCTGACCTCGGTGGGCCTCAGTTTCCCCCTCTGAAAAAGCAAGGGTGGAAAACTCAATGCCCACGGTCTGTTGGGCAGGAGCTCGGTGATGGGGAAGTCATTTCTGTGCAGGGCGGGCGTCTGCAGGATGTGAAGGCTGCTGACCTTCGTCCCAGGCTCTGCACTCACTGTGCGAGGCCCCGCCGGTCGCACAGCTCCGCAGCCTGAATCTCATGCTTCCTGGGAGCTCTTCTTCCTTCTCTTAGAAACACAAACGCTCTGCTCCTGTAGCTTTGTCTGCAGCCTCCTTCCTGACAGAGCAAGCCCTGCGGATCCGCGGGGTGGCGCCAGCCGGGGGAAAGCACCGTTTCTACAAAACACGCGATTCCAAACCTGTGACCCCAGCATGACCAGCTCCACGTTCCAGGGCCCAGCGGGTGGCCCTGCTCCCCAGGGCTGCAGCCAGAGCCCTCGCCCAATTGCTGGGTTTACATGGCAACATTGTCTCACTGGGTCCATATGGGACATTGTCTCAGTGGGTCCATATGGGACATTGTCTCACTGGGTCCATATGGGACATTGTCTCACTGGGTCCATATGGGGACATTGTCTCACTGGGTCCATATGGGACATTGTCTCAGTGGGTCCATATGGGACATTGTCTCACTGGGTCCATATGGGGACATTGTCTCACTGGGTCCATATGGGACATTGTCTCAGTGGGTCCATATGGGACATTGTCTCAGTGGGTCCATATGGGACATTGTCTCACTGGGTCCATATGGGACATTGTCTCACTGGGTCCATATGGGGACATTGTCTCACTGGGTCCATATGGGACATTGTCTCAGTGGGTCCATATGGGACATTGTCTCAGTGGGTCCATATGGGACATTGTCTCACTGGGTCCATATGGGACATTGTCTCACTGGGTCCATATGGGACATTGTCTCACTGGGTCCATATGGGACATTGTCTCAGTGGGTCCATATGGGACATTGTCTCACTGGGTCCATATGGGACATTGTCTCACTGGGTCCATATGGGGACATTGTCTCAGTGGGTCCATATGGGACATTGTCTCAGTGGGTCCATATGGGACATTGTCTCACTGGGTCCATATGGGACATTGTCTCACTGGGTCCATATGGGACATTGTCTCACTGGGTCCATATGGGGACATTGTCTCACTGGGTCCATATGGGACATTGTCTCACTGGGTCCATATGGGACATTGTCTCACTGGGTCCATATGGGACATTGTCTCACTGGGTCCATATGGGACATTGTCTCACTGGGTCCATATGGGACATTGTCTCACTGGGTCCATATGGGACATTGTCTCACTGGGTCCATATGGGGACATTGTCTTACTGGGTCTATATGGGACATATAGCAGCTGCCCTGAGCCCTCCGGCTGGGCCCAGAACTGCCAGGGCAGCCGAGACGGACGCTCTGCTCATGGATGTTTGTGTGGTTCGCAGGAGGCAAGCGCCTAGTAAATGCCAAAGGCACTTCCTTTATTTCTTTGGGAGGAGAGAGCAGTTTGTGGATGATGCGGGTCGGCTGAAATGTGCGCCTCTGCTGCCAGAGAGCAGGTCCTCGCGGAGAACTCCAGTGTAGCAGCCCTGATCGATGCCCGCAGAGGGGGACGCGGAAGGGCTGCCTGCTCCCGGGGCAGGGCGGAGTGCATGGGAGTTCTGAGCGGAGAGGTTTATGGAAATGCTGGCTCGGGTATCACCCCTGGGGCTTGGCTCTCTGCTGCCCCTGAGAGAAGCAGATGGTGAACATTTCAAACCCTGAGGCTCAGCACGGGAGCAGAGCTAGGCACCACCCTTTGTTCTCAAGAAGCACGTCCAGCCCTGGATGTTGTTCCTCAGTGGATAGAGCGTCAGCCTGAGGACCAAAGGGTCCCGGGTTCAATTCTGGTCAAGGGCACATGCCCAGGGTTGTGGGCTCGATCCCCAGTAGGGGGCATGCAGGAGGCAGCCAATCCATGATTCTCTGTCATCATTGATGTTTCTCCCTCTCTCCCTCTCCCTTCCTCTCTGAAGTCAATAAAAATATACTTAAAAATAAGTAAATAACTGCATGTGGCTTCTCCTGCAGGGGACGCTGGAGAGAAGGGCGACAAAGGCGCTCCCGGACGGCCTGGGAGAGTGGGCCCCACAGGAGAGAAAGGTACCTCCTCGGCCCCTCAGACTCCGCACAGGGTGGCGGGGGGAGCTGGTGCACATGGGCGAGCGTATGGTGTGTGTGCGTGCATTTGTGAATGTATATGCTTGAATATGTTGTTTGGATTGGTGTATGTATGTATTTGTGTATACTAGATATGTGTGTGTGTGGGCATGTGTGTATATGTGTGTGCATGCATTTATGTGTCAAAAATGTATGTATAGCATGTGAATGTGTGTAAATGAGTGTGTGTAAATGAATGTATGAGCACATGAGAGTGTGTGTGTGTGTGAGTGCATGAGAGTGTATGAATGTGTGCGTGTGGTTGTGACTGAGTTTGTATGAATGAGTGCATGAGAGTGTGAGTGTGTGAGTGTGTGAGTGCATGAGAGTGAGTGTGTTAATGTGTGTGTGAGTGAGTGTGTGAGTGTGTGAGTGTCTGAGAGTGAGTGTGTGTGAGTGGGTGAGTGTGATGCTAATGGAGGGACTTGGCATCACCTGTGCATCACCGACCTATCTCGTTGCTTCCTGCAGGGGGCGTAGGTGACAAGGGGCAGAAGGGCAGTGTCGGCCGCCACGGGAAGATCGGTCCCATCGGCTCTAAAGGTACCTCCCTGCGCTGCCTCATGTCCCTCCAGGCCCGCGCCCGCCCGCTGCTCTGAGGACGATCACAGACCGTCCGGGCCGCCGGAGGTCATGCCTGTCCCTGTGCGCTGGGCACGTGACACGTTCTACCCCGCCCCCCCGTGTGTGCCCGGGGGTCGGAGTCACTGCTGGCCGGGCCCCGTGGCAGACGGTCTCTGGTGACGCGTCACACATGGAGGACACGACGTGTTCACTCGTGGCTCACGTCCCACCTCTGCCTTGCTTTTCCTTTTCAGGTGAAAAGGGGGATTCGGGCGACATGGGGCCCCCGGGCCCCAGTGGAGAACCAGGTATGGCAGGGCCTCGGGCTGATCAACGTGCATAAAAACGCGATTCTGACAGCTCCTGACCCGGAGCTGCAGGCGGCGGGGCACCGTCTCCCGCACCCGGACTCGCGCACGTCCTCCTGGGACTGCGGTCTGCTCTCCCTGGATCCCCCACAGTCTGCTCAGACACCCCGACCAGAACCACGTGTCCTCTCCCCACAGCCCGCTCGGGGTGCCCCGGGCCCCCCTTCCTCTGGCCACCAGGCTTCTGAGAAAAGCTTGTCTGCGCTTTCGGGGTCCTTTCTCCATTCCCATGTCCTTGCCCCCCTCCGTGGCCCCTCCCTCACGCCACGGCTCGCGACAGTTCCCGAGTCCACCCCTGGCCAGGCGCCCCCTTCACCCCAGTCCCTCTTCACCCCAGTACTCCCCCCTGCAACCTGGTTCCGCCACCACCATTATTCTCAGACTCCAGCGCCTCCAGGGTCCCTGCCCTGAGCCAGGCCCCGCCGTCCTCGTCTGGGCCTCAAGGGCTGCGGAGTCTGTCCAGTAACATTTCTATTTTGGGACTGACTGTGGCTACTTCCTTCTTTTCTTTTTAAAATGCATATTTTTATTGATTTCAGAGAGAGAGGGAGAGGTAGAGAGACAGAAACATCGATGAGAGAGAAACATGGACGGGCTGCCTCCTGCACCCGCCCCACTGGAGATGGAGCCCGCCACCCGGGCCTGTGCCCTGACGGGGAATCGAACCCTGACCTCCTGGTTCCTAGGTCGATGCCCAGCCCCTGAGCCAGGCTGGCCTTTTCCGAGCCCGTCCTTGGCTCAGCTCCCTAACAGCTCGGTCCCGCAGGCGTCCCCTGTGAGTGCAGCCAGCTGAGGAAGGCCATCGGGGAGATGGACAACCAGGTCACCCAGCTGACCTCGGAGCTGAAGTTCATCAAAAGCGGTAGGTGCTTCTCGAGTTCTCTCTGTCCCCTGCCATCCCCCTGCCCCCCTCGGCCCCCAATCCCCGGGGACCCAAGGCTCACGTGGCTCCGTGGCGCGTGGGAGAGCCGCCCGCCGTCTGTGCGCGTGCCCGCACTGAGCGTGCCCGCACTGAGTGTGCCCACACCGAGTGTGCCCGCATCGAGCGTGCCCGCACTGAGTGTGCCCACACCGAGCGTGCCCGCACCGAGTGTGCCTGCACTGAGTGTGCCTGCACTGAGTGTGCCCGCACCGAGCGTGCCCGCACCGAGAGTGCCCGCACTGAGTGTGCCCGCACCAAGTGTTCCTGCACCGCGCGTGCCCGCACCGAGTGTGTTACAGAGAGCCAGTGCTCACTTTCCAGCCCTGCCCTCCCCCGCAGCTGTCGCCGGCGTGCGTGAGACGGAGGGTAAGCTCTACCTGCTGGTGAAGGAGGAGCGGGCCTACCTGGACGCCCAGCGGGCCTGCCAGGGGCGCGGGGGCGCGCTGGCCATGCCCAGGGACGAGGCCACCAACGGGCTCCTGGCCGCCTACGTGGCGCAGGCCGGCCTGGCCCGCGTCTTCATCGGCATCAGCGACCTGGACCGCGAGGGCACCTTCGTGTACGCCGACCGCTCGCCCATGCAGACCTTCCACAAGTGGCGCGGCGGCGAGCCCAACAACGCCTACGACGAGGAGGACTGCGTGGAGATGGAGGCCTCGGGCGGCTGGAACGACGTGGCCTGCCACCTCCCCATGCACTTCCTGTGCGAGTTCGACAAGGAGCACGTGTGAGGCGGCCGGCGGGGGTGGGGGGAGGGGGCGTCTCCAGGTGGGTCCCGGGTGCAGCTCGTGGGGTGACGGGCTGTCTGTGCTGAGCCCCGACCGTGCCGTGTGCGGGGGTCACAGCGTCTCCCTGTCCTGTCGCAGCGCCAGGGCTCGCACTGTAGCCAGGGGTCCCCGTGCGACTGCTGCTCAGCGCGGCTCGCTCGCTCGCTCTAAACTGTAAAGTGCATCTCCCCACGTCGCCGCCGTGAGCCGGCCCGCGTGCGGGTCTCCCGTGACGGCTGCTCTGGTCCCGGGGGAGCCCCTCACTGGCCCGTGTCTCTGTAAATGACCAACACGCTGCCGCTTTAGCCCAGTAGGGACGGACACCTGTGCTTTGCTGCGAACCCGGGTTCAGGAACGAGGAATAAACTCTGCACCAACAGCTGAGTGTGTGTTGTCTGGCCTCACCCAGGAGTGAGGGCATTTCCCACTGGTTTGGGGTGGGGGTGGGAGGGGGGCAGGAGCGGGGAGAAACATCGATGTGAGAAAGTACACCTACTGGTGGCCTCCCACACACGCCCGGGCGGGGCCAGGGATTGAACCTGCAGCCCGGGTGCGTGCCCTTGGCCAGGACTCGAACCCGAGACCCTCCCATCTGCAGGCTGACACCCTGTCCCCTGATGGACACGGGCCAGGCCAGGGCCCTTCTCTGAATTTCTCCATTGGCCGGATTCGTGACCTGTGGCCGGGTCACGGGTTACCCAAGACTTAGTGGCTTTGGGACAAAAATATCCGTGTCCCCTTCCCTCGTTCCGGGCCTGCCTGGGCCCTCGTGTGGCGCCGGCAGGACTCAGGTCCTCTGGCTGTTGGACAGACGGACAGACGGACGCCTCACCCCTGGCCCGTGGCCTCCCCTCCGGGCAGCAGCGCAGTGAGCCTGGGCCAGACCCCGCTTGGCGACCTCAGGGCCGCCTGGCCACACTGCCACCCAGTGTGGGGAGGGCGACACTGCAGTGACTAAACCGCCAAGCAGCATGGATGCTGGGGGGTAGGGGGTGGCGTGTTCAGAGAGAGAGAGAGAGAGAGAGGAGGGAGGTGCAGGGAGAACCAGGGCAGGCAGGGGAGAGGTCCCCTGTTCAGAGCATCCTTGGGCCTCAGAACAGAGTGTCCCCAGGGGGCAGCACCCACAGGGACACAGAGGACTCGGCAGGAAAAGGACTGTTGTGGGAAGATGAGCTCTAGGCGTGGTCCTGCGTCTGGGTCCCGATGCCCTGCCGCCCTGGCACAGCTCTGTCTCGGTGGAGGTGAGGGCAGGTGAGGGCAGGTGATGGGAGGTGAGGGCAGGTGATGGGAGGTGAGGGCAGGTGAGGGCAGGTGATGGGAGGTGAGGGCAGGTGATGGGAGGTGAGGGCAGGTGATGGGAGGTGAGGGCAGGTGAGCACAGGTGAGGGCAGGTGATGGGAGGTGAGGGCAGGTGAGCACAGGTGAGGGCAGGTGATGGGAGGTGAGGGCAGGTGAGCACAGGTGAGGGCAGGTGAGGGCAGGTGATGGGAGGTGAGGGCAGGTGAGCACAGGTGAGGGCAGGTGAGGGCAGGTGATGGGAGGTGAGGGCAGGTGATGGGAGGTGAGGGCAGGTGAGGGCAGGTGATGGGATGTGAGGGCAGCTCGGGCCGGTGGTGCCCTGTGGCTCTCTAGCGTCTGGTCCCTGCTGCACCGGGACTTGGACATGGCTGTCCCAGCTGCCCCCTCCGTGTGGGTGCCCCTTCCGTGACTGTCTAGGACTCGCACCCACCATGCTTCCTGGGGGGAGGTTGGCAGGTGAGGGCCACCAGGTGTGACCCAATTCAGGTCAGCAGATGGGAGCTAAGGGCGGGGGCGTTTCTTAGCTGCAGACAGGGGACTCCAAATCCAGCACAAAGGGGCCGGCCGGTTGAGCCTCAACCTATGAACCAGGAGGTCAGGGTTCAATTCCAGGTTAGGGCACTGCCCGGGTTGCGGGCTCCATCCCCACTGTGGGGCGTGCAGGCGGCAGCGGAGCCACGATCCTCTCTCATCACTGATGTTTCTCCCTTCCTCTCTGAAATAAAAAATAAAAATGACAACAGCCAACGCAAACCAGCCGTCAGACGCGAATGCTCTGGCTGGAACCATCCATCCCTACGTAGGGTCTATGATAGACTCGCATCTCATTGGTCACATTGCATTATAAGGCTGCATCTGGTTGGTTAGTTCCTGGGACCAGCAATCCTTATGTCCAAGTACAGGCATCCGATTGTTTAGAAGTCATTTGGAGCAGAGAGGGCAGGTAATTATTATATGTTTTTGTGAATCAATCAAAATTAGAGCCATTTTCTGCTCAGATTGGCCGCAGGCTTTTCGACCTTAATGTGTGCCGTGAGCCGAAGGAGGCGGCGCTCGCTGCCCCGCGGAGCCGTCTCCTGTGGCAGGTGAGCCGTCCGGACGCCGGGCTCCCTCCGAGGGACGGACACCCCGGGCAGGGGCCCAGCGCAGCCGGGGAGGGGCCGCCATCAGGGCCTGGTGCCCACGGGCCCCGGTCATGTTTGTGACAGGAACTGGCCAGCCACCCGCTCCACAGGAGCCTCTGGCAGGGACTGCGGGGGGCCGGGGGGGCCCTCTTCAGGGGGCTGCCCCTCCCCAGCCCTTGTGACATCAGCGGCCAGCCAGGCCCCCAGGCTGCCAGGCCAGCAGTTCTCTCCTGCTGCCCCGAGTGAGCGCCATGAGACCTTGGCTGGCGTCTGCAGAGCACGGAATCCGACCCTAGAGCCTGGCGCCCGGCTGCTGGTGAGGATGCACTGCTGGTTTATTCACTTATTATTATTTTTAACCTTTATTGTTACTGATGTCAGAGGGGTGGGGAGAGGGAGAGGGAGAGAAACATCCATGATGACAGAGTCATGGACAGCTGCCTCCTGCACGCCCCGCACTGGGATGGAGCCCACACCCTGGGCCTGTGCCCTGACCGGGAATCGAGCCGTGACCTCTTGGTTCACTGAGCGGTGCCTTCTGGGCTGAAGTCGCCTTTAATTCACCTGGAGGGTCACTGGGCGGAGGCGTGTTGTTTGAACCCTTCTGACCCGGCTGGAGCCCACACAGCCGCGCTGACCGGGCCCCCCGCGCCCCCTGACCCCCAGGAAGCATGGTGGACTCTCCCAGGGAGGGGAAGCTGTCCCGGTCTCCGGACTTCGTCCAGCTGATCGACATGGCGTCCGAGTCTGTGGGAGGCAAGGTGAGCAGGTGTCTCTCGGGAGGAAGGGTTGGTCGGTCGCCGCGAGGCCGCGTGGGAACCACACGCTGGGAGAAACTAGTTCGAGCTGCAGGGCCCCTCCCGAGGGTGACCCCCCCCCCGCCGCGCCCCCCCCGCCCCCCGCCCCAAGGCCCGTGGAAGGAAACGCCAGGGGCGGCCTTGCCTGACATTCGACAAAGGCCATCTTGCACCTTGAAGAGAACGCACTGTCCCATGCGGTGCGGGCAGCCCAGGGCAGGGGCCTCCGTGTGGGTCCCCGTGGCCAAGGCAGGAAGGCCCAGCGATGGGCGGACTCGCTGAGGTCTCAGGAGCGCGCAGGGCGCTTTCTTAGTGCAAGTAAAGCACCCCTCGGCCCCCCACCCCCACCCCTCCCCCTCAAAATGCCCTGCTTTGCCTGCCAGCCTGGCTCAGTGGGTGAGCATCGACCTATGAACTTGGAGGTCACGGTTCGATTCCCGGTCAGGGCAGAGGCCCGGCTTTCTTTCTTTCTTTTTTAAAAATGTTTTCATTGATTTCAGAGAGGAAGGGAGAGGGAGAGAGAGAGACATCCATGATGAGAGGGAGTCATTGACGGCTGCCTCCTGCACGTCCCTCTGGGGATCGAGCCTGCAACCCGGGCCTGTGCCCTGACCGGGAATCCAACCAGGGACTCTGGGTTCATGGGTCGATGCTCAACCCCTGAGCCACGCTGGCCGGGCAGCTGCCTATTTTGTGGGAAGTTAGTGCCCTGGTGTCCAGATGGTGAAGGGGACCAGAAAAGGGGGGAGGGGGGACGGAGGGGGCGGCAGGGGTGAAATCGAGACACGTCCCAAGTGCCAAGGCTCGATGGCGCGTCATTTCTCTTCCCCGGGGCCCTTTCACGCGTTCCTTTTACTGCGGCTCGTAGAGCTTCACAGGGCGTGGAATGAAGTGGTTTTTAATGTACGGTTCTTTTATCTTCTTCTTTATTTGCCTAGGTTTTGTTTGCAACAGATGACTTTTTTGCTCCTGCAGAAAACCTGATAAAGGTATGGTGCACGGGAGCGGCGGTGCTGATGGGCAGTGGGCTGCGGGCCCACGGGAACCCACACCCTCCCGGGCGGGGGCGGGGTCACGGGCCGCCCGCCGGGAGCTGGCGTGAGGACAGCACACGCGTGTAGAAGTCAGCGCAGACTCGGATGCGACCGGAGCTTGGGGGCCGCGTGGCGTGAGGGGAAGTTACCGAGTTGCTCACCCATTGCCCCTCGCGCAGGGAGGTCGGCATCCACATTGGGGAGAAAAGTGGAGCACATCTTGCATTTTTGGGAAAATGTTTACCTGCTTAATAAGCAGAGGGTAGGACATGTTTCTTTAAAACAAAGCACGGATGTTGGTTACTGACCCGTCGGACCTCTTGGCTTAGAGTGACAGCCCGCGGTTTGAAGAGCATAAATACACTGAGTTTGGCAGGTGGATGGACGGATGGGAGACCAGACGCAGGAGGACTCCAGGTGAGCGGACTCTCCCAGGGAGGGGAAGGCCGCATGGGGACCACGTGTTGTCTTCCGCCAACACCCAGAGGTTACACACGGCTGTGGGGGAGCCGGGCACACGCTGGGTCTGATTTTTGTTGTGTGTGTTTGTTTGCTTTTGTTAATCCGCACCTGAGGGTGATTTTCCATTGATTTTCAGAGAGTGGAAGGGAGGGGGAGAGACAGCGATGTGAGAGAGACACGTGGATGGGTTGCCTCCTACGCAAGCCCTGACCAGGGCCGGGACCTAGCCTGCAACCGCGGTACATGCTCTTGATTGGCCTCGAACCCCGGACTCTTCAGAGCGCCAACGCTCTATCCACTGAGCCACACCAGCTAGACCTGTTGTTGTTTTATTGATTTTAGAGAGAGGAATGGAGAGAGAGAGAGAGAGAGAGAGAGAATCACGGATCGGCTGCCCCCTGCACACCCCCTACTGGGGATCGAGCCCACAACCCGGGCCTGTGCCCTGAGCGGGAATCGAACCCTGTTCAACCGTGAGCCACACCGGCTGGGCCAGTCTTTGGCGTTTTAGTTTCCTTCGGTCACCTGCCTCTCTTGCCGACTTGGACGTGACGGCTGCTCTGTCCTGTGCGTCCCGCAGGTCACGACTGGTGCATCGTCAGGCTGGGGGTCCAGGGCCTGATCCGGGGCCTGGACGTGGACATTTCCTACTTCACGGGAGGCTACGCCCCTCGGATTTCAATCCAAGCAGCAAACCTGGAAGAAGGTGCCGTGGGGACCTCTGACCCGGCCGGCTCCGTGGCGTCGGGAGGCTCAGCCGTCCCCCTGACCATGCGTTTCCCACCAGACGGGCTCAGCAGCCGGTCAAGGCCACTGGGCGGCCACGGCCTTCGAGCTCGGATTCCCACGCCTGCTCTGTGATTTCCGACTGTGAACTGAGCAGTGTCCTTTGACCCGGCCTTACCCCCACCCATACTCTCCAGCGGGCTTTCCGGGCGCCCTCCTGCGGGGGGGTGGTGGTGGGGGACACAGGCTGGGCCCCGGAGGCACAGGCTCCTCAGGTAGACCCGCCTTTCCGGCCCTTCCCCGGCAGCATCTGGTGTTGGTCCCATAAGTAACTTTGGGAAATAAGTGCCATCATGTGTGTTACAGACACGTATGTAGGAACATAAGTCATGTCCGCTGGCGAGTTGATGCTAAAAGATGGTGGCGTCCGAGGGGGGAGGGGGGCTGGACGTTTAGTGATGATGGGGGGTCGCTCTAGGAGCAGGAAGTGCCTAAGGCCAGACTCGCACACTCTGGGCCGCAGGTGCCTCTGCTATTTCTCACGCCCCCCGGGTCGGTTGGTGGTCAGTTGGTGGTCGGTTGGTCGGCTGGAGGCAGCTCCGGGAATGGCCCTCGCGAGGGCCCCTGTGAAAGCTCTGGTCCTGGGCAGATTCGCTGAGTGTGGCTTCACCGGGTAACAGTCCCTGTGCTGGCGCATGAGCGGAGAGCAGGCGCGGCGGTCGCACTGCTTTGCGATGGCTGCTGGTGTCTCACAGGGAGCGGCTTCCGCCGGGCGACACTCCGACTCAAGAGATGCCATTTGTGTTATTTGGCAAAATGACCATTTTCATCCCCCTCTACGAGCGCAGGGTTATTTATTTACTTAAATATATGTTTTTATTGATTTTAGAGAGAGGAAGGGGGAGGGACAGAGAGAAGCGTCATTGATGAGAGGGAATCACGGATCGGCCGCCTCCTGCACGCCCCCCGCTGGGGATGAGCCCACAAACCAGGCCCGTGTCCCGACCGGGGATAGGACCGTGACCTCCTGGTTCCTAGGCTGACGGTCACCGCTGAGCCCCGCCGGCTGGGCGAGCTCAGATTCTTTTTGATTTTGAACATGAGCCCTGAACCCTAACGGTCGCTCTCCCTTCAGATAAAGAGCCAGCGATGCCCCCGAGAGGAGTCAGGATGGGAGTGGCTGCCACCGCCGAGGAGCTGGACGCCGTTGCTAAGGTATGTAGCCGGACGGGGGGGTCTTGTCTGAGGCCGAGGACCGCGAGGAAGGGCCGCAGGCCTCGCTGCCCGGGGGGACGCGCACCTGGCAGGCCGCACCTCAGGCACCTGCCTGGGCCGCCTCGCAGCTGGTCAGCCGGTGCCTGCGTGGCTTGTGCAGCGGTGCCCGGGGAAAGCCGTGGCCGTGGGCTTGAGGGCCGCGCCCCTCACAGGTGCCACGGACCCACCCCCTGCCCGGGCCGCCCTCTGAGCCAAATGCAGAAATTGACGCGTAAAGTACTTTTACGGGAATTTGACACGGGAACTTGCTGCCTGATGACTTTAACAAAACGAATAGTTTGGGACTTTGTTTTGGTACATTCTTGGTTTTTTAAAATTTTTTCTTAATGATTTCAGAGAGGAAGGGAGAGGGAGAGAGATAGAAACATCAATGATAAGAGGGAATCATGGATTCGCTGCCTCCTGCACGCCCCTCACTGGGGATGAGCCCGCACCGGGCCTGAGCCCCGACCGGAACTGTGACCTCTTTTTGCTCATCCTCACACGAGGGCATTTTCCCATTGATTTTTAGAGAGAATGGAGGGAGGGGAGAGACAGTGAGAGAGAAACATCAATGTGAGAGACTCATCCATTGGTTGCCTCCCACACTTGCCCCTACCAGGACAGGGGATCGAGCCTGCAACCAAGGTACCCATCCTTGACCAGAATCGAACCCGGGACCCTTCAGTCTGCTGGCTGATGCTCTATCCACTGAGCAACACCAGCCAGGGCGAATCCGTGACCTCTTGGTTCATAGGTCAATGCTCAACCACTGAGCCACGCTGGCCGGGCAGAGCCCAGGACTGTCCTCGAACGTCCGCATCCCCATTCCGGCGGCTCCTTCCTGAGAAGCATCCAGGGCAGTGTTCTCAGCCTAGGCTGCACCTTAGAGTCACCTGGGAATCTTTTAAAATCCTGATTTCTGGGCCTCGTCCTCTGGAAATTCTGTTTCTTTGTGACTAATGTTGTGGCCCCACCCCATCACAAAGAAACAATTTCCAGAGGATGAGGCCCCGAAATAGGGATTTTAAAAAGATTCCCAGGTGCTTCTAATGTGCAGCCAAGGAGGAGAACCTCTGGTCTAGGGAAGGCATCAGGGCCTCAGACCTGGGCCTTCATCCCAACCCTGCCTGCCCAGCCGCTGCCGCCCCCGGGCTGTGTCGGGTGTTTATTACCCCGGGGCCAGACCTTCGTTACTATTTTTATTAAAGAGCTCAGGAGCCTCCATCATTAGAGACCCTGCCTCTCCCCACCCCCCCAACCCCCCACTGCCCAGCCCCGGGAGGGGCCCGCGCTCCCTGCACCACGGCTAACGCTGCCCCTCTCCCCGCAGCTGCAGTCCAGCGACTGGGACTACTTGGTCCCCAGGACAGAGCTGAGACCTGGGAAGCCTGCTTCCGGACACAACTACTTCCTGGTTAATTCCCAGCAGAAATGGACCCACGTCAGACTCAACATTTTCCCAGGTGAACGGGGCGGCCATCTCCACGGCCAGTGCTTCTGCGTCTTAACGTCGGCAGGTTCAAAAACATCAATGCAGTCCCCCTTTCTTTAAAAGTATTCTTACTGATGTTAGGCAGCGCCTCCCTCCCTCCTCCCTCCTTCCTCCCCAGCGGCGCTCCCCCTCCTCTTCTCTCTCTCTGTCTCTCTCTCTCTCTCTCTCTCTCTCTCTCTCTTGTCCTCGGCTGCATTCGAACCTCAGGCCCTTCAATCCCCGGACCGAAGCTCTATCCACTGAGCCAAACCAACCTGCACTCTCCTCTTTTTTTAGGGCCTAAAGCAGAGGGTTCCAATCACCTTTTTTCCTGCTACATTCATCTTCGACCACTTGTTGAGGTTCTTGAGGCTGAAGCACTCACATTTGCCTCTTGTTGATCCCTGAGAGACAAAGAGTTCGACAGGCCTGTGGTTACGTTGTGAAATCCCCGCATGAGAGAGACAAAAAGAGAACATGTCATTTTCCCCCCATGTCTCTAATACTCAGAAATATTCCCCCGAGAAAATTGGGGACAAGAGACAGGGAATGAGGTTGTGTGTGCCTACCTCCTGGGAAGCCCCCTCAGACTCTGAAAGAACAGGATAACCCCCTGTGGACTAAAAGGCATCTGGTCGGCCTCGGTCTGGAAGGACGTCTGGGCTCAATAGTCCTCTTCCAGAGAGCGGGGTGCCTGAGTGAAGAGTTGCGCCGTGTGTCTGTTTTCCATCCCATTCCTCGGACCTCATCCTCTCAGGTTTCTTCTCCCAAAGCCAACTGAACAGTCGTATCTCAGACTCAGGCTCAAAAACCAGGTTCCTCTGTTTGCTTTAACATAACCCCTCCATCGAAAATTGAAAACAATTCAGAAAGGAAGACTTGCAACATAAAAGGCACCTGTGAATGCTCAGGAAATTAATCCGTTAGACACATCATTCTTTTCTGAGGTTGTTTTATCTTCCTTCCAAAGAACTCAGAAACTCAAGGGCAACTTGAAACAGAACCCAATGTAGTCCTGTCATTAGACCAAGAGGGTTTTCTTCTCCCTGGGCCTCTGTCAGACTTTAAATGGATGTGGTTTTATTCCCCTTCGCATCTAATGCTGGAACATATCCCTCTACACACAGATCTCACTTTTAAATGAGGTTCTTGTATTTCGAGACCTTTTACAGGGGGAAAATCATAGCTCCCCTCTAGACAGAGCTCATGGCAGGAAACGGAGTCTGTTTATCTCCAAAGATTCAACAAATTCCTACCAAGTGTTGGGCCCACGCTCTTGTGGCTAGCGGAGAAGGTGGGGTTCTGAAGGGGGCCATGACTTGCTCAGAGTCACTTAGCTGGGTTGGTGTGTCACCGTGCACGTTCTTTCTTCTCATCGCTATGGGTGCTTTCCCTCAAAGTGAGACCCAGACTCTGGTTGGAACAAGAATTCCTGTCCTGTGCTCCTCTGGGATACAGCACCCAAGACCATTACAGTGTCCAGCTGTTAAAAAGAAGCATCAGTGATGAGAGAGCATGACTGATCGGCTGCCGCCCGCACGCCCCACACTGGGGACCCAGCCTGTGCCCTAACCGGGATCGAGCCGTGACCGGCTGGCTCCTAGGTGGACGCTTACCCCCTGAGCCGGGCCGGCCGGGCGTCACCTTTCCTTTCTTGGTCGCTGGGACCTCAGCACGTCAGGGTTAGCGTTTGCCCTTCGTGTTCTCTGGGCAATTCTCCTGTTAGGCTCATCCAAGGGGACTGGTCCGACGTGATCAGGTCCCTCGGAGGTGAGGGAACCCCGCTGTGTGAGGCCGGGCCTCTAGGATCGATGGCACAGGCGTGTGCGCGCTGAGGCGGGTGTGCAAACCCCCATTATTTCACTCATAGCAGCTGCACTATCAGTCACACACCGAGCAACTCGCCCATCACACCGGGCACCGCAGCGCTCATCTGTGCGGTGTGAGCGTACGGTGCACGTGTCACCGCACCAGAGGCGGCCGTAGCACATCTTTGTCGTCTCAGAGAGAAACCCCATGCCCGCCCCTGCCCCCCCACCTCCCGCCCCAGCCCCAGCAACCAGGCACCGCGCTGTCTGGAGGGATCTGACGATTCGGACGCTTCGTAGGAGGCTCTGGAGTCAGTGTGTGGGGTGTGGGGTGGGGGTGGGGGGCGGCGACACCTCACCTGGGAGGCAGGCAGGGGCCAGTGAGGGAAGGAGACCGCTGGAGGTGAGGGGCCCCTCTGAGGCCGCGCCAGGCCAGGGGAGACCGCAGGCACCGCGGCCTCGGAGAGGGGGCGGGGGCTCCGGCGAAGGGCAGCGCAGGTGTGAGGCGGGGGGGGGGGGGCGGGGGGTGGTGTGAGGGCTTCTGTGGTCTCTGAGCCTCCAGCGGCTGCTTTTCCAACGGCGAGCTGACGGGCGCCCCTTCCCTTGCAGACGGTGGGGTCGCGCGCCTCCGGGTGTACGGCGTCGGACACAAGGACTGGGCGTCCGCCGACCCCAAAGAGCCGGTGGACCTGGTGGCCATGGCCAGCGGGGGCGCCTGCGTGGGGTTCAGCAATGCCCATTTCGGGCACCCCAACAAGATGATAGGTGAGAAGACGCCCAGGGCTGGCGTTTATCCGGGTGTCCGGGCACCAGGGGAGACCCCTGGTGTGGTGTGAGGGGCCCCTGCCGTGGATCAGGCCCAGCGTCCGTCTGTGGGGCTGGTGCCCTTACGACGGGAGATCAGCTGGTTCCGGCTTAAGCAGCTGGTCTGAAAGGAAACGTGCAACTCCTCACCCCGGGGCGCTCCCGACGTGGCTGAAACACGAGCTGAGGGGGAGGTGGCGGCAGCAAGGCCAGGCGGCTCCCTCCCCCGCGGGCGGCTCTCTCCCCCGCGGGCGGCTCCCTCCCCCGCGGGCGGTCCTCGCATTCAGATCAGGCCGAGCCCTCACTGCGCTCTTTCCCGCAGGCGTCGGGCGGCCAGAGTCCTTGGCCGACGGCTGGCTGACGGCGAGGAGGCCCGACAGGCCCCCCGTCCTGCAGGTGAGGCGCCCGGCCGCTCGCAGCATCACAGCGAGGAAACCGCCTCGGCCGTGGACCGACGGGTCTCGGGTTCGATTCCGCTCGAGGGCACACCGGCCGGGCACACGGTGGGGGCGCATGCGGAGGCCCCAGTCACTGTGTGTCTCGCACTGTTTCTCCCCTCCCTTACACTCCCTCTAAAAATCAACGGAAAACATATCCTTAGGGAGGATTAGCCAAAACAAAAAGGGAAGAGGAGCATGCTGGGAACTTATAGGCATCACCGGCTCCCTGTGATCTCGTGCCGCGAGAGGCATTTAATAGCCGGGAGGCAGCAGACACACCGGGTCCTAAGCCCATGTTCACGGTGGGAAGTGAAGGCAGTAAAACGGTGTCCGCCCACACGGTTCCCATCCACACAGTTCCCATCCACAGGGTTCCTGCTGACACGGTTCCCACCCACACAGTTCCCATCCACGGGTTCCCATCCACACAGTTCCCATCCACACGGTTCCCGCTGACACGGTTCCCACCCACACAGTTCCCATCCACGGGTTCCCATCCACACAGTTCCCATCCACAGGGTTCCCGCTGACACGGTTCCCACCCACACAGTTCCCATCCACGGGTTCCCATCCACACAGTTCCCATCCACACGGTTCCCGCTGACACGGTTCCCACCCACACGGTTCCCATCCACGGGTTCCCATCCACACGGTTCCCATCCACATGGTTCCTGCCGACACGGTTCCCGCCGACACGTTTCCCATCCACACGGTTCCCACCCACACGGTTCCCGCCCACACGGTTCCCACCGACACGGTTCCCGCCCACACGGTTCCCACCCACATGTTTCCCATCCACACGTTTCCCATCCACACGGTTCCCGCCGACACGGTTCCCATCCACACGGTTCCCACTGACACGGTTCCCATCCACACGGTTCCCACTGACACGGTTCCCACCCACACGGTTCCCACCCACACGGTTCCCATCCACACGGTTCCCACCCACACGGTTCCCACCCACACGGTTCCCACCGACACGGCTCCCACCCACACGGTTCCCGCCCACACGGTTCCCATCCACACGGTTCCCGCCGACACGGTTCCCACCCACACGGTTCCCGCCCACACGGTTCCCATCCACACGGTTCCCACTGACACGGTTCCCATCCACACGGTTCCTGCTGACACGGTTCCCACCCACACGGTTCCCACCGACACGGTTCCCACCCACACGGTTCCCGCCCACACGGTTCCCATCCACACGGTTCCCACTGACACGGTTCCCATCCACACGGTTCCTGCTCACACGGTTCCCACCCACACGGTTCCCACCCACACGGTTCCCATCCACACGGTTCCCATCCACACGGTTCCCGCTGACACGGTTCCCGCCCACACGGTTCCCACCCACACGGTTCCCACCCACACGGTTCCCATCCACACAGTTCCCATCCACACGGTTCCCGCTGACACGGTTCCCGCTGACACGGTTCCCGCCCACACGGTTCCTGCCCACATGGTTCCCACTGACACGGTTCCCGCTGACACGGTTCCCGCCCACATGGTTCCCACCCACACGGTTCCCACTGACACGGTTCCCACTGACACGGTTCCCATCCACACGGTTCCCACTGACACGGTTCCCATCCACACGGTTCCCACTGACACGGTTCCCACTGACACGGTTCCCGCTGACACGGTTCCCGCCCACATGGTTCCCACCCACACGGTTCCCACTGACACGGTTCCCACTGACACGGTTCCCATCCACACGGTTCCCACTGACACGGTTCCCACTGACACGGTTCCCGCCGACACGGTTCCCGCCCACACGGTTCCCACTGACACGGTTCCCATCCACACGGTTCCCACTGACACGGTTCCCATCCACACGGTTCCCACTGACACAGTTCCCACTGACACGGTTCCCGCTGACACGGTTCCCACCCACACGGTTCCCACTGACACGGTTCCCGCCCACACGGTTCCTGCCCACATGGTTCCCACTGACACGGTTCCCATCCACACGGTTCCCGCTGACACGGTTCCCATCCACACGGTTCCCACTGACACGGTTCCCGCCGACACGGTTCCCGCCCACACGGTTCCTGCCCACATGGTTCCCGCTGACACGGTTCCCGCCCACATGGTTCCCACTGACACGGTTCCCACTGACACGGTTCCCGCTGACACGGTTCCCGCCCACATGGTTCCCACCCACACGGTTCCCACTGACACGGTTCCCACTGACACGGTTCCCATCCACACGGTTCCCACTGACACGGTTCCCACTGACACGGTTCCCGCTGACACGGTTCCCGCCCACACGGTTCCCACTGACACGGTTCCCATCCACACGGTTCCCACTGACACGGTTCCCATCCACACGGTTCCCACTGACACAGTTCCCACTGACACGGTTCCCGCTGACACGGTTCCCACCCGCACGGTTCCCACTGACACGGTTCCCACTGACACGGTTCCCACTGACACGGTTCCCGCCCACATGGTTCCCACTGACACGGTTCCCATCCACACGGTTCCCACTGACACGGTTCCCACTGACACGGTTCCCACTGACACGGTTCCCATCCACACGGTTCCCACTGACACGGTTCCCGCCCACACGGTTCCCACTGACACGGTTCCCATCCACACGGTTCCCACTGACACGGTTCCCATCCACACGGTTCCCACTGACACGGTTCCCATCCACACGGTTCCCACTGACACGGTTCCCACTGACACGGTTCCCATCCACACGGTTCCCACTGACACGGTTCCCGCCCACATGGTTCCCACTGACACGGTTCCCACTGACACGGTTCCCGCCCACATGGTTCCCACTGACACGGTTCCCACTGACACGGTTCCTGCTGACACGGTTCCCGCCCACATGGTTCCCACTGACACGGTTCCTGCTGGCTTCGGGGCGGGTTCTGCCTGGCACCCGCGAGCTCACGCGTGTCCCCTCGAATTCCAGAGCGACGAGACCGGCGCCCTCCTCATCCTCGGCGGCGAGTGGGCTGTTTTCCGCCTCTCACACCCTGGAGTGGTGACCCAAGTGGAAGTCGACACGACACATTTTGAAGGTAAATGTAAAGTCAGGAGGAAATGCATTTAATCGGCCTGACCCAGGGCCCTAGCCAGTGTTGCTCAGTGGATAGAGCGTCGGCCTGCGACTGAAGGGTCCTGAGTTCGATTCTGGTCAAGGGTTCAATCCCCTGTGTGGGGCGTGCAGGAGGCAGCTGATTAGTGATTCCCTCTCATCGTTGATGTTTCCATCTCTCTCCCTCTCCCTTCCTCTCTGAAAGAAAATATCCCATATAATAAAGGGCTAATATGCAAATTGACCAAACAGCGGAACGCCCAGTTGCTATGACATCACTGACCACCAGGGGACAGACGCTCAACACAGGAGCTAACCCCTGGTGGTCAGTGCGTTCCCACAGGGGGAGCTCCGCTCAGTCAGAAGCGGGGCTGACGGTTGGCGAGTGCAGTGGTGGTGGCCGGAGCCCCTCCCGCTCTGCAGTAGCGCTAAGGATGTCTGACTGTGGCTGAGGCCTGCTCCTCACAGGAAACAGGCTAAGCCATCAGTCAGACATCCCCCGAGGGCTCCCGGACTGCTGAAGGGTGCAGGCCAGGCTGAGGGGGACCCCCCCCCTGAGTGCACAGATGTCGTGCACCGGCCTCTAGAACATACAGGTATATATAAAAAAAGTCCATGTGAGCAGGTGGTGGGGGCGGGGCCCCAGGACCGGGGGCCTGGCTTCCACTCTCCTGCTGTGTAACCTCGAGTGAGTTGCTGTGATGGTTTGTGTTCTAGTTTCCGTTTATAAAATGTCAGGATTGAATGGTGACCCCAAACCTCACAGGAGACTTCAATGCTGTGAGCTTTCGACATGGGCCCGGGTCCCACTCAGAAAGGGCCTGTGAGGTGCTCCGTGGTTTGGCCCGAGGATGGAGGCTTAGGATGGAGGTGCCCTCTGATAGGGGGGCGTCCTGGCAGATAAGGGGGGAGGGGTGACCATTTCTTCTCGAGGCTGACTGTTAGGACAAAGGAGCTACAGATTTTAAAATTTGTTCACTTCCATAGAAAAAAATATTTGGACAAGCACCCCTGATGTTCTATGTATTCACGTGTCGTTATTTAAGAAAGTTCAGAAGAGGTTACTCAGCCTGTTATTTGTTGGTAAATATATTTTTTCAATCCTCACCCGAGGACACGTTTTTATTGGTTTTAGAGAGAGAGGGAGAGAGAGAGAGAGAGAGAAACACAGGTCAGTTGCCTCCCGTATGCACCCCGACGGGAATCAAACCCACAGGGAGGGTATGTAACCCGACGGGAATCGAACCCACAGGCGGGGTCTGTGCCCCGACGGGAATCGAACCCACAGGCGGGGTCTGTGCCCCAACGGGAATCGAACCCACAGGCGGGGTCTGTGCCCTGACGGGAATCGAACCCACAGGCGGGGTCTGTGCCCCGACGGGAATCGAACCCACTGGGAGGGTATGTGCCCCGACGGGAATCGAACCCACAGGCGGGGTATGTGCCCCGACGGGAATCGAACCTGAGACCCTGCGGTGCACAGGACGGCGCCCGGCCAATGGCGCCTCGCCCGCCAGAGCTGTCAGGTGGCAGTTGGATCAGCGCCGCGTCTCGCCATCGCCATCGTCTCGTCTGAGTAAATGGTGGCGGATCATGTCCTCACTGTGGCTGTCTGGCCTTAAAGGGCCGGCTCACGTATTAGCAGCGCGGCACGGCCGGCCCAGCTGAAGGGGCATCGCCATCCACGGCAGAGAGGAGGCCGGTCAGCCGGGAAGTCCGACGGGATCGTGTTCTGGGGGACGGAGGGGTGTTCTGGGGCCTCTGGACAGAAGCTTTTTAAGAAAATGTGTTTTTATTTAAGTGCAGTTGGCGTACGGTCTTCTCCTGGTTATTTAGCTCAGGGCGGACAGCACAGATCTGACACTCTCATGGCTTTGCCGCGTGACCGCCCCACCAGTGTCTCGTGTAAACTTATCACAATGTTGTTGGCGATGTCCCCCTCCCCCTTCCCCCTGCTCCCTCCCCCCTCCTTTCTCCCCCCTCCCCACCCCCCTGGTCCCGTCCCTCTGGGCTTTGTCTCTCTGAGTCTCTTTCTGTTTGTTTTGTATTTAAATATGTTTTTCACATCGATTTTGGAGACAGAGGGAGGGAGATAGAAACATCCATCAGCTGCCTCCAGCCGCCCCCCTCAGGGGACCGAGCCCACCGCCCCGGCACGGGCCCGACGGGAACCGCACCGCGACCTCCAGGTCCAGGGCCCATGCTCAGCCCCTGGGCCGCGGCCGGCTGCTACGTGCCTGTGGAGCGGTGCAGAGTGGGACAGCCCCTCTCCTGTCCCCACAGGCAGCGCTCCCGCCAGCTGCCGCCTGGACGGCTGCATCCTCACGGCCCAGGAGGAGGAGGACATGGTCCGGCAGCAGTGGGACCTGCCCGGCCACCGATGGAAGGCGCTGCTCCCGGCCACGAAGGTGAGGCCCCAGGGCTGTGGCCGCCTCAGCCCGGCTCCCGCACCGCGTTCCCAGCCCGTCCGGCCCAGGCCTCCCGCCCCCTTTAGCCGTCAGGCAGGAGCCTCTCAAACCGCAGCTCCAGCCCTGGCCAGTGCGGCTCAGTGGAGAGGGTCCCACGGTCAACTCCAGTCAAGGGCACGGACCTCTGCTGCAGGCCCCTCCCTGGCCCGGGCCCTGGTCAGGCGCGTGCAGGAGGCACCCAATCGATGTTCTCTCTCACGTCGATGTTTCTCTCTGTCTTTCCCTCTCCCTTCCTCTCTCCCTGAAAAGAATAGCCATTCTTCATAGCTTTGTGCATCTAACAACCACGTTTTGTAAATCGTGTACAAAGAATCTCCCCTCCCCTCCTCCCTCCCCTATTCCCTCCCTCCCTCCCTCCCCCCGTCCGTGTCTGCAGAGCCGTGTTTCTCGCTACATGACCCTTAGCGGGTAACTAGCCGTAACGGGGTGCACCCAGGGCTGGGCCTGAGATGCTGGCACCTCCTTTGACCGAGGAGGAGGGGCCCTGTGGGCAGGGCTGAGGGTGAGGGCGGCTCCAGGCAAGGCTTGGGGGCAGCGCTGGGCACCACGGCCACTTCTTCTTATCAGTCTGTCCACCTAATGAAATATTTTTTAAAGATATATTTTATTGATT
This sequence comes from Myotis pilosus, assembly GCA_036010255.1. NCBI lineage: Eukaryota > Metazoa > Chordata > Mammalia > Chiroptera > Vespertilionidae > Myotis > Myotis pilosus. The sequence continues at coordinate 932,422 of JASKON010000016.1, forward strand.
TTTTACAGAGAGGAAGGGAGAGAGATAGTTAGAAACATCAGTGAGAGAGAAACATTGATCAGCTGCCTCCTGCACACCCCCCACTGGGGATGTGCCCACAACCAAGGTACATGCCCTTGACCGGACTGGAACCTCGGACCCTTGAGTCCGCAGGCCGACGCTCTATCCACTGAGCCAAACCGGTCAGGGCTTAACAAAATATTTTAAATTTTTTTTTACTGACTTCAGAGAGGAAGGGAGAGGGAGAGAGAAATGGAAACACCAGTGATGAGAGAGAGTCCTGGATCAGCTGCCTCCTTTACGCCCCTGACTGGGGATCGCAACCTGGGCCTGTGGCCTGATGGGGAATGGAACCTGTGACCTCCTGGTTCATAGGTCGATGCTCAACCCCTGAGCCACGTCGGCCGGGCCAGTGGGTTAACCGTGACCACCACGTCCCGGGGGCGGGCGTCATGGTGTCGCCTGGCTCCCTCCCCTCCCTGCAGAGCTCTGGGAGCCGCGTGGTTATCCGTGGAGGCCTTTCATTTCCTGAGGCCCCCACGCCCCCCAGGGCTGCACTGGGCTGTCTGCCCCTGGGGTCTCAGGGCCTCGCCGTCTCCCAGCTCTCCCCCAACACAGCCCAGGTGTTCGACAGCCTGACGCCGGAGCTGCAGGATGTGGTCACCCACGCGCGGCTCACCATCTGCCCGGACGGGGGCGTCGGCCGCCTGCGGCTCAGGGGCTTCCCCAGCTCCATCTGCCTCCTGCGGCCTCGGGACAAGCCCATGATGAGGTTCTCGGTGAAGGCGGGGTTCCGGTCCAGCCTGTAGCCCTGCAGCTGCCGGCTGCACGCAGTGACCGAGTCGCCGTCTTTGAAGCGTTTTCAGCACCTGCACCTTCAGAAGCTTCGGGCAATAATCTCAGATCGGTAGCGTTCCCGGCGGGTGAATAAAGTGGTCACTCGCACACGCTGTCGGGGTGATGCTGCGGGAACAGTGGGCGGGGGAGGCCTGGCCGGAGGGCGATGGGCCGGTCTGCAAGGACGACGTCCCGTTTGATGCCGCGGGACGCTGACGGTGACCGCCCGCCGTCGGTTCTGTGCGGACCCAGCGGTGGGACAGCCCGGCACAGCCGTCGGCATCTGTCACTAAACCGTTTCTACAAACGGAACCGGGCACCAGGCCTCCTGGATACTTTGTTCAGACGCTCAGTGTCACTGTTGCTAACTGATGACTCGTGGCGTCTGTGGGCACCAGTGGCCGGGTGCCCCCGGGACGTGGCTGGAGCGTGGAGCCAGCCCTGCGGAGTGATGGGCAGATGGCAGATGGTTCCCTGGGAGCTGCCCCACTGGGGGGCCTTAGGAGGGGGGTAGGGGGAAAAGGGGGAGGGGGAGGGAGGATGAAGATTCTGCAAACAGAGAAGTCTGGGGCACGGACCTTACTCCCCCAAAGCCATGTGTGTGGGAGGTGGGTCACTCAGGGCGGGTGCCTTGACCCTTGACCCGGGAGCGGTACCCAGATGCGCCAGCACCAGGTGCAGCCCAATTGGAGGCCCTCCGTCCGCTCGGAGCAGCCGGGAACTGGTGGCCCTGCCCGTCCCAGGCTCGGCTCCGGGCGTTAGGCTGCGGGCGCCATGAGTGATGAAAGCGGGGGTGACACCCAGACAGGCGGCCGGGTCTCAGGGCCGACCCGCGGATAAATGAGGAGCCGAGGACACGCCCCCCCCCCCCCACCCACCAGGGGCTGCGGCAGGAGGGTCACTCCGTCTCCGGCGGCAGCTGTGTCGTGTCCTGTTCTCTTCCCTCCCGTGAGCTCTTCGCAGCTGCCTCACCCCGAGGAGCTGTGTTCCTGTCAGCTTCACCCCACCTTCTGCGTGGGAACCACTCCTCACGACAGCCACGTTTTTAAAAATACTTTTATTGACATCAGAGAGGAAGGGGGAGGGAGGGACACGGCAACATCAGTGAAGAGAGAGAATCGCCGACCGGCTGCCTCCTGCACAGGCCCCGCTGGGGGTCGAGCCCGAAACCGCAGGAGCCCCGGCTGGACCGGAACCGAGACCTCCTGGTTCACAGGTCGACACTCAGTCGCTGAGCCGCGCCCTTCGACCCCACGATGGGCCCTGATTCTATTTCGGATGCCTGTCAGGTTTCTTTTGTTTCTGGGCTGAAAAGGACAATTGTGCAATAAAGAGGGACAGGGAGGAACCCAGGGAAACCCGTCCGGGCGAACGGAGACCTGGGTGCACTGTTCCCCTTCGGGGGTGAGCTGCAGCGTGGAGGCAGGTTCGGGGTGCGTTTCATTCTCCCACGCACCTGCCGCCCTGATTGCCTGAGCGAAGGTTACAGCCACACAGCGGGCGTGGCCTGCGGCTCTTGCTACTCCTGACGCGTGTGGAGGGTTAATGTTTAAAGCCGGCGTGTAGGTCACCCCCGGGGAGAGCGCGTTTCTCCGGTAAACGGCCCTGAGGAGCCCGGTCCCGGGGAGGAGGCTGCCACCTGGGAAGGTTCTCGGTCACTCGGTGATTTGGGAAAACGTATCAACAATGAAGACGTAGACGCAGAAGGGCGTGTGTGAGGTGACTACATTTTTAGAATCCTGGGTTTTTATCTGGGTTTAAAGCCTGGGGCACGGAGCACACACACGGCTTCGGAAGATTTATCTTCTCAGGCACAAATAGCAGTCACATCTGAGAGGACAAAGACGTGGACACCGTCCTCTGCGTTTAACGGTGATTTCCACAGACCTCGGGGTTTAGTCCCAGGTGCTGGAGGGACTTCCCTGTGCCAATTCCTCACACGGACGAGGGTGGTGGTTCCTGTCTGTGAACTGGAGGGCCTCCCCGCCCCCCCCCCTTAGCTTTCCAGCCGGCCCAGCGGATGAACGAGGGTCTGACCTCCGCCCAGACCAGCTACAAGGACCCAAGCCTGACGACACTGGACATAGACCGAGTGCCGGCGTGCTGGGCCACCCGGGGCTCAGCTGGTCCCTTCCCAACAGGGCGAGTAGAGAGGGAGACGCCCTCCGGACCCCGGACAGGAGGGACCTGCTGTGTTTTTAAAAAATATATATTTTTATTGATTTCAGAGAGGAAGGGAGAGAGAGGGAGAAACATCAGTGATGAGAGAGAACCATTGATCGGCTGCCTCCCGCACGCCCCACATGGGATGGAGCCCTAAACCTGGGCCTGTGCCCTGACCAGGAATCGAACCGTGACCTCCTGGTTCATAGGTCGACGCTCAACCACTGAGCCATGCCGGCCGGGCTGTCACTTTTTAAGAGGTTGGTTTTGGTGGGTTAATTTCTATAATGTCCAGCGTAACATCTATCATGCTCTAGTTTCTCAGGAAACATCTATTGAACAACAGGTACCTATTATTACACTAGAGGCCCGGTGCATGAATTCGTACACCTGTGGGGTCCCTTGGCCTGGCCTTCGGGATTGGGCTGAAACCAGCTCTCTGACATCCCCTGAGGGGTCCCGGATTGCGAGAGGGCACAGGCCAGGCTGAGAGACCCCACCGGTGCATGATGGGGGCTGGGGAGAGATGTAGGAGGTTGGCCAGCCAGGGAGGGACCGCAGGAGGGCTCCAGGGCGTGTCCGGCCTGTCTCGCTCAATCCTGATCGGCCAGACCCCAGCAGCAAGCTAACCTACTGGTCAGAGCGTCTGCCCCCTGGCGGTCAGTGCACGTCATAGTGAGCAGTTGTGCAGCCTTAGCATATCATTAGCATATTACGCTTTGATTGGTTGAACAGATGACCGGATGACCCGACACTTAGCATATTAGGCTTTTATTATATAAGATTTTCTATGTTGATAGTTGAATTGAGAGGGTGCAGTGGGTGACTGGACCACTAGGTGGCACTATTGCTCCACCGATGGAGTAAGCGGGGTTTTTTTTTTGTGTTTTTTCGTTGTTTTTTTTTGTTTTCTCTCCACCTGGTCGGGACAAAAGCCTCCCGGGCTGCCCCAGGTGCAGGCATTTCAGGCCTGGGCTCCCGAGTCACCTGCTTCTCTGGGAAAAGGTTCCCTCCTCCCGGCAGGCTCGGAGCTGATGTGGGTTCCTTCCTGTGCCCCTTCCCCTGAAGAAGGAACAACGCTGCCACCAGTTATGCCGGGGCCCAGGGACCCCGAGTGTCCTCAGCATCATCCCCGGCCCGAGAAGCTCCTTGGAGAACCGACCGGCAGGACGCCAGCCCCGGGAGGGAGGCTGCTCACAGGCCAGCACGGGGCCCAGGGGCTTGGTGGCTGCAGGCCCCACGGTCTCCTCTGTCACCGGCTCGATCACTCGCACGTGCAGGTAAGCATCCCCCGGCGCTGACGGCGCGGCCACATCTGGAGCCCAAACAGCAAAGGTGGTGGTGCCGCAGGCGGCCCTGAGTCACGTGCTCCCTGCCCAGCAAAGGGGCTGCCCCTCGGTCGGAGGAGACGAGGGTGTCTGGCCCCCGAGGGAGTGCCGCCAGGGCTCAGGGAAAGGCCGTGGGGAACCACGTCAGAGGCCTGCGCTGGGCACAGAGTCGGGGTGGGGGTGGGGGGGTCGGTCCTCGGCACCCCGGGGCCTCCTCCGACTCCCTACCTGGGCCTCAGGGCCCCACGTGTGTTTTCCTCGCACTTTCCACCCCTTGCGTGGCCTCCAGGGTACGGAGGGCGGCGAGTGTCCCGCATCGTATTCCTGCCCAGCCCCCAGGTAACGCTGCCTGGGTTCCCTGGGAAACAGCCTGGAAAGTGTTTTCTTCTGATGAAATCTAATTCGTCACTCACATCGTTGCCAGCAGCAGTCACTCTGCTTTTTCTAAGATTAAATCTTTTTAAAAATATTTTTTATTGATTTCAGAGAGGAAGGGAGAGAGAAAGAGAGAGAGAGAGAAACATCCATGATGAGAGAGAATCATGGATCGGCTGCCTCCCGCACGCCCCCCACTGGGCATCGAGCCCTCAACCGGGGCCTGCGCCCTGACGGGAATCGAACCCTGACCTCCTGGTTCATAGGTCGACGCTCAGCCACTGAGCCACGCTGGCCGGGCAGTTTCAAGTTTTACTTTTTAAAATTAACTTCTTTTTTTTTTTTTTTTTTTTACTGTGGCCTATGCTACGTTTAAAAAAATTATTTTTCAAAAATAATTTTTGAATAAAAAATAATTGTACCTTCCGGGCAATCCCTTTACCTTTCTTACCCCCTCCCGTCTCCGCTGCAGAGAAAGTCGGTCTCTGTGTTTCCTGTCTGTTTCTACTTTGTCTGCTCATTTATATTATTACTTTTTCAGTTTCACGTGGAGCTTGTCTTTCTCTGACTTATTTAACTTGCACCACATCCTCTGGGTCAGGGGTCCTCAAACTACGACCCGCGGGCCACATGCAAATACAAATATTGTATTTGTTCCTGTTTTGTTTTTTTACTTCAAAATAACATGTGTGCCGTGTGCAGAGGAATTTGCTCATAGTTTTTTTTAAGCTATAGTCCGGCCTCCAGCGGTCTGAGGGACAGTGAACTGGCCCCGTTTAAACAGTTTGAGGACCCCTGCCCTAGGTCCACCCATGCTGTTGCGAATGATGCGAGTGCGCTCTCTTCCGCGGCCGAGTGACATTCCACGGGGCGCGCGCGCGGCATCTCCTCCTCCTACCGCGTCCTCGCACGCATCCCATCGGCACCTCATCTCGGCTCCTGCCCCTGAGCCCCGTACGTGGGGCGCCAGCGCGCTCAGGTATGTGGGTTCCCACACGCACGTATCTCATTAAATGTGGCCATTTTCTCTTGTTACTCTGTCTCCTGTCGATTTAATTAATAGACCAGCAAAAAGAACCTTGAAAAGTAGAGGGAAGGTTTTTCCCCTCATACAAGTGTTTACTTCCTAGGAATTGGTTCATTTTGCCAGAACTAATCACTTTATTTTCTCAGCTCAAATACAGGAAATCAGTTAAATTAGCAATTTTGATACATAGCAGAGTTTCTTACCTTATTCTTTGGGTAGAAAAGATATTAAAAGAAAAGAAAAATGGCCCGGCCGGTGTGGCCCAGGGGTTGAGCATCGACCTAGGAACCAGGAGGTCAGGGTTCGATTCCCGGTCAGGGCACAGGCTGTGGCCCGATCCCCAGTGGGGGGCATGCAGGAGGCGCCGATCCATGATTCTCATCATCGATGTTTCTCTCTCTCCCTCTCCCTTCCTCCCTGACATCAATACAAACAGGTAAAATATATAGAAGTGAAGCAGCCAGTGGCCTCGAAAGTGTGGTCGCCGACATGAATGGAAACGCTCCCCTGAGCCCTCGGACAGGTGCCCGGGGCTGGTCCGAGCCCTGTGAGCGGGACAGGTGCCTGGAGGAAGGAGATGGAGGAGCCACGGGGAGGGAACAGGCCCTTAAAGGGGCAGGAACATGCCTTTCCGCCGCCCTCACGCCCGCCTGCTCTGACCTCCGTCAGATCCTAATCGGCTCTGAATTCCTGGGCTCTCCCGGCAGGTAGCTGCCCCGGGCGGGCGGGGCTGACGGGAGCCCCTGTAATTACTCTCCCCGCCCTGGCCTGCGGGCTGGGCCTGCTCAGAGGCAGGAATGTGACTTTCAATAGGGCACCGGCCTGGGTGCTGGGAGCAGGGGCGGCGAACTGTGAGTCCTTGACCGGTGACCGGACCACTTCTGCTTATTCTTTAAGCCAAGGCTCCTGACGGAGGAAAACGCTAGAGGCTCCCGCCCCTCCCCCCACCCGGCCAAGGCTGTGGTTCTGCCGACAGCAGCTGACTTGGGGGGCACGCCTGCCTTTGGGGGTTCCAGCAGCTGGCGGCAGAGACAGAGATGGGACACCGTTGAAAAGCTGTAATTTTGTCCGGCTGGCGGGGCTCCGTGGTTGAGTGCCGACCTGTGAACCAGGAGGTCAGGGTTCGATTCCCGGTCAGGGCACAGGCCCGGGATGTGGGCTCCATCCCCAGTGTGGGGCGTGCAGGAGGCAGCCGGTCCATGGTTCTCTCTCATCACTGATGTTTCTCTCTCCCTCTCCCTTCCTCTGTGAGATCCATAAAAATATATTTTAAAAAAGAAAGAAAAACCGTAATTGCACGTTCTCCTGAAGGTTCACCCAGTGGCTGGTTAATTTCCCCGGGGAACCTACTTCCGCCTTCATGGCCGCGGCCGCCTCCCGGACGCGGAGCCCTGGTTGCCTCGGGTCCTGGGAGGCAGCCAACCGGGCGAGCTGAGCTCCTGGAAACAAACTCGCCGGCCTCCCCTCGGCCTCCCCCTCCTTGTCAGGCTCCCCGAATTCCCCACCTCCCGCCTCAGCCCCTCGTGGGCCCCGCGTGGGCGACACGCCCTGGAGCGGGCAGCGTGGCCGGGCCGTCGGTGCAGCCGCCTGTCCGCTTGTGCCGAGTGCCCGCGCGCGGGGGTCCCTGCCGGCAGCCAGGGGGCGGGGACCTGCCCACGCCACCCGGCCGCCCGCCCAGTGCTGTGCCCACTGAACCATCGCGGGGCCCTGGGCACGGGTTGCCCCGAGCGGGCCAGGCAGCGAGGCACAAGCTCAGCCTTTGTGTTGAACTTTGACGGCGAACTCTCTTTTTTCTAATAAAAAATAATGCTGATGGTTATCCCCAAACAAAAGCTATTTAAAAATATATATATATTTTTATGGATTTCAGAGAGGAAGGGAGAGAGAAACATTGATGAGAAAAACATGGCCCGGCTGCCTCCTGCGCGCCCCCTACTGGGGCTGAAGCCCATAACCGGGCAGGTGCCCTGATGGGGATCCCACATGACCTCCCGGTCGACCAACGCTCACCCTGAGCCACGGGGCCGGGGCCGGGCCCCGCTGACAGCTGGGAATGATGAGGGATCCTTCGGAGTCTGAGCTGCTGGTCAGGTCTGCGCAGTCCTAGCACCTGGGGGCCCGATGCCCGAGTTCTTCGTGGCCCCGGGCTGGGCCAGGCCTGGCGCCTCTGCGGAGCCTGGGGCGCCACCCCCCTCCCCCCGCCGTGTGCACAGTAAATGCCATGGAAACTGGAAACAATCCCACAGTTAGGGTGTGGGTCCCCCCCCCCATCTGCAGGTGCAAATGCAACGAGGAGATAAGTGCTCCCAGGCCCGCGCCCTCGCACAGGCGTCCGGCTGAGCGCCATCACGGGGCTCCTGTTGGGAGGGGCAGGCCTTGGGGCCCTCGCCCTGTGGCTGCGGCTGAGGCTGCGGGTGGGGAACTGCGCTTCCATCCACGTGAAACGGAAAGTGAAGTCGGCGACAGACGCCGAATATTTATCTTATATTATGTTTGTTTATTTTAAAAGACTGGCTTCTTCCCTCCCTCCTCCCTCCCTGAACCCCGCCCGCGTGGGCCCTTCTCAGGAACCTTTGCGCTTTCGGGGTGAGGCTGACCCGGGTGAGGGTGAGTGACTGAGTGAAGTGCCTCCTGCGTGTGAGGGTCTCCGTCCCTGGAAGGAGGGTGGGGGTGGGGGGATGTGATGAATGGTCTTGGGGGGACTTCCTCTTCTGGGAGCAGCTGTGACCCCGGCAGGAGCCGGGCTTTGGGGCCGGACGGGTCCCCAGGCCGAGGGGGCCCCGGGGAGCGGCTGCCTTGCCGGGGAGACATTCTGGCCGTGGACACGGTGACGGGAAGCGGCGTGGACGGGGCGTGGGACGGTCTCAGGCGAGCGGCTCCCGGGGCAGGACTGGGAGGGGCTCGGGGTCATCGGGCGGCAGCCCCGCCGGCTGGGCGACGTGTCCGGTCGGGGAGCCCCGGCCTCGCAGGCGGGTGAGGCCACTCGGGCTGCACGTCCCTCGTTTCTCAGGTAGCGCTCGTGGGGCGTCGCCGTGGGTTCTGGGAAGATCCTCGGCCTCCCAGCCGCCCGGCGTTCATGTCACCAGCCCCCCCCTTCACAGCGACGCCCACAATCCTGCAGAACAGATCTCGGTCCATCCACCGTGAAACTCTCATTTCCACCGAAGCCGCGCGCTGCTAGGCGTTTAATTATTCATTAGGGCGCTTGTCGCGGTGACACACGGCCTCGCGGCGTTCCCCGCTCCCGCCCCGTTTCATCCGATTTCAGCACCGTGGTCCCTCGTGTCACCACAGCCTCTCAGTCTGGCTCCGGCCCCGGCCCCCAGCAGGCGACGCCCACCTGCACGCGGGTCTTCCCTGGCCCCGGCCCCCTGGGTGGCATGTCTGTGAGGCACCAACCACTGAGCATTCCTTTCCTTTTCTTGTTCATCCAGGAGCCGCCTTCAGGATGACCCAGGCCCCGGGGCCCCATTTGCCAGCTCGCTCTCCCTCACTGCACCCCTCCCCCTATTGCCCTCAGAGCGCTCTCACCGTGGAGGCAGGTGAGCGCCATGACGAATTTCCCCGGGGGAGGCCAGCCTGGCACCCACCTCTGGCGGCCGAGCCCCTGTGTCCCCCGTCAGCTGGAGAGGCCCGGCCAGGCCCACCCGCTCGCCCCAGAGGAAACCGTGTGACAGGACAGGCGCTGGGCTGTGGGAAGGGTAAGTGCACGCCCCGCTCTCCTGGGAGGCGGCCCACGTGCAAGGGCCTCACAGAGGTTCCCTCCCACTGGGTCCATCCTCTCCCAGCTGGTCCTCCCCGAGCAGCGTGCACTGTGCTCCCGCGGGGACGGCACCTGCCCCCACGCCAGGTGCTCTCACTGACCAGTCTGTGAGCCGGGAGGGGGTTGCCCGCTGAGCAGGGAAAGCCCAGCAGGTGCAATTAAAGGGAAGTTATGTCCCGGCCGGTGGGGCTCAGTGAGCGTCGACCTAGGAACCAGGAGGCACAGGCCCGGGTTGTGGACTCCATCCCCAGCGAGGGGCGTGCAGGAGGCAGCCAATCCGTGATTCTCTCATCCTTGATGTTTCTCTCTCTCTCTCTCCCTTCCTCTCTGAAATCAGTAAAATAAAATAGAAGCCTGGCCGATGCATTTGCACCCAGGGTCGGGAGCCAGGTGACTCGGTTGACCGTGCCGGCTCCCCCCTGATTACGGGGCAGCGGGGGAGGCCGTGGGGCGCCAGGCGCGGGGTCAGGTCAGGGCCCGGCTGCTGGGCTCCGGCCGCACCGTCCCTGCCCCCAGCGCCGTCGCTGGTGACTGACTGAGTCACGGCCGTGACCGCCTGTCGACACTGAAGGCGCCTGTGAGCACGAAGAGCGGCGCTACGTTTCCTTCTTCCTTTTTGAACGCCAGCTGTGGACGTGGACAGCGCTGGCTTTTACTGGATATTTCCAGTGGTTTTGGGGGGAGAGGAAGGGAGGGGAGAGCGGGATGTCCACGCTCACCCGCCCCTCGCCGCCTCTGCTGGCAGCCGCGCTCTCCCCGCCCCGCGGCCCCGTCCTGGGGGCCGTGAGGAGACGGGTGCTGCTCGGGGGGATTTGGCATGTTCTCACCGTATTTCTCGTTCGGAGCTGGCAGCACCCGCACGCACTGAACAGGGAGATAAATGCCAGGACCGGAAGCGGGCACGATGCGGCCGGGACGCGGGAGCTGGAGCAGAGGCTGTGCCTCGGCCACGCGTCCTTTGTGGTTTCTTTTCTACGAACAGCTCAGCCTGAAGCTTTGCTAAAGTCACGGTTCCCTGTGTGGACTTTTCCGTGTTCGTCCAGCTGTTCGCACACAGGAGGAGGCTTAATTAGTAGGAAAAGTCTGGTTCTACAACTTGACTTGGTTACGTTGGGAGAGAGTTTCTGATATTTTCTCAGAAGCAGAATTAAAGTTTATAAATTGTACATGTTGTTCCTCCTCACCTGAGGATTTCCCCACTGATTTTTAGAGAGAGAGGCATTTATTTATTTATTTATTTTAAATATATGTTTATTGATTTCAGAGAGGAAGGAACAGGGAGAGGGAGAGAGAGATAGAAACATCAATGATGAGAGAGGATCATGGATCCGCTGCCTCCTGCAGGCCCCACACTGGGGATCGAGCCCGCAACCTGGGCAGGTGCCCTGACGGGAATTGAACCCTGACCTCCTGGTTCATAGGTTGATGGTCAGCCACTGAGCCACACGGCCAGGCTGTTGAAAAACTTAAAAAAGTCTTTCCCCATTGACTTCGATATTCCCCTTCCAGAAGGAAGTTTCCCGAAGACACATTACTCCAAGTTTAGAAATGAAGCTCCGTGAGGGGTCGGCACTGGCCGCTGTCCCTCTGGCCCCGCGTCGCGGCACATTGTGCTGAACGACGTATGTGAGCACTTCCTTCCCGCGGCAGCAGCTCCGCGACGAGGAGGGTAACGGCGAGTTCAGGGTCAGCGGCAAGTGGTCGCCCGTCGCGCCTCCGGCCACATGCGATGAGTCACATGACAAACGCCCCGCAGTGCAGCGTTCAGCGTTCCTTACGACGAGGAAAAGGGCCCAGCAAACCGTCCATCTATCGGGGACGCATCTACTCCTGAGCCGTCACGGCTGAAGTTACATCCAAGACAAATCGCCAGTGGATAAAATATTTCTCCAAACGGCGGTGAGGCATGAGACGGCGGGTGGCGCTGAGCCGGGGGACACGTGCAGGTGTCGGCGGGTGGCGGCGGTCGCTGTAACTCAGATGGCTCATTTTTCCCAGTTCTCCGAAGTTCCCAATTAAACTGTAATGAACGTGTTTGCGTTGTTTAGGGAGGGAAGGGATAAATTGCTGTTTTAAAAGTAAGTAGCAATTAATGCCTTTTTCCTATTTGCTCTTTAAATACTGTATATGACAAACCGGTTAGAGGATCGGCCTCTATAATTAAAACGCAGCGCTGTTCGTACACGCGAGTGTCGGAGACGAGGGTAATTCGCTTCATTAACGGGGGAATTTAACGTATGGCGCAGCTTTGTTAGGGTAACCGTAGAAAAAAGTAAAATATGAAATACTTTCTACTCTAGTGAAGGGGCTAGAGCAGCCGTGGGCAAACTTTCTGACTCGAGGGCCACAATGGGTTCTTAACCTGGACCGGAGGCCGGAACAAAAGCATGGATGGAGTGTCTGTGTGAACTAATATAAATTCAAAGTAAACATCATTACATAAAAGGGTACGGTCTTTTTTTTCAGTTTTATTCATTTCAAACGGGCCGGATCCGGTCCGCGGGCCGTAGTTCACCCACGGCTGACTTAGAGCCTTTACGCTGTTTCAGACACCGTATCCGAGACGCAGAGAGTTAACTGCAGAGCGACCGAAGGACCAGGCCAAGCACCGAAAACAGACACAGACCACGGGAACCCACGGAGCCGGGGAACAGACGGGGGTTCTAGAAAGAGCCTGTAACGCACGCGGCGTGTGGAGACGAGAGAGAAACGACAACAGTGACCGGGGAGTTCAAATTCACGACAATGAGTCAAATGCAAAGTCTAGAGCTGAACACGGGGCGACTAAAGTGAAGAACAGACACATGAAGGAATATGAGCCAGAAAAAGGGTCCAGGTCGACGCACACCGAGGAGGAAAAGTGGGTGTGAACGCCCGAAGGCCTGCAGCCGACGCTCCATCCACTGAGCCACGCCGGCCGGGGCTCATCCCATGTTGCAGCGGACCTTCCTGTGATCGCTGCTTAACCAAAGTGGAATAATTCCAGGGAAGAGGTGCTGCCCCCTCTCTCCCGCCTCCTCCCGCCATTCTCGTGCGAGGGCGGGGCCGCTGCTCAGGCGCCTGTGCTGTGCCCGCCCACCTCCGCTCCGCTGGAATCGGCCCGTTTTTCTACTTTACATGGTGGCATTTTTCTCCTATTAACTACTTTTTTTAAACTTTTTGTTTTTAGAAAGAGAGGAAGGGAGAGAGGGAGAAAGAGAAACATCCATCAGCTGCCTCCTGCACGCCCCACACTGGGGATGGAGCCCACAACCCGGGCCTGTGCCCTGACGGGAATTGAACCGTGACCTCCTGGTTCCTAGGTCGACACTCAACCCCTGAGCCACGCCAGCCGGGCCTATTAACTAATATTTTATCAGTGAGTATTAACTCTTTAAAAAAAATCTCTTGAGATATTTGCTGCGTTCTTTCCAACCCCCAATTTCTGACATACATGTCCCTGATGTTATCAAAGATGCTAACATAATAGCATGAACCGGGCAGTCATTCACTTTACACGCAAGTATTCAGAACGGTGTTAGATTGGTTCATAAAAGACACGCCTGCTTTGCCAAAAGCGAGAAGTGAATTGATTAGACATAATTAAGCCGTGAGGAGGCGCGGCCTGGGCAGTTAACCCTGAGGGCGATTGGCGGTGAGGAGGGGCCCTGCCCTGGGGCCTTAATCACTGTGTGAGGACGTGAAGGGGTTGGGATGGTGTCTGAGAAACTAAAGCATCTCCCAGGGACCTGGGGCTCTTCACCTGTCAGTCTCCTACCAGTTACCTTCCAGTGCGAGGTTCCTGCTACACCTTTTCCTTAGGAGCCACGGCCCTGCTGTGGGAGGCCTGGTGTTTATATGAAACTAGAGGCCCGGTGCACCAAATTCACACACAGGGAGTGGGGGGGGGGGTCCCTCAGGACCCCTCGGGGGATGTCTGACTGCCTCTCCCAATCCGGGACCGCTGGCTCCTAACCACTTGCCTGCCTGCCTGCCTGCCCCTAACTGCTCCCCTGCTGGCCTGATTGCCCTAACCGCCTCTGCCTCGCCCTGCACCTGAGACCCAGGATCCCCTCCTCCGGCCAGTCACAGGCACCTGGGACCTGGGCTTCCCTCCCTCTGGGCGGCTGTAGGCACCCAGGACCCTCTCCCGGGCCACAGGCGCAGGTGCAGGTGCAGCCACTGGCGCCTGGGACCGCGGGGCAGGCGGCTTGTCCCTCTCCTGGGCCACAGCCTGGCTGGTCCCCATTTCTCTCTCCCCAGTGTTGAGTGTCTGAGCCATTATGGTGTGACGGCGTGAGGGCGTGATGACCATTTGATGTCTTTCTCTCTCTCCCTTCCTCTCTCTCTAAAAAAAAAAATCAATAAAAACGTAATAATAATAATAATAATAATAAAAACGAGACCTCACAGGTCCATGACCCCCAGCGGTTCCTGGTGCCTCACTTGGCCCCCCCCGCCCCCCGACATCAGCCACCACTGCCGCTCTCACCACACGGTCTTGTTTTCCAGAACGTCCCGTCCCGGCACCTGCCCTGTGCGGCCTCTTGAGTTGGGCTCCTTCCCCCGGCAAAGCACACGCGAGTCCTCAGCCACCTCGGCCTCAGCTGCGGTCCCTCCGCGAGGCTGACCTGAAGGGCAGGTAGGAGGGCGCTGGGTGTGCACCTGCTGGCGGCCGGGGCGGGGGGGCGCTCGGTGTTCTGAGTCCCCGGAGACGGGGTACCCCGGTGCACGCGCTCACCCGGAGCTGAGGGCGAGCCGCCTCCACGTCTCGCGGTCAGCGCCCTGTTTCACAGCAGGTCCCCGAGCGAGGTCACCCTGCTCCTCTCCCGTTTCCGGGAGGCGGTGACGCGGAGCCCACGTTATTCCTTAGCGAAGGGTTTGCCGGAGACCCCGCCATCGATGGTTTTATCGGCAGAAGGTTGTCAAGGACACAACTTAACAGGCAGAGGCCACTCGGGTGACATCTCTTCTTGGGGCCTTTTGGGGGTTCGTGTCCTCTGAGGGCTGGTCCGTGGGGGCCACGTGGTTCCATTGCTGGGAGAACTGCTCGCCTCGGTCTTGAAGTACCTTTTTACCGTCGCTGGTGCTTGTGGTCATATCCCCGTTCGTTTTTGATGTTGGTACCTGGTCAGGCTGGAAGTTCATCAATTTATTTATCTTTAAAAAACACTAGATTTTATTTGAATTATGTCGCTATGCTTGAAATTTCTTTGGCTTTTAATTCAGTCTCTCCTGGTGAATGTTTCATATGTCCCTGAAATGAACGGAGAGCCAGCTGGTGTGGCTCAGTGGTTGCGTGTTGACCCATGAACCGGGAGGTCACGGTTTGAGCCCCTGTCAGGGCCCAGGCCCAGGTTGCAGGCTGGATCCCCAGTGTGGGGCGCGAGCACCGGACCCAGACCCACAGGCCAGGCCGCTGGCCCACCCTCCCAGTCAGTCCCCACGTGTGTGGCGATGCGCGGCGCCTACGCAAACGAATAACAGAAATCGTCCGGAGTGTATTTACCAGAAGCCACGCAAGACCGTGGCCGGGAAAACGCACAGACTCCATGTTGTCAAGACAAGAACTTCCCCGGTGACCTGTGGGTCCCGGGATCACCCGGGGAACAGGTGCACACAGTGTTCGTGCTCGAACAGAAGGTTTAATATCTCGGAGGGAGGCCAACCAGGAAGGCCGCCCCCACTGAGTTAGAGCGAACGGGGTCTTTCCTTCCGCTCTGTGGGGAGAGCCTACACGGATAAAAGATGTCAGAAACCCCTGCTCCGGGAATCAGGGAGCAAACACCCCCAGGACACACATCGCTGCACAGAAGCTGCCCCTCGAGGAGCAGTGTGTGTACGTGTCTGTCTGCTCTCTCCTAGCAGCATGAGTAAGGAGGAGCTTCCCACAAAGAGAGGGCACCAGCCAGCACTGACCTGGAGGACGCCCCACGTACTGTGTGTGCGACAGGAGAGGGGAGTGTTATGCACACGAACACCGAGGGGATCTTTCCTTCCCAATCCACCGAGAAGCCCTCACGGCGAGTCCCCGGAGGGAAGGGGGCGCACGCAGGGGAGAGCGTGTGTGACTCTCGGGGCCACTCCCGGGCCAGACGCGAGCCTCCAAGGAGAGGGGGCATCACTGCATCCAGGCATCGGCTCCTCCGGACGGTCGGACGGTCAGACGGTCAGACAGTCGGACGGCTGGGTGTGGGGTCTCAGCTAGGAAAGAGCCGAATGGTTTTGCATAACAGGGTGGGGTGGCTGAGCAGTAGCTGCAGGAAGAGGTGGGGTTGATGAGGGAAGGGCCCAGGGCAACATGGACAGACCCGTGCGGCTGAGCTAGATACGGACGCGAGGGAGGACATACATGGTAATGGAGACTGTTAGGTGGTTTTCTTTATTGTGGGATGAGCCGTGCACACCTTTCCCCCGTGGAACTGGCTATAAGCTCACGACTTCTGCTGCTGTGAACACCTCCTGGGGGTGAGCGTGGGGTGCAGGCGTGGGCTGAGGGTGTGTCCGGGACGGACGGACGGACGGACGGACAGCAGCAGAGGCGGAGCCAGGGAAACACTGTGCTCATTACCTGTGTGAACAGGACAGAGACACGGACACGGAGTCCTCCAGGAGTCACACGCACGTGGGAAGGGTATTATTTTGCAAATAATTGCATTTCTTCTTTTCACATTTATATGTAACTTTATTTTTTTAATTAAAAACATTTAAAATATATTTGTATTGATTTCAAAGAGGGAGAAAGGAGGAGAGAGAAACATCAGTGATGAGAGAGAATCATGCATCGGCTGCCTCCTGCACACTCCACACTGAGGATCGAGCCCACAAGCCAGGACTGTGCCCGGGAGTCGAACCCTGACCTCCTGGTTCACAGGCCAATGCTCAGCCACGGAGCCACGCCGGCCGGGCTAGAAATCTCATTATTTTTAGAAGTTCTGTTATTACTTTTTCATACTGAAACCTTGGCCTCAGTGTTGTTTCTCAGATGTTAAAAATTTCAACAAAAGTTTATCAACTTCTCATCTATAATAATAACAGCGTAATGACCTTCCAGACGACCTTCCGGACGTCCTTCCGGATGGAGCTGAGGCAGCCGCCACGGCTGCGAGGGCCGAGCCGTTTGCATGAATTTCGTGCCTCGGGCCTCTGGTAAAAGAGAAAAAGAAACATTGGAAATGCCTCTCCTCATTGAACAATAACGGGCTGTATAGTCACTGTCAGGAATTTAGGGGGACGAGTGACAAGGCGCGCACACACACACACACACACGCACACACACACACACACGCACACGCACACACACACACACACACACGCACACACACACACACACCATCAACAACAACTTCAACCTTCGACGTCCGTGTGCCAGGCTCAGTCTCTCAGATGCTTCCATCTGCCCCCCAAAGGGGCTCCCCCGCATTCTGGCAGGTTCATGGGGGCGGGGGGCGGTGGCAGGCGAGATGAATTCTGACTGAACACTTGGCACCCACCGGGAGAAAACACAACGTCCAGACACAATCCCGCTCACAAGATGGCTGGTTTCCTGGAAGTGAAAGGCAGCAGCCGTCAGCACACGCAGGCCCCCGCCCCCCGTGTCCTCCGCGCAGTCGGGATGGAGGAGGAAATGCCTTAATGATTTGCTTTTAATCCGACTCCAGACTCGACATACGGCCCGCCACTCAGTTCTCTGCGTGTTCGGGGGAAACAGCACCGGGCCTCGCAGAGCCAGCAGTGCCTGGGGGCTTTCTCGGCTCCTGTGGCTCTGACGAGGCCCGATGGTTCCGGGAAAACGGCTCCTGAGATGAGAGGGTCACCATGCCGCGGGCAGGCCCGTTCCCTGGGTGCCGGGGGCGGGGGGGTACAAGGATGAACGGTGAGTGGTCTTTCTGTACATGTTCCTCCCTGAAGTCCCCTTTTGTCTTTTATTCGATAGGATAGGTTTTTTAAAAACGCATTTTTATGGATTTCAGAGAGGAAGGAAGTGGGAGAGAGAAACATCCACGATGAGAGAGAGTCATGGATCAGCTGCCCCCCCTGGAGATGGAGCCCACAACCCGGGCCTGTGCCCTGACCGGGAATCGAACCAGGGATCTCCTGGTTCGTAGGTCGGTGCTCAGCCACTAAGCCATGCTGTCTGGGCGGAAAATACCTTTAATTGTTTATTTTCCTGTCTCAGTTTCTCAGGGAAGGGGACACACGAATCAAGACCCTTATGGGGAGTTGGAGGAGCCATAATGTAACTGACCGTTGGGCGGGGGGGCGTTTACTGTGAAGTCCCCTAACAACTGAGTCCGCAGCCCCAGGCACCTGCTGTCCGAGGGGCTCCCGGCCCTCTGCGAGCCTAGGGGCTTGGGGGGTCCCGCGTGATTCTCCAGGTTGGGTCGTCTTGTCCCGTCACCTGCACAGCCATTTGTGCCGGTTGGTTAATTTCTTGCTGTTAAGTGAATCCGAGTGGATCCGGCGTGATTCCCCCCTCCGCTGAGTCACGGGGACAGTGTCCGCACCGTCCGGCCACAGCAGCACACGCTCGCGGACACACCGTTCTCCCTCCGCCAAACACCGTTCTTTCCACGGCAACTCGGCACCTTTCCTCAGATACAGCGGCCGCCGGACAGTCCCCACGGAAAGGAGACGGGACTGACCGGATTCCGGGAAACTCCCTGCTGGGGGGCCCTGGGCTCGGGGGCCCGGGAGCTGCTGTGTCCGGCTCCTGAATCCACGTTTTCAAATCACATGCATTTGAGTGACCGGTGCTCGCCGGCCCGGGAAAGCAGCAACTGTAGGTATTCTTTTTCTTTAAGTTCTCATCCGAGAATATTCTTTCCCTTGATTTCCAGAGAGAGTGGGGAGAGAGAGAGAGAGAGAGAGAGAGAGAGAGAGACACCAACTGGCCACCTCTGGCACCCCCCCCACCCCAAAGCTGGGGCACCTGTAACCGGGTGTGTGCCTCCATGGGGAGCTCAGTTCTCCGAGCCTCTGAGACGGATGGCTTTCATACTTTGAAAACCACACCGGGCCGGACTTGCCCTGGGTAATTCTTTAAAAGTTTGCGACTCGGGAGAAGAATACTGATGATTCCGAGCTTTTAAAGGTTTTGTAATTTTCAAGAACTCTGGTTGTTAATTAACATTGAAATGAGCCCACGCTCTTTTCCGGGAAGAGCAGCGTGCGTTTATCTTCACTATCCATCAGGGCAGGACAATCCTCACACCCACTCGGGGTTTACCGAGTCCCGGGAGTCTGCGGCTGGCCTGATGGATGCGGCTGTGATGGGAACAGCCTCCTTCGCTGGGGACGTTTGTGGGGAAACGCTTACGCATCTGATTCCGAGCTGATAGGAGGGCCGATTACTTCTTAGTCGAAACGGAAGCTCATCCAATTACCCGGTAGACGCTGTGCTGCATCGTAATCCTCTCGGGGCAGGTGCTGGGTGCGACCTGCGTGTTCACACGACGCTGAGTGAAGCCACGCTGAGCGCTGGGAAAGGCCTGTGGCCGCGGCCCATGTGGGTGGCTGTGGCCCGTGTGGGGTGGCCGTGGCCCGTGTGGGGTGGCCGTGGCCTGTGGGGGTGGCCATGGCCCATGTGGGGTGGCCGTGGCCCGTGGGGGTGGCCGTGGCTCTGGCCTCCTGGAGACGGTGAGGGTCCTGTCTGCAGATGACAGTGTCAGGCTTTCCCCGACAGCATCCTGTGGGGCCGTTGCAGCCACGGGTTTCTTACCGGGGTCGCCTTTCCAAAGACGTGGCGTTTCCCTGGAGACGTCGGGCGGGAGCAAGTTGAACATCCGCCGCCGACCTCGGTGCCGCCCTTTCCCGTCCCTGCTCCCCTCAGACTCTGACACATGGAGCCCCAGGCAGAGCCCGCGCTCACTCACACTTGCTCCCCGGGCCCCGGGCTCTTGTTTATTTTCCATTTTCTTTCTTTCTTGTTGAGAGCGTTACAGATCTCCCCATGTCCCAGCAGACCCGGGAGACGGACTGTGGCCTCGGCCAGGACGTTTCATTCCCACCAGGTCAGGGAACTGCGGGGCTGCGTTGCTGAGGCACAGTCTGCAGAGAGTTTGAAAAACGGGGTCCCCCCCCTGCATTTTTGGTAAAATGGTTGATCCTTAGATTTCTTTGAACGGAAATGCTCACCGGTTGCATAAAGCAGGACAGTTTTACATTGCAAACTGGCATCTGTAATAATAAAAGCGTAATATGCTAACTAGCCCGGGCGTCCTTCCGACGGAGCCGGGGAGGGAGGGAGGGAGGGAGGGGGGCCGGTGCCGGCAGCCGGGGAAGGAAGGTCTGCTCTCGCACGGACTTCGTGCACCGGGCCTCTAGTTTGTCAATAAAAGGCAGAAGCCTTTGCACACACTTTTGCTCTTTAAAGTCTACACCCGAACTACACGCCGAGGAAAACGGTAAATTGGCCCCGGGACGTCTGCTGTTAAGTCATCATCTAGACTGAGTTGCGTGTAATCCTGACGCGTCGCCCAGCCCTTCCCAGCAGGTGTTGCCGTCTCTGACGTGATGTTGGGACGTGGGCTCTCTGCTTGGTCACGTGTGAGCGGCCTCACTCGCCGCAAGCGCAGCACTTACAGCGACCAGACGGCTCGGAGCCGCAGGCTGAGGTGATGGAGGTGAAGGTGGACTCCCGTCTCCTTAGAAAAGCCTGGTCTGCCATCACGCGGCCAGGGCACCTGTCCCGGATTCGGCCCCTTTATTTAAAAAAAAAATTAAGTCCTCCGCCCGGGATATTTTTTAGAGAGAGTGGAAGGGAGTAAGGGGGGGGAAGAAACATCGATGTGAGAGAGACACATCGGTTGGTTGCCTCCCACACGCACCCCGTCGGGGGCTGGGGATCGCACCTGCAACCGAGGCACGTGCCCTTGTCTGGGAATCGAACCTGCGACCCTTTGGTCTCGGGGGTGGGGGTGGGGGGGGAGCAATGCTCTAACCACTGAGAAAACTGGCCAGGGCTGGGCTCCCTTGCTTTTTAAGTCAGTGGGCCTGACAACACAATGACGTCCACACTGTGTTTGGGGTGAAGGTCTTGGGGGGGACAGAAGGAACGTTTGGGGACACTTGAGACTCCTCCAGTTTGGAGACAAAGCCATCGAAGTGAGCAACGGGAAGAGGCATCGGTCGTGCCACCTGGAGTCGCTCCCTGCTCCCCCCACTCCCCGGACCCTGGACATTTGGGGGAAGGGCGGGAGGGTGAGGACAGTCAGGGGAGGGCGGGTGGGAGGAGGTGGCCTGCAGGCCGGGTGGCGGGAGTGCGGGTACAGTCGGCGGAGCGAGGAGGAGGAAGACCTGCCTTCACTCCTGGTTGGGGGCAGCTGGCCCCTGGATTGCACCCTGATGCCTCGGGCACCGAGCTTATCGGAGGGAAATTTGAAATGTGCGAACTGGCTCCATCAGGGGGATTCCCGGAACCGTTTCTGCTCGAGCTCAGCGTGGACCATGAATCTCTCTGAATTCAAACGTTTTCCTTCTGATGGATGAAGGGCCAGAGGCCGGCACGGCCATGTGCCGTGCGGAGCTAACTGACGTGAGACACTAGGAGGCAAACCTTCCTGCGTTTTTATCCCGATGGTCATGTTGGTCAGTCCCTGATGCCGAAGGGGGGGCCGTGGCGACATCACCCTCTGCCGGTTCCAGGAAAAGCCGCCGCCGAATGTGGGGTGGGGCCAGGGGGATGGGGTGGGGCCTCGCCGCCCCCTCACGGAGTTAGTGCTGGGGGGGGGGGGCACGGCTTTGGTTCCTGCTGAGCCCGGGACCCGGTGGGGGAGTGGGAGGGTCCCTTCTTGGTGGTCCTGCTCCTTCTGTGACAGCCGCTCCACCCACTCCACACACAGCCCAGGAGGGCCGGCCGCGTGGCTCAGGGGTTGAGCATCGACCTAGGAACCAGGAGGTCAGGGTTCGACTCCCACTCAGGGCACAGGCCCGGGTGGGGGCTCGATCCCCAGTGTGGGGTGAGCAGGAGGCAGCGATCGACGGTTCTCATCACTGATGTTTCTATCTCTGTCCTTTCTCTGAAATCAATAAAAATATATTAACAGAAAGAATCGGGAGAAATGCTCGTGTCTCCAGGGCCGCCTCCTGAAGGCTTTCCGCCCGGGCTCCAGGCCTCGACGCCCAGGTCCTAACCGAGTTCAACCCTGAGTGGGCTTTTCAGACCCAAGTGCACAAATTTACATACTAATGAGGGTGCACTTGGTTCCTGTCAGAGGAGCCTCAAGTCTCTGAGGAGGGAAATGTTTCCTACATTTTAAACAAATATATATTTTTATTGATTTCAGAGAGGAAGCGAGAGGGGGAGAGAGAGGGGGAAACATCAATGAGAGAGAACCATTGATCAGCTGCCCCCTGCTCGCCTCCCCTGGGGATGGAGCCTGCAAACCGGGCCTGAGCCCTGGCCCTGAACCGAACCAGATCCGGCCGAGGCGGGTTGGGCTGTGGCCTCGGACCAGCTCCTTGAAAACGAACCAACAACAATAAAAAAACTAAAAAAGCCCTAAAAAACCAGAAACAAAAAATTACAAAAAGGAATACAACGAGCCAGCAGCAGGGTGGACGGGTCTCCCTCCCAAACCCGCCCCGGCCTCGCCCCGGCCTCCGCCCATTAACCCCACGGCCCGGCCTCCTGGATGAGCAAGTCCCCGGAGGGAAGGCACCTGCACCCACGGGCAAGTGCAGTCGTGTTGCCGTGATGACAGTGCGTGGAGGGGACCGAGTGGGGCCCTCTCACCAGGAGCCCAGCCGCTCCTGGGCGGACGTGGCGAGCAGCGGGCCTGGGGGGGAGCGGGGTGTCGGGGCCACGCGCAGCCTCTCGGTTCCTTTTCCTCGTCACGTAGACGCGGCTCCGCGGCTTCGAGGGCGATGCTGGGGCCTCCCTCACGGGGTCCTCACGACGCACCTCGGGCAAGAGGGTGGGTGCTGTGAGCTGTCGGTCAGCACAGGCGGCAGCTCGGGCGAAGGGACGTGTCCTGACGCCGCCGGCTGGATTCCTGGGTCATAAAAACGTCTGCAGGAACCTGGACACTCAGGACGTGTCCCCCTCGTGCAATTGCTATTTCTTTTATGAGCTACTGTAGACAGCAAAGCCGGACACAGCAAACACCACCCCTCAGGGCGCCACTAAACGTCCACCGGCCGGCAGACTGATTCTGAGTAACCTCCCGAACCACGGAGCCCACGGCACGCACCGCCCGAGAAAACGGGTCAGCTGAATGCGAGGAGCTATTTTGTAAGCAAAACAGGTGTGTGAGTGTGAGTGTGAGTGTGTGTGTATGTGTGTGTATGTGTGACTGTGTATGTGTGTGTGACTGTGTATGTGACTGTGTATGTGTGGGTGTGAGTGTATGTGTGTGTGTATGTGTGTGAATGTGTGTGTGTATGTGTGTGTATGTGTGTGAGTGTGTGTATGTGTGTGTATGTGTATGTGTGTGTGAGTGAGTGTGTGTGTATGTGTGTATGTGTATGTGTGTGAGTGTGTGTATGTGTGTGAGTGTGTATGTGTGTGTATGTGTATATATGTGTGTGTGAGTGTATGTGTGTGTATGTGTGCGAGTGTGTGTATGAGTGTGTGTGCATGCGTGTGTGTGTAAATGTGTGTATGTATGTGCATGTGTGCATCTGGGTGAGTGTGTATGTGCGTGTATGTGCGAGTGTGTGTATGTGTGTGAGTGTGTGTGTATGTGTGTGTGTGAGTGAGTGTGTGTATGTGTGTGTATGTGTGAGAGTGTGTGTATGTGTGTGTATGTGTATGTGTGTGTATGTGTGTGTGAGTGTGTATGTGTATGAGTGTGTGTATGTGTGAGAGAGTGTGTGTGTATATGTGTGTGAGTGTGGGTGTATGTGTGTGTATGTGTGCGAGTGTGTGTATGAGTGTGTGTGTGCATGTATGTGTGAGTGTGTGTAAATGTGTGTGTATGTATGTGCATGTGTGCATCTGGGTGAGTGTATGTGCGTGTATGTGCGTGTGAGTGTGTACGTGTGTGTGAGTGTGTGTGTGTGTACGTGTGTGTGAGTGTGTGTGAGTGTGTGTGTGCATATATATTAGGGGGATGTATATGCATCTTTCGTTTCAGAGTTGGCGCAGAAAGGTAGAGCCTGGCCTGAAGCCACATGGGTGTGTTTATTGATTTCAGAAAGGAAAGGAGAGGGAGAGAGAGAAACATCTACATCAATGGCTGCCTCCCCCACGCCCCCCACTGGGGATGGAGCCCGCAACCCCGGCCCGTGCCCTGACGGGAATCGCACTGACCTCCTGGTTCACAGGTCGACGCTCCACCCCTGAGCCACACCGGCCGGCTAAGTGCCTTTTTTTTTTTTTTTTTACTTTTTTTAACCTTCTGTTTCTATCAGCATTCTCACGGCCAAAGTCGTTTGATGAAGGTTCAAAGGTCTAAGATGGTAGTTTCTGTTTTAATGAATCTCTCTCTCTCTCTCTCTCTCTCTCACACACACACACACACACACACACACACACGAGGATGGAACCTGCCCACATTTGCAGCTTCATCAGACGGCAGAACCAGCTTCAGCCTAGACCACAGACGATGCACCTCCCTGGCCCGCCCCGCCCTGAAGTTGTTCTCACAGAAACAGAGCGGTGCGGAGAGCGGGGAGCGGGGAGCGGGGAGCGGGGTGCGGGGTGCGGGGAGCGGGAGCGGTGAGCTGAGCGGTGAGCGGGGAGCAGAGAGCCGTGATCAGAGAGCAGTGCGGGGAGCGGGGAGCGGAGAGCGGGGAGCGGTGAGCTGAGCGGTGAGCTGAGCGGCGATCGGGGAGCGGGGAGCAGAGAGCAGTGCGGGGAGCGGTGCGGTGAGCAGCACACCAAAGGGCGTGGGCAGGAGGGGCTGGGCCGCTTTGCTCTCACTCCTCTCAGCAGGCGCTCCTGCTCCGCCTTCTGTCGGAGCCCCTTTGGTCTAATCCCAGCCACTCGGGGAGATGAGAGGTGCCGGTACCGCTGGGAACGGCCTGCAGTGCGTCCATCGGCCCGTGATCACTGCAAATCCAGGTTCTCCCGGGCCGGGCGGGGAGGCAGTATGCAAACAGGCAGCTCTCCACAGCGCGGCTGGAGCACCCCGAGGGGACCCCCTCCCCCGTCCACGTGTTCCCAACACGCTTCACCGGAGGCGGCGGAAGTGAGGGTTCCAGGTCTCAGCCTTGGTCCCCACGACGGTTCCCCGCTGAGGAGGGTGTGTGTGTGCGCGCACGCGCATGTGTGTGCATGTGTGAACATGTGTGCACGTGCATGTGTGTGCGTGTGAAGCTGTACAGTGAGGACGAGCGGGATTTGGGGAGCTGCAGTTAGGATTCGGCCGCTCTCGTCCCCCCGTTTTCTCCCGGGCGGAGTGTGTTCCTGCCGCCGGGCGTGAGGCGAGCAGCACCTGGTAGGGACTCGGTGCAGGTGCGGCTGAGCTAACCTCTCGGCCACACTGACCTCTGCGTGTGTGTGGGGGTGTCCCCAGATGTGTGGGGGTGAGATTTGTGTGAAGAAACAACCACAGAGACGGAACATTTGCTGTTGCTTTTCCCAGGGCAGCCTGTGTGTGCTGTGCAGACACTAGCATGTTTGTGTGACTGTGCACGTCTGCGTGTCTGCGCGTGTGTTCACACGTGTTTCTGAGTTTGTATATGTGTGTGTCTGTGAGTTTGTATGTGTCTGTGTCTGTGTGTGTCTGTGAGTTTGTGTATGCCTGTGCCTGTGTGTGTGTTTGTATGTGTGTGTATATGTCTGTACGTGTGTCTGTACATGTGTGTGCCTGTGCATGTGTTAGTCTCTGTGTTTGTGTGTGTCTGTGTATGTGTGTCTCTATGTTTGTATATGACTGCGTGTGTGTCTCTGTGTTTATATGTGTGTGTGCGTGTGTGTCTCTGTGTTTATATATGTGTGTGTCTCTGTGTTTGTATATGTGTGCATGTGTGTCTCTGTGTTTATATATGTGTGTCTCTGTGTTTGTATATGTGTGCGCATGTGTGTCTCTGTGTTTGTATATGTGTGCGTGTGTGTCTCTGTGTTTATATATGTGTGTGTCTCTGTGTTTGTATATGTGTGCGCATGTGTGTCTCTGTGTTTGTATATGTGTGCGTGTGTGTGTCTCTGTGTTTATATATGTGTGTGTCTCTGTGTTTGTATATGTGTGCGCGTGTGTGTCTGTGTACGTGGTCGTGGGGATGACGCACCTTTATCCCTTGTGTCCGGCTCAGGGCAGGACTGTGGCCTCGGCTCTGCAACCCTTGCAGCAGCCGGGCTCCTCGCTGCTCAGCCCGTCGCCCGGGCCCCGTGTGCTGATGCGCAGGGACGGCCTCCACTGAGGCGTGAACACGTGTCCTCGTGGGAAGTAAAGTGGGGAAAGTAGGAGGAAGCGGTTCTCCAATGAAAATATCGGTGGAGCCAGAGCTCCCCTCCCGGCCAACGCCGTGAGCCGGGCGGGAGGAGCTCCGCGCGCCCAGGGCTCCCCCCTCTGACCGATGCTCTCGCCTTCACTGCCTGGCGCCCTCGGGCCGGGGGCCAGCAAGGCCGCTTTCACCTCCCGCCACGGAAGGACCACTGAACGCCAATAACTGTGCTCGCACTGGCTTTACTTTAAAAAAATACATTTAAAAATATATAATAATGTAATAAAATAAAACGTATTTAAAGTAAAAATACGTGTCACACTGGCTCATAGGTTGATGCTCCACCGCGGAGCCGCGCCAGCGCCTGGCTTTCCTTTGCTACTTTACTTTCCCGACGACGGTCAGGACAGGACCAGCCGAGGAGGAGACGGGGACGCGAAGGCGCATGGCGACCGTCTCGCACCTCCCTCAGGACGCGCCACTGGCCGGGGACAGCCAGCCTTTCGCAAATGCCTCGTTTTCATTCCCGGCGGGAAATGCATCGTCATGACTGTCTTCATTGAATATTTTGTTGTCGACAGCATTTTGATGGGTCTCGTCATCTCTCTGTGCGGATGTCTCACGGCCACTCCAGGCCCTGCCCGTGCACCTTTTGGGTTAGTAACTGTGGGTTATCGTGTGTGTTCCGTACCTTCTAAATGTGTGTGCGCAAATCGTCCCTCATGGGTTCACCGAGCACATTTCGGGTGTTTTAGAAATTCCTGGTACCGACTGACAGACGACGTTCAAAGGCGTGAGTCCCGGCCTCTGGCGGATGTGACCGGCCTGCCCACCTGGCCCAGAGCAGGTTCGTTCATTAACACTTAGCTAAAGGCGACGCGTTACTTTGCATCAATCAGTACAGGTTTACCCACAAATCCTGGACGCAGGAATGGAATGGTCACATTTCATATTAAAGGAGCCACTTTATCCCCAGGATCCTGAATGAATTAGAAAGACAAGGCGCAGACAAAGAAATAATTTCCACAGCTGCTCCCATTGTTCAGTCATGGGGTCGAATGAATTTCAGATTTTAATGGAATAAAATGGTCCCAAAACCCTTGTAATGCCCGGCCAGTGTGGCTCAGTGGTTGAGCATCACCCTAGGAACCAGGAGGGCACAGGTTTGGTTCCCGGTCAGGGCACAGGCCTGGACTGTGGCTCGATCCCCCGTGTGGGGCGTGCAGGAGGCAGCCGATCCATGACTCTCATCATGGATGTTTCTCTCTCTCCCTCTCCCTGCCTCTCTGAAATCAATAAAAACATATTTTAAAAAGTCTCCATAATGAGAGTCGCATCACTGAGAATGTTTTCAGTCCCCGCGTGGGAGCCACGCAGACCCCGAGTCCTGACGTGGTCGCTCGGGGCTGAGTGTGGCGTCAGCTCAGCTCCGGGGCTCAGGTGCCGGTTCCAGCGAAGGCGAGAGGGCGGCTGAGCTGCGCTCGTCAGGGGGAGACGGGCAGGGGGACCTCCCGACAGCGAGGCCCACGCCCCTCCCTCCCGGGCAGACCGATGATCGCAGTGTCTGGGCACGCGGCCGCCCCGGCCGTGCTTCTGTGTGTGTCTGCCTCCCGGCACAGGGCCCCGGCGAGAGCCAGGCCGCCTCCCTCCAGCAGAGGCGAAAACCACAGAAACAACGAGACCTTTGGGGGAGTTTTGACATCCTTCGTTCCCTTAAGTTTTGGGGGTGACAGACGAGGCCCCAGGCCGGCCAGCTGGAGTCACCAGGGGCGGCTGCTCGTCAACGCCAAGCTCCACCTCACGGGCATGCTCCGCTTTTTCTTTAAAAAGTATTTTTAAAAACTGGTTTCAGGGAGGAAGGGAGAGGGAGGGAGAGAAACATCAGTGATGAGAGAAAATCATGGATCGGCCGCCTCCTGCACACCCCACACTGGGGATGAGCCCACAACCCGGGCCTGTGCCCTGACCGGGAATCGAACCGTGACCTCCTGGTTCGTAGGTCGACGCTCAGCCACGGAGCCACGCGGCCGGGCTCAGCAAATCCCCTGGACGGTCTCATCCTCAGGGTGGACGGTGTGTGCCCTGAGCCTTCGGGGTTATAGCAGAGAGCCATTTGCTTTATGTCACTCGGCACTTTTTGACTATCCGTGTGCTCTGGTCTTTAAAGACGTCCGCTTTTGGTAAATCCTCTGTCCCTGTCACTTGTCCGTGTTTCCAGCTGCGTGTTTGTTGTTTGCTTTGAGGAGCTATTTATTTAAAGCATTTTTTCTCTCTGAATACATCGCAGATATCCCCCAGGATTCCTTATGCTCATGTTGTTTCTATTAAAATGTGAAAATTTCGCTTTTCCTTTTTATTTATGTGTCTTTTCCTTTCCCCCTGTGCCTTCCCCAACAATCTCACGCTGAGCGATTCTGTCCGCTTTCCGACGTGAATGTGTTAGCGACACCTCAGCAGATGGCTTGGATTTGGGTGGAAAGAAGCTGAAAAAATGTTAGAAAGAATGACATCAGTGAGGAATCTTTTCCAGCCCCGTGTTGATGATTCAATGGCTCAGCATCTGTAAGGCCTGAATTTATGATCACATGGAAGTCGCACGCGGACGCTGGGGCGGGGCGTTGGGGCGCTCCCGGGCACAGCTCACACCGGAACGTGCCAGCTCCAGCTGCTCTAGGTGGTCACTTAGACGGGGGCCTCGGCGACAGTCGCCCGGCCTGGCCTCCGGAGGTTTATCGACGCTGTGCCGCCGCCGCGTCTCCAAAAGAAAACGCCAAGAAGGAAGAACGAGGTCGCGAGGAACCCCGAGAGCGAGCGGCTTTCACATCACAGAGCAGGCGGCCGGCCGAGGAGCCAGCGCCCGCGCCAGCGTCTGCCCTCCGGGCGTCAGCACTGCTGAGCCATCGCCTCTCGGGGGGCTGGCTCCCCACCGACAGCGTCCAAGCACCACGCAGCCGCTGGTCCTGCTCGCTCGGAGCCTGAGCGCGGCTCGCTGTCTCTGGTCGGCGAGGAGACCCCCCGCGGGGAGCGGGACCGCCACACGCGATTCCTTCGTCCCGAATGCACGCGCGTTCAGGTCACGCAGAGGCAGGCCGGCGGCGGGAGGGGCGGCGCCTGTTTTCCTGCGACCACACGGATGGGAAGCGCTGGCTCACGCAGGCGGCTGGTGAGGTCCTCGCGACGAGGACATGCCAAGCGGGTGCTGCCGCAGCGACTCACTACCTCCCGCCACCCTCCCTGAACGGGACGGCACCTCCGTCTTCTCCACGCTCCGAGGAGCGCTTCTGAGAAACGGGGAACACTTCACATCTGTGATTTGGGCTGAGTCTGTCCTCATTTCGGAGAATGAGGAAGAGGAGGAAGTGCCCTTGCTGCCCAGGAAACAGCGCCTCCTCTGGCCTTCCTGGGAGTGGGACCCGCATGAGGATGTGCGTCACAGGAGTTCGCCTGGTTCCGTATTAATTTACACGTTAACACCTCCTCTGCCACCCCCGTAGGAACAGCCAAACATTGTCAGGGCTGCGGAGAGAATATTCTGGAAAGGCGGTTTGAATTTACACACATCAGGTATGTGCACTGGAGTGTCCACAGTCTTGCGTGTCCCTGTACAAATTAAGGCTAGAAGATCTTTTGGTTTTAAGGTATTTTGAGCGATCTTAGGGTACTTGTAGGGAAAAGGCCAAATCGTTAAGGCATGCCTTGTCTGTTATGTTCTAAATAAGTAGTTGCTCTAGTTTTGATTTAAAAGTTATTGAGGAAAGAGATGGATTAAGGGAGGATGTGATCTGAGATTTAGAATATTAATACCAGGGAACACGGACAGATGTACCAAAGAGAGGCTTTGGGCTGACGAGAGGCAATATGCTTCCACCGCATCTGCACAGACGGAGCTTTAAGGAGATGGTTCTGTTGCTGATGCTTTTTTTTTCTTTTTTTGCACAAAGGTCGGCAGGCTTCTTACTGCAGAGAACGGGGCCGGAGAGGCTCTGAAACACGGACGGGAGGCGGGTCCAGACGGCCCTGCGTCTCCTCGCACCGGCCCGCGGCTCCCGATGAGCCGTGGCCCCCGCGTGCGAGGAGACCCGCCGGCTCCCGCTGACCCGCGCCCTCGGCTGTAATTTCTTTCGCGCACAGAACAGACTCACCCTCTGGGCGGAGGGCGAGGGGCCGCGGGAGCCTGCGCTGCTGAGGGGTCACCGCTCAGGGACGCCTGCCCGTGTGGCAGACTCAGGACAGACGGTGCCCGCCCCGCTGCCCGGCCCAGAAGGGGGCGTCTGGGGAGATGCTGCTCGGTGAGGTGTGTGCCAGGAGCTCGGCTCCAGGACTCGACTCGGTGTTGCTGACGGGGCTCCTGGAGGCCCGTGGGGAGAGTGAGGTGGTCGGGGCAGCCACACGCGCGTTTGCTGCGAGGAGCCCCGCCTTTGGCGACAGGGCATGTGGATGTGAACATCATCCTCGCGCTGCGCCTCCGGTTTCCTCCCGTCCCCAGCCTCTGGGTTCATGCTGGAATCCCAGAATGAAAAAAAAAAGCCCTGGCCGGTGTTGCTCAGTGGGTAGAGCGTCGGCCTGCAGACCAAAGGGTCCTGGTTCCATTCCCGTCAAGGGCACGTACCTTGGTTGCAGGCTCCTCCCTGGCCCGGGCCCTGCTCAGGAGGGAGGAGTTGGGGGGGGGCACGGGGAGGCAACAAATCGATATGTTTCTCTCACATCGATGTTTCTCTCTGTCTTTCTCTCTCCCACTCCCCGCCCCCCCCCCCAAAAAAAGAAAAAGAAAATCAATGGAAAAGTATTCTCGGTGAGGATTAGCAACAAGAAGTCAGTAAGAAGTCCCAAGAGGCACATGGAAATCCTGAAATAATAGCTATGAACGAAACGTCAGCCACAAACGGCATCATGAAAATTAACCAAAACGGGCAGAAAAGGTGAAAAAGGAAACAAGGACAGAAACAAGGACAAACTGGGCACACGGCAGACGTAAACGTCATCCCGTCAGGACTTACCCAGCGAAACGGGGCGAACACCGTTAAAGTCAGAGGTTGTCAGTTTGGAGGTAAAGCGAGGCCCCCCGCCCCCCCCCCCGCCCCCCCCGCTGCCTCCGGGGACCCAGGCTCACGGTCGGACACGCCGGGCGGGGAGGTGCCCGGACCAGGGACTCGGGAGCTGGGAGCTGCTGAACCCCGACACGGCCCGTCCCGAGCGAGGGGCTTCCGGGCGCAGCCTCGTCGCAGATAAACAACGGCTCCTCAGGGGGCTCCATGTCCCAGACGCGTTTGGAGCGGTTCCTGCAGAGTCAGCTCCTCCCTCGCGAGTGGGACCCGGTTCTGGTGATATTTTGAGAAAAATGGCCACACAGGAGCCCCACGGTCAGAGGCGCAGGCATGTGTCTCCGTGCATTAATCCAAACCGGTCCACCTCTGGCTCCCGGATTTTGCTAATTTTTAAAAAAAATTATCTATTTTTATTGATTTCAGAGAGGAAGGGAGAGAGAGAGAGAGAAACATCAAAGATGAGAGAGAGTCATTGACTGGCTGCCTCCTGCACGCCCCTACTGGGGACCAAGCCCACAACCCGGGCCTGTGCCCTGACCGGGAATCGAATCCGGGACCCTTTAGTCCACAGGCTGACATGCTATCCACTGAGCCACACCGGCCAGGGCTGATTCTGCTGATTTTTAATCAAAGTTTTTAAAATATTTTGGAGCTAAGCCATCAACACCGTTGACATGAAGCGATTGGTGGAGGCCTCGGCCACGAGGGAGCCCCGCAGGGTGGTCACTTGTGGCGGCCCCTTTAAGACGAGAGCTGGCTGCCCCTCCGCAGCCGGGTGACCTTCACCTTCCATTCTGACGCGAGGGCGGCAGCAGGACGCCTTCTTCCTCGCAGTGGAGATGGGACCCGTTTGCAGCCTCCGCCTTGGACGAGAGCTGCCGTGTTTCACAGACGCGGCCCAGGTGGCGACCAGCCGCCTCGCAATCGCTCCTCCTGGGGGCGGTCCCCGCCGCTGACTCCACTGGGGAACCGACCAGGCATCCCTGGCCCACGCCCAGCTGCTTGGCTGATGTGTGCATCGCGTGTAAACTGGAACATGTGTGGACGTGAACACGGGAGGGGCGGAGGGAGGTCACGGCTTCGGGGGACGCGTTCAGATGGAGGCTGAGGCTGGAGCGGCCGGATCCCCACTCCCTCAGCGGCGCATTTGATTGGCGTCCAGCCTTCTCTCCTGTGATGCCAACACTGGCGTCCCGCCCCCTTCCACAGCTGATGTGCCGTGAGAGACAGCGGGGTCTCCGAGCCCTGCAGGACCTGCCCACCACCTGCCATGTCAGGGCCGCTGTCTGGGCTCCCACTGCCCCCGCCCTGAGGACAGCCCTCAACTTCAGGGTGGGCCAGCGTCACCCCCACGCACCTGCACACCCACACACACAGGTGGCCCTGACGACACCACGGAGCCCACCAGCCGGGGCTAAACGTGTGCATTTTTGATAGAAAACAAAATACAACAAGGGGTTGTGGTAGCTCCCGCTTTTAGGAAGTTCAGTGTAGACATAGTTCATTAAGTAGCTGACCTTGCTGCCACCACGGTGACATGGCGATTCATTCTGTATTTTCCTCAATGTTTGGGATGCTGATGTGGGAGGGACTTGGGGTTTGGGAGGAGAGAATGAGAACTTTCTCATCAGAATATTTGCCTTTTTTGGGGGTGGATGAATAACTCAGCATTTGGTGGATGAATGATAGCAGAGGGCAAATGAATGACTCAGCATGGGAGGATGAATGACTCAGCATGAGTGGATGGATGACTCAGCATTTGGTGGATGAATGACTCAGCATGGGAGGATGAATGACTCAGCATGAGTGGATGGATGACTCAGCATGGGTGGATGAATGATTCACACAGGAATTCTGACTCCCGCCTGTGTGCCCTGCTCACTTTCCAGGCCCGGCTTGTGTTTCCCGGCTCCCTGCCCCTCCCGCCTCTCCGGGCCTCCTGGCGCCTCCTGCTGGGGAGCTGGGCGCACAGTGATTGACGGGAAGGACTGCCTCTTGCTCTGCCTGGAGGACACGCCCCTCCCGCAGCGGCCTCGCCTTGGCGACGGGCCAGACGGTTTCTGTTAGAGAAACAGGTTCCTACAGGTAATTCCACCAACGCGGACCGGGAATGTTACAGTTAAACTGCCTGACTGTCCCCACCGCCTGCCGGTGACGCATTCCTTACGCACTTTCCCTCAACCCAGGACTATGAAACCTGCTGAACGCTTACCGGAGGGAACTGAAAACTGTAAAAGCTTCGGTATTTCACAGCCCCATCCAGCCCCTCTCTTCAGAAATGAGAGTAAATTCCTCCTGGCAGAAAGGGAAGCCAGAGGGAAGGGAGGTTGGCCCCGGGTGGGAATCTGGGCTCCTCCGAGTTCCAGGACACGGCCTCCCTCTCAGGAAGGTCACAGGCTCTCCTGTGGAAAATGGTCTCCAGACTGACAATCCCTGAGGACAGACACCTGCTTGGGTCCCACCAGGGGCCGCCCTCAGCACAGACGGACCGACCGGCTTACTCAGCTCACGGGCAGTTTGGGGAGCATGCCCGCCTCACCACCCGCTGTCCTGGGGTCAGAGGGCAGAGACGACAGGGACATGGGGCGGTATAGACCCCGAAACAGAAGGTCTCGGGCTCCCAGCCTCGTCCCAAACCTGCCGGCAAGTCCTGGGCATGGTCTGGACGCCACCCCGAATGCGCGAAGGAGCAGAGGCCGCGTGGAGGGGGCGCAGGCGAGATGGGCTTCGACCGGGGCTGGCAGGACGTGGCCCACAGTCACGAGGAGACGCCCAAAGACTTTCTTCTCTCCCACGAGGAAATTCGAACGGCCACACATGATGAGATGCTTCTAAGGAAGAGGTAAAGGGTGGGGGAGTCCGCGTTCTTTAAGGCAGCGGTTCTCAACCTGTGGTTGCGACCCCTTTGGGGGGTCAAACAACCCTTTCACAGGGGTCGCCTAAGACCATCGGAAAACACATACATAATCACATATTGTTTTTGTGATGAATCACTGTGCTTTAATGATGTTCACTTTGTAACAATGACATTGGGGGTCACCACAACACGAGGAACTGTATTAAAGGGCCGCGACATTAGGAAGGTTGAGAACCGCCGCTTTAAGGTCTTTATAACGTATGCTAGAGGCCTGGAGCACAGAATTTGTGCATGGGGTGGGCTCCTCAGCCCGGCCTGCACCCTCTCCAATCATTTCGGGGAAAAACTAACACGCACTGCGGACAAATAAGCTTCTCCTTACAGTTTTCCAGCCCCTTTTTCTGATGAGGGGGCAGGGCGCATGGAAAGCAACAGAAGGGAGAGCTGGGAAGGGTAGTAAAAAAGCTGCCCTGGTCAGTTGGGCTCCGTGGATGGAGCATCAGCCTGTGGACTGAAGGGTCTGGGGTTCGACTCCGGTCAGGGGCACGTGCCTCAGTGGCAGGCTCCTCCCTGGCCCGGGCCCTGGTCAGGCTCATGCAGGAGGCACCCGTGGCTGTGTTTCTCTCCCCTCGATGTTCCTCTCTGCCTTGTCCTGCCCTCTCGTCCCCTCTCCCTGAGAATCAGTGGGGGAATCTCCTGGGGGAGGATTGAAAAGCAACAAAGGCAGGTCACACGCGCGGCGGAGGCCACAGCGGAACCGGCCACGGGCACCGGGCGCGGACGCGAGGTGCTGACTGTCCCTCCCCGTTCTGCGCCCTGAGCCTGGGGCCTCACTTCTCCACGTCTCGCCTGGCACGACGGCCGCAGGACCGAGGGGACTTTCACGGGCGAGTCCAGGGCGTGGACACAGGAGTCGCCGAGAACATCAACACCTGACGTGCCCACGAGCCCTGCCCTCGAGCTGTATTCTCACCCGCGTCACGGCGGCGGGAGGCAGAGAGGCAGTGCCATCCACAGAGGACGGGGAGGGACTGGGGGCTCAGACGGAGGCCTGTCTCCCCCGGAACCGAAGCTCTGACGACCACCTCCTCCAAACCTACCCAGAGCCCCGTGGCTTCCTCCTCGGCCACCCCCATCGCGCGTCACCCCCAAGCTCAGAGCGAGGCTTGAAGCAAACCAGCAGAGCCGGGACCCAAAGCCGTTCCCCGTTTCCGGTTTCCCCAGAAGCACCCGTCTGTGTTTCGCCGGAGCCATTTCAGATTCCCACTGTGTCGCCTGGTTCTCAGAACAGAAAAGCCTACGGCAACCGCGTCATCACACCCACTCGCTGCCGCTGACGCGAACCCTCCGCTGCCCGGTCCCTGCGACCGCGTTAGACACGCCGTCGGGAAGGGGAGACACAGTCGGGGACAGCGAAATCGCATCTCGCGTGTGCTGCGCCCAGATGTATTCTCCATGGCTTTGAGGTTGTTATATTTCCCATAAAATTGATCTCATGTAGGCTGTTCCGGTGAATTTCACAACTAATGCAGTTACCCCGTGGGGAGGGAGGGGGGGGACGTGCCCCGTCCCCGAGAGAGCGTGGTCCTGGCGCGTCACCGCTTACGGGGGATTGGACCGGGGCGTGGGGAGCTCACGTGCGGAGGGGGCGAGAATGGGGGGAGTGCTCTTCATTAGCGGCCGTGTTTGGCCGGGGATTTCGGAGTCAGCACTGGGAGGCGTGGGAATTGAATCAGAAAGGCCCCCCGAAGCCGGGAGCTGGCGTGTGACGGGCGGACTTGAGCATTGCTAAGAGCAGGCAGGGAGCCGCCGTGAGCAATGGGGTCGAGGCACCGGCTGTGGGTTCTGTCTCCGGGAGGAACAGCCACACGCTGGATGACGTGTTATTGTCCACGCTGAATGCCTCCGAACATGCGCACATGCTCTCTGTCCCGGCTTGTGTGTTTAAATATATTTTTATGGATGTCAGAGAGGAAGGGAGAGGGAGAGAGAGAAACATCAGTGAGAGAGGATCACTGATCGGCCGCCTCCTGCACGGCCCACACTGGGGATGGAGCCCGCAACCCAGGCAGTGCCCTGACCGGGAATCGAACCGTGACCTCCTGGTTCATAGGTCGATGCTCAGCCACAGAGCCACTGAGCCACTGAGCCACGCCGGCCGGGCTGTAGCAGCATTTTGATGCCAATCTACTTCTATCAGCCTTTGCTGTCGGCACAGTTTTCGATAACTTCACGTGGTGTGCGTGTGTGGGGTGTATGTGGTGTGTGTGCATGTGTGTGTGTGTGGTGTGTGGGCTGTGGTGGGGTGTGTGCACATGTAGATCAATCCTCTAAAGGAAAGGAAGGCCCAGGCCCGGCCCTCGTGCTCCCGTTGGGCCCTAAAGGCTGAAGCGGGTCCGTTTTCTCGGAAGCCATCGTGCGTCCGGGACAGTGTTTGGGTCGCGTGGTGTCCTCTCCCTTCGAGAGTCATGAGCTTCGAGTGGCCGCGGGCCAAGATCCGACTGAGAGGAAGGCCGGGCCCGAGTGTGAGAGCAAAGCCAGCCCCTGTGCCTTCCCGGCAGTGAGCACGGCCACGTCCCCGGAGGCCACAGAGCCGCCCGGTGGCCGCACCTGACCCGGCCCGGCTCCTCTCGGGGGAGCAGGAGGAGGAGGCCCTGCAGCCGCACACACACACACACACACACACACACACACACACACACACACACGGGGCCTCGCGTCTCGCTCTGAGGCACAGACGGCGCTTCTCCAGGACCCGCTGCGGACGATGCCATCGCCCAGAGGACGCCCCGGGGCGGCAGGCGGGACGCAGGTCCTCCCAGGCCCTCGGCCCCCAGAGACCTCTCCTCGTGTGTCTCCCCAGTCACCCCGTGGCCCCGGGGGGAAGGTGTGTGGCCTGTGGCCGAGCCCTGCTCTCACCGCGCCTCCTCCTGCCTCCAGCTGAATTTCGGGGAAAAAGGCAAAACAATCCCTGTGATGTCGTCACTCTGCTGTTGGGAAAAGGCTCCTGCCCCGGGGACTGGGCGCCCCGTCTCCTCTCCCTCCTCCTGAGAGCCGCTAGGCCGGGAGCTGGCGCCAGCAGCCAACAGGGCGCGGTCCCCGGGGCTGCAGCCGGGGTAAGGGGGGGGGAGGGAGGGGGGTTGCCAGGTGCCAGTCTGCTCTCCCGGAACGCTGCTCCTCAGCTCGGCTGGGACCCGGGCGGGGCGCCCAGCATCTGCCTCCCCCTCCCCCCCCCCCCCCGCTCCCCTCCCTCTGCCGCCTCCTTCACCGGCCCCGACGGGCAGACGGGCATGGGTGGGAGTGAAGGGAGTGATTAGGAGCAGGGCCGGGTGCCAGCCTAGGGGGCAGTGGGATCCCCGGTTTTGGACGGAGCCCCATGGTGCAGCGGCTGGGTTGTTGCCATGGTGACCCCCCAGGGGAGGATGGTGCAACCTGTCAGCCTTGCAAAGCCTCAGTCTTGAGTTCAAGATGATGCCGCAAGAACGACAAGGCTAACACCACGGCCCGGAACTTTCTAGAAGTTACACCCGTGAGCTCACCTGTGCGAGTCCCTGTGCGTGGGAAGGGTGGGGCAGACGGTCCGACTGGCTGACCCCCCCACCCCCCGGAGTGGAACGCGTGGGATCTGAGTTCAACGCCCTGAGCAGAGATGCGAGGGAGGCCGTGGAGACCGCACCCCAGACGCTCCACGGATCTGGGGGAGAGAATGATGCTCCGAAAAGGATCCTGAGCCCCGACCTGCCCCCGGGGGCCTGTTCGGGGTCTGACGAGCCCCGCATCCGTTGCTGGGTGAGCAGTGAAGTCGGGGAAAAAGCCCGGGCGGAATGCGGGGCACGGGGTCCCTCCCGCGTCGCCGAGCGGCTCACGCTGTTTCACGGAAACGCTGCTGCCGCTTCGATCTGGGGACGAAGATGGATCATCCGCAGTGGACTCGCTCTGAGCTGTCACGTGCACGTCTGTGGGATCGGAACCCGTGAGGGTCAGGGTTAGGGTTAGGGTTAGAGTTTAGTGTTAGGTTTAGGGTTAGGGTCAGGGTTAGAGGGGCCATTGTGGAGCAGGTGGGGCTGGACGGAGGCGGCCACGTCTGTTCACATAACGTGATCTCAGGGAGGGGAACCAGCTCCTGACTCCCTCCCTCCTGAGAGCTGAGGTCGGAGAACCGCGGTGCTCAGAGGAACACACACACACACGCACACGTACACACGCACACACACACACACACACACACACGCACGCACGATTGGGACGCATTCACTCCTAAACCTTTGGCTCACTAAATGGGCTGAGCCAAATGCTCAGTGACTAAGCAGCCAAATACTATTCATTCGTTTGTCCGCCATGGGAACCAGCTGGGGAATCCATGCCCAGAGCATGGAAGAGTGAAATGAATTTCAAATAAAAGGAAACAACAGGAAAATGTAGCCCGGACAGCAGGGTTCAGGGGCTGAGTGTCGACCTAGGAACCAGAAGATCACGGCTCAATTCCCGGTCAGGGCACAGGCCCAGGTTGCGGGCTCCATCCCCAGTGGGGGGTGTGCAGGAGGCAGCCGATCCATGATTCTCTCTCATCACTGATGTTTCCATCTCTCTCGCCCCCTCCCTTCCTCTCTGAAATCAACAAAAATATAAAAAAAAGAGGAAGAAAATGTGAAAAGGTCGAAAAGCTGTTTGTTAGAAACAGAAAGTGAGGGTGAAGGGAAATGGGACCCTCCCCGCTCATCCCACGGCCACCTCCTCACTCGGCCGCGGTGTCCCCCGCGCACCGCCTCCAGGCTCCGCCACGTCGGCGGGCCGCCCCCCAGTGCCCGCTGCTCCCGATGGCACAGAGCCGCTGGGCCCTCATGTCCTCTGGGCAGGATGGAAGGGAGCAGCCCACTTTACAAATGGCCTTCTCCCTGCCCTGTTACTGGCTGCGCATGCATTCAAGATGGGACTTTGTGCACAATCATCTGCTCATAACGTTCTTTTAAAACATGGTCTCAGTCATTACCCCTGAATTAAGAACAAGTCTCCATTCTTTTCCCATCATCTTCCTCCAGTGAACAAGCCCTCACCCAGTCATACGCTCTTCCGAGAAGATGAGGATGACAGTCTTTCGGGCTCATTAGGCCTGTGGTGCAGGCTCCTCGTAGCCGTTCCTCCTCGATCTCCGGGGCAGCACACAGCACGGCAGCTATCAGGCCCATCGATGGTGCCGCACTCACCGCGAGGGACCTGTTGGCTGCCGTCACCTTGGCAGCAGGTTCAGGGGAGGAAGTGGGCAGGAACTAGAGAGGAAATGGGAAACCTGAGTCGTATTTTTTTAGGGGAAGATTTTGGTTTGAAATTACCAGGTCCTCCGAGAGTCACGATTTGCACATGGCCAGGCCTGTAAGAAATTTTATGAATGACAACAAGAGGGCCCAGGGAGGAGGAGCAACAAACGCTTTGAGGAATATGATACTTGGGTACATGTTTCACGC
Organism: Myotis pilosus; assembly: GCA_036010255.1. Classification (NCBI taxonomy): domain Eukaryota; kingdom Metazoa; phylum Chordata; class Mammalia; order Chiroptera; family Vespertilionidae; genus Myotis; species Myotis pilosus. Next base: position 971,590 of record JASKON010000016.1, read on the forward strand.
TCTGGTCCAAGTGCCGTGTCTCATCTCACATGTGGTGCCGTGGCTCCTGACACAGCCTCCCATCATGCCCCGCTCACTACCTTCCCCTGCCTTCCGATAACGGCCCACCATCCTGAGACAAAACACTCCTAACAAGGGGGCAATGAGCCTCGGATCGCTCATAAGTCAAAAAGACCGTGTCTATTTCAGACTCACAATGAACAGACCCTGCTACAGCGGGTATCTCATTCACCATTTCATATCAGCATACTGGCATTCAAAATGCTGACTAAAAGCTAAAACTGACGGTAAGCAAAAATCAGGGCCAAACCAGAACACTAACACTAACTCTAGCATTCACCCTAGCCCTAACCCTAACATTAACCATAAGCCTAGCCCTAGCCCTAACCCTAACCCTAACCCTAACCCTAACCCTAACCCTAAGCCTAACCCTAACCCTAATCCTAGCCCTAACCCTAGCCCTAACCCTAACCCTAACCCTAGTGCTAACCCTAACCCTAACCCTAACCCTAACCCTAACCCTAGCAACCCCTAACCCTAACCTCAACCTCAGCTCTAGCCTAGCCTAACTCCTAACTCCTAACTCCTAGCCTCAACCTCAGCCTCAGCCCCAGCCCCAGCCCTAACCCTAACCCTAACCTCTAAGCTTCAACCTCAACCTAACTCCTAACCTAAACCTAAGCTTCAACCCTAACTCCTAACCTCAGCCCTAGCCTCTAGCTCCTAACCCTAACCTCTAACCCTAGTGCTAACCCTAACCCTAACCCTAACCTAACCTAGCCCTGGCCTGGCCTAACCCTAACCCTAACCCTAACCTAACCTGGCCCTAACCTGGCCTGGCCCCAGCCCCAGCCCTAACCCTAACCCTAACCCTGGCTCCTAACCCTAACCCTAACCCTAACCCTAACCCTAACCCTGGCCTGGCCTAACCCTAACCCTAACCCTGGCTCCTAACCCTAACCCTAACCTAACACCTAACCCTGGCCTGGCCTGGCCTAACCCTGGCCTAACCCTAACCCTAACCCTAGTGCTAACCCTAACCCTAACCCTAGCCCTAGCCCTAACCCTAACCCTAACCCTAGCCCTAGCCCTAACCCTAACCCTAACCCTAACCCTAACCCTAGCCCTAACCCTAGCCCTCACCCTGTTGGAAACCCTCTCTCACCCTCTACCTGGTATTTCCTCCTCATCTTGGAGAATGGCTCTGGTGTTCTTCCATTTCCCTGCTCCCAGGACTCGTCGGCCCTGCACCGCCTCTGTGGGGGCAGAGGCCGCATTGGGATGGTGGGATGTCTCCCTCGGTTTCTTTACAAGCCAGCAAGTTCTCCAAGGGGAGGCAACTTCTTCCCCTGCTCCCAGGGCCGAGGTTCCGAGCAGAGGACCCGTCACAGTGCGTTTAGATCTGACCTTCAATGGTCCTGGCACAACCTCCCCCCGCCCCCCCTTCACTCCCGTTCGCTGTAATCAGATAGCTTCCCGCTGTGGGAGCTGAACCGTCTCCAGGTGTGAGAACACGCCCCTGGCCAGACGCTGAGGCCTGCGGGGGGTGGAGGGGTGGGGGTGGGGAGCCCACAGAGGATGGGGCTGGCCTGCCCAGCATGGCTCAGTGGTTGAGCATCGACCTATGAACCAGGAGGCCACGGTTTGATTCCCGGTCAGGGCACAGGCCCGGGTTGTGGGCTCCATCCCCAGTCGGGGGCGTGCGTGAGTCAGCATTCCTAACACATTGCATCACACCTGGTATTGATAACCATTTAAAGGTTAGAATGAAATACCCAGTTACATGATCAATATTTGAGATCGTTTATATTTCCATTTTTAAAAAATAGTGGCTTAAGGGGAGTGAAATTACTCTTCTAGGTTGTCAGTAAAATAAAAACCAAAATGATTTATGTGAAAGGAAACAAGCATTAACATACGTGCATATTTGTGCACACAATATAAAACATTGCCATTTGGCTCAACAGTTGAAACCAGCATGTTTTGTCTCCGCCTCCTGGGCTCTGGTGGTAATTATTTAACATCAGAGTCACAGTGCCTGAGTAATTGCTTGTCCTAATTGCTTTAGGCAATGAGCTATTTATCCCTTTAACAGCCAATCTTTCATGAGCAGAGTCACCAGACGGGAATAACTCACACGTTCACTGATGGAGGAATCTTTCTCACGGAGGCTTGTCCGTCAGGGGACCAGGGGCCGGATCAAGGCTGTGAGATGTCCCCGGACATCAGGCCGAGAGGAAGTAGGAGGAAGACTCTCAGGGGGTCAAGGACGCTGAGAGGTCACCAGCCCCTCCTCCGCCCGGGCCCTGCCCTCTCATGGGGCCTGAAGGCAGGGCAGAGGGAGCAGCCAGGTGATGCTGTGGCATCCGGAGATGGGGAGGCGGGCGCACCCATGCCCACGGATATACCTGCGTCTCAGACCAGGGCTGCGCTCGAAGCGAAGGGAGTCCATGCGGAGCTGAGCACGGCTGGCTCTCGGGAGCGCGAGGCAGGCAGACAGACAGACGGACGTGGCTGCGATGAACGGCCGTGTCCCCGGGGCGGCCCCGACATGTGCAGGTCCTCACAGGCCAACAGGACTCTGATGCGTTCCTGTCATTGCCCAGAGAGCAGCCCTCGCCTCGGACGGAGGCTGTGGAAAGCCGTCGCCCCTCGTGCTGGTGGCCACGGACCTCCTCCAGCCCCTGCTCCCTGCTCCCCTTGGCTGGGGGCCAGCTGTGGGCACACCTCGGCCACGTCCACCGGCTCACACCCCCCTCCTCCCCGGGGGACCGCCTGCCACGCAGATGAACCGCCTCGCTGAGCCCTTCCCTCACCGGCCCTGCCCGTGTCTCCGGGGAGCGGCTGGCCTCGCTGTCCCTCCTAGCGGATCTGGGGGTGCCCCGGGGCCAGCCGGCCGGGAGGACGGTGTCCAGCCCCCCAGTCGCTGCCAGGGCCGTCCCCTGAGGTGTAAGGTGACACTCAGGGAACTGCTGCCTCCCCTTCCGTGGGGTGGGGGGGGCGCTGTCCTCAGCTCCTGCTCTGACCGTTAAAACTCCCACAGGCGCCGAGGTCCCCGCTCATGTCGGGGCTCCTATGGCGGTGACTCCGTCGTCCACCTGGCGAAGGCGACTCCCCGGTCCAGGGGCGCGAGAGGGTACAGGGGCGCGAGGGGCGGGCGCCCTGCGAGGAGGCCGGGAGGGAGCGGCGTCGCCTCCGCCCCAGCTCTCCTCCTCCCAGACCCGGGAAGAGGGTCCCCGGCTTCCTCCGGATGAGGGACCGCAGGCCTGTGCACCCCCTGCCCGACCCCTCTTCCAAAGACTCTGTGAGAGGCACCTCGTCGCGTCAGAGTGGGGGCCGGCCCTGCTGTCTGGGGGTGTGGGGCGCCCCAGGAATCGGCACGGGGAGCCCCCTCCCAGCAGGGATGTCAGTGGGAGGTGCCCGGTCAAGGCCGAATTCTCCGCCAGTGGGTGGGCAGCGTGACTCAGCGAAACGCGAAACATGTCTCTTCGCTCAGAAACGCGGCAGAACGGAGGGCAAGTTTCCTACAAACACAAGCCAACCTCAGGGCCGGAGGCAGCCAGCCGGCGGGTGTTTTCTGAGCAGGAAGAGAACAGGAATTCGTACCCGGGGGACAGGGGGGTGCTGGCGCCCCACCCGGGTTACATCTGCCCCACGCGCACGGGCTTGATGACAAAGCAGACGGACTGTAATATACAGCGATTCAGCCGAACGCGCTGAGCCAATGAATCCTGGTCTTTTACGAGCAAAACTCCAGGACGCAGAGGAGGCCTCGCCAGAGCAGCTGCCGTTCCCACCAGCGGATGCACGGCCTCCGCGGCGACGACGGGTTCACTCCTGTCCCGCGAGGCGGGCAGATCCAAACAGGCTCCTCCGTCGCTGATCACCTGGTGGCACGCTGTCCCCACAGTCACCGCAGGGTCCGGGGAGGGGGAGGGGGAGGGGGGACGGGGGGGGGGTGGAAAACAGACGCCCAAACCCGGAGGCTGGGGAGGCCCCCTGCGAACACAAAGCCCGCGCAGGCCAGGAGCAGCCGCCCCTGGAAACGGCTTCGATGCCTGTGGCCATGGGCGCCCACAGCTCCAATGACAGGCGTCCGGACCCTTCCCTTCCTCGGCCTCTCGCTCCTGGGCCTCTGGGGAGAGGCCTGTCCTGCAGGCGCCTGGCTCACCTGGACCCCGTGCCCGCAACCTCCCGTGCGAGGCAGGTCCTGGGGGACGGGACCCCGCCGGCCCCGGCGCTGGGTGTGTCACAGGCCTGCACACACGTCCTGGTGGACACGCACGTTCCAACGCTGTGGTCCAGCGTGTGGCCCTCGAGTTTACGTCTCTGACGCGCTCTCCGCGGGCGTTACGGCTGCTGGTCTGCTCACAGCGCTTGGAGTGGCAGGAACCTAACGTAATGCAAAGCTTCCCAGGCGATTCCTACGTGCAACCCGGTGCCCCTGGTGCAGCCTTTGGGTCACCCCTAGGCGGTGACGTGCGTGCAAATCCACAAAATCCGCCACAAATTAATCCCGCCAATTTAGGCTGCTTTTTCTCATTGAGTTTCATTATATAGGAGATGGTTTGCAGAGAGAGGGTGGTGGGGAGGAAAAGATTCCCTAGACATAAGGAAATACACTAGAATTTTAGAAAAGACACTTAAGAATGTTAAATGGAAAGAAGGGAAGGGGTGACATATCCCCACTTTCAGGCAACATGACAGCCACCCTCCACGTGTCAACCACACGGTGCTATTCCAATAAAGGACTGAACGTGTCCTGCTGGTCAGGGACAACTGGGCAGGGAGGAGGGCGCTATGGAGACAACGAGGAGACCGACCAGCACATAAAACAGCACCCCCCCCCCCACCCGCTGACACAGAAGGAGGAGAGCAGGAGGCGGTGGGGGTGAAATTTGCACAGCGGACACCACAGGGGACAGAACCACACGAGAAAGGACTCGGTCAGCTTGCCCCGGGTTTGCGTCCATCCCCACGCGCCCTGGCTGAGCCCTGGCCCGCTCTCCGAGGAGGAAAACGCCGCCCGCCAGGCCGAGCGCCCCGGGGAGTGGCTGAGCGAGCGGAGGTTCGCGGCGGCAGCGGCCAGGCCCCCGGACGGTGCCGACCGCGGCAGGAGAGACGCCAGCCGGCTGGGCCTCCTGTAACACACGAGCCTGAAAGCAACACAGAGAGGAGTGAGCTGATGGGAAGCAGCTGCAAGACACACTTTAAAAGTCTCTAAAGAAAGAGAATAAAAGCCAAACATTCTCCCACGTGGAGTTCAAAATCTCAGGAAGACAAGAAAAAAAATTAAAAAAATATTTTCTAAACCAGCAGAAAGCGACCTATCACCGGAAGAGAAGTCGGTCAAGAGAGCCAATCACCGGAAGGAAAGAGGCGACGAAATGAGCAGGAAACAACTTTATTTTATTTATATATTTATTTATTTATTTAAAAAATGTATTTTATTGATTTTTTACAGAGAGGAAGGGAGAGGGACAGAGAGTCAGAAACATCGATGAGAGAGAAACATCGATCAGCTGCCTCCTGCACACCCCCCACTGGATAGGTGCCCACAACCCAGGTACATGCCCTTGACCGGTATCGAACCTGGGACCCTTCGGTCCACAGACCGACGCTCTATCCACTGAGCCACACCGGTCAGGGCAGGAAATAACTTTAAAACAGCGACTGCAAATGAGTGCGTAAATTTTCAGAAAGTGAGCGTGATGAGGGAAACACGGAAGATACAATTAATGACACTCACAGAGTTGAAAATATTCGAGATAAAAATATCCCAGACGAAGTACGTTTCGGAATAGACTCTGCAGAAGGAGGGAGCGGGGCCTGGAACGCGTAACAGTGGACGCAGCCGACCTGAGGAAAGAGGGAAAAAGGGTGGAAAACAGACCAACACGACGAGCGAAACTTCGTGACGGGTGGGACAGTGTCACAGGCCGACAAGCACTTACTGTCATACGAAGTTAAGAAAAGAGGAGGAAAGAGGCAGAAAAAGAGTTTTGAAGAAATAATGACAGTTTTTAAAAATGTGTTGAAAACTCGAAACACACAAACTCCAAACAAGGTAAATACTAGGAAAACACTCAGGATTCTAGAAAACGGAGATGAAAAGGCCGTGTTTCAAGCCCCCCCCCCCCGCCCCCCCGTGTGGACCGCTGCCCAGCGAGGCCCTAGAAGGGGTCACATAGAGGTGACATTCGGATCCACCCACGTTAGCAAAGACAGGTGTTTCCATGGACGCCCCGCCGTCAGAGGACTCAGTTTCCCCTTTCGTACGTGCCCTTGCTGTTCGCTTTCCTCAGAAGGTTTCACCTCCAAACCCATCATCCAGGGGCGGGAACTGGTCGTAATGTTGCTTGTCTTATCTCTGCAGCCTTGGGGTGCGAGTGAACCTCCAGCCCCCTGATCGGCCCTGCCCTGTGCGGGACCAGGGGAGGTGCCCCAACCCCCTGACCGACCCTGCTCTGTGCTCGACCTGGGGAGGCGGGGCAGGCACCTAGGGATTGGCCTGCCCTCTGCCACCCGGGGAGCGGGCCTAAGCCAGCAGGGGGTTATCTCCCGAGGGGTCCCAGACTGTGAGAGGGCACAGGTCCAGCTGAGGGACACCCCCCCCCCCCACCAATGCACAAATTTTTGTGCACCGGGCCTCTAGCCAATAAATAATAAAAAAATGCTCCACGCAAAACAGCCAGTTGGCGATGAGCCAGGCCGGATCCTAGCGGCCGCTGAAGGCCACAAGGTGAATGAGCAAAGGCTGGGAATGAGCAAAGGCTGGGAATGAAGGGACAGGCGTGCGATGCAGGAAGTCAGGGAAATAGCCACAGAGCAAACCCAACGGTGGAGGAAACGGAAGTAATGAGCACAGACGCGGAGATTCCTAAAATAGAGAGCAGGTGCCATTCCGAGGGTCGCATCCGGGGGGCACGCGGCGAGGCTCTGGCAGGGCCTGGGGGGCGGTGCGGGGGAGACACGGTGCAGCCGCCCGCCGTGCAGGTGAAACGAGACCCTGCACCACTCTGTGCTTCTGGTTTGGTGGTGATGGGCTCCCTCAGCTCTTTCCCATCTGGGAAGCTCTTTAATGACCTTTAATTTAAATGATAGCTTTGTGGGCAGAGGGCTCTTGCTGTTCGTCACTTTGAATATCCCGTGCCACTCCCTCTGGCCTGCAAAGTTCCTGTTGAGAAATCAGCTGACAGTTGTGTGGGCACTCACTTGTAGGGAACTGCCCGCTTTTCTCCTGCTCCTTTTAAGATTCTCTGTCTTTAACCCTTGGCGTTTAATTACGATGTGTCTTGGTGTGGGCCTCTTTGGCTTCCTCTTGTTTGGGACTCCGGTATTACATGACATGTTGAAGGGTCTTATTTAAGAGGAAGAAGGAAAAAAAGATAAAAACTATGAACAATGAGATGGCAATAAACACATATCTATCCACAATTGAATCTAAAAATCAAAATGAACAAACAAGGAACCCAAAGAACAAAATAAACTGATGAATAACAGGGAACCAGAGGCATGGGGGCCTGGAGCAGACGGACAAAGCTCAGGGGGAGGGGGGGCGGGAGGACCGTAACCAAAGAACGTATCTGCCTGTGTGCCTTCCCCACGGGCACGGCAGGGGGCGAAGGCCTGCGGACCCAGGGGTACCGATTTGTAATCACTAGACAGTAAAGAGCTTTTTATTCTAGAAGACGTCAAATTAGTAAATTTGATAAAATATACAAAAATGGAATCTCCCAGCAAATTTTAATATTAAACACCATTGGTAAAATGAATTGCTGTAATGCATTATTAATGATATAATTAATATTAAAAGTAGAATTTTATGGAGCAAGAAATTAACTTATTTCTTTTTTTATATATATTGATTTCAGAGAGGGAGAGGGAGAGAGCGATAGAAACATCAATGATGAGAGAGAATCACGGATCAGCTGCCTCCTGCACGCCCCCCACTGGGGATGGAGCCCGCAACCCGGGTCTGTGCCCTGACCGGGAATCGATCCGTGACCTCCTGCTTCCTCAACCTCTGAGCCACGGGCGGGGCCACATTACGTATAATCCAGTAAGACAACCTCCAGCTCCAGATGAGGGCACACACGCAGCCGGTCCTCAAAGGATTTGCTCCAAATGGCAGACACGTTGGCCCTGAGTGTGTCCATTTGGGTAAATCCACTTCTGGGGGGTGAGGTGAACTGCACGATGCCCCCGTCCCACCACCGGATCGCGCCCGAATGCGGCAGAAGGATGGGACTAGTTACTGAGGGATGTGGCGGGGCTGGTGCCTTCGCAGGGGAGGCGATGGTGACCAAGGGGCCCCAAGGAGAGACCGCGGCCCCTGCTTCCCCGGATCGGGGGCCCCCGTCACGCTGAGCCGGCTGATTCGGAAGAGCAGGTGCTCTCACCGGCCAGGACAGACCAGGAAGCGGCGCCGAGGCCTGGCCGTGAGCCCGCTCGGAGGAAGGTGTGGGGTCGGGAGCGTGCTCTGGTCCAAGCGGAAGCCATGCCCTCGGAGCCGCTGGGCAGGGCCACCCCGTCACCGTGGGAGACAGACCCGCCCCCGGGGCACCGACCTGCCCGTAGCCCAGGATTCCCTGCCGGGAGCCCGATAGGACACCGCCCAGCCCACGGGAGTTTAGAGGACTCACCCCACACGGCCTGCTTCTATTTCCTTGAAAATCCTCCAGTGTCCGCTCAGGCTCCCACTGCAGATAAAACTCGAACGGAGCCGTCACTGGCGGGAGAACCATTTCGGGGCCCGTGGGGGCACAGCCGGCGGTCTGGGCGGAGCTCCTCTCCGAGCGGCTGCGATACGTTGTGCGGCCACGCGGGACCCTCTGCTGTGCGATGTCACACGAGGGGAGTGAGTGTTGTTACAGGACTGAGGCCGGCCGGCGGCTCAGGCGGCTGCAGAGCTGTCCCTCCGGTCAGGGCGGGCGCCAGCATCAACCAACGGACGCATCAGCAAGTCGAACAACAAACCAGGGCTCCTCCAAAATCAGTAAAAGTAAAAAACATATAAAAAAAGACATGTTGAAGGATATCGATGTAAAGAGACTGTCTCACCATTTCCACAATCAGGTGTAGTCGTAGTCAGTCCTGATCCAAACTATTAGTAAGAGGCTGATCTCACCCCCTCACAACGCGCCCACCATCTTCACGGTCATCATTTATCTCCGAGCGTCGCGTACTTCACAGCAAGGTCCTCAGCTCTGCCTGTGACGAGGCTTAATTTTAAAATAGCTCATTAATCGGCAGTAATGAGATGTGATGAATATTTATGGCCGGTCTCATCTGTGCCTATTAATTTGCGATGGGGTGTCACCGATAAACCCGCCGCCAAGAGATGACAGAGCGGGAAGCGTACGGCCTGAGAGTCCAACGCTCGGTGTGGAGACTGTGTTTCCCGCAGACGAAGGGTCACTGCATCGTCCCCCCCGCCCCCCCCAGCCCCCGGGGAGCCAGTCGTCTCCTCTGCACGCGGTTTACTGCTCTGTCATCGCGCCCCCACCCCCCCTTCCCCGAGGAGGCAGAAGAGCAGGGTTCCCTTCTGCAGAGAGCGGCTGTCTCCGCTTCTAGGCATTGGCTGGAGGGTCGTGTGGATGACAGACCCACGGGAAGGGAAGCTTCCGGAAGGAAGGCCTGGGAAAGGCTGGGGGTCTAGTTCCCGTCGGGGAGCTGAGGCCGACCTGGCACCTCGGAGCCGCTGTGCGTCACGCCTGGTCACCCAGCACTTTATTTCCTTCTCCTTTTTTAATGTATAATTTTTTATTGATTCCAGAGAGGAAGGGAGAAGGAGAGAGAGACAGAAGCACCAATGATGAGAGGGAATCATGGATGGCTGCCTCCTGCACACCCCACTCTGGGGATGGAGCCTGCAACCCGGGCCTGTGTCCTGACTGGGAATCGAACCGTGACCTCCTGGCTCCTAGGTCGATGCTCAACCCACTGAGGCCCGTGGCCGGGCAAGCGCACACTTTCCTAATGGCGCCTTCACTTGGCTCAAAGCAGGACGTGAGGGCAATGACTTCCTCCCAGCGCTTACGACAGAAATGCCCACGTCCACACGGGGGACGTCTGCACAGGGTCCTGGCAGATGAGCCGTGAAGAAAATTCTTTCTTAAACGCCGAGGCCTTCAACCTGTGATCAGTGTGAGACAGACGAAGGTTTCAGTCCTGTGCCACCGAGCCACTCCCTCCACTGCAGTTTCATGTTCGACCCACAACTGAGGCCAGAACCCAGGGACGGGCACACGCGGCCGTGAAACCACGGCCTTGGGCCCTCGCCCCTGGGTATGCGGGGACGTGGCCGCAGAAGGCACAGATCTGGGCTGTGACTGCACAGCAGGGATATGCTGGGCTCATTACTGTGGCCAATTAAGGGACCGACATGCTAATTTATTTTTATTCTGATCTGAAAGATTAAATCAATTGGAAGGAACTTAGGGCCGATTTAAACCGGCGTTAAAGCTCTGGAAAGTCAGCTTTGTGGTGTAATTAAATAATTAATAGGTGCTGCACATTTTCTAATGAAAAGATTAAAATATTCACTTAGACTCTGACAAGTTCAGCAGGAATATTAAATTAGTTTAATCAACGCAAAGAGAAAGGAGACAGAATTGCGGCAGAGATCGCAGGAACTGGGGACGTAGACGGAACGAAGGCGGAAATGAGAGGGAATCCCAGGGAAGGCAGCGCGGAAAACAGGGAAACTGGGGACAAAAAGAAATGAGGAGACAGGAGAGAGGCAGGCGGCCGTTATGACAAAGGCGAGGGCCTGGGCCGCCTGCTGAGAGGCCGGTGGGCGCGGGCACAGGAGAGAGGGCGGGAGGCGGAGTGCACGCCGGGGCCGGGCCACCGTGAGCAGTGGCCGGGGACAGACGCACCCGCAGTAAAACGGAGCAGCCGCTCAGTGAGAAGCAGGTCGGACTTCGCAGCGGAAACCACACGCGGACGAGCAGGCACGTCCCCGGGTGTGACCGTCTCGGTGCCACGGGAGACACGACAGCCAGGCCGCACACGCGCGTCGTCTCCTTGTGGGTCAAACAACACACAGGACGGGGGCCTCTTCTCTCACAACAAGAAAACCGGGTTTAAACTAAGAATAAACTCAAATACGTAAAACCGCCGCGACGCGAACATGAAAATGCTCCTTGAAAACTAAAACAAGCCGCGCAGACGGCCGGCCGCCCCCGTAACACGGGACCGAGGCCACGATGAGAGGAAACAGTTCCCGAGTGGGAGGGGAAAGCAGGGGCGGGTAGAACACCAGGGAAGCCCAGGGAAGACCCGACCGGGCGCATTCGCTTTGGAAACAGGACGAGGGGCCCGGGGCCTTTTATTAAAAACAACCTCCCGGCTCTTTCCACCGAAAGGCCCGAGGAGAGCGGCAGTGGGAGCCGACGGGATTCGATCACTGTTTCCAACCACCGTTTCGAGAAAGGAGCTCAGAGACGTGGAACTCCCAGGACGGGAGGCCGTGCTGCCGGAGGTCTGTGCCCAGCACAGGGTCAGCCGGACCCGAGGGGGTGCCTGCGGGAGGCAGAGCGGTCCCAGGAGGGGCCTCCTCTCGGCCGAACGCGGGACCACGGCGGCCTCGGCGGCAGATGCCGGCATCCCACGCACCAGCCCGACCCCATGAGCCGTCTGCGTGTGCGGCGCCGCGAGGCCGTGGGCTGCAGAGTCCGTCACGCGGCGTCATTACCGTGACAGTGACAGCTGAACGCCCCTCCTGCTTCTGAAGGCCGAGCCGTGGTGGGTCGGTCTCAGTTCACCGGCAAAGGAGCCTCGTTCAGGAAAGCACGGCCGTCAATGTGGAGGCGTTAGGGACATCGTGTGCCGACCCCAGGGGACACGGTCAGTCCGTCCAGGGCCATCCATCATGGGTGGACGCGCAGGTCGGGCACGGAGCATCTGGGGGGCGGGGGGGGGTATTTCCAAAGACCACAGCTGGCCCCGGAGCCACGTGTGAACTGGCGAGGAACACGAACGCCCCCGTCCTGTGGGGCATCCAGCTTGACAGCGTGTCCAGCCGAGCAGCGTAAGTCGGGGGACGCCTGGACCTGGGCCCGGGGCAGGTTCAAGTCCGCCGACCGCGCTGTCTGCGTCCTTCCCCTCCTCGGGCGGCCTGGCTGCGGGGGGAGCTGGCTGCGCTCAGGCCGGGCTCAGGCGTCTGCTGCCTCAGAGCTCGTCCGCATGGGCCACCTCGTGAGCAGCATCGCGGGGAGGCCGCGAGCACGGGGCGGGGGCGCAGCTGCCATGGGCCCGTCCCCCCTCCCCCTCCGTGTCCCCCATCCCCCCCTCCCCTTCCCCATTCCCCCTCCCTCCTCCCCCCTCCCCTTCCCCATCCCCCCTCACCGCTGGGGGCGAGTCCAGACCAGGTGTCCGGAGCCAGGAGCCTCAGCCTCCTCCTTGTGACGGGGGATGATTCCCGAGTTGGGGGGTGAGCTCAGTGAGCTCAGTGAGCTTGTGAAATTCAGCAGACAGTCGGGGAACATTAGAGTCTCCCCACTTTGTCGCGGGGGGTGTGGTCTTTAATAACAGATACCCCAGTCGGCAGCACAACGTCGCGTTTACCAGGGAGGCTCCCCTGGGCGGTCCACCCAGGGATTCAGCGTCTCGCCCTCCGGTTTCAGGGGGAGGCGCGCCCCCTGGTGGATCTGGGAGGCAGGAGGGAATGGAGGGGGGCGCGGGGCAGAGGGAAACCTTCCCAGAGGGTTTGCATGTTCGCCCGGAGCCCTCTTGTCTTCGGTCCGGAGGCCTGGCCTGAGGGACGGGAGGGGCTGCCTGCCGCCCACTGAGCCCGGCCCTGCCCTCCCCTCTGGGGCCGCTGGAAGCTGGCGCCCCGCCCCGGCCCCCCTTTCCCCACGCGCTGCGAGTCTGTCTGCGGAAGGGGATCCGCCTGCACCCCCCGCCCCTCGGCTGCGCTCGGTCGGTCCTCACCTGCTCCCGGCGCCGCGGGGCCTGCCCGGGGCCTGAGGGCCGCGCCCGGGAGACGCGTGTAAGCGGGACGGCTTTCCTCCCTCCGTTCAGGACGGACGGACGCCCGTGTCCTCATCAGCGGGGAACGCACCCCGTCCCGGGCCCGGGCTGCAGGCCGCGTCGTTCACGCCGTCAGAGGCTCCCGCGTCCGCCGCAGCCGGAACAGACCAGGACCCGGCCTCGTGCCCTCCCACCCTTTCCCGTGACGGGACTGGATCGGACGGTCACCAGGACGCAACTCCTCCTCTGGAGAGCGGGCGGCAGCGCTGCGCAGGCACACGCGTGCACACACGCACGCACACATGTACACGCCCCCACACGCAGACACACTACACACAGGTGTGTACACACATGTACGTGCCCACACACGCAGACACACTACACACATGTGCACACTTACAGACACACATGCACACACACTACCCACAGGTGCACACACACAGACACACATGCACACACTCACACTACCCACAGGTGCACACACACATACACACATGCACACACTCACACTACACACATGTGCACACTTACAGACACACATGCACACACTCACACTACCCACAGGTGCACACTCACAGGTACAGACACATGCACACCCATGACCATGTGCACACTTCCGTTACCCAGACTCTAGAAGCCCCGCAGAGACCACCCCTTAGGGCCGAGCCACAGAACCGGGCGCCTGCTATCGACACGATGGGGCTCCTGTGTGGAAGCCCCTCCGCCCCCCGCGTCTGTCTGGTCTCCCTGGTTTATATCCGCATCGAGGGGAGATGTTGGTAACTTGACGCTCCCTGAGGCAGGAGCCCCAGGGCGGCACCAGGAGACGGTGATGAGGACAAGGTGGGGATTGGGGAGGGAAGTGCTGTGGGGAGGCCGGGCGCTGACTGTGACCCCGAAAACCACCTCTCCCGGGGCCTCAGTTTCCTCCGAACGACTCAGTAAACGTGGCCTTTTCCTCTGGTGTTAAATCCCCTGGTCACTAAACCCCCTGGTCACTAAGCCCTGGTCACTAACCCCCTGGTCACTAACCCCCTGGTCACTAAGCCCTGGTCACTAACCCCCTGGTCACTAACCCCCTGGTCCCTAACCCCCCTGGTCACTAAGCCCCCTGGTCCTTAACCCCCCTGGTCACTAACCCCCTGGTCACTAACCCCCCTGGTCACTAAGCCCCCTGGTCACTAACCCCCCTGGTCACTAAGCCCCCTGGTCACTAACCCCCCTGGTCACTAAGCCCCCTGGTCACTAACCCCCTGGTCCTTAACCCCCTGGTCACTAACCCCTGGTCACTAACCCCCTGGTCACTAAGCCCCTGGTCACTAACCCCTGGTCACTAAGCCCCTGGTCACTAACCCCTGGTCACTAAGCCCCTGGTCACTAACCCCTGGTCACTAACCCCTGGTCCCTAACCCCCTGGTCACTAACCCCTGGTCCCTAACCCCCTGGTCACTAAGCCACCTGGTCACTAACCCCCCTGGTCACTAAGCCCCCTGGTCACTAACCCCCCTGGTCACTAAGCCCCCTGGTCACTAACCCCCTGGTCACTAACCCCCCTGGGCACCACCACAGCCCGCGTTCCCGTGGGAAAGGCTCAGTCACAGACGGAGAGCCTGTGTGCGTGTGGACACAGACTGTGTGCGCGTGGACACATGTGGAACTGGCGGGACAGACGCGGGAGGACGTGGTGAACGTCAGAGTCTTGTCGGAAGCTACCCTCCCGTGCGTTACACGCTTCACGGTCACCCCCCCCCGCCCTCCAGCCAACTTCCCATGAGCCTCGGTGGGCGGTCACTCTGTCCCTCCACCCACAGCGGCTGCACTCTGTGCGGGTGCACGTGTGTGCATGTGTGTGCCTGTACATGTGTCTGTGTGCACATGAGTGCGTGCATGTTTCCGTGTGTGTGTGTGTGTGTGTGTGCGCGTACGAGCCTGCTGTGCACATGGACAGCTGTGCCCTCCCACGTCCAGCCCCGGGCCCTTCCTTCCCGTCATTGAAGGACTTTTCTGAATTCCGAGTCCAGCAGGAAGCCGGCCGGCCGCAGACCAGAAGAGACGCTATTTTTACTCGGACGTGTTCACTGCCGGACCCCCAGGTGCCCGTCAGCTGTGGAGACACAGTGTCCCTCAGGCGCGGGCTACGGGGCCAGAGAAGCCAGTGTCAGTGCACAAGGTCCCCGTGAACTCTCAGGGGCGTGCACGTGTGTGTGTGTGCGTGTGTGTATGTGTGTGATGTATATAATGTACAAAATATGTGTCTACAGAACAAATATTATATTATATATTATAGAATTATATCACCATTAAGCAAATATAAACACATTATTGTATATTACATATAATTACAAACATATATGGATACATAACACATGCATAATTCTATGAGAGAGCAGATGCTATGTGACGTTGACCACATTACGTGATATGTCACGTACACCCTGTGCACACACACAAGCCTCTGACACGTTCACTGCGACCTCCCGCCTTGTGGCCGAGGACACCCCGACACTTCAAATCACAGACCCGTCCGTTCCACACAACGTGCGCGCCCGCCCGGCCCTGGGCCACCGCCCGCCGCTCCCGCCGTCCGCAGGCTCTGCTCTCACCCCGACCGACCGTCCGCCGGGAGCTGAGCTGAAGCCGGCGTCGGAGCGACAGAAACCGGCTCCCAAACCAGCGGTGCCAGTGATTCCAGAGAGAGGCCGGCCTGCTCCCAGCGATGACCGCCCGGCCGCGGGACCGGAACCGCCCCGCCGGCCCAGCCCGCCCCTGAGCGGTCCGGATGGCCGTACGCGCTGTTACTCACGCAGCGCCCGCCGGTGGGCGCCCGGCACGGGGAACCTCTCATCATTGATGTTTCTGTCTCTCTCTCCCTCGCCCTTCCTCTCTGACATCAGTAAAATTATCTATAACAATGAAAGTGTAATATGCTAATTAGACTGGACGTCCGTCCAGATATCCTCCCGGACAACCTGCCAGACGAAGCCAGGGCTGCGAGGGAGCCCGGGCCCCGGGTGCCAGGGGGAAGCCGGTGCTGGCAGTGGGGGCAGGAAGGCCCCCGGCCTCTAGTCCATAGATATAAAGAGAGAGATGCATTCGGTTCTAACTCGCAGCCTTCAGGCTCAGAAGAGAGGGAGTGGAGCTTCCTCCCCGGCCCGTCTGTGGGGCCCGCGGCTGCCCCTGCACGTCGGGGAGCTCGGGGCCCCGAGGCCGGCGGTGACCAGGCCACCTGTCATCCCAACGCCCGTTCCGACCCAGCTCCTGGCCGCCGGCGGCTGCTTCCCCTCCTCCATCTGGAGTGAGAACACGTCTGCTCTGCAGAGCGGCCGAGAGGTTCCCCCACGCGAACAGCCCCGCACGGCCCGGGAGGAGGAAGGGCCGCAGGCAGACGCAGACCCTCTGTCCTCGTGTCCGGCCTTTGCAGGCCGGGCTGCTCCCGGGCGGATGTCGGAGCCCCTGCTTCTGCTTCTAGAAACGCCTGCCTCGAGAGACCTGCTCTCCGCAGGCCCAGGGCCCCCCCTCCCCCCTCCCCCCTCCCCCTCCCCCCTCCCCTTCCCCCCTCCCCGGCTCTCGGTCCTCAGCTACCGAGCTGCGCCCTCCCCTCCCCGAGCCGCCCACACACTCCACGGCCCTCCGTGTGTGCGTCCTCCGCGTGGTGCCGGCGCCGCGAGTGCCCTCCATCCCTGACGGAACCTCTCCTCTCTGGGACCTGCCCGTTTCAGAGTCGGGGACCTCCTTACCCCTTCCCCCACCCCCCTGTCCCTCCGCCCCCTGCCCCCCACCAGCTGACCCTGTGCCTGCAGCCCCCGGCGGCTCGCTGTGAGGTTTCGGTGTGAAGGCTACGGGGTCAGGGCCACCCGGTCACATTGCAGTCAAGGGGCCGGGTTTTTTGGGTGAAAAAGGAAAGTCAGCTCATTCCCTGCCCACGAGCCTCCGGCCTCTCACAGAACCTCCGTGAGGCCGGGAGCAGGAGGCCCGTCTCCGTAAAGCAGGTTCCCCGTTCCCTCCACCTCTTCCCTCTCCAGCTGCAAAGCTTCCTGGCAACTCAGCCGCTCCTTCTCACCACCCTCCCTGAGCCACCGACTCGTCCCCCACCCGTGGGGCAGTTCCGAGCCTTCACAGGACGCCTCCCGCTCCGTGGGAAGCGCGGCTGCTCCCCAAGGCCGCTCCCCCGCTGGGCGTGTCTGCCGTGAGCACCGGGGGCAGCAGGTGAGCGCGCCCGAGGCTGAAACCCGGGGGAGGCTGATTCACGGAGGGACACGGGCCCAGGCAGCTCCCGGGCCATCGGCAGCCCAGCCAGACACCTATGGCAGCTCCTCAATTATTTTCAATACGGGAGGCCCGGTGCACGGAATTCCTGCACGGCAGGGTCTCCAGGCCCGGCCCGCGATCAGGTCGATCTGTGGGGCGACCGGTGGGGCGACTGGGGCCCCCGCTTGCACCCGCCTTGGCCTGGTGTCGCCTGCTCACCTGCTCCACCATCCCGCACGGTCCTGCTCTCCTCGGGGCCTTTGGGGCCGGCAGGGCCTCCACTGCCACCCGCCCGCTGCCAGCGCCTTGTTGCCGACGCCCGCCATGGTCCACGCCCCCCCTGGTGGCCAGCGCACGTCTAAATCCAGGTCGGTGGAACTACCACCCGTGGGGACAATTTGCATATTAGCCTTTTATTATTTTAAATATATTTTTATTGATTTGAGAGAGGAAGGGAGAGGAAGAGAGAAACATCAATGATGAGAATCATTGATCCGCTGCCTCCTGCACGCCCCCTGCTGAGGATCAAGCCCGCAACCCAGGCAGGAATCACACCCTGACCTCCTGGCTCATAGGTTGATGCTCAACCACTGAGCCACACCAGCCGGGCTCAAGGTTTTGGGGGAGAAAAATATATGAAATTTCGCTGGCGGAGACCCTTCTCCTAGAGCCGCCATCCCAGGGACCTCATTGCCTTCCCCCCGCCCCCCGTGTGTGCGTCCATGACCCTGCGCGGCCCACGCGCCCGCCGGAGCGGCAGGAGGCGCGGACGTTCCCAGAAGCGCGAGTGTCCTGTTCCCAGCACCCTGGCTTCCCCGCTCGCCCCCTAAAGGTGACCTCATCCGGCCTCGCCGCTGACGCACCGGAGCGGAGGCCGTGCACTCAGGCTGATGCATCGCCGGGCGCTCGCGCGCATATTAAGCAGGATTTCCGCGCAGCTTCAGCGTTTACCGAGACAGGAAACCGCAAACGAATGCGGGGTCAGCCGCCGCCCGCAGCCACCGTGCGGGTAACAGCCGAGGCCCACGCAAGGCCCTGCACACGTCCCACTCAGCCTGCAGCTGTGGCCCCTCCCCCTCCCCCTCCCCCTCCCCCTCCCCCTCCCCCTCCCCTCCTCCCCTCCCCTCCCCTCCCCCCTCCCCTCCCCTTCCCTCCCCCCTCCCCTCCCCTCCCCCTCCTCCCCCTCCCCCTCCTCCCTCCTCCCTCCTCCCCTCCTCCCCCTCCCCCTCCCCCTCCTCCTCCCCTCCCCTCCCCTCCCCTCCCCTCCCCCTCCCCTCCTCCCCTCCCTCCCCCCTCCTCCTCCCCCTCCCCTGCAGCTGTGGCCCCTCCCCTCCCCTCCCCCTCCCCTCCCCTCCTCCCCTCCCCTCCCCCTCCTCCTCCTCTCCCTCCCCTCCTCCCCTCCCCTCCCTCTCCCTCCCTCCTCCTCCCCCTCCCCTCCCTCCTCCTCCTCCTCTCCCTCCCCCTCCTCCCCTCCCTCCCCCTCTCCCTCCCCTCCTCCCCCTCCCCCTCCCTCCCCTCCCCCTCCCCTCCCCTCCCCTCCTCCTCCTCTCCCTCCCCTCCTCCCCTCCCCCTCCCCTCTCCCTCCCCTCCTCCTCCCCCTCCCCTCCCCTCCCCTCCTCCTCCTCTCCTCCCCTCCTCCCCCTCCCTCCCCTCCTCCCCTCCCTCCTCCCCTCCCCCTCCCCCTCCCCTCCCCCTCCCCCTCCTCCTCCTCCCCCTCCCCTGCAGCTGTGGCCCCTCCGGAGCTCCCCCTGGAGGAGGGAGGCGGTGACTGACCCTCTTCGTGGGAACAGCAGGCGTAAACCCGTGTGCGCCGCGGACACGCTGGACTCGCGGCCGGTCTGTCGTTCCCAGAAGCACCGGGAGTTTGAGAATGAACTCTGCGCGCACATGACATAGGACGGGTGCGTGACCGGCCCCGGAGAAGCCTCGCGCTCCACACGCGTGTCCGGGAGGCCCGGCTCCGCCGCCTTCAGGTTTGTACACACAGACGCGGCCTCCACGCGCCTCCTCCACACAGGCCGGGGGCTGTGACGAAAAGAGACGAGGTGAGGGGTCGAAGGCTTGGGGCGAGGCGGGGTCTGGAAGGGCCCCTGGAGCCCCGTTTCGTGTGACAAGGTTAAGACAGACACGCGAACCGAGGGGCAGGCTCCCGCGTGTGTTCGCCGCCCGCCCGGTCCTCGCTGTGGGGCAGCGCCAGCGAGAGGGCGAGGGCGAGGGCGGCTGGGCTCGCCCCGAATCGCTCCCGCCAGGCGGCACCCACGGGGAGCAGCCGGCCCACAGCTAGAGGGGACGTGCCCGTGCCGTGCCGGGCAGCGGCGGGCAGAGCCGGGGCTCCGGGCGGGAGAGGCCTCGGCGCGAGTGGGGTGCCGGTAACGGAGGGAGGGACACAAGGAAGACGTGGGGACGGGGGACGGCAGCGGGGACACCGGATGGACAGAACGGCCCCGTCTGACGGGCGGCAGGCCCCGGGGCACGGAGGTCTTGCCAGGGAGAGCGAGTGGGGCGTTGGGGCGCTGCACACCCGTCCAGTGAGCAAGAAGTTTTTCCTCCGACCGCGGGCCGCCCCGGAATTCGTGCACAACAGCACGTGTCGTCAGTAAAACCACCCAACCGAAAGCCCTAGATCAGCGATGGCGAACCTTCCGAGCCCGGCGTGCCCGCATTCTGAAAAGCCCCAATTTAACTCTGGTGCCCTGTCACGTAGAGGAATTTTTTGATCTTTGCAACCAGAGTAAAACAAAGACTTATATTTTTGATATTTGTTTTATATATTTAAATGCCATTGAACAAAGAAAAATCAATCAACCAAAAAATGAGTTCGCGTGTCGCCTCTGACACACGTCATAGGCTCGCCATCGCTGTTGTATAAGTTATTAAAAACCGTAAGATGGAAACCGGTAGATACACATGTTGTAAGCATGCACATACGTGTACACTAAGCACGAGGGACCGTTGAATAGGCCTAGAAAGCAGAAGCTCCAGGAGGAAACTAAGGCGTGAAACGAGCTACAGGTCTTGTCAGGAGACAGGAAGCTGAACCGGTTGGGGAAACAGTTTCCTCAAATAATTAAATACGGCCCGGCCGGTAGGGCAACCTGTGAACCAGGAGGTCACGGTTGGATTCCCTATCGGGGCACTGCCCGGGCTGCAGGCTCCATCCCCAGTGTGGGGCGTGCGGGAGGCAGCGGGTCCATGCGTCTCTCTCATTGGTGTTTCTCTCTCTCCCTCTCCCTGCCTCTCTGAAATCAATAAAAAATAAAAGAGCCCTGGCTGGTGTGGCTCAGTGGATAGAGCATCGGCCTGCAGACTGAAGGGTCCCGGGTTCGACTCCGGTCGGGGCACAGGCCCGGGCTGCAGGCTCCATCCCCAGTGTGGGGCGTGCGGGAGGCAGCCGACTCATGATTCTCTCTCATCGCTGATGTTTCTCTCTCCACCCCCTCCCTTCCCCTCTGAGATCCATAAAAATGTATTTAAATAAAACATAACAATAAATGAAAACTAAAAAATCGTGTGCTCCTGGCCGCCCTCCCTCCCCCAGCCCTACCCGCCCCGTTCCGGCCCCACGGCTCAGGAGGAGGAAGGGCCCTGTGAATCCAGCCCGACTGTCCACGCGCCCCGAGGGACGTCTGCGGCACCTCGGGCGGCGGGGGCCATCCATCGGGCGCCCCGCTCGCGCACAATGGGGCTGGCGCTTGCCTGTGCCGCACAAACGGCTGATTTGATGAAGTCCCCGGCCCTCATTATGCGAGGAGGGGTGTAGAATTTCAATGATAATCCATAATGCATGACCGGCTCGTCTCCATGGCAACATAAATTCAAGGCTGCCGGCTCCGGCGCATAATTGGGTGCCAGTCGAGCGCCGGCGCGGGCTGTTAAAATTCCTGTCGGGAAAAGTCGCATCCATCACACCGTCTGAGAGGCAGCGCGCCCGTCATCCGACGGGAAAAAATCCTGGGAGGAAAACGCTAATAAAATAACGATTACAGTCTAATAAAATTAGGGAGTTTCACACTGTGGCTTTTGAAGCGGCCGGTTAAGGGAGAATGAAAAGAGGCACCTCATTAAACGCCGTGGGTCCCGCCCCCGCCAGCATCTGCTCCGGAGCCACGGGGGGGCCGGCCGAGGCCGATCAGAGCGCCCTGGACACACCCACCCGCGCGTGGCGTGTCCGTCACGTCGGCGTTTCCCACCGGGGCCCCCTGGGCGGGAGGAATGTGCCTTTACTCACGTGAAGGCGCCGGAGACAACGCCGCCACCGTCTCCCCTGGGACACGCTCCCCATCGAATGCGCGTGTCGTTTGCGTGTCCCACAGCAGACAAGCCGGCGAGGTTTATTTAAAAACGGCATCGGATAAAAATAAACTCAGGAAAAAGTAAAAACGAGATCAGGGTATGTTCAATTATCAGCACCAGCGCGCACGCACACACACACACACGCGCACACGCACACACACACGCACACACACGCACACACACGCACACGCACACACACACACGCACGCACACGCACACGCACGCGCACACACGCACGCACACGCACACGCGCACACACACACACACACGCACACGCACACGGCTCACTGTGGGGTTTATAACGATTCCTCACAGTCACTTTACTCAAAACGACGTGGCTAATAAACCCAAACACGGGGGACGTGCTCCAGGCGGGGTTCCATCCGGACCCGCTGGGGACGGTGACGGGGCCGGGGCGGGTCCGCCAGCCGGGCGGCCAGGCTCGGAGCTGCCGGGTCTCCGCACACGCGGCCGGGGTTCAGCTCCCACTGTCACGGTGTGTGTGTGTGTGTGTGTGTGTGTGTGACCAGGCTCCCCGTCTTCTTTGCACAGAGCCAGAGTTTCTGCGTGCTGTCGCCTCTTTGGATTTTAGGTCTGCGATGCTTTGCGCTGTGGCATTATTTATTACGGTTTTTAAGAATGAAACCTGACGCGATTTACATGCGTTCTCTTAACCACGTAACGCAGGCGGCCCCGTGTAAGAGGCAGGTCTGGACGGACGTCTGAGGGAGGAAGGGCGGGAGGTGCGTTCACTTAAACAGCGCGGGGCGCCTGCCCCCCAGCAGCAATGAGGGGCTTCGCACAGACGTGCGGGGAGCGGGCTGACCCCCCTCCATGGCCGGCTGCCCTCCTCCGCCCTCCGTCCCTCAGGCCGGCTCTTCTCCGTCCACATCGGGAGGCACAGTCACCTCCCTTTGTCCCCGGCTCCTTTGTCAGGAAGTAACTAAACTGTTCTCGGCAGCTACAGACTCGCTGCCGGGCGCCAGGCACCGAGCGCAGCGCGCACCCCGCGGGATTTCTGGTTCGAGGCCCGGCTGCCCGACCTACAGCAGCCAGGAGGGCAGCCAGGAGGGCAGCCGGGAGGGCAGCCGGGAGGGCAGCCGGGAGGCGTGGATGCTGCTCTGAAGTGAGTAACAGCGCTTCATTCGAATTAAGTTCCCCTCCCCGCGGGCTTTGCCGTTTCTCAGCCGCAAAGTCAGAGAAAAGAAATAAAAATCAGACGCCGGGTTCAGAACGGAGGCGTCGCTTTCTGCCTTTCGCGTCGCGTTTGATCCAGCTGACGGCCGTGTCTCTGGGAAGTTTTTTTTTAACGAAGGGACTCCGTGTGGAGCAATTCCGGGTGGAACAGGAGGGCGTTTCGGGCCGAAAGCGCTTGCTGGCGGAGTCCCACCTGGGAGGGTACCCAGACCCGGGGCACATGTAGCTCCAGGGACAGGTCAGGAGGCCGAGGAAAATGGACCCGCGGGGGGGGGGGGGCAGAGAAGAGAGGTGAGTGTCCCCGACGCAAATCCACGCGCGCTCGGGAGGTGCCGGGGGTCGGAGACGCTCCTGCGTGGAAACGCCCGGCCGTGGAGACGGCATTCATTTCCAAGGTGACGCTCGGGGAAGGGCAGCCGTGGTCAGAGCCGACAGTCAGCTGGTCAGCCGGGACCAGGACGCGGTCCCCACAGAGCGAGGCTGGGAGCCTGGTGGGGTGCAGGGCCGTAAGGTCATTGAAAACGTGATTATTGGGGGAGTCTGTCTTCAGCGTGTGTCGTAGATGCGTGTTGATCAGCCCCAAGAGGCACTGATTTAAACCACGCCGGCTCCCGTTAAAACTCCTTTCTGCACTGTACACTCATGAGAACAAAAACAAGCCAAACCCCCCGTTTAAGTCAGACCATGGCGTGAGCGTCATCGACACGGGTTTTATTAAACCCACGATCGCGGTGTTTTCTTAAAAACGGCGATCTGTGTGCTCTCTGTCCATACAGTTAGGGTCGATCGACATATTAGAGTCCGAATTCATCCTCAGTCCATGATGCCGCCACACTTTCACCAGTCTCCGTAAGAACCCGGAATCTGCCGCCTGAGACACGCTGTTCCATGTTTAACAAGCCGCACGCGGTATGAGCCCCTCACTCCACGTCTGGAGTGGTCCTGCAACGGGCACAGGACGAATGTCTATAAACAGCAATGTGTCACCCAGCCCGCCCGCGTGGCTCAGGGGTTGAGCGTTGGCCTGCGGACCAGGAGGTCACGTCCGTTCCCGGCCGGGGCGCGTGTAGTGTGAGTCCCCTCTCCAAACGTGAAGCGACGAACCCTCACCGAGAACCACCCCATCTCACGCGCACGGAGTCACATTCCCACACCTCCACGTCTCATTGGTTTTATGCGACGAAAACCAACAGAACCAGGCAATCAGGCTCCATGTCGGCCGGGGCCACGTCCCCCCAAAGCTGCAAATCGGCGGCTGTTAGACGCCCCGGGGGCACCACGGGCTGAGGACGGGGGCGGAGAGCGCAGCCCTGCACCCGGACGCCCTGTCCTCTCAGGGCCACGCCCACGGGACCTGGCGGAACGCATCCGTGCGAATCCGAGGACCACGAACCTTTTGTCCCCAATAAACCTAAAGCCGGGCGTTTCGGACCGGCTCTCCCGGTCAGCACGGGGCCTCGCAAAGGGCTGCCAGTTCAGAATAAACGTGGGGTGTCCTGCGCTGACCGGCTTCTCACCGCCCGCACGGCCCGTCACCATGAACGTGTGCTCCGGGCGCCTCAGCCCAGCGTGACCCGAGGAAGCACCCACCCCGTGTGGCTCATGAGATTCGATGCTGACCATGTGGTCAGTACGTCTGCTTTAAAGGGCAAGCTCCTCTCTCTCTCTCCCTCTCTCTCTTCTCTCTCTCTCTCTGGTTTTATTTCCACATGAAACGCGACGATGACTAACGTTTACATATTTACTTGGGAGTCATGAACATTCAAGTGGGTTTGTTTCATCTGACGTCAGAAAAGCTCAGAGCGAATCCCTCGGATTTACAAGGAACACGGGTTTGGTGTGCGACGCCACGCCTGCTCGCGGCTTCTCTCTCCATCGCCACCTCTGTGGGCACCCACCCCTGCATCTATACGTCCACCTAATGGGGCCCTAGGACAGGTCACGTGATGAGTCACGTCGGCATTTTAAGGTCACGAAACAGCAGATTTTTTCATCTTTTCTCCTCCAAGTACATGGAGGCATGAACAGGCTGTGGAATGGCAGAGGGAAGGCGGGCGGGGGTGGGGGTGGGGGAGGAGAGCTCAGCCAAAGCCCTGACTGCCTCGAAGCGTAGCCCATGGGCGCAGACAATGTGTGGCGAAGGCCTGGGGGGCGGGGGGCGGCCAGGAGGGGCAATGGGGGAAGGGAAAGGGGCATCGTAATCCTTTCAACGATAAAGATAAATTAAAAAAAAGAATCCCTATGTATCAAATATGTTGTTAAAAATTAGTATCGTGTAGTTTTTAGCTTTTTGCAGTAGGTCCTCGGGTGACGTCGGAGATCCGTTCCTTCGGCGACGTAACGCGATTGTCACCGTACGTGGGAACCACCTGCATGAGCACTCGCGTCGCTCACACGGAGCCCACGCGCAGCAGTCATGAAGGGAAACAGTAAAAAACATTAAAAGAAAGATAATTCCTGACCTTCACTTGTGGTAAATAAATAAAAACCAGAAAGCACATACGCCCGGACGTCGAAATGACGGAACTTTATTTTTTTGTAAATAAATGGGAGATGGCGACGTAACCACGAAAGGACGCACGTCGAGTCCGACGTGACCCGAGGGCTGCCTGTACAGTGGGGCCTTGACTTACGAGTGTCCCGACTAACGAGTTTTTCGAGATCCGAGCCGTCTCTCCGACAATTTTTTGCTTTGAGTTCTGAGCTAAAATTCGGGTTACGAGCCAGCTTCAGATCCCCCACCGCTAGTTGGCGCAGCACACGTCACAGTGAACGCCACCACATCAGCCCAGCATCACGTGTCTCACTCGTTCACAATCGATTTGACAGACGAGTAATTGGAGTTACGAGCTCCGTCACGGAACGAATTAAACTCAAAGTCAAGGCCCCACTGTATTGTGAATCATACACGTTTGAAAAAGTCTATAAAACACAAACGCATCGTTTCACAAACCATCGCCAACACCCCTGTGACCACTACCCTCAGTGAGCGTCACAGCCCGGCCAGGACCCCAGGGCCCTTGAACCCCTGTGACACGCAAGCCACGTGCCGCACACCGTCCCGCCGCCCCCTCTCAGGCCCACGAATGCCGTCACCCGTCGGATTCCGTACTTTCTGTTTCCGCTTCCAGGAAACCCAGCTCCAAGGTGTAAGGACAAATGCTCAGGACTCCGGGGGGAGCCGAGCGTGACCTCTGCCATATTCACGGGGCGGGGTCCCCTCACACCCCAGCTGCGCCCCTGGCTGAGCTATTGGGGTGCTGGGTGCGGTGCCATCGCCCCTGAGGCCCTGGCAGGTGGACGGCCGCCTCCCTCCTTTGCTGCGCGGGGACAGGGCTCCTTCCCAGGCGGATAGCGTCCACCCCCCCACACACCCCCAGGCCTGGTCTGAGGCGCGGGCCCCTGTCTGAGCTCCGTGCTGGGCGGCTGGACGAAGCAGGTCGATGGGTCCAGATCAAGGGCAGCCTCTTCACAGCCTCAGTGCGGGGTGGGGGGGATGCCAGCCAGTCCCCGGGGTCACCCCCCCGCCGCCGCCCCCTTCCCCCTTCCTCCCCCCACCCTGCAGCTCCCGTGGCTCCTGGGACTGAGGTGAGCGCTTGCTGCCGCCAACCTTCCGACGCTGCTGGCCCTGCCCGGAGACACAGGCCCGGAGGATGGGGCCTGCGGATTTGATGAAGATCAACTTCACCTGGGACTGGCCCAGCCAGCCTCCTTTGTGCATTTAGGGAGCAGGAACCTGCCTCCCCCAGCCCAGGTGGCGGGGGCTCTCGCTGGGGGGGGGGGCAGGGGGAGGAGAACCCGTGGGAGATGCTCGACCCCGGAGGGCCCCGCAGGCTCCGTGCGTATGTTCCTGCAGGGCCCCCGGGGGCAGAGCAGGCAACGCGGCGCCCACGCGTGCGGGGCGTGAGGAGGCGTCCGTGTCCGCGTCCGCAGGAGCGTCATGGAAGGTGGTAGCTGGGAGGTCTGGGGCCGAGAATGTCTGTGAGCGTCTCTTCAGGACAGAATCTCCGAGTGACAGAGAATCCACGTGCGAGTCAGAGCTCAATGCCGATGGGGAGGGCGTGGTGCTGGGAAAGTTCCAGACCCTTTAAATGACAGCACAGCACGGAACGAGTGTCGCTACAGGGTCTCCGTCGGCGGGCGCCGGTGTCAGAGATCGATGATGCCCGGGTGCGGCTTTTTAAAGACTTGGAAGCAAATTCAAATGAAAATACAAAACCCGCTCTGTGCAGAGCAGACAGCCCCGTGTGCCTCCCTCTCCTGAGAGATGGTACCAGCCCCCCCCCCCCCCCCCCCGCCAGGTCCCCGTGCGGAGGCTGTGACATCATCGTCCCAGGGGCCCCATCACTTGTTTACACGGTCACACCTGTCACAGTGCCGCTGCCACCCTCGGAGAAACCCTCTCCGCCTGTGCTGTCGGTGGGCACATGTTTGTGCAAACACACTCCCTCCTTCATCCCCCCCCAAAGAGCTGCTGTGAACCCCGACAGGTCCGCACATGTTAGGGAGGACCCTTGAGGCCGGCACC
Source organism: Myotis pilosus (assembly GCA_036010255.1). Classification (NCBI taxonomy): domain Eukaryota; kingdom Metazoa; phylum Chordata; class Mammalia; order Chiroptera; family Vespertilionidae; genus Myotis; species Myotis pilosus. The sequence continues at coordinate 998,834 of JASKON010000016.1, forward strand.
GTCCCAAGCCCCACCAGGAGGTCACAGTTCCATCCCTGGCCGGGCACGCGCCCAGGCCGCGGGCTCCATCTCCAGGAGGGGGCGTGCAGAAGGCAGCCAATCACTGCTTCTCTCTCGCTTCCTCTCTCTCTAAAATACATAAAACCAGCCCCGGCTGGCGTGGCTCCGTGGTTAGGGTTTCAGCCCTCGAACCAAAGGGCAGCGGGTTCGAGTCCGGTCAAGGGCATGGTGTTGCCCCCGTGATGCTCACATCCCCCGGCAACGCCCCAGAGAACGCGTCTCTAGTGGGAAAGCAGGCACAGGACGTCCTCGTCCTAAAACGCTGCTTCTCCGCATCCGGGGCCGTGGGTGCACCTTCACACTGTTCTGTTTGGTTTCTCTGAGGCTTGGGGAGCAGCAGGTTACCTCCCAGAGAGACGCCCGTGGGCTCAGCCACACCTCCAGGTGCCCGTGGGCTCGGCCACACCCGCTGAGGGGGACGCGCCCGCCCGGGCACTGAGGAGCAGGAGGAGGTCGCTGGGTGGAGAGTCCCAGGGGACGGGAAGGGCCGGGGCGGGCAGTGCCCAGGTAGGTGTAGCTCCATGTGCCTTCCCGGGCGCTTCACGGAGCGACGTCCCGAATGTGGGCGCCTTGGGCACGGGGTCCCTGTGTTCCTTCTGGGCTCTGGCACCACCTGTTAACGTGTAAAACGCGGTGCATCCTTTTCTCTCTTTCCCCAAATCAACCCTCTCACGATGACGGCGCATTCTGTAACCGGTGACATCCCCGAGCCGAGGGGAGATGATGCTACATGTACCCAGACTAAGGCAGGACGAGGTGCACAGAAACATGGACGCTGCGGACCTGCGGGCGAAGGGGCTCTGGGTGGCTGTACGCTCTCACGCTTCTCTATGGCATCAGCCTTCCACGGGGCAGAGAAAAGCGAATAAATGTTGTGATGGGAAGTCTGGAGAGGCCTCACGACGAGGAACCCGGCCAGAAATCAAACCAGAGCGCCGACCGCGAGCAGCTGACGGTCCCTGAATCCTGCCCGCGTCACGGCGGCTCGGCGAGACTCCCCGGGGAGGGACAGACGCGCCGGGGACTGTGCCCTGGGAGCCGCCGGATTAGGCCCCGGCTCCCCAGGGACCACACAGAGGAAAGTAAAAGGAAAGACAATTCATTTCCACAGCGCGTCCTGTTCAACCAGATACGCCTCCATCATCATCGCTGCCACGCACAATTCACACAGAGAATCAAGGAGCGCCCCGGCTGGTGTGGCCCAGTGGGCAGAGTATCAGCCTGCGGACTGAAGGGTCCCGGGTTCGACTCTGGCCAAGTGCACATACCTCGGTGGCAGGCTCATTCCTGGCCCTGGTCGAGGCGGGTGCGGGAGGCAACCAATCGATGTGTCTCTCTCACATCGACGTTTCTCTCTCTCTGTCTCTCCCCCTCCTACCTCCCTCTCTAAAAATAATGAAAATCAATGGAAAAATACCCTCGGTGAGGATTGACAACAACCAACACACACAGAACCAATGACCTGTGTGGCTTTGATCTTGTAACGAACGTTGGAGAGGTGGCGTGTGTTTTGCCGTGTGGTGCAGCACAGCTCCGCTCAGACGAGCCCCGGGCGCACGTGGGGCTGGTGGCTGAGTGGCTGGCGGGGGAAGGTCAGGGTTCGAGTCGCGCTTGCCCGTGGCTACAATCCCCAGCTTGGGCTGACCGTCCCCGGCGAGGCGTGGGTGAGAGGAGGCTGGAGAGTGTGGGGACAGAGGAGGGAGGGGCGGCGCCCAATGGTTTTCAGCAGTGGATTCCGCCTGCACAAGGCCCGTCTGCCCAGGTCCTGGCGGACACACCAGTGAGGCCGTGTCTACATCAGCCTGGTTAATAAACCCGCCATCAGTGAGAGCCACAGCCGGAGGGCGGCTCATTATCCCCGCGCACACGTCTGACGGGCCGTGAAGGCCCGCGCACCAGCTCTTGTTATGAATTCACACCTGGCCGGTCGGGGAGCCCTTCCATTAACCCCCCGCGGCCGGCGGCACCTGTCACCGTCCGCACACGCCGCGTCTCATGTGGCAGCTGGCGGCGAGGGGCAGGCCAGGCAAAGCCCTGAACACGCGTGACGAGGAGACCGGGTGACGGGGTGCGTCTGCGGGAGCCGAGTCACGGAGCCGATTGTCAGCAGAGAGAGCAGGACGGAGACGCGGGACCCGGGGTTGTTAACAAGAATCAGTCGGCGGAGGAGCGAAGCCGCGGCCCCGTAGACGGGCTCAGCCCCCCGCCCCCCCAGCCTTCCCCACGAGACCACAACGCGTTTCCCCGGCGGCCTGGCCCATCTGGAGGCTCTCGTCCTACGGACGCCGACCGGGACACACGTCTTACCCGGAGGCTGCGGCTCAGTTACGGAGACTCTGGAAGCTCCCGGGATGGCCGGAACCGATCCTGGGTCCGGAACCGATCCTGGGCCTGGGGCTGGAACCAATCCTGGGCCTGGGGCTGGGCCTGGGGCTGCTCACGGACGGCCAAGAGGAAGCGGAGGGTGGAGGGTGGACCGGCCGTTTGATCGGCGGTTGGGTGGGTGTGGCCCGCGAGGGGCCCTCGGCACAGCTGCCGGCATCCACCTCCTCACAGGTGCCTCCCTTTAGGCTTCAAGGCTTCATTCCCGACGCGGGGCCTACGGCGGGGAGGGGGGGGGGGGGAAGGGGCCTTCCTTCTACAGAGTGTCCCAAAATTCACGCAAGATTTGAATTCTGCGTGAGCATTAACAACAACAACAAATAAAAGACTAATTTCACTTGGTTGATTGAATCAGATTCTCATATCTGCTGCCCTTTGATGTCAATCCCTTCAATTGGATAAGCATCACCAAGTACCAGTTACGGCCCAGGAGCAGGGACAAGGAAGACCAATGAAGACCGCGGCTTTGGGTCTGTGCCAGCAAAGCCGTGGAGGCCATGGACCCGATGTGCTATTCCGTACATAACCCTAGACTGTCTACTTTATGCATCAATAAAAAATTTACAATTTTTAATTATAAACCTGTGTTTTCTATCAAATTACTTCTTGCGTGAATTTTGGGACACCCCATACACAATCTGTCCTCCTCGCCCTCCGACCTGCCCACGAGGAAGCCGAGGACGGGAGGGGTCACTCCGGGGGTCCCCGGCGCTCGACATGGTGGCCGGGCGAGTGTCTCACCAGCTCTCAGGGGGCAAAGCTGCTGCCCCTTCCAGCTCCGCCCGCAGTTCAGACAGAGCGAGGCGCTCGCAGCCGGTTAACGGGGCCCTTTCCTCCCAGGGTGGAGTCGGCAGCTCGCGCTCTGCTGGGATCTGAGCCAGTTTTCCCGCAACATTCGTTCCCAATCCTGGAAGCGAATGAAAACCACCCAGAGAGCAGGGCCGAGGGTTCCCTCCCGAGACGATGGGGTGTTGGGGTGCAGGGGGCGCGGGGTGTCCTGTCGGCCTCACTCTGGGTCACTCTCAGGGGTTGGGGCCCAGACGAAGCCAGGAGCCGCTGTCGAAGGGGCGGCTGTACAAGCTCTGGCATTTATTTATTTGTGGGTTTATTGTTGGTTAATCCTCACCTGAGGACACTGTTCCACTGATTCTTGGAGAGAGTGGAAGGGAGAGGGAGAGACGGAGAGAAGCATCGATGTGCGAGAGGCACATGGACGGGTTGCCTCCTGCATGCGCCCCGGTCAGGGCCCGGGCCGGGGAGGAGCCTGCAGCTGAGGTCTGTGCCCTTGACGGGAATCGAACCCGGGACCCCTGGGTCCGCAGGCCGACGCTCTACCCACTGAGCCACACCAGCCAGGGCTACAAACTTGGAAATCGGGGGCGTGTGGGCACAGCAGGTGCGGGGACCTTTGCAGTCAGCTCCTCGCACCCAGAACATCTCAGGAGACTCGAGAAAAGGCCGAGCACCAAAAAGAAGCTCAGACTAATAAAAACTGTGGGGACCTGTCCTCGGGCACGCCCAGTGCCAAGTGGGCTCTTGCTCAGGGAACTCATCACGGGCACCGGCGGGGCCAGCTGGTGTCTGCTGCCTGTTTCAACCCAGAGTGAAGGCAGGGGGTGGGCAGAGGCAGCCCAGAGAGCGGGCGGGGGTGGGGAAGAGGGGGGGCGGGGGGACAAGGGGAGACAGGGAGGGAAGGGGAGGGGGGAAGGGGAGGGAGGAAAGGAAAGGGGAGGGAGGAGGGAGGGAAGGAAAACGGAAGGAAGGAGTTTTAAGTTATGCGGTTGGATGGGGGTAATGACTTCGTTGGAACAATCTGTTCCTTTGCAAGTGTGTCCACATCCCTCAGCAAAATGCGAACGCACTGTGTGCGTGTGCTAAACACGGCATGTGCACAGGCTGCATGCATGAGCTGTCAGATATGCACACGCGTGACCCACCAATGTTCCACGAAAGCACGTGTCTGTACGCTGTCCTCCTATCGGCGTTTCTAATAAAGAGCACGTCTCCCAGCCCCGGGCCCCTGGGACACACACGGCCGCTCCGTGCTCTCTGGTTACGACCTGATCGTGTTTAACGTGCAGCCCTGGTCCACGCAGCCCGCCCGGCGAGGCCCAGAGCAACCCGGGGGCAAGCAGCATCCGCCCCACGTGCTGGTATTTATTTTATTTTTTAAGACACTGGCTAATTTATGTTACAACCTTCTACTAGAAATGGAAGGTTTTGTTTTCCCAAATCCGACTCTTCCCAGGGCAGCGGCTGAGACTGTCGTCTGGTGACCTCGGACGCGGCCTGGGCGCCAGGGTCGGGGGGACTGGGCGCAGCCGAGTCCAGGGGGAGACACCGTCCAGGGACTCAGCACCTGGCGGCCTCTGAGGTTTCCACGTCTCCCTCCTGCTCCCTTGTTCTGCAAATGCGTGTCCCACCTGCGGGCACGTGTGGGCGAGCGGCTGGGAGAGCCGCCCCCGTGCCTTGCTGTGCAAAGCCAGCTTCCCGGGTCACAGCCCAGCACAGCCAGGGGGCAGACCTGTCCCCGCCCAGTGCCTCCAGCCCCAGCAAACCCCTGCCCTGGGCGCTCCCCTCACCCGGGAGCCTGGCTCACGGCAGGGACCCTCCTCAGGTGTGCGGCCAGCGGCCGAGCCCCTCAGCCAGCGAGGGCGCCCAGGGGACCCGGGCGGACACAGCTACTGAAGCCACGCCCGGCCGGCTGGTGTGGCTCCGTGGCTGAGCGTCGACCTAGGAACCAGGAGGCCACGGTTGGATTCCCGGGTCAGGGCACAGGCCCGGGTTGTGGGCTCGATCCCCAGTGCGGGGCGGGCAGGGGCAGCCGGTCCATGACTCTCTCATACTGATGTTTCTCTCCCTCTCCCTTCCTCTCTGACATCAATCAAAATATATTTTTTAAAAATCAGAGGCCGCCCGGACAGCTGCCGCTTGGAGACGCTCAGGGCAGGCCTCCCTCGAAGGGCCAGTGGGGGCCAGTTGTTGACTGAGATTTGAGACGCTCCCCCGGGGCCTGGATGTCGCCATCACTGCACCACCTCCTCTAATTAGTGGTGTCACTGGTGGGCCCAGCCTCCCTCCCGGGGGGTGGGCGGAGGTTGCAGCCACAATTGTCTGGAGACGTGATCCAACCCAGGTTAGCGAGTCCGGGCTGGGGGGCGGGGGGCTTCCCACAGCCGCTCCTAAGGAAATAGATGGGGTGCTCCCGGGCTGTTGGTTAGTAGGCTCCCTGGATATTTTTTTCGGTGAAACGGAAGAAGATTGCTTTTGCTTCTCTGGGGCAGGGGTCTGCGGTCTGGCCCCTCCTCTCCTCACATTTGCATGTTTCCTAGGAGACGGCCACCCTTCTCCTGGACCAGGACTCGGAAAACTCGTCCACATGGTGCTGTCAGGACGTCCTTTCCCGTGGAAACGGCAGCTCGTGCGGCGGCTCATGTCGGGACTGTGTTCCCGCGCTCCTGCCTCCGAAACGCAGACACTCGCTTGAGAGTTTGTCAGGACGCGCTCCTGGCTGCACGTCTTCTCTGCGTCTCGGCATCCACATTCCTCAGCGAAGGGAAGATTAGTCGGTTACACGGTGCGAGAAAAAGCATGTATGTTCATACCTATTTATGGTGGAGCACATACACGGAGTGGCCAGGTTATGACCACCCGACGTTTGTAGGCAAATTGGCTATAATTTTGCGCTGAAGTTGCTAGAGGGCCAGGTCATTATAAACGTCTGAATAGCACGACAGACCTAAGTATCGTTGCTGATCAAGTTCATCCTATCCTGCTGATGGCGTATCCCAATGGGGATGGCTTCTGCCAACAAGACAATGCACCATGCCATGGTGCTCATATTGTTCAGGAGTGGTTTCAAGATCATGAGGTAGACTATACCTTGCTTAGGTGGCCCCCACAATCACCAGATCTCAATCCAATGGAGCATTTGTGGGACGAAGTTAAAAGAGCCATCAGGCAGCTGGTTCCACAACCATCAAATCTCACAGAACTGGACAGAGCTATTCATCAGGCCCGATGTCAGAGTCCTCACATCACCTTTCAACATCTCGTGGACTCAATGCCAAGAGGAATTGCTGCAGTGTTGAAGGCAAAAGGTGGCCCAACGAAGTACTGATGGGGTGGCCATAATAATCTGGCCGGTCATGATAATCTGGCCAGTGTATATTTAGCATAAAATAAACTATTTTTCTTTTTTCTCTCTGTGCCTAATGAATCCGATTTTGTTGTATTTTAAATATAATTTAGATATATATTTATATATAATACTAGAGGCCTGGTGCACGAATTTGTGCACAGGTGGGGTCCCCAGGGATGTGATCGGCCCTGTGGTGGGCGGTGGGACGCCCTTGCCGGCCCAGGATCCGGATCCGTCCGCTGGCATTGGTACCGGTTGTTGGGAGCCACCTGGCAGCCGCTTTTATATCGTTTCTTCCGTAAGGAGCGTCTAGGGAGGGGAAGCGCCACAGGGCCCATGGCCGACTTCCAGGAGTCCAGTGGTGCTGTCCGAATCATGCTGGTGGCACTGGTCTGTCGGTGCCTGGCCTGTTCTCTGGAGATTGGACCTGCAGGACTGTGAGGGAGTGAGTGGCTGCCACCAGGCTGGTGGGTCGCTGGGCTGGGTCCGGTCAGCAGAGCGGCACTCCTGCTGTGGGAGCGCACTGACCTCCAGGGGCAGCTCCTGCGTTGAGCATCTTCCCCCTGGTGGTCAGCGCGTCCTAGCGACGGGTCAAGTGGTCATTCTGGTTGTGGGGTCGTTCTGGTCGTTCCGTCACTCAGGCTTTTATATATAGATGTGTGACAGGCAAACGGCACTTAAATATTTAGACCATGTAGACATGTGTGTGTGTGCACATAGATGTACACATGTGTGGGCACATATGCATTTGTGCAGAAGAGACGTGTGAAGTCCTGGTTCAGAGACGTTTTGTGTGGACGATGAGGACAGCCCTGCAGGTGGCCCGGAGCCCGGGGGCGGGCACCTGCGTGAATGGGCAGCTCTGGCTCCTCCTCTATGAAGAGCTGGCGGGCCTGGCCCCCATCAGGTCCCTCCAGCCCGGCCCCCATCCGGTCCCTCCAGCCCGGCCCCCATCAGGTCCCTCCAGCCCGGCCCCCATCCGGTCCCTCCAGCCCGGCCCCCATCAGGTCCCTCCAGCCCGGCCCCCATCAGGTCCCTCCAGCCCGGCCCCCATCAGGTTCCTCCAGCCCGGCTCCCGGGGCCCAGCCTGGCAGCCGGAGCAGCCGGAGCAGGTGCCCTGCCCGCAACTCGGAAGCGAGAGTCACTGGGCAGGAAGCAGTGACGCCTGTGCCCGGCGCTTTCCGAGCGTCGATGCATTTGAGCGCCATGCAAAGGCCGCCTGCAAACGGCCCCCGCCGCCTTCCTGCCCGTGGGACCCGCACCCCGCCCCCCCCCCCCCCCCCCCCGCTGATTTGGCCAGAACCTCCGCGTGGCCTCGCTGGACGTCAGGGGACGTGGTGCTCTTCGTGCACAGCCCGGCCGCCCGGGAGGGACGCACGCTCCGCTCCCTGACCCGAGGGGCGTCCAGGGCCCCTGAAGCCGCGACGGGAGCGCCAGCTGCTCCTTTCCGCCCCGCGTCAGCGCCTGAGCCCCGCTCCCTGCGGACCCGGGTGCCGCCTCCGGTGCAGCAGGGGATCGAGCCGAGGAGACGTCCCTGCGGCTCAGGGCCTGGCGCTGGCCTTCGGGCCGCCGAGCTGGGCCGCTGTCCGACGTGCCTTCCCGGTAGCCGCTGCAGGCCCGGCCCAGCTCCCTGGGGCCCCGTGGGAGCCCTGGTCCAGGCCCCGCGAGGACCCCTTTCTCTGAGTGGATTTGTCTCCCCAAAGCCAGTCCTGGGGGAAGGCAGCCGTGGAAACACAGAGCCACTCTCAGCTCTGACGCAATCCTGGCAGGAGCCCAGGCCTGCCCCCCGCTGAGCGGCCACGTGGGACGGGACCCGATGCCAGCCGCCCGGGGACGGCCACCGCGGGGTGCGTGAGTGTGGCCTGAGCCTGCTCCCCCCCAGGATGTGTGCCTCCAGCCTGCGCCCCCCAGCCTGTGCCTGTGCCCCCCAGAGCCTGCGACCCCCTGAGCCTGTGCCCCCCCGAACCTGCGCCCCCCCCGAGCCTGCGCCCCCCTGAGCCTGTGCCCCCCGAGCCTGCGCCCCCCAAGCCTGTGCGTCCCAAGCCTGCGCCCCCCAAGCCTGCGCCCCCGAGCCTGCGCCCCCCTGAGACTGTGCCCCCCTGAGCCTGCGCGCCCCCTGAACAGCCTTGGCCGAGGGGAGCAGGCGAGTGTCTCCGAGACTCCGCCCCATCCGCTGGAACGCATGTCTGTGTCAGTTGAACATACTTAGACACGTCTGAGGAGAAGCATGTTTTTCCTGTGGAACCGCGAGCCGACCGCCTGCCTCTGGAAGCACACGCTCCGGGGCCTGTGAGCACCTTCGTCCATCCGCCCCACCTTCCTCCCGGAGGCCTCCGGGGCCCACGGTCAGAGCTCTGCGACCTACAGCCTCCTGGGAGGGGGGCCTTCACCATGTCCTGCGGGGCCCCCGGCAGCGGCTCTGGGACCGTCAGCAGCCCCCTCCCCAGGGGACAGAGCGAGGCCGAGTGAGAGGCCCTGACAGGAGGCTCAGGGTCAGACTGAAGGCATTCAAGCCTGGGCCCCAGGCCCGGAGCTCAGAAGCCCTGGGCGAGGGGAGGGCCCGAGAGGGGAAGGGCGGCTGCCATCAGGCGGCTGCGTGGGCACCAGGGCTGCACGGCCTGATGGGTGGCGCCCCCACCCCCAACCCCGGGGGCAGCTGGCAGGGGAGGCAGGAGCAATGCCCGGCCCAGGTCAGGGGCTCCTGCCCCTTCGAGAAGCGCGTTAACAGAATGAGAGCAGCCGTCGGGGGAGTGTGGCCCAGAGGGGGTCAAACCCCAGCGCCCGCCGTAAGGACACCTCCTCCGGCCCTTCTCTGCCGTTTCCGACCCTCCCTTTCCCCTTACCCCCGCGCCCCCGCCCCCAGGAGCCGCATCCTGCACCTCTGCGGACCCCACATCATTCCCCGCAGGATCAGCGGGGCCTGGGCCGCCTTCCAGGGAACACGCCCGACAGCATTTGCAAAGCAGGAAGAGCAGGTGTCCCCGGGCTGATCTGCATATTTGAGCAAATCCCCATTTTGAAATGTAAATGCTGCTGCCGCCTGCCTGCCTGGAGATAAGGCCCAACAATGAGCTGATCCTGCTCCCAGCGGCTCCTGATCGGAGCTGGGACCCCCGGCCGCCTCAGGAGCAGGACCGGTCGCACACAGGTAGCCGGCTCCCGCCCCGTGAACGGCGCCTGTGACATAGATGATGTTGGGTGTGGGTGGAACGGGACATACGTGTTTCCTATGTGCTTACGTGTGCCATCGGGGAGATGCCTGCTGTACATATGTATCCACGGCAAACCTCTCCATCGGCGGTTTCCTTCCTCCCGGGCGACGGGAGAGGCCCCCTCTGAGGAGCGCGACTTCGTCTCCACGTGGCCGTGGCCGTGGCCGTGGGAAGGCGTGTGGAATCCCTTTGAATATTTTTATTGTCTTTAAATGATTGCAAAGAAAGAGATGGGGGTGCGGTAATCTGCCAGGCCCGTGAAGTTAAATCCCATCAACATTCCTCTGTCTCCTCTCATCTCTTTCTAAAAACAAACAAGCCAGCGAGCTAGCCCCTCCCCCAGACGCTGCATTCCTGCAAACGCCGGCGGCCGGGCCTGGGGGGGTCGCCCTTTCATTTCCGGGGCGTCCTCACTGCTGCCACCGCCACACAGAATTCACAGCTGACACAACTACTAAACATCATCTCATCCGCCCAGTGGCTCAGGGCAGCGTGGCTCAGTGGGTGAGCGTCGGCCTGTGACCAGGAGGTCAGGGTTCAATTCCCGGTCGGGGCACAGGCCCGGGTTACGGGCTGCATCCCCAGTGTGCGGCGTGCAGGAGGCAGCCGGTCGATGATTCTCTCATCGTGGGTGTTTCCTCTCTGAAATCAATAAAAATACTTTTAAAATAATAAATAAGTAAATTGCCTAATGCTTTTGCTTCGCCCTTGTTCCGGGAAAAGCCCCGTGTGACGCCGTTCGTAACGGCGTCCCCACCACCTGCCTCCCGGCGAAAGGCCCTGCGCGCCCTCCTGTGGCTCCGCAGCCGGGAGACCGGCTCTCCTGGGCCAGAGCCTGTGCCCCGACCTGGGCGTCCGGGCCAGCGGGTCCTCCTGGCCCCGAGCCTGCAGCCGGGCCTCTCACCTCATGCGCGTTCCTCCCCGGGAAGAGGATACGTCACAGGAGGGAAGGGGCTTGGGGAACTCGCCTTCGCTGCAGACTCAGGCGGCCCTGCTTAGGGCTCGGGCCGCAGCTTTCACCAGGGCCTCACCGTAGAGGTGCGGAGGCCTGTTGAAGTGGACGGCTCCGCTTGGTGCCCATAACTCATATCTCACCGTGACTAGCAGATGCTCATGCGCGTCCGCGGTGCCAGATGACAATGCTCATACGAATATCCGTCTGCCACGAGTGCATTAAACAGTCACACGACGCCATAGCGGGGCAGATGTGAGCCGCCGGGTCGGGAAAACACGTCCCTTAAAATCTCCTCCCGTGCCGGCCCGGGGCCTCTGAGATGGCAAACGGCCTGAGCCAACTCGAGCGGATGTGCGGCGTTTCGCCGGCCGCGCGGTGTTCTGGGCTCACGGGCGATAGGTTTCCGTGGGAATCGCCTTCCCCGTCCTTATGGCTCCCGAGGCTCTCCCTCCGACTGAGCAGGGGGGAGGAGGGAATAGCAGTAACGAGGGAGAGAAAGGCTCATCCGTTCACAGGATTCATTTGTGGGGGTGGGGGGGCGGGGGGGCCTGGGGAGTCTGAGGCCCCGTTAGGAACGGACGTGCATCCAGGGTGTTACTACCTCAGCCCTCACGGGGCTCAGGCTCCAAGGGCAGCTTAAGCCCTAGCCCAGCGGTCGGCAAACTCATCAGTCAACAGAGCCAATACCAACAGGACAACGATTAAGATTCCTTTGGAGAGCCAAAATTTTTAAACTTAAACTAAATAGGTAGGTACATTGTTATTAACTTAATTAGGGTGCTCCTAAGGCTTAGGAAGAGCCATACTCAAGGGGCCAGAGAGCCGCCTGTGGCTCATGAGCCGCCGTTTGCCGACCACGGACCTAGCCAGCCCTCTAAGCTTCCGAGCCAATTCCTCCACCTCTTTCTCCCCAGAGATTCCGGACGAAAAGCCGGCGGAGGGACCGTGGATGCACCCCACGCACCCCACGCACCCCACGCACCCCACGACCAGCAGCCTGTGCGGCGTGGACGCTCAGCACGAGGCACACGGCTGCTCCCGGCCTCACCGTCCTGCCCCTTCTTCCCAGGAACGCACGTCGTGCCTCTGTCGCTGAGGAACCAACAGAAGACAGAAGTCCTTCCCGTGGGCGGAGAACGAGGAGGACTGTGAGCAAAGGGAGACAATGGGGGCCCCCCACCCCCCCTAGCTGTGCTGACACCTGCTCCCACATGTGCACACGGGTCCGCATCGCGCTCGCCCGCGCGCCTGTGGAGTTTAACAGACGTGGCCACGCTCTGTGTGCAGTTTGTCCCTGGCCGTTTTCACTTCCTGGTCCCAGGGGCTTCTGAGGATTGGGGGGGTTGGCGCCCCAGGGCTAGGTTGCCGTTGGGGGGCGTCTGGTTTTCTGCCTGCTTCCCGCTGGCTCCTGGGCCTCTGAGGAAGGGTTTCCTGAGTCCCTGAGAATCATGGGTCGGCTGCCTCCTGCACGCCTCACACTCTGCTCCCCTCCCCCTCACTGGGGGGACCCCGAGAATTCTGAGACGAGACGAGAAAAGCCACCCTTTGGATGTCTCAGAAAGAAAAACGGGCCATTGTTCCTGCTGCCCAGACTGCAAAGCCCCACTTGCCTTTCCAGACGGCACTTGGGGATCCTGGCCGGGGAGGGGAGGGAGGCGGAGGGAGAGGGAGGGGAGAGGTGGGGGAGGGGCAGAGAGAGACCCCAACATTCTGCTTTGCTGCCCCAGAGCCTGATGCCCAGAAGCGTTCCAGAGGCCAAGCTAAGGAGCCCCAGGCCTGGCCCCCTCCCCCTCCCCCTCCCCCCTGGTGCCCCTCCCCCTACCACCCCCGTGCCCCTCCCCCCTGTGCTGCTAAGTGCGTGTTCTGTTGCTAGGACAGCTCCAAACCCTGACATCTGAGCCGGAGGCCAGAGCACGGAGTTGACAGGGATGGCCGCTGGCTGCTTCCTGCCCGGCCTCCGGGGGAGGAGAGACGGGGTGGCACACAGGGGTCTATTCAGCTGGACGAGAGGCTCCGAGGCGCACAGCCCGGCTGCCTGAGCGGATGGGGAACCGTGGTCCCTGGGGGGGGGGGACTGGCGGGGGGCTGACAGAGGCGCCCTCTGATGTGGCTGGGGAGCCGCGCCCCTCTCAGCAGAGCAGGCGACATGTGCACATCTGCTCAGGGATGCGCCGGCCTCGGTCACTGCCACCCACTCAGGGGCGGCTGGGCACCCGTTCGGCTCCTGCGAAGGGACAGGCGTGTGCGGCTCCGTTTAAATTCTCCACCAGAGCCGGCCGGCGGGGCTCAGGGGCTGAGCATCGACCTGTGAACCAGGAGGTCAGGGTTCGATTCCCATCAGGGCACAGGCCCAGGTTGTGGGCTCCAGCCCCAGTGAGGGGCTTGCAGGAGGCAGCCGGTCCGTGATTCTCTCTCGTCGTTGATGTTTCTCTCTCTCCCCCTCTCCCCCTCTCCCTTTCTCTCTGAAATCAGTAAAAACGTATTTTTAAAAAAAGAAAAAAGGGTGATGGTCGGGCAGCCACGCAGGGCTGGGCCGCGCGCTAACACCGTCCAGAATTAAGGTGCGTGGGCTCCACAGTGAGCACGTGGTGGGGTCCCCACCCGTCGGCCAGCGTGGTGGGGAGCCCTCAGCCCCTTTCCGAGGCGGCCTGTGGCGATGCGCTCGGGGCAGGACTTCCGTTTCCTACAGTCTGACACCAGCTGCCTGGCTCCCCTTCGTCGGCTGGGATGCTCCGTCCGACCGCAAGCAGATGGCAGGCGCTGCTGAGCCATCTGGGGTCTCAACGCTTCACCCGCCGAGTCGGGGACCCTCTGGGGGCCAGGCTTCCACACCCTCCGCTGGCCTCCCTCCCCCGTGGCTGGTCAGCCCCAGCCCAGGTGCCCACCCCCCAGCCTCCGCCTCATTCCCGGACCGGAGCAGACACAGCCAGGCCGGTTTCCTGGCACAAGACACAAATTAGAAGTATGTTCTGGAATATGCTGGGGGCCCCTCCACCTCCTCTCCCTCTGCGCTCCGCCTCTGGGGCTGTCACGTTCGGAGACCTGGCTCGCCCACCTGGCTCCTCCAGGCCTCTGCCCTCGGCCTGACTGAGGGGGCAGGGCCGGCCCGTGAGGAAGGGGAGCTGGGCCCGGGCGACCGCCCTGAGCCAGGAGAAGGCTGCGTCATCCCATCGAATGGACCGGCGAACGACAGGCCGATGGCGAGGGGCCTGGAGGACCTGCCGTGGGGAAACCGAAGTCAAACAACAGGGACTCGGGAGGAGCGACGCCAAATCGGTGGAAATGGGACGTGTTTGTTGGGCAGCGGCTGACACTGAGGACAAGCTCCCTGCTGAGCGGACAGGAGCACGGAGAGGGGGCGGCTGCGTTTCCCGCGGGGGGCCGAGGAGCACGGGGAGGCCGAGGAGCATGCGGAGGCGGCCAGGCCAGCCTGTGGGCGGCCACGGCGCAAAGGAGCTGGGTGACCACGTACCTTTTCCGGGAAGAGGACTGGATACAGGGCGGAGCGGACATGCAGGCGCCGGTCCAGCAAGAACAGGGAGTCGGACGGTGGCCCAGGGGCCTTCCTCCTCCAGCGAGAGGGCGCTTGGCCACGGCCTCTCCCTGCCTGGAGGGCACCCCCTCTCCTCGCCCCCAGGTGCCCCACCAGGAGCCTCTCACGGGGGGAGGGGGTGGGCGGGCAGGCTCCTCGCACACACGTGTTCCTGCTTTTCCCTTTCCTCCCGGCTCGTTAGCTCCATGTGGCTCATTAGCTCCTGGTGCAGAGAGACGCCGTCTGCGGGAGCCACGGGCCGCTCAGGGGCTCCCCGGCCCGCCGCCCGCTCTGGCTCTGCCGCTCGGACCCGCCGGTCCCGCAGAGGAGGGGGGAGTGGTAACCGGAGAGACCGCGGCCACGGCGACCCGAGCCCCTCCGCACACGAGACCAGGAACCGTGAGTGCGGATCCGAGCGCCGAGGAGCAGAGACGCGGGCTCCAGGGGGCCGGGCGCCTGCGGGTGGGCGCTCGGAGCCTCCCGCTGGCTGAGCCGTGTCTGGAGCGGTTTCCTCCGGCGCGTCCCGGGCGCGGAGCCGGTGCCCGTTGCTGTGCGCCCGGTGAGAGTCCCGCGAACCTCGCGCTACGCCCTCAGCTCGTGGAGTTGCACGTGGTTTCCTGCGTGAGAGACGTCTCCCCGGGGAGGGGGCGCCGGAGCGGCACACGTTCCCAGCGCGAGGACGTGGCAGAGCCCGGCCGGACCCGAGCGACACCGGCTGGGTCACCTGCCGCTCCTTCTGCAGAGCGATCCCCGGGGGCGGCTGTGCAGACCCAGCCGGCCCTGCCGCCGTCCCGGGAGGATGCAGTGAGGCTGGGAGGAGGGGACGGTGTGCAGAGGCGTCAGTAAGACGCACGGACAGTAACACGGGCTCGTCTTGCATCCCCCGTGGAGAGTGTCACACGCCAGCCCCGGTGCGCGTCTGTGTCGCCACCATCCCAACGTGGAGCAGTCCCGCCTCCTCACTCGGCCCCTCACTCCGTCCTTTCAGCCTCCTCTCGCCCGCCCAGGGCCGCGGGTGGTCTTGCCGTTCCTGCCTCACGAAGGGGATCGCGTGGCCGCCTCCTGGCCCTGGCTTCTGCCACAGGACGGGGGGCTCTGGAGGGCTCTCCTGCGGGAAAGCCAGCGGCCCTTCTTCCCGCGAGCAGAGCCTTCTCCTGGGAGTGCTCCAGTCACCGCTTGTAAGTCTTTGTTGGGGACACGGTGGCTGTTTCCAGGTTGGGGCGCGATGAGGAAAGAGGCAGCGAGCACTTCTGTTCGGTCCTGTGTGCGATACTTTTTATTGGAGAAATGCCCAGCGTGGACTGTGGGATCGGCGGCGGGTCAGAGCCTCCCGTGTTTCCGGCGTGTCCACCCCCTTCCAGGACCGGTGCAGCGGTGGCCGTTCACCATCGGGCTTTTACTTTTTGCCGTTCTACAGAGTGTGCACCGGTATCCGGGAAAACTTAAACTTTTTTGCAGTTTATTGTTTGTATTTTGACCACGTGGACAGCACGAGCCTTTATGAAGCTGGGTGCTGATTTGAGTGGAACTTGGTGCTGGTTTGAGTGGAACTTGGTGCTGGTTTGATGGAACTGGTGCTGGTTTGATGGAACTTGGTGCTGGTTTGATGGAACTGGTGCTGGTTTGATGGAACTTGGTGCTGGTTTGATGGAACTGGTGCTGGTTTGATGGAACTGGTGCTGGTTTGATGGAACTTGGTGCTGGTTTGATGGAACTGGTGCTGGTTTGATGGAACTGGTGCTGGTTTGATGGAACTTGGTGCTGGTTTGATGGAACTGGTGCTGGTTTGATGGAACTTGGTGCTGGTTTGATGGAACTTGGTGCTGGTTTGATGGAAGTGGTGCTGGTTTGATGGAACTGGTGCTGGTTTGATGGAACTTGGTGCTGGTTTGATGGAACTGGTGCTGGTTTGATGGAACTGGTGCTGGTTTGATGGAACTTGGTGCTGGTTTGATGGAACTGGTGCTGGTTTGATGGAACTGGTGCTGGTTTGATGGAACTTGGTGCTGGTTTGATGGAAGTGGTGCTGGTTTGATGGAACTGGTGCTGGTTTGATGGAACTTGGTGCTGGTTTGATGGAACTGGTGCTGGTTTGATGGAACTTGGTGCTGGTTTGATGGAACTGGTGCTGGTTTGATGGAAGTGGTGCTGGTTTGATGGAACTGGTGCTGGTTTGATGGAACTTGGTGCTGGTTTGATGGAAGTGGTGCTGGTTTGATGGAACTTGGTGCTGGTTTGATGGAAGTGGTGCTGGTTTGATGGAACTTGGTGCTGGTTTGATGGAAGTGGTGCTGGTTTGATGGAACTTGGTGCAGGTTTGATGGAACTTGGTTTTGATTTGAATGGAACTGGTGCTGGTTTGATGGAACTTGGTGCTTCCTTAGAAGACCGTGACCCCCCCACACACACACACAGTTTCCGTGTTGAATGTTTCCTTAACCCCTTCCCCAACAATTTTTTTGTTAAAAACGTTTCTTTTTCAGACTAATTTTTTTATTTTGGTTCTATATAGTATTTTTGATGCTGGTTATGAAAACAGTTTGTAACACGTCTTCCTATAAACCATATTTTTTTACCATATTTTCTTAGTATACTCGTCGACGACTGAAAAAGAACATTTTGTGAAAACGTGTATACACGTTTCTGCCGGGGAAGGGGTTAAGGAGTCGGCCCGTTTCCGCCGGCCGGGCTTGTGTTTTTATCATTAATTTGTAGACGTTCTCTGCATGTTTTGGATGGAAGTCCTCTGCTTAAATTACACGTGTTATCAGTGACTCCTTATCTTCTTAATAGACTCTCCTGATGAGCTAACATTGGTGACTGTTATGAACGCCAACATTTATACCTAATGCTCTTACATCTGCTAGGGAGAGGGCGAGATTCCATACGCCCAGAACAAGCCCTGCGCGCAGGAGGGATGGGCGGGGGGCGGTGGGGGGGCGGGGAGGGAACCTCGCAGAGTGAGGAGGGGGGGCTCTGGCCCTGGATGCTGCTCTGAGCTGTTCCCCGACCTCAGTTGGCGCTGCAGGGGTGGCATTTGCTCCCGTGGGATCCGTGCCCCCCTTGTGGCTCCTGGACGACACTGGACATCAGCTCGCCCCTCGCTTATCGGGTCACGGAGGACCAGAGAGGGGCCTGGGCAGTTCTAGAGCTCACAGCGTGGCAGGGAGGTGAGCAGGGCAGGGAGCCACCGGGAGCACGCATCACGCTGATGTGGGAGCGGCCGTGCAGTTGACGACATGGGAAGGGTTGAAAGAAACAGCAAAAGCCCAGTTAACTCAGAATGGAAGACGGGGCCTCCTCCGGGCTCCGCCCTCCCCTCGTGTCCAGACGTTGCTCGAGCTCCTAGCCAAGCCCAGAGCAGCACCAGCCACCGGCTGTCCGCGGGGCGCCCTCGCCAGGACGGTGCCCTCGTCTGAGCCACGCTCCGTGGCCTGGGAGATGGCCACGCCCACGGGATCACGGACCTCGGCCCCGGCGTCATGGGCAGCCGTGGTGTCAGTCCCGGGGGGACAGCGCCAGCCGGCGGGCGGCCTCGCGTGGAGTGTGGGGTGCGGTGGCCTGTCACACGCCAGTGCCCAGAGTCTGTGCAGAGAAACAAACAGCGTGAGGAACCCGAGTGCGATCAGACCTTCCCGTCCCCCAGGCGTGGGTCCTGGGCGAGGCCTCCCCTGGAGGCAGCTGGCGCCTCGCCCGGAGGCTGGACTCCACACGGAGCGGCTTCCACACAAGACCCAGCGCCCGAGTCCTGGGTTGGGGGGCGGGGGGGGCCCCAACGAGGGCCCCCCAGTTGGAAGCTGCGTGGTGCGGAGAAGGGCGTCCCGGTCTCAGGTCTCAGCCTCTTCGCTGAGTTTGGAGAAACCTCTCTGGGTGGGTGGCCTTCACTTTCTCCTTGGCAGGCGCCTCCCTGAGTGTCCCCGGGTGTCCCACAGAGGCCATGCCCAGCAGCACCCGCAGGGCGGCTGGCTGACCCCGATGGAGGGGGCTCACGGGGCGGGGGGCAGGGGGGAGGGTCTGAGAGGCAATGCAGAGCAGCTCTGCCAGTTCCAGCCCATGTTCTGGGGGGGAAACCTTCCGATCAGACTCCGGTTTCTGCAAAACAGAGCATTGGTGACGTTTCGACCAATGTCATCTAAGATGGTGTGACCGATAGGGTCCGGAAAATGAGAGCTCTCTGCACAGGTAACAATAATGAGAGGAAATAGCCCTCACAGTGCAGAGGTGAGGGAGGGAGCCTGAGCACTCACAGTGCAGAGGTGAGGGGGGGAGGGAGACCCAGAAGCTGTGAGCTGTGGCCGCGGCTGACCCTCAGTGGGGTTTGTCTAGAGCAGTGATGGCGAACCTATGACACGCGTGTCAGAGGTGACACGCGAACTCATCTTTTTGGTTGATTTTTCTTTGTTAAATGGCATTTAAATATATAAAGTAAATATCAAAAATATAAGTCTTTGTTTTACTGTGGTTGCAGATATCAAAAAATTCCTCTATGTGACACGGCACCAGAGTTAAGTTAGGGTTTTCCAAAATGCTGGCACGCCGAGCTCAGAAGGTTCGCCATCACCGGTCTAGATAACACAGTCCTCCACCCCCATCCCGCCCTGTGATCCCCCCACCGCCCCCCGCGCCCCCACACACAGCGTTTCCGTGATACACTCCCCATGGGTGGACGTGACTCTGCGCCCTGTGCCTGACACCCAGGCGTCAAGACAAGGTCACTGTCATAGGATAGTGCGGGAGGCCCGGCCAGCGGGGCTCAGTGGGTGAGCGTCGACCTGGGAACCAGGAGGTCAGGGTTCAATCCCCGGTCAGGGCACAGGCCCGGGTTGCGGGCCCGAGCCCCCGTGTGGGGCATGCAGGAGGCAGCCGATCCGTGATTCTCCCTCATTATTGATATTTCTCTCCCTCCCTCCCCTCCCTCTCTGACGTCATCAAGATATATTTTTTTGAAAAAGAAAGCGCTGGGGGACGGCGGTCGGCAGGAGAGAGTGGGCACCACAGCGCCCGCCTCCATCCGCCGGCTCTGCCCTGGCGCTGGCTCCCGGCCACGCTCCTGCCAGCGCTGATAGGAAGTGGGATTTGTGGGGAGGTTTTGAAATTCCAATAATTCCTTGAGAGGACTTAAAAGAAGCCGTTGGACCGTGATTACTTTAATGACGGATCCTCGTCAACCTGGAGGCATTTCAGAGCGGGCCTTCCTCCGCAGGAGAGAAACGCAGGCCCCGGGCGGTGGGCGGTGGAGGCACGGCTGGCCCTCAGGAGACGCGGCGGCAGGGACACTAATTAGGGGAGAAAAGTCCGTTCTGAGATTTGCTTCTCCGCTTCGAATGTGCCAGGATGTACCCTTCACTGGCGTCTCTACCGCAGTCCTGTCTGTGCAAACAAGGACAGGATAGCGTAACCGGTGTTCACTCAGCCCCGCCCGGCCAGCCGGTAGACCCGCACAGGCTTTCAAAAGTAGCAGCGGCCCCCCTTCCCCCAGGACCCCAGGCCCAGCGCCCGCTCATTCCCGATGCAGCGTGAGCACAGAACGCTTTCCCCTTAAAACCAGAAACACCAGCTTTCAGGTGGAGGGACTGGAAGAGGGAAGAAGAGGGGAGGAGCAAGGAAGGGGTGCGGGGAGGAGGGCACGGAGGGACGGGGGTCCAGAGCTTCAGGGACTCGCAGCCACCGCGGGTTCCTGGAGGGAACTGGAAAATGTTGCCACTTCCCAGAGAGCACATGTTGTTCACGGACACGCTCTCCGAGCTCCCAGGGCTCCGCCGTTGGACACCCACAGGCCCAGTGTGGCCTGTTGGGGAGCTGGGGCCCCCGGTCCTGGAGATGCATTGCTTCTCGGGGCTTCCGGGGGGAAACTTCAGGCTCTCCCATCGGGCGGATGCAGGGATGGCCGCAGAGGGACAAGCTGACCACCCCCAGGGCACAGCGGGGGCCGGGCTGGTGCGGAGACACTGAGAGATGGTGGTGCGGGAGGGAGGGGGGGAGCACCCAGGCTGCTCTGAGGGGCAGGGGAGGACCGGGGTGATGCGGGGAGGAGACAACGTGACTAACACGGGAGCTCTGAGCACGTCTGCTGCCGGCCCAGGAGCAGGAGGGAAGCGCTGAGGACGGCGAGGGTCCGGCCGGGGTGGGGGGTGAGGGGCGGGGAGCTCCCCTGGGGGGAGCCGGGCGGCCCTCAGGGCCCTCAGGTCAGGGCAGGGGGAACCGGGGCGTGCGGCCCATTGGGGAGCTTGGAGCGGATGCTCCGTGTGTCCTATCACAGTCCTAAGCACAGAGGCCTCATCGCACTCGTAGGCACAGAAGCTCCGTGAACAGAGGAAATGCGGACGCTACGCCGCCACCCAGGCTCCCGGCCGTGAGCTCCTGTCTGTTCGAGTCGAGCGCGGCCAGGGCTCGGACGCGTTGGCGATGAATTGGACGTGAATGTGACCGCTTTACACACCGGCCCCTTCCCGCCGCACACTCAGCGAGAGGAGGGGGAGCCAGGAGCTCGGCGCCAGCCCTGCCTGCGACCACAGGCACCACACCTTCCAGGCAGGACCCGGGTCGGGGAACAGCTCACAGTGGGAGGTCGCTGTGCCCGCTTAGGGGGGAGCCGGGCTCCGGGCAGCGGGTGACTCTGCAGCAGCAGGGACAGGGGCTCAGCCATGTGCGTGTGTGTGTGTGTGTGTGTGTGTGTGTGTGTGTGTGTGTAGACAGGGGTGGGGGGCGGGGAAGGGGGGAGTCCCGCCCTCTCACTCTGGCAGCTCCGCCTCCCCCCCCATGACTGGAATAGCGGATGAGGGGCAGGTGCTGGGGCGGGGCCGGCCTGAGACGCACCCTCTTCCTTCCCCAAACCCGCCCTCACGGTCCCCTTCCCCAGGCGGCCCTCCCCACCCCTCCTCTCGCTCTGCATCCAGCCCTGCCCTTCTCCCGGGTCGCCCTCCATCCAGCGGCGGCCCCTGGGCTTCCCGGGGGCCGGAGGGGCCCAGCCCAGCCCCGTGCGCCGCGCCCACGCCAGCAGTTGCCCCAAGGGAGGCACGTCGGGTATGTGGGGGTGACAGCTGCGGGATGCTTTGCGGTGACCACAGCTGTCCCCCTCGTGGCCGAGGCCCCAGGGTCAGAGCGAGGGGGGCTGTTGTCACGGAGGTGTCACGGCTGCGGGTTAAGACCAAGCCAGGCCTGTTCTGGACGCACAGGAAATGACTCCTCTCAGTGCCCCTTTCCAAACTGGAGCAACTGCGAGGCCGCGGGACGGACGGCTGGCTCAGGCCGCCTCCACCCGTGTGTCCAGCCGCTCGGGGATGCGGCTAAAAATACCTCCAACTCCCGCTCGGCCCTCCTCCTGTTTATAACTCAGTCTAGGAACCGGAAGGCGGCCCCCGAAGAGCCAGCCAGCCAGACGGACAGACCGACAGACGTGGGACCTCGGGCTCCGGCCGGCAGCTCCTGGCGCGAACGCGCGCTGCTCCCTCCTGTCTTGGGTTATGACTTGTGGTTAAAGTGGACAGACCCTCACTCCAGCCACAGTTTAAATCGTGGACACACATGAGCAGCTTTTGCTCTTTTAAAAAACATATTTTTACTGATGTCAGAGAGGAAGGGAGAGAGAGAGAGAGAGAAACATCGATAAGAGAGGATCATGGATCGGCCGCCTCCTGCACGCCCCACCCTGGGGATCGAGCCCGCAACCCGGGCCTGTGCCCTGACCGGGAATCGAACCCTGACCTCCTGGTTCCTAGGTCGATGCTCACCACTGAGCCACGCGGCCGGGAGAGCTTTTGCTCTGGATAAACCCGGTGAGGACGTCCACCTCCACCGCCGGGCGAGCCTCCTGACCCGACAAGACTCGGGGGTGGGGGGGGGGGGACTCTAGCCTCAAGCCCCGTCCTCGCCAGGTCAGGGTGCTTTCCCGGCTCAGGACCACCCAGGCCGAGGGGGCAGCTCCCGGGCGGCTCTCCCAGGGCCCCGGGGTTATTTTCGCTCCCGTGTAACCGACACCACAGTCACGTCCCAGCAGCTGCTGCCCTCCCGCCGGCCACTCCTCAGCACATTCCGACCTGTTACTATTTTCCTTCCACTTCTGAGCGACGTCCCTGGAAACACAGCTACCCCGGCAGCTGGAATTGTGTGACTCCGGGTCCTGTGACTCATTCACGCATCAGCCGGGGGTTTCACGGGGAAGTGAGAAGCCGAGAGGAGGTGGACGAGGGATGCAGGGGCCTGGCGGACGCTGAGGCTGCAGCCGGGACCACACGGCAGGCAGGGCCGGTCCCCAGGAAAGCTGTTCCCAGGCCACGCGTCCCCTCCTGTTCTCATTGCCCAAGGCCACGTCTCAGCATCTCCACAGCAGGCCAGGGCGCTTCTGGAAGGCGGGCGCCTGAGGCCCGTGCGGAAGCTGGCGGGGTTTCCCAGGCAAACGGGAGAGAGGAGCCTGCAGGAGGCATGGGCAGACACCAGCGCCCCTGTGCCCAGGCGGGACCCATGGGCACGCTCGGGGGACGGGGTGGTGCCCGAGCGCAGGTGCAGGTGGGAGCGCCAGGCAGCCAGCAGGGTGGCGGGTGGATGGCGCCGGGCCCCTGGCTGCACCACGACCGCCAGCTCCCTTCGGTGGGGCTGTGGGCGCAGACGTGCAGGGAGCGGCACCGGCACTGTCCCGGGAGCAGGGCTCTGGGAGGACAGACCGGGGCGGCAGGGCTCAGGTGAGCAGGCAGCGCAGGTGGAGCAGAGGAGCCTGTGGGAGGTGACGGAGTGAGAGGAGGGCCCCTCAGGCGCACCCCCGTCGGGGAGGATCGGCCCCAGGCCCTGACCCTCACGGGCGTCCCTGCGATGCATCGCGGGAGGGAGGACACGGGCTCGGTGGAGAGGAGGGTAGGGCCGGGCCGGGCACTGGGACATGTCCGCCTGGCGCCGGCTCTGGGCTGGAGGCACTGATTTCCAGAAGCGGGGCTGTGGCCACACTGCCCTCCCGGCCTCTGCACGGCGACGCTTGCGCCTTTTACTTCAAACGTGGGCCCCTGCCACCCGCTACAACCCCCACCACGGCTTGTCATGGTTTAGCTCAGACCGTCCGCGATGCTGTAGATGGGACAATTTTTTAAAGTTTTTTCTATTCCTCGCACGTCTTCAGGGCCTTCACTCCTTTTTACTGTGGATAGACGTTCCCTCTGGGGCCATCTTTTCAGGAAAGCAGCCCCTTTGGCGTTCCTGTGGCCCCGTGTGGCCCTGAGAACGGGCTCAGCATCTGTGGGTCTGGAAAGAACTTGAACAACGCCCCCGGTGCTGCGGCTGAGACGGCCGGGCCAGAAAAGACGCCCGTCGGCACCTGGGGGACGTGTCCATTTCCTCTTGCGCAATGAGTGCCGACGGCCCCACCGTGCGGGTCCTGTGCCCGGCCCTCTCCCTGCCGCTCCATCCCCCGCCACCTGCTGCCGCCGACCTCCCGCAGGCGTGGCGCGGGGCGTGGCTTCGTGCCCTGAACTTGGGGACCAGCATTGCTGCTCCAGGGACCAGAGAGGGACCCAGGGCACCCAGGGCCGCTCATGACCACTCCCCCTCCCCCGCCCACTGACTAGAGCCGCGTGCCCCTCGCGCACACGTGAAAGACACGCCAGGAATCAGTGGGAATGTAGGGAAATGAGCGCGTATCGGAACCAGGCTTCAGTTAGGGCAGTGGTTCTCAACCTTCTGGCCCTTTAAATACAGTTCCTCCTGTGGTGACCCAACCATAACATTATTTTCGTTGCTACTTCATCACTGTCATGTTGCTACTGTGATGAATCGTCATGTAAATATCTGATATGCAGGATGGTCTGAGGCAACCCCTGTGAGGCGACCGCCAAGGGGGTCGCGACCCACAGGTTGAGAACCGCTGCGTTAGAGCGTTTACACGGTGACACAGGCCCACCCGCTTCCGTATGAGACAGTCCGGTCCGTCCTTCAGTGTTTTGCGGCCGCTTAGAGGAAAGGCCTTTGACATTTGAGTGCCGCCCCAGCCGTGGGTTCCCGGTGGTGTCTGGTATTTTCCAACCAGCCCTGCCCCTCGCGGGAGAGGGCGTCCCGTCCGCCTGGGGCGCAGCGCAGGCCTGGCGTCCTGGAGAGACGCCACTGACCGCGGGGGGAATGTCGTCCTGTGGGTCCCCGGCTCCCAGAGGCCTCTCCCCAGGCGACCGGGTGGGTGCGGGCTTGTCCTACTCAGCAGTTCCCTCGGACGGCATCCTGTCTGTGAAGCGGGAAGAACTTCCCCCTACAAGCCCCTCGGGGACCTGGTCCCGGCCACAGACGGTACCTTACCCAGAACCAACGTTCTGACCACAGAGAAAGCCCATCTCACCGGCTGCTTCTCGCAGGGGCCGGACCCAGACCCCTCGGCCCCACGTCCTAGGGGGTGGACGGCCCAGGAGCCCCGCCCAGGAGCCCCGCTGCCGCTGCCCACACCCCGGTCTCCGCACGCGGCTGGCGGGGGACGGAGACCACAGTGTGGGGTGAATGGAGAACTGGGAGCCAAGCCCCTTCCGAACGTTACGTTCTTGGCTTTGTGAGGGGAAGCCCATGCACTTGCTCGTGGCCCTGAGCCCTGGATGCCCGGGGCCTGGCCTGAGCTGCCTGTTCCCAGCCCGTCCCCTGTAAGCGGCTCCTGGTTGGGGGGCTGAAGGGGGCGGTGGAGGGGGTCTGGCCCATCTCAGGATCCGCTCGGCCAGGTGACTCAGGGGAGCACGTGGCTGTGGGCTTCACCCACGGGGCGGTGACCAGGGGCGTTTACACGCCCTGCCTGCAGGACCCCGAGCTGCGCTGTGAGGCCCTGCCCGCCCTGGGGTCCCGCTGTGGCCCACACACTCAGCCCCCCAATATCAGTCTCTGCTTGCTACAACTTTCTCATAAGTCTGTGCCGAGTCCTGCCCCCTACGCTGCCTGGTGCAAGGTCGGGGGGGCGGGGGGGACAGAAAGCGTGTGGCCCCGGGGCCACCCACACCCTCTGGGGCTTCTCCTAGATAAAGCCTGACCCACAGGTCATGTCCATGGACCTCAGGAGACCTTCTGGGGGACACAGAGTGTGTGTGTGTGGGGCGGGGGGGCAGAGGCGGGCCGAGTGCCGCAGGGCTTGTCCTCGCAAGCAGCTGTCTCTCGGAGACCAGGGCATTCCAGGGCGTGACCAGCAGGCCTCCCGTTTCCTGGAATCCACGGGATAGAAACTGAAACATCGCCACATCCCCTCTTCACTCAGCATCTGACCGTCCTCACCGCCCAGCTGCCACTGTCCTCTCCCGCCTCCTCTACCTGCTCCCCGTTAAGGAGCCGTCGGAGGCGCCCAGATCCTCCTGCAGAGCCAATATTCCCGGGGCCGAGGGATGGCTCCCTGTGAGCCCCCGACCTCCAGGACCCCAGGGCACACCTGTCACCGGGGCCTCTCAGGCTGTCCCTCCTGCCCCTGCATCCCTTTCCCAGCCCCTTTCTTCCCTCCCCCGGCCTGGCCTCAAGAATTTCTCAGGCTGGACATGTTCTGCGACGTGCCCTCCCACACCCCCTGGAGGCTCCCGCAGCATCCCCGGCATCCACGCGCCTCCCCTGCCTCCGCCGGGAGCTCCTGCCAGGGGACCGCGCTGACCACGCGTGTCAGAGCCGGCCCAGCTCCTGGCCCTGCGAGGGTTCACGTTAGAGACGGAGCCACCTGCTCCCTACGCCCTCTGTGCCTCCCTCCCCCTCCCCCTCCCCCTCCTCCTTCCTCTCTCCCCCTCTCCCTCCCCCTCCTCCCTCCTCCCTCCTCCCTCCCCCTCCCCCTCCTCCCTCCTCCCTCCTCCGTCCTCCCTCCTCCCTCCTTCCCGGAGGCCCTGACCCGCCCCCATTCACCCGCCAAGGAGAGAACAGAGGGGGCTCCAAGAGCCACAGGAGCCGGCTTCTCTACAAAACCCGACCGTGTTCAGAAACCACAGTCCTGTGTGCAGGAGCCCAGGCGCTGGGCTCGTCCACGCTGACGGGGGAGGTGAACTGCAGGGGCATCGTGGACGGAATGTGCTCCCCCACTTCCTCCCCTCCCGCCCCAGACCCTCTGTGCGCGGAGACAGCAGGGAGCGCCCAGGACACGGCTCTTCCTCGTCCTCCCTCCGCCCAGCCAATGGCACCCACACAGGCTGCTGGGGAAAGGAGCCAGAGCCGGGGCTGGATTCCCCACCCCAACCCCTCAGGCCAGGTCCCCACAGACCCCCACCCCGCAGGCCGGGTCCCCGATGACCCCCACCCCGCAGGCCGGGTCCCCGCTGACCCCCACCCCGCAGGCTGGGTCCCCGCTAACCACACTGCCCTCCACACACGCTCCCCCCACACGCTGCGTGCAGAGTGTTTATTCTCACACCGGGACCGTCTCTGGGATGATGACACATCAGCAGCTCCGTGGACCCGCCCATGGCGTCCCACAGACACAACACTGACCTGTTGTAAGAGCCAGAGGGGCCGCTCGCGACATTAAGTGACAAAACGGAGGGTGTCGTTTCCTCCGTGTTTAAGTATTTACGGACAAGGGAAGCCCTTGGAGAAATATCAGTGGTGCTCATCACCGGGCAGTGGGATTGTGGGTCGTTTCTGTTATTTTATTTTAACTTTGCGTTTTCTGTATGGCCTATAGTCCATTGCTTGTTTAATAAGAACAAAAGCTAAAAATAAATATTTTTAAAGGCCCCACGTCGGAGGGAACATAAAATATCATGAAGCAACATTGCCGGGACCATGGGCCCCCACCCCCCAGCTGCTGTTTCTGAACGCCGCGGAGGGATTGGATCCTGGGCTGTTTCTGGCCCGAGTCCCGCGGGGCCATTCCCACTCTCCATGGGAGGAAGGGAGCGAGGTCCGCGGAACTTAGGGACACGGATGCCACTTGTGTGCAAGCTTCCCGCCAGCACACCCCTCATTCCCCCCTGACTCCTGCCAGGGCGCCCGGCCCCGCCCTGCTCAGTAGCGAGCACTTACGGCATCTTACGGAGCTCACCTATGTGGCGTCCGTAAATATATCAAATAAAGAAATAAAGTGAAAGCCACGCACACTGAGAGTGCCGCTGCCACACGACGGCATCAGCCTCCTGCCTCGCTCTTCGGAAAGCCCCGCCCTTGGTGGGCACGGTGCACCCTCACGCTCACTGCATCCTTCGGGGGGGTGCCCCTCGTGGGCGGGTGAAGGGCATTGAAACAGGCCTGGGCGTGTTTTCAGGGGTCACCGTCCGTACTCTACACTTTCTGCTCCCAGCCCTGCTCCTCCGCTCACGCAGGTGCCGGACCCGGGCTCCCGGCCTCCCTCCCGGCAGGAGTCACCAGGCTCGGGAGGAAATAGCCCCTCAGTCTCCTCCCGGCTTCGCGATCTAAACCCTGGTGTCTTAGGAGAATAAAATGTTTAAGAAAATGGGGGTTGGAGGGGAGCTCTCCCTCTTCTCCTGAGCACCACCCCCTCATGGTGAGGGGGGTTCTCCAAGCTCTAGGGAAGGGAAGAGGACGGGTGGGACGGCATTGCAGATGGCGGGCGGTCCTGTCCCCGATTCCTAGTGGGAGCCCCAAGGAGGCAGCCAAACCGAGAGGCGGTCACTCTGAAGGACCCGGGGACAGTGCTGGCAAGATGCTCGCGCTTCCGTGTGACACGCAGAGGCCGGACGTCCACCCGTGTGGAGCCCAGTGAGGAGACAGTGCCGACCTGAAGGTCGGGGTGAAACATGGGCAGGCCCAACTCCGCACACTGATTGGTTCCATGTAGCTCAGGAAACACTCTGATTGGTTCCATGTATCACAGTGACACACACTGATTGGTTGGTTGAATTAAATACAATAATTGGCTTCCTGTGGGCCACTCACAAGACGGGGCTCGACAGTGGCGATCTCAGCAATAAAACTTGGGGCACAGGTGACTTCAGATCCAGCTGCACCCCCACACAAAGCCGGGAAACAATGGAGACGATGAACAGGGTCGGAGAGATTTGAGGGGAAGTCCTGAGTGTGCCCTTTGCTGGGAGGCACAGCGGTGGGGACGGGGCCCTGGCGGGAGGGAGAAATGGCCGGATTGTCCTGCCTGGCTCCTCCCCACCTGCGGCCGAACACCTGCCCGCGGTGCCCCCGGAAGCAGACCTGCCTCCCCTCACAGGAGAGAGGAAACGCGGCGTTTCCTCCTCGCTCTCTGCCCGCGTGGGGAAACGGAGGCTTCGATGTGGCCGTAGGAACCACAGCTCGTGTCCTGGGAGGAAAACAAAACACGCACGGACAAGCCCCGTCGTTGGGGACACCTTTCACTCAGGCGTCCGCTTCCTGGGGGGTTTTGCCTGAGACGCCAGAGAAAACGCTGTCTGTCCGCGTGGAGCCGTGGCCACTGGACAGGGCGATGGGAGTCCCTGCACGGTGGGCGGCAGGCACCCCCCACTTCTCCGGGCGCCCCGTCCCCTGCTGGCGGTTGAGAGGAGCCCTCTCTGGCTTGATGCTCGTCCCGGCCACTGGTCGCCTCTCCTCTCTGTTGGGGAGAACGGTCTGGCGGTGCCGTGGGTTCCAGCCTAGAGCCGGCTCAGGGGAGACCTGCACCTGCCTAGGCGTGACTCCCCGTGGAGAGCGGCCTGCCTGCGGGGGCCGGACAGCAGAGCAAGCCCTGGGTGCAGGAGCAGCAGGGGATGTGGGGGAGGAAAACGAGGAGGAGGAGGAGGAGGAGGAGGAGGAGGAGGAGGAGGAGGAGGAGGAAGAGGAGGAGGGGGAGGAAGGGGTGCCTGCAAGAACCGGCGAGGGGCTGTGCTCACCCTCACACTGTGGAGAACACGGTCGCTGGGGGCCCAGGTGCTCTGCAGAGGCGGCCCCGGGGCGGGAAGGTGCCGGGTGCAGGGGGCTGTCCACCCACAGAGCTCGGTCTCTGCTCTGCCCGGTAAGTCCGTGAAGTGACATCATGACTGAAGGGAGGCACCAAACACCGGTGGGGAGCCACGTGGGGACTCATTCCATGTCTGCTCTTCTTACACCCATGTCCCCCCCATTTCCACAGCGAGCGCGGCCTGTAATAGAGGAGGAACAGGGACAGATACCAACGGGCATGCGTGTCAGACTCAAAGGCTCACGGCCAAGTATACAAGGTGTGAGTGGGTGTGGCCGCAAAACCCCAAAGCTTCCATTTCCACAGAAACGTGGGTTTATTTCGATAGAGACGTGCTGAATGCAAAGGGCTGAAATAGATGAGTCATCGTTAACTAAAATAATAGGACATTTTAATAAAAATTAATATTTTTCTTGAACATTAACTTAGACACTGAAAAACTGCACAAATTAATAAGCGTCACGCAAATAAACACATTTTTCTTTTCTCCGAAAGCGAAATATCTCCTGTTGCGCAAACCCAACAAGTCAGTGCAAGACTAAGGCCGTGGCCATCGGCCGCTGAAACACGCGCTGCTGGTGTCAGTGGAGGGAAATGGTGCGCCTGCGTGTAAGGAGCATAAGAGAGATGAATGCAACATGATCATAGTCATCAGTTATTAGCAAACGTTTTAGTTTGTTATTAATAATTATGTATAACAGGATATTGTAAAAATTAAGTTATGAAATTTTTATTAAAACGTTTCTTTCATATCGTTATATTGGCTGGGCCACAAAAAATATTCGTTGTGGGCTGCATGCGGCCTGCAGGCCGTGAGTTTGACATGCTTGCCATAAGGTAACAGGGCAACAGCTTTGTGGAATTACTGCTATTATTTCATGCCCAACGCATGAAATTCGTGCAAGGGGCTCAGCCCTCAAAGTCCCTCACAGCCTCTCACAGCCCCTCACAGCCCTCACAGCCCCTCACAGCCCGGCTTCATCCGGAATGTTGCCCAGATGGTCCGTTTGGTTCTTTGGTCTAATTAGCATATTAGCTCTTTATTATATAGGCTAACAGTGAAGGGCTGCATGAAGAGAAAGAAGGAAAGAAAGAAGGAAGGAAGGAAGGAAGGAAGGAAGGAAGGAAGGAAGGGAGGGAGGGAGGGAGAGAGGAAGGGAGGGAGGGAGGGAGGGAGGGAGAGAGGAAGGGAGGGAGGGAAGGAGGGAGGGAGGGAGGAGACAGGATGTGACAATAGAACTCGAATTTCCAGGCCATGGCCGACTATTCCGGAGACTTAGCTCCTACCCCTCAGCCTGTTTAATCAGCACCTCGTTGGAGACCCGTTCAGCGGTCCCCACCAGCGTTGTTGAAAGCACAGAAAGTCGCCCGTGTTGTCCTCACCAGGGAGCGGCTTCCTCTGTGGCCATGGGTTTCTGCTCGGCAGGCGCCCAGTGTGTGCAGGGTCTCGATGGGCGTGAATGAGGGTCCCAGGCCCATGACGGGGCCTCCAGGGAGCTCCTGCGGCTGGTGGTTCCCAGGATGAACCCGTGAGACTGTTCTGAGGGCCGAGCAGGGTGTGGAGTCCCCGGCGGCGTGTGTCGGGGGCGGGGGCAGCGCTGGGGCGACTGGGGAGCAGTGCCCCTGAGGCCACAGGTGTGAGGGGGCTCAGCGCGCCCCGGCCGGTGTGGAGGGGGTGCCAGGTGGACAGAGCCCGCTGCAAACATGCCGAACCTTGTGAGGGGAACGGGACCGGATCTGGGGAGCCAGGCCCGGCTCCGGTCCCCCAGGCTGTGGTGCTTAGAGACCACAATGTCCCCTGTGGGGCCTCGGGCTTCAGCCTGTGGGGGTCACCGTGCTGAGCGGCGCCCATGTTCTGTTGTTGTTTGTTTTAAAAATTATTTTTACTGATTTCAGAGCGGAAGGGAGAGGGAGAGAGAGAAACATCAGTGATGAGAGAGAATCACTGAGCGGCTGCCTCCTGCAGGCCCCGCACTGGGGATGGAGCCTACAACCCGGGCCTGGGCCCTGACCGGGAGTCCAACCGTGACCTCCTGGTTCATCAGTGGACGCTCACCACTGAGCCACACCGGCAGGCCCCTGTGCTTCTGTTTCCATCAGCAGGTGTGTCGAACTAACATCTCACCAAGGCAGGGATACAGGAGGGGCAGGGAAGCGGAGAGTGTGTGTCTGTGCCCGTGTGTGTGTGGTGTGTGCATGTGTATGTGTGTGTCTGTGCCTGTGTATGTGTGTGTGTGGGGTGTGTGTGCCTGTGCCCATGTGTGTGCCTGTGTGGTGTGTGTGTGTGTATGGTGTGTGTGTGTGTTGGGATGAGTCCATTTATACCCATAACAAGGGACACTCGGGGGAGGGAACCATAGAAGATACTCAGACCCAAGCTCGGGCTTCAGGTCCGAGGTGACACCCCACAGCCATAGCTGACGGTGGGCGGTGGGGGGAGCTCACTGGGGAGAGCGGGTCTGGGGTGCAGGAGGCACCCTGTCATCACGGGACAGGCACGTCCTCAGAAAACTGCCGACACCGTGAGGCCCAGGGGAGCGGGCAGAGCGCGGGTCTCCAGCACCTTCCATTCTCCCGAAATGTTACTTATTTTCACATTTCCCCTGGAGACGCAGGAAAGCAGCGGGAGTTGTTTAGTTTCTTTTCCTCGCTTCCCAGTCCTCACTTGGCTAAGGTGAAACGCGGGTGTGGGTGGGACCAAGCGATTCTTCCTGAAAATTGTGTTACTTTGTCCGCAGTCTGCAGGGAGGGCTCGGCTCTGCGCCCTGGACAAGGCCCCTGCCTCCACCTCCAGCCTCTGCAGGTTACTGACCCTCACACAGGGCACAGCCCCACCCCCCACCTTCTCAAACACAGGCCCCGGCTCTTGGCGAAAGAGCACATTGTAGCTGGTATTTTCTGCAAGGAGATGGGAGCAGGGAGAACAACCCCCACGTGTTTCCGGGCGCGCACAGCCCAGAGCCCCGACCTAAGGCGAGCACAGCCCTCCCAGGGGGAAGAGGCAGACATCTACATGTTACCCTTGCCGTGATTTCCAAATGCAGCTTCTTCCGAGTCTAAGGTGCCCGGTGCGGGCGTGGCTTGGCCAAAGCAATGCGACCCGCTAACCACTTTCCAGCCCGGCGCTGGGGGAAGAGGGGTGCAAACTCAGCCTTCTCTCCACCCCCACCCCCACCCCACGGCGGCCGGAGCTGGGCGGAGTGAGGGGGCGGATGCCCAGCCCGGGGCGGCGCTGGCCGCGGGAGGGGAGGTGGCTCTCCACACCTGCCCGGGGTTCCCACCCCTCCGACCGCGGCCCGGTCACCCAGCCTGCAGACCCTCCGGCTCCAAAAAGCAGCCGCCGCGCGCCTGGCCGGAGACGGGATTGGCTGCAGGGTTGGTTTAGGACGAGTGTGGGGGCGGGGACAGTGATGGCGGCAAATTCTTTTTCAAATAATGCGGCGTGAAAACGGGGAGCCGCGTGGCTGCTCGGGGCCTCGGAGGAGGCGCCCCTCAGGGAGCGAGTCTCATTTGCGGGGGGCGGGGGGCACCCCCGAAAGGCAGCGGGTGGGGAATTTCAGTGCCGCGGGCAGCCGCCTGGGCCGCCTGTGGAAGCCGAGCCGTGTCCTAGGAACGGCCGCGAGTTGCCAGCTCCCCAGCGCGGGAGGCGGCGGAGACGGCGATGACGCCAGACAGCGAGTGGGAAGCGGCGCTGTTCTCTTAATTGCGCCCCGAATATCTGGCGGCGGGGACTAAAGAAAGACACAAAGGAGACGGCTTGCAAGGCGAGCTCGCCGGGTCGCAGGCTGCTTTACATAACCCACCCTTTCCCAGGGCGAGGACACGTTTCCCCTGGAAACTTGGGGTGCACCTGGGGTCCCCTTTGATCGGTGTTGTTCAGCTGAAACCGCGAGCGACTGGGAAGGCGAGCCAGCTGGGCGCTGGGTTTCTGGAGGAGGCTGCTCTGGGGGGCGCTGGTGGCGGAGGAAGAGGGGGGGGAGGGGGAGGGGGACCTAGAGGAAGAGGAAGACCGGGAAGGAGAGGGAGCTGGGGGAGGGGACACGGGCGAGGGGCGGGGGGGGGGGGACGGGTGACGCCGGGGCGTGGGGCGCGCGAGGCCCGCAAGCCCCAGCGCCCGATCCGAACGAGCCCCGGGAGTGGCCAGATTGAACGCGAGGACCGGCCCCAGCCAAACCCCACTGACCGTTACTCCGGCCTCCGCCCGCGGCGGGGCGCACGGGCGAGCGCGCAGAGCCAGAGCCGGCCAGACCCGCACCGCGGGGCCGCCAGCCGCACGAGGAGGGGACGCCGATGGAGCAAAAGGACAAAACTGGAAAAGGCAGCCGGGGGAGGGAGCCTAGAAGCCTCTCGGCTGTAAGTGGATTTCTTTGCTTCAGAGAAAGGGAGAAAGGGAAAAGGAGAAAGGAGCCCACGTGCCCCACGAGGTGTTGTGTTAAAGCGCCACCTTTCGTCGGCCCGGGACGCAGGGGGCTCCCGGCGGGCTCGGCCTGGGGCGCACGAGGAGCAGCTGCGCCCACCAGGGGCGCGCCGGGCGGCACCGCCATCTCGGGCTGTGCGCGTGCCCGCGCGTGTGCACACGGCGAGGGGCGCGCTCCGGCCGCTCGCATCGTGGGCCGCGGAGCCCGACAAAGGCTCCGGCCCCTCCCGGGCCCTGGTCCTCGCTTCGCCCGCTCGCCCCGGGCGCGTCCGCTCGCCGCGGCGTGGTTCGTGCCCCCGGCATCCCGGGGAGAGGCGCATCTGTGCGCACACGCGGATTTTTTAAAAATAACCTGTCTCTAGACCTGCCTCCGGCCCCCCCTCCATCTTTGCGGAGCAGCCCCTGGGCGGGGGGCGGGGGCGGGGCCCGCGGTTAATAAAGGGGGGTGGGCGGAGCCGGCCGCGGCCATTGGCTGGCCCGGGGAGTGATGTCACCCATATGACACCCTGATAACTAGTTGGGAGAGAGTCCCCAACTTTTTGCAGAAGGAGCGCGCGCGCCTGGGAGTGCTCGGGTCCGGCGCTTGCGGCGGGAGCCACCAGCAGGAGAGAGGGGTCCCCGGGCTGCCTCGACCGCCGCCGCCGCCGCCTCTCCGGTCGCGGCCGCAGCCCCCGGCGTGCGGGCGGCCGTTGCCGCCGCAGCCGCTGTGTGCAGCCTGGAAGGGGGGGCCGGGGGGCGGGGGGGAGTCGTGGCCGCGGGGCGCCCAGGACTTTGCAAGTTGCCCGGGAAGGTGGAGGGGCGAGAAGGGGAGGGGGACCTCCGCACGAGACCGAGTCCGAGACCGAGCGGCCCGGGTCGGAGCGCCCAGCCCCGCGGCGGATCATGGTGCAGCAGGCGGAGAGCTTGGAGGCGGAGAGCAACCTGCCCCGGGAGGCGCTGGACACGGAGGAGGGCGAATTCATGGCGTGCAGCCCGGCGGCCCTGGACGAGAGCGACCCGGACTGGTGCAAGACGGCGTCGGGCCACATCAAGCGGCCGATGAACGCGTTCATGGTGTGGTCCAAGATCGAGCGGCGCAAGATCATGGAGCAGTCCCCCGACATGCACAACGCCGAGATCTCCAAGCGCCTGGGCAAGCGCTGGAAGATGCTCAAGGACAGCGAGAAGATCCCGTTCATCCGCGAGGCCGAGCGGCTGCGCCTCAAGCACATGGCCGACTACCCCGACTACAAGTACCGGCCGCGGAAAAAGCCCAAGATGGACCCCGCGGCCAAGCCCAGCGCCGGCCAGAGCCCCGACAAGAGCGCGGCGGGCGGCGCCAAGGCCGCCAAGGGCTCCGGCAAGAAGTGCGGCAAGCCCAGGGCGCCCGCGGGCCCCGGCGCCAAGGCGGGCGCGGGCAAGGCGGCGCCGTGCGGGGACCCGGGCGCGGGCGACGACTACGTGCTCGGCGGCCTGCGCGCGGGCGGCGCGGCCAAGACGGTCAAGTGCGTGTTCCTGGACGAGGACGAGGACGAGGACGAGGACGGCGACGAGCTGCCGCTGCGGATCAAGCAGGAGCCGGACGAGGACGAGGACGAGCCGCCGCGCCCGCCGCTCCCGCCGCCGCCGGGCCCGCAGGCGCCGCCGCCGCTGCTGAGACGCTACAACGTCGCCAAAGTGCCCGCCAGCCCCACGCTGAGCAGCGCGGCCGAGTCCCCCGAGGGCGCCAGCCTGTACGACGAGGTGCGGGCCGGCGCCCCCGCGGGCCCGGGGGGCGGCAGCCGCCTCTACTACAGCTTCAAGAACATCACCAAGCAGCACCCGCCGCCGCTGGCGCAGCCCGCGCTCTCGCCCGCGTCCTCGCGCTCCGTCTCCACGTCCTCGGCCTCCTCGGGCGGCAGCGGCGGCGAGGACGCCGACGACCTGATGTTCGACCTGAGCTTGAATTTCTCCCAGAGCGCGCACGGCGCCGGCGAGCAGCAGCTGGGCGGCGGCGCGGCCGGGAACCTGTCCCTGTCGCTGGTGGATAAGGATTTGGATTCGTTCAGCGAGGGCAGCCTGGGCTCCCACTTCGAGTTCCCCGACTACTGCACGCCCGAGCTCAGCGAGATGATCGCGGGGGACTGGCTGGAGGCCAACTTCTCCGACCTGGTGTTCACGTATTGAGCGCGCCCGGCGCCGGCCCGGGCCCGCGGGCACCCCGCCGGGCTCCTGCGGGGGGAGGCTGGTGGCGGCGGCGGGGGCGGGGGGTGCGGGGAGAGAAGAGGATGCTCACGTTGACCTGATGCCGTGACACAAAGGAGTGGGGAAGGATGGTGACGTTTTTGGTGGCGTTTCAGTGAAATGAGTAGTTTTTAAAGGTTTTTTTTTTTGTCTTTTTTTTTTGGTCCCCTCCCCCTCCCTGCCTTTCTCGTGTCCCGAGGTGGTTGCATACCTGGTCTGGAGTTGTGATTTTGTTTTTTACCCGCCCCCGAGTGCGTTTTTGTAGCGACGATTTCTTTTTCCTGAAATCCGTGATTGCAACAAAGGCGCGGGGCGGGGCGCGGCGGGAGGCCCCGCGGAAGGCGCGGCGGCGCTGGGCGGTGTGAGGCCCGGCCTCCGCCGCAGACCGTGGGCCGCACAACCGTTACGCTAGGGAGCTGGCTGGAGAATATTTTTATTTTTATTTTTTCTTAAGAGATCTTAGAGAACTGGAGGGTTGGTTTTTTTTTTTAATTTTTTATTTTTTAAGAAAATAAACACAAAGCAAAAAAGGGACCATGGCAACTTTTTATTTTATTTTGTTTTGTTCTGGAGGGAGAAAGCTGATGTCTTCTACGCATCCGATTCTTAACAAAACTGCAGGGAGCTTGAAAACATGCAGACTGTACACACGCTCACAAACTGTGAACTGACCGCGTTCAGAGCTTACTTTTCAGATCCAATTGTTTATGGTTTTACAAATGTGATTTCTACTTGCCAACGTCTTTTTGTTTTGTTATGTTTTTTGGTAACTTCCCTGATACCTCCTTGATTGAATACCAGACAGCCTAGACCTCAGTACAAAAGGTATTGAAACATTTTTGATACATAACAGACCTCAGTCTTTTTTAAAAATTAATATATTTTCAGGCGTATTTTTGTACAGTGAAAAGGGAACATTCTTGCTGTGTTTTTCCAGTAAGACTTTCAGGCACTTCTTCCCTTTCAATTTCTTTTTTTTTTTTTCCTCTGTTTTTTAGCATGCAAGTTTGTTGGTACGTTATGTCCTGGTTTTAAAAGGATTAAAATTTTAAAATAATCCTTGCATCTAAAGGCCTTGTGGTTTAAAGGAAAAAAAAAAAGCAAAACTTTTTTTTTGTACAGCTATAGTAGAGATTTGTTCGATATTTGTAGGTAAAGATTTATTGAAAATGGTGATCTAGACCTCAGAGCTGTTATAGTTGGAAGCCTGTATATGTACTGTACTATATAGTAGGACTGGATGTATCTCAGACGCTGTGACATGTGGGTTGGGGCCCCAGATGGGAGGTTTAAAACTGGATTCTCGATTTTTAGCAAAAGAAAGAAGGCACATAGTTTAAAAGGTTTCTCATTTTGTGCAATATGATCTAAATAAAGTACAGACCATCTGCCGGTGTTGTAGCAAATGGTGGCGCAGCAGACTCGATGCACCGTTGACATCATCGCCCGGTTTTGTGTTTTGTGTGCTGGAAGTCTGCATCTGACAATAATGATAATAAATCACCTCGCCAGCCGTCTCTCCGGCAGTCAAGCTGGAGGCCCCGCGGTCCCAGCGCCGTCCGTGGCCGGCTTGGTGCGCGCGTGGGAGGGGGAGTGGCGCGGAGATGGCCGTTCAGCCGGCGGGCACACTCATTTCTCCTCTTCCTCCCGTGGCTGGTTATTAAAAGCGGGAGGAGGATTCTCTCTCTAGGCCTTCCTCCCCTCCCCACCCCCTACTTCCTTTCTCACCTCCTGCTCCCGCCCTCTCCCCGAGCTCCGGGCCGGCGGGCTGCGCCAAGAGGCGGGGGAGGCCCGACCGGGTGCCGCGCGCGGTCCTGGGCTGCGCGTCGCGAGGACAGGCTCCCGTGGGCGGCGAGCGGTGGGGCCCTGGGACCCGCCGCCCCCCCTTGGCGGCAGGCGCCGGCGTAATCCACGTGGGTCTTTCTTTTCTTTGTGGATGCTGCAGCTCCGCGTGTGCGCAGTGGGCGATGCGCGGCCAGCTCTGGACCGCGAGTGACGGCAGGGGCAGGGGACGGGCTGCCGGGGTGACTCCCGGCCCCTCCGGGCGGGAAAGCTCGTCCCCGGATGGGCGATGAGCGGCGGAGGGTGGAGGGCGGCTGCGGGAGCGGCGGGGCCAGCCTGCCCGCCGGCGGGAGCGGGGGAAGGAGGGCGCGCCCCGCCGCCTTCAGGGCGAGAAGCGGGTGCAGGACGCGTGGGTGGCGGCTGGGTGTCCAAGGGACCGAGCCCTCCCCCACCAGGGCTCTCCACGCCCGGCCACCACGTGCGCCTCGGCGCACCCCGCCTGCGACCCCGGACGCGCGCGGGGGCATCCACGCAGGCGTCTGAGGCCTCGGGATGCGGAGGGGAACCCCCTGGCCGCGGGGCGGGAGGAAGAAAGAACAGCCCGGGAGAGGCCCCGCGCACCGGTGCGCTCTGCGCGCTGGCTCGTGGGTCGCCCGCGGACTCGCCTTCGGGCGGGCAGCCTCGGGAAGGCGTTTGCCTGGCTGTTCCCTCCTTTCAGCTGCCCCCCGGGGCTCGGGCTCCCTGTGCCTGGGCCCCCCATCCCCCCGACCCCGCATGTTCCCAGGGCCTGAGCCCGCAGCCCCGGGCAGGCCTGACTCGGGGGGCTGCGGGAAGCCGGGGCGGGGGGGCTGCGCACCAGCCTTGAGCTCAGCCTCCCGGAGCCGCGGTGCCTGCGGGGGAGGTTTCAGGGGCTGATTGCAGCCCGGTCGGTGCGAAACCCGCGACTCTTTTATCCACTGAAGTGATGCATCGGGGTCTGCCCGCCATGTTCACTGGGTGAGCGCCTCCACCAGCAGGAGCTGCTGGGCCCCGGCACCCTCTTGCCCCGCCCCTCCCCCACCCCCCACGTTTCCTTGGCCCCTCGCCCCCTCCCCCTCCCCCACCCCGCCCCCACGGGCTCCCCGCAGCCTCCGCCCCGCCCCCGCCCGGGAAGCCACTGCCCCGATGCGCGCGGAGGCTCCCTCCTGGGTGGACCTAGATCCAGCAGGACGCGCGGAGGGGCAGGCACTCCATGCCCACTAGCACCACGGCAGGATCTGCCGCAGAAGGGAAACAGTTTTGACTTCTTTCTTTTTTTAGAAAAGCGATGTAGCCGGATTTCTTGATAGAAAACCACGAGGAAATCGGGTGGTGGTCGGCGATCTGAATTAAGGCCCGGGTGGGACTCGGGGCCGCGCTCGCACACGGGCCGGAGGCAGCGAAGGGCAGTCTTAGTGGATTCCTGGCCGAATGTCTACCGCGTGGCGCAAGGCTCACGGTGTTCTCGCCACTGGATCGCCTGCAATAAAAGCTTAACTGCGTTTCTTCCCGTCTCTTAAACAAGTCTTACTCTCCACTAAGCATTGGCAGAAACTCTAACGATGGTGGCGTGGGGTGGGGTGGGGTGGGGCGGCGCCCCGCTCAGGGGATGCCCTGTGGGTCACTGATGACGCCATTTGCCTTCGATTTCCATCTCCCAGAACTTGGACCAGCACCCTCTTATTAACCCTCCAAACTCTGGGGAGAGCCTTCCGTTCTTACACTCCGACATGCATCCCTTTTATCACACACACACACACACACACACACACACACACACACACACACACGCAGTGCAGGACAGGCCGTGTGTTCAACCTGCTGTGCAGACACGGTGTGTGTGAGGAATGGCTGCCGTCACCGCAGATCGCGGTCTTTTAGGAGGAAAAAGTCAGGCCTCCGGGCAGGGACGGCTCCTTTGTCATGTTAATCAAGGGGCAGGGATTAGCTGCTGGGGTGCAGGCGGCAGGGTGACTTGGTGGGGTTTTGTCTGGTTGGTTTTTTCTTTAGAAAGTAAAGGACTCAAAAGGCCAGCCTTGTTTCTCTCTGGGAGCTGAACCCATGATCCAGTACAAGGCACTCGCGGGTGCGGATCACTTCGGAATGTGCATGACTTGCCCAAGGAATCTGAGAAATGAAGCCAATAAGTTGCTCTATTTTAGAGTAGTCACTCAATATAAATATAGCAATCCTAGCTTTTTTATTCTCGGCGATGGATGGTGTGTATGTTCTTACTTTTTCCTCTAACGGGCATGTGTATCTTTGTGGGCATTTTGGAGAGAGCTTTTTCTCGGACTCTCCTGTTTCTAGACTCTTTCTACGCTTTTACGGTGCGGTCCCTGCTTTTCGCAGATTTCCGAGACGAATCTATTTCTGCTTTTTTTCTTACGGTAGGATGACAGCGAAAATAGCTCACTGCGCTGTCAGTTTTACTGGTTTGATGAGACACTTTCTGTATTACAGTTTCAGGGACGATCCTTTCAGGATATTTCTCAGTTATTCTAAGGGCCAAATTTTGTACACTGTCCATCAGGAATGTCCGTCTCAGACGCCTCCGTGCAGCCTCGGCCTGTGCAGGAGCCGGGGCCGAGCCTTACGCATCCCCGCCGGCCTGTCCCCGTTCCCAGGGCAACCGGCGCCCGGACCGACTCTGGCACATGCTCTCGGAGGTCTGGCTTCTGTTGACTGGTTCTTCCTCGCTGTCCACGCCGTCGACTGGTTGGTTCTGTCACATCCCCTTTTCGTTTGGTGACCTGGCGGATTCTCTCTTCCGTAGCAGCTCACCTTTTCCCCGTCCCCTTCCACGGAGCCCAGGGCTCCAGTCACAGTCAAGTGGGAACAAGATGATGGAACTCCGTTCTCTGCCATTGAACCCCGTTCTCTGCCTTTGTACTGCTTTCTTCTTGACTTCTCACATGGCTTCATTCTCCGCCTCCCCCCTCCCCTCTCTTGGAGCATTTTTTTAAACACTACCTA
Source organism: Myotis pilosus (assembly GCA_036010255.1). NCBI lineage: Eukaryota > Metazoa > Chordata > Mammalia > Chiroptera > Vespertilionidae > Myotis > Myotis pilosus. The sequence goes on from JASKON010000016.1 coordinate 1,039,308, forward strand.
TATCAATTAGCTGCCTAATCAGTTGTATCTGTTACATGTGGATGCAGTGAGTTTGTAAGAGAATTTCACAAACAAGTAGTTTTTTAGTGAGCTTGCGCAGAATTTTAAAGGAGACCTATTTTTATACTCAGAAGAAGCACAACCGTGCAGAACCTATAAGATGGCTTACAAAGGGAATCCTACGTTCATAATGTTCCGTGTATGAGAGTAATAATTTATGGGGTAGAGATACTCCTCAGAGACTCAATACCTCTGCCAGTGCTCAGCTAGGACTGTTTCAATGACCTGGGGACCCCCCCTCACCCCCCCGGGTGCCTGTGGCCGCGACAGGTCCCTTCTGTTAGGGAAACGATCCCTAAAAGCAATAGGATGAGCTGGGCAGTGGGGTCCCCCTCGGGAACAGCCGGGGCGGCTCCTCCTCCTGTTTGATCAGACTTCTTTCCTGCAGGCGCGTGGACTTGGCTTTTCTCTGTGAAAATGACGGAAGAGAGCGATAGGACAGAATGTTGGAAAATGCGGGGGAAAAAGCCAACAACTCCGGGGCCCTTGATGCTTATGTTCTGTGATTAGAGCCACTAAATTCTCTTCAGAAAAACAGCAATCGGACACCCTCATGTGCCCGACAAAGAATTTTGATCAAATAGGGCCTGACCAGGGCCTCGCCCTGTGGGCCCATCTCCTGCTTCTGCTCACACGGGGGGCCGCCCGGAGCTGTGCGGGGAGGCCTGCTCCCACCCGGTCCCCGTGTCGTCGACTCTGACTCTTGTACATATGTTGTGGGTTTGAGGGTCTTGCGTTTTTCCTTTTCTTGAATGGACTGTTTTAAGTGGGAGGCCCACTCTGCGGGCGGAGACCCTCGTGGTCACGGGGCCCCCCGGGCTGCGTGAGGGCCGCGGGTGTCGGCGTGGGTTTCGGCGAGTCTGAACGGGAAACTCACGTTCACAGCCTCTCCGGGTTTGGGGGGAGAAAGGCTGAAACGCTATTTTGGTTAGAAGTCTGAGTGGTTTTGGGGGGGAACCTATGTAGGGTTTGCATGCCAGCGCGCGCCCCAGGCTGTGCGTGGGGGAGCCCGGGCCCGCGCTGGGCGGAGTGGGAAGGCGCTAGGAAATGCATGGCCAAGTTTCGTGTCTCGTGGGCTGTCTAGCATGCAGAGGTAGTGTGTGGACACCGTGTATGCCGTTGCTGTATCAAAGTTGTAAAGTTAAGCATTATTTATTGAAAACGATGTATTTTTTTGTACAAACCTGATCACATAGAGAATATCGGTGCTCGCGCCTCGGCCTGCAGTGTTATTGCTCAGGGTTGAAACCTCCACCCCCACGTCTCCTGCCAGCGTCTCCCACGGAGGAACGCCTTTTCCGAAAGACTGAACCGGAGCGTGCGCTCGACCCGCACGCGTGGGTTTCTATGGGACTTTTCTCCAGGCTTGCATTTGATAACTACTGTTCCGTTCCGACGGGGTGGGTGTCCCCAGGACGGACATGGACAGGCTCCCACAGGGCTGGGTGTCAGACAGGAGGGGCGGCGGCGGGCGGGAGGGCTGGGTCGGTCACCGTGAGCGCGGACGGGGCGTTTGGGGTTTGTAACTGGCCAATCGAGTGAGTGAAGCCTGGGCTACGTGTAAGAGGGTAGACGGGCATGGCTGTCGGAAACCGGTGACGTAGGAGATGAAGGAAGACTGTCGGGGCGTCGCTGCTGTCGAATTCCGTGCCAGCAAACTCCATTTCTCTGTGTCTTTCCTTTCGTTTTGTTCTTTTCGATGAGCGATTTACAGTGTAAATGTATTTTGACATAGAAACCATTCTGTACTGAGATTCCTGCTATGAAATGCTTTTATGGAAGCCTGTAAGTGATCCTTGGAATTATCAGATTTTTTAAAACATGTGTTTACATGGTGCGTGTGTGTTGTACATTAAATTTGGTTTTGTAGAAACGCTTGTGTCGTATTGTAACCAGGTCCTTGGTCACAGCCGCGTCCACCCCTCCCCAGGGAACAGGCCAGCGGCTGGAGACGCGGGGCTGAGCGGCATCGCGTCCGAGGGCCCAGGAAGGGCCCCTGCTGCCCGTGAAGTCTGCAGACGGGCTGCTGGCAGGATCCCCTCTGGCCTGGGGGAGGTTGGTCTAAGTGTTTTTTTTCAAGGTCTTCGCCTGATTGGACGAGGCCCACCCACATTATGGAGGGCAACCTGCTTCCCTCAAAGCCCACCCATTTCCACGTCCGTTTCAGTCAAAAACACCCTGAAATGTCCCGGATAATGTCTGACAAAATCTCGGAGCACGGCGGCCCCGCCACGTGGACGCAGACAATGGCCCGTCGTAGAGGGAACAGCGGAGGCCTGCTGGAATGGGATGCGAATGTGGAAGGGCCGTGCCCCCAACACTGGACGGCGGCCTCTCGCAGGCAGTAGATGCTGCGGAAATATTTCCTAATACGTTTAGAGGTGCCACCACGACCTAAGGAACACTCTGACGGCGGCCGTCGTGAAGGCCGAGCTCGGGGACATGGCACTCAAGGCCTCTGTTACCTGGTCCCACCCAAGCCGTTCCCCAAACTCAGTTTGCTTGTCCCCGCCTGCCTTTCTGGAGTCCTCAGTGGGAGCGGCTGTGGTCTGTTTTGCTCCTGTGACTCCCTGCGGCTTTGGGCCCCTTTTCCCTTCATTTCCTCAGGCCCCAGCAGGAGGGGAGCTGCTGTGGGAAGGAGCCTGGTCCGGGAACAAAGTGCTAATCACGAATCCAGGGCTCCGGTCCCAGCCCCAGCCTCCCGGCCATCGGGGAGCAGGGCCCATACTGTCCCCGTTTTGCAGGCTCGGTACCTCGCCCAAGTCCCCACAAGCAGCCCATACCCTGCCTGGGGGTGGACACCCAGTCTCGCTCCTGGAGACGTGGTATGTGGCGCTGTCCTCGCTTCTCCACGAACTTGGACGAGACGTCGCCCGTGGACCTGCCCTAGGGAGAGTCGGACTCCCAAAGGCTCAGAGTCCCACCTTTCCCGGCAGCGCTCCGTGCTGGGCACGGCTCGTGTTCTCAGCATCCCTCCCCCTCCGACCCCGTCCCTCCACGGTGTCAGGGCCGGCTCCCGTAGGAGTCATCCTAAAGCACCACCGCCTGCTGACCGACCAGTAGAGAGAGGCAGAGGGTGTGGCTGGGGCCCAGGAGAAGCGGCTCGCTCCCCACTCTGGATGGCGATGCGGGGCGTTGCAGAACCTGGGGGGCTGCATCCAGGTGGCCGTGGAGGGAGAGCCAGGCCAAGGCCAGAGCTGTGGAGAGGAGCTGCCGTGCAGAGCGACCAGATGCGTGCTGATGTCCTGGCATCCAGTACAGGAAGGTGGAGGCCCCGCCCTCTGGTGCTGCAGGGGAGCCCAGGCCGGGCTCTGGGCTCGAGGGTTTGGAGCAGGGGACCTCAAACTACGGCCCGCGGGCCACATGCAAATACAAATATTGTATTTGTTCCCATTTTGTTTTTTTACTTCAAAATAAGATATGTGCAGCGTGCATAGGGATTTGTTCATAGTTTTTTTGTAAACTGTAGTCCGGCCCTCCAACGGTCTGAGGGACAGTGAACTGGCCCCCCGTTTAAAGAGTTTGAGGACCCCTGGTTTGGACGGTTTGCCTCCCGATGTCGAGCCGTTTCCAGCGGACCCTCTCGGGTGGCTCTTCTTTCTTAGCGCCCGGCCGACGGTTAACTCGGCTCGTCCCACACCATCAACTGTCCGTGCTCGCCACGCACACGGCTGCCTCGCAGGCACCTCACCCTCCATGTGCACTCTAGTCCTTCATCCGGAGGGAACAGTGTGGCATCTCCTCGTTACGTGTTGGGAGGATGCCGTTGTGGGCCACGTACCAGAGTCACGCTGATTCACCAGACGAACCCGGGCAGACAGAGAGAGAGGACCGGGCAGCGACGGCTTTGTGCCTCCGGAATCCAGGCACCCCCTGGGGTCCTGGGCCCTGGCTCGTCGTGAACTGAGGGTAAACGTGCAGAAAGTCCACGGCCACCCAGAGTGAGCTGGTCTCCACTGGCACTAAGCAAGCCCGTCCGCACCGAGCCCGTGCGGCCCCGGCAGAATCAGCAGGCGCTGGGTGCGCTGTGCTCTCGCCTGACTGAGCTAGAAACGCCCCCTCCTCCTGCCCTGGGCGTCAGCTCCCGGTTCTCGGGCCTTCAGACTCGGAACGAATGAATGAGCCACCAGCCTTCCTGGTTCTCAGGTGGCAGGTCCTGGCCTTCTCAACCCTGTCATTGCAGGAGCCAATCCCCATATTACATCACTGTCTGTCTATATCTGTATCTATATCTGTATCTATATCTATATCTGTATCTATACCTATATTGCCATATTACATCGCTGTCTGTCTATATCTATATCTATATCTCCATATTACATCGCTGTCTCTATCATCTGTCTATCTATCTATCTATCTATCTATCTATCTATCTATCTATCTATCATTTATCTATCCATCCATCCATCCATCCATCCAAACACCCATCCATCCATCCATCCATTCATCCATCCACCCATCTATCTGTTTATCCATCCATCCATCCATCCATCCATCCATCCATCCATCCATCCATCCATCCATCCATCCATCCAAACACCCATCCATCCATCCATCCATCTATCCGTCCAAACACCCATCCATCCATCCATCCATCCATCCATCCATCCATCCATGTACCTAATTGGTGCCGTTTCTCTGGAGGGCCCTGGCTAGTGCCCCATTCCTCTTTCCAAACCTTAAATGACTTTACTCCTGGTTCCAACTAATTCCATTCTTGAAAACTCCAAACTATGTAAAGCACATTGCTTGAAAGACAGCGAATCGTATTAATTACCAAGAAAACTATTGGGGTTTCTTTTTTTGTTTGTTTTCTTTTTTCAGTCATTTAAACTTGATTTTGGCGCTATTTTGATCATGGGTGGTGGTTCCGTTAGCTGTGGGGTTTTCCTTTTTCGTTGCTGGTTATTTTTGTTTGTAAAGGACTCTGATAATCTTCAGGATGACGGATACCCTGTAATGACTCATTATACTTGATGCATTTTTGTAGTTAATATTTTAAAAACAAAACATGTAAAAATCATTCATTTCCCAGATGGAAAAATATTAACAGGTAAACATAGCCATAAAGTGACTCTGATGGAGATAGAAAATTAGTGTTGACTACATAATGGAGATAAATACAAAGAAAGAGCGTAGGGCAATTTACAACAGAAACTAACAATATTCACAGTTGCCCACACAGTTCTGTTGGCCGTTCTCTAATTATTCCACAAAAAGTCGTAAGGAACAGCAGACAGTGAGCACTAAGCAAGGGCCTGCCGTTGAATGTGACTCTTGCTACTTTAGAAATAGTTGGTTTTTCCATTAGCAATGTTCAAAAAATGCTAATAAAATATTTACTACCTATTACTTTCCTTGACCTATTAGTGGAGTCGCTAATGGGCTCAGGGCTCCCTAAATGGAAAGCCTCTATGTATTAGCCATCACGCCTGCCGCCCTGGGGGGTGGTGGGGGGAGGTTGTACTTTCTGAGCTATAAGCTCACGTGCTCTCAGACCACGTGGCACTGAACCCTGTGCGCCGTCCTCCTGTGGCCGACACCCCAGGCAGCCAGGGCTCTTAGGTGCGACAGTAGAAACCAAGACCCTCGTTAAGAAGTAGAAAACAGACACATTGAACCATAGAATCTTCCGGAAAGCTGCAGACCCTCCTTTGGAAACACAGAGAGACAAGGGAGCTTGAAACCACCCCTGATGACCTCAGGAGGAGACCTGGTTTGGAAGTAGAGTCTTTGCAGAGTCATTAGTGAAGATGAGGTCAGGCTGGGGTAGGGGGACCCTGGTCCAGTATGACCGGTTCCTTATTAAAAAGGGGGCATTTGGACACGGACACACCACAGGGAGACGCCACTGGAGATGCAGACAGAGATTGGGGTGACGCGTCCGTAAGCCAAGGGAACCACGAAGATTGGCGGCAAACCACTCAACCCAGGAGGTACGTATGTCTCCCTCCCTCCTCAGCAGGAGCCACACCTGCAGCACCTGATCTTGGACTCCCGGCCACAAGGAATTCATTTCTGCTGTGGTTCTGTGTTCTCGTGGCCCAACAAGCTGATACCACATGGTGACTAGTTTCCGTGCTATTGGCGTCAATCAATCAATCAATCAATCATCAATCACGCTGACTTCTCAGTGGCTAAAACAACAAAGTTAATTCTTCCGTGAATCCCCCGCCCACCACGTCACCCAGGCTGTGTCCCACACCCACTCCTGGGCTCAGGCCTCCCCGGAAGCATCGCTGGTCACCGGGGCAGACATCCCAGGCACGCCATTGGCTGGAATCAGTCACATGGCCCCGCACAGCCACAGGGGTCCAGGGGGCGGGACCCTGATGGAAGGTCAGGGCTGCAGAGGTTTGCATTGTGATTGACACGCACTCGGGTTCGGGTCCTCTCTGTCTCATAAGGAGAAAGTCCTGCTGAAACCGCGGACATGGTGTGAACACGCAGGTGACGTTACACAGGCCCCTCGTGCCAACATCGCCACCCTTGTTTCCTACAGTCGAGCGGCTTCTCTCTCCAGCCCGTTTGCTGATGGCAGAAACTTGCTATTAGACAGGCAGCGTCACGCTAGCCAAACAGAAGTTTGTTTCGTTCAGGGTTTTGTTTAAAAAAATGCCAGGAAGGGCAGGCCCCCGGGGAGAGGAGGATGGCGTCCTCCGGAGGCCCCCGAGCCGGGCGTCTGCCCATCGCTGGGCGCGCTGTGGGCGTGGGCGGTGCTGCGGCCGAGCGGGTGGCTCCCCGGGTGCAGGGCCCCTCACGGGTCCGCCTTCCAGGTCAGCGCTGCTGTCGGCCACGCGGGAAGGGAAGGGAAGATGGCTGACTTCTGCCACGGATAAACTGGGGGGCTCCCCCCCACTCTGCACCGTTCTGCGTGGCCCACAGACCACTCCTCTCCCCTGGTGATGGGGTCCAGGGTGGGTGAGGAGCGGGGGCACCCCGGGCGGTGGTCCCGTGTGGCCTCCGCGCACTCCTGCAGGGGCAGGCTTCTCCGAAAAGCCAGGAAGTAGCACGTTTCTTTACCACTTCCATTTTATTTTCATTTTTTATTATTTTAGATTTTTTCTTAGTCCTCACCCGAGGATATTTTCCCATTGTTTTTAGAGAGAGTGAAGGGAGGGGGAGAGGCAGGAGAGAAACACCGATTCGTTGCCTCCTGCATATGCCCCTACCAGGGCCGGGGAGGAGCCTGCAGCCGAGGTACACGCCCTGGGCCAGAATCAAGCCCAGGACCCTTCGGTCCACGGGCCGACGCTCTATCCACGGAGCCACGCCGGCCGGGCTGTCACTTCCTTTCATAACGTCTCCTCCGGAGACGCTGGGAGTTCACACCTGATTGGAATGGGAAGGGTAGGGGTGTGGATGGCGTTGTACCACTGCATTCACGGACACTGATCAATCATTGCATCGATTGGGAGTCAGGACGCACATGCAGACATGCCCAAGGACATGCACACCCGCACAGCGTTCCCCAGTGACATGGCCGCCTCCTGGATTTTTTGCGAACCTAATACCAAACCTCCCCTCAGCCATCTACCTGTCGGCTGAGGTAAGATTGCATCTGAGACTGTCCTGAGGCCTCTGAGAACCATCCCGACGTCCGCTCAGGCCGGCCATGCCCTGGGGTTCCCTGAGCACAGCATTCCTGCCGCTCCGTGTCCCTTTGTGCTTGGAATGGGGATATCTGTGTCTTAGGGGTAAGTGAGCCACGGAGCCGAGAGGCCAAGTGACCAGCCTGAGGAATCCAGCCCTGCAGGGGGTCTCGGGCGCGGGTCGAAGCCTCATTGTGCCCCCTCCCCCGCACCCCCCTCCCCGTGGGCTCTCCATCAACAACACAGCAGTTCACGTCCATAAACGTGAGCTCATGGCCAACACTGAGAGCCACGTCTCAGAGCCGTGGAGGAGTCCTTCGCTGTGGGGAACGTGTGCTGGCGTGAGAGTGGGCGGTAGAGGCTGGCAGGCCTCCCGTGGCCTCCTGCCGTGGCCAGGAATGAAACTCGAGACCTTGTGTCCTTGTGTCCACGGAATCTTCAAGCCACTGAGCCACTTAGCCAGGGCCAATCCTTTCTTTAAAAAAATAAAAATAAAAATATATATAAATATAGAATTGATTTCAGGGAGGACGGGAGAGGGAGAGAGAGCCAGAGGCATTCATCAGCTGCCTCCTGCACCCCCACACTGGGGATCGAGCCTGCAACTGGGAATCGAACCATGACCTCCTGGTTCAAAGGTCAACGCTCAACCACGGAGCCACGCCGGCTGGGCTGCCCTCTCATTTTTTGTAGCGTTTCCTCCATGAGCCCGAGATAAGCTCCACGTGGGTAACATGACCATGGAGTTCGGAGAGGCTGGAAAGTGAGCGAAGATGGGAGGGGTGGTTTGGGGGGGACCTCCCGGCAGTAAAGCTCCGGACCCCAGGGCGCAGGGCCGCGGGGAGCCAGGGAAATGGGGGCGATGTCGCAGCCACAGAGACGACGGGTGTGGGGCCTGATGGGCCGCTGCCCTTCGCTCGCCAAGCCCTGCCCTCGCTTCTCTCTGGGGGACTGGGGAGGAGAGAGGAGGGGAGGGCCTCCGAGAGCAGCACCCGGCTTCAGGGGGGCAGGGACCTCGCGGGGAGAAAGGAAAGGGGCTCCTCAGGGCCTGTGCCTGGAGCTGGCAGAGCCGGTCGCCGCCGCCCGGCCGCCTGGGGCGCAGGCCCCGCCCGCAGGCATCTGCACTTGCAAGCGGCGGTGGCAGCATTTGAATGGGCCCCCAGGCCCCCTGTCCCGCCAGGCCCCGCGGACTTTGTCCCGGTTCCGGAGGCGGCGCGGGGCGCCTGCATAAGAAAGCGGAGGGCAGGGCGCTGGGCACGGCCGATTCCGGCTTCCTGTCCGGGCGCGGGCGCATTAGCATATTCCTGGCACCTTCGCCTTCGCGGGCTTTGAAACGGCACAAATGCTGAAGGTGGCATCTTCTGTACTTTTGTTATTGCGGGTGAGCAGCCAGGGCGCGGCCGCGCTGAGGGCGACCCGGGGCCGCGGGGACGTGCCCAGCCCGGGCTCGCTCCGTGTTGCCGCGGTCACGGTCACCGTGGGGAGGCGGACATGGCGGGTCTTGAGACTCAAGTGAAAGGTCTCTGCTGACTTGTATGCACCTGAAGCACCATCACCGAGTGCATCACTCCTCTCGCCAAAGGGCTCGCTCACGCGCGTGGCTTTGCTCTTGCTGCAGACGGGAGGCTCGTGCAGGAAACGCCAACGAGCCTGAGAAGTGAAAACGTTGTGTATTTCACACCCTGAGCAGCCACTGCCACCAATCCTCTCCCGGCAGGACGGAACGGGGTCAGATCATGCTGCCTTTGTTATTTTAAAAAAATATATTTGTATTGATTTCAGAGAGGAAGGGAGAGGGAGAGAGAACGTCAATGATGAGAGAGAATTATTGATCGGCTGCCTCCTGCACGCCTCCTACTGGGGATGGAGACCACAACCTGGCATGTGCCCTTGACTGGAATCGAACCCGGGACCTTTTAGTCCACAGGCTGACGCTCTATTCACTGAGCCAATCTTTTCCGCTCCGGGGTGGACCCCCCCCCCCAAAGGCTCGGGGCAGCTGCAGAGGCCAGATGGGTGCCAGGGGAAGCCCTGGAGGGTTCCAGGTCTGCGTGGGCGCCGGGGCCCCACCGGCACCCGCACAGGAGCACAGGGACTCTGTATGCAGCGGCTGTGGGCAGCAGGGTGGTGGCAGGGCTGTGGGCAGCGGGGAGGTGGGCAGGGCAGTGGGCAGGGCAGTGGGCAGCGGGGAGGTGGGCAGGGCTGTGGGCAGGGCAGTGGGCAGCGGGGAGGTGGGCAGGGCTGTGGGCAGGGCTGTGGGCAGGGCTGTGGGCAGGTCAGCGGGCAGCGGGGAGGTGGGCAGGGCAGTGGGCAGGGCAGTGGGCAGCAGGGAGGTGGGCAGGGCTGTGGGCAGGGTAGTGGGCAGCGGGGAGGTAGGCAGGGCTGTGGGCAGGGCAGTGGGCAGCAGGGAGGTGGGCAGGGCAGTGGGCAGCAGGGAGGTGGGCAGGGTGATGGGCAGCGGGGAGGTGGGCAGGGCAGTGGGCAGCAGGGAGGTGGGCAGGGCAGTGGGCAGCAGGGAGGTGGCCAGGGCTGTGGGCAGGGCAGCGGGCAGCGGGGAGGTGGGCAGGGCAGTGGGCAGGGCAGTGGGCAGCAGGGAGGTGGGCAGGGCTGTGGGCAGGGCAGTGGGCAGAGGGGAGGTGGGCAGGGCTGTGGGCAGGGCAGTGGGCAGCAGGGAGGTGGGCAGGGCTGTGGGCAGGGCAGCGGGCAGCGGGGAGGTGGGCAGGGCAGTGGGCAGGGCAGTGGGCAGGGCAGTGGGCAGCAGGGAGGTGGGCAGGGCAGTGGGCAGCAGGGGTGGATCTGACCCGAGAAGCCATCACTGACGTGTGCGGTGCCTCAGGCCTCGTCCGTCCAACTACGTTTCCTTTGTCTCCCAAACACCTTAGAAATGAGGCTGGCAGACCAGGCGGAGGGGGAGGGGAGGGCAGCTCCACCCTTTATAGCAGCTGGGAAGCCGAGCGGGCGGCCTGCACACTTGGACCCTGAACACACTCTGGGCGGCTTGAAGAGGGGCCTCCCGGCGAGACGTGCATCCTGCCTGGAGGTGTCGGGGGCGAGAGGCCCGGCAGAGTGGACGCCCCCCGCAGGCGCCACGTGAGCTGCAACCCAACTCCTCCCTGTGCAGTGCTCCCGGCGGGGCTGTGACGTCCCCTCCCAGAGGACGGGGCGACGGTGGGCGTCGCGAGGGAATCAGCGCGTGGAGACTTGGTGATCACGTGCCCACGATCCCCGTGGAGACCTGTGGGGACGGCGGTGGAGTCACTAAGGAGCCTGAGAAAAACCACCAGAAACACCCCTCAGCCCCGTTCGCAATAAAGGGTGTTTGGGGGAGACCCATGTCCACCGAGGACACCCCTCGGGTCTCATGGCTCCTGCAGGCTCGGTCAGGGAATCTTCTGGAAGATCTTCTGCCCAGGGGTCTGGACTTAGCTGTCCCTCAACCTCTTGGGAAGAGTCCGGTGATGGAACCCAGGCCGCCGTGAGAGGATGGCCCTGGAGACGGGCAGTGGTCACTTAGGTGGGCGACCTGTGCGAAGGCCTTGTGAGCAGGACTGTCGGGACCTGGGCCGGAGCCCAGAGCCCTGAGCTCCAGCAGGGGGTCTGCCGGGGACCGTCCGAGGCTGTGGGCCTGGGGTGCGCTGTGAGGTCTTCCATTTTCATGGTGTGTGTGTGGGTGTGGGTGTGGACGGGGGACGGGGGGGACAGAAACCTGTCCTCCAGGCAGGGCTCTGAGAGGGGCCAGGAGACAGCAAACTTGAAGGTCAACCAACCATGAGCCCTAAGACTATAAATTCCAGGTGCGTGGCCCCCGTGGGGCTCAGTTCCTCGCTGTCAGTGCATTGGCTGGACACGCCTGCATCGGGGTCCCAGTGTTTGCAATGGGGCAGGCTCGCCCCAAACACGCTGTGGCCGCCCACACTGGTCCGCGATGGTTCCTGCAGGCACAGCAGCTTCGGATTTCACCCGGCATCTCTCAGGCGGTGGGCAAGCGGAAGGCCGGGCCCCGAGTTCCTCCCGTTCGTCTCCGTGTGAGTGTCTGGCTTCCTACCTGCGTTAAGCCCACAAAACAGGGAGAAGGGCCGTTGCTGTTTAGTCCATGCGGACTTAGCCCCACACAGAACCGGTGACCGAACTGTTAGATCTTCAGGAGGGAACCTACTTTGCTAGTTAAGCAGCCCACTTTGCAGGCCAAGACTGAGTCCAGAGCGTCCTGATTGGCGCCAATCATCCCGAGTGACACTGGACGTCATTTTGCCGGGGGCGTTGGAAAAGGACCCTCCCTGGTGTCGCCTACACCAGTGGCCCCCTGCTGAGCAGCGGGGAGAGGTCGGTGGGACCGTCCTTCTGACTCTGAATTGCTGTGACTCCAGGAAGTGCCAGTCGGTGCAGACTTCTCAGAGCAACTCCTGCGGGGCCCAGCCCTCCTTCGCACTTCCTGTCCGCTCTGCAGGGAGCGGCTCGTTCACGTCTGTTGGAAGGTGCTCCTCCTACTCACATCCCCCTGCCCTCCAAGATGCAGGACGGCGGGCGGAGGAGAAACCCCATGACGGAGAAAGAGGGCGTTTGCATGCAGGAGACCCAGGCTCAATGGCGGCCGTGTGACACCGTGTGACACGGAATCCTTAAACCTGTTTGTCACCGTGACGCAAAGCCAACAAGAGAGCCTCGTGGGATTTCCGTGTGGATTAGAGCCATCGCGTGTGGAGGGTGGGCACAGTGTCCGCACACGGTAAATGGTTGGAGAAGCCACCGTCTTGCGTGGTCTCCGTGGCTGAGACCCGACCCCGGCGCCGTCTCCAGGCCAGGACCCAACAGCCTGTCCGCCTCGCTCTCCATTCATGCGGACGTATTGGTACCTGCACCTACAACACACGTGCATGTGTGCCCCCTGGCTGTGCGCACAGAGCTCTGGGAACACACACACGTGCGCGGACAAAGGCACGAGTGTGTGCCATGGCACACACCCTCCCTCTCTAAGGTCAGGCTGAGTTGCTCTGAGCACATCCAGGCTCAATGTCGGGGTGCCCGTGGGAAGAGGGGAACTCGGGGCACCTCACTTCCTGGCTAGTCGAGGATTCACCGGGAAACATCAGGTGCGTCAACTCCAGGAGCGAGGTTTCCGCAGCCTCCGTTCCCGTTCTGATGGGTTGGATGGAAGGATTACAGCCGACGTTTTGGACAGAGACAGACCCGGAAAGGTCTCCGAACGTCCTTACAAAGAAGCGCGTCAGGACATAGATGTGTGCGTGTGCGTGTGCGTGTGTGGGGGGGTGGTTAGGGGTGAGAGGAGTGGGCCCTGCTCTCCAGGTGGACCGGACCGGGGTGTGCAGGCTGCCTCCTTCCTACTAAGGACTGACTTCCTTCTAAAGCGCAGAGCCGCCCGGCGAACAGCCACCGGGACCGAGTCGGGTGCCCGGGGAGCCGCTCCTGGTGGAGCGAGGTTTCCTGTTTGCGGACTCCTGCCGTCCAGGCATGGGGAGCTGAGCAGAGAGTCCGGGGATTAGAAACAGGAGGATTGGAAAACGGCCGGCCACCGCGGCGGGTCCTGTTCCAGCGTCTGGATGGCTTCTCTCTGCGGGACCAGAGCTCGCTGCGTCCTCCCTTCTCCTGCGCGACTCCATTTCCCTCCCGCCTTTCCAGCCGCTGAAACAGCCTGAAACCCGAGCACGTGGGCATGTCCTGCGTCTGTCACCCGGGCCTGTCGTGCTCCAGCGCGGGGGGTGGAGTCGGAGAGGATCCTGCAAATGCTCCCACGGAGACGCCATCGCCTCCCCGCCGGCCGGGAGGGGTGACCGGGCCCCTCGCTGCGTGTGCCCAAAGGGACCGGGAAGGGGATCTGAGCGTGTCCCTTCCCTACGAGGACCATCTCGCTGGGACCGTCAGCTCCACGTCTGGGCGGGTCTCCCATGTCTGGGTGGGTGCCCCATGTCTGGGCGGGTCCCCCATGTCTGGGTGGGTGCCCCATGTCTGGGCGGGTCTCCCATGTCTGGGCGGGTCCCCCATGTCTGGGTGGGTCCCCCATGTCTGGGCGGGTCCCCCATGTCTGGGCGGGTCCCCCATGTCTGGGCGGGTCCCCCGCGCCTGCGCTGGCGGCTCAGTGAACACGCTCAGGCCCAGGGGCCTCCACCGCAGCCACAGTCTCACTCGCGTCGCGAAGGAACGGAGCCGATGCTTGCGAATGGGCCCTCGCACGCCCCCAGCAGCCGCGCTCTCCCCGCCAGGCACCAGAAGACGTGCGTGGGGAGAGTCCTCACTGTATTTTTTTAAAGGAACTTGATTTTTAACATTTCTGACCGTGACAGCGGAAGTGTTCTCTTCCCAAGAGGTTTCCCCTTCTCGGCGGAGGAGGGAAGCCGGCTAGAGAAGGTCCAATGACCTCCCCGTGGAGAGACGGACGCGCATGCACAGGATACGACTCTCTCTAAACACGAGCAGGGCACGGGCAAGCCCCGGGTGTCACCAGCCTCCTCGCGTCTCAGACAATCCAAAAAAAATCAATCAAAACTCCTGTGAAAACCTCAGAAAATGTCAAGCCCAGTAGGACTGGCTCTTCCCGATGCAGAACTGGCTGTTCTGGGGCCTGTTCGAGCCTGGGGACCGGTCCCCCCGTCACAGCCCGTCCTCCGGCAGGAAGAGCCCCGTGCTCCCGGACATCGGCCGCCTCGCCCAGTGCGAGGGGCCCAGCGCGAGGTGCCCGCCCGGCACGCGGCTGCAGCGCAGGACGGTGTGACCTGTGAGTGACATTGGAGGTGACGTTTACGGAGGTGACGTTTATCTACGTTGGAACGGAGTCCCCCTCTATCGATGGAAATGTCGGCGCTGAGGCCATCGCCGGCTGAGTGATTCTCCCCCAGCGGCACCACGTCCTGCACGCAGGCCCGGGAGCCCTAACAGGACAGTCATCGCTCCGCCTGGCGACGCCTTGGACTTTACATTTGTTCTCACTTGATGATAACGTCGGTGAGAAGAGCCCAGTTCAGAAACGCTGAACACGCGTGTCTCAGCGCCAGGGAATGCCCCGCTCTCGGCGTTCCCGGAGGCGGCCAGGGTCATGGTGCCGCGAAGCAGCGAGGGTTCCGGCCCAGTCCGTCCGGGGCACGCGGAGGCGGCGGCGCCCGCGCTCGGTCGCTCGGGGAGACACAGGCGCCTCCACTGGGCTTCCCGCAGACGAGCCTGGGTGTGGACCTGCCGCGGGAGGAGGGGAGCCCTGAGCGCCCGGCGGGCAAAGCCGCGGCCCCTTGTGGCCACCACGCCAAGCAACGCGCTCATCGGTGCGGGTGTGACATTACCGTCCCCTTTAAAACCATCCACAGTATCTGTATCGATTTCAGAGGGAAGGGAGGGGGGGCGAGAGACACAGTGACGAGAGAGGATTATCCATCGCTGCCTCCTGCTCGCCCCACGCCGGGAATGGAGCCCACAGCCTGGACATGCGCCCTGACCGGGAATCGAACGGTGACCTCCTGGGTCCTAGGTCGATGCTCAGCCCGAGCCCCGGCCGGGCCTTCTCACTGCCTGGTAGCCCCTCACGCTGTCTCGAGGCCTCTGCCTCCGGGAAGCAGTCCTGTCGCCACAGTCACGCACCTGCGTCCTCCGGGCTCGGGCAGGAGGCCCACGCTCGATGCCTCGGTCCGGCCTCGGACCCGCGTTCCTGTTTCTCCTGCTGCTATTCCTCCGGACGCCTGTCGGAGGGCGGGGCCCACAGCCTTGCGTCTGCAGCCTCAGGGCAGAGCTCAGGGACCGAGGGGGAGACCCTCAGAGGGGGAAGCAATGACTTACGCTGCCCCTTGCATGTCGGGAAGAACACCTGCCATTAGAGCAGCGGTTCCCAACCTTCCTAACGCGGCGGCCCTTTAATGCAGTTCCTCATGTTGTGGGGACCCCCGATTTCATTGTTACAAACTGAACATCATTAAAGCATAGTGATTAATCACAAAAACAATATGTAATGATGTATGTGTTTTCCGATGGTCTTAGGCGACCCCTGTGAAACTGTCATTTGATCCCCAAAGGGGTCGCGACCCACAGGTTGAGAACCACTGCATTAGAGGCTCACAAACGCAGAAGGCCACGCCCGTCTCTGTCTGAAGGGCCGGAGGTGTTTCTACCAGAAGCCAGAGGACGGGGGGACTGTGGGTGAGGACAGGGGGCTGTGGGTGAGGACGGGGGGCTGTGGGTGAGGATGGGGGGCTGTGGGTGAGGACAGGGGGCTGTGGGTGAGGACGGGGGCTGTGGGTGAGGATGGGGGCTGTGGGTGAGGATGAGGGGCTGTGTGTGAGGACGGGGGGCTGTGGGTGAGGATGGGGGCTGTGGGTGAGGATGGGGGCTGTGGGTGAGGATGAGGGGCTGTGTGTGAGGACGGGGGGACTGTGGGTGAGGACGGGGGGCTGTGGGTGAGGATGGGGGCTGTGGGTGAGGACGGGGGCTGTGTGTGAGGAGGGGGCTGTGGGTGAGGACGGGGGCTGTGGGTGAGGATGGGGGCTGTGGGTGAGGATGGGGGCTGTGGGTGAGGATGAGGGGCTGTGTGTGAGGACGGGGGGACTGTGGGTGAGGACGGGGGGCTGTGTGTGAGGATGAGGGGCTGTGTGTGAGGACGGGGGGCTGTGTGTGAGGAGGGGGGCTGAGTGGGACCCTTTCCCTGGGAACCACATCACCCCTCTCAGCTCTGCTGTCCGCGGGTGTGCGGGGCGGCAGGTCCTTGTGTGTGTGAACGGTGTGGGCTCCTCCTCCCCTGGTCTCTCCTCCCCGGGGCAGGGGAGGTGCTGGTGATGGGCCAGAGGGACAAGCTTGGCCACCGCGAGTTGCCATGGAAACGAGCGGGTGAGAGCCGCGTTCTCTCCTTGACTGCGGCTCTTCTCCCCCGCCCCCGCCCCCCCCTGCTATTCATGCCGCTTAAAGGGCCTCCGTCGCCTTCCCTGTCGCAAAGGAGAACAATGACCCGTCGGGCTCTCCGCGCTGGTCCCAGCGGCACCTGCGCCTTGGGTGCCACGCCAGACGCGGGCACGTGTCCTGGTCCTGGGTCCCCCGGCTTCGCGGTTACCCATCGCCTCCTCCTCCGTCTCCTCCCTCCTTCACGCCCCCTCGGAGGCGCCCTGCCCTCCGCCTGCCCCGGACCCCGTGCACCATCGGCACCCGGGGCCTCTGCGGGCTCAGGAGTCACAGACGCCGCTCTGGGGCCTGACAGCCATTCCCAGTGCAGTCGGGAGCGAGCAGAAGGCCTAGCGCAGTGATGGCGAACCTTCTGAGCCCCGCGTGCCAGCATTCTGAAAACCCTAACTGAACTCTGGTGCCGTGTCACATAGAGGAATTTTTTGATATTTGCAACCACAGTAAAACAAAGACATATATTTCTGATATTTATTTTATATATTTAAATGCCATTTAACAAAGAAAAATCCACCAAAACAATGAGTTCGCGTGTCACCTCTGACACGTGTCACAGGTTCGCCGTCACTGGCCTAGAGGCAGAAGCCCTGTGATGCCGAAGCGCCCGGCTGGGGCCACGGCCACAGGGACAAACCCGCCTCCACACCTGACCCCTTAGCATTGCCCACAGAACCCGGAACATTCTAGTGCGACTCCAGGCCACAGAGCAGTGCCCTGAGCTCCGTCTCCTTTAGTCCCGTCCAACCGCCGCCCTGGGGGTGGGACCCGTCACTCTCCCATCATGCCCTGCAGCGGCCTGGCCGGCCGGTCTTAGGGGGAGCGGATGTCTGTCCTGTCGCCTGGCGTGGACACGGAGCGTCCCCCTCCCCCGCCCACCTCTCTCCGGGCGCAGGGGCCGGCCCGGGAAACACCCAGCGGGGGTGGGCGGCTGTGCACAGGCTGGCACATTCCCGGGAGCTCTGGCCGGCCGGTCAGAGGCATCTGTGCCCACCCCCAGGCAGCTCTGCAGAGGGCTCCCAGGGTGGGCCCGGCACACAGCTGCCCCTGGGCCTGACCCTCCTGCGAAGGGCGAGCGGCATTCCTGTGTGGGGGCACGGCACCCAGTGCCTCCGGGTCTGCCCAGCCGCCTGCCGGCGTGGAAAGCATGTGCCCTCGAGGAGCTCGCCATCCCTGGAGAACCCCGGCCACGCGGTCTCACCAGGAGCAGGCCTGGCTTTCCTGGCCGAGGAGCAGGCCTGGCTTTCCTGGCCGGGGAGCAGGCCGGGGCGGCCGCTGGGCACAGCTGCTCTCTCCTCGGCCCATTCTCTCTCCAGCTTGTTCTTCTCTCCGTCTCTGCCTCATCTCGCTGGAGACGTGGGCTTTCCCTCGGGAGGGAAGCGGGGCTGCGGTAGCTGCTGGTCTCATGGCATTTGGAGGAGCAGGGAGGTGAGCCCGGGGCCTGGGCTGGCCTCAGGCTCGCCGCCTCAGCCCGCTCCTCGCGAACGTGCAGCCGTCAGCTTACAGAAAGGGCCGCGGGGCCATCCGTGGGCTTGTCCGTCTCCCTGTCCATCAACTCGGTGACACGGTGGTTGGGGCGTGTACGGGAGGCCACCGATGGGTAGGTCTTTCACAGTGTGTTCTCTCTCCCTTCCTCTCTCTCTAAAATAAAATTTAAAAAATTCACTGCATGTTGGACAATCAGGTTCTAGTTTCTAAAAACAATTCCGGTAACAACACGAATCCACAGGTGCTATGTGTGAAACGGCCTCTGGAGCTGCGCCGGGAGCGTTGGCCAGCCCGGCCTGGGCGCAACGCAGCTTCCGGAGGCGGCGGACATTGGGCCAGGCCTCCACGCCAGGGACGCCGGCTTCTCCACCGGCAGCTTGTTGTTCGGGAGACGCGGTGGAGACGCCGGTGGACTCGGGGCTGCCGCAGCCTGTGGACTTGATCGACCGGCCAGCACAGACCCAGCCGATAGCCCCTGTGGAGACGAGCCAGGCGGCCAGTTCACTGTGCACATGGGGTTCAGAGTCACTTCCCGACGGACAGTGTCGCTTCAGACAGGCCTGCGAGTGTGGCCGGGATGGGATTTAGAGGCTGATACTGCCCAGCCGGCGGGGCTCAGGGGTTGAGTGTCGGCCTAGGAACCAGGAAGTCAGGGTTCGATTCCCGGTCGGGGCACAGGCTTGGGCTGCGGGCTCGGTCCCCAGTGGGGGGCGTGCAGCAGGCAGCCCATCGGTGATTCTTTCTCATCATGGATGTTTCTCTCTCCCTCTCCTTCCTCTCTGAGATCAGTACAAATATTTTTAAAAAGGAAAGAAAAAGGCAGCGAGGAGCCAGGGCGGGAGGGGCCTCCGAGTTTAGAAGAGACAGAGGCAGGGCCACGGGGCCACCGCCTTCCACCGGGTCCCTCGGCAGGACAACATGGGGAAGATGACGACGGGGACGTAGTCATGGAAACGTGGTTGGTCTGCCTCACGGTGGGTCACCTCAGGCGAGGAAGCACCGTGCAGCAGACACGCGGTCCCTGGCTGGGCGACTGGGTGCCCGGGACAGAGCGGCGGCGGCCACGCCCGTCAGGAAACAGCCTCACGTGACCACTGACACCGAAAGGCGTGGGGCTCACGGCTGACGGACAGACAGCTGCAGCGGCGGCGCCCGCTCTGCCTCGGCGAGGGCGCGGTGTCCGTTCCCAGCGTCCTCCCGACGGCTCGGCGCTCCCGACGGCGCGTGGTCAGTGCTCTCTGCAGACGGAGCTGAAAATAAGGTGATTCTCTTCAGAGGCAGACTGAGTCCGGGCATTGGAGGGGCTCCCACACCCCGTCTGGAAGGTTCGGTCAGGCTCTCTAGCCTCCTGGCGGCCGGCGCCTGGGCGTGGAGGGACGGTGCTCAGAGGGTGCCGACTTCCCAAGCCCCCCCCCCCCCGCCCGCCCCACCGGCGTGACCTTTCAAGGTCAACGGCCAGAGCCGCGCTCCCTTGAGAAGCTGGGAGAAGGACTCAGCTTCGCAGTCAGCTCATCTAGCTGGTGGTCGGGGGGGGCACAGGAGAGGGCGTGTGAGCCCCCGCTCTCCCCTCCCAGGTCATCGACAGAGACTGTGGCGTCCTGGCTTCACTGAGCAAAGGCACCAGGGGTCCCCTTCTCCCCCAAACCCCTCATCACCCCCGAGGCTGCCACAGCAGGGTCTCTGCTTCTTGCGAGGAGCCGTGTCCCCGGGACTGGCTCAGTGACTGCGCGAGCCCCACCCTTGGGGGAAGGGCTCAAGTCTCCCCCGACGGCAGGTGGGGGACGCGTGCAGCCAGGCACATGCGTGGTTCTGCGGGGGGTGGAGGCCCAGGAAGGCGGCCGGGCGGTCTGGCACTGAGCCCACAGGCCGGTGCAAGAACACGCGGCTGCCAGCGCACGTCCCCTCCCCGCAGCCCCTGGAGGCCGTTTCCGGCCGGAAGCCAGACCTTTGTGACCAGGGACGCTCTGGGCTGCCTCGGAAAGCTGCTCCCAGACTCTTTATGTGTGTACCTGCCCCTCACACACGCACGCCTGCCCCTCACACACGCACGCCTGCAGCTCACACACGCGCCTGCAGCTCACACACGCACCTGCAGCTCACACACGCGCCTGTAGCTCACACGCATGCCTGCCCCTCACACATGTGCATGGAGAAGAGGGAGCCGTGTAGGCAGCAGCTCGGAGCGGCGCCTGGTGCTTGTGTGGAAACCTCTGGCCGTCACGTCCATGGGTGACCCGAGGGCCGGCGTCTGGCTCGGGGCTAAGGGAGTGGCACGTCAACGCCACTAAATAGTTTCTTTCTTTTAAAAAATATTTTACTGATTTCAGGGAGGAAGGGAGAGGGAGAGAGAGAAACATCGATGATGAGAGAGAATCATGGACCGGCTGCCTCCCGCTCGCCCCCCACTGGGGATGGAGCCCACAACCCGGGCCTGTGCCCGGGCCGGCGCTCACCACTTAGACACCCGGCCGGGCGGACCCCACCAGGAGTCTTGGCTGATCTGACACAAGAGCCCTGACCCCGCCCCGCTGTCTGCTGTTGAACAGAACCGCCCGCACTTTGGGGGCCGAGGACACAGCCGTCGTTTCTGTCTCATACAGGTCTGTCAGGGGACGGACAGCGGCCCAGTGTCAGGCAGGACCAGCCTGGCCGCTCTGGGACGGAGGCGGGTCAGGAAGGTGCCTCCCGGGCCTCGTCGCCTCCCCACACCGTCTCTCCTCTGGCTGCCTCAGCACCCGGGGCTCAGCTGTCGCTGGTTTTCATAGACTTGACTTTGGGGCCCTTTTCGGTTCACAGCCAGGCTGAGGCAGGGACAGCGAGGCCCAGGCACCCCGACACCGACCGCACAGGCACCCACTGGCCACACGCCCGCAGATGGCGCACCGGCAACTGATGAGCCCGCGCTGACGGCCATTCTCGCTGCTGCACGTGCGATGGGTTTGGGCGAACGTACAATGAATGCGTCGCCGCAGTGCGATCGAGTCTTGTCGTTTTCCTAAACCCGTGTGCTGTCTGCTCACGGCCCCCCCCCCGCCCCCTCCTGCCCCTCTCCCCCCCGCACCCCACCCCCGGCAACCACTGACGTCGCTGCCGCCGTAGCTTCGCCTTTCCAGAACTCACACGGGTGGAAACCGGCCTCTAACAGGCCTGTAAGCGTCTCCGTCTGGCTTTTGTTTTATGGCTAACAGCGCATCGCCTTCCAGTGCGAGATAACACCCTCCGTTTGCCTGTCCACTCACCGTCATGTCTTGGTGTTGCCAAGTTTCAGCGGCTTTTGGCCGTTATGCGTGGAGCCGCCGTGAGCGCCCGCAGGCGTTTCTGTGGCCGTGTGTCCTCTCCTCTGGGTGACAGGGGAGGAGCGCCATGGCCGGTGGTGACGGCGGGATCGCGAGGGGCGCGGCGTGTTCGGTGGGAAACGCCAGGCTGCCTTCCCGAGTGGCTGCACCTGCGCGTTCCCACCGGCACGAGCGAGGGCGCCTGCCGCTCCCGTCCTCGTCGCCACCTGGCGCCGTCGGCTTCCGGCTGCGCCACGCGGACGGGCCTCTCACTGTGTTCAGTCCGCGTCTCCCTGACGACACGGGATGAGGAGCCTTTCCGTGGGGCCACGTCCCACTGAACATCGTCTCTGGGGAGGTGTTTGTTGAGTTTGGGGCCCATTTTTACATCTGGTTGTTCGTTGTTTAACTGTGGAGTTAGAAGAGCATTTTGCAGATTCAGATAGTCCTGTATCAGCTGTGCGGCTCCCTCCCTGCTGCTGGGCGGCTGCTCGTTCTCCTGAGACACACACACACACACACACGTACACACACACGTACACACACGTACACACACACGTACACACACGTACACACATGTACACACACGTACACACACGTACACACACACACACGCACAACAGCGGCTCTTTATTTGAATGAAGGCAGCTTATCGATTATTTCTTCATCGATCAGCCTTCGGTGTGGTAGCGACAATGTCATCTCCACACCCACGGTCACCTGGGTTTGCTGCTGTGTCATCTTCTAGGAACTTTAGCGTTTGGACTTTACATCGGGGCCTGTGATCCCGTTTGAGTTCTTTCTCGGGAAGGGGGTGAGGTCTGTGTCTGATTCATTTCACCGTTTCTTGCATGTGGCTCCGGCCCATGTGGGGAAGTGTCCGTCTTTGCTCCACGGAGTGGCCTGGGCTCCTTGTCAGAGGTCAGCTGATGCTTGTGGCTCACGGTCCCGCCTCTCTGTCTCCATCGTCCGACACCGTGTGACTCCCAGGCGTTAGAGCGGGTGAGTCGTGAGGCTGGGCAATGCCGGTCCCCCGGCTTCCCTCTCCCGCCACCTGCGCTGGACGCTCTGCTCACAGCTTCCTCTGCACGTGAGAGAGCGCTGCCTCCGGACGCTCGTGGAATCGCCCGTCCCCTTAGCCTGTGGGCTGTGAGGCCTGTAGGTCCTGAAGCGTGGGAACCGCAGAATCCCGTGTCTGCCCGCTGCTCCGTCGTCTGGATCGACGCCCCGGGAGCTCGGTGTTGGGTGTTGTGGCGGCGACTCCGCGCACGATGGGGCCCTTGCCGCAGCTGCTGGGGCCGCTTCCCTGGCCCGTCGGGGCCCCGGCACCACCGGCCTCGCGATGTGAGCTGCGTGTCGTGTCCGAGACGTAGCGATGCTGTTCTCATCGTGTCGTTTCCGAAACGGCCTCCGTGCGCAGGACACGGGCAGGGAACGCCGGCGCCTGGCGGCCGGGAGGTAAGAGCCGCCTTGTGCTGGGGGGGGGGGGGGGGGAGCCTTGGAAACGGGATTCTCTGGGTCAGGCGCCCTCTCCGCACGTCCTTCGGCTTCAGGACAAACAGCCGGCAGCTGCGGTTAAACAGGGAGGAGAGGCACATGCAAGCGAGAGGCGCTCAATTACTGGGCTGATTACACAGGAAATGCGCGCGATCTGTTTTAATCTGTGCGTCATGGGAACAAGCTTTTCCTTCAAAGTTGCCTCATTAGCCCCAGAGCGAAATCGATGGCGGCCCGATGGCTATTAATCTCACCACCGACGCGGGGCGAGTCGGCTGAGCACAGTCTAAGGCTGCGAGTCTCCTGCTGGGGACTGAACGCTCACCCACTGATGGAGAAGGTGGCTCTGGGCTCCACTTAGAATCAGCGCGGATGCTAAGGCCTAAGTGTCAGACCCCCTCAGGCCGGGGGTCGGCTCAGTGTGCGCCGGGGGCAGGGGCCTGGCGGGGTGCTGGTGCCTCTC
Source organism: Myotis pilosus (assembly GCA_036010255.1). NCBI lineage: Eukaryota > Metazoa > Chordata > Mammalia > Chiroptera > Vespertilionidae > Myotis > Myotis pilosus. The sequence continues at coordinate 1,062,563 of JASKON010000016.1, forward strand.
CGTCTAGAACAGGAACTTGGAAAAGACCCGAGACGTTAACTGCCGAGGTGCCCGTGCCCGGACTGGATGGAGATGCTTTTGCAAAACAGCGTCTCCCTGACCGAGGACAGACGCGCGAGCCCGAGGACGCCCGGTGCGTTTTCTTTAGGCGGAAAGTGGACAAGTGAGGAGCCGAACCCGGACGAGCTGTGTCTGTGGCTGCGTGTCATTCTCTGGGGCCACGGCCCACACGACCCGCTTTGACCAGAAAAGGCGTGCCTGCTGCGTGTTCCCAGCAAACCCGCCGTCACTGGGGCATGACGCGAGAGGGGCGGCCGCTCGCCCCCAGTGGACCCGAGTGGGCCGACAGGTGCCAAGAGCATCGGGTCTGGAGGGAACGCTGGGCCTCCACGCCTCTGCCCAGCGGTGAGGGCGGAGCTGGGAGCCGAGCCTCTGTTCTCCACGCCCAGGCTGCCTTCCCGAGGCCCGGACTCCCGCCCCAGCCCCGAGCGGCGGCCGCACATTCACAGAGGAAGAGAGAGACCCGAGCCTGCTCGCAGATCGGATCAGTTTACTTTCAGGCCCACGGGGGTTAACGTACCTTAACACTGACCACGGACCTGCTCGGCCTGCTGCGGAGCTAGACCGACGGCACTCACCCAGGCACCCGTCACCGGCCGAGCGAACTCTGTGGTGCCCGTGGTGCGTGAGGCTCGTGCTGGTCCTGGGAGCGAGCGACGCAAACGGTGGATGAGGTCCCCACCCTCGCAGGGTCTAGAGCAGGGGTGGGCAAACTTTCTGACTCGAGGGCCACAATGGGTTCTTAAACTGGACCGGAGGCCGGAACAAAAGCATGGATGGAGTGTTTGTGTGAACGAATATAAATTCAAAGTAAACATCATTACATAAAAGGGTACGGTCTTTTTTTCCAATAGTTTTACTCATTTCAAACGGGCCGGATCCGGCCCGCGGGCCATAGTTTGCCCACGGCTGGTCTAGACTCTAGAGCAGGGGTCCTCAAACTACGGCCCGCGGGCCACATGCAAATACAAATATTGTATTTGTCCCCATTTTGTTTTTTTACTTCAAAATAAGATATGTGCCGTGTGCATAGAAATTTGTTCAGTTTTTTTTTTTGAACTATAGTCCGGCCCTCCCACGGTCTGAGGGACAGTGAGTGAACTGGCCCCGTTTAAAAAGTTTGAGGACCCCTGCTGTAGAGGTCCAGACGCCGGGGCCTGGGCCCTGCGGGAAGCGCTGGGTGAGGGAGGGGCAGGGAGCTGGGTGCCCCGAGGGTGGGGACGACCCAGGGCAGCCGGAGTCTCCCCAGTGTCTCTCCCAGCTCAGTCCTCGTGGAGAAAGAGCATCAGAAAGACCAAGCTGAGCGCGGAGGTTTGGGGGGAATATCATTCCTGGCCGACGAGCAGCACCTTAAACGCCGTTCCTAACGCTGACGAGTGTCCACATACACACAACTCTGCATTCTCAGCGTTTGCACCTGTAGCCGCCGAGCTGGACTGTCTTCACGGAGTTCTAAAGGCCAGCGGACCCTCGTGCTCTTACCGCGGTCCTGCAGCTGGCGTGCGGGCCCGTCTCACGGCCCCTGGGCGGGCCCACGACGCCGACCCCGACAGAGCTGCAGGTGCCGCTTCCTCAGGCTCTTTCAGCGCCGCTTCCCCGGCTCCCCTGGTTCCGTCCGTCTGGGGCGGCGCGGGAGCCTTTGGGAATGAAGATGACCCTGAGGACGGAGAGACACGAGTGAAGGAGCCGACATTGAGGGGAACAAACTGGCTACCATGTGTCGAGCTGCCGAGGCATGGTCGCCCCCCCCCCCCCCCCCCGTTCTTCCGTTCGCTCGCAGCCCACCTGCGGACGAAGTTTCTGTCGGGTTGTTACTAGAGAATCTCCAGGCGCGAAAGCACCTCCTGTATGCGCTGCGCTGACTCGTTCGCGAGTTCACTATGCGGGTTCACATTACTTATGGGGGCGCTCTAGGAGAGAGCCACTCGCTCCCAGGAAGGCGGCGTATCTGTCAACACCCCTCTCCACGCCTCTCTGTCATCGCCTCATGCGTGGGAACCGGCTAATCCTCGCTGGCAGACCGGCCTCGTCTGCTCCCCCGCCAACATCCCCCAGAGGCCGTGGGTCCGGATCTGCGGTCCGTGGACCGGGGCCGAGTGGCTGTGTGTCCTGCGACATCGCCACAGGCAGGCCTGGTCGGCGAGAGCTGGACACGCAGCTGAAGACACGCAGGGAGAGGAAAGTGGTCACAGGGACAAGACTCCTCGGCTCTAAAAATAAATGGTCAGCCCTGGCCGGTGTGGCTCAGTGGCTAGAGCGCCAGCCTGCAGACTGGAGGGTCCCAGGTTCGATTCCGGCCAAGGGCACAGGCCCGGGTTGTGGGCTCCATCCCCAGTGTGGGGCGTGCAGGAGGCAGCCAATCCACGATTCTCTCTCATCATTGAAGTTTCTCTCTCTCTCCCTCTCCCTTCCTCTCAGAAATCAATAAGAAAATATTTAAAAATAAATAAATAAAAACAAATGGTTGGAAATGCTCTGACGCTCACGGCTGAGCCCGTGGCGTGGCCATGTCGATCGTGACTGAGCAGCGGCGTCCCGCATGGCCACCACCCGTTCGGCCACGTGTGGGCTTGTTTAACAGTAAGGACCACACTGCCTCCTGAGCTAGGAGAGCTGGGGGGCGTCACCCGCCTGATTTTTGTGCAATTTTCAATTACTAGGCAGTAGCTTCACGTATGTGCTTCCCCTCGTGTCTTCATTCCACACGTACAGTGATTTTTCCAAATATTGCTAAAGGCCAGTTCACTTTTCATGTTTAGTGAATTCAGGCTCATCTCAGCCGCACTGTCCCTTCCGCCCTGGGCTGCCTGAGCTGGAGCTGCGGTTTCCAGCCCACACAGCCGCGTTCCGTCTCCGTGGCCACCTACAGCAGTTCACCTGCTTCCCTAGTAGACACGCGCGACGTGAGACAGACAGATACGGTCCGAGCTTGCCTGGACAGCGAGCCGTGGAAGCCAGAGAGCTTCCTGAGATAACTAAGGTGGCTTCATGGCCCAGCGGAAAGGCACAGGTTCTCAAAATGAATCTTGGGACCCTTACCCTTCAGGTTCCTCCTCCTGCTTCTTCGGGTGAGATTCTTAGGATCCCTGAGCCCGTCCCCTCGCGTGTAGAACCTGAACGTAACCACCACCTCGCTCAGGAGCTATTCCTGGCCCAGGCGGGAGGGCTGGGGGTGGGGGCGTGACCGATGATGGCGACTCGGCCGGGACCGTGGCTGTGAGTGGCACAGACGCCACTGAAGGTCACAGGACGGCTGCAGACCGACCGACCACAACCACCACCACCCGTCCCTCCCTCCGGCCAGTGGCCTTCCTGGGAAGGAAGACGTGAACCAGGTGCTGAATGAGCACCACCAGCCTCAGGCCTGTGGGCAGGGCCCTGGCGCCTCCCCTCCCTCCTGGTGAGAAGGTACTTGCCCGGCGCTGCCTGCGGTCACGGGGCCACGGTGCTCGTCTGACCTGGTGCCTCCCGGCCGTGGATCTGTTCGAAAGGCAGAGGGGGCGGTCCGTTCCTGACTTTTCTTCGCTGTAACATGTGGTTCTGCTTAAACGCGGCCGTGTTTGCAACTTGCGGCGACGTCCTGGCCCTCGCGTCGCAGCTCGCAATTAGGCTCCGCAGGAAGCGGGCTTGCCCTCCCAGCGGCGCGGAATGAAAGGCTCCGTCGGATTTATTGGCTGCCGAGCCCTGGAGGACAGACGTCTGGGCCGGGTGCTCAATGGCGCGCTGTTCCCGGCAGGGCCGCCGGCCGCCGGCCCTCCCCCACCTCGCGGCCGTTCCGGAAAGCGTCTGAGTGTCGCAGGCTGAGGGTCTGTGTGTAATCTGTCCCAGATGGGTGGGCGTTACAGACCGGGCAGCCAGGCCGGACACGGAGGGCCTGTGGGCAGAGAGGGCGGGAGAAGTGAGAAGAGGGCGTGAGAGGCAGCGGAAGCCTTCGGGGCGACGGCTGCCGGGGGACCTGGTGTGGCCCTCGCCCCGGCCCGCGGAGTGGACGCGCTCTGCCCCTCTCGGTCCCTGGGACTCGCTGTCTGACCGTAAATCAGACCCAGAAATGGAAGGTTCAGGGAGATCCAGCCACGTCCCAGCACCGGGTCCTGGCCACACGGACGTGGGCGACACAGGGATTCTGCCAAGTGCATGTGCTGCCCCACGTGAGCTGGGCGCTCCAGGTGTGGAATTTTCTCGAGAGAGAGGTGGAGAGACGGAGGGCGAGAACACCCCACCCGAGGCGCGAAGGGACCGGCCGGTTCGCAGCACCAGCGCCGGTGTCTGCGGCAGCCCGGCGGGTGGGCGGCGTCCATGCAGCGACCCGGTTCCAGGAGGGAGGGGGGAGGAGGGGCCGCACACGGACGCCCAAACAGCCATCTCACCGTTTGTTTCTCTACGTTCTGGCCTCCATTTTTGCTTGTTTGATGGACAGTTGCTCACTCTAAAACGTGGATACATTTCTCCAGGGTGAGTTCCCCTTGTCCTCACACGGCTCTGAAAGGGCCCCTCTGGGTGACGTCACCCCGACATCCGTTGGTGGGGGTCGCTGCACAGGAGGAGCCGAGCCGGCCCACCAGGTCCTGAGTGGAAAGGCGCCCCAGGGGTCTGGGAAGAGGGGGCGTTGGGGGTTCGCTGATGTCTGATCTCTTTCAGCTCCAGAGGATCATCCCCTGAAGGTTCCCCGACTTCGGAAAGCCCAGCAAACATGACAGCCACGGCCCCGGGGCCCGTCTAGCGGCCACCCGGATGGGGACGGGGACAGACTCCGAGTCGTGCGATGAATGTCCTCATCCAGGTCAGCAGACGCCGAGGACTCACGGTGGCGGGGCCCAGGGAGAAGCTTGGGGGACTCAGAAGGGACGCACACGGGACCTCCCCCCTCAGAAGGGACGCACACGCAACCTCCCTCTTCAGAAGGGACGTACATGGGACCTCCCCCCTCAGAAGGGACGCACACATGACCTCCCTCTGTGGCGAGGCTCTGAGGAGGGAGCACGTGCTACTCAAACTGCCCCGGAGAGCCTGCAGGGAGAGCGGGCGCCGGCCGGAGGGGGAGGATGCGAGGGCGGCACCACGTGATGCAGGCCCCGATGGACACAGGCGGTCAGGGGGGCTTCTCGGCGGAAGTGACGCTGGAGCCCAGCTCTGCAGAGTAGGAGCGAACGGGACAGGGCCGTGGGTTCTGGAGAAACGACACCGCTGTGCTCAAGGAGACGTGTGATGTTTGAGGAGAAAAAACCCAACCCCAAGAGGGACAGGGGCTGGGGCAGAGCGGGGCACGGGGGTGGGGGGGGGAAGGTCCCCGAGGAAGAGGCTGCACAGGGACCCAGCGGCCATGCTGGGATCCTGCTCCTGACCCTAATGGTCATGAAGACACGGAGGCCTGAGGCTGGAGGCTGGAGGCCGGAGGCTGACATAAGTGAGTTCGACAGCACCTGTTCGGCATCCACAGACCCGGAAACAGCCAGAGACAGCCCTGGACCAGCTTGAGCTCAGGACTCTCACTCGCTCCCCCAGGAGCCGGGCCTTTCAAAGTCCTCGTCGCTCACTCTGCGTAGCGATGGCTGATGGCCGGGGCAGCGCACACTGCGGCCACCACCGGCCCCCGGCCTTTTCTGCTAAAGAGACTCTCACGTCCTGGAAAAGGCGAGTTTGTTGGGGAGGAGCCAGGAGCCGGGCGGGAAGGTGCCTGGACGTGAGAGACGCGTTTGGAGAAGTTTGACTAACGGACGAGAAGACTGACCGGGCGGCGGGGAGACCAGCAGTGAGGCCGTCGGGTGTCCATCCCGCCCCCGGGGCCCCGAATCTCTCAGGAGTTCTGTTCACCACGTTTCAAACCAGGTGCACGCAACACGTGGGTTCTTTCCCGTGTCTGAACAGCACGCCCGCCTGCCCTGCGCTGAGCTCTGGGGGCACAAGAGGGCGCAGGGCTGGGTGCCAAGGCCCCGCAGCCTCCTGGGGAGGAGACCTCGCCCTGGGTGCCCGGCGCTTCCCCGCACCCATCTCGTCCTCACCAAGGTCAGAGCTGCCCGGTGAGGCCACAGCCTCTTGGCGCCAGGCCTACGAATGCCAGGCTCAAAGAGGAGGCGCCCGCAGGCTGCGCGGGGCCGGGCGAGCCAGATCTCCCAGTCAGTCCCACAGTGCAGCCTGCTCCTCCCGTGACGGCCGCGTGGCTAATGACAGGACCCCAGACGCTCTGGAGAAGGTATGCGGGGAGGAGGGGGGCCGAGGGGCGACACCAAGAATAGCTGCCTAGGGGCTGCCCCGGGGTCACTGGCAGGGATGGCCTGAATGTGCTCCCTGAAGTGCAAAGCGCCCCAGAAATAGCAGGGATTAGCGCAGCCACACCCCGGAACTGCCAAGCTGGGGGCTGAGTAATGGGGGGGGTGGGGGGGCCAGGGCGCTGGCTGTTCATTCATTCCTTTCCAGGACTTCCCTGGCATCGCTGGCCGCGGGCGGGCCCGGCAGCCGGCAGCCTCCCCCTCTGCAGGGACGCGGTCGTCAGCTGTGCGGGGCGGGCCTGGGCGGGAGTGGAACGGCACCGGGCTGCTCTCTCTGAGGCGGAAGGAAAGGATTGATTTAGCCGATCGCTCCCCAGGACCCTCCCAGCCACCGCCCCAACCAGAGCTGACCCAGAGGCCCCAGCTGCGCTCCCCGGGCCTCAGCTGTTCCCGGGGCACTGCCCAGGAGATAAGGGCCAGCCGCTGAGTCACCGCCCCACTGCGCCCTGGGGTGGGGTGGGGGGGCGGGGCAGGGATGGCTGGGAGTCAGGCCTGTTTAGAGTTACAGGGAGTTTCCAGGCTGCAGGGCGGGGCGGGGTGGGCTGTGGACAGCTGTGCTGGGTGAGAGCGCGCTGCGGGCTGCTGACCGACCCGTGTCCTCTAGCAGTGACCTGCGGCCAGGCCGGGGGGGCGGGGGGCGTTGTGGATGGTGTGGGTGTTTACTGTGTAAAATATAGACTGGTGGGGGGAGAACAGCACTTCAGTTTTTTAAATACACACACACACACACACACACACGCACACGCGCGCGCACACACACACGCGCGCGCACACACACACGTATAGAAAGACGAAGGGAGAGGGAGAGAGAAACATCCATGATGAGAGAATCATGGACCGGCTGCTCCCGCAGGCCCCACACCGGGCATGGAGCCCACAGCCCGGGCCTGTGCCCTGACGGGGAATCGGGCCGTGACCTCCTGGTTCCTAGTTGACGCTCAGCCCCTGAGCCACGTGGGCGGGGCTCCCTCTGGGTCTGTCTCTTGCCCTTTTGGCTGGGCCGTGGGGTCACAGACGAGGGGGACTCTGGGCCGTGGGGTCACAGACGAGGGGGATTGACTCTGTCTTCAGCCTCATCATCGTAAGAAACGAGCCTCAGCCACCTTCTCCTTAAAGCAGCGAGGAGGTCCTGGCCGGACCCAAACCGCCACCCAGACTGAAGGGAACCACGGGAGCCGGCAAACCGCCCAGAACCAGAACCGCCGCGGCATTCGGCCGGAATGTCCCGGAGAGGGCATCCGACCCAGGAGCCTGAGAGGCCCAGGGAGCTGCCCGAGGTTGGGGACCCTCTGCCCCCTGCTCGCCCGTCACCTGTCACGAGGGGCAGGTGCCTGCGGTGGCCGCATCGGCTCGAGGGGACGGCGGCCAGCCCCAGGCATCACCCCGCGTCCCTAGAAGGGGGGCCGTGGGGCTGGTGCCGGCGAGGATGAGGGGTCAGGCCTCCGGGGAGGCCGACCAGGGGCAGAGGGGCGGGCGGGTCCCAGCTGAGCTGGGGCAGCCAGAGGGGCGAGGGGGCGGGGGGGGGGCAGGTAGAGGAAAGTGAGGTGCTAGGGGCTCCTGGGGTTCGGGAAGCAGATTCAAGCAGTTTCTAAAACGGACGGAAGGAATGTTCCCGGTCACAACGACCTGCGCTGGCGGAGACATTCACACCTGCGTGGGCCGCCCAGGCCTCCCCGGCCTCCCCCGGGGGCTGCCCTCCGGCTGAGGGAGGCTGGCGCCCGTCCTGGGTGAGAGGTGGAGGCAGAGACACACGGTAGAAGACGGACGCCGCTTCCTGTGCAGGTGACCCCGTCCCGTGCCACCTGCCCTCACGTTCACCGTCATCTCCTCCAGCCCCGGCCCCTCCCGACGGGTGCCAACAATGGCCGTGACAACACTCACCCTCCGTCCTTGCCTCCCCTCCCCCAGGCAACCTCTGGGCCCGGGACTCACGCTCACCCCCCTCTCCCAGCCGCTCGCCCCGGCCGCCTGGGCCTCCAGCCTGTCCAAGCACCTGGCGGTCACTTGCTTTACAGCCTTAAATACAGCGGGCCTTGACTTACGGGTGTCCCGACTAACGAGTTTTTCCAGATACGAGCCGGTTTTTTGCTTTGAGTTGGGAGCTAAAATTCAGGTTACGAGCAGCTTCTGATACCCACGGCTAGCTGGGCAGCGAACGCCACAGCGAACGCCACGGCGAATTAATGGCATTTCAATTCACTGTAATGGTGAAAGCTGATTTGACGTACGAGTAATTTGAGTTACGAGCTCCGTGGCGGAACGAATTAAACTCGTAAGTCAAGGCCCCTCTGTCCCGCTTGCCCCCAGTACTCCTCCCCTTGCACCTGCCGCTTCCCCGGCCGCCGGAGGAAGCACCGCGAGCGGGAGGCCCCCACGGGCGTCGCCCCACGGAGTCCGAGCGGGAAGAGCGCCCGCGGACCGGCGGCTCTGCGCTGACGCAGAGAACACCGATCGCGTGTGTGAGCCGGTTACTAGCGCCGCGCGCGCATCGCGGACGCGCGTGACCGTGCGGGCTGCCGGCCCTGCTCCCGCGCCCGAGGAGCCAGTCTCAGCCGGTCCGTGCGGCCGGCGGTGCCCGGGGCCCGGGGCAGCGGACCGAACCCCGCCCCGGCTCGGCCTGCCCCGGCCCCACAAACGTCACACGGTCGCCAGTCCTCCGGCTCCGCCACGCGTGCCTGCCGCCGAGGCCCGTCCGCCGCTCACGGGTCCGCCTGCGCCTGGCAGCCGCGTGGGCCGGAGGAGACACGCCCCCGGGAGGGGAACCAGGGGGGCCTCGCCGGGTCCTCCGAGCCCCCGGGTGCGCGCAGGGCCTCCCGCCAGCCGCCCACACAGGGACCTCAGAGGCGGCTTAGGTCGGCGTGCGTGGGGTCGGCGTGCGTGGGGTCGGCGTGCGTGGGGTCGGCGTGCGTGGCGTTGATGTGCGTGGGAGCCACGGCTGCGTAGACGGGCCGAGGGCAGAAGCCGCCGGGACCAGGGGTCAGCCGAGGACCGCGGGTCCGTGGGGCGCGGGCGGCGGGCTGTGCCGGTGCCTGTCCACGGCCCACGGGAACCCGGGCCCGGCCCTGCCCAGCGACGCCCCGCCCTGGTCTGAACCGGGCCGCGCAGCCCCGTCCGGGCGCGGAGGTGGCGGGAGGCCCGGTCCATCCGCGGAGCCCGGAGTCCCCGGGAGGCCGCCCGGTCCAGGTCCAGGTCCAGGTCCAGGTCCAGGCCCGGGGCCGGTCCGAGTCCGCGGTTCGGGCCAAACCCGCCGGGAGGTCAGGGCGTCTCCTCCCGCCGCCCGCGGCGCCGTGCCCTGCGCAGCCCCCGGCGCACCTGCAGGTCCGTGTCCGTCCCGTCCGCCCGGGCTGCGGTCTCGCGGGGAAGTGGCGGCCGCGGAGCCCCGCCCGGCGGACGGTGCAGATGCCGCGGGTGGCGGGGGCGGGGGCGGGGGGCGGGTGGCCCCGCGGAGACCGCAGCCCGGGGCTGTCCCGGCGGCGGCGGCGGCAGAGCGGGCCCATCGCTCGGCCGGGCCCGGGGCTGTGGTCACGGCGGGGGTTTCCGCCGCCCATGCTCTAACCCGCCGGCCCCTCGCGAACACGATGGGGCGATCCTGGGCCCGATTCAGTGGAAAAGGCCGCTTTCCGGCCGCAGTGGGCCAGAGCTCAGCAACAAGGAAAGCCGCTTAGCCTGGCGCCTCTGTTGGGAGGAATCTCTGCGGGCCGCGGGCTCTGAATGGGCCTGAGCGGCCCCCCAATCCCGCCGGTGTCCCGGGGATTAATTGAATCCGGGGAGGGGGTGGGTCCCCTTTTGTGGCCGGAGCTGGTCACAAAACAAAAGCCAATTGCTGGGTTGAAGGGGTGCCCCCCACCTCCTGCCAAACAAGGGCCCTGTTCCTGTCCCCGGGGCCAGGAGGGGCCGAGAGAGAGAGAGAGAGAGAGAGAGAGAGAGAGAGAGAGAGGGGAATGTCGGGAACACGCAGAATCTGCTGGAAAGGGTTGCATTTCAGGTTCCAAACTGGAATCGGACAGGCTCCCAGCTCGGGCGGGCCCTCTGTGTCCGGGAGGGGTGGTGGCTGGGAGGCCCGCAGCAGGGCGGGCAGGGTGTGGGTCTGTCCCTGCACCCCTGCCCCCCTGCCCCCCACCCCCACCCCCACCGCACGAACAGCAGGCTGCAAGGTAATTACCCCGGGGCCTGCGGGTCCAGACTCGGGTTTGGAGAAAGACTGCGGCAGGGTTTCCCGTGGTGACACCCGCTTCCCAGGGAAACAGGCGGGAGGAAGCGCAGGCGGGAGCGAGGTAGCACCTGGTGCGGCTCCGGGTGAACCGGCATCTTAACTGCAGGATGGGAAGCGGTGACCCCGAGACACGGGCAGGCGGCTGCACCGAGGCTCCCGGCTCCCACGGCTCCTCGGCGAGCGCCCTCCGTAAAAACGATGCGCTCGCCCCGCGGCCTGGCTCAGGGGCTGAGCATTGACCTAGGGTCCAGGAGCTCACGTTCCGACTCCCGGTCAGGGCTCAGGCCCGGGTGTGGGCTCCATCCCCAGTGCGGGGCGTGCAGGGAGGCAGCCGGTCCATGATTCTCTCTTACCATTGATGTCTCCATCTCTCTCTCCCCTCCTTTCCCCTCTGAAATCAATCAAAATATATTTAAAAATTGTTTTTAAATGATGCACATTCTTAAATGCTAGACGTGGTTTTGGTCGTCATGTGTTGTGTTAACGACAGATTGGAGCGACATGGGCTCCCGGCCTAACGCTGTGCCCAGCCGTGTGCACCCGGGCAGACTGGCTTCTCGGCCGCGGGTTCAGTCTGTAACGCCCGCGGGGCTCCACCCGCCGGGATGTGTGAGGGTGAGAGGAGGTGTGTAGCAGCCACATTTTGAACCGGGCGATGTGCAAGGCATTGTACCAACCCCTCTGCGTCACACTCTTTCTAGTTCTCGGTGGATTCCTGGGCAGAGACGCCTCACTCCTCACTCCCCACACGAGACGGTGCAGCGCCCGGCAGGAGCGAGCAGGCCACTCGCCCACGACCACAGAGGCGGCGGGGGTGGAGCTCAGACGCAGGTGAGCTCGCCGCCCCCGGAGCCCGTGCCCCGAGCACGACCCCGTCACTCCCCGGACTGCACGCCATGTCGTGTAGGAAACGTCCACGTGGCCCCTCAGAGCCCCCTTCTCGTTCCCTCCTGGAGATGGGGGACGTCTGCCCGGCTCCTGGTGTCAGGTCGGCCTGGGACAGGTTAGCAGTGCCCCACATAGTCCCTGAGCCTCCAGTCCCTCCGCAAAGAATACGGGACCCAGAGCTACGGGGTCGGGGCCCACAGACGGCACATGGGACGCTTCATTTCTGAAATAGTTGCGGGCGGGACCAGGCAGCGGCTCTGGGTCCCGTACTCCTTTTGTGGCTGCGTGGCCCCCTAACCTGGGATCTCCAGGTCCAGTCCCGTGGACACCGCCGGGGGAGGTGGTCTCCCCTCACCATCCTTTTGCCTGGGTTCCTCCCACCCAGGGCAGCGCCGTCAGACTCAGCGGTGGGAGTCCTGGCCCTGCCTCTTCCCAGCAACACGGGGTGCGCTCGTTTTCTCAACCGCCTCTACGTCCGTTTCCGGTTGGACACACCCGGGTGGCATCGTCCACAGGCTCACGATGAGGCCAACAAGCAGATCAGAGCTGGGCAGAGCCAGGTAGACCACGCGCCTGAGAAGTTCCCTGCACACCTGGACCTGCACACCTGGACGTGCACACCTGGACCTGCACACCTGGACATGCAGAGGGGACGGTGAGGGACATACGGGGGGACGGTGAGGGACATGCAGGGAGACGGTGAGAGACACGCAGGAGGACGGTGAGGGACACGCCGGGGGGACGGTGAGGGACACGCAGGGGGGACGGTGAGGGACGTGCAGGGGGGACGGTGAGGGACGTGCAGCGGGGACGGTGAGAGACACGCAGGGGGGACGGTGAGGGACACGCAGGGGGACGGTGAGGGACACGCAGGGGGACGGTGAGGGACGTGCAGGGGGGACGGTGAGGGACGTGCAGCGGGGACGGTGAGAGACACGCAGGGGGGACGGTGAGGGACACGCAGGGGGGACGGTGAGGGACACGCAGGGGGGACGGTGAGGGACGTGCAGGGGGGACGGTGAGGGACGTGCAGGGGGGACGGTGAGGGACATGCAGGGGGACAGCAGTGGGAGGCCCTGGGGTTTTAGGTGGATGTTCCGTCCTACTATTACACCCCGGATGGAGCCCGGGGAACAGGGGAGGAGGCCCCAGGAGTGTGGATCTGGAGGGAGCCCCCCACCCCCAAGATCCGTTGAGGATGACAGAGTGTATGACGTTCTGGTTCCATACTGGGCCCGGTACCCACACCACCCCTCTCTCTGGGGCCGAGTGTGCCGTGGATGCCTGATCGCTAGCTTTTCCCCAGACGGTACCTGACACTCAGACTCTGAGCGTGCGTGCCCAGGCGGTGTGGCTGTGGCAGCTCGTCACTCCCGCCGTCTGTCGGTGGCGGGCTGCCCGATGGCAGGTGGCCAGCAGCTCTAGGAGCTCTGCCTGCCAATCCCCCTGCGCTCCCGGGCAGTCACACCTTTAAACGAAAGGCCGCGCCTCATTAGAAAGGGCCTCTTCGGTGTGTAAATCCCCGGCAGAGCCTCACGGAGCCTCACGGAGCTCACCGGCCCCGGTGACGCTGCTGCGCTGACCTCACGGGGAGAGGAGGCCCCGGACAGAGCCACAGTGTGCCCAGCCGGAGCCCCCGCCCGTCGCAGGCCCCGACTGTCCAGCCCAGTCTCCCCCGTCAGCACGGCTGCGGCCCCACGTCTGGGTCTTCGGAAAAGACACGCAGGAAGCAGCTACGAGGCGTCGGCTCAGGACCGGGACTGTCGCGGGAAAGACCCAGCACGAGCATCCAACAGGCGGGTCGCACCGCAGGAGACGTAGCTGCGTCCTGGACCTTGGAAACCTGGCTGTGCTTTCGAAGGCGACGCGGGTCCCCCCGGGGGACGTCAGGCCTCCCCTGGGACCCCTCACCCCACTTGGGCGGAGACGGGTGTCCTGTGTGCTCCTCGCTATGAGCAGCTGCGTCGCCCCACGCCGGGTGGGGTTCACCTGCATTCTCGGCTCCTCCGGGCTCTGAGCATCCCCACCCGCGTGGACACCTCTGCACCTGCCCCTCCTCTCCCTCCAGCGCGGGCCAATTTGCAGTCGCCTCTCACTTCGGACCCGCGTGGGCGATGGAGGGAGCCGCTCCGAACATGCCTGACGGCTGCCCAGTGGTTCCCGCGTGCGCCCAGCGGCCGTTTCACAGCGGAGACCTGCCGTGGGCTGTGGCTTCGGGGCCGTGGCCAAGGCTCTGGGACGTGGGAAGCACTGAACCTCCGGGGACGTTCACTTGGATCCAACCTCGACCTGAACAGACTGCCTGGCTCTTCAGAAACGAAGTGCAGGGTTCCGGGGCGGTGTGCGCTGGGGCGTCCTGGGAACACGCCTGGCTCACACGGGAAGGGCTCCTCATTTCAGGACCACCCTGCGGACCTGAGCTGGGAACCGCACCCCCGGACAGAGGACGGGCTAGGAGACAGGTTTTGAAAGTTTCTCTGAAAAAAGGTGGCGTCGCCGTTTCCAGGTTCCTGGGAACGCAGCGAGCCGTCCTCTCCGGGCGGCCAGACGGGGCTGCGGGAGGCGAAAGACCGGGCCCCGGCCTCATGGGTCCCTCGCCGTCCAGCGTCCACGGAGCGGCACCCGCCACATGCGCAGCGTCCACGCGGGTCTCCACGCACACGGGGGCGGAGTGCGTCTCCGAGAGTCAGTCCGGTTTCACAATGTGTCAGACGCCAAACAGGAACATTGTATTCCACCTGCGACAAAGTTACTTGCCGGTTATTAAAATCAGATTCTTATCAAAGCGCACATTTTGATCCGCGACCAAAGGAAGCCCCGGAGAATAAGGCCCCGCCCCCGACAGCGGGACGGGACCCTGAACCCGGGATGCGCTGCCGAGTCGGGGAGAGCCTTTCTGCGAAGACGAGTTCACCCTGCGCCCCGACTGGCGCGTCACCGCTCCGCAAAGCCACGGCGTCTGCGGGTGCCGGCTCGGCCAGCATCCCCCCGGCTCCCTCCGGCTCCCTGTGGCTGCAATTAAGGCTCGGCCCTCCCCTCGGGTCTCAGACCCTGGGCTCCCGGAGGACGACTCCAGCCGCCTGAAGGGGGGGGACTGGACAGGAAAACGCGGACGGCGCTGCCGGCACCCACACCGCATGCCGGCTCGGCTGCAGCCCCCTTCGCTGCGGTGAGGACGCCCGCTGCATCCGGCCAATGTCCATGCTGCTTTCCCTTTGGAGCAGAAGGGCTGGAGGCCACGGCAGCCGAGAGCAGCGTGTCCGCCCCTCCTTTCTCTCCCACACGTTCTCCGTCACACACACGAGCACACCCGTTCTTGTGAGTGTGGAGTTTCCAAATAGAGGAAACGAGACTGGAATTTCTAGAACAGTCGGGACCGACCCTAGAAGCTTCTAGAACTTAGCACTCTTCTAGGAATGCACATGGAAGGGATGCTGAGAGCACCGACCCGACGGAGGCCAAATTCCAAGACCTTACGGCCCCAGCATTTACGTTGCAAGAAGTAACGGCCCAACAGGCACAAATCTCTCCATTTAAAGCCCTGGTGCTGGAGCCATCGCCACTGGCGTTCAACCTGCACGTTTCACGTCCCTGCCCCCGGCCAGGCGCTCGGACGGCTGCGGAGTCTCGAGTTCCTTTGAGATTCCTTCCTGGTCTTCCAGCCTCGCCTGCCCCCCGGCCCCCCACTCCCGCCCCAGTGAACCAGCCGCCACGTCCGGTCAAGCCTGCCTCGCTCCGTCTCCCACATGCCCACAGGAAGGGAGAGGGAGAAACAGAAACATCCATGATGAGAGTCATGGACCGGCTGCCTCCTGTGCGCCCCCCACTGGGGATCAAGCCCACAACCGGGGCCTGTGCCCTGACCAGGAAGTGAGCCGTGACCTCCTGGTTCATAGGTCGATGCTCACCCACTGAGCCACACTGGCCGGGCAAGTCTCGGTGTTCTATCTGCAGCAGGAGGTCAGCGCCCCGTCTAGACTGAGTGTGTCCATCGACGTGCTTTGCCTCCTCTGCACGACACCCGCTCCCCCCTCGCTCTGTGGAGTCCCGTCTCTGTGCTTCGGGCCACATGTTCTTTAGCTGCTGGATTTTGTGGTAGCTGGTTCCGTGGCTGGAGAAGTAACAGGCACACGGGCTTGCTTTTCACACAGCCGCACGTCCCCCATAACATTGTAAGTCCGCACGCGTGCCGTGCCCACCAGCGATGGTGCCCGCGTGTCCAACCTTGGCCCTCGAGACGCCAGAGAGACGCCGATCTTGGGCCGCACACCAGGCACCGGCCACGAGGACTCTGCCGAACGTAAGGGGCCCCGCGTCCCATTTGCCCAGTCACGTTTGGGGGCTGGCATTCCCGGGCGCTTGGCGCTTTCTGACCCTCCCCTGGTCCCGCCCCTGTGCCCCTGCCAGCGCCCAGTGCAGCGGGAACTGATAGGAAACGTCCGTCTGTGGAACCTTCCCCAGCCAGCCGTGGTGTGGATGGAGTGACTGCTGTGTGGAGAGCAGTGCGTCTCCCAACCCCCTTCTGCGTCGGCACCTCCCTGCAGCCACGGGCCCTTTACTCCGCGTTTCCCCGGGAGCCTCCATCCCTGCAGCTGTCTTAAGCCGACGACGACACGTCAATAAAAGCTGTTCGGAGGAAAAGAGAGCGTCCTGCTCCGAGCTCCGTGCCCCTGGGGACCGGTGAGTCCTCAGCGGTTGTTGAAGCAGCGGAAACGGAAGTTGGAATGAGGTTGGGGGCGAGCCGCCTGCAGGGGGCAGCGTCTGCGTCCGTCTAAGGACCCGCTGGGTGAGCGCGAAGCCCTCGGCCCTCCTGGAGGGGGGCGGTGCTCCTTTTTCACCAGGCCCCAGAGCCATGAAGCCGGTCCTGCCTGCAGTGATGGAGGCGCGCCCCTTCCCTCCTGCGGCCAGTCAGAAGGGACTGGAAGAGCAAGCGTTCTGGGGAGAAACAAATAGGGGGTTGCGGGGGGGACCCGATTTCATGGCCTGGGTGTGGCTAGTGGCATCTGGTGGGTCCAGGTTGACCTTGAGGATGTTGCTAAGCCTCCTACCGCGCCCAGGGCAGCCCAGGCCACGGAGGAGGCCTGAGCCCCCACGTGCACAGCGCCCGCGTGGAGGTGAAACAGGCAGCTGCTGGACGAGAGGGTGGCTGCGCTGGGGGAGGTTGGAGAGTGCATGGGGCTCCCTGAATTTAGAAATCTCTCCCGTCCAATGTCACGGCGGCTCCGGCTTCCTGCACGCCTTCCCGGGGACAGTCCACAGCGTCCCCGTCCTTGGAAACGGCAAAGCGTTTACGCTGCACGAGCGCGTGGGACTTTGCCACAAATGGACCCAGTGCAGCGGGCGACCGGCTCCTCCAGGGGCAGCGGGCGGGCACGGGGAGGAGGCGGCGGGCGCGGGGAGCCCGCGGCCTCCCATTCAGCGCAGAGCTTCTTGGCAAGCTGCTCCTCACATCGCTCGAATTGGCACAAAACCAGGAGACGGTGAATGTGCAACGTTTAACTTCTTCATTCAACTGGCATGTGATCCTGTAGACATGTCACCTGACACTCAGTTTAACAGATCTGGAAAAGCATGCCTCCTCTCTCCTATCTCCCCTCCCCTCTCCTCCCCTCCCCTCCCCTCCCCTCCCCTCCCCGACCCCAATGTTGGAAGTCGGGTTTATTGAGGGTTCCACAGAAGTGTTCACACATTGTATGCGGGAAATGTATTTATACGTTTTATGTATTTATACGTTCTACCAGTGTGGTAGAGCGTGGGACACGTATTAATACGTTTTTTATAGGCTAGCGGTAGAATGCGAGTAACGTATAAATACGTAAACTAAAGTTATTGTAATTTTACTGAACGTTGCCATTTGCGCAAAAAATTAGCAAAAATGGCCCACGCTACCTGTTAGCGCGTGATAAAAACTACCTGCAAACAATGTGTTCACATCTGATATCTTGGATATCAAATTCCAAATACTGTTTATTCTCAAACACCCCAGCTGTTTCAGACCTGGGTAATGTTTTAAAAATTTTTTATGACTTTGCCTTGTAGTGTTAATTTCTGTTTCTCTAGATTTGGTTGAACCTGATGTGAATCCTTTTAAATGAGCAATCCCAATGGGATGTAGACTTTTTCTTTAATCACTAAACTACTAAGTTTGTCTTTGGGTAATTACTACAAACAATTAAAATTTAAAAATAAATGAGTAGATGCGTTCTGTAGTCCACACCTAAGCCATAGTTGTACAAGTAAAGGTGGTCTTCACGAGTGTGTTTTGAAATACACAGAAAACACGCTGCTGTGGTACTTCCTGGTCCCGGCTCCCCATAACAGCCAATGGGAGCGTCCTGGGGTCTGCGTAGGGATGTAACATTCAAATCACACACACACACTCCCACACTCACACTCATATACTCATACATTCTCACACACACACACACACACACACACACATACTCTGACACACACACTCATATACTCATACACTCACACACACATACTCGCACACACACTTGCGCACACTCATATACTCATACACACTCATACACACACACTCTCTCTCACTCACACACACACACATACACACACACTCACACTGGACTGATGAGCCCTGTCCTGGGTCTGAGGTGCTGGAGAGACTGCTGAGCAGATGCCAGCTCTCTCTGAGCCCCGGTTTCATCCCCTGTAACACGGGGACAGTCGGCCTCTCACCCTCTTGCTGTGGGTTTAGTTGACGTCACCTCCGTGAAGCCCTGAGAACTGTACGAGCCGCACAGGCTCCTGTCTGCTCGGCTCTCGGTGGCACCCAGCGTGGCCCTTGGAGCGCGCGCCTGGGCGCTGGCCGGGCGCTGACTGTGGCCGGGGCTGCGCCGGGCACCTGCCTGGCTCAGTCCCCCAGGTCTGAGTTACCCCTGGTGTCAGCCCTGCTGCAGGCAGAACACGGTCTCTGTGAGCAGCTTTACACAGAACGGGCCGGAATACCTTCTTCGGGCTGTTGTTACTCTGTGGCACTATGTTGACGCTATTGTTCCTGTTATCATTATTATTATTAACGGCGTCTTATTCACCTTCAAGGGAAGAGATTGTGCCGACCGCAGGCGGCCGGGCGCCGGCTGAGTGAGGACACACGGGCACTGCTCTCGGCTCTGGCCCCGGGGCGCGTTCCTCGCGGGCGAGGCGCGTCTGCAGGTGGGACCAGCAGGTAGGAGGACTCGGGCTTCCTTCTCAAACAGCGCGGCATCCGGGGCGTGGGCTGGGCTTCCTTTCTCCAGGCCTTGGAGAGCCTCACGTTTTCTTGATTAAATAGCTGACAATCACCTGGAAGTGCCGTCAGCTCACAGCACAGGGTGAGGGGCACATGCAGAGAGGAGCAGCCATGCCCTGCGCACCGCCTGGGGATGTCCCCCCGCTTCTTCCCGGAGGCGGCCGCAGCCCCGCGAGCGCCCCCGCCGCCCCGGCCCAGCGCTGCGCACCCTCCCGGGCGAAGAGCGCTGGCCCAGCCCCGCTGCTGCTGTCGTGGCTGGTGTGGAGCTGATCTCTCTGTTTCTTCCAGGAACAATGCACGGGGCTCCAATTAGCTGCAGGTGCAAATATTATGCATGCAATTAATTGTCTTCAAATGGTTAATTATGGGCAGAATTGGCTAATTTGGGGTGCAATTAACTACTTGCCACTTATTCTGAGAATGCCCGTAGACAATTGTGTCTGCAATTAATTTACAAGAGCCATTACAGCGCACAGGCTTGTCCCGGAAACCCAGGAGGGCGGGCGTTTCCGGAGCGGGACTGCACTCGAGTTAATTGCATTGACTCTGTCCCGCGCCTTTCCACGCGGGTGGACTGCAAATGGGGTTCCTGTCCGCGGCAGGGTCATGCGGCCGTGAGGGAGCGGAGGGGGCGGGAAGCCGGAGACGCCCACAGAGGCCGCGGCCCTGGGCTGCTGGCGGTGGGGTCGCCCCGGGTCCGTCCAGGGAGGGATTTCTCCCCCCACCCCACCCCCCACCCCCCACTCCCGCCCTGGCCCGTGGGTTTTATCTGCTTCTTTCCTGTGCTTTTCCGGGCAGAGCTCCTGTGGAAGTGGAACCTCACCTCTTTCTCAGCAAGTCCAGTGTCTGTAATAAACAATTGATGTTGATATTTGTTTCTTTTAGAGAGAGAGTGAGGCAGGGAGAGGGTGGAGAGAGAGGGAGGCAGGGAAAGAGAGAGAGAAACGTTGGTTAGCTCTTCTACTGTGGCTGCTGCCTGCACGTGCCCTGCCTGGGGCTTGAACCTGCAACCCTGGTGTATAGGGGGGGCGCCCGGAGTGAATGTCCGAGGAGGCCCCGTTCGCTCCCGTGTCAGCTCCCCCTCCCCCGGCGTCACGCAGGGAGGCTGGACCAGACCACAGAACACGCCCTGCCCGTGTGACCAACGCCGCCCGGCTCCGGTCTGTGGCCGGATTTGGGGGTGCTTGCAGAGGGGGGACCCTCTTTGTCCAGTCCGCAGCCCAAGTGTTATTTTCTCACTCTGTCCTTACGCCTTCCTTTCGCCAGAACCATGGCGCTGTTCACACACGGAGTCCACCCCGCGGGCTGTCCTGGGCTCGGGGTCTATGTGACACGCAGCGTGTGATGTGCGGGAACACGCCGTCTCAGGTGACGGTGTGAGGACGTGGAGATTAGCGTCTGTGTCCACGTCGCTCCTGGCTGGTCGCTCCTCTGCTCCTGCAGCCCTGCCTCATGCTCAGAGCGCCGACCTGGGGTTCCCAGCGAGAGCACCCACTCCTCAACCCCAGGGCAGTGCCTGCTCCTGTCCTGCAACCCCCCCGCCCCCAGCAGCTCTGTGCTGAGCGCCTGCTGCATACGTGGTGAGCACTGCGCGGCCCAGGTGTGCAGGGGGCTTGGGGGCCTGGGCAGCGGCCAGCTCCGCGGGGCTCTCGGGCCTGGCCTGTGGGGGAAACGGACCCGCGTGCGGCCCAGTTGGCGCAGAGCCCACGACACCTCCCAAGAGAGCCAAACTCATAGGCTCCCGGCCTCGGAAGAGAACCTCAGTGACCAGGTAGATGGTTCCCCCGCCCATGGTGCGCACTCTCTGCAGTTTAATGTTTTATTATTTTTTTAAAAAAAGATTTTATTGATATTTTACAGAGAGGAAGGGAGAGGGATAGAGAGTTAGAAACATCGATGAGAGAGAAACATCGATCAGCTGCCTCCTGTACACTCCCTACTGGAGATGTGCCCCAACCAAGGTACATGCCCTTGACCGGAATCGAATCCGGGACCCTTCAGTCCACAGGCTGACGCTCTATCCACTGAGCCAAACCGGTTAGGGCAATGTTTTATTATTTTTAATTTACTTTTAAAAATATTTTTTTTTATTGATTTCAGAGAGAAAGGGAGAGGGAGAAACAAAAACATCAGTCCGCTCAGCCACTGAGCCAAGAGGGCGCAGACCAGGCTGAGGGGGACCCCCCGTCCCCCCCACCAAGTGTACGGACTTTCGTGCACCAGGCCACTAGTTTCATATAAAAAAGACAAACTTATAGGCTCTGAAAATAGACAAATGTGTAAGCAATTGAAAAGGGAATTGTGGACTCAAAGCAGTGCAGTCGTTTATGCCAGATCAAATATTTATTATTATATCTTTGTTCTGCTCGCTCTCCCTTTCTATAGCTGAACACACACATGCACACACACACTCATACACCCTCACATATACGCTCACACACATACACACACACACTCACACCCTCATACACACACACACACACACACCTCCAGTAGGTGTGGAAATATGCCCAAATAAGTATCCAGTCTTTTTATTTGGCTCACAGCATATGTGCAAACCAATGTCCACCGGATATTGTGACTCAACCCTAGGACCAGAGCTTGAGACCCCCTAGAAACTAGGGAACAGTCGGTGAGGTTTGTGGAAATGCTACAAACACACCCCTGTCATCCCCCCAGCTCTGCTCCCACACCCCCTCCTGCCCCACCCTGGTCCCCCTGCCGAGTGTAATTTTTTTCTTTCACATGTCACAGCTTTCACACGGGTCGATCTGGATCCACTGATGCCTGGGCAATGCACAGATTCCAGATTTCGAATGAATAACTCATTTAGTTAACAGCTGCAGCCGAGCCATAAAAGCGTCATAGTTTATGGCTTTCAGGATATGACCTGCAGCCACAGACATATAAATTAGATCGCACCCCCTTTACGCCCCGGAGCGTGGGCAGGACCTCGCGCTGGTGTGACGTCGGGGGTGAGGAGGGATGAGCTGTTTGCTTGTTTTACTTGTTGGCTAAAGAAACACCTTCCTCCCTGGCCAGGGAAGCCAGGTCTCTGAGAGGCGCCCAGCCACCGCGCCGAAGGCAATGGTGGCCACAGAGGCTCGCGATGCGTCGCTGCTCCCAGGGCGGGGGACTCCGTCTCCGCTCCGCGCACCCCTCGCCATGTTCCAGGAAACGTGTGTCCTCGGCCCCGGGGGCGGGGCGAGCACAGGCCGCGGCCGGCTTCAGGCACGTGTTCTGTTCTGTTGCCGAGAAGAATCGCCTGGCGGGCTGTCCTTCCCCGGTGGGTCCTGCGTCTCTCCTGCTCACAGGGAGGCGGGAGGAAGCCGGTGCTGTGAATGGACCGTCTCCGCAGAACACGAGGACAGTGACCAGGGACGTCCAGCCGGGAGAGGGCGGCGGCCGGCCGGTGCGAGGACAAAGCCTCGCTTCTCGCTGCCCCTGCTGCGCCGGAGGGAGAGCGGGGAGAGGCCGGCGCCGGCTGCATGTCAAGTAGCTGATGGTGGGTGAGGTCATCCTCCTGCCCCTGAGTTTGCTGAGCGGACACGCCGCTGCCTCCGGGGGCGCAGGTCCCCTCAGGCGCCTGTCCACAACCCCCCCACCCCCCGGGAATTCAAATCCAGGGCGGACTTCGGGGAACAAAGCCCTGACACGTGTAGCACAGGGGCGCGCTCAGAGCACGGGCAGGGCGGCCAGGCAGGCTGTTCGGCAGTGGCTTCGCTGCCTCCGCTTAGGGATCGGATGAGCAGCTGCCTCAGCTAGTGACCACTGCTGTGCCCCGTCGCTGCCCCCGGGAGGGCTAGTGTGCCCTGCGGCCATGCCTGGGAGCCACGCTGTCAACCCCATGGGAGAGGAGACATGGAAAGGGGTGCTTTTCCTATGGAAACACATACATGTAGTCGGGTCCCAGGTAGAGGCGGTCTCCCCGCTCAGGAGCGCGGTGTTACTCTGGGTCGTGTTGATTGCTGGCTCTGAATCAGCACAAATTGTGTGCGCGTACACGTATGTGTGTGTATGTATGCGCGTGTGCGCATGTGTGCGCGCACACGTGTGCATGTACAGGTGCATATTTATCTGCGCGTGCACACACACACACACACGCACACACACAGTTCAACAGCAGACTCTTCCCACGGAACCTGCACAGGAGGGAGGCGCGCTCGGCCGGCCGTGCCTTCATGATGGTCTCCGTGCGCTTCTCAGAAGGGAGCAGCCATCTCCCCGCCCCCATGCCTCCACCTCGGTTTCCCGCTGGCTTCATGGTTTGATTATTAGAAAAACTTCTGGGGCAGAATTCTCTCCTGACAATTAGAAACGAGGACCCAGAAGTGAGGCGAGTTCGCACTCACGCCGGATGAGTCCACAGGCACGAGGGGTGGTTCTCACAGGTCCCTTCTTGGGGTAAACATCCTTTTTTTATCTTTTCTTGGTTCTCTGTGGCTTTTCAATGTCCAACGCTGTTTCAGGCCGTGAGACCCGCTTCTCAGGTGAGGAACATGCTGGAAGGTCAAGGAAAGCCGTCGCCCCCAGGGTGGACGCCGGGAACAGCGCCAGGGCCACGGCCGGAGGAGACAAAGCCGGGGGCTCCTCTCCGGGGCCGTCCTGGGGCCAGGAAAATCGGGCGATGTCGGACCCGACGTTCCCTCCCGCATTTAGGAAATTATCTCAGGAAGTGTGGGGAGTGAGGGGTGCTGCTCTGATGGTGGGGGTGCGGGGGCAGGTGAGGGGCAGCCGGAAGTGAGCCCCTAAGCAATGAAGCCAACGAAATACCCCTATTTGTGCTTTTGTAAGATCGGCAATTGCACTGAATTGCGCTGAGATAATTTTTTAAAATGTCTTGAAAAACTGACATAAAAGTATGGAGATGATGACTTATATTTGCATAATAGTTTCAGGTTCATAATCCCTTTCAAATGCTTCCCTTTCTTCATATCCAGACACCGAGGCACCAGCGCTGTGACTTGTTCAAGGTCACGGAGCAAACACAGAGCCGGAGAATTCGTCTTCTCCCCACAGACGCTGCGCTGTGGGGTCCTGCCAGCGGTCTCCTCTGCTCAGGCAGGGGTGTGACCAGGGGACACGCAGGCAGGGATGTGACCGTGGGACACGCAGGCAGGGGTGTGACCCTGGGACCCGCAGGCAGGGGTGTGACCAGGGGACACGTAGGCAAGGGTGTGACCGTGGGACCCGCAGGCAGGGGTGTGACCAGGGGACCCGCAGGCAGGGGTGTGACCGTGGGACCCGCAGGCAGGGGTGTGACCAGGGGACACGCAGGCAGGGGTGTGACCGTGGGACACGCAGGCAGGGGTGTGACCACGGGACACGCAGGCAGGGGTGTGACCGTGGGACACGCAGGCAGG
Organism: Myotis pilosus; assembly: GCA_036010255.1. Taxonomy (NCBI): domain Eukaryota; kingdom Metazoa; phylum Chordata; class Mammalia; order Chiroptera; family Vespertilionidae; genus Myotis; species Myotis pilosus. The sequence goes on from JASKON010000016.1 coordinate 1,086,605, forward strand.
GGTGTGACCAGGGGACACGCAGGCAGGGGTGTGACCGTGGGACACTTCTGCATGAGGTCAGACATGTTGTATGTGTTTGTATAATGAGCGAGTGACTCGCAGTTTTTCCATGAGGCATTTTAAAGATGAAAACACGCTCAAAAGCGCATCTCTTAGACCCGGTCTGTCCTGAGGGCCGGGGCGCCAGGCCGTCAGCAGCCTGGGCAGGAAAGGCGGGCAGACGCTGACCACCGGCCCCTGCAGCCGGGCTCCGGCCGAGGCAACAACGAAGGGAAAAGTGAGGACCGCGGCGCCCGCAGCCCCGGGGCGCCCGGTTTGCATCCGGACCCCGAGCTCCGGCCCTTTCACCTTCACCTTCACCTGAAGTCCGTCCACGTGAGGCCTTCGCGGCCCAGAGAACGGGTCCAGCTGCCCCAGCAGCGAAGAGTCACCCTCAGGCATCGCCTGGGAAACGGGGGACAGCCCCCCAGTCCCAAGACCGCAGCCTGCGCTCCGGGCAGAGGATGCTGATCACTGCTGCTGTGTCGTCAGTTTGTTGCCGCGTTGAAGTGACTGCCAGGTGGCAGGTGACCCAGGGGGCGGGTGACCCAGGCGGGGGGTGACCCAGGTGGCGGGTGACCCAGGCGGCGGGTGACCCAGGTGGCGGGTGACCCAGGCGGCGGGCGACCCAGGGGGCGGGCTGAGCTCCGAGCTGGGCGCCGGCACCGCGTGTAACTGACGGGCAGTGGCCGCAAGGACAGGCCCAGGGGCGGTCCACCCCGGGACCACGCGTGAGGCTGCCCCTCCCTCAGCCTCGTTTCCGCAGATGACACGCCACGTGGGTGTGAGGTGTTGGGTGTTGTGTGCTTTCTCTGCTATTTCTTTTCAAGCTGGAATCTTGATTTTTAAAATAAACCAAAGCAGACTCGTGTGGACACCCCCACCCCCAGACACGCGCCCACTGCGGTCTGGTCCCTGGGCCTTTGCCCTCCTCCAAGTAGCTCCTGCGACTCGGTGCCTCTGAGCTCCACGAGCAGTTCCTCTGCGTGGGATGGGGGGGGGTTAAGGGGTAGGAGGTGGGGGCCATAGGTGGGGGTGGGGGGGAGTGGAAGGCCGTGGAGGGTGGGGAGGGGTGAGGGGTGGGGGCTGGAGGGTGGGGGGCCGTGGGGTGGGGGGCCGTGGGGTGGGGAGGGGTGGGGGCATTCGGAGGGGCGGGGGGCCGTGGGGCGGGAGGGTTCGCTCGCTGCACACGAAGCCCAGCCTGCCCCCAGACTCGCAGCAGGAGCCGGCTGTCCTGCACCCGGTGGCTGTCCTGCACCCGGTGCCCAGGTGCGACTTCCGGGGCCAGCGGGCCAGGCAGCCGGGCCAGTCCGCGTCTCGCTCCGAGGACCCCCTCCCGCCAGCGAAGCACCTGAGAATGATTCAAATGCAAAAAAACCCCAAAAAACAAGACAGCGACCCCGTGGCCAGTGGCAGGCGCAGGGGGTGCGGGGGGGGGGGGGGAGCGGGCATCGCGGGCCCAGCTCACGCCCGAGCCGGTGTGCCCGAGCCCGCACCCCCGACCGGCTCTGCACCCCCCGCCGCCCAGGCCGCCCTTCGTGACCAGGTCCACGCAAACCCAAGGCCCCCGCCCCCCACCCCGGACCGTGTCCGCCCTGCGCGCGGGTGAGCAGCGCCGGTCCTGGTGGGTGGACGGTCAGCTCCGCGGGGCGTCTGAGACGGTTTTGCACCAAATACTGTTCCCGCAGGAAGCGGGGGTGCTCCCCGTGGGCGGCGCCCGGCCGGGGTCCCTCCTGGGGTGCACGCTGGGGCTCTCGGGGCGGTGCCCGGCCCGGGGTCCCTCCTGGGGTGCACGCTGGGGCTCTCGGGGCGGTGCCCGTGGCGCCCGGCGCCCTCCGGCCGCGCTCTCCTCCGCGAACAGGCGGCGCCCCCTCCGGACGCGAGCCCGAGCCCACGTCACGGCCGCGGCGGCGGCTGCAGGGAAAGCGGCCCCGGCCTCCCGAGCGGCGGGGCGGGGCCTCGCTGGGTTGCTAGGAGACAAGCCCGGCGCGCCGCCCCATTGGCTGGAGCTTCTGTAATTGACAGCTCCGCCCCGAGGGGCGCACGCGGACCTGGAGGCCGGCGGTGGGGGAGGGGGCGCCCCTCGCCCCCGCGTCGGGCAGAGGCGCCCGCTTTCCGGGACCCCGTGTCCGCGGGTCCGCTCTGCGGCTGGGGCGGGGCTCCTGCCTCGGGGAGACAGTCATGCCCTCCCGGGGGTCCCCCTCCGGCAGGAAAGGTGCGGGGGGCGGGGGTGCCGGAGGCGGCTCAGGGGCTGAGCGGACCCGTGACCCAGGAGGTCGGGTTCCGTCGGTGCCGGCTCCTCCCGGTGCGGGGCGAGCGGGAGGCGGCTCCGTGATTCTCTCTCCCCTTTGGTGTCCCTCTCTGCCTCCCCTTCCTCCTGAAATCAGTAAGAATATATTTAAACAAACGGAGGAAACGCAGGCGGGCAGGCCTTCACCGAGTCTTGGATGACGGGGTTTGAGCGGGAAGGCGAGTTCCTAAAAAAAAAAAAAAAAAAAAAAAGAGGGGGAGGGGGAGGGGACGTGGGGGAGGGGCGTGGGGAGGGGCGAGGGGGAGGGGACGTGGGGGAGGGGCGTGGGGGAGGGGCGTGGGGGAGGGGCGTGGGAGAGGGGGAGCAGAGCAGACGCAGCCGGGCCCCCGTTCCGCCCCCCCCCCCCCCGCCGCCCCCGGTCCGGCTGCTCGTCTTCGGACCCGGACCCGGGGACGCACCAGGACCGACCGCGTGCGGACTGGCTTTTCTGAGCGGAACCGGCCGGTCGGATCCGCGGTTCCCGGAGCCTGGAGGGAGGGGGTGGGGGTCCATTCAGCAAAGCAGGGGAGGAGCGGGGGGCGGGGGCGGGACCAGGAGGCCCGGTTCCGAGGGGGTCCCTCCCGGGTCCGCCCCGCCCCCCAGCGCCAGGGCCCAGGCAGGAGACGCAGGCCCGGCCTCCGGAGCGCAGCGCGCTGTCGGCGTTTCCTGCTCGGGGAGCCCTTGAACGGGGACCCTCCGTCCGCGGCTGGGACAGCGGCCACGGGACGGCGCTTCCTCTCACGGGGGCGGGCGGGTCCTTCCGCTGTGAGGAGGCTCTGGAGGCTCTGGAGGCTCTGGAGGCTCTGGAGGTTCTGGAGGCTCTGGAGGCTCTGGAGGCTCTGGAGGTTCTGGAGGTTCTGGAGGTTCTGGAGGCTCTGGAGGCTCTGGAGGCTCTGGAGGCTCTGGAGGCTCTGGAGGTTCTGGAGGCTCTGGAGGTTCTGGAGGCTCTGGAGGCTCTGGAGGTTCTGGAGGCTCTGGAGGTTCTGGAGGCTCTGGAGGTTCTGGAGGCTCTGGAGGCTCTGGAGGCTCTGGAGGCTCTGGAGGTTCTGGAGGCTCTGGAGGCTCTGGAGGCTCTGGAGGCTCTGGAGGCTCTGGAGGCTCTGGAGGTTCTGGAGGCTCTGGAGGTTCTGGAGGTTCTGGAGGTTCTGGAGGTGCAGAGGAAATGCCTGCGGGGTCAGAGGGCGGGCGCGGCGCTGGGCGATGGACCACAGCCGGCCCACGCACGAGCCGCTCCGCGGGAGGCGGGCGGAGGCCGGGCAGGGGCTGCCTGTGTCAGTGTTTACCGCGTTCCCGGTTTCCGAAGGGGGCGTAGGTTTAAGTGCAGCCTTTTAGGCACCCCCCAAAACACCAAACAACCCCAAAACAACCCTCCGGAGACGCCGCCTCTGTGGCGTGCCCGCGGCGCCCGCGTCGGCCTGTACGTGTGGCTCAGGGAGAAAGCGCCGAGCCCGGAGCGGGAGCAGCGGGGGCGGCACAGGGCCAGCGGTGACGGGCTGCGTCCCGGCTGGTCTCCAAAGAGCCTGCTTTGTGTTGGACGTAACTTCCATTTGCGGCAACAGCGCAGGCTCCTCGCCCTTTGCCGCCGGCCGGCTGCCCGCGGTCTCTGCGCGTCTTTGTGGGCTTGGGAGCCGGTTGGCAATACCTCGGAGACACGTGTCTTCACCCCTCGACACGCGTGCCGGCTTCACCGAGGGCGTTTGCTCGCATCTCTGCACACTCACCCGTGACGGCGCCTTCTAACTGCGACGCGCAGCGGCTCTCCGATTCTCAATTTGCAATCGAAGCTCCTCCCTTGTCCCAGTCATGTCCTCCGGGGCAGTGCGCCCCAGCCTGTGAGGACTCCAGACCTCACCCCGCATTTAGGATGGGGGGTGGGGGGGCATCTCGCCCAGGGAGGCAGTGGTCGCCTGCGGGCACACTGACCTCTGCTTGGTTTCTTTTCTTCTCTTTTCCTCTTTTTTAAAATACATTTGTATTGATCTCAGAGAGGAAGGGAGAGGGGGAGAGAGAAATAGAAATATCAGTGATGAGAGAGGATCATGGACCGCTGCCTCCTGCACGTCCCGCACTGGGGATGGAGCCCGCACCCCGGCCTGTGCCCTGAGCGGGAACCTCCTGGTTCATAGGTCGACGCTCAGCACTGAGCCACGCGGGCCGGGCTTCCGTGTTTCCTGGCACAGCAGCTCCCCCCACACCCCACACCCGCCTCCTGCGGTAGCTGCCGAGCGAGCATCCTGCCGGCGGCCGGCGGCAGCTCCCTGTGCGCATGGGGCACCAGGGCTCTGCCTTTCCCACGATTCGAGGCAACAGCCTTCCTTTCCCACGGGGGTGATTTCTCCTCAGCCAGCGTCACATTTGTGGTCTAAACTGTGCATTCCTGTTTCGAAGGACACACCCACCGGCCCCAGCCTACCAGAGGAGGGGGCTGGGGGGTAGGGGAGTGGGGGGGAAGGGCAGGGTCCAGGCACCTGCTGCTGGTGAGGCTCGGTTTGGATTCCACTGAAGGCGTGTCAGGAGCGGTTGCCGGCTCCTCACTGTTCCTGGAGGTGAGGCGGGTGGGTCCCTCCAGCGACAATAACACGAGGGCACACACTCTGCTCACCACACACACGTGGATGCTGGGCTGAGTCCCCAAGGCGAACAGAGCCTTGGACTTCACGTGTCACCGGTGGTGGTTATACAAAAACTTCTATGTTTTTAATAGGCTAAGCGGGCCTAGGTCATGTCACGTGCCGGGCACCGTAACTCAGTGATCTGTGTGTGGCCGTGGCCGCCCCGATTCCCCACGCACCGCACACACACGACCCCGGAAACTTCCAACAGGGTCAGTCCCCCAGCCTCTCAATGAGGAGGAAAAGCGCTTAGTTTCCTGGGAGGGGAGACAAGTAAGACCAGCGGGGCCCGGCCGCACAGCTCAGGGGTTGAGATTCGACCTATGAACCAGGAGGTCACGGCTCCATTCCCTGGTCAGGGCACAGGCCCGGGTTGTGGGCTCCATCCCCAGTGTGGGGCGTGCAGGAGGCAGCCGGTCCAGGATTCTCTCTCATTGATGTTTCTCTCTCTCTCTCCCTTCCCATCTGAAATCAATAAAAATATATTTTAAAAAGATCAGAGTGGATGATAAAGGCAGGGAGGGGAGGCACGGGCCACCGAGCAAACGTGTGCTGTCTGCGGGGCCAGTGCCCTTACGTCACCAACACACGGGAGGTTTCGGCACCCGCTGGGGCTGCCTTATCTTATCTCTAAATGCGGTCGTCCATCAGCCAGGCCGTCGCCCCCGTCATGCCTCTGACCCCCGTGTGGCCTCCGTGGCAAAGCATATAAACATCCCTGAGCCCCCACCACACCCGGTGCCCACCAGCTTCACCGCGGAGCCGGCCCAGAGGCAAAAGCGCTGCTTCATTCATTCACGTGTTCGCTCGACGCTAAGCACTCAGACCCGAGTGCTGCTTAGGGGCCGTGTTTGAAATCTGAAGCCCCACAGTGACTCATCTGGAATTTCCCGTTTCCTAGCGGACAGCAGAGCAGATGCTGGTGGGCAGAGCGCGGGGGGCCGAGCGGAGCCCCTCGCCCTGTCAGGGCCCAAGCCAGTGGCTGGCCTGGCTCCCGTGAGGACCACACGTACACGCTGGCTGGGTTTCTGGCCGATCTGGGCTGAAGGTTTTATTAGACAAAAAATGAAAGGAGAAGAAGAAATCGCTTCCTGTTTGCTGGAGTTCGAGATGTGGGGTGGCCCGGCCCGGAGGAGCTCAGGGGCACCTGGCTGCTGCCCAGCCGGCTGTGTGCTGCTAGCGGGGCTGGATCAGTGTAGAGTCTACAATGTAGACGGTTATGGGATCACAGATGAGGAAGTGAGCTCTCCCTGTGCAGTCAGAGAGGGCTTCCCAGAGGAGGTGACATTTTGCGCTATAACTTGGAAAGGGAGTGGGGCTTTGCCAAGCAGTTACATGAGGAATGTCACTCCGGGCCCCAGATAACGTAAAACTCAGGGGCGGGGTGACATTTCATGTCTCGGCCCCAGGATGGCAGTGAACCTGTGTTGTCGGGGCTTGGAGTGCAGAGAGGAGAGGGTGCAGGTCGCCTGGCTGAGTGGCCACCGGGCTTGGGTGGCCAGGGTGGGGGAGGGGCCGAGCCGGCTCAGCCAATGCAGGGAGGTGGGAGTCCTTTATTGGAGAGACTCAGAAGCTTGGCTTTTATTTCCGTGGCGTCGGAGGACGATAAAAGCACCTTAAAATCGAGGCAGTCCCAATAATGGCATAATAACAACGATACTCAGACCGTGTTCAGGAAGCCAGGGGCCACTCCCACATCACAAACTCAGAAACAGGGGTCTGTCTGGTCCATGCTGGGGCCGCGTTCTGGGGGGTTGGGGGGGCTCGGGTCAGAGGGGGACAAGGCAGCGTATTGCCTCCTGATCTCTAACGCGGTCACTCGGGGGACCGTGTGGGGTTGAGGTTCACGAGCTCAGGGTCGCCGTCAGTCCATCCGTCAGGCGCCGTCACCGGGACCAGTCACTACGGCTTCCAGCCTGTCAGTCTGGACCAGGACATGGAGGGACCGCCCCCCACAGGAAGTCTGAGCGGATGGACAGTGGGTTCACGCAGGTGAGCGGCACCATTAGCATCTCCTGTGATGATGCTGGAGATGAAACAAATGGCTACACAGTCACAGGTCTCCTATTTGGATGTAAAGACTGCTCCTCAGGACGGGTCAGAACCCACACGGAGGGTCTACATCTCCTCGGGAGAGACACGCAGCGAGGGGAACGCCTGCGAGTGTCACCTGAACCCCCCGGGCTGCTCTCCGCCCCCCGGGAGTCAGAGCTGGAACTCAGCAAGTCCTCCTGCTTTCTTCCCAGAAATTGAATAGAACCCGTTCCGGGAAGAGCCTGTGTGGCCAGGGTCTGCTGGAGGAGAATAGATACGCAGAATATCGCCTCCAGGGCCGCATAAATAGGTTTCCTCTCGTTGCTGCAGTCGGATGTTCCGCGGATAAAATGTGGCTCCAGTAACAAAAGCCAATGACATGAAGAGGAGCACAGCAGAGCCGGGACACAGGGTGTTTCTAAGAAATAACCCAGATGGTCCGGAGGCCTGGGCAGCTGTCCTCGGGTGGTGTAGAAGAGTGAAGCGGGCAGATGGCTCATCAGTCCGTCCATTCAGCTTCCGCCCAGGGTGACCCCCTCCCCGGCGGCGCTAACGCCCCTGCACATGGACCGTGACATTGCCTGGAGGGCGGGGTCTCCTCTTGGGGAAGGGCCGGGTGAATAGCCATGGCTCTGAGCTCAATTCTGTTTCCTTCCAGGGGAGTTCGCATGTAAATTGTAAATTACGTCCTCACCCGCTGGCCAGTCCCATGAAAACTGAACCCAAAGAAGCCAGCGCCCTCCCCGTCCGTCTCCAAGACTCATCCCCCATCCGTGAGCGTGGCTGCGTGCGAGCCCTGTTTGGAAATGAGCGTGATTGACAGCTACACCCCCCCCCCCCCCCGTGTGTTTGGATGTGGGGACGGGTGTGCATTTAAATGACTATAACAGCTGACCCGCGAGTGAGGTCATGAGCTGCTCCGCTCCAGCCAGGAGAGAACTTGCATTCAAGTCACTTTTCGGGGTGTGGGGGGGCGCCTGCAGAGTCAGCACAGAGCGGCGGCTCGGAGGTGGGCGCTGAGGAGAGGAGGAGACAAGCTCTGCGGGTCGGGAGGAGTGAGTGGAATGGCTCCAGGAGGGCAGCCGGGAGCTGAGACACCGCGGGGCTCCGTGACGAGTGCTGGGGGTGGACACACGGGGCTCAGCGGGACCTCGTGTGCAGCCTGTGGCCGCAGAAAACCAGGGCTCTGCAAGCAGAGGGCGGCTCAGCAGAGGCGTCTTCGTAAAAGACGGAGAGAGAACGAGACTCGCGTGGCTCCGGCACCGCTGCTCCCTCCGGGCGGCGGGCGCCTGCCTCCAGGAGAGGATCCCGCCACGGAAACCGGCCCCAGAGACGTCACGTGCGCTCGGACCGCGGAGCCGGGACGGGAGCTGGGATTTCCCTGGAACCTGCTCTTTAATCCTTTCCTCTCTGTGACACGATGGCATGGACAGTACAGACAACCCGGCAAGACGTTAAAATATGAGTGGCAGCTCTGACCCTTAATGTGCTTCCGCGAGCAGCGTCACGTGACGGCGGGGAGTCTGGCTGCGAGGCCTTTACAAATTGTGGTGATGTAAAATGTTGGCAAAATAATGACTACTATCCACTGAGCGGGTGCGAGAGCCTGTGACTTACTGTGTGGCTTCTTCAGAGAAGAGCATGCAAAGGTGGGCAAGGCTGCAGGTGGGCAAGGCTGCAGGTGGGCAAGGCTGCAGGTGGGTAGAGGCTGCAGGTGGGCAAGGCTGCAGGTAGACACAGGCTGCAGGTGGGCAAGGCTGCAGGTGGGTAGAGGCTGCAGGTGGACACAGGCTGCAGGTGGGCAAGGCTGCAGGTGGGCAAGGCTGCAGGTGGGCAAGGCTGCAGATGGGTAGAGGCTGCAGGTGGGCAAGGCTGCAGGTGGACACAGGCTGCAGGTGGGCAAGGCTGCAGGTGGACACAGGCTGCAGGTGGGCAAGGCTGCAGGTGGGCAAGGCTGCAGGTGGGTAGAGGCTGCAGGTGGGCAAGGCTGCAGGTGGACACAGGCTGCAGGTGGGCAAGGCTGCAGGTGGACACAGGCTGCAGGTGGGCAAGGCTGCAGGTGGGCAAGGCTGCAGGTGGGCAAGGCTGCAGGTGGGCAGAGGCTGCAGGTGGGCAAGGCTGCAGGTGGGCAGAGGCTGCAGGTGGGCAGAGGCTGCAGGTGGGCAAGGCTGCAGATGGGCACAGGCTGCAGGTGGGCAGAGGCTGCAGGTGGGCAGAGGCTGCAGGTGGGCAGAGGCTGGTGCAGGCGGGAATGTCCTGTGGAAGCCACAGTGCAGTGAGACCTGCTGAAGGGAAGTGCGAGGCCCGTGCGATGCTGTCACATTGACTTTGCTAAGTGCAGGCTGAAAGCCAAGTCCATCGGAGACGAGGCTGGAGGCTGGGGGAAGCCATCACCGTGATGCCTGGCGCGGCCTGAGCAGCTCACCTGCCCGCCAGGTGCACAGAGCTCGCTGCTGACCCGCCGTCGCTGTTGGGTGGCGTGTCCCAATGGGCAAGCTGTGGACTAGCTACAAGTCAGCCAGCGCCCCCGCCATCACGGGCGTCAGCGCTGCGAGGCGGAGCTGCACGCCAGGCTGTGGTGTGAGTCTTCAGGGGCGCGTTCCCTCCTGCGGAGGGAGGAGCAGAGCCGTCCGGGTCCTGGAGCCCTCACACTCGCCGTCGAGGGCCACGCTCCGGACGTGGGGGGCCCCGGATTTACAGACGTCAGAGCTTCTCACCAGGAGGCAGAGGGACACAGCAGAGGACAGAGCTGCACGAACCTGAGTGAGGCTGCGGGCTGCACACACACACTCACGCTTCCTTTGTGTGCGTGCACATGCGTGTGTGCGCCCGTGTGCGCATGTGTGTCTGTGCATGTGCGTGCATATGTGCGTGCGTGCGTGTGTGCGTGTGTGTGTGTAGCTCAGAGCTTGTCTGGATTAAAATCCACTCAACACGAGGAAAAGGAAGGACAGTACCTGCTCCGTCCTGCAGACACGGAGCTGTCGGGATCTTGAACCTCTGCACACACGGCTTCCACCCAGGGATGAGCAGTGGCCCCGGCAGCAGGAGGAGGGGCCGGTGTGGGAGGGAACGGGAGGCTGGCACCCGCCCCAGAGGCTGGAGCTTGTTTGTGCAGGTGTCGGGCACGGGGGGGGGAGGGGGCACGCGGGGGGCAGCGTGGCAGACGGCTGGGCAGCTGGCGCTGGTCGCGGGGGGGGGGGGGGTGTGGGGAGCCATCCCAGCCACAGCTCGTTTTAATGCTTCGGCTGGAGGGGCACAAAGATGATGGACTGACTGAGAGGGACCCCACTTCCCTCGCGGAGCATGCTGCCAGGGAGAACATGCATGAGCATCCTGCCCCTCCCGCCCCCCTTACTCCCCCTTCCCCCTCCTTACTCAACCCCCTCCCCCTCCTCACTCACCCCTCTCCCTCCTTACTCCCCCCTCCCCGCCCCTCCTTACTCATCCCTCTTGAGCTGGAGGGATCTTTCTACTAAATGATTTAACACCTAGGAGTGTAGGCCCTTAATTAATTTTAATTATTTGTACCCTTTTATAAAAAAATATTTTTTATTGATTTCAGAGATGAAGAGGGAGAGAGAGAGAGAGGGAGAGAGAGGAAGAGAGAGGGAGAGAGGGCGAGGGACACCGGTCCGAAAAGCCGCCTGCCGAGGAAATGTGGAGCCAGTATTACATAGACTCCACTCACAGTCACTGACTGTCACTCACGTGGTTCTGGGTTTACAGATGGTATTGCCCAAGCTCAGCTGCACCTTCTCACCAAAGGACAGCTCTTTCGACGATCGCTGCAGAGAAGAGGGGGGCTGAGGTCACCCCCAGAGCATGGGACGGCGGGGACGTGGCCGAGCCAGCCCCTCGCTTCTGCTCACGCTCGTCACCGCTCTGCCCAGGAGGTGCCTCAGGAAGCAGGCGCACCTCTTGCTTCCGCCGAGACGGCCTCTTACTGATGAGCCAGGGCGACGGGCTTTCTCTCTTTTCCTCTTTTCAATCCTCCCCGAGGATAATTTTCCATTGATTTTTAGGGAGAGGGGAAGAGGGAGGGAAAGGCAGAGAGAAACATCGATTGGTTGCCTCCTGCACGAGCCCTGACCAGGGCCAGGGCCGGGGAGGAGCCTGCAACCGAGGTTCGTGCCCTTGACCGGAATCGGTCCACAGGCCGACGTTCTAGCCCAGGGGTGGGCAAACTTTGACTCGAGGGCCACAGTGGGTTCTTAAACTGGACCGGAGGGCCGGAACAAAAGCATGGATGGAGTGTTTGTGTGAACTAATATAAATTCAAAGTAAGCATCATTACATAAAAGGGTACGGTCTTTTTTTTTTTTTTAGTTTTATTCATTTCAAACGGGCCGGATCCGGCCCGCGGGCCGTAGTTTACCCACGGCTGGTCTAGCCACTGAGCAAAACTGGCTAGGGCTCAGCTGGTTTTTCTTGAAAGAAATCATTGCTGTTTGGTAAAAACAGTCTATAAACAGGTGTTCAGAAATATTGCCAGTATTATATGATGTTATTGCCAAAAATAATTTAAGAAATTCACCTGTTTAAACAGGAAAAAAAAAAGCAGCAACACACCCTTATTTGTGAATTTTTAAACGCCTTGGAAACATCGTGCCTAATTTTTATAAAAATTCAAATGGAGTTTCAGTGGATTATAACCCATCTGTTAGGCACATGAAAGTGCAACACCTTCCAATTAGTGAGAACAACGGACGGCGTTATAGAGACGAGGACGTGCGGGGCACATTGAACACGGATTTTTATGGAATCGGCGCGAGGGCTCCATGCTGAGTGTCAGAGGGCGGGAAGCGCAGACTCGATTCTCCCCGCACCTCCCTGGGGGGTCTTTTCGGCCACGATCGTCTCAAAACGCTGAGAAACAGGCCGATCGTCGGTCCGCACCGACGCGCCCACCCCAAGGGCTGAGCCCGGTGTCCAAGTCCCATAGGTCATTTCCACACCTTTTCAACGTGCAAAACAAACCCATTAAACGGCATTCACAGCCCGGCCGGCGGGGCTCAGGGGCTGAGCGTCGACCTGTGAACCAGAAGGTCAGGGTGCGATTCCGGTCGGGGCACAGGCCCGGGTTGGACCCCAGTGTGGTCCAGGAGGCAGCCTATCCGTGGTTCTCTCTCATCAGTGATGTCTCTCTCTCTCCCTCTTCCTTCTGCTCTGAAATCACTAAAATCATTAAAAACTGAAACGTTCCCACACACACATGGGCAGGTCTGTGTCCGGCCCCAGCGGGACCATTCCGGAGGCAGCAGGACCTGCCCTGTTGGAACGAAGGTGCTGCCCTAAACCCCGCAGCGCAGGGCACCCCAGGCTGGGCTGGACTGGGAAGACCCTGACCCACAGGTGCAAACACAGGCCTCACTGGCCTACGGGGGGGAGGGGGGGGCACCCCGGCCTTGGGCCCTGCCGCCCACGGGGAGGCGAGAGGATGTGAGATACAGCAAACCCACGTGTGTGCGACAAAAGCTGCCCCGTCCCCCCTTCCACTCCGGCTGCCCCTCCCCCAACCATCTGTGCTGACACTGGGGGCTGGGGTGGGGGGAAAGAGAGGGAGAAAGAGAGGGAGGGGCGGAGAGGGAGGGAGAGACGGGAAGAGGGGGGAGAGGGGGAGAGGGGGGCAGAGAGGGAAAGAGGAAGAGAGAGGGGGGAGGGAGGGAGAGAGAGGTGCCTGGCCCCTGGAGCAGTGGGGATGGAGCGGGGCTTGTTTCTCCTCATTAAATGCCGGCCTCTGGCTCCTTCCCAAGTGGCATTTCAGCATTTTCAGAGCAGTTACACCTGCGTCTGCCGGAACGGCTTCCTCTTGATTTTTTTTTACCATCAACCCAGCCCCCACGAGAGTGGTTTTGGGGGACCCGGCCCCCTCGGGAGTGGTTTTGGGGACCCGGCCCCCTCGGGAGTGGTTTTGGGGACCCGGCCCCCTCGGGAGTGGTTTTGGGGGACCCGGCCCCCTCGGGAGTGGTTTTGGGGACCCGGCCCCCTCGGGAGTGGTTTTGGGGGACCCGGCCCCCTCGGGAGTGGTTTTGGGGGGGCAGTCCCGGCTGTTGTTGGCGGCAGGTGGAGAGGCGCCGGACGCTGGGGCCTGGGCGGTCCCCGAGCTCGTGGGCGCCCTTCCCCGCTCCAGGGCCGGGTCCCACTGCTGCCTGAGCGGCTCCCCGGGCCCGGGCTCGTGTCTGGGGATGAAAGCGCAGCCCCCGCCCCCTCCGGCCGCGGCATTAGCCTCGTTTCCATTGATTTTAAAAAGACGCGGCCGTCGCGGAGCCTCAGCTGCGGGCAGGCTGGTGCGGGGTCATGACCTCGGCAATGTCTGTCCGATTCCGACCCTTCCTCACTCACCGCAGCCCCGCGTGCGACCCCGCGTGCAGCCGGCCTTGGGGGGCTGTGAGCGACTCCCCCGCAGGAAGCCCGGACCCGGAGGGAGGCGCCGTCACCCTTCCGGCCGCGAGGATTCCAGTCACTTTCTCCTAAGAAACCCCAGGAAGCGAGGGCTGAGCGCAGCAGCCTCTCCCCGGCCGGGCCCAGCACCCCTGCAGCGTCCACGTCAGCTCCGGGGCAGAAGGGCTGCGTCCAGCGCACACACCCCGGCCCCGGAGGGTCTGCGGGGAACCTGCGATGGTCCCGCCTTCCCCATCGAATCCGTAAGCGCGATCCACAGGACGCAGGACAAGGGCAGCCCCTGCGCTGGGGCCTGGGAGGAAGATGAGCTCCTCCTCCTCCTCCTCCTCCCCTGTGAGTGCCCATCCCGCCCTCCCTGCCCATGGCCATCACCCCTCCCCACCCGACCGCAGGCCCTCACCCCGCAGACGTGCGCTGTCGGAGCCCCGGAGATTCCCTCTGAGGCGGGACTTGGGGAGCCCTCCCTTCGCCTCTGGTTTGGACTTAGGCCACTGAGCAGATTCAGGATACGCTTTGCCCAGATGTGAGGCTGGTCTTTGAGCTCTGGGAAGAGGCGTCTGAAATCCCTGGGCTGGGGGGCAGGGGGCTGGGGGGCTGGGGGTGGGGGGCTCAGAGGCTGGGGGGCTGGGGGTTGGGGGGGCTCAGAGACTGGAAGGCTCAGAGGCTGGGGGGCTGGGGAGCTGAGGGGCTGAGGGGCTGGGGGTTGGGGGGCTGGAAGGCTCAGAGGCTGGAAGGCAGGGGGCTGGGAGGCTGGGGGTGGGGGCGCTCAGAGACTGGGGGGCTCAGAGGCTGGGGGGCTGGCCAGCAGACCGGTGGGGTGGACAGTCCCCAGCCCCTGGGCTGCTGGGCCGAGACGGAAGCAGGTTGGCTCAGGAAGGGGTAGAATACACTCTTGCCAAGTCTCCCCGTGACCAGCGGGACTTTAATTGCATTTCTCTGGCGCTGTCAAAGCCCCTGAACCAGAAAATTCACTTAATTACAAACACAAACGGCAAACAGCCCTGCCGGACACAGGTGCCACGCGGGGGAGCGGGAGGGACGTGGTTTCCTAAAGCAACGTGGTCGCGAGGATGCCCCTGGGCTTACAGGGGACGCCGGAGGCTGAGCGGACAGTGAGCGTGGAGCAGCGGCAGGAAGAGGTGCTGTCTGGGCACCTGGGCCCCTGGGCACCGCCAGGCCAGCGCGGTGCTGGGTGGACGCCGGACGCACTTGAACACGCCCAGAGCCTCCTCCTGGGTCAGCCCGCATCTCTGTGTTTATGAAGGTCACACGTCAGCCCGCATCCTCCTTAAGTCAGTACAACGGTGCCCACCGCAGAGCCACTTCCTGATGCAGGTGCGGCCCAGGTCTTCATAGACGGGCATCGCTTCCTATGAGAGGACGGTGTCCACTGTGTCTTAAAAGGTCAAACGAGGACCACTCCTCCCGCCTGGCCGTGAGGTCCAGCCCTGGGCCAGGCACGCAGGCCCGGGTGACGGCTCACGGGCAACAGTCCGCGCCCCGCGTCCCACGGTTCCCTGCCCTCGGGCACTGCTGGCCGCCAGCGGGCCAGAGGCGCTTCGTGTCTCTGCGCAGCCTGCGTGTGGGTCCCCAGCTTGCAATGGCTCCTCCTGGTTTGACTGCCTCCGTCCCGGCAGAATTCGGGCAGACACCGGCTTTCTGCGAGGCCCCAGCGTCGGCCGGCGCTCCGCAGCCTCTAAGGCGTCTCTGGGCTCGTGTGCACGGTTCTGTGCTCGGTGATGGTTTCTCTCGGTAATGCCAGGGGGCTGGGGGTTCAGGGCGCGGCACGTGCCCGTTCCTTCTGTAACGTCTCCGCCAGGACTGCCCCCGACACGGACTGGGAGTGCGAGGACTTGTTGCTGGCCCGGCCGGCGAGGCTCAGTGGTTGAACGTCGACCTATGAGCCAGGAGCTCTCGGTTTGATCCCCGGTCAGGGCAGAGGCCCGGGTTGCTGGCTCCATCCCCAGTGGGGGCGTGCAGGAGGCAGCCGATCCATGATTCTCTATCATCGTGGATGTTTCTCTCTCGCCCCCCCTCCCCTCCTCTCTGAGATCAATAAACAACAAAACACTTTGTTGATGGATCATTGAAACAAAGAGAAGAAAGCAAAGGAAGGGAGGAAGGGATGGAGCGAGAAGAGGCCCCGTTCTTTCGGGGTCTTTGCTGTTACAACTTTACGGCAACAGATGGAAGGACGTGACGGGGAAGGGGAGGGGAGGGCCCTGCCCGGGGACGGTGGTCAGCGAGGCAGCGCCAGGCGTGCCGGGTGCCCCCAGCACGGACGTGGCACCGAGGCAGAGGCCGTCGGGCCGGCTCGGTGCGGTGCATCTTTGTGCGGACGGTTCTGTGATCAAATCTGCAGGAGCCTGACGACCCAGGAACTCGGCAGCTCTTAGCAGGTGTCCGCGCACTAACTCCCTGGGAAAGGCCACGCTAAACTGTGTGTTTTTAAAAATAAAGGGGGACGTTACGTGTAAAGCCCTTTCAGGGGTTAAAAACCACAGCAGGACACATCACCCCTCCACAGCGTCGGTAACCGAACCCGGAGGTGAGCGCCATCGCCACGGAGACAGCGGGCGCTTCAGTGAAACCGGAAGCGGCGTCACCGGCTGCCCTGCTGCCGGGCTCTGGACGCGGGCGGCCTGGCCCGCACAGAGGGGCTTTGTGGCCATCTCGGCGGATTTATTTCAGGCTGAGTTTTCTTTTTTTAAAAAATTTTATTATTATTATTATTAAGGTATTACAAATGTGTCCTCATCCCCCCCATTAACACACAACCTCCCCCCCCCCCACACACACACACTCATGCTCCCATCCCCCTGTTGTCCATGTCCATTGGTTTGGCTTATATACATGTATACAGGTCCTTCGGTTGATCTCTTCCCCTTACCCCCGCCCTCCCCTACTTTCCCTCTGGGGATTGATAGCCTGATCGCTGTTTCTCTGTCTTTGGGTCTGTCCCTGTTCATCAGTCTATGTTGTTCTCTATAATCCACAAATGAGTGAGATCATGTGGTATTTATCGTTCTCTGACTGGCTCATTTCACTTAGCATAATGCTCTCCAGTTCCATCCATGCTGTTGCAAATGGTAAGAGTTCCTTCCTTTTTAGAGCAGCATAGTATTCCATCGTGTAGATGGACCACAGTTTTCTAATCCATTCATCTACTGATGGGCACTTAGGCTGTTTCCAGATCTTAGCTATGGTGAATTGTGCTGCTATGAACATAGGGGTGCATATATCCTTTCTGATTGGCGTTTCTGGTTTCTTGGGATATATTCCTAGTAGTGGGATCACAGGGTCAAATGGGAGTTCCATTTTTAGTCTTCTGAGGTAGCTCCATACTGTTCTCCACAGTGGCTGCACCAGTCTGCATTCCCACCAGCAGTGAAGGAGGGTTCCTTTTTCTCCACATCCTCTCCAACTCAGGCTGAGTTTGCATCTGAGTCGGAGGACACGTCTAGCACCCGGCGAGGTACGCTGCAGGGAGGACGCCGCCCCCGGGGAGGGCGTGCGGGGGAGGCCACCAGGCGA
Source organism: Myotis pilosus (assembly GCA_036010255.1). Taxonomy (NCBI): domain Eukaryota; kingdom Metazoa; phylum Chordata; class Mammalia; order Chiroptera; family Vespertilionidae; genus Myotis; species Myotis pilosus. The sequence goes on from JASKON010000016.1 coordinate 1,103,519, forward strand.
GCACGGGACCCCCCGGGAAGCTGGCTGAGCGGACCCCCTGGGCGGGTCGCAAACACATCAGGAGCGGACACTGGGCTGCCACATCCCCCTCGGAGGGGACGTCTTCTGTGGGTCATTAGACAAACGGCTGAGGCCACCTCACTCCCCGCTGGCTGTTGGGGGTCAGAATGCCTCTCCAATCGACAAGACGTCCGTGTGCAGAACTGTAAAGTCCTCTCAACAACAGAGACCTTTGCAAAGGAATTCTGAGCTGAGTGTGCCCTGAGCTCTGAGTGGCTTCACATGCATTTGGGAGACGTGACCCCAATACGTGTCCAAGAAACAGAGACGCCCCAAAGCGGTGACGCAGCACTGCCCAGTGTCCATCCCCCACGGAGGTGGGCCCAACCGCTCCCACGGCTGCGCTGTGACTGCACACCCACCCCAGGGAGGCCGCACTGTGACTGCACACCCACCCCAGGGAGGCTGCGCTGTGACTGCACACTCACCCCAGGGAGGCTGCACTGTGACTGCACACTCACCCCAGGGAGGCTGCACTGTGACTGCACACCCACCCCAGGGAGGCTGCACTGTGACTGCACACCCACCCCAGGGAGGCCGCACTGTGACTGCACACTCACCCCAGGGAGGCCGCACTGTGACTGCACACTCACCCCAGGGAGGCTGCGGGCCATGCGGAGGGAGCATCGCGGGAGGTTCTTGTCCGAGAGGTGTCTGAGGGGTCTCCCAGAGCCGCTGTCCGCCTGGCTGCTCACAGCACAGGCGGGACCCTGGAGACACACCCTGTGACCATCCCCAGCGTCGTTGTGGAAAGATCTAGGATGGGACCCAGAATTCGAAGCTGGGAAACATGGCCATTCGGAGAAAGGCAACTTTGTTCGGGCACCAGCCCGCAGCCACCGCCTCTGCTGTCCACCAGCAAGACGAGTCCCCCCACGGGGTCACAGCATCGCCCCCTCCTCTCAGACACCCTCACGTTCTGACAGCATCCTCCCCGACTCCCGCCCCTTCCATGGGAATCCCTTCACCTCAAGGGAGTGAGCCTGGCGGGCGGGCGAGGCGGCGTGGAATCCTGAGCCGCAGACACACACTCAGGGTGTGCGCTTTGAAAGTTGTGCAAACAGCCTGGCCCGGCCAGCGTGACTCAGTGGTTGAGCATCGACCTAGGAACCAGGAGGTCACAGTTCGATTCCCGGTCAGGGCACAGGCCCGGGTTGTGGGCTCCATCCCCATTAGGGGGCGCGCAGGAGGCAGCCGATCCATGATTCTCATCATTGATTTTTCTATCTCTCCCTCTCCCTTCCTCGCTGAAATAAATTTAAAATTAAAAAAAATAACTTAGTGCAAACATAAAGGTATTGCTGACAGTCTCCCCCGCCCGCGTGCGCCGAGAGCAGAGCCTGGACCCAGCCAGGTGAGCGGGCGCAGCATTGGCCCCAATTTCCCGGCTGAGCAATCACAGGCGATCAGCAGTCAGACTCAGAACAGGAAGTGCCCCCTCCCCAGGCCAGACCTTCCTGATGGGGTGTAATTGCGCCGGCTCCGGTTACAGGGACGGAGGGTGGGTAGGTCGGCTTTGTGCTCCCGGAGGCGGCCGGGGTCAGGCCCAGGTCCGCACGGCAGATCATGTTCGGCTGCAGGGCCTGCTGGGACACGAGCTTCTGGGGTGTTGCTGTGGAAAGGGGGGCCTCCCCATCCGCTCATCCTGCTCCCTGAACTTCGTCACCGTGCTCTTGAGAATCGACTCCGTGAACTCCGTCGCCGAGTGCCGGGTTGGGCCACCTCGGCTCGCCAGGTGACGTGGGAAGTGGGCGCAATCTCAGGCCCTCCCCACACGGCAGGGATTCGGCGGCTGAAAGGGCCGCAGTGGAAATTTTGTGCCTAATTTTTATTTTCAGTAGATTCTTAGGAAGCCAAGTTTAAACAGATTTCACAATGAGTAGAGCAGCGGCTCTCAACCTGGGGGTCGCAACCCCTTTGGGGGTCGAACGACCCTTTCACAGGGGTTGCCTAAGACCATCAGAAAACACATAGATAATTACATATTGTTTTTGTGATTAATCACGATGCTTTCATTATGTTCCATTTGTAACAATGAAATTGGGGGTCACCGCACCATGAGGAGCTGCATGAAAGGGCCGCGGCGTTAGGAAGATTGAGAACCACTGGAGGAGAGGCTCTGAGCTTGACAGCAGAAGAAACTGTCCGTAGGTACTTGCGTCCGCTGATGAGGTTGTTCGTCAGGAGGGCACGAGTGAGCGATTCCGTGACCCTCTGCGTGTCTCCTGGAGCCAGACGGGCCAGGAAGCCATGGCAGCAAAGGGCGCGAGTCCCAGTTCTCCCTGTCGGGGTGGAAGGTGCAGGAAGCAAGGAGGGGACGCGAGAACGACACGGGCTGTGGGTTACAGCGAAAGACAGCCAGCGTCTCATGATTACCTTCAGACAGGGCTGTCATATGGAAATATGGAGAGAGTGTGTGGACAGGCTTGCGCACACACACGTTTCCTTGCTCTGTCCGCTCAGCGGCCCTGAAACAATGGCCCCCGGGAGCCGTGAGCACCCCACTGCCCAGGTCATGGTTTCTGGCTCCCATCTTCTGGAGGAGGGCCCAGGGCTCGCTCTCAGGTGACGCAGAGATTTCACAAGATGGCCCTGGAGCTGTGAGCAAGGTTCCTCCCCTGCGCCCGCGTCCCCTGCGCCCGGCTCCAGCTCCGGCAGGTGGGCTGCAACGTGACCCGGGAGTGCCGTCTGCCTGGAAGTGTTGTGCCCAGATTTCAAGATTCCCAAGGGCCCACCAGGGAGTCAGCGAGTCCGATGCAAAAGCAAAGAGTCATTTATTTCAAACCTAGGTTTGGCTCCCCTGCCACACTCACTGATGCAACGGCAAGCCCCAGTGGCCGAGAGAGAGAGCGAGGCCTGATGGGATTGTGGGTTTTATAGTGAGGGCAGGGGAGGGGATGTGGGCCCCGCCGATTGGCCAGGCGCGAGTCGGGTCTTGTTCATCTCTATGGCGCGCACGTCCCTTGATTGTCATTGGTCAGTTCAAAGAAATCCCGGGCGTGGCCAGCAGGGGCCTGGGCTTCCGGGAAGAAGGCACTCTCCTGAGCACATGGCGGCCGCCCCAAAAATGGAGGACCCAGGGCAAGATGGAGGGCGCAGTCCTAGCCCCTCCCAGGGCGAGCTGAGCCAGGGCTCCAGGGGCCAGTCCGGTTGCCGGGGGTCCAGCAGATCGACCAGTTCCAGCCCAGACAGGAAGTCCATGTCCTCCGTCTCATTCCTGGGGCGCCGGCGATCGCCTCCTCCTCCATTTCCCCGGGCGAGGGCACGCGCCCCTCCCCGCCACCACTGCTGCCACGTGGGTCCAGTCCGGGGGCGGCGGGCGGGTGGCGGCCTGCGCCGGGCTCCCGCCGTGGGCTGGGGAGTCGGTGCCCGAGGCCGCCAGCAGCGTGGTCAGGCTGTGCCTCATGGGGCCCGGCGGCCGGCCCACATAGGCCCCGCGACGACTCGCCCTTTCAGAAGCTGACTCAAAATAAAGGCTATTTTGTTTTTTCATCTATTTTTAATTATTGTCTCCAGTTCCTTAATTGAGGTCAACTCATTGCCGAGGCAAACAGCCCACCCCATGCACTGGGTGCGCAGCGACCTCTCACCCGCGAATAACCTGGGGTTGGCTCTCCCATTAGAATCGCCCCAAAGTGCTGGTGGTTTATTCCCCACAAAAGGAAGGTTTGGTTTTCAACCGGCACGGACCCCGCGCTGTGCCCTCCCGGCATGCGGGAGGGGCTTGCTGGGGGGCTGGGCTCCCTGCAAACCAGCCCCCAGCGAGCCACGGGCGGGGAGAGCTGCCAGAGCCACCAGACCCGCCCGGGCCGCCGCTGGTCCCCCGGCTCCTCGGCCAACGGAGGGGCCGACACACACCTCCAGGCAGACAGACAGCGAAGGGATCAGCTCCCCGGGTCCACAAAGCCTTTCTTATCAGAGTCCTCCTCCTCAAAGACGCGATTTATTTCCTAACTCAGAACACAAAGGCTCTTTGATGCGGCCCCTGAACAACGCAGCCCCAATACAGGGAGGGAAACCCGACCGTGCACCGTGGCCAGAACCTGGGCCCAAGTGTCCGAGGAGAAGGGATCGCTTTCCCCGCAGCCGGGACGGCGCAAGGAGGCGAGTGTCCGCCCGCCGGGGATGCGGTGAGTAACCCTAGCCTCGCAGGAGGGCCCGGCGGGCACGGCTGGGGGGAGGTCTCTGAGGGGGTTCCCGAGATCTGGGCGATTGTGGGCTCAGTAGACACTGCGATGCACCCAAACACGGCGACCCAACCCCGACGGCCCTGAGGGGCGGCCGCCAACGTCCCACAATGCCCGGCATTGTCTCTTCAGACGTGAAACCACTCTCTGTTGTCAATGGGCCGCATGTGGCGTATGTTGCGTGTCGAGTGGGTTCTGGAGACAGTCACAGCCCTGTGGGTGCCGCGGCCACCGGGTGTGAGTTTATGAAAGATGAGCGCGATGGGGGGGGCGGGGGGGGGGCGGGGTGCAGCCGGGCCCAGGCCGTCCTGTTGGGGCGGCGGGAAGGCGGCGGGAAGCTGGGCTCCCATCGTCCCACCCCCCCCCCCCCCCCGCTCCTCCCTCACTGTTGGCTGCGTCTGCCCCACCGCGGGGTCTCGGACCACAGGTCCGCTCAGTTCTCAGGGGCGAGCACCTGCTTGGTTCCGTCACTGCTGTGAGGGTCCCCGTGCGCTCGGCCCCGCGTGACCCCAGCCCCCTCTCGGCGCCCTCCCGGCCCTGCCGGCTGGGCTCAGGCCTTTTCTGGGTCCGTCTGTCTGTGATGGTCATCGCTTCCCCAGGCCCGGGTGGCGTTTCCTGGCCCAAAGCGCAGGCTTTCCTCGGTGACCCCGAGTCTCGACGCTTCAGGAGCAGGGCTGACCCCGTGGCCTCAGGAGTCAGAAAGCCTCGCGTCCCCGATGGAACCCTCAACGCAGCAACGGGGGGCGGGGGCCTTGTTCTCGTTCTGAGGCTGTGGACGAGGTTTGGGGGTTCAGGCCGATGAGTGACCTGCGCGCTGAGAGGGGGCGGGAGGGGGACCTGACCAGACTTCTTGCCTCGAGCCTTTTTCTTGGAAAAAAAAAATTAATTTCAGAGAGGAAGGGAGAGGGAGAGAGAAACATCAGTGATGAGAGAGAATCATGGATCGGCTGCCTCCTGCACGCCCCCCACTGGGGATGGAGCCCACAACCCGGGCCTGTGCCCTGACCGGGAATCGAACCCTGACCTCCTGGTTCACACGTGGATGCTCAGCCCCTGAGCCACCGGCCGGGCTCGAGCCTTTTTCTATTTCTACAAAACTCCCCATTTCCACGCGGGCACCTTCTGGAAGGGGAACAGACCCCTTGTTCTAAGATGGATTCTTTACGGGTATGTTTTTACCTGAACACGAACCCGTAGCCACCAGGCTGTGGGTGATTAGAGTTTATTCTAGAGTTTATTTCTCCCGTGGACGGCGGCCGTGGGAGAAAGGCCCCGCGCTGTCCGTTTCCGAGGGGATGGTCCATGTGATTCAGTAGAAGCGCGAGCTGCGCCTGACGGGGCCCCCGCTGCCCGCACGCCCTGTTCCCCCCTTTTATCTCCTTAAGCGTCATCACCACGCGGGGAGGGGGCTTCCTCCGGCGTGAACCTGGAGAAATGAGCCGCGGGGAGGACGGGCTGGCGCTCCTGGGTAATTTCATTCCGCGCCTATCTCCGTCCCATCGGGAAGAAAAGGCTGTTGACAGGCGAACGTCGCCATAAATCCTGTCCACTTGTCGCCGGCGGTGGTTCTGGAAACCAGGCGGCACAGAGCACACAGGCCCTCGCGGCACCGGGCAGCCGCCCTCACGTGTTCGCTGAGCGGGCTTCTTGGCAAGCAGGTGCCTGAAGCAGCGAGGGGAGTTCCACGCGCAGATGAGGGTGGGTTAGGAAGGAAAGAAGTGGCTATGGATGACTTCGCCCCATGAGCTTCCCAGGGCAGGTAGAGCCATAGGTTTTTAAAAGTAAACATGCCTCTGGGCATAGCTCGCTGATGGACACAGACATGAGCAGCTAAATGACGGGGGAAGTAAAAGTTTAAAAATACATTGAAAACGACACGCGAAGCACACGCCGGGAAGCTGACTGGCTGGGATCACGTTTCGAACTGGGAACCTCCCGTTCGGAACACGAACCTCTGAGCGAAGCAGCCTGTGTTGGAGAGCCGCTCACGTGATGCAGTCGGCCCGGGGCCTCCTTGTCCAGGGCAGGGGGGCCGTGGGGACCGCTGAGGCCGGGAGGAAGCGGCCTGTCGGACGGAGACTTCCCAGACGTGCCGTCCGCAGCAAAAGCTATGCTCACCCCTGCAATTTGTTGGTATATCATTAAACTACACTCATGCTTCAGTACATGAGCCATGAGCACACCGGGTTAATATATATATATATACATATGTGTGTGTGTGTGTGTGTGTGTGTGTGTGTGTTTTAAATATATATCTTAAAATGTTTTTAAAAAAATCTTTTAGAGAGAGATGAAGAGGGAGAGACAGAAACATTGGTGAGAAAGAAACATTGATTGCTGCCTCCTGCACGCCCCCTACTGGGGATCAAGCCCACAACCTGGGCCTGTGCCCTGATGGGGAATCGAACCGTGACCTCCTGGTTCATGAGCTACCACTCGACTACTGAGCCACGCCGGCCGGGCCAGGAACCACACCTTTTGAAAGGAGACTTCATGAACACGGTCACTCAATGAATTAGACGCACGTGTGTGCGGTGCCAAAGCCGAGTCGGTGCCCTGGGCCCGAGGGACTCATGCCTGTCACAGAGGCAGCGGGCACCTGAGTCACACACCATCGCAGTGTCAGGTCCTGGGGCTGCTGACTGGGCCGCCCCCGCCCCGCACACCCTGGGAGGAGCCGGCAGAGCCCTGTGCCGGGGAGACCGCCCCTGGCAGAGACTGGGCGGCTGAACGGGAGGAACCACTCGTGACCCTCCGTCGCCTTCCCAATCTCCTCTTCACCCAGATGGATGGACGGATAGCACGAGGCGGCAGGTTGATGCCCAGTGTAAACACCGCTGAGCCCCGAGAGCACTCACTGCTGCAGGGGGGTCACAGGAGGGTCACAGAGCGGAGCTTGCTGGGAGATCCGTCAGCCTGAGGCTGCACAGGGGAGGGGGCGGCGGGGGACGGAGGGCAGGTCCGGGCGTCCACCCCAGGCCTCCTGGATGGCAGCGTCCAGCTCTGCTACCCAGACAGCCACATGGTGGCCCCCGGAGCGCCTGCGGTCAGCCAGGGAGGGAGGTGAGGAGAGGCAATGGCTCCCGCTGCCAGGCCACCCCCGGGGACCCTGTCCATCAGCATCTCAGGGACCAGGCAGGGCCTGGCCAGGTCGTCGGGGACCTAGGTCAGCCTTGGTGGAGCCCGGATGGAGGTGCTGGCACATCTGAAGGGGCGGCACCCTAGTGTGAGAGGAGTGGGGTCCCCCTTGGCCAGGGCTCCTGACACGTGTCCCCACGAGCGAGAACGGCCACGTTCCCACGGACCGAGCCGCAGAGCCTGGGCCGTCGGGGCCCCCTTGCCCGCGAGGACCACCCGCATCATGGATGTCTCCCTCCCTCTCGCTCTCCCTCCCTCTCGGAAATTAATATATTTTTTAAAATAAAAAGTAAAAGAAGACAAAATGCAACTGAAGCACCGTCCCTCCGCCCTTCGTGCCCGGGGAGCGGCCGCCCCCGTGGCCACCGGCCGCCCGCACCCACGGCCCCGGGAAGAGGCCTCCTCCCGCCGGGCCCTGTGAGCAGGAAGTGCCCGGCTCCTGCGCCTTCTGGGGGTTCGCTTGTTGGCGAGGAAGACAGGAGGTGCTCCAGGGAAGCCCCGAGCAGGGTTCCCGAGTGAACTATTGGGGTGACGCTGGCCAATATTGGGGTGACGTAGGCGCCGGGCGCACGGCGCTGACACCTCACCTGCACATCGCGGTGTGAGCACCCCCCGCGGCCAGTCTCTCCCTCAGGATCTGCAGCTGCATCCGTCACCGAGTCCCTTTCACACGCCCATTGCCCGCGTGCGGTGCCCCGGCTACCGAACCCCCATTCTCCCCTCCTCCCGGCGTCGTCGCTGCCGATGACTTCACTTCTAAGCACACGCAAGCACGCATGTGCATGTGTGTATGTGTGTATATCTGCATATATACATACGTGAACACACACATACAAGCACACATAGTGTCATGCCGTGTTGCTCTCATACGTTTGAACATTGTTATCTGTTAGAACAATTACCGATAAGGAAAAGAAATGTTGTTTTTATTTTCCTTTGGAAACATACAAGCCGAAGGCACTCCCCACCCCTGCGTTCCCCTGGGGCCCAGCCCTCGGGAGGGAGGTGGCCGTGGCGAAGGCCAACTGGGGCCGCTCCCACGGGGAGCTCCTAGCTGCGGACCCTGGAGGGGCTGCGTGGTCCCTCACTCCCTGCCCCTGGGGCTCGGCCTCCGCACCCGAGGAGCTGCACAGTTACTGTTCCCTCGTTCAGCCCCGCACGCCTCCCGGTGGCTGCTGGGATCCAGGCCCCTCACAGGCCGGTGGGGCCTGAAATGAGCCGGGACGCAGCCCCCACGGCGCCCGGGGACAGCGAGTGCTCAGCGAGGGCGCGCCGGTCTGTCCTCTTATCTCCCCACACACGCACACGGGGCACCCCCGCCCCCGCCCCCCGACCCCCACACAAAGCCTCCCGGGTCCCTCCCAGCTCCGGCCGAGCGGACGCGGGTGAGCAGCCACCTGTGGACTTTCTCTCGGGAAGCCCCCCGCTGGAGCCGCTGCCGAGGGGCCTCCGTCCAGGGCCATTCACGTCAAGTGCGCGCCGACCGTGACCGGAGCCCGGCTGACAACACGGAGGGCGGAGAGCGAGCATCTGAACAAAACACCCGGAAAAACGCCCGACAGCAGCAGAGTTTAACCAAACCGTCCCTCCTGTTAGCACAGCCGCCTGGGGCACAGAGGCCCTTTTATAAAAGGGTTTTTTTTTAAATATATTTTTTTTTATTTCTGAGAGGAAGGGAGAGGGAGAGGGAGATAGAAACATCAACGATGAGAGAGAATCACGGATCGCTGCCTCCTGCGCGCCCCACACTGAAGATCGAGCCTGCACCCCGGGCCTGTGCCCTGATGGGGAATGTCCCCTGGTTCATAGGTCATTGCTCAACCACTGACCCACGCCGGCCGGGCCCCTGTCTTTTTTAAGAAAAAACACAGAAAAGTCTGAGGCCCGAGAGCATCCCTCGCAACATCAGGGTTCCGGGTGTGAATGGGAGGGTGTGGCTGGTGGGTGTGGTTGCGGCTGGCTCCCCAGGAGGGGCATGCGGGAGGCAGCCGGTGGATGTGTCCCTTTCACCGATGTTTCTCTCTCTCCCTCACCTTCCTCTAAAAATCAATACAAACATATTAAAAATTAAAGGCTGTGGTTTGCGAGCGGAGGGGTGGCTTCAGTGCAAACTGGGAGACCGTAGCCGGTTACCCAACCGCCTGAGCCCCGCCTCCGTCCACTGGGTGAGGAGACCGGCACCACAGGCAGCAGAAACACGGCTGGAGATGAGGTGCCGGCGTGCACAGCGGCCCTGCACACGGCAGCGTCACCGCCGGTGCACCGAGCGGCGCTTTCGCTCAGGAGACACGCGAGCCCGGCCACAGGCGCCTGTGACGTGGACGCCTGTAGAAGGTGCTGAGCGTCACGTATGGAAAGACTGTGGCCGTCCACGTGACAGGAGAGCCCGGGAGAGAGAGGGGCGGGAAGGTGCCCTGGGCCGAGGCCACCGCAGTCCCTGCAGGGGGAGCAGGTCAGGACGGGACAGGGCGACCGGGAAGGCCCCGCCCTGGGCCGGGCACAGCTCCCGCCCGAGACTGAAGCTGAGGCACAAAACACTGACCAGGGACAGGGACCACGGCCGCGGACGGGAGCGTGAGGGAGCCCCGAGGGGAGGTGCCGGGCCCGGGGTGCAGCAGACGGGCAGTGAGAAAAGCCTTGGGCCGAACTGCCCCTCCCCCAACAGCAGGAACCAGGACAATCCCCCACTGTAAACGCCGCCCGCGTCCGGCCCCACGGGCCCTCCAGGCCGGCGAGGGGCGGCTGCCGGTTTCCAGGCACAAGAACGAGTTGCTCCCCCAGCTCTGCACCCCTCGAGGGTCTGCCTCCGACAGAAAGGAGGGCGCTCAGAGAAGCGACGCCATGTGCTAACGGAGCGCAGAGCCGTCCTGTGACCACGGCAGGCGGTGCCACTAATTGACGGCAGATCCACGTGGGGCCTCGCCGTGCGTTTCAACACGGTCTAGGTGTCTGCTGCGGGTCAGACACTATCAAGGCACAACTGAAAACATCCTTGTCATTTCAGGAAAAATAACGTTTGAACTCTCTCGCCGATATTGTGTATCATGTGCGAGCAAGGCTTCAAACAGGGGCCTCGTGTCACGCACCGGACGCCTCCGTGTTATCGTCGCCAGCACACCACCTCTCATTAAATTCAGCCACGGGACTGAAACAAATGGCTCCTACCCTCTCGGTCGACGTGGTGGTGCTTGAGAGATTATTGTCATGGCAACCAGCCGCTCACGGAACGCCGGCTTGCGGATTGGGGGCCCTGGGTGCTCACAGGGCGAGGCTCACGCTGGGTGGGGTGGCGTCATCTCCACTCGCAGACGCAGGAAAATATGAAGCCACGAGAGGCACAGTTTATCCATGTGCCCACGTGCTGGAGAGTATTTTTAAGTCGTTAACTCATTTCCCAAAGCGAAGCATCATTTCCTGGTCATACTGTCCCCGATCATAACTCCTGTGCCGTGGACAGAATAAAAAAGCCCTTCAGTTGTGTGACAGGGACATTTCTAAGCCACTTTGAGCCATCGAATAAGTTGTTCCTTACACTGGACAGGTATGCACCCCTCCGTCTCTGAAATCAATAAAAATGTACTTAAAAAATAAATAAATTCCTGAACTTTCCCATAGAAATATATTTAGGAAAAATAGCTGGAATTGTTTTCAAAGACAGAAAGAAAGAGGTTCGGTGACCCTGTGGAGGACTGACCGTGTGCTCAGTGCGGACTCACTGTGTCTAAGGCTGCAGTGCAAGCTCTTAACTCCTCCCCCGCGGCCCTCCCCGCCTCCCCCCACGCCCTGTGCCCTGCTGTGCTGTACACACCCCTGCCCTCTTCTCTAGAGAGCGGACTTTGGAAAACACGTGTGTGGTTCTTAAAACTATATCATCACATAAAGAGTACAGATTAGCTCCCGACAAATATAAAATACCAGAGGCCCAGTGCACGAATCCATGCACGGGTGGGGTCCCTGGGGTGGCCTGCGGAGATCCGGCCCCAGCTCGCTCCCCCAGCCTCGCAGCCCCACAGCCCTGACACCCACCTTGGCCTGGTGCCGCCCCCTCACCTGCTCCACCATCCCACCTCTGGGACGATGGATCCCGGCCAGCGCCCCCCTGAGGGGACAATTTGCATATTAGGCTTTTATTACATTTGACAGGAAAGCCTAAGGAGAAATAGCCATTTCTTAGTATCTGGGTCTACTTCTGAGGATGTTTTCCATTGGGAATATATTCTCTGACGGCATCATGTTCTGAAACTGCACGATAATAAAAGGTTAGATAATTGTACTTAAAACACGGCGTGAGGGTTACTGAGTGTCACAGGCTCGGGGAGGGCGTTCCGCGGTCCCTGACGAGAACACGCGCCGGCTCTGCGCTCCCACGGCTCCCCGCTGCGGAAGCTCGCCGTCCTCGGGCCGGCCACCACGGCCGACGTGTGTGTGTGTGTGTGTGGGGGGGGGGGGCGCTGGCGGAGGGGCGGGGTGTCTGCTCTGTTTTTAATCCTTGAATAATCAGCGGGGAGAAGTTCTCGGTCTCACACCCAGGGTCACGGCTGCGGGCCGGGCTAGGGCTCTGCCCTGGGCCGTGTGGCTCTGGGACGTTTCAGAGCCCCTCCTGCCCCTCGGTCTCCTTGTCCGTCAAAGGAAACACTTGCTCCCTGTCACTCCCCGCTGGGGTGCTCCAGGCTGGGCAGGGGCGGCGGTGCTGTCCTGAGCTGGGCGTCCACTGGGCGTCCACGTGCCCGGCCCCTCCCACCCTCTCCCCGCGGTCTGACTCCTCCTCCGTCTGCCGCCTTCCGGAGGGCGGCCACGCGGGGGGACCCTCCCGTCACCGCCTCGCTCCCGCTCTGCACACACAGCACGCGGATCTGCAGGACAGGCTCGGCCAGCCCCCAGATAACGCTCCGGCGGCCTCCTCTGCTGAGAGCGCAGGGACAGTCGCTGCTCAGAGGGAGCGATGGCCGCGCCTCTGGAACAAAGCACTGATTCCATCCCTCCCGCTTCCATGCTGATGATCACATCCCATCCCTGCACCTGCACCCTTTCCTCCCGCGCTTTCCCTGGGGGAGCTTTTAGAAATAGGCTCGCCAGCCTCTGAGGAACGCTGCCGTGGCGTGTCTGCGGGGCAGCTGGCGGGTTCTGATTTGAGGGATTTCTTATCCTGTCGTCTGAACTTTGCGTTGGCAACGCTGCGAATTAGCAGCTATTCATCCCTTAACGAACGCGGGCTTGTGGCGATTCCAGCCGTGAATAGGCAATCAGGGCTCCCGCGGGCACACGGCGTATTCACCAGCTTCCCCGGCAATGCCGACGCCTTGGCCCCCTCAACCACCCCCGTCATCTCCCAGCCGCCTAATGACGCGCGTATATATTTACCGTATAGATGCCGCCTTTGTGCCTCTGTCTGCTCCAAATTGCTTTATTAGAACGTGGCAAAGCTCACCCTACCTGGAGGGGAGACGCAATCAGGAGTCCGACGGGACGGGTCCTGCGAGCTCGGGGGAGGGGGGCGGCGGGAGCGCACCGGGAGGGTTCGAGGGAAGCCTGGGGCCCGGCCACCAGGAGACAGGGCGGGGCGGAGGGGCTGCGAGTTCAGCTGTTCTACCACCGTCCCCCTGGGCCGTCCCCCCTGGGCCGTCGTTACCTTCGGCTGTGGGAGAGAAGGTCTGATTTTTGTTTGTTTGTGTTTTACATTTTTACGTATGTTTTAGAGCCCCCGAATTGTGAGGCTGATTGAATTGGCCTTCGCTGGTGTGGCTCAGTGAATAGAGCATCGGCCTGTGGACTGAAGGGTCCTGGGTTCGATTCCTGGTCAGGGCACACGCCCAGGTTGTGGGCTCGGTCCCCAGTGGGGCGTGCAGGAGGCAGCCAACCAATGATTCTCTCTCTTCATTGATGTTTCTCTCTCTCTCTCTCTCTCTCTCTCTCTCTCTCTCTCTCCCCCTCTCCCTTCCTCTCTGAAATCAATAAAAATATGTTAAAAAAAAAAAAAAAGAGAGAGAAACTAAAAAAGTCCCCATTGTCCTGAATTGGGCGTCAGAAGCTGGAGGCCGAGGAGGACCTAAAATAATGTAGGACTAAGAGAAAGCGCCCCGGTTTCCTGCCTCCCCTCCCCCCACCACCCCACCCGGTCCTTCCAGTGCACCCCCAGAAGGAGACGGGTGCGCCCACATCTAAGCACGTCCTCCACTGCACCCACCTGCTGGTGCGAGGGAAGGGGGGTCGGGGCTGAGTGGTTGGGGGGAGCTGACTTCTCCGTGAGGGACGTTACGGCTTTAACGCGGAATCACTTCTCTCAGGGCAGTCGGGGTGACCTGTCCACAGCCGCCTGCACCGGCCTCGGGCGTTTGTGACGGAGACACCGTGGAAGCCATGCGTCCCCTCGCGGCCGGGATCGGCGTCCTGTGTGGGCCGGGCCGGGCCGGGCGCTCACCTGTGACGCTGCACGTGGGTGCGAGCCCTCCTGAGCCTGAGCTGGGGCTCCCGCCTGGACCCCCCAAAGCCCCGGAGAAGGCCAGAATCCTCCCGGCGAGGTCCCGGCGCCCCCTCGGGCCTCAGCACTGGTTTCCTGGTGACACAAAGCACCAGAGACCGGATCCTGACCAGGATGGAAGTGGGCAGCGGCCCTGGGGGCTCACGGAAACTATGCTTTTGCTGCAAAACACCTGCCAGCACCAGGCTGGGGCAGCCTTGCCGACGCCCTTCCATCCTCCTCCCCTCCACTGAGCGCTCCCTGTGGACCTGCAAGGCCGTTAGAGACCCCCAGCCATTGCAGAAGGGGGGCCCCTCCTCCGCACCCCCTGCAGGCCTCTCCCAGCCCCGGGGCCCCTCCTCCCAGGGCACCGCCAGGCTGAGCCCAGAAAGCTCGGACGGGCTCCCCCCGTGTGGTCCACGCAGGGAGGCTTCCTGCTCTCGGCGTGTTGGGCAGGAGCCCAGCTGAGTCAGTCTGTCGCCAGCCAGAGTGCCCTGTGCGCCCACCACCCCCGTCCCGCAGGGCTCACAGTGGGGCCTCCGGGGCCCTGGCTTCTGCTGCATGGACAGCGTGAAGGTCAGTCACCGGAAACCTCCTCAAATACTACCCGCCCCGGGGGGCAGGAGGCGGACTCCCCCCCACCCCCCAGCCAATGAGAAGCCACGACACCCTGGCCTCCCAGCTTCCTCCAAGGGCTCTGAGGTAACACCAGCCCTGACACCCCTCCCCTCTGTAAAGCGGCCTCCTCTCCTTGGTTCTCCGGACAGTGGGGTGCTGGGCTCCTCCCTGGACCCCATCCCCCCAAGTGCAGTTCTTGTTCCCACGGAACCCATTTGCAGGAGAAATGGCTGGTTGTCTGTGTTTCAGGTCAACCCAAGGTCATGTGTACCCCTCCCCCCGCGGGGGGCTCTGCAGCCCCGTCCACTGCAGTTACAGCCCTGACCTGCACACCCAGCGTCCCTCTCACGCAGAGGAAGAGCGTCCGACAGCCCGGAAACGCACCCAACGCTGTGGCACAGAGACTGAAGGGCCTGCCACCTGCCCTGCCCACGTCAGCCAGCTGCCCGCTCTGCACCCGCGCCCGAGCACACCGCCTGCGGCCCCTCCCTCAGCACCACTCTCTCCCCTGGAGGGGGGGGGGTGTGTGACCGGTCCCCTTTCTGGGAGCATTGAGGTCTCAGCCCCTCCATCCTCGCCCCCGCGGGGTGGAGCCCAGCTGCCCCTGGGCTGAGAGTGGGCTGCGGTGGGTCCAGCAGTTTCTGGAGCGTTCCTTCCACATCATGATGGGCATTAGCACACGTTTTCCATGACCCACTGGGGGGGTGTGGAGAGGAGCTAATGGGGATCTCTCACACCTCCAGCCCTGGTACCTCCTCAGTGTCCACCTGCCACTGCCCACCGATGCAGCCCTGGCACCCACAGTGCCCACCCCCAGGACTCCCAGTGTCACTGCGCTGCCCCCGCTGCAGGGTCTGGCGTGCAATGGGCCTAGTCACCCAGGTGTTGTGAGGTCATGTCTTGGGCCCCGGGGTGCCTGCTGGCCGGCAGCCCAGCCAGGGAGAGGGAGGGAGGAGTCTGACCTGAGGCCGACCTCCCAGAGAGGCGGGGGGGAGGGAGGGGGGCGGGAGGCTCTGCGGGGTCCCCCTCCTGGGTCAGGGCACTGGGGAACTGAGCCCAGGGCCCGCCTGGAAAGAAAGGACACGCAGCCTCTGCAATGGAAACCCCGACCAGGGCCCAGCCACTGACAGTCCAGGTGGCAGCCCCGCCCCCACCAATGAATATGCTAATGACGCCACCGCCCATTGGTCCCCTTGGCAACAGCTCGGCTGGCTCATGAATAAGGCATGCAGCACCTGGAGGCATGACATCTCCATGGCAGCTGCTGGAGAAGCCTGGGCAGGGAGGGGTGCCAGACACGCCTGGACATGGAGGGCTGAGCGGGGAGCGAGGGGGCCCACAGGCGGGTCTGCACGCAGCCGGGAGGGGGCACAGTGGGGGCCAGGAGACAGGAGCCGGCAGCACCGCCCTCCAAGTCACAAACAGCACACAGAGGAATCCCTGGCCGCAGGGCCTCTGTGGGCCCGGACCTGTCAGCAGCCGCTGGCCCGGCCTGCCCTCCCCACCCCTCCAGGCAGCACTCGGCCTCCAGGGCCATCCTGCCCCGAACCTGACCCTGACCCGGCCCCTCTGATGCTGGCAAACCCGCCAAAGGGCGGCTGGGCAGCAAGGCCCCTGGCGGGCGGCTGGTCTGACGGCTCCTCCTCGTCCACCTCCTCTGGTCTCCACCTTCTTCACAAACACTTGGCCAGGACCCGCCCAGGGGCCGTGAGCCTTAAGGGGTCACCTCAGACCCACGTGGGCGCCCCCGAAAGACAGGCCTCTCACGCCCCCACCGGGGACTCGGAAATGGGGCTGTGCCTCCAGGGCGTCCCGGCCTGTCCTCTGTGTCGTCTGCGTCGTCCTGCAGGAGACGGGGCAGACGGTGAAATGCCCGTGTGGGGGGCTGCTGCTCACCCGGAGCGGCCCTCTCTCCTCCACAGGAAGCCGTCGCCCCTGCCGGCCGCCCCCACTTGTGACCCCGGTGTATTCGTCTCAGAGAAGCGTTTCCCATATTCGTTTCTATTTCAGTTTCCATGCTGTTCTTTTGACAGGCAGCAAACAACTGGGTTGCTTATGTAATCTGAATCCTAAAAGCACATTTCAACCAGCAAGTTTAGTCCGTTTACATTTCTGAATAAATCACGAATGTTGAGATTCTGACAGTTGCTTGGATCGGGTACGGGAAGGCCCGTTTCAGGGGCGCGTTGCGGGAAAACACCGCTTTCCTGGGCGTGGAAGCCGGTTCCCAGGACCCGGAGCGGGGAGGAGAGTGAGGGCGTCCTGACGCGGAAACAGTTCTCTCTGGCAGGAGAGGCCCAGGGGCCTGGGTGGGTCCTGCCGTCGGGCTGGGCTGTTGCTCCGGGAGGAGGCGGGCGGTTCCCATCAGGTGCTCTGACCCGGA
Organism: Myotis pilosus; assembly: GCA_036010255.1. Taxonomy (NCBI): domain Eukaryota; kingdom Metazoa; phylum Chordata; class Mammalia; order Chiroptera; family Vespertilionidae; genus Myotis; species Myotis pilosus. The sequence goes on from JASKON010000016.1 coordinate 1,120,362, forward strand.
CGCGGGCTCCGGGCGGCGGCTCGGAGGGTTCCGGGGCCGGTGGGCGCCGCGGAACGAAACGTTCGCTTTAAACCTTTTGAAGGAGAAAGAACCCGCGCGTGCGAACCAAACGGGGGACGGAGGAGCCTGGGCGGGGGGGGGGGGAGGGGTCGTGGGGAGGTCGTGGGGAGGCTCCACCGAGGAAGCTCGAAGACACGGGGAGGCAGTGGGACGCCTGCTCATGCCGCTCCCAGGCCCGTGGCCTCCCACGGACCCCCGTCTCCCGTGGACACGATGGGCCAGAGACGAGCTCCTGGCCGCCGGGCCCTTGGGGCGCAAGGAAAGTGACCCTGAGACCCACACGTGGAGACTGGGTCACAGTCACTCTGGAAAGTTCTGTCCTGTGAGCGGGACCCTCTGCCTGTGGCCCCCACCTCAGTAGCGACACTGGACCCGCGTGGACGGCAGGCCTGCTGGTGTCTGCTGAGCGGACAATGACGGAGGCATGGATACGTGTTCCATACATGTTCCATACATGTTTCATATTCCCCACAGGCCCTGGGGGAGGGTCCAACACGGGAGGCGGACTCACACCCAGGGACGCCGGGTGGTGAGGGAGGGGGCCTGTCAGTCACACCTGGGGACAGAGGTGGCCGGCCAGAATGGGGGGGCCACAGCCAGCCAGGGGAATTTGGGAGCACGCAGTCCCCTAGCAAAGGAATTCTCTCCCTGAGGACCCCAAGCGCAATGGACGGATGGACAGCAGCTGAGCACACACTCAGCCGGCCTGACCAGACTGGGCTGCCCCCACCTGGGGCGGGAGCTGGGGACACTGGCTCCGAGTTCAGCTGAAGGCTCGATGGGGCTTCCTCCTGGGGGGACGGGGAATGGGACCTTGGGAACTCAGGGACGCGATTCCACACAAACAGAGATCACCGTTCCCCAGCGAGTCCCCAACATCCTTTCTCTCGGGACATCGTGACAACCCCACTCCCGGGAGCCCCTCCCACCAGTGGCACGGGGAGGCTGTGTCCGTGGGTCCACCCTGCTGGCCAGCCCAGTGACACGGTGAGGCTGTGTCCGTGGGTCCATCCTGCTGACCAGCCCAGTGACACGGTGAGGCTGTGTCCGTGGGTCCACCCTGCTGGCCAGCCCAGTGACACGGTGAGGCTGTGTCCGTGGGTCCACCCTGCTGGCCAGCCCAGTGACAGGGTGAGGCTGTGTCCGTGGGTCCATCCTGCTGGCCAGCCCACGCACCGTTAGAGATGGTGCCCCGTCCCGGGGCCAGAGCCCAGCACTGAGCACCAGGCTGCCAGGGAGCTCAGGAAGCAGGCAATGACGTCATCAGCCTGGGAGACCCCAACCTACGAGACACAGGACGGCTTATAGAGAGCCTTTTCCGTCAGTGCCTGGATGGGTGGGCGCGGATGGTTCCCACCTAGACAAGACCCCACCCCCACCCCCTCCCCACCCCCCACCCCCATCCCCACCCCCATTCCCATCCCATCCCTTCCGCCACCCCCACCCCATCCCCTCCCCCAGCACACACGCACACACACTCAGCAAAGAGCTGTCTAGGTCTCCAGGAAAACCTAAGTAACAGCTGAGTGTGGATGGAGCCTATGAATATTCATGAGCCAAGGGCCTTGGCAGTCAAGCTAAGCACAGAATCCAGCGATTATCTGAGTGATTCACACACAGCCAGCCCTGAGCACAACTGTCCAGAGGCTGGAGTGGCGGTCCCTCCTGCCTGGCTTCCTTCCGGTGAGTTTGGGGCGCTGAGCGGAGGAGGCCCCGCCCGCAGGTGGGCCCCAGGCTGAGGAGGGCACAGACCGAGGTGACGCTTCTCCTGATCCCACAGTGACCTCCCTGAGGAGGTGACGCTGGCGCTGGGCCCCTGGGTTTAATCTGAGTGTCCAGCGCGTTGCACGGTGACTGTATTTTACCAACGACCTCTGTCCGTCCACACAGACTGGAGACGCTCAATAAGCAAATGAAAGCGCCCGGGGCCCAGGCAGCTTCCTGCCCAGGAACCAGCTGGAGGGGGGCTGTGAACGGTGACTCCTGCCTGATCAGAACCGTCCGTCCCGGGCAAATGCCGCCAGGACCCGGAATCTTTGTTCCCCGTCTCTTCCCCCGAGTCTGTCTGTCTGTCTGTCTGTCTGTCTGTCTGTCTGAAACACTCTCTGGCCTGTGAGTGAGGAGGCGCCCAGATGTGAGGGGCGATCAGGTTACCTGCGCCCCCAGCGCACACCCTGCCCCTGGAAACCAGACACCGGATGCCCGGGAGGGGGCGGGGGCGGCACAGGGGCCACTCAGGCCCCAGGCCCCAGGCAGCGCAGGGCTCGGGGGCGACATTAATCTCATGTTTTCACAAAAACAAGAAAAAGCGGTGCTGCTGGCGCCTCCTGAGCCCTCGCCCTGCAGACGGGCTGGGCCGGGCGGGAGGCAGGGCCTGTCCCAGGTTAACCTGCAGACGCTGTGCGACCCCTGCCCCCTGCCCCCCTCCCCACCGCCCCCCATGAAGAATCGGAGGATGATACTGCAGACGCAGCAGCCTCCCCGCCCTGGCCCTGAGGGCCTCCCTGTTCTGCTAGATCAGCGGTTCTCAACCTCCCTAACGCCGCGACCCTTTAACACAGCTCCTCATGCTGTGGTGACCCCCAATGTCATTGTTACAAATTGAACATCATTAAAGCACAGTGACTCATCACAAAAACAATATGTGATTATCTATGTGTTTTCCAAGGGTCTTAGGCGACCCTGTGAAGGGTTGTTTGACCCCCGGAGGGGTCGCGACCCACAGGCTGAGAACCGCTGCCCTAGAGGCTGGTGCCATTGGCTTCGTTCCAGTTTGGGAGCCTCGTGCTCCTGAGTCTCTGCTGCTCTTGCCCACAGAGAGGAGTCCTCCCGCCGCCTGCGTCTGTCCCGCTGTCCCTCGGTCGGAACTGAGCCCTGTGCCCGGGCAGCGGGCAGGGCATGTACTTGAGCTCACGCCCGCCTCGGGCCCAGAAACGCAGAGCAGCAGCCAACAAAGGCGCCTTGTGGCCGCCCGGCCCTCCCGCCAGAGGATGGAGTTAATGAGCCCAAGGTCAAGGATCAATCACCATATGAGCCACTTAAGCCGGCGGCGGGGAGGCCCCAGCACTGCAGCCCGTCACAGCGTCTTGTAAATGTCAGCCGGCCGCCGGGAAAGCCAGGCAGGTCACAGGGTCGCCAACAGCCCTGCTCAGTCCTTAGGGAACCCGCAGCGGCCGCTCACCTCTCAGCTGGCAAACTGTGCGTAGCTTTTCTGCATTCTGCTTTTTTATTTTTAGTAAAAATTAATTGATTTTACAGAGAGAGAGAGAGAGAGAGAGAGAGAGAGGTCTGTTGTTCCACTCACTCGTGCATTCATTGGTTGGTTCTTGTAGTGCCCTGAGCTGGGATAGAACTCACAATCTGGGCCTCTGGGGATGACGCTGCAACCCACTGAGCTCCCTGCCAGGGCCTTCTTCATTATCTTTTTTTTTTTTAATATATTTTATTGATTTCTTACAGAGAGGAAGGGAGAGGGATAGAGAGTTAGAAACATTGACAAGAGAGAAACATTAATCACCTGCCTTCTGCACAAACCCAACTGGGGATGTGCCCGCAACCCAGGTACATGCCCTTGACCAGATCTTACCTGGGACCTTTCAGTCCGAAGGCCGACGCTCTATCCACTGAGCCAAACCAGCTAGGGCTTCATTATCTTTTTTAAAAAATACATTTTTATTGACTTCAGAGAGGAAAGGAGAGGAGAGAGAGAGAAACATCAATGAGAGAGAACCGCTGACTAGCTGCCTCCTGCACGACCCACACCCAGGATCCTGCCCCCAGCCCGGGCCTGTGCCCTGTGTCCCCCCAGCGGGGGGACCAAACTGTGACCTCCTGGTTCCCAGGTCGGCGCTCCACCCTGAGCCCCGCCGGCCGGCTCCATGCCCTTTTGAAAGGCATCAGCCCTCGGCAGAGGCCGTTCTTTAGCTGGAGAGGAGGAAGCGAAGACGGGAAATGGATCAGGGTGCCCGTGAGGCCAGGGCTCCAGGCAGACGCTGCCGAGTCCACCCAGAAACGCAGGCCGCACCGAGCAGCCGGGCGTCTCCTTTGTGCGTAAACGGCGAGTCTCCCTCCTGGGCACAGTCTGTCACCGGAGGCGGGTGTGTGTGGCCTCGGAGGTCCATCTGCCGGGAGGGCGCAGGCACTGGCGGGGGGGGGGGGGGGGGGGGGGCGGGGGCAGGGCTGCGCCTGGGGCCGCAGACGGCATTGGGGAGCTGCTCCGGGCGGGTCTGCGCCCCCTGCGCCACGGGACCCACGGCCTTGCCTGGGGGAAGCGCATCAGGAGCACAGCGCGGCTGGGCGCCCGGAGCCACCAGAGGGGAGGCAAGGCGGCGGGTGCGCATCGCCGCCTCCGGGCTCCTCTAGCCCAGCGAGCGGACAGCGGACGGCGGACGGCGCGACCCCACAGTTGGAGGAGAGCCACCCCCGGGCGGAGCCGCCCCACTGAGCCGGTCAGGCCGCGCGGACCGCAGAGCCTGCGGGAGGCCGCTGGGTCCGTGAGTCTGGAGTCCAGCTCTTCCCTTCGTTTCCAACAAGTTCATCTCGGTCTCTGCACACGCCCGTTGTACGCGGGGTCGGCCAGGAAGAACTGGGGTTCCCACCGGAAACGGGCGCCCCGGATGACAGCCTAGCAGCCCGGCCGAGAACTGGGGTTCCCACCGGAGACGGGGCGCCCCGGATGATGGCCTAGCAGCCCGGCCGAGAGGGTCTCAGAATGGGCCAACTTGCTGGCCGGTGTGGCCCAGTGGTTGGCATCGGCCGGGCACCAGGAGGTCAGGGTTCGAGTCCCGTCAGGGCACAGGCCGGGCGCGGGCTCCGCCCCAGCGGGGGGCGGGCAGGAGGCGGCCGCCCGTGACTCTCCCATAGTGGATGCTTCTCTCTCCGCTCCCCTTCCCTCCTCTCTGATGCCAATAAACACACATTTGTAGTAAAAAGGACCCAGCCCCCGTCGCGCCGTCTCCCTATTGACCCAGAAGGCTGCCACCCTTGCTTGTATTTGTGAGGCGTTTTCCCTGAGCGTGTCCACTGCTCATCCTTGGCCACCGGAAGGGCTCAGCGAACGGGAGCGTTTCTGCTCTCGGCAAAGTACAGCCCTGCGGCCAGAACAGGTACCGCGATCCAGCCGAGCACGCTGGGTGACGTCCAGCACACTAGGGGACGCCCAGCACGCTAGGGGACATGAGCAGGTAAGACGACGGGGCCAGGAAAGGGAAGAGGGGTTCCTTGTGTCCCTTCAATGGCGCGTTTCCCTCCCGCCCCCTGCGAGCGGCCTCTGAGGTGCAGGCGACAGAGGAGAGGCCTTGTTGGCGGGAGGAGATGGCCGCTGAGTCGGACGGGAGAACAGACGCCGCAGGGAGCTAAGCAGAAGTTGCTCCCGGCGCATCCGAGAGACACCTTGAAAGGGTGCCATTGGGGTGCCATTGGGTGAGGTGCAGAGCCTCGCTGCAGAAATGGCCTCGTCGGGGAGTGACCCGGACGGCGCAGCTTTAGGAAGAGAATTTAAAGGCGCCCCTGTGGCGCCGTCAGAAAACCAGGAGCTTAGATCCACCCTCTGCGCAACCCGTTGACGCAACGATCGGACGCCTTTTAATCACGTAATGGCCCGACCTTGTGCCCCATCCCGGCCTGCGCCCTCAGCCAGCGGCCCGCAGTCTCAGTGTGTACCCCCGGGGCAGGTGTTCCGTGTCCCGCCCCCCAGAGCCCCCTTGTCGGGAAGGGGATGTCACACAGCGTCACGGTTTACCTGCACGAGGGGGCCGCGTGCACCGTCACCCGACGCCGGAGGGAGCTGGGACTTGCTGCCGTCGGTCAGCACCGTCACCGTCGTGTGTCCATCTCTACAGACGACGGCAAAAGTGAGCATTTGCGGGCGTGGCCGGCGGCTCGGGGTGAGCGTGACCTGTGAACCAGGAGGTTGGGGTCAGGGGTCAGGGTTCATTCCCTGTTGGGGCACAGGCCGGGGTGCGGGCTCCTCCCCAGTGCGGGGCGCACAGGAGGCGGCCGGCCCATGGTTCTCTCTCGTCACTGCTGTTTCTCTCCTCCCTTCCTCTCGGAAATCAATGTTAAAAAATAAGTAGTTGTTTGTTGGGTTAAAACGTGCAGTGAAGCGGAAAGCCAGCGGTCTGCAGGCACCCGAGGCACCGAGCGGGGAGGTTCCCGGAGGCCGAGGCCCTCCCCACACACCACCGCCTCCCGCTTGCCCGCCGGCCACCGCCCGCAGCCCACGCCGCACCGGCCACGCTGCTGGAAGCCAGTCCATCCTTGCTGTTTCAAGGGACCTGGCATATATGGAATACTGTTCTTAATATGTTTGCTCACCTTCTTGGCGCTGTGTTTTAACCAAGGTCACCTCTCCGAGAAAGGTTGTTTCCCCAGGTAGGGATTTTCCCCTGAAGTTAGGGAGGGAATAAAACCTCTTAACTAAGTGCCAGGCGGGTAATTAATCACTTTAACTACGAACAATCATTCTTAAGCTGCATAATCTTTATTCCCTGGAATGGAGATAAGAAATGCCCTAACCTTTGGAATAGAGATTGATAGGATTAGAATCAACTGGTATAAATACAGATGCAACAAGACAACAGCAGACAGAACTTAGAACCTACACACAGAACTTAGATGAGGATCCGAGAGACAGAACTTAGAGACAGAACTTAGAGACAGAACTTGGAGGACAGAGCCTGCGCAGAGCCTGGAGACGGAGGAGCTTCACTGGAAAGAACATGGCGGGGGATCTTGGACAGAACCTGGCTGGAGAACCTAGCGAGGGAACATGGCTACAGAACCTGGCTGGAGATCCTGACAAGAGAACCCAACTATGCTGATGAACTGAACACTGCCTCTGTGCCATTCATTCCTTCTTCGCCGACTCCGTCCACACCTTTGGGGAACCCCTGGACCCGCTGGGGCTGGATCCCAGCACCACCCGTTTCCTGTGTGGTTCCCGCCGCGAACACCGCCCCGCTTCCCGGGAGCTCGGGGGAGCGGAGGGTCCCTCCCGCTACGCGCTCCTTCCTCCCACCCCGTTCCCGTTCCCGTTCCCGTTCCCGTTCCCGTTCCTGGAAACATGGCAGGGCCGGCCCGGGGTGCGGGCTCTTCGGCAGCAGGCGCAGAGCCGGCCTCAGCTCCGGAAGGCCCACCCCCGCTGCATCTTCCTGTCCCAACGTTTTCCTTTTCTTTTTAAAAAATATATATATTTGTATTGGTTTCAGAGGGAGAGAGAGAGAGAAACATCAGTGATGAGAGAGAATCCTGGATCGGCTGCCACCTGCGCGCCCCGCACTGGGGATGGAGCCCACAACCTGGGAGCATGCCCTTGGCCGGAATCGAACACTGACCCTTCAGTCCTCAGGCCGATGCTATCCACTGAGCCAGACTGGCTAGGGCGGGTCCAACGTTGTCTATGTAATAGACTTCTCCCACAGGAGGGGCCTCCACATGACCAATATCACCTTTTGGTGCACAATTTAAAAAAATTTTTTTTGGCTTCTGGGCAGAGACTCACCCAGGTTCTTAAACGTGGCTCCCCTCAGCATTATCAAGGGGACGCCAGGGTGTCCCCAGCGATTTGCTGAGAGTAAATCGCAACCTATGGGACAGGCCCTTTACTCATGGAATCGCCGCGACACGATCGGAGCTGTGGAGAGTCTGTCTGCGCCGAATAAATACGCCTCTGACAGCTTCCTCCAACACAGCAGCACATCCAGGAATTTGGAGGCTCCCGGTGACTTAACTTTCTGCCGGTCTCAGTGGTCACTAATAATATCGCATTGTTCTTTATTAACGTGTGTGCCCACTGCGATTCTGTTACGTAAATAATAGAACAGATTGTCTGGCTACGTGTTTAATACCTTGGGTACTTATTACTAATAATGGATCACGTGGGCCTGGATGCTCCGTGCGGAATGAAGATGGATGAGGGCTCCCGCCTCGCGGTGTTTGATGGATGGCGCGTGCGCTGGGCGTGCCGGGGGAGGTGTCCAGGCAAACCGGAAGCTGGATTTGGCTCATACAGGATGGAGTGAGGGAGGAAGCATGCCCTGTTTAAGAGTCAGAACCAGTAGCCCTGCCTGGGCAGCTCAGTGGGTTAGAGCGTCATCCTGGTACCCAAGGTTGCAGGTTCGATCCCCAGTCAGGCACATACAGGAATCAACCAATGAGTAAGGTCAGAACCAGTTGAACAGCTCTAGAACTACGCAGGGAACTGCTACATGAAGACAAAATAGGGACTTCGGGTCATCAGTGCTATCTATTTGACATGCATTCATTCATTCATTCATTCATTCATTCCACGGACTTCCAATTCGTTACAGGCCAGGCACCAAGCACAGAAGAGCGAACTCAGAGGTCGTCACCAGCACGTGCTAACAGGTGATGACACACCTGTGAGGAGGAGGTGGCAGGAGCGCGAGGACGGGAGAAGGCCCAGCGGGGGAGGGGCCCACGGCCGCACCGGGAAGGCTCCTGCCAGAGACAGTGATCAAGGAATCGGGAAGGTGCTCAGGCCTGGGGCTGAGCAGAGGTTTGTATGTTGATGAGGTCGATTCATAAAGGCTTGTTCAGATACCGCACTGATCATTCGTCAGCTCAGCTCCCAAGTCTGTAAAAGCAGGAGGCTGAGAGCATCCATCTCAGAGGACAGCAGGGGACACAGGCGGCACGCATTCGCCTCCTGCAGGGTCTGGCGCACAGTAGGTCCTCCGTGTTGATTACTTATATTTTCTTCCTAATTTCTGCTCACCCCGCCCCACCCCCTTTGTCCCAGGTTGGCACGGAAAGGACATGTTTGTCAGTTTTCTGGGGATCGGATATGAATGTCTCTCCCTCGACACTTCCAGTGGGCTTCCCACTAACCTCACAGACTTGGTGACTAACGCACGTGCTGGGGATAAAGGAGAGAGACGTCTGAGGTGACCACAGCTCCTGTGGGGCCCCCCGCCCGCCATGAGCGAGCCGACCGTCCTCGGCCTGGGACTAGGTTTGAGGCAGTGTTTCACGTGAGAACGGCGCCGTCCAGGCCAAGCCAGAGGGGTGTTCCCATCTGCCCCCTCCCGGCCTCTCGTCACCTAAGCGGCCCTCGCTGAGGCAGGAGAGGCTGTGTGGGCCTCTGTCCAGGGCCGTGTGGCGTCGGGCCGCTGCCTCCAGCTGCCTGCGCGGTCCAGCCCGGGCCCTCCACCTGCAGCTGCAGGGAAGCAATTCCTGGTGATGGAACCACAGTGGTTCAAGGTGATCCGTCTACACCCACCCACATCCCCTCCTCCAGCCCACCCCGGGCTGTCAGAACAGGAGCTGCAGGCCCTCTCCCTCAGGCTCCGCCCCTTCCTGCCTGATGGCCCAGCCAGCTGGTGGGCCAGGTGGACACCATCAGCCTGCGGTCAAGAGCTCCATGACTGCCCTGGTCGTGGGGCTCAGTGGATCAGCATCAGCTGCAGACTGAAGGGTCCCGGGTTCGATTCCGGTCCAGGGCATGCAGTGCCGCCCTGGTGGTGGCGCATGAGGGAGGCAGCCAATCGGTGTGTCTCTCTCACTGGATGTTTCTCTGTCCCTCCCTCTCCCTCCCGCTCTCCCTACAAGTCGATGGGAAAGTACCCCCAGGTGCCGGTGAGCAACAGATAGAACTCGGGCGCCCACGCCCAGGGAAGAGCCTGGCTGCTGCCCGGCAACCAGCCAGCCCCGCCCTCCCCCCGGGCGCCCCCAAAGCACCGAGGCTCTGAACCGGGACAGGAGGGCCTGGCCCCTCCGCCTTCGATTCGACGGGGAAGGGCCTGTGCCAGCAGGAAAGCAGCTCCCATCTCAGACGCTTCTCTTTTCAGATTGGACCACAGGTCCCTCTGGGCCTGTCCTCGGGCCCACCCCGAGCTCGCCCTCTGGCTCACCTGCCCCATCCCGTGCCCTCCCCCCGGCTCACCTGCAGGGCGGCTGTGTGCCCTCCACCCAGCTCCCCCTTCCCATGGCTCCCCCTCCCCCCGGCTCACCTGCAGGGCGGCTGCAGACGGGCAGAGCTGTCCCTTGCGGGGCCTTCACGGTGGGACCGGCTCCGGGCTGTGGCCCTGGCTCTGGAAGCGGACAGCTGCCCACACCTGGGGCCGCTGCAGGGACTCCACAGACTCAGAGAACGCGGCTCCTCCCCTTCCTCCCGTCCGCAGAGGTCAAGGGTGAGAGGTCAAGGGTGAGCAGGACCAGGAAAGGCGGGGACAGAGCACAGGCTCACCGGACCTCCAGCCCCCTCCGGGCCTGGTCTCGGGCACCTGGTGGAGCTGACCCGCCCGCCCCTCCTGAGCGTGTCCCCCCGGAGCCGTGATTGCCGGCTTCCCTCCTCCGCAGGCGGCATCACGGCCTCGGTGTCAGGTGCTCCTTCCAACTTCAGCCCAAGACGTGTCACCGCCCCCCCGCCCCCCACCAGGAGGGACGATGCAGTGGCCGCGGGGAGGAGCACCTGCCCTGCCCTGGTCCCAGCCGCAGGAAGACCTGCGAGGAGCCACCTGGCCGGAGGGCGTCCGTCCTGAGGCCTGAGATGCAGACTCTCCCGGCCGGGGGTCTCCGCACGACGGCTCATGCAGAACGCAGCGCTGTGCTCACGTCCTCGGCGAGGTCACCAGACGGGGTCGCGGTCCCCCTGCGAGAGCGTGGGGAGGGCGCGGCGTGTCTGCGGGCTGCGGTGTGGAGACCTTGGTGAGTTTAATTGTTCAGAGTGGACCAGCGGGAGGCGGACGGGAAAAGTACCAGAGATTATAAAACGTTCTCAGCTTTGCAGAGGGAAGTGGGGGTCAGACGATGAGTATGCGCAAGAGGAGGAAAGCGTGCAGAATTCTCAGCCCCATGCAACAGCCGGACCTAGAAGCGTGGAGTCCCTGGAACCCGGGCCTTACGGGTTCAGAGCCCGCAGGTTCCTCTGAGAGTCGGCCTCTGCGGGAGGAGCGCAGGGCCCTCCAGCGTCACTGTTTCACATTCGGTGTTGCCGCCGCCGGCCACAGCCCTCGGCCAGCCCTCCCCCAGCACCGGTGAAAGCCATGATGCAGCGCCCTCCTCGGACCTGAGGCACGAGGCTGTTTCCGGATCCGCCTCCTAATAGAGTCAGCACAGCAGACCCATCGCCGGGGAAAAGACGCGTCCTCTTTCTCAGCACCCGGTTCCACAGCGCGGACGGGTGGGGCGGGAGGCCGTGCCTCTGACGTCCCGTGAGTATCGTCCAAGCCGACGGGGGGGACACGTGGACGGAACAAGGACGCTGACCAGTTCCGAGTGCCCGTCACCTGCTCGTGCCTCTGAGTCCAGGACTGGAAGGCACTGGGCCTTGTCCGCCGTCACAGTGTCGGGCTCAGCGATCGCCGGGCCTTCGCTCAGGAAAGAGGGGACTCTTCCTGGGGCAGGTGTCCCCGGACCCAGCTGCCTCGTGTCACACACGCGCCATGGTTTCCGGACCCCGTCTGCTCAGAGGACATGGGTAAGAACCCAGGCTCCGTGTGCGGGGCAGGGGGCCTTGCCCGCAGCGGGACCCAGCTGCCCGCAGGCATGGTGATGCCCACGGGACAGGAGACAAGCCTCCCCTGCCCCAGGCAGGGGCAGCAGCTGCCCTGGTTTAGAAGCTTCCAGAGCAGCGCCTCAGGCCCTGAGAGAAGCCGGTGCCTCTCTCTGTTGAGAATTCACAGCCCGAAGCACAGAGCAGCCACGGAGACCGGCGCTCGTGGAAGCCCAGCGCAGGGCCTCCCTCCGTCAGCAATTTATGGGCCGTGGGCCGCTCCTTCCGTTCGGATCCGAGGCTCCATCGGCAGCCTTTTATCCCCGGGAGGGTTGCTTAGTAACCTAAGTGGCAATCTTACCTCCGCCCGGTTACCAGGGGAACTGCGCCAGGCGCGTGACTGAAGGTCAGCCTGACCGCAGAGCAGATGCGGAGCCTGTGTGTGGAGGACACAGCTCGGTACCCCTTTGTGTGTCGCGGGGCCGGGACCACCTGGCCAGCCAGTGCCCGGGCCGGCTCGGGACTCTGAACCCGTAACGTTACTGCACGACATTCGTATGAAACATTAACGTAAAAAGCTGCTGCCCACACAGCACCCCATCAGCGCCCAGCACGTGACCCACACACCTGCACCCACAACTCACAGTCATTGTAAGCGGTTGTTCTGAACAGAGAATCACAAAAGTACCATGTGCCCGTGGGCATCGGCCTTGGAGATAATCGTGTGTGAGTGTGAGTGTCTCTTCTAGGAATGACTGACTTCATTATGCGCTGGTCTCCTGTGTGGCGATGGTCAGAGAAGCAGATTAAGAGACACACAATGAGGTCCCATCTGGTTTTCTGAAGCCTGAATTACAATTCCCAGATTTATCACTTAATTTATACAGGAGACTTACCAAAAAACATCGCCCCCTCCCCCCAAAACAGCCTTAAAGTGAAGACTGAGCTGTTAAAAACCACGTTTTCATAGCCTGCAGACAACTTCGGAACAAAGAGGCTTGAGTGTCCTCATCTGCGGCTCCCTGTGTGCGGCTCCCTGTGGGCATGAGGGCCTCGCGAGGGGCCTGCCTAGAAATGAATATTCATGGGATGTGGAATTTCTACTGAGACATAAGGATCTGCCACGTCATTCGACAGGCTGGGCCTCTGTGTGGAGCATGTGTAGAAACAGTTGCACGTTTTCAGAGCTCCGTGCAGCGTGATTTATGCCGTGAACGCAACTCGTTATGTTTTACACATTTGGAGTGACGTTGGCCAAAAACTCCAACGTCCTCTCCTGAGCCCCTTCTCCACGATGCTAAGCCCACGTGCGCTGGGACGGAAATGAGCTCCGTGTGTGTCTGATCCCGGGCACTTAGCTCGTCAGACGATGCCGTGGATGGGCCCTTTGATATCTAAGAAGCCGCGGCGTCTTTTTACGAGACTTGAAGCCTTTCTCTTCCCAAACAGGAAGCCGTGCCCGGTGGGGACCAGGAGAGCTTGCGAGCCGGCCCAGCGGCCTGCGTCCAGCGTGGGACGGCCACGCGCTGGGCTCGGCGGCTCCCCGTCCTGCAGAGGGAGGCCGGCCGGTGCCACCCGCTCGCTCAGAGACGATGAGACAAGAACACGGAGGAGACTGGTGATGTGACGGGGATTTTATGAGACGGCGGGATCGCGTTCAAATGGGAAAACATCGATCCCCAGACTGAGCTTGCAGAACTTCACTGGTGTGGGTGTGTGTGTGTGTGTGTGTGTGGATGGGGCGACCCCCCGGACTGGCCTCCTCTGCGCCCGCCCCTGTGTGTGTGTGTGTGTGTGTGTGTGTGTGTGGATGGGGCGACCCCCCGGACTGGCCTCCTCTGCGCCCGCCCCTGTGTGTGTGTGTGTGTGTGTGTGTGTGTTCCCACCCGGCTGTGTTCAGGCCATTGGGGGCCTCATGGGCACGTCTGATTCCGTTTCTCCCCACACGGCGCTTTCCGCCTCCCGTTCTGCTGCTGTGATCACAGGCCCACAGCTGGTGGGGTGCCTTCTTCAGGGAACGTCCTTTAATCCAGGGGACTCCCATAGCTCATTCTGACAGGGACATCTGTGCCCGAACTTTAAAACGTCAGAATGCCACCGGGGGTGGGGGCATCGCCATGGGGGGAGGGGGGTACAGATGCTCATAAATTCAAGAAAAGTGAATTCGTTGAAGCTGAACGCACGCTGACACACACATTAGGTTTTTCATGTCGGGTGTCGACCTCGGCGTGTGCGGACGCTCTCCGGGGCTGAGTGTGCTACGGAAACCCGTACCCAGGGTGATGCTGAGGGAGAGGCGGTTTAGAGAGGGAGATGCGTGCGATGTCATTGTCGAGGTTGGATACCAAAGCGAGGAAGAGACTCTTCTGTGAGAGAGAGAAGCCCATGTGAAGGGAGAAAACAAAGCGACGTTTCCTCGGATCCCGACGCTGAGAAAGAAAGAAAACCAGCTCTGAGCGTCCGACCGGCACCGTCCACTCTGCCGAGGCCAGAGCCGGCACCGCGGCGCCGTGCCCGCCTTCCCTGTGACACGGTCGGACTGGCCGCTGAAGCTGTCAATCATAGCCGCTCCCATCTGGATCTCTCCCAATGTTTTCAGGTCTGTGATCTCGACGGACCCTCGTGAAAGCCGCTCAGTGCAGAGAAAATGGGCATCAATGTTCCCGTGTGACAAGAGGAAAGCCCGTTCGGAGGAGCTGCCTGCCTCCAGGAGGAAGCTAACCTGGGCCGCAGGAGGGCCGTGCCCCGGGGACGGTGCTGGACCGTCGCGCGTTTCCCCCGAAAGGACCCCGCGGGGCAGGCGCTGCTCCCCTGCACCCAGGGGCTGGCCGCTGCCAGGACAGGAGCTTGATGAGTGTACGCAGCCAGGAGGGGGCGCTATTAAAGATGACAGCTCACAGCCCAGGCAACAGTGTGGGCAGAGGGGCACATGGGGCCGCAGCGCACGAGGACCCGCCTCCGGTGGCCACCGAAGGTCAGAAAGAGGAGACGCTGAGCAGCACGGGCCACAAGCCGAAGCTCGGACTGTGGTACTGACCGTCCCCCAGGTCACCCTTCAGCTGGGCACCTGCCCGCACCCGCCCGCTGGTGCCCAGCTGTGGGCATTCCGGGTCCAGTCCCCTCTCTGCACAATGAAAACTAACACACAACACGCGGTGCGCTGCGATCCATGAGTGATGCTTCCCGAGCCCTTGCACCCGCGCACGTGGGCGTCCCCCCACGCTCGGCCCTCGGCCCAGAGCTGGGGATCGTCCCTGTTTCTCTCTCTTCTTCCTAAAAATCGCATGAAAAGGCTGAAAGCGGCCCGGCCAGCGCGGCTCGGGCTGAGCGTCGACCTATGAGCCAGGAGGTCCCGGTTCGATTCCCGGTCAGGGCTCAGGCCCGGGTTGCGGGCTCCATCGCCAGTGGAGGGAGGGGGGGCGGGCGTGCAGGAGGCGCCGATCCATGACTCTCTCTCATCATTGATGTTTCTCCCTCTCCCTCTCCCTTCCTCTCTGACATCAACACAAATATGTATATTTTCTAAAAACCTGAAGGCGATCTTTTTCCTTATTTTTCTGCAGACCCAGTCCCCGGAAGAGAAGCTTCAGAGCCAGAGGAGCTCCTTGGGGTCCTGGGGGGAGGCAGCCGCCCATCTCAGGGCCGCCCTGCCTCCCGCCTCGCCCAGCGTGTCCACCGGGACAGCAGACAGAGGTCTGGTGGCCACCGAACAGACAGCGGACAGAGGGAAGAGTAGCCTGAGTGTGAGGAGGGGAGAGGCCGCCACCCGGATGGAGGTACAGGAACTGGGACCCGAACACACCGCGTTCCCTGCTCGGACAGGAAACACGGGGGCCGAGCTCCCGCCCCTTCCATGTGAGGCCCCTGGGTGCGGCCCGGGAAGCCGGGAGCCTGGGCGGCTCTCTCGGAGGACGCGTGAACCCTGGCGGCCGATGCCGGCAGACGGTGTGTGGAGCCTCAGCGATGCCAGCGGGGGGCGGGCAGGGTTTGTGCCGGAGCCACGGGCAGAGGGAGGAGAGGCCGGGCTCCCGTCTGCGTCGTCACCACGCGGCACGGGGGGAGGAGACGCCATCGGAGGGCGCCCGGCCCGCAGTCCTTCCTGCGCAGCTTGCGGGGCCGGGAGGGTGGACCAGCGGGGACCTGGGTCTGCACCGTGAGCAGCTGGGTGCTCCCCTTGGCCCCTCCCTCTGCGTCTCACGCTGCTTCACCCCGGCCCCTTTTTTCTATCCGTCAGGGAGGAAACAGCCTCCTGTGCTTCTCTGGGTCCTTGAGGCGGACGACACCGCCCCTTCAGAACAAGGTAGGAGGGCCCAGCTGGTGTGGCTCAGCAGATAGGGCATCGGCTTGCGGACCGAAGGGTCCCGGGTTCAATCCTGGTCAAGGGCGTGCACCTGGGTTGCAGGCTCAATCCCTGGCCCTGGTCGGGGCGTGTGCAAGAGGCAACCCATCGATGTGTCTCTCACATGGATGTTTCTCTCCCTCTCCCTTCCTCTCTCAAATCAATAAAAATATATTTAAAAAAAACAAGGTAAGAGAGCCAGGACCGGCCGCTGGCCACTCAAGAGTTCAGCTGTGGTTTCACAGCCGAGGCTCAGCCAGCTCCTGGGTCAGATTCCCCCCAGTCCCCGAGGGGAGGGAGGGAACCCTATCCTGTCTCAGTCTCAGGCCCGTGAAAGGTGAGCGAGGCGGCAGATGGCCAGGCCTCCTCAGCGGGACGTTCACAGCTTTTTCCCAGGCGGTGATTTCAGCTGCGGGGGGGGGGGGGGCAGGGGGGCGGGGGGCAGGGGGGCGGTGAGAGAGGGGGGGTGTGCTGAGCCTCCTTCTCCATCTGGCACTTTCCGAGGAGAGAGGAGAGCAGGGAGCACAGAGGCAGGGAACCCACACAGAAGCCGAGCAGACAGGGGCTCGGTCCTGGGGCGGCCTGGGCGTTGGAGTGGAGGCCTGGCCCCTGGCCCCCCGCCCGCGCCTCAGGAGACGGCTCTGTCTGTGCCGACAAGGTTTGTTCTGTTTTAGCTGAAGTTCGATGCGATTTCAGAGAAGCCGGAGAGTTTCGAGGTGACACCCACAGCACAGGCCCATGAGGAACGTGTACGGAGCCATGCGCTGCTCTTTGCTGATGAGCCTCTCGGCTGGCCACCAGCCGGCCACACAGGGGGACGCAGGGCCCCGCGAGGTGTCTCAGACACGGGCTGGCCACGCTCTCACACTACGCTGTTGTGGCCACCGCACCCCTCGGCGGTGTGTCCTGCTGTGTTTTCAGTGGTTTTGCTTGTCCTCGGTTCTTTTTTAAATTTATCTTTATTGTTGAAAGTGTTACAGAGCCCTCCTGTCCCCCACCGACCCCTCCGCCTCCTCCCATCCCTGCCCAGGCCTCACCCGCTATTGCCTGTGTCTGTGGGCGATGCGTCTGTGCGTACAGGTTCTGTGGTTAATATCGTCCTCCCCACCTTCCCTCTGAGGATCGTGAGTCTGCCCCACGTTTCCATGGCCCTCAGTCTATTTTGTTCATCAGATGATTTTGTTCATCAGATTCCACACGGGAGTGCGACCGTGTGGTACTCGCCTCTCTCCGACGGGCTTGTTCCACGTAGCATGATACTCTGCAGGCCCCTCCGGCGTCTCCAAGGGCGGGCGAGCCTGTTTTCACGGCTGTGTGGTATCCACGGTGTCGCTGCACTGCAGCTGTTTAACCCACGCGCCCATGGGTCTTAGCGATGGTGACTCGAGCTGCTGTGGACAGAGGGAGCATAATCCTTTCCGACTGGTGCTTCGGGTTTCTTCGGATACATCCTAGACGTGGGACCACCGGGTCCAATGGTGGTTCCATTTTAAATCTTTTATCTGACACGCAGGGGCTCCTGAGCGGAGGTGACCCGGTATGTCGGCTCAGGGTGTCCTGGCCACACGTGTCCACCTGACTTCGTGCGGGTCCCTCTGGAGGCCCCGTCTCGTGGCATCAGGTGTCCTCATGGCTCAGCTTCCGTGTCTCGGGTTTTGTGATTCATCGTTTGTGTTTGCTGTGTCCTCGCCAAAGGGCAGAAAACACAGGAGGTGTGGACAGGACACGCCCGGCCGCCTCATGAGCGCAAACCAGGTGTTTGTCCCTTCACTGGCCCCATCTCCTGAGTCCATCGGCTCAGCCTCCAACGTCACCTAACGCCCAGCTAGGTATGGGGGGAGGGGGTGGGACCCGGAGGCGGCAGGTCTGGGAGGCCCCGGGAGGTCCCCTCTGCTCGGAGCAGACGGAGCACGCGTGTCCCAGGAAGGATGTGCTTCGTCTCTGGAGGGAGCTGCTGGCGGCGCCTTCCGACAGGACGGGGAGAGCGTGTCCGTGGCAGGTTAATGCGATTCCACTTCTTTTGAAAAGAGTTGCCACACGAGAGACCGGAGATGAGAAAAGAGCTGCATATCCAGGTTCCACATCTGACAAAGGCTCCCCAACTCCTCACTCCCTCCGAGAAGGGCCGCCAGAGGCAGAGAGCTAAGCGCACCCGTGTCCCCCGCCTGTGGCCGCTGGGTGGGCACAGGCGTGGAGCCGTGTGCAGAGCCTGCAGGAGGAGGAGGCTGTTACACACTCTTCTGAGCCGAGAAGGGCTTGGGGCTCAGCGAGGCTTCCACGGGAACACACATCCTGAGACTGGAGCTGGGACCCTGAATCGCAGTCTGCCTACTTCTGGATCCGAGACGGACAGCGCGGCCCCCACCCTCACCCCCTCACCCCCCATTCCAGCGGGTTCCGTGCCCCGGAGGCTGCGCCGCGGGGCCGGACAGAGAGAGAATGTGGCCATTAGCCGCCTCCTCGTCACTCCTTGTCAGAAGCAGCGCGTCCGTCAGGAAAACCAATGCCCCCATGTCTCTCCGGGATGAACCCCAGGAAAACGGCCGGTGCGGAGGCGGCTCCGGGCTGGTGTCGGCAATCTGCGGGCAGTTTCCGAACATTCTGCGTCCAGGAGCCCCGCGTCCCCGCAGCCTTGACAAATGCCCTGATGTTGGGGTGTGAATACCAGCTCCCCACTGGCACCCCGCACAGGCCGGGGAGGAGCTTGTCCGCAGAGAACGTCACCGTCGCTCACCTGCCACCGGAACCTCGTTTGTCATTTTAATCAACTTCTCTGGGGAGGAGGGGGCGTCCCCTGGGCCCCATATCTCGGGCGTGGACGCCTCACGGGCCGTCCAGTGTGGATCAGCGCCAGGCCCAGGCGAGGGCCTCTCCACCCACGTGGGGGGTTGTGAGATGAACAGCCACACGGAGACCAGCAGCCTTTTCCTTGACGATGGGCTGCTTGGGGGGAGGAAATCCTGGCAAGAACATAAACATTTAAACCCAAACATGGGCCCGATCCCCGGAGCTGACAGTGAGGGCACTGGAGTGGCCACGTGACCTGAGAAGGGGCAGGGGTGGCGAGGGCGTCCTTCCTGGGGCTGCCTGGGCCCCATGCCTCCCCGGGGGCTGTGTTCTCCTGGGGGCATTGGGGTGCCAGGAGGATTCGCGGCTCAGGCAGGAGGGTCAGACGCAGAGCCCTGGGTCGGACGGTCGGACGGTTTCCTCCGTGGAAGGCCCGCGGGACCGGCCTCCCTCTGCTGACCATGCGCTGCTTCGGGGGATGAGAGCTTCCTCACGTCACGGAGACACTGGTTAATGCCTCCCTCCTCCTGGGCCTGCGGCCGTGACGTACGACTCACTCCCCCGTGGAAGGAGAACCACTCCCCTAACCTTCGATTCGGCTTGGCCTGCGCCTCACTGTGATGGGCAGAGCCGGGAGCATGGGCCATGGCAGCGCCACGCTGAGCCTGGGGTGCCCGGGGTGTTCCCACCTGCCCCCCCCTTCCAGCCCCTTGGGACCCGCACAGCAGCCCCTCCACCCTCTCGGGAGGGTGTTGAAGACTTGGGGAGCTCCGCCTGGGCCCCGATGCCGCCGTGCCTGTGGGTCCGCTGCCTCCCGCCGCCCACCGTGACCCGAGCAATGATGCCGCCATGCCCGGTTTATGCCACTTGATCTTAGGGTGGTTATTTGATGGCAAGAGTTACAGGATGAAGGGGACAGAGCTCAAGCACGGTGTAGAATGAGCATACATGCCAGTGAGGCGCGGGATTCTGTTCAATTTGCATTTCTTACTGCGGACACTCCTTTGGGAGAGAGATACCAATTTTGGAAACATGGTTGGATTTGGGATCCAATGGACAAAACCAAGTTGATTCCAACGGTCCTTTTTAGTGGCAGGATTTTCCTAACTAGCCAAGTCCCCCTGCCTTTCCCCTCCCTCCCTCCCTTCCTCCCTCTCTTCCTGCAGCCCCTCGGCTCATGTTTTGTTTCGCAAACACAGAGTGACGGCCAGCGGGGCCGTGTGTTGGAGTGGAGCCCCTGGGGCACTCATGTCTCCCCGTGCCGACCTGGGTGCGTGGCTGGGCGAAGTGGACCAGCCAGCGCTCACCGCCCGTCTCGGTACAACGTGCCCGTGACCGGGACCGAGGAGGAAGCGTCTGAAACCCGCGATTTCATGCCGCGCACGACCTCCCCGGGCTCAGTGATCCCGGCCCCCCGCGTTTTGCTGAAACTGCACCGAGACAGGTTCAGAGAGAGGCCTGAGCCAGGAGAAGCCGTGAGGGGAGGAACTCAGCTCATAACCAGACTGGCCACTTCGGAGCCGGTTCCGCCCTTCCCCACCCAGAGGCGGCGGGAGGTTCTGTGCGGAGGCCGCGCGTCCAGGGCCTGAGCCCGTGACCGCCAGGCCCGCCGTCGGAGTCTCTCCACGGTCAGGCTGCAGGCTGTCGGGATGGTTCCGCTCCTCTGACGGGCACACTCACCTGTCCAGCTCCCTCACTCGTCCACACGCCGGGCACCTCTCCCGCCCGCGCACCAGCGCCCTGTTCACTCTGCCGCCACCAGCATGTCTGACGCTGCGGGCGGCTCCTCCCGCGGTGCCCACCACGCACGTCCGTGTCAGCAGACCCCACGGGAGGCCGGCCACGCTCTTCCCGTCAGCGCGCGCCCCTCCCCACAGACGTGAAGCAGCGGCATGGAGCTCAGGCTTGAACAGGAGCCTCTGGGTTCACGGAAATGGCTGGACTGTTCTTTTTTTCTGATACGTTTCATTGATTTCAGAGAGGAAGGGCGAGGGCGAGAGAAACATCAGTGATGAGAGAGGATCACGGATCGGCTGCCTCCTGCCCGCCCCCACTGGGGATCGAGCCCACAACCCGGGCCTGTGCCCTGAGTGGGAGTCGAACCGTGACCTCCTGGTTCACAGGTCCACGCTCACCCACTGAGCCCCGCCGGCCGGGCTGAATCTCAGGTACTGAGGACACGGCTGCCCCGGTGGCGACCCAGAGTGCCCGAGCCCAGGGGTGGGGTGCCTTTGGACCCCCCTCTGTGGCGCCATAACTGCCCTCGGGGGTGACGCTCCCTGGGTGTTGGCGGCTCTCCCTGCGCATGTGGCCGCACTGAGCTGGCATTGAGCCTGAGAAGGTGCAGCCCCGCCTGGGGGCCCTCAATCCCTGGGAGCCCTCCTGCCCTGGGGGTCCTCCCGCCCTGGGAGCAGCCTCCATGAGCTGGCCCATCAGCGGCCCAGCCTGGTGGGGACGGGGAGGGGAGGGCCCACAGCCATGAGGCAGGGAACGCGGGGTCCGGGCCCAGGAGGCGCTCTGTCTCGGGGAAGGGAGCCTGCGTGGACTGCTGGGTCCCCCCAACCCAAGTTCATAGGCCCCGTGGGGTGCTTTCCTCCCCCGCCTCAGGCCATGGAAGAGCCTCTCTGTCCAGGCACCGTGGAGACTCAGATGGCCGAGGAGGGATCAGAGCCGCCTAGGCCGGTGGACCAGCTGTTCTAGAAAACTCTAGGGATTTCTGGAAGCGCCTCCCTGCTGCTTGTTGCTGGGAGGGTGACTCAGAGGTTCTTCGGGTGAAGACCAGGCACTTAGGATGATGTGTGGACAGTTTTACAACCCCCCCCCCCCGCCACACCCATGCCTCCTATACCACAGCTGTTTGCAGGGGAGTCCCCGCTTTTCATTTCTCGAAAGCTAATGGGTGTGTGTGAGTCCAAACACTTTCCCAAGCGCCCTCCCTCGGGCGGGGCGGGGTGTGAGGGAGAAAGCGCTGGGCTAGGACCGCCATGTGTTTCGAATTAAGCAGCCTCCTGAATGCAGTCACTCCCCTCCCCTCGCCATTCGCCATTCGAGCCCCACAAAGGAGGTGAGAACTCGAACAGCATGTGGGTGAGCGGCCCATTAAGCTCACACAGGCCTGGGGGTGCAGGGGGTCCTGCACAGGCTTGGGGTGCACAGGGGCTGGGGGGGAGGTGGTGACCTGGTGGGAGGCGCCCTGCCCTGCAGTTGGGAGGCCTCCTCCAGCCCAGGTCCCTGGCAGCCCCCTCCTCCCCTCCCCCCATGTCAGCAGCTCCCAGCACCAATGTGCCGATGTGCCGACTGGTTTACAAGCTGCGTCAGGAATTTAGTGCCTTCAGGCAACTTCAACACCTTCCTTCTCATTTTTTATGCTCCCTCCACCCCCCACTTTATGGCCATTACAGCCGCAGAAGGTGATGCAGATCAGGGAGAGAACTGAACGCTCTTCGGGTGTGGGGTGTGGGTGCGGTGTGGGTATGGATGCGGGGTGCGGGGGGGGGGGGGAAAGGAGGGAGGAAGATGGGAGGTGGGAGGTGGGGGATGGGAGGTAGGCGGTGGGAGGGTCCCTGTGCCCAGCAGCCCCCAGGCTCAGCCCGCCTCTGCCATGGGATGCGTGTCCCTCCCACCTCCGCTGCTCTCTTAGCAAACACCTCGCTGGGCTAGAGCACCGTCGACGGGGAAATATTGGTGGAAAGCGCGCCCTGTGAGAGTGTCCCCGCAGCGTCTGACCTGTGGAGTCTGAAATCCTTGTTTACAAGAACAGGGGTGTGGCCGTAGCCAAGCCCCGGGGACCGGCCCAGGCAGGCTGACCTGAGCCACCTGACTACCAGGAGCTCTGGGGGGCGGTTGGGGAGGAGGGGCCGAGCAGCGGGTGCTGGGGGGGGCGCTGTGAGCTCAGCGTGGGGTCTACCCTGGGATCTGCCACTCCCCGAGCCCTGCCCCATGGCACAGGCTGTGGGGGATACGGGTGGCTTCAGTGGAGACACTGTGCTGGGCTGTGCTGCTGGTCGGGGCAGGAGAGGGGACGGGACTCAGCGCAGTCTGGGGCCCTCCGGACAGGTGCACGCCTGGGAGCAAAGATGCCCAGTTGGGCCCGGCCTGGCTCAGGGGTTGAGTGTTGACCTATGAACCAGGAGGTCAGGGTTCGATTCCCGTCGGGGCACAGGCCCAGGTGGCAGGCTGGATCCCCAGTGCGGGGCGTGCAGGAGGCAGCCGATCCCTGATTCCCTCTCGTCATGGATGTTTCTCTCCCTTCCTCTCTGACATCAGTAAAAATACATTTTTTAAAAACAGCTTGAGTGTGCTTTTGCGTATCTCCAGCCCCGTGAGCTACAGGTTCTCCAGGGGCAGAGGTAGCAGGGAAATTTCTGGATCTCCATCAGCTGTGTGACGGCGAGAGGACTAACTTATGCTTCCCGGGGATCGCGGGAGGTCCCGCCGCCCTGTCACACGGACACTAACGGTGTCACCATGTCCCGTCTCCTGGGTGAGATGGGAGCGGCCCCGGGTTCTGAGGAGCGTTCTCACGGTGACCGACGAGGCTGAGCCCTTGGCACGGGGTTACGCATCCTGTGCGTTCACTTCCTGTGACATGGCTGGTCTCCTGCCTGTTTCCTGACGTGTTGTCATTTGCCCATCAATTCCTAGAAACTGGAAAGATACGTTTGGGTAGGGAGCCTCTCGGGTTGTCCGTCCTGATCGCTTTCTCCCGGGGACGGCTTGTCTTACCTGCGTGTTGATTGCGTTTCCTAATTTTAATCTAGTGAAACGCGTTCCATCCCTTTGAGGGTGTCGTATCCTGAAGGTGTTCTACACGTTTCAGCTTGTGTGTCCTTCCCGTTGGAGGTTCTGTCCGTCTGGGCCTGGCTGTCCATGTGTCTGAGGGAGGGTCATAACCTCACGTATTTTCATAGAAACAACCAACTGGCCCAACGGTGTTAGTTGAATGCGCCGTCATGTCCCCATCTCCGTCAAGGCCGCCGCTGTCACACGTCACTCTCTGCGTGAGTGTGAGAACCATTCTGAGGCCCCTCACTGTTCTCCGCGAAGGACACGAAAGGTCGTGCACTTACGGCCCCAGCACAGGGGAGCGGTTGGTCAGGACTAGGATATCCCCTCTGTTTCTCCCTAGACAGAGGCGGCCTGGCTCCTGCTGCCACCCAGGGTCCTCACAGCGGCTCCCGGTCCCTTGTGCAGACCATCCTGACGTGCGTGTGTCTCACCCGTCCTCTCAGCTGGAACGTAAGTTCGCACTAAAGAATTCCAGTCCCACCAACAAGAGAACAATAGAGACCAGAGCCAGCATCTCGCTGAGCAGGGTGCCCATTTACGGGTTTCATTAATTCATCTAAAACGAGCTCATTCCCTTGGCATCTGCGGGCGGAGCAGCAGGAGCCGGGATTAGACACGGAGGAGGGAGGAGGAGGGAGGAGAAGGGAGGAGGAGGGAGGCCACGCCCTCACTGGCTGCACTGGCTCTGCGGTCAGAAGAAGGACCCGAATCGTCCATTCAGTCGTGGGGCGTCTCCTGTGCAGCTCCGACTCAGCAAATAGAGCAGCTCTTCCTTCCAGAACCCCTCCCGGCACCCACACGGCCCCTCCCGCACCCACACGGCCCCTGCTGGCACCCACACGGCCCTTCCCGCACCCACATGGCCCCTCCCGCACCCACATGGCCCCTCCCGCACCCACACCACCCCTCCCGGCACCCACATGGCCCCTCCCGCCCCCACACGGCCCATCCAGGTACCCACCCCACCCCTCCCGGCACCCACACGGCCCCTCCTGCACCCACACAGCCCCTCCCGGCACCCACAGGCAGATCTTCTGAATCTGCAGCACCCACACCACCAGGCGCATGGCCCCCGCGATGGCACAGTTGTGAGCGCAGTGGCTTCCTCGAGGGCCCTCTTCCCTCAGCTCATGAGCCCATCCTGCTCGTCCTTTTACCCAGAAGCCCGCGGGTGAACATCCCATCGAGTCCACGGGCGATGAATCCAGGAGGACGTCCTGGTCTGACCCCCAAAGGCCTCCCGATGGCTCTCAGCACAGGTCCTGGGGCAGGCACACTTGCTCCATGTCGGTCATGTCCTCGGAGCGGCCCGTGGAGCGGCCCGTAGAGCGGCCAGTGTCCCCTCTACCCCAAGGCTCCGTGGGCGCCCACGTCCACTCCGGATCTCATTCAGGCTCTCGTTCCTGGTCTGGCTTCTGGTGGAGGACACTCCCCGATGCCAACAGCATCACTGACCGGATCTGTTCCCGCAGACGACGGCCGGGCTGCCCTGGTGCCCAGCGTCTGCAGAGAAGTGGGCGGGACTTTTAATCTGAATATTGAGTTCACTCTGTGATCACATCACCTGTCTGAGCCTCGGTTCTTAATTGTAAGTCAGGGATAATGACAGATAACTGTATTGGTCAGGGTTCTCCAGAGAAACAGAGACAGGATAGATAGATAGATAGATAGATAGATAGATAGATAGATAGATAGATAGATGATAGATAGATAGACAGGTGATAGATGATAGATAGGTGATGGATAGACAGATGAGGATTAAAATAAAGTGCTCCCTTGAAACCCTGGGAGGACATATACATCCCTTCGGCTGTGCAGCGGTTTTCTGTGCTTACATCCGAGGAACTGTAGGCGGGGGGGGGGGCGGGGGGAGGTGGTGGTGGTTCATGACCTCACAGCATCACCGGGAAAGGCTGTAGAGCGTGTCGCCTCTGGGACCCACCGCAGGCGTTCTGGTCTGTGCTCGCGGAAGGAGGACCGCCTCCTTGACAGGAACCTGGGACACACGTCCTCCCTGCGTCCGGTCCCTCCTCCACGCCAACAGCTGGCGTCACCGTGTCCAGGCTCTGCTGCGACTTCGGCTAAAAATTGCAGGAGCACATCTGTGGTGAGTCAGAACGAGAGGCCACGCGCCCCGTTCCTTCCCCGCACCTCGCGCTGCCGCCGTCAGGTAAGGAACATGGCTGCTACCGTCGCCTGGGCCGCCAGCGAGCGGCTGCCGGAGCCCAGCAACGGCCCGAGGGAAATGGACGGTAATTTTGTTGAGTGTCGCTTGGCTGCCATTAGCCGTGTTCTCCGCTGTGCGTGAGGGGCATGTCCATGAACCCGCGGCCGGGCGCACAGGAGCGCCTAGTGGTGTGCTTGGCTGTCCAGCCTTTCCTGGGTTTGGCTGTATGGCTTTGGGAAGAATTATAGGGTTTTTAATGTCAGCGAAAGGAAATGTTTCTCGCTTCCACTGTACCATTTATGTGACCAGAGGCCCGGTGCACGAAAACTCATGCACTGGGGGGGGGGGGTCCCTCAGCCCGGCCTGTGCCCTCGCAGTTCAGGACCCCATCGGACTTTCATTTCACTCTCACTGCGCTCTAGTCTCTGGACTGATGGGCAGCTCAAGTATTAACCGGGGAGCAGGCGGGCTGGGCGGGGAGATGGGCCGGCCCCGCCCCCAGATCTGGCTGCCGACCTCCTCGAATTACCCCCGTGTTTGAACTCTCCGCCAACTACCCAGACTCCTCAGGCCCATCAGCCAGGCACCGCCCAGATGGCTTTGGTTTAGAGCACGCCATTCATCAGACCGTTTGTTATGGTTAAACTATTTGATGTCCAAGAAGCCACATGACCCTTTCTCTGTGTGCTTTTCCTGGCATAAGAAATCAATTTGCCCATTTCAAACAACACTGGGGCCTAAGGGGCCGTGAACTAGGGCTGTGTCCGTGAACCAGGGGCAACGATGGACCTGGAAAAGCATCTTCCATCCCTGGGCTCCTGGGGGATTGGGGCGAGGGCGGCGTCTCCCCAGGGCGCTGCTGTGGGCACACCTTCCTCCTCAGCCCGCCCCCACTCACCTGAGGGTCCAGGTAAAAAGCCAGCTGGGCCCAGCCGGCATGGCTCAGTGGTTGAGCGTCGACCTATGAACCAAGAGGTCACAGTTCAATTCCTGGTCAAGGGCACGTGCCTGGGCTGCAGGCTCGATCCCCAGTAGGGGGCGTGCAGGAGGCAGCAGAGCAATGATTCTCATCATTGATGTTTTTATATCTTGCTCCCTCTCCCTTCCTCTCTGAAATCGATAAAAATATTTTAAAAAAAAGAATTGAACCATGACCTTCTGGTTCATAGGTCAGCGCTCAACCAATGGGCCACGCTGGCCAGGCCAGAAAATCTTATTGAGGTTTCAATCCACCTGCCCATGCCTCACCCTGTCAAGAAAAGAAAAACAACCGATTCTATAGATTCTCTCCTCATTCTCTCTTCTCTGTTTGCGACCATCTCCTCGTGGGCACGTTAGAGCGACCTTAAGGGCGTCACGACTCTCGGAATAATGGCTGGCTGGCGTGGAAAAGTCCCTTCTTTTCTACAATGAACGCGTTTCGTATCGAGAAGGCGTACGCTCCTTCCTCAGCATAGAACGAGGGCTCCGCGTGGGGGTCATTTTAATGTTGAGTGAAAATGTCACCCGCCAGGATTATCATCGACTGAACTGAGATGTGAAAACGAGGCACCTCCGTGCTGGTCTGTTTTCCTGATTCTGTCATTTTGTACTAATTCATCCTGTCACCAGGGTGAGTCCGGACAGAAAAGTGTTGTTAACGTAGTCATTTGACATGTTAACCATCCTGTTAGGGATGTTACGAGTGTGACATCACACTGGGTTTCAGTGCTTCTCCCAACCCTGTTCACAGGCCGATCACTGCGTGGGAGGCTCTCCTATGGCAGCGGTTCTCAACCTTCCTGACGCCGCGACCCTTCAATACAGCTCCTCATGTTGTGACCCAACCATAAAATTATTTTCGTTGCTACTTCATCACTGTAATGTTGCTACTGTTGTGAATCGTCATGTAAATATCTGATTTGCAGGGTGTATTTTCATTGTTACAAATTGAACATAATTAAAGCATAGTCATTAATCACAAAAACAATATGTAATTATATATGTGTTTTCCGATGGTCTTAGGTGACCCCTTTTTAAAGGGTCGTTCGACCCCCAAAGGGGTCGCGACCCACAGGTTGAGAACCGCTGTCCATCCGACCCAGGAGGGAAGTGGAATGAACGAACGTTAACCAAATGCCGGTCTGTTCCTGACGTGTTGCTGAAACCCCTCCTGCACCGATGCCCGAGTGCAGCCGCACACAGGCCCCTGTGCCCGTGACGTTGGCAGCACCAGCACCCTCAGAGGCGGCCTCACCTCGCGGTGGCTGAGCGGTCCCCCCAGTCCCTTTTCAGATGCGCACCTCCCGCCCTCACAGCCTTTGGGGTGCCCCGCGTGTAATGAATAGAGGCTTATTGGGTTAGAATGAACAATTATTTCCTGATGAACCTCTTAGGCAGAGACGCCTGCAAAGACTTAGACACCACACGGGACACACCCCGACATGTGTTAAAATCGGGATACAGACAGCTCCCTGAGGCTGGCCCGGGAGAAAGACAGGGACTCGGAGATGAGGGAGGAGAAAGGGGGAACAGATGGCGGAAGAGAGAATTCTAAAGACACGAAGTGGAGGGTCTCGGAGAAGAGAGGAGAGGAGACGGGCAGACGGGGAGTCTGGGGTGTGCGGGTGGGAGGCGCCTCCCGGGGCTGAGAATGTAATCCTCTGACCCAACGCCCTTCCCCACCCTCAAAGGCCTCCTCTCCTCTGGCTTTCGGAGACGCTTACGACGGGAGCGAGCGGAGCCGCCCCAGGGAGAAGACGGGTTTCTGTCTGTCACGTCAGGGACCAGAAATCTGAGCACCGAGAGGCCCCAGGTCAGAAGTTCACCGTCTCCAGCCGCTCGGCCTCCCGTGAGGACACACACCTCCGCCACCCCGACCACCCGTCACCGCAGGCGGAGCCCGTCCGAGAACGCCCGGCCAGGCAGGGGAATGGCCTCGCCCCCACATCTGTCTGTGATGCTTAACGAGCTGACAGCCCGATTACCAGAGACGAAGGGCCGGCCCACCGGTGACTCAACACAAACAAGCCGTCACCCGCTGTCAGGACCCGGGGAGGGTCCCCCACCCCCAACGCTAATGCATCTCCCCCTCGACACGGAGGCACCCAGACATAGCCGCCCTATGGGCCTCACCCCCAACAAGCATCTGCTGTTTTCAGAGAAGGGGGGAGGGCTGACTTGGCTCCCAGGTGAGTTGTGGGAAACGACTCATTCCAGGGAGTGTCTGCCAGGCCCCCAACCAGGCCTCGCGGCTCAGTCCTGGCGGGCTCTGCTGCACCCGGTACTCCCGGCGGCGACGGGGTCTTTGCAGACAAGGGTTAGGCGCTCAGGAAAGTAGACCCGGCCGTGGCCAGGTGGAGCAGCAGCCCCTCCGGGGAGGAACACATTTTTAAAAAATATATATATTTTTATGGATTTCAGAGAGGAAGGGAGAAAGAGATAGAAACACCAACAATGAGAGAGAATCATGGATCGGCTGACTCCCGCACGCCCCCCACTGGGGATGGAGCCTGCAACCCGAGCATGGGCCCTGGCCTGGAATCGAACCCTGACCTCCTGGTTCAGAGGTTGATGCTCAACCACTGAGCCACGCCGGCCGGGCCAGGAACGCATTTTTAAAGTGTTTGCTGAGATGTAAGGCTAGTTCATCCATGATTTAAGGCTGAACTTCCTTTAGAATTTGGGTGGGTCTCTCAGCGGGTTGGACGCCAAGACAGAAGGGGCCTGGCTGTTGGGTTTCCTGCTCATGAAAGTCTCCAAGGGGACAGACATTTCCCTTGTCATCTGAGCCCTGGCCCCGCCCTCTCGGCCCCCCGGTCCCGCCCCCACAGCCCTCCACGGGGCAGCAGCGCCTGCCATCCCAGATGCCACCGTTTGCTCAGGTGGCACAACAGCCGAGACGGACGAGAGGAAGTCGCCTCTGACGAGCCTGTGAGCAGACGGAGTCGTCGTCCGGGAGTGAAACGCAGCGGCTGGACCTGCCGCCAGGGGCCCCGGCCTGGCTCCCAGCCTCCGGCCGATGGACGGCGTCCCCGTCAGGAGCCCTCGCCTGATGGGACCACTCTGCCTCCCAAGGCAGGGGTGTCCTCTGCTCAAAGGTAATGAAGAGCAAACATGGAATTGAGTTCAATTCGGCCGGACGGGACCCTGACGGCCCTCCCCCGCCCCACAGCCACGGTTCCTCCCGGTGCTGCTCCAGGAGTCCAGCCCACGGGGTGAGGGGGGATGGGGGTGAGGGGGGACGGGAGGGAGGGGGGCACACGGCCCTTGGCTCGCCAGGGCTGATGAATACGTCTGCACTTTTGACTCCACTGAATGTTTGCTTTGCATCTGTCCAGGTATTTGGAGAAGATAAGGACGAAATGACAGCTTAAAAGGTGTTTCGGTATTTCGTCGGCACAGGCGCAAACACAGCCGCTCCCAGCCACCGGACGTGTCCTCCCGGGGCAGGCGCCCGCGAGGGGTTCCATTTCTGAGCGAGTCCTGCCGCCACGGGATCTGCTCGAATGTTGTATTAAATTAGGGCTGGATTCTGGCGTGAGAGACGTGAGCAATGTCCAGAGGCCCGCAGCCCGCGGCCTGTCAATCAAGGACCGGGCGATGAAGTGTCGCCTCGCGGTGAAGGTCGGACACCTGCCCCTGCAGCTCCCGGTGCCGGCTTCAACCCTGACACCCTGCGTGCAGGTGTCCTGCGTTCACAGGCGGTCACGTGACACGGGGGCTTGGCCGGCATGTGTGTCTCCATCAGAGCCACCTGGTCCTGAGTGAGACCCACCCACAGCAGGTACAGGCCCGGGCACCAGTGGGAATTGATTAGGAATGAAAAGAGAATGAGCCCGGCCAGTGCGGCTCAGTGGTTGAGCATTGACCTAGGAACCAGGAGGTCAGGGTGCGATTCCCAGTCAGGGCACAGGCTTGGGTTGCAGGCTCCATCCCCCGTGGGGGGCGTGCAGGAGGCAGCCGATCCATGATTCTCTCTCATCACTGATGTTTCTGTCTCTCTCTCCCTCTCCCTTCCTCTCTGAAATCAATAAAAATATATTTTAAAAGAAGAAGAAAGAGAGGCGGCTCTCCCCGCCTTCATTTCGATGTGGCAGGGACGGAAGAAGGTGGTTACTCACCAGGGTTTCGTGGCAGCAGGGGCAGCAGGAGAACTGGACCCCGGCCTCCCGCGGCCCCTGCTCCCCCAGTTCTCCAGGGAGCAGCCGCGTGCGCACCCGACAGACAGCTCAGGTCTGGGTGTGGAGTGGACGCCGCCTTAGCCTCACAGGAAACGTACAGTGAGCAAAGCCGTGCCTGGGGGGGGCGGGCATCGCTCCCTCCGGCCTTCCTGTCCACCTCTTAGCCCTCGGGTCACGTGACCAGACAGCAGCGTCAGAAGAGTGAAGAGGGTGTGAGTGGAGATTGTAAGTGAGGAAACGCATGAAAATCCCAAACCCCCAGAATATCCCAGTTCCATTTTTCATGCCATCAAACCATTGGCTTGTACAAGTGTGCATCAGGGAACCGAAATAATTGGACCCAAAATGTTTATGTATTCATTCTGGTGTCAAGACAGGACCAGGGGACAAGGAGAGGGCCAGTGCACGCGATCCAGAGTTCCCGGGGGCGGGGGGGACAGGCCACCTGGCCAGGCCCTGTCGCTCCCCCGTCTCTAACGCACAGCACACGCCCGCGGCTCCAGGCCCCACTCCCACGTGTGAAGGTCGAGCCGCCCCCTCCCTGCTCCACGGCAGTGGCTGAAACCAGCAGCCCCTCCCGCCTCCCGGCTCCCCGGAGAGACTGTCTTCCAGCCCATTGTCCGGGGCTGGCACTTATTAACCCAGGTGAGTGGGAACAGGGGCTGCATCGATGCCATCGACCGGCCGCCCCATGCCCTCCCGCGCTGGTCGATGCGCCTGCGGCCAGGCCCGGCCCCAGCGACGCCTGTTCCGGCCGGTGCGTGCTGCCTGTGCTTGTCCAACTCAGGCAGGGCGGTCACCAGGTGCCCCCACCTCAGGGCGGGCGCACGTGCCCGCGTGCCTGGCAGGCCCAGGCCCAGAGACGCCCGCAGACACAGCCGCTGAGCCGCAGGGCGGGCTGCCATTTGTCTTCCAGTGACCGGGCGCTGAGTCCACGGTTCCCTTTGTGCCGGCGACGGCACGTGTGGGCATCAGGGTGGCAGGACGCGGGCCCAGTCACCCCGTGGAGCGCCCGTCCCTGTGTGGCCGCGGTAGTTGGTCCAGGTGGTCAGCTCTGCCACCAGGCGACTTTAACTAAAGGAGGTTTTTCTTCATCGCCTGAGCGGCTGCATCCAACCCCCTGGAGTGCGGCTCCCACAGGGGCCCTCGGGGAGCGCCGACCCCAGGCACCGACCTCCAGGTCCCCCACGTGTCTGCTGCCCGAGGCCCCCGGGTTTCATCAAGGCTGTTCCCAGTGGGTTCCCTGCGGCTCCTCTGGGGGCGCTGGGCCCCAGGATGGGTGGGAAACGGGAGAATTGCCTACGCGAGAGCACATGACATTAGCCGGATGGATGGTGCCGCCCTGGCGCCATCAGCGGGAAGAGCTCCCGCTCCTCATCATGACATCACCGGCTTCGGTTGTGTCGGGCGGAGCTGGGAGAGCCGATCTGGGAAGTGTTCCATCCCCAACCACTTCTGCTGCTGCCCGCCGACCGCAGCGCCCCTCAGACCGCCCCCCTGCCCCTGCCTGCACGCGTGAGCGCACACTGTCTCCTGAGAGCCACACACATGTGCCCACGTCATGCACATGGATGTGGATGTATGCGCAGCACCTGACCCGCTGGGAGGGGGCGATGCGTGTCTCGCATCTGAGAGACTCGGCCGGGATGGACGTCCCCAGGGCGGGCGGTCGGATGGCTTCAGTCCCGAGACCCAGCCTGACGCGCCAGGAGGAACGCGTGCAGGACAGCGGCGGCCTCGGCGGCGCTTGGTGGCGAGTGTGCGGGACACGGTCCACGGGCCGGGACCCCCGTCAACACGCAGGACGGGGGCGCCCTCCCGGGCTTCTCCCGGGACATGAACTGTCTGAAATGAAGCCCAGCAGCTCGGTGGGAAGCGCTGTGCGCGGTGGTGCCCACAGCTCCCAGGCAGCTGATCCCGTGACGTCTCCGCGGGCAGCTGGCTCCTGTCGTCATGTTTCTGGTGCAGCGTCTGGACGGGGCCTGAGCTCTGGACGGAGGATCACGTGGAGGTGCTGGGCTCACGCCTCCCCCTGAGGACGCCTTGGGGACCCGCTGCCTCTTGGGCTCAGAGGTGCGACGGGCGCCTCCTGGGGGGAGGGCATCTGCTGTGAGTCCATCCCCCACCTGCTCGGTGCGGGAAGCCTGCGGCTCGCTGGTGCCGGGGATCCCAGGAGCAGACCAGGTCCTCCCCGGTGAGTCCTCCTCCTGACCCAGGCGGCTGGGCCCACGCCGCAGCAGGAGCTGTAGGAATATTTCCATCTGAAAGGTGTCTGTCACTCACCTTAAAACTGAGGTGAAGAAATAGTAGGCATTTGCTTCCCAATGACCCAAACAGAGTGGAGCTGTATGTTATTAGATCCGGCAGGCGCCAGGAGCCCGCGTCGGGAAGGACGGAGTGGGCGGCGGGTCCAATCGTCCGTGCGGGCGGGTCGCCGTGTCCAGTGTCTCAGCTTCGGGCCTCGATGGCGCCTGTCTGTCCACGAGACGCGGACGGGAGGGCGATATGTTTGTCTCCCGTGTGCGAGTGGGAAAGCAGCTCGCAGACCCACCGAGTGTGGCGAGGCCCTTTGTTCTCCGCGTGGCTCTCGCAGACCAGTCCCCGCGCGCGGCGGCCACGGACGCTGTCCCCGGAGGCGGCTGGGGCTGTGGAGACTTCGGACCCTGATGACTGATGACGGGCGTGGGGGGGCTGGAGGGGGCGCCTGTTCTCTGGGGTCGCTGGGCTCCCGGGAAGCGCTGTGCCCCTGGAAAAGGGGGTGCTTGGGGCACAGCTGACAGACGTGAGGAGAGATTAATTATGTGCCACACCCCCCCCCCACACACACACCCTCCGGGACAGGTTCTCCCGTCGGACCTCAGAGGCCATGACGAGCGAGCCCCCCCCCGCTCCCCGCCCCCGACAGAGCGGGACTCCGACCCCTCCTCCCCGGACCGCGATGGCTCTGCCGCAGCAGCTGCCGGCTCTGCCTAATGAATTATTTACGCCGAGGCAGGCGCGTCGTTAGCACCCGATGAATATGATATTCGGATCAGAAACACTCTGCGTCTCAGCCGTCCTCAAGCGGGGAGCTGTCACTCGGGCCTGCGCGCCAGACGGGGGCTGCCAAGAGGCCCCCCGACATCTGTTCAGACAAAGAGAACAGATTCTCGGCCGCGTGGACACGGGTGTGCTGCCGCCGCCCGCGAGGAAGCGCGGTGATGTCTCCCCAAATCCCGGCCCTGCAGCCGCACGGAAGGAAGGACGGGTGGTGAGTGAGCGGCCGTCGCTGCTGGGCGCAGCCTGCACACGCGGCGGGGACCCAGCGGCAGCTCTTCGCCCTGGGGACGGGGTCACGGGGTTGCTTTCCTCCTGCAGGGGCCTGTGAGTTATTCTCCACGACCCAGGGGCTGCCTGACACCAAATGCCGCCTCCACGTGCAGGGAAACGGAAATGCGTGACGGATGGCTCAGGTGGCTCTGGAATAGTGGGGTTCCCCCCCAGTCCCTTCCCTCTCCCACCCCCGGCAGGCAGCTCGCTGGGTGCTGGGCCTCCAGGTGTCGGGGCGCTTCCCATGCACGTGGGACCGAGATGTTCACCTGCTTACCTGGGCCCCTTTCAATCCGAAGCGGAGCGGCCATTGCCGGGAAGTGCAGGTACTGCCCCCCTCTGGTGACGGCAAGTGATACGCCTGCAGGAACGGGATCATTGAGATTCCAATTGATTATTCTTAAATTGATTTTAGAGAGAGAGGAAGGGGAGAGAGAGAGAGCATCGATTTGTTGTTACACTTATTTACGCATTCTTTTTTTTTTTATTGATTTCAGAGAGGAAGGGAGATGGAGAGAGAGAAACATCAATGATCAGAGATAATCATCATTGATCAGCTGCCTCCTGCACGCCCCCCACTGGGGATCAAGCCTGCAACCTGGGCCTGTGCCCTGACCGGGAAACGTACTGTGACCTCCGGGTTCATAGGTTGACGCTCACCCACTGAGCCAGATGCATTCACTTTTCATTCTTGGATGCACCCTGACCGGGAATTGAACCCGCAACCTTGGTGCATCGGGAAGGCACTACCACCCACTGGGCCGCGCTGCCCGGCCAGGGCCAGTTACCTACGGGTCAGGAATGAAAGACCCAGATGGTGGTTTTGGGTTCAGGTCATGGGACCCTGTTGGCTCTGGCCCATGTCCTGACCAGGTGGACCCCGTCTCTTGTCTGTGAGTGGGGGTCTCAGACGAGAGCACGGGGACCTTCCCCCGGAAATGCTGCTGAGCTTTGGGGAAACTCCTGGGATCCAGGCTGCGTCACGTGAGGTGAGGACAGGCCGCCTCGACGGCGTGCTTCACTCAGAGCCACGAGACACGCCTCTCACATCTGCAGCCACGGCCTGGTCTCAGGCCGCGGGGTGCAGCTGTGAGGCCGCGGGGTGCCCAGCTAAATGAGAATTTCAGACACACAAAAAGGGAAACTTGTTTTAAACAGAATTACCTCCCAGGACCCATCTGGGAAATGTCTGTGGGCACCGTATTTGCCGTAAATCGGCCGTACAAGTGCGTCCGTCCACGGCTCGGGGTGGCCGCCTTTCCCGGGAGCAGGCGAGCCGGGGCAGCCTTCCCTCTCCGCCCAGTGAGCCCCGCTCGCCCCCGCGCCTCCGCCCTCTGCCCTCCCCCCTTCGCGGACCCGCTTTGTTGTTGGAATTACAGGCGTGGCACCTCTTTCAGGAACCTTCTCTCTCTGGACAGGAGACAGCTTGTGGCGCCATGGTCAGTCCACCGAGTGGAAAGCAGTGGCTTTCACCGCGAGCGGGACCAGGACGGCGGTGGCGAACTCTGCAGGCGTCTCCCTCCCGCGGCCTGGCAGCCCCGCGGGCGCGTGAAGAACCCCCTGGCAGGTGGGCGGTGTCCCTGAGGCCTGCGGCAGGCACGGGAGGGAAGAGGTCATCGAGGGGGACGGAGTGAGGCCCTCCTGACCCGCTCCCGGGGTGCTCAGGGGCCTCGCTTCCCATGTCAGCACAGGAGCATCGTCCACTCAGCACACTCCTGAGACCACAACCCAAATGCCGGCTCTGAGGGCAAGCGTTGGTCCCAGGACGGGCGATGACCGTGTGGGCACGACTGCTACCGGACCCCAGGCGCCCGGCACAGCCGGCCACTCTCTGCGAAGGCAGGGCAGCCGGACAGGCGGATGGCAGAGAGGGAGAGACAGCCACCAAGAATTTCAGTCAGCCCAGCTGGCGGGGCCCAGTGGCTGAGCGGCAACCTAGGAAGCAGGAGGTCACGGCTGGATTCCCTGTCAGGGCACACACCTGGGTTGTGGGCTCAATCCCTGGAGGGTGGGGGGGAGTTGGGGGGCGTGGCCAGGGCGTGCAGGAGGCAGCCAGTGATTCTCTCTCATCATTGATGTTTCTCTCTCCCTCTCCCTTCCTCTCTGAAATCAAGAAAAATGTATTTTTTAAATAATTTCACGTACTCGCGATATCATCAATTCTCAGAAAAATGCGTGTTACCACCTGAAAGAGGTGATGTTCTGGAGCGACCCGGCCCTGCACCCCCTGCCTGCGAGCATCCGGGATGCGAGGGTTTGGGGCCGCGAGTGCGCCCATTCTCCGGATTGGCAGCAACGCTGACTAACAAGTCCTTTTCTCCACTGTCAGCTCCCGCTCAGGCACTTCTTTCCGTCTGTGTGCGGGTGACGGGCTCTTACCCGGTTTGGCAGGAAGAAAAGCCACAAAGCCTGGAGGACTGCCTGGAAGAGGGGGTGTCCCAGTGCCTGCTGGGAGCGTCCAGCCCCAGGCCCTCCCCCTGCAGGACCCGGTCGGATCCATGGACTGCTTCTCCCAGCACAGCCGTGTGTGTCTCAGACCAGGGCAGCCTGTGACACAGGCCGGCGGCCAGCTCCACGTCAGAAAGGGACTGGGGCCGTAACTGGCTACTCGCCGCCCTGACCTGAGTCGGGGTCTCTGGCGAGTGTTGCTAAGACCCGCCCTTGCCACCCGGACCGGGGCTGTTTATCCGGCGGCCTCTCTGCGGACGCGTCTCTCCTCCAGCACGATGTGTGCTGGCTCTTTAGCTCCTGTTATCTTCCATAAATAGTCATTCATCACACACTGCCTCGCTTTTCAGCACGGAGCGGGCCCCACAGACCTCGTATACACGACTGCAGATCCACGTCTTTGCAGAAAAGTCTTTCCATTCTTAACCTCATTTCAGGAACGGGAATGACATTGGGAAAAGTGAAATGGAACAAAATAAAAAGAAAAACAAACGAACTAACTAAAGTCACAACAGTGCTCCAGGTGACCGGCCAGGGGACAGACCTGCTGGCCGCACAGATAGTGACCCTTCGGGGCTACGGGACAGGATTGGTCCCTGCCTGGCCTGGCCAGCACCCCGAGGAAAAGAGTGTGCAGGTCTGATCAGTACAGTCATGTTGGGGGGCAGATAATGAACCTAAATGGATCCACGTATTTTATTTATTTACAGAAACAACCAAGATGTGACACTAAGCAAAGATGATCGCAATGGCGTCTGCGGCTTTCAAACAATGGACACTGTGCCACTCGTCCCCACGCATGGCCCCTGGTGAGAACATGTCTAGAATCTCCTCCACAATTCTCATTTCACCCTAAAACCGCTCTGACTGATTTGAATAGTAGTCCTGCTTGGACAGGTTTCGATATCATTAACCCACTGGTTCCCCAGCTAATACTTTTGTTTTTCCCACTAAAACTTTAAAAGAATATTTGTGTAGACTTGTGACCAGACGTGGTGGGTGCCACCCGAACGGCCGAGCCTGGGGTGGAGCCGGGAGAGGGCGGGAGGCTTTACAGCCGCGGTCAGAGCCCTCGCGTCGCCGGAGGCCAGGCTGCCCCCACCCGGGACGGCCCGATCAGACGGGACAACCTCCTGCCACACCACATGGACCCCGGACACTGTCCCAGGTCAGAGAGGAGTTCCCAGGCTCGGGGGGGGGGGAGTGTACGTGCATGTGTGTGCATGTATGTGTGAGTGCGCGGGTGCATACGTGTGTGCGCATGTGTGTGTGCGGCTTTCTCCTGAAACTATTTTGTCAAACCGTTCCCCACCCCCAGCTCCCAGGAGAAAGGTTTTCTTCTGTTTCTAAATGCAAGTCGGGTGTTTCTTAGGTGAAAGAAGGCGAGTTCCCAAGACCCCCCCGTGCCCCAGGCCTCCCCAGCACCCACAGCACCTCTGCACTGCGGTCTTCGGGGTCCACGCAGGCCTGCCCATCACCCCGTCCCTCCGGCAGGTCAAAGGGGACAGAGGGGGCTGCCACCTGCTGCTCTCCGCTCCCCTGGGGCAGGCGGCCGGCGGGCGGGCTCCTTCCGGGAAGCGGGTGCCGACCATGAGCCGCCCTGAGGTTCGTGCCCACGTGGAGGGCGAGGCGGTGAGTAAATCGGCTAAGCATCCTGTGCCCCCCATTCCCTTCGGGGGACAGAGAACACCCTACGGCTCCTTCCAAGGAAATAAAAAATCTAAAAGTCACAGTCCTTTAAAATGGAGAACTACAGCCGGCCCGGCGTGGCTCCGTGGTGGAGCGTCGACCTGAAGACTGAAGGGTCCTGGGTTCGAGTCCCGGTCAGGGCACAGGCCCGGGTTACAAGCTTGATCCCCAGTGGCGGGCGAGCAGGAGGCAGCCGATCCATGATTCTCTCTCATCACTGATGTTTCTATTTCTCTCTCCCTCTCCCCTCCTCTCTGAAATCAATAATTATATTTTTTAAAGTGATAATAAATAAAAAAGGAAAACTATAAAACAATGTCTCCAGCCTTCAGATGACCTGCCAGGGAGTCAGCAGAAACATGAAGCTGAGAATCAGCGGAAGCTGCAGGCGCCTCCGTGGGGGCAGGAGGCCAGGCGTGTGGTCGCTCGGACGTGCCGGGCACCCAGCCAGAGGCCGGGGTCCACGCTGGCCAGGTCGCCCCGTCCTGTCTCTGCCTCACCCGGAGGGAACCTCGCTCCCTCCGTGGACGTCTCAGGAGCGCGCGCCCCAAGTGCTGTGTCTGGGGCGCTGCTGGCAATTTGGCCTGAACGGGGGGAATGAGCTACCTCATTCGCCGGAGGAACCTTCGCAGATGCCCCCACACATCTCGGTGCGGAGCCGCGGCCGGGTCGCAGGACGCACCGAGCTGGTGAGTCAGCGAAACGGGGCCTGGGGGAAGGGAGCGGCTCTTTAGTGGAAATGAATTGAATTTTCACATTTTAAATGTGGCGAGTGGCGCCTCTCACACTGAGCAGTGGGCAGTGAAGGATGGAAGGCGGGGTCATAATGGGGGCCCTCACACACCCACAGACATGAACCCGACGGGAACAGACAGACGGGTCCTGGTGGGTCCGACGGAGGACGAGGCCTGTGCCAGGCGCTGCAGGGAGCCCAGCTGAGCTCACGGGGGCCCAGCACGGCCGCCGTCCTCAGGCTCCTCATGCAGCCAGCGAGGCAGCGCCCGTCCTCAGGGAGCGCGGGCAGGCGGCTTCCCCACCTCGCTCTGTGGTTGTGGTTTGGTTCTGGGTTGGGTCTGACCTGGTCCTCCAGTGAGGGTTTTAGACACAGAAATGCAGTTAATGTCATTTTTCAAATTCCGGTGGCTCCTTCCTCCTGCAGCCAGATCCTAAGAACGCGGCCACGGTCCCTTCCCCAGCCCTTGGGCCTCGGCACCAGCACTGGCACCGGCACCGGCACCGGCACCGGCAGGGTTAACCAGCCCCGCCCCCACCCAGCCGGCTGGGACGATCTCTCAGGCACATCTGTCCCCAGCCAATCCCCGGCCACAAGGCGCTGAATGAAGGGCTGGGGGCGGGGCTGTGCCAGGCGCCTTTCCCTGCTTCTCAGCACATGCACACACGCACGCACACACACACACACGCACACACACACGCGCGCACACATGCACACACACGCGCACGCACACGCACACACACGCACGCGCGCACACACGCGCACACACGCGCACACACGCGCACACATGTGCACGCACACACATGCGCACGCGCACACGCACACACATGCACACACATGCACACACGCATGCATGCACACACACACAATGAGACAGGAAAGCAAAGTCTCCTTTTGGAAAATACACTAAGTGCCGGGGGTCCTCCCCTGAGGTCTGCCCTTGGCAGCAGGGGCTCCCTGGTGCCCGCCCCCCCCCCCAGCAGGACCCTCACTGTGGGCGCTGCCTGGGCCCTGCTGCGGAGGAAACTTGTGAGCAACCAGCAGGAGGTGCCCTCTCACCAGCACTGGGCCGGTCAAAGGGCCCTCAGTCCTCATGGCACATCCTCCATCCTGTGCAGGGGCTGTGAGGCCCGGGCAGAGGGTGGGCTGGTCTCTCCCTCCCCCCCCTCCCTCTCCCCCTCTTCTCTCCCTCCCTGCCCCTCCTTCTCCCCCTCCTCTTCTTCTCTCCCCCTCCCTCTGCCCCCTCTGTCTCAAGTCTCTAGGAGGCCTGCCCCCCTGCCCCGGGCTGTGCACATCCATCTCACCGGGTGTGTTTATATTTTCCATCTTGTGGAGTAAATACAGGATCTGGGACCCGCCTTCGAGTTCCTGTGGACGGAGCTTAAACCCTCCCAGACAGAGGTGCTCTCGCTGGGAAGAGATTTCCCCGGAGGCACTGGAGTCCATTGACGGGTTTGTGAAATGCTAACAGGGGACATTATATTTTACCTTTATGGGTGTCTCCCCCCCATGGAGGGGTTCAAGAAAATTGCTGGGCTCCTAACCAAACCAATTCTGGGGCCACTGAGTCCCCTCCCACCTCCGCCCCGCCGCCACCCCAGAGCTGAGTAGCGTGGGGAGCTGGAACACAAAACATGGAGAATTCATTCATCGTATCAGGAAAAGTGTCACAAGTCTACATTTGCACTGGCCCATCAGCCTGTGTGTGTGTGTGTGTGTGTGAAAGAGAGAGAGAGAGAGAAAGAGAGAGAGAGAGAGAGAGAGGAGGGGGCGGGGCGGGGGAGAACGGTGGTATGGTCTTGTCATCCAGGAATGAGCGACGCAGGCACAATGACTTTGCAGGTCTGGTCCACACCAAAGCATCCCCCGTGTGCACTGGAAACATGTAAAGTGGAAACTAAATGTGGCAAGAAAACATTTATAGGAACCAACTCCCTCCAGTTTATAAATTAAAAAAGAAAAAACAATTTAGAAAACTAAGTTGAGAGAAGAGGGCTCAGAAGTGGAGACCTGCTGGGCTGGCTTCAGATTCCCCCGGACCCCGTCCCACCCCAGAGCCTGAGGGGGTGGCGGTAAAGTGGGCGTGGCCGGTGAATGACTCTCCGCAGATCCACGTTGGCCTCCACTCTGAGAGAGCACGTGATTACTTTCAAACTAGAGGCTCAGTGCACGGAATTCATGCATGGGTAGGGTCCCTAGGCACGGCCAGCGATCGGGGCCTCCGGCTGCCGGCTGGGGCCTTCCTTCATTCCACACCACCCCCTAGTGGTCAGCACATGTCATAGCAAGTGATCAAACTCCAGGTCTCCTGGTCGAACTCCCAAGGGGACACTTTGCATATTAGCCTTTTATATAGAGAGATTCTCCTCAAGCTCTATTTTTTAAAAATATATTTTATTGATTTTTTACAGAGAGGAAGGGAGAGGGATAGAGAGTTAGAAACATCGATGAGAGAAACATGGATCAGCTGCCTCCTGCACACCTCCTACTGGGGATGTGCCCGCAACCAAGGTACATGCCCTTGACCGGAATCGAACCTGGGACCCTTCAGTCCACAGGCTGACGCTCTATCCACTGAGCCAAACCGGTCAGGGCACAAGCTCTATTTTTTTGGGTACCCGTGGAAATGCTAAACACTGTTTCCTTCCCTGTGGTATGTAGTACACACACACACACACACACACACACACATACACACACAGAGACACATACGCACACACACATACACACATACACACACATACACACAGAGACAAATACACACACACATGCACACACATACATGCACAGACACATATGCACACATAAACCCCACAGTGACCATGGGAGTCAACTGCACCGCTCGCCACCCGCTCTCCCTCGTAAAGCTCGGGCTCCCGTTCGGATGCGTGGAGACAAGTGCCCGGAGCCCCAGGAAGCACATGGCCGGCCTCGCGTTGCGGGCTCGCGGGCGCGCTCACCGGGGCCGGTGCTGTCTGCATAGACACCCGGTTCCCTACACAGGGACCTTCCGCTCCTCTCCCTGACGGGAAGCGAGTGACGGGGGAACTGAATATTCTCGCGCGCAGCGAGGCTCCATTCGTCCACGACGGGTTTCCACGTGTGAAAACGTGCGTCCTGGGAGAGCACGCTGCCTGCCGGCTCCAGGGCACACCCGGCCTTCAGGACGGGGCTCAGCACGGACCGGGCTCCTCGGCCGGGGCAGCCAGGCCAGCAGGGCCCGAGTGATGGCAGCTCCCTCCGCGGGACGCGGGGCTGCATGGCACGGATGCAGGGAAAGGCTGGGAGAGAGCCCACGCCGAGAACACGGAGAGGGAGGAACGAGAGGGAAGGGACACGTGGGTGCGTTCTGGGAAGGGACAGAATTGTCGAGAGAGGGGCGTGGAAGAGAGAAGAACTGAATTCCAGCATCTACAAAAACCGACGGCAGCCAGCATCCTTCATGGTGCGCAACTAAACGTGTTCCCCGAGGCCAGAAACCAAACGCGATGTCCCTCCCGCCGTCCTGTTCCCGCATTCTGCCAGGAGTCCTGCCTGTTGCAACCAGACGGGAAAAGGGAAGGACAGGGCACCGCTTGCGAGGGGAGATGCTGTCATCACTCACAGGTGACAGGTGGTCCCTCCTGCATGTCTGGGTGGTGCTGGTAGGGGACGCCCGCCTTCCCAGCATCGCCTGGGAGCAGCCCGGGAGCTGTGGGTGGCCTGACAGGTCATGCAGTCAGCTTCTCACTGCTGCATTCAGAGTGTGTGCACGTGCGTGTGCTTGTGTGCATGGGTGTGCTTATATGTGCACATGCATGCCCGTGTATGCCCGTGTGTGCTTTGTGTGCATATGCATGCATGTGTGGGGGCATATGCATTTGTGTGCATGCGTGTGCACGCATGTGTGCGTGTGTGCTCATGAGCATGCGCACCGCTTCACCAAGGCTCTAGTCATTAGCAGAAGAGCTTTAAGATCTGCTAAGACACATAATGGCTTTCAAACCTTTGACATTAAAATGTTCTCTAATCACCTTCCATTAGCAGAACCAGGAAAAGCCGGGCTTTGGTGTGAAGCACAAAGTTAATTCGCCTCCTCCCCGCCCCCGCCTCGCCCTCCAGGAATGGCCTTGTGCCTAAAATACCCCAGACCTTTGCGATCTTGGGAAGGAAATTCGTGGAGTTTTTGGCTTCGCCGCAAGAAAAAAGTTCCAGATTTCACGGCTGCCCAGCCCAAGCCCTTCACACCATGGCGGACGCCGGTTTAGGGAAACGAACACCGAAGCGGGTGGCACGGGAGGCGGGCTTCACGCACATCGGGAGACACAGAGAAGGGAACATAAGCCCGAGGCGTCGGCCGCAGGAGGCAGCTCTGGGCTGCCCTGCCTGTGACCAAGAGCACACGCTGTGTGTGCGTGTGTGCACGTGTGTGCTCGTGTGTGCTCGCACACGCATGAAGGCCACTGGACTCGGGCAAAGGCAAGCATGACCGTTTGTCAACATGTGTTGGCGGTTTGGTGGACCCGATGGCTCTCACGGTGACTTTGATTCTGAAACTGTCTCTATTTGGATGGTCTGAGAGCAGAGCCTCATTCCCCATCTTCCTCGGCCCCCACATGGCAGGCGGCCCTGACAGATGAGCAAGGAGGCCTGGGGCGGGGGGGAGCCAGAGATAACTTTGCCCAAATCTCCGTGCATCTGGACGCCACGCTGCCCCACGTCCTGGAAAGGGCGAGATTTCGTCGCAGTGGCTGGGAGAGTGCTGAGCTGCTGAGCGGCGAGCTGCTCGGTTGTTTCTCTGGGAAAGGTTTGTAAACCTGGGGTTTGCTGTCTTGCCCACTCACACCCTCTCCGTGTGGGTCTCAGTTCTCAACACGGACACCCACCCATCCTCGGCGCCCTTCATGCTGGGCGGGGGGCAGGGGCGGGGGCAGGGGGGGTGCGTCTCCCAGCGCTGCCCCTGACCTTCTCCCCCTTCTCCCGCCCTCTCTCCTGGGCTCACCTGTCTGCCTGCCCCCCACCCTGACTGTGGCGTGACCTTTGACCCCTGAGACCCTGGCCCGTCCCGTATGCTTGTCAGCGGGATGAGTGCTGAGTGCTGCCCCGCCCGGCCTCTTGCTCACGTCAGCTCCCAGGTGGCGTCCATGGACGTGGGAGTCTGTTCGCGCCACCCGGGAGTGAAGGCCTCCCCCAGGGGACGGGGTGCTCCATGGGGGTCCCCGAGGACCCAGGGGAATGGCAGGCGGGACCGGGGAAGGGGATGGTGTGCCTGCAGCCCAGCCATGTGGGACGCGCCCTCTCTCGTTGGTACGAGACGTCAAGCCGCACGCAGGCCATCGGGCTCGTGCCAGACGCATCCTCGGGGAGGACGTCGAATCTGAGAAAGCGTTGTGTGCGGGACCCGAGAGTGTGTCCCCTA
Source organism: Myotis pilosus (assembly GCA_036010255.1). Taxonomy (NCBI): domain Eukaryota; kingdom Metazoa; phylum Chordata; class Mammalia; order Chiroptera; family Vespertilionidae; genus Myotis; species Myotis pilosus. The sequence goes on from JASKON010000016.1 coordinate 1,164,697, forward strand.
CAGCCTCTCGTTGTCAGAGCCTCAAAGCCAATGCGCTGCCCGCCCCCCGCCCCCCCAGGGTCCTGTTCTGTGAAACCCTCTCCAAGGCGCAGGGGGCGGAGCTCTGGGCGGGGGGGGGGGGGGGGCTCCGTTTCCGGGACCTGCAGCGGCCGCCCTGTCTGCCCACAGCAGCCCATGAGCATCCCTGTTACTGTGTGGAGCGGGCTCGCAGCCACCCCCCCTCCCTACCCCCCTAACCCCCATCCTGCCCCCCTACCCCCATCCCCACCCCCCGGCTACAGGGGCCGTCCTTCCTTTCCCCTCGCGGGTCGCCTTCCACTCAGAGACCCTCCTGCTCGTAGTAGTGGTCCGTGTGGAGCAGCGGGGCCGCCCTCGTCCACAGTCGCCCCTGACGATCCCTCATTTCTGTACCGAGCGCTGCCAGGGACTCGGCCCGTCCTTGTCACCCCGGGACTCCCCGAAACGGGTCCGGTTCGACCCAACTGGGTCGCAGAGGCTAATGCGCCTCACACATCTATTCACGGAGGAAGTCCGGGGGGGTCGCTGCCTTAAAGGCGTTGCTGAAACCGGGCGCCCTGGCTGCTGCCCTGAGAGGTGCATGGGGATCGGGGAGCAGACCGGTTCCCGCACCGGCCCCCCCTGGTGCCTCTGCGTCCAGGGCCGCTGCTCACCCCCAGACACCCCAACATCCCGCCCATTCCCTGCTCAGGAGCTGACACCTGAGGCTCGGGCTGGGGTCGGAGATGCGAGAGGTTTCCACGGGGACGGTGGTGCCCGAAGGCGCCCGCCGTGCCCATCACCGGTCAGTCCCTGGCGACAGGCCCGCCCCTTCGCTCTCCTCTCTCCCCCAAGTGCCTCGGGCCAGTGACCTTGACCCGCGGAGCGGCCCCTTCCGGTCCCGTGTCAGAGGCCCAGGGACCTACAGGCAGCCCATCCCGGACCCCGTGACCGGCTTCCTGCGGCCGCGGCACAAAGGAGCCGGTTCATGGGCGGCTCGGGGGGCAGGCCGAGCGGGACGTCCGGTCCTTCCTGCCGCTGCGAGGACGAGCAGCGCCGATGGGCGGCGTCCCTCTGCGAGGGCCTCAGGGGAGCTGGGCGTGATGCTGGGGCGACCGTGACATGTTTTGCGCGCAGCTCCTCACGCGCCCCCCCCCCCCGCAGGATTCTGCCCGTCGTCCTGCGGGTCACGGGTCATTGCGGGGGGGCGGCGGGGAGCAGGCGGCTGAGCGGATGCGAGCTGGTCCCCGGGGCCCTGCCTCGCCCACTTTCACGCCCGAGATAACAGGGCGGGGCTGAGAAGGCAGAACCGGCCTGGAGTCCCCCTCTGTGACCCTCTGGCCGGTGACACCTCGAAAGCCACGACCACACCCAGGGGTGCGGGACCCAGACCTCGCTGCCTCCTCGCCCGCAAACGCAAACCCAGTTCCTGGCGGATCTGAGCCTCAGGCCACATCCCAGCAGGAGGCCCCGGCTGACAGGGCGGGTCGCAGCCACCTCGGGGCGGGGGTCACCGGTCTGGGGGTCACGGGTCCTGGAGCCCAGTCGGCTGCAGGGACCACAGCTCAGGACAGACCTGAACCTGCTTCTGCTCTGCCTCGTTCCGGGGGACGCGGGCACCCAGGGCGCCCCGAGCAGCGGGCCCACGTGCAGGTGCTCATCCCCGCAGGGAGCCGGGGCCTGAGCCTGGGGCCGGGGTGCCGGGGTGGGGGGGGGGGTTGCAGCTACAAAGGAAACTGCGTTGGGTGCGGCCATCCCACTGCGGTTTCACCTGGAAACAGCGCCGCCTCCTCCCGGGAGAGACAGCAGGGCCGTGGGTGTTGAGTTTTGGGGGGGTGGGGGCGGGGGGGCGGCGGGGTCCTGATCCAGGTGCTTATGGGGGGTCAGCAATCTGGCCCCACATGAAGGTGCCCCGTGAGGGGGGCCCTGCCCCCCTGGGCCCGGCCTCTGCAGCTCCTCCATTCCCCCCCACAGCCGCAGCTGTGACCTCTGACCCTCATCCATTCCGCCTGAACCGCATGGCAACCCGGTCCCCGGGGGGGCGGCCGGCAGCGACACCAGGCGTCAGCCCTGGAGCCAGATTTTCTTCAAAACGACGGGCATTTTCCGATCCCGGCCGGGCAGCGGGGAGGGTCCCCGGGGAGGCGCGGAGCCCTGATGATCCTCGTGAATGTTTCATCAGGACATCTGCCCAGCTCGCTCCCTCCCCTCCCCTCCCCTTCCTCCCCTCCTCTCCCCCTTCCCCTCCCCTTCCTCCCCTCCCCCCTCCTCTCCCCTCCCCTACCGCCCCCAGCAGCCAGGAGTGGCCCCGGGGTTGAGGGGGGCCGGTGTGCGGGGACTGGGACGGGCTGGGCGGGAGACAAAGAGCCAGCCCAGCTGAGGGGAGGCTGCAGAGCGAGGCGCCGGGCAGGTGGATCAAGTCCACCTGGGACCCCCCGAATCTGGGCCGGGAAGTGGGTGTGCCCGCCCCCCCCCCCCCCCCGCTCTTTCCCCCTGTCTTTGCCAGCATGGCCTCCAGCGTGGGGTCCAGGCAGCTCCCAGGAGAAGGAACGCGCAGGACCGGGCATGGGGGAGGGGGCCGCCTCCTGATCTGCAGGGTGAGGGGCCGTCCTTGGGCAGCGAGCGGTGCTGTCTATGCCCTTGGGGGGGACACTGCTCCCACTGAGCTCTCACCTCCCTGCAGCCTGAAGCTGCGCCCGGGTGCAGGGGGCACGGGGGTAAGGGGGGGGCAAAGGGGGGGCGCAGGGGGGCACGGGGGCCGCGGGGCCTGGCTGCTCGGCGGGGTGCACCGTCAGCGCAGACCTGGGGGCGGGGCCCTCCCACAGGCAGAGGCGCTGCACCCTGAAAAGGCCGCCTTTGTGCTCTCTGGCCCGGTCCCCGGGGAGCCGCGCGGCCTCCGTGGAGCAGCAGCGCCGCCCAGTGGCCCCTCCCGCGCCGCCTGCCTTGCCGAGAGGAGGGGGGTCGCCTCTCCATCCCCACTCACCGCATCCCCACTCCGCGCCCCCGGCTCCTGCCCGCCCTCCGGAACCGGTGCCCGGCTCCACCCGGCGCTGCCCAGAGCTCCCAGCGGGGCTGCCACGGCCGGGACTCCACGCGGGAAATCCACGCAGGGACGGGTGCCCGAGCCCAGAGCTACAGTCCCTCCTGGCACAGGGGGTGGGGTTGCTAACCTGCCTAGCAGGCACAGAGCCCCAGGGGCTCCCCTGGGCTTCCCTCCCCCTGAGCCCTGCCCGCACCTGCGCTGCCCCGGTGGGTGGAGGCCTGCACTGAGGGCCCTGCCCACCTTCCTCCACTCCCCCCCACCCCCCGCCTTCCTCCACCTTCCTCCACCTTCCTCCTACCCCTGCAGTCGGTGCTTGGAGGCTGGGACCCAGGAGGGAGAGCCCTGGTGCCACAGCTGCAGGCGCCTGGGCTCCGGCCCCCAAAGGTGTGAATACTGTTCCCGCAGGCGCTTGCTTACCCTACGAAACGGCCAAGCGGAGCCCTCCTGGTGTGGCTCAGTGGCTAGAGCATCGGCCTATGAACCAAAGGGTCCCGGGTTCGGTCCTGGTCAAGGGAACGTACCTCCCGGCCTTGGTCGGGGGCGTGTGGGAGGCAACCCATCGGTGTGTCTCTCACATCGGCATGTCTCTCACATCGGCGTGTCTCTCACATCGGTGTGTCTCTCTGCCTCTCCCTCTCCTTTCTGTTCTCCCTACAAATCCCGGAGCCGCACCAGCAGGGCTGGTTCTTCTTGGCGAGGCCCCTGGGCCGCAGCGAGGAAGGGGTCGGGGGTGGGGGGAGGGGGGAGGCAGGTTCCGCCCTCATCCTAGCCGGGTTCCGCCTTCAGGCAGGGCCACCCTGAAGTTGCTCTGAAGTTCAACAACGTGTGCAGAGCTGGGAAGAGGCCAACCCGGCCCCAGGGCAGGTCTGGCAGCAGGAGGTCCGTCCTCCATGACAGACGCTTGTGGAGCTGCTGCACCCGGGCACTGTGGTGGGCGCTGGGCATCGCGGTGAGCACACTCGGCCTTGGTGGGCGCTTGTTCTAGTGCAGGCGTGGAGGACACACACACACACACACACACACATACATACACACACATATACATATATACACACATGCATACACATATATACATACACACATACACACACACATATATACACAGCTATAATTACAGATATGGGCATGGATGTAGGTGTTGTTATGGATATGGATATAGATATGGGTGTGGATGTGGAGATGGATATAAATATGGGATGAAGACAGAGCTGGATATGAATATGGACATGGGTATGGATGTGGATATGGATGTGGAGATGGAGGTGGAGATGGAGGTGGATAAAGATACAGTGATGGAGATGGGTCTGGGTCTGGGCATGGATATGGATGTGAAGATGGAGCTGGAGATGGAGATGGAGATGGGGCTGGGCATGGATAGGATGTGACGGTGTAGATGCTGACGTAGACATGGGCGTGGACTAAAATGGAGAGAGCAGTGCATGAGTCAGCGCGGAGGGGAGAGGGCGGTGGGAGGTCTCTGAGGCTGCGTCATGGGCAGGGCCTCTCTGGGCAGCCACGGGAAACAGCCACCTGGAGGGAGGAAGCCCTAGGAGGCCAAGTGTGAGAAGCCAGTGACCCGTGGGGCCCGCGCTGGGTGCTGCCCACGCCTGGCCTGCAGGGGGCAGCAGAGGCTGCAGGAGTGAGGCAGCCAGGCCCGCTGACGGGGTGGCTCCGTGGAAGGAAAAGCAAGGCCCGTGGGAGGGCGGAGACGCAGCGGTCACTCCGCCGGCATCAGGCTTCCCGTTTCTGGGGGAACTTAAAGCGATTTTTGTTTATAAAACACTAACGTGTGGTCGCCAGAGGGCAGGGCGTGGAGGGCGGAGGGGGCCTCGTACAGCTGGCGGGGGATGTGACTCTGGGTGGTGGGCACCCCCTGCCATACACTGACCTGGTGACAGAGAAGCCACACCTGAAACGCGTGTGTTCGTGTGACCGTCACCCCAATGGACTGTGTGAAGACCAGCCGACCGAAGGGCTGAGGGAACCGGTGGTGCGCGGGCACCGGGCTCCCCACGCGACTGAACCGTGACAAACGTGATAAACACAACCTGCCTGAGTCCCGATCCTGTTAAAAACCATCGGGGACACGGGACTACTAGTGAATGCCACTCGCTGAGCGACTGTGGAGTCCTGGCCATGGGGGCGGGGGGTGTCTCTGGGACCCAGGGCTCTGCACACACCGCCTCACGCAGCTCGCAGCCCGGGCTGCGCGGAGCGGGGCACCTCCTTGCAGCCGGACCTCCCTCGCTCACGGCGTGTTGTGTTGTGGTGTGTTGTGTTGTGTTGTGTTGTGTTGTGTTGTGTTGTGATGTGTTGTGTTGTGTTGTGGTGTGGTGTGTTGTGTTGTGGTGTGTTGTGCGCATAGAGAAGGAAATGCGGTCATTTTTGTTGAAAGAACCACCGCAGTCCTGCCCACAGCTCCCTGTCGAGGTCTCCCCACGCTCCCCGCCCTGACCCCGGTCCTCCCCTCGGCAAACCGCCCGCAGGTAGACAACCTGAGCTCCCGCAGGAACGGCCATCGGGAGGAGGACGCCTGAGGGAGGTGCTGATGGCGGCGAGGCTGAAGGAAAGGCTCCGACGGCCTCAGGGTTGCCCGCTGGCGGCTGTTTTCACACCAACACTGAAGACGTGGGTTTTTCTTCCCAATCAAAACTCAAAAAACAATCTTTCCTGCCCAGCCAGTGTGGCTCGGGGGTTGAGTATCGACCTTGGACCAGGAGGTCACCGTTCAATACCCGCTCAGGGCACGGGCCCGGGTTGGGGGCTCGATCTCCAGTGCAGGGCGTGCAGGAGGGAGCCGGTCCATGATTCTCTCTCATCACTGATGTCTCTCTCTCTCCCCCTCCCTCTCTGAGATCCATAAAAATATATTTGAAAAATGAAAGCCACCTCTCCTCCCTGGAAGGTGAGCACACACGCGGGCCCCCCGGGGGAGCTCACCGTCAGGTCTTGCCCAAAGGGCAGCCTCCTCGCTCCTCAAGGGCCTGGCTGCTCCGGAGGCCGGCGTGCACCTCGTTACGGCAAAACAAGCACAGCCATGAATGCCACGCGTGTTCGTGAAAATCCCGGAGACTCACAGGCAGTTCGCGGCGTGGTATCCAGCCATGGTGTTCGGTGATCGGCGACTGCCGCCGGGGCTGGGGCCTGGCGGGCGTTACTCAGTCTCAGAGCAGCCCCGTGGCGCCCGGAGCCTCTGGGAGGGGAGCTGGTGCGGAGGGTTTAAGACAGGGGTCCTCAAACTGGTTAAACAGGGGCCAGTTCACTGTCCCTCAGACCGCTGGAGGGCCGGACTAGAGTTTAAAAAAAAACTGTGAACAAATTCCTATGCACACGGCACACATCTTATTTTGAAGTAAAAAAACAAAACGGAACAAATACAATATTTGTATTGGCACGTGGCCCGCGGGCCGTAGTGTGAGGACCCCTGGTCTGAGGGCAAGTGAACAAGAACACGGAGCCCAGCCGCCTCTGGGACGTCAGCCGGCGCCGCGGGTGAGCTCGGGCGACGGCGGCGGCATCGGTGCTGACAAGGCTGGAGCTCGTCCCGAGCCCGGGAGACCGGAAACCACGCCATCGGCACCGGCTGCTGACACACGACCGGGCCCAGGGCCAGCCGCTCCGCCCAGCCCCGCGTCCTCGAAGACGAAGACGGACGGACGTTGCTCACGGAGGCCCTTCCTGGGAGACTGTCTGACCCGGGCTGTTTGGAATTCTTGAAGCGAGAAGTCAGCCCCTTTTAGGGACGTGCTGCTTCGACCTGGACATGCCCTGTGCTTCGTCCCATGTCCTCCCCGTAGAGCAGGCGTTTCCGTAAAAGGAGCCTCTGTTTCTGGGGTGCAGCCTGGGTGGAGAGGGAAGTGCTCTCTCCGCCACACAGCCCAGCTCGGGCCGGTTACAGCGAGCTCTCTCCGCCCCTGGTGGGCACAGGGTGGACTTGCTGGGAGGCCATTGGATCGCATTCTCATGAAACAAAACAGAGAAAAGGCCCAGTCCTACCTGGGGGATGGAACCAAACCCAATTCGTTACCGGTTCCCCACGTGATCTTTTTAAAGTTCAAGATCAGCCATGAGGTGCCGCCCAGCAGACGGCAGCCAGGGCCGCCCGGGGGAACCCTCAGGCCCACGCGGGACGCGGTGCGTTTGATCTTTGCCACGGGAACCTTACAATCCGGTCGCTGGTGAAGATCCCTGTCAGGGCCCGGAGCCGCGTGGGACGCGGGCGCCAGCGCTGAGCCCGCCGGCGGGGCGTCTGGGCGGGACGTGCAGGTCGCGCTCGGCCCGGGAGCCCAGGCCTGACCTCCTTCCGGCCCCAAATGCCCCTCCTACCCCAGAGCCACCGGGAGGGCACCTTCGGACATCGACACGCACGCGACAGCAGCGCAGGCTGGACCCACAGCGAGTTTATTCGCCGCGAGGGGCGGAAGGGAGGCACGGAGGATGGAAGGCTTGTTTTCCGGGGCAGCACGCAAGCTGTGCAGACGTCAAGTCATGAACCCCAAGAATATATTTCAAAGTCACATCTTAACGGATCCCGACACTATGTATCAGCTTTAAAAATATGTTCATCTGAAATCATTTCCATTTATATGCATCGATATAGTGTGTATACATTACCTAGGGTTCTTTTAAAAATAGAATATCATTAATACTAAATGTTACTATAATTTAAGATTCCATAGCAAGATCATGATAAGGCCTCAAATGTAACTATCTTGGGGGGGGAGGGGGAAGGGGATGTCTCAAGAAGACAATCATCTATCCATCTTGGAACTGGAAGAGATTTAGGTGACCGCCTGGCTCCGCCCTCTCCGTAAGACACATCCAGGATTATTCTCACATTTTGATCAAGTTACCACTAATATCACATGACTCACCCAAAGCCACCAAGCAGTTAAATGTCCTCTTTTCTCAGCCACTGTTTTCTAGCCAAACAGACCGCCACGCGGATTTCATGGGCCATCACAGACATTCAAGTGCGAGACCACTCACTAGGGGACCCCCTCCAGGGCCCACTGTGCTCACGACGGGAGACAAACCACGGCTGGGGAGTGAAAGACACAACCGTGTGGCCGTGGCTTCCTGGCCCCATTGCTGGTAGTGAAGCCCGGCCCCAGGCCGCGGAAACCTGCGGGACTCAGCGATTCGGCCACATGGCTGCTCTGGCCACGTGCAGGCGTCCAGCTCAGGGCAAGACGCTCCCCACAGCCACAGCCACAGCCAGTCCCCAGAGGAAAGGGTGGAATCAGAACAGGCAGGAATAATCCAGAAAGGCCGGCGTGCCTGCGCTTCGGGGTCTCGGGGTTGTGAGCTGCAGACACAGGTGGACACCAGCTGTGCGTGTGCCCCCCGCCCACCAGACGCTCCTGGGGGCAGGGACACGCAGGCACGTCCCGCAGGAGGGCTTGGCTCTGGGATCTGGGGCTCAGTCATGACCATGGGGTGAGGCCGGGCTGGGAAGACGTCCACGCCCACCGTGTCAAGGTCTTGCCAGGGAGCAGGTGTGGGCGTGGCGGAGGCTGGGATGGGACGCCGAGCGGGGAGGGCTTCCCCGTGGCCTTTGCTGGGACGGCATGAAGCCCGTTCGCAGAACAAGCGCGGGGTACCGGGCGGAAATCTCTCTTGGTGCCCATGGGAACGTGGCCCGTCTCAACCCCGACGGGCCTATCGGTCAGAAGCACAAACGATAATTAGGGGGACACTGAGAGGTCTGGTCCTGATTCTCTGGGACACACCGAACGGGAAAGCGTGTAGCCAGGCCTGGGCGGCGAGGCTCGACCATGTGACGAGGCGCCGAGTCACGGCAGCTGAGGACAACGGTCGCGGACGAGGCTGAGCACCGCCTGGAGGACCCTCTCCCTCGAGGGGCTGGCGTCCACCGCGTGGCAGCCCGGGCTCTCCATCCGCGCGTAGGAGACCTCCACCCTGGGGACGGGAGAAGGAACAGGTTGGCACACGTCTCCGCTTGGCTCTCCGGGCACCCGGCGCTGTCCCGCCTGCTGTCCCGCCCGCTGTCCCGCCAGCAGCGAGAAGCCAGGTCCCCGTTGGGTCTCCCTCTGCCTCCCCTGGCGCGAGCTCTGCCACAGGCCATGTTTGAGACACTGTGTCCAATACCTGACACGGCCCGGCCGGCCTGGCTCAGGGGTTGAGCGTCGACCTAGGAACCAGGAGGTCACAGTTCAATTCCCGGTCAGGGCACATGCCAGGACTGTGGGCTCGATGCCCAGTGTGGGGCATGAGGAGGCAGCCAATCAATGATTCTTTCTCATCATCTCTCTCTCTCTCTCTCTCTCTCTCTCTCTCTCCCTTCCTCTCTGAAATAAATAAGAATCTGTATTTTTAAAAATACCTGACAGGTCAGGAGTGATGTTTAGCAGCCAGCGTTTGAGTCCCTACTGTCCGCCACGCAGTAGGGCTCTGCGTGAGCCTTCCCCCTTCAGACCCAGTGACTTAGGGAGGACCCACTGGCACCCCATCTTGCAGACCAAGTAGCAGAGACTCAGAGAGATTAGGTCATGCGCCCAATGACACACGTCCCCGCAGTCTGTGCCCCGGAGGGATTCAGACGAGCCCGAGGTCACACCAGCCAGAGGCCCTCGGTGTGGACGCTGCTCCCTCCCGAGCGTCTGAGCCCCGTCCGGCGAGGGCGCGGCACCTACTTCTGCCGGAACACACTGTCGGCCTCCAGCTCCTCCTCCTCGCTGGTCCTCTCCAGGCCCCGGCCTCGGATCCTCCTCAGTCTCTCCTCAGGGCTCACCGTGAGCAGCACGACCAGGTCGGGCCTGAGCAGGTCCTTCGGCCACTGGTAAACGGGGTGGTGGGCCGGGGGCAGGTGCTGGACCGCCCCGCTCACCTCGGTGGCGATGGCGTAGGCGGCCGTGCTGTGCCAGTACCTGGGGGGCCAAGGGGTGGTGAGTTCCCCGTCTGCAGAAGGAACCGAGGTGGCTCTGAGCATCAGCCACAGGTGCCTCTGCTCGAGCCTCCCTCGCACTGCACCAATTAAATAAATGAACCTGCATCTTCTATTTAAAGTCTTTATAAAACATCAAGAGTAGCCCAGCCGGCCGGCGTGGCTCCATGGTTGAGCGTCGGCCTAGGAACCAGGAGGTCACAGTTGGATTTCTGGTCAGGGCACAGGCCCGGGTTGCAGGCTTGATCCCCAGTGTGGGGCGTGCAGGAGGCAGCCGATCCATGATTCTCTCTCATCACTGATGTTTCTCTCTCTCTCTCTCTCTCTCTCTCTCCCTTCTTCTCTGAAATCAATAAAAATATATTTTTTAAAAAAGAGTAAAACGCCCAACCACGGTGCGGATGCGGCGGGCTCCCCGAGCTGGCGACTCAGGGTTGGATGCCACCATCGCATCACCCTGGTTTATCTCCTCCTCGGGGTTCATCCAGCTCTGACGGGCCCTTAGGCACAGGGTGTCCCAGAAAACGTACGGACTTTCACAGCTGAGCGAGCAGTTCCGGAAAGGAAACGCATCTTAACAAACATGCCTGTACAATGACGCAGTGTAAACGTGACTCAGACATGCTAGGGACACCCTGTGTGTATCACCCTCTCCTGTCACCGTGTGCTGGCTTCCTGCCAGCAGGGCACTGACGGGAGAGGTCGTTGGCACCGTGTAGGCGGCCAGAGCATGCCTGCTGACTCAGCCACAAACTGGCAAACCGCTGAGATGGCTGATGGGGGAAGGAGGCTGTGGTCGTTGTCCCCGAGAAGGCAGCTCAGGCCCTGGGCAGGCGGCATCGTCTCCCTCACGCCTGCGTGTCTCAGCAGGAGGGTGGGAGAATGCCCATGCCCACCCAGCTTCTAGGACAGCAGATGTAGCCTTCTGAGCGCAGCGCCAGGCAGCGGTGCAGGTAATTAACGCATCACAGACGTTATTCCTGTGACGATCATAACAGTTTCCCCTAGCACACAAGTATGTACTTGTGCATGCGCACACACACACGCACACACACGCACACGCACACACACACACGTATCAGGAAGGAAATGCCACCCTCCCTCTCACCCACCTGTCCACCACCACGGGGGACCTGGCGGACGCCTGGGCTATCTCAGAAGCCACGATGTAGTTGCCCAGAGAGTAGAAGGCTCTCCTGATGATGGCGGGCTCGTCGTCGAAGGCCTGCCGCCACTGGCTGATGCAGGCGGGTGGCGACTTCAGCAGGGCGGCCTGGAGGGCGTCTGCCACCGCCTGGGTCACGGTGGTTTTGCCTGCGGGTCACACAGCACATCTCAGCCTCCACCACCGTCACTCCCAGGAGTCACCCTCCTCTCGGGGAGCAAAGGTGGTCCTGCCACCTGTCCCTTGGAGCAGCTGGTTAAATCACGTGTCAAACTCACAGCCCGTGGGCCGCAGGCCGCGTTCATTTGGCCCGCGTTAGCCTTTGAGTTTGACATGCTTGCTTCACAAACACTTGCAGGCCCTTGGGAACCGGGATCCGCTCTTTGGTGTCGGAATCCCGGGAGGGGAGCCCGACCGGCCCTCTTGTTGGGAAATGATCGGCAAGCTCCGGCGTGGAGGCGGATCAGCTCTGCTCGCGCCTCCTGACCTGCCAGCTGCCCCAGGAAAGGGCCCTCTAGCCGCCACACCAGGTGACCCCATTGTCCCCGAGAACAGCCTGTCACCTGGCCGGCCAGTGCGGCTCAGCAGCTGGGCGCTGACCCAGGAATGAAGAGGTCACGGTTCGCTTCCCGGTCAGGGCACCTGCCCAGCTTGTGGGCTGGATCCCCGGTGGGGGCTGTGCAGAAGGCAGCCGATCGATGGCTTCCTCTCTCATGGATGTTTCTCTCGCTCCCTCTCCCTTTCTCTCTCTCTCTGAAAATAACGATAATAATAATAATAATAATAATAATAATATCCGTGTCCAGGGCCTCTCCTCTGCCTCGGCCGCACCCCTGCGTGCGCTGGGGGCTGAGTGCAGGCGCCTCCACTGTGTGCTCACGTCCACTTGGCGGCTCCCGAGGCTTCCTCTGCCCACATCCTGCTTCTCTCACTCCCGCTCTCCAGGGGCCTCTGGTCACCTGGGGTTTCCTGACCACACCTCCACGGGTGCTGATTCGGTGGCGAGGACCCATCCCGCCTTCCCCGCCTGCCCAGCCCCTCTCTGGGCCGAACAACCCCCGCCAATCCCCCCTCCCCCCTAGTTCTCCCTGACCGTCTCCGGCCCCCTGGCCTCCCACCCAGGCTGCACCCACTGCCATCCGTGTTCCTGAGGCTCAATGCCCCGCCCCAGGCCGCCCACCGAAGGGCTCCTGCGTCTCAGCGTCGCACCCCCAGCTCCTCCGGGACGGCCAGGGGCTCCCAGGCCCAGCGGACTCTGTGCAGTTCTCTGGGGCAGGACCTGTCTGTCCCGGCACCTGCTGGCCCTGTCGCTGCCACAGCCACAAGGAAAGCCTCTCACCTGTGGCGTCCAGGCCCTCTATGACGATGACGGGGAACGCGCCTCTGAGCACCTGCCAGGGGCACTGGTCCACCAGCTCCAGCACCGCCCGGGCCTCGGGCATGAAGGGCGTGCACTGCAAACAGCACGTCAGTGTCAGTGGGGAGCGGGCTGTGGAGCCTCAGCTGAGCCGAGAGCAAGAATGGAGCCCGCAGGCAGCCATGGCGGCTGGCGCCACCCGCGGTTCACGGTGTGCGGACCCGGAGGGCGGGGTGGCTGCGGCTCAGAGTCGGTAACGGTCAGGATCCTGCTCCCCGAGGAGGAAGGACAGGAGTGACACCCCATTACGGACCAGCGTCACCCAGCGATGTGGGAACCCCGGCCCCGCCTGGGAAGTGCGTCCAACATGGAGGATCGGCTGCACCCGCCGTGGGCTCTGAAGGGAGCTGTGGGCCCCCCCTCCATCCCTCCTGTGTGAAACCCCGCCCTGCGGAGTGGGATGATGGAGGGAGCACCGGGCACCCCAGGGGCCCAGGAGCCGGGGTTCTCGGGGACCCAGGGTTCTCGGGGACCCAGCCTTGGCAGGGCCTGGGGTCCCGGGGCGCCTGGGGAGGCCACTCTGCGGGCCTGGATTCACTTTACAAGCTTATGGGGAGCGTGGGATCAGGCGGGAGCAGAGCGGGCTGTGACGGGGTTCAGAGAGCGGACTCTGAGTCACCCCACTGCAGCCCCCCCGCCCCTCCCGGCAGCTCTGTGCTGAGGTGCCGGCATGGCTGTGTGCTTGGCTGAGCTGGCATCCTGACAACTCTGTCAGGGGTCGCCCCAGCATTCCCTCTGTGGATAAGGAAACAGGTGCAAAAACATTTAAGAAACTTGTTGAGCCCGGCCAGCGTGGCTCAGTGGCAAGCGTCCACCCAGGAACCAGGAGGTCAGTGTTCGATTCCCGGTCAGGGCACAGGCCCGGTTGAGGGCTCCATCCCAGTGTGGGGCGTGCGGGAGGCAGCCGATCCGTGATTCTCTCTCATCACTGATGTTTCTCTTTCCCTCTCCCTCCCCCTCCCTCTCTGAGAATAATAATACAAAAAATTTAAAAAGAAAGTGAAAGTGACACAGGCCCTCAATGCCAGAGTCTGGGTTTCACCCCAAGCTGCCCGCCTGCGAGTGAATGCCCGTCCCCAGGGCGACCCCATAAGCTTGTAGAATGAATCCAGGCCCACAGTGCGGCCTCCCGGGCGCCCCTGGACCCCAGGCCCTGGCGAGGCTGGGTCCCCGAGAACCCCGGCTCCTGGGCCCCTGAGGTGCCCGGTGCTCCCTTCATCACCAGGAGCGGTGCAGAGGGGAGCCGGCAGCTCCGTGGCCCAAGCAAGCGGCCTGTTTCAGTCCCAGCTACTCACACCCCCAGAGGCCTGCCTTTCTGCACCCCCACCTCCGGAGGTGAGACCCTGAGCTGACGTCATCGCCATGCCCCGCGGCTCCTGTCCTGTCCTGTGCCCGGCTCTGCGCCGGGGCCAGGTGGCCCATCGGGGTGGGCGGTCCCAGCGGCTGGGATCTCCAAAAGGTCTGGACAGAGCCGGGCGGGCAGGCCGCCTCCGTGAACCAAGGACCCGGCCAGAGCGGCCTTGCCAGGCAGCCCCGCCCCACCCCCTGCCCGCTTCTGGGACCCGGACCCGGGCCTCCATCCCGCGGGCGGGAAGGGGCGGCCACTTACCGCCTCCAGCACGGCGCGCGCGGCCTCCCGGTGGGGGAAGACCGCCGAGCTGGGCAGGTCGGGCACCACGGGGTGCAGCGCGGGCTCCGGGGCGGGCACGACGCGCTCGGGGTCCACCTGCCGCCACTCGCGGCCGCCTCGCAGCTCCCACGGGCGCTGCCACAGCCGGTGGCTCTCGTCGCCCACGAACTCGCCCAGGCTCGGGCGCGGGGCCTCCAGGCACGAGTCCAGCAGCGCCAGCAGCGCGCGCCGCGTGTCGGGGCTGTCGTCGGGGTCGCGGAGCAGCACCCCCCGCTGCAGGCCGCCCACCCCGCCGCCCGGGCCGTAGCGCAGCAGCCGGAGCGGCCGGCAGCGCCCCAGGGGCCCGCGGCGCAGCTGCAGGAGGAGGCGCTGGAGCAGCCGCGCGGCGCGCACCCGGGCGGCGCAGTCCCGGCCCGGCGCCCCCGGCACGCACAGCGCGTAGCTGCGGCCCGGGGGGCCCAGGAGCGCGGCGGCGCGCGGGTCGGGGGGCGCGGCGGGGCCCTCGGTGCCCCCGGTGCCCGCGGGGCCCACGGCGAAGTGCGCGAGGCCGCCGCCCGGGAGCTCGAGCGCGAAGCAGCGGGGCTGCGCCATGGCCCCCGCGCGGGCCGGGCTCTGCGGCCGGGCCAGGAGCGCGAGCAGGCGGCGGGCCGGGGCCATGGGCGGCTCCCGTCCCAAGTCCGGGCTCGAGGAAACGGGGCGCGGTCGGGGCGCCGCCAGGAAACGAAACCGAAGCGGCCGCGGAAGCGGGGGGGGCGGGGTGCGGGCGGGCGAAGTCCGTGCCGGCTGGCAGGTGGGGGAAAGGCCGCGGGTGCGTGGCCGCGGGTCCCCCGGTCCCCGGTCCCCCCGCGCCACCCCTGGAGCCGCCCTCCCCGCGGGCTGTGCAGGCGGCGCTGGGCGGGACTGCGCCTGCGCGGAGCTCCGAGCGCGGAGAAGGTGGGGGGGCTGTCCCGGGGTGAGTCCGTCCGTCCGTCCGTCCGTCCGTTCTCACTCGCCCTGCAGACGCCTCACCCCAGGGGTCTGCGGGGCCTGCAGCCTTTTCCGAACCTGGACTCCCTGCTGCGACCACCCATGCGCCCTGGCTCGGACCCGGTCCCCCCCCTTCCCCCCCAGGGCCTGAGCGAGGCCTTTGCGCTGCCCTTCCAGCGGTTCTCAACCTGTGGGTCGCGACCCCCTTGGCGGTCGAACGACCCTTCCACAGGGGTCGCCTAAGACCATCCTGCAGATCAGATATTTACATGACGATTCATCACAGCAGCAACATGACGGTTATGAAGTAGCAACGAAAATCATTTTATGGTTGGGTCACCACATGAGGAACTGCATTTAAAGGGCCAGAAGGTTGAGAACCCCTGCTTAGGGTTTCCCTCCCGCTGATGATGCTCGGGCTGGGACACCTGCTGTGCGCCTCGAAGGGCCTGTGGGAACCTCAGGGGGAAGGGGGATCCATGGGCTGTGTGCATACGTGCAGCCCCCTGGACATAGACAGTGGGGAGGGCTTGGGGGGGACAGGAGCAGGCTGGACGAGGTGGGGGGGGGGAGACCAATGTCACACTTTCAACAATAAAGGTTAAAAATAAGTAAATAGCCCAGCATGAACCAAGCTGTCCCAGGGCCCTGCCTCAGGGACCCACAGAGCTTCAGGGGCGGGAAGAGGCCCCCGGCCGCCGTTGCTGCCTCCTTCCCGCCATGATTTGGGTGTTTCCCTTCCTGTGTGCTCATTCGCTGGTCTTCACAAAGGATCTGGCTGAGAGAGAAAAAAATTCCCTGGGGAGAAACCTGGACCGTTTAGAATTGAGATGGAGGTGCAAGACCGGAGGTAAACCGAGAACAGCCAGCTCTGCCGCCGGCTGTGTGGATGGGAGGCGGCAGGACGGTTACTGGGGAAGGAAGCCTCCTGGCACCGCTGGCCTAGGGGTGCGGTGGGAGTGCGGTGCTGGCCTAGGGAGGAGGGGGGAGTGGGGAGCTGGCCTAGGGAGGCGGGGGGGAGTGGGGAGCTGGCCTAGGGAGGCGGGGGGAGTGGGGTGAGCAGACAGGAGTGACTGGGGCCGGGGGCGGAGCCTTGAGAGCCCGCAGTGTGTCCTCCACGAGGGAGCCGGGGTGGTGGGTGCCGAGCTCCTTGCCCGTGCGGAGCTCAGATGAAAAAGGGAGCCAACTCCTCTGTGTGCTTTTAAAAATATTTTTATTGATTTCAGAGAGGAAGGGAGAAGGAGAGGTAGAATATCAATGATGAGAGAGAGTCATTGATCAGCTGCCTCCTGCTCGCCCTGCACTGGGGATCCCAATCCCCAACCCCGCAGCCCCAGGCAGGCCCTGCCCTAGAAGTGAGTGGTGACCTCCTGGCTCATAGGTGGACGCTCAACCACTGAGCCTCGCCGGCCCGGCTCCTGTGTGTCCTGCATCCACCCAGGTGCCTTTCCGGACTCTTCCACGCCCCCGCCCCCCACCTGTTCTCAATTCAAGCTTTCCTCTCCATTTCACCTCCTCCCTACAGGAGACGTGAAGGTCACGGCATGGCCGTATCTGGGCTCGGTCAAGGTTACCTGGGTGTGGAACACTGAAGACACAACATCCTCACTCATAAGGGACAGCAATCTCCAGCCCAGGACCCTTCGTCCCAGGTCCGACGCTCCATCCCCTGAGCCACACCAGCCAGGGCCCTGGGAAGGTTCTAGATGCTGACCCTTGCTGAGCCCTGTGTGCACCTGGAGCACAGGGCACCTGATTGCGGTGCACAGACAGCCAGACTGGGGGCGGGCAGCTCGTGCACAGCAGGGGTCCTGAGAGGAGGTGCCCGTGGCGTCCCTGCCCGAGTCTCTCACACGTGTCCCTGCAGCTCCCTGCCAGGGAGGAAGCGGGGCCTGTGCGACCCCAGGTGGCGAAGGCTCGAAGCCGGTGCGGCCTCGCCGGCTGTGATGCGGGGCCGGTCAGGCTGCTCTTGCCCGGCTTCCCTCCCCTGAGGAGCCCCACCTGTGGTGCCACCTGCTTCATGTCACGTGAGCCTCGCAGCCGATCAGCAAGCAGGAGGGCCACCTGGCGACTCACACCGCCTCACGCACAGAAAGGAAACAACAATGTCCAGGACCGGCACTGTTACTGTTCATTTCGTTACACACACACACACACACACGCACACACACGCACACACACACACACACACGAGGTCTGTAAAGTGACCCTCATTACACGAGTTACAACCAGCAGGGTGGGAACAGGCCGAGGCGTTAAAATGGTGCTCGCAGCCATAAGCCAAGGAGGTGCAGGGTCAGTTCCTACCAATCCACCATCAAAAGGCGGAAAACCCAACAGGAATGGGCGAGAGGCTGGAGCAGGCGCCTCTCGAAGGAGAACCTCCGACGACGGTCACCACGGTGGGCGGAGCTTCGCCTCCTCCGTCCTCGGAGACAAACTGGAGCGGGAAGGAGAGACCGCGGCGCCCACGGGGCGGCCGGGCTGACACGGCAGAGCAGAGCGTTCGGGGACAGCACGGGGGACGGGGGCACGGGCCATGGCCCCCACTGCTCCAGGAGAGAGCCCTGTGTGCCGGGGGAGCATTCGTCCCCCTGTGAGCCGGGCCCCACGCCTGGTTACTGCACGTACACGGATGTACTCGGATGTACATGGATGTACACGCACGTACACGGATGTACACAGATGTACTCGGATGTACACGCACGTACACGGATGTTGACCAAAAGGCATGGATTTCTCCGCCTCGGCGCTCACCTCAGTCGCACGGTAGATAAACGGCGGCGGCGGGCTCACGGGCGGGTGCGGGGCAGCTGTGAGACGGACGGGCTGCTGCTGAGCTCCGCTCGCGGAAGGGGTGCGTCTGTGGATGCCGAGGGAACGGGCTGCACAGCCCTGGGAGCCGCTGTGTGGTCGGTCCGGGAGTTAAAGGCAGGCACACCGCCCTGGCTGGGGGCTCAGCGGTTAGAGCGCCGACCACGCTCAGAATGACCTCGGGTTTGATTCCCGGGGAAGGGCACGGGTCTCGGGTTGCAGGTTTGATCCCCAGGCCCGGTGGGGGGGGGCAGGAGGGGGGGAGGCAATCAGTCAATGTGACTCTCACATCGATGTTTCTCTCCCCGCCCCTCTCCATCTCCCCCTCTCCATCACTCTTTCTAAAAATCAATGGAGGAAAGACCCTCAGGTGAGGATTGAATAATAATTCATAATAATATAAATAAACGGGTGAGAGCAGGCAAACCTCGAGTGCGGTTGGAGAAACAGGACAGGGTCACCTTGGCGGCAGAGGGAGGCCCTCGGGGCTGGGAGGAGGTCGTGGAGAGGTCCAGGTCTTGGGAAGTGTTTGGTGTGAGTGTTGTTAAGAAGATGGCGCTGCCCAGAAGCGGCCCCTGTTGGGGAGGCGCCGGCTGCACCCCGTGCCTCCATGTGCACCTCTGAGCCGCCGCGCTCTTCCTGGTGCGTCGCGGGCGCAGTGATGAACCAAGGACAGGTGAGATGGTTGTGAGCAAGGACACCCATCCCACCAGCCACCCATGCGTCACGGCCCTGCTGATGGCGCCTCGGGGGCTGCCCGAGTCAGAGCCGGAATGTTGGGACGGTGACGTCTGGCTGTTGCCCAGCTGCGTGGATGCCGTAGAGACAGGCCGCCCCCCCCCCAGGAGCGGAGAGAGTGGGGGGCTGCCTCCACCTCCCTTCCTGGGCTCTCAAAGCCACGACCTGGAGGAGGAAGGGCGCCCACTCCCGAGCCTCACTCTGGGGCGGGGCTGGGGGCGGGGAGGGGGAGTGAGAAAGGCAATCGGGAGAAAGAAGCGCCTGTTCAAGGACTGTTGGCTGCTAGGAGCTCCTTGCCAGGAGGGACTCTGACTTACTGACTTTATGTACGTTTCACGTGTTAATATTGTTAAAACATATTTTTATTGATTCCAGAGAGGGAGAGGGAGAGAAACATCCATGATGAGAGAGAATCACTGATCCGCTGCCTCCTGCATGCCCCCCACTGGGGATCGGGCCCCCAACCCAGGCCTGTGCCCTGACCGAGTTCAGTCCCTATGCCCCGTGTGACATAAGCTTCTCCAGGTGTGAAATACGTTAGTGCGAAGGGGGTGCTGCCCTCGCCGGGCACACAGCGCCCCGGGTGTGCAAGGTTTCTCATTGTGCCCACCAGGTGCTGGGTGCTTAATACGCCTGCCGGGTGGGCGTGGCTCAGTGGGTGAGCCTCAACCTATGAACCAGGGGGTCGCGGTTCGATTCCCCATCAGGGCACAGGGCCGGGTTTCGGCTCCATCCCCAGTGTGGGGAGTGCAGGAGGCAGCCGGTCCGTGATTCTCTCGTCATTGGTGTTTCTCTCTCCTCTCCCTTCCTCTCTGAAATCAATAAAAACATATTTTTTAAAAAGATAAGCATGACGACCTGTCATTCCAAGTAGGTTCCCAAGAGCAGGCAGGTGGGGAAATGTATCGCAACTTAAACAGCTGAGGCTGCGATGGGAGCCACGCCTTCAAACCTGCAGCTCCGAGCGGAGCGTGTGAGGTCACCCTGTGTGCACTCCAGGACATGGTGGGAAACGTAAACAGATGTGTTTTCGTTTCCTTATACTCACGTGATCTAGCAAAAAAACCCAAAACAAAACAAAAAAACCTACTTTTCCTTTGAGCCAGACCAGGTGGGGGTTCCACGCTCTGGGTGGGGCCGCGGGGACAGCGCTCACGCCCGAGGTTGCATAACAGGCACTCGGCACGTACCCCTCGTGTCTCCCCGTGGGTTTCGGTTCCTGGGAAACGCGGTCTCCGTTTCCTTCCAGACAGAGCTCGGCTGTCACAGACCCCCCTCCCCCACGGTGCAGGCGGTTCTCGCACATGCAGAGCCCTCGGGTCTGCCGGATGCGGATGCGACAGCTCAGGTGTTTGCAGCCGCGGAAACGGACGGAGATCCAGGGAGATAAACGCGGACCCAGCCAGAGCCTCGGGGCTGCTCGGTGAGGAGCTCAGGTTGGCAGCTCCCGCAGCCCATGCCCTGGGACTGTTGAAGGCTCCTAATCTCACGCCGGCAGGCAGGCAGGCGAGCACACACCCCGCTCGCAATCTGACGCCGGCAGCCAGGCCCCCCCAGAGCTCATGGCAGCGGCGCAGAGAGAGGAAGCTGGCTCAGCCTCCCGCAGTGCTTCCTACGAAAACCGTAAACATCAACAGCAAACCCTTCTTGTGAGAAGCATCTGAGAAGGCAGGCGCCTGGTGGTCCTGGCCAGTGTGGTTCAGTGGACAGAGCACCAGCCTGTGGACGGAAGGGTCCCGGGTTCGATTCCTAGTCTGGGCACTGCCCGGGTTGTGGGCTTGATCCCCAGTGCGGGGCGTGCAGGAGGCAGCCGGTCCATGATCCTCTCTCATCACTGATGTTTCTCTCTCTCTCTCTCTCTCCTCCTCTCTGCGATCAACACAAACATGTTAAAAAGCAAAGTGCCTGGTTGTCCAGCGTCTGTCACAGACGCCCAGACGGGGCCGCGTGCAGGGCACTGTCCTCCCTGCGGCAAGAGCCAGCGCTGCAAACGCGGGGGGGAAGGGAACCTCCCCGGGCTGGTGGGGTGCGCGGTCCCTATGGCTGTGGTCTGGGAGGGTCGCAGGGCGAGTGGGAGGGTCGCAGGGCGAGTGGGGTTGCAGCCACCCGGCAGGGAGGGGCGGTCACTCCTCTCACAGCCACCTTTCGCCTTGGCCACCAGGTGAAGGTTGACAGGTAGAAGCTGCTAGATGTGATGTCAGGCGTGAGTAATGCTCCCAGGACAGAGGTGGCCTCTCTGCTTATCGGCGATACTGCACCTGTGCCCCCCCCCCTTGCCCCCCCTCCCCGGGGAGGCAGTAGCCAGGGCGCTAGTGCCGACGCCGCAGCCTGGCCTGGCCCCGCGCCAGCTTTCATTTTCAGGAAGAAAAAACCGAAACTCAGACTCAGCTGAGCGGCAGCCACAGGGGCGTGTCCGCCTGCCTCCGGTGACAGCGTGTTTGCACACATATAAGCGGGCGGCGCGGGGCGCCCAGCCACGGTCCAGGACCATGTGGGCACCGGCTCCGTTGGCGTTCCCCTGGAAGCTGCTGGGTGCCCTGAGGGGGCCACTGGGCTCCCTGTGGGGCAGCCTGGCACCCCTGCTCCTGTGGCTCCGGGCGGCGCTCCGGCTGGGGCTGGGCTGGACCCACAGGGGCCAGGGGCGGCAGGACGGGCCAGAGCCCGAGGGGGCGGGGGAGGCAGAGGCGGGAGGCGGCGGCCCCGACGGGCCCCTCACGCCCACCAGCGTCAACTACCACTTCACCCGCCAGTGTAACTACAAGTGCGGCTTCTGCTTCCACACGGCCAAGACCTCCTTCGTGCTGCCCCTGGAGGAGGCCCAGCGGGGGCTGCGGCTGCTCAAGGAGGCCGGTGAGTCCCGTCCCGTCCCCTGGCCTCGGGGGCTCGGCCACGGGCGCTGGGCTGGGTGGCGGGGCTGGGGACACACCCCGGGTGGGGGCCTGCGGTTTCCCATCGCAGGGCGAGGACACCACATGGTCCCTGGAGGCGATGCCAGCTGACTGCGGGGAGGGGCGCCCGGTCTTTTAAAACCACGGGGCCAGCTGGGGCCGTCCGCCCAGCATCTGGGAAGAGGCCGGTGGGAAGGCTGTGGTACTGTCCGGCTTTGTCCAAAGCACCGATGGGTCTGGTTTTCCAGAAAGGGTTAAAGAAGCAAGTCCAGCCCGGCCGGCCTGGCTCAGGGGCTGAGCGTCGACCTAGGAGCCAGGAGGTCAGGGTTCAGGCCCAGGTTGCCGGCTCCATCCCCAGGGTGGGGCGTGCAGGAGGCAGCCCGTCCATGGTTCTCTCTCATCACTGATGTTCCTCTCTCTCCCTCGCCCTTCCTCTCTGAAGTCAATGATATACATGTTTATATATGCAAATCTGTGCCCAAACACAGGCTTGGACTGGGAGCGCAGTGGTGGTGTCTTTCATGTCTCCCTATGGAACTGGAAGACATGGCTCTCGAGCCCCCTGGCGAACTTGAGCTTGGTAACGGCAGGCAGGCAGGCTCCGCGGTCCGCCCAGGGGGGCGCCCTCCTTCACCCCAAGTCCGCCCTCCTTCCCTCCAGTCCTATCTGTCCCGCAGCACGCACATTCCTCCACTGCTCTCACTTTCTCATGGAGGCTTAACCAACATCCACGCCATGGCCCCCACCCAGAGGGCACCCCGTGCCCCCGCGGGAAAGCAGCGCCCCCTCCTGGGTGGAGAGGCCACGTGCCCCGAGGGCCTGCTTCCCCCCCACACCCACCTTCTCCCGGGGCAGCCGCCACGCCCCTCCCGGCGCCAGGAGCTCTGCCTGATGTGCGATCAAACCCGCGCTGGCACCTCCCTGGGCCTGACTGTCTTGCTCCCCATCCTGTTGCTCGGTGATCCAGGGCCGCTGGGTCCTTGGGGTCCGGCTGAGGGCTCCCCATTTCATCTCACTGTCTCTGCGGCCCACGGGAAAGCCCGCTCTCTCACGAACATATTCCTGATGCTCTAACTCGCCCTCTTAACCCTCTTGCACCGCCCCCTGCCCCTGCCCCTGCCCCCCCCCCCGCGCGTCAGCACAGCCCTCAAGGCCCGTGGCCAGCTCCGTGTTGCCATCAGCACCCCCACCCCAACACCTTAGATGCCCCGTGCTGTGGACACATCACGCCACACCCCTAAACCCCAACAGCCGTATCCCCAAGCCTGTGGTCACACTGGCCCCTCTTCCTGGAATGCCGGGCACCACAATCTGGGGGGGAACGTTCCTGCTCCTCTCCGGAAGACGAAGGCCCTGCCCTTCCTCTGGGATCCCCGGCCCCTGGCACGGGTTCGAGTTATAGCACTTTAGGTCGAGCGGCTGTCCCGTGTGGTTGTTTTGTTTTAATGTCCGAGTCCCCGGAGAGTTTGTGTTCCAGGGTTAAGGCCCAGCAGTTGTGGGTGTCGCCTCGCAAAGGAGCTGGAATGGAGCAGGGCCCTAACACGCTTTGGGGTGTGGAATTGGGATGCTCAGAGCCTGCGTGGGGGGCGGGCTTGTCCTGTGGGCGGGTCTTCGGCTCTTGAGTGACACGGGCCTGGCCTTGGGTTCCTCGGTTACACGGCTTATCCGACATGGAGCTCCTCTGGACGAGCAAGCTTTAAAACGCAGATGAAAGGTAACTGCACCCCTCAGACGGCTATACAAGACACGGCCGTGGAGCTGATGACTGTTCATAGGCGACAGCCTATCGCACGCTGTGGTCATACGTCCACGCGGTGGCCTCGCAGGGTTAAGCCGGTAACAGCCATGGAACGGGGAGGGCTGGGTGCAGCCGGGCGGTGCACCCGGGAACAAGTTTCTGGCTCAGAGGGGACCGGCTACGTCGGTGACGACTGAACATGTGAATTCACGCTGTAACCTGAGTTCATTTTCGTTTACATGTGTTTATTTACATTCGTTTATTTAACGTTAAAGCACGCGGGCTGAACAGACCTCTGATTAGTCACTTCTCCGGCTCTTCACCCGCAGGAGCCGCTGAGAGCCGTGCACTCGTGTGCCACCCTTCACGTGGGCGCCCTGGGGGCGGGTTGACCTGTCTGAGGCCTTCCCCCTCCTCTCCTTCAGCTGCTCATCAATTTGTAAATTATGTTTTCATTGATTTCAGAGAGGAAGGGAGAGGGAGAGAGAGAAACACCCATGATGAGAAAGAATCATGGATCGGCTGCCTCCTGCACGCCCCCCACTGGGGATGGAGCCCGGAACCGGGCCTGTGCCCTGACCGGGAATGGAGCCATGACCTCCTGGTTCCCAGGTCGATGCTCAGCCCCTGAGCCACACCGGCCGGGCAGCTCTGGCCCTTTCGTACCCTCCACCCCTGCTCCTAGGCCTCGGTGAGAGCCTCTGTGACAGCCGTCTCCCTTTCCTAGTTATGCCCCCTTCAACCCGACTCCCAGGGGAGGGGTGCACCTGGGTGACACTGGGTGTGGCACCGCAGCCCCCCAGCCTGTGAGCTGGTCCCCGGGGCTGCGAGAGCAGGCACTGTGCCCCTCACAGCCCCGCTGAGAGCGGAGGAGCCACCGGAAGGGACCACAGCTGTGATTCGGGGTGCCCCCCAGACTCTTCCGGGCAAGTGGGGGACCCTCTTTCTAAAGCTCCTCGGGGAGCACAGGACTTGCCCAGGCCCAGGGGGCGTCCTGGGGCCGGTCGCCTTCAGGAAGGGGCCTCGGAGGAGCCGTCGCGGTGGTTTCGGGGAGGAAGTGCACAGGGCGGGGCTGCCCGGCCTTCTGGCCCAGGTGCAGGGGCAGCGACCGCTCCCGGGGTGTGAGCCTGAGGCAGCAGGCACGGGTCCCACTGACAGCTGCCCCAGGGCCGGGCTGGAGCCTGCGTCCAGGGCCTGGGACGGGCAAGGGGCGTCCCGAAAAGCTGCTGCCTCTGCACGGATTCCGTCGCCCCGGCGTCTGCTGGGGAGCTTGGGTGGGGGGGGGGGGGCGTGCTCAGGTCACTGACTGTGGGGCGGCGTGCCCTGTCCCCGGAGGCGCATGGTGGCCACGGCAGGACATTGGAAAGAAAGCCTCTGGGAGAGAAAAGGCGCATCCGTGTGAAGGCGTGTTTATAACGTGTTTGTAACAGTTTCCCAGGCACGGGCAAGGCTGTGGGCACCTAGAGGGCAGTAAGCAAGGCCTTCCAGCTCCGTGTGCAGAGGGTTCCGCCCACACCGCTGCCCGCGGGGCTAGTTTAACACCCACAAGTCCTTGCTGTCGTTCTGACTTTACTGTTTTGTTATCCCCCTCCCCCCCCAGGAAACTCCTAAAAGATTTTTCCAAAATAAGGGAGTAAATCAACCGAGAGCAGGGCAAGGATTTGGGGCAAGAGGCACTGGTCCACGGAGGGGAGGGAAGGGGAGGGTAGGGGAGGGGAGGGGAGGGTAGGGGAGGGGAGGGGAGGGGAAGGAGGTCCCAGAACTGAGGGGCTGCTGAGGAGCGTCCGATGGTTCTACCTGGGGAGGGTGTTGGCCGTGCCCGTCTGGGCTGCCTCGTGGAACCCGGGCCTCTTAGGCAAGTCATTACCGAGCAGCCATTCAATGGTAGGAAGACAAGAAAACCAACCAGTGACTTCCTTTTCCTGGTGAAACCCTGGCTTACCCACACGGCCATGTCCACAGAGCGGGGCTGGCGGGCCTGGGCCTCGGGGCGGGGAAGGTACGGAGACTCTCATGGTGTTTCTGTGACGCCGAGAAACAAGACTTTGGCCATTGAGGCAGTGAAGGGTGCCTGTGGCCGGGAGAAATGGGAGAAAAATGGGAGAAAAATGTCTTGGCCCTGGCTGGTGTGGCCCAGTGGAAAGAGCGCCGGCCTGTGGACTGAAGGGTCCCGGGTTCGATCCCGGTCAGGGCCCAGGCCTGGGCCGTGGCTCAGTCCCCAGTAGGGCCAGGCAGGAGGCAGCCGGTCCCTGCTTCTCGCTCACCGTGGGGTGTCCCGTCTCCGCAGGCATGGAGAAGGTGAACTTCTCGGGCGGGGAGCCCTTCCTGCAGGACCGCGGGGAGTACCTGGGCCGCCTGGTGAGGTTCTGCAAGCAGGAGCTGCACCTGCCCAGCGTGAGCATCGTCAGCAACGGCAGCCTCATCCGCGAGCGCTGGTTCGTGAAGTACGGTGAGCGCCCCCTCCCGAGGACGGTCCCCTGCACGGCTGCAGTCCTTCCTCCCTGGGCCGGGCCGAGCCGGGACCAAACAGGCCCGTTCTAATCTCTTCGCGAGCTGCGTGTGGAGTTAAGGGCAGTGAGTTCTGCAGGGCTCCCGTGAACATGTGTGCGGGCAGATAACAGTCCTCCTGCGCTCAGCTCCTCGGGGCCGGCCAGGGTGGCGAGCAGGGGCTGGGCTCCAGCTTCCCCACCTTTTTGCTTGTTTGCCATCACCCTTAAGTCTCCTAGGGAGTAAGCGACTGGCCCGGCCGGTGCCGCTCAGGGGCTGAGCATCCACCTGTGAACCAGGAGGTCAGGGTTCGATTCCCGGTCAGGACACAGGCCCAGGTTTTGGGCTCCATCCCCAGTGGGGGGCGTGCAGGAGGCAGCCTGTCAGTGATTCGCTCTCATCATGGATGTTTCTCTCTCTTTCCCTCCTTCCTCTCTGAAATCGATTTTCTATATATGTGTGTGTGTAATATGCTAATTAGACCAGATGTCCTTCCGGACGACCTTCCAGACAACCTTCCAGACAAAGCCGGGCTGTGAGGGAAGCCCGGGTCCTGGGTGCCGGAGGGAAGCCGGTGCCGGCAGCCGGGGGAAGGAAGGCCTGCTCTTGCACAAATTTTGTGCATCGGGCCTCTAGTAAAATAATGGAAGTGTAATATGCTAATGAGACCAGACAACTGAATGACCTTCCGGATGTCCTTCCGGATGACCTTCCCGACGAAGTTGGGTCTGTGGGGACTGAGCTCCTTGCACAAATGTCATGCACCGGGCCCCTAGTGTATATATATATATATATGAAAAGATGTAGGTCTGCAAAGCTCGTATCCAACACACTGACCTCCCTGAGAAGTGAGTGAGACCGGGAGGGCGTGCTGGCAGGAGCGTGAGCGCATGCACACACACACATACACACACGTACACACACGCACACACACACATGCTTATGCACACACACACATGGGCGGAGAGTTTCTCTCGCGTGTGAACATGCTGGCGTCCTGTGAGGTGCCTTCTTTCCTAAGACTGTTTTACCGCGTGTAGCGAATATTTTCGTGTTAGGGGGGAGCGGGGGCACACGGTGTTTAAACAATGAAAGCAAACAGTGACACAGGTCTGTTTCATCCTGAGGAGGTGGGAGCCGCCGACTGGGCGGGGTCCTCTGCGGAGAGCTGACGCCTCCCTTTCCCGCAGGCCAGTACCTGGACATCCTCGCCATCTCCTGTGACAGCTTCAACGAAGACGTGAACGTGCTCATCGGCCGCGGCCAGGGGCGGCTCAACCACGTGGAGAACCTCCGGAAGCTGAGGCGCTGGTGCCGGGAGTACCGCGTGGCCTTCAAGATCAACTCCGTCATCAACCGCTTCAACGTGGACGAGGACATGCGCGCGCACATCCAGGAGCTGAGCCCCGTGCGCTGGAAGGTGAGGCCTGCGGCTCGCCCGTGGTCCCTCCTCACCGCGTAGGCGGGAACGGCTTCGGGAAGTGGAGATGGTGAGCGTGCAGCTCTGAGCCACAGCACCAGCTGGGACCAGGGTCCTTCTTTTTAAAAAAATATATTTTTACTAGTGGCCCATCGCACGAAATTCATGCACGGATAGGGTCTGTAGGCCTGGCTAGCGATCAGGGCTGATCTCTGGATCAACCGGCAGGGCGATCGGGGACCCCCACTGGCACCTGCCTTGGCCAGCCTGGCGTTTCCTGCTCACCGGCCCTGCCCCCGCAGTTGCCACTGGTTGCCTCCCTCTGTGGGGCTACTGGCAGGGCAATCGGGGGCCCCTGCTGGCACCTGCCTTGGCTGGCCTGGGGCCTGCAGGCTGGGGGCAGCTCCTGCATTGAGCATCTGCCCCTGGTGGTCAGTGCACGACGTGGCAACCGGTCACTCCACCGGTCGCTCTGCTGTTCGGTCAATTTGCATATTAGGCTTTTATTATATAGGATTGATTTCAGAGAGGAAAGGAGGGAGGGAGATAGAAACATCAATGACGAGAGAGAATCATGGATTGGCAGCCTCCTGCACGCCCCACACGGGGGATCGAGCCCTGGACCCAGGCTTTGGCGGGAGAACGCGGAGCCACGCCGGCCGGGCTCGATGTGTCCGCGCGGCCCACGTGTCCGTCCATGAGCATTTGCTAGTCTGCGGTCCAGAAACTGAGGTGCTGAAACCAGATAGAACATCACCTGGACCCGTTCTTCCTGTGTCTGCCTTTTAAGACTATCTGTGCTCCCTAAACCCCATGGCCAGCTCAAGTGCCCCCCAAGCAATGTCCTTCTAGAACATTCCTCAGAGTGAGGCGTCACCTCGGCTCAGGAGGGAGGAAGCTGGGGGCGGGCCCAGGTGTGGGTGCCCCCGACGGGACGCTCTCGCCAAGCACACATGTGTTCCAGGTGTTCCAGTGCCTGCTCATCGACGGGGAGAACGTGGGGGACGGCGCCCTGCGGGAGGCCGAGCGCTTCGTCATCAGCAAGGAGGAGTTCCAGGGCTTTCTGGACCGGCACCGCGGGGTGCCCTGCCTGGTGCCCGAGTGCAATGACAAGGTGGGTGGCCACACCGCACGCTCAGATCCATTCCGAGGGGGCCCTCTCCCCAGCTCCACGGTGTCACCTAGAGACGGGGGGACTAGGGCAGAGTCTAGGGCTGAGGCCGCCATCTGTCCTGCACCCTCCAGCCCTGGGGCCTTTGTTTTTTTTTAAAAAAAAATATTTTTACTGATTTTAGAGAGAGGAAGGGAGAGGGAGGGAGAGATAGAAACATCCATGGTGAGAATCATTGATCCGTGGCTTCCTGCACGCCCCCTCCTGGGGGTCGAGCCCACAACGGGGCATGTGCCTGTGACCAGAATCGAGCCCGGGACCCTTCAGTCTACAGGCCGACGCTCTATCCACTGAGCCACACTGGCTAGGACAGCCCTGCGGCCTTTGTGTGAGCCCAGGGTGCCCCCTCCTCCAGCGGGCGTGGTGCCGCTGTGCAGGGCTGGTGTGAGAGATGAGCACTGGTCTCTCCTCCTGGAATGTAGATGTTGAAAAGGGGGAAGTGGGGAGCTGGGGGAATCGGCCCCTGGGAATACTGGGTAACGAGGAGCAGGCTCTCCCACCGCGAGAGGAGAGGGGAGACATTTTTCCAAGCAACACGGACCCTTTGGGCACCGGGCAGGGCACCCGGGCTTCGAGCCTGGTGGGTTGGAACACACACACCAGCTGCCCTGGAGGGTTGGGGGGGAGGAGTGGGGAGGAGGTGGGAGGGTCGGGGGGGCTCACCTGGGGGCGACATGCCCAGAGCCACGGGGGCGAGGTGGGAAGCGGGGAGCCAGGGGTGATGACCACAGACACGCCGACCCGCGGGACAGACCCCGAGCGTGAGGCCGAGTGTGAGACTGAGCCTGTCCCCCTCCCTTTGCAGATGAAGGACTCCTACCTGATCCTGGATGAGTATGTGAGTGCCCCCCATGGCCCCCCACGGCCCCCCACGGCCCCCACGGCCCCCCACGGCCCCCGCGTCGCATTCATGTTCCCGAGCCCGGCCCCTGCGCCAGGTTCTGGGTCACGCGCTTGGGCAGGCTCAGCGTGAACCTGCCCCTGTCTTTGCTCTGAGCTTCGGGGATGGGTTCCCCGTGGCTGTGGGTCCACGGACGTCCCACGGAAGCTGGCATGACCGAGTGTCCTCTGCTGTGCCCCTGTGGACCAGGGGTTCGGGGTTCCCCTGGCCCAAGCCACCCCACAGGGTTCAGGGCCTTCGAGGCCTCGGGGGTGCCCGCAACCCCCGACCTTGGATGACCTTGGCTTCGCTGGGAGGAGGTGACAGTGTCTCCCTAGAGCTGCCATGACCCCTCCCCCCACTGCCCTCCCAGGGAGAAGGGAGCTCCCCCTCCTCAAAATGCTCCCCCACTTCCTGTCTTGTTTTGTGTGGCTCTTTTTTTGGCGATGGAGGGAGGGGTCTGGATTCATAAGATTTTGCCCATATTTCTAGACCAGAACAAATAATTCCATTCAAAGACCTGTATTTATTTATTTAAAAAGTATTTTTATTGATTTCAGAGAGGAAGGGAGGAGGAGAGAGACAGAAACATCAATGATGAGAGAGAACCATGGATCGGCTGCCTCCTGCACGCCCCACACTGGGGATCGAGCCCTGAGACCAAAGACCTGTTTTTAAAAAATGAGTCTAATAAGAACTGTGGCGGCCATTTTTAAGTTGGATTTGGTCTTTGGAGAAACGCTTATTGTGACTTTTCAGCTTTTTATCATTTTCAAGTTCATCAAAGGCAGTTCATAGTGACTTCGTCCATGTTTTCCCTGTGGGGCGTGCGGGGTCAGGTGAGAGCGCGAGGGTGGTGCCCGGCCGGCAGGCCGAGCGTGGCATCCGGCCCACGGCCCGTGGCTCGCGGCTGACACGGACTGAAATGGTTGGATGCCAACAAGCCGGGTTGGAGTCCAGCGGTGAGTTTTACGGGCACACGACGCGGAAACCCCCATGTCTGCCCTGCCCTTCCAGATGCGCTTCCTGAACTGCAGAGAGGGCCGCAAGGACCCGTCCCGGTCCATCCTGGACGTGGGCGTGGAGGAGGCCATCAAGTTCAGCGGCTTCGACGAGGAGACGTTCCGCAAGCGCGGAGGCAAGTACGTCTGGAGCAAGGCCGACCTGAAGCTGGACTGGTAGGGCTGCCGGACGCCTGGCCGCGTTGCGGGGCCCCTGCCACACCTGGGGGGCCCACGGACTCCCCGCTGCACATGGTGGCTGACCATGTGGTCCCGGCGCACGTTACCATGGTAACTGAACTCCACGGATGCGGACCATTCGCTGCGGCCACTTCGCTTGTTTGGTTTGGTTGGGGTGTTTTGAGCACCGTTTCCTGTGATCCCTGCGTGTCCATCTCCAAGTCATGTTTCCTGGTTTGTTCACTTGATGGTCACATCTTTTCTGCTACATCCCCAGAGGCCAGTGTTCACATCTGGGAAAAATTGGAACACCTCCCTGCGGCCACGGCTGCTTGTGGCAATGCCATCTCCCTTCCTGCCCTCGCACCATGGCCACCCCGGACTCCCTCCCCAGGCATGCAGAACACGGCACAGGGGTGTCCGGCTCAGGAACGGCCACCTTATCAGGATTCAGTGCCAGCCCGGGGAGGTAGCCGCGTCCCCCAATGATGCTGGGACCAGCCCAGGGCCCAGACTGACTGCTCCATAAATGAGGGCTCTCTCTCGCTCTCGCTCTTGCTCTCTCTCTCTCTCTCCTTCCTCCCCAAGATTCCTAGCAAATCCCAGGTACACTCCCCAGTTCATGATGACGTTGACCAGGGCTCAGGCCTTGGGTTGCTGTGTGGAGCTATTATTCAAGCCACATGAGTCTGTTAAGCAGAAACTGGGGCGTGTATGGGGCAGATGGCTGTCGGCTCGGGCATGTGGGAGAGTGTGAGGAGGGGCACACACCAACCGGGTCCCCTGTGGACGGAGCCGAGGACCCGTGTCCTGCTTCTGAAGTCCTCGGGGCCACTGGGAGCGAAGCGCCGTCCAGGCCTGAGGACAGGGCCCCGCGTCTCTCCCTTGCACCCCGCGAGACCGGGAGGGACCTGTCCCCGAAAGGGGTCAGGACCAGAGCCCTTGTTTACGTAACCGAGTCCTTGTTTATGGCCTGGAAAAGGAGAACTTCCTGTCATTGTTTCCAAAAAAACAAAATCATGGAAAATTTTTGGCAGGAGCAGAGGAAAAGAGCTATTTTCATCCCACAGCCACTCCGCTGCCCGCCACCCGGTGGTGCGTGCCCGGCTGCAGGGCCGGCTGCACTGGCTGGCCTGTTCTCACGGCCTGCGGAGTCGGAAGGGTTTGTCCTTCGAGTGTCTGTTTCTCAGCAAAGACACCCCTGCTTCGGAGTTCAAGCCCCTGTCATTCAGCAGGAATGTGTGTGTGCCCCACAGTGTTGTCCTCAGTTTCCCACAAAACACACACACACACACACACAGACGAAGCAGCCACTGCGTCAGGGCCCCAAACGAACCCCGCTTTCCCTGGGCTGAAACGGAGGAGAAGACGGATCAGCAAGCTGCTCTCCCCTGTGGCCTTGGACGGGATCGGGGCTGTGAGGATGTCCCTGTAATCGGTGTAATCAGTGCAAACAGAACTCGGGGTCTTTCTTCGCTTCACGTGCGTGTGCTCTGCCAGTCGTCGCGTTGTTCCACGCGAGGGAGCTCGTCGGGCGCCCCGCCCTGGGTGCCTCTGAAACGGGACCCCAGCCTGAGTCACTCTGACCTCGGGCCGGAGGGACTGTCTCCTGCCCGAAGGGAAACATCGAACGACCCCAAGCAGAAGCTGCCGTCAGAGGCTGCGGCTCCCGCTCCGCGTCCCGCTGCCGGTGAGGCTCAGCCCCCCTCGCGCCCTCGGAGGCGAAGGCTGGGTGTTTAAAACGTCCGCACGCTCCCCTCAGCTCGGGGCGCAGGGTGCGGTGCTTCCGAGGGGGATTGAAAACGCGGTGCTTGACGCTCAGTTTTAAACGTGGCTCCAGTTTCACGGAACGTGTTCCCTGGTTGCCGGGAGGCACCGGGCGAGGGGCCCGGGGCGGCTCCGTGTGAGCGGGACGGGCGGTGCCGCGGAGCCTTGATCCCCTTTCGTCTCCGCTGTGGGAGCGGGACTGGGGTTTCGTCTTCAGGAGCCGAGATCTTCGCTGACGGGAGCCATCGCCCCTCCGGCCTCACGGGCGGCGACTCTGTTCTTTAGCCGAAGGGGATGGGAGCGGGCCCCTTGCTGTCACGTGTGATGATGGGTGAGACCATTTGGCGGAACCACCCGGCACGCGGGCGCCCGCTCTGCGTCTGGCGGGAGTTTGGGATCGAGCTGTTGGGCCGAGAGAGAGAGAACCTGATACGAAAGCGAGCGAACAGGTCACCTGGGGCTCAGTCGGACGATGGGCGCGGCCACCCCGCGCGGAAGACGCTCAGGCCTGTGATCACGGGCAGCTCGCGCCCCAGGGTTCGCCGTCCGCCTGGAGTGACTCGCGCCCTGAGAGCCGAGGGAGACCCTGTACATACTGTCCTCTGTGGCTGGTGCTGTGATGGAAGATTTCATGTATTAAAATGTGTTTTGTACGAGCCTCCTGTCCCAGCGAGTTTAAGGCCGTTGTGCACGTTACAAACTGCCGTGGCTAACGGCAAGGACACATTACACATCCGCGAGGCTGTGCGGGCTCAGAGCACATGTTAGCCTCCCGGCAACGAGGGGAGGGAGATGAGGTGGCGGACACTCGTCTTGTTTTCCACGCGGGAGCCAGCATCTGCGGACCAGTGTCCCAAACTCATCCCGCGGGAGGGTGAGCTCCTGCAGACAGGCCGCCAGCATAGCAGCAACCCGGGTGTGGGTGTCATAGCAACAGCCCCGAGTGTGGGTGTCATAGCAGCAGCCCCGGGTGTGGGTGTCATAGCAGCAGCCCCGGGTGTGGGTGTCAGGGGGCTGAGCTCCTGCAGGCGGGGAACCAGCATGGCAGCAGCCCCGGGTGTGGGTGTCATAGCAGCAGCCCCGGGTGTGGGTGTCAGGGGGCTGAGCTCCTGCAGGCGGGGAACCAGCATGGCAGCAGCCCCGGGTGTGGGTGTCATAGCAACAGCCCCGGGCGTGGGTGTCAGGGGGCTGAGCTCCTGCAGGCGGGGACCAGCATGGCAGCAGCCCCGGGCTGAGAGGTCAGAGCGCCGCCCTGCTGAGTGCGACTGGTCAGCTGCCCAGGAGAGAACGGGCTCCCCCAGCCCCGGTTCCCGGTGTCGGTTCAGCCTGGAGCCCACAGATGCCTGGGGCTGGCCCTGCATCGGCCCCACCGGCAGGAAAGGCTGATGTTTCTGTCACCTGCTCCCTCGCCCGCCTGCTCCCAGCTCCCTGGCCCCAGCGTTCCCCTCACGCCTTCCGGCTGGAACCGGTCTCCCTGGGACCCCCGGGCGCCTGAGCCCTGGGTAGAAGCACTCACTTCCCCGAAGTCCAGGGCCTCACTCCCTTCCATCCCGATGGGCCGGCCTCGGCTCCAGGCCCCAGGACAGGGGTCGGGTCCAGGGAGGAGACTCCAGGGACAGCCGGAGCCCTCGCCATCGTGGCCGGGTCACCCCCAGCCACAGTGGGGTGCTCACCTCAGTGCCTCGGCCAGCCCGGGAAAGTAACCAGACCTTACACAGGAACTGCGGGGCGAGTCCGGCTCAGAGGCCACTCACGGGGCTCGAGTGACCAGAAAGACGCCGGCGTTGTGTCCGTGACTGGAAAGAGCACACGTCCGGGGTCTGTTTGAAAGGCAGAGTCCAGCAACAGGAAGAAGATAAAATCACCCACAACGGCCCCAGGGGCGACTGCGCATTCACCCGTCCTCCCGGGCAGGCGCCTGTTCAGAGTCCAGTTCATGCTCCGTTCCCACCCGCGCCCCTTCTGGAGGGTCGCAGCCAGTGGTGTCCTCAGCGTGAATGAGAGCAGCCGCCTCTCGCAGTCCCGCTAGGAGGGCAGGAGGGCCCGTGCACTCACAGCCCCACAGTGAGCGTGACACACGCCCTGGCTGGGCTTCCCCTTGCCTGCGTGCCTGCGTGTGGACGTGAAGGCCTCTCAGGTTCTGGGGATTCGCTTTATCTCTTTTTAAAAAAATATGTATTTTTTATTGATTTTTTACAGAGAGGAAGGGAGAGGGATAGTGAGTCAGAAACATCCATGAGAGAGAAACATCGATCACCTGCCTCCTGCACATCCCCCACTGGGGATGTGCCCGCAACCAAAGTACATGCCCTTGGCTGGGACCTGGGACCTTTCAGTCCGCAGTCCGACACTCTATCCACTGAGCAAAACTGGCCAGGGCGATTTGCTTTATGTTAACAACAACTGCTGGGGTCCAACCCCAGCGGGTCCAGGGGTTCCCCAAAGGTGTGGACGGAGTCGGCGAAGAAGGAATGAATGGCACAGAGGCAGTGTTCAGTTCATCAGCATAGTTGGGTTCTCTTGTCAGGATCTCCAGCCAGGTTCTGTAGCCATGTTCCCTCACTAGGTTCTCCAGTCAGGTTCTGTCCAAGTTCTAGTCAGGTTCTCTTGACACGGAGGCAGCCATCGGGTGATCATCATAGCCAGGTTCCTCTGGCCAAGTTCTGGTCAGGATCTCCAGCGAAGTTCTGGTTAGGATCTCCAGCCAGGTTCTGTCTCCTAAGTTCTGTCTCTCGAATCTTCATCTGAGTTCTGTGTGTAGGTTCTAAGTTCTGTCTCCTGTTGTCTTGTAGGTTCTGAGTTCTGTGTCTCGGGTCTGTCTCTCCGTCTGCCTCTCTAGGTTCTGACTAAGTTCTGTCGCAAAGTTCTGTCTCTCTGTTCTGCCTCTCTAGGTTCTGACTTCTGAGGTCTGTCGCTAAGTTCTGTCTCCTAAGTTCTGTCTGTAGGTTCTGAGTTCCGTGTCTCGGGTCCGTCTCTCGGTCTGCCTCTCTAGGTCCTGACTCTCTCTGTCTCTCGGGTCCTCATCTAAGTTCTGACTCTTAAGTTCTGTCTCTCGAATCTTCATCTGAGTTCTGTGTGTAGGTTCTAAGTTCTGTCTCTCGGGTCTGTCTCTCGGTCTGCCTCTCTAGGTTCTGACTAAGTTCTGTCTCTCTCTGTCTTGTTGCATCTGTATTTATACCAGTTGATTCTAATCCTATCAATCTCTATTCCAAAGGTTAGGGCGTTTCTTATCTCCATTCCAGGAAGTAAAGATTATGTAGCTTAAGCATGATTATTCGTAGTTAAAGTGATTAACTACCCGCCTGGCACTTAGTTAAGAGGTTTTATCCCCTCCCTAACTTCAGGGGAAAATCCCTACCTGGGGAAACAACCTTTCTTGGAGAGGTGACCTTGGTTAAAACACATAGTGCCAAGAAGGTGATCAAATATATTAAGAACAGTATGCCATATATGCCAGGTCCCTTGAAACAGCAAGGATGGACCGGCTCCCGGCAAACAACCACAACCACAACCATAGAAACAAGGCTGGAGCGAGCTGCTCCTGGGGCATCTGGGAAACTGCCCGAAGGCTCCGTCCTATTGCCCGGGCATCTCGGCCGTCCCCGCTGCTCCTGCTCCCGGTTCGCACCCCACACCAGCCGCTCCCCACACCAGCCACGCTCCACACCAGCCGCACCCCACACCAGCCACGCTCCACACCAGCCACGCTCCGCACCAGCCGCACCAGCCAGGCCGACCAGTCCCCTGCCTGCCGACACCACTGGATGGAGAGAGCGTCAGACCCCACAGACACACCGGCTGCCCCCGGGATGATCTATTTATTAGGACAGGACACCGCTCAGGAGTGGCCAGACGGGAGGGGGCAGAGGGAAGGTGTGTGGGAAGGCACCTCCCTCTCCCCACATCGCCAGGGGTGCCCCCGGCTGGAAGCTCTCTGAGCCCATCGGGGTGTCCCTGGCGGCAGCAGCCATAGTCATGCGTGATGAGAGCATTGGCCTTGATTCAAGGCTGCCCTCTCCCCTCCTTGAAGGTCAGAGGGTGGGACGAGGGTCCCGACCCTCTGGTCACACAGCTGGGTGGGCATGAGGCGCCATAGCAACCATCACACCTGTCCGGTCCCCCCCCAAGCCCTGCTCAGTGGGTGAAGCCCACGCCCTCACCCCCTTTTCTTACGTTAAACCTCTAGGGCAGTGGCCCTGGTGGCCACGCCTCTTGGGAATGAGCTCTCGGCGCCCACTCCCTGTTGGCAGGGACCGCACCAGGTCCGAGGCCTTGGGTGTCAGCAGGGACACCCCGTCAGGGACCATGGACAACATGCCGCGCGTCCCTGCCCTGCAGCGGCTGGGAATGTGCGGAAGCCGTAGATGCCGGGTGAGCATTCAGCGCCGGCCCTCGATGGCGGGCCCGCCTGTCACAGGACCCACACGTGTTGTCCAGTGTGCAGGGTGGGGACACGGAACTTCACCCCCTGGAGCTCCCAGCCCCGAGGGCAGTGGCAAAGCTAATGTCGTAGGAATTCTCCCAGACCCACCCTCTGGCAGCAGGGGCCTCAGGTGGTCAGAAGCAGGACCCTGCAGGGCGCCCTCCTCTCCCTGCTCAGAGCAGCCAGGCGGCGGGCTGGGCTGGGCAGGTGGGGGGGTGAGCTCATGTGACCTGGCGAGGGCGGGCCTCTCATCCAGCGCCCATTCCTTCCCCTTTTATTTTTAGTATAGCGTTTTGTTTTGTCTTTGATTCCGGAGAGGAAGGGAGAAGGAGAGAGACAGAAACAACAATGATGAGAGTCACCGATCGGCTGCCTCCTGCACACCCTCTCCTGGGGATCAGGCCTGTCACCCCGGCCTGTGCCCTGGCGGGAAACCGAACCGTGACCTCCTGGCTCCTAGGTCGCAGCTCAGCAGGGAGCCACGCGGGTCAGGCGGGCACCCCCTTCCTTCCAGCGGGCTGAGCTGCCCCTCCCGCGACTGTTGGCACCGGGACAGACTTCCAGGAAGCCGGCCGCGCGCCCTGTGCGCCAGGCCCTGGGGGACGTGGTTGGGCGGTGACCGGCCGCCGTCGCTTGGCACCCACTCTCTTCCCGCCGGCGCGTCCGCTCGCGTCCCACCCGCAGATGTCGGCCTCTGGGCGGCTCCGGCGCCACGGCCAGGCACCTCCTCCCCGGCGGACGCGGGCCGTGCGGTGCCCGGGGCGGGCGGCAGGGGGCGCTGCGCGGCGGGCGGGGGCCGGAGCTCCGCGCCCCGTCTTTGTGCCGTTCGCGCCGCCGCCCCGTCTCCCGCCGGCCGCGCGCCCCCGAGGCCGGGCCGGGATAAAGGGCCGCGGGCGGGCGGCGGGGCGCAGGCGGCGAACCCGCGCGCACACCCACCCGCGACGCCGGACTCGGGCGCAGCGTTCGGAGCCTACGGCGGCCGAGCAGGAGCCGGGACCCTGGAGCACGGCGCGCGGGACCCGGTGCGTGACGCGCGTCCCTTTGTGTCGTGTGGGCATCGGGGGAGCGGGGAGGGGCCCGGGGCCCGGGATGCGGCCGCGCGGAGCGGCTCGGGCGTGGGGTCCGGGCGCGCGGGCGGGACCGTGGGCTCCGGGCCGAGGGCGCCACGCTGGCCCGGCCTGCCCGGCGGTGGCCTCTGCGCCGTGGCCACTTGGGGAGCGCGGGTCCCCCCTCCACCCCGCGCGCGGGTTCCCGGCGCCCCGGCTCGGGGCGGGGCGGGGCGGGGGGCGGCGTGTGCCGCGGGGCGCGCAGGCCGCGGAGGGCGAGGTCTGGGAAGGGGCGCGGAGGGTACACGCTGCGCAC
This sequence comes from Myotis pilosus, assembly GCA_036010255.1. Lineage (NCBI taxonomy): Eukaryota > Metazoa > Chordata > Mammalia > Chiroptera > Vespertilionidae > Myotis > Myotis pilosus. The sequence continues at coordinate 1,202,691 of JASKON010000016.1, forward strand.
AACCCTGGCGCCCAGCGGACCCTGGCCACCTGCCTGCCGCCACGCCTCTGCCCTCCGAGGGGCGGGGGGCTGGGGGGCTGGGGCCGTCCCCTGGGGTCTCCCCACCTCCCTCCGAGTGCGGCGGCCGGGCCGTGGGGCACCCAGCCGGCGTGGCTTGTGCGCACCTGGCGCTCCAGGCTCGGGAGAGAGGGGTTCCTGCTTGTACCCTAATGCTCTCCATGGGGAGGCTCAGAGGGTCGCCCCAAATGTGTGCGCGCTGCCCCCCCCCACCCCCGCTAAATTACAAAAAAAGAAAGAAAAAAGCATTCCATTCTGCAGCGGTGTAACCTGGTTCCTGCCCAGGTGGGAGGCAGGTGAGGGAGAGAGTGAGCTGAGACCAGGGGCCTGGGGGCGCTGCGCTGGGGGGTGGAGGGGTAGAACCTGCACCAAGAGGTGACCCCCAGTCTTGCTCCGGCAGTTCTGGGAGGAAACTTTCCTGGGGGAGGGGCGGGGAGTTAGTGAAGGCCCAGGGCACACAGGCCAGGCCCAGGGCAGCTCCCACCCACAGAGGCGCTGGGGAGTGACGGGCACAGGGAGGTGGGCCCAGCCTGTGGGCGCTGCTGGAGGGGCGGCCGGGGGCCGGGTCGCTCTGAGCGGGAGAGGAAACTTGGAGGTGGGCCCGGTGGGGTGGCAGGAAGGGCCTGGCCTGCGGGCTGCCCAGGCAGAGGAGGAGGGGAGGGGGCACCAAGGGGTGTGGGGGGCCCTGTCCCAGGTCCTGGGGCCAGGCAGGCACTGTGGTGTGTGACTCCCTCCCCCAGTCCTGGCAAGAGGCACCCCGTCTTTTGCAGCTCCCCAGTGCCTTTCTAAGTCCTGCTTTCATTATTTTTTAAAGAGTGCAAAGCGGTCATGCCCGCAAAGGTCAGAGGGAAAGAGGTCACGACATCGGTGACTTCCAGGCGAGCTGGCCGTGAGCCTGTGGCGGTGGGAGCCATGGAGGGTTGTAGAGGAGGAGGGTGGGCGAGCTGGCCCTGGGGACCGAGGCCGCGTGGAGGGAAGGGGGCGTGCGGCGTGTGCGCCTCAGAACCCCGCTCCCCACCGGCACTGCTTACCGCCGTCCGGCCTGGGCCCAGGTCCTCCTGGGAAAATGGGCAGCAAATGACCGCATCTGACGGCACGGAACACGCCCAGCCTCGGCCCACCTGGCGTTTGGGAGTTTGTATGGTTGTAACTCAATTTAAAAAAACAATTTGTTATTGATTTCACAGCAGGAGGGAGAGGGAGAGAGACAGAAGCATCAGTGATGAGGGAGAATCATGGACCGGCTGCCTCCTGCACACCCCCTACTGGGGATCGATCGAACGCACAACCCGGGCCTGTGCCCTGATCGGGACTCGAACCGTGACCTCCTGGGTCATAGGTCAACGCTCACTGAGCCACCCGGCCGTGTGGCAGTGTATGTGTTTAAAGGGGCCTCATCTCAGGTCAGTGACCTTGGAAGGGGAAGTGAGAGGTGAGCTCAGTGCCGGGGCAGAGCTGTGGGCGTGGGTGCGGATGTGGGCACCCAGGCGGCGGGGCTGGGACAGGAAGCTGCAGCGCGTTTAGGTTCCCACGCTGGGGGGCCGGCTGGGCCAGGGCTCCGAGAGCGAGAGCGTGTGGCCCCACTGGGCGCCTGGCGTGCGGCTGGCTCGCGGTTTGAGACCCACACGGTTCAGCTGCAGCCGCTGACGCCTCTCCGGGGGGGCGTGCCGCTCAGCCGGGCGCTGTGGCTCCTCAGAGGCCCTGCTGCCCGCTCCTCTTCCGGGCGCCTTTCTTTCTTTTTAGAAAAATATGTTTTTATTGATTTCAGAGCGGAAGGGAGAGGGAGAAACATCAGTGATGAGAGGGAATCATGGGCCGGCTGCCTCCTGCACGCCCCGCACTGGGGATGGAGCCCATAACCCGGGCCTGTGCACTTGTCCGGGAATCGAACCCTGACCTCCTGGTTCCTAGGTTGACGCTCAACCACTGAGCCATGTGGCCGGGCCGGGAGCCTTCCTTTGTGGGAGAGGCAGGAGGAGGCCTGTCCCAGCCAGGACCCCAGAGCGAGGCGGTCAATGGGGCTCCTCGCCCAGCCCCTCCTGGTGACCGGGAGGACCGGTAGACTCAGAGCCGAGGCCAGGGACCCCAACCACAGAGGGCTGTGCCGGCCCAGTCTGGCCTCCGCTCTTCTGGGCACTTGGGGAGGCCAGCTGCCCGCGGGTCTCGGGGTCCCGGCCACTGAGGATGCTGCTGAGCTGCAGACTCTTCCCAGGCACCTGGCAGGCAGGGACCCCGCATTCCGGGGTGCGGACAGCAGGGCAGCCCGAGGCCAGAACAGGGTGGGGTGCTGCTAAGGAAGACAGACGATCCTCTCCACGGCCACTAGGGCAACTTCCTGCCTGGACCCCCAAGAGACACGTGGAAGGAGCCTTTCTCAAAGCCTCGCAGCCAATTGAGGCCATCGTTCCGGCCAGCCTCCCCTCCTGGCGGCATGGCTCACACCCAGATGCCGGCCTCCCTCCTGGCAGCATGGCTCACACCTGGATGCCACCCTCCCCTGCTGGCGGCATGGCTCACACCTGGATGCCACCCTCCCCTGCTGGCGGCATGGCTCACACCTGGATGCCGGCCTCCCGTCCTGGCGGCATGGCTCACACCTGGATGCCAGCCTCCCTCTGGTGGCATGGCTCACACCTGGATGCCACCCTCCCCTCCTGGCGGCATGGCTCACACCTGGATGCCACCCTCCCCTGCTGGCGGCATGGTTCACACCTGGATGCCTGTTCCTAATTAGAGGAAGAAGTTACATGGAAGCCACTGCGCACCCACCTGCTGGGGCTGAAGGACGGAGCCTGTGCCACTCAGGACCCAGCCGTGGGACCATGGCGCGTCTTCACCTCCCTGAGTGGCCCCAGCTTGCACGGTGGGGGCGACTGTCGGAGGCTGCAGACCTGCTGAGAGCACAGCCCAGGCCGGGAGGCGGCAGGGCCCCACCGTCCTGGGTCCTGTGGTCGCGCGGACAGCAGGCAGCACCCACTCCAGCCTCGTGGACAGTGGCCTGCGTGGCCGGCTGGAGGTGGCAGGTTGTGTGGGGCACCCGGGGAGCAGGGGGCGATGAGGCCGGATGGCCTCGGCCTCGCCCTCCTGGGCTCGAGTCCAGCAGGGAGACAAGCTGCGGGAAGAGGTGCCCACCCCGGGTGTGTCCGGCCTCGGCAAGGAGGCAGCCGCACGCTCTGCTGAGACCACAGCCCTTTCTGCTCTGTCTCCTCCGAGCGCGAGCGGCCCCCGAGCCCAGCGGGCGGGGCGGGCGGCCAGGGAGGGCGGGCAGGGCCGGACGTGCCAGAGAAGGAAGGAAGGGGCGTCTTTATTCTGTCAGCTTGGGGACCCCACGAACCGCCTCTGCGTGGGGATGCTAGGCGGGCTCACTGGTAGCTCACGCCTCCCCTCGTCCTTGCGCGCAGGCCCGGCTGCAGGAGCACACGTGTCCCCACTTCACGGTTCCAACCTGATCCCCAGTGTGATGGGACCGGACATAGTGGGCGCCGTTATAAAGGGGACCCAGGCCCTCCGTCCCGTGGGGACACAGTGAGAGGTGCCGACTGTCACCACCCCGATGGGGGCACCTTGACTCGGGCTCTGGCCTCCGAAACTGGGAGGAATAAAAGTCTTGCTTATAAGCCCCCCTCCCATCTGTGGGATGTTTGTCAAGATTGTCAAACCGGTGTGGCTCGGTGACTGAGTGTTGACCTGTGAACCAGGAGGTCACAGTCAGGGCACAGGCCTGGGTTGCGGGCTCGATCCCCAGTGTGGGGCGTGCGGGAGGCAGCTGATTCATGGTTCGCTGTCGTCACTGATATTTCTCTCCCTCTCCCTTCCTCTCTGAAATCAGTAAAATGTATTTTTTTAAAAAAGATCATCCGAATCGGCTAAGACCGGCAGAAGTTCCTGGTCACAGTTCCTGTGGAGTGGGGCCCACGCTCCGGATCGTGCGGTAACTCGCTCATCTGCAAAGACCTGAGCAAGGTCCCATTCACAGACCCTGGGGTTCAGAGTTCAACCCCAACGCCCACCCAGCAGGATCAGGAGTGCGTGTTCGTGTGGACGGACGGACAGAACAGAGCACCACCCAGGACCCGGCACAGGGTTCCATGTCCTGGGCGCCGGGATGCTGAGGGCGTGGTGCTGGCGCCCGTCCAGCCGCTCAGCGCTGTCGCTGGGACCCGATGCGTGTGGCTCCCCCGTCCTGCGCTGTTACCTTTGCGCTCGGAGGGCGGCCCGGGGCCCGATGGCTCCCGGTGCTGCGGGCTCCGTCTGTGTGTACGGGTACAGGAGAGGCGGGGAGGGTGGGCCGGCCCCCGCTGTCCCTGTCATCAGGACGGAGCCGGCTTTCCGGAAGCGCCGCGAGGCTACCTCCGTCCGTCTCCCTGGTCCGGGCTTCATGGCAACTCCCGGGAGCCAGAGGAGCTCAGACCGCGAGGCTGCGGAGCCCAGGACCGTCCTGGACAGGACCGGCCCGCGTGTGCAGGCAGACGGCGCGTTAATAACTGTCCGCCTCGCCCTGGCCGGCGGGTCCTGACCACCGTGCCGGGCCGGTGTCCTTGGTGCCGGGCCGTAAGGTGTGAGCATCTGAGCTTGGGGTGCAGTGAGGGCCGGGACCTCACAGCCCTACTGTGCTCAGCTCCGTGTCCCTTGGCAGCCGGCACGGTGCCTGGCGCATGGTAGGTGCTCGAATATTTGTTGAACCGTCAGCCGTCTTTTCCCGTCAGACACATTCGAGCCCAGAAGCGATCTCATCCGTTCACATTCTTCCTTTTGTCCGTTTGTCCGTTCGCGTGGCAGGAGGCTTGTGCTGGGGTTCGAAGGCAGACGGAGGAACACAGTGTGGTGAGCCGGGGGGGGGGGGGGGCTGGCGAGAACGAGGGGGGGTCTGTAAGCTGCAGGACAGGTGTTCATCTCTCACACTTTGGGGACCAGAGAAGTGGCAGGTTCTCCCCGCAGAGCCACCCGCTGGGATGCAGAGGAGCCCCTTCACCCCGCATGTGGCTTGTTGCCCGTTCCTCCTGTTTGCAGACGAGCTCAGCACCTGACATGCTCACTCCATACTGCCCAGGCCCACCCGGAGCGGGTGCTGGGCCCCGCCAGGCGCGCCGCGTTCTTAAAGGCACGTGCCCTTCGCGCCGGGCGGGGCCGAGGCGCATCCTCATCCGCGAAGGCTGCGGTCACTCCCGGGTTCTTTCTCCCTTGGCCCGAAGCCTGGATCCTTGGCAGCGGCCTTGTTTTCGCTCAGTCCCGGGCCACGTGCAGCAGGTCCGGCTCTGTCCAAGAGGCACGGCCCTGCCACTCCCCGGGGCCTTGGCCGTGGCCGCCGGGCCGGCGGAGAGGGCTGCACTCTGAAGGATCGCGTGCATCTAGGGGGCAGGGCCTCGGGGACAGGGGGAGCCGGCCAGGGGCAGGCAGGCAGGCAGGCAGAGCGTGCGCCCCGAGAGCCGGGCTGTCCAGGCGGTGGCCGCTGTCCCCACGGGGTGTTCAGCCCGTGGCCGGTGGCTGAGCACCTGGCGCTACAGTCCCACCCAGACCTCAGGTCCCATCCGAGACCTTTGACCTCTGGCCGTGTCCCTGTTCCTGTAGAAAGTGGGAACAGTTCTAGGGAGACCTCTTTCTTTGGGGCTCCTCTGAGGCGTCGATATGTAAAAAGTTTTTAAAAAAGCTGTGAAGGCTGAAGAAAATTTAAACAGAAACGTTGAAGGCCTGTCCGGAGGGCAGAGGCACAGATAGCCCTTGGAGTTGGGGCGGGTGTGGGGGAGGCAGCCGGGTGCGAGATGTGAGGAGTGGGGGTGGGGGTGGGGGAGGCTCTGGGAATTGGGACAGAGGCTGCCTGGCGCTCAGATTCCATCTGGAAGCCATTTCCTGGTGGATAAATCCTGCCCTCAGTCCGCCAAGGCAGGGAGGATTAGCCCCACCGAGCCCGTCAGTGCCCCCAGCGGCTCTCGGCCAGCGCTGGACGGACCCGCATGCAGGGCTGCCTTCGCCCCTTCTCTCCGCCGTCTTCTCCGTGGACTGTGGCTTCGCTGTGTTTCCAGCGAGAATGCCAGGAGCCCGGCGTTGCTGGTGGGGCCGGGGCGTTGCTGGTGGGGACGCAGACCCGTGGAAGCTCAGAGACCTTCTTTCCTGGGAGGCGCAGGCCCTGGGGGCTTCTAGGCGTCTTGACCTTCACCCTGTCGCCAGCCTGGGGCGGTCAGTGTCACTGACCTTTCTGAACCAGCTCTGGACTCTCCTGTGGGTGACGCCGCTGATTCCCGCTCCCGCGTGTACCTGGCTTTTCCTCGCTTGCCTTCTGCTGACCTCGCTCTTGCTCAGTTTCCGGAACGGGGAGCTCGGGGTGTTGGGTTCTAATCTCTTCTCCTCCAGCGCGTGCCTCTTGCTGCCTCCTGCTCACCTGGTCGGTCGCAGAGCTCCCGATGTCCCGGGGCGCCCTTGAGACGGGGTCCTTGGCCCGTGCGTCCCTCACAGACCTGCTGTTTACCCTCCAGATGTGGGGGTTTCCCCGCCGTCTTCCAGCACGTGATTCCGGGCGAGCCCCGTGTTGATGGGGACGCTGACTTTGTCTGAGGTCTGCTGTGTTTGGTGATCCGTTCAGGGCGGTGTCATGGCCAAGTGTCCCGCGTGGGCCGGGGGAACGCGTCTCCTGCTGTGGCTGGGGGAGATGGATGCCCTGGGTGTCCGATGAGTCGAGCGGACGCTCATGCTGTTCAGGTCAACGCGCTCTTGCTGACCGTGTGGCCTGGGTCTGTTGGGGGCTGAGCAGGGTGGTGGGGCCTCGAAGGATCGCAGTCGATCGGCTGCTGCTCCGCCGGGTCTGCCGGTCGTGCTGTGTGTGTCTTGATGCCGTGTGGGTAGGTGCATGCGTGTTTGGTGGTGTTCTGTCTTCTTGGAGGAACGACCCCTTTCGTCAGGCGGCCGCCCTTTGTCCTGAGGACGTCCCTGCTCTGGAGTCGGCTTCGTCTGAAACGGATGTAATGACTCCAGCTGTTTTTTTGCTTGGAATTAGCATGTTTTGTCGGCCTCCTTCCCTTCAAGCTGTCCATCATTTCCCTTGTCCATATGGGATAGTCACCTAACACATGGTTATTTTTTTAAATATATTTTATTGATTTTTTTACAGAGAGGATGGGAGAGGGATAGAGAGTTAGAAACATCGATGAGAGAGAAACATCGATCAGCTGCCTCCTGCACACTCCCTACTGGGGATGTGCCCGCAACCCAGGTACATGCCCTTGACCGGAATCGAACCTGGGGCCCTTCAGTCCACAGGCTGACGCTCTATCCACTGAGCCAAACCGGTTAGGGCCACACATGGCTATTTCTACTGCTAACCAGTCTTCCTATTTGAAGTATGTTTCTTCAGACAACATGTCGTTAAGTCTTCTGGTTTTTTTTCTGTTCTGAAAATCTCTCCATTTTAACTGGCATATTTAGCTTATTCACATTTGAAGTGATTATTGCTAGAGTTGGTTCCTATTGACCGTGCTTGCAGATGCTTCCTATTTTATTACCTGTGGTTTGTTTGCTTGGGTGGTGTCGGAAGAGAAATCAGATCTGATTCTTTTCCTTGCTCCTCTAGGAGTCCAGTCCTTGGTTTCTGCAGTTGAATACGATAGGCCCAGGTGGGCGCCTTTGGTGTTTATCCTGCTTGATATTCTCTGAACGTCCTGAAGCTGTGGCTTGGTGTCTGTCACTGATTTGGGGAAACGCTTGGCCATTCTTGCTTCAGACATTTTCCTGCTCTGTTCTCTCTTTCTCTTCCTTCTGAGTTTCAATCATGCATATCTTGCAAATTTTGAAATTACCTGGGGGTTTTATATGTATATAAATTTTAATTCTCCGGTCTGTTGTTTATCATTCGGGAGTTTCCTGTCGCCCTCCACCAGCCCCGCTGACTTTCCTATGGTTGCGTTCAGTCTGCCGGTGAGCCTCATACAGGCTTTCTTCATTCTCGACAATGTTTTTATTCTAGCGTTTCCTGTGGCCGTTATTTTTGATTCCCTCTTTCTGCCTCTATAACCCATTGGCTGTTGCATTTTGTCTGCCTTTTCCATGAGAGCCCTTCACGGGGTAATCGCAGTCACTGAACTTCTTCGTCTGATCAGCCCGGCGTCGGTGCCACACCTCCGTCCGGTTCGCGCTCCGCGCTCCGCCTCTGCAGGCGGTGGTTTCTCTTGCCTCTTGGCGTGCAGCGTGGGTTTTCGCTGCTGTGGATAGCTGAGCCTGAGGTGTTTGGTCGTAGGAGCTAGGTTTTCAGGGTGAAACTACTACATGTTGCTTTTTTTCCTGTTTAACTTGAAGATTTTTCCTGTTGCCACCTACAGATCTTATTCCCTTTCAAGACCCCATCGTCAAAGGAAGTGTTCTCTGAGCTCTCCCGCGTCCGAGCAGGGAAGGGAGGTGGCTGTCTCCCCATCCTGAAGAGACTGCTTTCTGGCGGGGACGTGCCTCTATGGGAAGAAGCCGTAGTTTGTGCCCGTTCGGTCTCGATCGGCTGGGCCGGTCGGCGGGCTCTTGGTGAGCTGGCCGACGCCTCCCCATCAGACTCACTTCCATGAGCCAGTTCTGTGGCTCCGGGTGATGGTAGAATTATGACCAAACAGCTCACGTCGGTAATTGACAGCGGGGAGCCGGCGAAGGTGCTCCCTGCTGTCCTCTGACAATAGCTCCGTCCGAGGAGCAGCGAGGAGCCTGTGTGATCCCCGCCCCCGGGGGAGGCAGGTGGGGAGCCGCCAGCCGCCGGGCACTGAGGGCCTCTGTCTCCCGCGTGCGAGCCGTTTGTGTGCAGGGCCCGGAGACAGAGGCGGCTTTATGGGGGCCGGACAAGCCCTCCATTCATCGCACGTCACACGGATCCCGCGTGCGAAAACCCCCGCGGAAGGCTTGCGGGGAGCCCTGGGGGGTGTGAAATCGGGCTTGGGATGCAGCACGGCCACAGGACCGCCTCCACCTGGAGAGGGGAGATGGAGGGAGGGCCGCGGGCTCCCTGTGTCCCCCGGGTCAGCATTGGAGCCGGGCTCTGCCTCCCGATGGTGGAAGGAGAGGGAGGGGGCGAGGAGGAGGAAGCGCTCCCGGCTCACCTGGTGGACGCCCCGCGCTGGGGATGGGCTCCCGGAGCCCGGGGTGCCGAGCTGGGGCCCTTAGCGGGTTCTCACGCGGAGGCGGCGACACGCTGCACATCCGCAATCTTTGGTGAGGCCCACGGAAGGCAGTTCTCGGCTCTCGGTGTGTGATCTCGGGGCCGGTGCCACGTCAGCATCTCCAGCTGAGACAGTGTTCCTGCGCAGCACGAAGAATTCGGGGCCAGAGAGGAGCAGAGAGGGAGGGGCTCGCTACCGGTTTTCCTCCCTTTAAATTCTAGGAAGATGAGGGGCATAAGCGTTCCGCTGATATGTGTGCTCACAAGCTGGGTTTGCAGAAACTGTTCTCTACGACGCCTTTTCCTTTTTTGCTGTTGTATCTTAGACATCAGCTCATACCGACCCCTGGAGGTCGAGCTCACTGTCCCTTATGGGGGGGACACTGTGTTCCTTACTCCACGTGTCCCCCTCCAGGGCTCTTAGGTGGCTCCCCGGCGTTGGTGCCGCACCGTGTGCTGCCGAGAACGGCTGTGAACGGCACAGGACACATCGGTGCCAGTCCAGCATAGGAGGAACGCTCGGGGGGGGCCCCGTGTGGGTCACAGGCATGTGTAGTTTATGTTTTACCTGCTTCCGAGCAGTCTTCCAAACGGCATCGTTGTCATACTCCTAAAAAGTAAGCGGACGTCTTCCTTGACCACCGTCAGCAATATCGGGTTTCATTCGGACACATAGAATCTGCCGTCGTTGCTGACCAGGTGGGTGCACTGCGGCACCTGCAGTCCATATCTTTAACCGTCAGGCCCGGCGTCTGGCCACATGTTTGTGTTGATGGACAGACAACTGATGAAGCAGAGAAGCGGCCGGAAGAATGTTCAGTGCGTGTCTGCCCCCCGCTGGCTCTGCAGGCGATTGGCTCAGACCTGGATGCAGCAGCGTGAGGCCTCCCTCCCCCCGGCATCTGCTCTCTGAGCTCCGTGCCCCTCCTGTTCCCCAGGTGCCCAGTGGCCTTCTGGCCGTGACACACAGCGGCCCCCAGAGGCCGTGTCCCACTTCTCCACACGCGTGGCCAGGCATGAGGGGAGGAGCCAGCTGAGGCACCGCTGTACACGGGCACACCTGGACCCAGCACACCTGGAGCCGGCACACCTGGACCAAGCGCACCTGGACCCAGCACACCTGGACCCGGCACACCTGGACCCAGCACACCTGGACACGGCACACCTGGACCCGGCACACCTGGACCCGGCACACCTGGACCCAGCTCACCTGAACACCAGCACACCTGGACTCCACACACCTGGACCCGGCACACCTGGACCTGGCACACCTGAACACGGTACACCTGGACCCGGCACACCTGGACGCCAGGGCACCTGGACCCAGCACACTTGAACACAGCACACCTGGACCCAGCTCACCTGGACCCTGCACACCTGGACCCGGCACACCTGGACGCCTGGGCCCTGGACCCAGCACACTTGGACACAGCACACCTGGACCCAGCTCACCTGGACCCCGCACACCTGGACCCAGCACACCTGGACCCAGCACACTTGAACACAGCACACCTGGACCCAGCACACCTGGACCCAGCACACCTAGACCCGGCACACCTGGACCCGGCACACCTGGACCCGGCACACCTGGACCCAGCTCACCTGAACACCAGCACACCTGGACTCCACACACCTGGACCCGGCACACCTGGACCCGGCACACCTGGACGCCAGGATTTGGCCAGAAGACAGTCCGTCTGCTCCTCCCCGGGCTCCTCAGAGGAAACTGCTTTCAGGAGGTTGGAGCTGGCACACCTGGACCCGGCACACCTGGACCCGGCACACCTGGACCCGGTACACCTGGACCTGGCACACCTGGACGCCAGGATTTGGCCAGAAGACAGTCCGTCCGCTCCTCCCCGGGCTCCTCAGAGGAAACTGCATTCGGGAGGTTGGAGCTGGCACACCTGCACTGCCGTCGTCTTAGTGGCATCGCAGGCCATGGCCGGGGAAGACGCAGGCCTGCCTGGGTGCGCCTCCGCACCACGAGCCACACCATAGACGCGGGGCCCAGCCGCGTCCGCGTCCGGGATGACTGAGGCCGGACCTGGCACATGGTGTCAGCTGTGACGTCTCGGAAAGGCCCCCACACGTGGGCTCGGCGGGCTCGTCACAGCCCGTGAGCTCCGTGTCGCGTGCTGTCACAGGGAGCAGGTCGGGGAGCAGAGGGTGCGCCTTGGGCTGCCTGGCTCACTCGCTCACGGAGAACGTGCGGGCGGGCTCCTGGCCGTGGCCGGCGCTCTTCTGACTCGGAACCCGGAACCCGGGGTAACACAGAACGGGCCCTGCTCTCGGGGTGGGAGGGGAGGAGGGGGAGGGGACAGGCAGGGGGCCAGGCCGATGCCATGGGCAGCGAGCAGCAGAAGGTAACACGCTGTGCCCCATAGACCTTGTGGAGAAGAGAAAAGGGGGCGTGTGGAGGGCTGGGCAGGGTGTCGTGTGAAGTGGATGGTCCGCGAGGTCTCACTGGGAAGGCGCCATTGACCGTGATTGAAGGAGTGTGGGAAGCTGGGAGTTGCTGTTTAGTGTCCGGACAGGAGTGTTGCAGGGAGGAGAAGGCAGGGCCGGGCAGTGGCCCCACCACCCAGCGTGTGGGCGGGGCAGTGGGGAGGGGACTGGGGGGCAGTGGTCTGGGCTGGAAATGCAGCGGGAGTCGTGGGGTGACAGGTAAAGGGTGAGCTGAGCTGAAATCCCAGCGAAAGGAAAGGGTGGGAGGTCCGGGCCCCGGGACCTTCCCTCTTCGTGAGGTCCAGAGTCAAAGCCAGCAAAGGGGACCCAGAGGGGACGGACCGAGAGGCGGGTCCGGAGTGTGGCTGTCAGGAGCCCAGGAAATGGCCCCAGAGGGCGGGGTGGGGAGCCGTGTCCCGATGGGCCGGCGAGCGAGGGCCCGGCGCTGGGCGCTGGCTCCGCGCCTGCAGGTCGGTGGTGGCTTTGGCAAACACAGGAAAATGCCATGTGGGCCTGGCGGCTGCGGCAACACACCCAGCTGGTGTGGGTTTGGAGGGGAGGGTGGAGGGGGGAATCGGGGACACGGACTGCTGCCACGGCTTCTGAGAGGGGAGCGGCCAGGGGCTAAATGAGGCCACGGGACTGTGTTTCTTTGGGAGCATGAGCCGTTTATTTATTTTTATTTTTAAATATATTTTTATTGATTTCAGAGAGGCAGGGAGAGGGAGAGAGAGATATAAACATCAGTGATGAGAAGGAATCATGGATCGGCTGCCTCCTGCACGCCCCCCACTGGGGATCAGGCCCGAAACCAGGCCTGTGCCCCGACCGGGAATCGAACCGTGACCTCCTGGTTCCTGGGTCGACGCTCACCCCCTGAGCCCGCGGCCGGGCTGGGCAGTAGATGTACGCGCTGGTGGGAATGACGGGCACTGGGGGCCAAGCATCGCGGAGAGAGGTTCTTTAGTGGAGAGAGAGGTGCGTCTGGCATGGGGGGGGGGGTTGCGGACGCTGGGGGGACGCAGACAGTTCCTGGGGGGATGGGTGTGACGGACATGTGGGTGCTGGCCTGGGCGCTCAGAGCAGGAGGCTGGGCGGTCTTTGGTGGCTTCTGTCCTCTTTGTGAAATGGAGACACAGTCAGGGCAGAGGAGGGGCTGACGGTTTGCGGGGGACGAGGGGAGGCCTGGGACGTCCTCCAGAACGAGGGCACGCAGAGGGGTCGCTGGCAGCTGTAAGTGCCCCCAGAGGCGGGAGGCGTGGCTGGAAGGCCTGCGACGCGTGTGTGTTTCTCTGGCTCAGGAGATCGGGGCTGCTGAACCCCGTGGCCAAGCAGAGGGGACCCTGTGAGAGGCTGGTCCGAGGGCCTCGCAGCTCAGGGCGTTCACTGCTGGGGGGTGGGGGGCAGGGAGGAGGGGAGACATCTCCGTCTCCTGGGGTGTGAGGAGGTCACTGCAGCTCCCGGCACAGCCCCCACCGGCACCGGGAGCTGCGGGCACATCGGGGCGCCTCCTGCCTCATCTGCCCCTCGCGCCCACCCCCCCCCCGCCCCCTGCCCCCAGCCGGTCTCCAGCACATTCCAGGGCCTGCAGCAGCCGGCTCCCTAGTTACAGAGCCTCCTGGGGGCCGACACTCCGGGGGGGAGACGGTGGGAGCTGCGCGTTTTCCACGCTGAGGGCTCACAGGAGACGGGCACCTCGTCCCTATGGTCCAGGAGCGACATCTGGAAGATGGTTTTGTGTTGTTTTCCTCGAGTGGAGAACGCGAGGAGTAAAAACAAGAAGCCGTCTTCGGTGAACGTGGGGCCTGGGCCTGACGGGGCCCGGGCGCGGCGTCGGCACAGCCCCTGCCCTGAAGCTCCGGCCGCGGCTCCGGCCGAAGGGAAACGGTCAGCAGCCGCTCAGCTCCCCGCCTCCAGCGGCCGAGGGGTCGACCGACCGGCGATGTTTTCAGATTTCCAGCTGCTGTTCGGAGGTGCCGGGGCCGCAGGGCCTGTGAAATCCTGGGAACCGCCTTTTCCACGTGTGTCTCAGCTGCAGTTTCTGTTTTTTCACTTTTTGTTTCTTGTTCCTTTTTTGTTTGGTTTGAGCGCCTGGCTCCTCCTCATGTGAGTGCTGGGGTAGGCGCCGCCCTCTCGTCCCCGGAGACTTCTCGGCGTTCCCACGCCCGCGGGGAGCAGCAGGGAGGCCGCAGGCAGGAGGCAGGAGAGGACCCGCCTGGGGGGGGTGATGTCCTCACAGACTGGGCATTCACTGCGCACCGGTTATCGGCTAGGTCACCTGTCAGTCATCTGCAAGGTCACCTGTCAGTCATCTGCAAGGTCACCTGTCATCTGCAAGGTCACCTGTCAGTCATCTGCAAGGTCACCTGTCAGTCATCTGCAAGGTCATTTGTCAGTCATCGGCAAGGTCACCTGTCATCTGCAAGGTCACCTGTCAGTCGTCTGCAAGGTCACCTGTCAGTCATCGGCGAGGTCACCTGCGATGCCAGGCTGTGCGCTCGGGCCGTGAGGAAGGAGCGAGGAAGCCGGCCGCTCTCTGCTTCGATGCTTTTCTGATTGACGTGAACTGCGGAGGAAGTGGGCCCAGGACACAGCGGAGCCGAGGCGATGGGGGGCTGGGTGTGAGCGCCCCCTCACCACGGAGACTGTGGCGCCTGCATCACCCACGACTCCCACTGTGGACCCTCAGGGTCTGGAGCTGCAGCCGTGACACCTGTGAGGGCAGGGACGGGTTAGCGGCACACAGACACAGACGCTGTGTTCCGAGCCCATCTGAGCCGACGCCCGAGGCCCTGAGAGGAGTCAGACCTTCCCTCCCCGCCCAGACCCTCGGGTGTCGCTGTGGGGCAGGTGCAGCGTTCCCGCTCCTTCGAGGCCGAGTAGCAGTCCCTTCACTAAACGCACATCTTCTCTACTCGTCCGTCTGTCTGCCAGCGCCGGGCCTGTCCACGTCTCGGCCACCGTGACGGAGGCTGCGAGGGACACGGCACAGACCCACATTCCCGTCAGCGGGTTCGCTTCCTTTACATCAACACCCGGAGGGGGTGCGGGCTCGGAGGGGGGTCGCGGGGTCGGAGGGGGGCTGCGGGCTCGGAGGGGGGGGGGCGCGTTTAATATGTTGAGGGAACTCCAGGCTGGCCTGGTTTCCATCCCACAGACACGCGGGCGGGGCCCTGCTCCGGCGTCGCCAGCACTGCCTGTCCCGTGTGTGACGAGGCCGCTCTGACGGGGTGAGGGGTTCTGGGTGTGGCTTCGATGTGCGTCTCCTGATGGTGCCTGACGGACGTTGAGCCTCGTCACACACCTGCTGGCCATCGGTCTGTCGTCTTTGGAAAAGTGTCCGATCCAGCCCTTTGCCCATTTCTCCATTTGGCCACATGATGCCAGTGAGAGGTGCTGGGGGGCAGCGGAGCCAGACCAGCACGGACACTTGGGGGGCAGCAGGGGACCCAGCTTTGCCATTTCCTGCCCCGAGAGCTCGCGCACGCAGGAACTCCCAGCCGTGGGTTCCTCATGTGAACGAACGGGAAAGCCCGCCACGCCCCTGCCTCCGGGAGGGAAGTCACCGGGAGGGGCAGGCACCTGGGGTCCCCCCCGCCCCCTCCCCGTGCAACGGTGGTTAGACACGGGGCCTCGGAGACTCACACCTACAGGAGCCGTTTATGCTGATGGTACCGGTGATACAGGAACCCAGGAGTCGATGCCCAGGAAAACGGTGATGTAAGAAAACAGGCTCACGGAGAAGAGGAGTTCAGATCACGTCACGAACATTGGAAAAAGGGATAAAGAGAAACCTCCCGGGAAAGCATGCGTGGGTCTGCTGTCGTCGGAGCGCCACCACGTTCCAGGGCCGGTGAGTCCACGCAGACATGGAGCCCTGCAAGGAACAGGAAAAACATAAAAACGGGGGAGGGGGGCTCCCTCAAAGTCAGACAAAAGCAGTTAAAGGAAAATACCGGCCAACCTCACTCATGAGTAAAGCAACAAAAATTTAAATCAAAATAAGAGCAAATAGAACCCAGATGTTGTTCATCAGATGTGTGTTTGGGAGAAAAACAACACCCACAGTCGGACCAGCTCGATCGTCCTGGGGGCGCACACAAGGGGCTCCCGCGGAGGGGCCCCCGGGACGGGGCGCAGGAAGGAGAGGCCGTGTGACCGCCCCAGGGGCGAAGAGCCGCCCTCGGTAAACCCAGCTCGCCTCGGGGATTAAAGCATGAAGCCCAGCGCGGGGAACAGACAGGGACGGCCTGGACCTCCCGGGGCACGTGGACCAACGTGAAGCCCAAGGTCACTCGGGTGGCGGGCCGGACCAGGTATCCGCACTCGCACTCGGGGCCGGACCAGGCCCTCCCGCTGCCAAACCCTCCCCCTCCCCCGTCAGGAGGAGGCCCAGCTGGGAAGGGGTGCGCTCACTCCCCCCACAACTCCCTTAGTCCGGAGCGTCCCGGAGGTTTGGGGGGGGGTGGCCGACAGGAGTGTCCTCCTGGGGCCGGGCCCTGGGTCTGCTGCTGGCGCCCGGTGGCTGGCCGGTCGGTGGAAGGCCCTGCGTGTCCGTCCCCGGGACACGGAGACGCCAGGCCCCGTTTCGGTCTCTGTCTAGTCGGCTTCGGGCGCATCACTGGTGTCCTGGCCGTTTGTCCCTCTGGGACCGGCTCTCTCCGGCGGACAGACGGACGCTGTTTCTGGGCTGTGTGTCTCCACGCTCCTCCCCGCCCACCGTCCAGCGCTCCGACCACACGGGCGTGGGAAGTGCTGGCGGCGATAACGGGCTCCCCTAAATGCCAGCCAGACCCAGCCTGCGTGCCAGAGCCCCAGAGAAACGCCACGTGGCGTGGCGCGGGACAGACAGCTGGGGACAGACAGGAGGCGGCCCCCAGCACCCCCTGAGCTGGTGGGGGTTCCAGAATGGCCCCGCGCACATGCGAGGGCTTCCCGCTGCACCTGTGGGACGGCTGGGGAAGGAGTGACTCACAGGCAAACCCAGCTGACGGCTGTGACAGCGACGCACGGACAGACAGACAGACAGAGAGGGCAGCTCTCCGTCCGTTCTCCCACCCTGAGCGGTCACCCTATTTAGGAGGAAAAAGAGTTGTGTTGTGGGCAGAGCAGCCTAGTAAAGTGAACCACCCCCACCCCCACCCCATGGGCGTCTCAGCGGGAACCTCAAGAAGCCAGCGTGTCCCTCGGGGCAGCTCCAAGCCGGGCAGCGGCTGGGGCCGGGGCGTCATGCGGCCGCCTCTCGGAGCCGTGGCGAGCTCCCGGGACGTGGATGTGGCCCCTGCACCAAGCCACAGCCTCGGTGGCCCCGTGCGGGGAGAGCCCACGTGCCCATCACTGACTTCCCGCAGGGCCCTGGGCCACCGCTCATCCAGTCGGGCCCTGTGTCTGAGTCTGGGCAGGAGGTGCCGGGGGGCGGGGCGGGGGCCTGACCCCTGAGGCAGATGCCACGCACCCGCGTTTTGGCCGCCTGCACCTGAGAGACAGGCCGTGTGCTCCCGCCTCTGTGGCTTGGCCGTCAGGACGAGGCATTAGCCGACCCAGGGGCTGCCCCGCGGCCGGTGCCAGTCGGGGTTCAGACCCCTAGGGTTCGCCGCAGCTTTTGGGGAGCAGACTTTCGTCTCCCCAGTCAGGTGTGATGCCCGTAGAATCTGTCGGGTCACCCTCTGGCCTTGGGCTGGGCCCAGGGACGCTGGCTTCTGCCTCCGCGGTGGCCAGAGCGGGGAGGGGGCTCGGCTCCGGTTCTGCTGGGGAAGTGGAGTCCGAGCCAGTTCCCGGGCTCCAAACGCTGTTCGTCGAGGTGGCGAGAGCGGCCAGGGCGGCACGGACGGCGACGGGCAGACACCTGGGGAGGCAGCTCAGCATGACCCGAGCGAGCGAGTGGGGAGCAGTCCCCACGCAGGAGGGTGTGCCGATGGGGTCACAGGCCGTGGCCACTCCCGCCTGCCCACCTGCTCCCTGGCCCTCAGCTTCCTCACCTGCGAGAGGAGGGGCCTTGGGGTTGTGTCTGCACACGAGTGGGCGGCGTGGCTGGGCACCTCCTGCTCCCACACCCCGACTGCAGGCTGTCGGTGGCTCCCCAGGCCCCCCGTGGTCTACTTCCTGAGCCGAAGGCCCCGGGGGAGGGCGGGCGGGCTGCTTCCCCGTGGCGTTGGCACTGAAGGGATGGTGAGCGCATGGGTCGGTGTGATGCCAGCAAGGGGTGTGCGCGCGCGTGCGTGTGTGTGTGCATGTGCGCGTGCGTGGGTGCGTGGGTGCGCGTGTGCGTGTGTGTCATTGAAAAAATGCTTTGAAAAACCTGCTCCTGTGTTTGGAACAAAGCTGCCCCTGGACGTCCGCCCGGCTGTTTGGATGTAGCGTTTGTTTTCTTTGTGCCTTTTCCTGTACTTTCCCTTCGCACGTCACGGACCCGTTTGCCGCGGGAAAGGGAGTAACGGACACTCCTCCCTTTTCTTCGGTCTGAAGTGACGTCAGCCGGGGCTTCTCACGGCCCGTCCTCGCCTCTCGGAGAGGCGGGCCGCTTCCCGGGAGTTCGGTTTCTGTCCGATGGCGTTTCTTTCCCACAGTGGTACTTGGATGTCAAAGCGAAAATACGCAGCCCGGCCGGCCTGGCTCAGTGCGTGAGCGTCGACCTGTGAACCAGGAGGTCAGGGTTCGGTTCCCGGTCAGGGCACAGGCCCGGGTTGTGGGCTCCATCCCCAGTGTGGGGCGTGCAGGAGGCGCCGGTCCATGATTCTCTCTCATCATGGATGTTTCTCTCCCTCCCTCTCCCTTCCTCCCTGAGACCAATAAGAATATGTTTTCTAAAAGGACTGAATGGACAGTCCCCAGCGCGACTCACAGTTGACTGTGCGGGGAGAGGAGAGCATTGGAGCAGGAGCCGGGCGCATTCGGGACACGGGAGCGAGCCAGGTCGGGATTCTCGCCAGGACAAACCCGGCTGGCACTGCCCGCCTCCTCGCCCGCAAACCCAGCTCCTCCGCGTTTATTCTGGGCGCAGTGAGCTGCTTCTGTAATTGCAGCATGTCCTGCGGCCACGGCCCTAGCGAGGGCTCCATGCCGACGCCCAGGAGGCCTGGTGGTGGGGACGTCCCTCCCCTCCTTCCCCTCCCTCCCTACCCTCCCTCCCCTCCCTCCCTCCCCTCCCCTCCCCGCCGGCAGCTCTCACGCCGGGAACACACAGCTGACAAACAGTCATTTTGTCCGTCTCACCCGGAAAGCCCGTCACCTGCCCGTGGTGGTTACAGACTCGCGTGGATGGGGGCGGGAGAGGGACTGGCCTCAGGACAGAGGAGAGGCTTTGTCCACAGCAGGCTCATCGCCAGGGCCGGTGACGTCCTCAGGCCCCGGGTGCGTGACCTCTGCCCTCTGTCCTCAGGCCCCGGGTGGGTGACCTCTGCCCTCCGTCCTCAGGCCCCGGGTGGGTGACCTCTGCCCTCCGTCCTCAGGCCCCGGGTGGGTGACCTCTGCCCTCCGTGGCGCCGTCTGAATCCTGCAGTGAGCGTGTGAGGGGGGCGGGTTCCTGTGGGTCGGACGCCGGCTGGGGCTCAGGGACGCCATGGCCGTGTGTTTTATTCGGGGCTAAAACCCCTCGTGCCTAGCCGCCCCGTGTGTGTTTCTTAGCGTCTCCACGGCTGTCGCCAGGCCCTTGTTCCCCAGAACACGCCCTGGGTCTGACAGGCGGGAAGTGAGCCCTGTCACTCCCCACGCGAGGGACCGACTGGGGGGACGGGGGCCGGGAGGCGAGGGGGGTCTGGCTCGGGCCGTCCCTGCCCCCTGGCCCCGGAGGAGGGGCCCAGCACGGGGCCTGTCGCGAGTCTCTGGACACTTCTCTCCTCCAGGTGTTGGGCCGATGAGCATTTTATTCCGACGCAGAGGAAGGCGCGCGGGGTGTGTTAGGAGCCCGCTGCTCAGGGAGGCTCCGTGCCCAGCGCCTGTGCGGGTGGCACCTGCGCCTCGTCCCAGGCAGCCGACGTGGCGGGCACCACGGGCGTGAACTCCCTGCCGCCAGGAAGCTCTGGTGAGGCCGAGGGTGCCCCCTCGAGCAGGGTCACCTCGCGTTTGCCTGCGCGGAGTGGGGAGTGCGGGGCGCGGGGTGTGGGGCGTGGGGAGCGGGGCGGCGAATGAATTGTGCCGACCACGTCCGTGGCGCGTGTTCTCCGTGCCAGACCCACGGCTCGGGCAGAGCGGGCTCTGATGTTCGTGGCGCCGTCGTTCTAGACAAACAGGTCAAACTCAAAGGCTGACACGGGCGAAATAAACAAGGTTTACATGGATGTGGCCGCAAGAAAACAATAGCTTCCATTTCCATAGAAACGTGGGTTTATTCCGATAGAGACATGCTGAATGCAAAGGGCTGAAATGAGTCATCGTTAACACAAAATAATAGAACATTTTAATAAAAATTAATATTTTCTCCTGAACATTAACTTACCAGGCACTGAATAACTGTACAAATTAGTAAGCGTCACGCAAGCAAATAAACCTATTTTTCTTGTTCTCTGAAAGCGAAATATTTCCTGTTGCACAAACCCAACAAGTCAGTCCAAGACTAACGACGTGGCCATCGGCCGCTGAAACACTCGCTGCTGGTGTTCGTGGAGGGAAATGGTGCGCCTGCGTGTAAGGCGCGTAGGGAAATGAACGCAACACGATGATAGTCATCAGTCACTAGCGAACGCTGTAGTTCGTTATTAATAATGATGTATAGCAGGATAGTGTAAAGATTAAGTTCCACAATTTTACTAAAACGTTTCTCACAGACCGTTATATTGGCTGGGCCGCAACAGTATTCCTTGTGGGCTGCTTGCGTGTTTGACATCCTTGTTCTAGACCAGTGGTTCTCAACCTTGGCTGCACGTTAGAAGCACCTGGGAATCTTTTTAAAATCCTGGTTTCTGGGCCTCACCCTCCGGAAATTCTGTTTCTTTGTTATGGGGTGAGGCCACAACATTAATAACAAAGAAACAATTTCCAGAGAATGAGGCCCAGAAATCAGGGTTTTAAAAAGATTCCCAGGTGCTTCTAACGTGCAGCCGAGGTTGAGAACCACTGCTCTCTAGTCTAGACTAAGGATCCGCCGTTGCCTGCTGCGCGCTGTGTACAAGGCGAGCAGACCGGGGTCCTGGCTGCAGAGGAGCCAAGGCTCCGGGTGGGAGAGATCTAGGCCGCGGGGAGTGGCAGGGCGGGGACCAGGGCTGAGCCAGCAGGAAATAGCAGAGGGCGAGGTGCTGGTGGGAGCAGGTGAGGCGTCGGCCTGTCACGTGGGTCCCGGAGTCACTGGGCCGGAGCTGGGGGACCTGATGTAACCGTGTCGAGGCCGCTCGCAGGCGTCGGGGGAGCCGAGGCACAGCCCAACCCCCCCACCTGGACCCGCTTTGCCCCGTGGTGGGCGGACAGGAGAGGAGAGGGCCCGGGGCCCAGCAGACAGGGGTGGGTCCCCACGGCCTGGGCAGCAGGATGCCCCTGAGCCCCTCCGTGGGTCGGAGGCCGGGCTCCCCCGTGCGAGGAGGACGCGGTCGGACCTAGCGGGTTCCGTGTTTTTGGTGCCGTCGTTCTATGCTAACGGCTCTCAGGCGGCCTCAGGTTTTGCCTTGTTAAGAGGACATCTCCCAGGAGACCCGTGATTGGGCCCGCGGCTCCGTCCTGCCCTGAGACGGACTTCCGGGCCACTCCCGTCCATGCCCTGCGGCCCAGGCTGCACGCACAGGGTCTCCCCACAGAGAGGGACCCCCACAGAGAGGGACCCCCACAGAGAGGGACCCTGACAGAGGGACTCCCCACAGAGGCCCTGAGTGAGCCCGGCGGTGGCCGTGGCGGGAAATCAACGCGTCCCAGGGCCCTGGGAGGGGGGGTGTTCCCCGAGGGAAGCTTCCGGCCAGAACACCTGCTCCCAGGTTGGGGGTGTTTCCTCGGGATGATGGGAGGTCGCACCTGCTTTCCCGGGAGGAAGGTTGCGTCAGTGGATTCAGGACGCGATCCCGCAGGGGTGGGTTTGGGCAGAGCTGCGTGCTCGGGAGACAAAGCCGCTGGGGCTGCGGTGAGCCCCACCGTCTGTCTGGGCGCTCCTTCCGTCTTCGTGAATATTTTATTTATTTATTATTTTTCAAATACATTTTTATTGATTCCAGGGAGGAAGGGAGAGAGACATATAGAAACACCAATGATGAGAGAGAATTATTGATTGGCCGCCTCCTGCACGCCCCCCACTGGGGATCGAGCCCACAACCCGGGCCTGTGCCCTGACCGGGAATCGCACCCTGACCTCCTGGGTCATAGGGCGACGCTCAACCGCTGAGCCACCCGGCCGGGCTTGGTGAATCCCCTTTAGTTGAGGCTCCTGCCGGCACCTGTGGGTCCTGCCGCCATGTCAGAGCTGGTTCTGAGTAAGTTCTGTGGTTGGTTTTCTGTCTCCTGGGCTCCCCGCGGGGTCAGCTGGGGGTGGCGGACGGGCGAGGTCCTGGTCCGAGGGGGACGTCCCCAGCGTTGGCGGCAGTTCCGCGGTCACGGCCCTCCCTCTGACTTTGGTCTCCCCGGTGGGGTCAGGAGAGACCGGGGTCAGGCCTAGGTGTCCCCCGAGTGCTGTCGGAGGCGACCTCCCATGGTGGGTGCGGGCGTGGACTCGCGGCTCAGGCGCCGGGACAGAAGCCATGGGCCCGGTGGATGGAGCTGCGCGGGTGGGCCCTTCCTGACCCCTGACCACGGCCGCGCCCGGACCAGCGGTCTTGCCGTCCAGTCCCAGGACCCCCAAGGCCCTGGCCTTTGTCCTGGAGGGATGGGGGGGCCCTGGAACAGGGCAGGTTCCCGGGTTCTGGAGCTGCCTCTGGCACTGGCTGTGGGGACACGGGGGGGGGGCTGTCTGTGTGGCTGACCTGTCCTCTCAGTGGGGCCGCGGGCATGGGGTGGGGTGGCCTCCTGGCCCCAGAGGGGCCTGTCCTTGCCGCCTCCAGGTCACGCCCTTCCCCATCGTTGGGGGCTCCGTGGGACTAAAGAGATTAGGGGGTCATTTCTCGCCTCTAGTGTTTGTTCTTTGGTTGGGGACTGAGAGGGGCCCTTCTGTGCCCCAAGGGGACCGGCGGAACAGCACCTGTGTGGGCTGCGGGCAGCGGGCAGCGGGCAGCGGCCGGCCTGTCACGGGCAGGGGTGAGGCCCCGAGTGGGGCACAGGTCTCATCAGGTGAAAGCACAGTGTGCAGCGAGCCCCCCAAGACACCCCCCCCGGGAGCCCTGGGTGGTGTCCTCAGGGGGTGCCCTGCCCAGCCCCCCAGCAGCAGCCAGAGCTGGGCTCGCTGAGGGCCCTGTCTGTGCAGCCGGCCTGCTGTCTGCCAGGGGTGCCGCCTGCAGCTGGGATGGGGGGGGCTCCCCTGTCAGCAGCTCCCCCTGCCTCCCCTGCCCCCCAGGCATTTCCTGTCCCCTTGCCGAGGCCGCATTCCACTGTGGGTCCCAGGCCCAAGGTGACAGGCTGCTCCCTCCCCCCTCCCCCGGGCAGGGCAGGCGGCGAGGTTACAAAGCGGATGGAGCCCACTGAGCGTCCACGGCTGTGTCTTCAATGGATCCGTTCAGGCGGGTTCTGGGGGGCGGGCAGCTCAGCCAGCCGGGCCCTCCCTGCCCATTGTGTCTGTCCTTCCGCCCCTGTGGGCCCTGCGTGGGGCCTGTTTCTGTGGGAGGATGAGAGCAGCGCCCTCCTCTCTCTCTCCCTCCTTTAGTCCAGTGGTTCCCAACCTTCCCAGTGCCGCGACCCTTTAACACAGCTCCTCATGTGGTGGTGACCCCCAACCATAACATTATTTTCGTTGCTACTTCATCACTGTCATGTTGCTACTATGATGAATCGTCATGTAAATATCTGATTTGCACGATGGATTTTCATTGTTACAAATTGAACATAATTAGAGCATCGTGATTAATCACAAAAACAATCTGTAATTATATATGTGTTTTCCGAGGGTCTTAGGCGACCCCTGTGAAAGGGTCGTTTGACCCCCAAAGGGGTCGCGACCCACAGGTTGAGAACCGCTGCTTTAGCCAGTCCTTCCTCCCTCCCTCCTCCCTCCCCTCGCTCCTCCCTCCTCCCTCCCTCCCCTCGCTCCTCCCTTTCTCCTTCCTCCCTCCCTCGCTCCTCCCTCCTCCCTCCCTCCCTTGCTTCCAGGCCCCCAGGGGTGTGGGTGTGCGGGAGAGAGTGTCTGAAGGTCTAGTTGAGCCACCGCCCCCTGGAGCGCCTCGGTGATGAGGCCCAGGTGCTGGTAGATTCGGCGCCGCCCTGTGACCTCACCTGTGCCTACTGGGGGCGCCGTCCGGTCCCCGCGCCTACATTAGGGCTCACGCTTGGTGTTCCGTGTTCTGTGGACGGTGACGAATGTCCATGACACGGCAGCACATGACGGTGTCCGCGTCGCCTCCACGACTGGCTTGTCTCCGTGGAGCTCCATGTCCTGCAGGCCGTGGGAGTGCGTCCCCTCAGCCCACGTCTCCGGCGTCTGGAAGGCCCGCAGCCTGCCTGTCCCTCCCTTTCTGGGGGCACCGTGGCTGCTCCCCGCTCGGGCAGCGATGGGACTGCAGTGGCTGTGGCCTCCGCTGCGGGTTCGCGTGGATGTGCGTTTTCACATTTTGGGGGTCGATACTGGGCAGCAGTGACTGGAAATAGTCAGGTGTTCCTTCCGTCCAGGCCCACAGGAGAGCAGGGGCCGTGGGAGCCGGTCCCGGGACTGGCCGGCAGCTGCTCTCCTGCCCTTGGCTCTTGGAAGGGGTGCAGGTGGCAGAGCGGGACCCACGGCGCCCCCAGTCCTGGCCCAGGGGCCCTGTCGTCTGTGGACCTCCTCCCTCCTCCCTCCAGGCTGAGCGTGCTCCAGCTTCCTCCTCGTCCGCACGCCTCCCGTCCCCGCTCTGTGCACGGCCCGGCCCTCGTGAACAGGCAGCTCGCCTCCCGACCCCGCGGAGCTGCTTGGACGGAATAACAGAATCGGCCAGATGTTCCTAAAATAGTTTGTTGTTTGTAAGACTCGACACTCCCCGAGGGAAACAAAGACTGTGTTTTTCCTTTGCTTGTGCATTGTGACTCCTAGCAAATTCCTGTTTCAGCTTCGCAGCTGTTGGCTGTTTACAGAGTCCTGCTCCGTCATCCCCTGAGCGGGCCGGGTGGGCTCAGACAGCAGGCCCATCTTGTGAGCGGGCCGGGTGGGCTCGGACACAGGCCCATCCCCTGAGCGGGCCGGGTGGGCTCGGACACAGGCCCATCCCCTGAGCGGGCCGGGTGGGCTCGGACACAGGCCCATCCCCTGAGCGGGCCGGGTGGGCTCGGACACAGGCCCATCCCCTGAGCGGGCCGGGTGGGCTCGGACACAGGCCCATCCCCTGAGCGGGCCGGGTGGGCTCGGACACAGGCCCATCCCCTGAGCGGGCCGGGTGGGCTCGGACACAGGCCCATCCCCTGAGCGGGCCGGGTGGGCTCGGACACAGGCCCATCCCCTGAGCGGGCCGGGTGGGCTCGGACACAGGCCCATCCCCTGAGTGGGCCGGGTGGGCTCAGACAGCAGGCACATTTTGGGGGTAAAATATGTCCCATTGTCGTCAGCGTCTGTGTGGGGATGTTGAACGCAGGGCAGAGGGTCTCTAACCTCAAAGGGCGCTGCCAGGTGCTGAGATCTGACCTGAGATGGTCAGGGCCTGGGGGGGGGGCCCAGGGCGGTGGGGAGCCACGCCCGCTCAAGGTCAAGTGGAAAGGGCCGTCCAGGGAGAAAGGAAGCAGGAGGTCGAGCCTGCAGTGTGAGCTCAGGGTCACGTCTGTGCAGAGGATGTAAACAGGAAAGGGGCCTCGCCGGGGCTGGCGACGAGGTTGTCGGAAGGACAGCTGGTGGGACCTGGTCTGGGGTGACAGGCGGCAGTTAGGGTGGGAGGAGAGCTGGGCTTCGGGGACCCCAGGTGGAAGGGGGACCCCTCAGTTCCTGCCCTTGGGCCGCGTCCGGCCCGGGACCCACGCACGACAGGGATGAGGCCGGAGACGCTGCTTCCTCCGACCTTCAGCCTGAGCGACCTTGGGGCCGAGTGCCTCACAGCCTCCCTCCCTTCAGCCCGGCCCCTTAGCGCCCGGTCCTGAGCCCCACGTCTGAGCGGCGCTGCCCAAGCAGTGACGGCCCGGGAACTGCAAGGAAGCGCCCACTCGAGCAGCAGGTGTACGTGGAGGTGACTCAGGTTTCGAAACGCAGGAGGGAGGAGATGGAAGCTCCTAGAAGCCACGTCATTTCTCCAGCATCGTGCACCGAGGGCCCGGCAGCTTGGCCTCACGTCCCTTGATTCCAGAGCGCGATCTGTTTACCCCGAGACACTGCCCCGGCCTGGAGACTCTGACCTCAGGCCTTTCAGCAGAGTCCACCTCCCCCCCACCCCCCCCACCCCACCCCACCCCCCGTGGACACAGTGAGCGGCCACTGCCCCCTGGAGGACACTCCCAGAATTCTTTTTAAAAATTTTATTATTGATTTCAGGGAGGAAGGGAGAGGGAGAGAGAGAAACATCAATGATGAGAGGATCATTGATGCATCGGCTGCCTTCTGCACGCCCCTCACTGGGGATTGAGCCCACAACCCGGGCACGTGCCCTGACCTGGAATCGAACCGTGACCTCTGGGGAGTGGCCAGAGTGTGTCCCGAGGACGGGGGCGGGGCGGGGGGTGGACCTCGCCTCCCCGTGCGCTGAGTGTGACGCAGCAGGTCCCAGGGCAAGCACCTGTGGAGGCCTGGCTCCTGACGCCAGTTTAGAGGACCCACCAGGGCGTCCGGGGGCCGTGGAGCCTGGGCCGTTTCTGAGGTTCGGGGGCCCCTGGGATGTGGACGGAGCCAGAGTGCAAGGCGCGGTCCCTCCCAAGGTCACCAGGGCTGAGGTCACCGCCCCCATCGATGGCTCTCACAGCAACAGCACCGGCTGCTGAGGCTTCGCCCTCCTGGCCTGGGTGCTTGCGGGGGGGGGGGTCCCCTTACTCAGTGGCCCTCAGAGGGATGGAGGAAAGTGGGGGGCTGGTGGGTCTCTCGCCATTTAGCCTTGACCATCACCATCCATACAGGGAAGGAACCACCCACAGACCCAAGTCAGGGGCCTCTGGGGAACCTCTCAGAGGACCCCAGTGCATCTCCGAAACCCCAGGGTCAGCAGCAGTCCCTTGGCCACCGGCCGGGCCCCCCCTCCAGGCTGCAGCCAGGAAACGCGACCCCTGCCTGCCCCAGCGCAGGGGGAGGAAGGTTCTGATGGCGCCTTCTCTCCCGCAGACTGCTCGGCCATGACCACGGCGTGGTACCGGCCCACGTGGGACCTGGCCCTGGACCCGCTGGTGTCGTGCAAGCTGTGCCTCGGCGAGTACCCGGTGGAGCAGATGACCACCCTGGCCCAGTGCCGCTGCGTCTTCTGCACACTGGTGGGTGCTGGCCCTTCCGCGGGGGGCGTCAGGGTTTGCTTCGTGTCTGCAGACCACACCCTTTTTTGGTAATATCCTACATTATAAAGAGGTCATATGCAAACGGTCACTACGCCGTGACGCATAACGACCAACGGCTGGAGGTCGGGGCAGCGAGCTACATGCGGCAGCGAGCTACTTGCACACGGATTCGTGCGCAGGGCTGCTAGTGTGTATGTATTTGTATTGATTTCAGAGAGGAAGGGAGAGGGAGAGAGAGATGGAAACATCAGTGATGAGAGAGAATCATGGATCGGCTGCCTCCTGCACGCCCCACACTGGTGATCGAGCCTGCAACCCGGGCCTGTGCCCTGATGGGAATCCGTGACCTCCGTGACCGCCTAGTTCATAGGTTGATGCTCAGCCACTGAGCCACGCTGGCTGGGCCTCACCTCACTGTCCACGTGCAGTTCCATGCTGGTGGGTGGCTCAGCTGGAATCCCAAGCCGCCTGCGGCTCCCGCTGGTTTAAACCAGAACGGGCATGGGTTGAATCCCATGTAGATCTCCGTCCGACAGGGCCTTGTGGGGCCGAGGGATTTGCTCGTCACGATTGCAGGGCCTCGGTGCCATCGCCCGCACTCGGACCAGCCCTGTGCTCGTCGGGAGGGGAGAATCGGGCAGGGCTCATTTCCACTTCATCTCATTTAATCCCTTGGTTTTTTTCCCATTCAGACTCCAAAAAAGAAAGAACCGTTTTCTTTCAACTTTAAAGACAACAACAAAAGTCTCTCCTGAATGTAGCTGTTCCCGGGGGCCCTGTGGGTGGCCGGCTCGGGCACTGACCTGTTGGGTAATAACCCGCCACCCACAGTCCTTTCTGCCTCAGGGCTCGGCCTTGCCCTCAGGGGAGCCGCGAGCATGTTCTTTGGTGACTGGGTTTTCACGTCGGACAGAGGGGAGGGTCATCGGTCCCGTGAGACTACCGAGAGGCGGTCAGGAAGCAGTGGGCACTACCGCGCTGCCCTTTAGCAGAGCGACCCAGCCCTCCCTGCCCACCTGTCCCCCCGCCCGCCTGCCCCCCCCGCCCGCCTGCCCCCCGCCCGCCTGTCCCCCCGCCCCCTGTCCCCCCGCCCGCCTGTCCCCCCGCCCGCCTGTCCCCCGCCCGCCTGTCCCCCCGCCCGCCTGTATCCCCGCCTGCCTGTCCCCCCGCCCCCTGCCCCTCCGCACCCCTGTCCCCCCGCCCGCCTGTCCCCTCTCGCCCACCTGTCCCCCTGCCCACCTGTTCCCCCCCCCGCCCGCCTGTCCCCCCGCCTGCCTATCCCCTTGCTGGTAGACGTACTGGCCTCATGTGGTCTGGGTCCTGAGCAGGGGTCCGCCTGTGGCCTGAGACCCTGCACCGCACGCAGCCCCGGCCCCCGGGACACCCGTCAGTACTTGGTGAGGGAACACCGCCCCTGGCAGCTGCGGGCCCCCAGTGGCAGCGCCCGCCTGCCTGGACCATGTGCGCGGCGCCCGCTCCCTGTGGTCCCACATGCCCGTCTCACAGAGGTGTCCCTGTCTCTCCCAGTGCCTGAAGCAGTACGTGGAGCTCCTGATCAAAGAAGGATTCGAAACCGCTATCAGCTGCCCGGACGCCACCTGCCCGAAGCAGGGCCGCCTGCAGGAGCACGAGGCACGTGCCAGCACAGCCCGGGCGCGGGGGCGGGGGGCGGGCGGGAGGGCGGGGGGGAGGGCAGGAGGGTGGTGGGGGTGCGGGAGGGCGGTGAGGGGGCGGGAGGGCGGTGGGGGGCAGGAGGGCGGTGGGGGTGCGGGTGCTGCTGCGGCTGAGCCGGCCTGGGCCCAGTCCCTCAGCTTGTCACGCCCCTGGTCTGTGTGTTTTTCCTCTCTCAGATCGAGTGCATGGTTGCGGCTGAAATTATGCAAAGATATAAAAAGCTACAATTTGAAAGAGGTAGGTGCGGGCGGATAAGCCAGTTCCAAGGCCTCTGCCGGCCCCCGGGCGACCTGGGGCGTGTGTTCAGAGGAGGGGACGGGGCCTCATTCGCTACGACAGGAGGGCCCCGAGCTGGCGGGCCGCGGGGAGCGGGGTGGGAGCAGGGGGGTTCACGAACCACAGTCGTTTATAGAGACGTGGGCTACGGGGGCGGCTCGGTGAGGCTGGGCCCCAGGGCGTGGCTCCTCAGCAGGCGAAGGCCCGGCCGCTGAGGGCTGAGCTCGGACCTGCACGGGATGCAGGAGACGCAGGCGGCGGGAAGGCCGGCGGGAGGGCGCGGTCACCTTCCCCCAGGCCTGACCTCTCCCTGCTCTCCGTCCGGCGCCCGCCTGGACGGCCAGGTCTGGGCCTTATCTCTGTGAGCGGGCCGCAGCCCAGCAAGGTTAGCTAACGCATTGCACTGACCCCGAGGAGGCCGAGGCTCACCCCGAGTTCCATCCCAAGTGGGTGGGGGGCCCAATCCCTCCCCCAGTGTCCTGCCCGCCCTCGCGGCTGGTTCCCGGCCGGCCCTGACCCCGGGGTCCCCGGGGCACGGTGTGGAGCGGTGTGGAGGGTGCGTGTATGAGACGACATCGCAAGTGTCACCACTTTATTGTTATCGGACGTGCACTTGCCACTGTGTCTACAGGGCCCATGGAGGCCCTTTGGCCTCGCTTCTGTGTTTCTTTAATATATTTTTGTTCATTTCAGAGAGGAAGGGAGAAAGAAACACCAATGATGAGAGAGAAGCATGGATCGGCTGCCTCCTGCATGCCCCCCACTGGGGATCGAGCCCACAACCCGGGCCTGTGCCCTGACCGGGAATCGAACCGTGACCTCCTGGTTCCTCGGTCGATGCTCAAGCCCTGAGCCGGGCGGCGGGAGGACTGTGTGTGTCGTGGTGCCTGGTGTTGGGATTTGGCGGTTGATAGCGTCAGTCCAAGGCCGTCTGGCTGCAGGTCGGCGGGGGAGCTCCAAAAGGGGTGGCTCCGGTTTCCGCGACCCGCGGGCCCCTCGGAAAACGTTTCCCGGAGAGAACCTGGGCCGCGGGCGGTCGCCTGGGCTCTGAGGGGATGGACGCCCTGTGGCATCCGGCGAGTTTAACAAGGCGTCCGGGTCCGCGTCCTGCTGGCCACGCGAACCGTGAGGCTCCAGAGCGTGGGCTGTCAGAGGGGTTTTCTGTTTCTTTTGCCTAAAAATAGGCCAGTTCGAGGTTAGAGACACACACACGCCTGTGGAACCTGTTACCGTAGACGAGGGGTCCTCAAACTACGGCCCGCGGGCCACATGCAAATACAAATATTGTATTTGTTCCCGTTTTGTTTTTTTACTTCAAAATAAGATATGTGCCGTGTGCATAGGAATTTGTTCATACTTTTTTTTTTTAAACTATAGTCTGGCCCTCCAATGGTCTGAGGGACAGTGAACTGGCCCCCTGTTTAAAGAGTTTGAGGACCCCTGCTGTAGAGCCTTTTGCTCATGTGACGTCAAAGCCAAAACACCTGCACTCGGACGTCCTGGCGACAGTGTGCCTGCCGGTGCCGCTCACACGTCATGGTGTCCATGGTCAGACGATCGGCAACCGTGGCCGCCAGGGGGCAGGTTTGGAGATACGACCTGAAAACATGGGACTTGTTCTGTTTCTTTGAAATGTGTTGTAGTAAAAACCTGCAGGACTACAGCCCATTCTCCACGTCGTGAAAATGTGAGGCCTGGCCTGGCCCGCCCGGCGTGGCTCAGGGGCTGAGCGCCGACCTGTGAACCAGGAGGTCCAGGTTCAATACCCGGTCGGGGCACAGGCCCGGGTTGCCAGCTCGATCCCCAGTGTGGGGCGTGCAGGAGGCAGCCGATCCATGGTTCTCTCTCATCATGGATGTTTCTCTCTCCCTCCCGCTCCCTTCCTCTCTGGAGTCAATAAGAATATACTTATAAATAAAATAAGAACATGTGTGAGGCCTGGGTCTGGGCCTGAGGCCCCGTCCGCAGCGCCTGACCTGTCCCTCGCGTCCCTGTGCCAGAGGTGCTGCTGGACCCCTGTCGGACCTGGTGCCCGGTGTCCACCTGCCAGGCCGTGTGCCAGCTCCCGGAGATGGGGCTGCCGACGCCCCAGCCGGTGCAGTGCAAGGCCTGCGCCACGGAATTCTGCTCCGCCTGCAAGGCCAGCTGGCACCCCGGCCAGGGCTGCCCAGAGACCATGCCCATCACCTTCCTTCCCGGGGACACCAGGTAGGCTCCCGCCGGGAGGCAGGGCTGCGGGGGGTGAGGAGGGCTTCCTCCCGGAAGATGCTCGGGAACACGGGTCTCTGCCCCCCGCCCCTCTGTTCCTGCGACTCCTTATCACTCCCCAGGCCTGGCTCACGTCCACCTTTGTTCAGCTTCCCAGCAACCAGGGTGGGGCCGGTGACCCAGCCCCCGTGTCGGCCGGGAGATGGCCCGGCTGATTACGGCATCGCCGTGTCGTGTTGGTTCATCTGCTGTGTGGCTGGTTCCTCTTGCTGCCTTGGTTGGACTCGCCCCCAGATCCTGGCCTACAGCAGGCACCCCTTTCTAGGGAGGCGCCACCCTGGTTTGCCACAGTCCCCGCCACGCCCTCCTGCCTCCCTGGCCCTGACACTGGCGGTCAGGTGTGTTTTATGACTCAGTGTCCACTCGGCTGTTTTCAAAACGAGATCTCCCCGCCACCCCCGTCCCCAAGCAGCGCCGGCCAGTGTTGCTCACGGACCTGATGCCTGAGCCTTACAGGCATGAGGACGTGTGGACGGGGGGAGACTGTCAGGCTCCGGCTGCCTCCCTAGCAGGACTGTGCAGAGGGGACAGTGTCACGTGTGGTTCAGGGGCCGGGAAGGCCGGGAGCCGCTGCAGCAGGTAGATTCCTGCGCAGGCCCCGTGCTCCGGGACTCCCCTGTTTTAACCGTTTCTGTTGGAAAACGTCTCCTAGGGATGCTCTCCAGGGTGCGGGCCCTATCGGGCATTTCCTTCAGAACGGCTTCGAGTCCCACGAGAAAATCGGTCCCCTGCCCCAAGGTGGCTCCTGCGAGCAGCCACGTGACCGGACCGGGGAGTCACCTCGCTCGCTGGCTTGGCGCCCGGGGACCGTGTCTGCAGCCATCGGCTTCACGGGGCGGCCCCCTGCGAGCATGTGCAGAGCCGGCCCGGCCCAGGTCCACCGGCTCCCACGTGCCTGCAGCCGCCTCTAACACAAGAGCGGACGATGGACGGCGTTCTGTCCTCACCCCTGAACATCTGCGTTACTTTTTTATTAAATATGTTTTCATGGACTTTTAGAGAAAGAGGAAGGGAGAGCGATAGAGAGAGAGAAACATTGATGAGAGACAAACATCATGGACCGGCTGCCTCCCGCACGCCCCACACTGGGGATCAAGCCCACAACCCGGGCCTGTGCCCTGCCCGGCGATCGAACCCTGACCTCCTGGCTCATAGGTCGATGCTCAGCCCCTGAGCCACGCCGGCCAGGCCCTACGTTACCTTTTCATCAGCAGCGGAGACGTGGCTGCCACTAACCCGGCACCTCGCGCCCGCCTGCCGCTGCGGCCGAGCTGGTCACACGGGCGCCTCAGGCCTCGGGCTCAGAGCGCAGCGTCCGCAGCGAGTCTGTAGAGGAGCCGCACTGGCCCCGGCTCAGCGCCCTCCTGCCGGCCCTGCCGGCCTCGCCCGGCTCCCCGAGGGCGGCCCGAGGCAGACTGGGGACCAGCTGAGCAGGCCGCGCGGGCGTGTGGCTGTTGGCTTTTTCTGAAAGTGGTAAAATGCGGAGACGTGACCAGCCCTTTGGGAAGTGCGCCCGCTCTGCTCGCATCAGGGCGGAACGCGTGACCACAGCCCCGAGCCTCGGACCCCCCTTCCTGAGCCTCCCCGTCCTCGGGGCTCGGCTGTGCCTGTGTCTGAGTGGGGTGTGCGCTGCTCCTGCCCTTCCCCCGCACTGAACCGGCGAGCCACACTTTCCTGGTGACCGTTTCCGGAGTTTTTGTTTCTTCCTCGTAGTTTTACCTCGTTCACTAACGAGCGACCTCGGTCCTTCCGGGGGAGCCCCTGCCCCCAGCACGGCCGACCGACTGACCCCCGGGCCTGTGGGCGGGGCCCTGACCCCAGTTCTCCCCACAGTTCGGGGTTCAGGCTGGAGGAGGACGACGCGCCCATCAAACGCTGCCCCAAGTGCAAGGTCTACATCGAGCGGGACGAAGGCTGCGCCCAGATGATGTGCAAGAACTGCAAGCATGCCTTCTGCTGGTACTGCCTGGAGTCCCTGGACGTGAGTACCGGCCGCCCGCCCGCCCGGGCCGGGGCAGGCGCCCTTTGCCGAGGAGCCCGCAGGAGGCTCTGGGACCCGCCCCCCGTCTCTCTGGTCCCTGTGCGTGACACATGACGGGGTACAGTTGTGCACTTTACTGAAGTCCGATAGCTTTGAGGAAACTGGTAACTACATGATGTCGGACCTGCAGCCACTCCTCAGAACCTTCCTTAAAGAGAAAGGGAAGCGAAATGCGTTTTCCGACGGCGTCCGGCGTCCCCGGGTGGTTGTGGGCGAGCGTAGGAGCGCACGGTGGACGCGTGTGGTTTCCAGAGCCATCGCTGCCTGCGGCTCCGTGGCCCGCTGCCCCGAGAGCCTCGCCGTCACAGGAGGCCAGCCCCGCGGTGCCCGCTCTGGGCACAGCTGCCCGCTCAGCTTGGGCGCCGGGCAGTGCCCTCCGCGTCCGAGTGGGTTCTAACCGGGTCCCCACACACACACACCCACAATCAGGGAGGCGGTCCCTGTGACAGAACCGTTCCTGGGCCCTGGCAGGCCCCGCCCTCAGGCCCCGGGCGGTCATCAGAGCCAGGACCCGGGCCAGCGCCCTGTCCCCAGGAGGAGGCGGCCGCCCAGGGTGCTCCCCGCAGAAGGCTGTTCGGTGAGACGACAGCCAGTGTCCGGCCTCGGTCTCCACGGCCCGAAGAAAGGCCGCTCCCCGCCCACACGCCGGCCGGGCCTGTGCTGTCACTCCGTCCTCAGAAGGGCTGTCCGGCCGCCCCTCCTCACAGGGAGAAGCAGCCCCCCAGCCCCTCCTTTGCCCCCTTAGGGAGCTGATTCCCTTCAGGGCTAAGGGGGGAGTGCGCCTCCCGCTCAGGGGGTGTTTGTGGAGGGTCAGGGGCCAATCACGGGGTCCTGAGCCTGGCTGAACAGCCTGGCGTCAGGAAGGGGAATCTGACCATCCGGCGGAGGTCAAGGTCACGGGAAGGTGATCTGAGGTCCAGGTGGTCAGTGAGAGCAGCAGGAGGGAGGCAGGGGCAGCCTGAGCCCTGAGAGTCGGAGGGCGCTGCTGCCCCCTCCTGGGCAGCTGGGGACATGGCAGAGGCTGGTTCCCGTGGTGAGGCCTTGGATGGGCTGAGCTGAGAGCAGCACTTCCCGGGGAGAGGTCTGCAGGGTGCAGGGGGGTGGCCAGT
Organism: Myotis pilosus; assembly: GCA_036010255.1. NCBI lineage: Eukaryota > Metazoa > Chordata > Mammalia > Chiroptera > Vespertilionidae > Myotis > Myotis pilosus. The sequence continues at coordinate 1,237,108 of JASKON010000016.1, forward strand.
GGGAAGGGAAGCTTCGTGGCCAGGAGCCCCTGCCTGGGACAGAGGCGGACACAGAGGTGGGGGCCCCGGGACCAAGCTCAGCGGGGCTGCACAGCCGTGGGGGGCGGGGCCTCGGGTCAGCTGGCAGCTGGATCAGCACCCAGCGTCCCGCGATTCTCCTCCACAATCCGAGCCGCTCAGCAGGCGTCCCGGGGCGGGCGGTCCTCGGGCAGGCGGTCCTCGGGCGGGCGGTCCCCCTGCAGGTCCCGTTGGCCGGGGCGTAAAGGAGGGAGCAGCCAGGACAGGCACTGACCCTTGACCCCGCCCTCCCCCAGGACGACTTCCTCCTCATCCACTACGACAAGGGGCCCTGCAGGAACAAGCTGGGCCACTCCAGGGCCTCCGTGATCTGGCATCGGACACAGGCAAGGGCAGCACCTGGACTTCCAGCCCCGGGGTGTGCGTGTGTGTGCATGTGTGGGTGTGTGCATGAGTGCACGAGCGTGTTCATGTGCCTAGTGTGTGCACGTGGTGTGTGCATGTGTGCTAAAGTGTGTGCATGCATGTGTGTGCACGAGTGTGTGTATGTACGCACATATGTGTGTGTGGTTTCCAGCACACCTGCCCGTTGGTTGGAGGCCTGCCCTATGGAAACACTGGCTATCCATGTGGGTCCTGGCTCACGGACGGGTTTTGCACTCTCGTGCCCTGGGCCATGTGCCTTCCGTCAGTGGCATCCGTGCTGACCGGGCTGCAGGAAGCAGCCAGGAGTGGGGCCGGGTGGGGCGGGCACCTGGACATGCCCCGGGTGCGAGGAGCTGGGCCCTGTCCTCTGCCCTCGGCTCCGTCCCTTCAACCACGATGGCCGCCAAGTGTCCTCGGCCTCGTCCGGGTGTCCGGGGAACCGTCGTCACGTCTGAGCTACGAGGCGCGTCTCCTTTTCACACATGCTCGGCTGCTTCCTCAGGATGCAGCCCGGACCAGGGCGCATCGTGCCCACTGGTCTCCCTGCTCCTCTGAGCTGGGACAGGCGCCTGGAACCTGCGGCCCAGCTCGCAGGGTTGGGGGGCTCGCTGGAAGCCCAATGCTGGTCGCTCCGTGTTCCCCCGGGGGTGTGCCCGCCGCTGCCCGAGGCTGCGCTGGGGGCCGGGGAGTATCCCGAGGTTTGTAATTACGTGTGTGGCCAGGACCCCCTCCCAACAGGACCCCGTCCTGGGGGACAGACCCCGCCGCTCTCCCATCCGTCCTGTGTGGTTCAGAACAGCAGGCACGGGAGGCAGGTGGCAGGGTGAGCAGGGGGTGTGTCATCGCCGTCGGAGTGGACCAGGCCACTGCGGGCACTGCCGCTCAGGCCAGCCCCTGCCTCGGCACCCGGAGCCGCCAGGCGGTCACATCTGGCAGCGGCTGCTGCACAGGGGGTTGGGGGAACGAGGACAGGGCCCCATCCGCGTTGGCGCTTCCTGGGGTGCGGATACTCTGAGACGGCCATTTCAAGAGACCACCATGACATCACTGAGCGGGAAATCGGGAAGGACTTGCGAGTCTTCCCAGCACACCCGACGCAGCCCTGGGTCCCTCCCCGTCGGTGCTCGGCCAGTATCGACGCAGCCTTCCAATGCCCGGTTTCCATGAATGCCCAGCGTCACCTCACCAGGCCTTCGGCTTTGGCGTGGTTCCCGCGTTCTGGAACGTGTTTTATTGAAGATCGTGGGGCAGAGGGTTGAGAGGGTCCCCATTGCACCCCACCCAGGTCACCCCCTAAGCGGGCACTTCCTGTGGGAGGGGCGCCCGGCCCACAGGGGCCCCCGATGGCCACACACAAGGCCTACTCCTCAGGGGTGCCCCCAACCCCCGCGAAAAACTCGGAATGAGTGGCTCACGGTCCCTTTAAGTCGGGGTTTGCCGTGGGGAGGATGCTGTTGGACTGGGGTCCCTCGGGAGCCCGAGCCGTGTTCCTGTCTGTCTCCCCAGCGTGTTGTCCGTGTCTGACACGTTTATAGCGCTCACTACCTGGTTACCTCTGTTTGGGGACGGCTGCCTCCTCCTGTCACACGTGGCACGAGAGTGGTCACCCAGCTTAGTCGGCGGCCTGCCCAGAGTGGACAGGGTAGCCTGAGATGGCAATGAGCTGGCCGAGTGCATGGCATTCGGTCCTGGTTTCGGAACGTGTGTGAGTCCCTGGCCCCGTCAGGACCAACCCTGCGTTCTGAGCAGTTGAGGTTGCTCAGAGCGCCCTCTGGGGACAGAACAGCGTCCCGCGTGTTTTCACGTTTTCTGGACCATCTGTGTGCACGTGATTGTGACAAACCGGAGTCGGAATTCACAGAGCATGTTCCCCCAGTGGCATTCGGACCAGTGGGCAAAAAACACCAATTCGCAGCATCCGCCCAGCATCTAGCGTACAGATGCAGGTGATGCGTGAGCCTGTGTGCGGTGGTGCCGGGCGGGAATCTAAGGTGCACTTTCTTGCACAACCTGGGGTGCTTGACACACTGCAGTATTCCAGAGCTTCTCCTGGTCCATAGAGGTCTCTTACCTCACGTGTGTATTTTATCCTTGAGAAAGCTCAGGCCCAGAGAGAAGTCAACAGTCAGAATCAGACCCATGTGCTGGGCGCTTGTGTAATTATCCCTCGGACCACGAGGGGGGGCTGTCGCCCCGTCTTCAGGTCTCTATCCTGGCCTCTTTGCTGCCTGGGAGGGAGGCGCCGGGGGAGGGGACGATGGAAGAGCAGATTCCTGCTCCGCCCACCAGCCTCACCGCCTGATGGCCACATGGGCGGCTGGACAGTCAGCATTCAGTGGTACCGGGTTTCCAATGCCAGGAATAACGCAGGGCTGGCCATGCCCATGCACCCTGCTCTGCCTTCCCTCTCTCCCATCTGGAACGCCTTATCCCAGCTGCCCTGCGTTCCCTCCCGCCTCCTCTCTGTAGTCGCAGGCATCTCCCTGGGAAACGATCCCTCTCCCCGGCTCCCTTACACCGAGCCTGGCGGCAGCTTTGTTAACTGCATTGTCGCCATTGATTGAATTGTGGGCTCTTCCCACCAGACGTCCGGCTGCTTCTTGAGGGCCAACATCTTAAGAGCCTCCGTCTTGGCAACACCTAGTACAGTGTCTCGCTTGGGGCAAGCTTGTGAGTCAGCTGGCTGCATCAGTGGATGGATGTTTGGGTGCTTAGATGGAAAGGGGGGGAAGAGAAGTAAAAAGAAAAAAAAGAGAAATGGGAGGGAGAGTGAGGGGAAGAAATTGGGAAGGGAATATGGATGGACGGGTGGGTGGGTGGATGGATGATGGGTGGGTGGAAGGATAGATAGAGGAGTGGATGGAGATAAAAATGAGTGAATGGGTGGACGTTGCATGGATAATGGATGGATGGGGGTGAGGTGCGGTGGGAGGTGGGTGCTGGGTGGATGGAGGGAAGCACGGCTGGAGAGACGGACGGGGAGGAGGTGTGGTGGGTGCTGGCTGGATGGGTGGCTGTGTGTCTGTACTTCAGTGTGGCACCTACAGAACACCCGCCTGACCCTCTGCTCTTGTGTCTCCTTCTTGTAGGTCGTGGGCATTTTTGCTGGATTTGGGCTCCTGCTCTTGGTGGCCTCGCCCTTCCTGCTCCTGGCCACCCCCTTTGTACTTTGCTGCAAGTGCAAGTGCAGCAAAGGCGACGACGACCCGTTACCCACCTAGAGGAAGGCACGACCCGGGAGCGAGACCCCTGCCTCCGGGAGGCCGGACTCTCCCCCCTCCCCCTCCCCCTCTCACTAAACATCCTTCTTGCCTTATGTGCCCCGTTGAGCTTCAATGTCCCGCGGGTGCCGGGATTGGGGGCTGATGTCGGAGCGTCTGCCGAGCCCCCAGTGGAGTCACCGAGGCCTGGCGGGGGCGGGGAACGGGGGGCAGGGCCAGCGTGCGGAGCGCATCCATGCAGACTCTGACCTGACGGGAGGCTGGCCAGCTTCCTCCTGTGGTGAGCAGCCAGGCCCACTGGTTGCCTAGGAGACCTTCTCTTGCAAATGTCATCTCCTCCTTGGCCTCAAGGTGGCGCCACGCGGCCGAGACAAGTCTGGCTTGTGACTCCCTTCACGCCGAATGCCATGTCCTGCTGTGGTCATGATGGGTTTAGTGAGGCCCGTCCTTCTCGCGGAGCAGTGAGCAGTCCGCCAGGTGCCGCTACGCCGCCCGACGCCTTTCGGACTCGTGCACTGACAGAAGTTGTTGCGAAGCGATGTGTCCATCCGGCCGCCTCCCAGGAGACGTGGACAGCCTCCCGCGCCCCCGTGTCCTTCCTGAAACCCCTGGGGGCGGACGCTGGATGCGGGAGCTGTGCACCGTGGTGGACGTGGTCCCTGCACCGTGGCGTTTCCTGGAAGGACAGGCGTGGCCCTGGCTGGCGTGGCTCAGTGGATAGAGTGTCGGCCCTGGGACTGCAGGGTCCCAGTTCGATTCCGGTCGAGGGCAGGGACCTCGGTTGCAGGCTGGATCCCGTGCAGGAGGCAGCCGGTCCATGTGTCTCTCACGTCGGCGTCCCCCTCTGCCTCTCCCCCCTCCTCGCTCTAAGAATCGTGGAGAGGTGTCCCGGGAGGAAAGGAAAGAGAAGGCAGGTGTGTCCAGGAGCCGCTGACCGGAGCTGCGCCTCTTGTCCTCTCTGCTGGGCCGGTCCGCTCCGGCCCCTCCTCCCCGGGCCGCACGGGTCCCGCACGTCTTGTCTTCAGAAACGACGCGTTGGCTCCGCGTGGTCTGGCGGGAAGTCCCCGCGGCCGGCCACTCGCCTCTGTCCCCTGCCGTCCGGGCCGACAGGAGAGACCGGGCCTTGGTCCTCCAGGGCGGTCCCGGGGCTGGGGTGCTTCTCGGGTTCTCGGGGACCTGGTTTCCTGCAGACGCCCTGGTCCCCCTGAGCTCCCGGCCCAGACGCGGCCCCTGCACTTAGGGCTCGCCCTCTGTCCTTCGCTGGCTGAGTGACTGTCGCCATGGCAGCAGCATCACCAGTCAGACACGACACCCCATCGATGGACGTTGAAAAGTGGGGGGCATCGACGTTCACTTGGCTTTTAAAGCCACATGTGCTTTTATTATTGTTTTTTATTTTTTTTAATATATTTGTATTCGTTTCAGAGAGGAAGGGAGAGGGAGAGAAACATCCACGATGAGAGGGAAACATGGACCGGCTGCCTCCTGCATGCCCCCCACTGGGGACGGAACCCGCAACCCGGGCCTGTGCCCTGACGGAGTCGGAACCGTGACCTCCTGGTTCCTAGGTCGATGCTCAGCCCCTGAGCCAGGCCGGCCGGGCGAGCTGGTGCTTTTAAAGGGTCACGGGTTGCGGTGACCTTGGGCTTCCCGCCCCTGGGAAGGCAGAGGCTGACGTGTTACCCGTGGGAGGGTTAGGCCGATGCACCTCCCACGGGGCCTGAGCGGAGACAGGCCTGGCTGAGACCCCAGGCGTGTGCTGCGGGAGCCCGTGTGTCACGGGTGTTTGCGTCGTCCCGTGGACGTGTGCGTGCAGCTCAGGCCCCGGTTGCTCCCGCGGACGTGTCTCCTGTGGGTCTCCGTGCTCCGTGGGCGAGAGCAGTCACACGCCGAACCCTCTGCTGCTGCTTCCCTTCAGGAGACGGAGCCACTTAGGGAGCCAGTCCCTGTCGACGCCGCTCCTGGTCATGGCAGTTTAAACCTCAGTCGCTAACGGAGGACGTGCCCGAGGCCGCCTTCTGGGCTGTGGCTGGCAGTGAGGGGGTGCCAGGATCGGAGGTCGATGCCGTCTGAGGGCATTGACCCGGGGCCTGGGCTCGAGGCCTCATCGTGGGGTTTGTGACGCCTTTCTCCGGCCAGGGCCCTTTAAGACGTGGCCGTGTGTCCAGCGGTCCAGGGGGCCATCCTGCCTGTGCTGGCCGGGCCCACTGTACACTGTGGGCTCCGTGCGGTGACCCTCTTCTCCGGGAGGCGTTCTCCGGGCGAGCGCGCCGGTCCCTTCTTCCCGCGGGTCCGTCCATCTGTCCAGGGGACCCACAGCAGCCCCGGCCGCCCAGTGCCTTCGCCGCTGAGGGATTGACAAGCACAGGCTGGACCCCTGGGGACCAGAGGCGGTGGGGTGGCGGGAGCCAGAGGACACCCACTGCCCGGAGCTCCCGCACCGAGCGCGCCTCACTCCGCTGCGGTGACAGCAAAACCGACCCGCCTGCCCCCCAGGGACACCAGCGGCCTGGCCGAGGGCCTTCCGGACCTGCACCTCCCTCCGCCCACACGTTCAGTCCCAGCACCGCACCGTCCACGGGGGTGCCAGCGGCCAGGCTGGACGGGACGTGTAGACAGGGCATGGAGGCAGCCACGTTCTAACCTTCAGTCAATCCCTGTGAAATGTGGGGCGTCCTGCACCCAGTGGGCGGGACCTCCCTGTCTAGCACAGTTGTCTCACGGGACCATGCCCTCGCCTTCCCCGCGTGGGCCGGGCTTCACGCTGACCCGGGGAGCACACGCCTGCCCAGCCATGTAGAGGCCTTTCCATGGGGAGGGGAGCCTCCCAGACCCGCCCGGCGGCGATGGAGGGCCCAGCCAACCCCCCCGACCTGTCGCCCTTTGGAAGCCGGCGTGCTGGGAGGCGGCTTGGCCCTCGGTGCTCTGTCCAGCGTGTCCGGCAGCCCAGCCCTCGAGCCCTTGGGCCGGGGCCACAGGCCGGCATCAGCAGAGGAGGCGTTCCCCTGGGTCCGGGAGCAGAGGCCGTCGGTCTGAGCGCAGGCACAAGCTTGGGGCACAGACGCCTGTCCGGGTAGTTCACCCTCAGCCCCCGGAGTGGCTGCCGGAACCCGCACTCCCCACTTGTCCGTAATGGGGAGCACGTTCTTTCTACCACACGCTGCTCCGCAAACCGGGTCAGAACCCAGACCCCGACTTCTGTTTAGTGACCAAGGCTCCTGGGGGAGGTGGTCCGATCGGCAGGACACACTCCCAGGCGAGCTGGTCTTTGTTCACCTGCATCACAGATGTTCAGGGGTAGCTCACACGCGAGCGGGGACGCCGCCCCTCGACCGTCCTGACGACATCCGGTTGGCAGGGACCGGGGGGCTCTCTGTATTTCTCAGACCCTCGTGTATCAGCACCTGCCCTGCGCTCACACACGGCCGAGCGGTCATCCGGGAAGACGCGTCGCCTGTGGAGGCTTCATGAAGGTCTCGTTAAAAAAGGCCAAAGCTGGTTTGTCCCTCATCCGCCCCCGAGCCCTGATGGGAAGAAAATGAGGAGACTTGGGCCGGTTTTGCCAAAAATGCCCAATGGAGCCGGGGCCGGCGTGGCTGAGAATTGCAGGTGCATTGAGGCCTGTCCCCCTCGGTCTGTGCCACCCTGTCTTCCACGGCCCAGGAGCCTCCGGGAGGGAGGGGCCTGCCCCCCGCCTGCCTGTCCCTCCGTCTCTGCTCGCGTCCCATAGGGGCGTCTGTCCTGTGTGGAGCATGCGGCGTGGCCTGCGCTTGTGCACGTGGTGTACTGGACACGGGATGTGTGGGGCACGTGGTGTACTGGACACAGGATGTGTGGGGCACGCGGTGGCGACGCAGAGCCACGCCATGTTTGTCCCAGAAAGGTGTGTCACCAGCACTGTGATGTATAGGGGAGCCTCTGGGTCCCTCTGTGTGCTTGCATTTCCGAGTCCTACGGACGGAGTGATTTGTGATCTCAATTCATACTTGCAATCTCTGGCGTCTTACATGGCGTGTCCCCTTCGGAAGGGATTTCTTTTTAAAGATATTTTGGCTGGAATACAGGTTCCTTTTGTAAATCCTGTCTGCTGCGTCTTTTGTTCTTCTTTGTGGATGGCTGGCCTGGAGGCAGAAGTGGTGAGTGGGGGGGCGGGGGGGGGGCAGACCTGGTGGGCATGGCTTAGGCCTGGTGGGGATGGGTGGGGCAGGGCTTTATACCTGGCAGGGCGGGGCTTAAACCTGGTGGGTGGGGCTTAGACCTGGTGGGCGGGGTCCTTAGACCTGGTGGGTGGGGCTTAGACCTGGTGGGCGGGGCCTTAGACCTGGGGGACACAGATGCTTGGACTTGCTCAAGTTCCGAGCCCACAGGGACTGACTTCTCCTAAAACCTGCGCACTCTCTGCTGGGAATACGCTGAGTGGGCCCCATGCTCCCCGTTGGCCTGGAGAAACGCGGTAACTCCAGGATCGCAGTGGCCTTGGTCTTCCTTAGCGTCCTCCGAAGTTCTCGGGGAGCACGCACCCCGTTCGCTAAGACGGAACGAAGGGCTGGGGCAGGTTACACTGTAAACCCGCTTCGGACGGGGAGGCGGGCTGAGGGACGGGGCTGAGGGAGGCACAGTTGGGTCACTGGGGGGTCATTGCTGGTGCTCGGAGCTCCCGGTCTGGAGGGCCAACCTGTCAGTCACCCACCAGAGAGGTGCCCAGCTTCCACTGCCCGAGGGCTCAGGGCAGTGGGATCGCAGGGCACAGACCAGAGCCCGACGGAGGACGGGCGGGTGCCCGGGGTCACTGCGGGGGAGTGGCCGGTGATTGGAGGGGCGGGTGCCCGGGGTCACCGCGGGGGAGTGGCCGGTGACTGGGCGGGACTTCCAGGGCAGGCTTGTGGCCAAGTTACCATCTAAGTGGAGAGTCGAGACGGACTGTCCCGCAGTGACCCCGGGCACCCGCCCGTCCGGCAGAGGGCGCGGGAGGTGACAGCACAGGGGTGAGGCGTGGCGTCCGGGGAACCTGCATGGAGGCTGAGCAGACGGTATGGTGGTTAAAGCTCACATACATGTGCCTGTGGTGAAGAAAGGGGGTTAAGGCTCATACATGTGCATGTGAAGGAAGGGGATGCGGAACGTCGTCAGGACATGAACCCTGAGTCAGTGACGGGAGTCCTAGCGAGAACCTCTGGGTTTCTGTCCCCGTCGGACCCAAGGCCCCGCGAGAAGACCCCCTGAGCCCCAGAGGCACCCACCCACCGCCTGGCTCGGAAGCGTTTCCAGGACAGGAGCCAGGCCCTGGCGGCGTCTATTTCTGTCCGGAGCAGCTAATTCGGGGGGAGGAGGGGGGCGGCACAAAGGACGTCAAAGAGAATGTGATGTTTCTACTAATGACAAGGGAGCCATGAGCTGTTCATGAGCCGGCAGAGGGCCTGGACCGGGCGTTGTGACAGACCCCGGTGAGGAGCTGCGGGCGGTGAAGACGGACAACAGAGAGGGAGGCACAACAAAGCAAACTTCCGTTTCTGCCAAACGTAACCAGGGCACCTGCCCAGCACCTGCACAGCCTGGAGGTGGGGTGGCCCGAGGGCGGGGCTGACTCTAGGGGGCGGGGAGGCCGGCTGGGGGGGGCGGGGATGCCTGGGCCCCTGGGATGGAAAAGGGGCCATTTCTAGATGAACACAATTTCATAGTAAGTCGCCTCCTTTTGGTCGCCCCTGGAACTACGATGGTTTGTCCCGGGATGAGGTCACGTTGAGGGTTCCCACCCCCTTGGTCAGGGCCCCAGCCCCTCTCTGACAGCTCACCGTGGCCCTGCGCCCAGGGCCTCCCCTGGGGCCTGAGCCTGAGCCTGCTGCTCTCCACCCGGCACCTTCCTGACTCAGGGCCACCTCCGAGGGGACCTCCCGGGGCCCAGGTCTCGCTGGAGAGAGAGAGAAGCGCATTGTGGCTCCCAGGGCGTCTTGGAAGCGACTTAGGGCAGCAGTGAGCCGCCGAGCCCTCTGGTGAGGGTGCGGGAGACCCGCCGGTGCTGGGCTAGGACAGGGACGGGCTCTGCACGCCTCCGAGCCCTGGATGGCTCTGCGGAGGGATGGCTCTGCGGAGGGAGGGACAGGTGAGGCGGCTGCTTTAAAAAGTTCTGGCCCCTGGGTTGGCGGGGAGACACCTGAGGTTCCTGGGCTGCTGGGGAGCGGAAGTGCCTGGGGGCGAGGGGCCAAGCCTGACCCAGAGGAGGCAGACCCAGTCCTGCGGGGCGGAGCCTGGTTCCGAGGAGCCCAGCCCAACAGCCCAACCTGGTCCCAGCAGCTGAGCCCAATCCCAAGGGCCGAGCCTAGGCCCCCCTCCCCCAGCGGAGCCGCGTCCCTCTGCGCGGGCGGCCTGGGCCTGCGGTCACACTGGCAGCACGGGGGACCTGGGGCAGCAGCTGGCGATGGACAGGTACCCTCCCCCCCACCGGGGCCCCTCCCCCCTGCGTCCAGGTGGCCCCACCCGGCCTTGTTGCTCCCGGACGCTTACACCCAGCTCGGGGCTATTAATCCGTTTCCCTCCCTGCTTCGGAGTCAGTGACGCCTGCCTTTCCCTTTATTCTTTCGAGCTGCTCTCCTCACCTTTATTCCCCGCCCCCGTTTCTTGTGTGGAGCAGTGGGCGGCGCCTGTCGGTGCTCACGGGGTGCGTGTCCGTGGCAGAGTCTCCCCGCTCGCCTGGCCGTGGCCGGCGCTCAGGTGGGCGCGGTTCCTGCAGCCACAAGTTTCACATTTTCAGCATCGAGGGCTCCATGTTTCCTTTGACCAGGGCTGTAGGGGAGTTCTTAAACGTTCCTTCTGAAAGGCGTGCAGGACGGCCTTCCTTGCTAATTCTGGTTTTTAATATCTGAGCGCTCCTAACGCTGTCAGAGCATGCACCTTCTTGGTCGTGAGGGAGGCTGTGCTCTGGCCTGAGCACCAGTCAGACGGGCAGGGCTGGTCGGCGGCCCTGGGCCGGACACCCGCGTGTTTGCGGTGGCCCAGAGGGACCTGGTGGGTTTCACTCACCTGCCGTGTTGTGCCGTGTTGTGCCATGTTGTGCCGTGTTTTGTCTGCTGTTGTCCTTACGTCATGCGTGAAGCGGTGACTCCTTTGCTGTGTTCCTATGCGTCCACGACCAACTTCAGTTTTTGTCTCATCAGTGCTGATTCGGGGGTGTTGGGAGCAGCCTGTTGGGGCTGCCGTGGTCACAGGTAAAGCCAGGCTCTGTGACCAGGCAGGGCGTGGCCGTGGCCGTGGCTGCGTGGCTTTGTGTAGCGGCGCCTCCTGTTTCGGGAACCGGGACACAGACTCGGACCTGGCAGAGCCGTGACGAGGTTCAGGAACGAGGCCCACGGGGGACGCCCGGGCTGAGGGGTTTCCGTCGCTGCTGCCACGACCCCGCCACTGTGTCCGCAAACCCAACGTGCGCCGAGTCCCAGGAGCGTGACCGTGGCACCCTTCCCAAAAGGCTCAGGGGCGGTTTGCATCTCAGACCCTCCCCTGGCTCCGCCAGGCCTCTGAGGGTACGAGGCCGCCGCGCTGCCTCCCTGCGCTGGGCAGGCGGGCACGGCCCCTCCTGGCCCATGCGGGGCCCATGCAGCTTGTGGGCGGCGGAGCCGGGGCCCTCGGCCTCCCAGACCCCTGGCCGAGTGTCCTCCACGCACCCAGCCTTCGGGGTGAGCAAGGGGCTGGGCCCTTTGAAGGGGGTCCTAACAGGATGTTTACTCAACTGCGGTCCTCGGGCTGCCCCTGGGCTCTGGGTGTGGGTGTGTGAGCAGGTGTGCGAGCAGGGCCTCCTGAGCGCGTGATGTTTACCTGAGTGCACACCTGACCCCACTCAGGCCACAGGTGCTGCTCCCATGGTGCTTCTCCAGACGGCAGGGGCCCTGCTGCTTGTGTGCCTGGGATGAAGGCAGGGCTGTCGGGGCACAGGGCTGTGGGGGGCAGGGCTGTGGGGGGGGGCAGGGCTGTGTGTGTGGGGGGCAGGGCTGTCAGGGCACAGGGCTGTGGGGGGCAGGGCTGTGGGGGGCAGGGCTGTGGGGGGCAGGGCTGTGGGGGGCAGGGCTGAGGGGGGCGCAGGGCTGTGGGGGGCAGGGCTGTGGGGGGCAGGGCTGTGTGTGGGGGGCGCAGGGCTGTGTGGGGCAGGGCTGTGTGGGGCAGGGCTGTGGGGGGCAGGGCTGTGGGGGGCAGGGCTGTGGGGGACAGGGCTGTGTGTGGGGGGGCGGGCCTGTGCCTCTTTCTGAGCGCACCCCCTTCCTCAGCCGCACATGCTCAGAAATCCCCTCTGGGCTCCCCCGTTGCCGCCTCCAGCTCCTTCCCGCCTCTGGGTGATGCCGCTCTGCCCGCAACCAACCCTGGCGGCTCCGGCGGAAACTGGACACATTCCTCCCCCCTTGTTGCCCCAAAGCAGCACACTCAGCGTGGCTCAGGGCTCCGGATAACCCGCCTCCCGAGTCCAGGGCGCACCCGGTGGCATCAGAGCAGCCGCGTTGCCGGCTTCGGGGGGAAAGCGCGCCCTTGGGGCTGGGAGATCACCAGCAGCCCCGGCCATGGTCGCTCTTTCCGACACGTCCCATTTCAGCGCCCGCGTAGAGAAAGGAGGGAGTTCCCTCCCCGACGAGCCGGTCTCCGGTGGACCGACATCTGGACAGCGAGCCCCTCTGCCGGGAGCGTCCTGGCCCGAATTCAGAGCTTTTCGCGTCTTTGTTCTGTGGGGTGAGACGTCATCGAAGTGTCCGCAGTTGGGAGCCAGCTCCTCACACGGCTCCATCCGTCGGGGAGCCCGCGGCCCACGGAAACGGCGGGCGGATGCTGACACGGACTCGCCAAGCTCTGCCCGAGGCCCAGCGACGCTTTCCGACGGCGATCGCAGGACGGCGCTGACGGAGACTGTGCATCCGTGTGGGGGGGGGCCGGGACCTGCTGGGCCGAGGGCTGACCCACAGGGACACGGGGAGGCGCGAGGAGTGTTTGCAAGAGAAGCCGAGGGAGGAGGACGCAGGTCCTCTGGCAGATGCGATGCCCGTGCAACGGGAAGGCACCAGGAAGGACTTCGGGTGCAACGAGCTCTCACACGTCTCTCCTTTCTTGCCGTGAGAGGAGGGAAGGCCGCCAAGAGAGTGTGTATTTGCAGGAAAGCCGGCACGCCCGCCTGCTGCCTGCAGTGCCTCCCGCTGCGGAGCCGTCCCTCCTGTGTCCAGGGCACAGGCTGCCCACCCCTGCCCAGGGAACACCCGAGAGGCGTCCCTCCTGCGTCCAGGGCACAGGCTGCCCTCCCCCCCCAGGGAACACCCGAGAGGCGTCCCTCCTGCGTCCAGGGCACAGGCTGCCCCCCCCCCCCCCGCCCAGGGAACACCCGAAAGGCGTCCCTCCTGCGTCCAGGGCACAGGCTGCCCCCCCCTCCAGGGAACACCCGAGAGGCGTCCCCCTGCGTCCAGGGCACAGGCTGCCCCCCGCCCCCCGGGAACACCCGAGAGGCGTCCCTCCTGCGTCCAGGGCACAGGCTGCCCCCCCTGCCCAGGGAACACCCGAGAGGCGTCCCCCTGCGTCCAGGGCACAGGCTGCTCCCCCCCGGGAACACCCGAGAGGCGTCCCTCCTGCGTCCGGGGCACAGGCTGCCCCCCCAGGGAACACCCGAGAGGCGTCCCCCTGCGTCCAGGGCACAGGCTGCCCACCCCCCCGGGAACACCCGAGAGGCGTCCCTCCTGCGTCCAGGGCACAGGCTGCCCCCCCGCCCCCCCCGGAACACCGAGAGGCATCTGAAGGCGGCTGGTCGGACAGAATCCAACCGGCAGGTGTGCTGTTCATCTTTCAGGATCTCCTCAGGTTGAAGGAATAAAGGGAAACCAGAGAGGAAATGCCTGCCCCGTGCCAGGTGTGATGTTGGTCACGGGCTCATGTCTCTACGTGTGTGTGTGTGTGTGTGTGTGTGTGTGTGTGAAGCATCCCATATAATAAAAGCCTAATATGCTAAGTGTCCGGTCTTCGGGTCGGCCGTTCAACCAACCAAAGCGTAATATGCTAATGATATGCTAAGGCCGCTCAGCCGTTTGCTATGACGTGCACTGACCACCAGGGGGCAGACGCTCCAACCAGTAGGTTAGCTTGATGCTGGAGTCTGGCTGATCAGGACTGGGCGAGACTGGCCGGACACACCCTGGAGCCCTCCCATGGCCCCTCCCCGGCTGGCCAACCTCCCGTGTCCATCCCCGGCCCCGATCATGCACTGGTGGGGTCCCTCAGCCTGGCCTGTGCCCTCTGGCAATCGGGGACCCCTTGGGGGATGTCAGAGAGCCGGTTTCGGCCTGATCCCGCAGGCCAGGCCGAGGGACCCCACTGATGCATGAATTTGTGCACCGGGCCACTAGTGTACAATAACGTATATTAGACACATCAGTGGTTCTCAACCTTCCTAATGCTGTGACCCTTTAATACAGTTCCTCCTGTTGTGACCCAACCATAACATTATCTTCGTTGCTACTTCATCACTGTCATGTGGCTACGGTTATGAATCGTCATGTAAATATCTGATCTGCAGGATGGTCTTAGGCGACCCCTGTGAAAGGGTCGTTTGACCCCCAAAGGGCAGCGAGTCCTCACAGGGCCCGGGCCATCGGGGCTCAGACACACCCTGGGGCCACCCCCCACAGTCCAAAGCGGGTGCCCGTCCCCCTCAGATCTGAGGAGCCCTTCCGTGTCTCAGGGCGCACTTTCCAGTCCACGCAGATGGCGGCCACGCCTTCCCCCTCGGCCCCCAATTCAGCCACAAAGCCCGGCTATGGATGCAGCGTCCTGTGCAAATCAGAGCCAGGTCCGCTGCAGCCTGGGACCCGTGCCGGGAGGGGGCGGTGGGGGGAGGCCTCCGGGATCGCTGAGCGGTGTGCTCGGGGCCTGGAGCCCTGGGGGGGCTCAGCCGGGCCGAGCTGGGCAGCAGGGCCTGGCTCTGGGAGGCAATCGTCTCAGTCTGAGCCTCTCACAGCCACTGACCTTGAACTCCGGCTCCATGAGCGCCAGCGGCTGATGCTGAGGAAACTGCGAGGATGGGACCCTGAGCTCTGTCGGCGGTGGGGCCTCTGCGGCTGACCCAGTGCCACCGGCCAGGCCATCTCCAGCCCCGGGAGGCGCCCAGGTGGGGCGGGGGGACCCCGGAACCAGGGCTGCCCGTGGTGGACCCGCGCCCTGTGACCGGCTGGGGCACTTAGGGAGGCGGCAGGTGGAAAGTGCGGGTGCTGCAGCCCCCAGGCTGCCTTCTGAGGCGCCGGTGCCGCCACGCACGGGCCGCGGGCTTAGGAGAGCGGAGACTGGGCGGGAACTCACGGGCCGGCCGCCCTGGGCGCGTAGAAGCAGCGACCCGCGCAGGACGGTGCCCATCAATGGAGGGCAGGACCCCCGCTCAGAGCTCAGAGGGGGCGGCATGTCCCGAGCCCCGGGGTCAGGGCAGGTCTCCAGGGCAGGGCTGGCGGAGAGGCAGGGGCGGGCCTGGGCGTGACCTGGTCCTGGGCTCTGCCACCCCCCACCCCCCATCCCCCCTCCCGTCCCCCTGAGCCCCGGCCTCGGCCTCGATGCATCTGAGCCGCTGGCTCTTGGTGGCAGGCGGGAGAAGGAGCCTTCCTGCGGGGACGGCGGGGGAGGGGCGGCGGGGATGGGGGTGGGCTGCCTCTGCCTGGCCATGGCCCCAGTTATTTTTCTTTGGAGGCGAGAACCAGGCTGCCCGGCATTGGAGCGAGGCTGGAGCGCCTTCGCTCAGGTGACAGATGGCCCCTCACACTCCCGCCCCAGCCCCCTGCCCTGCGGCACATACGACGCCCCCGTGGCAGACACTCTGTCATCCATCCCCATTCACGCGTGACGGAGCCCGTGCCAGGGCAGCTTTGGAGACGCGCGGGGAGCTGCGGGCGGGGGCTCTGGGCTGACCCCCTTCCTCCCCGGCCAGGGCGCAGCGGCCGCTCAGCCAGCGCCCCTCTCCTGGCCCGGCTGGCGCTGATGTTCCCCTGATGCCAGTCCCCCCTGAGGTTTCACTGGAATCGGCAGAGCAGGGCTGTGTGCGGGGAGGCCGCTGTGGGCCGGATGGAGGCCGCTGTGTGCGGGGAGGCCGCTGTGGGCCGGATGGAGGCCGCTGTGTGCGGGGAGGCCGCTGTGTGCGGGGAGGCCGCTGTGGGCCAGGGGGGAGGCCGCTGTGTGCGGGGAGGCCGCTGTGTGCGGGGAGGCCGCTGTGGGCCGGATGGAGGCCGCTGTGGGCCAGGGGGGAGGCCGCTGTGTGCGGGGAGGCCGCTGTGTGCGGGGAGGCCGCTGTGGGCCGGATGGAGGCCGCTGTGGGCCAGGGGGGAGGCCGCTGTGTGCGGGGAGGCCGCTGTGTGCGGGGAGGCCTCTGTGGGCCGGGGGGAGGCCGCTGTGTGCGGGGAGGCCGCTGTGGGCCGGACGGAGGCCGCTGTGGGCCGGGGGGAGGCCGCTGTGTGCGGGGAGGCCGCTGTGGGCCAGGGGGGAGGCCGCTGTGTGCGGGGAGGCCGCTGTGTGCGGGGAGGCCGCTGTAGGCCGGGGGGGAGGCCGCTGTGTGCGGGGAGGCCGCTGTGTGCGGGGAGGCCGCTGTGGGCCGGACGGAGGCCGCTGTGGGCCGGGGGGAGGCCGGGACGGGGCGGGTCCTGTGTCCGCCTGCGGGGCTCTGCGCCAGGCTCCCGCGTTCTGTTGTTCATCTGCCCTTTCCGTGTTTGTGTTCTGCTGTGTTTGCTCCTGTAACATCGCAGTGAGAGGGGTGTCAGTTTTAAGAGGCCAGAATCCTGTCTTTGTTGCAGAAGATAATTCGAGTCGTTGGCTGAGGAAGTGGTTCCGGAGACAGAAAGCCAGGCAAGGACCCTGTGCCCCACGCTCCCCGCTCCTGCGACAGACGCCCCAAGTATCGGTGTTCCGATGCCAACGCCTCGCTTCCCGGCCTCTCAGTGCCGAGTGGCCACGTGGCTAAGGTCTGAGGAATGGACACGAAGTGCATCTGTGTGCCGTGGGGTGATGCCCGGGTGCAGGGGAAGCCCTCCTCTCCCCTCTCCACTCTATCCCCCAAATGTGAGCGAGCCGCGCCGTCCAGACCACCAAGCTGTGGAGCCTTTGTTCTGATTGGGATGTTTTCTTGGAACTTCTTGTCTAAAAGGGGACAGTCGGGCCTGGCCGGCAGGGCTCAGGGGTTGAGCATCAACCTATGAACCAGAAAGTCACTATTCGATTCCTGGTCAGGGCACACGCCCGGGTTGTGGGCTCGATCCCCAGGGCGGGGCGTGCAGGAGGCAGCCGATCCATGATTCTCTCTCATCATTGATGATTCTCTCTCTCTTTCCCTTTCCCTTCCTCTCTGAAATCAATAAAAAAAAAATAAAAAGGGAACCTTCAATAGAATTTAGCTCCCAACTTCCATCTTTTCTTTTTAAAATCAAAGAGGAATAGTCATAAACTATTGAGGGCCAAAGTCACCGTTTTCTTATAAACACATCAGTGCTCACGTTTTATAATAATTTGCATCTCTGGGTCCATCGTTTTCCTCAGAGTCAATGAACGGCCCACGTGGCCGGCGTCTCCACCAGCCTCCATGTCCTTACCTCACATGGTCACCTGCCCCTGACGGAGGAGGGGCGTGGCTTTTTTATGTTTCCCACCATCCACCCTAACTGGGAAGCTCTGTTAGCAAGTAGAATTGTTAGAATAAATGCTCCTTGTAAGGTGTCTTCCTTGAAACTCTTAGACTTTCCTCTATTTATACTCAAATAATAGCTAACATGGGTACAGACTTCCTGGTATTCTTTGCTTAAGTGAGACCCAAACCTCAACAGGGTTGTAGGGAGATCATAGAACCTAAAACGCAGTTTAATCTATAAAGTGGGAATAATGATAGTAGTCCAATTGAACAAGATCCCAGTGAAAAGAACTCAGAACCATGTATGTCACCCAATAATAATTTATCATCACTACTGTCAACATCACCATCATTATCATCATCACTATCACCATCATCATCATCATCATCATCACCCTCACCACCATCCATATCACCATCACCACCATTATCATCATCACCATCATCAACATCACCACCCTCACCACCAACATCACCATCACCACATCACTACCATCATCATCAACATCATTACCATCATTTCACCATCCTCATCATCATCATCACCATCACCATCATCACTACCATCACCACCATCATCACCATCATCATCATTACCAACACCATAATCATCATCAACATCATCACCATCACCATCATCATCATCACCCTCACCACCATCCATATCACCATCACCATCATCATCACCATCAACATCAACATCATCATCACCATTACTACCATCATCATCAACATCATTACCATCATTTCACCATCCTCATCATCATCATTACCATCACCATAGTCATCATCACCATCACCACCATCATCACCATCACCATCACCATCATTACCAACACCATAATCATCATCATCATCATCACCATCACCACCATCACTACCATCACCACTATCATCACCATCACCATCATTACCAACACCATAATCATCATCATCATCGTCACCATCATAAGGAGGAGAGGACTTTTGTGGACCAGAAGGTCCCCCGCTGATGGGACTGGCACTATCCAATCCAGTCACAGTAATATCTCCCCAACATTGAAGGACACCATTTATCTTCCCAAACCAGGCATTGAAACCCTTCCTGTTGAATTGTGGGAACTGCTTCCATCACATTATCTTATTTGCAGTAACCAGATACGAAGAGATGCACAAAAACTCCTCTGTTATCACTGTTTGAAGCAAACACTTTAATTTCTCTTTAAACTGCATCTCATTAGACACAAACCTGGTTCCCCTAATGGATTCAACGTCAGGATGTGAAATTTGTTGGGAAAGCGTCGCTGACAGGTTCAAAGGCATAAATAACCTGGGCCTTTCAGAGGAGACGTCGCCCCGTCTGGCTGACCACGGGAGCGCTCTCCCTGCTGCTGCTCTGCTCACCCATCAGCTGGATGGCGCGACCCAGTCTCTGGGCTCAGGTTCCTCGTCTGTAAGCCCAGGGGATGGGAGGTAAACAGCTGCAGGGCTGTAGCCGCTCCCGCGTCACAAAATCCTGTCCTTCCGGAAAACGCGTCAGGGTGTGACCCCCAGTGGCACCACGTGTCCTAACGCCACGGTAACCCAGGCGCCCCTCCCACAGCTCAGTCAGGGCGCGCACAGGTCACCCCGCCCACAGCGCCGGCATCAGCCCGCAGGAGGCTTTTGTGAGGACGATTCCTGGGTCCTGCCATGAAAGCTGCAGGTGCGTGAACAAGAGAAGGGGAAGACGGCCCCCCTGTAGCACCAATGAATGTGGGTGCGAGGATGAGACGCACGGTCACCCTGAACACATGTCCAGTTTCTGTCACAACTTGATCTGGAGCTTTAGGTGGGAGCCAAAGGGAGACCTTGTAGAATAGAATCAGGCCCTTTGTGGCAACAGGCTCCGCGCTCCCAGCCCTTCCTGCTCCGGCCTGGCCCCGACGCCGGGTGAGGCGCTGCTGTGTCCCCTCCGCGCCTCGACACCGAGGGCACCTGCTCCGTGACGAGCGTGTGGGGCTCGGCGGCGAAGAGCAGCGCGACCAGGAATGACGCCTCTATTGGCGCTAAATACACGCGCCTTCCCTCTCTGTACTGTCTACGGAGCAGCCCGCCCGGGAAGAAAACCAGATTAGGGGCTGAACGTACGTCTCAGAGAGCGCCGTCACTGCTCAGAGAGGCCGGGCTCCGCGCCGAGCGGTTAGGGACGCACCGGCGCCTGCTGCTCCCGGGGAACGGAACAGCGCAGCAGATGCTGACGGAGCTCTGCCGTCTGCGGGGAGTCCCACAGCGTCCTCGCCCAGCCCCTCAGACAGCCCCTCGCTGGGCCTGTTGAAACCACTGGCAGGCGACCCGTTTGCCTGGCGACGTGAGTGGGGAGGCTGCGCATCCACCGCAGGGCGTCCCGCGGCCGCGTCTCTGTGTCTGGGAAGCAGGTCAGGGTCGGGAGGAAGTTCAGTGGCTGCAGGAGGAGCGAACACGCGTGTCCATGATGGAAGGTGAATGGAGCCGAGGGCCTGCGGGTGCTGGGCGTGAGCTGCCCCGAGGAAAGTGCGTGGACGGTGCCACGAACCAATGTTCAACGCCCACGTGGCCACGACTCCCGCTCCTGCCGTCGAGTAGGTGTCGTTCACACGTACATTTCAGTGGGGGTCACACGCCGCGTGCCAGGCACCCAGATGACGCTCCTGAGTCCTCCCTGACCGAGCTGAGTCTGACAAACCCAGCCCAGCGACGGCCTTTCCAAATGAGCGGGGAGAACACTCGTGACTTACAGGGTCCACTCCTCAGAAACACCCACCCGGGAGCAAAGGCACCGCGGCCCCTGTGCGCCGGACGCGGAGGCCTTCCGCACCGACAGGCGTCCTGCGCACCCCCACTCGGGGCGCTCACCTGGGCTGTGGAGCTGCCGCGCTGCGAGGATGTCCTGTGTGACGGGCGGCCTCTCGCCAGGCGGACCTGCAGCCCTGCCCTCCTCGCTGTGCACAACTCTTTGTCCAGCAACATCCAACTCAGTTCCAGCCCCCTTGCACAGCACGTTGTCCAGGCCCTGGCCGGTGTGGCTCAGTGTGTAGAGCGTCGGCCTGTGGACTGGAGGGTCCCAGGTTTGATTCCAGTCAAGGGCACAGGCCGGGGTTGCGGGCTCGATCCCCAGTGGGGGGCGTGCAGGAGGCAGCCGATCCATGGTTCTCTCTCATCATGGATGTTTCTCTCTCTCCTTCCCTTCCTCTCTGACATCGATAATATATATTCATATATGAGTCACATGGTCCAGGAGGCTCTCGAAGCTCAAACGGGTGACACGTTCCGCCAGGACTGATGTTTCTGCTCAGCGGGAGGGTTGGGGCGCGAAGGGCACGCTGCCGCATGGCCTCTGGGTACACTTTGGGGGGATTTGGAACTGATAGCAGGTGAGACCCTTTAAACCGCACACCACTTTCGGGTTTTGTGTTAGAAAGCAGGGAGAAGGACGCAGGATGCGAGTAGGAGTCCACCGTGCCTCCTGCGTCTGGACCCGGCCAGGCATGCCAGTGCGGAGCGTCCAGCCGGGGCCTGGCCGGGGCTCCCTGGGGTTCCCACGGCAGCAGGTCAGGAGCTGTGCCCGGGTCCCGGGTCCCGGGTCCCGTGAGAGGAGCAGTTTGCTCCCGAATGCGAGCCAGCCTCGGGCACGGCGCCCGCTCCGTCCGCTGCGGCTCTCGGAGCCACGCCCTTTGCTGCTGTAATCCTGGCACAGGGTTGTGTGTTTTTAAATCCTCCCCCGAGGACATTTTCCCACTGATTTTTAGGGAGAGTGGGAGAGAGAGGGAGAGACAGAGAGAAACATCGATGTCGGAGAAACATATCGATTGGTTGCCTCCTGCACGAGCCCCAACCAGGCCCTGGGCTGGGGAGGAGCCTGCAACCGAGGTACGTGCCCTTGACTGGAATCAAACCCGGGACCCTGGGGTCCTCAGGCCGATGCCCTGTCCCCTGAGCCACACCGGCCAGGCTTCTCTTGGCATTTTGAATGCCACTGGCCACTTCCTTCCTATCACCAGGGAGACGGAGGCACGGGGAGAGTAAAGCGACTTGCACGGCTCGCATGGCCATTGGCCGCTTTGGCCTGGGCCCCCTGCCCTGGCGAGCAGCTCCGTGGGGGAGAGCGCCCAACCCACGCACCAAGGTTGCGGGTTCAGTCCCCCGTCAGGGCCCAGGCAAATGCAGCGTGAATGCATAAACGAGTGGAGCACAAATCGGAGTTCCTCTCTCCCTCTCTCTCTAAAATCAACCAGTACGTTTGGAAACCGTAATAAGCCCTGACCAGTTTGGCTCAGTGGCTAGAGCGTGGGCCTGCAGACTGAAGGGTCCCAGGTTCGATTCTGGTCAAAGGCATGTACCTTGGTTGTGGGCACATCCCCAGTGGGGGGTGTGCAGGAGGCCACTGATGGATGTTTCTAACTCACTATCCCTCTCCCTTCCTCTCTGTAAAAAATCAATAAAATATATTAAAAAAAAAAAAAAAGAAACGGTAATAAGTGGCTCTGGGACCCTGGCCTCCCGCGCCCTCTGGGACCGTGTGTAGCTCCGTCTCTGTGTCGATCACTGGCCGCCCAGCTTCCTCCGAAGGAACTGAGCTCATTCCTCCTCCTTGGTCCTCAGGCTCATCTCGCTCAGGGAGGCTCGTTTCCTCCGGGTGGGAAGGGATCGGCCCGTGTTGTCGCGTGATCATTAAATGTCTGTCATCTGCCACTCCCCGCACACGGTCCCCGCAGCGCGATCAGACGGCCGCACAGGCAGTGCCTACGCCATCTGTGCCGCCTGCAGCCGGGCCCCTGGGTGGCGGCAGCTGCAGGCCCATCTGCGCTCAGGTGCCAGGCGGAGCAGGTGCAGCCCGCGGGCCCGCGGCCCAGCCCCGTTGCTGCCAGGAGCACACACCTGGGCGGCGGCCACCGCGCCAGCGTCAGGGCGGACGGGGGTCTTGGCCTCCGGGAGGGCCTGGCTGCCAGGACCGGTCGGGGGCCAAGAAGACACAGGGCATCGCAGATGTCAGTGCGAAGCGCAGCCAGGACGCTCCTCTCGCCCCGCGCTGGGGGGTGGGGGGGACGGGGGACGTGACAGGTGCAGGGAGGTGGCCTTGCCTCAGGGCGGGTGGATGGAGCGGTGCCGGGAGTTCGGGAGATCGGCTCCTCGTCCGATCTGGCTTCTGTTTCCGTTTGTCCTTGTTCCATTTCTAAGAAGAGAGCACCCTGAGGGCACTGAGTCCCTGAGGCCTCCACCTTCGCCCGTACTTTATGGGTAAATGTGCAGCACGCGCTGGGCTCCGGAACCTGTGAACAGTAAGAATCCCTCTGGATGTGGAGGGAGGGAGGAGGGGGGAGGGGGGAGGGATGGGCGCCGTGAAGGGGCTTCTCACGTCACAGTAGCGATGACTCGTCGTGTCACATCTTCTCTTCAAAGGAGCCGCACGCAGCAGCCCTGTGAGCCGTGGACCAGCGTGGCTTCCACGCTCCTGCCCGTGGGGCCGCGAGGATTACTAATCCTCGGAATAGCATGCCGCTCCCTCGGCAGCCGTGTCCTTATCGCCGGGCAGAGCTGGGGGGCGGGGCCGCCCTCCTTCCTGCAGTGGTCACGCCGTTATTGGGGAGGAGTGCAGGGGGGTGATTTTTTAAAGAAATATGTTTTTATTGATGTCAGAGAGGAGGGGGGAGGGAGAGAGAAACATCAGTGATGAGAGAGAATCATGGATGGGCTGCCTCCTGCACACGCCACACCGTGGGGCTGGAGCCCACACCCCGGGCTTGTGCTCTGACCGGGAATCGAACTGTGACCTCCTGGTTCATAGGTCGACGCTCAACCCCTGAGCCGTGCCGGCCGGGCAATGAAATTTTTTTTTTTATGTAAAATGTTCATTGAAAGGGGCATTGACAGGACATTCTGTTTGTAGAGCCCACGTTCTGTTGGTGAATATCGTGGGTTGGCCAAGCAGTTCCTTCGGGAGGTACCTTCCGGGGCGTGTTCATGGTCATGAGCGCGATGTGACCGCACCTGAAAGACGGCTCCTTCTCTGGCACGACGTTGGCGGGGCCCCGGAGAATCAGACCGGAACGGCGACAGAGGCTCCAAGTCTACGGGCTCTCACCCTCGATTCGATCCAGTGAATTCTGTGCACCATTTAAGCTCCACCTCGCAGGGAAAGCGCGGCCTGTTTTTCTCTAATTAGTCAATCGCCATATGTCGTCAATACTCCATCCCTTCCTTAGGACAGATTTCTGCCAACTTTTATTCAGTTTAAAATAATCTCCCTCAGAGCCTCCGCGGTCGTGACGACTTATCGGGAGTGTTGGATCCGTCTCCGTTTTCTCGAAGATACTTTTTCTCGCTGCGGCCCCGCGGCCCGCGGTCCCCAAGCGCCCGCCTCGCGGAGCTCCTGAGGCCGCAGCCCCGCCGCCCGCCCGCGGCCCGCGCTCCCCGCCGGCGGCACCGGGAGCAGAACCGGAGACGCGGCCGGTTACTGTAACCCAGTGCGCGGCCGCTGTGTGTGCCACAAAGTGCGTTTCTGTTCTTAAAACCCATTCGTTCTGTTTCGCCTTCTTCACCAGCCCCCAGGGGCCATTGTCCCTCCATTAGCGACCTCGCGGCTCCTCTCCTCTTGGTCTTCGATCGGTGGGAGCCTTTATCCACTCTTCTCGGGGCCCTGTGCGCCCCGCAGAGCCCGTCCCGCTCCCTCACCCACTCGGATCCATAAGCGCGCGCTCCGCTCGGGGCCTGCTGCCCGCAAGGGCTGCCACGTCGGGAACGTGGACTGGAAGCTCCGTCCCACGGTTGAACCCGGGAGACGAGTTTACGAAACAGTCGCAGCCGGAGGAGCCGTGCGGCCCGGGCCGGGTCGGACAGGCAGGTGAGGGCACAGGGCCCGGCGGAGCCCCGCCCGCGCCTCGGGGTGGTTTGTGCGCGGCCCGTTGCTGCCCTCTACGGGGGAGAGAGTCGGAAGCGCAAGAAGCTGAGTCAGGAAAACAGTTACAAGGAAAAGCTCAGTCGGTCTTACATAGAATTTAAAAACACATGCACATATATGTGTATATATGTGCACACACACACACACACACACACACACACACACACACACACAACCCACACACAACCCCCACACAACCCACACACAACACACACACACACACACACACACACACACAACCCACACACAACCCACACACAACCCACACACACAACCCACACACACACAACCCACACACAACCCACACACACACAACCCACACACAACCACACACACACACAACCCACCCACACACACACAACCCACACACACATACACACACACACAACCCACCCACACACACACACAACCCACACACACAACCCACACACAACCCACACACAACCCACACACACAACCCACACACACACACATACAACCCACACACACAACCCACACACACGCACACACACAACCCACACACGCACACACACAACCCACACATGCACACACACAACCCACACACGCACGCACACACACATCGGGAACACTCAGAGTTCTCATTTCCCGCCCCTCCTTCTCAGTAAAGCTATTGCAAGCAGCTTGTAAAGCATGAGATGGAGCCGTCTTACCTGCATCCGATTGCGAAGGACGAGGGTCACCCCAGAATTTCCAAACACGGAGGTGTTCACAGCTTCTCGCTGCTGCTGACTTGCCCAACAGACCTCCGTGCGCCGGGCACACACGACTCCATCGCACACAAACTGCCCCTAAAACAGAGGACAGGGGAGTGTTTTCTCAGGAACGGCTAGTGACCCATGAGGATTTTGACACCCAAACCAGACAAAGTCAAACAAGGAAAAGATATTGGAAATTAGTGGGAAAAGATCTAAACTGGAAAACCCTGAAGAGCGTGCTAGCAGGTCAAACCTGGGCGTGGACGGGGAGGACGAGGCCTGAGGAATGGTTCAGTGCATTCCGGCCTCGGCCAGCGACGGTCACGCTATGCCCTGAGCTGAGAGCGCGAGGTGGACGTGCCCAGTGGAGTCGGATGTGGTGGCCGGGTGCCCCCAGCAGCTGGCTTCGCAGGAACAGAGGCAGCCGATTACCAGCCCCTCGGTGGCACGTTTCCGCGGAGAGCAGGCCAGGACGGAGGGCGCGCTCTTGGCCCGGGACCTGTGGGCACCCACGCCCTCTGTTGGGAAGGGGAGAAGGCCGGGCCATCGGGAGGCGCGCCTGTGGGTGGCAACCCTGCGTTCAGAGTGCGCCCGCGCCCGCCACGGCTCTGCCCGTCAGCGAGCGCCCCCTTCCGAGAAGGAAGAGGACGCGTCAGGCCCTGGAGACACCGAGGCGTGGAGGGCCCAGTCCTCACCCCGGGGCCGCGGGCTGTGGTCTTATTTGGAAATGGGGCTGTTGTTGTTGGTGGTGTCGGTGTAATTACTTCAGTTAAAATGAGGAGGCCCTGGAGCAGGGGGTCCCTCGCCGGATACGATCAGCGTCCTAATAGGATGTGGAGACACGGGAGCAGGGGGGCGTGGGCGATGGGGGTGGGATTGCCTCGATGCCTTCATGAGTGAAGGAAAACTGGGGGGCGGGGGTGGCACCAGGAGCTGAGACGGCCTCAGAGGGAGTGCGACCCTGCCAACTGTTTGATTTCTTTTTAAATGTATTTTTATTGGTGTCAGAGAGGAAGGGGGAGGGAGAGAGAGAGAGACATCAATGGTGAGAGAGAATCCTGGATCAGCTGCCTCCTGCACACCCCACACTGGGATCGAGCCCACCACCCGTGCCTGTGCCCTGACCAGGAATCGAACCCTGACCTCCTGGTTCCAGGTCGACGCTTAACCAGTGGGCCACACCGGCCGGGCGGTGCAGTCAGGGCCTTGGAATGAGCCCATCTACCAGGCAGATGCCTGAGACTCTGCAGGAGGGGACGGGGCACCTGCTGGGAGGACCACGAGGCCGCAGGAGGAGGGGCCCTGGAGCTGCCGGTGGGCGGGTCCCTGGAGGTCGGGGGCAGCAGGGGGGCAGCCCTTGTAGGGACGGTGGCCCAGGCGACCTGAGGAGCGAGGGGTGGGTGACAAGCAGAGAGGCCTGACCAGCTCTGAGTGACAGGACGCCTGTAAGGGGGCAGGGGAGGTGCTGCTGGTGGTCATTTCATTTCAGACGGAAGGACAACCGCGGGCCTCGGCGAGGAGGCGGGAGGCAGGCCGCCCGCAGCGAACAGCCAGACCAGGCCGGGAGCCCTCCACGCCCCTGGGCAGCGGGCGAGCCTCCTCCAACATGTGTGTGGCCCGTGGTATCGTCCCGTGAACACGCCTCTGAGGGGCCTGGCGCCCTGACCGCCTCCCCAGGCTGCACATTGCTCACGTCCATTTGCCCACGATGCCTCCAGGCGCTCAGCGAGGTCATGGTTCCTGCTGCCTCACGAGGACTTGACCCGGAGAAACCATTGTTGCTGCCTCTGGCCGACGGGGCCTCCTGCTGCCGGCAGAGACCTGCCCAGAGGGGAGGGTCCCGGGCTCAGGCTGAGCTGAGCCCTAAAAGCCAACTGTTAAGTCAGACCTCCGGCTCGTGAAATCGTACCGGCAACCCGTACCTGCACCCCAACCTCGCCCCCCGCCCCCCCCCCCGCCCCCGCGCCTCAGCACGTGCCGACGCCGGGCACCCAGGCCCCGAGATTCCGTGATGAAGCGATCACCGCATTTAGGTGCCGCCTCAGTGTGCGCTGGTCAAGCAGGGAACAGCGGACACCAGGGCTCCCAAAGCCTTCCCAGGTCCCCGCACCCCCCTCCGCGTCATTTCCGCAGCCCCGCAGGCCCCTCTGGAGGGTGCGGAGTGACCGGGTGGACGCCTGGCAGGACAGTGGGCAAGAAGGCGGTCCCCGCTTCCCTTCCTTTCTCCTCTGTCACCATGGCAGTTGCCATGGAAACCACACCCTTACGATAGTTCCTCACAGCTGCTGAAAGCACTGACAGCATCGGAGAGTGGCTTTTTGAGATGTGGTGTGTGTGCATGTGTGTGAGTGTGTGCATGTGAGTGTGTGAGAGTGTGTGTGTGAGCGTGTGTGTGTGTGTGTGTGTGTGTGTGACTGTGTGTGTGAGCATATGTGTGTGACTGTGTGAGCGTGTGAGTGAGCGTGTGTATGTGTGTGAGTGTGTGAGCGTGTGTGTGAGCGTATGTGTGTGTGAGTGTGAGTGTGAGCGTGTGTGTGAGCGTATGTGTGTGTGTGACTGTGAGCATGTGTGTAAGTGTGTGCCTGTGAGTGTGTGTGTGTACCTGTTACAAGCGCTCTGCTGGAGGCAGGAGCAGCTGCCCCATCGGGGAGGCGTCTGCGGCCACAGCTGCTCTGGTCCGTGAGGAGTGAGAAGCGGAGGGAGACAGAATGGCAGGAAGGGTTGTTTGCTGGCTGCCGGGTTGGCGCCCGGGCAGGAGAGATGCCCAGGTGCCCGGTGTGGATGCGGGAGACGGCGGCTCCACCTGGGACAGGGATGGACAAGCGGCCATGGCGAGTGGCGGGCGTGAGCATGAGCGGTGCAGGGGTGGGTGCCGGGGCTGGCGGGCGAGGCCGATGAGGGGGTGTCCCGGAGGACAACGGGAGGAGGCAGAATAGAGAGAGAGCGGAGGCGAGCAATGGACAGAGGCGGGCACGGCCTCGGGGGGTGCAGCTCCCGCCTCTCGGGCCGGGCCGTCCGTGTTTGAATCTTGGCTCTGCCAGTGGTTCGCTGTGTGCCCCTGAGGGAGTGTCCCACCCTCTCTGGTCCCGTGATCTCATTTGTAAATGACGATAGCTATGAGGACAAGGTGCTGATGGAAACAATCTACCTTATAGGTTTTTCTAAACAGTGAACTGTTCGTAGATGCCATGTACCTGGGGCATTGCTGGGCCACGTGCACTCACCCAGGTTAGAGGTTTTGGTGTTCATCACACCAAACGCAGAGAGACGGGGCGGTGGGGGGCAGGAGGCTGGGGACAGAGACATACTGGTGGGGAGCATGCGTTCCGATCACCCAGGTGTGGTGCTGACTCCCATGGGGTCGCCATGTCCACACCTGCCCCGCATCTCAGTGCCAGGAGCGTCCGCCCGGCCCCGGCACAGATTGCGCCCGCCCTTCCCGTAACGTGAAGGCCCCGTTGCGGACACGGAGGGAGTCCTGGTGCGACGAGGGTTTTTCCTGAGCCACGCGTGGCTTACGCGTCTGCAGCGACAGATTCCAGCAAGTCTGGGCCCTGGGAGCAGACACGGCCCCTGCACCTGCCCGGCCCCTCACACACGATCACACACACACTCACACACACACGCTCACACTCGCACACACTCACACACACACACACGCTCACACACATGCTCACACACACACACACGCTCACACACACACGTTCACACACACACTCACACACGTTCACACACATGAGAGATGGAGCCATCACACGCACAGAGCGTGCGGTGCACACGGCAGTAAACCCCACGGGGTGGGAGCGGCGAAGGAGAGGAGAGGATCAAGTCAAGGATGCTTATTCAACGCCTTGTAAAGAAACCCATTTCCCTCCCGCGTGCCAAAGGCGCCTGCGTGTTGTGCTCACGTATCCTGGCCACGCAAACACCGTGCGACACGGGCAAGGAGGCCGGGCCCTCACCCCGCCCTTCCGGACGTTGGTGCGATGCCGGGCTCAGCGACGCTGCGCGGGTCTTCACGGAGGGGCCGGGGCTCCGAGGGCCCCGTGAGTGTGTGTGAGTGAGCGTGTGAGTGAGCGTGTGTGTGTGTCAGGGACTCGGCGGCCACCTGGCCCGTCAGGGTTACGGTGTCCCTGTGGGTCTCGGGGGTAAACTGAGGAGCTGAGATGGGACCTGGGGCGTCCCTCCCAGTCCCAGCGCTCACCGTCCGCTCCCTGAGCTGTGGGTCCCAGGTGCATGGGCACGCCTGTGTGCACACTGTTTTCTTAAAAGTATATTTTATTGATGTCAGAGAGGAAGGGAGAGGGAGAGAGATGGAAACACCAGTGATGAGAGGGAATCGTGAATCGGCTGCCTCCTGCACGCCCCCCACTGGGGGTCGAGCCCACAACCCAGGCATGAGCCCTGACTGGGAATCGAACCCTGACCTCCTGGTTCCTAGGAGGGAAGGGAGGATGAGGGAGAGAACAGGAGCTGAGTGTTGCCGGGTGCCCAGTCCCAGGGCTGCAGCGGCGTGGGCTGGACGGCCCCCTCCCCCAGATGTGCACGGGGCAGCCCCAGCGCTGGGGCTGCTGCTCTCTGTTCGGGCGCCCGCCTCAGGGGAAGGCCGCCTGCCCCTGCCTGACGCCCGAGGCGCCTGGGGACGGTGGTGCTGGCTCCCGTCCCTGCTCCTGAGACAAGTGCTCTCTGGATGGGAAAAGCGAGGCTTTTATTTCATTTTATTTTTAGAAAAAAGTCCCCGAGCCCTGGATGCGAGGACAGCTGGAGCGCGGGGGACGTGGGCGCTATTTTCTCCGCGCTGCGCGGCGGGAGCCGCAGATGGTGCCGCTTGATCGTGCCACGCGGGGGCCACACAGGGCGTGTCCAGCTGTTGTCCACGGGAGAGGCTTCCTGGGCTCAGGAAGGTGTCGCTCCTGCCCCCGCCCTCCCTGGCTCAGTGCCTGAGACTGTGTCTGGAAGCACCGCCTTGGACCGGCCACCGGCAGTGAATCCGGCACCTGTGGTGACATCGCAGAGGGAGGGGCCCGGCAGGTGTAGGGGGTCTGGCAGGTATAGGGGGTCCCGGCAGGTGCAGGGGGCCCCGCAGGTGCAGGGGGGTCTGGCAGGTGCAGGGTCTGGCAGGTGTAGGGGGCCCCGCAGGTGCAGGGGTTCCCCGCAGGTGCAGGGGGTCCCGGCAGGTGCAGGGTCTGGTAGGTGCAGGGGGCCCGGCAGGTGCAGGGGGGCCCGGCAGGTGCAGGGGGGCCCGGCAGGTGCAGGGTCTGGCAGGTGTAGGGGGCCCCGCAGGTGCAGGGGGTCCCGGCAGGTGCAGGGTCTGGTAGGTGCAGGGGGCCCGGCAGGTGCAGGGTCTGGCAGGCTCTAGGCTGTGCGTGAGCTCCCAGCGCAGCTTCTCACCAGGCGGCAGGTGAGACCAAGCGAGGGGCCAGGAGAGCTGGGCCGCTCGGGGGAAGGTCTGGAAGATTCTGTGCTCACCCGTCACCAGTGCGGCTTCATGGACTCGCAGCCGAAGGCCAGGGGCTGGGCCTCAGCCGAGCTCGAGCTGTTCGCAGAGGCCCTGAGCTCCAGGGCATCGCCGCCCGGGACCTGTGCCAGGAAGGGCGAGGCCTTCGTCCTGTTTGCTCCACGCCCGCTGCGGGCGCAGCCCAAGGTCATGCCGCCCAGCACGAAAGCACCCACGGTACCAGCGACCCTGGACGGTGGGGGACAGCCCAGGCCCTCTCCACACGGGGCGTCCGTCCCCGCCGTCCCCGCCGTCCCCCACGCCCCGTGTGAGCCTCAGCCACTGGTGACAGCATCTTTCTCTTGCGCGTGGACCTTGGGGGCCTGGCTGGGTCCCGTGAGGTCTTTCGTGAGAAACCACAGAGGGAATGAGCCTTTGGTGCCTGTCACATGTCACCTGTGTCACTGTGTCGCCTGTGTCACTGTGTCGCCTGTGTCACTGTGTCACCTTTGTCACCGTGTCACCGTGTCAGATGTCACCTGTGTCACCTGTGTCACCTGTGCAGAGTCCAAGCTGCCCTGCCCTTGGGACCCTCATGCTTCTCCCCCGAGCTGCTCTCACCCAGGACACCCGGCTCTCACCTGTCTGACCTCCTGGTGAAATGAGGTCACGGCCCCCAGGTCCCCTGTCTTGGCCCTTAGACAAGCCCATTGCCCAGACCCTGCCCCTCCTGCATTTTTGTTGCTATTAATCCTCCCCGAGGATATGTCCCATTGATCTTTAGGGAGCGTGGAAGGAAGAGGGGAGGAGAGAGACACATCGATGTAAGAGAGACTCATCCATGGGTTGCCTCCTGCGTGAGCCCCGACCAGGGCCCCGGGCTGGGGAGGAGCCTGCCACCGAGGTACCTGCCCTTGACCGGAATCGAACCCGAGACCCTTTGGTCCGCAGGCCGACGCTCTACCTGCTGAGCCACACCAGCCAGGGCTCCTCCCTGCATGTTCTCAGAGATGCCTCTGCCGTCCCCATGAGGAGACAAGGCTCAGGGACGCACCTGGCCTCGGGGACATGGCTTTGAACCCTTGTCTCCTGCCCGACAGTGTGGGAGCTGCGTGTCGGTTCAGCGCCTCTGCGGGGACCCTCGCCGCCTCAGGAGCATCTTCCCGCCTCTGCTCGGCCTCCTCCGCGTCCCTGCGGCTTCCCGGGATCCGGGCGGGGACGGTGCCAGCTGGAGTCTTTGCAGAAACTTCTCCTGAGCGAGCAGGTACCCGGGTGGGTGCAGACACGCTCTCCCGGGGGCATCTGTTCTGTTTATTTTCGCTGCTCCGCGGGCCGATCAGCGCGCTCCATATGGGGAGCCAGATTGCGCTCGGAGAGATGACACCACATGATGCGTTTGTGCCTCTATCATCAAACACTGCTCGCGAGCAACCGCCAGGTTTGCCCGGCTCGTCTGTTCCATTTACTTCCCCCGACTTCCCTCTGAATGGAGCACCTACGGCAAATGTGCTTCATGCAAACGCATCCAACAAAACCGCAGGTAAGCTTTCCTGACAGGCCGTTCTGGGCGCCGGCACAGCTCCTGGCCCGGGCCCCCCAGAGGACGGCGTGGTTCCTGGGGCCGCGGAGCCAGAGGGATGGAAGGACGATGTGCTCCCATCGCCTCCATGCGCTCCTCTCCTCCCCGGCCCCGCGGGGCACCCATATTTGAGAAGCCGCTCTGGCTCCTCCCGCACCGGCTCCGGGTATTTAAGGATCCGCAGGCATCTTCTCTCCTCTTCTTCATTGTGACTTTTCCTCACTTTCTGCCCCGGGGCGGCCGAGATGAAAGCATTTGTATGAGAGCCCGTGGGAGGGGCCGGCTCCCGGCCCTGGGTTCCTGCATTGTCTCCCTCCTGCACCATCCGATCCCCAGCCCGTGGCCCGTGGCCGGGAGGTGGCTTATCTCCTCCGGGCAGATGGGTGCCGGGCACAGGGAGCGGGAGCGGGGCCTGGTCAGTCCAAGGGCAGCCGGAGACTCACCGCCTTCCTCTGATCTGGAGGACGGACATCGGTCTTCCACTCCCTGTGCCCAGGACACGGGCCCCTGGGCGGCCGAGCCCTGGGCGGCTTGCAGTGTCTCTTGCTCACAGAGCCACGGCGGCTGAGGCCCGTCCTCGCATGGCAGCCCTGGCGGGGGAGGGTCAGCCCCTCAGTCTGCACAGCGAGGCCCCTGGGGAGGGTCCCATCTACCCAGCACCGCTCGGCTGGTGATGGGCTGTGTGTGACTGAGAGCCCCTTGGCCTCGGGGCCCAGCGCGCATTTCCTGGAATCCAGCACCGGAGCACGACCCCCGGAGCCCCCATGCTGATCACGCCATTGATTGGTTCACGCGTGCTAAGTTCCCAGACTCTCTTACGGTAGACACGTCCCTAAAGTGAGGTCACACACACGGACACTGGAGAGAATGTGTGGGAACGTGTGGGCCCTCAGGTGCTGCTGAAATAGATCTCAGGATGGTCGTTGTAAGCGTGGACATTTAAGAGCAAAAATAACAGACTTACTCTCTCCCTGATAAACCAACGTCGGGGGTTTGGGGTACCTTCTGCCCTTCCTTCCGTGTTTGCTGGGGATCGTGTCTGGTACCAAAGGCTGGACTCGTATTTCTGCTAAGATAACCCGTCCTGGGGAGACCAGGGGACACTCTACAACACTGAGCCGCACACCTGAGACTACTACACAATAATATCGAATGTAAACTGCAATTGACTTCAAACATTTATATTTTTATTGATTCCAGAGAGGAAGGGAGAGGGAGAGGGAGAGAGAGAGAAACATCAATGATGAGAATCATGGACCGGCTGCCTCCTGCACGCCCCTCACTGGAGATCAAGCCCACAACCTGGGCCTGGGCCCTGACCGGGAATCGAAACGTGACCTCCTGGGTCATAGGCCGGTGCTCAGCCCCTGAGCCTCACCAGCTGGGCTTGAATTCTTTTTAAGAGAGATATCTCCTCCTGGATTTCTCTAAGTGTCTTTAGATATTTTTGTAAACTTCAGATGCAGCACTTACCTACGGAGTTCTCTGGCCCAGCGGTTCCCTGGCGGATAGTCGTCAGGAGATGCGCGCTCACGGCCGTCATTCCTGCAATCCCGGGGGCTGGCACC
Organism: Myotis pilosus; assembly: GCA_036010255.1. Lineage (NCBI taxonomy): Eukaryota > Metazoa > Chordata > Mammalia > Chiroptera > Vespertilionidae > Myotis > Myotis pilosus. The sequence continues at coordinate 1,270,574 of JASKON010000016.1, forward strand.
CCTGGGAAGCCCATCAGCGTGAGGACGCCCCGCACCCGGCTCCCTGGCACCGAGATCGCAAGTCGTGAGTGTTTCTGAGCGGAGCTCACTGCAGAAGAGCAGCGGCTACAGAAATACTGTGGGGGGCGGCGGACACGGTCCACACCCCGTGCCGTGTGAAACAACTGTAACCTATGGCGCCAGAGGCCCTCGCCACACGCGTGTGCCAGAGGGTGGCCCGGGAGGGTGGCTGTGCCTCCCACCAGTGCCAGCAGGTGTCTGGGCATCACTGGGCAAACACTCCTCCTGGGCTCGTAGCTCATGCTCACACCAGGGTCTGGGGATGCACCTGTGCTTCATGTTGCGTTTGCCCTTCCTCCTTCTTTGTCATGTGTCTACTCCAGCGCACGGACGAGGCTCTCGGCTGCCTGGAGACGTGGCTGAGGGCACCCCCTCGGCTCCCAGGGAGGCAGCTGTGAACGGCTTTCCTTTCTAAAGTGAGGTGTGCCCATCCTCAATACCGCCATCCTGAATGAGGTGGCGCGCTCCCTCCTGCCCAGCTGGTATTTGGCAGTTACCAATGTGATGCCTCACCAGGGAGCTCTTCACTGCCTGGACCACGAGCACTTTAAAGTCTTGGGGTCACAGAAGCCTTTCTGAAACTTTTCACCTCAACTAAGAGCAAGACTGGAAGGAAAGGTGACCGGGAAAAGGCAGGGGCAGTGTTCTCCACTGAGTGTCAGCAAAGCAGCCACGAGCCTGTGTGCTGATGCTGATGGTGATGATGACAGTGATGACGATGATGATGATAGTGATGGTGATGATGGTGATGATGACGGTGATGACGGTGATGATGATAGTGATGGTGATGATGGTGATGGTGGTGATGGTGGTGATGGTGATGATGGTAATGGTGAAAATGATGGTGATGGTAATGATGGTGGTGATGATGGTGATGGTGATGGTGATATTGATGACCCCTGTGTGCATTATAGCTGTAACATACATGAGGTTCCCCATGTGGATCTCATGTAATGCTTGTTCTCTCATTGTACAGGTGACACAGCAAAAACTCAGAGAGGTCTTGAACTTTCTCAGCTTATGCTTCCAGCACCCTTGGGTGCTCTCACTCCCAGATCATCGTCCTCTTTTCTCCTTCCCCTTCTTTCTCAATCCTTTCCCAGGTTGGCATTCATTTGCTTCTGGCTTGGTATCATGCTCATGCAGAGAGATTATTGGACTTGTTGTTAAACTCAATATTCTCCCACAGGTCATGGTAGTGGGATCCTGGGGCCATTGGTGATACCATTTACTCAAACTTTCCCTTCCACCCTGCCCGGCGGGCAAGGAATGAACCACACACTTGATTCTTGTCAGCGGTTGACCCTTCAGTCCCTCTGTGGGAAGATTCGGTTCTCCCAGACAGCCCAAAAAAACATAAATTAACAGATGAAAACATGGACGTTCAAATGGCAACTTCCAGCCGATGTGCTGGTGCCGGAGGCTGGCAGCCAAGCACAGGGAGCTTTGCGAAAGCTACGTGACTTCCCAGCCTACATTTCTTTTTCTTAAAAACATGAGTGTGGTTGTGCTTAATGTGCCGAGGTCTTTTGAACATTAAGTATGTTCATATTCTTGAAAATGCAGCATACTCATTAGCACAGTGAAGAGCTTTGTAGAACTTTGGGGGTATATTACCTTCCTCACCTGACCCCATCCTCCACCTCGCTCATGTTCTCCCTCCAGGTCCGTGCTGGCCAGGCTTCCAGACACAAGTCCCAGAGTCCCAGGGATCACCCTTGTGTTTTACATTTTAATTAAGTCCCTCATCAAGCCGCAAGTCAAACTTTTGCTGTTGTATATGAAAATCACTGCATACGCAAGGCCATCTAGCTTTTCACCTGTGTTGTCTTCTAGGAGTTTTGTGCCTCGTGTTTTACATTTAGGTGTGTGATCCGTTTTAGGTTAACTTTCGTGAAGGATGAAGGAGTGTGTCTAGATCATTTTTTTGCAGGTGGGTTTCCAATTGTTTCAGTGTCATTTGTAAAAAAGACCATTTTCTCCATTATATTGTCTTTACTGCTCTGCAAAAGAGAAGTTGATTATGTCGATGTGTATAAATATTTCTCTCTTTTCTGCATCTAGCGAGGCTAGAGAGTGGTCCGGTTCCTGAGTCGGAGCGGCTGGGGATTGAGAAAATGAAAGAAAGAGGCAGACACAGAGACAGAAGGAAAAAGCTGGGGCCGGTGGGACAGCCGTCCTCTGATGGAGAGACAGGGACCCAGAGCCGATACAGCGCGTTTATTTTATACGGCAACATACCAGGGAGTTTTCCTGAAGCCCAAGACTAAGGAGATGATGTGCATTCTTGAGGCTTCTCTGTCATCGTCACTTCTGGGTGGGATGGATCATCGTGTTTGCTCCTGGTGCGTGGCTGGATTTAGGTAATGAAACCCACCCCCCGGCGCCTGAGCTGAAGGTCAGGCTGACAACACACCTGCCTCTGGCAAGGCACGTTTCCAGGCTGGATTCAGACGGCGGTCGGCTCAGGCGCCTTTCCCAGGCGGGCTCGGCAGATGTGGGTTTCTTTCCGGGGTCTTCGGTCTTTTTCTTTGACTTGTTTGTCTTTTTCATTTACGTGTTGTTTTCACCGACACCCTCTCCTGATTACTGCAGCTTTATAGTGTGTCTTCGAGTGAGGTGGGGTCTGTCTTCCAACTCTGTTCTTCCCCTTCAGGGCTGTCTCGGCCGTCTGGGTTTCCCCTCCACATGAACGTCGAGGTCAGTCTGTTAACCTGCACAGGAACAGCTTGCGGCGTTGAGCTGGGATTGTGCTGAATCTACAGATCAGGTTGGGAAGAACTGGCATTTTAAAACTATTGCATTTTCCTTACCATGATCTGTCTGTTTGCTTTGTTCTTTGAGATTTTTGATTTCCCGCCGCCTGCGCTTTGTACATTGAGGTTGTCAAATTCATGGGCATGTAACTAACTGTTCATAGTATTCTTTTTTTTAAAATATATTTTATTGTTTTTTTACAGAGAGGAAGGGAGAGGGATAGAGAGTTAGAAACATCGATGAGAGAGAAACATTGATCAGCTGCCTCCTGCACACCCCCCACTGGGGATGTGCCCACAACCCAGGTACATGCCCTTGACCGGAATCGAACCCGGGACCCTTCAGTCCGCAGGTCGACGCTCTATCCACCGGCCAAACCGGTTAGGGCCATAGTATTCTTTTATTATCCTTGTGATGTCCATCAATACGCAGTGATGCACTATGTTTCTTAACAGGTTCTACTTCCTCTGTCTGAATGACCATCCCCTCTCCTTCCCTGTTGGGGATATACTCAGCCTCCAAGACTTTTCTAAGGACACACCTCCCTCCTCCTTCCCCACCCCCCACCCCACCCCGCAGCTCCAGGCTCCTGCTGCTGCCCTGTCCGGTGTGCGATTTGCAGAGCGCACTCCCAGGCTTTTATCCGCAGCACCCAGCACCGTGGTTTCTTTCCCTTTTCCCCACTTCCCCGTCTCCCAGCCCCCCCCACCCCCCGTCTTCACGGAGGCCCCCTGCTTCTTCTGCTGCCACTTCCTCGCGTGTCTTCCACCTGCCGCGTGTCCTCCAGGCGGGGAGAGCAGAACCCAGAACCTTCTGGAGGGAACCAGGTAAGTCACTGCAGGTGGGGGAAGCCCGCCTTCCAGGGGGTGGAGCCTAGCCGCCTGCCCGGCCTGTCCTGGCATCACTGATCGCTTTGGCACCTGCTTCTCCTTTCCAGGGGCCAATGCAGGAACCCAGAGGGTTGCATGCAGGGAGAACCGGGTCAGATGTGCCGAGAGGCGCGGAGATGGGGCCAGACCCCAATTTCTCTTCTGCGATCACTGCTGAGCCCGCACGCAACCGCCACTGGGTCCGCAGTGACCTGGGCAGCGGGCGGTGCCCCAGCAGGTACGATGGTCCTTGGGGACCTGGGATTGGGCCTCAATGTCCCGGTTCCCTCTCACTCCACAGTCAGCTATGTGGGGCCTGGTCCTGCTCTCTGGCCAGGCCATGCCCTCGGCTCAGGGAGCCGTCCTGTGTGCGCCGGCATCACAGCCACTCCCCTCCCCGCCTGGTGACCTCCTGGGGAATGCCTGCTTCCGCACCCACACCTGGCCGGGCACCGCCTGTCCCACACCTGGCTGAGCGGTGCCTCGCTGGACACGCCCCCAAGCAGAGTCTGTGCCCCTTCCTGGGTTCTGCTCGATTTGGAAGAAAGGTCGAATATGGGAATTGCTTTTTCTTTTCTTTTTTTTAGAAAAAAAAGAACTTTCCTTGGGCCCCCTCATCGGCCAGGTTGGGGACTATGACCGGGACGCCTGCCCTTAAGTCCTGGCCGAGCCCAGCTGAAGACGCAGACAGGAGAGGCGACCGCCGGAGGGAGGCGCTGGGAGGATGCCCGGGGGCTGACCCACATCAGAACCCGGACCAGAGCCTGGGTCTGCGGGGTCAGACACCGACCCGGTTCTGGTCCAGACGTGGGGGGGGGGGGGCACAGCCTCACCCGACAGGCTACTCGGCCCCGCTGGAGAGCCGGACACGCCTCACCCGGGACGGGCCCCAGCCCTCTTCAGTGCATCGTCAGTCCCCACATGCTGTGCAAACACGTGCTGTGGAAGATGGGCCACGTCCACGTAGACAGAGGAGAGTGGTTCCTCCCTCCCCTGCTCTTCCCACTCCCCTGTTGATCAATTAATTTCCCACCAGTTTCTGCTCTTGTGGACAGCGCTGCACGCCTCTGTGAAGCCGGAGAGGGGTGGATGGGTGACTTCGGCAAATTGTTCAACAGTCCGCGTGGTAGCCTCATCGTCTAGCGATGGCCAGCGCCATCTCCCTTGCGGAGCTGGAGGAGGATGAAGTGAGTTAGAACTTGTAAAGTTCTCGGGCCAGTCGAGACCAGTGTCTGGAGAATCGTAAGCACGCCACCGCTGCGGCTGAAACCAGACCTGCACACGCACTTTCCGGGTGCTGGGGAGCGGGTTTGAGTGCGCAGTGCTGCCTTGGAGCTCTGTGTACGCGCACACATGCGTGCCAGCGTCTGATAGCCGCGGCAGGTGTGCGGACGGACTGAGTTATTTAATAAAACCCTGCCCGGGCAGTGTGTTGGCCTTTCCCAGGTTCAGTGTGCTTTGGGTGTTTCGGTAAATGATGAACGTGCGTGTGCTTTCACTTGCCCAGACAAGAGAACAACGTTTGCCCCACGTCGACCCTCAGCAGCTCGTAGGAGCCTCTCCCCCCACGGTGATCCACGCTGGGCCTGGCAAACTTACAAAAGCTTCGCTAAGGGGCGGGCGGGGAGCAGGCTGACTCAGTCCCCGAAGCGTGGGGTGCAGGAAGGAGCCTGCCCTCGGACAGAGCAGAGTAACCTCCCAACAGCTACTAAGATCACAAACTACAGTGTTACCCAAATGCATGAGAAATCTCCTCTGTCCAATACATTCCTTAGAGTTCGCATTTCTGGGTCGGAGACGACCAAACCCAGCCAGTGCAGTGTTGGCATCACCGTTAGCGTTTTCTTCGTGAGAGTAATTGTGCTGTGGAGCCAATTGCTTCTTGCAGAGAGAGAAAGAGGTGGAGGTGGAGGTGGAGGTGGAGGTGGGGGCTGAGTGAGAACATTATTCACCAGCCCTTCGCATGAAGGAGCTAGGATTAGGGTTAGGGTTATACTTTAGGGTTAGGGTTAGGGTTATACTTTAGGGTTAGGGTTAGGGTTAGGGTTATACTTTAGGGTTAGGGTTAGGGTTATACTTTAGGGTTAGGGTTATACTTTAGGATTAGGGTTATACTTTAGGGTTAGGGTTAGGGTTATACTTTAGGGTTAGGGTTAGGGTTATACTTTAGGGTTAGGGTTAGGATTAGGGTTATACTTTAGGGTTAGGGTTATACTTTAGGGTTAGGGTTAGTGTTAGGGTTATACTTTAGGGTTAGGGTTATACTTTAGGGTTAGGGTTATACTTTAGGGTTAGGGTTAGGGTTAGGATTATACTTTAGGGTTAGGGTTAGGGTTATACTTTAGTGTTGGGGTTATACTTTAGGGTTAGGGTTAGGGTTAGACTTTAGGGTTAGGGTTAGGTTAGGATTATACTTTAGGGTTAGGGTTAGGGTTATACTTTAGGTTAGGTTAGGATTAGGTTATACTTTAGGTTAGGTTATACTTTAGGTTAGGGTTAGGTTATACTTTAGGTTGGGGTTATATTTTAGGTTAGGGTTATACTTTAGGATTAGGTTAGGTTAGACTTTAGGTTAGGTTAGGGTTAGGATTATACTTTAGGGTTAGGTTAGGAATTATACTTTAGGTTAGTGTTATACTTTAGGTTAGAATTAGGTTATACTTTAGGTTAGGTTAGGTTAGGTTATACTTTATTAAAATTAGGAATTATACTTTAAAATTAGGAATTTATACCCAAAATTAGGAAATTAGGGTTATTATACTTTAGGTTAGGGTTATACTTTAAAATTAGGAATTAGGGTAAGTACTTTAAAATTAGAATTATACTTTAGGTTAGGTTAGGTTATACTTTAGGTTAGGATTAGGTTAGGTTATACTTTAGGTTAGGTTATACTTTAGGTTAGGTTAGGTTAGGTTATACTTTAGGTTAGGTTATACTTTAGGTTAGGGTTAGGTTATACTTTAGGTTAGGATTAGGTTAGGTTATACTTTAGGTTAGGTTATACTTTAGGTTAGGTTAGGTTAGGTTATACTTTAGGTTAGGTTAGGGTTATACTTTAGGTTAGGTTAGGTTAGGTTAGTGTTATACTTTAGGTTAGGTTATACTTTAGGTTAGGGTTAGGGTTTGGGTTATACTTTAGGTTAGGGTTAGGTTATACTTTAGGTTAGTGTTACACTTTAGGTTAGGTTAAGGTTATACTTTAGGTTAGGTTAGGGTTGAGGTTACACTTTAGGTTAGGTTAGGTTAGGTTATACTTTAGGTTAGGGTTAGGTTAGGTTATACTTTAGGGTTAGGGTTATACTTTAGGTTAGGGTTAGGGTTATACTTTAGGTTAGGTTAGGGTTATACTTTAGGTTAGGATTAGGTTAGGTTATACTTTAGGTTAGGTTATACTTTAGGTTAGGTTAGGGTTATACTTTAGGTTAGGGTTATACTTTAGGTTAGGTTAGGTTATACTTTAGGGTTAGGGTTAGTGTTAGGTTATACTTTAGGTTAGGGTTATACTTTAGGGTTAGGGTTATACTTTAGGTTAGGGTTAGGTTAGGATTATACTTTAGGTTAGGGTTATACTTTAGGTTAGGGTTAGGGTTATTCTTTAGGTTAGGGCTATACGTTAGGGTTAGGGTTAGGGTTTGTTCTTAGAGTTAGGGTTAGTGTTAGAATTTGAAGTTACTGTTAGGGTTAGGGTTAGTGGATAGGTTTAGGGTTATGGTTAGAGGGTAGGGTTAGTGTTTATGGTTAGGGTTAGAGGTTGGTGTTAGTGTTTAGGATTAGTGTTAGAAGTTTGGTTAGGGTTAGTGGGTAGGGTTAGCATTAGCGGTTAGCGTTGGAGATCGTAGTTAGTGTTAGAGTAGTGGGTATGTTGCATGTTAAGTTTAGGGTTAGGATTGGTTTAGGGTTGATGGGACATGTGCTTGCTCTTCCTGTGGAATGTCATGTGTAGAATGCCTTGCCCTGATCTGAGTGGGTCAGAATATGTCTTCCATCCTGTGTGCCATTGCTGGATGAGCTGTATTTTGTCGAAATTCTCTTTAGATGAAAAACATTCATGGCTCCCATGAAAGAGTCCCGATAGTGGAACCGAAAGAAAACTGATATTGTAATTCACTGAAAGTTCCAGTTGAAACCCAGTGCTCCTGGAGGCGGCTGCCTGCTGCGGAGCCCCGTGGTGCTGTGAGAGCGCCTGTCCGGATGGGGACGCAGGTTCCCACCTTCTGGGGGCAGAGGGGACCTCAGGGGGAAGGCCTGCCTGTTCCCCCTGGGAATCATCTCCGGTGGTCGCCATCTGACCACTAGATGGCGCTGTGCTGCAAGGAAACGTGGGTGTCGCGTGGATTTCTCTGTGGCTGTAAATAATGTTGCTGGGGGTGGGCGGGGAAGGTGAGGTGGGTTTAGCCTGGATCAGTCCCTCTCAGTGGCCACTGAAATGGTCACCTGGGCAACATATTCGTGGGTTTATTTGCTCATCGATGGAGTTTATTTCAAATAAACACATGCACAGACCGTGTGTGTGGCCGCCCGGTGACGCCCATGGTCCTCGTCTAACGCCCACTTTTTCGCGGCTTTGGGCCGCCACCCGAGAGCAGTTTGGGCCGCAGAGTCTACGGCTGTGCTTCCTGGGCTGTCCGGTCCGTCTTGCGTGTCTCCTGGCCTCAGACCGCTCATCGTGGCGGGGATAGGGGGTGCGGGAGAGGGGGCTGGACACCCACAGGCACCCCCAAACCCGTTCTTCCGAACGCCTGCTCTCGCCTTGCTCCCCGTCTCCCCAGCCCCAGTCAATGGCAGGACCAGCCCACCAGTCGGTGACTTCAATGTCTGGGTTACTGTTGCCTTCCGGTCCCTCCGTGATCGAGTCCCGTGGTGGCCACCCCGACTTCAGTCTCTAAACCTAAGCAGGTCCTCCCGGAGCCCCTAGAGTCTCTCGACGTGGACGCAGATCTGAGCCCCGACCCGGAGGGGCCTGGGGCACCTCGCTCTCTCGTTCCTGTTCGTCTTGGAGGCATTTCCCTCTTTTATACCCAAGTCCTTGTAGGCACCGCCTCCTGCTCAGAAAGCCTTGAAGTGTCCGCCAGGCAGCTGGCACCTCCTCGCGGGGCTGGGCTCCAGCTGGGGGAGGGTCCCCACACTGCCTGGCTCTCTTGCCCTTGGTCCTCAGACCTGGGCAGGTACCTGGTCCTACACCAACCGCCCCTGCGAGCCTCCAATTTCCATTTTGTTTTGTGTTTTGCCTTTAACTTGCTTGTTACCCATCGGCTCTGTTCCCAGGTTGACTGCACTGTTAGAATCACCGTTGTTTCTCTGGTCTGTCCAGAACAGGGGTGGGCAAACTTTCTGACTCGAGGGCCACAATGGGTTCTTAAACTGGACCGGAGGGCCGGAACAAAAGCATGGATGGAGTGTTTGTGTGAACTAATATAAATTCAAAGTAAACATCATTACATAAAAGGGTACGGTCTTTTTTTTCCTTTAGTTTTATTCATTTCAAACGGGCCGGATTCGGCCCGCGGGCCATAGTTTACCCATGGCTGGTCCAGAGTATAATCAATAAAAATGGACCCACATTTCCCACCTCAGAGAACCACAGGGGTGAGTCCCGAGGTCAGGAGGGACTAGGAAGACACCCCCCAAGGCACCTGGGGGAGAAAGGGTCACCCCTCCCCGCCCCCCGCCCCCCCCCCCCCCCCCGGCTGGGCAGGGCCACCTGTGGAGAAAGAACGAAAGCACTTCCGTCACCGTGTCCCCTCCCGAGCCCGCCCAGAGCTGCCAGGTGTCCAGGGATGCAGCCGAGAGGGGGTGGGGAGGGGGACACTGCTGGGGAGGAAGGGCCAAGACGCCAACCATGGCTGCAGGTCTAGCTGGGGTGACCCCTGATTTTGTCCACTTTGGGGCTGGTTCTTCCCCGGGACGGGACACAGCCACGATTTAACCATTATACTCCTTTTGTGAAACCAAGGAATCTGATTGTTTTAACTTAAAAGTGACCCCACAAATGCGAGGAAGGCTCCAGCAGGGGAGGTGGCGCGGGCACTGGGACTGCACAGGACCTGCGGGCAGGCGAGTGAAAACTGCGGGGACACAGCGAGGTGCGCTCTGCAGACGAGCCTGGGGCTCCTGGGAGCTGGGGAACACGGGGCGCTGGGCGCCCGGCTGCAGGGAAGCAAGCAGCTCCCTCTCCTCTGCCCACTGCCCTGCCCGCCCCCTGCCCGCCCCGCTCTCAGGCGTGGCCACACAGGTCACTCACACAGACCTGTGGGTGGTGAGAGCCACGCGGGGGGTGTGCACAGGGACGGGGGGGGGGGTGTGGGGGGGTGGCCAATTCTGTGAGGCCCTAGGGGTGGGAATCAGAAGAGGCAGAGGGGGACACAGCTTGCTTTGGGGGTGACCAGAGGACACGGGACGGTTGGGAGAAGGAAGGCACTGCTAGAGCTGGGGGGCGGGGGTGGGGGGGTGATGGTGGTGCAGTCTGGGATCTGAGACCGCAGCAGCTCCCAGGGGGCTGGTGGTGAGGGGTCCTGGCCTAGGGTTCGTAGTGGGGGTGGTACTGAGCCACAGGACATGGGGACATGGGGCTGAAGGGCTCGGTACCCGGCACCATGTTTTAATTCATCCTTAGCTCAGCCTCATGGTTCCCGAGCTGGGATCTGAGTGGTCCCCACGCCCACAGCATCCTGGGGACGCCGAGCCTGGGCCCCGGAGGCCCCTCTGCCCCTCTCCCTGCCTGCCCTCTGGCCCTTCCCCTCTGCCTCAAAGCCTAATTGATGGCTCCCGGAGCTGCTCACCCACGGCTTCCTCAGCCCCAGCCCTCAGCCAGCGCTTCCTCTGTGGCCTCCCGCTCCCCCCCCCCCCCCCCCTGTTTCAAATGCTTGACAGCTGGGGCCTGGCTTCCGCCAGAGGAGGCTCCTTGCGGCTCACAATGGCGGCCCCGGCCTGCTCTTGTCTCTCCAGCTGTGAGGGAGGCTTGTTCTGAGGCCTCGGAGAAGCTGCGTCCAGCTGCGGCCCCTCCCCCTCCCCTGCCCCTGCCCGGCAGGAGCTGCATTCTAATCAGTGGCCTCTCAGGCCTCCTGTGGGCTCACACAGTGCACCCCTCCCCGCACTGAGCACCCCCGAGGACCCCCCTCCGGCAGGGGAGCCAGTGACGTCACTCCAGGTGGGCACTGGGGCTGCCAGGTGGGCACTGGGCCTGGCCAGCCCATCTGGGTCCCAGCCCCAAGCGCCTCCCGAGGAGCAGGCCTCCGGCTGGAGCTGCAGCGGATGCTGTGCCGCAGAGCAATGCCCTTCAGGAGGGAGCCGAGGGGCTGGCCGGGCGGCTGGAGGCTGCTGGTCCCCGCCCTCGGACCACCTGCATCCAGCCAGCACCTCCTGCCTGGGGCCATCGCAAATGTCCCCGTTCTGATCTCAGTTTCTAAGGAGCAGAAGTAGGTGCTACCCCAGCAGCCGCCCGTGGCTCGGAAGGTGGGAAGCAGGAGCAGGAGTCATCTCGGGGTTTCAGGTTTTGACGCCTTAGCTGAGCCTTAGCTTTCGGTTTCAGCCTAAACCACTGCCTCTGTGCAAGCCCACCTCGCCTCACCTAGGCCTTCGAACAAACCCAGGAAAGCCGTTGCTAGAATGAAGAGACTCTCAGTGTGTTCTGAGTCCTGCGGGGAGTGGGGGGGCGGGGAGGGAAACGCATCCCTGCCTGCCCTTCCGTGTCTAGGGGCCCATCTGCACCCTAACAGCACCTTAGGGCCACACGCTGCGCTCTCAGGACGAGGACATGCGGTCTCAGGCTCACGCTGTGGTGCCCACTGCCGTCTGCGGTGAGTGAAACGGCCGCTCACTTGTACGCTCCCGAGGGGCCACCCTGAGAAGGAAAAAGAGCCATGAGTCAGAACCGCACCCCCCCTCCTCCCAGAGACGAAGCCTGCAGGGCAGGGAGGGACCAGCACCCGAGGCACGGCCTGGATCACAGGGTCCGGCAGCTGGTCCCCACCCACCCACGGGAGCCAGGATCTAAAGAACAGGAAAGTAGTTACATAAGTGATGGTGCATTTTTCAAAGAAATACTATCTTTTTACTTAAAACTAGAGGCCCAGTGCACGAAATTCATGCACTGGAGTGGGGGGTCCCCTCAGCTCAGCCTGCACCCTCTCCAATCCAGGACCCCTCGGGGGATGTCCGACTGCTGGTTTAGGCCCAATCCAGGACTGCTGGTAGTTCAGGCCTAAACCAGCAGTCAGACATCCCTTTCATGATCCAGGACCACTGGCTCCTAACTGTTCACCTGCCTGCCTGATCGCCCCTAACTGGCCCCCCTGCCAGCTTAATCACTCCTAACCACCTCTGCCTGCTGACCTGATCGCCCCTAACTCCCCCCCTCCCCTGGCCTGCTTGCCCCTAACTGCACCCCCACCGGCATGGTCACCCTTTACTGCCCCCCCGCCCGCCTGGTCACCCCCAACAGTCCCCCTCTGCTGGCCCCGTCACCCCTAACTGCCCCCTCGCCAGCCTGGTCACCCCCAACAGCCCCCCTCTGCTGGTCCCGTCACCCCTAACTGCCCCCCCCGCCAGCCTGGTTGTTCCTCACTGGCCCCCCTGCTGGCCTAGTCACCCTCAACTGCCCCCCCCTCACTGCACCCCTCTGCAGGCCTGGTCACCCCACACAGCCTGCTGTTCGGTCGTTTGGTCGCCCCTCACTGCCCCCCCACTACCGGCCTGGTCGCCCCATGCAGCCTGTTCAGTCGTTGGTGGGTTGTTTCAGATGTGACAGCCGCTGGCTCTTTATATGCAGAGGTGATGGTTATGGAGTCTTTCTACTAATGAGAACGTGTCTACGGCGGAAAGCTGCGTAAGAAGTTCCGGTTGGGACTGTGCACGCCCTGAGCAGGTGTGGGGAGCTTCCACTCACGAGGGGACACGGGCACAGCTATGGGGAGCTCCCACGCATGAGGGGACACAGGCACAGGTGTGGGGAGCTCCCACTCACGAGGGGACATGGGCACAGGTGTGGGGAGCTCCCACTCCCAAGGGGACACGGGCACAGGTGTGGGGAGCTCCCACTCACGAGGGGACACGGGCACAGGTGTGGGGAGCTCCCACTCACGAGGGGACACGGGCACAGCTGTGGGGAACTCCCACACACGAGGGGACACGGGCACAGGTGTGGGGAGCTCCCACTCACAAGGGGACACGGGCACAGCTGTGGGGAGCTCCCACTCACGAGGGGACACGGGCACAGCTGTGGGGGACGCCACTCACCAGGGAGGAGGCTCGGAGGAGACGGACTCCGCTCCGCCCGGTTAGACGAGTGGAAGGAGATGATGTGTTTCTACCGTCACAATTCTTAAAAAATGTTGGACACATGGTTAGATTTTTTAAAATAAAAATTATCTATAAGTTAAAAAACAAAACAAAACGAATGAGGTAGGAATTATCAACGAGGCAGGAATCTCCAGATCCAAGTCGGAAGCGACCCAGCACCTTCTTTCTCTTCAACGGGAAGCCCTTCCGTCGGCTGAGCTTATCGGTTAAGGTCTCTCCATGGACCATTGGTCTCCTCGCATGACCTCCGGAGGGAGGTCCCGGAACTATCTGCCCAGAGGCCACTGTTGGGGCGAATACTGCTCCCCAGGACGCTCACCTCTCCACTCCCTGGATTCCTCCTCAATGCAGATGAAACCTCAAGGTTACAATGCAGACACTGCAAGTTCTTAGCTGTTCCTCTTGGTCCTGCCCAGCTGTGTAGGGACCCATCATGGACCACTCTCCACCCTCTCCTGCCCCAGCACCACCCCCTCCTGCCCCAGCACCCCCCCTCCTGCCCCAGCACCGCCCCCTCCTGCCCCAGCACCGCCCCCTCCTGCCCCAGCACCTCCCCCTCCTGCCCCAGCACCGCCCCCTCCTGCCCCAGCACCGCCCCCTCCTGCCCCAGCACCACCCCCTCCTGCCCTAGCACCACCCCCTCCTGCCCCAGCACCACTCCTGCCCCAGCACTGCCCCCTCCTGCCCCAGCACCGCCCCCTTCTGCCCTAGCACCACCCCCTCCTGTCCCAGCACCACTCCTGCCCCAGCACCGCCCCTCCTGCCCCAGCACCACCCACTCCTGCCCCAGTACCACCCCTCCTGCCCCAGCACCTCCCCCTCCTGCCCCAGCACCGCCCCCTCCTGCCCCAGCAACACCCCCTTCTACCCCAGCACCACCCCTCCTGCCCTAGCACCACCCCTCCTGCCCCAGCACCACTCCTGCCCCAGCACCGCCCCTCCTGCCCCAGCACCGCCCCCTTCTGCCCCAGCACCACCCCCTCCTGCCCCAGCACCACCCCCTCCTGCCCCAGCACCGCCCCCTCCTGCCCCAGCAACACCCCCTTCTACCCCAGCACCACTCCTGCCCCAGCACGCCCCCTCCTGCCCCAGCACACACCCCCCTACTCTGAACTGGACCCGCTGAGGTTCCTTAAGCTCCTAGAAGCTCTATCTAGGTTTTCTCCCTGATTTCAGAGAGGAAGGGAGAGAGAGATAGAAACATCAATGATGAGAGAGAATCACTGATTGGCTGCCTCCCGCACGCCCCACACTGGAGTTTGAGCCTCCAACCTGGGCCTGTGCCCTGACCTGGGATCAAACCCTGACCTCCTGGTTCATAGGCCAACGCTCAACCACTGGGCCGCCCTTGACGGGTGGGGTTGGGAGCTTTTTGGGGGCCACCAGCTGTGCAGGGTCCTGTCTGGTGCAGGCGATGACGTTGTTTGTCATGAACGGTTTCCAGGGTCTGGGTGTCTGATGCTCCACACCACGCACAGGATGTAAAGGGCAAGGCCTGAGGCCGTGGTCACACTGGACTCCCCGGGGCCGTGGTCACACTGGACTCCCCGGGGCCGTGGTCACACTGGACTCCCCGGGGCCGTGGTCACACTGGACTCCCCGGGCCTCTGGGCTGAGGCATCAGAGCTGGAAATGACCTAAGGCTGGTCGCCGGGTGGGTCCACGTCCCACCGCACAGGGACCAGCTGCCCAGGGGACCCTCCCCGCAGCTCCGCCTTCCAGTGCCAGTGCCCACGCCCGCCCTCCAGGCGGCTCTCCTGCCAGGAGAGGAGAGCCAGAGGCGAAGCTGCCGCTCACAGCGCCCTCCTGGGGGCGGCCGGGCTCCGGTCTGCTTGAGCTGCAGCCCCCTCTGCAGAGACCTGCCTGGCACCGGGTGAGCCAGCTCCGGGCTGCGGCCTGTGGTTATCTGCCTCCCACGCGATGTGCCTGCGGCTGGGTCGCTGCAGAGGAGCAAACAACAAGCCAGAAATACCTACCCTCCTCCGAAAACTGCCCCCACACCTCCTTCTGAGAAAGCAGTGCTTCCTCAACGCAGGCAACAGCACAGAGACTTTCTCAAGTCGCCCGTTGACCAGATGCCACCGCTTCTGCTTCTAGAACAGCAGGCGGCCGAGGTGTAGAGAAGCCAGGCTGGCCTCGAGGGTGTGGGGAGGGGGCGGCCGGCGGGAGCCAGAGAGGGCCGTGCCTGGCTGACCTGGGGGCTGCTCATCCCCCTCCATTCCCCTCCCCGCCCAGGAGCACAGGCCGCAGGGGCTGTGCACGCCCGGCTCTCCCAGCAGCAAACACTCACACCATCGCAGGAAAGCACACTTGATAGGAGCTCAGGGGGATTCATATCCTGGGATTCAGCGTCGCTCGCTCCCCTCCCCCTTTCCTGGGGGGGAAGAAGGCGTGGAATTCCGCAGTGGCAGCGCCTATAGCAGTGATGGGGAACCTTTTGAGCTCGGTGTCAGCATTTTGAAAATCCTTCCTACACACAGTAGAAAAGCAAAAGGCGATTGAGCAAATAATCACCAATTTAATACGTAAACCTTTAAAACTTCCATCAATCAAAACCTAACAAAGATAAGTCTACAGAGAGAAGAGCTGTAACACAGGTGACAGAGAACTAATATCCCTAATATACCTAATTCTTAAATTCATTTTAAAAGACACAAGTTTAATGAGGAAACTGGTGAGATAGAGGCATTTATAAAAAATAAATAAATAAGCCAGGAGCCCGGCTGGGGTGGCTCGGTGACCGGCGTGTCAGCCGGAAAACCGAAGGTCTCTGTTCCCATCCCGTCCAGGGCGCTCAGCTGGATGGCGGGTCCATCCCAGGCCCAGCTGATGTGTCGCTATGGCAACTGCCCTGTTTTTAACAACTGAAGCCTCCCCTCCCCCTTAGAACTCGTTTATTCCCCCGTTTTCAGGGGCCGGAGACCCAGGAGGAGGGCGACGCTGCTGACCGGCGGCCAGTAAACCTGCTGACACCAGTTCCCACCCTTAAACCTTGTCCACCGTGTTCCCTGGGGGTGACTGTGACTCACGAACGGTTTCCTCCTGGAAACTCCCTCGGGCTGCGGGTGACGGGAGGCTGTGCAGGGCCCACGGGCCTGATCCGCTCCCTGTGGGTGTGGGTGAGGCTGGTGACGTTCACTCTCGGGATCAGGTGAAGGGAGTTTGCAGGACTCAGCAAGGCCCCATCACGTGACTCTGAGTTACTCACAGGCGACTGGCCTGCGTGGGGCTGACCCGGCCAAGGAGCCCTTTCGAAGAGCGAGAGTTCGCTCCCGGCCGGGGAGGGATGCGCGGCCACCTTGCAAAGGCCTCTGGGAAGGCCCGTGGCGGGTCACATGGCAGGGGCCACGCGCAGCCTCTGGGAGCCCACAGCCAGCGAGAACCAGGGACCTGCGTGGAGACGAGCTGCATCTTTCCCCGTGAACCCCCCTCACCCCAGGCCGCACCCGGACCGCATCCCGGTCAGAGCCGAGGCAGAGAACCCCGCTAGGCTGAGCGGACCGGCACCCGGAGAAGACACGAGGCCATCGACGCGGCTGTGCACGCGGGTACCTCTGAGTGACGTCACCCAGCAACGGAGCGATGACAGGTCAGCTGCCTAAGATCAGGAGCGTGTTTTCCAACGTGCTACTTCGGGGGAAGAAATAAATGGTTACCGAGAAAGAAATGGCCTATGGTTATTGATTGTAACTGAGTGTGTGGGGAAAGCCAGTTCCTACATTGCTTTCATAGTCTTTCAAGCCAGGTGTGTCGAGCTGGGCTCACGAGTGGTATTTCGTGATAGGATAATTTGTTAAAAGCCAGGAGGAGGCGTGGAGGCCTCTTGTGAGCTGAGCATTTGGGAGTTGAACTGTGTGATTAAAACGTACAATGTCCTGACTGTGGCCACGGCAGCTCTGAGTGAATCAAAGGAACACACATCAGGAAAGGGGGGCAGGGGGAGGACGTGTGACCCACGGCAGGCTGACCGGCTGGGCTGGCCCGAGCGGGAGGGACCCTGTGGCTCTGTGGCGGCTGTCACTAACCGCCCACGCGCCGTGGCTGATGGACGTGGACTCAGGACTCCCCGTTCTGTTTGGGAGTCGGGGTCGCTGCTCACACTGCCTGGCTCCTGGCCGCCCTGGGTAGGAATCGGGGTGTCAGCTGGCCAGACTATAACCCAGGTTCTGGCTATTCAGCGAGAAAACAAAGCCAAACAGAAAGTCAGGCAATACAAGTAAATCCAGACTTTTTTTTAAAGAAAAGTCTAATTTAAAGGAGGAGCATATATGTCCCTGGAAGGACTTGTTGACAACGCCCCCCCCCCCCCCAACGATGATCTTCAGTGGAGAACTGGTGAGAGAGTCCCAGTAAGACGGGGGGAGAAGCAAGAGCATCGTTACTCGCACGGGTAGAGGTGCGAGGATAAGACGCTAACGGACATGCACAGCGCTCACAGTGCTGGCAGAACCCGTTTCCTTTCCACGTCAGGACTCAGTCCCCGCGTCCTCACGGGTGTCGCCAGGGGACCCCTCAGCTCCCGGGGCCTCTCTGGTCCCCTCCATCTCAGAGACGCGATGGTGCCCACAACCTCGCACACTCGGGAGTCTGACTTCTCCCCCCGCCTCGCTGACCCAGCGGAGAGACGTCGTGCAGGTGAGGAGAGTCGTGGGCCCATTAGGAGGCTCTCAGTCCTAGGGTCCAGCCCCAGCACCTCGCAAGGTCTTCCCTTTCTCGCCACGTGACCTACCCTGTCCTGAGAGTGGGCACAGGCATCGTGGGGCCACTGCTCTGCTCGCCACGATGCCCCTGAGAGGGCAGGGGCAAGGCCAGCACAAGGTCTCCATGCGGCCAGCCTGGTGCTACGGGGTGTCACGCTGAGCCCGTGGCGGGGTGAGAGCGGCCCCTAGCAGGGGAAGCCACGTCTTAGCACTCGCTGCCTGGTCGACCTTGTGGCTGAAGGCAAGGTGTGGCCCAGCGGCTGGTCGCTGCACACTGGCCACATGTGGACGTGGATGTGGGTCAGCCTCGCACGCGCAGATCTTGGGAAAATGAATCTCATTTTTGTTTTATAAAATGGGGATAAGGAAATGCAGTGAATGATAACCTGAGGGATCATGACATGCTTTACTGGCCTCTTAGGGCTTAAACATGATGATCCACGTGCGTGATGACCCACGTGCGTGATCCACGTACACGATGATCCGCGTGTGTGATCCACGTACACGGTGACCCACGTGCGCAATGACCCGCGTGCACGATGACCCGCGTGCGGGCCTTGCACGTGGAGGCTGGTGAACAAACCTGCTTCCTCCTCTCCCGCTCCTTCTCCAGGATTGCGGAGGAAATGGCTCTCTCCAGGAAGGACAACTCGGAGGGAACAGCAGAGACGCCCACGCTGTGTTCTGCTCCCTTCCCGCCCGGTGGTGTCACAGGCTTCACACCAGTGTGGACGGTAACAAGCACACACAGTGGACACAGCCCATGGCAGGGTGTGGACACACACCACGTCACCGTGTGCAGGTGTGAAATGTCGTTTCCATAAATCCGTGAGCTGCCCGTCAGTGAGAGGAAGCGGAGCTTGGTCCTTTTCTTTCTGCCTCTGTACGGAAGGGTTAAAAGTGGCTTCTTCTGAGAGTGACAGATGTGAAAAGTTCATAAATAATTCACACAGCAGGACAATGGGGAGTAATTGGGAGCCCGTGCATTAAGCGCCATTGTCTGTTATAAATATCCGCTCCGGTTCCTCCGCGGCCAGCATGGGAGTCAGTATTGGCAGTGAAGCCGCCGCGGCGAGCGTGGCTCAGGCCGCCCACTCGGGCCCCGGGGAGCGTGGCTCAGGCCGCCCACTCGGGCCCCGGGGAGCATGGCCCAGGCCGTCCACTCGGGCCCTGGGGAGCGTGGCTCAGGCCGTCCACTCAGGGCGCGGGGAGCATGGCTCAGGCCGTCCACTCAGGGCCCCGGGGAGCGTGGCCCAGGCCGTCCACTCGGGCCCCGGGGAGCGTGGCCCTGGCCATCCACTCGGGCCCTGGGGAGCGTGGCTCAGGCCGTCCACTCAGGGCCCGGGGAGCATGGCTCAGGCCATCCACTTGGGCGGGTTGTGACGCTGGTTCGTGGCGACGAGGGTCCTGGCTCACGCAGCGCCGAGCTCTTGGGAGGGTCCCGGGAGCTGACGTCTCCCCTGAAAGCCCAGGCCCCCTCCGTGGCATCCCCCCTGCACAGCGAAAACCTCCCTAGAACTTTCCTCCTGGCATTTGGGGTTTTTGTTTGTTTCTCCAGCTACTGTGAGCTCCTTGGTGGGAAACCACATGTGCTGACCCCATTTGTGGGTCACCTTGTGTTTCCGGGTTCGAGCTGCACGCCCCCCCGTAAAGCACCCCAGTTGGAGACATTAGGACGTGAGCCACAGCAGAGGGTGGGAAAGCAGGTAGGACAAGGGGGTCCTGCCAGCTACTGGGAGAGCAGCGGGCTGCCCTGGTCTGCGATGCAGCAGAAGCCGTTGGGGGAACAGGAGGAATGTAGCTTCCGCTTCAAATACCTTACCCTGGCCTCAGCTTTCCCCCTAAATTTAGTGAGTTTATTGAACCCGATAGCTATATATGTAATTTATTGTACTTTTTCAGAAGTATCTTCAGTTGCTTAGCAATTCAAAATCAGCAATGGGCCCCCTAATCCAGCGGTTCTCAACCTGTGGGTGGCGACCCCTTTGGGGGTTGAATGACCCTTTCACAGGGATCACCTAAGACCATCAGAAAACACATTTATAATTACATATTGTTTTTGTGATTAATCACTATGCTTGAGTTATGTTCAATTTGTAACAATGAAAATACATCCTGCATATCAGATACTTACATGACGATGCATAACAGCAGCAAAACTAGTTATGAAGTAGCAACGAAAATAATTTTATGGTTGGGGTCACCCCAACATGAGGAACTGTACGAAAGGGTCGTGGCGTTAGGAAGGTTGAGAACCGCTGCTCTAATCCGAAAAGAAGGAAAAAGACAACATAAAAAGCATCTGGGGGTGGCCCGCGGACCTGAGGGCGAGGCTGTGCCCCGCGGGCGGGCGGGGAGAGGGAGGCGGCCGACGGGGCCCACGGGCCGTGCGTGTCCTTGTTCAGGGAGAGGCGGGCGCTTTCCCCGAGGAGCGGCCCCTGGAGGCCGAGACACGCATGCGAGCTGGCCTCTGCCCCCCACCCTGCGAACGCCCACGTCGAAGAACTGGCACCGTGTCCACGTCACCACCCCATTGAGGTGGACATGCCCGTGAACCTGTGGCCGGGGCCACGTTAACACGTGGTTCTTGCTCAGCGAGCTCCTCATACAGACGCCGAGGAGGGCACCGAGCCGGCTCCTCGGGCCGACGCCTGGACGTCCAGCCTTCGTGGAGCCTGAGAGATTGTCGCTGCTCCCGGGGCTTTCCCACGTCACCAGCGCAGGGCGCCGGCAGCAACAGAAAAACCACCGTTTCCATCAGTTATTCCCCCTCCAGCTGGGCTCCATCCGGGGGACTGCGGCGGGGAGGGAGCGGGGAGGAGGGCCAGGGGGACAAATGGCGATGGAAGGACACTCGCCTGGGGTGGGGAACACCGGACAATGCACAGGTGACGCATTATGGACGTGAACCCCTGAAACCCATGCCATTTTATTAACCAAGGCCACCCCAGTACATTCAATAAAAACATTTTGGTAGAAAGAAGATCAGCATTAGCCTGACAGACACTTGCGGGGGGGGCAATGGGGTCTTGAGTCAGGATGACGGGGAGACGTTGTCTCATCAGCAGGATGCGTGTGCAGAAGGCGGTGCAGGGAGATGGTGGGAAGCTTACCAAGCGCTGGGAGAACATCACCAGAGACTTTGCAACCGATACTCCACTCCAGTTCATAGCCACGCATCATTACATGTTAACCTAAAGAGTTAAGTATTTTCCACAAAATGCTGGTATTTTATAGAGCGCCTCCCTGCAGGCCCTTAAAGGAACAGTGCACACGCACACATTGCACATTACGTAAGGGTTAGCATTTGGGGTCCGCTGACACGTTATTTTAGTTCAGCTCGGAGTGGCGGGGGCTAAATGCCATCCCTGGGGAGACGGCTGTTTCTGTTCCGTGCACCCCAGCATTTCCCCGAGCAGACAGCCGCTCTGCACAGCGGCCTCGCGCGGACGGTGTGGAGCCCGAGGGAGGTTTGCAGAATCCGTCCTGTGTGAAACGGCCTGGGGGGACCGGCCTCTCCGTTACGCTGGGTGACTCCCCCGGCCACCGGCAGAGCCAGCCAGCACCCGCGCCACCCCCACTCTCCTCCTGTCTCCCCGCAACTGCTTCCTGCTGATGCCCCCTTCTAAGCAACCCCCCAGCCCTTGCACCCACCCTCCTGTGTCCACCTGGCATCTTCACCACCTATGTGGCCCACACCCCCTCTCCACCTGGAACTCCCTGGCCCCTGTCTGCCAGCCGGAGTCAGTTTATAAGATGAAGACTCAACGATGTGCACCCCCTTCTCTCAGCACCGAGGGATTAAGTCCTAACTCGCTGGCGTGGCTCATGCGCCTCTTCCAACCTTACTCGGAGGAGGGTCGCTGACTGCCCCCTCCTCCTGCTTCCCACCCCACCCCTGCGTCCCACCTGTGCGCATTTCCTGTGATGTCGCCTGCTGTTGTCTCCCTCCCTAAACTGGGGTACTCACCCCTTATCCAAGTAGGAAGTATTTATCCTTCAAGACACAAATGGCCCTTCTCATTTTTATTTTTATTTGTTTGTTTTTACTAGAGGTCCGGTGCACAAAATTTGTGCAGGGGGTGGGGGTGGTTCTCAGCTGACCCTGAGCCCTCTCGCAGTCTAGGAGCCCTCGGGGGATGTCCGACTGATGGCTTGGGCCCACTCCCTGTAGGCCTAAGCCATCAGTCAGACATCCTTAACGCTGCCGCAGAGGCGGGAGAGGCTCCCGCCACCACCGCTGCGCTCACCAGATGTGAGCCCGGCTCAGGGATTCTGGCTGAGTGGCACTCCCCCTGTGGGAGCACACTGACCATCAGGGGGCAACTCCTGCATTGAGCATCTGCCCCCTGGAGGTCAGTGAGCATCATAGCAACCAGACATTCTGCCATTTGGTCCATTTGCACATTAGCCTTTTATTATATAGGATTGATTTCAGAGAGGAAGGGAGAGGGAGAGAGAGAGAAACATCAGTGATGAGAGAGAATCATGGATCGGCTGCCTCTTGCATGCCCCACCCTGGGGATTGAGCCCCCAACCCGGGCCTGTGCCCTGACCGGGAATTGAACCACGACCTACTGGTTCATAGATGGATGATCAGCCACTGAGCCCTGGCGGCCGGGCTGTTGTCGCTGTCTTAGGGCGCTCCATCGCTGCCAGCGAGATATCATCTGTGCGGTTGGAAACTTTCTTGCAAGTTTAAAAATGAACTTGGGAAAAGTGGAACACACTCGAAGCTCCATGTTTTCCCCTCCAGCGTCTTCCTGGAACAGCAGCGAGGAGAGACACGTCCCCTCCACCAAACCCACACACGAATATCAAAATCTGTTTGATAATGAATTTAAATTAAAAAAATCCATACGCTCAAATCACTTTTATTTTTAATGTTCCCCTCCTTTCTCAAATGCATGGACATAATGTTTCTCATTGCAACTCAGAAACAACCCAAAATAGCTGCCAAAATCTTACAAATAAACATAAAACCAAGGCTCCGTAGGACGAAAATAGTCCCCACTTCTGCTCGAAGGTTGGTCGCCCTTCTAAATCGTGCGAGGGCTGCACGCATTGGCAGCGAAGGCGCGCAGCCACGTTTTAACGACCAACTTCTCTATCTGGAAAAATCCGTACTTCTCCGAGTTCGTACCTTCAGCCTCAGAGACATCGTGCCTTCATGACAAAGCACAGGGCAAGGAGACTACAGCCAGAAGCTGAAAATAGATGGCGACGAGGGACTCGCCTTTGATGGAGCCCACACAGGGCCACGGACGCCGTGAATCAGGGGGCCCAGGAAGCGACCAGCATCCAGTTACTTTCCAAAGTGCCGACAGAAATGGTCTCTCTCTTCTTCCATCGCCCCCATCGTTAGAGAAGGGGCTTATTCATCACAACCGACTTCACGATCCACGCGATGAGGTCAGCATCTCTCCCCACCCCCCACCCCCCCGCCCCCTGCGTGGCAGAACCCGGAACAGAGGGGATTTCTGGAGTGAAGAGGCGGCCGCCGTCTGCGTGGCCTTGAACTCCGGCCCTGCAGGTCACGGTGATTGTAGTTTTTGCTCTACCGGTTTCCCGTCGCATCATAGAAAAAAATCCCTGTTTTGATTTGAGTAGAATTGATGAAAAATGAATTCAAGCTACAGTTAAAGTAGCGGCATTGGTGAGAGAGCGAGAGTCTTTTCTCCGCCCCGTGCCTCAGGAAACCAAAGGCAGAAAACGATGTTCCTGCTCTCCTTCGGGCCGCGGGGGCCGCCCAGAACGCAGCCCTGCTTCGTCTCTCCCGCTCGCCCTTTCCTGCTAGAACTGCGGTTCTCAGCCTCGGCTGCACATGAGAGTCCCCTGGGAATCTTTAAAATCCTGATTTCTGGGCCTCGTCCTCCAGAAATTCTGTTTCTTTGTGACTAATGTGGCCCCACCCCATCACAAAGAAACAGAATTTCTGGAGGGTGAGGCCCAGAAATCAGGATTTTGAAAAGATTCCCAGGGGACTCTAACATGCAGCCGAGGCGGAGAACCGCTGCGCTAGAAAGATCGGCTCCTTCCAGCCCCGACACCTGCCACGGGAGGTCTCACGGAGACAGTCTCCCGTGAGCCTTTGTGTGAGGTGTTTGTGGAGGAGGAGTTGCTGCCCTCTCACTTCATGGCACAGAGGCCGTGTCTCCTCCTGGAGGCAGGAGCAGGCGGCTTCCTGCCGTGATAAAATGTGCGGGTTCTCCGAGTGCAGGCGGCTCTGCCCTCGTGCCAGGCCCCGTGTCTGCTGGCGACACCCGCCGCTCCGTGCCTCCCGGTGCGGGGACTGCAGCTCGGGCAGCTGGTACGACACGCGGACCCTCTGGTCCTGCCCCACGTGGGGTCACACGACTCGTCTCTAGGTCTCAGCGGCCACCTGCTGACGTCCAGGATCAGGGAAACTGGCAGGGCTGCACGTGCGGGTGTAGGAAAACCCACATCCCCCGCAGCCTGGAGAGGGGGGTTGGGAAGGTGGGATGCTGACGGACGTCTAACTTTCTGGAGGCAGAAGGGAGATACCCCACAGGGTTTGCAGGCTCCGTGGGAACAGTGGGTTGGGTGCACAGCGGCCCGGGCCCCGGCCCCGGCCCCAGCTGCGGACGGAAGCATGGCTGCTGTCCATGGGTGGGAAACGACCCCACTTGGCATGTCAATGCCTAAATACAGCAGGTTCTCTGCTGAGAAAGATGGAGTCATGCTACTAGAATATGAAACACAGATGTTGTGTGTGTGCGTGGGGGTGGGGGGGTGAGAACAACCCCAGGGCCTGCGATGGGGACTCCGAATCCTGAGAGGCTTGGGGAGAAGACAGTGACCCGTGTTTCCATAATTGTCCTGGGACCTTCCCTCACAGAAGAAATGACCTCGACACAGCTCCCTGGCTACGTCTGTGCCCGGGGCAGTGCTTGGCCTGAGATAGGCATTTAATGGGCATCTGTTGAGTTTATTGGGCTTTCTTTAAAGCAGCGGTTCTCAACCTTCTGGCCCTTTAAATGCAGTTCCTCATGTGACCCAACCATAAAATTATTTTTGTTGCTACTTCATCACTGTCATGTTGCCACTGTTAGGAATCATAATGTAAATATCTGATCTGCGGGATGGTCTTAGGTGACCCCTGTGAAAGGGTCGATCGACTGCCAAGGGGGTCGCGACCCACAGGTTGAGAACTGCTGCTTTAGAGAATCGTAGAGATGTATAAGACAGCTGTTTTATTTGCTCCCACTTATTTAAAAAAATACATTTTTATTGGTTTCAGAGAAGAAGGGAGAGGGGGAGAGAGAGAAACATCAATGGTGAGAGAGAATCCCGGATCGGCCGCCTCCTGCACGCCCCACACTGGGGATGGAGCCTGTAGCCCAAACATGTGCCCTGACCCGGAACTGAACCGTGACCTCCTGGTTCACAGGACGGTGCTCGGCCCCTGAGCCACACGGCGGGGCTGAGTCTGCCTGCTGATCATTTAAGAACGGCGCCCGGTAGAGGAGCCTCCTGGCCGCCGGGGTCTGTATTCTGTAACGTCTAGCTCCCCCAGGAGGAGGCGGTTTCATTAAAGAAGGTTTAGTCACACTATGAGACCTGCCTGATACCACGAAATGTTTGCACCACCGTCAGCAATCAGTTCACAGAAGGAGCCGCTATTCCACAACTGGCTCCCCAGTCCTACAGACCCACACGGACCCGAGAGCAACACAGGCTCCCATCACCATCACTGTTACTAGAAAACGCGTCCATGTTCACGGAAGTCACATCCCTGACTGGCCGAACGGCTGCGCGGCTGGACCGGCAGTGCCGTCAGAAGCAGAGCCTGGGGCCATTCCTCTGGGAGGGGGCACAGCACCGGGGACCCGGCCGCCACCGCAGAGCCAACACAAGCTATGTGCTCAGAGCCGGTCTGACGGTGAGACGGACGCGGCGCTAGAGGGAGCGGTGCGGTGACGTCCCAGAGGCAGGCCCCGAAGGCAGGGACGGTGAGGACCATTCCGCCTGGCCTGGCTCCGTCTCTCATCGTCCCTCCCTCGGCGGACATCCTTCTCCTCTGCCGTCGGGTGTCCATCAAAGACACAGCCACGCCCAGCGAGCGCAGGACGATGCCTAACGCCCGGCGTTTTAAGAGACACCGCCCCGGATCCCTCTCTTCCGTAACTGTCTCCAAACTGCGCTGCAGGAAACACACAGGAGAAGGAAACGTCACCGCTACGTGCACAGCTGGGGTCACACCTGCTTTTCCATTAGTAGACGTTACTTCCCAGAGAAGTCTTCCGTTTACAGAAAAATGGAACAGAGAACAGAGAGTTCCTCACCTCCCCCTCCCGCATCCTCCCCCTCAGCTTCCCCTACGACTACACCTTGCATTGGTATGGCACAGTTGTTACACTTGATGAACCCATGTTCCTTCATCATTATTGTCTTAAATATGTTTGTATTGATTTCAGAGAGGAAGAAAGGAGAGAGAGAGAGAAACATCAATGATGAGAGAGAATCATGGATCAGCTGCCTCCTGCACGCCCACACTGGGGACAGAGCCCGGTCTGTGCGCCTGACCAGAATCAAACCTGGGACCCTTTGGTCCCCAGGCTGATGCTCTATCCACTGAGCCACACCGGCCAGGGCCCGACCTCATGATCGAAGTCCACATTTTGCATTCGGGCTTCCTCTGTGTGTTACAGCCCACGGGCTGCCGAGTCGTATAATATCATCTGTTCATCCCCACGCGACAGTCTCTTCTCCTGGGTGCGATGTGCCACTGCCTCTGAAAATACGACAGCGTTTCTGCCGTGGGACCTGCTCTTCTCCCCGGCGTCATCTCCGTTCCCTCAGAGGCCCACCTGCCGCCTCTGTGTTGGAGCGCTGGGTTTCCAGGGGAGGAAAAGCCTCGAGGGGCCACCGCGAACACACCCCTCTTCATTCGCTTTCAAGCCATCCAGCAGGACCAGCCCCTCTGGCTTCCTGCTGGCTGAGAAGCTTCATGGTCACAGCCCCTGTCGTCTGG
Organism: Myotis pilosus; assembly: GCA_036010255.1. NCBI lineage: Eukaryota > Metazoa > Chordata > Mammalia > Chiroptera > Vespertilionidae > Myotis > Myotis pilosus. Next base: position 1,297,252 of record JASKON010000016.1, read on the forward strand.
TGGCTGGGGGGCCAGGCCTCTGCAGGCAGAGGCAGGAGAAGGAACCAGAGACACACGTGTCCATGACATGCCTTTCTGACTCCTGCGTCATAGGCCGATCTCCAGAATTTCACTGTGAGGTCACCCGAGGGCTTGGGGGTCCTGGCCCTCACTCCCCAGGGAGCTGCCTCGCACACGAGTGAAGTCCGAGAGCCATGTGTTCAGTCACATTCCTGCTGGAGTGGGGGTGAGGGCGGGGGGAGGGCGGGGGGAGGGGCAACACGTCAGCAAGCAGCTGCCCAGAGCGTGCGAAGGGCCTCGTGCAGCTGACGTCCACGCAGTGTGAGGCCACAGCCAGGAGCGACCGTCATGCTCGAGGAGTCACATTCCCCAGGGAGACATCAGCTTTATTTGACGGAGCTCGTCAACTTCCCCGCGTAAAGCAGACACTTGACCGTGGACCGAGGAAGGTGGAGTGTGGCGGGAAGCGCTCCGCCAGGTGTGCGCACCTCACGCTCACGCTAGTGGGTGTGCTGGGCTGGTCTTCCCTCTCCCCTCGGAGCTCCGACATCAGCGCGATGGAGGCTGGGACCACCTGTGTCCGTCCTTCCTTCCTTCCTTCCTTCCTTCCTTCCTTCCTTCCTCCCTCCCTCCCTCCCTCCCTCCCTCCCTCCCTCCCTCCCTCCCTCCCTCCCCTCGCTCGCTCTCTTTCTTTCCTTCTCTTCCTTTGTGTCCGGTCAAGGTGCTGTCCAGCGGTTTTGCAGACAGACAGGGAGTGGGGCGAGGACAGGAGCCCGTCTGTAATTCTGCACTCGTGGTTCACGTGATTCTGGCTCCTTCACTTTATTGCTTTATTTACTGGCTATCAGAGCAGAAAAGCAATCAGCATCAAACCGCCTGTTCGCACCCGCACAGGCCGAGAGATTGATGGCGTCGGTGGAGCAGGCTGCTCCTCTGGACGTGCCCTGGGCCTGGGCGTGGCCGCCCGCCGGCTCCCTCCGGTGCCAGCCCTGCACGCCGGTCCCCGGTCACAGCTCCTTCTATACAAGGGGTGCAGATCCTCGTCTAGTTGGGGCTCCTGCTACCACAGTTCTTGTCTACGAATTCCAGGGAAATGTGTCCATCTTGTTGTTGTCTTGGCTGCGTTTCCCGATGGAACTGAAAGGGAGGAAGAGGTGTGACCTTCCATGAATGGTCGTGCCTGTCTTGGTTGCCCCCCCAAAAGAGGAGGGGGTAACGCAAACCCTCGACCACCACCCACGCCGTCACCAGCGCCACCTTCTCTTCATTTGGAACGGCTCTCCCAGGCCGCTATGTGCATTTCTCTCAACGCCCAGCGTGTACTGGTTGAGCGTCTGCTCCGGGCCAGGCACTTCCTAGGGGCAGACAGTGCACTGGCGTCTAGAACAGAAAGAGGCCCCTGCTGTGCCCCTGCTGTGCCCGCTGGCCGCCGCGCTCCCTGCTCTCCGGGCTCACGTGCTAAAGTCACTGTTTTGAAATCTCTCTTTTCCCTGCGTCCTCACCCCAGACTGCATTCTGGGCCTTGGAGCCTTTCTTCGTGGATGTATTTGTACTTTGTTCACTCGACAAACGCTGTTGAGAGCCTGCAGCGTGCCCTGTGGGTGCCTGCGGCTGGGGACACACTGAAAACGTCTGTCCTCGCCGGCCTTCACCACTGGACATGATGGACCAAGGCTGGGCAGCTGTGACAGGGGTCATGGCCAAGGAAGGAACACAGAGGGCCCCTGAGGGCCCCAGGGGGCCCCCGCCCGGATGTGGGTGGTCAGGCAGGACACCCCAACTGATATCTCCGAGAAGAGCTGAGGATCACGGAGTGCAGGGGGAGCTGAGTCGCTCCCGCCGGCTCCTGATGTCGGTGATGGAAGTCCATCTATGGGAAGGGCTGTCTGGAGCTGCGTGGACAGCGTCCTCCCGAGGCACCAGCAACGGGGGTAAGACACCCAGCGGCGGGAGCCAGCAGCGCCCGCCCTTGTGGACTGCGGGTTCAGCGAATCTTGGAAAGGAGCCTGGCGGCTTCTGAATCATGGCGGCCGGGCATGTGCGCCTCCTCGCCCTCCCGAGCTCCCGCCTGGCCTGGGCCTGTGTGTCGCCCTCTGAGCTCTCGCTGGGCTGGGGAGTGCGGCTGGTTGCAGGCGTGTTTACACCTCAGAGACACAGAAAGGAAAGTGAGGCACCGAGTTGAATAGCTGGGGGTTTCATGGTGTTCTCGGAGCCACTTTTAATAAACTTTCCTGATACTCAGTAAAAGGATGTGGTCTCCATCAAAAGCTTGTTTCGGTAACCGAATCAACAAGAGGAGAAAAATACACCTACACAGCCCAGGTGCAGGGGCGGGGCCTCGAGGGGGTGCGGGGCGCCTGCCTCCCAGCCTGGCCTGCAAGGGGCTCCTGGACCAGCAGCCCTGCCCTCTCCTCCCCGCTCCCCCCCCTCTCCTTGGCACTGTGTGAGGGAGGGAGCATCTCCCAGCGGGAGCGGGAGCTGGACGGCCACACTGCACTCACATTGCCGTCTTCTTCCCAACCTTGAACTGCCCCCTGCTCCTCCCAAAGCCCCGGCCCAGGACTAAGCCAGCAGCAGGCCCCCTCCCCTGCCACAGGCTCCCTCCCGGCTGCCAGCCAAGCATCACGGGGCGGGGAGGGGGGGCGGTGCAGGGAGAAAGCGGGCTTGGGGGGCCGGTATCCGCTCTGGCTACTGGAGCCAGAGCTCACCACTTGTCCCAAGATGGACAAGGCCCCCGTGGCCTTGGGCCGTTTGCAGCGTCCTCTCGTTCAGGCAAATACAATCCCCATCTCTTCCTGCCTGTTGAGTCCTGTGTCCAAGAAACCCAACACGCTGGGATGGACCGTGAGTGGCTGATCCAGGTCTGGGGAAGCTCTTACTTCTCTTTAGAAAACTCCATCTCCAACACCTCTTCTGCTCAGTGGCGGCAGCCTGCGCGCACATTTTCACACCTGGGGCTCTGGATTCCGGGGGGGCGGGGGGGGGGGTGGGTAAGGCTCACACGCTGGGACCTCTAGGCCTTCGGGGAGTCCTTGCGACTTCGTGTCTGTGGCTCCATCCAGCTCATCTCAGCTGTTTCCGTCCAAGTTACTTGTTAGGATGGCCTAGGAGCGCCGTCACTCCCACAGCCGAAGGCTGAGGGGGGTTGAAAGGTTTCAGGGGTCTGTGCTGAGCCCACGTTCCCACCCTCTCGTGGCCTCTGACCTGGGCCCCGGCTGTTTCAGGAAGCCCTACCCCAAGGCATCTCTCACTTCACTCCTCAGTGACGGGACATCTGTATGCGATGAGGTGCGGCTGCCCATCCAGGGAGGGGAAAGCGGGTGCCTAGGGAACCACTGTGCCTCAGACACGGTCGCCACGCCCCCTCCCTGCTCCTCCTCATTGGGGAAGGAGACAGATCATCCTGCTTTTCGGGTGGGAGAAGTGAGGAAAGAGAAGACTAAGTCTGTCCAATGTCACACCCACAGGGCAATGGAAGATCATTACACTGTTATCCGAGTTTAAAAGCATGTTTTCACCCAATAAAGTCACTATTTTAGTATAAAATACACTTGTTTTTACTGACTATCTCCCTCGTGTGTTCTGAGACCTGCAGCTCACCTGGCCAACCGGAGAGGCGGGTCAGGCCAGCACCCCACGCGCTGTCAAACACGTGTGCCCGGCACTCTCAGGTCTTCGGGAACTTGAGAGGCATTTCCCAATGCAACAAAGCATTTCATTTTGAAAAATTATTATTGAAAAATGTGCCAAGGGACTGGCATCACATGCAGGCTGTGTCATGAGAACAGCCAGGGGCTCCGGTCTGAGCGGCGCTGCATTTGCGTGGCATGTCCCAGGGAGAGCGTGGTTGCAGGTGCCCGCCTCCCAGAGGCAGTGTGGTGGTTGGTAGACCAGATGCCCCGACCAGAGGAGGCTTTGGGGGCAGACCCCCTCCCCCAGAGTCTTGATGAGGGAAATCCACCGTCAACATGACAGCGAGGAGGAGGGTCCGGTGCACAGTTGAAATCTTTGGGCCAGCGCTGATCCCACTGAGATATCAGTTCTTCGCTTTCAAAATGTCCCGACACACAGTTATCCGCTAACACGTGAAACCACGTAGAAGGGAGCGATCGGTAGAGGGCACTGGTGACCTTGGGCTGGGTTTTCTGTGAAACATCTGCTTCCTGGCGAACAATCGAGGTTCCCCGGGCTGGTGTGGAGAACAGACAGCACCTCCTCTCGGGCACGAGGAGCCGGGAGCCGGGGCCGGGGGTGAAGGTGCCCAGCCGCGTAGGGATGGACTCCCAGCAGCCTCCGCGGTTCTGAGCATCCTGAGCCCCGGGCTCCATTGTGCAGCTGCAGATAACAATCCGTCCTTCCTTTGTTTTCCGTCTCAAATGTCGGCAACAATGAGGCCAGTGATTGCTGCACGGCCACAGACAAAAGCTGTTCTCAGAGGGCTGCCTGCTCGCCAGGGCCCAGGAAACCACGCTTCCCCGTCACAAACAATAGGGCTGTTAACCTAACACCCGGCCCCAGCCGGTGGGAGACACACTTCCCACACTGCGTGGTCCCACCCCGCAGCGCTGCTGGTGGCCACGCGCCCGCACACGGAGTCGCGAGGACAGCACCGCGGGAGGCTCACCAGTGGGACGGGGAGGCCTGGTGGTGAGGTTTGTTGACGCTGAAGTAGATACAAAGGGCTGTCCCGGGTTCGACTCAGGTGTCTCATCGGCATCTGTCCCGCTAGGAAAAGTCCAACCTGGTCTTCACGAAGCCCAGCACCAGGGCCAGTGCCCACAAGTTCTGGCCATGCCACAGCTCGATCCAGTGTGGCCCCTGCCTGTCCCAGTCTGGCCAGCTTCGTCTGTGTTCCCAGCTGGGCCCCAGCTGATGCTATGCCCGGGCCCACCCGGTCAGCCGCAGACCCCATGACTACTGGGGAGAGAGGATGTGCAAACGAACAGGGTGAGCATGTGCTAGAGAAAGAGAGAGAAAGAGGGAGAGAGGGAGGGAGGGAGTGAGGGGGGGTAGAGAGGGAGAGGGAGAGGGAGAGGGAGAGGGAGAGGGAGAGGGAGAAGCTTGGGTTATACTATCCCAGGCCAGCCACTTTTTCCAGCTAACCAATCCATTTCCCCATCTTTCCCGGGCTTCTGCTGCTTCCTCCCCTATCTAATCCACGTCCGGCTCTTCCAGGTCCCGTATCCAATCAGATTCCTTTCCCAGACTAGGCTCCACACCTTACGGTTGCCATCATGGCCCCTGCTGCGCATGCCTCATAGTAGGAGTACCTCTCCCAGCCCCATCTTGGCTCCTGTGGGCCGGTGCCTGGCGGAATGTCCTTCCATCCATCTGTCCCTGGGGCGTGTGAAGCCGTAGCTTCCTGTGCAGCAGCCCCAATACTGGATTCCGCTTCCCAATGTCGGGTCCCCTTGGCTCCCCTTCCTTATCAACATCCAGCCGCCTACGCTGACAGTAGAAACCCTACCGTGCGGGCAGCTAAGCACAGCTCTCTGCGCTCCAGGTACAAAGACAGGCCCGTCCAAGAGCCCCTGTCCCAGGCTGCACAGCGGCCGCCTCCCACGTGGTCCTGGGGTGGGGTTCTCCCTGCCGTGTGCGTCGTCCGGCACACACATCAGCACACACAGGAAGGACCCCGCACTGAAGCGTTGGGGCCCACGGGGGGGGGGGGGATGGTTGGGATGCCTATGAACTAAGGGACATGTGGAAATTCACTGAGTCTTGTTTCTCTACTCACCCATCCCTCCAGTTACATTGCACTTGAAGGAAATAAATCATTATTTTTCTTCTGCTCTGAAGATCTCCTGTGCTCTCCATGCTACTTTAACTCTATCTACAGAGATGGGGACGAGCCCTGGTAGACAGGCAGTGAGACTGCACGGCCGCTCATTCATTCTTTCAGCCAACTGGTCGGTAACTAAAAGGCATAGCATTGCTATGGGATTCAGAAGTAGGTTCTGCCCTGGCCGGTGTGGCTCACTGGTTGGTGCACTGACCCACACACCAGAGGGTTGCGGGTTTAATTCTCGGTCAGGGGCTCACACCTGGGTTCCAGGTTCGAGTCTCTGACTCAGTCAGAGTGTGTGCAGGAGGCAACCGATCAACGTGTCTCTCTCATGTCGATGCTTCTCTCTCACTCTGTCCTCCTCCTTCCCTTCCTTCCAGTCTCTCCAAAAATCAATGTAAAAAATACCCTCGGGGGAGGATTAGTAACAACAGCAAAAGAGAAGGAAGTCCGGGGGCCCTCCCTCCACGCCTGTTACAGAAAAGCGGAATTTCAACGCCCCGCACTGCAGTGAGTTAACGACTGAGACCCCGAGGCGAAGCACCTCGCGGTGATGAGGCAGCCGAGCTGATGAGCAATCCATTCCTCCGAGAAAGCGGACGGAGGGGGAGCATCCGAACAGGAGCCAGTGGGAGGCTGCCGGGGAGGCAGGGACAGACGGCCACTCTGACCGGAAGGAACGGCACAGTCACAGGCATGAGGCCCGTTCCGACTGGGCACCGGCTGCGCACCAGGGCGAGGCTCGGCGCTCTGCAGGCGCCGTGTCAGTGACTCACGGTGACGACCTCAGGAGACAGGTGCCGTTACTGCCCCTGTAACAGGCGACAGACTGAGGGTTCAGAACCAAACCGCTCCTTCCAGTCACTAGCGAATAGGTAAGAGGGCAGATTCCAGCCCAGGTTTCCCTTTCGCTCCAGCGCCGTGAGCTCTTGAGGCCATGCCACCGAGACACGCCTCGTCTGTGACCCAGGAGCACGGAGGGGGGGAGGAGGAGAGCGGGGGGCACGCTACCAGCAAGAGGTGCCGAGGCCACACGAGGTGACTGCAGGGCGACGGGAGCTGAGGATGGGTTTGCAGGGCCGTCGGGAAGCAGAGGTCTACAGGACTCAGGCCGGGGAGAGCTGTCTCACCGGAACCACGAGTCTGTACACAGGACGGCTGCCAGCTGCCACCGGTGGCGAGGCACCTCTGCTGTCAGCCACCATCAATCAGCTGCTTCCGAGACCTGATGCCAGACAGGGAGGCACGCGCCCAGAGCGACGGGGCTCACTTCCTGTGTCGCAGGAGCCGCTCGAGAGGTAGGGGGAGCGCAAGTCAACACACATAGCCCCGTAAGGACACCCGGCTCCTGTCTGCCCTGGGGCAGAGAGGGGCACAGGCACTAAGTACCACCGAGGTCTGACGAGAGGCGATCGCTGTGGGCTGGGTGGGTACGTCGGACAGAGCGGAGAACGGCCTTGAGCGTCGGAGGCGAGAAGAGGACAGGACTGCACAGTGACAGCCACAGGCAGTGTGTCTAGGCCGTGATGACTGGAACCTGGCTTCCATGTAAAATCTGTGTAACATGCAGGTCACATGGTAGATCCAACTTCAAATGCAGAAGTCCTTGAAGGGGACTGTTAGGTGATCTGCTATTTTATATTTTCTCTTTTTAGAACATTTGTATTGATTTCAGAGAGGAAGGGAGAGGGAGAGAGAGAGAGAAACATCAGTGATGAGAGAGAATCATGGATCGGCTGCCTCCTGCACGCCCCCACACTGGGGATCGAACCTGAAACCCGGGCATGTGCCCTGACCAGGAATCGAACTGTGACCTCCTGGCTCACAGGTTAACGCTCAGCCACGGAGCCACCCGGCCAGGCTGCTGGTTTATATTTTCTGTGTGCTTTTTTGTGCTTAAATGGCTTCTCTAGACACTCGTGTGCATTGGAATCATAAGGAAGAACATTTAAAATGTAGAGACCTGGGTTATACCCCACGGACCCCGAGTCAAGGTGGGTAGGGTGGGGCAGGAGGACCTGATCACCCCACCATAGCAACCGGGTGGTTCAGATACCAGGGTCTGAGGACCACCCTATGAGAGACTCTGCTTGGACAACTTTATCGGGACAATGGCACCTGGGAAATCATGTGTCAGGAAGTGCAAACTGTCAGCACCCTCCGTTTGATTACAAGGGGGAGTAAGTGTCATAAAGTAAAGATTTTATAAAATAAACCCCCCAAACCCCCATGGATTTCAGTATCTGTCTTCCAATCCTTTGGTCTTTCCTCCAACAGGCTTCAACGTGCAACTGAGATCATTCAGTGGCTTTTTCAGTCCGCTCCTCTCCAGCTCTAGGAATTCCCTTGGATGCTTTTGCAAAGCCCTCACCGCTCACACCGTGCTGTGTGTCCATGGTCTCCGTTACACTCATCGTCCTACAGTTGGGCCAGCAGGTTCCATCATTTCCGTTACTCCTGGGTTCGTGTATACTGGCTCATATCTTTGCCTGGGTGCGTGTCAGTGCCTCCCTCTTTGTAAGCCAGTGACTTCTGATTGGGAGCTACGCACGGCGACTCTGTGCTGTGAACACTGGATGCTGTGCGCAGTGTGTTTTAAAGACGCTGGACTCCGGTATTTGTGAGTCATCGTGGTTAATTCAGCGCCACCTGAAGTGTTTCCGGGCAGGTCTGGGGCAACCTGAGCTCCAGGCTCATGTAACTCAGCCTGTAGGATGCGATTCTCCTGGAGTCTCCACGGAACGTTCTAGGTGTCCCAAAGGTCCTTTACTCCGGCCCATTGGCCCTCCACTCACGTGTGAGCTCTGGAGATGGAGCATCTGATGGCTCCTTTTTGCTCTTTGCCCACCTGTGACACCTCACTCACGAGAAACGTGGAGCACAGCCACAGGTTCAACGGGCCGCTGTCGGCATCTTGGGAGCTCCTGTTGGAACGGTTCTCTTCTCTCTGCTGCTTTGCCTCCCAAGTCCATTCACCTCAGCCTCCCCCAGCCACCATCTCTGCCTCCTCACGGCCACAGCTTGCCTCTCTCAGCTGCTTTCGGGCGACAAGACCCAGAAATGCCTCCGGGGTTCACTCCTCCGTTTTCTCATCCGGAGCCACAGCCATGCTTCGTCTCCTGGCCAGTATGCGGAGGAGTGAGTCCATACATTCTGTCTTTTATTTTTTTGGTGGAAGTCTGAACCCAGTCCAAGTACTTCTTCATTCTTGAAAATGGGAGCTCTCAGAGCCTTTGTTTTCAGACTTTAACAATTTTTTAGACAAATAGAGGTTCAAGCTAACTTAAATCGGAGTCATTTCTGGCACTTCCAGCGGCGCATCAACCCTGGAGGAGGGTGGGAGCTGCTCTCCGGCGGAGACACCCCCAGGCGCTCTCAGGAAGGCCGAGGGCCCACCGTCCAGCGGAGCCAGCTCTCAGCGGACAGAGCCCAGGCGTCTGAGAATCCACTGGACACCTCGCTACAGACGATGGCACCGCAACCAGAGGAGGTCCAGGGAGGAGCCCCAACTCCCTGAACCAATGAACCCTCGCCCGCCTTCAGAACAGCCCGCAGGGGGCGCTGAAGGGGAGCCTGGGCCGGTCCATGGTCCCCAGAGCCGCGTGGACAAGGCCGCCCGGATCCCAGGCGCCTCGATGGGCACGCACGCCCCCCCCCCTCCCCCCCGTGTGTCTGACTGCCCACTCCCATTTGTTCCTCACCTCCGCCTCCAAACACAGGCGGAGCGGAGCTGCCGGGAAACTGTTTCTCATCAGCCACAGAGACGTTCCCGGCATCTGTGAGCCCAGCTAGTAAGCACAATTTATAAAACTCGAACGGCTCACCCCGCAACCGTTTTAATGACCCGAAAATAAAGTGCTTAGAGCAACATCTGTCCCGGCAGCTGGGCGCTCCGCGTGAGTGGGCAGGGCCGTGCGGGACGCCCCCTTCCCCCCCTTCCCCGACAGGGGCAATCACAGCGCATCATTTTCATCGCCATCAGTGTAGGTGCAGTTCCTCGGGAGCCATCTGCGGCGCGCGCGGAGATTGTGCCTGAGAATTTAAATGTGTGTATTTTGGGGCGCTGGCTGGAGCCTCTGCTGATGGCCACATATGCTCCCCTCCTGGTGCAGGAAGCCGTGTCCTGGTGCAGGGAGGAGTGGGAGGGCTTCCTGATGTTACCCTACCCACCGGCCTCTGCGGAGGGAGTGACACCGTCACAGAGGGGTGGCTGCAGGGTTAATGGCTTAGGTAGTGAAAGCTGGGGTTGAAGGTCTCGGCTGCACACAGCTCCGGGGGACATGCTGTGGAGCCTGTATCTCCGGCTCATGATTTTAATGCATATGGTTGTGTGTGGGCAACTGAAACGAAAGAAAAGTGTAACTTTTGATAACAAACTCTCTTTTGTTCATTTTTATTCAGATTTTGTTTGTGGCTTCACAGCTATTAGTTGAATAACCGTGTACATAAATTAAATATCTATAACAGCCAACGTTTACTTGAGCTCTGAGAATAATTTTAGGATCGAATCAAAAGACAATTGCTCATAAAATACCAGATAATGAAAATTGACTGGCTTTGGTGCGGAGATGACGGTTTTGCCTAAAAACACCATCAGCTCTATTTGGGGGATGGAATGCATTCTGCAATGCGTCTTGACAACATATTTTGAGTAGAGAGAATCCTTCTCTTGCTTGAGAATTTTTAAAAACTTTTTAAAAATTTATTTTAGAGAGAGAGAGAGAGGAAGGGAGAAACATCAATTTGTTGTCCCACCTACCCATGCATTCACTGGTTGTTTCTTGTATGTGCCCCGACGGGGGTTTGAATCCCAGACCTCGGCGTACCAGGCCCATGCCCCCCGCCACGGTGGGGGTCCCTCGCACTTAGCGAGCAGGGCACCACTTGGGGAGCCTCGATACGCGAGGGCCCCCATGGTTTGGAAAATACAGCGGCCTCTTCCTCTAGTGACAGGCCTGCCTGGGCTTTTCTCTTGAAAGATTTTGAGAATCCACAGAACTAACTAAAGAACCAATTGGCTAAATAAGTAAACCATCCAAATGGTCAGGACGCAGATCCTATGAGATGATGCATCACAGATCACAGCACTCCTCTTTTCTTACACGACTGCGCAGCCGTGCGGGGTGCGCTGGGTTCCTGCACATCCCTACACTCACGTGCCGAGCGCCCGGGATGCGGGAGGGCGGGGTCCCGACGGGAATGGAGCTCATCCGGCCCAGGAGGGCGCCCAGCTGGCAGGAAGGAGGCCTTTGTGCCTGGACCCCTTTCCTCTGTTCTCAAGGTGCACGGACAGGGCTCAATTTGGCACCCACACTGAGGACTTTAACCAGCAGTCAACCCCCTTGGTACCAGCCATTTCCGTGTGAACCCCTGGGGGTCGGCAGTCTTGAATTTCAATAGGATGAGTGGTGAGGTGCCCGTAAGAGCATGCAGGTGGCTCTGATCGTCAATTACCGCCCAGGAAGGGCGTTATGTGGCCTCCCCGGAGCGGATGGACGCTCTCAGAATGTGAGACGAGAACAGCTAATGCATCGCCTCAGCGTTAGCTCCTGTCTCTGACGTTCGCAAATTGTTTGCTCACAAAGATGTGGAAAGAGAACAAGCCGTCAGCGGTTTCGGGTTTAAGTTCCTCACAAGCATTGCAGAGGCGATGGGTCAACTTTCCCAGTGAGATTTCTGCTGCAGGTAAGTCAAGTCCATGTCGGGAAACACACTAGCTGAATTAATGCATGCTAAGTCCAGAAGTGGCAGGAGGTGAGCGTCCTTAAAACATGTGCCATTGTTGGCTTCCTGATGCAGAGCTATTTCTACCCCAGCTATCCACCAGTCAGTGATCCTCAAACTCAACTAGATGAAAGAATCTGGTCCTGAGACCCTATGGGCTGGAAGATGTCCAGACTATTAGAAACAGCTCTTCAATCATACCCTTCCACGCCATCTGTGGGAGTCCCACCACACAGACCCAGTGCAGACGATCATCATCCACAACAGAACTCAGAGCCAGAGAGAGAAGCAGGGTTCAACATGCACGCACGCGCGCACGCACACACACACACACACACACACACACACACGCCCCCAAGGTTTGTATAGATGCAAAAAGATATGTAGGCGCCAGAGAGAGAATTAAACAGGAGAAAGTTAGAGACAAGACTTCCTCCATGGTGAGGTCCCCATTCCTCCAGAAATAGCTTCACACGTTGAGGTTCCACCCACATTTCCTGGTTGTGTTTGGGGTGCAGTCCTTTGGAAGTACACTAGTTCGCCTCGATGGGTGGTGTGCGTGTGTCTGTGCATCTTGGAGTGGGCGACGTCAGATCCTGTCATGGTGTCATGCGCCGTTTCTTCAGTCAGGCACGGAAATCCAGGGTTTTGGTGCTTTTGTAGACAGGCGGGTGCCTGGTTACCATCCAGCCTGGCTTCCTGGGCATCACACAGCACATGGAAGGATGTCCAGTGTGCACGTAGGGACCCGGAACCCAAGGCAGAAAGGGGAGGACCCTGAGGAAGGCCCGCTGGGCAGCGGTGGGAGGAAGAGCTTCCAGGGAGGATGGTGGAGGCTGGGAGACCCGCCCCGTAATGGCCCATCACACTGGGGAGACACGGGGAGCTGGGCTGGACGTGCAGGAGGAGCACATGACAAGCAAAAGCTAATTACCTGCCCAGCTCTCCTCCTTCCCAGGCTCCTGATGACGGCCATGTTGGTGACAGATCCCGGCTGTGGCTGTGGCTGCAGCCCCCAGGCCCCCAGCTCCGAGGGCTCGGTCGGGATCTGATGAAGCCGGTGGGAAGCCGGTGGTTCTCACAGGGCCGCTCCCTCAGCAGCAGCATCCGCACACGGCACCTGGGGTTTCAGACATGCACATTGTGGGGCCCCACCTTACTCAGCCGGAACCAGAAACCCGGGGCCAGGGGCTCAGCCGCCCTCTGCATGGCTCTGACGCTTTCCAGTGCCGAAGAGTCTCGGGTGACAGGTGACAACGGAGCCTTCCTTCCCCATCAGACCTTCTCCATCTCGACCTCTCCTCCCGCGAAGCCGGGGCTGGGCCGCCCAGGCTGCCTTGCGTCTCCTGGTAGGAGCTCCTCAGTGACTGCACTTATTTTTAGGGAACGACTGAGGGTGCATCTCGCCGGCTGTACGTCTGCTCTGCTCATTGCCGACGTCGCACACCACTGGAATTCCGTGGCTCCTGCCAGGCCGCCGGCCGCCCTACAGTGGCTCAGCTGACAGCCCGAACCCAAAGCACAACGGGGCCAAGAAGGGGGCGTCTGAGCTGCGGGCGCCCAGACAGATGTGACCACGGGCTCGTTTCAGAGCATGCGAGGCAGCTCACTGTGCAGCCTCGTCCCTCCAGGCAACCTGGGACTCCTCGCAGTGGGTGGAGTTGGGTGCCTCAGTCGCTCTGTCCGCTGTGGTAGAGACAAAAGGGGAGGTCAAGGTGGCTGAACACAGACCCAGGCCTTTTTGTGGAGTGCAGGACTGGAGTCTAAGGGCCTGTTGCTCTCTGAGGCTCCCCTTCTGAGCCCTGGCTCCTGTGCGACTCGGGGCGGGCCCTCCGGACCACGTACATGCCAGGGGCTGGTGGGATTGAACCACCGCCGATTAGAATCAAAGATGTCGATGTATAGGGGGCCCTGCAGCCCTGCGCCTCCACCCCCTCGCGGCTCAGATGGCCACACGGAGGACCAGAAGGCGAGGAAGCTGGGCCAAGGCCACTTGGATGGAGAGCCGCGAAGACTGCGGTGGGCTGTCACACAGGCTCCTTTCCTTCCTCAGCCTCCGCTTCCAGCACAGGCCGCGCCAAGCTGTCCTGGGTGCAGGGAGGTGACACCGTGCGGAGCGTGTCAGGATGGGGAGGGGGGGCAGTGAGGGCACTCGCCCACCTGAAGCAAGAATGCCAGCCAGTGATGCCATGTGGAAACACACCCAGCGCTGGCAGATCTTACTTTTTATGTGAAAACTCTTGGTTTCCAAGCGCTGCCTCACATGAAAAATGATCGCGGGGGATAAACAAACAAGTTTATCGGTCTGATGGGGGCCGTGGGCCACCGGTTTGAAACTCCGCCGTTTCCAGTGAAGTCGGGCCCCACACCGACTTTGCTCATTTTTTTCTCCGTTCGCCTCGTTTGAAGTCATCTCTTTTCCAGCCCTCCTGCCTGGAGCAACATCTGCTCTTACCTCTCTGACCTACTTTTCTTCCTGCCATTCTTCTCGCCTGTTATCTATAACGTCTCTCCCATGCCCAGTCCTTCAAGATCCAAGTCGAGTCACACAGCCACCGTGCAGCCACCCTTGTCAGCCTGGGCCAGCCCGGGACACCCCGGGATGCCGGGATCTGTGCGAGCGAGGCATTTGGTGAACAAGAGCACCGGGTGCTCAGCGAGGGACCTATGCAGAGAGGGGCCCATCCGACCCCGGGCGCGGCCTCAGGAGAGCTGCGGGAAGCACTGCCTTCCAGGCCTCGCTCCAACAACTCTGACTGGTCTCGGGAGGGACCTTGGCCTTCCTGTAGCTGCCCAGGGGGTGTAACTTGCCGGCTGGAGAGATACTGAGATGGGGAAGGGTGTTGTACTTACAGGCACGTTCTGATGAACCAGACTGTAATCAATAAAAAAGCAGGGAGGGGGTTATATGTACATTTCCCCCACCAAGAAGGCCAGTGTTACATACATGGGTGCTTGGCCCACAGAGACCGATGCGCATGCGTGTCTGCCTCAGCTGCTCAGACTCCCTTCCCAGGTGAGGGCTCTCGGCTCCCGCTGGTCGTGAGGCAGGGCCCAGGCTTGAAATGCTCCAGAAAAAGGGCCTGGGGTCGTTTTGGCCAAAACTCTGCTCATCTTCTCTGTTTCCAGATATTTTCTGATGACCATGGTCAGCGCAGCCTTGGATGACAGCCTTGGGGCAAGACAGGCTCCGCGTGACATCTCGTCTTTAGCACGTCACCTCCTTTTTACGAGCGTTGAGCCCGGAATCCACTCTAATGATGTGACCGTGGGGGACTGTAACCCGCCCGCCAGCCTTTTGACACCGTTTCTGTGAATGCTGACTCGACGCAGGTAGCTTGTAGATGAACAGCCTGCTTGTAAAGAATCCCAGAAACTGACTTCAGAAGATGCAGACTCCGACCGCCAGTCATCCCAGCTCAGACGTTCAACTGGGTAAGGGTGAGTGTTGGGCCAGTGGGATGCACATAACACCAGGATGACATAACACCAAGGTGAGGAAGACCAGGGATGAGGCAAACGAGACCCTCTCTTGACCAGCTTCGAGGTCTGTATAGAATGGACTGGCTGGCCCACACCTAGAGAACTTGTCAGTCCCTCCCCTGGATTTCTTTGCTCTGCCTTCCCTCTCCCACCTTATAAAAACCTCTGCCTGCACTGAGATGTGGAGATGGGCTTTGGATAAGAACCACCCTCCCGCCCCCCACCCCGCCCCCGTCTTCTCAGGCGACCGGCACGTGAATAAACCTCTTTCCTTTTTATCAGCTCCTGTCTCACAAGTTGGGCTTTCATGGCAACAGGCAACCAAACCTGGTTTCAGTTACAGGCAGGATTAGGGCAGGGGTTTGGGGGTCACGGATTCTACATTAAACACTTAAAGCTTGAGACATCTGCAAGACACCCAAGCTGCTCTAGCAAGAAGGCAGTGGCTTTAGGAGTATAATCATGGAAAATATTAACTGGAGTCACCACTCTAGATGGTGCTTAAAATCC
Source organism: Myotis pilosus (assembly GCA_036010255.1). Lineage (NCBI taxonomy): Eukaryota > Metazoa > Chordata > Mammalia > Chiroptera > Vespertilionidae > Myotis > Myotis pilosus. The sequence continues at coordinate 1,312,754 of JASKON010000016.1, forward strand.
AAGGAATGTGAGAGATCACATCTATGACAGAAGCTATTAGACGAGGAGGAACGTAGTTTGGAAAGAATGCTGAGGGTTGAGCATTTAGTATTTAGGAAGAATGGAGGGAGTCATGAAATGTCTCATCTCCCTATCGCCGTGTCTATCTCCTATCTGTATGTTTAGATCTGCATCGCCTTCCTCATTACTCTTACTGTCCGCATGCGTTTGGTGTTTCTCTCCTCCTGCCCTCGATGGGGCGCACCTCTACTCGGCTCAGGATCTGCAGTGCTGGGTCCGTAGACGAGTGGTGAGTAACGAGGGGATGAAAAGTGAGCTGATGATAAAAGTTAGCAAGAGGCCGCTGTACAGCATCCTAACAAGGGTGGCCCAGCAGTGCTATGGACTGAACACTGCCCCCCAAAAGCTCCAGGCCGAAGCCCAGTCCACAGTGTGCGGACTCTCAGAAGCAGGGCCTTCAGGAAGTCATTGCGTCTGGAGGGTGGAGCCTCAGGCATGGATTCACCCCCTTTTAAGGAGGAGGCAAGGGATCCAGAAAGCGAGCCCTCACCCAACACCGGGCTGGCCTCCGAGGACTTCCAGCCTCCAGAACTGGAGGAAGTCAGCGCCCGCTGCCGGAGCCACCCCGTGGGTGGTATTGTTGCGACAGGAGCCAGAACGTGTTTGTTTATAATGTTTGTATAAACTTAACCCAAACGTTTCTATCCGAGGAATATAACTATCGTTAAATTAAAGAGTAACTACCATCGCGCTGTACTGCTTTAGAGATCAAATAACAAAAACACTCACTTTTGAATGGAGCCTTGCTAGATCCGAGTCTAGGAGTAGAAGAGGGTCTCTAACCTGATGGAGTGTAACTTCTCAAAATGCAAATCAAAGCTCACAGGTACAGCAGGATTTTAAAGTAATTCTCGTCTAAATCAGAGACAGAGCCTGACATGGCCGCTACTATTCAGTAACGTTCCCAGTGCAATAAAACAGGAACTACCACCAGCGGCAGCCAATCCGAGAGGCACTGAGGACTGAGTCCAGGGTGTAGACAGGGTTCCCGATCCCAGAAGCATCCGACGTGAGGTGTCCTCACCATGACCCACTGCTCCCTTTCGGGGAGCTCCAGGGGACGGCCCCCCTCATCCGAGGCAGCAGCGTCTCCCACACCCCTGGTCAGACAAGTAGAGAAGTAGGAGGGGGGAGGTGCCATGAGGAAACGGCAGCCGGCCAGCCCCTCCTCCGCAGCCCGGGGGCCAGTAGCTTAATGAGCTATTGTACTTTTCTCTTTCTCTGAAAGTCTCTGCGGCACCCTCCCAGGAGCCGAATGAGGAGGCGAAGAAATAAACAGCTGATGGCGGAGGGAGCGCGGCCAGAGAGCCTTCCGCTCAGGACGCCGCCCTCTGCTCCCTGCTCCCGTGTGCCGTGTGCACCTGTGTCCCTGCCCCGCCCACCCCACCCAGCCCGGATCGCCACCCCCCGCCCCTCCTAGGCCAGCCCTGGAAACTTTGGGAGAGTTTCTAGTCCATCCTCATCATGCTCTTTTTTTAAAAAATTGATTTTCAAAGAGAGAGGAAGGAAGAGGGAGAGAGAGAGGAACATCGATGATGAGAGAGAATCATGGATCGGCTGCCTCCTGCACGCCCCACATGGGATCGAGCCGCACCTCCTGGTTCATAGGTCCACGCTCAACCACGGAGCACCGCGGACGGGGCCCCTCCCCCTTCTCAGCCCACGTGCTCCTCACGCTGGTGCCTCCGAGTCCTCCTTGAGCTCCTCTTGCTGAGTGGACACTCCCTCCACGTGCGGCCACGTCACAGCCCTGGGTCCACCCTCCACATCGCGCTGTGGCTTTTGGCTCAGGCACCCTTTCAGGTGTCTCCCCACGCCCTGAGGGACCCGAGTCTTCCTCATGTCCCCCTGACCCGGGGCGAGGTCTGGCCCCCACTGTCTGTAGAACTGGTGGGCGGAGCCAGGCGCCCCGAGTCCCCCCCAGAAGGCTCTGCCCGCCCAGCCTGTGCCGCTCCCGGTGCTCGGAGCCCAGCTCTGGACCAGGCTGACGGGCAGCCTGGTTTCCCTAGCAACCTGCTCCCTGGCAGGAGCGCTGCTCCCTGGCAGTTCTGGGCCTGCGACTTGGGCCATATGTCGCTGTCTGTGCCTCCGTGATCCCAGCCGCATTAATGTTATAATTGGAGCCGGGGCGGTGCAGGCGCTCCGGGCGGCTCTGCAGGAACGGGCGCTCCTGCCCGCGTGGCTGGTGCAGGGACATTACCCCATTTTCTACTCGGGGACAGATCCGGGGGGGACGGACGGGAGAGCAACACGGCGGGACAGACAGACAAAAGGAGCAGGTGCCCTGGGAGTGGCTCGGCCCCGGGGTCCCGGCCGCTCAGCTCCGGGGTCCTGACTCCAGGTGACGACCAGGCGTGGCCAGCGGCACACACGGAGTCGGCCGCTCGCGTGTCTGCGTGGGCTCTTACTTCGCCGGTTGTGCTCTTGGACAACGCTAATCAGAGGATCTGAGAGACCTTCGTCCGCTGGGCTTAGTTACGTTTCGGTGACAAGCAGCCCGAGCTCCTGTGTCATCGCGCACTGATGGCTTCCACGCTGACGGGAGCTTCGCTGGGCCGCCTGCTGGGCCCCGTCCCCCCTTCCCACCCGCCTCTCAGGGGAAGGACCAGCTTGTCCTGCTCATGGACCCCAGCAGGGCCCGCACCTGTCCCACCTGCCCCGCCAGGCAGAGGGGGGCGGGCATCCTTCCCCGGGTGATGGGCAGGAGCGAATACCCTTCTACAGGACGCACCCCAAGTAACAGGGGCAGGAACAACCCTGCACCCCAGGCGCCTGTGCCAGGTACTCTGAGCTGTGCCCACTCCATCTCTCCCCCTCCTGCTCCCGGTCACCTCCTGCCTCCGCACCGTTCCTGGGCTGCACGCTCACTGGCGCACGCAGCTCCCCTCCTCTGCTCTTTGCAAACCCTGGCCTTCCCTCTGCCCAGCGCAGACACCGCCTGACCCACCCCATCCTTCCCTCTGCCCAGAGCAGACACCGCCTGAAGCGTCCTGTGTTCCCCCTCTGCCCAGCGTAGACACCGCCTGACGCGTCTGTGTATCTGAGCGGAGGGAGACCACACCCGAAGGCTCCGCAGGGATCTGGGAAACGCTCATAAAACTATAAAAGCGCTCAAAGGCACACGCTCTTCCTTCTAACCACGCCCCGGGGATGAAGGGCTAAGTGACTGCCCGGGCTCCTTAGCGCGGCCAGCACATACCTGTCTCCATTCTGCCCACAGGGCGGCCGTGGACTGCGGTCAGGTGATAAACTCATCATCTGCAAACACCCCATTTCATTTCGCCTCTGGGACGGCCAGGGGCTTGCTGTGTGCATCTCAGAGCTCCTTGTGAGCTGACATGTTTCATTGTGCGTTTTATCATGAGAAGCAACACAGAGGACACACTAACATACATGACAACCCCAGTCTGACGAAGGCATCAAGCGGGGTCTTTTTCTCCGAAGATCCGCGTCTTCATTAATTCAGCGCGCGCGCCGGCCATCTGAGCAGGTAGCTCTGGCAGATGGCCGCGAGCGGAGCGCGTATCGATAGCGCACAAGCTGGGCCGCGCACGCCGAGCTATTTTGGGGCAGTTCAGCAGATTTCGTCGTTCTATAATAAGTGAATTTTCTCCACAGAATTTTAAATTTAACTGATTTTTCCTCAACAAAATGAAGTTCCTCCAAAAAGGAGTGTCAGTTAACTCTTTACCGTTAACTTACTTTTGTGATCAGATCAAGTTTCAGTTTGGAATTCTAGCTAAGACTCTGTAAGCAGAGATGATAATTAACTTAAAATTTTTAAAAATGTACCTAATCGGTGCAGGAAAAGATTGACAAGTGGCTGTTTCCCCCCCCAGATAAACGCCCGGGGGGAAGGGATCACTGTACAAGGGGAGTTCCCATGGTCACAGCCGAGGAGCCATGCCCTGTGCACACAGCGCTGACTCTGTGCGCTGAAGGATGAATGACGGGTGCAGGCCGCGGGCTGTTGGGGAACCCCAGTGGGGCATCAACCAGGCGCTGCGGCCTGCGACCTCTCAGCTGCCTGCTGGCTCCTCACGCCTCTAACCTCCGCGGGGCGGGGGGTGGGGGGGGGCAGCACAGCCAGCGCTGAGGGTGCCAGGGGACCCCGCGTCAGGCTCCGGGCCGAGACCTGCGAGGCTGGGCTGCCGCCAGTCAACGACCTGACGTGGCTTCGTGACCACGTGGCCATTTTTCCTTCTGACCGGGCAGCACAGGCGATTCACACGGACTGCGGGTGCCCCACACGCAGACCTGACGCCAGGAGCCGTGGGCTCCACAGCCAAGCGGCACCTACCTCTGCACCCCCCCCCCCGCCCCCCAAACACACGGGGAGCTGAGCTCTCCTGCTGAGTCTGTGCCTCTGAAGCTTTTAAGGCCCCATTTCTTTTAAAGATTCTATTTTTAACTCCTTTATGGCCAAACAGACCAAGACTCTTTTGTCCCATCTCTTTCCTAATCTTTTGTCAAAACAGACAAAGAGTGGACACAGCAGGGCCAGGAGCGGCTTTCTGCCGCAGGAAAGGCGTCCCTGGTGGGGACAGTGTTCAGCGCCTTGCAAAGTAAGTAAAAGAGCCACCAAATCAGTGATCACACTGAGAATGAGACGTCGGTGCCTCCCGCAGGGGGACCCCCCTCCCCCATTGCACAGCCGGGCTGTCCCAGGAGGCCTCGCGGCTCACGCACCTGCGGGTCTAGCCAACCTGGCACATGCAGGAGCTGGTGCGCCCCCTCGGTTACAGGAGAGCAAGAGCCCGCTGGGCCCGTCCAATGGCTGTGGTCCGAGCGGCTGAGGAATGTTCTAGCTCAGTGCAGCGGTGGCCACTGCAGGGGGCACGCGCTTGGAGAGGGGGGCGGGGTCACTGAGGTCAGGGCTCAGCAGGGACACGTGTGCAGAGCCAGGAGCATCGGGGGTTGACATCCTTCTGGAGGTGAGCTGTGACCCCCCCTCGCCATGCGCCCCCTAAGTAATGCAAGACCCTCCTTGGAAATGCAGGGCGCTGGTCGGAAACCGGTGACCAGAAACGACTGTCACCCGAAAGGACGCGAAGAAAACGGAAAACACGGTGGGTCCCAAGAGGGGGGGCATTTCCGACGAGCGACACCTGTGCGGTCTCCTTCGTTCTCAAAGAACAAGGCAACAGAGACGCGAGTGAGATGCTGTCATCCACCCTAACCGCACCCCGGGGACCTCTGGCCTTTGGGGAACAACCCATCTCAGAGTCTCGGAGGAGCCTGTTGCCTGCCTCCCGGGACCGAGCGCGGCTGACGGCTCTTTCTGGCCGCGGCTCCCGGGAAGTGAAGCCGGGCATCGCCAGCCTCGCAGGGTGAGGTGGAGGCAGGCCCGCTGCGAGCCGAGTGGGCCTTTTAAGTTCTTATCTTGCTGAGCACAGTCTTTGTGGTGTGCTTTGCCTCCATTTGGAACCTCCTTTTAAATTGTTTTTCTTTTAAAAATATGTTTTTATTAACTTCAGAGAGGCAGAGAGAGAAACATCAATGATGAGAGAGAATCCTGGATCGGCTGCCTCCTGCACACCCCACACTGGGGATGGAGCCCGCACCCCGGGCCTGTGCCCTGACCGGGAATGGAACCGTGACCCCACGTGTCTTTCAGTGAGCGCACGCTTTGGCATAGATGCCCTAGATACAGGTGAGGTCTGATCATCACACAATTGGAAGAAGCTGAAGCCTGTGTCACTGGCAAACATGTTTTGGGGGAAGTTTTGGGGCCAGATGCTGGCCCTGCCCCCGTTGGAGTGGCCGGCTTGTGTCTCCCAAAAATAGAGGGATGAGGGGTCCTGGGGAGACACAGGGGCTGGCAATGCAGTTCCCGCTCACCTCTCCCAGTGCCTGAGGCCGCCTTCCCAGCCAGGCCTACGGCCTCCAGGTGGAAGGGCCCGGCTTCCCCCGCTTGATTTAATAGACAGTTAAGCGTCAGCCCTAAATATAGAGGATGTAACTGGGTAATGATATGTTTATGTGCAGTGAGGGGGAAAGAGAAAGTGAGGAATAACAGTTAACAGTGTCACCTCCTGTTGGGCCCAAACTGTGAGAGGCAGGAATTTTGATACGGGATGAATAAAATTAAATCGCTGGTCCTTTTCAGCAAATTTGTTACCCCATCCTTTGCTGCTCCACTGGGGAACCCGCGAGGCCACTGGCCAGGGCTTCTGAGGGGAGAGTGGAAGCTGGGTCCCTATGGAAGACATGACCCTGGACCCCCTCCACCTTCCACCCCGGGAAGCCACCTGCCAGGCAGCCACAGCCAGGCAGCCACAGCCAGGCCACCACGGTCATGCGTGGAGACCCACAGGAGCTCAGGGTGGCGCACGCGAGTCTGGGCTCGTGGCCTCGGTCCGTCAGCTACCTGTTGATGACCAGCGGTCGCTGTCGACCCCGCAGCAGGAACCCCCGGAGCCGTCTCACCAGGACCGTGATGCGCTGCCAAGTCCCTGCTCAGAACTGGGCCCTCAGAGGGCTCCGCCAGAAGGACCGGGCGTCTGTCCGCGAGGACAGGGAGGAAAACGCTGTCGCCCTTAAAACGCCACGGTGACAGCTTTGCCTCCAACCAAACCCGTCTCCTTAGCTGGAGGCCAGGCTCTTCCCAGACGCTCCCTTCCCACCAGCGCTGTCGTCTGTCTGTCCCCACACGTGTGTTTCTGACTCATCAGGCGTGTCTGCTCTGACTCGGGCGGCTCCTCTCGCTGCTCACTGTTCTCCGCGTTGGAGGGCCCAGCACGCCACCTCGGAGCGCTTCTCCTCGAACAGCCTTCCCGTCCCGCGGTCTCCCCCATGCCGCGCTCAGTACCACCCTGGGCAGCGCCTCCCAGTGCCATCAGCAAACCAGAGCCCCTCCCTCCCGAGCTCCAATCGCCTCCGCCCATTCCCTCCTGAGCACTCCTCTTGGGTGTGTTGTTGCTGTTGTTAGTCCTCCCTGGAGGATATTTTCCATTGATCTTTCAGAGAGAGTGGAAGGGAGCGGGAGAGACAGAGAGAGACATCGATGTGAGAGAAACACATCGATTGGGTGCCTCCTGCACGCGCCAGACCAAGACCTGGGCCAGGGAGGAGCCTGCGACCGAGGTACGCGCCCTTGACCGGAATCGACTCAGGACCCTTCAGTCCACAGGCCAACGCTCTATCCACGGAGCCAAACCGGCCAGGACTCCTCTGGGTATTAATGAGCCCCTCAAACTTCCCACGGACAAAAGCGAGCTCCCCCTGCTCCTGCCACACTGTCCTCTGCCCTGTGCCCCGTCTCAGGAACTAGCCACACCGCGTTCCAGGGGGAAGGCCTGCACCGTGGCCGCCGTCATCGAGTCCTTTCTCCGTCAAACGCATTCCCACGATTGAATGCACCGCCGTGGCCATGACCGTGACCATCCCCGCCTCCAGGGACGCCCTGCTTACAAGAACCGCTCCCGCCCTCGCCCGGAGACTCCCCGGGTTCTAGAACCTCCGCTGCAGAGTGATCACAAAACTGGCCACGGCTGGCGGCCTCCCCGTGGCCGCGACTTTGCAATGTGTCTCTGCAATGGCTGCACCCGAGAGGCAAGTCCACCCCCACACATGCCGGCCCTGCCTTCCGCTTGCACAGAACGCGGGCGAAACACCAACTCTGAGCCTGAGCCTCAGCTCGTCCTTTCGTTTGAAATCTTGCAGAGACTATGTAAGCCCAGGCCTGCCAGCCGGAGAAGGACCCGCCTGTCCCAGCCAAGGCCATCGGGGGCCCGCCCATAGCTAGTGCAGCAGCAAGCAGGGGGGTGCCCGCCTGCCCCACAGCTCCCAGCAGGCCCCTGTGTAGCCCAATCAACCGAGAGAAGCACGCTGCTGACTTGTAAAGTAGAACAAGTGCTTATTGTTTTAAGCTACTGAGTTTGGGGTCATTTGTTACGCAGCAAAAGCTAACTGATGCATTCCCTTAACTTAGTGGTTGGCAAACTGCAGTTTGCGAGCCACATGCGGCTCTTTGGCCCCTTGAGTGTGGCCATGAAGTTTCAATCGCACTGTATGTGCACGCCCGCACGTGGTATTTTGTGGAAGAGCCACACTCAAGGGGCCACAGTTTGCCGACCACTGCCTTAACTTATCTTCCTGCATCTGCCTTTGTGTCCTATACTCTGTTTTCTACCCAACACCCAGGATTCTTTTAGGAAACGATAATTTAACTTACAACCCCCTCCTCTTCTCTTAATGCCCTGCAGCACCCCCAGCCCCCTTCTCACTTAAACTAAAAGCCAGCGTTCTTAAAATGGCCCACAGGGCAGCCTGACCTGACCCTGCCAGCCCTGTCTCTTCTCGTCATCATCCGTGTTCCAGACACGTCGGCCTTCTCACTGCCCCCTGGACACCACAGGCACCTCCCTCCCCAGGGCCTCAGCTCACTCTCCCTGTCGCGCCCCTCCACCCCCCTCCACCGGGTGATGGCTCAGCCTGACTCCTTTCCCTGACCTGCAGCGGCAGGTACCCCTCCTACAGCAGCCTCTGTCTCCTGCCTGCTTCTCTTTTCTCTTCAGCACTTTAGTCGCCCACCCAGCATGCCCTTGTCTTATTGTCGCTCTCGGCGCCTGCCTGTCCGCTCTGCCAGGGCAGTTCACTCATCGTCGTATCCTAACACAGTGCCTGGCGCATGGCAGCCACTCTGCAAGTAGTTTTATTTATTTCTACGTTTTTAAAAATATATTTGTAATGATTTCAGAGAGAGACGGGGAGAGAAAGAACAGCAATATGAGCAAGAATCATGACTGGCCGCCTCCCGCACGCCCTACACTGGGGATCGAGCCCACAACCCGGGCCTGTGCCCTGACCGGGAATCGAACCAGGACCTCCTGGCTCCTAGGTCAACGCTCAATTGCTGAGCCGCGCCGGCTGGCAGCATGCCCTGGTCTCACTGTCGCCCTCAGCGCCTGTCTGTCGCTCCGGCAGGGCAGCGAGTTCTGCCTGTTCCAGTCACCGTCGCATCCTAACACAGCGCCTGGCGCGTGGCAGCAGCTTTGCAGGTAGCTGCTAGATGCACGAGTGGATGCCGATGCAGAAGGTGGTCACCGGGACGCCACGCGCTCCCTCCTCGCCCAGCCCTGGCGTCTGCCTCTCCCAGGTGTCGCCGCCCTCCCGCCCTCCCTTTAGTCTCTCACTCACTGCACTGGCTCTTACTCCCTAGTCTGGAGGACCAGGCACTTGGCACTTAATTTTCCTCTAACACAGAACCAATGTGCTGCACCTGTGTGCAGCTCCGGGTCCAAATTCTACCTCCCTACCCCCCCCGCCCCCCGAACACCCTGCACCCCTCTCCTTCACATTTTTAAATGCTGGGCCTTGCTTAATCCAGCGTCTCACCGAGGCGTCCCCTTCCTCCTCTGGCTGCTCCCCTGTGCTGGGCTGTCTCCCCGTTCGAAGCCCCCGCCCCCCGGTGTTTCTGTGTCCCCCCAGGTGTCTCCCAGTGCGAAGAGGGGCCAGAGAACAAAGTTCGCGTACCTGGGAGCTCATTCCCGAAGGTCACTCAATAGTTCATGCAAAATCCGATGGAAAACAGGAGACACGTTCCCGAGACACTTCAATACCCAGCAGCCGACGCAGAGGAGCTCAGAGAGCTCAACAGACTGGACGACGGGCCAGGGCTCAGAGGAGACCGCCAGGGACAGACGGGAAAGGCAGCACTGAAGTCCACGCAGCCACAGCCGGGGCCCAGCGCGGGCCGGGGGGTGAGGGGGCGCCTTCGGGACCTCAGGATCAGAAGTACCTCCTGCGAAAGGATCACAGGGAGCTGGGTGAGCAGCATTAGGAGGCGGCACCATCTACACAGAGGAGATGATTCGTGCCAATCCTGCCACATCTGGAGCATCTGCTTAGTGACCGGTAAGATGCTGAAACCCTGGGGCTCAGGGGAGGCGGGGGAGCCTGAGGGGCTCGGGAACTGGGCGCTAGGGGCAGGTTGAACAATGTAGGGAGGTATCCTATGGGGAAGAGAAGCCAAGGCCCTTTCAAATCCGGGAAGCGGAGAATGACTCCCTCTGGGCAGGCCCCGGGGGTGACCGAGAGCCCCGCGAGGGGTAGGGGTCCTTGGTTGTCTGATGTCCTGTGGAGGCATCAGCAGCCGTGGGCGTGACGGGCAGCTGGTGAGAACAGGAACTCACAGCCAGCGCCTGAGGGGCTGCCCTCCGGGAGCTGCAGGGGATTGTGGGGTGTAGAGGCGGCCAGGTGCTATGAGTCCTCCGCCGCCCCCCCCACCTCTGAGGCCTTGTGATTCCAGGCATTTCACTGGGACTGTCTGGAACCAGCAAATTGATGATCAGGCTTCGTCGTGTCTACGTTCGGGGGGCCGAGGTGGGCCGTGGGCCTCACGCCGGTTGGGCTCACTAAAGGAGGTTCTGGTTCTTACTGGTCAGCACGGCTCTCCCTTTTCTCAGAGGCACAAGGGGTGGGGCCTCCCTTGCCATCATGGGGTTGCTAGGAAGCCAGCTAAGATCATGCGTGAGCATGCGCCTCTGTGTTTGCGGCGGCAGCCAGCAGCTCCGACCAGTGTGCACCCCGGGGTCAGTGCTGGGGTAAAAGCATGTCACCCCCCAGACCCCCTCCGACCCCCCCGTGCGGTGACGGCGGCGAGAACATGGGCTCACGAAGCCTCTCGTGGGCGAGGAGCAGAGACGGGTCCCAGTGCCTGGACGCCTCTTGCCCGGGCCGGCTGGACAGTGTGGCCCCAAGCCCCAGCTTCGGCCCAGAGCCCCCGAACCAGCAGTGCTCCCAATATTGCAGAGCCGATGTTGCTGAACTAAGTGAAAGGAAGTATTACAGCAGCCCTTTCTTCCTGCCCCCCATCAAATGTCACTTGCTCTGCAGTGGCTCATGACTCACACATCTCCCGGGCTCAACGCGGCGGTGACACCTATCCCGGGTGGGGGCGGGGGCCGGGCACGCTGCACCATCTCCCTCCAGATGAGGAGCAAACAAAGAGAGAATTATGAGCGGTCGCTCTTATTGTCGCGCTCGCAGCAGACACGTGCGCCCCTCTCCCTCTCCCTCCGTCTCTTCCTCTTTTTCCTCCTGCACAGAAAGTGATCTGTGTGGGGCCGGCACCAGGTGCACGGGGTGACCTCACACACACCGACTCGGGGCTGACATCCATCACGCTCGGAGATGCTGGAGCTCATCATTTCCTGATCTTTCTGAGGGGATCACAGCACCTGCCCTCGCAGCTGGGGTTCATTGAGGAGAAAGGCGAGCGTCTTGCTGCCTCAGCCTTGTCATTACTGTGGCAGAAAGGCCTTCATTTAGGAGGCTCGTGGCTAAGAATTAATATCCTCCCGGGCTCTCGCGGGCGAGATTGCGAAAGGCCTGAAAGACCCCAAATACCCGTGAATGACTGAGGAGCCAGGGAAAAGGGAAAGAAAATTCACACTGACTTTTGTGTGCCCCCAACGTGGGGAGTCACCACGCAGCCCCCTTTATTATCCATTTTAAAAAATATATTTTTATTGATTTCAGAGAGGAAGGGAGAGGGAGAGAATCATGGATCGGCTGCCTCCTGCACGCTCCACACGGGATGGAGCCCACAACCCGGGCGTGTGCCCTGACCGGGAATGGGACCGTGACCTCCGGGTTCCTAGGTTGACACTCAACCACTGAGCCCCGCGGCCAGGCCACAGCCCCTGGTAGAAACCACATTCTGTGAATCGTGGTGCTCCCCTGCCCCCTCAGGCAGAGCCTGCGTCCTGGCTACATGTTCTGTGGCTCCAGGACTGTACTTCGGTTGGAAGTAAAAATACTGACTTCCCGGCGCTTTGCTGCGGTGGCTGTGCGCGCCCTGAGTGGAGACAGTCTGAGCGGCCTACCGGCATCCCCGATTTCTCCGCCGCCCTGACAGCAAGGCCTCAGACCTGGGTGATGAGAAGCAGCATCCCAACGTAACCACTGGGAGTTCTAGCTTTTCCAGTCTCCTTCCCTCTTCGGCCACGTGAAGTTTGGAGAGCGACTTCCCCTGTCTTGGTCTCAATTTTCTTTCCCCCAAAATGAACGAAGGGGTTGAAGACAAGCTCTGGAACCCTCCAGTGAGCCAGGAGGCCAGGGTCCCGGGCAGGTGTCTGAGAGCAGCTCTGTGTCGCCCTAAAAGCGTGGCCAGACCCGTCCAGCAGAGGCTCTTGGTCCCGGCCACAGTGACGCTGAGAGCAAGGCGCTCAGTGCTTTCAGACCCAGGCCTTGTTTGGCAGGGATCATTCGCTGAGCTCTGCGATGGGTGTGGTGCACTGACCCGCCCTCCCACCTCCCTATTGCTCTTCTTCGTGGGCGTCACCATCCCCTTGGCCACGTGAAGAAACTGGGCTCTGCCAGTTCCGGTAACGCCTGGAGCTGGGAGGACAGACCTCTGCCCTGGCCTCTGGTTCCGCGGGTCCGAGCTCCTTGGCTGGTTCCCAGGAGAGTGTCCATTGGCCTCGCCAGGCCCGTGCCGCTCTCCCTGGGTACCTGGGACGCAGCTCAGCGGGCTGAACTGACCTGCCTCCTGGGCGTTCCCCAACATTCACAAAAGTCAGGGCCACTACACATCTTCTCCCACATCTACCGGCAAAGGGAAGGAACCTAACCCGGGAGCTGAACACCATTCTGGAGCCCGAGGCCAGCGAGGCGCTCACACATCTATAGTTTAGTTCCCACAGCCTGGAAGTGGGCTCCTAGTCCATCTCTCATCAGCAGGGGCAGGCGGGGGTCACGTGGCCGTGGCTGGAGGTTACGTGGCCGTGGCTGCGCACTGGCCCTTCCTGTGCGGAGGTGTGCAGTCCCTGCTCGTTGTCACCTGCATCCCTCCCGCATGGGAGCACACGTCCCTGCCCTCTAACACTGCATGCGCCACGTGACTGACTTCAGCCAATGGAAAGGGAGCCAGCGTGTCCTCGCCCCGTCAGGCGGCAGGCTCAACCAGTTTTGTGTTGCCCCAGTTCTCTGTGCTTGCTCTCTGCCAAAGGACAGCGGATTCCCCTGTGACTGCTCCTAGAACCCGGTCCCCTAAGAGGCCACGTGGAGTGTAACTGCAGGCTCCCATAGGAGCCACTGGGTGCTGTGAGCAGGAAAGGGTTTCCTTCACCGTAAGTCATGGGCGTGTTACTGAGACGAGGCCCTGTGGAAGCTGCTAGTGCACCTGCCCACGCCTCCAGGCAGCGGCCACTGCTGCCCTGGCATCAGAATAGACTTGTGGTGCTGACCGGCCTGGGCTTCTGCACAGCCAGCCCAGAGGTGGCCAGCACATTCTTAACAAGGGCCCTGGCCGGGCTGGCTCAGGGCTCAGTGGGTAGAGCGTTGGCCTGCAGACTGAAGGGTCCTGGGTTTGATTCCGGTCAAGGGCACAGGCCTGGGTTGTGGGCTCCATCCCCAGTGTGGGGTATGCAGGAGGCAGCTGATCAATGATTCTCATCATTGATGTTTCTATATCTCTCTCCTTCTCCCTTCCTCTCTGAAATCAATAAAAATATATTTTTAAAAATTCTTAAAAAGTAAAAATCAGGAATAAGAATTGCTGGGTCATGCAGTAGCTGACTCCTTGGTCTACACATGACGCATAAGACAACCGCTCACCGAGGAAGCAGACTTCTCTTACCCACGGTGTGAACAGGAGGCATGGCCTCAACCTTAAGACCTACAGGTGAGCGATGGCTTCCTACACAGACAGGCGTCCCCCGGGGGAGACACTGAGCCACACCGGCCGGGCTCTTACTGTTTTCATATGCGTGTCATTTCAGTCAGAGGTTTTCAAAAGGCGCAGTTTCATATAGACAGTGACCGACCACATGAGTTCACACGGGCCCTGAGGGTCCTGGCATGTGAGACAAGCCCGGATTAGCCAGGACAGTTCCCGGCCCCGGGGGTGTGCGGTCCGCGGTCCCCGTGAATACTGCTGGCCTGGAACCCTGGCCCCTGCCCGACAGCTCCAGGCCCCCTCGCCACAGAGACTCCCTCCTGAGGGTGCGGTGAGCCTGACCAGCAGGGAGAGAAGCACTCGGGCCCCCACGCGCTCCAAGGCTGTTTGCCGTCCATGTAGCTTCCTTTGTGTCCTGTGTCATTCTTGCCGGAGCTCTGCTTGGGATAACAGGAGGGGTTCAGGCGGGTGGGCTCGGGGCTGGCGTTGGGGTCTCCGGGGGACCTCCGAGAAGTGCTCATCCCCCGACGGTCGCTCATCAACGAGGGTGGGGTCTCCGGGACTGAGCGGGGCCCTGGCTTCGTCATTTTATTGTTTGTTTGCTGTTCTGTTTTCAGTTTCACCGGGGACTCTGAGGTGTAGCTCTGCTCCCTAATTAAAAATGATAACAAACACACCGCAGCCAAACTTAACCATCTTATGCCGATTTTCACCATTTGCCAGCAGCGCTGTTTAGAGGGGAAGACAATCATGCAACTCAACTGTGAGCCCGAACCGTCCACCGCAGTTTTTAAACAGGCCCATCACCGACCCCGGCGTCTCAGCTCATGTCCCGCCGACGCCGACGTCCCTTCCACTCTGCTTCCCTCCCGCCTGGGAAGCCTCCGTGCGCACAGGGTGCTCGTCAGGGGCAACGGAGAGAAGAGCGAAATGCGCTGAGTCACCGAGACAGCTGGTCCTCTTCTCTTTACCGACACGACAGGCTCCCGAGACAGCACAGCCTCGACCAGGGCATGGGCTCAGGAGTAGACTCAGGCTCACGGCCTGGAAGGAACACTGGGCGACCGACATGCTCTCAGTAGTTTTCTTCGTTCTTAGCAGCCACAGAGAGCTGCCAACCCCACAGCACCGAGTGGCTCTGTCTGGGACCCGGACCTTAAAGTCACTGGAAAATCAAACCATTCCTGCTCAGCATCCTCTTCCTCTTTTCCGTACTTTGTGTGAAGAAGGGAAATGTGTCATAAAAACACGCATCTCTTTCTCTCTTCACAAAGCAGGGCACGTCAGGCACTGGGGACACCCCGACTTTTAGAGTTTCCATGTCAGAGTGAATTTCTGCAACTACTTAACAGTGACCTGTGCAGCCTCGGAAAGGGAGGCAGCACATGGCTGAGCTAACAATCTTAAAGGTGATTTTAAAAAAGAAATATTTCAATTCTATTTCACTCCGGTACAAGAAATATCACAGACTTTAAACACCGTCTTTTCACTTCCCCTCTCAGCTGTATTTGCCAGGAGCGAAGCATCGCCTCACGCTCACAAATACTTTACATGAAAACAGCGCGCCCAGGACCTTAGAGCCGGCCTGGCCTGCCGTGGGGCTAAGCTGCTGCTCATTTCTGATCTTGTTTGGTTCCCGGGAGGTCTTTCTTAGGCCAGAGAGGAAATCTCCCTGGGAATGCCCTGTCCAATGACACACGGGAAGGAATCGCACTCGGCCTGGGGCTGGGACGGCGGAGGCAGGGGCTCCGCCACGAAGGCGGGCAAGCTGAAAAGGCCTCTTGTCTTCTCTTTTTAAAAACAATACATTTTTACTGACTTCAGAGAGGAAGGGAGAGAGAGAAACATCCATGAGGAGAGGGAATCATGGATCGGCTGCCTCCTGCACGCCCCACACTGGGGATGGAGCCCGCAACCCAGCATGTGCCCTGACCAGGAATCTAACCGTGACCTCCTGGTTCCTCGGTCGACACCCAACCACTGAGCCAGGCCCGTCCACACTGAGTCAACAGCCAGAACCAGTGGAGGGTCGCATCGACGCAGGGGCTAGAGACGGAAGCGCAGCAGGCGCTGGAAGCATCCGTGGCCCGTGGACCATGGACCATGGGGTGGCAGCCTCATCAAGACCTGGGAAGGGACAGGGTGACCGCGTGTGACAGCACGAGGCAGCTCCGTGGAGACGGGTCAGTCCATTGCTCCTCAGCATCGAGGAGCAGAGCAATGTGGGAGCAGCGCTCCCTTCACAGGGCGCGAGACGTCACTCTCACGCCTCAGGGGCGGCCTTCTCTGGCTGCCGCAGTGGGCATCCCGGATGGCGACGCTAGGC
Source organism: Myotis pilosus (assembly GCA_036010255.1). Classification (NCBI taxonomy): domain Eukaryota; kingdom Metazoa; phylum Chordata; class Mammalia; order Chiroptera; family Vespertilionidae; genus Myotis; species Myotis pilosus. Next base: position 1,328,764 of record JASKON010000016.1, read on the forward strand.
GACCCTCAGTGCCATGGCTACCACAGGCTGCTTTGCTTTGGAAAAAAAATCAGTCCACTCTTGCAAACCTCACATTGAGTCTAACTCAGGCGGGGAAGCAGAACATAACCCTTGTTTCTGTCTCCCGTTGTGACTTGTATGCTCTCAAATGCACCTCGTACATGGTTGCTCCTACAACTTGGAACAGAGCTGAACTGGAACATTTGGGAGAGAGGAAAATGTTAAATATCTGAATAGATGCTTTGTATCGTCTGCACCTCCTCACTCACATCTGTGCGTTAGTGTGAACCTTTGGGGGTGCGATTTACTTAAAGGGGATCTAAGGGCTCTTCAAGCGCTGGTGCGGATTAAGAGCTGTCATCATCCCGGCCTAACAGGCGTCCAGACCTTGGGGACGAGCTTATCTCTTTCCGCACTGGGACCCTCTTCTTCACACTCTCTGAAGCCATCGATGTGCCTCCTGATCGGCATGACTGCCATGTGCGCTTACGTCTTCTCTTTTCTACTCTATTTTAAAATCTTTGATGGAAGAATTGCTGTGTAAATTATATTTGTGTCTCTCGCAGTGTGTCTAACAGTGTCTTTTATATAACGGACATCCTATAATTATTTATAGGCTGAATGCATAAATGAATAATATCAGTACTGTCACCAGTGAGTAAAAAGGTCTCATCTATTACTTTGATCTATTTCAGCAAGTTATTAATTTTTATATTTACTGAACAAATGAAAGAAATTGGTTGATAGTCACATGCTTGGAAGCGTTTCATTCTGGTGACTTTTGAAATGGAAATGTTCTCGGTGACAATAAATAGCAGTTGTGTTATTGGTTGTGCTCTGCAGTTTCGCCACGATAATAAAATATTGTTCGGATGTAAAAAGATGGGACAAAGCTAGCCTGGGCGGCGTCCAACCATCTGGTTAGGCCCCCCAAGCACTTGTAGGGAATAAACATGCCTCTAATGAGCTGGTGACTTTTAGAATCGAAACCCAACGTGCAGAGCTCCATGGCGGTCCTCAGACGGCAGCTCTCAGCAGCACCCGCGGAGCAGGACACGGCGCGGCAGCCCTGCGGGTCAATACCGTTCCCAGGAAAACGGAGACGGGGAACTGTAGGTCCCAGGTGGAAGCCCTTTGTTCTTCACGGCCGGAGGACCTCAGCCACAAACCCGAAAGCCACACCCTGAGTCAGCACCCAGCTCCTCGCCCTGGGGCAGCCGCCCTCGGGCACCCTCTGTCCTCTCCGGGTTGAGCAGGAGGGTTTTCTTCACCCTCATTGATTCAGACTCTGCACAGCTCCCCCCAAGCCGGGCCGGTGCGGACGGCTGGTGACTTGGCAGTGCACCAGGCAAACCGTGTTATTTTCCCTCTGAGGAGATCTCTGTCCAAGGAACACAGCGTTGGGATCAAAGCTGTGGCTGAATCCCACCATTTACACCCATGAGCTAAGCCAACAGATAGGCTTTTGGAAAAATCAATCAAATATTGATATCCAGAAAGAAGAATGCTATCAGAACAGCTGGCTTTGCCCCCCTGCTGCTACCAGGACACCAACAGGGCTTGGGCAAGATTAGGAATGAGTGTGCCCGTAAGGAGAGAGAAGTGAGACAGATGAGAGCACGCTGCTGGCGAGCAGACATAATCACTCCATTTGCCTGGATCACCAAGAAGACAGAGAGCCCTTCACCTGCCCAAAGACCAGAAATATGAACTCTGTCCTGCTCAATGAAAAACAAACCTCAATAGTTTCCAAATGCTACTGTTTTTACAATGAACATTAACCCCCAATTCAGAACCTGCTAGCTACACAGAGGTGAACTATACTCTAAATGTCACATGAAAAGTAACTACAAAATAAAGCCTTAGAAATAACGTTATTAGATCAGATCGAAAAACATGGCTTTTCTTATGGACACCGATCTCCCCACTCTTAGCAACATCTGGGGGCACCAGGCAGAATTCGAACTGGGGAATCCGGACACACTCGTCTCACTCACGGAGTCGGAAGAGACACACTGCTCAGGGTCTACAGTCATCAGACCCGAGTCGACTTTTCACACCAGCGGAGAATTTTTATAATGAACCGATGTTGGATTTCTGTCAGATCTTTTCTGCATGGATTGAGTTGCTCCCATGCCCTTTTTCTCTTATTCTGTTAATATGCTGAACTGCACTGGTTCACAAGTGGGGAGAGCTCGGCCGGCACGCCACCCATCCCCTAGCCGCTCTGCGCCCATGCGACCTTCTCTTCACAGGTGCCACCCAATGTGCAGAGTGGTGGTCAGCAAGGCGACACCTGGGCCTCTGACACAGCAAGTCTTCGAGGGGAAAGAAACCCCGTCTCTATTTCTCGCCTGTCCAGTGAGGTCTGGAGAGGACACATACCTTCCCCAGGTCTCCACGTCGGCAGGTGCAGAGTTGAGGGTCCCTCCAAGGACCTCCGGGTGTGAGTCTCTCATCCCCACTGCCGGCCTGGCCGGTGACGCAGACCACGCGGCCCGTTGCATGGAGGACGTGCTGTGTAGGTGGGCACGGAGCGTGATCCTCATAAAGCGATCGTGTCACAGGTAACGCCCAGGGGCGGGGTCCGATGTCCCGGAGGGGCTCTCGCTGAAACGCGTGGGAGAGGGCTCTCGGAGAGCTCCCACTCGAGGGGCCCAGCCGCTCCTCCCGCACACGGTCACGCAGCGCGTTCTGTCCGCTCCACACACCTGGGCAGCAGCCGCTGCTGGGTATCCCCTTGGCCTCACCACAGCTGGGCTGGAGGCAGGACTCTGGGAAGAGGAGGCCGGAAGTGCTGGGGGAGAGGTCTAGTCCGATGGCCTCTCTTTCCTTTCCTCTTTTTAATGTATTTTTATTGATGTCAGAGAGGAAGGAGGGGGAGAGAGAGAGAAACATCAATGATGCGAGAAAAATCATTGATCAGCTGCCTCCTGCACGCCCCACACTGGGGATGGAGCCCACAACCTGGGCATGAGCCCTGACAGGAATCGAACCGTGACCTGGTTCATAGGCTGATGCTCAGCCGCTGAGCCACGCTGGCCTGGCGGCCTCTCTTTTCTGGATGCATCGTGAACTAAGTTCGCCGGCCCTTTAAGAACCGAGAATGAGAACGTCCCACAGGTCCCACAGACTCGGGGCGACTCCCCAACAGCTCTCCTCCTCCAGTGGGCGCTTCCCTGGGCTTTTGATGGCAGGCTGACTGTTCCCTAAACCAAACACTGGGCGCCTCTCTCTCTCCCTCTCTCTCTCTCTCTCTCCCTCTCTCCCTCTCTCTGTACTGAACGCTCCCCATTCCACAACAGCCTGCCATGACTTGTGGGCCTCCCTGGCTCCTCCTGCCGCCCAGCACCTGGGCTCCGGGAGCTGGCAGCCCTGAGCACGGCCGCAGCCTGGTCAGCAGACTCGGACACACTCCAGGCCAAGCCGCCTCCGGCACGTGGAGAGCTCTGGGCTCCGGGACGCCGATGGGGGCATGGGGGGACGCTCCCGGGGGAGATTGACAGCGACTCAGTTGCCACACAGCTGCAAAGGGCATCACGGGCAGCATTGCCTGAGAAATGACAGATGCTGAGCGAGGACATGCTGCCCTGGATGAATGTGAGGGGAAGCCACGGGCGGAGACATGACCGCAGCAGCGAGGGGGGGAGAGGGGAGGGCGGGAGAGAGTCCCTCCAGCTGCAGAGAAGGAGCTGTGTCGTCCACAGCCAGCGTGGCTCGGGTGCGAGTGTGCAATCCACCAGCAAACCAGTCCACGAAGGAGACAGAGCTCGCCACGCTGCGTCAGGGCTGTCCGGCGCCCGGAACGCCCGTGTGAGGGGTGGCCAGAAGGGTGAGGCCCACGCCCCCAGAGGGTGTCCGCTTCCTGCGGGTCACTGGAGTCCCGGAGCCCGTGGCCCCTGCCTGGAGCTCTCCTCAGAAGCCGTCATCGCATTGATTTATTCGGTGACGTTAATAGTGTGGCCACTTAGAGGGTCCCAGAACCCGAGCCGGAGCGGTTCCCGGGGAACCATGTCTACGGGGCGCCTGGAGGACAGCGGCTGCTTCATTCGTCTGCATCCCGCGTGCCGTGTAGGGCGCCTGTGAGGGCGGAGTCCCCGCGGGAGGGAGCAGCCAGGCCTGCCCTTTCAACCTGCAGTGTCGCCAGGTCGGCTTCCTGTTTCCCTTTCGTGATGTTTAAAACGGTTTCACTGGTGCGTCCTGCGCACCATCAGTGATACTGCCTGAGCACCGGGAAGGCAGCCGACCCCCGCTCCCGAGGGGGACTGGCCCTGTCGCCAGCCTGGTGCCTGGACCGCGGACGGGAAGGGAGAGCCGTCCTCTGAGCCGCTGCCTGCACCCCACGACACGGCGCGAAGATCTTGGAGAAGCTTGAATGCCGCAGCTGAGATGACAGGACGCAGCCAAGTCACAGCGCGAAACAGAAACGGAGAAGCAAAGAGCGCGCCGACCGCTGGCGGGTCGCTCCCGCCCACGGAGAAGCCGGCGCCTGCGGGACTCACTCAGAGACCGCGTGGGCCCCTCGCCCCACGGTGCGGCCCGTGGCCTGAGCTTCACTCCCCACCTGGACGGCAGGGCTCTGAGAAAGCCGAGGCCGTTCACAGAGACGGACAGTCACCGGCCCTGACGCCCTGCACAGGTATCAGGCATGATGCTCGGTGTGTGAAGACAGTGGCCGCTGTGTGAGGCACAGGAGACCCGTCTCCACAGCACCTACTCCGCCTTCCCCGTTCTCACATTAACCCTGCAGGGCCCTAGTCATGGGCACTGGGACCGACCCCTCCAGCTTCCGAGGGCTGATCCTGCCCATCTGTTTTCCAGCCTCCACGTGTAGCTGGAAACCGGTCCCAGGGGGAGTGTTTACACCAGGGGATCCGCAGAAGCGACAAGCCTGGGGCTTTGTGTCTTCCTCGCTCTATACAGCTACTAGCTTACCAGCACACAGCTGGAGAACACGGCTTCTGCCAGTTCAAGTGGCTTCTACCTTTCTGAGATCTAGGAAACAGGGCATTTTCTATTTGGTTTGTTCCAGCTCCCTCAGACACCAGCACGCCGGTGGATTAGTGAAATAATCAGAATTCGCCAAGGAGAGGGAGGGGGAATGTTCTAAATCTGAAGCCCGTGTCCACCTTCCTGAGAGGAATTTAAATTCCAAGGTCTATATATTCTCCGATTCCATATGGCACCGGGAGGTCTCGGTAAATACCACTCAATGGCTCTGATTTAGTCACAGTCACACATGGCTGCGTGCGGCCAGCTGCCATCTGCCGGACTCCGGGAAGGAGGCCTTGGTCCCCGTCCAGGGAGCCGTGTTCACAGACTCACCTCCAACCTGCCCGAGACGGAGCCACCAGCTCCGCCCTGGTCGCGGGAAGATGACACGACGTTTACTTTCTTACAAGTGGCTTCAGTCTACGAGCCCGAGGGCGGCCAAGCTCTCTGTCTGCCGGTGCCTCTCAAGGTGAGTCCCATGGCCGGGGGCTCCTGGACCCGAGACTATGGGGGTGAGGGGCTAGAAAAGAGCTTCCCACTCATCCTGCCCCAAACCCACACTAACTCTATCATGAACTTGACTCGGTTTCTGATTTGGTCCCCGAAACACTGATGATCTCTTCAGCCAAGGTCCTGCGATGAGAGCGAGGGCCCTGCCCAGAGCCCAGAGCCCAGAGTCCAGAGTGTGGTTTGATGCATCGGGGACGCGGCGCCGTGGGAACAGACACGGCACAGAAGCAGCAGAGCACACGTGGGAGGCGTCGCAGGCATGTGGGGTGATGTCTGACCTGCCCCTGCTGCCGGCCCCGGGTGTGTTGCCTTCTCGATTCTGAGCAGCGTGCCATGTGAGCGCTCGTTTTGTTCCCTCTCCCCCCACTCCCCCGTCACAAAAGGAGGAATTTAACCTCATATCCTCGCTCTGAAATTAGCCCTATTGTCAGAAGATGGCAGCTGGATCCTGACTTCAAGAGCTTCGTGCTGGAATTAAACAGCCTTTCCGAAGCCGTTGTGTGGCTTCCCACAGCCCCGTAACGGCCCCTCAGCCAACCATTTGCCGGAGACGCGGGTAAGTGAGATAAAAAGACCCGCGTTCTACGGAGCGGCTTTGACGGCTGGGTCAGAGAGCCCCTCCGCGCTGCTCATTCCCAGTCGAGTTTCCTAATCGTCTCTCTCCTTGGCGAACAGATGCCCGGCCTCATGTCGGAACCAGACCGCGCCACCGCTGCGATGCCATCCCGCGCCTGCCTCGCTGAGCCGCGTCCCTAGCAGATGGCGAGATGCTGCGGGCACACTCCTTCCTGTTAATTACCAGCCTTCGCTCCAGATGGAAATGTCAGTCAGCCTCGCAGGTCCCGGCTCCTGCCATTGCCTCAGCCCCCAGCCCTCCACCTAGGCCAGGCGCTGCCAACACGCACCATGTGTTTTGTGACTGCTGACGAGGCAGGCAACAAAAAACCCCTGACGCCATGAATATTCATGGCGGGATGGTGAGAGTTCTGTTCACGGCGCTGCTGAGAGAGCAGCCCAAAGGGGTTTGCACCTCCCAAGAACATTCCCTGCCCCTTGTTTCCTGAGCCACCGAGGCTCAGAGAGGTACCCACAGAGGTTGCCATGGCAACACGGAGAGGCCCATGACACACGGCCGTATGGAGCCTTCTGCAGGCACCTCGGTTTCTGACGGACGTTCTTCCCACACCTTTCGGGGTCACTTACTATTCGTGTCCTGTTGGAAATGGACCAATAGCCAGCAAGCTGCACGGATGAGCTGATAACCGAGGTCCCGATCAGCTCATGTGCACAGGCTAACCGCATACGGAGTCTCCCCTCTCTCCTGGCGTCCAACCCCACTAATTGCAGATAAGTGAGCGTCAGCAGTATTTCTCTTTTCATTAAGTCAATCACTCTGCTCCCGGGGGAGACCCATTAACAATAAAAAAATGGGTATTTTTCTCAAGTTTATAGGAGAAGGTTGGGGCTCGGGCTTTGAGAGGAGAGACAGGGAGGGGAGGCCTGGACCAGGCTGCTATTGAAGGGATTTCAGGGCAGACCCACTCAGCTGCTCACCGTTGAGGGGGGATGCGGGCTGCAGGTGAGGCCGGTTGTGGGGGACGGGGGGAGACGCCGCAGCAGCTCCCCAGTCGGCTTCCTGCCCCTACATTTTACTCCAGAGAAACCAACATTAAATTTCCCAAACTGGGCGCAGGAGCGCGTGCTGAACAGCACCCTCTCCGGGAGGTCACGATGGCCGGCCAGGGAGGGCGATGGGCGGGGCAGTGTGTAGGCAGAGCGTGGCTTTCATGAGTCCCACAGATTAGTTTTTTATAGAAAATGTGCGTCTTTTTCCTGCGGTCTCTCTTGTTCTGGAATGAGGCTCCCTCTCTGAGGTTTCTGTGGGGAAGAAGGTGCCAGTGAGGACGGGGGGCGGGGGCTCCTGGGCTGAGGTCTGTGTCTGGGGTCCACGGAAGGCCGCTCCTGTGAGTCGTGAGGCCCACGCCTTCATGGCCAGGTTTCTTCTGAAGAAGATTCGATGTGTGTGCTGTTCACGTTTAGAAGTGGAAGAAAGCACGTCTAGGTCGTTTGTAGACAGAACAGAGATGGGGTCCTTTTGAAGGCCCCGAGAGCCTGTGCCGCTCCGTTTCTCAGGTCCTGGGCAGGGGTGCAGCTGCAGGGCGGGCGTGGCGATGCCGCGGGGAGTGCAGCCCGGGCTCTCCATCCCGGGGTTCAAGGTCACCGTGAGGGCGTCTGGCGATGCAGACTGAGTGTGTAACAGACCCGCGGAATAACAACAATAATAAAATGGCAATAACAATAACAATAACTGTTGGTACATGTGCACGGACATAATTTCATTACAAAATGTACCCCGATAAAGAAGGTACAGCACGTAATTCACACACAGCAATGAGACACACAGCGCTCCTTCCTGCAGACTCTGCACATTCAGCCGATCCTCCCAGAATGCGCTCACTGACTTTTGCCAAGCTCTGCGCCTGTAGCCAATCTACTGTTGTAATTCAACCACGATTTGAAAGTGGAGTTGCATCCCTGTCTGCTAGCTCTTTCCCCGTTAAATGACCATTAAGTCTGAGATGTGCTCTATTGACAAACTGCTTCCCACTCTCACACCAATTGCGTTCGTTGGACTGAAACCTTGTCCAGCTTCTCACTGCGTGAGAGAACCTTCCTCCTTGCTCCACGGCGCGACGGACGGACTGGATGCCGCACCCCCACCCGGACACCCTTCCTCTCTATGGCTGTGCTGCTCACAGGCAGTCGCTGCCACACACTCTCACGTGGAATCTGCAACACTGTCTCCATCTTTCTAGAGCAGCGGTTCTCAACCTTCCTAGTGCTGCGACCCTTTAATACAGCTCCTCATGTTGGGGTGACCCCCAACCATAACATTATTTCCGCTGCTACTTCGTAACTGTAATGTTGCTACTGTTATAAATCATCATGTAAATACCCGATATGCAGGATGTATTTTCATTGTTACAAAGTGAACATAATGAAAGCATAGTGATTAATCACAAAACAATATGTAATGATATATGTGTTTTCTGATGGTCTTAGGCGACCCCTGTGAAAGGGTCGTTCGACCCCCAAAGGGGTCACGACCCACAGGTTGAGAACCGCTGTTCTAAAGCCTCATCACTTGACAGAGCAATCAATCAGATTCTATCTCTAGTGTTTGCCAATTCCTGTGGCATAAATACTCCAACGGTGGCCAAGATCAAGTGCCCAGCCTGATGTCACCGGGCGCCAAGCGGGCACGATGCACAGGGGCGCACTGAGGGTTTAAAAATGGCTGCGTTTCACATCCAACTTAAAAAGTTCTTGAAAACTTAGCCACAGGCCAGTGCGTCAGCTCCAATACTCTGAGTGTGCACAAACCTCGGTCTCCTCCTCCTCCCCTTTCCCAGGGCGACGCCCCCTCCCAGCATGAGTGCATAGACCCTGAAATCGCACACAGTGACAGCCTCACGCAGAGGGGCTGAGCCCAGGCTGCATGGAAGGAACTGAGAGGTGCGCACGCAGTGACGCTGGTGGAAATGGGGAAAAGCAAACAGGCGGAGATGCAGGGGCCTGTGGGCGATTCGTGCCCAGGGAGACTGAAGGGGAAACTGAAACTGCAGAGGAGGCCAAGGGCTTGGGGGCACCGGCTCAGGGCAGAGTCGGGCGGAAGGGGCGTGGTCTGCCCCTGGGAAGTGGCGAGACGTGGCTACATGGAGAGGAGGAAATATTTCAGTAATCCGTCCAGGGGATACTTACTAACTACCCTCAAAGACACAGAATTAGTCTGAAGAACGCTTCATCCTCTATGCAGACGAAGGGACTCAAAATACATCTCAAAATTCCCGAGGGCATTGAAAGCGCTAAGTTAGCCTGAGGAAGTGTGCACTGGCAGCCACAGGACAGTCAGGGGGACGTGAAGGCAGCACAGGGATGACAGTCAGTAACGTCGTGGTGACTGTGAACAGTTACCTGTGGAAAAAATAAACCCTCCATTTCTAAAAGAAAAATGAGTAAATATATTATAGTCCACCTACCTATCCATCCATCTATCCATCCATCTGCCTAACAAGCTCATTATCACCTTGGGAAACCATCAGAGGAAGAAAATATATCAAAATGCTAATAGTGATTCTTGCTAAGGAATAGGCTAAGGGTGATTTGGGGACTCTACATTTTTCAAATTTTCTACATTAAGCAAGTTTTGCTTATATAACCAAAAAGTTTAACTTAACTTAGGGAAGAAATATACTGCTTTCCAGTCATGCAAGGTTTGAATCGGGACCTACACTTTTATCCGGCTGGAACCTCTGTTATCTGGGTAACGTTGCTGGAAAGTTCCTTGCTCTGAGGCCTGAAGTTTCATGTCTTCAGAGGGACCTGGATACTCAGGAGGTCACAGTGAGGGCTCTTTAGGAATCCGTGGTGGGTGGTAAGTACGCGCCAGTTTCCTTCCCCACGCCCCACACCCTTCCACGTGGACCCACCAAGAAGCCAGAGGATCCAGCTCAGACCTCTGTCGGCTCGTTAATGTTGTCAAAGAGCCGCCCCCACGACCTCTCCCCTCCCGGGTCAGGCCCGCGGAATCTAAGGAGCCTCCGCAGGCGGCCGGCGTGGGCCTGGTGCTCTCCGGAGCATCTGCTGGGCCCCTCGTGCTCCTCCGTTTGCCAGGAACTCCAGGGCACCGTCTGCTCACGAGGCTGCGCGGAGCCTGCAGGAGGAAGGCGCGTCCTGGCAGCCGTCCCCAGAACAGCGCCCCCGCAGGTGCTGGCCGGGCGGGCTCCGGTGGAAAGGAAGACCGAATCCGGCAAAAGCACGAAGGCCCCGCCTGCAGGCCAGGCGGCACTGGAGACGCATCTGAGATAGGACGAGCCAGGAGGCATGGGAAGGGGCTGCCTCCAAACCGGGAAAAGGAAGCCTGCTTCTGGCCACTCCATCGGGGGCAGGCGATGCCCTCCAGGCGGCTCTGGGGACTGCGACGGTGCCAGCGAGGAGGCCGCATGGCTTCTAGCGAAGCCAGGCCCAGGGCAGCTCAGCCGAGTGGGGGAGCAGCCAAGCTCACCAAGGCCGGCGCCAGCCACAGCAGCTGGTGAGAGAATTAACTGCAGGCCAAGCGGGCAACTGACTCTTCCCCTCTGGCCAGAGAAGGAAGAGAACATCTCAGGGATCAGAGCCACGGGCCTTTCTTTGCCTGTCCTTCCGCCTGCCAGGCTTATGGGGCGCAGGGGGCAGGCGAGCAGCACAGAGGAGCTCGGGGCTTGAAGTGTGCGGGCTGCCGAGACCCGAGCGGGGGTGGGGGTTCAAGGTAGAAGCCCGCGCCGTGCAGGAGGACGTGGGGGTGACAGAGCACTTCAGAGCAGAGCCCTGGGTCTCCGGCTCTCACAGAACTGCTGGGCCTAGTGTTTCACAGAAAATGGCCTCGACGTGTCCCACGGGGCCTCTGCCTCTGAGGTCTACCTGCCCAGGGCGTGGGCTGTAGGCACTGACCTTGGACGTGCCCAGGCAGAGGGTGTAGGTCAGGGACAGGGAAGGGTGGCAGAGGGGCCCTGGCATAGGGTGGAACCTGCACCCCTCCAAGGGAACCCTGGGAAAGGCAGCCTGGGCACGGGCCTGCCACCTGGTGGCTGGGGGACTGAACTGCAGGTGCCCGCTCCCCTCCCGCGATGGCATCTCTGAAGCCAGGCAAGGGCAGCGTGCCCCGCCTCGTCCCCTCTCCCCTTCTCTCCGTGCTTCAGCAGGGCTGGGCACCCTGGGGTCTCTGATGGTGCCGTCAGTTTGCGACACACAGAGACGACGGAGGGAGCAAGAACATGGATCAGGAGTCACAGCCCAGGGACAGAGTGCAGCGTGTCTGCGGCTGCAGAAGGTCCCGTGCAGCCCGTCCTGTTGGCTGCAGTGCGCCTCCCGCCTCAGGCCAACCAGGCCTTCCCGACTCCCTCCCACGGAAAGCTGGTCGGAGACCCCTCCTTTGTGGGGGAAGGGGTGTCACTGGCCTGGGTGGAGCTCAGAATGGAGCCTGGGACGGTTTCCCCTTCCCCCCTTTCTTCCTTTCTCGGGTTCATATCCAAGTCCTGTGACTTGTTCCTTTTCCCAGTCACAGAATGGAGGGCGTGTGCTCCCTCAGCAGCCAACCCTGATGTGCAACTGAGAGGGAAATGCTGCCAGTCCTTGAAGACGGCAGAGACACGATGACAGGGTAGGAGCCACATCCTGCCGCTCTGACCTTGCGGGCATCAGAGCGTCCAGACCCTGCGGCCAAGGGCACGGGAGCCCCAACCCCACCTCCACTCCCACTCATTCTCCGAGGCCTGATCTTCTCACCGGTCAGATGGGAATGAAAAGCCTACCTGCATAGGCAGGGCTCTCCAAAAAGGAACCAGTGGGAGGGAGGGAGGGAGGGAGAGAGGGAGGGAGGGAGGGAGGGAGGGGGGGGGAGGGGAAGAGGAGATTTATTCTAGGACGTGGCTCCCATGGTTAAGAGGCCCAGGAGTCCCAAGGTCTGCCCCGTGCAAGCGGAAGAAGAAAGTGAGCAGCGAATGCAGTCCAAGCCCAAGGCCTGCGGACCAGGGGCTGACTGCAGATCCGGCTGAGCCTGGAAGAGGGGACGGAGGCCTCTGCTCCAGGAGCGAGCGTGTCCCTTCCTCGCCTTCACGTTCTCAGACTCTCGGGGTCTGGTTGGCGCCACCCGCACGGCTGAGGGCATCTCCCTCGCTGTGACCCCTGGTCCAAAGCTAACCTCTGCCCCCGACGCCCACAGACACACCCAGAAACAAAGTTTGCCAGGCTGGCGGGGGGCCCATAGCTGCCCAGCGGACCCTGCAATGAGCCATCAGGCGGCGTCCACGGTTTCCTGGAGGATGAACGAGACGGTGGAAGTGGGAGAACTTCGCCTCCTCCGAGCCTCCTCCCTCCTTCCCTGGCTGCAGCGGGTGTTTGCTTGTTGCCCTCGCGCCATCGTCTTTCTAACGCGGGCGCCACGTGCCCGGCGCTCCTCACCTGGCACGTCCTTTGGCCCCGACCCTCCCACAGCCTGTGCCCGACTCTCTCCTGGCAGCTTACAAACACCAACCCAACCCTCACAACCATCCTGCCCCGGCCTTGGGCGCCACTCGACCAGGAGGAGTCTGCCTGCACGTCCCAGGTCATCGTGAGCCCGCCGCCCCCTCTGTATCCGACTGTGGGAGGGGCCGATCTGAGACGCCCCCGCCTTCATGTCACAATGTCACAGCCTCTCAGAGGGGCCTGGCTCTCCCTCCTCAGGAGGAGCCCGTCAAAGGCAGCGACGGCCCCTTGCTGGGCCTCATGCTCGCTGGGCCCTTCCCCGGTGTGGGGGGTGGGAGGCTGTGATTAGGGGACTGCTCTGCCCTCAGGGGAGGAGTCCCACACTCTGGAGACTCAGGGGAGAGGCAGCTGGAGAGGATGCAGGCACCTTTGCAAGATGCTGCGTGGTACCCCCCCCTCGCCCCCCGCCCCCCCCCGGCTCCCTGGATGCAGAGAGCGGGTGACTAACTGCCCGCGAGGAGAGCGAGCTCTGCGCTGAAGGATTTCGGTGGCGTGTTTACCGCGGGGAGAGTGCGTCCGCGTTAAATAAGTCAAAACACAGAGCGGAGCCTGGAACGGCTCCTTCGCTGCGAGCGGCTCGATATAGAACCGAGATCATGTCCAAGTCGCAGCTCCGCGAGAGGAGATAAACCATCTGCTTCCCCGATCCGTCCCTGGAAATGCGGTCACGTGGCAGCTGATGATTAAACGACTGAAAAAACTCCCTTCAGTGGGAGCTGCGCCCCTGGTTCAGGAGACAGACGGGTGCCCACAGGGGGAGGGGGGCGCAGTCCGGCCCGAGGAGCGGCCACGTGTCTGAACGTGACTCGCAGGTTCTCGGGGGGCCCTGCACTGCCCTGTGTTTGCAGACGGACAGAGACGGGGATTCCTGGACCAGGGGCCGACAGGCATCCCCGAGAGACCCCGCGCAGGCCGGATGCGGCGCCCTCACGCTGCTGGCTCGTGGAGGACGAGTCCCACACCCACAGGAGAAGAGGACACGGTCACCCCCGGTAGAGCCACGTGGGCCGCAGGCCGAGGGACCGGAAGGAAGGACGGCTCGGCCTCCCACACTCTCCCCCGGCCTCAGCGCTCGGCCGCCGTGGCCCAGCGCCGCCGCTCGGCGTGAAGCCCGTCCACGGCTCAGGCGGACGGTGCCGGGCAGCCAGTGGCCGGCGGGAGCGGGCAGCCGCGAGGCCAGCAGGGCCTGATGAGCGGGAGCAAGAGGCACCCCGCGAGTAGCCGGGGACGGCCACTGAGAGGTGACACCGCAGGACACGGGGCCGGTCACCAGTGGGCACCTGGCCCTGAGGTCCTCGGGGTAGGAGATGCAACACCAGGAGCCACCACCTTTGGGGACAAAGAGGGGAGCCTGGCTCCTCCCGCCTCCCACCTCCCGCTTCCCGCCAGGGCTCCGGCCGCGCAGCAGCTGGGACAGGCAGCCCCAGGCTCGGCCTCCTGGGGTTCAGCGCAGCGGGCGGGGGGAGGGGGCGGGGGGGGGCAGGCACAAGCTGCAGGGAGGAACCGAGACCCACGGGAGCTCTGTGACCGCACGCGGCGTCGGCCTTGGTCAGACCCCGGCCCGGAGCACGGTCCTCGGCTTCAGGGGAAACGCCCTCCTCCGGGAAGAGCTGCCAGGACCACAGGGTCCCAGGCTCCCACTTTCCCCCCGTTTGCGAAACAGAAGCCCATGTGCTGTTCCAGGCCCCGCCACACGCCCGAGCACGTGCCGGTGCCACGGAGGAAGGTAAATATTTGCACAAAGGAACAGACTCGGGTTTATCATCTTAAGAGGAAATCTCATCCGACGAAAAGCGAGGTGAACATATGTTATTAGGGAACAAGGCGCTCCATGGGGCTCAGCCCCCTGCGAACAGCATCTGGTGGCCCAGATTCACACCGCGCCCACCTCCCGGAGACGGTGAGACCCGGGGGGCGGACTCTCGGCGAGAGGGCTTTCACCCCCAGAGTCACGGGCAGAAGGCGCAGGGAGCCACGTACCATGAGGCAAAGCGCTGCCGTCCGGGTGACGCGGAAACTTACACCTTCGCGTAGGAGTCGGCCATCGGAAGGGCTGTCCCACCAGGGGTGTCACACAATGTCCACAGGACAAAAAGACAAGACTGGGAGAGAGTTGTGGAGAGAAGCATCGAACACAGGTACCACTGGGGAGCACGCATGCGCGCGCACACACACACACACACACTATATATATGATTTTATATGTAAATTCATGATTTACATATATATGAAAACCAGCATTTGTTAAGTGCCTACTATGTGACCGCTTCCACATCGAATACGTTGCGTAACAAACGTGGTAACTTCCTGAGGCAGATATCACCGTGAGCGACACCTGGCGAAGGGAGCCGAGTGGCTGACTCCAGGGCAGCCTGCCAGTGCCTCCAGGACAGTTCTGTGTGGCTCTCAGCTCTCGTCTCATCACCGCCCTCACCACCTAGCCGTCTGTACTAGGGACACATTTAAATGAGGTTTTGGATTCGCTCAGCCTCTTGGCCTGGTTTGGGGTGAATGGAGGTCACCACAGAGCCTCCAGAAGACCAGGGGGCAACAACCCCGGGATTTGTGGTCACAGAGACATCAGGACCGACACGGCGTGGGGTCTCCCTCAGCCGTCCCAGAAACCTGCTCTCTCCCCTGCCTCCTGTCCCGGCTCCTTAAAGCGAGCGGCAGTCACATGGTGCAATTGAGCTTGAAAGCCGTTTCCTCAGAGTTCATATAAACCATCATAAAGGGAGAGCGGGACCACTTATCCTCCAATTACACAGGAGTCGCTCGTCCCCACGGCTCCCGAGCGTGTGCTCTTCAGGGCGATTCCCCAGAACAATAGGGCAGGTGCTCGGCCTTCAGCGTGCGCTCTGCATCGGGGTGGGCAGGCGCCCCACACCTGTTTCTCCTCTCCATTCGCTCCTGGCCCGGCTGCTTTGCCTAAAGTCAAGATTGGTGTGGCCAGCCCGGCCAGTGTGGCTCAATGGTTGAGCGTCGGCCTGTGAACCAGGAGGTCACAGTTTGATTCCCAGTCAGGGCTCATGCCCGGGTTGAGGGCTCAATCCCCAGTGTGGGGCGTGCAGGAGGCAGCGGATCAGTGATTCTCTCTCATCGTTGATGTTTCTGTCTCTCCCCCATTCTCCCTTCCTCTCTAGAATCAATAAAAATATATTTTAAAAAAAGATTGGTGTGGCCAGTCTCTCAACAGTGGCCGGTGGAGTCCGGAGGGGGGATGGGCCCCAACTTATTCTAAAGGAGTGCCCGCCTCACATCGCACAGAGATGGGGCTGACGGGGAAGATGAGCTGGGAAATGGTGTGTTTATTGAAAGGTCACGGGAGGAAGGAAGGGAGAGGACGGTAGTAACTGACACCTGATCCACGTGGGGTGGGGATGGGTGGGAAGCCGAGGCGTTGCTGTGGCCCCGCTTGGCTGGAGGTGGGGTCCCGGGAAGGACATGGATCCACTGCGCCTGAGGAACGGGCGGAGGAAAGCCCCCCAGGCCCCGAAAGCGGCCCTGGCTCCTTCCCCACAGGGAACTCGCACAGACACCAGCGACTTCCATCCCTGACGGCGCACCGCGTGGGGGCCACACCCACACCTATTCCTGCGCTGGCAGCCGCCCCCAGGGCATCCAGCTCTCTCTGTTCCCTCTCGTTTGCCTCCTCATCTGCCTGGAACAGAACAGCCACGTAAACTACAATCCTTTTTGCTTGGTTTAACGTAAAGGTACTGAATAATGAATTCTTAAAGGTAAACAGATTTTTAAAACTCATACTCTCCATCTCCTGAAAGTGGTTGGCATTATCCTAACGTTGATATTTTTAGGTCTGAGTTTTATAATTCCGATAGGAAGCTCGTATCCTATAAACGTGCCCATTTGTTTTTCATCAAAACTTTTTTTGAATTCTCGTCTCATGACGACGCTGGTGCCTCATGGGAGCTCCAACCCGCACCGGCCGGTCCGAGCCAGCGCCCCGAAGGCTCGCGCTCCCCAGTCATACAAAAGGCTCGAGAGAAAACCGGGTGCTTTTGAATAATGAGCATCACATTCCTGAATGTAAACTCATTCTCCTAGTTTACGTTGCTTACTTAAATATTTAGGATATGGCTTTAATTACCATGAAACTGTACTACACATCCACCTGTCAGAGAAAAAACAAAACCTGATTATTTTTGTTAGATTCGCATCCTCCCCAGAGGGAAACAGGTGTGGGAACCTGCAGGTATTTACCCACCAACAGGAGAGAAAGGATATCTGGGAACCGTGCGGAGATGTAAACACGGGTAATCTTGAGACGGGCGCCGCCGGAGGAATGCGATTCCAAACCCCAACGAGGGAGACTCCAGGTGAGCGGGGAGCCACCCTCCCCGTGCCGCCTCCTGCTCAGAGCTTCAGGTTCAGGTGACGCCTCCTCCGCTGTGCGAAGGGGCCTCCAAGTGCCACACGCGGAAATGAAGTCCTCAGGGCTTCTTAAGAGCAAAGTGGTGGCAAGGAGGACAGCAAGTGAGATCGCCAGTCGTGCAGCGACGCGAGGGTCGGATGGGACAGCCATGGGCCGGTTTTGCAGCCACTTGTGGCCCCGAACACCTGGCCCTGTGGTGGGTTTAGAGAAGACCTCCCCCCGGTGACCACTGCACCTGGACCTTCTGTTCCAGCCTGTGGGGAGCAGGACTCCCAGGTGAGGACACAGGAGACGACCTGCCACCGGCTGCGGGCGACGCCTCAGGAGAGCTCGCCTGCTGGTGTTTGATCTGAGACCTGCAGCCTGCAGACGGGGAGGAATACACGTCTCCAGTTCAAGCCACGGAGCCTGTGGCATTCATTCTGGAAGCTCACACTCACCAAGGGTCCAAAGAGCTGCCCTGGCCACGTGCTGGCCCAGGCAACAGGCCCAGGGGCACCTGCGGAGGCGAGACTCTGGGCTCCTGGGAATGGAGCCCCCAGGGGACGGGCGGAATGCCGGGCCCTGCCTGGCGCTGGCCTCCCGCATCTGGACGCACACGTGTCATTGCATTTGTCAGTTACTCCTCCGTAAAGTGGGAATAAAGTGTGTGTGGGCGGGACAGCCCACTGCGAACAGGTTTCCAGTGCTAGTGCTCCCTGGCTGCATATCGGATCGTTTCCAACCTGAAATCGTTTCCAGCCCGGCCCCAGGTCACGCCCAGACCAGTGACAGCGGCCCTCTGGCGGGTAAGACGCAGGCCCCGCGCCTAAGCTCGCTCCTTACCTGGGCCCAGCTGCAGCCCCTCTAGGGAGAGGGGCCTGTGAGACAGCTTCCTCACGGTCTCCCCGCGTGAGCTAGCCCTCAGTGTACCCGTGGGCATTATTTTCACCCCTGAAATGTGACACCCCGTAATGGCCTCACTACTAGCTGTTCCACGACACAGACAGGAAACCCTTGTCCTGTTCTCCGTGTAAGACGAAAAGAGCGTGTCCGGCTCCAACCGAAAAGAAAGAATAGTAACAACACAGCGAACAGTGCAGCGGCCTGGCCGTTTGTCCAGAGTCTTGGTTTCCGACCGCGGGAGACGCGTACGTTCCACCACTGTCCCCAGCGCATCCCTCAGCCCCGCAGGGAGTCCCTGCTCTCCTCCCTCCAGGGAAGGCCGATGCCTGCGTCACGACGGGTCACTGAACCTGCGACCTCGTGAAAATGATGGGGCAATGGAGGACTCGGCTTTTGGACAGATGTTTTCCCGACACCACGATGTCAAGGAGGGCCCGAGACAGCTTCCGGCAGTTCTCAACCTGTGGGTCGTGACCCCTTTGGCGCTCGAACGACCCTTTCACAGGGGTCGCCTAAGACCTTCCTGCATATCAGGTATTTACATGATGATTCATAACAGTAGCAACATGACAGTTATGAAGTAGCAATGAAAATAATTTTATGGTTGGGCCACAACATGGGGAACTGCATTTAAAGGGCCAGAAGGTTGAGAACCGCTGGCTCCGCCTGGCCTTAGACCCTCTCTTACAGCCTCATGCAGTTTCCAGCCGTGATGTTTCAAGCTGGGGGGGCGGGGGGGGCGCCAGTCAGCTGACTGATGACAGATGGGACTGGACTTTGCAGGGGAAGGTGCTTTCAGGGGGAGGAGACCCTGAGCCAGAGCACTCCCTCCCACACAACCCCCTCCCCGCCCCCCTCCTGTGCCCCCCTCCCGCCTCCCAGCCAAGCTCTCAGCCAGCTCACCAGGGAACTGAGGAAGCGTGACCGGCACCAGGCAAACAGGATTCTAATCGGGTGCCTCACGGAGAGGCAGCTGCGAACACCGGAAGCATCGCTGCCCTCTCGGTGGAGGGACTAGAGCAGCTGAGGAGCCGGACAACAAGCTCCCTGCGCGCGGCCGCAGACCTGGTGGGAGCACAGCCCAGAAACGGACACCACCACCTGCAAAGCCGGACTCGGACCCTCCCGCGGCCATCGCACTCCCACCGTGTGGGACTCACAGGCGTGTGAGCACCCGACATGTGGGTCCCCAGAGGCGGCACAGCAGGCTTTATCAGCTTTTCCCTTCTTTCCCCCAGTCCTCTCCGCCGTCCGCCCGATCCTCAGAGCACCGTCTGCCCACTTCCTCCCCCGGCTCTGCATTTTTTCCAACCAGGCCAGACATAACTCCTTTGTGTGTGTTTTTCTAGTTTCTCATTTTCTTGTTTGTTTAGAAAACAAGTACTGCTATATCATAATTTTTAAATGGAAAATACATTTAAATGAGGGACCGAATGAAAGAATGACCAGTTAAATAAGCCACAAGCACAAATATGGGCACCCCGAGGAGACTGACTTACATGTATTCAAAGTCAGTTTCAAGGAATTAGTTACTAATTGCAAAATATTTACAATATTGCATATTGTTTTAAAAGATACAATTCTCTCTCTCCTTCTCAGTCTAAAATAAATTAAATAGCAGTGCCTACCAATTTTCCGGAATAACGTAGTGTGCATGGAATAGTAAAACTTGCTTAACATTTGTTTCAGCTTTTTTTTTCATTTTCCATTTATAAAGTCTTTAATAAAAAGAAATACAGTGTGATGACATTGTGAACATAAGCTCTCAAATGTTAACAGCCATTTACCGTTTCACCAAGCATCTCCCACGTATTCTCTCTGCCCGTCAGCAGCCTGGAAAGTAGAGCTGGGGGGGGGGGGGGGGACTAAGTTATTTGACCAAAATTAGACATTTGCCAACAGCGGAGCCCCAACGCGACTCTCACTGCTGCATCTCTTGTTGTCTGAGCCTGTGTTCCGCTCTGGCTCGGAGCCTCCCATCGGGTGAGCTGCCAACAGCCACCGAGTGACCCATCTGCTCGGAGAGCTGGCCTCCGGGGAGCAGAGGGGCCTCTCTGCTTTCCTGCCTGGGGAGAAGTTTTCCATGAGTCCCTCAGACCCTGTTCTAGGAATGCGCTCCGTCTGTCCTACCCAACCCCTCTGCGGAGAAAATGAAGAATGAGATGTGTGCTGACCCAGGCGACAGATGGTCCTCGCGCACGTCACCTGGCTCCCTAGGGGAGCAGTCCGCTGTTCACCCAGCAAAGGTAATGCTCGCGTGTCCCTGCGCCTCCATAGACGCTGACTCGTCCCCTGAACCCCACTGACCTCTGAGGGGTGATTGACACATTTCAGGACAGTGGTTTCTCCTGTTGCTTACCTTCCCGTTGTACTTATCCTATCCTATGTAATGAAAGCGTAATACGCAAGTCGACCAAACAGACGACCATCCAGACGACCATCCGGACGACCATCCGGGACCACGCTAGCACACCCCCTGGAGCCAGGCCAGAAAAGGCGGGTGCAATGCAATTGGTTGGGGGCCCGGCCATCGCCCCATGATTGCCCCACAGGGGGAGGCCCAGGCCACCAGCTGGCGAGGTGATCAATCGGGGGGCTCCACAATCACCCCAAAGAGGGAGGCCCAGACCACCGACCAGAGGTCTCTGGCGGGTGGGCAAGGCCTCCCTCTGCGAGGGAAGCCTGGGTCCAGGGTGTCAGAGGGAAGTTGTTGACAGCAGCCAGGGAAGGAAGGCCTGCTCTTGCACGAATTTAGTGCATCGGGCCTCTAGTTAGTACATGAAAGCGTAGGGCTGTTAGGGTACTTCACCCTAAATAACTCGGGGACAGCTGTTATTAGACAGCTGTCTCTGGAGAGTGTCCCCAAGTACTAACACTGCCTTCCTTCGGCGGTGCAGTGCTCAGACGGAGAAGCTTGTTTACAAGTCCGGCCTGTCCTGTCCTTGCTGCTGAGGTTCGGGGGGTGACGAAGAGCAGGCGACCTGTCCTTGCCACATCACCACGAGGCCCCGAGCGGCAGTGGGGAGGTGCTTGCCCAGGGCCCCAGGCTTGGGGTCGGGACGACTCGGGGAGTCAGCCTCTCTAATCCCTGCTTGTATTTGCCATTAAAACCCACTCCCAGAAGCCCAGGCAAACCACCCGCCTTTCCTGAGTTCTAGGGAGATGCCTTTCCTATCACCCCATCATTCAACACACCTCCCCTCGGCTCTGTTGGGGATGAAGGACACCGAAAGCCTCTAACTGGACGTTCAGGTATCACACTTCCAAAGACCGGTGGGCGATGTTGATATGCTCCCTCTTTCTGCTGTTCTCATAGAACAGAGCACTTTCATATCCTCAGACCACAGGTCTTCGTAAAGAATACTGGAGATACCATCCCTCACATCTGAATAGCACTTTGCATAATTACATACATTTTAGGGGGCTTTGTTTTGCAGCAATAGACCATGAAAACAGAAGAGTGGTCTGGAAGCAGGGTGCTGCTGTAACACATAACCCAAACACGGGGCCCTGGCTGTGTCCCAGGGCAGCGGGGGGCGCTGGGAGTGCAGCAATAAACGGACACTGGGGATTAAGATGGTGACCCATGCTTTGCAGTCACGGGGCGAGTAAAACCACTGTTCGCGTTAACCTGGAAAATGAGAAATGTACCAAGTGAAGCTATGCATGCAATACACTTCTAAGCAGAACAGCGACCGTGCCAACTGGCTTCTGTAAGCTGCATGTGGTGAGAGATGGGAAGATAAAGATGAGCTAAAGAGAGAACGAGTCGGTATGCGAGCAGAATTTCCAATCTATACTCATGAGGTTGAAAATAAAACTTTCACATTTCCAGGCTCTCCAGCTGGCATAGCCTCTCACAATAAGAAAGGGCCTCAGGGGAAAGTGTGAATCAAGGATGTGGCCATAAGACCCTTTGTCAAGATCAGAGACCCCAGCCTGGTAGACTGTCTCAGCTAGGAAAAAGCACTTCTAAGACTCTTACAAGTGCTGCTTCCCTGAGCTGTACTCTTGGCCCAAAGTAGGGAGAGTTCACTCAAAAAGAGTTATGGGCAGGGCTTTGGGCACAGGAAGTGAAGCGCCATCAGATTCGTAGAAAGCCCACAACGGTTTTAAAGGTGCTGTACAAGTTTAAACGGGGGCAGGAATCATTCAAAAGGCAAAGAAACTTCTGAGACTTTCTACTTCCTACAAGCAAGAAAAAGGCCAAGGAAACATAGGCTATTTCTTATGGGAAAGAAAAGCTGTTTCAGAGGGAAGACTCCCCACAGGTGGAACGCAAAACCAGAGAAAATCATGAATCAGAACATTATTTCTGAGAGGCAGGATTGGCCCCAATCAAGGAAATTTCCTGCTGCCAGACATGGAACCTCACATGTGATCAGCTGGATTTCAAAACTGCTATGGACCAGGGAGCGCTATGTGCCCCTGTCCCTTCCTGTTCAGAGTGTCTGTTACAGCTGTCTTGTCCCGTCTCCCCACTGTGCGTAGGTGTGGGAGCCTGGGTCAGAGAGAAGCGTCCCACAGAGCCTACTCCTCTGGGCTGAATGCGGACCATGGCGTCACACACTTTCAACTCACTGTTGTGACTCGATGAGTTTGGGGTCGGGGTCCTATGACACCGATGATGCCCAGTGAATCAAACCTCCCAGGACCCAGGGCCTGTGTCAGCTCTCAAACACCCGGGCTTGGCCATGGGACTGGTCCCAGCCAATGGGCATTGGCAAGGATGCGGCAAGCAAATGCTTCAGCAGCTGCTGTTTGGTTGGGAGCACGGTGGCCACTGTGCGAGGAAGCTCCGTCCAGACCAGGCCTCTTCAGGGTGAAGCACCATAAGGAGATGAGCTCCCAGTTGAGCTCGGTCCCAAGCTGTGCTCTGGCTGATACCCGTGAATCCAGCCTGGGAACCACCAGCCAACGCAGAGGATCATGGCAAACAATGCAGCATTATTATTATTATTATTATTATTATTATTATTATTATTATTTAGCACTAACATCTGTGATAGTTTCCTACTCACAAAAGATCATTGAAATAGGATATTTATACAGCAGCAGAGGATGTTAGAAGAAAATGATCAACATCTTCAAATTTATTATGGGAAAATTAATTTTCACCTGAAATCCTATTTATATTCAAACTATTAAATAAGACAAAGTGTGGAATAATGAATGCCTTCAGATAAACAAGTTCTCAAAAGTTTACTTTGATTACTTTTTGTTGAAAGAGGAACTCCAATAAATGAGGCATGGCCATGCCGTGAAAGAAGAAGAGATGAATTCCAAGAAAGAAATAATTAGCCCCAAAGAAATGAAAGTGAGCAGGCAAATTCCCAGGGTGACTGTAAAGGGAATTCCCCAGGCACGGCGATGCACGGGCCTCGCTCATGGGAGGGAAGAAGCAGAAGACTCCCAGTGGGTGTCTTCAGAAACTACAACACCGGTATGTTAACAGGAGACCATTTCCATTAGGGAAGTGTCGAAGGAATTAATTATCACAACTTACAAATCTAAATGGGTAACAGATAACATACTAAAACGAAACAACAACAAAGAAATTACCAGAAGAAAAGGATCGCACAGTGCACAGGAGCACCCATCGGGGCGGTGGGTGTGGACATGTCCATGTGAGAGTGCCCGCCGCGTCCACATCAGGGTGGGAGGGCAGAGAGTGGGCGCCTCATTTCACACTTTCAGAAGCCAACAGGTAATGCCTAAAGCGGAAAAATCCAGGACAGAAGCACACGGGTGCTTTACATGTAGGTTATCACCGCAGGCAAAACAGCCGCCAGGGCTGGAAGGCACGCCTTGGGGTGGGCATGGGCGCGAGCGAGGTGGGACACGGTCCGCGGGTCCTGTCCTCAAGGTCAGAGAGCTACGTGACTCTTGAACAGCGTGGCCGACATAAGGAAGTTCATTCTCTGAACATCTGTGTGTGTGACTGAAACTCACCATCACTGCAAAAGGGAACGGTTCTTATTTTTCTGGATTAGCTCAGAATCCAAGGCTGCTTGGGGGAGAGATAACAGCAGGGTGGCAGCCACGGTAACTGAGCCAGTCACAGGCCATCACTCCTGTCACTCCGTTACGGCGAGCACGCTCCTGCCTCGCTCAGACCCTCGGCCTCTGTGCTCTGAGGACCAAGCTGCTGTGCTGTGAGTTCCTATGGAGACGCAAGACACCGAAGGTGGCACCAGGGGACAGCGGCCGCCAGTCACTGTCCTGGGAGGACCTGGCTGTCACGGTGACCATAAGAGGGAGCTGGAATCGGCCTCCCTGAGCCCAGCCTCCAGCAGAGCCGGGCTGCGGGCCCTGCCGACCGACGTCTGGCTCGCAGCCTGCGGGACCCTGAGGACCGGGAGCCCGGGAGCCGGCGCAGTTTCTGGGGTCCAGGTGCGGGTTAGCGGCTCCTTCGCGAATGTCCCGATGCTTCGAACAGCCAGGAATCCTAATGGGCTTCTCGAGTCTTTGCTGCATCTATTAGAGGACCTTTCCCTTCAAGTCCTCATGGGAATGTGCAGGGGGAGGTTTGATACTGAGCCTTCCGCGGGCTGCGCAGAAGCACCCTATCGGATCCTGGTCACACTGCACAGCCAGACGGGACTCGGTGACATTTGATTCAGAATCTTCACACCACTGTTCTTAGCGCAGCGGTTCTCAACCTGTGGGTCGCAACCCCTTTGGGGGTCGAACGACCCTTTCACAGGGGTCGCCTAAGACCCCCGGAAAACACATATATCATTACATATTGTTTTTGTGATTAATCACTGTGCTTTAATGATGTTCAATTTGTAACAATGAAATTGGGGGTCACCACAACATGAGGAACTGTATTAAAGGGTCACGGCATTAGGAAGGTTGAGAACCACTGTCTTAGAGGAAATTAGTTCTTTCCTCGTGAAAACAGTAAACACACACACACACACACCCCTAATCTGATCTAATCACAGACAGGGAGGGGCCTTCTCTGTCCTATCATCTTCTCCTGGCTGAGAGCAGGGCCACGGGGTCAAGGTCACTGTTAGGAAAGCCCGGTGTCACCAGGCAGCTCCACGGGGAAGAGGGAAGCAGGAGCCCATTTCAATCTGGAATCCCCTCCCTCCAAACCATATGGGTTTAGGTGACATCTGTAATCCGTCCCTGGGAAGTCAGACACCATTCCCATGAGGAGGCTTCCTCTTCCAAAATAGAATGCGCATTCCATTTGTCACGTACGCGTGTGTTTCTGACCCCAGGAGCACCTGGACACGTCCCTGTAGGTCGCATGTATCTCACTTAGTCCTTAAATGTTCCGTTGTTTTCATTCATGTAGCTTGTTTCTCCATACATATGTATGTGTGTGTGTGTGTGTGTATATGTATATATATATATACACACACACATCATATGGAATTGATGTATTTTATTATTCTAATAAAACCCCTTTTATTATATATTTATTATATGTTTATGCCTCCCGTACTAACTGATTTTATCGCTGTTTATAGCACTTTGAGTAGGGGAATATAAGCATGCCATCCACAGTTTGGTTGCTTTCACACTTGTATGTCTTTGGTTTCTTTCTCTTGCCTAATTGCATCGGCAAGAACTTCCAGGAGTGATCGTGAGAAAATACCACACAAGGTATAGGGACATAGAGATAAGCTCAATCCCCCGGGTCCCTATCCTCACAGCCCCTGTCCTCACAGCCCCCGTTCTCACAGCCCCCCATCCTCACAGCCCCCGTCCTCACAGCCCCCGTCCTCATAGCCCCCCATCCTCACAGCCCCCCATCCTCACAGCCCCCCATTCCTCACAGCCCCATCCTCACAGCCCCCCATCCTCACAGCCCCCCATTCCTCACAGCCCCCCATCCTCACAGCCCCCATCCTCACAGGCTCGCATGTAGGACTGGAGCTTCTAGAGCAGTGGTTCTCAACCTTCCCAACTCCGTGACCCTTTAATACAGTTCCTCATGTTGTGGTGACCCCCAATTTCATTGTTACAAATTGAACATAATTAAAGCATAGTGATTAATTACAAAAACAATATGTAATTATATATGTGTTTTTCGGGGGTCTTAGGTGACCCCTGTGAAAGGGTCGTTCGACCCCCAAAGGAGTCATGACCCACAGGTTGAGAACCGCTGCTCTAGAGACGAAGTCCGCATGTACGTTAACACTCCCTGACCAGCTTTACTCTTCTTCCTGCCACAGTCGCCACCTGTCATTCATCACATAGTTATCTGGGAGTTTGCGTCTCTCCCCATCAAAGGCGAACTCTCCCGGGCAACCATCCTGCCTCCGAGGTCATTGTGAGTCCCAGGGCCCAGAACTCGGCCGCTCACACAGTATTTGGGGACGAACTAGCGCAGGTGGCCATCACGGTCCCAGGCCCAACGCGGTCGGGCAGCGCTTTTGCAAACGAAGTCTCGTGGGAACACGGCCCTCACACAGGCTTGCTCCTGCCTGGGCCCTGCACAGCGGGCGAGGCCGAGCGGCTACAGCAGCCCGAGGCTCACACAGCCCAGCAGCTACACGCCAGCGTCCGCAAGAGGGCGGGGCCTCCGACTTCAGTGATGACGGCCTGGATGCAGACCTTCGTTCCAGCCCAGCCGGTGTGCTCAGTGGATAGACCGTTGGCCTGCAGATTGAAGGGTCCCGGGTTCAATTCCGGTCAAGGGCACATGCCCGGGTTGTGGGCACATCCCCAGTGTGGGGCACGCAGGAGGCAGCCGATCAATGATTCTCTCTCCTCATTGATGTTTCTCTCTCTCTCCCACTCTCCTGCCTCTCTGAGATCAATAAAAACATATTTTTAAAAAGTGATCTCTCTTCCTAATGCCATGGGAACGTGCTTTAACCTGGAAGAAGTGTGCTTAACCCCCGTCTAAGCAAAGGCGAGTAGACTGGCTGTTTCCGCCGGAGCATTCCGCCCTGTCCCTGCCCAGCACGGGCCGCCCACTGTTCCCAGGAGAAGGCTGCCTCTGGCGCGGGCACGCTGAGCGGTGACTGGGGAGCATGGGGGTCGGGAAGCCCTGGGCTCCCTGAGACCAAGATACACGGGCCAAGCGGCTCCTGCCCCCCCAGGCCCGGCCGCTGGCCTCTCCTCCGCTCTGGGCAGCCCCCGCGGATGCAGTCAAGGTCCTGCAGAGCGCCATGTCCAAGTTCGTCCTCGCTGTCAGCGCAGTCTGGCAGCCGTCACCGGTCAGCACAGCCGGTGTGTTTCCCGGGAGGCAGCCCAGGCCTGTGTGGTGAGGAAGCACAGACCCCAGGCCTGGGTCCCGGGGCCGCCGCCCGCCCAGCACACAGCGGCCTCGCTACCAAATAAGGCAGCTCCAGCCACCAGCCAGTCCTCAAGCCACCGGGCAGCTGGGCGCTCTGCTGGCAACGAGGACCCGTTAGGG
Source organism: Myotis pilosus (assembly GCA_036010255.1). NCBI lineage: Eukaryota > Metazoa > Chordata > Mammalia > Chiroptera > Vespertilionidae > Myotis > Myotis pilosus. Next base: position 1,355,994 of record JASKON010000016.1, read on the forward strand.
CTCTGCGGGACCAGCCCCGTGCTCTGGGCTCCCCTAGGCAGCTAACAGCACTGGGCAGGGCGGCACCGGGCACCTAACAGCACCGGGCAGCTAATAGCACCAGGCAGCTAACAGCACCGGGCAGGGCAGCACACGCCTCGCTCGCTGATGGACCATTTCACAGAAGCGCAGGCGCAGGTGCCTCCCTGCCAGGTGGGGGCTGGGCACTGGCGGAACCCACCTTTACCTCCAGGAACAGGGAGCAAGGCCTCCTCGCGCTCCCACAGCGAGCCATGATGGCGGGTGTGTTTTCCCTCAGCTCCTCCGAGTCCCTTCGTCCCTCCTTCTAACTGAGAGCACTTATTTATTTTTAAAAATATGTTACTGATTTCAGAGAGGAGGGGAGAGGGAGAGAAAGATAGAAACATCAATGATGACAGAGAATCATGGATTGGCTGCCTCCTACTCGTCCTACACTGGAGATGGAGCCCACAACCTGGGCATGTGCCACGACCGGGAATCAAACCGTGACCTCCTGGTTCATAGGTCGATGCTCAGCCACTGAGCCATGCCGACCGGGCTGAGAGCACTTATTGAATGAGTGAATTCTACTGAGTGATTTAAAAATTTGCCCAAATTAAAACTATTATATGAGCACCTCTTCCACCACATGCACACACACACGGGGCATGCACAGGCCCATCTCTGCACATCACTCAGCTGGCCCAGGTGGAGCACCAGGAGAGCTGTGGCTGGGAGGACAGGTGAGGTAGGGCCAGAGGGCGACCCATCCCATGGCTCCACCCCCTGGGGCTCAGCAGGTCAGAGTGAATCCTCAGACACAGGACCTCTGTCTCCCAAGCTTGCACACGCCCCGGGGGACACTCCCGCTCACGCCGCACCAGCCCATCGCTCAGCAGCGAGCCTGCTCGGCACGTGGTCGGTGCTGCATTCAATGGGAGGAGGAAGGGGTGGCGGGATGAGCAGCGGCCGAAGGAATACATCACAGGAGGGACAGACGGGGAGACCAGGCTCTGATTGGTCTGCCTGTCCCTGCGTACGGGGCTCGGGCCCAGCGCCAGAGCCACCCACTGTCCCAGGGAAGAAGCATCGAGACCGCAAAGCAGCTCCCCCAGAGCGAGGCAGCACCGAGGTGTCAGCGTTTGAGGCGCCAGAAGGACGCCCGAGTGGGGACAGAGAGCTCACTGGGCGAAGGCCCGGCCAGGTGGCTCTGGGCACCTGCTGCTGTTTGCGCAAGCAGGAGGCACAGACAGAGGCCCATTGTGCAGCCGTGGGAGCAATGAGCTGGGTGACCACAGGTTAAACCCTAGATTGCGCAATACTTCCCCCCAACTACTGCGGACTCCGCAGCTGCCAACACACGGGACTGCGTGCAAACGTTTTGCATAAACGTGAATTTGCAAGAGAACATTGAAGTATGTCAGCTGCATCTTAAAAATGAAAAAATGGAGGAGCCATGGAAAAGGTGAGCAAAGCCACACCTCCCTCCCCGGGCCTGGGCTCTCCGCCCCAAAGCTGCTGAGAAACCCGCAGAGGGGCACGGAGACGGACAGCAGGAGAGCCGTGTCCCGGCGGGAATGCCTGGCCGGGGCCTGGGCGTCCTCCCGGAGCAGGCGCGGTGGCCCGTCCGTCTGCCGTCGAGGGAGGGTGACCCAGCATCACCTAAGATGCGACCGAGGTCCTGACTCAGGCCTCGGGGGAGCAATGCTGCAGGGAGGGACCCCCACGGCTCCTCCGCGGAGGAAGTCAGCACGCTCACAGACGTGGCATTGTCAGGCCTCCGGGACAGTCACCTCATTGTGTGGCACGTCCCCCTGCCAACCCGATGCCACAGCAGCTGGGACTCTCAACCGCGGGGGAGTGGGGACGCCGCAGAAGGAGGAAGGGGAGCCCACACCAGGTGCAAGCCTGTGACACTTCAGGTGGCACAAACCTGCTGGTTTCGGCCATGAAGCCCAAAACCACACTGCCTGGGGCGGCCTGAGCGGGCTGAGCCTGAAGCGCCGGACGCCGCTGGCGCCCAGGTTTCCGTGGGCGGCCCGGTCCTCACTCCAGGTCTGCAGCCTCCCTGCTCCAGGTATGGGCTTCGGGCCAGGGGCCAGGGGCCAGAGGCCGCCCAGGAACCCCTCCTTCCCTCTGGTCACGGTGCATCAGGGTCCCCCAAGCAGGGCCTCCTGCCGCCCGCGCAGTGTTGCTGGGAATCCGTTGGAATGCACAGGCCCAGGGCTCACCCCAGACCCACTGAACCAGACACCAGGGGGGCGCGGGGGACTGAAAACCACTGAGTCGGAGACAGGAGATCAAAGGTGCCAGACGAAAGGAACCCAGGAATAAAGGGAAGATAAAACCCCAGTGAGTCCTCTATCAGGGAGGTCTGGGGTCCCTAAGGAGCCTGGCCCGGCGCATTCACTGCCCACAGTCTCGCGGAGCCGGCCGGAGGCTGCCAGACCCTCAGAGAGGACTCAGGCCTGGAGGGTGGACTGCGGCCACCTGCATCCCATCCGAGGCAAGTGAAACCTGATTAAAGTGCTTTCAGAAAGTAGGTGTGAACGCAGGAAAGCATTTAAGAGACCAGATCAGGAGGTGCAGCCCCCTTTGCCAACAAAGACCTCAAAACCCAAACAGACCTTGGCTACAGCCATAAAGCAACCACAGAGCAGGTCTCCATCGTGAGCGTCCACTGTCTAGAATAGATCCAGAAACGGGGCCATTTCCAAAGGCTCTGCCTGGGGCTCTGGAGTTTATGTGGAATCAGTGAGGAGCCCATTGCCAAACTGGGAATCCTGTGCTGCCAGCTGCTGCCTCCGCAGCTCTCGACGAGGGTGTGTGATGAAGGGACGGACGGCGGGCTGTCGCCTCTTCCCTGGAATCCACGTGCGCTCTGAGCGGCCCAGGACCAGCAGGGCTCCTCCCTGAGAGCCTCCCACGCCGAGCACCCAGGGAGGCCGGCCGGTGCGTCTCCCGTTCGCCCCACCTCCTCAAGGGGACCCCTGGCTCCAGCTTGCTCCCCACGCCTCATGCGTTCACATACATGGTCGTAGCGTGTGCACTCTCTGTGGCTGGCTTCTTCCACTCAGCATTATCCTTGGGACGTACACCCATGTTCCCTGTGTGAATTTTCATTCTCATTCCTGTGTATCATTTCATGTACAGACGAACCATCATTTATCTGTTCTAGTCTTCTTCAAAAGGCTATTGAAATATAATTCACACACCGCATGCTTCACATATTTCAAGTACATGATTCAGTATTCTTTTTTTAAAATACTTTTAAAACTGATTTCAGAGAGAGAGGGAGAGAGATAGAAACATCAGTGATGAGAGAGAATCATTGATCGGCTGCCTCCTACACGCCCCCTACTGGGGATGGAGCCCATAACCTGGGCATGTGCCCTGGCTGGGAATCGAACCCTGATCTCTTGGTTCATAGGCTGACACTCAACCACTGAGCCACACCAACTGGGCAACAATTCAATATTCTTTAGTATATTCACAGAGTTGTGCAACCATCACCATAATCTAGTTCTAGAACATTTTCTTTTCGCTGAAAGCAACCAGGAAACCATAATTGATCCATCTCCATCCCCCCAGGCACATCCCCCACCCCACCCTCAGAACCACTGACCTGCTTTCTGTCTCTATAGATTTTTCTATTCTGGACTAAATAAAGGCAGGCATTCAGCATGTGGTGTTTTGTGACTGGCTTTTTTCACTTCATGTCATGATCTCCAAGTTCACTATTGATGTGTCATGTTCACTGTTGATGCGGGGCCTACCTCTTTGGGGAGATAAATCACGGGGCTCCTGCACTGTGTGAGGGCACAGGCCAGGCTGGGGGACTTCCCCCGCCCACCCCCCACCCGCCTCCATGTGCACGAATTTCATGCACCGGGCCACTAATCTATATAATAAAAGCCTAAGTAACCATAACAGCGAACAAACAGAATGACCGGTCGCTATGATGCGCACTGACCAGCAGGGGGCAGACACTCAATGCAGGAGCTGCCCCCTGGTGGTCAGTGCACTCCCACAGGGGGAGCTCTGCTCAGCCAGAAGCTGGGCTCACCGCTGGGGAGTGCAGCGGTGGGGGCGGGAGCCTCTCCCACCTCCGCGGCAGCACTAAGGGGCAGCGAGCTAAGTGGTAAGGAGCTAGGGGTCCCGGATTGTGAGAGGGCGCAGGCTGGGCTGAGGGACCCCCCCCCTCAGTGCATGCATTTCGTGCACCGGCCTCTAGCTGTGAATCATGCTGTCCTGGACTTGCACACACGCAGCAGGTGAGGATGGTGAAGGTTTCACAGGCCAGAGACTGGGGAGGTGGCCTCGGCAGCAGGAGCGGCAACAGCCAGAGCCGTGGGCGTGGACCGACAGGCGTCCACGTTGTGACAGCTCAGTGCCTGCAGGAGTGTCACAGGCCACCAGCTGACCTGAACTCCATCTCCCACTCCTGGCAGAGCCACTATCCTGTGTGCAGACTCCTCCGAAGACATCCGCACTCTACTCTGCTCTCAGGAAGACATGCAACTTCTTTCTCACTGACGGTTCCCTAGTATAACACACTGAAAAGTGCTTGAGCTTTAAACATTAAATCAGCCTTGATTTAAAATCTGGCTCCATCACATATCAGCTCATGACCTCGGGCCAAGTCCCATCACCTGCCAGCCTGGGTCTGTGCACCGACAAAATGAGCCTTGTAACCACAGCCTGTGGTGAGGGCCGGGCAGGAGGGCACAGGAGGGCACAGGAGGACAGGAGGGCACAGGAGGGCACAGGAGGACAGGAGGGCAGGAGGACACAGGAGGGCACAGGAGGACAGAAGGGCACAGAAGGACAGGAGGGCAGGAGGACACAGGAGGGCACAGGAGGACAGGAGGGCAGGAGGACACAGGAGGACACAGAAGGACAGGAGGGCAGGAGGACACAGGAGGGCACAGGAGGACAGGAGGGCAGGAGGGCACAGGAGGACACAGGAGGACAGGAGGGCACAGAAGGACAGGAGAACACAGGAGGACACAGGAGGGCAGGAGGACACAGGAGGGCAGGGGGGCACAGGAGGACAGGAGGGCACAGGACAGGAGGGCAGGAGGACACAGGAGGGCAGGAGGACACAGGAGGACACAGGAGGGCACAGGAGGGCAGGAGGAAGGTGGCCCGGCAGCACGCCCTGGAGGGAGGCGTCCAGGACGCTGGGGGATGGTCCACATCTTCACTTCTTGGATTTAATCGCCCCCCTTGGATGCTAACCTGCAGAGTCAGCTGTCTACCTGGCCTGGTTATGATCCCCGGAAGCTCAGCTTGTGGAGCCCCTGAAGGCGCAGCCAGGGCGGCAGCGGGCCTTGTGCTGAGCTGGCCGGGCGCCAAGGCAAATGTTAGACTTGGCCGAGGGCTGGGCGCGCCGTTCCTGCTCACGCTTTAAAGAAAAGGCCACACCCAGAGCTGTTTGGGAGCAGAGGGGCTGGCTGCTGGTGGGCACAGGACAGCACCACACGTGCGCTGCCTCCTGGCGGTGGGGGCAAACCCTGAACCCCGAGTCCCCTGGGAGCGCTGAGAGCCGGTGCAGCCCTGGGTGTGGGCAGCCCTGGGTGTGGGCAGCCCTGTCTGACTTGGCCACAGCCCTGCCAACCTGGCGGTGGGCACAGCCGGGAGGGAAACACCCTGGTCAGGGCCTCGGGTCATGGCCGCTCAGGGCCACCTGTGGGTTTCACCACCTGCCTCCCCTTTCCCACGCTCCCTGGCCAGGTAGCTCTGGTTCCCGGAAAAACGAGATCCTGTGGCTGCCCTCCTCCAGGCCCGGGATCTGCCTGGGTCTGCGCCCGGAGGCACTCACCTGGGCGCCTCTGAGCCGGGCACAGCGCCAGCCTCCGCGTGGGAGCCTGGTCACCTCCGGGTCCCTCCGCTTCCTCGCAGCTGTAACTACGCGAGTTCCACCGCAACAGGAGGGCTCCCGTGCATCCGGCACCTGCTGGAGCCAGGTGCTCCCACAGCACCCGGCGCAGTCCTCACAGCGAGGGGCAAAGGCGCCGACACCTTTATCTGATGCAGATGGTCAGTGGCAGCTCAGGGGGGGCAGGATCGGACGCAGCCTCGAGTCTAAATGCCTGGTCCTTGCCCTGGCTCCGCACCCCTCGTCTGGAAGGAGCAGCAGGCAGGGCGGGGACCCACAGGGACCCAGCGCCACCCCCCCCCCACCCCCCCCGGCTCCGACCCGCTCTCTATAAAACGAGGAGGAAGGACAAGCTGCCTCTGGGGTCCTTCCAGCTCCCGCGCCCCCTGGGCCGGCACAACAACCCGGAGACGCAGTGCGGGCAGCGGTGCCCTTGGCCCCCACCATCTGTCGCTCCCAGAGGGCGCTCCTGGGACACGGGGGTGGACAGCCCTGGTCTCGTGACTCCAGGAGGCCCCGGCGCTGGTGCAGACTGAGGTGGGGGTGGGTGTCTCTCTGCCCGGGCAGCCTGTAGGGCAGGCGATGTGTCCCCCGGAAGAGGCAGCGCACCATGTCTCCTGTGACACATGGAGTTGGAGGTGCCAGGCCCTGTGTGCGGTCCTCCGCCCGCTGCCCAGGAGAGAAGCGCGGCCCTCCCCCATGGTGCACGCGTGCAGGGAGACAGAAGCTCCTGGGGTTGGCACACACAGCCCGAGGGGGGCCGGGACCGGGACCCCATGGTGCTTCCACAGGCGGGCGGGGCCGGTGGAAAAGGGGCTCTGAGTTCTGAAAGAGGAATCAACCGGCGGCTCCGCCCTTGTCAGTCACCCGGTCTCTTCATGGAACTCCCACAGCAGCACTTGGGTGAGGTGACGTCTTAAGGGGACCTCAGTCCAGAAGTTAGAAAAGCGTTGCTAAGAGGAGCAGGTGTCGGGCCCCCGGCCCCCTGGGCTCTGCTCTGACCGCCCTCCCACCTGCGCCCGCCTCCTGGGAACCGGCATCAGGATGCGCTGGTCACTAGCCCGTTCCCCCGACTCATTCTATTTTGGGGAGGGAACTTCAGTTGCATCATGGGGATAAAGGCTGTTAAAATGAGCCCACACAGCACAGCACAGCATTTATAACTGCATCTGAGTTATTTCTGCTCACACCCGTCTCTCCATGAAGCCTCCGGGGCCCCAGTGAGGAAATACACCTCTCGCCCCCGCTCCCCGATCCAGCACAGTCCCCGCGCCAGACAGGTGGCCGCACCCCCTCCGCCCGCTCTGCCAGCAGGTGCTTGGCACCCGGGTCAGGCGAGGAGGCAGAAGGGAGAGTGTGTTCCCACTGGCAGGTGGGAGCCAGGGCCTGATGCTTATCTCGGAGGCCTGGGGTGGAGCTGACTGTTTGCCCAGAGGCCCTGGGACATCCCTGGCGGGAGGAGCAGTGTAATCGGCTGTTTTCAACGGAACTGAGGTCCCAGGACCTGGAAGAAGGAAGTCTCTGAGCAGCATCTCCATGGCGTGGGGCAAGGACTGTGTTCATGGAGTCCTGCTACCAAGGAAAGGAACTGACTTAACGAGCACAATGGCAGCTTATAGTCTCCAGGTAACCGAGAGAGAGAGAGAGAGAGAGAGAGAGAGAGAGAGAGAGAGAGAGAGAGAGAGAGAGAGAGAGAGAGGAACGGAGGGGCCGATAGGCAGGTAGAGGAAGGCTGTTGCAAGATACGAACACGCCTGTCAGCGACCCTCCCCCAGGAGGCAGAGATGGTGCAGGGCGGATGTTTACCCTGCTTCCCAGGCTTCTGAGCTCGTGGCTCGGTCCCTGGAACCACAGGTGTCTCTAGCCCAGCCGTGGGCAAACTACGGCCCGCGGGCCGGATCCGGCCCGTTTGAAATGAATAAAACTATTGAAAAAAAAGACCGTACCCTTTTATGTAATGATGTTTACTTTGAATTTATATTCGTTCACACAAACACTCCATCCATGCTTTTGTTCCGGCCCTCCGGTCCAGTTTAAGAACCCATTGTGGCCCTCGAGTCAGAAAGTTTGCCCACCTCTGCTTACCTGCTGAAACACATGACAATCTGCTCGAAGAAACACAAGCAGATCCCCTTGGAAAGGGAGGCGATGGCCCAATTGTTTCAGCCTGGGGGAGAGTGACATTCATTTGGGGGGGGATGTTGGAACCCCTTCCAATAATGTATCAAGTTTGATCAGAAATTACTCACCTTCTTCTTAAATCATCAAAAAACCAACCAACCAACCAACCAAAAACCGCTGGGAGGCCGCTGGCTTTAGTAAAACACGCGGCGGCGGTGACTGTGGGGGTGGGATACCAAGTGCCCCCAGGAAAGCTCAGGTTAATGACAAACCCATTTTTTCCCCAGTTAACAGGGAACCCCAGAATATCAGGAAAGGGGTGCCGAGTGTGAATGGAGGCCAGATTAGGTTACTGGGTTATCTAGACTCACTAACTAGATGCCACGGAGCTGGAAGGCCTGTTGCCCACTCTGATTCCGAGGGGCCCAGAGGTCAGCCCGCAGATCCCCACCCTGCGGCTGCCTCGCCTCCGCCCGGCTCCCCGAAGAGCCATATTCCGGGCCCGCGCCCACTCCCACCCGGGAGCGAGAGCCTCGGGGCTTCCTTTGAGGATCAGCGTTTCTCACAAGCTCCCAGGTCAGCCTAATGTGTGTTTCCATTTAGCAACTTCTCATTTATGTCTTTTTTTAAAATATATTTTTATTGATTTCAGAGAGAAAGGGAGAGATAGAAACATCAATGATGAGAGAGAATCATGGATCGGCTGCCTCCTATACACCCCTATGGGGATCGAGCCTGCAACCTGGACCTGTGCCCTTGACTAGAATCGAACCTGGGGTCCTTCAGTCCACAGGCCGATACTCTATCCACTGAGCCAAACCAGCAGGGCGCATTTCCGTCTTTTATTCATAAATGAGAAGATTACAATTCAGACGTCAGCCAGCGCGGTCTAGGCCACCCGCCTGGGGTCCGGCACCATCCAATTCTGATCCGGGCCTCGTGAGTCCTGCCCAGGAAGCTGCATCCCAGCGGCCCCGGGCACCAGGACAGCGCCGGCCTGACTCAGGTTTCGCTCTGAAACCCGTTTGTCTGGGAACGAGGGCTCTCCCCTCCCTTGGCGGGCTGCCCTCTCTTCCACCACAAACAGCTCTTTCTTTCAAACAAGCCAGGCTTTCTAACGCTCGGGGAGTCCGTCCTCATCACAGCGTCCTTTCCTCCTTGAACGTCCCAGGAAGAGCTCAGGCTGCCTTCTCCGGGCGGGGCCGTGGGCAAGCGGAGTGGCCTCAGGCCTCCTCCCCGATGGCTGAGGGGTGAGGTATGGGGATCGGTCCGTTCACTCCACCTCATTTGTCTGAAATGTAGAGGCGCTTCCGGTGGCCTTGTGCAGGGCCTGGCGATGTTTCTCGGTTAAGACCAAGACCACGCACCTCTGCTATGACCAGCAGCCACGATGACCGGCTGCCACTAGATCTTTATTTACACAATCGGGCAGCACACTGGACTTGCTGACCTTTGGTCGAGGAAACCCAAAGATCCAAAACACAAAATAACTTATCTCTAAGCATCTCCCGTCTGGCTTAGGTGGAAATTGGGGGTTGGAAGCATGACAAGGCAGCCTTGGACGGGAAGGGCCTGGCTGCCCATGGCCGCTGTCACCGAGTGCCACGGAGGGTGGCCTCAGACCACAGGCCCTATTCTCTCATGGTCTGGAGGCCAGAAGTCAGGAATCAGGCAACCCCTGGGACCCAGCTCCCCCTGAGGGGTCCAGGGAGGATCTTTCCTCGTCTCCTGCCTTCTGGTTGGCTGACAGTCCTCGTCTCCTGCCTTCTGGTTGGCTGACAGTCCTCACCACCTGCCTTCTGGTTGGCTGACAGTCCTCGTCTCCTGCCTTCTGGTTGGCTGACAGTCCTCGTCTCCTGCCTTCTGGTTGGCTGACAGTCCTCGTCTCCTGCCTTCTGGTTGGCTGACAGTCCTTGACTTGTGAACACGGGACTCCAACCTCTGCCTCTGTCCTCACACGGCGTTGGGCTGCTGTGTCTGAGTCTCTCCTCTCCGTACCAGGACACCAGTCATATTGGACGTAGGGGCCATGCTATCCCACCATGAACTCATGTTAACTAATTACATTGGCAAAAGCCCTATTCCCATAGAAGGTCACACTCATAGGAACCTAAAGTTCAGATTTCAACTGATCCTTTTGGAGACACAATTCAATTCACTACAGGGCCACACGCCCCTTTTACTGTCACCTCCTGCCATAGGCACGTAACCAGGGGACCCAGATGTCCGAACTGTACTCTTCTTGTTTATAAACTAAAAGACGTAAAGGAAAAGTTGCTAAACGGACACACACATCAGAACCCCCCGCTCCTTTCACCTCCCCTCCCACCCAAACCTGGCGGGGGGGGGGCGGCCGGGGGGCGGACGGCACGGGGTGCGGAACCACCACTGATGCCGCCATCGCCTGGGGCCATTCATGGGAATTCGCTCGCATGAAGGTTTCCCTGAGAAACGGTCCTGGGCTAATCCAACCTGTAGGTGCAGCCGTGAATTCCGTCCCTCTGTCCCACATCCTCCTTCTGCGTTGGGCACAAGGCAACATAACATGGGAGCCCTGGTCACACCCCAGAGCCCGTGTGTCCCGCGTCCTGTCCCGTCCCGTCCCCGCTGCTGGCTCTCCCGCCGTCATCTCACCCTGGGGAGCCCCCACGTCCTTCACTCCTTTCACGCCTGAGCAGTCACATCTCCGCTCTCGTCTCCAAATCCTCAAGGGCCTCAAGGAAGAAGGAGGAATCCTCTCTCCTTGTCACTGGCGCTAGAAACTCTCTCCTCTGGCTCAGCCCTGACCCGCAGCCTCCGCCGTGTGGGAGCGGGAGCGATGCCCCTGGCGAGTCAGGAGAGCGCGCTGGGTTTAGGTGTCAGATGGGCTGTAATTCAGCATCGGCTCTGACCAAACCTCCCTGGCACGTTCTCGGCCCCCAGGGCTCCACAGGGGAGGGGGAGGGGGGAGATTTTGGAAGACGCTCTTGCTCACCGTCCAAAACTCTTGGACAAAACGGCATAAAGTTGACGTGTGCCTTGGGCTCTTTCCCAGGAGATTCCTCTTTAAAAACTCACATATGGTCCACTTTATTGTTTTACTCACAAGAAAGGGAATTTGAACCTATGGAATTACTATCATTTTACATAAAAAGCAACTCCGAGAACTGTTTCTACACAGAGATCACACTGATTCTCACACAGAGGGCGACCGTTGGCCCCGAGAAGAGCTGGTTGCTCCCACACCAGGGTCCCCTCGTCATGATATTTCTTTTTTTAAAATATATATATTTTTATTGATTTCAGAGAGGAGAGCGAGAAAGAGAAACATGAGTGATGAGAGAGAATCATGGATCGGTGCCTCCTGCACGCCCCCCACTGGGGATGGAGACCACAACCCAGGCCTGTGCCCTGACTGGGAATCGAACCCTGACCTCCTGGTTCATAGGTTGACGCTCAACCCCTGAGCCAGTGGTGGGCTTGTTACAGTATTTGTCTTCCTCTAAGCAGGACAAGGCTGGTGAAAACAGCAAGCCTTGCTGGTCAAGCAGCCCTAGTTTGCTCTGTTTCCACCCATTCAGAGCGTGTAGGGTGTGCAATTGGCAGCCTGCGAGTGCATGGGGCAGTCGCTGTGCACCCAGGTGAGCTCTGCTCCTACCACCATCACACAGCCGGGCCGGAGCTCCCAGGTGAACTGAAACCCACTTGGGAGGCTTTGGCCAGAAGAGGGGGCGAGAGGCAGGTCAGGGTACAGTGCGGGCGGGGGAGGGGGCGCATTGAGAGGAGACGCCAGTGGGGACATCAGGTCCACCACCTGCCTGGGGGCCAAGGGAGGCTGCAGGAGGTTGAAGACCCAAGGCCGGGGGCTGAAGACTCAAATCGCTTCCTCACTCCCTGCTCCTCCGAGAAGGCATGACACGGGAGCTGGGAGGGGCTGAGGGAACGCCGACAGACTCTCGTGGTCCCTGTCCTGGGCCGGTGGCGTCTGCTCCAGAAACAGGGACACTGAACCTGAGCCAAGGGCCCTCTGGCCGGCAAAGCAGTTTTTTTTTGTTTTTTTAGTTGATGAGAGAAAGAGAGAGAAACATCGATGTGTTGTCCCACTTATTGGAGCATGCGCTGGTTGATTCTCATGTGCGCCCTGACCAGGGAGGGAACCCACAACCGTGCGTATGGGGACAGCCTCTAAACAACGGCGCTGCCCGGCCAGGCCCAGAGCACTTCCTGAAGAGCAGACTCTGGGATGGCAGAGCTCTGGGCCCGCCCGATGCTCGGGGGCCGCGGCCCATGGGCGCCCCGATGAAGAGCGGGCCCGGCCCCTAAAGACGTCGGGACTGGGGGCAGCCGAGGGGCCCATCCTGAACATGCAGGCCCCGGGCAGGGATACACAGGGAGGCCCATTTGTCAAGATACTTGCAGGAGGAGCTGAAAACCCCCAACCCCTTCCTGACGCATAGGTGATGTGGAGCGCTGGCTACGTCAGAGGGCGATCAGCAGGTCGCATTAACACTTTTAAGGGTTTTTATTGATTTTTTTAGAGAGGAAGGGAGAGAAACACTGATGTGAGACTTGACTGCCTCCCCCCACACTACACAACGCTAGCCAGCCACGTGGCTGTGCTGAAGATTTCAAAGACGGAAACAGTCCTCCATCCACATCCTTCCCAGGCCAGCAGCCCGTCCTCAGCCTCCCCCAGCCCCACACAGTGCTGGCTGCCGCCCACAGATGGACGGGGGAAGGACCCCACACCTGGAAATGAGGCAAACAGGTGGGGGCTGCACCCTCTCGATGTCATATGGGGCAGAAGCCAACCAAAAGTCCTATATAATAAAGATGTATGCAAATGGTCATTATATAACGACCGACCACGTAAGGACCGGATCATGAATCAGCAGGAGGGTGGGGCAGCGAGCTACAAGCAGGCAGTGGAGAGGTAGGGAGGGGGCAGGGCAGCAAGCCAATGGGGGGTGGGGGTGAGGGGGCGGGGGGAGCTACAGGAGGGCGGCAGCGAGCTGCTGGCGCACGGATTTGTGCGCAGGGCTACTAGTGATCTAGAAGAAACACACCGAGCTCACCATCTCCATCCAGGGAAGGCCTGAGCCTGTGGAGGCCCGTGCTCGCTTGTAAGTGTCTGCTTGTCGGAGGTGCTGCCGATCTCTCTGCCGGACAGGAAGCTCTGAGGCTCAGATCTCGCTGGAGGGAACCGCTGCTCCAGCCGCCGGGGTCCACACTCAGCTTTCTCACTGGTCGGTGAGTCTGTGTGACACCTGCCGGCTCGGCCATTCACTCTCGGCATGCTGAAGTCTGGCCCGAGCTCATTCCACATTTACTTGAGAAGAGTACAGTTAACGTTTGGAAGGTTGTATTCTAATATCCCTTAGTTAACAGGCATTTTTTAAAATATTGAAATGAACCTTTGCACCTCCATTCCCAAAATGCAGCTCTTCAACTTGACTCTGTTGGTTTTAAAACCAGCTCTCGCTGCTTCCAGCCCTCCTTTGGGGTCTCCGGGCGTCGGGTTTGGGGCAGCCATTTCTCCTTGTGCCAATCTCCCTGCTTCCTGTGGTGTTTGCGTCTCATCCCGTGACGTGAAGGCCTCCTCTCCTCGGGCCTGGCTCCCTGGCTGCCCATGTCCCCTCCTCTCTCCACGAGGCTGTGGCGCCTCCCGCTCCTCAGGCGTCCGCAGCCGCCACTCCTGTTCCCTGACATCACACGTGGCCAGGTGCCATCGGCAGCTCAGGGGGGCACCCCTCACGTCCCAGCAAATGAGCCGCGTGCTCGCTCTGTAGAGCTTCTCGCGATGCCCGAGTCCTGCCCGCGGCCGGCAGGGCCCAGCTCCATCATGTCACAGGCCACGGACGGCTCAGCGACCTGGCTTCAGGAGCAGCGGGACCGCGGGCATTGCCCTACCCTACCGGGGGGCGTGTGCGTGCGTGTGTGAACTCTGTGCCCCGCGGCTGGGGTAGGGGGACAATGAGTTTTGTGTGTGTGGTTCCGTCTATTTCTTCAAACATTCTGAATGATAATTAGCTTTGATTTTTACATCTATTCATAATGATAGCAGAGGGCAACGCACAACAGAAAGGGGGTTGCAAGCCTTCCACTTAGCAATTAATTCTATTATTAAACGCTAAGAAAAAAATAAGTGCCTGCCAGCTGCAGCCTTATTATGTTTTCCCAGAAGTCCTAATGAGGGGCTGCGAGCCTATTATCTGTTTCCCTCCCCCCCGCCCCGCGGGAGGAGAGGCCCGGGCCGGCGTCCCTGGGAAGCGGTTCTCTGCTGGGGGAGGCGGCCCGGTCAGCGGGCGCGTCCGTGTGACTGACCTTTACCAGGAAGCCTCTGCTCCCACCCCGCCCGGTGACACGGAAGCAGGTGAAAGCGGAGCGGGAGGAGCAGGGCCCTGGGGGCACGGAGGCTGGTGAGAGCCCTGCATGTGGCGGAGCTGTCCGGCATCCGCGGTTCTGCTCCTTCCCCGAGCCCTACACCGGCTTTCAGATGAACCTGAGCCCCTCTCTTCAGGGAAAAGTTACGTAACTGCCGGCCCAGGTGGTGCCTCTGCCACACGTTCCCATAGGCCTCTGCACTGAGGGCACGGTAAGTAGTAACTGCGTATGTATTAGGGTGAGTATTTGATCATTTCCCTCCCCCGTTTGATCACCAGCTCCACAGAGCAGGGGACACCTCTGGTCATGCACCCCATCCTTGACCCGGTGGGGGACAGCACTGGGCATGGGGGCAAATAAGTATCAGGCACTAGATTACATGATGCCTCAGGCAGACCCCGCCCTCATCTTCCAGGTGAGTGCACACAGGTGTTTTTACACTCACACTCACACTCTCACTCACACACACACACACACACACTCATACACACACACTCTCACACACACACACACATACTCACATATACTCACACATACACACACACACACACTCATACACACATACTCACACACTCATACACACACACATACACACACACACACTCTCACACTCATACACACACTCACACTCACTCATACTCATATACATACTCACACACACATACTCACACACACACATACACACACTTACACACTCATACACACATATATACACACACACTCACATACACACATTCAAACACACTCACATACACATACACACACATACACTCACACACACTCACACACACACATTCACATACACACATTCAAACACACACTCATACACACACACACACTCAAACACTCATATACACACACATTCACACACACATACACACACATACACTCACAAATACACACATTCACACACACACACTCAAACACACTCACTCATATACACACACACATTCACACACACACACATAATAATCGCAGTGAGGTCAGCACCTCCCTCCCTTGCAGCCGACGTCCCAAATTCTTTTCTATCTTGTATATAAAAGTGTCTTCAAACCTGTGCCCTCTCATAAACATAAAAAATGCATCTCTCTTTAGTGGACTGGGAATGTAAATAAAGTCAAACTTGAAAATCATATAAACTTCAGAAATGCGGGTGAGGTTGCCAACTGGGGTCTGCACCCCCGGCCCCCACCCCATCTACGCACCTGAAGGAACTCCTCGACCTCCGCTGGGGTCGTGACCCGCATGGCGAGTCAGGGGTCCCGGACTATCACCACGCGCTGACTTTTCTCTCTATCGGAGGCCAGGAGAGGAAATAGGTCGGCGGGTGCCTGTTCTACAGAGAGGTAGGGTCCCGGAATCCGTCAGACGGGCAGGGACCGATGTGGGACCCTCTGAGAGTCAGTGTCGTTAGTGCCAGCTCTCTGCTGTCCTAAACCCCTGCTCTGCGAAGTCACACAACGACGGTGTGTGTCTCACACACGGGGGCCTGCAGGTCCCTCTGTGACCTGCCACACACCGCAGCTATGCCACGTGGAGAGCGTGGTGCCCAGGACTGTGCAGCAGGAGGGAGAGGCTGGAGGCAGCTCAGATTTTAAATGTGCATGCCACAGCCCAAGCTGGTGTGGCTCAGTGGATAGAGCCTCAGTCTGCAGACTGAAGGGTCCTGGGTTCGATTGCAGTCAAGGTCACATACCCGGGTTGCGGGGCTCAATCCCCAGTAAGGGGTGTGCAGGAGGCAGTCGATCAATGATCCTCTCTCATCACTGGTGTTTCTCTCTCTCTCCCTTCCTCTCTGAAATCAATAGGCATAAATTAAATACGCATTAAAGCCACAGAAAGTCAGAATGATCTCACGCGTGTCTGAGGGTTAACGTCCAGCCGGGAGGGTGGCTGGTGCTCTGCACCCCCTCGAGGAGAACCGGAAGCCACTCTGCCTCACCCTCCTCCCTCCCTCGGCTCCTCCCCTCCACCTTCCACCACCTCCTCCTCCGACACCGAGCTCAGCCATGTGACTCTTCCAACATCTGCTTCCTTTCTTTTCTTTCATAGAAAGCGCGTGAGTAATGAGGCCGCTGGGGCTGGTAATTGTGGAGCCATTAGCAGGCTCCCAGGTGCTGCTTACTACAGGCGCATTGTAATTTTCTGTCCCCACGTCAGCGACTCCGCCAGCCACTGTCTGCCCCAGGCAGGAGCACTGCGCTGTGAAGCCCCCCAGGCAGCAGCGGCCCATTCGCTGGGACCGATGGAGGCCCAGCAGTAACTCCTTAGACCCGCAGGCCTCCTGCCCTGCCACGCAGCCATGAGGGGACATTGCTGAAATAGGCGGTGACTGACAGACACCGCCCGTCCATTCTTCCCTCTGCCTCCACGCCGCCCGCCCGTCTGACGGATTCCGGGGGAACTTGTAGAGAAGACAAATCCCCGCTACCCAGGTGACCAGCTGGGGGGGCTGCCTGTGTGCAGCCGCAAACGAGGGCCGGGAGGCGTCAAGTCAGGAGCCCAGAAAGCCTGATGGAAAGAGGTTCCAGGGAGAGACGTCACGGCAGGAAGCGGAGGGAACTCCCCGAAGCCACACAAACATGCCTGATGCTTCTGCTACACAAAACACACGACAACCTCCGTCTGCGACCTGGGAGGCACCTGTGGTCCTGCACACGCTCAGGGTGAAAGGCAACAACGCTGGGGCCGATGTTTCCCAGGTGACGCCACGGCAGCCCGCGCACCTGCGGCTCCTCTGGGGAGGGGGCCCACAGCCCCCCCACTGGTCCTCTGGGGAGGGAACCCACAGCCCCCCCACTGGTCCTCTGGGGGGGCCCATAGCCTCCAGGACCACGGAGGAGCCAGCAGGCTGATGGAGCAGCTCCCTTGCCTGGACTCTGCGGCGCTGTGTGCGTTTACAGCCACGGGCGCTATCTCGCGGGCTGTCACCTGCTCGCACGGCCCTCCCGCAGTGGCACTGGAAATGCACCCACTGCAAGCAGCTCCCCGTCTTTATGCTTTCCTGTTCTTGGCCTAGGACCGCACCTGGAGGAATGGATAGCCTCTCCCGAGAGCCTTTCTAATACACAACACTTACTGCCTGTTAGAGCAGGAGGCCCTCAGAGACCCTCTAATCCAGTGGTTCTCAACCTCCTACTGCCGTGACCCTTTCATACAGCTCCTCATGTTGTGGTGACCCCCAACCATAACATTATTTTCGTTGCTACTTCATCACTGTAATTTTGCTGCTGTTACAAATCATAATGTAAACATCTGATCTGCAGGATGTATTTTCATTGTTACAAATTGAACATAACTAAAGCATAGTGATTAATCACAAAAACAATATGTAATTATATAGTCAATATGTGTTTTCCAATGGTCTTAGGCAACCCCTGTGAAAGGGTCATTTGACCCCCAAAGGGGTCGCGACCCACAGGTTGAGAACCGCTGCTCTAATCCAACCTCAAGTGCAGTGTCCTCATCTGAGACACAAGAACATTAAGTGCCTGTGCTGAGCCATGTTTTCAACTGGCATCATGATCACCTTCCCTAATCTTCTCCGCATCCCAGAGAAGAACCCCAGAACTGCATTTCCCAGAACCCTTTCCCCACAGGTGCCCAGTGAAAGGGGAGAAGTCAGGATTCTCCAGCAGCAATCCCAGGTAGAAGGATAGTTAGACTCTCAGGAAAGGACTATGGTAGAAAGTGGGTGTGACTTTCTGAGCGCCTCCAGGTAAACCCTGCACGTCTCCGTCTCCATTAGTGCTCGGTTAGTGCTGCCAGGTGAGAACTTTGCAATGGCTTCACTGTCATTTGTCCCCAAGCCCTTATGAATGTTTTGCTAGGTGTTAAAATCTTCCTCTGAGAAAAGAGTTATCTTTTCAATAAGTGGTGCTGAATCCACTGAATATCCATAGCAGGGGAAATGAATTTTGACTCCCTACCTCACACCATACAGAAAAACCAAATCCAGATAGATGATTATAGGTCTAAAAGTGAAAAGTAAAACAACAAAGCTTTCAAAGAAAACAATCAAGAACTTCTTCATAATCTTGGGGTAAGCAAACATAAAAAACAAAAAATTGATAACCATAATAGACAAAATTGATAGGTAGGACTCCATTACAATTAAGATACTCTAAATAGCCAAATATACCATTAAGAGAAGTGGAAGGCAAGCCAAAGGTAGGAAAAGATCTTTGAAAGGCATGTGTCTTACAAAGGACTATGCAGCACATATCAAGAGCTTTTATTAATAAATAAGAAAAATTCAGGCATGCCAAAATAGGAGAAAGACTGTAATAGGCAAATAAAAAGATAATATCTAAATAGCAAAAACTATATTTAAAAGATGCCCAACTTCATTACTCATTAGGTAATTTCAAATTAAAACCACATCCGATAAATGCAAATGAAATTAAAATATGGCAGAAAGTCTGTAATTCAGAAGACAGACAAAACCAAGTGCTGTGTTTGGAGCAACTAGAATTCACATAATTAGAAGGGAGTAAATATATATAAATATACACACACACACACACGTGGAATTATAGATATACATATAGATATATAGAAGTATATTTACAAAAAAATATATTCAAGCATACTCAAAACAGCAATACTTGAATAGGCTCCTATTAGAAAAACACCTGAACTATCAATCAATAGTAGATAACAGATAAACTGTGGTGTATCCAAAATGGAGTATGAAGCGATGAGAAAAAAAAAAATCTACAATTTCCTTCAACAAATGGAGGCACTGCAATCAAAGTAACTCAAATGTAAAAAATATATATATGTACTGGATAATTCCATTTGTATAAAGTTTAAAATCAGAAAAAAATGCAGCCTGTCGTTTAGCATTAGGCTGGGCACTGACTGCTCTTGAGGAGGGAAGGACGAGAAAGGGACACGGCACCCTTTTCTAACGTGCTCATCTCCCTCGCACAGCCTGACCTTCATTTTGACCCCAGACTTCTCCCCAGACCTGCCAACGTCCGCATCCAGCTCCCTGCAGCATCTCTGCGTCTGGACATCGGGACTACAGGTCCGCGAGGACCACGTGAGACGGCGGGGCCAGGCCTGCAGTGCCCGTCACACCGTCCACCCCGTGCCTGCGCGGAGTAGGTGCTTAGCAAACGTGCTCCGATGACAGCCTGTCCATCCATCACTGACTCCGTCCGGCCCCAGCAGAGGCGCCAACCGTGTGCCTGCTTCCTGGTTGCAGAGACAAGAGAACTCTTGGAGAAAGGTTATCTTTTCAGTAATTGGTGCCAAGTCCACTGAATATCAGCCAGAACGCAGAGACTGCCGTCAGCATACGGGCACCTGTTCGAGTTTCCATTCGTTAGATGTGTTTTTTTATCTTAACATAGTCTCCTGCTTCCAGAGAACCTATATTTCAGACAATATTTCTGAGGAGACCAGGTCTGCTTGTAAATGACCCTCTGAGCCCAGCCTCTGGCCGGAGGGTCCAGGCCGGAGGGCCCAGGCTGGTCGCTGTCACCAGCTGCTCCCCATTCAGCTCCTTCCCTGAGCAGTGTCCGCCCACCACTCCGCGGCCGCTCTGGGCGAGGACGCAGGCTTGGCTGGTGATGTGTTTACGGAGATTATTTAAGGCACGATTGCTGTTTGTGGTCCCAGGATAAATTACAATCACCTTTGTTTGCCTTCTACTCCTTTCTTAATTAACTGACAACTATTAGCAGACAGTTCTTATCCCAGGAGTATTAATTACACATAATTTATATCATAAGCATTTATTTCGTATCAGTGGGATGAATAACACATTTACCTGCTTATAGCTACTTGAGGTTAACGTTTTTATACAAAAAACTCACCGGAGACTTCCAATCAAATAATCAGATTTTTAATTTTCCGTGAC
This sequence comes from Myotis pilosus, assembly GCA_036010255.1. Classification (NCBI taxonomy): domain Eukaryota; kingdom Metazoa; phylum Chordata; class Mammalia; order Chiroptera; family Vespertilionidae; genus Myotis; species Myotis pilosus. The sequence goes on from JASKON010000016.1 coordinate 1,376,228, forward strand.
ATGACGATACGGTGCCAGTCGCTGCGGCGCTCTGCTCCTCTCCCGGCTAAACAAGCGCCAGCGGAGGGCCGTGGAGCGGCATCCATGGGCCGCACCGTGCTGCAGGGTGAGCGGCAAATGCTAAGATGAGGGATGTGCTGAGGGGAGAGCAGCTCCGTGCGAGACTAACCCCATCTCAGCCCAGCCAAGTGGGGCCGACGCCAGGCCTCCAGTGTCCTGCCTCCTCAGACCCAGAGGCATCCGAGTGACCAAAGGGCACACTGCCCGGCCAGTGTGCCTCAGTGGTGAGAGCGTCAGCCCACACACCAAAGGGTCACTGGTCTGATTCCCGGTCAAGGGCACGTACTCGGGTTGCAGGTTTGATCATGGGCCCTGGTTGGGGTGCATGCAGGAGGCAACCAACAACCAATCGATGAGTCTCTCTCACATAGATGTTTCTCTCCTCCCCCCCTCCCTGCCACTCTCTCTAAAAATCAACGGGAAAAATATCCTCGGGGGAGGATTAACAAAAACGAACCAAGAACACAGCCTCTGGGCGAGAAGGCAGAGCTGGGCACCACCCACCCAGCACAAGCAGGTGCGGAGCCGGGACAGGTCAGTGCAGGACCCATTCCAGGGCCTTTCCCACCCACAGCCATGCTCGTCCCCTTCTCCCTCCAGCCCCCAAGAGCTGCAGGGCCTGAAGATGTGGTCCCATGTGGAATGTTCCGGAATGAGATGCACAGAAATCAGACCTCGGCAGAGAACCCACCATCTTGCCTCCCCGCGGCGGCATAGGTGATGTCCAGGGGACTAGGGAGGTCCTCTCCGAGATGAGCAGACGGACTGGAGGGCTGGAGGGCTGGGAGCAGCCGCCTCAGCCCCAGGCTCGCCAGGGTGCCCTCCCCGCTGCACTCCCCCCAGCCCGCGCTCCCCCCACGCTCCCCCTCACGGTCCCCCCACGCCCCCCGCTGGCTGACTTCCCACTGAGTGCGTGTCGACAAGTGTATGGCGGTGATGTGAACATCAGAGAAAGCGGGTGAAGGCTCCATGGGAACTTACCTTGGTAAATCTTCTGTAACATATATTTTTATTCAAAAAATGTTTTAAAAACACAAAGACCAATTCTAAGTAACATGTAGCATTTATATTTCAAAGAGACACCAAGCCTGCGCTGTTTTATAAGGTACATTCTACCAAATATTCAAAAAAGAGATCATGCGTACGTTATGCAAAGCATTCTGCGACAGAGAAAGGTGGGCTGATTTTCAACCATCATTTTGAAACCGAGGACACATGGACAGCAGGATAAGAGGGGGAAGGACAGAAGGGCGGGAGGAAGGGAGAAACGGGAAATGACACGGTAAGTCACTGTCAGCTGTGAGCAGCGCAGAAACCCGTGAAAACGTATCAGTAAGTCAGACCCGTCACTGAACTGAAGACTGAGGCTTCACAGAAAACCAGCAGGATCCGACCGCGACTGCAGGGCTCGGCCTCCGGCCGGCAGAGTGAACAGGAGGGACACATGCCGATTGCAGCTTCTGGGAACCGCGGGCACGTTTCCCCCATTTCCTGGGGAGCAGCTCTCGCTGGAAACAGAAGGGAAGTTTGAAAACCCTCGAAGGGCCCTCCCACAAACCACACTGACGCCGTGTGAAGGTGCAGCCCTGCACTCAGCCCCACACACGGCCCCGCACCCAGCCCCGCACCCAGCCCTGCACGCAGCCCCAGACCCAGCCCTACACCCAGCCCCGCACACGGCCCCACACACGGCCCCACACCCGGCCCCGGACACAGCCCCGCACGCAGCCCCGCACCTGGCCCCGCACCCGGCCCCGCAAGGACAGAAACAAGAGAACAATGCAGACCCGACGGGTGAGAAGGAGAAGGGCCTGGGAAACGCAGGGCCGGGTTTCTCCAAATGTGGCCCAGCCAGCGGGCGGCTGTGCTAGGGACCCCCCGCCTCCTGAACCGGCTCAGAGTGGAGACAGCGATCTGGTGCCGCAGTCACACACACAGTGCAGTGCTTGTTCTGTGTGTGCATGCGTGTGTGTATGTGTCTGCGTCAGTGTGTGTCAGTGTGTGTGTGTGTGTGCGCGCGCGCGCAAATGAGTGTGTCTGTGGGTCTGAGTGTGCGGGCACACATATGTGTGAGTTTGTGTGTGAGTGTTGTATGCATATGTGAGTGTGTGTATGCATGTGAGTGTGTACGTTTTGTGCATGTGTGAGAGTGTGTGTGTGACTGTGTGCATGAGTGTGTGTGAATGTGTGTGTGTGCATGAGTGTTTTGCGCATGTGTGTATATGAGTGTGTGCATGTATGTGAGTGTATGAGTGTGTTTTGTGCACGTGTGAGTGTGTGCATGCGTGTGTGAGGGAGTGTGTGTGCCAGCTGCTCTCTCCCCTTCCGGCTTCGCTCCAATCCCTTTTCCTTCCTCTCCCCCCCACCTCAGGCCCGACAGCCGGCCCTCGCCCCTCTCCTCGTCCCCCAGAGGTGTATCCGACCCCTGCGATGGCCGTGGCTCATCGGTTTGAATGCTGCCGCGGGTACGCACAGCAGCCCCGCCGGCCCAGGCCCCGCACCCACAGCGTTCCGGACGCCCCACCACCGGGCTGCCTTCCTTCCCCTCCACAGAGGTCCTCGCGGACAGCGGGACTGGTGTCAAAGATGGAATCTGTCTCTGGCATCCCGCTGCGCCCGTGACCCCGCATTCTGGGGAGTTCCAGGGGCAGACGCTGCCCTCCGAGCCCGGGGAGTGACCGAGACAAGCGTGGCCCTCACCCGCGGCTGCCCATCTCCCGGGCGGCCTGAGGGGCCACGTGGTCTCGGAAAGGCTTTTTCTCTCCTCTCCCTGTTCCCCAAACGCCGGCGGAGCTGGCTCCTGTCAGCAGCTCCCTTCTCCCCCTCCTCCGAGCGCAGCAGCCAACGGCGCTCGGTTTTGTTCCATTTGCCTGCGAAGCGACGGGCAGCCAAACCTGACGACAAATTATCTACATTGTCTTCGGGCGGAAAACCGTTTCTTTCCCGGCTCTTGGAAACGCTGGCTCGCTGGGCCGGGAGCCGCTGTCCCTGCTCTCTGTCCCGCACACCCCCCGCGGGAGGGAGCCCGCACCAGAGTACGCAGGGGCTGAATCGGGGGGCCGTGAAAATAGTTCACAAAGCAAGTGCAAAGCTATATATAAAATGGTGTTTACGGCTCCTTTTCCATGGAGCTGAGACAAAGGCGCCTAGGTAAACACAGCTGCAGCATTAGGCATGCAATCAAAGGCAAAAATAATATTGGGAAACCATGTTAATTATTGTAATTAAATTGTGAACAGTATTGATAGAGAAATATCTTTAAAACCTATAAAATCGACATGGAGCATATGGCCTGCTGGGCATCCTGGCTCTTCCCTAGATGTGCCAGCAGGGGCTGGGGGAGGGGCGGAAGGGAAGGGACCCCAGAAGGGCTCACACCTGTCCACACCCCCCGCTGACGTCAGGGGGTGGGGAGGAGCCTGCCTGACCCAGCTCTGGGACTCGGCACAGAGTAGTGAAGGGAGCACAGATTTGGGGTCCAGTTGATCAGTCTTTGAAACCCGGCTCAGTCATCTATTACCAGAGGGACTTTAGTCTCAATGTCCCCAACTTGCGTTTCGACGGCACAGCTGTCCTGCACAGAAGGCCATGAGCATGCTCCCAGCATCGTTTCTCCAACGTTATTATATGGACTCGGAGGTCTCATTCTTTCTCTTTCCTTTCTTCTTTTTTTTTTGTTTGTTATCCTCACCCAAGGATATTTTTCCATTGATGTTTAAGAGAGTGGAAGGGAGGGGAGAGACAGAGAAGGAGGAACATGGATGTGAGAGAGACACAGCGACTGGCTGCCTCCCGCACGCACCCCGACCGGAGCTGGGGAGGAGCCTGCAACTGCGGTATGTGCCCTTGACCTGAATCGAACCAGGGACCCTCCAGTCCGAGGGCCAATGCTCTATCCCCTGAGCCACACCAGCCAGGGCAGTCCTCCTTGCTTCTCCATGCCTTGGGGTTTCAGGAATGGCAGCGCAAGCTCGGCTAACCCAGCGCGCTTAGCACCTCCCCAAGTCCAGAGAGTGTCTGGCTGCCTCCGCCTTAGCCTCGCTTTCCCGCGGATCCACGTGCGTGAAGGCTGTTCCTCCACGCAAGGTCATCACCTGGTGCCGAGGGTGGGCTGGTCCCGCCCGTCCCCTCCAGGATCTGCTGGAGGAAGCTGACCTGCCAGGAGGGTCCATCGCTCCCGTTCCTCCCGTCGCCCAGGAGCACATGCTTCTCCGGCTTCCGTCAGCGCCGCTCCCCGGGGGGGGGGGGGGAGGGGGGGGCACGCTGGCTCTTCCCCACCTGCTGCTCCGGGAAACGCGGCCCCGGAGCTGGGCTTCCTGCCGGCCGTTTCCATCACGAGCCTGCTGTTTCCTGTGCTCGTTCTCGCTCCACACGTGAACCCCCTTCGCAGTTTGCACCGAGGCTCCTCTCCCTCGAAGAGCAATGTGGTCGCCGCTGGATCAGTTGCAGTTTCACAAGCGCCTTCTCTTCACTTCCGCGGGGAGCCGTCGCGGAACGCATCGCTCTCGGGTTGACTCGCTTTCTCTTCTGGCGAAGAACCGGGTCTGAGCCGCCTCCGTCCGCTTCATCTGCCGCCCCTGCGTGGAAGCTGGCTTTTCTTTGTGTGTGTGTGGGGCGGGGGGGCAATTCTTTCACGAAGATGCTGAATGTTTAATGACTGACTGTACCGACTGCATCGAAGAGCAAGGAGAGGTGATGGAGCCGGGCGGATGTGGGCCAGGGGGTCAGAGGGGCTGAGCCAGGAAGCCCCTGCAACCTCAGACCCCAGGCTCCTCCCACACACACTGCAGGTTAACGAGCCAGGCAGCCCCGGGCAGCTGGAGGGGAATCACAGCAGGGATGCCCGTTTCACCGCGTTGGGAAGACCAGAGGAATGGTGTTTGTGGGAAATGTTGGAAAACTGTAAGCACCCTGCGAGTACAGTGTTTTCTGTCCTGCCACAGAAATCCTACTGCAGAGTAGCCCTCACGCTCCTCACCAGCCACAGACCCCCACAGCCACGGACCCCCCAGCCACGGACCCCCACAGCCACGCTCTGTGGCTTAGCAGCTACAGCTGCATCTATGGGGAAACTAGATGAGGGTGAACCAAAACTTGCAAGCCCTTAGAGAGCCAATGTTTTCCAATCAATAGAAGGAAACACGGCGCTTTGCTGGTAAAATGTGAGCTGGTTTTGCCACTGAAACTAGTCTGGTGGTTTCCCAAAACTGTAACGAGAATCAGCACACGACCCAGCAATTCCTCCTGTGGGTCCGCACCCAGAAGCCCCGAAATCGGGGACTGGGACGGGTGTCTGTCCGTCCACGTCCATGGAGCGTGTTCACGGTGAGAGCCACCGCGCGCCCATCAGCAGAGGGAAGGCTGAGCAGAGCGGCCCAGCCACACGGTGGGGTCTGGTCAGCCCGCAGGGAACACCGCTCCTGAGCATGCGGCCACCTGGGTGAGCTGGAGACGTTCCGCTGAAGGAAGCGCCAGACACAGAGGCTCAGTGCTGTGGGCTCCACGCGTGAGCGACGTGGGGCAGTCAGACTCCGGACGAGGCAGGAGGCGGTGCCGGGGCGTAGCACACGGGGGCTCTCTCCGCAGGACGAGGGTTAGCTGGGAAGATGAGAAAGCCCGGACATGGATGGTGGTGATTGCACAGCCACGTGCATCCACTTAATGCCCATCCACTGCACACTCATACATCGGTGAGCAGTGTGTGCAGGGCAGACGCATGCCCCGGGACAGGAGAGATACATGGATAAACACTGCACACTCATACATCGGTGAGCAGTGTGTGCAGGGCAGACGCATGCCCCGGGACAGGAGAGATACATGGATAAACACCTGGAGTGTGGGGCCTGCAGACGGATTTCAGGAAATGCCCAGATTTTTTAGGGTTGAAAAAGCCCTGAAGTGAAATAAATCGGTGCAAGAGAGAGAAGGGAGGAGAGAGGGCTGGTTTGGGAATCATTTCCCTTTATAAACAGAGATAAGCAGATTGTGGCAGCTGAAGGGGCCGCCCTAGTGGGCGGCGCCGGGAAAATGGCAGCGTGAGAACCAACGTTTAAAACATCCCCCTGAAAACCAACTCGCAGCGTTAACAAAGGCAGCTGGTGATCAGCACTGGGGCACAGGCCAGGGATGAGCAGGTGCCCGTCACCTTCCCTGGGTGAGGCCTCCCACTCCCTGATGGTCCCGGCCAGGCTTACGAAGATCCCCAGGTGAAGCGCGTCGCCCCTAAGCACCGAGGGGCAGGCTCTGTCTGCGACAGCTTCCTTTCCTGGAGAGCCTGTCATGCCATAATCCTGACCAGAGACCAGGAGCTGCTGCGAAGGTGCCGCTGAACCCGGGCCGAGTGCCATGTCCTGCGCCAAGGAGCCCCTCTGCTTCCCCACTCGCAATCCTGGCGTCAGGCCCGGCTTGTTGGTTTGGGTATAGAAATGAAGATTGTTACACTCGGGGTTGCACAGGGAGAGCGTTTCTGTCTCACCCTCCGGTGTGGGAGCCTCCAGGTGGGGCTTAGTAGAGATTCTGACGTCCCTGCGCTTCTCCTGGGACGCAGACCCCGTGGGTCCCAGGATCTCCCATCACCAGGGTCACAATCACAGCAGCAATTTGATCTGCCACCAGCATTTCTCCAGCCCTAGCCTGCTCCCTGCTAACTAGGCTGCTTGGACAAACACTCCCAATAGAGCCATCAAAATCCTGGATTTAGGGTTCCAGTCAGCCTCCCTCCGTCAGCGATAGTCCCACCCACCTGTACCCGGAGGTCAGGACTCCCTCCCATCACCCACCCCCTCCTCCTCTACCTCACTGACTGGCTCTAATGAATGTCCACATACAGTTCTTTTCGGTGAGTCTCTGGCCTTTACGTTGAATCCTGGCTCCCACGGTGGTCACACCCAACTTATTTCATTTTGTTCATTGGCAATCACATCGCCCTCAGCATGACACTCAGAACCAGGAGCCAACGTATGTGGACACTCCGAGAGCTGCTCTTCAGACTCCATCAGCGCACGCGCTTACACCATCTTCACGGCTCACATTGTTTCCCTTCTTCACAACTAGAGTGAATCTCCTGATCAACTTTTTCTGGTAGAAGCACAATCAAACAGTCACTTAAGGTGAAAGATTGATATTCACTGACCCAAAAGAATTTTATCCCATTTATTCACCTATTCAACACTGCACATGAGCCCGCAAAACTCTACTATTATTTCTGAAGTCTGAGCAAGAGGCTTTCCCCTCAGTAAGGACAGCTTCTGCACGGGGAAAAGGTTGCACGAGTAAAGAGACAATCTGTCTGAACTGGACGGCCGAGACCGGTGGTTTTCTATAAAAAGGTGGGCCACTCAGATATTTGATCATCTCTGTCATAGTCATTGGAATGACAATATCTACTGTTCAGAAAATACATCGTGAAATTTACACTTGCATTTTGACATTTTGGAGTTCAATTATCCACAAATAAAAAATGGATAATGGACTTCCAGAGAATAACTCAGTCTATGAGGCCAGCTTTACCCTAATAGTCAAACCAGACAAAGACATTACAAGAAAAGCAAGCTACAGACCAATATTTTCATGAACATAGGCGCAAGAGTCCTCAACAAAATATTAACAAATTAAGCCCAACAATGTAAGAAAAGAATTTTACACCACAAACCAAGTAGGATTTCTTTCAGTTACACAAGTCTCACTGGCTCAACATTCAAAAATCAATGCAATCCATTATTACATCAACAAACTGAAAAAGAAAAACCATGTGATCGTATCAATGCATGCAAAAAAGCATCTGATAAGGGTGTAAAATCCAACATTAATTCTTATAAAAACTGTGGTAAACTAGAAGTACAGGGGAATTTCCTGAACTTGATAAAAAACATTTAGAAAAACCCTACAGCTGACATCGTACTTACTGCTGAGAAACTGTCTCCCTGACGCTGGGGACAAGGCCAGGCTGCCCTCTCACCACTTCCTTCAACACCGACCTGCAGATTCTTACGCGCAAGCACACAGGAAAGGAAGCACGTCCTCAGGTTAGAAAGGAAGGAACAAATCATCTCTGGTCACAGATGACATCATCATCGATGTAGAAAACGTAAAAATCAACAAAAACTCCTGGAACTAATGAGCACTTATAGCAAAGCAGCAGGACACCAGGTTAATATGAAAGCTGACACTTTTCTCTGATGTATGTGAGCCGGTTTGCCTCAGTGACAGACCGTCGGCCTGCGGACTGAAGGGTCCCGGGTTTGATTCAGATCAACCCCCAGTAGGGGGCGTGCTGGAGGCAGCCAATCAATGATTCTCATCATTGATCTCTCTCTCCCTCCCTTCCGCCTTCCCTCCCGCCCTCACTCTCTCTCTTCTCCCTCTCCCTTCCTCTCTGAAATCAAGATATATATATTTAAAAAATATATTTAAAAAAACAGACCTTACAACCTTCACAAATTTAACTCAAAGTGGATCACAGATCCTAATGTGAAACACAAAGCCATGAAACTCCTGTAAGAGAACAGGAGTGCACCTTGATGACCTTGGGCCTGGGGATCCCTTCACACACCCATTCAAAAGGTCTGAGCCGTGACAGAAGTAATTCATGATTTGGGCTTCATTGCAATGGAAGTGTCTGCACTGTGAGAGGCAGTATCAGGAGGATGAGAAGATAAGCCACCAACTGGGAGAGATTATCTGCAAAAGACACAGGTGATTAAAGACTTCCCCAACATACACCAGAAAACTCTTCAAACTCAGCTATAAAAACAAACAACCTCATTAAAAATGTGTCAACCACCTCAACAGACACCTCAACAAAGATGATACACAGATGGCAAATACGTGTATGAAAGAATGTTCCACATCACATCTCTCAGGAAATGCAAATACACCACAGGAGACAGCACTGCCCACCTGTGAAAGCGGGCAAAGTCGGTCACCCTGGCACCGAAGGCACAGAACAACGCACACTCACTCATTTTCATGGGGACGAAAACCGAGACAGCCCCTTGGGAGACAGGCTGGCGGTTTGCTGCACAGCCAGAGACTCGCCGAGGGCCCAGCAGCCGGACTCTGGAATTTCCCCACCGGCGCTGAGACTTCCGTCCACAGAAACACCTTCCCAGCCCGTTTATCACAGCTTCCCTGGCATCGCCAACACTTGGAAGCAACCAAGATGTCCTTCCGAGGGGAATGGAGGATAAAATGTGGTCCATCCAGGAAATAAAATACTATTCCGTTTTCCAGAAATGGGTTATCAGGCCATGAAAATAAACGCATGGAGGAAGCTTAAATGCATAGAACGGAGTGAAAGATTTCAGTCTGAAATGGCCACAGTCTATGATTCCAACTGTATGAACTCTGCAAAGGCAACATAAGGAGACAGTGGGGAGACCAGTGGGTGCTGGGGACCGAGGTGCAGGGTAGGGATGAAGAGGCAGAACACAGATAAGGTTTAGGGCCGTGGAAATACTCCATATGACACCCCAGTGATGGACACGGGTCATTATACATTTGTCCAGCCCTCCCACATACAACACTGCAAAGCCTATGAACTCTGGGTAATCGTGACGTGTCAGCACAGGTTTCTCATGGGTCACAGTGCACCCGCTGGTGGGGATGTTGACAACAGGGGTGGCTCTACGGGTGAAGGCAGGGGTATGGGGAACTTCGGTACCTCAGCCTAGGTTTTGCTGTGAATTGAAAACTGCTCTGAAAATAACGCCTCAATGAAAAACAGGAGGTAACCCCCACGGGAACCGAAAAATTTGAACCTATCAGTGTGTTTGCCACTCGCAAGTGTGAACTGGTAAGTAACTGCAATCGGGGGTTAAATGACCAACCAGACAGTCCATTCTGGACCTGAGGTGGCATCCGTGGCATCCCAGGGTGCTCACAGGCAGTCTCCCCGATGAAGCCCGAGCTGGTCTCCAGGAGGCCCAGGAGCCCTGCCCGCAAGGCCTGGTGCACTTGGACTCGGACAAGTGGAGGCGTTTTGACATCAGTAACTTTCCAAGGTGCCCAGTGGTCCCTGGAGTAAGGCTGCCTTTTAGCAGCAAGGTCGCTGGAGGGGCATGTCCGCTGGTGGGCCACTGCCTCCAGCTGTAAGGCTGTCGGTGATTGGCTGGCTCTCCAGAGCTCGGGCTGTCATTGGTTGGCTGATTCTCAGATGCATCACCCCCCCCCCCCCACGGGAGCGAGGCAGTAAGAGGTTTGCAGAGCCTGAGCAGTGATGCGAGGTTATGTCAAATACACAGTTTCCTTGCTCAGAACTTGGGACTTCGGCCAATGAACAGTTTTTCCTTTCTTGACTATTTTTTTAAAAAGTACTTTTAATTCTCCTCAGTCCCTTTTCTTGGTTTTTGCTCAGCCTGTGGGGTAATCATAGAGACTGTCCAGGACTCTGCGTGTGGGGGCAGAGCTGTCAGCTGGTACTGCCCGGCACCGGCCCAAGCCCCAACCACCATGACGGGAAACAGCTCTTCCTGCTGGTCTCTGTGAGTCACGGAACCTGGGACAGTTAGGCCTCCTGGCAAAGCCCATGCAGCATCAGCACGGAATCACGGAACCGGGACACGCCCTGGTCGGCAGGTGCCTGGATCCTGTTAGAAGGCATCGCTTCAGTGGACGTTTCGTCAATCTATCACTTATCGCAGCCCGGACGGTCACAGGTGTCACTAGCTGAGATGTTACGATGAATTCCGATTGTTTGATACGGGCAGTCGATGCAGCTCTGTGACCACACCGCCCCATCATTTCAGCCCACTCGCTGGTGGCCACGCCTCTGCTCCCTGGGAACTTAACGGTTCCACACTTCACGTTTCTCCCGAAGCACATGTGTTTGGAAGAATTCCAACATGAAAACCTCCAAGATGACCCTCAGCAAGCTCCCAGGGACTCGTGGAAATGCAGACCTCGGACTGTCCGCAAGCTCCCCGATGCGCGGGACAGTGAGGGCTTGAGGGGCTCCCCCAGATTCCATCTGAACCCCAGGGACAGCTGGGCCACCTGGCTCACCACAGCGGTTGTGTGTGCAATCTATTCGCAACCTAATTGTTTACTTAATGACCTCCCTCGTTTTCCCTTAACTACTTGCCTGGTAAGCTATTCCACACATTTATGACTCTCTGCGTGGGAAAAAAAATTAAAAAAGCAACGCTTCCTGACATCTGTTCTGAATTTGTTTTTCTTTCATTTTCATTTATACCCTCTTGTTCTATCATCTGTGTTGGGCTCAAAATAGGAAACCATGTTGACATTTTCCAAACCATTTAAGTTTTATGTTCTTTAATTAAAACCCCTTCTTAACGAGATAGGATCCAACCTGGTGGGCAGATGCCGGGACACTACATTCCGACGGAAGACAGTTTTTTTTAAATTTCCCCCATCTCACAGGGGAAACAAAAATAAAGTTATGGGATTTCAATATTGTCCAAACCGAAGAAAAGACGGGGACACTTTTTTATTTTCCCCCAAACCAATAACTAGCTAAACATGACTGACACTGGGCTTGAAGTAGGAACATGCAGCTTTAAGGCCCAGCAGGCTGGCGCCATGGGCTTTTTATAAGCTTTTTTTTTTTTTTTTCTGGGCAATGGTATTTGTGTTGGTCAGAAACCCTGGCTACACAGACCAATTCCAAATTTCTCAGCTCATATATCCTGTTCCCAGCCTTGGAAGCCAGTATAAGCCCTTCCACTCCAGACCACGGCCTAAACTAACTAAATAAAAAGAACCATATTTTTCTATGAGACATGGAGGCCCTATCAAACGTAAGTAGGACACGAGTACAAGGCTTTCTCAGGGTGAGGTCTGAGTTATGTTGGAACCAGTGTGCTCAGCAGTCAGTCATCCCGAGGCCCCGGGAGATCTTTATTTAACGCCTGCAGGCCCCTTCCACGGGATCTGGAAGCCTGCCGTGTAAATAACTGTGGTTTGGTGGTTCTGCTTAGCTGCTGCTTCTTTTTTAATCCATAATAATAAAAGCGTAATATGCTAATTACACCAGACAGCCAAAGGACCTTGCGGACCTCCTTCCAGACGAAGCTGGGGCTGTGAGGAACGGCAAGGCTATGAGGGGCTGTGAGGGCCAAGCCCCTTACGTGAATTTTGTGCATCGGGCCTCTAGTATATCTATGTATTAATATATTTTTATTGAGTTCAGAGAGGAATGGAGAGGAAGAGAGAGAGAAACATCAATGATGACAGAGAATCATTGATCCACTGCCTCCTGCATGCCCTGCACTAAGGAATGAACCCGCAACCCGGGCATGTGCCCTTGAATGGAATCAAACCTGGGACCCTTCAGTCCGCTGGCCAACACTCTATCCACTGAGCCAAACCGGATAGGGCTGCTTAGCTTCTTTTATTTATTTATTTTTAAAATACAGTTTTATTGATTTCATAAAGGAAGGGAGAAGGAGAAAGAGATAGAAACATCAATGATGGGAGAGAATCACTGATTGGCTGCCTCCTGCACGCCCCACAATGGGGATGGAGCCTACAACCTGGGCATGAGGCCTGACTGGGAATCAAACCCTGATCTCCTGGTTCATAGGTCGACGCTCAACCACTGAGCCACACCAGCCAGGCTTCCTCTATTTTTAGATGGCATAGATACCTTGTAAATGATTTTTTTAAAACGTAGCCTCGGAAGATCTCAGAAAAATTTAAATCCAGAAACTGAATTAGATACGTTTGTTGGTAAGTTCTCTGCTAGAATGCAGGTATCCAGAAGCAAACCGCAGATCTGGCGCCTGGCCTCATGGGAGCTTGTCGAATGCAGAGACAGAAGTGTGGATGAGACCAGCCATTGCATTCTTACACTTGTGCTGAGTTCTATGAGGAAACAAGTAGAGTTCAATGAGAAATTAATTAAGAAGGACAGGCTTTAGCCCGGCCAGCATGGCTCAGTGATTGAGCATCAACCTATGAACCAGGAGGTCATGGTTTGATTCCCGGTCAGGGCACATGCCCGGATTCTGGGCTCGATCCCCAGTGTTGGGCATGCATGATTCTCTCTCATCACTGATGTTTCTATCTCTCTCCCTCTCCCTTCCTCTCTGAAATCAATAACAATATATTTAGGGGGAAAAAGGACAGGCTTTAGATTGAGGCACCGAGGAAGGCTGCCCTACATGTGTGAGCCTCAGGGTGAGACCTGAGGGCAGGAGTGTGGGGAACAGTGTTCCAGGAATCTGGAACAGCCTGTGTGAGACGGAGGATCTGTTTCGACCCATGGGCCCTGGGAAGAGAAGCTGGGAGCAATGGTATGCCCCACTCCCCTTTCCTGTGTGATCCAGGATAGAATCTGCCAGCAAGAGAAACCCATGTGGACCTAGAACCGGAAGAGGAATTGCCTCCACAGCTCTGCGGAGGCAGAAGCACCGGGTCTGGGGGTGGAGGCGGGGCTCACAGAGGCTTCCCCACAGGGGGCTGCTGCAGACCCAGGCCGCGAGCAAAAGCTTCCCTGGGTGCTTCTGAGAATGAGGGCGCGCTTTTGTTTTCTGTGAGCCTCTGGGAACCCCCTGAGGTCTGAGGCTGAGGCTCGGGGTCTGTTCTGATCTTTCAGCTGGAGCCCGCTCCCCTCTTCCCCGCGGCTCCCAGTGGCCAGGTGAGCCGGAAGCCCCCGCCACGCCCTTTCCCTCCGGACATTTCCAGCCGCTGCATGTCCCTAGTGAGCCCACGTGGACATGACAGGAGACCGAGAGCCCTCCGCGCAGTCGGAGAAGCCGGTGCCCATAAGAAGCAAACCCAGCAGCCCCGAAGGGACCCCTAGAGGGACCCCGAGGACCCCGTGCTCACTGGGCCTGCAGCCTGAGTGCAGGGCGCTGCAGGTGCTTGTGAGCACCGCAGGCCCCACGAGCCTGGAAATGCCACACATCGCCCACTTTTCTCTGCTCTTCCCGGCAGGAGCGGGGAGCTCCCTGTCAATGTGCCTCCTCCTCTCCTCTGTGGTACAGGGAGGGGCCCGGGAAACGTGAGCTGCGTGGGGACCCCGCTCCCCAATCCCAGAGCCCTTCCCAGAGGACGCTGCCTGTTAGAGACTACACATCAGCGTTCCATCAAAACCATGTGATTCTGTGCTAAGTGTGGGCAGCGATGACCTGCAGATACTCCCACTGTGTGAGCTCAGCAACTCAGATATTCCCTCCAATTTTAACAAAGGTGCTCCTCTCTGGATGGGCGGGGACTATGCCTTCACTTTAGCCCAATACTTCTTATTCTTTTTGTATATATATTTTTATTGATTTCAGAGAGGAAGGGAGAGGGAGAGAGAGAGAGAAACATCAATGATGAGAGAGAATCACGGATCGGCTGCCTCCTGCACGCCCCACATTGGGGATCAAGCCCACAATCCAGGCCTGTGCCCTGACCAGGAATCGAACTGTGACCTCCTGGTTCATAAGTCGATGCTCAACCCCTGAGCCACGTCAGCCGGGCTAAATCTTATTCTTCTCAACATGATTAGTGTAAAAGGTGCCCAGACTCAGGGGGTGGAGACGCAGAGCCACTGATGGTCCCAGCACTCGGGGGAACTTGACCAGGAGTCGGTTCAAGTTCCCAACGGCAGCTCTGGGTTTGTGACTCAAAGGGAGTCATTATGAGACATTACTCCCGTGTTCATAACGAAGGTGTAATTACACACAGGAGAAGTCAGCCTTTCCACGTAGAGTTTGCGTGTTTGGCCACGGCAGTGAAATCGACAGAGAGAGCGGACCCTCATCCGCCCGGCGCCCACCCCAAGAGCAAGAGTTTAACTGGCTGATGGGGACGACGGGCACAGAGCCTGGGCTCCGGAAAGGAGGTGCTGCGCGCTCCCTCTTCGCCCACACTCTCTGCGGAGGCTCTGGGAGAAGGAAGGGAGGCCACGCGGGGCTCACGCGCCACGCCCGCCCAGCCCGGCGTCAGATGGCTGGGCCGCAGGACCGACGTGGGGTGCTCCGTGAGTGCCTGCGAAAGCCCGCCGGGGTTTCTAGCGCTCAGTGTTGTTTTCTGGGGGCAGGGGGCCCAGGAACGGCTCATCACAGTGTAAGCGAGCAGCGAGGGCAGCGCGGCCGCACGGCAAGGGTGGGTGGCCGGGGCTGGAGGACCCCGGGCTGCGGGGGGAGCGGGTGCCGCTGTCTCCAGGGCAACAGCTCCTGTGGCACCGGCCCAGAGAGACGGGGGAGCAGGGGACCCGTGAGGAGGAGGCCGCTCTGCCCAGCCCCGCGGGGCTGCAGGTGACTGGCTCCCGTGCTCCCCGTGGCTCCCGTCGGGGACGGCGCTGCCCCCGCACGCGGTTTTCTTGGTCCAATTACCTCCTCTCTCTGAAAGGCTGTCCTTTCAAAGTGCTTACTTTGTGCTGTTGAGAAGTACACATTTTTGGCCAAAGTGATGGGATTTGCAGCCAAACGAAAAAGAATATGTGCAATTAATGAGAAAACGGCGACGGCTGTAATTTACAGAGTATTTGGCAGGAGCGGCAGGAGTGCGGCGTGGCCCACTCTGTTCCCAGTTCCTGGGAAGTCTTCCTTCGTCTCTTCTGCAAATAGTGTCTCCGGGAGAGGGGAGCGCGGGTTCTGTGTGGGAGCGTCTCTCGATGCCCTTTCTCGGGGAGGGACGCAGACGGGAAGGCCTGCCGCCACCTCAGCACCGCCACCTCCGCCACGCCGCCTGCGCCACGCCACTTCTGCAGCCTTCTCTGCCATGCCCATTGCATACCCCCACGTGGTGCCCTATTGAACTGGTTTCTCCATAATTACTGTCGCCAACGTAATTTCCCATGTAATTAAAAAGATTCACCCCGCATCTTCAGAGATGTGACACAAGCTAAACACGTAACTCGACATTCGGGGAGGCGTCCAAGGCCTCTGGAGCGGGGGCCACCGACCCCGCTGTTTGCTAGAAACCGGTGGGGACGCTTCCCATCGCGCTGCGCCCTGGGAATAAGGGGGCGAGAGAAGAAGCCAGGTTTCCCGTGGCGCGGAGGCAACAGCAAAGGGCTCTGACGGTCATTTTGTGTGTCCACCGGGCGGGGCTGCGACGCCCAGAGAGCCGGTCGACACCATTCCTGGTGCGGCTGTGAGGCGCCTCCGGCGGGTGGGGCTGAGGCAGCGGCCTGAGAACGACGCCCAGCCGCTCCAAGGCCAAGGCGGGCAGCACCCAGCCGGCCGGGCAGGGCCGCGAGGAGGGCGGCAGACGCGCCTCGTGCTGAGCTGGCAGCCTCTCCTCCTGCCCCACCCGGCTTCGCGTTCGGGCTTCGGGACTCAGACCAGGACTCCCACGTGGGCCCCGCGTTCTCGGGCCTCAGGCCGGACTGGACACCACTGGCCCCCGCGCCTCCAACTTGCGGACGGCAGCTCCTGGGGCTGCGCCGCCTCCGTAAGGCCATCAGCCAAGTCCATGGAGCGAGTAGGAGCTACACCTGCCGCTCTGCACAGTGGCTGGGAGGTGCTCATCGCTCTGCCCTTCCTCTCCCAGCTCAGCTCCCCAAAAACCTCGTGCCTGATTCTCAGCACGTGGGGAAGCCACTGAGGTCGAAGCTGGTGTGTAACATCCATCTCCTCACTACGTTCTCAGAGACCCTGGGTCCAGCAGGGCGTTTTGGCCAACAGCACAAGAAGCCGAGAGTGAGCGAGGCCGGGATCCAGCCTCCAGGCACCTGAACGGCCAGAGGAAACAGGTCTCAGCCGCCAAGGCCCAGCTCCGTGTCCTGGCTCTGGGGTGGCGGGCGGAGAGGATCCCGGGGACAGCAGGGGATGGGCCGGAAGCTGTGGGAGATGCAGGAGGAGCCCCGGGCAGCCCGACTAACTGGGCGCATCTCAAACAGTCCGGGGTGCGGCCAGCGGGTCCTGTCGCGCGTGGGGATGCGACAGGGGAGGGTGTGACACCACGGCTCTGGGTGAGGATGGGAATCTGGCCTCAGTTGTCAGTGGCTCGTCTTGTTCCTGCACCAGCCCTGCCTCTAACACAGGCACGAATCTGGGCAGATGGCATGAGCGCTTCGAGCTTAATATATTCGCATAGGAACACAGATATGCACTATGCATATGGGCCAGGCATCTGCAGGTCTATTTTAATAGGCATTTTTATTAAGCTTCAAACAAGCGATCTTGTTTTTTAAAAATTTGATGAGCATGTTTTAAGTTATTTCTTGACTCCATGGGGCAATTTTTAAACTTATAAATATGTTGAGGTCTTTTTTTTTAATGGAGCCCTCATCTGTGTCTCCTGCTCCCCCGCCCCAGACCTCCGCTGTGTGAAACCATGGAGCTCATGGCGGCCAGGGAGCGAGGAGAGGCACGGTTTACTCCAAGCCTCAATGTCGCCTCAGATCCTAGGGTACGGTCCCCTCCCCGGAGACTATTAGAAAGAGAGTTTCCAAAGTTCAGAGACTATTTTGGTCGGAAGCCTGAAGTTCTTCGAAATAACAGCGAGCAGCTGCTTCTCCGTCCCCGGTTTCCGGCTATAAATACAGGGCCTGGGACGGAGTTTTGACTCAGCCACCCGCGAGGTGGGGGCACTATTGTCTCTTTAATTTCCTCAGCCGGCTGCTCCGGTCGGGGGCACAGACAAGTCCCGTCTGCCCGTGGCCACTCTGGGGTCTCTCCGGGTCACGGCCGAACGGTGGGACTCAGTGCGGTGCTGGGAGACGAGAGGGATCGGGGTCTGTGGTGCCAGAAACGAGGTCCTGGTACTGCCGTTTGCCAGCCGGCCTCCAGGCCGGAGATGGTTTGTTGGCTGGAGACAAGGAGGCGAAGGAGCCGCTCAGAGGGCGGGCTGTGATGGCGATGAGCATGGCCGCCCCTGCGTGCGCCTCGCCCAGGGAAGGAGCCGCACCCCCGGGAGGCGCCGGTGTGCTGTCCCGCACCAGGAGGAGAAGGCGGCTCACCTGGCGTCCTGGGCCTGCCTCCCGGGAATGCTGCTCGTTTCCGGTTCAGACCTTTGGTGACAGCGGGTGGGCCTCAGCGGGGTGGGCTGGGACCTCCTGGGAGCGTTCCTAAGAGCAGCCCCGGGAAGACGCAGAGGAGGAGCTAACTGCTGTTAAAGCCAATAGTCCAGCTGGAGGGATGTCTCCAGGGAGAAGAGACCGCAAACTCGTCCCCGGGCACACCTTCGCATCAGCCTGCGGCCCAGAGTGAGGCTCAGCGGGTGTGAAGGGCGGGAAGCAGACAGCGGCCTTCCCCGGGCTGTGGGCTCTGGAGGATGAGCATCCTGAGGCTGGAGCGGCTGTGACCGGCTGATTCCATCCCGGCCCCACCAGAGGGCAGGCAGGACGGGGACCCTCAGAGGCACGTTCTCAGGAGCTACTGCGACTTCCTCACATCACGAAGCGCCAGGAATGAGCCAGGAAGGGAGCGCACGGCACTCAGCCCTCTCCTGCCAGCATCGTGCCTGCACCGCAGGGGCCAGAGCCAGGAGCAGCGGCGGGGGTGGGGGTGGGGGGCAGGGGGGGCGGGGGGGGTTGTGAAGGAAGGTCAGGAGCTGCTGACCTTGGCCTTTCCAGGCAGCTGTCTCCCCTGTCGTGGGGGACGTCTGGAGGAGAGCCTTCATTGTTGGCCTCGGCACATCTGGCCACCGGCAAGGGCTGGAGCCCAGGGCGTGTGCAGAACCTGTCCCTGAATAGCACCTGCCCCTGCCAGCACCTGTCCCCGCCAGCACCTGCCCCCGCCAGCACCTGCCCCCGCCAGCACCTGCCCCTGCCAGCACCTGTCCCCGCCAGCACCTGCCCCCGCCAGCACCTGTCCCCGCCAGCACCTCACCCGCCAGCACCTGTCCCCGCCAGCACCTGTCCCCGCCAGCACCTGTCCCCGCCAGCACCTCACCTTCAGGCACCTGGCCCAGCTGACCCCTGAGCCATGCCGGCCGGGCTGGGTGGGTATTTTTAAAATTAAGATTAGGGAAGATTTTCTGAGATGCCCACAGACCCCTGTGTGAGCAGCCGGGTGGGTTCTGACAGCCTGGGCAGAGGGCGAGGTGTGGGCCACAGGAGCTGGGCTCTGTCCAGAAGCCGAAAGGGGACGTGCAAGGGGAGAGGTTTATGGGGAAACCTGGCAACACTCGATTGGGTGATGGTCACGCGGACACGAAGCAGAGGCAGGAGAACAACAATGGCTTCGCCCCTGCGCAGATACAAGACAGAGCGCCCTTCCCCCGGTGGGCATCAGGCTGGGCACCCGGACGCGTGAGAAGCTCGAGAATGAGTTCAATATAGACTCCGTGTCCTGCCTGCTTGAAGCCAGGGTGTGCAATAGGCCCAGCTGTTTTAAACGCCCCTGTGAAATGCCAGGAGACGGGTCCGACCCCCTTTCCCAGGAAAGCCTCCAGACCCCGGCCCGGCGCTGGCAGGTCACCCGCCGCTTCCACCGCGCCGGCGGGCTGGAGGAACCTGCACCCCTCCAGGCCCCCACGCTTCCAAAGCCCCCGGCGAAGTGCCCGGACCCCAGATCAGGGCTGGCTTCTCCTGAGCAGCGCGGTGACATCTGAGCTGTTCCCAGGACCCCTTTCCTGTGTCCACGCAGGAATCCCGCCCTGACTGTGTGCAATGGGAACAAGCCGGCAGCTAATGCCGGAGCCGGCCGCGCTCAATCCTCCTCTGACGTGGGGACCGATCCTTCTAAGCCGTAACCCCCCCCCCAAGGGGGGCAGCCTCGGGGAGCCCGGGAGCCCCCAGGACGCCTGCTGGGCAGGCAGCGCGTGGGCAGGCGGGGCGGGAGGACGTGCAAAGTCAAACCAGCGGGTCTGGGTGGAAATGGTGTCCGAGGAGACGCCAGGCCTGGGCGCCATCGCGGGTCACAGGCGGCTCCGTGACCTGGCTCCGGTCCCCGCGTTCTTGCAGCTGTGGGACCGTCCTCCTCCTGGGAGCCCACACCTGCTTCCCGGGCGGAACACGACCAGCTTCAAGGAACCTCCCAGAATCTGTCCCGCGCTCAGCGCAGATGTGCAGGCACCGCCGCGCGGCCACGGTCCCTGAGAAAGGCCCTTGCTCTCCGTGGTGGTCCTTCCTGCGGAGATGGTGCGGGTGGGTGTACAGGAGCCCGCTCTGGCCGTGCGCACTCAGAGCAATAATGAGCATGTTGTCCCTCTCACCGCGAAGCTGGAGGCGGGAGGCTGGCTGCAGACCATGTCCCTTACCTGGGTTCCTATCCCCGCTCCCCTCCGGCACTCACACACACGCTGAGCTGCTGGGCAAGGCTGGGAAGACAGGGTGCAGGGCCTGGTAGAGAGACCTGGGTGAGCCTCAGGAATGCAGGTGGAGGGGCTGGGGTCCCCAGAAGTCTGAGAGGTCCACGGGGCCTTCCGAGGAATGGGTGCAGCCTTGGGGGCCAGAGGTGGAGCTCTGAGGGGACGCTGACTTGGGTGCAGATGGTCAAGAAGTGATGCTGGATAGGGGGTAGGATCCGAGGGAGGTGGTGAGTAGGAATCCCGGAGAGACACCTGGGGTCAGAGGAGAAAGGTGCCTTTTCAACGATGAGCAAAGCTGAGTGATCCACCAGGGCTGGAGGCAGACGGAGGCGTGTGAAGGGCCGATGGACAGTGTCCCCGGGGCGGTGAGGGCCGTGGACGCGGTGTAAACCGTCCTGTCAGGAAAGACAGCGCCTGCCCTGCATGTCCATGGAGTAGGAATCACTCCGCCAGAGAATGGGGGTCCTGCTGCTGGTGACAGCACGGGAGGGATGGGGGGCTTCATGCCGAGGGAAAGGAGCCGGCGGAGAACACAGATGCGTGCAGCCTCCCTCAGGCAACCGAAACCAAGGTCTACCTCAGCGGTCGGCAAACGCATCAGCCAACAGAGCCAATATCAACAGGACGACGACTGACATTTCTTTGGAGAGCCAAATTTTTAAAACTGAAACTATATAGGTGGGTACATTGCTATTAACTTAATTAGGGTGCTCCTAAGGCTTAGGAAGAGCGACACTCAGGGGCCAAAGAGCCACATGTGGCTTGCGGGCCGCAGTTTGCCAACCGCGGGTCTAACTCATAGGCACAGAGAGGGGAACGCGGCCGCAGAGGCTGGGGTCGGGGTGGGCCAGGGAGAGGTGGGTAAGGGCCACAAACTTGCAGCTCTAAGATGAATAAGGCCTGAGGGTAGTCACCGTCATGAGTGTAGCTGCTAACGCTGCGCTGGTAGTGAAGGGCCAAGTAGAGTGTGACGGTCCGGCACGCCCGCCACCCCCCCCCCCCCCGTGGGTGAACCCACATCCCAGGGTTCCGGAGGCTGGAGCCTCTGGGAAAGAGTGGCACCCAAATCCACGGTCTTGATTTCAGGTGCTACCTGCTCCGCAATCTCACCAGGCAGCTCGGTGCGTGTGTGTACGTGTGCGTGTGCATGCGTGGGGGGGGGGGGTAGTTTAAATAACTCATAGGAAAATGTATGCAAAACCCCTGGCACCCCTGGGAGTGACAAGTATGGGCTGAGTCACATCTCCGCCACTGATCCCTCTGCCTCTAGCTTCTTGTGATTATTCAAGAAGGAAGCAGATGAAAGGAGGGCAAAACACAGCTTCCATTTCCGCGGCTCCCTGAGCGTGGGGCGGGGGGCAGTGAGGGGGGGAGAGGGGAGCCCCTCGTGGTGCCCCCCTTTCAGGGCTCAATGACGATAATGTGTCGACAATTATGTGGATAAACATGCCGAGTGAACCTTTCTGTGTGGAGAATAAATGTTTTCCGTGGCATTGGGTTCCGCCATGGGGATGGCTTGGAGTCATGATACGTGGCACACGATTTCCTTGTCTGTGAGATAGTCCGAGAGGCTGGAGTTGGGAATGGGCTCTGTCTGTCCCCGGGCATGCCCGCCTCCCCGATCTGCAACAGGAGACGAACCCCTGCCCATGGGGTGCCGCAGGCAGGACTGTGGCAGCGCGTGGCCGTGCCTGGCACACTGGAGGGCTCCAGGTAGGCACCGTTCGTTCACCGGGAGACCGGTCCTTATGCTGCATCCCAGCCTCTGTAAGGCCCCAGGATGCATGTACACACACACGTGCGTGCATGCACGCATACACACATACATACACACACATACACACACATACACATATGCATACACACACACACACTGTAGGGCAGTGGTTCCCAGCCTTTGTCTGGCCACGCCCACCTGAGCATCCTAACATCCGGATGCCCCTGTGACACCTAATTCTTATTATTCAAAAAGTGACTCCTGTTTACGGGGAGGAAGCCTAAAAGGCCATGAACTTGGTCGAAACACGCTTCCAAAGAACATGGCATCCATGAAAGAGAAAAATAAAAGAAGGAAAGGACAGCTTAAGTACTAGGAAGAAATAACTAAGAAATTGTTTTAAAATAATATGAAATGATATGAAAAAATAGCAAAAAGTTTCAAAACATATAACAGAGAACTGAAATGCATATATGTGTCACAATATATATATATGTATGTATGAGGCCCCTGGAACCGTAAGAAATGCAAGAAAATTCTGTCCCTACAGCTGAGCTCTGGTACAGCCTCCAAGGAGAGGCTTGACAGCTGTCTGGTTGCATGAAAACGTGAATTAAATATTAAATGAGTGAATGAATGAATGAATGAATGAATGAGTGGTGAGTGAATGAAAAAATGAATGAGTGAATGAGTTAGTGAGTTAGTGAGTGAACAAGTGAATGAGTGAATGAATGAGTGAGTGACTGAGCAAGTGAATGAGTGAGTGAGTGAGTGAATGAGTGAGTGACTGAGTGAGTGAGTGAATGAGTGAGTGAGTGAGTGAGTGAATGAGTGAACGAGTGAGCAAATGAATGAATGGAAATGAGTAGTTAAAGCAGCGGTTCTCAACCTGTGGGTCGCGACCCCTTTGGGGGTCGAATGACCCTTTCACAGGGGTCGCCTAAGACCATCGGAAAACACATATATAATTACATATTGTTTTTGTGATTAATCACTATGCTTTAATTATGTTCAGTTTGTACAATGAAAATATATCCTGCATATCAGATATTTACATGACGATTCATAACAGTAGCAACATTACAGTTATGAAGTAGCAACGAAAATAATGTTATGGTGGGGTCACCACAACGTGAGGAGCTGTATTAAAGGGCCGCGGCGTTAGGAAGGTTGAGAACCACTGAGTTAAAGGAAAGAGTTTGCCTGGGGACCAGGAGCATGTGATCTTGGTCCACCGCGGAACGGCTGCCAGCTCAGACCTTCCCTGACATGTTTCAAAAGCAACGCCCCCACCTGCACCTTTAATTAGAAACATTCTGTGACTTGAGAGCGAGGAGACTGGCCGGTCACTCCACGGCTCTGAGACATGAAAAAGGATCCAAAGACTAGGCTGCAGGTCAGGGCCGGGAGAGGGGCTTTTACCCCCAACCCCCCAAAGTAGGTTCAACCAAGCCAGCAGGCACGTTGCCACCGTCTGCTTTCCCGCAGAGCAGTGACTGGAGCTGGCACCTACACGCGGTTATCAGACAGGAAGAGCGAGTGCCCCCACCTCTGGGATCCCCGGGAGGGGTGACAGCTTTAGAGCAAGGCTTAAAGTCCGCAGCCAACTCTAGGAAGCGGGGCAGGGTCTCCCTGTCTGCCAGCCACTCAGAGCTGAGCCACCAGAACTCACTGAGGTTCCCAACGACCCAAGCCAGCAAGGCCCCCGCTCTGGGAAACATGCTCATTCCCACCGACATTGTAAACGAGATGTGTCTTTCCCGGGCAGCTCTCCAGGCCTCCAACTCACATCCCGCAAAGAGCCAGCTCCAGGACCAAAGTCTACCTCCCTCTCACCTTGGTCTGGATTCTGGCCAGACCTGACCCCCCGGATGTTCTGTGTCCACAAGGCCCACCCCGTGGGCTCCCCTGGGATGTAGCCGGGACCTCCCACCCTCAGTCTCACCCACAACCACACAAAAGCCAGCACTATAGCTCCGCCACTACACACCTCCCTGTGAAACCTTAGCCATCAGTGAGGGGTGCACACCTGACAATTGCCTATTTCAGCTGCACAGGGCAATTTTCAGTCCCGGGAGGGGTGCTGTGCACTGTGACTGGAGGACATGCAATGACTAGACTTGGACCAGGGTCAGCCGGGCGCTGGCTGTAGGACCATCCTGCCCACTGTGGTCACACAGAGCATCAGAGCAGCCCGTCCGGGACTCTGTCTCCGGGGAAACTGGCTGGGTGTTTACAATCTACCCGGGAACTTAGCTCTGAAATTAAAGGGTCTGGTATTTATTTACAGTATTTACTTACTCTTTTCAGCCATAATTCAAACCAAACCAACTCCAACCCCAGAAACAATAGCCTGATGAATTCTTAAAGAAACTTTCCAAAGTCAATCTGCTGTTGGCGTGGGTTACGGAGGAGAAGTTTCCAGCCCCAAGGGAGAGCTTCGCGCTGTGGGAGTCGGAAGGCGCCGGGTAAGGCCTTGTGCGAGGGGCCGCCCAGCTCCAACCAGAGATGCCGCTGCCCCTAAGCACGCGGAGACGAGCCCGTTAACAGTTATCACTCACCGAGCGGCGAAGGACTGAGCACAGGCCGGCGCCAGGCTATCCATGTGTTTTTTGTTTTTCAATATAGTTTTACTGATTTCAGAGAGGAAAGGAGAGGGAGAGAGAGAGAAACATCGATGATGAGAGAGAAACACTGATGGCTGCCTCCTGCACACTGGGGATCAAGCCCGCAACTCGGGCACATGCCCTCACCAGGAATCGAACTGTGACCTCCTGGTTCATAGGTCGACGCTCAACCCTGAGCCACGTGTTTTGCTGTGGCCACCTGAGTGACTAGCACAGTGACACCCTCAGGCTCCAGGTGGACGTGGCGTTCAGGGAGCACGACCCACCCAGGACAGTCGGGAGCCCCGTTAGATGTTTTCAATATGGAGACGAGGCAGGCAAGGCTGACGGCCAGCTACTCCGCGTAGTCCGCGTGGACACTAGAACGGAGCGTCTCGTTCAGCTGGGAAAGGGCTTCGCTGACACCCCTGGTTCCAGGGGCCCTGTAACAGGAGACCATGGGGATGAGCCTGGTTCAGAGGTTCGCCTCCGGGTGTGTGCAGGAGGCGGGTGTGGCAATGTTATTTCTGTTGACGTCCCGGGCCTCTGCCGCCACACACACTCATTATCCCATTCTGCTGCGAGCATATGGCACTGAGAGTTCAGGAAATCCTGCCCGATTTGTCTAAATACCAACTCCTGGCCTGATTCACCGCGGAGCCCGCGGGGCTGGGAGGACACAGCTGTGTGACCGGCCGCACTGGCCAACGTGGCCACCAGTGCAGCTGCTGGGCTGGGCTCCCTTGTGCCGGGCGCCGGCTGCACATCAGAAGCGCAGGTTGGCGAGGGAATCTGAGGGCCGAGGGTGGGAGGCGGGAGAAAGAGTCCTGTATTCCTGACCTCTATACCTTCAAAGCACTACCCACTCTCCTAGGCCAGGGATCTGAAGAGAATACCTTCCCCCTGGAACCTCCCCTTCCCACCAAAGGGGTGCCCATTGCTTTTAAGGCACAGATTCCAAGAGTCCTGGGACCAAGGTTCCCCCCGCGCACCTGGCTCACCTGGAACAGGAAGAGCCGCGAGGCTTGGGGTCTGTCACCGAACTTCCTGCACCAGGCAGACCGGGGGCAGGGGCCATTCAGATCATTCATAGAGTAAATAATTGTCATCGAACAATATCTAAGCGAGCGCTGGAATGATACCGAAAGTGCTTCTCATTAGGAAGGCGGTGAGTCCGGTCGCGGCACTTAACTGAGCACTCTGTGTGCCAGGCACCCTGCTCTAGGGGGAAAGACGGAGCGTGACCCGGCCTGAAGGACGCGTGACAGTGCAGGAAATACACAGCCTGGCTTTGTGACCTGTGTGACCTGGGCAACTGACCGCCTGGGCCTCGTTTCCTTGCCCATTCAATGGAGACATCTACATATAAAAGCCTGATATGCAAAGTGTCCCCTTGGGAGTTTGACCGAACCGGAGTGCGATTGCTTGCTATAACGTGCGCTGACCACCAGGGGGCGGCACAGAACAAAAGAAGGCCCTGCCAGCGGCCGGCAGCCACTAGGACCCTACCGGTGCATGAATTTCACGTACTGGGCCTCTAGTCAGTAATGAGAGCGTCAGCATAACCTTGTATTAAGAATTAAATGGACTGAAATGAGGTAACACTCAGTTCGTGGCTGGGGGGGCAGCAGAGGGAAATACATCCAATAATATGATCCCATTTTAGAAAACAAGGTTAATTGGCTTAATATGGTCAGAAAGGTGCCCGCTGCACCATCCAACGTCCCCGCCACGACACCGCAGATGAGAAATGGCTCCTCAGACTCATCGCCAGAACTAGGGTGTGTCCTGACAGTGTGGCCGCTGTCTGCCGTGGAGCCGTGTGACACCGGGCGCTCCTCCTTCCCTGGCTCCCAGGACGCTCCCGGCTCCCAGGGGCTTGTCTGGCAAGGCCCGCCTCCTCCTTGCCAGGTCTGACTTATCAGAGGGCACGTCTCTCGCACAGACAGGGGGCAGCACGCTTGGGGAGCAGGCAGCACGGCGCCTGGCCCACTGGGACAGACACTGGATGACCTTGTGGGAAACAAGACTGGACAGAGCAGAACCCGGTGGGTTCGGGGCTCATGGACTCACCCAGGACCCGGTGCTTCCTCCTGCCCCGGCGCAGCTCCTGGTCTGATGGCTCCTCTCCGGCTCCCAGATGCCATGGCTCCCACTGTTCTATGTCTCTCAGACGGGCCTGTGGACGCAGCTTTCCCTCGGTCCCTGGCAGAGGCCTCCTCCATCCCATGGCCAAGTCAGGGCCCAGGAGAGTCCCTGAAAGAGAGAGAGCCCGTCAGGACAGCCTTGTCCACTCACGGCTGTCCGAGCCGAGGGCTCTGCTGTCACCATGTCTTGTCAGGAGGACAGAACAATGGCAGCACACAGATAAAAGGGAGGAGAATTAGAACCACCAGCATCGATCGCTTCGCTTCATTCCTGTAACAGTTCCCTGGGGCATTTGCTGGTCCTGGGCGGGAATCGGTGGCAAGGTTAGACCCCTGTCCGAGGCCACAGGGCGAGGGAGGGGCCGCGCGCAGCCAGGTGGTCCTTGGGGCCTCCCTCTGCCCCTGGAACTGCCCTGTGATGCAGTTCTGACCGCGGGCTTTAGGGGGCGATAGATAAAACTTAATTTGAGCCCTGCCAGGTTTGGCTCAGGGGATAAAGCGTCAGTCTGCGGACTGCAGGGTCTCAGGCTCAGTTCTGGTCAAGTGCATGGACCTTGACCAGATGGAGCAGGTGGGATGGTACATGACATCGGGGACCAGGTGGACCCCTCCTGCCCAGCTCCTCCTGCCTGGGCCCCGGCGCGCCCCGTCTGCGTGGCGGTGTCCACGCACAGAAGGCGAGGACCCAGATTTCCTCTCCCATGAGGACACTCCCCTTCACTGATGTCGGTCCTCACAGCGACCTGAGGGCCACTCTGGACCCAGATTGAACCTCAGGGACCTTGAACCGCAGGGACCTTGCGGGTCACACAACCGGTGCGATGGCGGATACAGGATGGGACCCCAATCATGCAGCCCCACCTCTGCGTCCCACCCTCCACATCCACTTCTCCTGCAGGAACGAGGTTTCCCTGCTCCCCCCTCCACGTCAGCGCGGCCGTCACCAGGCATCTCGTGGGCGTGGACTCCCCAGGCATAAGCCTCCTTCCCACTCCCTGGGTCACGGCGCCCGAGACGAGGGGGTCACGGCAGAGCAGGGGTCACCGAGGGAGCAGGGGGTCATGGCAGGAGCAGGGGTCACGGCGGAGCAGGGGTCACGGCGGAGCAGGGGTCACGGCAGGAGCAGGGCCACCAGGGAGCAGGGGGGCCCTGGGGCTGTCTCCTAAGTGCACGCAGCGAGGACGCAGCAGGCGGCGAGGCTGGGGTGACCAGGGATGAAACCCGGCCCATGCCGCCTCTGTCACCATCGCAGGACGCCGGGTGCTGAAGCCCGGGCCAGCTGGGCCCTGGGACGCAAGGCACCCACAGAGCCGCCAAGTGTAGACTCCAGCTGTGCTCCCTGTCCCGGCCAGGCCACCCAGCGGGCAGATGTTCCCACCGGATGGCAGTGGGCTCGGCACAGCACCGCGCAGACAAAAACAGGAGCGGGCAAGGCCCGGGCACTCCTGCTCCCGGGAGGCGACAATCACTCACATGCCCGCATGCCCGCACACCCTCACATGCCCGCACGCCCTCACATGCCCGCACACCCTCACATGCCCGCACACCCTCACATGCCCGCACGCCCGCACACCCTCACATGCCCGCACACCCTCACATGCCCGCACACCCTCACATGCCCGCACGCCCGCACACCCTCACATGCCCGCACGCCTGCACACCCTCACATGCCCGCACACCCGCACACCCTCACATGCTCGCACACCCTCACATGCCCGCACACCCGCACACCCTCACATGCTCGCACACCCTCACATGCCCGCACGCCCTCACACACTCACATGCCCACACACCCTCACAGGCATGTACATACACACTCACATGCCCGCACACCTTCACAGGCATGTACTCACACACTCACATGTTCACACACCCTCACAGGCATGTACACACACACTCACATGCCCGCACACCTTCACAGGCATGTACTCACACACTCACATGTTCACACACCCTCACAGGCATGTACACACACACTCACATGCCCGCACACCTTCACAGGCATGTACTCACACACTCACATGTTCACACACCCTCACAGGCATGTACACACACACTCACATGCTCGCACACCCTCACAGACATGTAATCACACACTCACATGCTTGCACACCCTCAAAGGCATGTACTCACATGCTTGTACACACATTCACTCACATGTTTACACTCACACACAGGCATGTACACAAACACACACTCACAGAGACTCACACCCACGCTCACTCTGATCCACACTCGCTCTCACACAGACTCACATATCCTCACAGGCAGGGACACACACACTCACAGGCTTACACACACTTCTTCAAAATGCTATGATGTCAACAGGTCATATATCCCCTTGTATTGTCTGGCCGTGCTGAAGGAGACCCAAGGTGAACTGAAGACTAAGTCAGTGAGACCTTTAAAATGAGCTAAAACGGTGCGTGGAGAGGACCCGGGCAACTCCCACACGGATGTTCAGCCTTCAGAAGGTGTCAGCTGGGAAGGATAGGGCATTTGAAAGAATTTCAGAACGCAGGGCCACGGAGTATCAACTGACTCCGACATGAGAGTTCCACAGTGTTTGGAGCGTCAGAGTAGCCCTGCCCAACGGCGCCTAAAATTAGACCTTCTCTCTGGATTCCTGGGCGCAGGCGCCCCTGCCTCCCACACCCTCCGCCTCCTCCCCACAGCCCGCCCCGTGCCACCCCCCCCCCGTGACGTCAGGGCTGGTTCCACACTAAGATTTACATCTGCCTCCAGCGACTGCAGGAAGGAGGTGGGTTTCAAGCACCCAGAGCTGTAACATCTCCTTTCTTCGCTGAAAATACATTGGCACCTGGCAGGAGGCAAGGTGCCACTTCCTTGTGAAATCGCAGCCTCCATATGTCAGAGGAAACAGTGGAAAGGGAACGAAATGCAAGAATGTTTCACAACCCCCCCACCCCCCACACCCCCAGCCCCCTGCCCCCTCACACACACACCCCATCCCCCTCCCCCGCACCCCCCACCCCCTCCCCGCACTGGAGCCGCAGCATCCATCCCAGGAGGCGCTCAGCCACAGTGCCTGCCGTCTCCTGAGTTTCTTACCTTTCCTCTTGAGAGCGTAGGGTTCCGTGTGGGAGGAGACTTGGCCTTCAACTGGAATGTAGGTCACCCCTTCACATGAAAGGCACCACCAGGGAGGGAATTTCACTTCTCATTCGATGGCGATTCCCCAGACACGCGGCCTATTTTATCCCCGTATCTTCGCAGCAGCGACAGACAGAGTAGGCTAATGGGTGATTCCCAGGTCACACCAAGAAGGGGCCGAGCTGGGACTGGACCCCCCGCCTGCTTCCAGGGGGAAAGCGAGTGTCCGGGCGAGGACTGGGACGGACAACGGCCACCCACCGTGGCTGTGGCAGCATTCATTTTATTTCTAAAACGGAAATTCCCCACACAAGTCAATGAATCCACCATTAAATGTGACGTCTTTCACTTCATTCACTTCTAGATCAAAATTAAAATTTGCCTCCCAGACTTGCTTGAGTAAAAAATTTATAATGCACAGAATTTCAGCCCAGAAAAAAACAAAACAGACACTGCCTGGAGGATTCAGCATGGCCGCAGGTCCTCGGATCGTGGTCGGCCAAAGAGTGAACTTACACTTAATAAAAGTCCGCCACCAAAGAGGTACTAATGGGTTAGAGTCCTTCCCTTGTTCCAGGGCCATAAAGATAGCACCTTGATTACTGTTATATTGTCTCTGAAAGTCAGTTATCTAAGTTGTGTTGTTTTATATTCCATAAATGCATATTATAAAACGGAACATCTCCCAGTGCTGCCTATTACTAACACTCCTCATCACTTAGTGGGTCAGGCTGCCCACGTCTGCTCGTGTGGGAAGAGGGTGTGGGACGGGTAACGGAGGACTGGCACTTGTTACACATTTACGTTCAAAGGCCTGCTCTCCCCTCGCCGGGCCATGCGGCAGGACAACGGGTGGACGTCATCGCGCCCAGTGCGAGAAGCGCAGAGATGCTGCGGCTGGACAGTGAGCTGTGACTTACATGTGCGTACGCCACAGATGAACATATAAACAGTACACACGTGTAAGAAAAATGAGGGGAAACGTTCACATTATGAGGGAATTCGTGGAAGCAGCAGATCCACAGAACCCTGGGGTCCTGCTGGACTTTAAAGTGCACTTGGTAGGCAGGGCCTCAGGGACACACCTGCGCCATCACCTGGAAGGAATCCACGTTTATTTACATTTGAAAACCGAAGTGGCTTCTGTCTGCGGATGTGCCCGAAGACGGTGACACGCCACAGTGCCCGGAACGGCTGGAACGCGGCACCACGAAGAGCTTGCCCACAGCAGGGTCACCTCAGGGAGAACAGCGGCTCCTAATTCACCCCATTACCCCACATCCTAACAATTAAGCGCTCACATTTTAAAGTATTTCAAAGCGCTGAAAAGCCCCAATGCAATGGTGGCTCAGAAACATTAGACAAATCACACGTCATTTTAAGACCGTGTCCATTGGCAAAAGGATTCAGACAGAATTTTGTTTGAATCGAAGTTTAAATAAGACAACTGACAATCAGCCTGGAAATAACTATGTGACTGGATGCCTCCCAGGAACCTCCCATGAACTGCTGTGTCCACCCCAGTCCCTAGGCGTCACCTCACCAGGGCGGCCTATGGGTGCCTATGCTCCTTCTGGGACGGAAACGGGCTGAGAGCTTGCTGAATCGGGACTTCCCAGCGTCCTCCCCTCACACCACAGACTTTCCTCGTGTGTCTTCTAGGAACTTGCATCCGCCAAACACCACAACGAATGCCATTCCCACCGCAGTGCGACCTTAGGCCCCAATCCCAAAGCCGCTCCGCCTCAGCCCACGCTGCGTGAATGATGGACGTCCAGCCACAAACCCAGCTCCTTTCTCAGCCCAGCTTCGTCCCTTTATCCTTCTTGGCTTCTACGCAGCCTCTCCTATCGATCGCTTTCCCCGGAGCTCATACTCAGAGGACTGAGCCACCCCTTCCCAGACGGAGAGGTCCGGCCCGCAGGAGGCGAGGACAGGAGGACGGACGGTCAGGGCAGAGGCAGCCTCCGCCTCCGCGGCGGCCCGGCAGGCACGCGCCTCCTCCTCTGTAGATTCTGCACAGTTTCCCGCGCCGCTATCTCCCACAGCTGCCGGCATGATCCTTCTATTTCCATTCCCGCCGCCCCGAGCTATTTGCGGAGGAGCCTGCTCGTAAAGAGCTTTGTAATTAAGCAACAGAACGATCTTTTTATAGGAGGCAGGTCTGGGGGTGAAATCACACACACAACACACAGCAACAGTTGCAGACAGAGTGCGGGCCGTTACAGGGTGAGAGCCGCTCCGCAGCGTAAACTGTCTTCTCCCGTTTTTGTTTTGTTTGTTTTCTTAAGCAAAGGCCATACTTTTCAGGGTGGGTCCTTAAAATGTGTGTGCGTGTGTGTATGTGTGCGTGTGGGTGTGTGTTTCATGAAACAACAGGGTCACAAGGAACACACTCATCTCTGGCCTAGCAGGGCTTGAAATCTGCCTGGCACATGGAGAGAGAACTGGCTCTAGGTACCAGCAGAGATGCAGGGACGCACCGCGTGACAGATTAAATTAGTAGACACTACGGATTATGTGATGTTGCCATGGAAGTAGCTGCCAGACAAAAAGAAACGTGAAATACTAATCACGACATTAAAAAAACAAACAAACAAAAAAAAACCCCCGCCGGTGGCTCAGTGGGTGAGTGTCACCCCATGAACCCGGAGGTCATGGTTCAATTCCCGGTCAGGGCACACACCCGGGTTGTGGGCTGGATCCCCAGTAGGGGGCTTGCAGGAGGCAGCTGATTGATGATGTTTTCTCCTTCAAGGATGTTTCTATCTCTCTTTCCCTCTCCCTTCCACTCTCTAAAAACATCAGTAAAAACACATTTTTAAAAAAGGCTCAGGTTCCAGTCCAATCTGCCCAAACCATGGGGCATTCCCCGGGAGGGCCGATCTGTGCTCTTGTGCTTTCAGTAACTCTCACCCCACCATCCTCATTAAAGCTGTTATTGGCTGGAAATCTTTGCTCTGTCCTTTTGCAGACTTCCTCGGCCATCCAGGAGCCACGCAATCCCAGAGATGGATAGAAAACACAACTGTCGTTTGCTGGGTTTCAGCCTGGCCACAGGAAGGCTCACACACATCCTACCACACTGTCATACAACGCATGCTCGCTCCCAGCCGCTCGAGAGCACAGTGGGGCAGCACCGTAGGAAACAATTCACACACACAGGCACATTGTTTATCATGTTGTTTATATCGGCACTAGAGGCTAGCACAGGAAATCGTGTGCGGGTAGGGTCCCTAGGCCTAGCCTGCAATCAGGGCCATCTTCCGCCCGCTTGCCAGTCCCCAGTCCCGCCCCGCTGCCACCCCCGGTTCCCCGTGGCTCCCCATTCGCCACACTGTGATCAGAGCCTGCGGGCAGGGGGGAGGGCCCAAGGTCAGCCGTTCAGCCCACTTGCCAGTCCCCAGTCCCGCTGCCACCCCCGGTTCCCCATGGCTCCCCATTCGCCACACTGTGATCAGAGCCTGCGGGCCGGGGGGAGGGACCGAGAGGTGGTCAATGCACCCCATAGCGACTGGCTGAGTGGTCATTCTGGTCGTTGCGCCATTTTGGTCGCTGGGCTTTTATTATATAGGATAACATAAGAAAAGCGATGTGCTTGCATGTCCAACAGTGAGGAAATGGTGAAGAATTCACAGTAGATGCTCTCAATGGGATGTCTTATAACCATACTAAATTTGTTTTCTAAAATCTTACAGTGATTTGGGGAATGTTTACTATATAATGTTAAGGGACAAAAATATGATCTCAATCCTGTACAAACTAAAGCACACACAAAAAAAGGAAGGCAATAATATTTCAAGACGTTAACAGTGGTTAAATTAGAGAGATGGGGTGTAGATTTGCTGACTATTGTAAACCATGTGTTCATGGAACATGTCTTGAGATCTGCTTCAACTACAAAAATGCGCACCTTCTCCTAATACAGAATACCATGTTTCCCCCTTAAAATGTGTACCTGGATTCTCCTAGGATAAATCCTATTGCTGGTAGGTGTATAAATGGATTCAACTTTTTTGGAAAACAGGTTGGAAATCTGTATCAAGAACCTTAAAAAGGGCCCAGTGGATAGAGCGTCGGCCCGCAGACTGAAGGGTCCCAGGTTTGATTCTGGTCGAGGGCATGTACCTGGGTTGCGGGCACATCCCCAGTAGGAGGTGTGCAGGAGGCAGCTGATTGATGTTTCTCTCTCATCGATGTTTCTAACTCTCTATCCCTCTCTCTTCCTCTCTGTAAAAAATCAATAAAATAAAATATATATTTTTTAAAAAGAACCTTAAAAAGGTCCTCTTGGTACAATAATAGCATTCATTTTACTTTATCTGAGAACATTACTCAACAGACACAGAAAGTAAAAACCTTGATATCAAAGATATCGTCATGATGCTCTTGATAAGAAACATCACACAGGATCCACAAACGGCACAGCCATGTGGTCATCTGTACTTCGATGTGCGTGACACGAAGCAAGCCATCTGCACGCTGCATGGAAGGTGGTTCTAACTTGTAGGGAAGTAACGCTGACCACAGTCGAAACAGTGTGCACTGAGGAAGGTTTAGATAAATAAAAATGTAGTTGTATTTCTGTGGTATAATCATAATCAATTTTTTTCAACATTTCCATAATTAATACATTTTTTACAATGACCATATTTGTTTTTATAATCAGAAAATAAATCTGCCAAAACCTGTTTGGCTCAGTGGATAGAGCGTCGGCCTGAGGACTGAAGGGTCCCAGGTTCGATTCCGGCCAAGGGCATGTACCTTGGTTGCGGGCACATCCCCAGTAGGAGGTGTGCAGGAGGCAGCTGATCGATGTTTCTCTCTCATCGATGTTTCTAACTCTCTACCTCTCTCCCTTCCTCTCTGTAAAAAATCAATAAAAATATTTATTAAAAAAAAAGAAAAGAAAATAAATCTTTACTTTTTGGAGAGCTTTTTCTTCTTGATGTCATAATCAAAGGAGAATGGTGGACACTGACAGATATTCATTTTATAAATAAGAAGCAAGAGAAAGACACATTTCAAGGGAGACACTGAGGTGAGAAGTAGCAGGTAATCATGGCGTGGGAGTGGTCAGATGTTGGGAGGCTCTAGACCAGGGGTGGGCAAACTTTTTGACTCAAGGGCCACAATGGGTTCTTAAACTGGACCGGAGGGCCGGAACAAAAGCATGGATGGAGTGTTTGGTGAACTAATATAAATTCAAAGTAAACATCATTACATAAAAGGGTACGGTCTTTTTTTTTTTTTTTTAGTTTTATTCATTTCAAACGGTCCAGATCCGGCCCGCGGGCCGTAGTTTGCCCACGGCTGCTCTAGAACCACCTCCAGACTCACTTGTAGCTTACAGGATGGGGAGCATCCAGTGGTTCTCAACCTTCCTAGTGCTGCAACCCTTTAATACAGTTCCTCCTGTGGTGGTGACCCCCAACCATAACGTTATTTTCGTTGCTACTTCATGACTGTAATGTTGCTACTGTTCTGAATCGTCATGTAAACATCTGATATGCAGGATGGATTTTCAGGGGTCGCGACGCACAGGTTGAGAACCGCTGACAGACAGTGAGCCCTCCCTACAGAAATCTGGAAGCACAACTTGCACCTAAAAGAAGAGAGCCGGGAGGTGCCGAAATGTGCAGAGACCAGAGGGACGTCTGGCACAAGATCATTAGAACTTGTACGGGCGAGGGAGCTGTGACATTCGCCACTTGCTTTAAAAATAGTCACACCACAAGGTGAGACCCTGCAGCCATGTCAGACGGGTAAGGAGAGACTGAGTCGAGAGCGGGCGATGCAGTAAGTACGTGTCAGGGGCTGCTGCTCTCGCACGTCGCCAGCCCACGCTGCGCTGTGTGAGGCCGCAGCTGCGGGGTTTGCGGGAGGAACTGGGAGTCAGTCCCACAAGGCTCAGGCTCCAATGCTGGGGGGTGGACCCTGCCCCTCCAGAATGAGGTCCGCCTCTTCCCATCCCCGTGCCGGGCAGAAGTCACGCTCCTCCAGCCAGCAGTGACCCCGGTGCCAGCAGTGACCCCAGTGCCAGCAGTGACCCCGGTGCCAGCAGTGACCCCGGTGCCAGCAGTGACCCCGGCGCGAGGATGCCGATGCCGCGGCCCCGGCTGACGGCCAGGCCGAGTGAAGGTCACCGATGAGGGAGCTTTTATAAAATGCACCTAAGCCCCTGCCGGCACCACCGCATCGTACTGGCCTGAAGCAATCCCACCGGGCCGTGCAAACGCCTCCCTGCACCACTGCCTGCTGTCCAGGCTGAGGACACCGACTCCCTCACTCAGTCCAGCCCTGGGTTCAGGGGAAGCGCCTACTTTTTAAGATATATTTTCCTAAATTTATTTCAGAGAGAGGAAAGGAGAGGGAGAGAGAAACATCAATGACGAGAGAATCGTTGATCCGCTGCCTCCTGCATGCCCCACACTGGCGATCGAGCCTGCAACCCAGGCCTGTGCCCCAACCAGGAATCAGCTGTGACCTCCTGGGTCATGGGCTGACACTCACCCACTAGCCCCGCCTGCGGGTGTGAAGCACCTAGTAATGTGCATGTCCTCCAGGGCCTGGTGCAGGCCTCCGTGAGGCCCAGGGGTTTGCATCGCGGCAGCGTTTCCGTTCCTTACACAGAGGGGGCCCCAGGTGTGACAGCCGCTGCGGCGCCTGCCTCCCAGGCAGCGAACAGCACTTGCTGAACTCCGGCCGGTTCCACAAATCAGGTGCCACCCAGGCATTCAGCCCGCAGGCCAGACCCCGCTCCCCATACAGCAGGCTGCCGGGTGTGTGCTCGGCCCGGAACCAGGAAGAGCTTTATCAAAGGGCTGGATGCATTCGAGCTAGAAGATTCCATGTGTCTGGAGTCATCAGATGACACCAGGTAGAGAGAGACGCCAAGACATTACTGGACGGTTGGATCAGGACTGCAAAGGTTCTGGCATCCTGTAAGCGGGCCGGAGCTCATGCGGTAAAAATAAATACGCACAAGAGCCAATTCCGAGTCAGAGGAGCAGGGCCCCGGGGAGGGACCGGTTCAGGGGGCACAGCGCGGGGGGAAGCGGGCTCACCTGGTGGAGGTGACCCAATGCCCACAGTTGGGGCTCATGACAGAGGAGGGAACAGCCCAGGGCACCCGCCCCCAGGAAGCCACATCTGCAATCCGCTGGGAGCCCCAGTTCCAGGAGAAAAATGGCAAATGGAAGCATCTCCACTAGAGCAAACTGAGGGAAGGTCCTGGAAACCATTCTACGGGAGGAGGGCGAGGGAACGGGAGGGTCTCCCTGGACGGGGCGGGGGGGAGAGGAGCGATGGTGCCGTCACATCTGCCCAAAGCTCTCAGGAAGTCCCCTCCTTTTGCCCCAGAAGTGACACCGAGGTCCCGGGCAGGAAGCAGCATAAGCAGCAACACCCCTGAGAACAGGCCTGTCTGTCCTCCTGTCCTCTCCCCAGCTCCCCCCACCATGGCGCCCCTCCCTGTGCCCAGTTCTCTCTCAGTCTAATCGTAGGGCCTCTCCCCTGGAACAGCCTCTCTTAATCGTCTCCCAGTGACACCTGCTCAACCCCATGGGCCTGGCGACTCCTCCTCCGGGAGATCCTGGCCCCAGCAACCCCGCCCTGCAAGGACCCCGCCGTCCAGCACAGTCCCTGCACCCCAGGCCCCGGGCGCTCCTCCCTCACGCAGCCCCAGGGGCGGCTCAACACCTGGGCACGCCTCTCTTTCCCTGAGCTCCCAGCAGGTCCCACTGATTTCCTGATCTCCAACACAGACAGACCCTTAAGAAACTCAGGGTGAGGGAGGGGAGGAGGGCTAGGGAGGGAGGGAGGGAGGGAGGGAGGGAGGGAGAGAGAGAGAGAGAGAGAGAGAGAGAGAGAGAGAGGACCCATGGCTGATTGACCTACACCTCCTGGTGTGAATTCAATTAGGGGGAGCCCCAGACGAGAAGATCCCGCCTGGAACAGGCTGCGGGCGTGACGAATGACTTGCTCTTTGGAGAGATCGATCCAAGGAGATGAGAGCTCAGTCTGACACTCCGCCGTGACCTCTCTCTGGATGAAAACCACATGGCGATTTGGCGGGAGCGCCGGCCACGGGGCCGAGAGAAAGAATGGGGGTGGTGCCGCCTAGAATCCGCAGTGGCCATGAAGCAGAAGCAGCAGAAGCGTGGTCACTTGTTTT
This sequence comes from Myotis pilosus, assembly GCA_036010255.1. Lineage (NCBI taxonomy): Eukaryota > Metazoa > Chordata > Mammalia > Chiroptera > Vespertilionidae > Myotis > Myotis pilosus. The sequence goes on from JASKON010000016.1 coordinate 1,414,199, forward strand.
ACTTAAATGCTGATTTCACTGCTGCTATTTCCAAAATAAGCTGGGATCTTCATGCTTCAAGCTGATCTGTCGGGAACCAGTGGCTTCTCGTTACATGGAAACAATATTAAGAATAGAACTACCCTTATCCAGTATAGAAAACGAAGGCGTTCAAGCTGAAAGCTGCGCCATGTCATGCTGCCCTGGGCTCGTAGAGGACAGACCAGGCCTCCTCATGTAAGCGGGGATATAGCACTTATTTCTCCAAATGGAATCGGGGAGTCATAAAACTGACATGCAATTCATCGTACCTTGACGGGGTTCCCCAAACCTCCAGACTTGAAATGATTGGCCAATCGCCCTACCCTGGGAGGCCCCTAGACAACAGAAGTAAGCAGATGCAGAGTGCACCCCAACACGCAAGCTCAACCACAGCGGGGCTCCTCCAAAGAAGGCCTGCCAAGGGCCAGTGGGCACATCACCAGGATCAAACCTCCATGGTGCACCATGGCGCCTTCCCAGGACGGTGCAGTCAAAGACAGATTGCGACAAGTGCTGGCGGGACGTGGGCAATCAGAGCCCCACCCACTGCCGGCGGGAGAGCAGGCTGGTGGTTCCTGACCTCGTCATCCATGCAGTTACCATGTGACCCAGCAGGTCCACTCCTAGGTATGCATACAAGTACCCAGGTGAAACAAAAATGTGTCTACAGAAAGCATGTACACAAGTGCTCATAGCAGCATCCTATATAATAAAAGGCTAATATGCAAATCGACCAAACGGCAGAACAACCAGTCACTATGACACACACTGACCACTAGCAGGCAGATGCTCAATGCAGGAGCTGCCCCTTGGTAGTCAGTGCACTCCCACAGGGGGAGTGCCGCTCAGCCAGAAGCCGTGCTCACAGCTGGCGAGCGCAGAGGCCAGTTGCGAGAGCCTTTCCCGCCTCCACTACAGCGCTAAGGATCCCTCTGGGGATATTCTACCGCTGGCTTAGGCCCACTCCCAGTCAGGCATCCCCCGAGGGGTCCCAGACTGCAAGAGGGCACAGGCCGGGCTGAGGGACCCTCCTCCGCCCCAGTGCACGAATGTCATGCACTGGGCCTCTAGTTATTTATAACAGTGGTGGGAAGTGTTTCCAAAGGTGGGGCAAAAACACAATTGACCATGAGAGATGAATGGAAAAACAAAATGCGGCATGTCCATACGACGGAGTATTCCTCGGCCATAAAGAAATGAAGTGCACGCCACACTACACCATGAATGAACCTTGGAACTAAGCTCCGTGGAAGAAACCAGTCACAAAATACCACATGTTGGTGCATGTATACGGAATGTCCAGAATGGGGAAATAACAGACGGAAACTCCGTGAGTGACCGCATGAGCTGGAGGCAGGAGTGGACTGGTGTGGGGGCGGCGGCTAAAGGGTAGCCTTCACCTCGGCTGATGGAAATCTGTAAGATTGTTTTAGGAAAAGGCTCCATAACTCTATGAATAAGTTAGAACCAGAGAACTATGCACTTTAAATGGGCAAAGTGTATGGTACGTACATTTTACCTCAATAAAACTGTTACAAAAGATAATCAGCCAACTACAAGCAAGGGAAAAACGCAAGAAGATATTATTTAAATATTGCTATTTTCTGGTTTTTAGAGGAGAAATTACTAGAGGAATGTGATTAGAAAAAGAAGGCCCTGAACAACTTTGCTGGGAGCTTAATCTTAGCATCTGAGAAATGGGGCAAGTATCCCCATTGGAAAATACCCCCCGCCCCAGATCCATGTTCAAACTTCTGTAAAAGCTAAAAATAAATCTGAAATTCAAATATTTAGAAGAATATGTAAATTACCTGGTAAACAATTTATAACAGTTTTCCTAGAGAACACACACATTATATAATGGCACCAGAAATCCTCAGAGTAAAATCTCTGTAACAAGAAAATACGTCAGTGCCCATCCAGGTATTGAAGTCTCCAGGATCCAGAAACATTTGTAAAACTAATAAAACCTTCTGGCCGGTGTGGCTCAGTGGTTGAGCATCAACCTATGAACCTGGAGGTCATGGTTCGATTCCTGGTCAGGGCACAGGCCTGGATTACAGGCTCCATCCCCAGTGTGGGGCATGCAGGAGGCAGCCGATCCATGATTCTTTTCCATCATTGATGTTTCTCTCTCTCTCTCTCTCTCTCTCTCTCTCTCTCTCTCTCTCTCTCTCTTTCTCTCTCTCTCTCTCTGTCTCTTCCTCTCCCTTCCTGTATGAAATCAATAAAAATATATTGAAAAAGAAAAAATTAAACTAATAAAACCATCTGGGGGGGAGGGCGGGGGGGAGAGAGAGAGAGGGAGACTCTGTCATCCTTCTGAGCATCGCTAGATTTTAGATGCAGAGCCATCTCCATCCACCACACATTTTCTCGATGGAGACGCCGAGGTGGGCGTGGAGAGCTCCCGCTGCCATGGTGCCAGCCTGCAGGTGGCCGAGCCAGGACGCAGCCCAGCCTCCCTCCACCTCTGCGCTGCCCCTTCACCTGGGCCTGAGCCAGGACATGTGAAGTGCGGGTTTGCCGCGTGTCTGCACAGCGTTACTGTGCACTGCGGCCTCGCCAGTGTGTGCCCTCCCCTCTGCGTGCTCTGAGCGAGCTGGGACGAGGGGCAGGTGGCCCGTGCTGTGTCCTTCCCTGGAGGCTTCCTTCTAGATGTTTCCCTTAAGCAGGAGCCCTCGGCGGGAGTTTTATCTGGAGACGCGGGCAGCTCCCTCAGGGCCAGGTCTGCCATCGGCTGGCTACGCCCCTTCACCTCCGGCCTGGGAATCCCGGCAGGAACGGCTCGATCGGCACAACAGATCGCTCTCGTTTCATCTTCAAACACAGCACTGAACCCGTCCCCACAAACCATCGCAATCCATAACGAAGCCAGAAAACTTAAAAGAAAATAACGATTTTTTTTCTGTGAATTCAACTAAAGGGCTGTTAAGTGTCTGTTTCTCCTCAGATGTTGTGCTCAGCCACGGAAATCCAGAGCTGAATGAAGACACACGTGTGCTGCCCCCAGAGGACTCACAGCCCCGCAGGAGAGACACACGCACTACACACGCAAGCTGCGGGAGAAACACATGCACTACACACGCGAGCTGCGGGAGAAACACACGCACTACACACACGAGCTGCGGGAGAAACACACACACTACACACGCGAGCTACGGTAGAAACACACGCACCACACACGCGAGCTGCAGGGGAAACACACACACTACACACGCGAGCTGCGGGGGAAAGACACACACTACACACATGAGCTGTGGGAGAAACACACACACTATACACGCAAACTGCGGCGACGAGGGATGCATGCGCACAGGGGACGCAGAGCCGGGAGCCCACGTGTCGGAGCAGCGCCACGAGAGGGGATGCCTGAGCAGGTGGGAAATCAAAAGTCTTGGTCTGTACGCCCCCCACAAGGTTTCCATCGTCCCCGTAGGAGGTCTTTGGGTGACACGAGCTCACGGGCACCAGGAAGCCAGACCCGTGCCCAGCCTGCAGTGCGGGCTCCAGTGGGCGTTCGCCGCGGAACGGCTGCTGTCTGACGAGAGAATGGGAGGTTTCCAGCTCTCCACATGCTTCCAAAGCGCCCGAGATGAACATGCTCCATCAATGACATGTAATGCCTTTTACCTACTCGGAGGATATCGTGTGCACGTTATTCAATGTCTAGCATGTTCTTGTTTAAGTTGATCATCATCAGCACATGGGCTACTGTGACGGCAATGGGGGTCTTGTATTAAGTTTTCCAGTTGGTGGCTGATGAATAAGCATAGAAATGATTTCACCGATCTTATGTCTGGAGACCTAGAAAACTCTTTTATGAACTTGAATAGTTTCTTTTTCTTTGTTTTTCTAGGTCAACAATCACAAATAATTACAGTTTGGGATCCTGGCTATGCTTACTCTCTTGACATAACGATTAATCCTTTGAGAAATTGACAAGGATTCTGTATTTTGGCTATGATACCAGTATAAAAAATTTTAGTTTTTTCCTGGACCCCTGGTCTAATTCAGAGGATCTGTGACATGTTTCCTGAAAGTCAAGCCCACGCGCGTGCACTTGTCCACCAGGAGTGTCAGTCAGAGAAAACCCCTTAAATAAGGAACCACGCTTCGCCACTTCACCAGGTTCACAGGTCAAGAGCGGGTTCCCTATTCCTCCCCACTGAGCACGTGAGCACATGAAAGCACCAGAGCAGTCTGTGGAGCAGGACGTCCATCTGAGCTTTAAATCAGCCAGGGTTCAGCCACTGCTGTCACTCTCTGACACGCACAGGCACCCGCGATAGATTCAGGATGAGGTCATTCTGGAGACTCAATCGGTGGCAGAGTTCGTTGGCTGGAACTCATTACGATGGACAGCGCTGGCTGACTATGCAAAATCCCTCAGGTTTTCCCTCCGTCTCCATCAGATTTCAGCTTTCCTGGGGACAACTGTTTGCACACTAATTTTTTTTAACGTTACCAAAAGGACTTTTGTGTGTTGACCTTTGTGCACAAACCCAGCAGCCCAATCCCCTGCACACGTGTCCCACGCTCTTGGCAGACATTCCCCGGGAGCAGACATTCACTCCGGGTAGTGTTTATGAAGCTTTTATAACAGTCGCGGTCATGGCGGCCCCCCATTGCTCGAGATACATGCTCACCCAGGCCACGAATTCATCAGAGCTGAGCTCCCTGATGGAACCTCGTCAGAAACCACGTATTCTGTGCCCACTTCACATTTTTAAACAACGATGTGATTTCCTGTGGTTTGCCTTGCACCCTACAGGGACTCCCCAGAGCCCAGCTCACCTGCCTGCGTGTAACACAGAACAGCAGGCGTGGGACCCGGTGTCACACCACACAGGCACGGTGGCGGGGGGCTGTGACTTGGCTCCTTGCCCGCCATCCCCAGGGCTGGCCCGGACAGTATGGGGATGCTCCCAGGTAATCGGGGATTAGCCTGCTACTTCCTTCAACACGAGGTGGTGCGTCCCGACACGCAACGAATGCTCCCCACGAGGCGGTCCGGCCAGAACCATCCACGCGCCAGTTTCTGTGTGGACCTAAGTTTTCAGCTCTTTGGGGTGGAGAGCAAGGAGCACAGTTGCTGGATCCTGAGGTGAGAGTGTGCTTAGTTTTGTAAGAAACCACCAAACGCCTCCAAAGAGCTGGTTTCCCCAGCAGCCCCTCCATCCAAGTCGAAGAGGAAGAAGCCAGGGTGCTAGTCGGCACAGACAGGGGCCCTCACTGCAGCGCTTTGTTCCTCTCTGAGTCTCCAGCTGATTCGACGCGTCCCACCCACACTGGGGAGGCAATAGGCCCCATTCAGCTCCTCATTCGAACGTCAGTCTCCCCCACACCCTCACAGGCACACCGACAACATTGAGCCGAGTGTCAGGGCAGCTCCTGGCCCAGCCGGGTTGACATAAAATTCACCAGACAGACACCGAAGCAGCATGAAATGGAACATCCCTGTTATATTCTCAGACTAGCTCTCCCTCCCCGACCCAGGTCCACCTTTGGGTTGATTTCTGGACAAATGGCAATTCATTCCCTGCAGGCAGAGGAGAGGCAGGCCCCGGGAGGGGGTGGCCCTGCGTCCCCGGGAGGGGGTGGCCCTGCGTCCCCGGGAGGGGGTGGCCCTGCGTCCCCGGGAGGGGGGGGGGGCAGTCAGCGCTCTTTCCCAGCACCGGCGAGGGCTGGCCGGGGCTTTGCATTTCCCCGGGAGGTTACGCTTTCATCACAGGTGGTAGGTGGGTTTCTAAGTCTCTGGAAGGACCTCTAAGAATTGCAAACCCCTTTGGTTCCTAAGAGCTCTTTTGACTCTACTTTTCTCAAAGAATTTGCCTAAAGGGTCCAAATTACAGAGTCGTCGTCGCCCACTAAATTCCCTGTCATTCTAATCAATCCCCTTCTGAGGTTACAGATGGAGGCCAAGTTCACCGTGTCATTTATTTGGTGTCAAGACCATACATCACCACGTCGCAGACTTTACACGAAGTGCAGGATTCATCGCCGCAGCCTCGAGCTTCTGATGGCAACGTGCTGGGGGCGAGCACAGCGGGTGCCTGGGTTCCTAGCCCCCCTTCCAAACCCGGGCTGGGAGGGGCGACTCCATGCAGCACAGTGTACGGGATGAGAGGCATTCCTGCCCCAGGCGCCAGGACTCAGGGGGTGCAAGGCTGGGAGAGAGGAGATGGGGAGGGCGGGGGGGGGGGGGGCAGGCTGCAGGACCCACCTCACAGGGGATCCTTTCCAGCCCGCTCCTCACTGATGTGGCCTTGCTCTTGGGGTCACGTGACAAACTGCTCCCAAGAGCAATTCAGCTACAGCTGCAGGTGCGCATTCCCAGAGCGAGCAGCTGGACCCCATGAACCTCCCAGGGCTCTGCCCCCGGAGAACGACCTCTCGCACCTGGGCAGGGAAGGACATCCAGCCGGCCAGCAGCTGTCTGCTCCCTCTGGCTCAGCCTGCCTGAGGGGGAGGCACAGCAGGCCGAGCAGGAATTCAGGAAGGCACCGTCCAGAGGAAGCGGCGACAGAGCGGCCCACGGTGACAGGCGTCAGGGTGTTTGACGGTAATCACGCAACAGGTCCCCAATACCCCATGCAGGCATCTCAGAGCACCCCTGCAGGCGAGGACCCTGAGCCCAGCGGGGCAGGAAGGGGTGCGGAGGCACCTGCATCAGACCCGGGACTCCTGGCCCCGCCGGGTGTGCTCGCACCTCGCCGGGGAGCCTGTCTCTCCCACCTCGATTGCCTCCTTCATGTGATAAGAAGCCAACTACATGGTTTCCATGTTCACTTTGATTTTTGAAATAATTACAGCCCTGGCTGGTTTGGTTCAGTGGATAGAGTGTTGGCCTGCAGACTGAAGGGTCCCGGGTTCGATTCCCAGCCAGGGCACATGCCTGGGTTGTGGGCTCCATCCCCAATGTGGGACGTGCAGGAGGCAGCCAGTCAATGATTCTCTCTCATCATTGATGTTTCTCTCTCTCTCTTCCTCTCGGAAATCAATAAAATCATATTAAAAATAAATAAAGATAAAAAGTGTTACAATCAAAGAAGGCGAGAGGCTTTGCCGGAGCAAGCTTGTTAATGAGCGGCAGGGCCAGACCCGGAGCCCTGACCAAGGCTGAGGCCACGCGTCCTCCACAGCCGCGCACGCCCCAGGCCGCCCACAGGCGCTTACAAAACGCGTAGGTGAAATTCATTCAAACCTTTGCTCTTGAGAAAGCAGATGTGCGCAAGACGGTGCTGTGACAAGCGTCAACGAAACCCGCGCGCTTCCTGATGGGAGACTGCGGCTCCGGCCAAGGGCCCTGCAGGACGCAGCCTGTGTCGTGAGCATCCAATTCCAGCGGCGTCAGCGAGCCCTTATCTGTGCCGTTACAACTGCACTCTCGTTTCCGAGAGCAGCTGACTCGTCAGTACAACACTGATAAGATGCAAAGCGACTGAGTCTTGATAAGTTTCCGCCTCGGCAGACAGGGCCGTGGCTTCCAGGGCGCCTTCGTTGTCTCAGAGCACACGGCGAGCTCACAGCGTCGGCCAGCTGCGTGCACACTGTAAACCTGGGGAACGCCCCAACACATGCAGCCGAAGAACGAACCCTGTTGGCCGTCAGGTCCACTCTCTGTCACCGCTTGGTGCCACGTGGTCCTGGGCACCGACTCTCCGTCTGACACATGCTCTTTCGTATCTTCCGCCGGGAACGCCCTTCCCTTCTCTGCCCGCGGGCACCGAGGCCCCCGGTAACCAGCTCTCGTCCAGCTGACATGTTCTCACCCACCCTGTGCAATTAACACCAGGAGCTCTCAGCCTCCTATCGATGCCTGGGACTTAATGCCCACCCATGTCCTCCGTGGAGCTGCCTGGCTCAGCGCCTGGCCCAGGACTCAGCTGCCCTGCGCTCCAGCTACTTGCCCGATGCCACCCTCTCTGCTAGGTGCTGGGCTCCATGAAGGCCAGGGTCAGATTGATGGGGTTTCCCTACACGGTGCAGAGTGGGTGCCTCAGACGTGTGTATGTCTACAAATCAACTCTGAGTTTCTAGAGGGTAAAAGGTCTCAGTTCCCTGTGCACCCGCCAGCACGGAGCACGATGCCTCACGCGTCATAGGTGCCCACCAACTGTCTAAAGTGGCCAAGCGAAGGCAGGCTGAGCCCGCGTGACCCATCCATCCTGGCCGGACTCTGTCAGCCTCGGCCGCATCTGGCCTCTCCAGTCCTCCTCACTACGTAACTCACTGAGGCTCCTTGGCGGCCACTGAGCTCAACAAGCAGCTCGGGTTGGCCAGGCGGATGCTCTCATCTGTTAATAATCTCTCCTGCGCAAACACCGTGTCCCCGGGGTGGACCTCAGGGGCGGGCGGGCGGGGAGGGCAGGAGACCAAGGACCCGGCTCCTGAAACACGCACCGGGCGCTGGCCGGGGTAGCACAGCCTGCCCGCCTCAGTGCTGCCCCGTCACGCAGTTCAGACACCGATCGCCCCCAGGAGAGATAGGTCAGGGACATTTCAGGCGGCCTCCGTCTGCCCTGTGGCAAGCCTCTCAGAACCGGCACCTTGCAAGCTCCCATCTGTGGGTTGGGATTTTCACTGGCAGAGACGCCTTCGGGTCCAAATTCCTCCATCAGCAGCTCTCCAAGTGCAGTCTGGGAACTTGTGTCCTCAAGGTCATGCACGCGGAGGAGCCCCCAGTCAGGCAGCTCGAGGACCTAGAAGCTCCTCAGGGCTCTGTCCCCTCTGCTCACCCAGCATTGCCCAAGCTCCACGGCCACCGGCCTTTGGCACGATCCCCACCTCTGCAGGACCCACAGGAAGACAACGAGGGCTCCAGGCGGAGTGGACACGCTGTCTGCACAGGCCGGGAAGGAGTAGTCCAGGCCTGCGGGTCACAGATGGGCTCTGTCTCACAGTCTGTTTTGCTTTATTTTCCAACACTTTAAGAATGTGAAAACCACCCCTAGCTCATGGTTTGTATAGAAACAGGCGAGGCCTGGACATGGCTGCCGCCGCATTGTGCTCATCCCGCCCTGGACAACTCTCCCGACAACCACTCACCTGGGGAACCTGAGGCAAAAAGTCTGACTCCCCCTCCCCAACCTTTCACCTCTGCCCGTCTGCAAGTCTGTGGGCGTCGCTGGTTCTCATACAAGCATGTGCTGGGCAGTCCAAGGGCAAGCGGCCAGCGGCGACACGTGATGATCAGACCCCAGCCAGCATTTCGCTCCCCGCCGCCCCCATGCCCAGTGCTGCTCTGGCCCTGCCTAGCGGAGCTGTGCAGGCAGCGGGCACCCGCTTTGCACTCCCGCTGCCGACTCACACCTCCTGCCGCACGGCCAGTCTCGGGAGGACACAGTGAGCGAGCTGCACGCGGAGGCTGACCCCCCAGGTGTGCTGGGCAGTGAGCCGCACCCCGGGACCAGCTGCCCAGCCCGTCCTGACTGCTTCCCAGGCGTCCTGCCCGACCTGGGGCCCGAATCAGAAACGCCTGGCTCAAAGCCTGTCCCCCCTGATGCTGTGTGACCTCGGACGCGCCCCTCCATCGCTTTAAGCTGTAGTTCCTCAACCTGAGAGGCGCTGCCATCACCTCCCTGGCAGCCTCACTGGGAAGGGCCAGGGGCCAGGAGGGAAAGATGCGGCACCTGGATGCAGAGAGGAAACGGAGCGCCGCCCCCCTCACCCTGACAGCCCTCTGGGGTGCCTCTCTCCCTCCCCCCTCCCTGACAGCCCTCTGGGGTGCCTCTCTCCCTCCCCCCTCCCTGACAGCCCTCTGGGGTGCCTCTCCCCCCCTCCCTGACAGCCCTCTGGGATGCCTCTCTCCCTCCCCCCTCCCCAACAGCCCTCTGGGGTGCCACTCTGCTGCCAGGAGGTGGAGCGGAACAGATGAGACGTGGTCCCCACAAGCCCTGCCTTCCACGGCAGCTGGTCTAAAAAGGGCATTTTTCAAAATGGGGTGGGGTGCGGGATGGGAGCGAGTGCTTCCCGCCGAGGAGCTGGGGAGGGCTCCACAGCGACCCGGACCTAGAACCCGGGGGAGCAGGAGCTGACCCGCTGGAGATGGAGAAGATGGATCATGGGCAGAGGACAGTGAAGCCCGGAGAAGATGGGGAGCAGCCACCCGTGCGGGGGACGTGGGGGGTGCTGGGGTGGATGGAGGGGGGATAGGGGCCATCAGCTACCTTCCCACGGGCTCCGTGGATTTTATCTGAGGCAGGTGACCCAAGGTTTCTTCCTCTATTTACTCCTAGGGAGGCGAAGCCCACTCCGCCAACACGTCCCGCCAAACAGCACGGGCATGGAGCCCACGGGGTCCCCCCGTGAGAATACAACTCCCTGGGACAGGGCATGCCTCTCTCAGCTCTGTGCCCCACGATCGGAGGACACGTGGCCTTGCACGCCGGCTGTGCCGGCCCTGTCTCCACGCGTTTGTGAAAGGAAATGTAATCACAGAAACTCTGACAGCAGGTTTGGGGCTTCCCCGGCAAAGGCATCTTAGCTGGAGCGCTCTCCCGCTGGGCCCGCCTGCTGAGCTGTTCCGGACACTGCCCAGCCCTCCGCGTCACTGGACTCTTTCATAGAAAGGGTTTTTAAAATATTTTTTTATCGGTTTCAGAGAGGAGGGGGAAGGGAGAAGGAGAGAGAAACATCAATGATGAGAGAGAATCACCGATTCGCTGCCTCCTGCACGCCCCCTGGGGATGGAGCCCACGACCCAGGCATGTGCCCTGACCGGGAATTGAACCCTGACGCCTGGTTTGTAGGTTAATGCTCAACCACTGAGCCACACCAGCCGAGCCATTAAAAAGAGTATTTTATTTAAAGCTCAAGCCCTTCTCCTCATTTTACAGGTGAAAAAAATAGGCTTTAGATAGACTCATATTCCCCGTGACAACACAGCTTTCAGGGGAGAGCGAATGACACCCGCAAGGCCTCGGGGGGCAGACGCTGACTTCACGCAATGAACGGGCACGGTGAGAATGTGGTTCCCAAGAGACAGAGCAGGGTGCACTCGGATCTCTCTCCCTGTGATTCCACCCACAGCTGGAGGATTTCTGTTCCCCTGTCCATGTCCATGTACATGCACACACACGCACATGCACACACACATGCATGTACACACGCACACGATTCCAATTAGCAGAGGTGCCCATCAGACGGGCCTCTTGGTGAGGAGGGGCAGCAGGGCAGCAAGATAGTCTCCCAGCCTTTTTCCAGGGGGAACCCCGAGGGCAGTGCGTTTCCTGCTGCCAAGGCTCAGGGAGAGGGCTCCCTGGGGCCAGGCCTCCCTGCTCCGTCCCAGCCCACAGCAGCCTGGCACTCCTGGCAACATCCCGGGGATGCTGTGCCCGAAACCCTTCCGGCCACAAAGCACCGTCAGAACGGACTGGGGCCGCCCCAGGGTTAGGGGTCCGTTGGCCACCCTTCAAGGCTCCACATGGCCCTGGAGGGGGAGAGGGCATGAAAGGTTCCTGGTTTTGCCCAACCCGTTTTTTTAAATATATATTTTGTTGATTTCAGAGAGGAAGGGAGAGGGAGATAGAAACATCAATGATGAGAGAGAATCATGTACTGGCTGCTTCCTGCAGCCCGGGCCTGTGCCCTGACCGGAATCGAACCCTGACCTCCTGGTTCCCAGGTGGATGCTCAGCCCGAGCCACACCGGCTGCGCTTGCCCAGCGCGTGCTAACCTGAAGCGCCTCCGCGGGTGGACCCTCTGATGGAGGGAGCCACCCACTCTCCCTCTGAGACAAGGTGCCTCCGAGCGGGGACAGGGCACCGTCCCCACATCGTGTCCGCGCCGCCATGTTCACTGGACGGGACAGTAACGAGGCTCAGAGCGCCAAGGCGTGTGGCGAGCTATACGGCCCGCTCCTGTGCGTAGCCCTGGCCAGTCAGGAAGTCCACGTATTTGGTGTCAAGTCCTTTACAAGCGCCAACAGCCAGCCACCCTCAGGGCTCTACCAGGCCCGGGTCCAGCAGCGCCCCCTTCGGGAGACGGCCCGAACGTGCCCCTTGCAGGCTGGGAAACAGCCTTAGCCAACAACTTGGGGTGAACTTCTTCCTTGTGATTTTTTCCTTGTCTTTTTTCCTTTCTCCTTTTCCTTTGTGTTTTTAGTTCCCTTTTCCCTCTCAAAGGTTCTCCTCTTTGAAGAGGCCAGGCGATAAGCAAGCAGGCAGGACCCTGTCTCTACCCCCCGCCTTGCCAGGAACGGGGAAGGTGAGTCAGGGTTGTGGGGGGCAGTGGAGGCGCCCGGGGTTGGGGTTAGTGTTTGCACAAGGCCCGCGAGCGGCAGGGGGTCGGCATGAGGCCTCACACCTGGAGAAGCGGCCGCTCCGGCCCCGTGCCGTAAGCCTGGCTCCGCGCAGTCTAGCCAACATCTGGGACGGATACCAGAGGCGCGGCGGCCTGGCCCGCTGGCGCGGCGGCACCTTTGTACTCCGCGTTGCAAATTGAAAAGCAAAACAGACATCAAGGATGTATTTATATAACTGTCTTCGAGTTGCATTTTTGTACTCCCATCTGCTGCACATGATCAGTTTCAAGTGTTTCCTAATAAAAAAAAAAAAGAGCAGGGGGAGCGTGGGCGTGGGAGGGAGGCCATGTGCACGCGGCCCGAGGCGTGCGCCGGTTCGGGGTGGGGATGATCTTTCGCAGGCTCCGCTGAAGAGGAGTTAAACACGCGGCGTCTGGAGGTCCCGCTGGTTTCGGCTGTTCTGATGCTTTGCACGGCACACGTACGCACACATGTGCCTGGGATGGCTCCAGAGAAAAGGGGGGTCTCTTTCTCTCAGCCCCGCACGTGCACGGCTCGGGCGCGGGACGTTGGGGGGAGGAGAAGCCCACATTTTTGTGGAAAGTGTTTGGAGAAGAGAGAAATATGGGGCGTGAGGTGGGGGCGAGACGCTGAGGGGACAGAGCAGCGGGCAGCATGCGCCAGGCGGGTCCCAGGTGACCAGGTGTCCATGTGTAAGTGAACATGGGACCCGGACGTGGCTGCTGACTGTCCTCGGGCAAAGCTGGCAGCGCCGTCGGCCAAGCCCGGAGCGGAGCTGCTCAGTCCGCTCACCAGCCGGGGGGGGGGGGTAGGGGGGGGAAGCCTCCTGCTTCATTTCTCCACGAACTGGGTGGCGGCAGAACCAGAGGGGGGCGTCCTGCGGGGGCTCCCTCCCCGGGGCCGTGCACAGATGCGGAAAGTGAAGTGACCGGCCAGGCAGCAGCCCCCGTGCCGTGGCCTTTCCTGAAACAAACACACCGAGAACATGGGCCTCAGGGTCCAGCGGCACCGCGGGCTCCCACACCCAGCCTGCTCACTCTGAAGAACAGAGGCCACGCCCTGGCTGGTGAGGCTCGGGTGGCTGAGCATCACCCCGTGCACTGAAGGGTCGCTGGTTCGATTCCCGGTCAGGGCACAGGCCTGGGTGTGGGCCCCATCGCCAGTGGGGGCTGCAGGAGGTAGCTGATCAACGTTTCACTCTCACATCAATGTTTCTCTCTCTCGGTCTCTCTCTCTCCCTCCACCCCGCTTCTTCTCTCAAGAAAAAAAAAAATCAGTAAAAATATCGTGTGTTTTAAAGAGGGCACCCACACCGGAGACCCGCAGAGGAGAGGCAGGAGGGTGTCACTGCACTGGCTGTTCCCAAGCCCGTATTTCTGCTGGGACTTTCTGTCCGAGGGAGGATGGGCGTATGTGGGCCGGGAAAGGCCACGCCCCGGGTCATCCCTGGACACAGAGCCGTCAGCGATGTGCTGGACGCGCCCGCAGGAGCGCAGCTGGCTCCCGACCGCTGCCAGCAGAGCCTGGTGGCCAGAGTGGGATCGCCAGACGAGACAGACATGAGGTCAAACCCGGGCTCTGCCCCTGCCCGTCCAGCAACTTGGACAGGCCCTGAGCTGCTCCTTCTCAGTGACCTCATCTGGAAAACGAACCGGATAACAAGCGTCTTGCAGGGCGGCCAGAGAACTAACGGGTTAACAAATGTGAAACATCCAGTGGGCTCTTTGTTCTTTTTAAATACATTCGTACCGATTCCAGAGAGGGAGGGAGAGGAGCGAGAAACATCCAAGATGAGGGAGAATCACTGATCGGCTGCCTCCTGCACGCCCCACCCTGAGGATCACGCCCCCGACCCGGGCCTGTGCTCTGACCGGTAATCAAACAGTGACCTCCGGGTTCACAGGTCCATACGATGCTCAGCCACTGAGCCCGCCGGCCGGGCTGGTGCGCACTTTTACTCCAAGTTAATCCACGCTATACCTCTCCCCACCACCCTCCCCGGGTCACGTGGGCGCTGTGCCCCTGCCTCAGAGCCTGCTCACCGTGCAGACACCCTTCCATCCTGGGAACCTGCCCTGAGGGCTCGCCCTCAGAGTCCTTGTCACCAAAGCCCTCCCACAACCGCTGCCGAGCGGGAGACGTCGCATCCGCCGCATCTCCCCGCCGCCCTGGTCTCACCTGAACCAAACCTGTCAGCGAGGAGAAGGCAGTGAAGGCGCTGGTCGACCTCCTACAACGCACTTGTGACCAGCGCTTTCCACTGGACTGGGCTGCCAGCTCTCCCACTGGACACGCAGGAGGGGCACCAGGGGCCCTAAGCTCCTCCCACTTCCCTTCCCCGCCAGGGTGCGTCCACTCCTCAGGCAGGAGCCGCCCTGGGGCACAGCACCTGCTACCAGGGCTGAAGGTGACAGACGGGAGCAGTGATAAGAACGGTGGTCACTGTCAGTCCCACCCCAGGAGCCCCCGAGCCTCACACCTGCACCAAGTATTTAAACTGAGGACCCGTCACTGCCAGGCCTTGTGCCTGGGGACTAAAAGTATACGTGAGCCTGGCCAGCATGGCTCAGGGGTTGAGCACCGACCTATGAACCAGGAGGTCACGGATCGATTCCCGGTCAGGGCACGGGCCTGGGTGGCGGGCTCCATCCCCAGTGTGGGGTGTGCAGGAGGCAGCCGATCGATGATTCTCTCTCATCACTGATGTTTCTCTCTCTCTCCCCCTCTCCCTTCCTCTCTGAAATCCATAAAAATGTATTTTTTTAAAAAAAGCACGTGTGAGCTAACTACCGATGCGCGGGTGCCCCCTCAGAGACAGCACAGAATTCTACTTCCACGCTTCCCCTTGCAGCGTGGAAAGGAAACCCCAAGTCCAAAACATAGGCCTCATCTCCTCCTTTGGAGGTAAAACGGACAGTGTAAGGAAGTCTGGCTCTGCAGGGCAAAGCCATGTGTCTGAGGCCCGGCCCCAGGCACCAGCCTTCTCAGACACAGGCCCCACGGCCGGGGGAAGGGAAGGCAAGGTCCCCCTCCGTGCTGTCCTGGGGACTAAGCAAAGAAGCCAGCAGGAGACCTGGTTCATTTCCCTGGTTTCCTTATCCGAGGAGCCGAGTGGCACACGGGGAGACTGGCATCCTGCCCCAATGCAGCCCTGCGGCCAGCCCCACGAGGAAGCCTCCTGACTGTGCCCACGTGCCTCAGTTTCCTCCTCCATCAGACAAGGTGGCCGAGCACCGACGTTGTGGGCTCGTGGTGAGGACCAGGGGAGACAGAGCCCGTGAGGCATCAGGGCCGCGCCTGCCGCTTTGGGGTGCCGTGAGCTCGCATCCGGGTCACCGTCACCGTCCCAGGAGCCTCCAGGAGCTCGCTCTGACCCCGGTGGACTTACCCAGACGCCGCCCCTCGGGAGCAAACCCAGGACAAAGCCCAACCCGCTCAGGCTGTGATGACTGTCACTTATTCTGCACACGATGCTAACAAAGTGGTGATGAGAGCAAAAGCGGTTACTATCGGACGAACCAGTGGCCACGAGGAGCCCTGTGACTGGCATTTGAAAAGAAGTAGGTCTGTGTGCTCACAAGAAGCCATAAACAAGACACCTTATGGTCTCACTCTGCACCAGAAATAAAAAGCTGGAACCAAACACGGATTTCAGATGATGGGCGCTCAGGGTGGCTGCAGAGCGGGATGGGGTCCCTGCTGCCCCACCCCCCATGCAAGGGAGCACCCGCACCCTCTTCACTAAAACCCCGGAAGGTGTGGGCACCCCGACATGTTGGTGGAGTCCAGAGTCTGTCTTCCCTCCCCTCCCAACGTCCACTGGTCCACGGCTCCGACAGGAACCTCATGCCAGCTGCCCCCGCGTCTCCCTCGCACCCCGCCTCCGCCTCGGCCTCCGCCCCAGCTCGCGCCCACGCCGCCCCGGGAAGACGGTAAGAGGGCTGCTCTGGAAGCCCAGCCATGCCATTCCTGTGACACCTACAAATCCAGGCAGGGCCGGAGCCATGGCTGCCAACAGCTGGGACTTCACTTCCATTTGGCAGAAACCGCGCTGCAGCTGGGGCCTGAGCGCTGAGCTCATGGCTGCGGGACGGACGTGCGCTCCCAGCAGCAAGGTCGGCGCCGCGCCTCCTGCTCGCCACGCTCCCGTTTACTAGGCTCACGCGGCGCGACTCCGTGTAGCCAGTCCAGCAAGAGCTGCTCCTGAGGGAGGTGCGCTGGGACCCCTCGGCCCACAAGGTGCCCTTGGACTCCTCCTGGGCCACACTGACAGCCAGGAAGGCGGCCCTGCCACCAAACGCACCTCTTTTGACCATAATTGGAAGAAACGATTCTTTTTTTAAACATATTTTTAATATATATTCTTATTGATTTCAGAGAGGAAGGAAGAGAGAGAGAAACATCAACGATGAGAGAGAATCATGGATCGACTGCCTCCTGCACATCCCGCACTGGGGATGGAGCCCACAACCCGGGCAGTGCCCCGACCAGAATCAAACCTTGAGCTGGTTCATAGGTCGACGCTCAGCCCCTGAGCCACGGGCGAGACTGGAAGAAATGATTCTTGTTTTTCAACTCAAACTTGGCTTATCACAGTCTGTGCCCGACTCTGACGGAGCCTCTTTCTATCAGTGGAGATATTGATCATTATCGTTGGCAGGCTGACGCCGAGAGCTATAAATATCTCATCAGCTGCCACAGAGAGTTGGGGGGAGTGGGGGGCAGCCTGCGCCTGTCCAGGGGCCGATGCGGGAAGACGGGTCCTCACGGCCACTGTCTGCCAGCCAACATCTGCCTCTCACGCGGGCGATGATGCTCACAGAACCCAGAAGCCAGAGAGCAAGGGCCCTCGGGGCCACGCGACGCAGCCTCGGCCAGCGTGGAACTGCCCTGCGCAGAGGCTGCCTCCGTCCAGTGAAGCGCACTGACACTCACACCACCTCCGGCACAGGAGCCTCCGCGGGCTCAGAGAAGAGGAGCGGCGACAGCACTGAAACCTGCGCTCCCCCCAACGGCAGCCTTTCTCCGCTTATAAACACGCAGGACGGCACGCTAGCAACTTACACGGCTCCACGAGTTCCACCGGGACTGGGCGAACTCCATCTCGAGGAGACTGGGATTGTTTTTCCCCCAAACAAATAAAAGGGAAGAAAGGGCTGGCCAGGAAGTTACCAAAGTTACATTTGATCTCGTTCTAAAAGTGTTTCTCGTCCTGGCTGGTGTGGCTCAGTGGATAGAGCGTCGGCCTGCGGACTGACGGGTCCTGGGTTCGATTCCGGCCAAGGGCATGTACCTTGGTTGTGGGCACATCCCCAGTGGGGAGTGTGCAGGAGGCAGCTGATCCGTGTTTCTCTCTCATCGATGTGTCTAACTTTCTATCCCTCTCCCTTCCTCTCTGTAAAACATCAATAAAAAAAAAAATTAAAAATAAAATTAAAAAAAAAAGTGTTTCTCAAAGTTGAACTCCGGGATTAAACGTGCGCTGTTGTGGGGACCCCACTCCATGTCCTCCTGCCAGGACCGCCTGGCCCCCGGCTCGCCGAGTCCGTGAGCCTCTCTGTGGAGCCAGCTTCCTGACGGGCGTCCGACAGCTCTCGCTCCCTGGCCTTCCCAGCCCCGTCTGCCTGGGCCTCCCATCCTGCCTCAGCGATCGGGGCCGCGGGAAGCGCCCTTGCCTCTGACTGACCTGATTTCTAACTCAGATTCAGGCTCCTTTCTCGGTGGAACTTTTCCCTCAGGAAATCCGTGTTCACCCACGACCTGCGCTTGCGTGTCGACAGGAGGCGCTGCCCCCATTCCCTGGAGCGAGCGCGGCCTTGGGAGGGCTCGCTTCTCCAAGGAGGTGACCCTTTTGATGGCTTCCATGGGTTCCAGACCCACTTCTACCAAGTTTCTTATGGGAACTTGGTCCTAACCAAGCACGTGGCCTGGTGAAAAATACCCCAAGCACGTCCCTGTGGGACCGGGCCAGCCCCTGGCCGGGTCTGCTCTGTGCCTCTGGCTGGTTCATCGGCTGGCAGGCAGGGAAGCAGCCCCGGGAGAGGGAGCAGCGAGCGCTGTAACTGTACAGTGCACAACAGTGACATTGTGACACCCGGCTCCACAGTGTAATCGCCGCCTAGGAACACTCGAGTGTAGTCCTTCAAGAGCTAACACATGATTAGGGCACCCAGGGCCCAGCCCCTACATTCTCAATAACTGTGTTAAACAGACAAAGGGATGCATGGCTGTGTGAGTGAATGGAAGCAGGGAGTATTTGAGAAAATCCAGGCTTTTTTTAAAAAAATATGTTTTTCAACAAAACTCTCTATATACCTGTTGTGAACTGTTTGGGCTACTTTTTTCCCCAAAATCTTTTATCCCCATTGGGAGCAACAAAGAAGTCTCAAGTAGACCTCTAGAGACAACATAATAAGAGGGGGTTTTAAATACATGTTTTTACTGATTTTTAGCTAGAGAGGAAGAGATAGAAACATCCATGAGAGAGAAACATGGATCGGCTGCCTCCTGCATACCCCCTACAAGGGACCACGCCTGCACCTGGGCGTGTGCCCTGACCAGGAATCGAACCAGGAACTCCTGGTGCATGGGATGACACTCAATCCCCTGAGCCACACTGGCCGGGTAGGAATAGGGTCTTATAACAGAAGAAACCCTTTTTTGTTGTCGTTAATCTTCACCCAGAATATTTTTCCATTGATTTTTAGAGAGGGTAGAAGGGGAGAGACACAGAGAGAAACATCCATCAATGTGAGAGACACATCCACTGCTTGCATCCTGCGCATGCCCCTCCCGGGACCCAGGATTGAGCCTGCAACCGAGGTACATGCCCTTGACCAGAATCGAACCTGTGACCCTTCAGTCTGCGGGTAGATGCTCTAAACACTGGCCAAACTGACTAAGGCCAGAGGAAACCCTTAGTAAAGTACATTTCCCCAAATACTCTTCACTAAAGAAAGTGGAGGACAGCACTTAGAAGATTGCTAGAAGATTCCAAACGCAGTGTGGTTCCTGAGAAAACTGAGCGTACTGCTACCTGTCCGCCCTTTACCGGGTATTCTCCGGAGCAGTGGTCCAGTGGGCACAGCCTCTGGCATGGAAGTTACAGTGGCGTATGAAACAGAGAACAAAGAGGCATTGGGGGCCCTTAAAACTTTTTAACTTGATTTTCACACGCACGCAAGGGGGGGGGGGGGGGGCATCGATCTGTTGTTCCGCCTATCTATGCTTTCATTGGCTGCTTCTTGGAGGTGCCCTGGCTGGCGATCGAACCCACCACCTCAGCTTATCGGGACGATGCTCTAAGCCACTGCGCTCCGGCCAGGGCGAGAATTTGGTTCACGTTAAGTGTTTCCTGTAAAAAGCAGCAAGAATCAAGCAGCAGGAGCCTAAGCCCGCAGAGCAAGTGAGCTTCGAAGCCGGCACCTCGGCCGAGGCTGCTTCCAGGCGTCACCGAGAAGCATTGATAGCGGCTCTCCCGCCAGATCACTCAAATGCGGGGCAAGAGGAACCCAATGCAGCCCTCGGTCAAACAGAACAACACACCAGTGCGAAAGCTCTCTCCTGCTCTAAACAAGAGACGTGTAAGTGCCCGTCCCTGCACCGCGGGAGCGAGGACGCGCATGTCAGGAAGCCCTGGCTGTTTACAGAGAAAATGCCCTCGGACGGTGGTCCTCCCCGACTATTACCATGTCGAATCCGCCCGGCACTTGTATTTCCTAACAGTCTTCCAGAAAGTGCCTTAAACCACATTAAAACAGGCATCCGCACCAGAGCTGGGCGCCCTGCAGCAGCACCTGTGACATTTCAAATCCCCCCAATCCTCTGTCATCAAAGGCCTGGCCTCTCCCCCGAGGGACCCAGGTTTAGGCGGATCCCAACTCCACACACGAAACAGGAGATTCCTCTCGAACCGTTAAAATTGTTAACACCTCCTGGCTGGTGCTGTTCAGTGGATAGAGCATCAGCCTTCGGACTGAAGGGTCCCGGGTTCAAATTTGGTCAAAGGCACATGCCGAGGCTGCGGGCTCAGTCCCTGGCAGGGGGCGTCAAGAGGCAGCCAATCAATGAGTCTCTCTCATCGTTGATGTTTCTCTCTCTCTCTCCCCTCCCTTCCTCTCTGAAATCAATAAAAAAAATATATTTTTTAAAAATCGTTAACGCATCCTCTCATTTTCAAAGTATGTTACTGTCCTTGTGAATATAATCCCTTTTCCACGAGAAACTATGGGAAACGCTTCCAAAAGAGCTTTTATTTTTATGAGCCAATAAACAGTGAGAATCCTAGATTGGGGGTCCAATGTGCCCCCACGCAGCTGCAGGGGGTGAATGCCTGGGGGGCCGTGGGAACGAGGGGGGTGCGTGTGCTCTGACAGAAACCAGGGACCGTAAAGGCGCTGGGACCTCTATGAGAGCTGGTGTGCAGTGTGTCACCCTTCCAAGTGCCAGATGCCACCGCTCACCTGCAGAGCCAGGCATCTTCACACACGTGTCCAGTCATCGTAATCTATTTTCTAATTGATTTCAGAGAGGAAGGGAGAGGGAGAGAGAGAGAGAAGCATCAATGATGAGAGAGAATCACAGTCATTTTAACTATGACCAACAGGCCCTCTGCAGACCGCCCTCCAACACAAACCCGTCAACGGGCTCGACCAAGGGCAGGGATCGCCGCCACATGATCTCTAGAGACTTTCCACAGGCTGCTCGTCCACTAAGAAGGGGGGGCATTTCAGGGGCTTACACAGCCAAGCTGTGGGATCGCTTCCCGACTTCCTGTGCAAAACATCAAGTTTTAAAATGAGAGCCACTGCTTATAGACGGGGAAACATTCAAGGTGCGCCTCGTGTCACCGGTTCCCGCCCCGTGTCGCTAATTCCCAATGCACTTGGGGCAATGACCCAGCCGCACAGCTGTCTCCCAGGCCTGTCCCCTCACAGGTGCCAGTGAGAGGAGCCCACGTCCCCGCAGACACAACCTCTGCATATGGACAGGAGGCCACTCCCGTGGCTCCGGCCCCGAGCACCTCTGACTGCGCTGAACCCCCGTACTCGGGACGGATAGGACTCCACCGTAGGAAGAGGGTGGATAGTTTCGCCGACTCTGTCCACACCTTTGGGAACCCCTGGAACAGGATTCCCATAGGTAAGCCCCCCTCCCCAATGAGAACCCCCACACTCGGGACAGATAGGACTCCACCAGGGTGCTACAGACCCCCCTATAGAGGATAAGTAGGGTAAGAAGGTGGATAGTACAGAACTTAGATTGAGAAGATGAGCCATACTGAGTCCAAAGAAAGAAGACTCTGTATTGATCTTTTAACACATATGCTTGCTAGCAGAGGAATTAAGGTTACTCCCAGTCAGACAGAACGTTTTATACAAGAAGTATGTCCATGCTTTTCTGAGGAAGGAAAGGTAAATGTAATGGCATGGGAGAAGGTAGGCCCAAGGAGCCTTATCCTTAACCCCACTGCAGCCCTTCCACCCCGGGAAAGTGCAGGATTGGCAAGCTCTCCCTGGGATGATAGATCAGGACTCAGGTAATAGCGGAAAGCGCCAATCCTACTCTTAAAATGGATATAAGAGAGCATTTGAGGTTTTTCTTTTTAATGCCTGCTTTTAAAAAAATAAAAAAGGGGGAATTTGCAGGGAGCCGGTCCATCCTTGCTGTTTCAAGGGACCTGGCATATATGGAATACTGTTCTTAATATGTTTGCTCACCTTCTTGGCACTATGTTTTAACCAAGGTCACCTCTCCGAGAAAGGTTGTTTCCCCAGGTAGGGATTTTCCCCTGAAGTTAGGGAGGGAATAAAACCTCTTGACTAAGTGCCAGGTGGGTAATTAATCACTTTAACTACAAACAATCATGCTTAAGCTACATAATCTTTACTCCCTGGAATGGAGATAAGAAACACCCTAACCTTTGGAATAGAGATTGATAGGATTGAATCAACTGGTATAAATACAGATGTAACAAGACAACAGGACACAGAACTTAGATGAAGATCCTAGAGACAGAACTTAGAAGACAGAAACAGAACTTAGAACACAGAACTTAGAAGACAGAGACAGAACTTAGAAGACAGAACCTAGAGAGGCAGAACCGACAGACAGACAGACCCGAGACACAGAACTTAGAACACAGAACCTACACAGAACCTAGAGACAGAAGAACTTCGCTGGAGAGAACATGGCAAAAGATCCTGGACAGAACCTGGCTACAGAACTTGGTTGGAGAACCTAGACAGAACCTGGCAGAAGAACCCGGCTACAGAACCTGGCGACCGAACCTGGCTGGAGAACCTAAACCGAACCTGGCTGGAGAACCTAGTGAGAGAACATGGCTACAGAACCTGGCTGGAGAACCTGGAGAACCTGGCTGGAGAACCTAGCAAGAGAACATGGACACAGAACTTGGCTGGAGATTGTGGCTAGAGATCCTGGCAAGGCTGCTGATCAACTGAACACTGTCTCCGTATCATTCCTTCTTCGCCGACTCCGTCCACACCTTTGGGGAACCCCTGGACCTGCTGGGGTTGGACCCCGGCATCTGGTGCCCGAACAGGGACCCCTAGGTAAGCGCCCCGCACTCAGGACGGATAGGACTCCACCATAGGAAGAGGGTGGATAGTCTTCGCTGACTCCGTCCACACCTTTGGGAACCCCTGGACCCGCTGGGGTTGGACCCCAGCACTGAACAAGAGGCAAGAGTATGTCTGAAATGAACACACAGAGGAAACCGCCCACAGGGCGAATCAGTGCCCAGCCACGGGGATGGGTCTCCCGTCCAGGCAGCTGTGGCCCGCCCCGCCCATCAGTGCCTGTCAGCCAGGCAGCGAGGCCCATCAATGGCACCACCTCACAGCTCAATCTCAGGGGGATCCCACAGCTCAATTCCCGAGGGGATCCCACAGCTCAATCTCGGGGTGATCCCACAGCTCAATTCTCGGGTGATCCCACAGCTCAATTCCCGAGGGGATCCCACAGCTCAATCTTGGGGTGATCCCACAGCTCAATTCCCGAGGGGATCCCACAGCTCAATCTCGGGGTGATCCCACAGCTCAATCTCGGGGTGATCCCACAGCTCAATTCCCAGGGGGAGCCCAAAGCTCAATTCCCGGGGGGATCCCATAGCTCAATCTCAGGTGATCATTAGCTCCATTAGCTCTGAGAGGCCAGGCACCCGCTGCCGGATCCTGTCCTTTTCTCCTTAAATGCAGACAAACGCCTCCTCCTCTGACCGCGGGCACAGACCCGTTGATCTCCTGGTGTCACATCTGCTTGGCCCTCCGTGCAGTGTGTGTCGGGAGACGGTCGGAAGGTGGAAATGAGGCTATTCAGATTAATTCCAGGACCTGCCCACTCAGGCTTAGAGCCCTCTGAGCTGGCACAGCCACTAGAAGTGACCACGGGATGGAAATAATGCTCCGGGGACGGCGTCAGCTGGGAGGTGGCCACAGCTACCCGTTGGAGCTTCCCCACAGCCACTTGCTAAAGAGAGGGCTGGGAGAGCCCAGGTGCTAAAAATCCCCCTTCTCTCCATCCGTTTGCCTCTCCTCTCCTCTCCCCTCCCTCCCTGCCTGCCTCCCTCCCTCCCTCCCTCCCTCTCTCCTTTCCTGCTTTTCTTCCTTTCTCTCTTGTCTCTCCACCTTCCGTCATTTCCAAGTGGGAGTAGATACCTATTGCAGAGAAAGCTGAGCTCTGAGGGGTGAGATTGAAAAACACATGTTTCTGCTCAGGGTCAGAGTTAAATGTGTTCACAGCCGGAGGACTCAGACCAGGGCCAGGCCGGGCCGGGCCCGGCTCATCTGTCCCTGTCGGTCAAGCTGCTTTAGAAATGTCTGTGTGTCGTGTGGTAAAGGGCCAGAGAGACTGACATCTTCCAGAAATCCATATGAACTGAGCATTTTTAAATATTTTCTTTGTTAATCCTCACCTGAGGATAATTTTTCCATTGATCTTTAGAGAGAGTGGAAGGGCATGAGGGAGGGAGGAAGAGAGAGAGAGAGACAGACAGACAGACAGACAGACATGGATGTGAGAGACACATCCACTGGTTGCCTCCCGCATGCGCCCTGACGGGGACCAGGGATCCATCCAGCAAGAGGCTATCACAGCCCTGGATTTGAGCACCCTGACAGCAAAGCCTCGGATGTGTGCATTTTAAAAGTCAGAGAACCGCAGCCAATCACAGGGCCAGTCCACGGTCCCCGGTGAAGAGGTAACGCCCTCCTCAGTCACTGAGAGCCGGCACCTGGACTGTCCGTAGAGACCGACATGTGAGCAGTACCAGCAAGTGGTGCCATGAGCACATGGAGAACACGGCGCGCACCAGGGAACACACTCTCTCCGGTGCCCTGCTCCCTCCCCCAGGGGAGACTCCAGAGGTGCCTCCGGCCAGCCCCAGGCATCATGGAGAGCTGTCCACAGCCCAGGCATCATGGAGAGCCTCCACTGTCGCTGGCTGCAATCTGGACCTCTCGTCCCATGGAAGCACCAAGAATTATTCATCTTACACCTTCCCAGTCCTGAAACCGTGGAATTTCATTTTGTTGTTGTTGTTCCATGATGGATGACCTCCTACCCACGTGAAGGGGGAAGCTAGCACTGCGTGTCCTTCTGGGGTCATTCATCCGCCCACAGCGCCCAGGGTCGGGTGTGGCCGTGAGCAGGAACGGGCTGGCTGAACCCTGCCCCACGTGAGCTCCCTCCCTCACCGCAGAGCAGCGCAGGTGCACGGCTTCCTGCCCGAGACGGCGGGCTGGTGAGATGACTCAGACCGTGTGTCACGGTGGCTGGCACCGGCTTTGCGGCTGAGCCTGCAGGTCTCCAACCACAAGCAGAGCCGATGGGCCAGTCCCTGCGCTCCCAGCAGGCCAGCCACAGGCTTCCTGCTCTGAGCCAGACTCCGGACTCACAGGAACAGCAGAGGTGGGGGGGGAGGGAGGGTAGCTGGGGGCGTGAAATGCTCTCTATTGTTTTTATTCCAATCCCTCTTCATTTCCCCACTGCAGCCGTCAGTCTTATTTTTTTAATATATTTTTATTTATTTCAGAGAGAAAGGGAGTGAGAGAGAGACAAACATCCATGATGAGAATAATTAATCAGCTGCCCCCTGCACACCCCCCACTAGGGATCGAGCCCGCAACCCGGGCCTGCACCCTGACTGGAATTGACCCCTGACCTCCTGGTCCCTTGTTTAATCCCATCGTACCCGTGGGAAAATGAGGAGCCCGTTTCCTAGGATCTGGGAGAGGGGAAGGGACGCAGTTTGCACGCAGGCGGCTGACTCCAGAGTTCCCGTCTGGCCCGTCTCCTGAGTCCTTCCCGCTAAGACACAGGCGCTGGATGCACTGCAGAGCGTCCAGGACGGCGCTTCTTAGATTCCCCCTGAGAGGAACCGTCCCACCCACGATCACGCTCATCATTCACTGCCTCGGGCAACTGCAGGTGACAGCACCTGCCCTCACTGGTCCCCGGTCCCCTAAGATTCCTCCTTCCACGCAACTGGCTCCTCCTCCCAACCCGGGGGTCAGAGTGCGAGGACCCTTTGTGCTAAGTGACCTCAGCTCTTCGTCCTAGACGTCTAGGGTCACAATTTTCAGTTTCCAGGGAGGGTACATCCCATCTTCAAGAAAAACCCCAAAACAACCTGTGTCTCCTCCAGGGACCCCAAATAAATCTAAGTCTTACTTACGTGGGGAGCACACACACACATTGGTCGAGAACCCACCACGGGACAGGTACTGTGCCACATGCCAGAATATCAGGGCGACCTGACCCATAGGCCTCTCGGTCCAGGAGGAAATGGACAAGCAGCAGGAACAACCAGAGGTGGGGAAGGTGCTCCTGAGGGGGAACCCCGACACCGCATGGGGGGACCCCGACACCGCGGTTGGGGTGGGCTCAGGGAATGCCTCCTGGAAGAGGTGCCTTGAGCTGGCAGAGCCTGGGAAGGAGGCTGGGGACTGGAGGGAAATGCGAGAGAAGGAAGGGGAAGGTGTGCGTACGGGACGCCCAGGGCTAGCCCTCAGGACGCAGGACGCAGGCTGAGCACCTGCAGGGGGAGGGCAGAGGGCAGAGCTCAGGGAAGGGGTGCAGCTCGGAGACCATCACCCCACAGTCCCAGCTCAGGAGGGAAGGTCTTATCGGATCTTCCATAGCAAGATTCTTATTGCGAGTGTTTACCCTTTGCAAACAGAGAGCAGGAATGAGGGGGAGACCGGCAGGCAGTGACCACACGTCTCACCAAAACCAGGCTTCGGCCGTCCCCTCAGCAAGTACCACCACCACCACCACCCCACCCCCCCTCACCCCCGGCCATGTGCCTGCCATGCTGTTAACACTCGGCGACATCGCCGTCAGCATGGAAAGCGGAAAGGCTCAGCACAAAGTGGGGACACAGCTCTCTGCCCTGGACGCCACCCGATCAGAAACGGACACGCAGGTTGAGGATGAAGCAGGAAGACACGGACAGATGACCCCACGGCGCCCAGGTGCTCTGCAGCCAAAGGCAGGAAGCTCCCGTGCTCTCTGCTTTCTCTCCCCCAAACCCGACCCAGGAGACCCGCTGCCTCCCAGACGATGCTGCAGGGAGCCCGTGAGGGCCTGCGTGGCGCTGCACATGACGGGGAACTGACCGGCAAGTCCACGGACGCGCTGACACCTGAGGGGAGGGGAAGCAAAGAGGAAGGCCTTCCCTCCCCTCTGACACACAGTTATTCCCGCGGCGGACAAGTGATGTGAATAGCCCTGGACGCGCCGCGGGAGTTCCCGAAGGTCTCCTGAGCGCTGAGCCCCGGGTTCTCCTTTCCCCTCCAGCCCGGCGGGTCTTTTATCTGCCGTCTCGCAAGCACCCATGGATCTCGCCAGAGAACAGCTTCGTCATTTGAGAGGAGCGTTTAACGTGACACCGACTGTTTGCACAATTACAGCATCTCCCTGCGTTGCCGTGTTCCAAGCCGGCGTGTGTGCAGTAATTCTCCCTCCGTTTCTCATTTGATCAGAAAACTAACCTTCATTTCAAACACGGGGCTGACACACTTACAGCTACATCCTCTGCTGTCCACGGGAACTGGGACTTTAAATCTGCCAGCCCAGCCCTGAAGGGCTGACTCTGATTCCCAAGACCCGAGCCAGCCCCTCGGAGCAGAAGGTGGTCCCGGAGGCCTAACCCCAGCCCTCGGGCCCAGCCCAGCCCCGAAGCCGCGCCTGTCCTCCCCGAGACCAAGGGGCCAGCTCCCTGCGAGGGCGAGCTCCACGCAGCCTCCTCCCCAAGAGCCAGGGCCCTTCCGACCTCAGGCTCCGAGGCCACGTGCGCGCAGGCCTTCGCAGGCAGTGGGTGATGTCACAGAGGGACGGGCAGCGGGTCTCACCAAGGCCCGGTGTGATGTGCCGGAGGGCACGTCGCGCCAGCCGCCAGCCACCAGCCGCCAGCCCTGTGGCCAGAGGCGGGGCCGGGGCACAGGCGAGCCTGGCCGGGAGGCCTGTCAAAGGCTCCGTGGGAGCTGCCTCTGGCTCAGCAGGTGGCTCAGCAGGGCCTGCGGGGCCGGGCTGCCTCCGTCAGGAAACACTTCCCCGGTTTTCCCCGGGTCATCAGTCTCACCCCTCTCGTCGGCGCTGGGATAATAAGAACAAACACGCAGGGACCTACCCCCACGCTGGCCACACCGTGGCCGCTGCGCATGTGTAACAACCGGAGGAAGCGCTGATGGTAGCAGGGGTTACTGGACACACACAGACCCTGAGACGACGCCATGGCGGTCTTAGGAAACCCAGTGTTGTAGCTGAACCTCCCTGGCTCCTGAAGCCGTAGACCCAGCAGCCACACGTGAAATGGTGCACCCCTCCCTGCCCCAGAGGACGCCCGGCCCAGCACAGCCACGCACTCACGGGGACCGGAGGGGCACCAGGAAGCATGCCCAGCGGCCCCCTACCCCAGGCTCAGCTTCCGCCCACGGGGCGAGTCCAGCGGGGAGGGCAGTGCAGAAACCAGGACCGCAAGCAGAGCCATGAAGACGCTTACGATGCTCGTACACAAATTCAAATGCAAAGCCGCTGCGGCTGGGACCCTCCCGGCGCCTCTCGGCCGTCCCTACAGAGCCCGGCTTAAGCCCTAGGCCCGCCGGTGCCATCACAGCCTCAAGGAAAACACGCAGGCCCTCCCGTGTCCGCGTCACAGCCTCGGGCTCCCGCTCCGCAGGCCCACGGGGAGACGGGGCTGGGAGAATGCCCGGGCTGCTTTCCCTCTTGGCGTCCCCCGCTGAAAGTAAAAATCCTAAAAGCTAATGAAGCCGCAGGGACCAGCTTGTGCTCAGAGACTTGGGACAACGCCCTGCTGGTGACAAGAGGCGCAGGAGCCGGGCAGCGCCTCCCGGAAGCGCCAGCGGCTGCTTTTCCACAATGAGGTGTCGCCAAGGTCAGCCCACAGCGCGGGGGCCTGCCCGGCCGGGCCCTGCTGCCGGGGACAGCGACGGGCAGCTCGGCCTGGCCTCCGAGCTGGAGACAGAACGTGGGTCCCAGTTCGGATCCCAGAGTTTTTACCAAATCACAGGACAGCCCGGCTCGCGGCTGCAGCCCCCGCAGAGCGCAGCGCTAACAAGGCGGCGGAAGGGCCCTGGGCCCGGTCCCCGATGGGTCAGCCGGCACCACCGTGCCCACGGGGAACGCCTCCTCCCGCCTAGCGAACCCGCGGTTCGGCCGCTTCACCCGGGCTCCCGCCTCATCGGCCTCAGCTGGGCCCGCGCCCGGCCCGGCCCGCCGCCTCCTGGGCCGGTGCCGGGGCTTTGTTCCTGGACCCCCGCGACCTGAGGCTCGTGCCCCGACTCACCGCGCTCAGCGTCGTGCCCGCGAGGCCTCGTGTCGGCGGGACGTCCCCGGGGCCGTGGGTCTGGGAGACGATGCCGCCTGCGGATCCACGCCGGGGGGACGGCCGGGCCCAGCCGCGGGGTCTCGGGCGCCAGGCCCTCCGCGGGACCAGGCTGCACCCCTGCCGCTCCGAGGCCTGGTCCCCGGTGTGTCCCCGGTGTCCGTGCCTCCCGGGGTCACAGCTGTCGTTTCCGCGTCCCCGCCGCGCTGCCGTCCACGCCGAGGCCCTGGTTCCCAGGGTTTGCTCCTCGGGTTCTGGCGGAAGGGGAGCCGGAAGGCAGGGCCGGGCCCGTCCACAGAAGGCCCAGCACCGCCTCCGCCCAGGGCCACGGCCAGCGAGCCCCACGGCCAGCGAGCCCCACGGCCAGCGAGCCCCACGGCCAGCGAGCCCCACGCCCCGCACTGTGGGCCCGACCTGCCCCCGCCCTCGGCGTTTATAGGGCCTGTCAGCCCTGCGCATGCGCAGATCCCAGCCGCGGCTTCCCGACCGCAGATTCGCCACCGCAGATTCGCCACCGCAGATTCGCCACCGCAGATTCGCCACCGCGATGGAGATGCGGAATCTGCGGGTGCGAGACCAGGGCACGGATGGCCGGCTGTGTATTCATCACAAAACATCTACCCACGTGTAAGCGGACACGTGCAGGTCCAACCCGTGTGTTCAAGGTCAGCTGTCATTCTCAGCTCTGCAGTCCATGCCCCCCCACCCCCAGGCTTAACGGGGAACCTCCCCACCTGTAAGGCCGAGGTCGAAGGTCATCTCTCTGCAGCCACCGTGGGCCTGGGCCCCTCCCACGCTGACATTTCCCGAGGCCCCGGCTGGCCCGGGGCTGCAGCGGGTAAAGGCGGCTGGGTCCTGCCTCACTCTCCATGCTTCCTGCGGGGCTCACGGTACCTCCTCTTCCACAGAAATCCCTTAGGAGCCAGAACCCCAAATCATCATTTAAAAGTCTCCAAGGTTTTGTTTTTAATATTTTTTATTGATTTCAGAGAGGAAGGGAGAGGGAGAGAGAGAGAAACATCAACGATGAGAAAGAATCATGGATCGGCCGCCTCCTGCACGCCCCCCACTAGGGACTGAGCCTGCAACCCGGGCCTGTGCCCTGACCGGGAATGGAACCCTGACCTGCTGGTTCCTAGGTCGATGCTCAGCCACTGACCATGCCGGCCGGCCTGAATTTTTGTTAAATAACTAAGTCTAGATGGTTTCCCGGTTCCTCTCAAATCCCAAACCGCTCTTCTTCCCGCGTTTGCTCTCCCACTTTCTCCCCTTTGCCCAGTGCAGCACGTGAAACGACTGACCACAAATATGGGGCTCGTTTATCTCTAGCAACAGCTGCACTTAAAGTTAGGGGACAGGGGACCCAGCAGAAGGGAAAACGGAGGTTAGGGTTGAAGGACTGCATAGCAGGGAGGCGGCGGGTGTGCGTCGGGCAGACAGACACGGGGACGGAGCCGTGGCATCACAGGGAAAGCCTGGCCCTCGGCTTCACGCCGAGGGAACATCGATGGAGTTTCCTCCCAGGTGGGCAGTCCTGCTCCTTTCTCCCCTCCTCCCTCCTCCCTCCCCTCCTCCTCTCTCCCCTCCTTCCCAGCGAGAAACAGCCCGATGCCAACCCGCTCCGCTTGCCCCCGCGTCGGGGGCGCGTTGCTCGGATGCTCTGAGCAAAGGCTGCGTGTGGCAGGTGAGGGCACACAGCCTCCGCTCTGCAGAAGCAGGAGGACATGGCAGCGAGTCCCTCCGGACCTTGGTGTTGTAGGACAGGGCTCTTTCCCAATCCATCTCCCTATGCGTTCCCTCCCTGTCTCCCCCTCGCCCAGCTGCTATCACATGACGTATTCCGCTTCCCAGGTCGGAAAAGATGTGAAAAGCCGGAGCTGAGAGAAGCCGGGGGTATTTGTGAATTCCCGCCCAGGTCCCCTCTCCACTGCTATTCAATCAGTACGTTTGGAGGATGAGAGAGAGACGGGCAAGAGAACAGGAACTCATGTGAAGTTAAAAAAAATTAGATTGACTCGTAGCTCTATTATGAACGTGAAGAATCCTCCCAATGCAGCTCTTATAAAAAGAGTTATTTTGGGGTCATTGTGAAGAAGAATATGACTTTTTTTTCCCTGCATCCAAGGATGCCACAAATACAGCTTCTGCTGGGGTCGGGGGGTGGGGGCGGGGGGAGGGCGATAACGCTGCCTCTTTTCTCTGGGGAGAAGGCAGCTTCTTATTTGGATGTTACAGGCTTGTCAAGACACTTATATTTTTCATAGCATTAAAAGTTATTTTTTATGCTGTTTAATTGTTCATTGAGATTTCAAAACCAAACCGGCCTCCTTGCCAAATAGCTTTGTAATATGAACATTTCCCACTGGCTCCTTACAATAGGTTTTCCCGTGGGACCCAGCCTGCTGGCACGGGCTTCGTCATGATATTATAACAATAATTAACATTTAGCATGTGCTGTATAGCCAGGCTTTGATCCATATTTTTCACAAAATATAGTAACAATGCTCTCACAGCATCCTTCACCCGGGCCTCAAGGCCGTTGGCAGCACCCTATTATAGCCGAGAAGGCTGCATTCCCTCCTGAACCCTCCAATGCCCGGGTCTGCGAGCAGCAGGCATCCTCCCTGGGGACGAAGAGGAGGGACGAGAGGTCGGGGAGCCGCCAGCCTGCAGGCGAGGGGCCAAACGGGGAATGAAACCCGTCCCGTCTTCTTGCTCAGCGAGCCAAAGCTTCCGTGCACCTATTTTCATTTATTTTTATTTTTTTAAAAATATTTTTTTATTCATTTCACAGAGGCAGGGAGAGGGAATCAAACCCTGACCTCCTGGTTCATAGGGTGATGCTCAACCCCGGAGCCACCCTGGCCGGGCTCAGTGCACCTATATTTAGACAAAGGGGAGGAGGAGGAGCCAGTGGCACGAGCAGATGCTGGCAGGGATGTGGGTGGGTCCTGAGGTCCTTCCTCGTTTCTGAAGTGAGTCTTGGAAGCGGATTTCTGATTCAACTGTGAGATGCCTGCTCGGCAGATGCCGGTGAGCGTCCGCTCTGTGCCCACTGAGCGCCAGGTCTCCACCGGGCCCCTTGCTCTAAGGCGGGGGGGACCTTGCTCTGCCAGGGGCCATGTGGATATTTATAACATCATTCACGGGCCACACAAAATTATGCTCAGTGGTTAGAGTGTTGGCCCTCAGACGGAAGGGTCCTGGGTTCGATTCTAGTCGGGGCACATGCCCAGGTTGCAGGTTCATTCACAGCCCTGCGTGGGGCAGGTACAGGAGGCAGCCAGTCAATGTGTCTCTCACACCAATGTTTCTCTCTCTGTCTCTTCCCCTCCCTTCCACTCTTTCTAAAAATCAATGGAAAAATATCCTCCAGTGATGATTAACAACAACAATGAAATAAATACAAAAAAAAATTTGTAAACAAGCAAAAAGGAAACTAGGCTGCTAGTTTTGGACAAACATTTCATTAACTCGCCCCTAACGCCTTGGCAGGGCCAGACCCCATGACTCCCAGGGCTTGTACGGCCCGCGGGCCAGACGTTCCCCACCCCCGAGGGAGAGGGGAGAAGGGGGCCTAGGAACGACTTTGAGAAACGTGGTTTTAGAGTCCCAGGTTTGATTCCGGTCAAGGGCGCATACCTTGCTTGCAGGCTCCTCCTCGCCGGGACTCGAGTTTCTCTGTTTTTCCCTCTCTTCCCACTCTCCCTAAAAACCAGTGGGAAAATAGCCTTGGGTGAGGATTGAAAAAGGAAGAAAGCAGTTTAGAAACCACCGCAGCTAACCCACGTGGGCATAGCCCTGGACGGGCTACATCGCTAATGCGCCAACAGCCCCCCGAGCAGGAGCTGTCCTAGCTCCGTCTGTGGGTGAAGAAGCCGCGGTTGACTGAGTTAAGTGACTTCCCTGAACCCAGAGCCAGCGAGGAAGGCTGGGCACCGGAGCCCTTGGAGGCCCCGCTTATGCAGCTGCTGTTGCCAATGCCCACGGCCTCCGGGAAGCGGGGAGGTGAATTAGTGACACGACGACCAGTGGTCACAGCAGCAGCAGGGCAGCTGGCGGGGGTTGAGTGCCATCGCTG
Source organism: Myotis pilosus (assembly GCA_036010255.1). Taxonomy (NCBI): domain Eukaryota; kingdom Metazoa; phylum Chordata; class Mammalia; order Chiroptera; family Vespertilionidae; genus Myotis; species Myotis pilosus. The sequence goes on from JASKON010000016.1 coordinate 1,447,437, forward strand.
TGCCAGGCACCGTTCTCGGCTCCACACCTGCCCCTGAGCCTTAAACCCCCTGCAGGCCTCTGACTGCCCCCCTACGTGGCTGACGGGATGTCGCTCCGGCCAACACAGCTCACAGGGGTGCCTCCCAGCAGGGGCGGGAACGTTCTCCGGCCAGGGGCCTTGGACATTTATAACGTCCTAGAGGCCGGTGCACGGTGCACCGGTGGGGTCCTCAGCCTGGCCCGCGCCCTCTGGCAATCCGGGACCCCTCGGGGGATGTCGGGCTGCCAGTTTTGGACTGATCGCCACAGGGATGCAGTAGTGCACGAAGCGGCAGGCGGCGGGGAGGAACCTGAGCCCCGGCCAGGCGCAACACCACTGCCGCTCATCCCAGCCCCTCGGCGCCTGCCGCCACTTGGTAGCGCTGCCACGGATGTGGGAGAGGCTCGCGCAGCTGCAGTTTCGCTTGCCAGCCGTGAGCCCGGCTTCTGGCACCCCTCGGTCAGCTGAGCGGTGCTCCTGCTGTTGGAGCGCGCTGACCACCAGGGGGCAGCTCCCGCATTGAGCGTCTGCCCCCTGGTGGTCAGTGCGCGTCATAGCGACCGGTCGACTGGTCTTTCGGTCATTTGGTCGCTTCGGCTTTTATAGAGAGAGATGGTGGAAGTCACTTAATATGAATGCACGTTGCTCTGAGAGAAGCTCCCAGATTTAGGTGTTGGACTTTGAGCCCCACCTGCGGCTGCCGTGGCAGGGCCAGACCCAGGGAGGCCAAGGCCTGACACACAAAGGCGTCGAGCAGGGAGTTCCCGCGACTTCGTGCCAGGATCCCATACTTCACAGAAAGGTCAATGTGATTCAAGATGCCGTTATTGATCATCTGCCGTGCACAGGAGATTCTAAAAAAAGACACCTGGGCCTGGCAGTGGGAAGCCGGGGAGTTGTTAGAAGAGGAAGCACACAGAAATGTCAATGGAAACGCTTCTCCCCATCAGCCTGCAGGTCTGTGAGCGCACCCGCCACGGCCGGCCGCGGGAGCCAGGACAGGACCGTGGGGCTGCAGAGGGTCAGGACGCTCCCGCACTGCCATCACACGGGAGGCAAGGGAGGGCGTCCCGGGGCCAGTTCGCCAGCAACGCCGGCTAACACGTTCTAAATGCAAATTCCAAGGGACGAGTTAACTTCTTAAAACTCAGGTGTAGCAGGTGTCATGGATTAAATTGTGCCCCCCCAAAAATATGTGGGGGTCCTAACCCCCAGTGTCTCAAAATGTGACCTTATTTGGAAATAGGGTCTTTACAGGGACGATCCGTTAAAGTGAGATGATTAGGGTGGGCGCTGGTCAACATGCCCTGGTGAGGGGGTCAGAAAGGGGGGATCTGGGCAGAGACCAGCACGCACAGAGGGAGGGCGCTGTGAAGATGAAGGCAGGATTCGGGGCGACTGTTCTACACGACAAGGAACACCGAGGTGCCAGCCGATCCCCAGCAGGCGGGGGACAGGCCTAGAACAGACTGTCCCTCAGGCCCCTCAGAAGGAGCCCGCCCTGCTGACCCCTTGACTGCGGACGTCCAGCCTCCAGACTCTGAGGCCAGCGGCTTCCATGGTCTGAGTCCAGGGCACTCTGCCGTGGCGGCCCTCAGACACCAGGGGAGCCCCTTGGGAAGATATTCTCCCAGGTCTCGGGCTAGACCCGTGTTTTCCGCACCTGCACGTTCACTGAGATTCAGGCAGAAACTTCCAGAACCTCTCTGCTTCTCATTCATTGAAGACCTCGGTTTTGGCACAGGATACAAGAGCATTATGTAGTCACACAATCATATAGCATACCGTTCACAAATAAACAATTATGCTTAGACGGGGCTCTTGTTCAGAGATTGCTTCCTGCCCCGGCCCGTGTGGCTCAGTTGGTTGAGCATCGCCCCACACACTACAAGGTCGCCGGTTCGATACCCGGGCAGAGCACATGCCTTGGAGTGCGGGCTCAATTCCCAGGACGAGGACGTGCAACAGGCAGTTGATCAATGATTCTCTCTCATCATTGATGTTTCTGTCTCTCTCCCTTCCCCTCTGAAATCAATAAAAATATATGTTAAAAAAAATCACTTCCAAATAGCAATACACAATCAATCAAAATATGGTGCAACTGTTAAAAGTGACAAGAATCCGGATCATCATAATTATGAGATAGCTGGTTCCCCTAAATGTTTGGTGGATGAAATACAATCCCGGGGGGCAGGCTAGTGCAGCTTTATGCACCCCAAAACGGCAGGCATGATGCCGCCCCCCTTGCAGTCCTGGGAAGACTTACCTTCGTGGCAGCTTGCAGCTCCTGCATTTCTCTGTGTGAGCCAAGGAGGGGGCCTGTCTCCGGCCCCGGAACCTTCTTTCTCTGCGGGTCAGAAGCCGGGCGCCGTAGACACGCACGCACTGTGTTTCACCCGATTTTGCCACTTTCCCTCCCCTGCCTTCTAACCAGCCAGCCCCGAGCAGGCTCTGAACCTGGGGTCCCTTCTCGGATAAAAGCCCTATGTGCCCCCTCCCCTTTATACCTGGTTCTGACGTTCCTGCTGCCGCCAGCAGGTTCCTCGGTTGTAAATCGCGGCTCACCTGCTTCTCTAAGGAACTAGTGCAGCGGTTCTCAACCTTGGCTGCGAATTAGAATCACCTGGGAATCCTTTTAAAATCCTGACTTATGGGCCTCATCCTCCGGAAATGCTGTTTCTTTGTTCCTAATGTTGTGGCCTCACCCCATCACAAAGAAACAGAATTTCCAGAGGATGAGGCCCGGAAATAGGGATTTTAAAAAGATTCCCAGGTGACTCTAACGTGCAGCCAAGGCTGAGAACCACTGCACTAGTGGAAGCTCTAGTTCTCGTGAGGTTTTCCTGCCTGGCCCGTGATTCTCTGCACCTGCACCTTCCGTGGCCCGAGGTTCCCCACAGACACGCTGGGCCAGGCTCACAGAGGCTGTGGGGTTTGAACGTGGACACCTTGCCAGGCTCCCCCCTAAGACAGGTCCCACTTCTGCCACTACCGCCCTGGGAAGTGTGACTGGGTGTGTAAGGGTGTGATCCTTCACTTTCAGATCAGTGTGTCAACCTAACCACTGTCTGCAGAATTACTTCCAGCCAGAATCTACTAAATGTCCCCCAAAGAGGCTCCGTTCACAAACGCTTAACGAATTTAACATCACTGGAACCTTCGGGTGTGGGGAGTGGCTGGCTGGTTGTCACTGCACCTCCCATCTCCCCCTCCGAACCCCCGCACCCCGCATTCACCCTTTCGCCCTTGGAACATCCGTGGGAGAGAAAACAATGGTCAGGCAAGATTGAAAACACCCCTCTCGCTTCTTGCCAGCGTATTTGCATTTTTGGAAGAGGTTCTGATTTCTTTTTCAGGCTCAGAGTGAGGCGCTTTTAGAAAAGCTAAAAATATCTGCTCAAGAAGAAGGAGGAGGAAGAAATGGTCCGGCGAGCCCCTCTTTCTGTGCAAAAGGCTTGGGACACAGGGAGGTGCAGAGCCAGCTGTCGATTCTCGTCTCTGAACACAGGGCGGGAGGGGGTCCTGGCACCTGGGACCCAGGACCAAGGCGCACGGAGGCGAAGGTGAAAGGCATTCATGAGCGCACTGTGGGCGCACAGAGGCGGCGGCTGAGAGTGGCTTGTGGAGTTCAGTCAACACAAATCCTCCTTCACCACCAAGAGAACCAAATGCAAACCCATGGCGTGGCCTGCGTGCCACCCAGAGCCGAGTCCCGGCCGACGTGAGCAGAGAGGACCGGCCTCTGACTGTCCGCCTCGCCCGGGATCACTGTCACATCACATGCTTGTACCTGCAACCCCGAAAGTGACCCTCGCAGATCTGGTCCAACCACTGCCTCCGTGGGGGTGCCAGTCCCACTCAGGGCGGGGAGCCTGGCCAAGGAGCCCAGCCAGGATTCCATGGATGTGCCACCAACTGGAGGGTGTGTCCCCCAATATCCGTATGTTGAAGCCTAACCCCAAAGTTGATGGTATTTGGAGATGGGGCCTTACGAGGTCAGGAGGTCAGGAGGGGGGAGCCCCCGTGGATAGGGTTAGTGTCCCTCTTAGAGACCCTGCAGCATCCCCTCGCCTCTTCTGCACAGAGGAGAGCAAGGAGCAGCGCCCATGAACGGGAGGCGGCTCCATCTCGGACTCCCGGAGCCCATGCGTTTTATTATGGCTGCCGAGCTGACTAAGAGACGCCCCCTCGCCCGCCCCGGCGTGAGGCGCCATCTTTGGCTGCTGTCCTGGAGCCCGTTTCTCCCTGCCCGTCCTCAGAAACGTGACAGCGCCCACCTCCCGCTGAGCACAGCGCCCCATCCACACGCTCACACGTGACTAGACCCTCCACCTCCCGCTCCCGAAACGTCCACAGGACCTGCTCCCACACACGGTCACACTGCTGACTGCCAGCCGCGTCCACAACAACAGAGACGTATGTAGACCAAGCCCCCTTCCCGCTCCCACCCTCCCAGGAGCACCGGGACCTCGGCCGTTAGACCATCCCCCTCCTGTGAAAGCACCGTCTCAACACTTAGCAGTGACCGCCGCCTCGCACCCACTGGCCAGCCCGCCCCCCGGTCCCAGGAGGGAAGGTCAGGAGAGACTGACCCCCCGGTTGCTGCTCCTGCTTTGAGGGGCAGGTCAAAGGCTTTTTCCTGGCCTTGTCCTTTCCTTCTTCCTAAGTTTGAGGGTCTAGGGCAAACTGGACTGGAGGCTGCATTTTGGGGGTGGGGGATAGAGGGGGGGCTCTCTGAGCTTGGCATCTGCCAAGAGCTGGGGTCAGAGGGTGCAGGGGAGTGCCTGCCAGCTGCTCCGGGTGCTGGCCAAGCGGCCAGGGCGGCACAGTGGGCCTCCCTCTGAGAGGCTGCCTTTGACCTGCCCCTCGGCAACACGGGGACACTCGCTGGCGGTTCCGTGACGCTGCAACGACCACTTGTTCCAGACCAGGGGTGGGGGCCTCTCTGTGCAGGGCCGCTTGGATGTTTGTAACATCGTCCGTGGAATATAACTCACTCAGTATACTAGGAGGTGAATGTTGCTATGAGAAAGCTCCTAGGTTTACTGAATTTCAAGTTCTGCCCGGGGTTGCCTGGCAGGGCTAGACTAAATGATTTCACCGGCCTTACGGGTGTGGCCCGCGGACTGGACGTTCCCCACCCCTGCTCTAGAGCATGCAGGGTTTGCAGGAACTGGTTAGGTCTATGGCAGTGCCTCCAGGCTGCCCTCCAGCGCCCCGCCCCCTCCTTCCCTGGAACAGAGCTGAAAGGTTAGTTTCCCAGCCTCTCCGTGGCCCTGAGCCCCGGCCGGAACGGGCAGGGTGGACTGTGGGGGGGGGGGGGGGCAGAAAGGCTGCTGCATAAACGCAAAAGGGAAGGGAGGGGCGCCTCAGCCTCTTCCTCTTTTCTCTGGAATATGGACATGGCATCTAGAACATCCACACATGCCTTGACCTTGAGGTGACCTTACCGTGACCTTGAGATTGCAGCAAGCCATGCGCCGCTGGGATGGGAGGCAGTGAGACAGGAGGCGTGTGGGTCCTGAGTGACAAGGGGCAGCCGCCCAGACCCTGCTGCCTGTCCCACAAGCCTCGGTGAAAGAGAGACCCGGCCGTATCCACGGGAGCGCTGGGGCGGGGGTGTCCCGTGATGCGCTATGGATGCCACGCTTCTCACACGCTCTGTGTCCGCCAGACACACGTGGGCATCGACACCCAGAGTTCAAGGACAGCCCCTCTTCAGCGTTGCTATGAAAAAGGCCCCTGGATTCACTGGACTTCGAGTCCCGCCCGGGGCAGCCTGGCAGGGCCAGGCCGAAGGGCTTCAGGGCCGCTGGCCTCCCACTGGTTCCTTCGGGAAGTGGGTGCCGAGGTTCTGTTCCTACAAAAGGCGACGCTGCCCCTACGGTTCCCGGGGTCGCGTAAGGACGAGCAAGCCCTGATCTCAGACTTAGACGCTCCAGGGAGAGTCATTCTTCGGGGACCTGTTGCCTCAGATTCTAACAAAGTCAGGGCTGATTTCAGTCCTTCGGTCTGACCTGGCGCGTGCTGCCCCAGCCGGAGCCGCGGTGCGAAAGGCTGGCCCGTGTCTCAACATCCGTCCCTGTAACCCCAGGCGCCGAGAGGCACCACGAATAGGACTCTCCCGGGGAAAGTCACTGTTACATTCCTCCACCGGTGCTCATCGCTGAACTCACAGTCTCCTCACAAATACAGAGAAATTTTAAAAATCACACGTTCACATAAGAGCCCTGCGACCAATGGCGTCCCCGCAGGAGTGGCCGCCGCCAGGAGCTGGTTCAGAGAAGAACCCTCAGCCCCAGACCCCGCCCTGAAGTCCTGCGGTCCAGGGCGTGGATGGCCTCGGCCTGCGGGAGGGGGGCCCTGCTCGCTTTTCCAGAAACGGTGACAATCATTACCAGGCAGCTGCTGCCCCGAAACACAACAACCTCCCCGCCCCCCGGAAGGTGCTGGAACCCCCGCCCTGGGCGCAGCACTCCAGTGAGCTCCCATCGATCAGGGAATTCTCAGCTGTGTCCCCACAAGGGCAGGAGGGGGCCTCGGCAACTAGTTCCTAAATCCACAGTACATGGCATGATTGGCCAGCGGATTCCTGAAGGGACCTGTCGGGAATGCCGCCAGGAGAGCCGGCGCCTTTTCAAGTCCCGGCCTCGGCCTCCGACCCAGAGCCACACCTGGTGTGACTTCATACGGGGAAGGTGAGTGAGGACACCCAGGTGGGGGGGACAGCTCAGCCGGGCGGGGGGAAAGGCAAAGCCAGGGTGGGACACACACACACACACACACACACACACACTCTCACAGGCACTCTCTATCGTGTACACACTCACACGTGCACATACACCTCAGGGTTGCTGGCTGGCTTGCAACACTAACACACAGGGTTGTAAGACACACGGCGCTGAGTATAGCCCAGTGAACACGTGTGTATTGTGACCAGTCCCTGCACACGTTTCAGGGACAGGAAACACCTGGATGGATCGGAAGAGGCCCTTCACCTTTGGGACGTGGCGATGCCCGTGTTGCCACCCACGGGGTCTCGGGTCCCCCCAAAGCAAGGCAGCCTGGGAAACTCCGTGTTGCCCAGCGACGAGGAGGCACGTTCTCTACCCAGCTCTTTCTTTTCCTTTACTAACAAAAGTTTTGTTGATTTTTTCCCCAGAGTCTTACAACCCAAATCAGCCTAAAAAGCGAACACGGCAGTGACCGAGAGAGCGAAGCAGATGACCATCGTGTTCTGCGCATCGAGTCGATTTAATTCAAGTGGAACGCGGGCCCCGGGTGGCGGGTGGCCTGGGGCCTGTCACGTCTGCCCAAAGCTCAGGGTTCTCACCCACAACACAGTGACTCCTGCTCCCGGACAGGAGGGCCCCGCCCCCCACACGGCATGGCCTGCGGCTGAGGGCCGTGCTTCGTCCTGGATCCGTCCGCCCAGTAAGTGTTCATCTGACCCAGGCTAACCCTGTTCAGAAAGAAACTAAAAAAAAAGCCATTTCGAATAATTATGACCTTAAATATTAAATAGTCATACAGAGACATTCCGCCTAAAATACTGTATAACCCTCCACTCCAAACTCAACAAAACCTGTTCTTCAGACCCCTCCTAATGCCTGACAAAAACTGCGGTTGCAGATGATGCCACAAATAAAAACAAGAGGTTTGTCACCACAGGGCACCACCCGTACCCATCAGCGTCCATTCCATTACCCTTTCAAACCAGGCCTCCCGGTGCGTGATGGCAGCAAAGCGCACCATTCCGTTACGCGGTGTCTCTCATGGATATTACACGGAGTTGGTCACGCTGGACCCTCGTCCTCGCAGCAGCAGGAACGCACTCTCCTTTCCGAGATCCTCGGGGGTGCGAACCCCAAGCGGCCAGCTCTGCAGCTTGAACGAGGGTCCCTGCTGGGCCCGGACGGCCGACGGGGTGTGACGTGGCCGCTCCCACTGGTGAGGGACGGAGCTGCCTCGATGTTTCCTGCAAGAACGCGGGATCACAGAGCAGACGGAGAGCTGAGAATGGGTCTCGTTGAATCCTGGCCCTGAGACGGCAGGATGGAGGGACGCTGGTTCCCCAAATAGTCCCGCCCCCACCCCTGGGCATAGAGCAGTGATGGCGAACCTTTTGAGCTCAGCGTGTCAGCATTTTGAAAAACCCTAACTTAACTCTGGTGCCGTGTCACATAGAGACATTTTTTGATATTTGCAACCATAGTAAAAACAAAGACTTATATTTTTGATATTTATTTTATATAATTAAATGCCATTTCACAAAGAAAAATCAACCAAAACAATGAGTTCGCATGTCGCCTCTGACACGCATGTCGTAGGTTCGCCATCACTGGCGTAGAGCAAACCTCCCTGCCCCGCTGACTGCGGACTGGCCAGCGGCTGGGCCAGTGGGATGTGAGCACAGGGGATGGGAGGAGGGTTCACATGGGCTTGGGTGCTGGGTCTGTCCTCTGCGCTCCTGTGACCCAGCAGGAGAGAGCACCGCCCACTTCCCACCCACTGTGAGCCCCGAAGAAACCCACACAGCAGCCCCGAGCCTGGCCGGAGCCTGGGGCCACGCCCCACCAAGACCAGCAGAACCTCAGCCCCCACACACTCAGGTCTGCAACACATACATGTGACAGCGACCGAGATTGTCCGGGTGTTTGTCACCAGCACCAGCAGGCCAGTGGCAGACGGGTACACGGGCAGAACCCCTGAACGGTGCGTTCTGTCTCCCTGTGGCCGTAGGCGATGAGACAGCCCGAGGTTTGCTCTGCAGTGAAGGCCCCCGAGGCTTGGGAAGGCGAGCAGGGCACCCGCCGTGGCCACCTCACTCCTACGTGACCCCGCGATGTCAACGCCTACAGGTTCTCCACTCCCAGGTCCCTCTGTGTCCTATTAGCATGACTCCTCAGGTTAATATTAACTTGCTAAGTTAGCCTGGAGACATAATGGCTACTTTCTCTGGTACAGTATTAGGAGTGAACAGCAGATGAAAGAAGAAACGGAGTTCTGGCCGGCTGCTCAGTAGTTAGAGCGTCAGCCCACAGCGGACTGAGGGTCGAGGGTTTGGCTCCCAGTCAAGGGCACGTACTTTGGTTGCAAGCTTGATCCCCAGCCCAGGTCAGGGCCCATGTGGGAGGCAATAAAGCAATGTGTCTCTCTTACATCCATCTCTCTCTGTCTCTCTCTCTCTCTCTGTCCTCTCTCCCTCCCTTCCTTCCACTCTCTCTAAAAATTAATGAAAAAATACCCTCGGGTAAGGTTTAACAAGAAGAAGAAGAAAAAAAACACCAAGAAAGATTAGCGGAGCCCACGCCGCCCACAGAGAAGGCCAGGCCCAGATCGATGATGGCGGGATTTTTTTTGAGGCTGATAAACAGGAAAGGAGTTTGGTTTTGAGAAATCAACCGATTTCCTTGCTGCAGCCGTAGGTAGGCTGTGCATCGAAGAAAACAAAAATAGTTCCGGGCACCGAAGGCAGATGGACTCTCTCTGCCCTCGGCGCTGCGCCGGCTTGGCCTGCTCCCGGCCACGGAGAGTGCCGCCGGCCCCCCTTTAAGTAAAAAGTGAGATAAAGCGGTCAGCCCGAGGGGGGGCAGCCCGCGCAGACCAGAGGCGTGGGCGGCTGTGTGAAACCTTTCGCAATTGCCAACAGCAGCCTGTTGTGCAGCAAACAGCTGGGAGGGAAGCGGGTGAGCTAACCGCGCGGCTCCCACCCCCGCCCCCACCCCGCCCCGGCGCTGGCCAGCGTTGTGCAGCCACAGCTGACCACAGGGGGACGCCGCAGGGCAGGAGGGGAGGTGGCAGCAGCTCCTGTCCCATCCACCCCTCAGCACCCAGGCCAGGGCTCCTGTCCCATCCACCCCCCAGCACCCAGGCCAGGGCTCCTGTCCCATCCACCCCCCAGCACCCAGGCCAGGGCTCCTGTCCCATCCACCCCCCAGCACCCAGACCAGGGCTCCTGTCCCATCCACCCCCCAGCACCCAGGCCAGGGCTCCTGTCCCATCCACCCCTCAGCACCCAGGCCCAGGGCTCCTGTCCCATCCACCCCCCAGCACCCAGGCCAGGGCTCCTGTCCCATCCACCCCCCAGCACCTAGGCCAGGGCTCCTGTCCCATCCACCCCTCAGCACCCAGGCCCAGGGCTCCTGTCCCATCCACCCCCCAGCACCCAGCCCAGGAACACGACAAGCTCTTGGCTGCAGCCTCTGGAGAACCGGGCAAGAGGAGCAGGGAACTCGCCTTGGGGAGGCAGCGGCTTGGAGGGCGCCACCCAGGGACTCAGGGCGCAGAGGCGGGAGCGGGAAGAGCAGGGATGGTGTGTCCCAGCTCCGCGTGGGTCCGGCCCCACGGGGCCTGCATCCCCAAGGCCAGGCCAGTAACACGGCAAGTGCCAGGGAGGTTGCTGACGACTCAGCAAGTGACCGAGAGGCAAGGACCCGCCTTCCCCCTCCTACCCCCCCAACCCCATCGGCACAGCCAGGCTCCCACTTTCTAGGAATCAAGTCCAGGGTTCAATGCTAAGCCGTGCTTCCCAGGGCTCAGGGGACCACACGGTGGCTGGCAGGTGAAAGGCCCCCGGGGGGAGGGGGGGTGGGCAGGAGGACAGGAATGAGCCAGCCCTGGGACCTGCCACAGGCCTGGGAGGCCGGAGGAGGGTTAATGGCCTGGAAACAGCCTGTTCCTCTCGGAAAACACCTGTGGTCGCTTTGGTTGCTCAGCGGCTCCAGCCCGGGGTGCGGCGCTGTCTGCCTTCCCACGTCCCCCTAAACCGCTCCCGGACAGCACGGGGGTCGCGCCCCCAGGTCAGGCAGGGTCAACAGCCGGCGGAGGGGGGACAGGCTCCAAGCCCGCGCCCTCCCCCGCTCACGCTCACACCCTCCCCCGCTCATGCTCACACCCTCCCCTGCTCACACTCACACCCTCCCCCGCTCACGCTCACTCCCTGGTCCCCACCCCCCCCACCCTACCCCCTCCCTGGCGGGCGGAAGGCCCCTCTTCATGGGGGGACTCCCCCTCCCCTGTCTGTTGCTTCACTGGCTTCTCTTCTTGACAAAAGTGTCCCCGTGTGAACACAGGGCGGTTGCTCAATGTTTTGAAATCGGAAACTATATTTTGAAAATTTCAGAACCATGACCCAGTGTAGAGCGACTTCCTGGACCCGGGCCCTTGGCCGCCCCTGGGCTGGAGTCGGCCCGACTCAGGCCCGTGACCTGGGGCCGGAGACATTGGACACGGGCTTGTGGAGTCGCTGGTGCAGCACATGTATGACACATGTAATATATGCATGCAGGTGTGATGTGTGTAATACAGACCAGCCAGGACACAGAGACGGTCTGAGCTCCGTGAGAGCGCGCCGGGGGAGCACGGCAGTCCCCGCTGAGAGCCTGAGCCCGCGGGGACAGAGATGAGGGCGCCACCAGCTCGCCCTCCTCCTGGTGCGTTTGATCTACAGTCGCTACGTGACTGGCAGGTGCCCAGGGCGAGCCCGGCCCCGGCCCTGCTCCTCCGGGCCAGGCTGCAGACCCCACCTGCCGCTCCGGACCTTCCTGATGAACCAGCACCAAACGCACGGCTTCGGGGTGTGCATGAGACCACGGTTTAGAGCAGCGGTTCTCAGCCTGTGGGTGCGACCCCTTTGGCGGTCGGTCAAACGACCCTTTCACAGGGGTCGCCTCAGACCATCCTGCATATCAGATATTTACATGACGATTCATCACAGTAGCAACATGACAGCTATGAATTAGCAACGAAAATAATGTTATGGTTGGGTCACAACATGAGGAACTGTATTTAAAGGGCCAGAAGGTTGAGAACTGCTGGTTTAGACAGAGGAGGGAAAGTGGTGCTCACACAGGCAGAAATATGCAAAAATGTAGAATATTTCACCAGAACGTCTAGGACAGGCGTCTCCCTGAGGAACGTCCCTCCAGGATGCAAGCGAGTTCCCACTGAACCCCATCAACATCTTGTCAGATGGACCCCTGGGCCCAGGGGCCGCCGGGGCAGGAAGGGCGGTGGGGCAGAGGGCATGGAGAAGCCTGGAGGGACTTCTACGCCGAAGGAGAGAGGGGACAGGCTGAAACAGAGCGATCTTGTCAGGTCGTGAACAAGCCATTTCCTCACCGTCGTGGTGGGATTCTGTGAGTCAGCATTAACGATGAGGAAGCAGAAGAAAGAAAACTAGGAAAGATGGACTCTCAAGTAAACATTCACCAGCATTTTGTGAACACCTCCAAACCTGGGAAGAGGCGAAATTGGGCCTTTAAGAGAGAGAGAGAGAGAGAGAGAGAGAGAGAGAGAGAGAGGGAGGATGCAAATTAAAAAATAAAATAGATAAAATAAAACTTTAAAAAAATCAGCCTCTATTTCTGAACATGGATCCCTCGGGCCCCTCGCCGTTATCAGCCTTTTTATTTCCACGCGTCATCCTTTCTTTCTCTCTGACTCACAGATCAGCCGAGCGTATGAAGACATGGTTCCCACTTCCTGCCCACACACTTTTATCTACATTTCTTCAAGGCCTCACAGTTGCACACAGGCAACTTCTGTCAATACCAGTGAGATCCTCCCAGGCAGCCGCCGGCCGTTTCTGACTGGCATTCAAAGACGGCTCGAGCCCCTCCGCTCCTTCCACCGCGTCGGGTGGAGGTTCGCTGTCCACACGAAGGATCCCGATCAGAACGACGCAGGGAAGGGCCCGGCCCTCGGGTGGGGCTTGCCTTCTCGTTGAAAGAAGGCAGATAATAATGGAGAAAACAAAAACTAAGACACTGTAGCAAGAGCCGTGTGCCCTGAAGAGGCCGACACGGGCCTGCGTCAGACTTGACGCGCGTCGGACAGGACGGCGAGAACCACGGTGGTGAGGAGGAAGAGGCCTGGTGAGGCTTTGGGGTCAGAGCATTCTACAAGGAATTCATAACACAAAACCTCTGGGACCAAGAAGAAGCATGGCCTATTCAAAAAGAAAAGAAAGGGAAAGAAAGGTAGCCCCGCCAGCGTGGCTCAGGGGTTGAGCGTCGGCTTATGAACCAGAAAGTCACAGTTCGATTCCCGGTCAGGGCACATGCCCAGGGTGGCAGGCTCGACCCCCAGTGGGCGTGCAGGAGGCAGCCGCTCCATGATTCTATCATCATTGATGTTTCTCTCTCCCTCTCCCTCTCCCTTCTCTCTGAAATCAATGAAAATATATTTTTTTTAAAAAGCAAAACAAGGCTAAAATGGCTGAAGACCAACAAAAACAAGAAGAGGGAGAAAAAGTAGGCGGAGGCGGGAACGTGGCGGGCTTGCTAAGCCATCACAGAGACGCCGGAATTCACTGCGGGGGCGACGGAAGGCCGCGGGGCTCTGCCGCAGGGCGGTGACAAGGAGCCACTGGCCCTTGCTCTTGAGAAACACGCCCCCTGGCGCCCAGCTCTGCCCTACCGGCTGTATTGCCACCCGCTCCCTGCGAGGAGGGCGGCCGTGTGGACATCCACAGACACCCCACCTTCAACAGCTTCCCGCGTCCACCCCAGGAGCAGCTCCGGCTCTTGGCTGCCGTCTATTCGAAATCTGCTTCGAAGCAAACTGCTTCCAAAGTACCGTTGGTTTTAATTAGTTGAGCATTTCCGTTGTAAGAAAAGATGAGAAACCTTGATAAGAGGCATTGCCACGTGGGTGTTCAGATCCGTACCACGCTGTTCCATTACACTCGTCTCTGCTGCTAATTAATAATTATCTGAGGAATGCCGCGAGCAGAGAGGCCACGGTGACTCACCAGGCCTCCTTTCAGCTCCTTCTGCCTTAGAATCTGGTTCGTCCCGTTACAAATGGCAAGATGGCTTCCTTCCTTCCGTGCGGCGTTCGCATGACACACGGGGCCTGTGATCCAAGCGACTGTTGGCTGAGACAGGCCCTCAGTTCATCTTTGTTTTCACATGCATCTTGTCAAATATTGCTCCTGTGCCTAATTCAATCCATGTTTAGACGTCAAATAAATCTCCGTCTTTCTCCCTGCCCCGCCCTCCCCAGGACCCCGGGAGCCTTCCCTTCGGGCTGAGCTGGGGGTGAGAGCGAGAAGGAGGGTCGGGTCTGGGCTGCGCACGTGCGTTCTGCCATCATGCCCAAGGCCGCCGAGTGGATGCACGGACGGGGGCCCAACCACGAAGCCTGCCCCACGAGGCTCCACGTGTGTGAGCGGAGCTGCCTGGACGGTCCAGGCCAGACCGGCCACGGAGGGCAGGCCACTGAGCCACCCCAGGCCACCCCGAGGGAGACCCAGGAGCCTTCGGCCCAGCCCGGCCGGACATCCTGATGCACAATCACAAACCGTATCCACCAGGCATCGTCCTTTGTCGCGACACGGCCTCTTGGCTCACAGTGCAGCAAGGCGTCGCCAGAACGGAAGAGGAAGGAGGGGATGGGGCAGGGTGAGCAGCGGGGGTGGTGGAAAGAAGAGGCTGTCAGCGACTTTTTTCATGTCGAGTCCACATTCCTGCGGACGATGCCTTACTTTTTCCTTCCTGCCGCTCAGGGGGACACATGACGTGAGACCCGCCATACGCGCGCCTCTGGCGCCCACGCTCCGGGCAGGTTCACGCTGAGCATCAAACTCTGAGACTTCTTTCGGGACCCCCCGCGATGGTGTGGGCCACATAGGGATGCAAAACAAAGAAGCCACGTCGGCAAGACCCAGAAATGGCTTTGCGTGGAACTGGGTGGCTTTGATGGGCAGTGAATGTTTCGCGGGCGTGATGTCCGATGGACGACTTCCCGGGCGCCCTCTCTGCGGGCGGTGTCCTGGCCGCGACCCGGAGAGCCTGACTTTCACGGCAAACGCTTCCCCTTTTTGCAAACGGCCCGTCCGTGAGCAGAGGCCTGTGCGTCGGCTATCTGACCCCGGGGACCCAGCACTGACCTACGAAATGGCATTCAGAGGGGGCGGGGCGGGAAGCGAGAGAGGGATGGTGCTCCGGGAGTGTGTCCGGCGAGAAGAGAGCTTCCTTCGCTGCACGGTGCCCACTGCCACTGCTGTCATTCCACTCCACGCCGCGTCCATCCGTCTGACTTACGCCTCGCGCTTGGCCGGGGCGCTGACTGTGGGAGCCAACGTGGGGGGGCAGCCTGCGGCAGCGGAAGTGCGGCCTCGGGAAACAGCAGCACCTGAACAGCTGTGCCTGCGCGTCACTCATCAGCACGTTCGACACAGTGAGCGGCCGGTCCGGCCCGTCTGTGACACGAATGAGTGACCAAGCAGGGGACGGGGACCGGGAGGGGGGAGCAGCTGCAGGTGAAAACCTCCTCCCAGATTCTCCGCCTGCTGCAGAGGCAATATCCAGTGCTTTCCAAGCTAATGTCAGTCCCTGCGTCAACTTCCGGGCAGCCTGACTTGCAGTGTCTGCCGATTTCCGTGGTGTCAATGCATCCGTGTCTGATCTGAAGCAAGGCTGTTTCACCAGCAAAGGCGACCTCCAGGAACCGGTGTGGCTGATTCTTGAAAGTTCAGGTGCTTCTGCTCTCTGTCGGGCGCCCAACTAGGAAACACGGTCAGAAAGCAACAAAAGCAGCAGCCGAGCTGCACAGCTGACACAGTTCTCAAGAATCAAGCAAGATCAGATCAAACCTTCGTGAGATGATAAGCGAACTCGTCTTCCCCCGAAACGCCCATGCCGTGCTGATGGTATCTCCCCGGGGAGGGATCAGAGAGCTAGCAGAGAGGCACCAACCCCAGCGAAAAGCTGAGAGCTTCGAGGGACAGAGCGCACGGAGGTGTGAAGACTGAGGAGTGAACTGAGCGAGGCCGCACGCACTAAGGTAAACAGAAAGGGAGACGGTGAAGAAGCTGCCACTGTTGATCCTTTCCATGTGCTAACTGGATATATATACACATACATACAGACAGACATAGGCATGCATGTGTACATACATGTACATGTATATGTAGCTGTCAGGGAAGATGACTAAGATCTAGCTGTGGGGCTTTTTTTAGGAATGAGTACTCCTTTTTTGGGTGTACAAAGGAAAAAAGGACATTTGAGACAGAGAGAACCCAGGAAAATCCCAAAGATAGAAAACAACCTGATTCATATCTACTACAGAAAGAAGGGAAGAAAGAAAGAGAGAGAGAGAGAGAGAGAGAGAGAGAGAGAGAGAGAGAGAAAGAGAGAAAGAAAGGCAGGCCTCCTCCTGTTAAATTGCTCAGAACAGATCTGAACTCCTGGCCTTGGGTCAGCCACACGGGCTGAACGAACAATGGAGTTGATGCCACCTGCCCTGTGGGCGGATGGCCGACACCACACCACAAATGACAAGAACTCAGCGTGTGTGTCCGAAGTCCAGGCCCACGCCGGGCGGCACAGCCCACAGGGGGGCCCTGAGCGGACAGAGCCAGCCTTCCACCGCTGGGGCGACCTGAAGGCGTGGGGCCTTGGCCGGTCCCCAAAAGCCGAGTGTGGGAAGCCTCAGCATCGTGTCAGCCTGCCAGGCCTGAGAGCGCCCCCCCCACCCCGGTTCTGGAGGGTGTAACAATGAACGCCCCTTCTTTCAGCCCCACTCGCCCGCCGTCCAGCCTTGGAGTTCGGGGCTCCGGGAACGTGAACGTCTAAAATCACACCACACGGCGGGCGACCTGTCCCCTGACAGGTGCACAGGGGGGTCACCGGACAGGACGGCCTCCCACAGCAGGACAAACAGTCCTGGGCCTGCGCGATTTTTCATCGGGAAAGGGATCCACGTTGTCAGGACCTGCCCAGCGAGATCCCCACGTGGACATGGTTCACGGGTCATGCGGTCCTCGGTGTCGCGAATCCGCCAGGGACCCGCCACACATGACACAAAATGTCTGGGCAACACAATTAGAATTAAGTGAGCACATGGCAGAAAGAATCTGCCCGCAAGGGAGAATGAAACTAATATCACACATGCCACGCCCTGCCCTACCCTGCCGTGTGGATGGGGCACAGAGATGTACCAGCACCGCTGGTGGAGGACGCCCATGAGGCAGGCGCCTTCGTGTTTATCGATACAGACGCGTCCCTGTGTCTAAACCCTGCGAGGGGCCCTGGCTGGTTTGGCTCAGTGGATAGAGCATCAGCCTGTGAACTGAAGGGTCCCAGGTTCGATTCCGGTCAAAGGCACATGACCAGGTTGTGGGCTCGATCCCCAGGAGGGGGTGTGCAAGAGGCAGCTGATCCATGATTCTTTCTCATCATTGATGTTTCTATCTCTCTCTCTCTCCCTCTCCCTTCCTCTCTGAAATAATAAAAATATATATTGAAAAAATAATAATTTTAAAAAATAAACCCTGTGAGGGGGTTATGCGTGATGTGTGGGATAACACTGAGCAGGGCTAGGCTAACGGGACTCACCCAGGCACCGAACGCCCCTTCCACAGCCAAGCATCCCCCAGGGCTGCGGTCACCACGGAAAGTCTGACTCCACTCACCCCTCACCTCTACATAAAACAGAGACAACACAGAAGGGCAAGGCTGTCGAGACACTCAGGGAAGTGGGTACAGCTGAACCACGAGTGGATGGGTGGGTGGGTGGATGGATGGATGGTGGATGGGTGGATGGGTGGGTGGATGGATGGATGGATGGATGGACGGGTGGATGGGTGGGTGGATGGGTGTATGGGTGGGTGGATGGGTGTATGGGTGGATGGATGGGTGTATGGGTAGATGGATGGGTGGATGGGTGGATGGCTGGGTGGATGGGTGGATGGATGGATGGGTGGATGGGTGGGTGGATGGGTGTATGGGTGGATGGATGGGTGTATGGGTAGATGGATGGGTGGATGGGTGGATGGCTGGGTGGATGGGTGGATGGATGGATGGGTGGATGGGTGGGTGGATGGGTGTATGGGTGGATGGATGGGTGTATGGGTAGATGGATGGGTGGATGGGTGGATGGGTGGGTGGATGGGTGGGTGGGTGGATGGATGGGTTGATAGATGGATGGGTGGGTGGGTGGATGGATAGATGGGTGGAAGGATGGATGGATGGGTGGGTGGGTGGATGGATGGATGGATGGATGGATGGGTGGATGGGTGGATGGGTGGGTAGGTGGGTAGATGGGTAGATGGAATATCTCTGGCAGGAGACGTGGTTAAGGGGAATGTGGTTCATTTCACCAGCGGTCTCTGCGCCGCGTCATGCAGTGGCCCACATGTGCCGAAAGTCCCCTGGGAGAGGCCCAGCTTTGAAAAGCGGGGGGCGGGGGGCCTCCCAGGTCCCCTGCCTGGGAACGCCGAGCCCCCGTGTCCGTGCTGCCTGATGCTTCGGCCCTAATTCCCCGTGCGTGGCTTCCTGTGTGGGAAGGTGAGGAGCCGGGGAGCCAGGAACCTGCACTGCGCCTCTGCCTTGGGCTCGAGGGTGCCCACGGTGCGTGGGCTTCTCGTAGTTTGAAGTTCTCCCTCTCAGAGCAGCGCCAGCCAGTTTCTGTTGGGTCAGGGCGGCAGCGGACGGCGTAGCAAAATCACCTGCTCCCTCCGGCCTCGCACTGATTCACGCGGAGGAACCCGGCTGCGGACACCGTTCGCCTTCCCGGGACTAAAGCTGCCCCAGCCCCGCCGCAGTCCCACTGCAGTCCCACCCGAGGCTGCGTTCTCCCTCCTGCCACCGATCGCTCAGAGGACATGAAGGAAACACAAACCTAATAGGGCAGCTGGTTCTGCCACAGACACGCCAGGCAGCAGTGCCCACAGTTAACTATGCCAACAGGGGTGCCAGGGGTCACTCTTGAGCGACTCGCTGCCAGTGCCTCCTCTGATGTGCCAATAATCGGTGTCTGAAGATCCAGGCGGGTTTGACTTTTGCATCATCTTCATGTTTCAGCAAGGGCAACTCACCCGACCATTTTCTCTCTAAGCTCCCGGTCCACCTGCCGCTGACGCACCCGCCCCAGCACTTTGCCTGGAGAACGCGTGCTCACCAGCTAGTCCTGTCCCCACGCCCCATCCTCCCTGTCCTCTCCCCCGCACTCTGGGGCGGGTGGGGGGGGTCCTACAGCCCGGAGGCATCTCTTACAACAGCCCCTATCCAGGGAGGCCGTGCCCCTGCAGACCGAGGCTGCTTGGCCCTGAGTCTGAACCCTCAGCACCGAGGCCTTGCCCCTGTAACAGCTGCGGAAAGAATGAACAAGCAGTCCCAGCAGCCCTCCGGCTTCCCCTCTCCCAGCTCAGCCTGCCCCCCTCCGGGATCAGCATGGCCTGGTCTCTGTCTTAGCTGGACCCCCCACCCCACCCTGAGGCTACTCACAGGTAGCAGGATGTGGGTCCCCTGACAGCGACACGGACAGTCTAGAAAACACGATGGTCTGCAGGCTGTATCCACATCACCCTTCATAGGTGTACAGGAGACCCAGCATCTGATTAGAAACAGAACATTCTGACCGGTCAGCGTGGCTCAGTGGTTGAGCGTCATCCTATGAACCAGGAGGTCAGGGCTCGATTCCCGGTCAGGGCACAGGCCTGGGTTTTGAGTTCCATCCCAGCATGGGGGGTGCAGGAGGCAGCCGATCCATGATTCTCTCTCATCATTGATGTTCTCTCTCTCTCTCTCCCTCTCCCTCTCCCTTCCTCTCTGAAATCAATAAAAATATATTTTTAAAGGGAGGGCAAAGGGGGACATATGTAATACTTTCAACAATAAAGATTTATTAAAAGAAAACATGATGATCTGCAGGGCTTGAGTCCATATCACCCTTAATAGATGCAAATGAGGCTCCAGCATCTGATGAGAACCAGAGCATTTGTATCGATTTACCAGCTTTTCTTTCAGAGCGAAAGGGGTGAAAGCCCCCAAGATGGTGCACACCGGCCGGGGCCCCTGCAGCCGCCGGCCGGGCAGTTCCTGTCAGTGCGGGAGGAGGAATCCCCTTCTGTCCTTGAAAGAATGAACTGCTAAGTCAACCTGAAACCTGACATGAAAGCACATGCAAACGCAGAGCAGGCCTGTCCACCGATCGGCGCCGCGATCGGTAACGCCGGTCCGGACAGTCTCACAGGAAACGCCTCGAAGGAGCGCTCCGCCCCCTGGCGCCTCCCGCTGCGGTGCCCCGGCCCTTTGCCCCTCTTCCAAGGGCCCGTCACTGTTTGGCCCCTTCTCTCCATCATTTCAGTACCAACAGGAAGGCTGGGCGAGGCAGAGAGCGATGACGTCATGACCTCCTTTCCTTTCCTTCTGGTGCATTTATGATAAGAGGCCTGCGGGGAAACCTGCGAAATTTCACAGTGAAACCAGAGCTGTGAATACCCCGGGGTTTACTTGTAAATCCGCCTGGGGGCCTGGCCCCTGTGCGTTTCCAGTTCTCCTTTGCACTAGCTGTGACATGGGTTCCTTCTTTAACTCAGGAGCTAAGGGCCATCTTTGGACAGGCATTCATCCGCATTATTCTAAGGGTCCTGCTGTGCACTCTTTTTAAAAATTACACTTTCACAGAGGTCTGCTTTTTAATGTAATTAGAAATTCAACATTCTTTTTTCTTAAAATTTCCTTACCCTGGCCAGTTTGGCTCAGTGGGTAGAGTGTTGGCCTATGGACTGAAGGGTCCCGGGTTTGATTCTGGTCACGCGCACGTACCTCGGTTGCGGGCTCCTCCCCTGCCCGGGCCCTGGTCAGGGCTCGTGCAGGAGGCAACCAATCGATGTGTTTCTCTCACATCGATGTTTCTCTCTGTCTTCCCCTCTCTCTAAAAATCAATGGAAAAACATCCTCAGATGAGGATTAATATATACATATTTATTTCCCCAAACTTTGAAGCATTTGTTCTTGTGAAAAAGAACTTAAATGTTAGAAGCTCCGATATCTGAACAGTTTGGAGAAGCGAGGGGTCCCGAGCCCACCGTTCAGAAAGCTGCTTTCACACCCCACCTCTGTGCTTCCGAATCTTTTGTGACTGAACGTCTAAATGACCTGCTACCCTCCCAGCCTAGCGACCCTCACACAGGCCCCTTGTCGGGGAGCACACCCCCCACTTCAGAACACGCTCCTTCGCTCCGTGATGCCTCCATCAAGGTCTCCCTTGGGACCCCGTGAACATCGCACATTGGAACAGAAGGCAGCACCCCGCTCGCCGGAGGCCCTGCCGCTGAAGCTGGGGCCGAGTCTGTACAGAAGCCCGAGGCCGAGTGAGAGAGACACACAGAGCCAGGCCCTCCACGTGAAGGGCCGGTCGGGCAGGCGTGGGGGCCATGGGGTCCGAGAGGAGCTCACAGGCCACAGGCTCTGTGTTGGCTCAGGTTGGATTCAGGTCTAAGTCTTGGGAAGGGCTGCTCGGGCCCAGCCTGAGCCGGTGACTCCTCAGAGCAGGCGCCCAGGCACCCGCCCCGGTCCGGGCACACCCTGGCCACGCCTGCCCACGTGGACTCAGCGAAGTGTCCCCGGGAGGCCGCCCCGCGCCATCCGGGCCTGTGAGCGGTCAGAACCAGGACACCCACGATGGGCGCCCTCCCTCCCCCCGGGCCGCGCAGGGCTGCCCTCCGCCGGGGGCGCCATGTGACCGTAGGGACAGCTAAGCCATGTCAGGTGCCTCTGTGGCTGACGCAGAGCAGCGCTGGCTGAGTTCCGGGACTGAAGGTCCCTCCTCCCCAAGGTCGCGTGCAGGTGGAGGTCACCGAGGGAGGCAGGCTCACACCAAGTGAGCTGGGAACATAAAAGCGGTTTGACCCCAGTTGTATCTGCCGCTGTGGAAGCCGGGGTCAGTTCCACGGGGTTTTCTCCACTCAGAGCCCACGCCTTGTTCTACATGGACTCAGCGGGACCATCCAAGTCAGAGCGAATGAACCAGGAGTTAAGTCTCTTCACAGCTTTCCGCCCTTTCTGAAGAAGGGGGAGGGGCAGTCATCATAGGTTTCTGTTTATGTCCGTGGTGACCCAGGTAACGCTGGGGTGTGGTCTGACCTCCCCCCCGCCCCCATCAGACACCCCTGGCCCCGCGTCTTCAGACTCAGGCTGCATCCTGGCAGCAAGAACTGGACTCAGTTCTGCCCCGGACCCCGGAACTCAGGGCAAAACGCCACTACAGAAAACGGCCAAAACGCCAGCATCAGAAAGGTACTGGGTGCCTCCCGCCTGCAGGCCTCCCGGGGACGACTGGGACACGGCTGCAGGCGGAGGCTTCCTGGCCTGTAAAGTCCCCCACGCGCCCGCTCAGCCGGCCCTTTCAGGAGGCGAGAGGACTCCCAAGTCAGAACCCCAGAATGGACCCCGGGCCCCCCTGCGGTTCTCACTTCCAGGGCCCCAGGTTCACTTCCAGGTGGGCCTGTGGGGCTGAGGGGCCGGGGCAGAGGTCACGGAGCCAGGCCCTGCGGCACCTGCAGGCAGAGGTCACCCGCACGAAA
Organism: Myotis pilosus; assembly: GCA_036010255.1. Taxonomy (NCBI): domain Eukaryota; kingdom Metazoa; phylum Chordata; class Mammalia; order Chiroptera; family Vespertilionidae; genus Myotis; species Myotis pilosus. The sequence goes on from JASKON010000016.1 coordinate 1,469,776, forward strand.
CCCGCTGGGAGCAAGAAGTTCCCACTGAAACCATCGCCCGCTCCCCGGCCCCCGGTTTCCGTGTGGTTCCCGCCGGCCTCCGACCTCAGTCTCTGTGAGACAGGAGGTTTTAGGGGGAACCGCAGCGCACCCCAGCTGCCCCTGTTCCTCTGACACCACAAAGCCCGAGTCTCGCAGGGACAGACGCGCTTTGTTTAAATATTTGTATTGGTTTCAGAGAGGAAGGGAGAGGGAGAGGGAGAAACATCAGTGATGGGAGAGGATCATGCACGCCCCACACTGGGGATCAAGCCCGCAACCTGGGCCTGTGCCCTGACCAGGGATTGAACCGTGACCTCCTGGTTCCTAGGTCGATGCTCAACTGCTGAGCCACACCAGCGGGGCAAGGGTGGTTTTTTAAAAAATTTGTGTTTCGGCCAAAATCGTTGCTATACGTGGCCCAGTTTCTGAAGCTGCCCTGCGAGGCTGGCTATCTGCAGCCCCACCCACAGCCCACTGTCTTGTCAGGTTCTCTGGGCATCCTGGAGCCCTGCCCCTGCCCTGCCGCCCCTCCTGCGGCCCTGCCATGCCAGCCCAAGCCCACTTCTGGCCGGAGGCCTGCTGCCCATCGGGCCACATGGCAGGACTGCCCGTGGCCAGCTTCATGCTGCCCTCCAGCCCAAGGTCCCGTCACTGCGGTCACTGCTCCGTCTCCTCCGTCTGACATCCACATCTTTCCCAGGACGGGCCCGGGCTGCCGGACGAGGTTATGGCCAGAATCACCCGGGGCCTCCAGTTCCTGAACCGGCCGTCGGTGCGAGCAGCTCCCTGGCCCCGAGATAGGACCTTTGTCTGAGCGACAGGTAACGCCACCTCTCCGCCCCCCACCCCCGACCCAAGTGAACCTCCAGCCCCCCCACCCTTCACACAGCAGGAGGCGGCGGATGCTACACAAAGACCCAGGCCAGAGCTGATCCAGGCGCCCGGGAAAGGCCGCCCTGCGTCAGAGTTCCGCAGGCGCGACACCGAAAGCCAAGAGGTGCGTCACGAAAAGCGATTCTTATCTGCCGCCCGTCCAGCTACCCACCCGCCTGCACGTGGGACACGCAGACCTGGGCTGGGAGCCCCTCACAGACGCCTCGCCAGCCCCCAGGAGCCGCGCTGCGCGGTGATGGGAACACTCGGCCGGGGGCGCTCGCGGAGTCCAACGCCCATGAGCTAAACTTCCAGCTGCCCCAGAGCGGCCCTGAGAAGTCCCCGCCGACGTCATCGCCAGAGAAAGTCACCTTCAAAAGCCCCTGGGCTTAGGCAGTAGCTCTCGGCCCAGCAGGTGGTTTCACGGCGCAGATGAGCAGGAGGAACTGAGAGAGCCGGGACCAGCCCAGGGAGAAGAAAAGGCTTTAGAACGGCAGCCCCGCGGCGCTGAGTCATTTTGCAGAAGCTTGAGGCCGCGGAAGTCCCCGAGCGAGAGCATGGGGGGCCAGGCCACCGCAGCCTCTCCTCCTGGCCTCACGCAGGCCTGCAGCGGGCGTCACGGGCTGCCCCGGCGGCACTGTCCTGGGATGGAAGACGCCCGTCTCTGATGTGGGCGGCGGGCTGGATCGAAACCGTGTCAAACCCCATGAACCCCACCAGGTGAGGAAGACGCACTGGCGACTTCCACACAGGGTGCAGACACACGGGGTGCAGACACACGGGGGGCAGACACACGGGGTGCAGATACACAGGGTGCAGAACCACGGGGTGCAGACACACGGGGTGCAGACACACAGGGCGCAGACACACGGGGTGCAGACACACGGGGTGCAGACACATGGGGGGCGGTGGGCGAGACTCCGATGGGAAGGTTACAGACGAGACCGTCCTTGGGGCCGAGAACCCAATCAACGGGGCCCAGAAGTGAAACTGCCACCACCAGGATGTGAAAGTCGCCGGCGGATGCTCCAACGAGAGTTCAGAAAGGCCCCTCCCCCGGCCACAGGCCCCGGCCTCTGGGTCCCCCTCCGCCTCGGACTCCGGCTTTGGCAGCCCGGCCGCACCCTGTGAACAGACGCTTTCTGAAAGTGCTAGGGGCTCTTCCGAGGGTCCCGAGGTTCCCGGAGCAGCTGCTGCCTCCGTCCCCTGGCCCTGGGGGTACACTGGGCACAGTGTGGCCAAGGTGCCCGCGGGCAGGTCACGCTGCCCTGCTGCCAAGAGAAAACCCATGAGCAACACAGTCCCGCGCGTGTCCAGCAGAAACAGGCATTCCCACCGAGAAACGCAGCCTCGGGGTGCGCTCGGGAGGTGGGCCTTGGACACGAGGGGCAGAAACACCCACGCTCCCCTCTCTCTCTTCCCCGCCTCGTCCTCCTCCCTCCGTGAGAGGAGGGGCGCGGCAGGAGCCCCGGGCCACCGAGAGCACCTGTCCTCCTGTGTGCCGCATCCATCCCTGGGAAAGCGAGCGGGTCCTGGCTGTGACCCGCAGGCCCTCATCCCTGTCTGCAGGCCCCGCCCACTGGCTGGTGGCAGCTCAGGCCTCCGTGGCAGTTCTCGGCTTTGCTCGGAGCTGAAGTCCACGCGTGCGGCATCGGGTGCAAGCCTGGGTCCACAGACACCGAGCAGAAGTGCTGTGGGGCACAGGCGGGGTGGGGCCCCCTGCTCCCGCCAGGAGGGGATGAAGCAGCGCCGCTGGCAGCCCAGGGGAATGGGGTGCGGTGGGGAGGGCAAGGGGGTGCAGAGCGGCATCCAGGGGACGGCAGCCACCCCCTGCTGTCCTGGACGTGGGACCTGGAGAGGAATGAGAACCAGCCCTCAGGGACCAGGGCCTCCCCGACACCGGGAGACACAGCTGTTCCGATAGATGTCGGCGGTGAAGGCGTGCATGGGGCAGTCACATTGCAGAACCGCCACCGGGGCAGGACACGGGGGCAGCTCAGCTCTGCACCGGGCGACACAGCCTTTCTCCCGGGGGGAGCCAGGCTGCCCAAACACACCCGCCGCCCGGTGTTCCAACGCCCCCCGTCTCCTTAGAGGTCCCCCCCCAGCCCCCACGCCGGCATCCGGGGCGCGAGCAGTCGGGGGGCACACGTCTCCACTTGAATTTGAGGTTGAAACTGCTCAAGCGGCACCAGGTACGTCTAACACTTTTCTTTTCCGAAGGAGCCAGGGTGGGGTCACTACAGCGTGAGTAACGGAAGGAAACAGGACTGTTTTTCCTCCCGGGGCCGCTGTGAAGCTGACCTTCCAGATGCTGAGCCAGTGCCAAGGGCAGAGCCCGCGGGAGCCGCCCTGTAAGCCAGCGGCGCCGGGGTGGCCCTGAGCAGGCTGCGGTGTGACATCTGACATTGTCGAGCAGAGAGATGACTGGTGGCTGCCCCGCCAGCTGGGCACTGACCAGCCCCCACCCCCAGGCCAACCAGAGCGCGGTCACGCCCCGGTGGCGGCGCTGGGGCTCAGCCTCCCGTGGGCGGGCGACCTGGATGGCAGAGGCCAAGACGCACTTTCTCGCTAACGAAGCTCTCGCTGCTCTCAGCTTTCGCCTCTTCCCTGGCACCGTTTCACCCCAAATGGCACAGTCCTGGCTTATCCGCAGAAGCTGGTGATAGAATACGGGCGGACGAGGAGCGGCGGGGCCCTGTGAAACCCTGGCTGCGCCCAGCTCGCCCTTGCAAACAGGAAAGCGTGTAGCAAGAAGCGTGCACAGCGAGTGGCGGGCGGGCCCGGGTAATGGGAAGGTGGCGGTCGCCTGGCACATCCGCCCCTAGAATGAAGCGCTGCCTCTCGAGTCCAATCAGGGACGTTGGAAGGGAGGCGAGAAGCGGGTCCCTGCCAAGCGCCCTCCGGAATGCAGAACTGGCCCCGTCCCAGCCCGTGACTCGGGGATTACAGACACGCTCCCTTCCAGCCAAGCCCCAGAACAGAAGCGCCCTAAAAACCGGAGGTCAAAGTGGCCATAACTTATTTCTTTAATATATTTGTATTGATTTCAGAGAGGAAGGGCGAGGGAGAGAGGGAAGCATCAATGATGAGAGAGAATCATGGATCGGCTGCCTCCTGCACGCCCCGCAGTGGGGATCGAGCCTACAACCCAGGCCTGTGCCCTGACCGGGATCGAACCCTGACCTGCTGGTTCCTAGGTCAATACTCAACCACTGAGCACGCTGGCCGGGCAAAGTGGCCATAATTTAAATTGTAAAAAGAGTGAACCTTGTCACCGTCTTTGCATCCACTGGCCGATTTTTTACTCCTGGGTCCTTCCTGAGGAAATCACAGGCCTGAGTCCTCTGACCCAGCCTCCAATGAGGGCTGCCAGTGGGAGGGGCTCCCTCCCCCTCTCCCCCCCTCCCCCTCAATGCACCCCCTCTGATGCCCCCCAACCCCCTCCCGGGCCAGAGCCTCCTGTGGGTGATGGGGAAGGTACAGCGGAGATGCGCCAGGAGAGCACGGAGGCGCTGCCTCTCTCTGAGGGCACCGCCTGGCCAAGCTGTGAGCCAGGCACCGCCTCCAGGCGGCCCGCCGGGTGCACGTGGCCCTGGTGGGCAGCTCAGCCTCAGCTCAGCCGATCTACGGACGAGGCTCTGGCCTGCTGCTCCTTTCAATCCTCAGCCTGGGATATTGTTCCATTGATCTTTGGAGAAAGAGTAGAAGGGAGGGAGGAGGGGGAGGGAGAGAGAGAGAGAGAGAGAGAGAGAGAGAGACTGATGTGAGGGAGATACAGTGATTGGTTGCCTCTCGCACATGCCACCACTGGGACCGGGATTGAACCTACAACTGAAGGACATGCCCTTGATTGGAATCGAACCTGAGACCCTTCAGTGCCTGGACCGGTGCTCTAACCCCTGAACCACCAGCCAGGGCTGGGCTGCTCCTCCTCAGAGGGGGAGCCCTGCCCCAAGAGGCGGGAGAGCTGGGCACACGGGGTGCACCTTGCACGCCGGCGCTCCGTGCACACCTGACGAAGGCCCCGAGCTTCCTGCGTGGTCGCCGCTCGCTGCCCCCGAGACCTGAGTCCTCCACATGCCGCCTCCGCGGCTGCCTCCCCGCGCGTCTCGCACGTGGACAGAGCGAAGCCTCTCAGGAGCCCTGAGCACGGCTCCTGGCTCAGATGTCACCGATGGCGACGGCGGGGACCAACCAGGCTGAGCTCCCTCTGCCCAGCGGCCCTTCCCTTCCCTCATGACGTGAACGTACAAGCCTGGAGGGCAGTGGTCAGAGGACGCACTGCTCCCACACACCTCGGGCTCGCTCACCAACAACCGCCACGGGAAGGGGTCCTTGTTCAATATCCACTCGCAGCCCCCAGGAGGCGACACCTCTGTCCCAGCCGTTACCGTGAGCTTTCACACTTCCCGCCGCCTGTCCCCTGAGGGTCGCAAAGGGGCATCATGTCACTCACCCTGAAGTGAAAGGGCCCCTGAGCACTTTCTCTGTGCCCGTCCGGCGCTCTGTGCCCCCCGGAGACGTAGATCTAAGGGGGGGATGGAGAGCAGGACTAGAACGAGGAGAACAACTGGATCTCCATTTCCATGGTACTGAGTCCAAATGAACCAGAAAGTCTCAGAAAGGCGGGAGGAGGAGCAGGCTGCGTCCCTGAGCCAGAGGCTGTGTGGAGCCTGCGGGACATGGCAGGGGCCGGAGGACTCTCCCCTCCTCACTGGTGACCCCGCGTCCTCGGGCCCCAGCTCAGAGCTCCTGCTCGGGGCCTGGGCTGGCCCTCGCCTTCTAATCACAGCACCTGCGCCTCTGGGAGCAGCCAGCATCTGCCAGGAACCGGCACAAACTAAACTCTCCATCATGCTTTGCTGAAGGTTGAATGAATGAGTGAGTGAATGAGTGAGTGAGTGAGTGATTGAATGAGTGAGTGAGTGAGTGAGTGAGTGAGTGAATGAGTGAGTGAGTGAGTGAGTGAATGAGTGAGTGAAGGAGTGAGTGAATGAGTGAGTGAGTGAATGAGTGAGTGAGTGAGTGAGTGAATGAATGAGTGAGTGAGTGAGTGAGTGAATGAGTGAGTGAGTGAGTGAATGAGTGAGTGAGTGAGTGAGTGAAGGAGTGAATGAGTGAGTGAGTGAGTGAGTGAGTGAATGAGTGAGTGAATGAGTGAAGGAGTGAGTGAGTGAATGAGTGAGTGAGTGAATGAGTGAGTGAGTGAGTGAATGAATGAGTGAGTGAGTGAGTGAATGAGTGGTGAAGGGTGGATGATGAATGATGGTGAGTGAAGGGATGAGTGATGATGAATGATGATGGTGAATGAGTGGATGAACGATGAGGTGAGTGACGATGATGAGTGATGATGGTGATGATGAATGGTGAGTGATGATGAATGAGTGATGATGATGATGATGATGAACGATGGTGAGTGAATGATGGATGAGTGAAGGGTGAGTGATGAATGGGTGATGATGAACGATGTGATGATGATGAATGAATGATGATGATGGTGAGTGAATGATGATGATGATGATGATGATGAACGATGATGATGAGTGAACGATGATGATGAACGATGATGAGTGAATGATGAACGAGTGAGTGAGTGGAGTGATGATGAAGGGTGATGAATGATGAGTGAAGGTGAGTGAATGAGTGGTGAGTGAATGATGAGTGAGTGAATGAGTGATGATGATGAAGGAGTGAGTGATGAATGAGTGAGTGATGAATGAGTGGATGATGAATGATGATGATGAGTGGAATGAATGATGAGTGATGATGAAGGTGAGTGAATGAGTGAGTGAATGGATGAGTGAAGGGTGATGATGAGTGAATGATGATGATGAATGATGGTGATGAATGAGTGTGAGTGAATGAGTGAGTGGATGATGAGTGGATGGTGAATGATGGTGGTGAGTGAGTGAAGGGTGAGTGAGTGATGATGATGGTGGATGATGGATGATGAAGGGTGAGTGAGTGAAGGGTGAGTGATGAATGGGTGATGGATGATGATGAGTGAGTGAATGAATGAGTGAGTGAGTGAGTGAGTGAATGAGTGAATGAGTGAGTGAGTGAGTGAGTGAGTGAGTGAATGAGTGAGTGAGTGAGTGAATGAGTGAGTGAATGAGTGAGTGAGTGAAGGAGTGAATGAGTGAGTGAGTGAGTGAGTGAAGGAGTGAGTGAATGAGTGAGTGAAGGAGTGAGTGAAGGAGTGAGTGAGTGAGTGAATGAGTGAGTGAGTGAAGGAGTGAGTGAGTGAGTGAGTGAAGGAGTGAGTGAGTGAATGAGTGAGTGAGTGAATGAGTGAGTGAGTGAAGGAGTGAGTGAGTGAGTGAGTGAGTGAAGGAGTGAGTGAGTGAGTGAAGGAGTGAGTGAGTGAGTGAGTGAAGGAGTGAGTGAGTGAAGGAGTGAGTGAGTGAATGAGTGAGTGAGTGAATGAGTGAGTGAGTGAAGGAGTGAGTGAGTGAAGGAGTGAGTGAGTGAATGAGTGAGTGAGTGAAGGAGTGAGTGAGTGAAGGAGTGAGTGAGTGAGTGAGTGAGTGAAGGAGTGAGTGAGTGAGTGGAGGAGTGAGTGAGTGAGTGAGTGAGTGAATGAGTGAGTGAGTGAAGGAGTGAGTGAGTGAATGAGTGAGTGAGTGAATGAGTGAGTGAGTGAGTGAGTGAGTGAAGGAGGGAGTGAGTGAGTGAGTGAAGGAGTGAGTGAGTGAGTGAGTGAGTGAGTGATGACTGTTTCCTGCCTCCAGCCTCGCTGTGGAGACTTCCTAGCCCTCCTAAGTGACACAATCAGGCGGCCTCGCTGCCCGCAGCCCCCGCCTCAGCTCTGCGTGCCCGCAGGGCGTGGACATCCTTTTTAAACGTCAGGGGCAACAGGCGGTGGCGAAGGTGCCGTCCCTCCCCAGAGCGGAAAGTCCCGGCGAGCGGACACGGGCTCCGTGTGGTTTCCGTGACCCACATCTGCGGCGTCTCCGGCATCTGCACCCGCGCAGGGCCGCGCCCACGTCGGGCGCCTGTGGGCATCTCCGTGGCAGCAGCACTCTGCGGCACCCCGCTCCTCACCTCGGGCTCGCCTTCAGGGAACAGGAGATCCGACGTCACCGATGTCGCAGCATGTTCCCGGGGGGCGCACACGGGGCCTCTGAGGCCCCCAGGAGCGGTCGGCACGGATGCGAGCGCTGCCGGCTGCACGCGGACAGGTCCCAGGCCTTCTCGTCGCGTGTCTCGGTCCTGCTCCTCGGGACCACACGGTCAGCAGGCTCACCTCCTCTCCCTCAGCTTTCCTGTCGCGGCCCCGACACATCTGGGGCCACCGCCCCGGACCCTGCCTGGCTCTGCGAGTCTCGTCTTCATGGGAAACGCAGGCCGACACCTTTCAGAACTGCGTGGGCGGGTGCCGTTTCCCCAAAGTCTGAGCCTCGCCTTCACCTCGACCAGGTTCTGACGTTCCATCTTCTGATTCCACTGGAGTCTCGCCCGGGGCCTCGCTTCTCAAATCGCCTCTAAGCCCCTCGCCCCACCAACGCGTGCTCCCAGTTAACAAAGGAGGGGGCGCGTGCCCGGACCTCCCGGTGCGGCCCCCCAGGTGGGAAAGGCGGCCCTTCCCCACGGCCCTGTGGGTCAGGCACCCAAGAAGTCAGCTTCCTCCCCCCCAGAAAGACCGAGCCTCCGATGGCCCCCGATTTCCGTGGTGCCTGCCCCTCTTGCTCAGCGTCTACCTCGGTCGACTGGTCTCCGCATCCTGGAGGAAGGACAGAGACGAGCGAGCTGAACGGGGCACAGACGCCCGGAGCCACACGGCGCAGCGGCCCCGGCTTCAGCCATCCGCCGGCCAAGGTCGGGCTCTCCCGGCTGCGGCCTGTGCTCCTGGGTCACTTGTCACCTTTCTGGCTCCGCCACTCAGACGAGAAAAAACAACAGCACCAGACCGCTGGGAGGTGCGTGTGAAGATTCCGGGCGACGGCGTCCACAAGGCCTCAGAGCCGGGCAGAGCCCAACACCAGCACCGCCTGCCGCCCGCTCCCCTCCCTCCACAGCCACCATCTTCCCTTTCAGCTCGTCAGCTCCGCTCCGTGGGAGCAGGTTCTGTTCCCCACTCCCCTCTTCACCGCGGGCCGGGCCGCTGCTGACAGCTGACGGAGGCTGCGTTCACCCTGACCCGCCGTCTGCCACCTGGAAATACTCCCCCAGCTTCGCGCACCGCTTCCAGGACTTTGTTGTTAACTCTTTACAGAATCTACTTCTTGTGAAAACATCTGCAACCCAGACCCACACAGGGCCCGAGGACCAGCCCAGCAGCAGCTGCCATGTCACGCATGCAGTGTCACACACGCCAACATATACACATGCCACACATGCATAGACATGTCAGCACACACGTCACACATGCAGTGTCACATGCATAGACATGCCAGCACACACATGCACACTCCGGAGCGGAAAGGCTGCCGAGTGGCCTGCTGATATAGCAGGTGCACATTCTATTTGGGGTGCTCCTCACAGCTTCGCCCACAGACCACACGGGGCCTGGAAGGCCCAGGACCTGGGATTTGGGGGCAACACGAAGCGGGGTGGTTCCCTAGATGCCTCAGGTCACAAACACATTTTGCCCTAAAACTGATGACGGCTGAAGTCCAGGTGTGTTTCTGGGCTTGAAACGGCCGGGAGTTGTGTGAAGCAGCTCATGGGCACCACGTGGGGAGACGCCCTTAAAGGTTTTCAGATCTGAAGGCGCCTTCGGCCAAATGCCCCTGAGCCGACTCCAGCGAAGCTGTGAGTGTCCAAAGGTGCCCTGTCTATAGATATAGATACACACACATTGATTTCAGGGAGAGGAAGGGAGAGGGAGAGAGAGAAACGTCGATGAGAGAGAATCACTGATGAGCTGCCTCCTACACGCCCCTCACTGGGGATCGAGCCCACAACCCGCACGTGCCCTGACCAGGGCTGGACCCAGCGACCTCTGGGTGCCAGGCCGAGTCCCTGTCTTACCCGAGGCCACCGTGTGGCAAGGACCCCTGAGCCTGGGGTGTTAGCGCTTTGATGGACGCGGGACAGTGCGGGCCTTGGGGGGAAATGGTCAGTTTGAGTTTGCAGATGAACCCTACGAACGGGATGCATTATAAAAGCTCATCGCGTAAAAATTCAAGTTTACTCTAAGCCACGCAGAACGGTGTCCAAAAGCTCCCAAGAGGACGAGCCGTGCGAACCCTGAACCATGCACCAGACCCCACCCCCCGCCCCGCTGCTACGATTATCGGGGGGCTGGCGGCCCCAGAGGTCAGGGTCCGGCCCAAGAGTGAGTCGCCAGGTCTCCCACCCGCTCGTCACAGGAGGGTGAGTCCCTGGGGGCGGGACGGCTCCTGTGGCAGGAAACTTCCCTTCCCCAGAGGCCAATCCTCCAGGGACCCCAGGGAGGGGCCCCCAGGGAGGGCAGTGGGGGGCATGGGCTTTCCCTCCCCCCCACCCCCCGTGCTGTCTCACCCCAGGGCGCCTCGGTGAGTTTCCATCCCCTGAGCAAACCCTCTCGGGGCCGCCCGGCAGCATCAGGTTCTGAGACAGCAGCGCGAGGGCCCCGCCCCAGGACGATGTCCCTGAGTCTGATGTGAGCGTAAGGGACACCCCCCCCCCCAGGACAGGCCAACTCAGGGACAGAGGTGACGTCGGACAGCCCACAGGCCGGGCTCTCTCCCTCTGCCCCTCCCCCCAGCCCAGCCGGGGTGTCCCCAGGCCTCTCGGGGTCTGGGCTCTGTGGTCCTTGGTGCCTGAGCTACAGGGGCCGCTGCCTCTGCTTGGGACGCCCCCCACCCCTGCCGCCTCCCCCTGCCGCCGCCTGCTGTCCATCAGGGCAGCTCAGGATAACATTAGCATCCGCACGGCTGCCACGACCTGCAGAGGAGGCTTTTGCTGAAAGCTTTTTAAAAAGCAGATTCCTCAGAGCGCTTCCCGATACACGACCCCACCTTCCACAGAGCCAGGCTCCGGGCGCGGCTGTGTCTGGCCCTCTGATACACGGTCCCTGCCCGCCGCCCGCTGCCCGCCGCCCGCCACGCGCACCGGCCCGGGCAGCCGCCGCTGTTCCGGGACCTGGACTTCTGCTCCCGCCGAGGAGCTAAAATCACAGGGTCGCCCCGCTGGGTAGCTCAGTGGTTAAGCGTCGACCTATGAACCTGGAGGTCATGGGTCAATTCTTGGTCAGGGATTGATGAGAGGGGATCATGGCTTGGCTGCCGCCTGCACGCCCACCCCCCCGCCCCCATGGGGATCCAGCTGTAACCTGGCTGTAACCTGGGCGTGGCCCTGACCGGGACTGAGCCCAGACCTCCAGGTGCCCAGGCTGGGCCGTAGTTTGTATTTGATGCTGACGTCATTGAAACCCCGCTGCCCCCGCCAGAGGCATTTGCTCTGCAGAAACCCCACCTTTTCTCACCTGCAGCCTCACCAGGTGGTTCCAGAGCAGGGGGCCTGGAGCCAGGAGAGTCTGCAGCTGTGACTGACAGGTCTGCCCGAACGGTGGGCGGAGCCCGAATGGTGGGCGGAGCCCCCAGGGCTCAAGGTGCTTCAGGAACCAAAGGGCCTCCGGTGGCTGAGCCAAGGGTCAGAGAGGTCACACCTGGCTGCCTGGTCCCGGACGCCCTCTGAGCCCCAGCCCTCCAGCCGCCCTGGGCCGCAGGAGCTGGTGGTCACCAGAGAGGAAGGCTGGGGCTGAAAGCGGCAGCGAACTAACCACAGCGGCCTGAACAGGGACTGTCTTTCTGGTTCGGTGGCCCCATTCTGAGTTCGTGGCCTGTCCCTCGTGCTCGCCCTGCGGAGCCGCCCGCCTCGCACATCTGTGTTTGTTTCAGCCGGAGGAGGAAGCCAGCCCACAGCCGTTTTCAGAAACTCTAAGCAAAGGCTGCTTCCTCGTCCCCTCGGCCCGCGCGGGGCCAGGGACCGCCGCTGGAAGGCAGCTCCGTGTGGCCAAGGGGGCTTGGGAACGGCTGGGACCCCCAGCCTGGAGTGACACAGGGCACAGGCCCGGGTTGCGGGCTCGACCCCCAATGTGGGGCGTGCAGGAGGCAGCTGGTCAGTGATTCCCTCTGATCACTGATGTCTTTCTCTCTCTCTCTCTCTCTCTCTCTCTCTCTCTCTCTCTCTCTCTCTCTCTCCCCCTCTCCCTTCCTCCCTCTAAAAGTCAATACAAAATATATTTTAAAGTCAATGTGTCTCCAACACCAAAGGCACCATCCAGGACAGACCTCACCCAAGAAGACCTACAGACGGCAACAGACACGCGAAAAGATGCCCACACCCTAGTCCTCAGGGGAATGCAAACCGAACACCCATGAAGAGGGCGAAACTGTAAAGCTGATGCACCAAGAAAGAGAGGAGCATATGCCAGTGTGAAACCCCCAGACCCTTCACAAAGACATAACCAGCCCAAGGCGACACGTGAAGGCGTTCACCCCATTTCTGTCCCAGTTAAGTTAAACACACCAACCCAAGTTAGCGGAGCAGGATACAGGGGTACAAATTATTCAAGGTGGAGCTGCGGTCGGTGGTGATGTCCAGGAAAATCAAAAGCACAAGTGCTCGTCCGGGGGCACAGGGGCGGAGGATGGGGGGGGCGGGGAGCCGGAGGCCGGGGGGCTGCCTAGAAAGAGAATTGTTTTTGTTTGGAACCCTCGCTGCTGCTCAGATGCTCAGGAATTTTCTTTTAATGATGCGCATGAGGGCTTTTGTCATTTAAAAAGCTATTTTTGAATCATCAGGCATTTTTCTGTTCGGGAAGAAAACAGCTGACAGAAGAAGTCCGTGGAAATGTGTCTGAAAGCCTCATAATAGATGCGCATCACAAAGCCTCGCTGACAATAGTGAGTGTCCGCGGTCCGGAACGCCTCGAAGTCGGGGCGCACATCCTTCGCCTTCCTCAGGGCGCCCCTCGGAGCCCTCGGAGCCGGACGCACCGCCACGTTCAAACGAGAAAGCCGCACCTGACCCGGGAGGCAGCTGCCGAGGCTCTGACAAGGACTGAGTGCCGGTAATGACTGAGGCCGTGATCGTGAACGCACCGGCCCCGGTTCTAAGGGGGGGCTCTTGGGGCGCTCTCCTTGGGAAGGCCTCGCCTTTGCTGCTGACGTCCGCATCCTCCCGTCCCCTGTTCGCCATCAGCTCCCCCCCACCCCACAGCGGCAGCGTGTTCTAGCGCCACAATGTGCAGGTGGCGGGATAAGGTTTCGTTCGATAGCACAGGGTTCCACCTGACCTGTCTCCATGGGCAATGCTGGCATGAGCTTCAGGCTGGACTACGGCGGAGAAAGGCAAGCAGGGCAGGTCTGACTCTGTTAACTCCGGGCAAACGGAGAGTCGGCACTTGGTTAATGTCGGGGACTCCGGATGCTGCCACAGGGTCAAACCCCGACCTATGAGGGGGTCTTTTCCTTGCTGTACGTTGGGGGTCTCTGGGGCTGCAGACATGGGGGTGGGGCTTGTGAGCTGTCTCCTGCACACTCGGCACCCCTTTCCTCGGCCCGCGTCTGGTCTCTCCATCTTTCTTTGTGCACATAAACTTCCTACAAGGAAAGTGTCATAGTTCTCACTCCTTGGTCCTGCTCCACTACGCCAGCTGTTGGGCCGCGCCCCTCTGCCAGGGACTGGACCCTTGGACATTAGAAGACAGAGGAGACCTGGGAAATCGTGGGTGTATAAGAGCATCTTCATTGTCGCCCAAGTAGCCACTGCTAACAAGGAGCATTAGAGAAAGCAGTTCTTCAAAGCAGTCGTTGCTGACACAGCAGCAAACACAGGAGCCAGACCAAGCCAAACAGCCCGCACCCCGGTCAGTACACCTTCCCCTCAACGCAGCCCCAGCTGGGAGCTGGGGTCTGAGCCCCCCACATCGGAGCTGTGTAGACACAGTAAGAGCCTCACATAACAGCAGCCTCTCCCTGGCTAGCCAGTGGCAACTTATATACAAGTTCAAACTCAGACAAAAGAGGCGTCATGCCAAAGAGCGAGCTCAGTGTTTGGCTACGGAAGGCGCTCACACAGCGTATAGCCTCCTGCGGCCTTGCTTCTGCACCTGCGTAAAGTGGATGAGCCTTAACATGCCGACTAGGGTTCCCACGCTCAAACGGGCCTTGACCATCAGGCGTGCTCTGATCAGGGTTCCCACAGAAGCTATTTCACTTTCATGTTAAGAGACAAAAAGGGATCACATATATATATATATATTATTGATTTCAGAGAGGAAGGGAGAGGGAGAGAGAGAGAGAAAATCAATGATGAGAATCATGGATCGGCTCCTCCTGCACGCCCCACACCGAGGATCGAGCCCGCAACCCAGGCATGTGCCCTGACTGAGATTCTAACCGCGACCTCCTGGTTCACAGGTCGCCGCTCACCCACTGAGCCACCCGGCCGGGCAGGGATCACGTTTTTAAAAACAATAGATGACTCCAGTTCACAGAATCTCGGTGTAATGTCCTCCTACCCCAGTGATGGCGAACCTTTTGAGCTCGGCGTGTCAGCATTTTGAAAAACCCTAACTTAACTCTGGTGCTGTGTCACATATAGAAATGTTTTGATCTTTGCAACCATAGTAAAAACAAAGACTTATGTTTTTGATATTTATTTTATATATTTAAATGCCATTTAACAAAGAAAACTCAACCAAAAAAATGAGTTCGTGTGTCACCTCTGGCACGTGTGCCATAGGTTCCCCATCACTGTCCTACCCTCTCTCAAGACTCGGGACTGATGGAGAGTAACAGCCGGGCACTCAGGGCGCCCTGCGGCCTCACAGCACCCTGGGACTTGGACGGACCTGCCACAAGTCTCTCCTCCTGTCCCCACACACAGTAGGCGCTCAGTGAGCATGGGGGGGTGCACGCAGGCGAGGTGAGTCCGCTCTGCGTGAAGGCCTGCTCTCTGCTCCGCGGGTGGCGGGGCGTCAAACGCTATGACAGCAGCGCTGACCCTCCTGGGCTTGGGGAGGCCTCCCAGAGCGTGGAGCCAGCGGGGAGGAGGGAGCCCACCACCTCCAGCCCCGGGAAACCGCCCAGAACCGGAAAGAGGCACTGGCAACGCCCGTGAGCTGGGGAAGAGGCTCCTGTCCTAGAGCTGCAAGGCCTGAAGCCGGCAGGTGCCGAGTCGAGACCGAGAACAGACGTGCGGCCGCCAAGCTCCGCTCTTCCACTGTGTCTGCACCTGCGGGGCCAGCTGCTCCGGGAGAAATGACTAAGCTGGATGCTGCCTGAAGGGTCGCTGCCTGGCGGGTCGCTGCCTGGCGGGTCGCTAGCTGGCGGGTCACTAGCTGGCGGGTCGATAGCTGGCGGGTCGATCGCTGGTGATGGCTTTGTGGGTTTGCCCGTCCTGCTAACACCTGCCCTTTCCCTGGGCCCGCGCTGCGCACACGGCAACCTGAGGATGCGGGTGATCAGCAGGCCGGGCGGGAAGGGTTGTCAGGTAGGGAGTGCAGAAAGTCTGCTCTCGGACCCCTGGCTTCCCAACCCCCCCGCCTCCCCGGGAGCCCAGCCCCGGAGACTGTAAAAGCTGACCCACCGCCTCTCCGCCAGCAGCCGGGCCAGCCCTCCCGCACCTCAGACTAACGGCTCCCAGGGCCGCGTGAGGATGGACTTCTTTGCCCTTTAAAGTGAACCCCGTGATCCTTCTCATCGGCTCTTGTGCCTCTCACGATCTAGGCGAGGCTCAGAGGGTCCAAAACCAGCCACTGATTCCCCGAGACCTGACTCCCACCCCCAGGCCCGTCTGCACGCGCCGGAGACGCTTCCTCGGTGCTGGGGACCACGACTTCCCGGGGGGCTGTCTGTTTTGATCGGAGCCATTTATCACCCGGCGGAACCAGACCGCGGCTCGGCCAGGATTTATGAATCCCTGAGCTCCGGGAACGAATTTAACTCCCAGGGGCCGACATGGTATTAAAAGCTCTGGCCGCCGCACCTGTGGCATTTGGCTGATGGCAGCTAAGCCTGGGGGGGGCGGGGGAGTGGACAGCTGAGCCCAGAAACTGGCTTGTGCCCCGAGCACCCCCCGTCGTCCCCCCCCACCCCGCCCCTGCGTCTACTGCGCTGGAACCTCTTGGCCGCCCACGCGTGGCGGGAGCTTGGAGAGTTCGCCTGTGAAACCCCGTTCCGTGGTGTAAGACCATGGTTTTGGTTCACGATGAATTAAAACCACAGCATGGACTCCGGAGCATGTTCAGCCAAAGGCCATTTCTGGGTGCAGGCCCCCGGAGCCCGCAGCACCTCGCGGCGTTCCTCCGGCCGGAGCCGGGCGTCAGCCGGCAGCGGCACCTGCGTCAGAGCGAAGCCTCCGACCAGAGGCAGGGCCGCCCGCCTCCAGCGCATCCAGGGCTGGGCCACAGCTGGGAGCCGAGAGCGGGGCCAGCCCCCCAAACCTTGTCCCGGGAGACACCAGGCAGGGGAGTCCCCTGCCGCCCCTCCAGGCTTTAACCACCGCACAGCAGGGGCACCAGGACAGGGGCGGGGGGGGGGGGGGTGAGGGTCAGTGGCAGCGATGGGACCCTCCATCCGAGACGCCAGCTGTGTGCCTGCGGCAAGGGGACCGGGAGGGGCCAGGCTCCCGGGAACCCAGGGGCCACATTCCCGTTGAGCACCAAAGGCCTGTCCTCATGACGGACAAATGAAGCACTGAACAGAGCCCATCCCGCCCGGACCCAGATACTAATGCAGCCTCCGCGGCTCAGCCAGGCTCTCTGCGCTGCCTGGGGGGACGGGGGGGGGGGGGTGCTTCCTCACAGGACGCGTGAGCGAGTCAGGGCAACCGGCTGACGGGAGCAGCACTGAAGCCACACGGCCCGTCTGAGGAGGACGCAGGACACAGTCCGGCTCCCCTGCAGGGCCCGATGGCACAGGGAGGGAGTCACGCCGCCCCCAGGCCCCTCGGGGCCTACGTCACTGGATCCCCGGCGCACAGTAGGGCAGGGATGCCACCACCAGCACTTCACCCTTTCAGCCACGCCTCCCAGAGCGCCGCACAATCAGCAAAAACGAATCGAGGGCAAAGGGTCTGGGCAGGAAATGTCAAAGGATGAGCGATCTCCACGGCAACCAGGGAACCGGAAGCCACCCTGCACCCCAAAGCCCGCCAGAGGCCCCTGGCAGGCGAGCCTGTGGCATGGACGTGGAGCCCCATCTCCCCTCCCCCAGCACCAGCACCCTCCCTCCCAACAAAGCCAGGGCAGGGGCCGCAGAGACAGCTGGTGGTGGTGAAGCAGCAGGTCCTTGAGATTCTGGGATGTTCCACCGCCAGCAGCTCCTGGGGAGCCTGGTTCCACACACCAGGCGGGGCACTGCCAAGGGGGGGCTGCGACCTTGACCTTGACCTCTGGCCACGGTGTTGCTCATTCTGAGATGGCAATGGGCAGGGTGACTGCTGAGACCCACAGAAGGGAAGCTGAGTCCCGGGGCTGGCGAGGTTTGCCCCGAGTCACCTGCGCACCTACCTGGCTGGCATGGGTAGTCCTCCCACTCCTGCCGTGGGGTGGGGTGGGGTGGGCATCCTGGGATGTACCTGCCTGGCCTGGAGGTCGTTGTGGGGCCAGCTTGGGGGTCGCGGGGTGCTTGTGGGATCCAGGTGGGGTGGTGGCGCTTCTCCAGACTGCACCCATGCCTGGGTGACCACAGTACCCACAAGGCAGCTGGGTGCCCTCCTCTCTCTCCACACCACCCCGCCCCCCCTTGAGCCCCGAAAACACCTCCTCCTGCTCCCTGCACTGGGCTCAGCCTCCCCACCTGCCCGGCCCTCCAGGACCCTGTAGCAGCTCCTAAGGGTGGGCCAGGAGGCCGGGAGGGGGCGGGGCAGGCGGCGCTGGAAATCAGCACAGTCACAGCCCAGGCCAGGTCCTTCCTGGCGCAGGTGAGTCCGTAGCGTGGAGAGAAATGGGAAAGCAGAGCCTGTGGCCGGAGAGGAGGCGGCAGCTGGGCCCCCACAGGCCATGCGCCCCCAGCGGGAGGCGGAGAAAGGGGTTCGGGTCCCCCCTGAGGGTCAGGGAGGCAGCGCCCACCTGCCCTCACTCCCGGCTTCATCCCAGGAGCATCCTCCTCCCTCACCTGGGGCTGCGCCTCGTCTCCCCTGCTCCTTCCTGTTGGTCTTTTGGGGGGGCGGTTCCCTTCCTTCTTGAACTAAAGGTTTCATCCAGGTGAGGCCTGTGGACGAGTCCCCACCTCCACCCACCGCCGGCCTCTCACCCGGTGCGGTCGGCTCTCCGGGGGACTGATCAGAGCGGCTGGGAATCGAGTGCTGGGCTCGCCGCAGGGAAACAGCGCCTTGGGCCTGGCCGGCTGCAGTGTCTGCACTTGTGGTGGGCGGTGTAGGCGGAACCCTTCAAGGGCGGGGCGAGGGGGGGGCGTCCGATGTGCCCGGGCCCCAGAGGCAGCAGACGCCGTGCCCTTAGCCACTGCTCCCTCCATAGGTCCGTGTCGTGTTAGCGCATCTCACGCTGACGGGGTGGCCGTGCTCAGCCATCACTGGAGGTCCCTGAGGAGCGGAGGGCGTGGGTCTAGGAAGCTGGTGCTCACACCCGAGCCCGGCCGGCGGCGGCCCCTCACTCTGCAGGGACCCACGGCCCACGTGCGACCTTCCTGCCCCAACCAGGAGGCACCATGGAGTTCAGACTCCGAAACGCTGTCAGGGTCCCGCCTCAGGCCTCCCGGCATCACTGGGGCCTTACACCCACCGCCTCGCCCCGAGCCCAGCCCCTGAGCACGCGCCGTCAGGGCAGATTTCACACCGAGCGCTGCGAGCGGGATCGGCCGCAGGAGCCACGTCAGCCTGCACGTGGCGCTTTCAGAAGCCACGAGTCCCCGAGCTTCCATGCGGCTCTGGACATCGCATGGGCCTCGTCCACCGTGGAACTGCCCCACGCTCCCCCCCACCCCGCCCACCCCGGTCACAGCCTTCCTCCCCGGACTGGGCGTCGGACACACCAAATGCTCCACGCGTCCTCAGCTGTGATTCCCTAAAGCAATCAGACAAGAACGTGGCTGTGGACCACTTCTGGTTTTTGGTCTTTTTAAAAAAAAAATACATATTTTTTTGTAATTGATTTCAGAGAGGAAGGGAGAGGGAGAGGGAGAAGCATCAATGATGACATCACCGATCGACTGCCTCCTCTACGCCACCTACTCAGGATCAAGCCCACAACCCAGGCCTGTGCCCTGACCAGGACTCCGTCACCTCCTGGTTCACAGGTCGATGCTCAACCACTGAGCCACAGGGGCTGGGCAGGACTTTGGTCTTTAAAACACTGCTTGTCGGGGAAGTGAGCTCGTTATTCAGGGACCTGGGCCACCCGGGGGCGTCTGCTCAGGTTGGGCTCAGGGAACACGGCGAGTGTGTGCTAGGGCCTCCGTGTCCTGCTCCCTGGCACTGGCTGCGAGGGGGTGTCCCTCAGGGGAACTGTGTGCCCAGACGCTCTCCCGCCCCTGCTCCCCCTTTCTCCAGGCGCCCTGCCCTCCAAGGGCCCTGACACACACCCCTGAGGCTGGGAGGGGCTTCCCCGGAGGCCCGCCCCCTCCCTCGGAGCCACCCAGCCTGAGAGTCACCCCACTGAACAGGACTGCCCCCCAGTCTCCTGCGAGCCTGCAGGGGCTCAAATTAAATAAAAAGGCCGTCTACAAGGCCGGCCCTGTTCCCCCAGGACACAAGCCAGTAAACCGGAGGATGAGCAGGGCCTCGCCACTGCCTTCCTTGCTCTCTCTCCCCCGTTCTGAGGTCAGTGGCTCAGACCTGCAGGTTTCATTGACAAAGCCTGAGCTTCTAGTTTTCAATTGAATTCTGATGCATCGACTTAGCCCTTGAATTCAAGCAAACACCTGCCAAAGACCTAGCCCAGTGGTCGGCAAACTCATTCGTCAACAGAGCCAAATACCAACAGGACAACGATGGAAATTTCTTTTGAGAGCCCAATTTTTTAAACGTAAACTCTATAGGTAGGTACATTGTTTTTAACTTAATTAGGGTGCTCCTAAGGCTTAGAAAGAGCCACACTCAAGGGGCCAGAGAGCCGCATGTGGCTCGTGAGCCGCAGTTTGCCGACCACGGACCTAGACCCTTCAGGCCCCAGGCCTCGCCGGCCCTGTGACACTCCTGACACCTGGTGTGATCGGCCAGGTCGTTCCACTGTCTGAGCGAACACTGAGTCTTGTCTGGCAGTGACGGCGAAGGCTCAACGCAAACACAGCCGTAGGGACGCTCTGTCTCCCGCGGGAAGAGGCCGTGCTCCGCGTGGCTTATTTGCTGGCCTGAAATGCCCGCTGCCTGCCTCCAAGTCCTACTCCTGGTCGCACTGAATCTGGGTCCCCTCCCAGCAGCCGCTGCCATTGCAGGCACCCCTGCAGCTCCTCGCCTGGGGCCCAGCCCCACTTCCCGTCCCTCCAATTAGCGTTTAATTACCAGGCTGCCCAGTTCTGGGCTCACTGTGGGACCTCGTGGCGGGGCCCTGTCTTCACGTCTGTTGCTTTTCCTGGGTCCTGCCCACAAGGAGCAGGTGTGGCCTGGACACCAGGAGGGGCTCCCGTGTCCTCGGCGATCGGTCACCAGATCCTCACCGACTCAGGCTCCCGGCAGGGTGGGCCCCGGGTCAGAGACAGTCCAGGTGAAGGTCACGGTGCAACAGCACATAGCACCCCAGCCGGCCGCCGCCAGGCCCCACCGAGCCCAGCCCCTCTGGCCCCGCAGGAAGAGTCATGTCAGCAAATGGAAGCAGCGTCCCTCCTCTGGCCTCTGACCCCTGACCCCAGCACCTGCGCCCAGCCTCGCAGGGCCGCCCGCTCCCGCCAAGGATCGTGCCTGGGAGTCGCGGCGTCTCCTGCGTTTCTGAGAGAGAGCGCGGCGGCCTCCTGATGAGCACCCCTTCGCGGCGATGAGCAGAGCCCCCCTCAGAGCGGCTGTGGCTGCACGCGGCCGAGAAGCGTCTTCCGAGAACGCCCAGATAAAGACGGGACCCGGGAACACGGGATGGACTGTTCTTCAGCCTCTTAAAGGGAGATTAGCCTTCGCAGCAGCACAGGTGCCCGTGGAGGACATGGCACTAGTGACACAAGCGGGCACAGACGCAGGGACCTCCCGTGACCTGACTGACACGGGGAATCTTTAAACACATCAGATACCGAGAAGCAGCGAGCAGAGCCGTGGTTCCGGAGTGGGGGGGTAGGGGGGGAAGTAGGTCAGAGAGACAGAGCTGCAGTTATGTGGGCCGGACAGGGCTAGAGACCTAACGTACGGCAGGCACTTAGAGCTGATCAGACCCTTGAATACCTGAAATGTGCTAAGAGACTGGATTTCAGGAGCTCTCATCACAAAAGAAACACGTCATCCTGGCCCGTGTGGCTCAGTGGTTGAGCATCAGCCCATGAACCAGGAGGTCACGGTTTGATCCCCGGTCAGGGCTCGTGCCCGGGGTTGTGGGCTCCATCCCCACTGTAGGGCATGCAGGAGGCAGCCGGTCCATGATTCTCTCTCATCATTGATGTTTCTCTCTCCCTCTCCCTCTCCCTTCCTCTCTGAAACCAATAAAAACATATTTAAGACACAAAAGAAACGCGCTCGCTCTGCGAGGAGGCAGCTCCGCGAGGAGGCTGGCTCGCTGGCTGGGCTGTCAGCCTGTCGCTGGTATGTGTGTGTTGCACACCTTAGGGATACGCAATGTTTTTTTTTTAATGAAAAGAGAAAGACGCATCTATCTCCGGGAAGCGAGCGACCCCCGAGGCGGCCCGGGCGAGCAGGTTAGTGTCCGCGTCGGGAGGATGGGCAGAGCCACCGTCTCGGGGCAGCTGCGACCCGCAGGCAGGGCCCGCGGAGGCCGGGGAGCTTCCTTCTCCATCCGACGTCCCCGTGTGGCCGGCACTGCCTGTGCTCGTGGTTCCCGTGGCCCCTCACCACTCGGCAGTTCTCTGTGCCACGTCCTGGGCGCCGCAGGGGCCAAGCTGAGGTGGCTCAGGACCTGCCCTCGGGGCTCCCACGGGGGGCGGGGGGCGGCAGGTGCTGAGTGGTCGCTGCCGGGCAGGCCGCCCAGGTGACCGGGGGCTCGCTGACCTGTGGCCGGCGGACTTCCTGGTCGGGTCACCGACCGTGAAATGGGAGGAAACAGTCACGTCCTTCCATACAGGCCGTTGGCGTGTCTTTGAAATGTGTCCTGGATGACAAAGCGTGTCAGACATATGACGGTCACCCAGTAACGTAACAGCAGCCAGGGAGGCCTGCAGACGGGGGGTTGGGGGGGGGCAGGCCTCACTCCATGGTCCTGCTTCCAGAGATGCCCCAGGGGATTTGCGCGCAGGTCCAGGCACCGAGCCGGTCCTCGGGCAGCGGCCCGGGTGCCCGGCCTCGGGCTCAGGGTGGGGGCCATTCTCCTCGCCACCTGCCATAGGTGTAGCCGTGGGGGCCGAGCTCAGGCCAGAGCCATCCCTGGAGTTAAAGGCGGCTCCCAGCCAAGCCCGGAGTGTGTGGCCAGAGCCCTGGGGGAGGCCGCAGCTGTGGGGATCAGGGAGGGCTCTTCCCAGGGGGGCAGAGGCCGGGCCTGTGATACCAGCCTGACTCACGCTCATACCCACAGGAAGCAGGGTGCGCGCCCATGATCGATGTGCTGTTCAAACAAGACGCGGCCGCTAAGGGCACCGGCGCTTCCTTCCACGGCAAACATTCGCCCGCGCAGGCAAGTGGCCCGGGAGCCGGATTCCATCAGACGTTTGCTGGCCACCTCGGGGGGAGGGGGAGGGGCTGACTTAGCCGTGTCCTGTGTGAGGCCTGCCGTGCCCACAGCGGGGCGGGCGCTGGGGGAGGACCGGCTGGGCACCGTCCGTGCCATGGGCACCGTCCCCACCATGGGCACCGTCCGCGCCATGGGCACCGTCCCCGCCATGGGCACCGTCCGCGCCATGGGCACCGTCCGCGCCATGGGCACCGTCCGCGCCATGGGCGACACCCTGAGCCCCTTCCCTCTGTTCCCAGGTGACCTTGCTCCTTCGGAAATAGGCTCACCGTCGGACGTGGCCTCGCGGGTGCGCCTGGCGTTGGGCAGGAGTGTGGGAGAGCCAGCTCCTTTCTCCTCCACCTGGAATTAGTCTCACTCTTCACATGAGTTCTCTCCAATGCGTGGGGCCGAGCAGCCGGTCCAGGGGCCAGCGGGGAAACCAAGGCTGAGAGGAGGCGAGGGGCCCGGTTTCCCCGCCGTCGAAGGGGGGGCATGTCTGGAAGCACAGAGCCCGGGAGGCTAAGCAGCTACCCTTGGTGCCGAGCCACATCCACTCTGAGGGTCCGAGACCTGGAGGCAGAGACCCCGATTGTGACTCCCCCCGGCGCCGGGTCCACCATGTGCTCACACAGGCGCGTCCACGGCGACAGCCGGGCCCCCTCCATCCCAGGTGGTCCCAGCCTGCCCAGGCGCTGAGCCCCCTCCTTCCTAGCAGGTCCCCTGTGACCCACACAGGGTCCATCCCGGGCAGCACGTGGGGTCCCTTCCTCTGGGCCCCCTGCCCTCCTCCCTGCCCCACCTGCCTCTGACCTTCCTGATCCCTGGACACCACCCAGTCGCTGGGGGTGGTGACCATTCTCTCCGCCGCATCCCCAGAGGACAGGCAGGTCTCCCCCGCACCTGGGCCCTGCGCCTTTCCCTGCCTTTCCCTGCCCAGGAGTGCGGGGTCTCCACGGCGAGCGGCTATGCCTCCCATGACCGCAGATCCCTCCCTGCGGGACCTTGGAGCAGAAGGAGGTCCTGGGATCAGAGAAAACCCCACGAGGCCACACGTCTCACGGATGCGTCCTGAGTGGCTGTGGGACAGGCTTGTTGCGACGGCCTGAGCCCTGAAGACGTGGGGACACTGGGGTACTCGTCCTGGCTCCGCCACCAACTCCGCAGGCAGCTTCACCTCGGTCTCCCCGTCTGCAGAGTGGGGTTTGGGGAATCACCTCCGATCACCTGAGTCCTGTGCAGAGCATCTGTGAGCATCCCAGGCCATAGGACATACCTCGGGCGTTCAGGGACCTGCACACGGGAGCTCCTCCCGGGCGAGACCTCCGGAGACGCAGGACGGTGTGTGCGAGGTGCTGGGGTCTGGAGGCCCCTCCGTGGCTGTGAGCTTGGCGCTGCCCTGCGCATCACACGCCGGGTGAGGGGGCCGGGCAAGGGAGTGTAAGGGAGACTGACTGCTCTCCGTGGTTCACATCCTGGCTGTTGGGGGGAATCCGTGTATCTACCTGCAGAACGTTCCCACGAGCTGTCCGTGTCCGCGAGCATCAGTGATCGCTCATGGCCGGGGTCACGCAGCCGCGCCCTGTTAAGCTCCTTCTGTTCGAGGCAACAGACTAAGAACCTGTAGGCTGAGCTGACAGCTCAGTTTTCATCTGCTTCTGATGGGTCCCTTCTCCTGGCACCCTCTGGCCACCTTTGTCCTCCTCTGAGGAGGTCCTGGCCTGGGCCCGTGGACATTAACACGCTCAGCGCCATGGCAGTCACCGGTGACTGACACTATCCTTTCCATCCGGACCGGTCAGTCCCTGGTGCCGCCGGCACATCAGTGAAATCAGATATCACAGGCTAAACGGAAAGGAAGACAAAACAGGCTTGGCGCTTAACGTATTAAGAGACTCACTACCTGCTGGGCTCTGGAACCCCCGGCCTCCTGGGCTCCGGGACCCTCAGTGGCCTGGGCTCCGGGACCCCCGGCAGCCTCGTCTCTGTAAACACACGTTGTTGTGAAGATGAAGCAACTCCGTAACTGAAGCTGTGCCACCTCATGATCATTGGACGGCAGACCTCATGCTGCTCGGCGTGCGGGAACCGAGCTGCCTCGCCGTGTGGCTCCCAGGCCCCAGCACCGGGACCTCACCTCCCGGGAGAGCCAGCCCAGGTCAGCCATGGGGCTCCAGGACCTCCGCTGCTCCCCAGGAGCGGCTCCTCTGGGTCCCCGGGTCCAGGGCTGCCCGTGCAGACGTTTCCAGGGACCGAGGGCTCCCGGGCCGCCCACGGCCTCGCCGCCTCCTTCCACCTTTGCACAAAGCCACTTCTCCGTCCATGAGGCACCTATGGGTCCCCCGGTACTTCCTCCTCCACTTTCATTTCCCGTAACTTGTCCCGAGCCACATTCTCTGCGCCAGCAGCTCCCACTTCTGCTAACCTGCACCACTTCCTCCACCCCCACCCCCACCTCCACCCCCATGCCAGGAGCCTGGCCCCACACCTCCAGCCGCCGACCTGCAGGGCCCCATCGAGTTGGCTGCGTGCTGAAGGCCAGGGGCCTGACCTGCACCCTGGGACCTGCTATTCCCACCTCCAGGCAAAGGCGACAGAACTCCTGTAGGCCTTCCGGGGAAGCAGAGTTAGGGACAAGCTCGGGCCCCAAAAGTGCATACGCAGGTGCACTTCCCAGGGGAGTTCCTGAATCAGCCTCCACAGGCAGCACATCCCAGCTCCCTGCACTGGCGGAACCCAGAACCCAGAACCCAGAACCCAGAACCCAGCGTTAAAGGATGGTTCTGTGGTTTCACACACCACCAGCCTAGCAGGTCTCCTTGAATGACTGACAGTCTCCATGGCAACTGCTAAAGCACAGCTCACCTGAAAGGATGGCCCCCAGGACGAGGGCCCTCTGGCAGACAGTCTGACCGCGAGTAACTGGCTTTCAGATCCTGAACAAGGTGGTTTTGAAACGGTTCATCGTGCGGGAGGTGAAGGCACTGTTCCTGAAACCAGGTGGCGAGATGACACATCCTTCCCCGTGCGGTTGGGCCTCAGCAAGCAGGGCCTGGGCCTGGGCCTGGGGAGCACTAGGTAGTGGGGGGGGGGGGGGGTGTTTGAAATGGAGGCACCTCAGCCAGGCCGCCTGCACTCACTTCCTGGAGGAACAGGAGCCAGGGGAGTGGCCCCAGGGCCCCCCAGGTGGCCGCTGGTTAGGACAGCCCCACAGGAGCGCCCCTGAGAGCACGGCCGCCTGTTGTCAGGGCTCAAAACGCTCTCGCCTACGCCCTGGCCCGTTTTGCCCAGTGGATAGAGCATGGGCCCGAGCACTGAAGGTCCCGGGTTCGATTCCGGTCAAAGCACGTACCATGGTTGCTGGTTCCCTGGCCCTGGTGGGGTACATGCCAGAGGCAAGCCATTGATGTTTCAGTCTCTCCTTCTCCCTTCCTCTCTGAAATCAATAAAAATTTAAAAATAATCTATGTATATAAAAGACTAATGTGCTAAGTGTCTGACCATCCTGTCACTATGACACGCACTGACTACCAGGGGGCAGACGCTTAACACAGGAGCTGCAGGGCTGCAGTGACTTGGCAGCAGCAGTTCTCGGGTGACACTCCCCAAAACCAGAGAGGAGGGAGCCCGATTCCTCACTGACCACAGGATTCCACCTTCAGCCGTGGGCTATGTTGTTGCTGGGGCACCGTCAGTCCTGAATCCGGTCACTGCACACGTGCGTTTGCGTTCCACACCCTGTACAGCAGCAGCTTTACAGAGTGCCCTCTCCCACTCCGGGACCCCTCGGGGGAAGTCGGAGAGCTGATTTCGGCCCGATCCCCACAGGCCAGGCCGAGGGACCCCATCTGCCGGAGGGACCCCGCTCACTCCGCAGACGCTGGGGAGGAACCGCGGGAGGTTGGCTCCAGGGCGTGTCCAGCCCATCTCGCCCAGTCCCCCCTCGTCAGCCACCTTCTAATTAATTTCCTTTCAATTTGTGCATGAGTCCGTGCACCGGGTCACCAGCAATCATAATAAAAAGAAACGGTGACACTGGAAGCCCAAAAACGGGAGCTCCGGCCACATCTGGAGGCACGCGCTGACCTCCGTGGTGCCTCGTTAGCAAGCCAGCCACCTCCATGCAGCCCAGGGCAGAGAATCATGGGAAGGAAGGCGACACTGATCCGAGAAACTTCAGGAAAGACCCTAGAAGCAGGACAGCGGGCAGCTACCACGTGCTCAGCCAGACTTTCGGGCCTCGCCAGCCGATTCCCCTGGCGCCGTTGTTGTCCCTGATGAAGACCCACCGCTGTTTTACAAAGGAGCCCCCGCGCCTGAGAGACCTGGAACACATTTCTGTTTGAACCGTCACGCGTGTTTACCGAACACCTCCCCACGCACATCCTGTCGGCGGCTATAAATACGCCGAGAAGCTGCGACTCAGCAGGAGCCGATGGAGGCTCCACCTTCTGGTTTTCCTGTCCTTGGTCGGTTGGTGCTCGGTGAGAAAGTGCACCTTCTTCTGCCAGGACAGCCGCAGCTGCGTGAGCTGCCTCGGGTTTAGTTTCTGCGCAAAGAGCCGCACTGACAGGAGGAAGGTGGACAAGGGCACTCGGCCAATGTTCTCTGTGGGAGCTGGGGTCGCACCGTCCCACACATGGCATCACACACCCAAGTCCAACCTGAGCCCCACGTCGATGAGGTTTCCAACTGGGACAGATGGGAGGGCACCTGCTGGCCGGTGGCACCAACAGGAGGTCAGCAGCTCAGCCCTGGCCTGGTGGCTCAGTGAGCGGGAGCATCGTCCCGTCCACCAAAAGGTGTGGTTTCATCCTCCATCGGGCCACACGTGGGAGGCAACTGATCTATGTTTCTCTCCCTCTCTCTCTCTCTCTCTCTCTCTCTCTCTCTCTGCTTCCCTTCCTCTCTCTAAAAAATAAAACATCAATTTTAAAAAGTTTCCTTGGGCCTGACCAGTGCAGCTCAGTGGCTGAGTGTCGACCTATGAACCAGGAGGTCACAGTTCAATCCCCAGTCAGGGCACAGGCCCGGGTGTGGGCTCCATCCCCGGTGGGGGGCGTGCAGGAGGCAGCCGATCCATGATTCTCTCTCATCATTGATGATTCTCTCTCTCTCCCTCTCCCTTCCTCTCTGAAATCCATAAAAATATATTTAAAAAGAAGCAATGAAATGTGCTAAGATTTCTATGAAGTTAGCTCTGTTTTGATCGTTTATCCCTAAGAAAATATATTTAAATGAATAAGTAAATAAAGTGTCCTTGGGCGAGGATTTTTTTAAAAGCTAGCAATTCATCGGGGAGCCCAGGCTCCCCCAACATCCTGCAGCCCCCCACACACACACACATCACCGGGCTCGGGCAGCGCAATGGGAGAGGACAGTGCCTCGTCCTCCCTCCCTGTCAGGGCTGCGGGCACTGGGTGTGCCGTCAGGGGCGGGGGGAACGGCCGGCACCGGTGCTCCCTGACTGAGGAACGCCGGCCGGCAGGGCCCCGACACCACGAAGACCTTCAGCGAAGCAGCCTCGGCCTGGCCTCGCGTCCCGGGAGCCGGCTGGTCCGGCCTGTGTTTCATTTCTAACCGGTGACGACAATGGAGCACTTGGTTCCATTGTTTACACCCAGCTCGTTTCAAGACCAGGGTGTAGAGGGAAGGTGTCAGCGGGCACCCGGAGGGGCGGGGGGACGGGTAGGGGAGCGGGTGGGGATGGCCCTGGGAGAGAAGACGGCAGCTACGGGCCCAGGTCCCACCCTGCACGGAGGGGCCTGGCTGCCGGCCAGTTCCCATGGGAAGCCGCACCCTTGGGCTGTGGGGACAAGGAGCAGCGAGCAGCTCCCAGACCAAGGCCGCCTCATGGACTTTCCCAGCTGCAGACAAGGAGAGAAGCAGGGGCGTGCTTGGCCCCTGGGGTAGCTCCCAGGACAGGGAGCACCACACTGAGAGGACCTTGTGCCTGGGACACAGCCCCCGCGGGACCAGCCCAGCCCTGGCCGGCCACGCGCTGCTTCTAAAACCCAAGCTCTCCATGTGGCCCCCAGAGTGTCCTCGTGGCTCCTTGAAGTGAGAGTCACATCACATCCCCAAGAGCACAAGGCGTGCTGAGCAGCTAAGGTGGGGACCACTCACTCAGGTCGACTCTAAAGATAAGCCCGGCCAGTGTGGCTCAGTGGTTGAGTGTGGACCTAGGAACCAGGAGGTCAGGGTTCGATTCCCGGTCAGGGCACAGGCCTGGGTTGCAGGCTCCATCCCCAGTGTGGGGCGTGCAGGAGGCAGCAGATCAATGATTCTCTCTCATCATTGATGTTTTTATCTCCCTCTCCCTTCCTTTCTGAGATCAATAAAAATATTTTTTTTAAAAAATAAAGGTGCAGAGTCACATTCACAGAGAACACGAGAGCACACAGACCAGAGGGTCCAGTGTGGCTTTGAGCAAAGCGGCTAAAATCCACTCGGCAAACAGCTCAGCTCCGAGGCCCGCTCTGCGGCAGCGTCCCCCGGGCGGCACCGACGGCTCAGAGCGGCGTGTTATCGGTGGCGGCAATAAAAACGCACGCACTCGCTCTCTGTGGACGGGGAGCTCCGGCGCCAGCTGAGCCAGGCTGGTCTGTGTGTTGACAACAATGTGCTCTGCTCTGCTTGCCCACATCACCCCCGGGTGCCCGTGCGGGACGGTCTGGAACGGCGTCTGCGCCCGGGCCGGGAGGGCGCCGCGCCCCGTAGCAGCCTGTGGCTGGCAGAGAGCCGTGCCGTGTGCCCGCCCTCCCAGCGGCTCACCTGACAGCTACAGCATGGCTTTCGGAAAGGGGTCCGGTCAGATGGACAGAGGACAGTCCCACGGAGGGACCCCACGGCACAGGCAGGCGCGGCCCCCGCACCTCAGCTTCCTGGTGACGCTGCCCCTCATCCCCGCCCTTTCCTCGGGTTGGCATGGCGATGGCGATGGCGACGGCGATGGTGTCAGTCTCCCCTCGAGTACATCATCCCACATGGAGGGGTGTCTTGCCGTGGGAGACCCTGGCCCAGCTGCGTTTCTGGGAAGAGAGTGGACACCAAGGATTCTAAGGGGTGACCAGCAGCCCCCCCACTTCTCCATGAAGGGAGACCACAATCCTGTCCCCACGGAGATGCTGAGCGTCCTTCCCGTGGCCCCGGCTCTTCTCAGTACAGAGACCCCTGCCCCACCAGGCGTGGGTCCCGGGGTCACACAGCTCTCTTCCTCCATCAGCGCCTCCAGGGCTGTAAGAAGAGTCAGAATGACCTTGGCCCAGTGATCAGATGAGAAAGCACACCCACACATGCACAACAGGACACATGCACACACATGTGCCCACACACACATGCATGCTATGCACATGTATGTTTTCACATGGTGGGGCTCACACCATACCTACAGTGTTACAGACAATCGTCTACCCTGACATCACAGCATCGACACCTCTGAGGCATTCACTCCTCTTCAAGGTGATTTTCAATGTGTTCTTGTTGCTCCCAGGAGCCTCTGCACCACGGCCCGCTGTGGGGAGGAGGGAGGACGCCCCCTTCTCAGTCACTCCTCCGTGTCGGTGCCCTTGGCCGCAGGCCGGCGCCTCCTCAGAGCGGCAGCGTGAGGCCGAGACCACAGGAATTGAGAACTAGGTTGCTGTGGGGGGAGGTCGCTGCGGTTCCATCTCATGGGGCGGCTGGAAAGCCCCCGGCCCCCAGCGCCCGGTCACCAGTCCCAGGAGGCCGTGGGTGGTCAGGTCGCAAGTGCATCCACGTGGGAAACGGGCACCGTGCAGGGCAGGGCATGGAGTCCACAGATGCCTTCGTTCAGCCACGGTTTCCTGAGCCCCTTCCAGACCCCGGGGCCGCTCAGGCGCTCAGCGCCTGCCGAGCACAGGGCCGGAGGGCCCAGAGCACAGAACCAGGGGGCTCAGAGCACAGAGCACAGAGTCGGGCCCCTCCCCACCCCCAGCAGTAGCCGGGTGAGCCGGGTGGAGGTGGGGCAGGCGGCGGGCAGGGAGAGCCGGGCCGTGCACCGGGCCAGCGGAGGCTGCAGAATGAGGAGGCTCTGGGAGCTGAAGGATTTGATCCGCTAGTAGGTAGCCCAGTCCCGCATTTGGCAGGAAAGCTGAGCCTCAGGGAGGGGGAGGCCGGCCCAGGCCGCAGGCACCGGCTCCAGAACCTGTGGGCTGGGCAGCACCGAGCCCCCGCCGGGCCCAGGAGGTGACAGGCTGCGCTGGAGCCCAGGTTCCAGGTGACGTCGGGGCACGAGGCCAAGGCCCTGGGTGGTGCAGGCCCCGCCACGAGGGAGCCACACGCGGAGGAGACAGGGCCTCCACGCAGCGCAGGGGGAAAGCAGCTCTCGCTCACTCCCACCAAACGGAAGAGGATGCCCAGGGGTCAGCGAGTCCACACCCCCAGGCTGCTCCAGGCGGCAGGGAGCCAGGGCCAGGACAGAGGCCATGCGGCCGGGCAAGGCAGGACGTGGGAGGCAGCCTCCCGCTGAGCTGACCAGGAAGGCTTCCTGGGAGAGGACAACAGTGATTCTTTCTTATTTGTATGGATTTCAGGGAGGAAGGGAGAGGGGGAGAGAGAGAAACTTCAATGATGAGAGAGAATCGTAGAGCGGCTGCCTCCTGCATGCCCCCCACTGGGGATCAAGTCCACAACCCGGGCCTGGGCCCTTACCGGGAAACCAACCATGACCTCCTGGTTCATAGGTTGATGCTCAACCACTGAGCCACGCCGGCCGGGCAGAGCAGTAATTCTTAGGAGCCAAGCCCCACACGAGGGAGAGCTAAGCCATGGACGGGGATCACCCCCTCAGAATAACATAAGAGGATTCTAAAGGAGACGAAAGCAGGCGTTACATGTGTGAGCGGCCGGGCTAGAATGGAAATGCCCACAGAGGGAGGGACGCTCTGAAAAGGTGCCTGTCAATGGTCCTCATGAGGTCGCTGTTTTTACTGAATCGTGAACTATGGAGAAGCTCTGTTTTTATTTTAAAAAACAAGAAAACAACGCAAGAGATGACACAGAAATAGGCCACGTGACATGTGTTTCTTGCCGTTGGTGTCACCGGCCAGAGAGAGGTGGGCCCCTCGTTACCCGCGGGCTCAGCGCCTCTTTGTGTCATCCACACGTGGCCCGGGTTTATTTTGCTGCGTCTCTGCCGCCGTTTTGACCATTTCAGAGAACTGCTCCGCAAGTCCAAGCAGAGTGTAAAGACGTGAGACTTGGCCGGCCGCCGTGGCTCCGTGAATGAGCGTCACCCTATGAACCAGGAGGTCAGGGTTTGATTCCCGGTCAGGGCACGTGCCAGTGTGTGGACTTGGTCCCCAGTGTGGGGCGTGCAGGAGGCAGCCGATCCATGACTCTCTCATCATTGATGTTTCTCTCCCTCTCCCCTCCTCCTGAAATCAATAAAAATAAATTTAAAGAAAGAAAGGAGCCTTGGGCTCGGGGATGGAGTATCATTGCCCCGATTCCACTGTTTCAAACCCAAGGCGTCACTTGGAGGAGAGCTTCCTTAGCCAGAGGTGGGCGCGGAGCCCCCTGACTACAGTCGCCCACAATTTCTCTCACCTGCAAACTGCGGCCTCCCATTACCGCCTCGCGTCTTAAAGGGGGGACGCTGTTAAAATGGCTAATAACGTCATTACCGAGCTAAGGGCTGATTGGGTGTCTGGTCAACGACACCCTACTTCGTGGACCCCCTGTTCTGAGTTTTGAACTTGGATGGTCATTTGTTAGGGAAACACTTTCTCTCCGAAGCTGCGTTGATGTTTGGGAGGCGCTGGGTTGTTGTTTTAATCCCATTCTGTTTCTGTTTCTTTCTTCCTTGTGAGGAGGAGGGAGAGAGGCAGCATTTAGAAACCCGTCCTTTGCTGCCTGAACGTCTTCACTTCCCAGAGAGCGAGAAACCATTGTTTCCTGTAATTGGACAGTTTGATTGGACGCAGGTGGCGCCGAGCCGAGGCAGCCGGAGCCACGAAGCCAATTTTGGCGTCAAGCGCGTTTCCTCCCGTCCCCGACTCCAGCAGCACAACATGTAAATCGGCGCCACAGAAGCCAGCGACAAATTTAGCTCCCGTTCCCCTAACGAGCACCTGGTCTGCCCTGAAGGGCCTTCGCCCGGGACGGCGTGCAGCGCTGGCGAAGCTGCCCTGAGATGCCCGGACTCACTCCCCAGTGCTCCTGCGGCCACGGCGGGAACCTGTGAGCAACCTGGAAGCATGTGCCATCCCTTTAAAATGTCATGAGAATGACCTGGCCGGTGTGGCCCAGTGGTTGGTGTCCACCCACGGGCACTGCACACGGGTGGGCGGGGGAGGGCACAGGATCACTTTGTCCTCTGCCCTGTGAGGTCGGCAGCCTGAGCCCATTTCACAGATGAGCTAATAAACGCCCAAAGGCCACACAGCACCGAGCTGTCTGCACCTGAGCACAGAAGAGCTATGGGTCTGTGCTGGGGGGGAGGGCGCGGCTGCTGGGGACCCTCACACAGCCGGCGCTTTCCCACCCACGAAACAGCGCCCCAGGGAGGGCAGGGCCGAGAGTCCACGGGAACCTGTCAGTTCTCCACATCTCTGTGGGACAACCCAGCAAAAGCCACAAGCGCAGCAACAGAGAGAGAGAGAGAGAGAGAGAGAGAGAGAGAGGCCCTCATCGGCCTGAAGGCAGATGATTTCCGCTTACGCTGCCCTCTGCTCTCGGTCAGCTCGGGGCCACACAAGGCGCAGCCGCTACGTATACTCTGTGAGATGGTGTCTCACCCGCCTCCCTCGCAGAGGGTGGAGGACGAAGGGCGGAGGGCGGAGGACAGAGGGTGGCGCCCTTACCGTGCACACCTCTCTGGGACCCTCGACCCAAGGGAGCTCTGGTGGGAGAGCCAGGTTTCCCAAGCGCCTTGGGGACAGTGCTCAGGCCGCCCTGCCTGCTCCTCCTCCTCATCCCTCCTCCTGCTCCCCTCCCCCTCCCCCTCCTCCCTTTCCTCCTCCCCTTTCTCTTGCTCCCCTGCTCCCCTCCAGGGCACTTCCGGCCCGGGTGGGCAGTGGCGCCCAGCAGAGCGGCCCTCGGTGAATGTTATCAGAGGAAACACTTGAGAGCCCAGAAGCAAACAGCCCCCCCACACACACACCTGCCGGCACCCACCTCCGCGCCCGCGCGTCCAGGTGTCCTGGGAAGAAAGGGCCCTTTCAGACCCGCAGGCGGCTCCAGGGCCAGGTCCCTCCAACAGGCGCAGAAAGGGAGACGCCGGGGACGGGAGCTTCCTGGGGCTCAGAGTGGGGCCAGCCCGCGCCCTGCAGCTGTGCCCGGCTCGGGGGCGGCAGCTGGCGTGGCCTCAGGCAGAGCAGCTGGGCCCGGGTCACCAGGAACCGTGGCTCCTCGCGGGCCCGTGAGGGTGAACTGAGGCGGAGCCCGAAGCCGCACGCGTGGCTGGGCACTGGGCTCGCAGGGCTGCGGGCTGGGACGTCCCAGGACTTGCCTCACCGTACACCTGCGCCCCTTCCCCTCACAGCCACGGCCCCGAGCAGTAACGACCGTCCGTTCTCCCTGCAGATGGACGCCCGGGCTCAGGAGGCCAGGCGCCGGCCCCGTCACAGAGCCGGGGGTGACCTGGCCCGCAGGCCCGCCTGGGTTCAGTGCCCTCAGCATCCCCCCCGAGGCCCCAGGACAGGGGTGCAGGGGGCACGTCTCCTGGGTCAGGGGTGGGAGACGGGGACGTCACGTGCGCTGGCTCGTCTCCAGGAAGAACGTGTTGGGAACGTTCATGCTCTCTGTCCAGGCCCCGGGTCGCAGGGGCGTGTCCCGGCCACACGGCCCGGGGCTGCCTGTCCCCGGCGCTGGCCCGGCCGCTGCGGTCGCCTCTCCGGTGAAGAAGGGGTTTCACCAGCGGGCGGAGCTGTGGGCCGCCTGCACCAAGGTCACAGCACTGCCAGGGTCAGCGTCAGAAACACGCCACCTGCGAAGAGCCGCCGTGCGCTTGTCTGAGCCGAACTGCCGACAACCGCCGGGAAGCGGGATCACAACGGAGGGGGAGAACGCTCCGGAGAACGGCGGCTTCGCGCCTTGTTCTATAGTGACAGTCACAGGAGGAGCCGCAGTGGGTTACCGGAGCTCCATGGGTGACAGATTAGGGGGGCGGGAGAAAGCAAGGGGGGGGGCCCTCTGGGACTGGATAAGCCAGTGGTTCTCAACCTTGGCTGCTCATTAGAATCCCCTGGGAATCTTTTTAAAATCCTGATTTCTGGGCCTCATCCTCTGGAAATTCTGTTTCTTTGTTACTCATGTTGTGGCCTCACCCCATCACACAGAAACAGCATTTCCGGAGGATGGGGCCCAGAAATCAGGATTTTAAAGATTCCCAGGGGACTAATGCGCAGCCAGGTGGGGAACCGCTGGGTAAGAAGTGAAATGACAGACACGGGTTGCCTTTGCAGAGGGGGTGCAGGGAGGTAACAGCCAGCAGCGAGCAGTAACGATGCAACAGGAACAGATGACGATACCACTGAGGGAGTTTGTGGTCTCTGCCCTGAGGGTCCAGAAAAAGGGAAGTGGCCCTGACATCTCACCATCGAGGCACAAAGGCAACAGGCTCGGTTCAGATCAAAGCTGATCTGTCAGGGAGATGCCGGCCAGGACCGGCCTACCCACCATGACTGCTGCTTTCATTAGTTTCCATTTCAGACCCTCCTGTGATCCCTGAGGCCTCCCCTGCGAAGCCGGGTGAGCACGTGGCCCCTCTGTCTGATCACTGTAGCCAAGGTGAGCTTCGCCTCCACACGTGCACTCGGTGCTGGGGGGGAGGTCAGTGGTTAGACACTTCCCAGCATCCCCCTGGAGCCCACGAGGGATGGGCAGGGTGGCATCTCGCCCCAGGGCGCCGCTGCCTCCCTGTCTCCTGCTGGGACTTAACTTGCTGGGGACGTGCCCTTTCCTGTGGCCGACTGAGTGCACGGTCACAGGACCCGGCCCCGGGCCCGGTACTCCCTCCCTAGCCCGCCACGTCTGTGGTCTCTACAGCGCCGCCTGGCCCGTGGCAGAGCCGCCGCGGGGAAGAGCCAGAGGCGGCCCGGAAGCCGCGCAGCCCAGCCCTCAGCACCGGACACGCTCCGTCCATCCACTGGGCAGCCGTCCACTGTGCTCGGGCTCCCCGCGCGCTTTCCGCCTCCCACTTCGCTTTGATCTTCGAGGGCCCTCAGAGCACGCAGCCAAGGGCCCTCTAGGCCGGAAGCACCGGAGCAAAGGGCTGCTCACAGGAGTGTTGACACGGCCCCCGCTCCCACCCAGCCCAGCCCGGGAGCTGGACGGCGCTGGAGGAGCAGCCCGCACCCGCTCACTCCCCCACCCGGGGCAGCCGAGGCTCGTCCAGGGCCGCACGCACACTGAGGTCGGAGGCCAGGGGACACTGGGACGCTCTCGCTTCTGCATTTTTTTTATTTTTTAAGAGACAATGCGCCCGGCTGGCGTGGCTCAGTGGTTCTTATGAATTTGAAAAAAGACAGACATGGTAGAAAAGCTTATGAATGAAGGAGTGAATACAACACGTCTGGCACTAGCCAGTCCCGGTCCTCATCTTTGTACTTGGGGGTGATGCCGCATCTGCAGCAGCTCTCTGGGGACCAGGAGGAAGTGAACGTCAAGATGAAAACCAACCCGGTTCTTGGAGGCGGCACGGGAAGCGGGGAGCCAGGGAGCCGGGGAGCCTGGGAGCCTGGGAGCCTGGGAGCCGTGGTCAGCAGCAGCTGCTTCTCGTGAGAAAAACAAGCCACTGTTGTCACCAGTGACCGCCTGTTATTACGTCAGGAGACCACCCTAATGACACCACGGAACACGCATGCTTTGCCTGCTCACTTTTATCCGAAACATGTACTCTCCTCGGGGCTCTGCTCTCCCATTCGGCAGTGTGCAGCTTTCCAAATTCAATGTACATTTTATTTACACACACACACGTACACACATATATACACACGTATACACATATACACACATGTGCATACATATATATACACACATATACACACACGTACACATACACACGCATATATACCCTAAAGGCCTGATGCATGAAAATTGTGCAAGGGGCTTGGGCCTTGCAGCTGTGGTGGCTTGCCCCGCCCTCACAGCCCCGGCTCTGTTGGGAAAGTTATCTGGCTGTCTGGTCTAATTAGCATATTATGCTTTTATTATTATAGACTATTGATTTCAGAGAGGGAAGGAGAAGGAAGAGAGAAAGAAACATCAATGATGAGAGAGAATCATTGACAGGCTGCCTCCTGCATGTGCCCCACTGGGGATCCAGCCCACAACCCAGGCATGTGCCGGACTAGGAATTGAACCGTGACCTCCTGGTTCATACCACTGAACCACACTGGCTGCGTTTCATTCAATGTATTTAACCTGAACAAAAACAACTGTTCACCCACATCTCCCACCCCTACCCAGCCACCACGCTGCTCCCTGTATCCATGTGCTCAGTGCGTGTGTCTGTTTATCTGCACGACGTCCATATCAGGTTCCCACGTAAGGCGCACAGGGCCCTGGCTTCTCTCTGACGTACTTCACTTAGCGTAACGCCTGGAGGTCCGGCGTGTCGTCACAACGGTGAGCTGTCCTCCTTGGCTGTGGCTGCGTGATGTTCTGTGCACACGTCTCCCTTCTGCTCTGTCCATTCTTCCATCAGTGGACACTGGCGTTTTCACGCGTGGCGACTGTAATGACAGCAGCGCACAGGGTGCAATTACCCTTCTGAGTGTTCTTCAGATAAGCACCCAGGAGTGGGCTTGCTGGCCGCGTGGTGACCGGTTTTAATTATTTAGGGGCCTCCGTTCTGTTCCCCGCCGTGGCTGCACAGTTCACACCCTCCAGCAGCGCGCGAGGCTCCCTTTCCTCCAGGTCCTCCCTCACCAGCACTTGGTGTTTCCAGCCTCTGCTGTCGGCCGCTCCCACAGTGTGACGTGACACCTCGCTGTGGTCTTGGCCGCACGTCCCTGGGGAGCGGGCTGAGCACCTGCGGGCCCCCCGCATGTCTCTTCAGAAAATGCCTCCTCGGGTCTCCTGCCCGCCTGGTAACCAGGGGGCTCGTCTGCTGCTGAATGTGGGAGATACATTCTGTCTCTTGGACATGAGCCCTAGGCTGTGTCTCCCCTTGT
Organism: Myotis pilosus; assembly: GCA_036010255.1. NCBI lineage: Eukaryota > Metazoa > Chordata > Mammalia > Chiroptera > Vespertilionidae > Myotis > Myotis pilosus. Next base: position 1,507,504 of record JASKON010000016.1, read on the forward strand.
CTCCCCCCAGTCAGTTGCCTTGTCATTCTGTTGAGGCCTCCTTTGCTGGGCAGAAGCCTCAGTGTGAAGCCGTCCGCTTGTTTGTTTTTGTTTTGTTGCATTTGCTTAGTGTCAGATTCAAGCAGCGTCTGCAGTCCTCACGGCCCGTCACAAGCAGCTGCTCCCACTGTCCGAGCAGTGGCACCCGCAGGGACTCAACTGGACGCGATGCGTGCAGTGCGCAGGCCTGTCCCCTGGGATTCGTCTTTGCTGCCCCTCACCCCCTAGACGGGCCCTCAGAGGCCCTCGGCCTGCCAGGCCACCTCCCCCAGGCCCCCCTGGGGTCCCTTTTCCTTCACTCACTCCCCGCCCAGCCCTGAACCCCGGGGCCCCCACGGCCTGCGCCAGCCTGGGCTCCCACAAACGGGGGGCTGGGTCTGCACCTGTGACTTCCTCCAGCCTCCTGCCTTGGGGACCCAGACCCATGGCTCTACGCAGGCCTCCCTTCAGTCCACCCCCACCCGCCCTCACCCCTGCTGGAGGAGACGCGCTGTGGGCAACTGGCCGGCTCTCCCGCCCGCCCTCCTGCCGCCCCTTCCTGCCCTGGTGAGCGGCCACTCGGCTCCCACAGGAAGCGCAGCGAGAGGCCACACCCGCCTGCAGCCAGGCCTGGCCCCCGGTTTCGGCACCTGTAACCAACCTCGGAAATGCACACCAGGCACCAACCTCACACCCCCACCCCAAGCACGCTCTGACAGCGACAAACACCTCTGCTGGGCAGAGAGGGACAGACCGACGACCAGGGACCTAGGAACCTGGGACAGGCACGAGCATGTGGACCAGGGAAGGCAAAGGGTTAACATCCCACCGGCTGGAACTCCGCCTGTGCGACAGGCATGCTGGGAGCTGAACCCCGGGGGGAGGGGGTCTCCCTCTTACCTGGCACATGACCACCACACCCGGGACAAGAGTGAAACCGTGAAAACCGTGGGAGAGAGGAAGCGTGACCATGGAAGGACAAGGAACGAGTCCTTATTAAATAACAAAGAGGCACGGACGGGCCCAGCACAGAGCCAGCAGATCGGGCATCTGGGTCCCGGAAACCCATGGGGATGTGGCTGCGGGAGACGGGAGCAGCTCCAAAGCGCCCCTGGGGCCAGAGCTGATCAGTGTGGGCAACAAAACAAGCAATGCAAGCCTGGCTGGTGTGGCTCAGTGGCTGGGCATCGACCTGTGAACCAGGAGGTCACGGTTCGATTCCCGGTCAGGGCACATGCCCGGCTTGCAGGCTCCATCCCCAGTGTGGGGCGTGCAGGAGGCAGCTGATCCATAATCCTCTCTCATCACTGATGTTTCTCTCTCCCCCTGAGATCAATAAATATATGTATAAAACAAACCACAGCAAAGCACATTTAAAAAAAAATAGAGGCAGAGACGCCTGGCTCTCCGTCGGGCACTCGGCAGCCTGATGGGAGATGCTGGTGTGTGGAGCCCACCTCCGGTCAAGCGAAGGAGAAGGCCTGGGCGGGGCCTGAGCATCTAGCACTCCTGAGTTCCCACAATGCTCCGGGGCGGTGGGGGCCGAGGCCACGAGCCAGGTGCCACCTGAGTGAATCCACGGGGCTTCCGGGAGTCCGCCGGCCGGCTGTGTGCGCACATTCTAGCTCTGGCAGCATGAGCGAGAGCTGCGGGCTGGCCCTCCCAGCCATGCCTCTAAAGCTTTCATTGCCGCGGGTCCCTGCGCTCCGGCTCTGGGAGGCGGGTGTAGCAGGTGCTGGGGTTCACGTTTCCTCGGGGTGTGAACATGCAAAGCGGCCTGGCCAGCTGGGAACGCAGGTGTCCACTCCCTCCAGCGGGGGTCACTGTGGCCTCAGGGCCAAGCGGGCCCTCCTGCCACCGCCGGCCTCCCAGCCGACAGGACACTGGGCAGGACTTGGCTGTGCCCGGGATGACCTGGCCTCCGGGCCGGACGGAGGGGAGGCGTTTCCGAGGGGCAGGCTGGCCCCCGCCAGCGGGTCCCGGTCCCATGGGACACACACCTGCGCAGGTGAGGGAAGAGGTGTGTGTAACAGCGTGTGAAAGAGAAACTGCTGCACCGTAAACAAGCAGCTGCTAACACAGGTGTTTACAGACGGAGGCATTTCCCGGCTGCTCCCTCCCAACCCGCTCTGTCCGTCTCCAGTGGCGCCCGCGGGACTTCCCTGTTGGCAGAGCGCGGGAATGGCCCGTCGGGGTGCACTGCACGAAGCGGGGTCACAGCGGCTTCAGGTGGCTCACCCGAGGTTCCCGGCCGGAGTCACGTTCATGTCTGTCACCCGCTCAGACGGCCCGGCAGCTGGCGCTTCCTGCTCGGCTGAGGCTGCGTGTGGCCACCGGGGGCTTCCCAGCGGCACTGACCTTCCGGCCGGCCATTCTCTCCCTCCAGCTTCTCTCCCCCGGGAAGGTCACCACTCCCATGTGAGGGTCACTGGTCCGAAGTCACAGAGCTTGTAGGTGGACACCGGGGCGGGCAGCACCTGAGAGGACACGTCCTCGTCCTCGGAGACCTGCTCTAGGATCAGCCAGGACCCCCCAGGATGAGGGGGGGCTGAGGGGCAGGGACAGAGGGAGAAGGGGGTGGGGGGACCCTCATTTGTGGGGAGAACAGTCCTGGCCACACGAGGGACAGGCGTAAGGAGACCAGAGGCCAGCACCGGACCCCGAGCGCAGGCCGAAGCGACGGTAGCCTCTCCCTTGGCCTGTCATCGGCCTTGGCCAAGCCGGTGACTGTGGCAGCTTGGGGGACGCGGGGGCTCTGTCCCCCTGGGTAGGGCAGGACTGAGCGAGCGGCCAGCAGACACTGTGACCAGCGGGCAGGGGCCACTAACGGGGAGGCCTAACGGCTGGGGCGGCAGGGTGAGCAGGAGGGGGCCCCTCACTCCCAGAATCTCAGGGAGCCTGGGAGGGGCTGGGCTGCCCGCAGGCACACAGGACAGGCTCGGAGGGAGCCGCTGGGTACCCAGGACGAGGGCCCGCCTGTGGCGAGTGGAGAACTTGGGACATTTGCCTTTTGCAGCTTTGAGTGGCGCTCTGTCTACAGACCAGGGGGAGACACTGTCACTGTGTTCCTGCGGTGAGCTCCCTACCACGCCCCCTGCATGCAGCTGGGAGAACTCCAGACGGCGGAGGAGAAACCACTAGTCAGCCTTGCCTCCCTCTGCCTCACTCACCGACCAGCCCACTGCACAGATGAAGAAACTGAGGGTCAGAGAGACCCCGGGACAGTCACGGGCATGCCTCCATCATGAAGGCTGTATAGGGTGGAAGGTCAGGGGTCTTCCGTCTCCGCTGCACGCTCTCCGGGCAGGAGAGGCCCAGTGAGCGGGGAGCTGCCCCTCCCTCCCTCCCAATCCCTTGGCTCCTCCTGGGCCGGCTCCGCTGCTGGCAGAGGGGCCACGGGGGCACGGACACCCACGGAGCTCCCCGCAGAGGCTGAAAGGTTTTCCGTTTGGATGTGACAGGGTCTCTGACGCGCCTCTGGAAGATGGATGGTGCCTAATTAGACATTATTTTATGTCGTTCCAACACGATGACCTCATGTAATCACAGACCTGCTGCAGGACTGGAAATAACTGGGACGCGGGGAGGTTCTCTCCGCCCCCCACGCTGGAGGCTCCGGCTTCACGCTGACGACCTCCGCCTCGGGCGCCTCTCAGAGGGACAGGCAGCCCGGCCCAGGGACAAGCGGCCCGTCCAGACGCGTCTCAGCCAGCGAGCGGCTGTTCACGGCCCTGTGCCCCCCAGGCGCCCCTGGCAAGGAAATGACCCTCCAGGGGGTGCACCAGCCCTTGAACTCTATCTGCTCAGGGACACACCGATGAGCAAACACCCACACTCACGCACGCACACGCTCACGCACGCACACTGACACACATGCACACGCTCGCGCATGCACACTGACACACACGGACACACTCACATGCTCACACAGACTCACACACGTACTCATACACGCTCACACACACACACTGACACACTGACACATGCTCACACACTGACACATGCACTCACACACGCTTACACATACGCATACACACTGCCACACACATACACGCTTACACTCACTCACACCCTCATGCACACACTGACTCTCACACAGGACAGGAAACTCACACACTCCCAGGGATGAGTGTGACATGAGCTGGTGTCTGGTGTTAAACTTAGACCTGCACTCACCCGGCCGTACCCTCTGGCTGATGCTTCTTCCCAGGGCCAGCGGGAGGCCTGGCGCCCCGGGTCCCTGTGGGCGTTCGGAAACAGATAACACCTGAAGGGCCAGGCGCCTTCCGGGTGAGGGTGCATGACCAGCTCGGACTCTGATGCTGAGGGTGTCACCTGAGCTCCCCCCTGAGCAAACACTCCCTGCCCTGCGACCCTGAGATGCCCCCTGGGACCTGGGGCCACAGCCCAGGCACTGGACGCAGCTCAAGGGCCCGGGCCCTGGCCACGCCCATCGCTCCCCGGGTCCGGGTTCCGGGTCCCTGGGCAGCTAACTGCGCCCCAGGCTTTTTCTTTTCCTACCGCCCGGTGCTGACTTCTCACTCTGCGACCTGGTGACTTTGGCGCCCACGAATGACCCGGCAAGGAAGGGAGGTGGCTGATACTCGGCTTTGCCAGGGGAGGCATAGCGCCTTTCAGGCCCAGGGCTGTGGCTGTCAGCTGGAGGCCAGGGCTAATGAGACCCAGGGGCGGAGACGCGAGGAGCCCACACGCAGCTCCTCAGCTCCAGTGACTTCCAGCGGGCCGCCAGCACATCTGGGCTCCGAGGGTCAGAGCTGCGGGCCTCCCCCTGCCTCCGAGCCTCTCCCAAATCCACCCTCAGCTGCTGTCAGTGCCCACACACTTCCCACCCAAAACGGCCACCATGTCGCCTGCGCCCTGCAGGACAAGGCCAGAGCCCTCGGCACAGTGCCCAGGCGCCACCCTCTGCTCCCCACTGGGCCCCAATTCCTGCTCCTGCAGCCCCGCCCACCAGGTGCACAGGCACACGCATCATGCTCATGTACAAACACGCACACGCACAGGTGCACACCTGTGTGCGTGGACACAGACACACAGAACGGGAGCGCATCCCCTCCAGCCGTTCTGCTTGCAGCCATTGCTCGGGCCCACAGCCCTGCCTGGGCTCCCGCGGCCCTGCCCTGACTGCAAAACCCGCCACCAGTCACCGCACCTTCTTCAGGTCTCGGTTTGCTCGTCTGTAGATGGGACGATGCAATCCTACCCATCGCCAGGGACTTACGAGTTCCACGTGGGAGGGTGTGGCTGGCGTCCCTGACAGTCCGGTGTTGGAGAGCTTTGCAAAAAGATAAACTGAGGCTGTTCTCTCTGCCATTTCCTGTTTGGGGAAAAACACCATTCATTTTATAAGATATGTTACTTAAGGAAATGTGTGATGGTTTTGTGAGCTTTATTTGTAATGAATTGATCAATATTTTAAAAACAAGTGCATTAAAAATAACATTTTAAAAACGGGTCAGTTATAACTTCTAACGCCGTGAGAGCGATAGCCACAACCCTCCACACAAACGCTCTCGGGGCCTCAGTGACCGGCAGGCGCACAGAGGTGCCCGGACCGAACCCGGGACACGCGGGTCCAGGCACTCCCCACTCACCGCAGCCGGCGGGACCCAATGTGTCAGAAGCGCAGACCTCAGGCCCCACCGCAGGCCCCGGGCCCAAGGCTCGATCCTCACGGCCTCGCTGCGGCTTGACTGGAGCCGGGCTCTCCCGTGGAGAGGGCGCTCGCCAACATGGACGCTGCCCCGCTCCGGCGCCGGGCCTGCGGGGCCAACACCCAGCGGGACGTCCCGTGAGGACGTCTACTCCCACCACGCAGGCGCAAGAAGTGCCGCAAAGCATCATGGGTCACACCCCATAGCAAAGCATCACAGGTAATGCCCCAAAGCAAAGCATCACGGGTAATGCCCCAAAGCAAAGCATCATGGGTAATGCCCCAAAGCAAAGCATCACGGGCAATACCACAAAGCATCATGGGTAATACTCCAAATCAAAGTGTCATGGGTAACGCCCCAAAGCAAAGCATCATGGGTAATGCCCCAAAGCAAAGCATCATGGGTCCAACCGCAGGGCAGGTCTGGGGAGCACAGGGCCCGCACGTTGGAAGCGCTGGGGGGACAGAGGGCCTCCCAGCAGCGGGGGGTGTGTCAGGCCTGATCCCATAAACCGCTGGGGTGAGAACCAGGACCCATACACGGGCCTGCTGGGCCTCGTCCTTGGTGGTGGTCTTGCCGCCCCTGCCCCGCCCCTGCCCTTCCCCCCACCCCCCCAGCCCCACTGCAGCGCCCCTGACCAAGCGCACTGCGGCCGCCCCTGGGCTCGCAGCCTGGACCTGGGCCGTCTGCACCCTCCGCTGTGTCGCCACCCACACCCTCGCTCCCTGCCTCCAGCTCCGCGCGGGCCAGGCCGGGGCGACCAGGAGGGTCCGGGCGAGGGGCGGGCGGACAGAGGCTGTGAGAGCTGGGCAGGAGCACCGGCCGGCCGACACGGGGCAGGTCGGGGCAGGGGCCGGGCGGCCGCGAGGCTGCTATTAGACTGACCCCGCACATGAGGCGAGAGCTCGGGGACGCCAGCCGCTGGGGACCGGCCTGGCGGACCCTCCCGCCCCGCCCCGCCCCGGCTCCAGCCTCCCGCCGGGAGAGACTCGGTGAGGCCGCTGGTCCCCGGCATTGGTCGTGGCAGCCGGAGCTGAGCAGCCCACCTGCCGGGAGCCGCGCTGGCTCCTGGGCACGCGGAGGGCACGCGGGGCTGGGAGAGGAGGAACTTGCCCGCGGCCCTGTGGACCCCGGAGCTGGGCACCGCCCTGCATCGGGGGTGGACCCGCCCACCCTGACCCCGTGAACCCCCTGAACCCCGGCCCCGTCACCTGGCCCTGGACCCCCGGGGCAGGAGGCATCCGGTCCAGACCGGCTGGGGCTGCGCCGACCGACCGGGCCAGGCCCCGCAGAAGGCGCTGAGTCAGGGGTGCGCTCTCCGGGGCGGTGGGGAGGGCGGCCCAGGCCGGGGCGCGCGTCAGTGGAGAATCGGGAAGTGGCCCAGCTGCCCGGCCTGTGCGATTTCTTAAACTGCTTCCACTTCTCCCTCTTCCCTCCTGTGGCCGCCCCCCGGCTGCTGGCAGCAAACCCCGCCCGGAGAGGGCGGCCTGGGACCCGCGGGGGCAGCAGCTGCAGGAGGCTCGGTCCTCCGCCCTCCGTCCTCCATGGAGCCGGGCCGGCAGAGGGGCTGGGGGCGGGAGGCCCAGGCTAGCGGCCCTGCATGGGGGGAGGAGTAAGGGCACCCTCCGCGGCCCTCCTGCTGAACCCGCAGTCCGGGCTGCTCCAAGGCTCCCTGCGGAGCTCCCGGTGGAGGGGAGGCGGCTCAGAGCCGGAGCCAGTGCCGGTGCCAGTGCCGGTGCCAGTGGGGCTGCGCTGGTTGCTCTCCCGTGCCCCTCCAGGTCTCACCCACTGAGTCCTCCTCCCAGGGGGACGGGGATCAGGAGCCTGGAGGGATTCCCGGCTCCCCTGTGCCCGGATCCGCAGTCTCAGTGGGGCCGGTGGTCTCGCTCTGCCTGGGGAAGGGGCTGGAGGAGTGGGGAGCGGGAGAGGAGCGGAGCGGACACCCAGCACCCAGGGCCTCAGACCAGGTGCGCTGTGTGTCCACGGGGCGGTGGCATTCACGTAGAATCTCTGAACTGGACACAGTTTTACAGACATTATCCCCTCTGATCCTTCCTGCAACCCCACGAGGTGAACGCACTGTGTGAACACACAGGCGGGGAGCGACATGTAAACTGCCCGGTGCCTGGCTGGCCTCCCTCGGCGAGTGACCTAGGAACCAGGAGGTCACAGTTCAACTCCAGGGCAGGGCACACGCTGGCACTGCGGGCTCGATCCCCCGTGTGAGGTGTGCAGGAGGCAGACGATCAGATTCTAATCATTGATGTTTCTCTCTCTCTCCCTCTCCCTTCCTCTATGAGATCAATAAAGATGCAACTACACACACACACACACACAGACACACACATACACACGCATACACACACACATACACACGCATACACACACAGAGACACAGACACACACAGACACACATACATACACACACACACAGAGAGACACACATACACACACATACACAGAGACACACACATACACACATACACACACAGAGACAGACACACACATACACATACACACACACACACACGCATACACACACAGACACATACACACACATACACACACATACACACACAGAGACACACACATACACATACACACACACACACATACACACACAGAGACACACACATACACATACACACACACACATACACACATACACACGCATACACACACAGAGACACATACACACACATACACACACACACACATACATACACACACACACACACACACACACACACACCCCAGCTCTCTCCAGGCTGTGTTTTTAAGTCTTCTCCTGATCAGAAGCTGGATTTACAGTTTTCGGAGACACTGCAGCCCGTCCCTGGCGCATGCTCCCCCCCCTCGTTCGTTCTTGCTCAGCAGCCAGTCCTCCCTCATTTCTCTCTCTCGCTCCCCCAGCCCCTCCCTCTAGTTCTTATCTCTCCTGCTCCGCCCGGAGCCGGAGCCGGCTCTGCTTTTGCAGCCCCCTCCCTGCTCTGCAAATGAATGTCTCAGCATAAAGTTATTAACTTCATTCGTTTGGGGAAACGGGTTCATGCCAAGGTTAACTGTCTTTCCCTGGCACGCTTTCCGAGTCCACCGGGTGACAACGTTAATTTCCTCATTAGCTATTTTTGAAAGTGGAACAAGCTCAGGGGGACACTGGGGCAGCAGCCGGTGCAGGGGGGCCGCTTGGTCCAGACACCCAGGCTCTGCCCGGGTCCCCTCCCAGGGGTGACAGAGGCTCCAAGGTCAGGGGTCAGAGGGCAGAGGGACTTTGGAGGGGAGACCAGAGGCCTGAGTTCCGGGGCAAAGACTGGTCCCCACAGTCCCAGGAGCTGCAGGGGGGCCACACCAGGGGGAGGCGCCCACCCTTCCCCATGAAGGAGCGCTGCCTCCTCCTGGGACCCCCTAGTCACAGCTCTTCGGGGCACAATAAGAGTGGCAGGTAGAAACGGACACCTCTAGAGCCCCGACTCCCAGGCCTGCCCCACGGGGCCGGGAGCCAGACATGTCAGCCCGAGGGACCGCGAGGCCAGGTCCGTCCTTGGGGCCCCAGCAGCCAGGCCCACGTGTGTCTGTGATGGACGTCGGCCTCCAGCCCGACACCCCAACTCGAGTGGCCCCTGAGCCCCTCCCCCTCCACATTAGGAGCAGCCAGTGAGTAGGGGAGGGGAGCAGCTCCGTCCAGACAGGTGCCGGCCTGGAAGTCAGCCTGCGGCGCCGCCTAACGAGAGGCCACCCCGTGGGGAGGCTGGTGCATACGCAGCTGGGGGACCTGGGCCGGGCTCTCCCCGTCTGTGGCCTCGGGGGCCTGGGCTGTGAGGCAGCGCTGCCCACCCCCCGACCCCTGCCTTATGCCGACTCCCTGGCTCCCAGGAGCCTCCAGCCAGCAGGCCCCGGCCACCCAGCCCCTCCCCCCACGGTGAGCCTCCTCCCGCCAGGGCACCCTTCCCATCACCTAGAACAGTGATCGGCAAACCGCGGCTCATGCGGCTCTTTGGCCCCTTGAGTGTGGCTCTTCCACAAAATACCGACTTCTGCGCATGGGCCACGAAGTTTCAATCGCACTGTACGTGTGTGCCCGCACGTGGTATTTTGTGGAAGAGCCACACTCAAGGGGCCAAAGATCCGCCTGTGGCTCGCGAGCCGCGGTTTGCCGACCACGGACCTAGGCCCATGCCACCATCAGTGCTGACCGCCCGGGACAGAGCACCAGGCCTCGGAGACCCGGCGAGACAGGCGTCCAGAACTTTCCCAGCCGAGCCCCCTCCCCAGCCAGCTGCTTCCACACTGGCAGGCGAGCGCTGTGGGCCCGGTTCTGGCGGAGACAAAACAGCTGCCCGGGGCCCAGGCCGGTCACACCGGGAGCCCCTTCCTCCGGCCCAGCCCCACCCCGGGCGGGCGGCCTTGAAAACGGGACACGCTCAGGGGTCTGGACGGAGGCCCCCCTGCAGCTCCTGGACCTCAGAGGCCAGCCTTCCCTGCCCCCTAACCCAGACCTCGCGTTTCCCCGGCTCCCCCTCCCTGAAGGCCCCTGACTCCTGACCTCTGACCTGGGACGGGAACCCAGGTGGGCGGAGCCTGGCACCTGGATGCCAGGACAGCTGTCAACCCCACCCAGCCAGGCCCCCTCCTGTCTAGGGAACGGCAGCGTGGGGCTGGGTGCTGACCCGAACCCCGAACTTCCTGTTTCTATAAACGGAGCTATCACACAGGGCGGGGCCCCCAAACCAGTTCTGACCTGGCCCGAGCACGGGGCAGGAGAAACCAGGCCCAGGGCCGTGAGCGCCCCACCAGCCGTCAGCCCTCAGCCCCGGACGGGATGGATGGGCTCGGCCGCCTCCCCCTGGCATCTCGGGTCAGGCCTCCCCTTTCTCACGCCCCTTTCTCCTGAAGGCGCCGCTGGGCTGGGGCGGGGATGGGGCCTCAGGTCCCCTCTGGCTCTTCCCTAAACTGCTGCTCCGGCTACCAGCCTCCGGGGCGGGTGCTGGGATGACGAGCGGAGCCTCCGGGGCACCGGCCGTCCCGGAGCAATGCCTGGGCTCCAGCACAACCAGGACGCGGCCCCACGCCGCCAGGAGCCCGTCACCTCCTTCAAGTGGGTCTCAGCCCAGCTCCAGCCTGCACCTGGCTCCGGGCCTGTGGCAGCGTCCCTCCCTCCCTGCCCCCGACTTCCTTGTGGGGTGGGAATAGGGCAGCCGGGGGGGTGGGGGGGGGGGGGGATGAGCCCTGAGGACACCTCATACCTCCCCGCCCCACGCTGAGGATGAGGGACCTCAGAGGTGGGTTCTGAAGGGTGGAGAGGAGTTTGCTGACGGGAGGAGGAGGACGTGCAGTGAGGCAGCAGCATCTGCAGAGGCTCCGTGCCTGGGGCGCTTGAAGCTGCTGTGCACTGACACCCACACACGAGAGGGGCAGGTGGGCGGGAGGGGGGGCCAGGCCGGCTCTGCGGGGTGACCGAGGGCAGTTAAACAGAAGAGCCTCAGAGCCTGAATGTGGGCTGGGAGGCCGTGCAGAGGCCGGGCCGGGGCCGGGAGCCGGGGGACGCTGTGGTCACCTTGAACCAGGGGCGCTGCAGCCAGGGGGTCGCCTTCTCTGAGGAACCGAGGGCAGACCTCGTCGGAAGGGCTCAGAGTCCCTGGCGCCTGGTCCCCGGGCCCCGGGCCGGCAGGTCCCAGCCGCTGACGTGGCTGGCCCGCGCGTTCTGTGAAACCAGAAGAGGTAGGCCTTGCCCGTGTGAGAGGTGGGGAGACTGAGGTAGAGAGAGGCCGCATCACGGTGAGGCAGCGCCGCCAGGAATAGCTCCGCGAGCGGCCTGGACTCCCACACAGGCCACACGCCTTTGATGTGGGCGCCGCAGCTGCACGCGTTTCCTGCGAATGCACCTGGGCCGCTGCGGTGCCTCCCACTGTGGGCGTCTGGTGCGAGGCGCCCCCCCAAAACGCGCCACCCGCCCTCCGAAGCCAGCAGACAGCCGTGCACAGAGGAAAAGGCCTGTGCAGAAGCGAAGGCCAGAAAGGAGGCGTCGGAGGGAGTTGGTTTCAGAGGAAGGGAGAGGGAGAGAGAAAAACATCCACAATGAGGGCATCACGGACCGGCGCCTCCTGCACGCCCCACGCTGGGGACCGAGCCCACAGCCCGGGCCTGCGCCCCGACCGGGAGCCAACCCTGACCCCCTGGTTCATAGGTCGATGCTCAGCCCCGGAGCCGCAGCGGCTGGGCAGTCGGTGTGTCTTATGCTGAGGAAAGCGCCTGTTCTGGCCAAATATCCAGGAGTCTTTAGGGTGATGACAGTGTCCGCTCCTGTCACTCAACCAGCGAAAAGGCCTTGAAATGCTGGCAGTTACGCTCGCTGCCTGTGCTGAGTTTCCGGGGCTCGCTGAGCGCTCTGCAGGGCTTTGCATGAACAGCGGACGCTTGACCAGCTCCGGGGTTCAGGGTGCCCACTCCCCACCACTGTGTAGCAGGGGCCCCTCATCCGTGGGTTCCCGGCTGGGAATCCAAATACAGTTGCCCCATGAACAGCAGGGGTTTGAACTACCAGGTCCACTTATACGTGCATTTTTTAAAATTGGCATTGTTCAAGGTCAACTGAATCACTTCATGTCCGTCCAAAAGGTTGCGGATTTGATTCCCAGTTGGAGCGTGTGCAGGAGGCAACCAATCGATATGTCTCTCTCTCTCTCTCTCTCTCTCTCTCTCTCTCAAAATCAATGGAAACCACCATTGTTGTAAAAAGAAATGTCATTAAACCCATTACACAGATGAGAAAACTGAGGCTTAGGGAGGGGCAGGGACTTGTCTGTGCTAACTGTGCTACTAGTACACACGGTCAGAGCTGGGATGAACCCCAAACCTACTGAGGCCCTTTCTCCCTCGCCCTCACCTGACTCCCATGGAGGATGCAAGAGCTGAGGTTTCACCATCCGCTTCAGGGAGCCCCCTGCCCACATCCCTGTGTCTCCTTAGGGGTCTTCTCCCAATTAGGCTGCATCCTGGTTGTCCATTTGGTCTGCTCCCCGCAGAGGGGACCCTGAGGACCACTGTGGGCTCCGGTGCCAGGCGGCCCCGGCTGTGTCTAGCACAGGGCCCGGTACCCACGGAGGGGGCAGCCGATAGGCGCGGAATGAGTCAGCCCGTTCCTCCCGGGTGTCATCTTTATTCCTCACAGACCACGCCTAACAAGGAAAGCCACCAGCCCTGACCAATTTGGCTCAGTGGATAGAGCGTCGGCCTGTGGACTGAAGGGTCCCAGGTTCGATTCCAGTCAAGGGCATGTACCTTGGTTGTGGGCACATCCCCAGTAGGGGGTGTGCAGGAGGCAGCTGATCGATGCTTCTCTCTCATCGATGTTTCTAACTCTCTATCCCTCTCCCTTCCTCTCTGTAAAAAATCAATAAAACATACTTAAAAATAAATAAATAAAAAGCTCTTTAAAAAAAAAAAAAAAAGCCATGAAACCTGCCACTGAAATCCAACGCGTCCTTCTCGCCTTGGTGCCGAGGCCTCCCACCCGGTGCGTCAGGTGAGTGCCAACCGCTGGGCCCCAGCCAGGCCTCACCCCCAGGGGCACCCGCTCTCCAGGCACAGCCCCGTCCCCACAAGTGACAAGCTAGACAATTAAAGACACTCAAACCTGACCGGCGTGGCTCAGCGGTGGAGTGTAGGCAGACCTATGAACCAGGAGGTCGGGGTTCGATTCCCGGTCAGGGCACATGCAGGAGGCAGCCCATCAGTGGTTCTCTCTCATCATTGATGTTTCTATCTCTCTCCCTCTCCCCCTTCCTCTCTGAAATCAGTAAAAATATATATTAAAATAATAATAATAATAAATAAAGACACTCACCTAACCCACTGCCTACCAACATTCTGGGTGACTTTGAACCTGGGCACAGGGCCTGCCCGTGGGGAGATGCTATCCGAGGCCTTTGGAAATACCCGAGAACAACATTTCCACGCGACTCCCAGGCCCCGACCCGGGTCCCGCCAGCTCCCCGCGGCTGCCCCCTCAGAGAGCCCCCGGGCCCCCCCAGGCGGCTGTGCCCAGCCGGTGCCACTGACTCAGGCTCGGTGCCCCCAGAAACTCCCTGGCCCCCAGGCCCGGGGCACCACCGGGAGCTTTCGGTTCTCGGGGTGAGAGTGCGGGGTTTTGGTGTCACCCGGCGGGAGGCGGGGCCTCGCAGACCGAGTCAGCACTGGGCAGCCCAGCCGGCGGTGAATCACGCACCGCGTGGCCTTCCCCGTCCCGTCGGGGGCCGCTGGGAACCAGCAGCAGCTGCAGGAAGTGCGAGCGCGGCGACCGCAGAGCAGCCGCAGGGCCGCGCAGCGTGGGGGCCCGGGGGCAGGAAGTGGCGCTCGGGCCGCTGGCCCCCCGAGGCACCTCCCCAGGAGGCGCGGGGACCGGCTGAGGGTCAGGAGGAGCCAGGAGCACCCCGAAGGCGCCCGCCCACCGCCCTGGCGGCCAGAGTGTCCCGAGGGAGAAGGGGGCCCGGGAAACCCCTGCTGGGGGGTCCGGCTGCGTCAAGGTCCTCAGAGGCTGTGGTCCCCATAACCTGGCCTGTGGCAGAGTGACAGCCGCCGGGGCCGCACTGACAGGCCGTCCGCGTTGGCCCAGGCATTTCTAACCCTGGTCCCTGCCGGGGACGTGAGCAGCGCGGGGTGGCGAAGGCACACGGAGCCGGTGAGGCGTGAGGTACCGCCTTCGCGGCTCAGACCCCCTCACACCTGAGGCCGCAGCGACGGAGAGAAGAATAGCCGGCAGGCGGCACCACACCCTCCCCACACGGTGCCCCTGGGCGCACAGACTCCCTGGCATGTAGGTCGGATCGGCCCATGCCCCAGATGAGCAGACTGAGGCTCAGGGCTGCTTACCCTGCTGGGGGCACAGAACGCATGGGCGGAGCCCAGACTCTAGGTCTGACTGCTTCTCTGTGCACCCCGAGTCATACACCCTGTGCACCCCGAGTCATACACCCTCTCTGTGCACCCCGAGGCATACACCCTCTCTGTGCACCCCGAGGCATACACCCTCTCTGTGCACCTCAAGTTATGCACCCTCTCTGTGGACCCCGAGTCATACACCCTCTCTGTGCACTCCGAGTTATGCACCCTCTCTGTGCACCCCGAGTCATACACACCCTCTCTGCAACCCCGAGTTATATACACCCTCTCCATTTGTGCTGGGGAGGAAAGAGGGAGATGAGCAAAGCCGAGAGCCGAGCGTGTGGTCGGTGTTTAGTAACATCCTCCGTGGCCAGGGCGGATGCCAGCTCGAGCAGCCCCATGAAAGGGGAACCCCCTCTTTACACCCCAAAGCAGGCCCAGGGATCTTCCAGGGGCAGCCAGAGCAGGTGGCCTGCTGGCGCTCACTCCTCTGTGACAGGCCGCATCTGCACGTGAACCTGGCGCAGCCCCAGGGGAGGAATGGCTGTAGGGGCCCCAGTGGGCCTTCCCCGGGCTCTGTGCTGAGGGGGGCCCCCTCCTGCCTCTGAGAAGCCGGTGGTGCCCCTGCCCCAGGGCTGTGCCCCTGCCCCAGGGCGGTGCTGGCTGCTGGCGGCCACCTCGGGGCAGCAGGAGGGGTCGGCGGCGGC
The DNA here is from genome assembly GCA_036010255.1 of Myotis pilosus. Lineage (NCBI taxonomy): Eukaryota > Metazoa > Chordata > Mammalia > Chiroptera > Vespertilionidae > Myotis > Myotis pilosus. Next base: position 1,522,784 of record JASKON010000016.1, read on the forward strand.
TGATTCACCGGTTCCTGGAACTCCAGGGAGAGGATGCTGTGGGCAGGCCCTGACTGTATCATCGGGCCGGGCCGCAGCAGATGGTCCGTTTGAAAAAACACTTCCACGTGGGCTCGAAATAGCACCGCGCTCGCCATCAGCTGCGAGGAGCGGCCGGCGGGCGTCACGTGGGGGCGCCCGGCTGCAGGTCGGGGCATGGGGCCCAGGCAGCGGCCGGGCTGGCGGGCAGAAAAGGGAAGCCTCCGGCACCCACTGTGCGCCCGGCCTCAGGCCAGGCAGGTGGCACCGCTGGCCCAGGAAAGCCCCGTGGCAGCCCCGGGCATGTGACCCCGTCAGGGGGGCTGGCGGCTGAGACACGGCAGAGACGGGACGCAGGCCCGCGGCTCTGCCAGGCGCCCAAACGGCTCCAATTTGTGCCAGGCTGCAAGGAGGGAACAACCGACTGAGGCCCCCGTGCCGGGCTGCGTGGTGGGAACACCCCGCTGAGGCCCCCGTGCCAGGCTGCGTGGAGGGAACACCCCGCTGAGGCCCCCGTGCCAGGCTGCGTGGTGGGAACACCCCGCTGAGGCCCCCGTGCCAGGCTGCGTGGAGGGAACACCCCGCTGAGACCCCCGTGCCAGGCTTCGTGGTGTGAACACCCCGCTGAGGCCCCCGTGCCGGGCTGCGTGGTGGGAACACCCCGCTGAGGCCCCCGTGCCGGGCTGCGTGGTGGGAACACCCCGCTGAGGCCCCCATGCCGTGTGATGGGCACGCGGAGCTGGGTGGAGCCCGCATGGTCCGCTGCCAGGACCTCTGGCGCCCAGAGCCTCCCTGGTGATACCAGCCCAGCCCTCCCAGGGGGACGCGCCCGGGGTGGAGGGGGGCCGAGCCAGGACAAGGCCCAGCTGAAAGGCGGTGGCCGGGGGGGGGGACTCGGTCTTTAGCGGGACTGGACAGTGTGCCTGCTCCCTACCCCGCTCTGCTCACGGCTGCACGGCCGGGGACGCTGACGCCCCCTGTGAGCCTCCTGGGGAGGGAGGGAGGTCACCCCCACCCCCCCGACAGTGACCATGTGGTTGGAATCACCCCTGGGCACATGGGCTCATGTTTTTAGGTCAGACACGTGACATTCTCGCCAGCGATCGCTCCTGGCCCGCGAGGAGCCTGGCCCACCCACACTCAGACCAACGTGCCTGCCAGGCCCGCACCCCAGGGAGCGCTGTGTCTCTCCCTCCCACTTCCTCCGGGCTTGTCCGACCGCTGCTTCCTCTCCTGCCCACGTCCACCCACCGCCGCCTCGGTGCCCAGCAGCTCACCACGGGCACTGCCCACCCAGCTCGGCAACCGCATGGCCGCGGCCTCCGTGACAGCTTGTCTCCCGCTGCCCCGCCCTCTCGCCCCTTTCTCCCCCCTCTCAGCCTGGGCCTCTACCTCCCTGGGTGCGGGGTCCTCGCCTGGTGCCCCGAGTCTTAGGTGGGGCCCTGTCTCCCTTGCTGAACTCCTGGAGGCGAGCTTGCTCCCTGCTGTGGTCTCTAGTATCCAAATCTATCCGTTTCTCCCCAATCTGACCTGTACCCCGACTCCTGCTCCGCCTCCCACAGCGACACAGAGGAAACTCCCCCCCCCACCCACCCCTCGGCGTCCGAGGACCCTCAGGCTCAAGTTGTCCAAAACCACCCTTGACCCTCACAGACCTCTGCTCCGGAGCCTGCAACGGGCAGCGTGGACACACCACCTCGTGACCTCGGCCCTGACCTGCCTGAGCCCTGTGCTCCCTGGCACCTGGAGAACCCGTCCTCCGTGCCCTTCACCTCTTCGCAGAGCAGGACACACCCCCACCCAGGACCCAGGGCCGACTGGTGCTCCCCACCTCAGCCTCCCCTGGTCCCGTCCAAGTCCTCCCCATCCCAGGCGGGGGGAGGTCCCCTCCAGCAATACTCTGGGGACACAAACAGCCTCCCACACGGCTCCTTAGGCCCACGTGGCCAGCCGCGGACTCCCTCTCCCGATTCCATTCTCTCTCTCTCTCTCGAGCAATGTTCTTGAATCTGCACCCCTCGCCGCACAGGTCTGCACACACCCCTTCAGCCCAAGCTGTCCTCCTTCTCTGCCCCCCCACACATCACCCCCCACCCTCCCCCAGCTTCCCCACCACTGTCCTCAGTTAACCCTGTTTGTGCCCGTTCACTGTCATGTGGTTAACTGGTTGGCTCTTAGCTCTCCCATGGGCTGGCCGGTGGAGCGGGGGACAGCGGGCAGGGCAATACTTCGCTTCGGGCAGGGGCCTCGTCTGGGCCGCAGGGCCGCCCACCTGCTGGATGCCCGAGGCCCAGCCACGTGACAGCGTCCAGGCCTCCTGCGTCTCCACACACCCTGGGGTGGGGCTCCAGCCCCCCAGCCTCCTGCCCAGGACAGAGCGCCACCAGCCAGGGACGGCCTGCGGCCAGGCGTGTCCACCGCGGCCTAGGAGGCCCCGCGCAGCGGAAGCACGGAACACACGTGGGGGGTGCGGGCAGCTCCCGCCCTTGGTTCTGCAGAAGCTTTTTCTGACCACGAGGGCAGGCGAGCGAGGCGCTGGCAGCTGGGGGCCTGCCTGTCGGACGCGCCCGTGTCCTCGGCCGAGCTCCCGGGCAGGACTGGGAGTGGGTGCGCCCTCCTCTCGCTGTGTCTGTGAGGCTCGGGGCGGGTGAGAGGCGGAGCCCCCTGATCCTGGGCCAGGGAGGCGCTGCTGGGCCTCTCTCTGCTGCCAGCATCTTCCCCGCCCCCGCCAGCCTCCCCCTCAGGCTGCCGGGGAGCGGGCTGCCCGGAGACACCGCCTCCAGCGTCCGAGCCAGGACCTCAGGACACAGAGTGGGCTCCCGCTTCCAGCTCCCGCCTCTGGCCCGGCTTCTCTCCTAGCGGTGAGCCCGTCCCCATCACCCAATGCCAGCACTCTCTCCAAGGTCATCTCTCTCTCTCTCTCTCTCACACACACACACACACACACACACACATGCATGTGCACACACAGAGAAATACACTTACACACATACACGTGCGTGCACATATGCACACACATGCGTGCACACATGCATGCACAGAGAGATGCACGCACACTTACACACATACACGCGTGTGCACATATGCACGTGCACACATGCGTACACACACGCACACATACACGCATGCATGCACGCACCCGACGCTGCATTTGAACGCTGTTCCCCGGGAAACTCGAGTAGCGAGAGGAGGAAGATCACGGGAGACAAGAAGCAAAGCAGTGTAATTCCAGAAGGCGCTGCAATGCCCGCCACTCAGGAAAATGGCCGCAGGGGCCCTGGAGGCCGCCTCCTGGCAGACAGTTGCCACGTGGACGCGCCCTCCTTGGAGAGGCGGCTGGGGGTGGGGGGGCCGGCCTCGCTCCTCTGCTTCTCGCAGGAAAGAGGTTCAGCGGGGTGCCCTCACTCTCAGGTTTACTCATTCCACCAGGAACCAGCCCCAGAGGAGCCAGATCCACAGCCCCCCAATTTTTAGCCACTGTCCCCCCCACCCCACCCCCATCTGCCCCTCTGGTTTCCCTCTCCATTAGGGACTGCAAGGCAAGTGCCATCCCAGGGGCTCCCCCATACCCGCTGCTCCAGCAGGTGGGGTCTGAGGTCTCCTTGGGCCCCTGGAACAGAAGGCCCCCAAGTCTGGCTGGGCCCTGAGCTGGGCGAGGCCTGGGCCTGCAGGCCTGGGAACCAGTGGGGGCACTCGGGGCGGCTCAGCATGAGGGCGGCCGACCGCATTCACGGCACAGAGTCATTGGCAGCTCAGCACGCGGCCGAGTGCTCGGGACACCGCACCCACTGGCAGCCCGGCCTTCCCTTCAACAGACCGAGCGCCAGTCGGCACCTTTCACTGCGATGGACCCGAGGCTCTGGCAGCAGAAGGACCACCGGCAGCTGAGCCTCACCCTTCACAGCCCACGGCTCACAGCCCAGGGCCCACGGCTCACAGCCCATGGCCCACGGCTCACAGCCCACGGCCCACGGCTCACAGCCCATGGCTCACGGCCCACGACCCACAGCACGGACAGAGGCCTGAAAGGAAGGAGGCAGGGTGCAGCGAGACCACAGCCCAGCGCTGAGCGGGTGATTGGCACTGTGCTGTCCTGCCCCTATCATTCTTCACCCACTTAAATACGTACATGTCGATGTCAGAGAGAAGGGAGAGGGAGAGGAACATTAATGATGAGAATCATGGATCGGCTGCCTCCTGCACGCCCACCACTAGGGATCGAGCCGGCAGCCGGGGCCTGTGCCCCAACGGGGATTGAACTGTGACTTCCTGGTTCATAGGTCAACGCTCACCCACTGAGCCACACCGGCCAGGCTTTCACCCGACCTGTAATTCCTGCTGTAGTTCTCTATTCTATATGCTTAGCCGCCGCCTGGGACCCTTTCCTGACAGGGAGGGACACAGGGAAACACATGAAGCAGATGATGAGACGAGAGGAGAGGAAAGGAGAGGAAAGATGATGAGCTGAACAATGAGCTGGCGGACGGTCCCCTGACTAAGGGGGAATTCTGACCCCACCCTGAGGTCCCTGGGTGTGTGCCCGTGTGTGTGCCCGTGTGTGTGCCCGTGGGCGCGTCCCCAGCTGGCCAGCTAAGAGCCGTTTGGACAGGGCCTCCTGGGCTCCGGCAGAACCGCAATCTTAGGGATCTTACAGGGTCTCGGCTCCCGGGTCCCAGCCCCGAGAGAAGTGTTTCTGCTTCGACGAGGGCCCGCAGCGCCAGGGTTCCTGGTGCTGAGGACACGCCCATCCCGGGCCCTGAGGAACCTCTGGTGGGAGGAGCGAGGCTCTGCTCCTACCCGGTCCCTGGCCCGGACAGGCGTGAGGACGGTGCCTGCAGACCTCGGGCACCTGGGCGGGTCCACGTGGCGGGTCCGGGCCCTCCCAGGCACCCTGCACCAAGGCTCCCACATCCCCACGTCTGCTCCCACAGCTCCCTCCCTCCGTGTAATGCCTGTCCCACCCCCTCAGGCCGGCGCCCTCCTTTCTGACTCTCACCTGACACCCCCTCCCCACCTGACTCCCACCCGGCACGGGGCCCACTGGCTCCATGGGGCCCCCCCACCAGCCCACCAGCACCCCTCCCCCCAGCCTCACGTTGGCCTCAGAGAGGGTCCCTGGCAAGTCAATGTTTATGAACAAACAGGTAAACATTTCTGACTTTTCCCTGGGAACTCACTTGCCCCAAACACACAGCTTGTGACAAAGCAAAGCCAACCTGCCCTCTGGCTTGGTCAGAAGTTGGAGGCTGCGTGCATTTCCAAGTGTCTGTCCAGCCCCCTCCCCACCCCCTGCTCCCCGCCTCTCTCCCTGGGCAAGCGTGACTGAAGCCCTAGCCGCAGCTTCAGCGCCACCTCCTCCAGGAAGGTGTCTTTGATTTCCTCGCTCATTCCATAAGCATTGCCTGAGAGTGCATCCTGCCTCGGGCACGTGACAGGTGAGAACAGGCAGAAGCGGCCCTGCCTGGACCCCGAGGGGCAGGAAAAGGCACCAGGATCCACACCCCACACATCTCTCACATGCACGCCACACGCGTGCACACACACGCGCAGCACACCTCCGACCGACGGTGAGTGGGGCTGAGACCTGCTGGTCACCCCACACTGAGGAGGAAACTTCCCCTGGGAAGGTAAGCAACGCATGGAGAGAAGCCAGGCCACGCAGCGGGGCCTGGGCAAGGCTCAGAATGAAACCAGCGCCCACTCAAACGGGAGAATCCCGGCCGGCGGGCTCAGGGGCTGAGCATCCACCTGGGAAGCAGGAGGTTAGGGTTCGACTCCCGGTCGGGGCACAGGCCCGGGTTGTGGGCTTGATCCCCAGTGGGGGGCTTGCAGGAGGCAGCCGATCCGTGATCCTCTCTCACCATTGATGTTTCTCCCTCTTCCTCTCTCCCTCGCCCTTCCTCTCTGAAATCAATAAAAATACATTTAAAAATAAATACAGGCCTACCCCAGGCTCTTACCCAGGCTGCAGGCTGTGGGAGGGTGGCCACCCCCAGCTCACACCCCTGGGAGCCCTACACGCGCAGTTCCCTCTGATGCCAGCTGCACAGCAGCCAACCCCAAAGACAGGCATCGCGAGGGCGGCAGGGTGCCTGTCCCGGTCACTGGTCACTGTAACTGGGGGAAGCAGTACTCAGGACAGCCTGAGGTCCGTGCACTGCGGCTGGGCCTCAGCCACCCCTGGGGCAGAGCACCTGCCTCGGCACCGAGGACCCCAGATGCCAGGGGACCGACAGCCCTGAACCCCAGCTGTGTGTCCAATGACCGGAGCCAACTCCCACCTCCGCAGGGCCGCCCGCGGTCAGAGGCACAGACGGGCGCGTGCGGGCGGTCAGGGCCCGGAGCTGAGGCTGCTGCAGCTGCGGCTGGGGAGGCAGCCAGGCGCCCGCCCACCCGTCTGTGAGCGCCGATGCCCCACCGCCCAGGTGGCCACAGAGGACGGACGAGGAAGTGCGGGCGGCAGGCCAGCCCCGGCCAAGGCCAGGCCCAGACCAGCTGCACAGAGGCGGCCAGAGGCCTGCAACCCGGGCGGACACAGAGGCAGGTGGGAGCCCCGTTCAGAGGCGCAACCACAGGGCGCTGGGCAGGAAGCCTGCGCCCGAGCACCCGTGGGCGTCCCTGCAGGGCGTGAGCATGCAGGGGTTCCGAGGGACCAGCCCTCGGCGGGGCCAGGCTGCAGGGCCCGGTCTGGGTCAGCCTCGCGGCTCCCCAGCCCCGAAAGGGCCCCGAACATCTGTCTCCCTCACCGGCTGGCCCTCCCCCAAAACCGCTGCGCACGGGCACCTCGCACAGGTGCTGCTCAGATGGGACTGCAAACCCGCCCGTCTCTGCGGACGACAGTGGCCCTGGCGGCCGCTCCTTGGAAGAAAGGCCAAGGGCGAAAGGCGAATCCAGGGCAGATGCTGCTACGGCATCTCCGGTGCCGCTCCCAGCCAGCCTGGCCCCTGGCCCGGGTGCCCACGTCTGTGCCCGGCCTCCCGCAAGCTGCTGCCCCTGCAGGTGCGTCCCTGGCCACCGTGTGGACACAGAGGACACAGCTCCGGGTGAGGGGACGCCACCCCTGAGCACCTCTAACTTTTGCTCTGACACCGACACGATCGGGCGCTGCCAGGAGCCCCGCAGGGACGCGCAGGCACAAGCAGGCTGCTCTTGTCAGCCGTGGTCGGCACAAACCCGCGGCCGGCGGGCACCGGTGGGGCACCGGCGGGGCAGGCTCTTCTGGAGCCCTGGCCTCCTGCAGCCTCCACGGGCCCCTCCGCGGGGGTCAGAGCCAAGCATCCGCCTTCCGCCATCTCCCCAGGAAAAGCCAATTCCTCGCCAAATATTCGCAACAGCTCCTGGCCACCTGAGTGAGCAGGGCCCCTTCGCCCCGAGTTCTGGCTCCGCTGGGGGCCTGAGGGAAGGGGGTCATGGCCCCGGGGCTGGCCCTGCTCCTGGGCCAGTTCACACACTTTTGTGGCTGAGTCACCATTTTCTCCTCTTACACATGCACGCACATGCACCACACGCATGCACACCCATGCATACATGTACCTCCCACAACATACATGCACATGCCACACAATCACACCGGGGTTCCCAGGACAATGCGCCAAACCAGGATCCTCACCAGGTTGTCAGCCGGTCGCCCTGTCCCTTGGCTCCGGGGGAAGGAGCACAGAGGGAGCGGCAGGGGGAGGTGACCCGAAGGACACAGGCACGGGAAGGCCACACCGACTGGCGGCACCGGCCCGCCCACACCTGGCACAGCCCCACCGCCCCAGAGCAGCCCTGGGCGCCCGCCCCGCCCCACCCACCTCGCCGTGTGACCGCAGACCCGTCACTTGCCTGCCTGGGCCTCAGTTTCTGCCTGGGAAGCAGTGAAGTGACCGGCGCCTCCACGGGAACAGCCCTGAGGCACCCCCCCAGCTGGACTCCCGCTGAGGTTGGGGGTCCTCCCGGGTCAGCCCGCCCTGCCCCACCTGCCGGAGGCTCACCACAGACGCCCCCGGCCCCAGCGGACACCTTCCTCCCGATGGCGCTCTGAGGGCCCCCATGTCCCCGGCAGCCGGGCCGGCGCCACACGGGGCCTGGGCTCTGGGGGTGGGCTGCCCGGGCGGCCCCGGGAGGCTGCGGGGCAGGGCGGGGCGTAGCGTGTCTGTGGGGCCGAGAGTGGGCCTTCCTGCGGGCACTGAGCGGCACCTGTGAGCAGCCCGTGCGCCCCGCACAGCCTCCTCCCAGCTGGACGGCACCCGCAGGACTCGCCTCCTCGCACCCTCAGCCCGAGGGTGCTTCGCTCCAGGTGTTGCCCATCCACGGCTCGATCCCCAGTGGGGGCAGCAGGAGGCAGCCACTCAGTGGTTCTCTCAGCATCGATGTCTCTCCCTCTCCCTTCCTCCCTGAAAGCAATACAAACACATTTTAGAAGAAAGAAACGTCCTGTGTGGATATCCACACGCAACCGTCAAGGCGCCGCGTGGCCTGGCAGCACCTCCGGGGACACACGGCCGCTCCCGGGTCACGCCTGGGGCTGGGGGTCAGGAAGAAAACACCCTCTGTGAGGAGTCATCACTTTCTAGTTTTTACGAAAGGAATGAGGAGGACGCAGTCGCCATGGACGCAGCCTGAGAAGCGGCTTCGTCGGCTGGTACAGATCTGGCAGCAGCCGAGCGGGTAAACGTGGAGCGTGTCCGTGCAGGGAGGCCGGCCGCCGTGTGCTGTGAGGCTGGCTCTCCCGGGAGTAGACCCGCGGGCCTGGGGTCCCATCCCGGCTCAGCAGGAGCGGCCCCTGGTGCTACTTGTCTCTGGGGCTTCGTTCCCTCGTTCCCTCGTTCCCTCATGGGTAAAAGGGAAGGGCAGGGACGCCCGTGAGGTCCCCTGAGCTGCACTGAGCTCCAGGCCCCATCGCACTCTGCCTGCCTCCCCTCCTTGTACGAGGAGCAGAGGGAAGGCAGGCTGGATGGCAGGCTGGTCCTCAAGCGCCCTCTGCCCTCCAGCCCTGCCCTCCACCCTCCTCCCTCCTCCCTCCTCCCTCCTCCCAGCAGCCCAGGCCAGGGGCAGGGGGCGAGGGGCAGGGGGCGAGGGGCAGGGGGCGAGGGGCAGGGGGCAGGCCACCTGGAGGCGAGAAGTCCTGACGACACGGGCGCTTTTAGCACCAACACGAAGCCGACCCAGTACGTCCAGGCACCCAGGGGGGTTAATAATAAGACACCCCCTGCTGTGCTAAAAATATGGCAATAAAACTATTGGACAGTGTTTTTTTTTCTTTTTCAGGAAAATGCATAAAAGCCAAGAAAGTAGAGACAGGGCACCCCCAGGCTTGCGCAGGAGTGTTTAAATAACCCCGGGGTGTCGGTGAAGGTAAGCGACTTGCCCGGTCACGGTGACCTGCCCCGTCAGGAGTGAGGACTTCTGAGAACTCAAGTCCGAAAGGACGTGCGGACATGAGAGTGACCCCAGAGCACAGGGCCTCACGCATCTGCCCAGCTTAGTGGCCAAAGGCCGGCCAGCCCCACCTCCCCGAGGGCCTCACCATCTCGCCCCCCTCTTACCCCACCCCCACCCCCCGCAGGACCCTGGGAATCGATGACTTTAGCCAAAAGGCCCAGGTTCCTCATCTGTAAGGAAGCGGCTCTTCCTCCGGTTGGGGAGGATTCGATCAGATAAATGTGATGAGCTAGGAGCTCCGCAAATGCTGATGGTGGCTCCTGTCCCCAGGCCCTCGGGGCTGGGGCTATTCCAGGGGCAGATGAGCTGTCTGTGAGATGGTGGGGGCTGTGAGGGGCTGGGCACATAGGCTGGAGTCGCTTACGGCCTGTGATCACCTCCCAGGAGCAAGTGGGGTCCCCAGCCAGGCAGAGCCCCCCGTGCTGGCAGGGCAGCTGCTAGAATCCCTCCCCGCCACTAAAGGGCCTGCCTCCACCTTCCTCCACGCCTGGACCCGTTCCCGCCCCTCGGCCGGCCGACCTGACCTCCAGGCGGGCCCCCGCCTGCCCCCTCCCTGCCCCCGGAGCTGTGTCTCTCCTGGCCTGGGCCAGGGAAGCAGCCTGGGGCCTCCCCCAGGAGGCATTCGAATAGCTCACGTGGCAGCTCCAGGGCCCACGTGTCCTCCAACCCGGTGACCGGTGACCGTGCCTGCGAGTCCGCCCCACAGCGGACAGGACCTGGGAGCCTGGCTTTGATCAGTGAGTGAGTGCCCCCCTCATTCCAGGGCAGGTGACCTGGCCCCCAGCGGAGGGGCGGACGGATTCAGGCCTGGACTTTCACCTTCTCTCAGTGAAGAGCAGTGTCTCTAAGCCCCTCCCCATGTCGCTCCGGTGAGAGCGTTAACCATCTTTAACGTTGGGAATAACTCCAAACAGTGGAACAGCCGCACTGGCTCCGTATCTCCCGGGTCATGCTCCCTCCGTGCAGAGGGTGGCAATATTTTTAGACCCTATTCACGTTCCCCACCCCAGTGGCAAAGGAAATATTAATTGAAGGTTATGCTCGCAGCTTCGGAAAATGATGACTCAAGATAGCAATTATATTTCCCTCCTCCTCGGGCAATGGAACGGCACCTCGCTGCGCAGCAGGCACGGGCGACGCTGGCCCTGTTGGTAGGGAGGCGGCACCCACGCGGAAGCGAGGGCCTGCCCGAGACACACAGACACACCAGCCCCGCAGGGAGAGTGGTGACTCAAAATAGCAGGACTCTACACCCAGGGCGGGGGCCGCTCTCAAGGTCAGGGACTGCCCCGCCGGCAGGAAAGAGGGGCCGATCGAGAAGCAAGGAGACTCGGGGTCGCTGAGCAGCGGTGCAGGCCCGCAGCCTGCAGCACCCGGAGCCCATAGGCCAGCTCCCCGGGACCCTTCTGAGGCTCAACCACTCAGGACAGCCCCCTGATCCAAGAGCCCGCACCAGAGCAGCCTCCCAGGCAACTTCCGGGGAAGCCACCGCGTCCCTGGAGAAAAAAGAGGACAGCGTATCGCCTGAAAAACAACAGTCCTGGCTGCCATTTATTGAGCACCTACTGTATGCCACGCAAACTCAGTGAGGCAGGGATTCCCGCCTCCAGGGGACAGACAAGAGCCCTGAAGCCCGGCCATCTTTACCAGCTTGCCCAGGTCACGCAGCAAAGGGCAGAGCGGGACTCAACTCAACGGGCCAACTCTCCCACGAGGGCCGGCCGTGTCCCCAGAGTCCACCTCGCAGGGCGCTGGCCCCTAGGAGGCGCTCAATCAGCTGCACTAATTCCACACAAGAAGGAGAGGAGTGAACTCCTGGAATGACCATCCACGCAAGGAGGGCAACGCTCCACCACTTCGCAGCCTTAAAAAAAATTAGCTGTGGCTTGGACTGGAATGCAGATAAGCATCACTCATGGGCACAGACAGTAGGGGGACGAGGGCATGTGCTGGGGGGCAGGGAGAGGCCGATGGGGGAAAAGGGAGACATGGAATTCTTTCAACAATAAAGAGTTTTAAAAATATCGCGGTGACTGTGAATGAGTCCGGGCCTGGAGGGGAGCAGGACAGGTCGGGGAGGGCAAGCCTGGGCAGCAGGTCAGGGTGGCAGGCCCCGCCCCCAGCCGGGCACGCACTGCAGGCGTCTCCCGGATTAAATCTGTGGCACTGACCTCAGCGGAATATGGTGGGTCTGGGACAATGGAGGCTTATTTGGTGCTGCGACCACATGAGAATCAGGCCCTTCTCACCAGGCCGCCCTGGAGGGGAGTGACGAGGCGCTGGCCGCAGGGCGCACTTCCACTCGCTGGCCTGGAGGTAACTCCCGGGCAAAGGAGAAGAGCCGGGGAGGCTGCAGGTTGCGACAGAGACAGAGCGGAGCAGAGATTTGGCGGCTGTGCCCCTGGCGCCTCCAGACCATGTGGCCTGGAGCCAGGGCCCAGCAGGACCGGGATCTGCTGACCCCACGGGTGGGAGGAGCTGCTGAGGAGGGAAGAACTGTGCCCGGTCACAGCGGGAGGCCTTCCCCTCGGGGCAGGGCTGCGGTGGCTTCCCCAGAGCCGGGCGAGTGGAGAGCAGGGTCCCAGGGGCAGCCCCAGTGAGGACTGGAAATTCCCAGGTGCAAGGATTGTTCTGGAAACTGGAGAACCTGGGGGAGGCGGGGACTTCCTGATCTGAAAACGAGGAGAAGCAGGAGGGAGCCCTTGGAGCAGAGGTGGGGGGCCGGTGGGGGTGTTCCCTGCAGCAGCAGGCAGAATACAGCCATGCAGTGAGGGTCAGAGCCAGGCTGGGAGGGGCTGGCTGCGGCCATAGCGGGCAGAGGGCGCACAGGCCTGAGTGTGCAGTGTGTGTGGCGAGCTCGGTGCTGACATGCACAGACCCAGCCCTGCCCTGGAGATCAATGCCTCGGGTGGGGCCCAGGCCCCCCACCCCCGACACCCGCCCATCACTGCTGTCCCTCTCCCCCAACCCACCCACACACACACACAGAGCCCAATGTCTCTCCTGTCCTTCCTGGACCTCCTGCAGGGGGCACTGGTTCACCAAGGGCTCCGATGGCCTGCACCAGGGGTCCCCATCCCAGGGCCTTCAGACCCCAGGCCCTGACCAGATCCTCTAGATCAGTGGTTCTCAACCTTCCTAACGCCGCGACCCTTTAATACAGTTCCTCATGTTGTGGTGACCCCCAACCATAAAATTATTTTCATTGCTACTTCATAACTGTAATGTTGCTATTGTTATGAATCGTCATGTAAATATCTGATAGGCAGGATGTATTTTCATTGTTACAAATTGAACATAATTAAAGCATCGTGATTAATCACAAAAACAATATGTAATGATATGTGTTTTCCAATGGTCTTAGGCGACCCCTGTGAAAGGATCGTCCGACCCCCAAAGGGTCGCGACCCACAGGTTGAGAATCGCTGCTCTAGGCTGAGGGGCCCCTGGCGGGAGGCGGGGCGGACACTGAGGCCGGGCACATTAAAATAGTGAAAGTGGGAACGTTTGTCACAGATATTCTATTGCAATTCTGCAAAGTCAGTAATGTCACATACAAGAAGCGGTGAACTGGACACTTTTAATGGGAAAATTGGATGATGTGTGAATTGTACTTCAATAAAACTGTCTTTTTAAAGTCACAATAAATGGAGACAATAATAATGCCCACGGGACAGGGCTGTGGGCGTTGAATGAGCCTCCACGTGCTCAGAGGGCTCAGCACGGTGCCCAGCACCCGGTAAGCACTGAGCCACTGAGCCGGCGCTGGCTGGCATAGTAAATACACCTCACCCTTCATCTCATTCTATCTTTATAAGAACCCTGCAGGGCTCAAAAGTATAGTCACTCCTGTTATGGGTCAGAAGATGGACAACCAGGAAAAGCGGCAAAGCCAGGACTCACACCCAGGTGCATCTGGCAGGGAAGTCTGCGGCCGCAGTCTGGGAGGGAGGGAGATGGGTGTGGGGGGGGGGGGTGTCGTGTAGAGAAGGCTCCTGATTGGGTCTGAGTGATGGGCCAGCCGATGGCCTGGGGCTGCACACCTATGAGGCAGTCTATCTGGGCAGCTCCATCGCCAGAAGGGAAAGAGGAAGGAAGCTGGGCAGCGGCTGATAAGGCCCCGCCTTCCCCGAGGGAAGGTGACCTTGCCTGCAGCAGCCCTTCCCTTTTCGAATAACCTTCCGGCCCTGCCCTGTCTGCCTCACACTGCTCAGCCCCTCGGGGCTCCTACCTGCCGGGTGGGCGCTGTCCGCCAAGGCCATTGGCTCTGCACACGGACTGGCTGGTTTCCGCTTTAGCACAGCAGGTAGCAGGGCTATCTCAGGCCAGAGGCAGCAGACTCCACGGTGAACAGGACAGGCTTCTCTCTAAAGGACTGGGTGCTGCCGGCAGGCGTGGCTCAGTGGTTGAGCGTCGACCTACGAACCAGAAGGTTCAATTCCCAGTCAGGGCACAGGCCCAGGTTGCTGGCCCGATCCCCAGTGTAGGGTGTGCAGGAGGCAGCCAATCAATGATTCCCTCTCATCATTTATGTTTCTCTGTCTCTCTCTCTCCCTCTCCCTTCCTCTCTGAAATCAATACAAATATAGTTCAAATGAAGTGTTGGGTGCTAACTTGCCTTTCTCTTCGATTAAACCCAGGACTGGCTCCAGGCGAAGGCCCTGCGTCAGTCCCCGAGCCATGGTGGTGACAGTGGGAAGTCCCAGGGCCGGAAGCTCTGAGACGGACAGAGGGACGAGCATGCAAGTCAGCATCCAGCTTCCCGCCCTGCCAGGTCTGGCCCAGGAAGCGCTCGGGGCGGAGGGTCCTGCAGGCCCTGGAGGACACCCCGTGTGGCCGTGGGCCCACTCAGCACCCCACAGGCAGCTCGCCCAGCTTCGGGGCGGTCTCCCCGGCCAGCTTCTCTCACGCTGGGCTCCAGCCCCTACAGAGCCCCCAGCCTGTTGCTCAAAGCAGCACGTGGACCGAGCCCCCCTAGTTCACAGACATCACCTCCGGACACGTGAACGCAGACGCCAACCAGCGCTGGGCCGCCGCTCTGGCACCAGGAGCCGAGGAAACCAGGGAGCGAGGCTGAGAGGTGCCGCCCTGTAGCCCAGGTCCCCACCGCCCAGCCTGTGGGACGTGGGGCCAAGTCCCGACGCCCACAAACAAACACTGCGCCCGTCCTCACAGCCCCCGAGGAGAAAGGCCTTCAGAGGCCCGCAGGCGGAGCGCAAATCTCCTTCCTCTTTTGTTTTTTTGTTTGGTTTTGAGAAATCCCGGTTGGATGCTTCCAGGCTTGCAGACCTGACTGTGACCAGGGCAAGTGGCTCAATGCAGCGGTTCTCAACCTGTGGGTCGCGGCCCCTTTGGCGGTCGAATGACCCTTTCACAGGGGTCGCCTCAGACCATCCTGCATATCAGATATTTACATGACGATTCATAACAGTAGCAAGATTACAGTTATGAAGTAGCAACAAAAATAATGTTATGGTTGGGTCACAACATGAGGAACTGCATTTAAAGGGCCAGAAGGTTGAGAACCACTGGGCTAAAGCTTCCTCATGGTTCCTCCCAGCGAGCAGGGCCCAGCAGGGCCGTCCTCAGGGTCTGGAGCCAGTAGCCGGTAGGGAGGCCGGTGGGTGACAGCCTAGAGGTGAGGGATGGAGCTGGAGTCGCACAGAAGCTCAGAGTCCTCCCCAGAGGAGGGGGCGAGCTGCCTAAGCACAGAGCAGGGCAGACGGACAGGAGGAACGCCCGCTCTGCGCCCCTAGGTTGGGTCAGCTTCTGCGTCAGCCTGGACAAGGTCACCAGCTCAAGGGCACTGAGCGTGGTGCCCGGCAGCGACGATGGCTGCTGGGAGGAGGGCGCCAGGGGTCTGAAGGCCAGAGCCAGTGCTGGGCCGCATTTAGCAGAAGGCCACCGGCCCTCCTCCCGGTCCCCTGGCCCCGTGGCCTCCCAGAGCCTCGCCCTGCCTCCCCACCCCCACCCCTGCCCTCAAAGCTCCTGGAAACAGCCTTCAGATGTGGGCAGCCTTCACACCTCATGCTGGTCTTTCTTCACATACACGGATGTCAGCCTCACAGACCCCCTGTGGGCTTGGTATTATTGTCCCCATTTTCCAAAGAAACTGAGGCTGAAGCAGGTGGATTCGCCTGCCTGAGACCAGCAGCGAGTGGGTGGCAGTGCCAGGCGTCCTGCAGGTCCCTCAGGGTTGCTCCCTCCCCGCCGCCCCCAGCCGCAGACCAGGGGAAACACTCCACTCCCCCAGTGAGGGAGCAGGGCACCTAGAAAAGAGGTGAGGAGCCCTCCTTCTATTTTAAATCTGTTCTGAGCCCCCTGAGGGGGCGCTGATATTTTCGGAGCCTCACAGGGCTGGGCGGGGTCTCATTTGGGCAGAGCCACCCCTGACCCCTCCCCGACAAGGTCTCTCTCATAACCTTTTGTGACTCACAGACTGATCGATGGTCGTCCAAGGGCACCGGGCACCCTGGGTTGCCACCCACTGTCCGCCCATCCTCCGCCCATTCGGTCACTCACTCATCCACTCACCATGGCCGTGGCATGGCCTTGGCATCCAGCTCAGGGGCAAGTGGAAACCACCACGTGGCATCGCGAGGAGCCAGCGGTTTCGCAGACAGCGTTTCATCCAGTCCCCTCCGCGGCCCCGTGAGCTCGGCCGTGATCCTCATTTTCAATCAAGAACCAGGGGGAGGGTGAACACCTTGGCTGAAGCCGCCCACCGAGCCCGGCCCACCTAGCCCGGCGGCGTGGCTCCGTGGTTGTGCGTTGACTAGGAATCAGGAGGGTCCTGGGTTGACTCCCGGTCAGGGCACAGGCCCAGGTTGTGGGCTTGATACCCAGTAGGATCGGGGTCAGACGCGCCCACTGGGCCTCCACAGGACATTCCCGCCCCAGGGAGCTGCTCTTACCATCAGCCGTGACTGTCAGCCCCGGGGAAGGGTTTGGCCCGACAACACAGAGAGATAACGGCGTTTGTCATCAAATATTGAGAAACCTCAGACCCCTGGGCACTGGCGGCCTTGGGCGCTGCAGGCCTGTGCCTGAGCCGCGCACCGCCCTCTGCGATGCTGTTACAGGTCATCCCGGAGCGCGGAGGCCCAGGGACTCGGCGATCTAATCTGACCCTGTGCGGGCGATAAGGAAACTGAAACCGGGGCAGGGGCAGGGGGGGGGGGGGGGGGGACCTTGCCCAAGGTCACCGAGCTGAGGGCGCCTGGGCTCAGTCAGCGCCCGTGATGGGCTGAACTGTGCCCCCGATTCCGACCTTGAAGTCTTAACCCTCAGGACCTCCCAATGCAACTGTGTCTGTACCAGGTCCTGGCTGAGGAGCTCAGGTAGAATGAGGCCCTTAGAGCGCATCCCCTCCCAGCGCGACCTGTGTCCTCGTGAGAAGAGGCGCTGAGGACACAGGAGCCAGAGGAGCCGCGTGAGGACACGGCGAGGCCGCCGCCTGCACACCATGTGGAGAGGCCTCCGAGAGACCAGCTCCACCCACACCTGGACCTCCGACCTCTGGCCTCCAGCACCGAGACACTCAAGGTCTGTGGTCTCCACCGCCTGCTGTGGTGCTCTGTCACTCACCGGGGCCTCTCTGCCTCCCCGCGACCCGGCAGCCATGTGGGCACCGAAGTTGTAAAACACCTCGTCTGTGCAGGTCCTGAAGCTGACGCTGTGGCGGGCCCAGCACTGAGTTAGGGAACGTGTATTGGAGGATCCCCGGGCCGTGGCTTGTGCTGCCAGAGGCAGTATGAAGCCCTGTGTGAGCCGGCTGTGCCACCAGCCCCCCCGGGAGCCCCCCAAAAGGCTCCAGGCGGCGACGCTGCTCCTGGGGTGACCATGTGAGGGGGGCAGCAGTGCTCACGTTGATGGATGCGACCAAGTTCATCTGTCTGAACAAAGGAGAGCCAGCCTCTCATGACTCTTCTCTCACCTCTTCCGTGATGGACGTGGGCCACGCTGCGGAGAGAGGGTCCTCAGGGAAGCAGGCAGGCGCTCAGGTGACAGGGGCCTCGGGCGCCTGCTGGCTGTGTGAGCTTGGCCCTGCTCCTCAACCTCTCTGTGCCTCCACTGGCCCAAATGCACAGTCACACCTCCCCCACGGGGCCGGGTGAGCATCCATACAGAACTGCTCCCGTGGCGACGGCGCCCAGGGCCCTGCTCACCCTCGGTCCAGCCGGCGAGGTCAGGCTCCCTGAAGAGAGTGTAACCAGAGGCGTGCGACGGGCCCTGGAAGCCACAGAGGAAGCCCGCGTCCCGGCCCCGCCGGGGTGTGCAAACGGGTCACCCAAGGCAACTGTGAGCAGGTCCCGGCACGCGGACGGAGACGGTTCTGGAAGGAGGGTGCCTGCAGGCAGCCAGAAGGCTGCGACGATACCCGATACCCGGGTGGGGAACTGAGGGAGATGGTGTGGCGGAGAGAAGGCTGCTGGGGAGGGGCTGGGGAGATGACGGACTCAGACCAGGGAGGGAGAAGAGACCGGCAGCGGGAGGAGGTACCTCATGGAGGGGCACTTGGGGCAAAGCAGCGGAGCGAGCGTGGCCGGGATGGAGCCGGAACCAAGCCCCCGACCTGCCCAGGCAACCTCCTCCGGGGCCTTTGATTCCCACGGTGGCAGCCGGCCGGGTCGCTGTTCCGTGTCCCGTGTCCGTGCACCAGCAGCGGGTGCAGAGCAGCGCTCAGCCCGTAGTCTGGGGAGGGTGTCGGACCCCAGGTGGCGGCCCTTAGCTGAATGATAACCCGGTGAGGGGCCCTCGCTGGGCACGAGGGAGATAGCAGGTGGTGGTGACGGGGCACCCCAGAGGCCTGGGGATCCAGAGGAGATAAGGCCGCTCAGAAATAGCCTAGAGGAGGCAGGCGGAGTGAGGGCCCGAGAGGAGCCAACAGCCGCCCAGGAGGGTCCCAGAGAGAGTCCTTGCAGCTGGAGATTAGGGACAAGGCGCCAGAGGCTGGCCCGCGGGCTCCGGGCCCATGTGCGCCTGCCATTGCCACTCTGGGTTCCGGAGACACGGTCTCTCCTTCATCTTGCCTGTGCCCCCTTCTCGTTTGGTTTTTTAAACATTTTTATTGATCTCAGAGAGGAAGGGAGAGGGAGGGAGAAAGAAACATCATTAATGAGAGAGAATCATGGATCGGCTGCCTCCTGCACGCCCCCACGCCGGGGATCAAACCCACAACCTGGGCATGTGCCCTGACCAGGAATCGAACCGTGACCTCCTGGTTCCTAGGTCAACGCTCAACCACTGGGCCACACCAGCCAGAACCCTTCTCGAGTTAATCAGCTGCTGCCGCCACCACCACAGCGGACGTCCTCTCGCTGACTCGCCCTCCACCCTGGATTTCAGAGCCTCGAGAAGCAGTGGCAGTGGGAACCTCCGGCCGTGGGCCTCCACGGGCACCGCCGGCGTTGCGGGCACAGGTGCCTGAGCAGAGCCTGAATGGTGAGGGTCTGCATCTCCTGCAGGTGCCAGGCGGGTGAAGACCTCGGTGCCCACTTTGCCAAACACAGACCTGCTCCTTACCTCAGCCTGTCCGGCTGCCGGCAGAGAATTCCACCGACCGGGCGGCTTAAGCAACATCACTTATTACCCCCGCACCCCACAGGGCGTCGGGCGAGGTCAGGGTTCCCCGCGGTTGGGCTCAGTGTGAGCCGTCCCCCTGGCTGGCAGAGCCGCCGTCTCCCGTGCCCACACACAAGTCACAGCCTCCCAGTGCCTCCTCCCCTAAGGGCGCTGAGGGTGTCTTAGGGCTTCTCGCTCATCATCTAATTCGTTTCCAAAGGCCTCACCTCCGAACACCATCCCATTGGGGCTGGGATCCTGGGGGACACGAGCCCTCAGAGCTGATCAGCGAGGAACAGGCGCCCGCGGGGAGGCAGCCCGTCCAGCTGGTACTTGGCGGGCATATGGCCGCTGTCCCTCCGCGGGGAAGTGATTATCGGAGCCGCACAAACAGGCTTCTTTCTCATAGAGCGGAGGTCTGGCGTTCTCAGGCTCTGTAAGAACATACGCACAGAGTCCCAACCCACAGGGCTCAGGAGGCCTGCTCAGAGGTTTGGGAGTCGGGAAGGTCTGCCTGGCACGGTCTCGGGGAGCCCTGGGCACCCCTGAGCTGGCAGGGGGCTGGTCCCCAAGGATGCAGCCCCCGGCACCCCTGACCTACAGGAGGCTGGGCCCTGCAGATGGAGCTCCAAGCATCCCGGACCTGGGAGGGGGCTGGTTCCTGCAGGTGGAGCCAGCGGGCCAGGACCCTGGAGTAGCCAGGAAAGGCGGCTGCAGCCAGGACACAGGCCTGGAGACAGGGGTCCCTGTGACCAAAGCAGCGCCTTCCTCCCTCCCCCTTGCCGAGGCCCTCACCTGTGACGGGGGGCGGGGGGGGGGGGGTGCCGAAGCCGCCTCCTCGCACACAGAGCCAACCACAGCCTCCTCCCCTTTGAACTCGCTGCTGCCGGGTTAGTTCTAAGATCTCTTTGAAGTAAGAGCTGTGAGAGATGCTGGGTCAGAGACGACAGGGGAACACACCTTCAGCTCGGCCCCCTCCTCGGTCCCTCGAAAACAGTTTTGCGTTACGAATGGAGCTGTGCTCTAGAGGTGTAAGCTGCACTTACACTCTTTTTTAAAAAATTGATTTCAGAGAGGGAGAGGGAGATGGAGAGAAACATCAATGATGAGAGAGAATCGCTGATCGGCTGCCTCCTGCCCTCCCCACCCTAGGGATCGAGCCAGCAACCCAGGCATGTGCCCCGACCGGGAATCGAACCGTGATCTCCTGGCTCCTAGGTTGAGGCTCAACCCCTGAGCCAGGCCGGCCGGGCTGAAGGTTCACTCTGATTGAGTAAATCCCAAAATCCCGTTCCCAGGCCCCACGAGCCACATCTTCAGTGCCCAATGGCCACACGTGGCTGCACTGGCACCCGGAACAGCACAGGGAGGAACATTTTCATCATCGCAGGACATTCTCCTGGGCAGCCTGGCACAGGCCCCCAGGAAGCAGCGGGAGAGCACGGGGTGCTGGGAGCTGGGAAGGGCGGGCGGAGGACGGGCCGCTGAGCTGAATTGCACGCCAGAGCTGGGGAGGGAAGAAGCCAGCTCCCCTGCCAAGGGCAAGGTCTCAGCAGGGGGCCACGGAGCCACGTGCCCGGAGCCATGTGCCCTGCGTCTGACACAGGCCCACCACCAGACAGTGTGCTTTACGGGAGGACTAGAAGCAGACCCTCCTCCACCTGCCTCAGGGCGGCCAAGTGCCTGGGAGGCCCTGGGGGAGGTGCAGGGGGAGGCCCAGGGGGAGGCTCAGGGGCAGGCAGGCCCTGTCTCTGCAACATCCACAGAGCCGCGATGTTCCCCAATACTTCCTTCTCTCTGGAGGAAAGGCGGGGTGCCCATGGGGCTGGCTGGGGATCAAGACGCGTGGGATCCGGCAGAACTAAGGAAGCCCCTCCCTGCCCATCAGCCTGTAGAGTGGGGTCTGAAGGGGCAGAAACACCACTTGGTCCTGAAGGCGCTTCCGCTCATGAGCTGCCTTACGCATGGTCATGGGACTTGGTGGCGCTTTTCTGATGAGAGACAACAATGACCCCATTCACATGTCTCAATTCCTTGAGACCCGAGTTAATTCCAAATCCGGTTTCAGTGCCAAGCTAAATGCCGCACAGCCCGCGGCTTTCTCCCCCTCCCTCCCTCGTGGATCCTTGCACATGGCTCACTTTCCATTTTCATAAATTTTATTGTAACTGACAAGAGAGCAAAGATCAATGAAACGAGTAGATGGTCTCACTCGTTTAGGTTTGTAGGTTAATTATAAAAACGTTATGAGGAAGAAAGCCCTCCGGAGGTTTCGCGGCTGGTGGGTCCCATGGTTCTCAACCTTCTGGCCCTTTCAATACAGGTCCTCATGTTGTGACCCAACCATAAAATTATTTTCATTGCTACTTCATCACTGTCATGTTGCTACTGTGATGAATCGTCATGTAAATATCTGAGATGCAGGATGTATTTTCATTGTTACAAATTGAACATAATTAAAGCATAGTGATTCATCACAAAAATAATATGTAATTATATATGTGCTTTCCAATGGTCTTAGGCGACCCCTGTGAAAGGGTCGTTCGACCCCCAAAGGGCAGGACCCACAGGTTGAGAACCGCTGCTCCACACCCTTTCTTGATCCCAACTCATTTATCTTCTCGCTACAGGTTTGGTTCTGAATGAAAGAACAAACGAGTGAAGAAACAGATGACTTCATCAGAGCCCCCGACACGAAGCCAACTGGCCGCCCTCGCTCTCCCTGCTCTTCCCGGGCCGCGGCGGGCGCCCAGGGGTGGAGCAGCCGCCCAGACGTGGGCATCAAAGGGACAGAGGGAGAGGGACCCGGGACCCAACCACCAGACCCACCAGCCGCGAAACCTCCGGAGGGCTTTCTTCCTCATAACGTTTTTATAATTAACCTACAAACCTAAATTCTGTGGAAAAGAGCCCAGCGCAGAATCCCCGAGCAGTCACAAAGCCCCCACTTCCCAGGCCGCCTCGCAGCCCTGCGCCCACGGCTGCTCATTTCCGCCCCCGCGCTGGGGAGGAGGGGGACACACTCCATCTTCAAGCCGCGGCCCCAAATCGAATCCTGCTCTCCAGGGCCCTAGCCCAGCCTCCGCATGACACAGATAAGAAAAGCGAGCCCAGGGAGGCAGCGACCTGCTCAAGGTCACACAAGGTCAGAGGTGCAGCTGGGACCACAATGCCCCTGCTCCTGTCTCCAGAAGAGGCAAGGGTGTGCCCGGCAGGTCTGCAGGTGCCTCCTCCATGCAGACAGACACCCGGTCCACCCCTGGGCCCCGGGTTCTGATCCTGCACAGCGGGGGCAACCATGACGGGACGGGCCTTGTCCCTGGGAGTCCAAGCCTGGCCGTGGACCTGGGGCCCTGGCTCCCTGACCTGCCCAGGAACCTGCAGGAACCCTCTAACACTCCAGGGAGACCCCACAGGGAAAGTGCCCCTGGGACAGCCCAGACTTGCTATTTCCCGCCCTGGCCTCACGCCCTGACCAGCCAGCAGACTGGACTTTCTCAGCCCAGCGGCCCCTTTGTCCAGCTCCTCCTGTGGGGCCCGGGCCCACCTCTCCTCGATGCTGCAGCTCGTTAACCAGGCTACAGCCATGCAGCAGCCCAGCGCCAGCTCTCCCGTCACACTCAGGGCCCCAGGAACCGGGTGGGGGGCTGAGGTGGCCCCAGAAAGTGAGGAGCACAGGGGGCGGACAGGTGGATGAGGTCCTGGCCGGACGGATGGAGGACAGACAGACGGTGGGCACAGGGGAGCCGGCTGGAGAAGAGTCCCGAGCGTCCGGGAAAGCATTCTGAAGAGGCAGGTCCCTCCCTCCCGCAGCGCTGCTCCCCACAAGCCCCCAAACACAGCCCCTAGGCCCAGCCCTCAGTCCCCTTGTCCCTCCCTGCATGGGGTGTGAACGCCCCTGTGGCCCTGGCCCTGCGTGTGAATGTCCTGTAGCCTTAGAGCCATTTGTGCCAAAGAAAATGCCTGAGGTGCTTTCTGGACAAAACAGAGAGGGACGCTGGTGGGGCTGCAGGGAGAGGGGACCTGGCTGTGGGCCTGCGCTCACCCCGTCCAGCCGCCCGCTGCCCTCGCCAGGTGGCCCGGGCTCGCACACCCACACCTGGCGCTCCACCCTGCGAGCCAGGGCTCCGGAGCAGACGGCCCAGCGCCAAGAGGCCGTGGCTCAGCCTGGAGCCGGGTTACAGGCCCAGCTGGGAGGAGGCAGCTGGAGGCACAGGGACTGGAATAGATGAGTTTGTGAGTGTGTCTGAGTGTATATGTGAGTGTGCATGTGTCTGTGAGTGTGTGTATTTGTGTGTGTGAGAGAGTATGTGTATGAGAGTGTGTGTGAGCGTGGGTGTGTGTGAGTGTGAATGTATGTGTGTGCGCACGCGTGTGTGTGAGAGTGTGTGTGAGCGTGGGTGTGTATGAGTGTGAGTGTGTCTGTGAGTGTATGTGTGTGTTTGTGTGTGCGCACATGTCTTTGTGTGAGTGTATGTGTGTGTGTGTGTGAGTGTGTGTGTGGGGGGGGGATCTTGATTAACGTATAGTTTAACTCTTCAGCTAAACACACAGGCCGTAGTCACAGCCATTCCCCCAATGGCCATAACCCAGAAGATGAATAAAGAGGAAACCGCTCGGTTGCGGGTCTGAGCAGGGGGCGCTGTGATAAACCGCTATCTGGCCTGTGGCGCAGGATGGCGGGGGGCATGGAGCGCCCTGGGCCACTCAGCACAGGGGCTCCGACCCCAGGTGCCAGGGCCCAGGCCCCCACGGTGCTGCCCTCCAGGAGCCCAGGCCTGGGCGCTGCCTCCCGGCGACCAGACCTCCCGGCCCAACCAAAGGAAGGCCAAGCAGTGCCCGCGACGCCACCCGGGAGGCGGGCGGACGGCGTGGCGCGGGCCTCGTCTAGAGCCTCCCACGCCAGGCGGTGTCCGGGAGGGCTCCCTCCCCGTGGAGCCCGGAAGGCGATGGGGTGGTCATGCCGCCGGCTGGTCCGCGGAGGGGAGGCCGGGGGCCCTGGGGGCAGCGGGCACTCGGACAGCACTGACCCTCCACAAACCGCTCTCTCCCGGGGGCTGACCTGGCCCTTCCTTCCTAAGTCCCGGCTAACGCTTTCCTTCCAGGAGGGAAAGAAACCAAAGTGTTTCTGAAACAAAGCGAGAAACACCGGGCCTCGCGGCGCTCTGTGCCCGGAAGACTCGCCCAGGTCACGACGCCCACCTCGCCGAGCGGGGGGCCGCCTCCCAGATCGGGCAGGTGCGCCAACAGCAGGCAGCCCGGTCCCAGGCCTACTGACAAGTCCGTGTGGAGAACTTTACAGTAAAAATGTGCAACTTCAAACGTCCCTCCCCTCTCTCCGGGCCCAGCTTCATGGTAGCGAGGCTGTGGGGCCACGTGGACAGCTGGAAGTGGGCACGGGAACAGGGGGCGGGGCCGCGTGGACACAGACAGAGCCCCACGTAGGACACAGTGACGGGCCTGACCGTGTTCCAGTCCGATAGCAGGCAGCTGTCTCTAGAACCAGGGGATACACCGGGCTTCCCCTGGAGAAACGCCTTCTGGGAGTTTTCAGTGAAATGAGGACACACAGGCTTCTATTGACCTTTTCGCAAAGTCACGCTCGGCGTCTTCCCCTCCACGAAGTCAGGAGGCGCTTGTTGACACTGGCCAGCCGCCGTGACCGGTTCTGTGCGCCGTGTGAGCGGGCGGCTCTGCCGGCTGTATCGGCACAGCCCGGGCCAACCCGGCCCTGCTCTCCCGGGCTCCTCGTGCTCCGTGTTGCCGTGTGAAAGCTGGGAACTTCTCCTCTGGGCTGATAAGAGACTGGGGTCCGAAGACTTCAATGCGAGTTTCTGGGCAGATAAGTTATAACATGAAGGCGTGACCGGGCGTCACACAGCAGTGAGGTCCTCGGGGGCGGAGGGGGGCTGAGCCTCAGTTTCCCCACTGGGCTACCCCCGACCCCCAGGGGCGTCCAGGCCTTGCCTGGACCTCCTCAGATGCCTGCCCCTCCCCTCCCGTCCCCTCCCGTCCCCTTTCTTCCCCTCCCACCCAGTCCGACTCCAGCCAAAAGGGTTTTCCTAATCAGCCGGCTCATTTCCTGCCGCAGCGTCCACATCTGAAGTGCCCTGTTGTTCAGGCCCTGCAGCCAGGCTTCCTGCTCTCCCGCGGCCGCACCGACAGCGGTGGGTGAGGACAGGACGGGTGGCCCAGGACGGTCAATGATTAACCCTCCCCAGCAGGCAGCACCCCTCCCCCCTCAGGAGATGCCCACCCCTTGCTCCCCTTCAACAAGCCTGGCCGCTGCGACCAGGGAGCCAGTACCCGGCTCGAGTCGCCACCAGCGACATGAATGCCCTCGCAGGGCTGGTCGCCATCAGGGCCCCGCACACTCTCCACGCCCACAGCCCGGCCGCAGACCTTCCCCGACCCTTGGGCTGCCCTCTGCTCCCCGCTCCGGCTCTCCCTCCACCTTCCCCTCCGGACCAGGCTTCCAGTCTCCGGTCTACTCACTGAGGCCGCCCGGGCACTCTCACCCGCCTCCTCCCTCCCTGAGACCTGATGGGAGTGAAACGGGAGGGCCAGGAGCCAGCGCCTCAATGAGCGGATGGGAACAGCAGGGAGCACTGGCCCTTCTCTCGCTCGCTCGCTCACTCCTCGACATCATCCTGGTTTCCATCGTTTATGCTCCTTCCTGGTCCCCCTCAGGGTCCCGGGGGCTGGGCTGTGTGGTTTGGTCAGCGATGCACTTTGCTCAGTCTCCGACTGTAGGTGGGAAGTGAGTGCATACAAAGTAAAAGGTGACTCCCTCCCAGGAGCCTGGAGAGCGGTTCTAGGGCGGGGGGATGGGGGGGTGGGGGGGGGCGGGACGCCCGGTCTGGCCCAGCCACGGCATTAGGGTGAGTTCATTAAATGTTTGACAAAATATAGCAGCTAATTTTTTAAGAATATATTTTTACTGATTTCAGAGAGGAAGGGAGAGGGAGAGAGAAACATCAATGATGAGAGAGAATCACTGTGGTCGAAAGGGGCCACATGCTGACCTGACCGCTCAGGGGAGGCTTGCATGGCGGGCTTGCAAACTCAGAGACCTACAGTCATCACAGAGGATGGTCTGAAATTAAACTTTAACTAAGCAGTGATGGTGGGCAGTTACCTCCTAGGCGGGGATCCTCACTGACAAGGTCAATCTTTATCTTATCTGTCTTTTTGCATCTATGATAACATACCCTTGAAATGTCTGGGTCACTTGCAACTTCCCTGTATCTGGAGCCCCTGGGGCACAACCTAATGTGCTGGGCGCCAGGACAGAGACCACAAATTCCTTCATCATCACGTTCATTGTTCCTGCACCCACCTAAGTATGTGTCCATCATTTTACTTTTCATCCAATCCCAGCCCCCCCCCCTTGTTTTCTCCCACCTCTCTAGTCTATCACCAATGGGTTTCATGTCACTCACTACATCCCTTTCCTTTGATTGCAAATGTATAAATACAGATGTAACCGCCATTCTCCGCAGCATTATCTCAATTCATTGAGGTTCTGCTTCCTGGCAATTATCAACAGTCTGGCTCAAATAAACTCACAAAAATTCTTTATAGGTTTGAATGTTAACACATTGATCCGCTGCCTCCTGCATGCCTCACTAGGGATGAGCCAGGCAAGTTCCCTGACCGGGAATCGAACCGTGACCTCCCGGTTCCTAGGTCGACGCTCAGCCACTGAGCCAAAGCGCTAACTTCAGTGGATACTGCTGTGCGGCCTGAGAAGGACGCTATCAACAACCCAATGGCCTTGGCAAAAGACAGGCTCCCCACCCCTGCCCTAGAGCAAGGTCTTCCCTGAGTGTGTGTGTGGGGGGGGGGGGGCACCCCAGCCTGTGCCTGGAGTGGTCCTGCTCCCAAGAAGTCCTCAGCCACCGAGGTGACCCAGGAGCCCCCTAACACAGACAGGCTTCCCCTCAGTGTGTGTGTGTGTGGGGGGGGGGGGTGGGGGTCCTGGGCCTGGATCCCAGCCTCGATGACGGTTTCAGAGGCCAAGGCAGGTTCTGCCCACTCGCGACAGCCACTCAGTGACCGTGAAATCACAGAGGCTGACTCTTAGCCCTGATTTCAGGACCCAAGGACCTGCAGGAGAGTCCAGGACCCATCCTGAAGGCGCCCTCGGCCCCTCCCCACGCCTGCAACTTCCTTACCCCCTCCCAAACCCTGAGAGCCCCTCAACAATGCCGGCAATGCCCTGCCCCTCCCCCGGGAGCCCCTTCCCTGGGCTCAGACCACACACCCTGCGCCTCCCCTAGGAGACACCAGGAGACACACCTCTGCCGGCTCCAGGCTCCCCAGCCGCCTTTCAAACCAGAAGCCAGAGGGCAGGGACCCCAACACCCGCCGATAAGCTCAGCTGCCTTTGCAGACACAAGGCTGCTCCTCCGCTTTCACTCTGAACCCTCACAGCCCCTCCCCTGGCGCCTCCGCCGGCCCTCTGTGGACTGTTTCTAGGGTGTTTACAATGGAGCCTCCGGGCTCCTCACTCCCCCCAGGAGGTGAATGCGCCCCCGAGGAGGTGAAAGCGCCCCCAGGAGGTGAAAGCGCCCCCGAGGAGGTGAAATCGCCCCCCAGGAGGTGAAAGCGCCCCCCAGGAGGTGAAATCGCCCCCCAGGAGGTGAAATCGCCCCCGAGGAGGTGAAAGCGCCCCCCAGGAGGTGAAATCGCCCCCCAGGAGGTGAAAGCGCCCCCCAGGAGGTGAAGGCGCCCCCCAGAGGACTCTGCTGCTCCAACCCCAGCAGCTCCGGCTTAACGCCCGGGAGTCCAAGTTGCTGGGAGCAGGAGGGTTAGCGCGTAGGGCAGGGTGGGGAGGTGGGTGGCGGGGAGAGATGCCAGGCCCTGGGCACTACCCGGGGCTGAGGCCTCGATCCAGGCCAGAAACGGGCTCCCTGGCGCCTCACTCTCCCCTGGGCCTGACCAGCCCCCACCCTGCTGCAAGCTCACCCCGAAGCCCGAAATTAAAGACTCCAACGCAGAACGAACGCCCTGGTCCCTCAGCAGCCGCCCTCGGGGAGCTGTCCCGGAGCCCGCTGTGCCACAACCTCTGACCTTGTCCCTGGGCTGCTGGCCTCTCGCAGGATGACCCTGCCCATGCGGAGCCCCGGGACCCGGGGGAGGGAGACATACCCCGCGGCCCAGCCTGGGTCCCCACCCCCGCAGGGAGGAAGCGTGCGGGTGAGCTCCCAGCGGGGGCCCTGCCTGCCGCCTCCGGTCCTCCCAGCTCTAAATTAGGAAGATCTGGGGTGTCCTCGTGTGTGTTTAAAGCCAAACAGAAATTTCCCGTTTCCCGGCACAAAATTAAACCCAAGTTTATGAAAGGGCCTGTCAATGCTCGCAATCAAGCCCATTAGCCCCGCAAACGGCGCCGCTTCGGTTCCGTGGCGCTAAACGCTCGCCTCTCCCCAGCGGTGCTGAGGCACCTGCCTCCTCCAGCGGCTGGAAAAGGAAACCCCAGCTCTAGAGGAGAGAGAGGAGAGAGGGGGGGGAGAGGGGAGAGGAGAGGGAGGAGAGGAGAGGAGGGGAGAGGAGAGGAGAGGAGAGGAGAGGGGGGAGAGGGGAGAGGAGAGGAGAGAGAGGAGAGGGAGATAGAGGAGAGGGAGAGAGGAGAGAGGGAGGGGGAGAGGAGAGAGAGAGGGAGGAGAGGAGAGAGGAGGGAGAGAGGAGAGGAGAGAGGGGAGAGGGGGAGAGGGAGAGGAGAGGAGAGAGAGGAGAAGGGAGATAGAGGAGAGGGAGAGGAGAGGAGGGGAGAGAGGGGAGAGGAGAGGAGAGAGAGGAGAAGGGAGATAGAGGAGAGGAGAGGGAGAGAGAGAGGGGGGAGAGGGGAGAGGAGAGGGGAGGAGAGAGAGAGGAGAGGGAGAGGGAGAGAGGAGAGGGGAGAGGGAGAGGGGAGAGGAGAGGGAGAGGGGGGAGAGGAGAGGGAGAGGGAGAGGAGGAGAGGGAGAGGGAGAGGGAGAGGAGAGAGGGAGAGGGGGGAGAGGAGAGGGAGGGAGAGGAGAGGGGAGAGAGAGGGGAGAGAGAGAGAGGGGGAGAGAGGAGAGGAGAGAGAGGGGAGAGGAGAGGAGAGGGGAGAGGAGAGGAGAGAGAGAGAGGAGAGAGGGAGAGAGGAGAGAGAGAGAGGAGGGGAGAGGAGAGAGGAGAGAGAGAGGAGAGGGAGAGGAGAGAGAGGGAGAGAGAGAGGGAGAGGAGAGGGGAGGGGAGAGGAGAGGGAGAGAGAGAGAGGGAGAGGAGAGAGAGGGGAGAGAGGAGAGGAGAGAGGGAGAGAGAGGGAGAGGGGAGAGGAGAGAGAGAGAGAGGGAGAGGAGAGAGGGGAGAGAGAGAGAGAGAGGAGAGGAGAGAGAGAGAGGAGAGAGAGAGAGAGAGAGAGGGAGAGAGAGAGAGAGGAGAGGAGAGAGAGAGAGAGAGAGAGAGAGAGAGGAGAGAGAGAGAGGAGAGAGAGAGAGAGAAAAGAGAGAGAAGAGGGAGAGAGAGAGAGAGAGAGAGAAGAGAGAGAAGAGAGAGAGAGAGAGAGAGAGGGGAGAGGAGAGGGGAGAGGAGAGGCCCTCCCTTTTCGCATGGACGCTGGGGCGGGGGAGAGAGGGGGCGTGAGGGAATGGGGAGGCCCTGGCCCTGGCTCTGGAAGGCGCTGGAACCTGCGCCTGCGTGTCCCTCCCTGTGGCCTCAGGGCTGTGGCCTCGCGTGTCCTCACAGGGTTCTGCTGGGATCAGAGCGTTTCCGCCCCACGGGCTCCGCAAACCCGCACACACTGCGGACACTGGCGTTCCAAGGCGCCTCCCCGGCAAGGAGAGCCCCCTCCCAGGGAAGTCCACGCTGTCCTCTCCTCCGACAGCGGCTCTCACGGTCCAGGCCAGGCTGGCCGGTCCCACAGGCCCCGCGCCCGCCCGCTCCGTCCCTGGGAGAGGATCCTGAGCCAGAGCGGTGCCCGGGTGTCCTGCGAACTGCTCTGTTGTTTCGTTGTTGCTGTTGTTTGTTGTTCTTAATCCTCCCCGAGGATGTTTTCCCAGCGGTTTTTAGAGAGAGCGGAAGGGAGGGGAGAGACAGCGAGAGAGACACATCCATTAGCTGCCTCCCGCACAGGCCCTGATGGGGCCGGGGAGGAGCCTGCAACCAGGTGCCCGCCCTCCACCGGAACCAAACCCGGACCCTTCAGTCCTTGGGCCGATGCTCTATCCACTGAGCCACGCTGGCCAGGGCTCATCCGAACTTTTAATCGTCTTTTTCCTGATATCTTATTCACACTTTCAGTGACTTCTAACCCTCACAGCACTGAGCACCCTAAGTCTAGTCTGGGGGGGGCTGGCAGTGCCTATGGCTGCATGCGTTCTCTCATCTCTAACCCCCAAGCCAAGGGGTTTTCGTGGGATGAGGACGTGGGACAAACTCAGTGAGGACGGAAAGCGGCACAGGGCCGGAGGGTGGGACAGGGCCGGAGGGTGGGACAGGGATGGAGGGCCGGCGGGGCAGGACGCGGAGCAGCCGGGGCGCCTCTGCCTCCCCTCGGTGCCCGAGCTCGGGTCCCGGACGCCGGTCCCCCCAGAGCAAAGCTGGAGGCGATTCCAGCGGTTTCCATCCACCTTTTACTCAGGGCCCGTCCGCTCCCGTGGATCAGCCGCTGCTGCATTCAGTCAGGGGCTCCTCCCAGGATCGGGGTGCAAACAGTGGCCCCAGGGATGCTCCTCTCTGACAAGCCCCCCCCGCCCCCCCAGGCCTGATCGCTATCTCAGGAGGCCACAGCCTCTGTGTGCAGGGCGCCTGCCTTGGGAGCTGGGCACCTTTCCAGCGGCCATGCCACCCCCTGCCCAGCTCATCCCCCCGTGGGGCGGGCTCCCCAACTGCCGGCTCGCCCCACCCTCTCCTCCCACAGCCTCAGGGTTCCCAGGGCCTCACCCAGATGCCGAGGCCTGGATGCCGGGCGCTGGACGTGTCTGTTCCACCGCCAGCAGGTGCTCAAGGCCGCGGAGCTAAGTGACGTCCCTGAACTTGCTTCTCCCAGAACCTTCCATGAGCCCGGCCAGGAACGCAGGCGAAAACGGGGCGGGTTCGCGAGTGAATTTGCTCAGACTCTGGCCAGTGACATCTGCTCGGCTACTAAGTGAGTGTGAACTTGGTTTAACCGCTGGGTCAGTGGGCTGGAGGGGCCGGAGCCGTGGGATGTGCCAGCGACGCCACCTGCAACGCGTATGCACTCCGCCCGACGCGGGGGTCTCACTTCACGTGACCGACACTGAAGAGCCCTTTCTGGACGGAAAACGACTGTTTCTCTATCCCACTTGCAACCCCCTCACCTGACTCCGCACACAGCCAAGAATAAACGTCTCGCTCATTGCAGACGGTGGGGGCCGTGGGGCGGGGGTGGGGGGGCGGGACTGCTCCCGGGCACAGCCAGGCCCCTGGGGCCCTGGGCTCAGGCCTGTCCATTTGTTCCCCGTGTCCAGATTCAACGGTGGTTTGGGTAGAATGTTCCGGGCCGGGTCTGAGATGGATCCTGGGTGCCAGCCGCGACGCACGGATCGCTCGGCTCGCTCACACCGGCGTCCAGGCGGCCGCGTGCCCCGATCCCTCGCAGGGCACCAGGGCGAGGCCGCGTGGCCCCGGCTTCTTGGGAGCGCCCCACTCTCTCCTTCAACGCCCTTGCCAAGCGCCCCCCGCAGCGCTCTCCTGCTCGCCTCCAGGGCGTGGGCTCAGGGGGCCAATCGCAGCCCCTGGAGCCCCTGGTGATTAGATCATGAACTGGGGGGGGAGGAGCGGGGGGCACGTGGCCTAGGTCTGAATCACGCCCTGAGCACCTGGGACCCCGGAAACCTCTGCCCCATGGCCCCAGCCAGCCTCTTCCCGGGTGGATCACCCAGGGGGAGCCGCGTCGCTGAGGGAACACCCCGAGGTCCGAGGGCTTCCTATGGGGTGTAGGAAGGAGCTTGGGTTCGAGAGCTCGGTGTCAGGCCACCACAGACCCTCACCAGGCTGTGGAGGCCGTGGGAAGAGAGGGAGACTGTAAGAAGGGCCGTCACTGTCCCCTTGCGGGGTCCCCGTGACTCAGAAGGGGGCCTGCCCCCTCCCCCCTGCACCCATCAGTCACCCTCCTCCTCGTGCAGGAGCGCTGGGGCTATGGGGACGGGGCAGGGACGTCCACCCTCCTCCCAGCCCCAGAGGTGCTTCCCAGGGTGACAAGGGTGGACCCAGGACACCGCCCTCACCCCTTCACGTGCCAGCACCTCCCCGTGGTGTGACCTAATCGAGCCGTTTCCCTCCCCTCGGCCTGCCCCCGGCAGACAGGCTGCTGGTCGCGGGGTGAAGAGGCCGCTGCCCCTCAGTGTGTGACACAGGCCAGCGGGAGCCTGGGAGCCACCCCCTCCGCGGAGTCTAACACTCGCTGCTCCCTGGAGCCGCGCCTCACATCCAGGTGCCTCCCCCCCTGCCCGGCTCTATGGGCAGCAGGTCTGCGAGCTGAGAGCCGTCTCCTCACCCACACCCCCTCCGCCTGGATCCCACAGGGCAGGCCACTGGACAGGCCACGCCCCAGGCCATGCAGGCAGCTGGGCCTCCTCTGAGGTCAGGAGGAACACTGGGTTTCAGCCAACCTTTGACTCACTTGGGCTGGAACCCTGAACCCTCAGGTGACCTTGCCTTCCATCCCAGAAGCCCCGCCTCTCTGCATCCCTGCACACACTCACACATACTCACACACACACACTCACATGCACACACATACTCATCCACACTCACAAATACTCACGCACACATGCACACACTTGTGCGCACTCACAAATACTTACACACTCACATGCACACACTCATGCACACATACACACACTCATGCATACACACACACGCATGCACACACTCTCACACTCACACACACTTGTGCACACTCTCACACACACTCACACACACCAGCCTCAGGACCCTCACGGCGGCTCTTTCTCTAGTGGAGGACGGGGTTCCCTGAGCTCAAGCAGCCCCCAGAGAAGCGCGGGGAGATGACCAGGTGACGGGGCGTCCACGGAGAGAGGCCACGCGGAGGGGAGCACCAGGCGGCTGGCACCGGGCCTCGGCCCGCCCAGGGATGCGGGTGACTCGGTGGCCGTGCTTCCTGTGGGGCTTTACCGCTGTGACCTCCGCAGAAGCCCAGCTTTTCACAGTCAACAGCCTGTACTGTCGTCTCCTCACCAAACCTGTTTGTCTTCCCTGCACGTCCAGTCCCGGAGCAGAACTAAAAATACTCCCCGGGCGTCTTGGCCGGAGTCACCAGCCGCGTTGAACTTCCTCGTTCCTTTGCCCGGAGCTTAAAGGGAAACTACGGGCAGATCACGCTCAAGGCCCACTTTTCTGGGGAAACGGCCTGTATTCGCCGCTTTCCTTCTTTGGGTGCCCCAAGATCCTCCTCCCATCTCGCTTTTTAAAAAAACTATTTTTATTGATCTCAGAGAGGAAGGGAGAGGGAGAGAGAGAATCCTGGATGGGCTGCCTCCTGCACGCCCCACACTTGGGATGGAGCCCACAACCCGGGCCTGTGCCCTGACCGGGAATCGAACCGTGACCTCCTGGTTCATAGGTTGACGCTCAGCCACTGAGCCGCACCGGCTGGGCGGGGACTCCCATCTCTTAGTCAAGCAAGTCTCCAGCTGGTCAGTGAGTAGCTGCTGTGTGAGCTCCACAGGGCGGCTGCCCGCCCAGAGGCCTTCCAGCCCCATCCTCCGCCCCCCTACCCCTGCCCCCACAGACTTCCTGTTGTGAGGACATTCCTGGCTCCCAGGTAAACGCCTGCACTCCCAGGTGTGGCCACCCTCCCGACCTGGCCCCACCCGAGGCTGCCAATCGCTGGACCGGACCCTGGAAGGTCTCAGGGTCGCAGGAACACAGCAAAGGGCTCACCCAGGGCCAGCTGCTTTTCCCAGCCTCACGGTTTATTAATACTCACAAAAACCACCCGAGTACCCACAATCCCCGTTCAACCATTCGGCGGGCACCAAGAACACCAGGCGAGACATAAATAAATCCAGTAAAGGCAGCAGGGCTGACCTTGAAGAGTCCCCATCTGGTGGCAAAGACAGATGCAGGCAAGGGGAGCATCTGCCCGCAGGGAGACGGCTGAGCCCAGGGAGCCCCGTGAGCCCAGGCGCTGGAAGAGCAGGGGGGAGGGGTCCCCAGGGCGGGAGGAGCTGGAGAGGCCATTGAAGGATGAGGGACTGGTCAGACAGAGAACGAGAGGGCTCAGCCGGAGGGGTCGGGAGGCCTGAGTGGGTCCGTTTCGTGACCTCCATCAGGAGTCTGCGCTAAGGTGACCCGATCGCTATGGCGCAGCGGGTAGGCCCCGGGACCCGGACCACCGTGAGGACGGGAGGCCTTGAGTGCGAGACGGAAGTATGTCCAAAACTCCGTGACCCAGCGAGCCTGTTTGCATGCGGCGTTTAAGGCATCAGAATGAAGGAGATCCTTGGTGAACAAAGTACTGCATTTTTGTCTGAGGACGGGACCAGCATTACTGATGCCACCTTTGTGTCTGACTTTTTCCCGTTGAAATCCAACTTTTTCTGTGTTCACCACTGTGGGGGTGTGTACACGTGTGTGGTTTTTACGTGTTTACCGCTGTGGGGGTGTGTACACGTGTGTGGGTTTGTTTCACGTGTTCACCGCTGTGGGGGTGTGTACACGTGTGTGGGTTTGTTTCACGTGTTCACCGCTGTGGGGGTGTGTACACGTGTGTGGGTTTGTTTCACGTGTTCACCGCTGTGGGGGTGTGTACACGTGTGTGGGTTTGTTTCACGTGTTCACCGCTGTGGGGGTGTGTACACGTGTGTGGGTTTGTTTCACGTGTTCACCACTGTGGGGGTGTGTACACGTGTGTGGGTTTGTTTCACGTGTTCACCGCTGTGGGGTGTGTACACGTGTGTGGGTTTGTTTCACGTGTTCACTGCTGTGGGGGTGTGTACACGTGTGTGGGTTTGTTTCACGTGTTCACCGCTGTGGGGGTGTGTACACGTGTGTGGGTTTGTTTCACGTGTTCACTGCTGTGGGGGTGTGTACACGTGTGTGGGTTTGTTTCACGTGTTCACCGCTGTGGGGGTGTGTACACGTGTGTGGGTTTCACGTGTTCACCGCTGAGGGGGTGTGTACACGTGTGTGGGTTTGTTTCACGTGTTCACCGCTGAGGGGGTGTGTACACGTGTGTGGGTTTGTTTCACGTGTTCACCGCTGTGGGGGTGTGTACACGTGTGTGGGTTTGTTTCACGTGTTCACCGCTGTGGGGGTGTGTACACGTGTGTGGGTTTGTTTCACGTGTTCACCGCTGTGGGGTGTGTACACGTGTGTGGTTTTCACGTGTTCACCGCTGTGGGGGTGTGTACACGTGTGTGGTTTTCACGTGTTCACCGCTGTGGGGGGGTGTACACGTGTGTGGTTTTCACGTGTTCACCGCTGTGGGGGTGTGTACACGTGTGTGGGTGTGTTTTTTACCAACAATTCCCCTTATTTCTGGGAGAAGGAGAGGAAAGGCGACGACTCAGGAGAAACGGTTGAACCTCAGCTCGTCCAAGCCTGTCCGGGCCTCCAGCAAACGGGCCAGAGTCCCTCCGCCTTTTGGAAAAACCAAGACATTTGTCACGAAACACGGCAGCTCCGGGAACACCGCTCCCGCCCTTTCCTCTCGGCCCAGCGTCCAGGCTGCCGGGCTGGCTGCGGGCCTGCGGGCGGATGCGGGTGCGGGTGTGGATGCGGTGCGGGTGTAGATGCGGATACGGATGTGGGTGCGGGTGCAGGTGTGGGTGCGGATGCGGATGTGGGTGCAGGTACGGATGCGGGTGCGGATGTGGGTGTGGGTGCGGGTGCGGGTGCGGATGTGGGTGCAGGTACGGATGCGGGTGCGGATGTGGGTGCGGATGTGGGTGTGGGTGCGGGTGTGGGTGCGGGTACGGATGCGGGTGCGGATGCGGGCTGGCTGCGGGCGGATGCGGGTGTGGGTGCGGGTACGGATGTGGGTGCGGGTGCAGGTGCGGGTGCGGATGTGGGTGTGGGTGTGGGTGTGGGTGCGGGTGCGGATGCGGATGTGGGTGCAGGTACGGATGCGGGTGCGGATGTGGGTGCGGATGTGGGTGTGGGTGCGGGTACGGATGCGGGTGCGGATGCGGGCTGGCTGCGGGCGGATGCGGGTGTGGGTGCGGGTACGGATGTGGGTGCGGGTGCAGGTGCGGGTACGGATGCGGGTGCGGGTGCGGGTGGGTGCGGGTACGGATGCGGGTGTGGATGCGGGCTGGCTGTGGGCGGATGCGGGTGCGGATGCGGTGCGGGCGCGGGCGCATCCTGCTGGGAGCCCTCGCGCAGGAAGCCGCAATCACAGCCTCACAGCCGCAGGCAGCCAGGCGGCCAGGACTCCGGCTTATCGGGAGGCAGTACCTGGGGTGTGTCTGGGAATTAATCAGATCGCAGGTTCCAGAGGAAAAGGGAGGAAGCGACGCCCTTTGCTGGTGCCCAGCACTTTCCCCGAAGGCACCGGCAGAAGCAGGATGGGCGGTCCCTGGGCAGGGCCAGGCCGCCCGGGGGTCACTCTGCGCTGCGCCCGGAGGCTTCCTCTGCGCCCTCCGTCCGGTATCTTCCCAGCAGGCCCTCCTCTCTGGCCACTAGGACTCCTCCCAACGCCTCAAGGTCATTCCCACTGGTAGGTGGAGCTCCTCACGCTGGATCCTGGCCAGGAAGTGAACTTGTTTCAAAGTTAAAGGGAGATTTCTAATTTCTCTTGAAGGTTCCGATTTCAACTCATTTTAAACCAAATGTGCCACAAGCAACTAAGGATGTAAAATGTGTGCTGGGGAAAAGCGAAGGCACGGAGTCCTGCCGGCCTCACCACACCACACGGGGTCTCGGGTTCGCAGGGACCTGCCCTGCCGGAGATGCACCCGAGTTCCCAGCTGGGTGAGCCCCTGCTCCAGGCTCCTGGCATCGCCCGCTCGCCTCGCCCCGGAGCCTCCCATGTAGCATTCACAGCAACACTTTTCCTCATCGGCTCACCTACACCCGTGTCCACCTGTGTCTCTCACTTCCCGCCCTAAGCTGCTACTCAGCAGTTGCCTCAGCCCTGATCATAATAGGAGGGAGGGAGGGAGGGAGGGAGGGAGGGAGGAGGAGGGGAGGGAGGATGGAGGGAGGGAAGGAGAAGGGAGCGGGGAGGAAGGGGGAAGGGAGGGGAAGGGAGGAAGATGTCCACCCACAGCGGCCAGCAGATGCTCACATTGGTCTCAGCGGCGGCTCCCCTGGCTCCCAGGCTCTGATTGCCTCGACAATGGCTCTTTGTCCACCTGCGTCCTCTCGGCCGCAGCTCTCTCACCGCCTCCCCCCAAGAGCCGAGGGGACGGTTGGATGTGGGCACCAGCCTCAGAGCTCCCTGTGACCCCTGACCCTGACTTTCCCACGCACCCACGGCTGGGCAGAGGGCCCAGTTTGCTCTAGATCCTTCTGGGGTCTGCGGCCCCCAGGCAGGGTCGGGTCCGAGTGTCTGTGACTGGAGCCCTGGTTCCCTCCTGTCTGTCCAGGAGGAAGATGGACATGGGCTGACCTGTCCCATCAGGCCCTGCTCCCGCCACACCTCCTTTGGGGGTGAGGCTGGGTGGTTTGTGCAGAGACGCGAGAGGGATGAGCGGCAGGCTGACCCCTCCTGTAACCCTGAGCTCCCGCCGGCGCGCCCCGTCACCCTGACCTCTGCCCAGTGGAGTCGTCACGATCCCGCCATCTTCCCCTAGAAGATCCCACTCAGCGGGAGGGAAGCCCACGCTTCGCGGGTGGAGGGGCCGGAGGGGACCCGGCTGTCCTGATGGCCCAGGAGCCTGGGGCGCGGGCCGCGCAGTGTACAGGCGAGAGCGGAGCCGACCGTGAGGCTCCCACTTCGGGGCCACTCCCAGCGGCGTCCCTCCTGGGCCGGCTCCCACCTTCCCGACCAATCGGACGCTCCGGACATGCCGCTGCCATGAGCGACGAGGGGAAGTGTGGGGGCAGCATGGGCGTGCTCCCCAGGAATAGACTTCACGGTGTGGCCTCCGACGAGGAAGGAGACGAGTTCCCCCCTTTGGGATGGGAGCGGTAACATTCAGAGGAGGATTTCTGGAAGGCCGGCCCCTTTGGGTCCAGGAAGATGTTCTGCAGAAGCCGGGTCACCTGGCAGCCCCTGCGCCTGCTGCCCTGCCTGGCCCTGCCCTGCCCGGCCCTGCCCTGCCCTGCCCGGCGCTGCCAGCCTGACCCTGCCCGGCCCTGCCCGGCGCTGCCCTGCCCGGTCCTGCCCTGCCCGGCCTGACCCTGCCCTGCCCGGCGCTGCCAGCCTGACCCTGCCCTGCCCGGCCTGACCCTGCCCTGCCCGGCGCTGCCAGCCTGACCCTGCCCGGCCCTGCCCGGCGCTGCCCTGCCCGGCCCGGCCCTGCCCTGCCCGGCCCTGCCCTGCCCGGGCCGCCCGGTGCTGCCGGCCGGGGAAATGTGTGAGTCATGAGCGTGATCACAGGCGGACCCATCGTAGGCTCAGTGATTAGAGCCGTCAGATCCCGGCTGCCCATGCACTTCCCTCTCCCTTCCGCGTTTGGAGAACCGCAGTCCAGAGTGGCCACGGGGGCCACGGGGGTCCCCCCCAGGCCCTCCCACTGCCCAAAGGCCCCGCACAGCCGGCAGCCCGGGTCCACGCTGACTCTCGGAGCCCAGGGCAGAGCCTTCGAGAGGCAGGAGGCGTATGTCGGACAAGTCAGTGAGAACGGGCCGTCGTCTTCCTTCCCGAGAAGGGGCTCTGCGTCCAGGTCTCCTCGTTTCCTGTGACGTCAAGGACCCCCGTGGACTGGTCACGGGTCTTCACTCACGAGCCTCCTATGTTGGGGTGGAGGGTGGTGCGAGGGGCCCGCGTGTCTGTCCCCGCGTGGCTTGTCTGTGGGTTCTCAGGGAGCGGGGGCTGGGCCCCCTCTGGTCATCTCTCAGCGCGGTGCTGGGCGGACAGGAGAGCGGGTCCCCTTTGCCAGAGAACCGGGCAAAAACCAGAGACGCAAACTCGAAGGGGCGCTCTCAGTCTCATGTTGGACAGCAGGGTGGGACTCAGACCAGGAGTATCGGGTTTTTAAAAGCAACCACGGTTGTTCTCTCGACCCTGCAGGTCAGGCAACACCCGGTGCCGGTCCCGAGGTCAAAACCCACCCTACATGCTCACGGGAGCCGGCGCCCAGCGTGGCTGCCTCGTGCCTTCGTGCAGGTGCCCTGTTCCCCATCGTCCTGGAGTCCAGGGGTGCAGAGGGGAAGGAGGCCCTGACTCGGGGCTTATGGTAGGAGGACATACCCGGGGGTGAGGATGTGAACAGGTTGGCAGCAGAGAGAGTGAACGGAAGGCCCCCTCACCCCTCAGTGGTGAGGAACCCTGAGCCCGTGACTGTGCCTTCGGGGCGCCGACCACCTGCACCCCCTCCACCTGCGTGGCTCAGGCTCTCGTCCTTCTTCCCAGACCTTCACACACTCGGCACAACGGCCAGACATCAAACGAAACAAAAAACTAGCCCCTCTGCCGCTTCCAGCGGCACCCGATGGCCTCACAGCCAACTCCGGGAGCGGGACAAGCCGCGGCTTCAGCTCTCGCCAGCGAGGGACCCGGCACGGGTATTGTCACGTGATCCCCGAATCCGAGAAGCCACCCGGGGCCGGGGGCCAGACCGGCTGCTCCGTAACCCGAGGCTGAACACAGCGACCCCGGACACTCGGACGGAGTCGGAGTGCAAGCTCTCGGGCGGGTGCACAGGCCCCTGCCCCCCACCCCCTCCGCGGGCTCCGGCCCCCCACCCCACCTGGCGGCAGCGTGGCTGCGCCGTCCTCTGTAAACAGCCCTATGTCCTGCTTCTTAAACGCAGCTGAGGCGGCCGGCCTGGCTCAGCAGTTGAGCATCGACCTATGAACCAGGAGGTCACGGTTCGATTCCCGGTCAGGTCAGGGCACAGGCCCGGGTTGCGGCTCGATCCCCAGTGGGGGGCGTGTGGGAGGCAGCCGATCGATGATTCTCTCTCATCATGGATATTTCTATCTCCCTCTACCTTCCTCTCTGAAATCAATCCAATACATTTTTTTTAAAGAAGCTTAGGATTTTGGATTAAACTGCACCTTCCCCCAATAAATAAAGCTGACGCAGCTGTGGGAGCGATCCCATCCGCCCGCTGGAGCTGCCACCTTCTTGGTTGGTGTTTCAGTTCTCATCCCAGGAGGACAGGTGGCCGCAGCCCCTCCACCTGGAGGCTGCGTCATTGCGCCCTCATTCTCGTGCCCCCCGCCCCCTGCAGCTCTCCCCTGGCCCCAGAGAGAGGGCGGCCTTTTCCACGTGCCCTCTGCACCCTTACTTGGGTCTCCCCAGTTTGGCTGTGAGCAAATCCAGGATTTTTTTCCTGGTGTGTTTCACTGACAATGATTCTGCTAAACAGTGTGAATGTTCACCGTATGTTGGTTGTGTGGCAAAATACCCTGGCTCCCCTCACGCGGCAGCTTGCCGAGTCATGCTGAGTCAGGCTCCCAGAGAAATGGCCGCCTGGGGCGGTCATCAAACCAGCAGACGCCAAACAAAACCAAACCACCAGCAGACGCCAGGCCACGGGCTGCCCCTCGGAGGCGGAGGGTGACGCGGACGGAAGAGTCGGCCGAGACGCCACAGACGACGGCACCACCACGGCTCTCGCCGGACACGTCGCCCACTTGTACTGACCTGACCTTTCCCCGTGGGGGGAGCGGAGACGAAGCCAGGACGGCGCCCGGGACTAAAGACCCAAGACTCAGCCAACACGCACAGCTGACCTCCATCCCCCTCCAACCACGGAGCGCCGAGACCTGTGGTTTCAGAATTGTTCCCTGGTGTCTCCGCTACGGGGCTCCCACTCAAAAGGGAAGGAACTCACTCATTCTGATGATAAATAATCATGTTTTTAAAAGGAACCTGGGTCACGTGTGAGTGGCTCATTCCTGGGGTTCCTTCCACGCAGAGTCAGAACCTCCGTGGCCCGAGGAAACGGTCACGTGGCCGTAGGAGTCACCTGCCAGGTCTTGTCTGCAGGGCAGGCTCCAGCCACACGTCCACTCCTCTGAGACGCTGGGGGCCGGAGCTTCGGAATGACCCCAGGACTGCCCAGGAGTCCCTCCCCCTGCTGTCAGGAGGCCCCTGTCTCAGCCGCCCTCCAGGGTAAGATGGTCTCAGAGAAGGCAGAGAGGGGAGCAGAGGCTTTCACTGGGGAGTGAGCCCCTCCAACAGCATTGGGGAGACCCCAGGGCCGTGGTCGGCAAACTGCGGCTCTCTGGCCCCTTGTGTGTGGCTCTTCCATAAAATACCATGTGCAGGGCCGAAACCGGTTTGGCTCGGTGGATAGAGCGTCGTCTGCGGACTGAAAGGTCCCAGGTTCGATTCCGGTCAAGGGCATGTACCTGGGTTGCGGGCACATCCCCAGTGGGAGATGTGCAGGAGGCAGCTGATCAATGTTTCTCTCTCATTGATGTTTCTAACTCTCTATCCCTCTCCCTTCCTCTCTGTAAAAAAATCAATAAAATATATTTTAAAAAAATACCACGTGCGGGTGTGCACGTACAGCGCAACTGAAATTTCGTGGCCAATGCGCAAAAGTCAGTATTTTGTGAAAGAGCCACACTCAAGGGGCCACAGAGCCACATGTGGCTCGCGAGCCACGGTTTGCCAAGCCGCAGTTTGCCAACCACTGCCCCAAGGGGTCCTGGATCTCTGCCCTCACCAGTGGCACTGCCTCCCTCCCCCACTGGTGGTCTCAGGGAGGGCTGGGTGAGAAGCTGGGACACTCCCCGCCCCCCAGCATCTGTGACAGCCACGTGGGGAGGGTAAGGAGCCACCTGTCCCGTCTCAGCAGAGACCAGCTCTGATAGAAGATCCAGATGAGACCCAGGTCCTCCTCACTGAGCGCCGGCAGGCCAGGGCTCTGTAAAAAGCCCATGTCATGCCACACCAAGAGCCAGGAAACACTCAACCTGGGCGAGAAAGGACTCCCGGCAGCTGCCAACACGGAGCTGACAGAAAGTGTTGGGGCTGACGGATAAGGGTTTTATAGCAGCTGTCAAAGCAGTCTTTCCGTGAGCAATTACGAACGTGATCAAACAGCAACAGGAAATCTCAGCGAAGAAAAAGAAGACGCAAGGAAAAGGCAGATGGAGATTTCAGACCGAAACACACAATAGCCAACAATAAAAAAACTCGCTGGACGGGCTCAACAGACAAATGGAGAGGACAGAGGAGAGAACCGGTGAACCTGAAGATAGGACAACAGAAATGACCCAGTCTGAACAACAGAAAGTAAACGTAAAAAAAAAGTGTGTTTTCTGTGAGACTCTAACAAAAGGTCTAGCATTCCT
This sequence comes from Myotis pilosus, assembly GCA_036010255.1. Lineage (NCBI taxonomy): Eukaryota > Metazoa > Chordata > Mammalia > Chiroptera > Vespertilionidae > Myotis > Myotis pilosus. The sequence goes on from JASKON010000016.1 coordinate 1,565,168, forward strand.
CGCCACCAGGGTCCTGGGATGAGAGGAAAAAGAGAGTGGGGCTGAAAAAAATATTTGGAGAAATAATGGCTGAAAATTTTGCAGATTTGGCAAAAGACCTGAACAGCTTTGGGGAATCAAGAAACTGAGAGAACCTCAGAAAATGGAAAAAGACAAAGAAATCCGTGCCCGGTACCTCCGGGGCAAAGTTCCGGAAACTGAAGGTCAGGGAAGCCGAAAAGAAGGGGCCGCTCATCCGGAGGGACACACAGCTGGAAGGACCGCTGGCTTCTCCTCGGGAACCACATGGCCGGAGGAAACGGCACAGGCGTCACGTGCTGAAGGAAAGGAAGGGCCAACCCAGAATTCCAGACCCAGCAAAGGTAGCTGCAGGAACCAAGGGAACACAGGACTCCCTCAGAGGCAGTAACCAAGAGGACTTGCCAACAGCCCACCTATCCTAAAGGAGTGTCTAGAGCAGTGGCTCTCAACCTTCTGGCCCTTTAAATACAGTTCCTCATGTTGTGACCCAACCATACAATTATTTTCGTTGCTACTTCATCACTGTCATGTTGCTAATGTTATGAGTCGTCATGTAAATATCTGATATGCAGGATGGTCTGAGGCGACCCCTGTGAAAGGGTCGTTCGACCGCCAAAGGGGTCGCGACCCACAGGTTGAGAACCACTGGTCTAAAGGATGCACTTGAGCCTGGCCGGCGTGGCTCTGTGGTTGAGCATCAACCTATGGACTAGGAGGTCACGGTTCAATTCCCAGTCAAGGGCACAGGCCCAGGTTGTGGGCCGATCCCCAGTGTGGGGTGTGCAGGGGGCAGAGGATCCATGATTCTCTCTCATCACTGATGCTTCTCTCTTTCCCTCTCCCTTCCTCTCTGAAATATATATATATGTAAAATAAAATAAAGGATGCTCTTGAAACAGAAAAGAAATTCATCAAATAAAGTGCTAGAATGGCAGGAAGGAAAACGGAAAACGGGAGTAAATATAATCAACTGGCTTTGGATGTTTGAATTTTCTGAAAACAAACGCCTGGGTCCTCAAGGGTCCCAAGATGGCCCACGGTCCCCGGTGGGCAGCCTGGCCATGGCAGGCGACTGGAAGGACAGCCGTGCACCGGAGCGCCTCAGTGTGGCGGGTCCCTGCACCAGCGCGTCAGCATGGCCGCAGGAGGCTGTTCCTGAGTCAGAGCGTCTGGAGGGCAGGGCCCTGTGTGGGAAGGGGGTCCTTTTTTCTTTGCTTTTTAGTGGAAGCCACGTTTATTGCGAGAGGCCAGGCCTGGAAAAGGGCAGCTGGGTCCCAAGCACAGGCTGGTGACCAGAGCGTCCGCTCCTTGTGGCAGTCGGTTTAGTTCAGTGTCCAAGCTAATCAACGTCCAGTTGTCCACGTGCGACTCCCACACGGCCAGCAGCCCCATGGGCACAGGGGAGCACATCTCCCGGAATCCAGCTCGCACCAGAGAGGAAGAGGAGAGAGACGGGGAGAGAGAGGGGAAAGGAGAGGGCGAGGGCGAAAGGGAGAGACAGAGAGACAGGCAGACAGAGAGAGAGAGATTCTTATATTCATAAGGTCCACAAAGTCCTCTGATCTCCATTGACCTTCTGTTAATAAAGGTCGAGCTCAGTCACTCCATGTGAACTTGGAGGAAGGTGAGAACACGGTGTATTGAGAGTTCCTGGCTCTGGCAGTCCAGCCTGCAGGCCTGGGCAGATTTCAAAATAAAAAGTCATCATCCCCACCAGGGGTGAAGGTCGCACAGTCTGCCCCATCCCAGGGGCGGGTGGGCCCAGAGGGACCAGGCATGCACCTGGGCCTCCCTCCCCCTCTCTGAGAAGGACAGCTCCTGCCCGGCCTAACCTGGAGGGGCCTGCCTGGTGAGCTATTCTCACCCAGTGTGAATGTTTAACCTCCTGCAAGAGGGCCACAGCGCTGCTCTTTTTTCCTGGAAATGGAATGTCTCTGTGTCCCTCGCACAGACTCTGGGAAAAACAGGCGCGGTTGGGAGAAAGTGCATGACCACACAGATGGTCACCCGGGCAGGGAGCAGGCCCCTGGCTTCACAGGGTCAGCAGCACCCCCCCAGAGCTGACCATAGAGGCCCCCTGCCCCCCAGAGCTGGCCACAGGTGCTCCCTGGCCCCCCAGAGCTGACCATAGAGGCCCCCTGCCCCCCCAGAGCTGGCCACAGGTGCTCCCTGGTCCCCAGAGCGACCACAGGTGCTCCCTGGCCCCCCAGAGCTGACCATCAGTGCCCCCTGCCCCCCCAGAGCTGACCACAGGCGCCCAGGGACTGCCTCCCCGCCCTCTCCCTGCAGACAGGGTAGCAGCAGTGACATGTGACAGGCGTGTGGCTGGGGCTGCAGGACCCTCAGGGACTTCTAACTGGGAAGGTGGGGTCTGGGAATAGTGTGCGTGTGTGCGGGGGAACAGAATCTGGGAGTGAAAGCCTGGAAGAATGGGGTAGGGCCGTGGTCGGCAAATTGCGGCTCGCGAGCCACATGCGGCTCTTTGGCCCCTTGAGTGTGGCTCTTCCACAAAATACCACGTGCGAGCGCGCATGGACAGTGCGATTGAAACTTCGTGGCCCACACGCAGAAGTCAGTATTTTGTGGAAGAGCCACACTCAAGGGGCCAAAGAGCCACATGTGGCTCGCGAGCCAAAGTTTGCCAACCACTGGTATGGGAAAGCGGAGGGTATCAAACTGTTTTACTTGTTTTTAAAATATATTTGTATTGATTTCAGAGAAGAAAGGAGAGGGGGAGAGACAGAAACATCAATGATGAGAGAGATTCATGGGTGGGCTGCCTTCTGCACTCCCCGGACAGGGGATGAGCCCACAATCTGGGCATGCGCCCTGACGGGTATGGAACCATGACCTCCTGGTTCATAGGTCGACACTCAGCCACTGAGCCACACCCGCAGGGCAAGGGTGTCAAACGACTTTAAAAACAGCCCACCTGAGAGGGCTTGGAGGCGCACAGGACACGTGTCCACAGAGTGTCCACGGAGCGCCCCACCCCCCTGGCCTGAGGCCCTGATCTGGGTGTGGGACGCGCAGTGGGGCGCACAGGGTAGCCTGGGAGGGGGAGGGGGGCGCACACATGGTGTGGGGCGGGAGGGCTCCTCCCCACTGAAGTCATGGGTTTGGCTCCCAGCATCCGCAAGGCCGGGCGCAAACGGGGTTTGGGCCAAACGGCACAATGTGTTTCTTGTTAGGGACTCAAAGCCAGGCCTGGGGTTTTGCTCTGGGGCTGCGTTAGAACAGGAGGCGGCAGCCTGACTCCGGACAGCCGACCCTTGTGGCCGCAGATTCCCACAGGGCCATGGGCAGCCTCGGGGGTCTGGGGGCAGGCGGGTGGGGGGGTGTCTGCAGCTGGGGTTCCCCCTTCCCGTGACCGGGGCACCCCGTGGGGGGCAGGCCCCAGCCGCGCCCACCCGGGTGGTGCAGACTCAGCGACGCCAGCACGCAGGCGGCCAGGATTGTTTTCCAAGACGTTATCTCTCGCTCGAGTTAATGTTCTTCTGTTGGCGGCCGGGGCACGAGTCCCAGGAAAGCCCTTGGTGGGAGCCCGGAGCGGCCAGGACGGGCACTTGCCGGCGTCTAACCGGCCCCTCCACCCCTTCCCGGCCGCCGCCTGCGCGCGGAGCTGAAGGCCGTCTCCCCAGACCAGGCTGAGCGGCTGCGTCCAGCTCAGCTTCCCGGTGCTCCTGCAGCTCCGGGCGGGCAGCACCGGGGAATCCGGGCCGGAACCGGCCGGACCGGGGAGCAGGACTGCTACGCCCGGGAGGTGGCCGGGCTCTGTGGGTGCAGTGAGCCGTGCGCGCCCAGACGCAGGGAGGGCCAGGCGGGTCTTCAGAAGCACCCCGAGGGGGGAAGGAAGCACCCCGTTTGCTTTCGGTGGCTTCGCCCCCTTTCTCTGCCCTCCGTGCCCCCATCGAAGGCCGCTCAGTCCAGATCCGCTTATCTGGCTCCAGGGCCAGGGCTCCGCCTGCCAAGGAGTTAAACAAACACGGGAAGCAAGCGCTCGTCCCGTGTAATCCAGATGCCGTTTCCTCGAAACCACAACACGCTCGGCTCCGGCAGATAACAGGCCCGGGACGCGCCTCCGCCCCCTGGGCCAGCGGAGGACAGCCCCACCGGACGCCTCGCCGGACCGGGACCAGTCCTCGCGCCCGCGCTCTGGCTGCGGGGAGCCCCGGGGGGCATGGCGGCCGGGAGTGCCGGCATCTGGACCCGCGCCGGGGCCTCTCTCCCGTCCCCCCCTCCCGGAGGCCGCTGCATCGCCTTCTGCCCGGGGAGCCGCCGATGCTCCCAGCGGAAAGGCAGCTTAGAAAGGGCTCAGACGCCTCTGTGCTTTGGGGCGGCCAGGAGGGCGCGGGCTGGTCCCCGCCAGCAGGTGGGGGCACATCCTCCCGCCCCCGCCTCCCCGGGCCGGGGAAGGGTGCCGTTCTGGAAAAGTCTGGTGTCTTCAGTGCAGCGCCCAAGGACTGCCCGGAGGAAGGCCGGGCGGGGGTGTGGGAGGCTGTCCTGAGAAGGCATGTTTAGGAGCCCAGGGTCCGCCGTGCCCTCCAGGACCCAAAGCAATAAATACATCCCGCCACCCCCAGGACAGCCACCTTCGGCCCATCCGGCCCGCCAGCCCCGCCCCAAGACCTCGGCTGCAAACAAATACAGCGAACTCTGGCTTTGGCACCTTCCCAGCCACACTCTGCCGCGGCCCGAAGACGAGGTCTCCCTCCTCCCTCTCCCGGCGCTCTCCCTCTCCCCCGCCCCCCTTTCTCTTCCTCCGCGTCCCCGTTCCTTCCCCAAATCGCTGGAAACTCAAGACGCGCGGCGGCTGCAGGTGCGCGGGGCGGGGGCCGGGCGGGCCGGGACCGCGTGCCTCGCGGGCCTTGATCAGCTGGGCGCGCGCGCTGAGTGACGGCGCCGTTGCCATGGCAGCCGCCTGAGCGGCGCCGCGAGGACAAGGCTGCCGGGCGGCGTGAATGGGCGGCGTCACGCGCCTGGCGCCAGCGAGTCTGCTCCGGGCCCCGGCTCCGGCCCCGCCGCGGCCTGGCCCGCGCCCGCCGCCGCCGCCAATTCATCACCTGTCAGGGATCACTCGGGGGGTCACGGGCGGAATGGACACAGCTGTGAGAACAAAACCGGGGTGAAAGCCAGCGCGCCCCGTCGGGCCAGATGTGCGGGGAGGACCTGGAGGCGCCCCCTCCCCCGCAGGCTCCCCCGCCCCCATTCACACTCCCCACCCCCCCACCCCCCGCCACCCCGAGCATCGCGCGCGCCCGGCCGGGGCTGCTTCTGATTAACGCGCGGGGTTGGACACGCTGGATCGGCCTGGGCTGGACCCCGAGGGCCGTGGAGGGCCCCGCAGCCGGTTAGGCGGGGGACTTCCAGGGCCGGCATGTTGCTTTAAATGGGGGGGCGTTGTCTCCACCCCCCACCGGAAGCCCTTCACACCTCCCCGCCACCCACGGGTCTCGCCCATGCGGTGCTCTCTGCAGCTGGGACCATCTGAACTGTGGAGGCCTCGGGTGCAAAGCCGCGGAGCGCCCCACTGACAGCCTTTCTCTGCTGGTAACACCCCCGGAAATGCCCAGGGCCGCTTCCCCCACGAAACGTGATTTTTGAGTTTATTCCGCATGGGGCTTGCGAGACAGACCCACCGGAAGCCCGGGTCGTCTTAAATCACTAGCCAGGCAGCCGCGGAACCCCTCGAAGGCGCGTAACCGAGTGTAGAACCGGGCAGCGTGCCCACGGGTGGGTTTAACACAGGCTGGCTGCTGGACTCGGACATGGCGGCTAGAGAAAGACACAACCAGAAAGCTGTCCCTCCCCCCCCCCCCCATATTGAGCAATTTTACCACCTCGGGGTACAAGCAGGATCCCGGGAGAAGGCCCTGCCAAGGCCCAGGCCCGGCTCTCGCATCCGCGCCCCCGAGCGAGCCGCGCTGCTGGCGGGGAGGAGGCCGGCCCGGAGGTCCGCAGACACACCGTGTCCTTGGGAAAAGCGAGGAACGCGTCAGTGCCCCAGAGCTGCCATGTCCAAGAATCACAAGTAATGATGTGAGGATCCCAGAGATGTTTGTTGACGTTGGCTATTCTTGTAAAATAGTCCAAGTATCACATCATCCGGCACCAAAATAGTGTCAAAACAAAATCTGTTCCACTGTGGCACGTATGTGATGACAGAAACATGCGCACAGAGTCCCTCAAAAGGCTGGGGCTGCGGCGGGGGACTCGGGGGTTCGATCGTTTCCAGCCGTCATCCCGGAGGAGAGGTTGTTCATGCAACGCCGCCGGGAGCCGGGATGCAGGCGGCCTCCGCCGGGCCGGCCCTCCGGGTCAGGGAACCAGCCGCCTGCCTCCATCCTGCAGAAGGAAGCGGCTGCGTTTTCTGAACGTGCACCCTCCTCAGCACCACCCACTTGGCCTCCCCGAAGAGAAGGCCACGGGCAGGCACTTGGCCTGCCGACCAGCCCAGGAATTAATTTTTAATGGGAGGGAAAAATAGCTCCCTCGTTATGAAGCTTTGCTTTTTCTCCAGTCCTGCCCCCTTCCTCTTTTTAAATGCAAAGGAGGTGGCGATCAAGACCAAGAAAATAAACAAGGTTCTCATAAATAGGATGTGCTCTCGGTTTTCCAGTTGATTGTATTCTGATTTTCAAAACACACAACTGATTTACCGTGGTCCTTGGTTAAGCTGGAACTATGAGTGCATTCACTGAGAAGTATGTTAGTACAGAGCCGCACACTTTTTGAAGATTTAGACCACATGAAGGAGTTTTTAAAGATTTACAGGAGAGAAAAAACGAAACAAAACCCTGAAGCTGCATTCGGTACTAGTGTTGAAAGATTCCAAACCTCACACAGGACAGAATTTAAAAAAAAAACTACCATTGAAGATGACGGCCATTGGCTAGAGCCACCTACCTGTCACACAGCTTTAAAAATACTGTAGGTGCTGGAATGTGACACCAGAAGTCACTCTTTGTGCATAATTAATTACATTACTCTGCCGCCTACGCTGCAGGGCACAGCAGACCCGCAGCCTCAAGGGCGGTGTATGTAAATACCGCGTCAGTATGCAGATTATCCTAATGATTTCCGATTAGGAGGGTCATTATAATAGTTCTGCCCCGTTCTAGAAAAGGCCCCCCGGAGCCGCCTCCCTCTCAGAGCTCCCGGTTTCCAGCAGGTTTCCAGTCTGCAGGCGCACGCCTTTCACCGAGTCTGCACGAACGCCTCCCGCGTGGCCGGGTGCAGGATCCCGCGCCAGAGCCGTCTGAGTGCCCGCGGGGTGTTTACTTCCCCACAGCTTTTCCCGGTCTGCAGAGCGGAAACGCACTCTACGGACGCCCCTAGTCCGCGGCAAACTTGGTGCGTTTTCTTTGTGCGGAAATGCTGTCTCTGAAGGACCATCCCTGGATCGCACTGAGCTGCGTCTCCCCCTCTGCTGCGGGGCGCCCCGGGCGGCGGGGGGCTCCGAGGCGCCCGACACACCTAGGGGCCAGGGTCCTGCCTCGCCGTGGGAATGAGAATTAAGATGCGCCTTTAGGTTCCTGGGCCCCCTCCCCCACCGTTCCTCCTGCTCCCCTCCCTCCCTCCCCGCCCCCTCCCAGCCCTCCCGCCGGCGCCCGCTGTACTCCCTTTACCACCCAGCTGGGCCCGCGCCCGCCCCGCCCACTCCGCACGGATTGGCTGCAAACGCGGAAGAACCGAGCCCTCGCCCCGCGCGCTGGTCCGCCAATGGAGGCGCCCGCTCGGCCTGATGGACGTGACGCCCCCACCAATGGGGGCGCAGGGAAGCTGGACCGCGGAGCCCCGGCGAAGGCAGATAAAAGCCGCCCCGCCGCGCTCGCCGCTTCATTCTGAGCGGATCCGGGTGCCGAGCGCTGGCACCTTGGCAGGCGGCGGCGGCCTGAGCTCCAGGGCAGCCCGCTCCCTCCCGGTGTCTCCTTCCTCCCCCGCGATCAGCATGAAAGCCTTCAGCCCCGTGAGGTCCGTTAGGAAAAACAGCCTCTCGGACCACAGCCTGGGCATCTCCCGCAGCAAGACGCCGGTGGACGACCCGCTGAGCCTGCTGTACAACATGAACGACTGCTACTCCAAGCTCAAGGAGCTGGTGCCCAGCATCCCCCAGAACAAGAAGGTGAGCAAGATGGAAATCCTGCAGCACGTCATCGACTACATCCTGGACCTGCAGCTCGCCCTGGACTCGCACCCCACCATCGTCAGCCTGCACCACCCGCGGCCCGGGCAGAGCCAGGCGTCCCGGACGCCGCTGACCACCCTGAACACGGACATCAGCATCCTGTCCCTGCAGGTAGGGCTGCCCCCCGGCGCCCCCGCTCGCCGCCGCCGCCGCGCACGCGGGCGATCGCCTGGGCTGCCGCGGGCAGACCCGCTGGCCAGCGGCTGGAGTCGGTGACTTAGAGATGAGCTAATTAACTTTATTTTCCTACAAACGCGCTGTCGATTGAGCCGTGTGTGCAATCGCCGTTAAGTTCTGACATGTTAATGCATCTGTCTTTGATCTGGATCATAGCAAAAACGTGTTTAAGGGAACTTGCTGTTCTAGGAACTACTTTAGAGAGAGAGAGAGGGAGGGAGGCCTTTCTCCTTCGATTGTCTAACGCCGTGCCTTTCGTCCCCTTTCTCTCGCAGGCTTCTGAATTCCCTTCCGAGTTCATGTCAAATGACAGCAAGGCGCTCTGTGGCTGAGTATGGTGAGTGTTAGCTTGTGGCTCCCGAGGGTTCAACTGCCTCTTGGAGTGTTTTTGTCACGCGTGTGTGCGACGTAGTTGTGTGTCTGTAAAAAAAGGTGAATGTGTACTTCGATGTAGGTAGGAAGCTGCTAGTTCTGGTGACTCAAGATCACAGGACATTTTCCTTAAAAAAAAATTAAAATTAAAAAATGAAATGACTTCCTCTGAAGGCGGGCGGGGAGCGGGGAGCGTGTGTGTGGCGTCTGCCCGGAGTGGAATGCCCAGGCGGCCTCCTGGGCGGCCGGTGCTACGAGGTACTAACCTCCGTGTAATTAATCTTATCGCCACAAATTCCGCAGGGATCCTCCTCCCCGAACCCGGGCCTGTGGGATCGGCCGGCAGCCCGCCCTGTGATGTGGGATCCGACTTCCCTATCTGTTCACAAGGGCTGTTTCCAATCAAATAATTGTTACAAGAAGCAGACAGGCGCCTGCGAGGCCGCTGGCGATCCCAATAGGCGATTGCGGCGGGCCTTGTCCCCGGAGCCTCTGCTGTTTCCATGTTTAATTTGCGCTGTCGGGGCCGCATCTGGACGCCAGGGTTTGCCCAATCCCCAGTGTTTGGTTAAATGTTCAAACGGCGGCTTCCTCCTGGCGCCAGGGGCGGCCTCTGCCCCGGCCGCCTCCTGCTAACCCGCCTTCCTCTGCCATCTTTTGCAGGTGGCCAGGACTTCTCCCCTTCGCTTTGCACAACAACAAATCCACAGGAACTTATTTTTCAGCCTCGCGAGGAGGACAGCGCGTTGAATGGGCCTTTTTAAGCCGTGGAGGCAAGACTCAGGGGGGATCGGCCCGCTGCCCCAGGGCGTGTGTCTGGCCCGGCCTGTGAGAGCGTTATTTATGAAAAAGACTTTTCAATGCCCTTTCTGAAGTCGGAAGGTTGCTTCATATACTCTCCCAGCATGGGGAGCGAACACTTTAAAATCACAAGGAGTTGCCCAATTTCAGCAGACTTTGCCTTTTTTCTCAAAGGTGGAGCGTGACTACCAGAAGGATCCAGTATTCAGTTACTTAAAAGGAAGCCTTTTGGTCAGAAATTTACCTTTTTGACACAAGCCTACTGAATGCTGTGTGTATATTTATACATAAATATATATATATACATATATATATATTGAGTGGAGCCTGGCGAACTCTTTCATGAGTTTGCTTGTACAGTGGCAGAGATGCCCATTTCTGCAGACTAAGTGTAATGATGTACTCATTCACGCTAAACTTTTTATAAAAGTTTAGTTGTACACTTAACCCTTTTATACACAGAAAATAAATCAAGTGTGTTTATTGAATGGTGATTGCCTGCTTTATTTCCGGGGACCAGTGCTATGGTTTTTATTCTGCTATGTTATAACTGAACCCGATCCATGCAAGCTCACGTGTATGTAGACTGTGTAACGATGATAATAAACCGTGTCTGGAGTCAACCCCTGGATTCTGGGTGGTTTTTCAGAGCTGGCTCTCCCTCTCTCGGGCTCTCTCTCCATTTGATGGAACCCTCTCGTCCGTAACCCTCTCCGTCCCCTCCCACCGTCCTCGGCCTTGGAGTTGGTGTGCTGAGAACCTTATGCAGCGGTTCTCAACCTGTGGGTCACAACCCCTTTGGAGGTCGAACGACCCTTTCTCAGGGTCGCCTAAGACCATCGGAAAACACATATATAATGACATATTGTTTTTGTGATTAATCACTATGCTTTCATCATGTTCAATTTGTAACAATGAAATTGGGGGTCACCACATGAGGAACTGTATTAAAGGGCCGCGACGTTAGGAAGGTTGAACCACTGAATTCTCACGGGATGTGTGGTCGGGGCTGGGAAGGTTACACGGAGAATTCCTCCCGCGCCTGGGCTAGTTTCACACTGAGACGGAGTTGCTGCAGGGGGTGCCTGGGCAGGGGGTGCGCAGGAGTCACAGGGCCGGAGATGGGGGGGCAGGAAGGCCCCTCCGGGTCCCTGGGAATCGGGCTGTGCCCGGCCCAGAGCCCGCTGGCTCCCTGCACTTCCTCCACCTGCCGCCCAGCTCAGGAGGAGGGGCCGGCCTGGCCCTCCGCGCAGGTGGCTGGGGGCTCGCCCTTCACCCTTGACTGCACCCGGACGGACGGACGGACGGACGGCTCAGGAGGGGAGAGGGCGGGAGAAATGCCCGCAGCCCGCACGGCGGTCTGGGGCTGGGAGCGCAGCGGGAGCGCACAGGTGGCTTCAGCATCCACAGGCCTCCGCAGATCCTCAGATTGGGAGGCACTGCCCGGGGGGCGGGGAGGCCTGGGGGGGCTGGAGGAGGAAGAGGGGCGCCTCGCAGGGACAGGAGTCTCACCCGGGACCTCTGCCCAGCCCGGCCCCGCAGGGGTCTGGGTGCCCCAGGCCGGCGCCCCGCAGGTGAGCCCGCGCTTAGAACGGGCGCGTGCCAGGCCGTCGTTGTTGATAATCGTACCCCAGAAAAGCGGGCTCTGGCGCCCCCCGGACGGGGCGGTCACCCCCACCGGCCGCCCTTCAGGCCTGCCCGCCCCTGTCCCCCCCAGGCCGCCTGTGCTGCGGGCTGGGCCCCCGGGGCGAGCGCGGACGCGAGCGGAGAGGACGGTCGCTGCCCCCGGCCCCGTCCTTCCCCCGGGACCGCGGCCGCCGCCTCGTCGCTCCCTCCGGCCTCTGACGGCGCATCGCGGGGGCCCGGGCGAGCGGGGGCCGGCGGGGGTCTGCCAGGCCCTGGCTTCCCCGGGCGCACGCGGCGAGCACCTACCTGCACGGCCCGGGAGCCCGGCGGGGGCCAGCGGACGGGACGGGACCGGACGGGACCGGAGCGCGGCGGCCGGGACAGCGGCGCCTGTCGAGGGACGTTCCCGGGGAGCGGCGTCCGGTCCGGCGGGTGGAGGCCGCGCGCCCCCTGCTGGCCGCGAGGAGGGCGGGCGGGCGGCGTCGGAGGCGGGGCCTCGGCGCGTGGGGCGGACACGCGGGGCCGGGTCTCGGGGATGATGGGGCGTCCCCCGCCCAGCGCGCCCCGTCGCTTCCTGGGCGACCCTCGCTGCCTCCCTCCTCCGCCTCCTCTGCAACCGGACCCCACCCCGGCGCTGGGGGGGCGCCCGGATTCGGTACCTGCACCTGCGCCCCCCGCGCCCCCCGCGCCCTAACTGGATTGCGGAGCCGAAGGAAAGCCAGGCCGCCCCCCTTTCCCCTGCGCTTTCTGTGTAACTTCGTGTTTCCTGAACCGCTTGGCCACGCCAACCAGGCCCCCCGACGAGGCTACGGGGCGGGGGGCGCCTTGGCTTATCCCCGGGGACAGGGCAGGGTCCTCCCTGCAGGATGGCTGGGCTGCGGGCGGGAGGCGCAGGGAGAGCCCTGCGGGTGAGGCGGGGGCTCGTCCCCTTGTTGGGCCTGTTACTGCCTCGCCCGCAGGTGAGCTGGTGGACGGAGCGCTCTGCGCCCTCCTCACGAGTCCCACCTGCACAGGATGCCAGGCCCATTGGCTAATGTTTCACTGCCCTGGAGCCGCCTTCCTTATCGGGGCTGGAGTCAAGGTCACAGCAACCTGAGCGGGTGCGCGGGCAGGTCAGTTTACATTGCATCCCAGTTCCCGACACCGGCCGGCCTGGGGGGGGGCGGGCGGCCAGGTGCAGAGCGGCCAGGGCAGAGCAGCCAGCGGGCGGGCTGCCCACGGAGCAGGGGCTGCTGGGCGCAGCGGGCATGTAGGATTCCTGAGGGTCCCAGGAGCGCCCGCCTGAGCCTGCAACAACCTCAGGACGGTGGAGAGAAGTCACCTGAAATTTAAGTTAATTATTAAATAATAAGCAATTTACCTTACTATTGGTAAAATGTCAATACCATCCGAAGCAATCCACAGACCCAATGCAATCCCTGTCAAAATCCCAATGAGTGCCTGGGAACCCTGGGGGCTGGATGGGAGCGGGCAGGGCGCTGGTCCCACGGGAGCTGTGTGGAGGTTTGCAACCGCGTGAAGCATGACATCAGGGTGAGACCACCGTGCGGGGTGGCGATCCCCACCACAGGGCAGACGAGATGCGATCGCTCGCCCGCCCAGGAACAGCCAGAGGGCCTGTCGCCTGAACTCAGGATGGGAGAATCCCTGGGAAATGCACAGCCACAGGTCTGCCCTCCTGGGAGCGGGGGTGCCACTCGCTTGGGAAACCCTACTGCTGACACATTAGCATGACACCCCGAGGGGTTGGCAAACCCAGACCCTCCTTCGAGAGAACCCTCCGTACAGAGCACACAGAATCCTCACACCGAGTGGCCTGTGAAAACGGACATTTTTAATCCACTGTGAACCCACTTGCCACGCGGGACTCAGTAGAGACAATGAAGAGCAGGATCAGAAATGAAAGAACTATAAAGGCTGTAAACAAGGAAGACTAAAATAATTTAAAAAATCAAAGAACTAATTGAAAACATAAGAACAAGATACAGTTACTGAAATGGAAAACTGAATGCAGTGCTTAAAGCCCCGCTTAAAAAGGACTGGAGCCTTTTCATACACCGACAATGAACCAACGGAAGAGGAAATTGAGGAAACAATTCCATTCACAACAGCATCGACGAGAATACAATACTGAGGGATGAACCGAGGAGGTGAAAACAACAAAACGTTCCCAAGGAAATGAAAGAAGATGCACAAAGGGAACGGCCTTCCCCCTCAGCTGTGGCTCATGCTCCCAACTCACTCCCGGCCCTTCCTTCCCTCCCCCTGGGGGTGTCGTCCCGCTTTGCTGAGAACAAGCCCCCAGTCTGACCCGCCAGCGAGGCCCAGATGTGCCCCATCTTGGTCTTCGCCCCCCCCCCCCCATGTCACCGCAGGAGAGGGCAGCACGTGTTCCCACCTGGAGTGCGATGATCCGCCCTTTTAGAATAAGGTCTTAGTTTTAAGCACTTTTCTACCTGCAGCCAATGCCATGACTTTTACAGATAAAAGTCTTCTACGTACGTTTCCCCGGTTCTGGGAGAAAGCTCTTAAAAACTCACACGTCCCTTCGAAGGTCTTACGTCTCAAAAAAGAAAAGAAACCCCACAGACGCCGCGCCGGCGGGCATGGGAAAGGCCACGCTTAATGTCCTGATTTTACCAGATCTCCCAAAGCCCCCAGGGAAAGGGGCTCATCAAAAATGCCGACGGGAACTGGAGTCCCCCGGAGTAAAATGCTGAAGGAGTGAGACATTTCAAATGTAAGTTCAACCCAAAGCGGCCGAGTGGATCCGATGAAAACCGTCTTTGCTGGGAGGGTTCTCTGGCCAGGCGTGCGCCTAACCTCGGCTGGTGGGGGTCATCCCAGGGAGCTCCTGCACCTGCTGGCAGCCAGCCTCGCTGTGGGAGTTCCCTTCTCTGGTGTGAGACCCACACTGATGGGAGGAAGAACTCACAGGCTCAGCGAGTCTCAGATTTAAACAGAATTGCAGCCGTGTGCCCGCTCTGCATCGCTGTGTAACAAAGTTCCCCAAAGCGCAGCCGCTCCAGACGACAAATGGTGACCACCTGGCAGCTGCTGCGGGTCAGGAACCAGAGTGGCTTTGTGGGGAGGTCTGGGCTCAGGGTCCGTCACCTCGAGGCTCGCCCCCTCCAGAGGTGCTGGGGGGCCGTGGCCGAGGTCTCACTTCCCTTGACACGCAGGCTCTCCATGGGCTGCTCCCAGGGCAGCGGCTCCCCAGAGGGAGGCGGGAGAAGGACCAAGGCAGAAGCTGGAGTCACTTTAGAAACCACCCCAGAGAGTGACGTCCCAGCGCTGGGGGTCGCAGAGACCAGCCCTGGGACACCGGGAAGGACCCCAAGGGTGTAGGGTGTGATCAGGAGGGGGGCTACAGGGGTCTTCCCATCAAGAACGTGGGGTCCTGGGGAGGGTGAGATCCGAGCCCGCCCAGGCGTCCTGACCCCCCGCTTCTGGTGAAAGGCAGGAGGCCCCCCCTGAGCAGGAGCTAAAATCCACGACCCGGTCGGAAATGGCCGACTTCCTGCCGCGGCCCTTGGAGAAGCTGGGGGACCGGGTGGAAATGCAGGATGAGCGGCGGTGTGACTCCTCCGGGCGCGTCCAGCTCTGTCGCGGATGCACTCAGCGTTCCTCAGCTGCCGAGCCCTCTGTGTCGAGGGATTACACGCGTCCTCGTCAGTCACGGCCGAGTTCGTGCACAGTGCCCACCAGGCCGCGTTCACTTGCTTTTCTTGACCCAAGGGAAGGACAGCCTGTTCAGGGACCACCCGTCACAGGCCATCATCGCTCACCAGACGGTTTCATTTTTCCCAAGTCTCACTCCCGGCTGATCCAGTGTCTGGCTGTCAGTGGAACCTTGAACTGAGGTGAATAGTATTTCCAGGCCTATGATGTCAGGGATAGTTTGGGCACAGATTAGAGCGAAGGTATAGAGATACAGACAGCAAACCATCTTATTAAAAGTTTTGGATTTGGGATCATTATTCTAGTAATAAATGGAGTAACAAAGTGTGGTCGCCAAGGATAAAATTCAGGCCCTCTTCTCCCCTCCCCCCACCCCACCCCCGGCCCAGCTGTGACATGCACACCGCTCGTCGGGGACATATTTTAATTCTTGGGAACTTGCTCAACACATCCGCTAGTGCTCTTACTTTCACATGGAAGCCACGCCCTCCCAGCCCACCAGCTGGGGAATAGACAAAAGGGACCGTTTCCACAGTTTATAGGAGGCAACAGTCACCCTGAAGGTTTTTTGTTTGTTTTTAAATATATTTTTATTGGTTTCAGAGAGGAAGGGAGAGAGGGAGAAACATCAATGATGAGAGAGAACCATTGATTGGCTGCCTCCCGCACGCCCCCTACTGGGGATCAAGCCTGCAACCTGGGCCTGTGCCCTGACCGGGAATCGAACCAGGGACTCTTCAGTCTGCAGGCCGATGTTCTATCCACTGAGCCAAACTGGCTAGGGCTCTTTTATTTTTTATTTTATTTTATTTATTTATTTATTTATTTATTTTTTTAAATCTTTATTGTTCAGATTATTACATTTGTTCCTCTTTTTTTCCCCCATAACTCCCCTCCTCCCAGTTCCCGCCCCACCCCCGCCCTCACTCCCCACCCACTGTCCTCATCCATAGGTGCACAATTTTTGTCCAATCTCTTCCTGCATCTCCCACACCCCTTTCCCCCAAGAATAACCAGGGACTCTTCAGTCTGCAGGCCGATGTTCTATCCACTGAGCCAAACTGGCTAGGGCTCTTTTAAAAAAAATGTTTTTATTGATTTTTAGAGAGAGAGGAAGGGAGAGGGAGAGGGAGATAGAAACACCAATGAAAGAGGAACATCATCCATGGGCTGCCTCCTGCACGCCCCCTGCTGGGGATCAGCAACCCTGGCTCCCCTGCTGAGCCACGCCGGCCGGGCTGGAAACACTTCAATCACCTAGAATGCCTTGTGGCGTTGCATCATCTTAGTTTGATTCTGCAGTTACGATCCTTTATGGGCCGGGCATGTCCAAACGGGGCCAAGCAGAGGATGTGAAGTGACCAGAGAGTGACCAGCCGTCCTGCGGGGCACGCAGCCTCGCACCTCGATGCCCGCCTGCCCCAGGGGCTGGGGGGGCCCCTCTGGAGCCTGCACACAGGTGATGTCCGGGAAGATCCCAGGTCACAACAGAAAAGCCTTCAGGGGCCAGACAGGCCAAGGGTGAGGAGGCGGGGCCAGGCCGGCCGGGAGGACCGCGCCCAGGTGAGCCAATGGTCAGTGCGGTTTGGGGCGGGCCCTGGGGTGGGCCACTGTGCCTGCGTCCCCGCCCCTGACGGGTGCTGCCCGAGCGCCCGCTGGCCCTCACCAGGCCGGCCTAGCCGCTCCCGCCCTGCACTGCGCCAGGCAGGTCTCATGTGGACAGGAGGGATGCAGGACAACGTAACAGCTAAAGACACAGAGAGTGAAGAGAACCCAGGTACAAGCGAGGGGAAGGAAAGCAAAACTCAGAAAGGAAGTGGTTTCTTTAAAAATAGAAAGTTTAATTTGCATTAAGTATAACAACGGGCAGCCTATACTAGCACGTTCTCAGAAACACAGCGTAGGCGATGCAAGAGCCAGGACTGAGGGACTCTCAGGCCAGGTTCTTACTGACATGCTTTTCGCTCTACGTGTGGGCTTCTAAACTCTCTAAAAACTCTCTAAAAGGAACATTTCACCAAAAACAACTCAAATTTAACAACTGAGAACCAAGAGCCTGTGGGGCGTGCGGCCCCTTCTCCCGCCGCCGGCAGCAGCCCGCGGGCTGGCGCGGTCTCTCCTCCCCGGCGTCTGGCCAGGAGCCAGTGTCGGACGCTCAGCCGCGGTCGGAGGGCCCGGCTGCGGGCCGGCGCTGAGCTCCAGAGCCTGTTGCCTTGAAAGGAAATGAGGTAAATGAGCAGAAGGTCGGTTACAGCTGGAAAATGGTAGTAAGCAGAGGGGGCTCGGTGATTTCAAACAGCGTCTCCACTCCAACACGGAGCATGGAGCGCTACATGCTTTCTTAAAGTAAAATTTCACTTATTCACGTTCTGGTCAGTGTTTGATACTATTTCACGCTTTGTTAAGATCCAGGAAAAACGAAGTCCTAATAGCCCTGACCGGGTGGCACAGTGGTTGAGCACCAGCCTGTGAACCAGGTTGAGGTTCGATTCCCGGTCAGGGCACATGACCAGTTTGCAGACTCGACCCCCAGTGTGGGGCGCGCAGGAGGCAGCCGATGCATGATTCTCTCTCATCACTGATGTTTCTCTCCCTTCCTCTCTGAAACGAATAAAAACATTAAAAAGGTTTTTTAAAGAATCATCCTACTATTAGTCTGCAAACAGTTGCTCTTCCTTCTCTACCGACCCTTCATTCTTGTCAATTCTTTCCTCTCTTCACACCACACCGCGACTGGGAATTCAGGATGGAGCTCAGCCTGCTGCCACCCAGGCCCCATTCAGCTAGTGCTGTGCTCCCAGTGCCAAGCGCAGGACGCCCTGGCCATGAGGCTGCTGCCACCCAGGCCCCGGGCAGTCGAGCTGAGGTAACCAGCACTGGGCTTCGCTGGTAATGCTCCCTGCACAGGTCAGGCTTTGTGGTGTCGGGTGGATTTCTAGCCATTACTCTAGAGCAGTGGTTCTCAACCTTCTGGCCCTTTAAACACAGTTCCTCATGTTGTGACCCAACCATAACATTATTTTCGTTGCTACTTCATAACCGTCATGTTGCTACTGTTATGAATCGTCATGTAAATATCTGAGATGCAGGATGGTCTTAGGCGACCCCTGTGAAAGGGTCGTTCGACCACCAAAGGGGTCACGACCCACAGGTTGAGAACCGCTGCTCTAGCTGTTTCTGGCGTAACTCTATTAAAATGGCGCGAATGTAAATTCTCTCGTGGCGACAGCTGTTTCCAACGCCGGCTTCCGCGTGCTGAGGGGGTGCCCGCCTACCTGCGCTCACACCGGACCCTCTGCAGCGGCGTCTCCCGGGGGCGGCCGGTGTGCCTAGGCAGGAGAGCGTTCAGTTACACAGGATTTACACTCCCCCTCTCGTTCATCGGCCTCAGCCAGGGGCTCCCAACCTTTCGGAAGTGACGAGCCATCAGACGTCCATCCAGTGCCGCCCACATTACATAGAATTTCTATCTAGTTTTCCATTCGTGTGATGATGGTCCCTCCTGACATGGCCAAGGTAGGGAGGTGCAGGGGGCACCACACCCTGGGAATTAAAGAGGCAGCCATTTCGTTTAGCCACCCGGCCCCACCCGGAGCGAACATGCCTCTCTCTGCCCTGCTGCCCGCAGCCTGCGCCTGGACGGGCAGGGCAGGAGGGCCCGGAGCCTTCGCCAGGAGGGGATCTGACTGCACGGTCCCAGTCCCGGGCTTATTCCCTCAAAGCCACGGATCCCTGCGGTGACGGAACAGCGCCCCCTCGTCCTGGCTGTTCCTGGTAGTGACATAGATTTAGTCAGTTATCCAGGAATTCGGGGGTTTTCACCTCGGGGAAACTTCTAAATAGGCCGAGAATGCCTGGTATTACCAAAAATTATGTAGTCTTAAAACTATTTAAATTTAGCCTTTTAGCCAAAAGAAAAAAAATACTTAATTTCATTCAAAAACTATTTCCTAATGGTTAGTGTTTGCAAGAAAAAGACGATTAAAATAGATTTGACTGCAGCACTGTACCATGCAGTCTAAAGAGCGGCCCATGTACTAGTGAGGCGAGGACTTTAGCAAACACGGTTCTAAACGTACCAGGCCAGGCAGTGCCACTGCTCTCACCACCACATGAAGCTCAGGTAACAGACACCACAAACATGTTCCCTCGTGACGGAGACAGCTCGGCTCTGAGTGGCCCTGGACGCGCGGCTCCGGGAAGGCGTCGGGCGAGAGCCACAGCGGCTCCGGTCCCTCCTGGTCCCTCCAGGCGCCGCGCCACACGCCCCAGGGAAGGGCCTGGCTCAACTGGTCCCACAGACCGTCTGGCTTCCAGCGAAGGTCACGTGGCTTATCGAACATGTAGGACTGACGCTGCAGGACGGAGGGCGACGAGGCCAGGGCACCGGTGTTCTTCCCTAGCATGTTCCACCCGCTGAACACAGCTCTGCACACGTGAGAACCAGGCCGAGCTACACATTATAAACACACACAGACACAGAGGCACACACACACACACACCGACTCGCAGATAAATGGGATGATGGTGTGGCTCAGGTTTGTTGATTTCTGTAACAGATGGAGAAGCAAACTTCTCCAGGTAGTTCATGGAATAATCGCTAGCCCCCAGGATCTGGACAACCTACTTCTTGCAGCAACAGACGTGCACGGTACGGAGCTGCCGCCGGCACCGCTGCCAAGAGCTCCGTGTGCACTGGACGGACTGAGAGCCCCGCTCTCCCGGGGACTGTGGGCGGCTCAGAGCTGCCGGCGCCTGGCTGTGCCCTGAGCCTGGACGCCCCTAACAGACTCCAGACATGAAAAAACCAACACAAAACGAGCCCGTCACCCCCGCAGTGAATAAACACTCGGAGCCAGACTAGCATGCGATATTCTTTATTTTTCTAGCTTTTCGTGCACCGAATACCACAGTGGGAGCATCACAAGCAGCATAACCCCGACAGCGCCACTGAGGGCGTCTGCTCGTCGGAAGGGAACAGCTCTGCCTCTGAAATAACCACTGACTACACACACAGACACCTAACGCGCTAGTGCTCCCGACTGGCTAGAACACTGCTGGGGTCGAGCAACAGAAACACGTGAGAAAAAGTTAGACACTTGAGCCTCGGGCAGTGAGACCCCAAACAGCAACTAGTCGTGCAATGACTTGTCAAGCTAAGAACTTATTCAGCACATGAGTGAAGGTCGTGAAGAGAGACCATCACAGTGTGACACTAGATCCAGGTAATCACACACCTACAGTTACATCTAACTTCTCGCAACCAGCGACCTGCAGGAACTCATCTACAGGGGTTAGAGTCCCCGCGCTGGCAGGGGGTGGGGGGGTGGGGGGGTGGGGGGGTTCCCGCCATGGAACCTCCAATGCCCTCCTCCTCTGCCCACAGCCATGCCTGGCCACAGCCACACCAGCTTCGCCCTCTTGCCACCCTTGCTTTGTATGTTGTTCAACTTTTTAAAACATTCTTCCTTCTTAGGATCCCCCAGAATTAACATGCGGATTTAGAAGATGAAGTTTCTCAGCTCCGCCCTGGAACGGGAGGCAGGGCGAGTTCTGCCTAAATGTCACTGCCCTGACGCACCACTTCCTCCTGCTCTCAGCCATGAGCACTGCTGAGCTCCTACTCCCCCGAGAAGTCAGGTTCCTCCTCACTGCCAGGGGCGGAGGGACACTGGCTCACAATTTGAAGTTACAGGGCAGACAGGAGGGTCCCGGGCACGGAGGGACACTGGGCTCACAATTTGAAGTTACAGGGCAGACAGGAGGGTCCCGGGCCGGTGGCCGTGCTGGGAGCTGGTCTGAGACTGGAGAGAAGAGCGTCCAGGTTGTGGGGAGGTTATGCCCCGCCCTACAGGCCGCACCGCAGCTCCTGAGGCGCTACTTTGGGGCTCTGGACCCACTCTGTTATCAGTTCTGGAGTCCTTTTATCGTGTATTTTCCACATAAAGTTAAAAACCCTTTGATAAGCACCTGACTACTGAGGTGGTGTCGCTGCGCTAGCTCTCCATCTGCCGTCAGGCTCTGGGCTCCTCCGTGCCCGTCCATCCTCATCTTTTCCCCTAAAAGCAAACTGGGCTCTGGTTCACCTGACAGCGAGCTCCCCTCCAACACCTGGAAGCGGATGTTCTACGGGAGCGGCCCAAGGGGTCCATTTTCTCTGCAAATGACAGCCTTTGCCTGCAGGTAAGACACCGACCCATCTTTGTACTCAGATCGTCTCAAACATTTTTGTGGGCTTGTGCCAATGGAAGTTATAACAACAGTGAGTCCGAGAGCTTCTATTACTAAGGCCACGAGGCAGGCTGACCGGCAGCAGCCCCTCCTGTGGTGCGGAGCGTGTCCTTCCCCCACGGCCGCGCGTCACGGATGCGAATGGGAAGGTGCCCTCGCCCCACAACCCGGTCAGTGGTCACACCTCGTGGCGCCATCCTGCGGGGCTCCCTAAAGGATGCTTTCCCTCTCCTCCCCAAAGCCGGTGCTGTCGGCAGCGGCCACGGCCAGGAGCTCGGAGGACTCCGTGGAGAGCCGCGCGTAGCTTGCCCGTGGGCCCCGCTTGGGCGCCAGGCCCCTCAGGTTTTCGTTCTGCAGGGCCGTGGAGCTGGGGCTGGGCCGCAGGAGGACCGGGGCCGTGTCCCGGGGCCCCTCCCTCTCGGCCGGGGCGCTGTTGTTGTTGAGGGTCACGGTGCTGGGCGTGCGGTTGAGGTTGAAGGCCTTCGGGCCGGTGGGCCAGCCCTCCTCGGGGCTGCTGGCCATCAGGCTGCACTCGGACGGGCTCTGCTTGTCCTCGGAGCAGATGGACATGCGGGCGAGGCCGGGGTCGGGCAGGCCACTCAGGCTGCGCGGCAGCCCCCGCCGGCCCGGGCCGTCCTCCTCCAGCTCGATGAGGTTGGCCTTCTCCAGCCGCGCGTCGCCCGCCTCGTTGTGCAGCGAGTGGTTGGGGGAGCTCTCGCTGGAGCGCACGCCCGAGTCGGACGAGTCCTTCTTGTCGAGCAGGGCGTCCGACAGGTACTCCTTGGCCTTGATGAAGGTGCGGATGGGCTCGGCGCTGCGCTCCGGGGACCGGGGCGCCCTCTCCGCCCGGGCCTCGGCCTTCCTGTCCTTGTCGTCACGGAGCAGGGGCGTGTGGTCGGACTCTTCCGGGCCAGACTCGTCCTCGTCACTGGGCAGCTTCTGATAGCGCAGGCCCCCGCCCTTGAGCTTCAGGTCCGTCGGGAAGAGACTGGGCCTCTCTGAGGACTTCCTGCCCGGGAGGAGCTTGCTGGCGGACTGGTCGGACTTCTCGTCCTCTTCGGTGATGGGGTCTAGGGGGGAGGCGTCGCTGGTGGAGACCCCGGACGAGGAGTAATCCAGCACGTCGGCCCTCTTCAGCAGGAACGGCTTCCTCCCGTCCTCTGGCTTTGGGTCGCCGTCCTTGCTCTTCTCCGGCTCCAGGGCGGAGTGGATGGAGCCCCCCGAGGAGCTGGGCCCCAGGTAGCATGTGCTGTGGGGGGAGGACCTGCCACTGACGGCCGTGGAGCCCGGCCCCCCTTCTAACTGCGACATCTGCGCAATGTACTCCCTATAGGCGTCTCGGTACTCGGCCTGCACCTTGTCCGTCAGCTTGGAGATCTCAATGCTGGAGTCCTGGGAGTTGAGGCTCGAGAGACTGGGGGTTCTGCGCGTCTGCGACTGTAAAGACAGAAAATACCGTTCGATTCAGGTGAGCAAACGGGGTGGGGCAGCCTGGGCCTGGCTCAAGGTGAGCGGCGACCTATGAACCCGGAGGTCAGGGTTCGAGTCCCAGTCGGGACACATGGGGCGAGCAGGAGGCAGCTGGTCCATGATTCTCTCTCTCCCTCCCCCTTCTTCTCTGAAATTAATATAAAAATATGTATTTTAAAAACCACAAAACTCTCCACCTTTAAAAAAGGGAGGGGCATAGTAAACACCAGCTTAGGAAATATATGTGTACACTAAGAATTTTTAAAGTCCTCACTTTTAAAAAGAATTCTGCATGAGAGTTTAACAAAAGCTGTGAACTATGGGTAATTTTCCTGTTAATAGAATACTTTATATAAATTTTAATAAAATTAGTTTAATATTTTAAAGTATAAAGGATGTGTTAACAGATAATCTTAACACTTATTTTCAAATTTTTAACTTTTCTTTTCAAAAAGCCAACTTCATTGATAAAATGTAAAAATTCCCCTTTGAAAAGAGAAAGAAGATTAAAGATATATCTCAAAAACAAAATACTCATATCTTCAATGTATGTTTAAAAAAACAAAACACCTTTCTCAACTTGTAAGATATAATGTTTCTGTCAAATTTCAATTCAGAGTAAGAAAATAAACTCAAAACGCAAAAAAGAAAAGAAAAAGAACCAAGCCTTTAAAGGGCCTAGAGCTTGGAGGCGGGAGAGGAGGTGAACACGGAGCCGCCACGGCAGGAAGGGGAGCCGTGAGCCAACGGGCAGGTCTTGTAAACAGAGAAATAAAATATTTTTAGAAGATCGGCTCCCAGTGTGAAGGTTTATTTATTTGTCTATTCTATTTTTTTAAATCCTGACTCAAGAACATGCTTTCATTGATTTCAGAGAGAGGAAGGGAGAGGGAGAGAGAAACAGCAATGATGAGGGAGAATCATGGGTCAGCTGCCTCCTGCGCGCCCCGCACTGGGGACCGAGGCCACAGCCCGGGCCTATGCCCTGAGTGGGAACTGAACCCATGACCTCTCGGTCCACAGGACGGCACCCGACCAACCAAGCCACACGGGCCAGGGCACCCATGTGAGTGTCAGGGTTAGACTTGCTGTTGGTCCCAGAGAAGCTAGTAAACGAGGAGCAGAAAGAGCAGACGGAGAAGAGGAGAGACGTCAAGAATCAAGGACGCAGGTGGAGCCTGAGCTCTCTGACCTGGAACCCCAGCAGCCAGTTCTGGTGCCCCCACCAGCCCGGCTTCCTGGCTGCGCGGCTCTCACGGGTCCCCGCCCCCGAGCTTTCCCTGCGCTCCTCCCTCCGGTCGGGAGTGGCTTCTGAGTGACCACCTCGTGCCCCCACAGAGCCGATGAGCTGACCTGGCCCTCCTGCCCGCCCCCCTCGGTCACGTGAAGAACAGTGACCCTACCTGCCAGCTGAGGTTGCTGGGCCGCGGGGCGCCCTCATCCAGGCCCAGCGTGTTCAGCTCCTCGAAGCTGAAGTTGAGGGTGTAGGGGGCCTGGCCCGAGAGCTCGGTGTGCGGCAGCTCGTGGGGGGGCCTCCGCGCTGCCTCCCCCTGGGGGGCGGGGCCGCTGTTGCTCTCGTTGAGGAGGCGGAGGTCCTCCGCGGCCACCTGGTGCTCCGCGCTCCTCATGTCCAGCACCTGCGAGGACAAGGCCACTCAGAGGCACAGTCCGTGTCCAGAACTCACAGGAAAAGTCTCACTCACATCCGCACTGACAAGTCACAGATTAGAAGCATCAAGAATTACTTTAAAAATAAAACATAAAGTTATTCTACTGGAAACGAGAAGCACACTTCCTGCCAGTAAGTGGATTTCCAGGGAGCGCTCCGTAGCCGCTCACCTTCACCTGAACACTAACAGGAGGAGGTCAGGATCCTATGTATGGGATGTGACTATTTTAGTTCAGGTTACCCGGAGAGCCGACAAAAGGCAGCTGGGGTGGTGGGAGCCGGGCTGGGCGCTGCTCCCGGAGAGAGAGCTGTTGTGATCAGGAACCACTGCGGGGGCGGGGCGGGGGGGGGCGGACCCCAGGGAGCGTGACCGCCCAGCCTCAGGAGCAGGGGGGTCAGGGCTGAGGGAGCAGCAAGGCCGGGGCTCTGCTGAGCCTGCTGGACGGGGTCCTGGCCGAGGCAGGCGGGGCAGGGGCCCAGGGGACGCTGGGAGTGAGGAGCGAATGGCCGAGGGCGATCAGACACTGAAGAGACATAAGGACTCTCGCTGTGAGGGCCGCAGGCCTGACCAGAGGCAGGCCAAGGGGAAGCGGGAGCAGGAGGAGCCTCTCCCAGGTTCCCGGGAAAGGCCAGAGGCCACGCCACCGCGTGCTGTGTCCTGCCTCAGGGAGCACACAGGCGGGCCGACGGCCAAACCATTTTCCTGCTTTTTAAGCATCCGCGGATGTATCTGTCTAGTTGAGACCACACTCCCTGGCACTTGCTTGATGCCGTGCGGGGAATATCAAGTATCTTACTGTGCTTCTAAAGAGATGCCAGTCTCCGAAATTCATGTTCATCTCCTTCTTCAGCTCGTCCATGTTGCACTGCGCCAGCACGCGCCCATTGATGTTGGCCTGAGGACAAGGACGGAGGGAAGAGGTGTGACGGGCTCCGGGTCACTGGGGGGGAAGTGCACCCACGCGCAGCACAGACAGGCCCGGGGACCAGGAGGCGTGGCCGCCTGACTGCAGGGAGCGGGCGGCCGAACACCACGGCCGCACATCCTCACTCTCAAGTGAAACCACCTCTTCAGGGACAGGCCAGGGGCGGCCCCCCAGCTCTGTCCACACCACCTCCCGCCAGGAGCAGCCACAAAGCTCGTCTCTCCTCCAACCTGTCACATCCCAGCGTGCACAGCAGCTGCAGGGGGGACACAGCGGGCAGTGCTGCCCGAGCTCTGTGCGAAGGAAGAGCCACGAGGCCCCTCACACCTTTCTCAGCCACAGGAGGCGGCGCAGACACAGCTCCAGCCGCCCCCG
Source organism: Myotis pilosus (assembly GCA_036010255.1). Classification (NCBI taxonomy): domain Eukaryota; kingdom Metazoa; phylum Chordata; class Mammalia; order Chiroptera; family Vespertilionidae; genus Myotis; species Myotis pilosus. Next base: position 1,590,705 of record JASKON010000016.1, read on the forward strand.
TGGGAAAGGACGGACCGTCCCTTCACAGGCAGGTCTGACTCCCCACAGCCCTGACCCACGGGCGGGAATGGAGGGAGGCCCGCACCTGGAACTGACGCTGCCCGGTCTCCAAGGGAACCAGGCGGGGAAGGTACACGGGAGCTGGGGCTGCGGCCGGGGCCCCGCCTCGGGAGGACGGCCGGGCAGGGACCAGCAGCTGCAGGGGCAGGGGGGGGGGGGGGCGCGCCTGGAGAGCCAGGCCTGTGGGTACACGCTGAGGGGGGGGGCTTGGAGAGCCAGGCCTGCGGGTACGTGCTGAAGGGGAGAAAGCCCCGCCCGTGGGAGCGTGTCCGTCAGCACGCGGGGTCCGAGCTGCCCCGCCTGAGAGGACACCAGCCGGGCCCCGCCGGGCCTGCCGCCGCTGCCACAGCCCGGACCAGCCCAGCCCGCGGCCGGCTCACAGGCTGGCCCTTCGCTGGGCGGAGGGGCCCAGCGGCACCGCGTTGCGCAGTCCCTGCAGGACGGCTCCCGAGCCGCACACCTGAGGCTGGCCGGGCCTCCTCCTGTGCGGCCTGGCAAACCCAGACCCGGGGCTCTGTCCAACGGGACGGGACCCCAAGTCCTGCAGGACGTGGAAATGCGAATTCGGGGGAACCGAGAGCATGGCTGCCTTTCTCATCTGTTAAGTCACAAATAAACATGCAGAAGGGACATGTGGCATCACAGGCCTCCCGGGTTCCGGGCTGCGTGAGAAGCAGGAGCTACTGTGCAGCCAAAGGCGACCCTTTTGCCCTCAATCGGCCATTGAAAGTGACCCTGCCATGCAGCTCCCGCCTCCCATCACCCCGACCCCGAGGGACGAGGCACTGAGGGCCCCGGGCGGAGGCTGCATGGGCAGCACTGGTGCCCAGGTCCGTGCCCCCCACGCCCTCCCCGGAGCGGGCAGGGGCCTCACCTTGCGGATGGTGGCGCAGTACTGCGGCAGCATGCTCGGCTCCAGCCCCTCGATCTGCTTCAGCCGCTCGCACACGGCGTCCACGGTCATGGCGCTCAGCGACCCTGCGCCGGGGGCGGGGCCCGGCCCCTGGAACACGCGGAGAACACGTGTGAACGGAAGGCCCAAGAGGCTACACTGAAGCACCCGATGAAGTCGAGTGTTTTCAATGCAGGACGAGCTGGGGGGGCGTGTGGCTGGGGCAGGACCCGTGGCCGCCCTTCCTCAGAGCAGCCTTTACAGTCTACAGCGCAGACGCCTGCTCACACCCTAGGGGAGCGTCCTGCAAACCAGCCCAGGCCGCCCTGCAGCAGGTGGGCGCTAAGGGAACTCGGGGGCAGTGACTGAGCCCAGATACAACCCAGGGAAGCCCGGGGTGGTTTCAGAGGTAGCCAGGGCCTCCCCGTCTCTCAGACGAGCTCAGTAGTTTCAGATCCTGGCCGTCCCCGGGGACTAAACTTCCCCCAAGAAGCTGTTCGATACCAGGTAGCTATAAGGCAGGTTCCTCTTTACACACGTGAAAGTAGACACAACCCATTAAAACGCGGTCTCCTTTCAAAGAAAAGTCAAAATAACAGTCATTCTGCAATTTACTTAGAACATTTTCTGAATGTGCAACAGACTACAGAGGATCTGCCTGGGGTCGACTACACAGGAGCCTCCGTGTTACAGGTGTGGGCGCTGAGGCCCAGAGTCGCGGGATGAGCAGCTGGCTCGTGGTAGATTGGACCAGAACCCCAGCTTTTGGGTCTTACAACTTCGACCTTCCCTGCTCTCGTCCTGAAGCGTTTAAAGAACCCATAAGCACCACAGAGAGAGACAAACCCACCAGCATGGAGGTTCATGTTCCGAACGACCTGTCCTGCTTAGCCTTCGGCCTCCTCGGACAATGACGACACGCCTGCCCCTCAGGAGAGGGAAGCCGCCACTTCCCCTGCCTCCTGCAGCACCACCAGGACAACGGCAGGTGTGACACAGCCCACACCCTGCATCAGCGCCCAGCCAGTGTGAGGCACTATCTGTAACCTCAGAGCACAACCTCATTCTGTTATGAACCGACGAATAAAGCTGCACACACACAGCACACACAGCACCTCGCTACTCCCTGTGCAGCCAGGGGACGAGGCCACGTGGCGCAGAGCCAGGACATCTCCACGAGGCGACAGGCCGGAGGCAGGCCCATAAACGCCTGGATACTGATGACTGGGAATACACTGCACCGAGCACATCTATTCAGAGTTTATTAAGTTTACATTGGAAACATGCCACACAGTATGCAGCCTGAGGTTCAACTGCTTCAAAAATACTAACAGCAAAACACTACTGTTTCGGTCATTTCGTCTTCAGCTCTCTAGACAGCCCCCCAGCCTGGAGGCACACGCCCACGCTCAGTGGTAGCCCACCTCCGCGGGGACTCAAGTGCCTTCTGTAAGTTTATCGCTCGCTGCGGTCCATTGGTCAGCAGCATAGAATCCCAGACACGTGACTGGATAGTAAGACATCGTCTTCTCTCCTGCGTGCTCGGCCCGCAGCCCGGGCCCCTCGCCACAGGCCTGGACCCCTGCCTCTCTGTCCTCCCAGCCCCTCCCCTCAGGTGACCACCCTTCTCCCTGTGCCTGTTCACTGGCTTGTGTTGTTTGACCTCCGCGTGAGTAAAACCCTAGGTTCTTGTCTTTTTCCATCTGACACATTTCACTTTGCATGATACTCTCAAGATCCACAAAATGGATCAAAGACTTAATGGTAAGACCTGAAACAATAAAACACATAGAAAAAACATAGGCACTAAACTTATGGACCTTGGTCTGAGAGAGGCTTTTGTGAACTTGACCCCAGAGGCGAGGGAAGTAAAAGGAAATAAATGAATGGGACTAGTTCAAACTAAAAAGCATCCGCACAGAAAACATCAACAAAACAAAAAGCCAACCACCAAGGGTAGGAGATATTAACAAACAACAAGTCCAATAAGGGTGAATGCCCAAACTACACTACATACATCAAGAGCTCAGACAACTCAGTGACAGCCGTGAAACCCGGTCATTGGCAGAGGACTACGTAGATACTTCTCCAAGGAAGACACACAGATGGCCAACGGACATATGAAAGCACCCTGACACTAGTCATGAGGGAAACGCGCAGGAAAGCAGAGACCCCGCCACGTGTTAGAACGCTGTTGGCAACAAGGGAGAAGAGGAAGGTGCTGGGAGGATGAGGAGCAAAGGATCCTTCCACTGCGGGGGCGGAGGGGACCAGCACGGGGGCTCCTCCAAGAAGTAAGAGCAGAACTGCTGAGGGACCCACACCCCCTCGGGGCATCTACCTGTGACCCACACCCCCCTGGGCATCTACCTGTGACCCACACCCCCTCTGGGCATCTACCTGTGACCCACACCCCCTCTGGGCATCTACCTGTGACCCACACCCCCCTGGGCATCTACCTGTGACCCACACCCCCCGGGCATCTATCTGTGACCCACACCCCCTCTGGGTATCTACCTGTGACCCACACCCCCTCTGGGCATCTACCTGTGACCCAGCAGCCCTCGGGACATCTACCTGTGACCCACACCCCCCCGGGCATCTACCTGTGACCCAGCAGCCCTCGGGACATCTACCTGTGACCCAGCAGCCCTCGGGGCATCTACCTGTGACCCAGCAGCCCTCGGGGCATCTACCTGTGACCCAGCAGCCCTCGGGGCATCTACCTGTGACCCACACCCCCTCGAGGCATCTACCTGAAACAGCTAATACACTGATTTTTAAAGTTCTATGTGCCCTCCGTTCGCTGCAGCATTATGGACAGCAGCCAAGACACCATTTATTGAAGAGACTTTCCTTTCTCTGGTGTATGTTTTTTGCTTCTTTGGTGAAAATTAGTTGCCCGGTAGCTCCCTCAAAACTCTAGTCCGACGCAGTTATCTGTCAGCCGCGTGATCGGGAGTGAGGCAAGCTGTCAGTGAGTGAAGCGGTACAGCGCGCTTCGAGAATCGAGGAGGAGGAGGAGGCATCCCTGCAGGTCTCTCCTGTCAGGCTCACGGGTAATGAAATGAGTTTGGTGCCCAGTGACTCTCATAGAGGGAGGAAGAGAACAAGCATGGAAAAAGCAAACGCAACGACTTATCAGGGAAACACTCAGTAAGAAGCTGGTCGGTTACTGGGACACAGACGGCAACACTCAGCTTATCGTGCGTCTTACTTGAAAATGGCTGTTGTAAGTCAGGAACAGATCCTTTTAGCACACATCACAATTTCTTTTTTAAAAATTTTCTAACACGAAAAATTGAATGCAAAGGATGTTAGTTTGTTTAAACTGTTAAGTACAAATGTCAAAGTGCACACAAACTGAGGTGTCTCCAGGCCAAAGTAATGTTAACAGAACAGACTGAATCACCTTGGTGAGCACTAGAGCGTCAGCGTGTCAGTTAGGGCTACACTGCCACAGCCTGGTGAAGGGGGAGGCGGCGGAGAGGCTTGGCCAGGGGGGTGCGTGCAGAGGCTGCGAGCAGCTGGTTAGTAAGAGGCCCCAGCGGAGGCGGAGCAGCCAGGGGAGCGCACAGCCCAGCAGGGAGGCGCCAGGCTGCGTCTAGCCGGCTAAGGAGAAGGAAGATCTCACTGAAAGTGTCGGTACCTGTCTCTGCGTGTTAAACCCACAGTCACACGGCTTCAAGGAAGGAATAAAACAGAATGAAGGACACGAGTGTAAAGCAAAACATCGGATACAAGTATATATAATATAACAAACACAGGCCGCACCCTGTCCTCTCCCCCCCTCTCTCACAACCCTCCTCTACACAGCACCAGCGAGGAGCACCCACCCCCACCCACCCCCGCAGTTCTGTTTCATTAACACGGCTTGGCAGCTTTTAAATTGCACTCATTAGAATTTATATCCTATGAAAAGAAGAAATCATTGGCCATACATTCAACAAAAAAAAACAGGTAAATCAAATTTGTTATGAAAAGTCAATAATCCTACTACCTCCAAGTTTAAAGTTAATTGTTAAATATTCTGATTAAAAAATGCAATGATTTATTGCAGACCAATTTAACAAGATCTAAATACTTGGAATTCACATGATCATGTCATAAAATGAAATATTCTCTAGCTACACTATAGTTAATGTTCAAAACCATACTTTTCAAAGTTGTGTTTTGTTTCGTTGGGCATGAAGCACATATATGCACAAAAAAATACCATTTAAGAAGAAAGGCCTTAACAGCCTCGCAGCTCAGGTACTCACCATCGGAGGGTGAAAACCCTGCCAACTATGATTAGCATAACTATTCTGGTGATGGAGAGGTTGTTGCTATGTTGTCGTTTTCTTAAAATGTTTTTATTGATTTGAGAGAGAAACATGGGTGAGAGAGGAACATCAACTGGCTGCCTCCTGCACGCCCCCTACTGGGGATCGAGCCCACAGCCTGGGCATGTGCCCTGACCAGGAAACGAACCTGTGGCCTCTGGTGCACTGGACAATGCTCAACTCACTGAGCAACACTGGCCATGGCAATGATGGAGGTTTGAAAACTCTCATTCAAATCAGACACACTGCCATGAGCTATTTTTCTGTACTGATAAGGGTGATGGTCAAGGTTCTTAAATGGCCACAATAATCCAGAGCTGAGCCCCGACTCCCGGGTGATGGCAGCAGGCGCAGCGAAGTCTCCCTCTCACGTCTTGTTTTTAGCTGAGCATCGACCTTACGACAAGGAGGCTCTTTACAAAGTGGCTACGTGTATCTGTGGAGACTAGAAAAACTATCAGAGCGGTGCTGAGGGAGTACGTTTACCACAGAGACCCAAACCGAAGAAAGCTATTGTTAGCTCCCCTGGCTGGAAAATGTCACTTCCTCTCACACAGTGAGAGACAATAATTAGGTCAAAGCGACAGACGGGCTCAGCACCGCATCTTAAGGACAATGTTTTAAAACACAGAAGCAACGAACACCTGCCATGAGTGTGACTTTATTTTTTACTTTCACTGCGCTCTAACATGTCCACGATGTCACTACGACCCGCCCGCTCCCGTGACACTATCTCAGTCACGTCAGCCGAGGCGCTGCGCCCGCCTTACCCACGGCATCTGCGACTGTCCCGTCCAAGGCTGCGCCTGGCAACGAGAGACAACTTCATTGGGACCCGATTCGCTCGACCTGTCGCCAGGTCTAAGCCAGTGGTGGAAACAAAGCCGTCTACGGCTGAGGCCCATCTTTTTTCCTTCCCACCTGGGCACTGATTGGACTGTTCATGAAGACCAAGGCCTTCGTTTCTGACCCCTTTATTAACCAAGGGATGCACTGGCCGTGCCGGAGTTTCTCACGCCCACACTGCGCTGTCCCTCAAGCTGACCGGTTACCCCATGCCTCTCAACGAGGTGGAGGGGTGACCCCGAGGAAGCTGGCGGAGGCTGAAAGAGGGACTCATGGCCCTGAGAGCCGTTCCCTGCGGCCTCCACCTGGCTCAGAGCTGCTCACTGCCCGAGAGGAGGGCCTGGCAGGGGCCCGGCCGCAGGGCACGCGATGCTGAAGCGAGGAGGAGGACAGGCAGGGTCTAGAAATGCTGTCGGCCTCCTGTGGGAAAGGCTGCTCCGGGAGGCCCAGCTGCCCGCATAGCAGAGACCTGAGTAACACCGACCACGGTCCTCGCACAGCAGCCCTGACACCCCAACACGTGCCCGAGGAGCCCCGGGGGAGGCAGAGCCATGGAGGCCACCTCCCCGGCGGGCGGGGCTGACCGGGAGCACCGAGAGGAGCCCGGGGAAGCTCCCACGTGTTAGAGCATGTGGAGCACACAGATGCCACGGAGCCTCCAGACTCTAAGGAGGCAGCGCCTGACACCTCTGCGGCCAGAGATCAACAGACACAGGCCGAGCCACTGAGCGGGCAGAGCCAGGGTTTAAGCAGGGGCTTTAGTGCCCACGTCTTGAACGCTCCATCAAAGCGTTCGCTGTGGGCGGAGTAACGATGACGACTAAGTATAAAGCGCCCGAGGCTGTGTGATGCTCACAGGGGGACCGGGAGGCAGGTGTGCGTGGCCCGGACGAGGAGGCTGAGCATCTGAGAGGCTGCGTGGTCTGTCCTGCGCTCACCGGCAGGGCCTGTTCCATTACAGACCTGACCACGGCCGACAGGCCCAGAGCAGAAGGCAGCTGGCATGGGGGTCGGGCCGCGTGGACTCCCCTCCCCCGGGCGCTCCCCGCCTGCACTGCTGGGGTGAGCCTCAGAGTCCCGGGTGGTCCTCGGACTGTGGGGCAGGACTGGCCGTGGGCACGAGTTCCGAGGACCTGTGAGAGGAAAGGCGGGTCCTGGGGGCCAGGCTCCTAGCTTTCCTGGTTTTATAACCTGGAGTCCGGTTCTGCGGGGGGAGAAACGGGCCCTCCCAGCTGCGACCCAGAGTGTCTTGGTCCAGGGTTACTTCCCGGCCGTCAGATCCGGCGGATGTTTGCTCTCCTATGAAAGTGGGGGAGCTAGCACGGAGGCCTGTACATACACCCCACTGCTGCGGACCCCTGGCCTGTCTGCAGTTCACCTGACAAGTCCGTGGTGGCCTCACAAGATACGCCCACGACAGTGACCCTGGCTGAGAACCACGGTCCACCTGAGGGCCTGCTCGTCAGCTCATGAGCTTGCAGGTGGCGGGTCGCCTCGTGGGCCGCCTGCTGCACAGGCTGTGGCTGGCTAGCTCTTGACCGTCTGCTCTCCTGGTGTCTGTTTTAAACTCATCGCTCTGTGTCTGTAATGACAATCTGTCAAAAACTGTGTGGCGCTCCTGACGCATCCGCCAGCAGCTCTCGTCACCCCGTGCTCCGCTTGAGGGACAGCTGAGCGAGCAGGGGGGGCTCCGTCAGAGGCACAGGGTCCCCCCAGGACCGGAGACCCAGGGCCACGAGGCTAAACCTCTCAGGTCTGCTGCGTCTGCACTGGCTCAGCGGTGCCGGCTGACAGTCCGCAGACGGCTGCCCCCTTCCCCCAATTTCCACCACTGCTTTTAGGTCGGCTTTGAACCAGTGTCTACTGCGACTAGGCTACAAAACATTCTACAGCTACTGTCATTGTTAATGTCTTAAAAGCAAAGAAGCTCCGTGAGTATCTGTTATTCACTAAGCGGGTCACAAAGTGACCTTTCACGTGAGAGAGCAGCAGGCAGCGGGTATCACTGCACACAGGCCCCACCCGCCGGGACGCCCGGCCCTGTCCCGGGCTCCTTTCTGGACGAGCTCAGGAACTTCCCCGGAGCTCAGCGCACTCGCTGCCGCCTCCCCGGCCCTGAGGACCTGCAGGCACTAACTCCGCCTCTGTGCCCATCGTCAGCTCGGGACAGCTGTGTCCGCAGGCTGCACGGCCACCGAAGGCCTCGGTGTCTGACTTCCATCGGGTCGGGGAGGGCTTTGCCCAGAGAACGGCCCTGCATGCGTGGTCCTCGCACTGAAGGCCCTGGCGGAACTGACAGCCATGCTTGCAACGTGCAGTGACCACGGCCACAGGCGCCTCCAGCACCAAGTGGATGATGATGGCTCCTGTGCCTGTCACTCCTGGGTAACTGAAGTCACGCAGACGCTTCAGCTAAATGTCAATGATTTTAAAAGAATCATCAACCCCTCAATGAAACACCAAAGCGGTTCCCTTTCTCTCTCACTAACGTTAACCCAAAAGTGAAGTAAAAAGCCGCTGTCTCCCAAATGCATGTTTCAAGCTGAAACATTATGGATGAGCTCGGCTGGCACTGATCCCAGTGAGTCCGGTGCTACGGGCCGTCAGGCAGCCTCAGGCTAACGGGATCTTCTCTACATGGCACACCGTTCTGTCCATAAATCGAAGTGAAGGCAGAGTCTAAGGCTCATGCAGTAAACGTGTTTTTGTAAGTATGAGGCCTTGAATGATAAAGACTCACAGCGACTTCCTAGTCGTTTGTTCGCCTGTTTTGGTTTAGAGCCTGTAATGGGGGCGGGGCCACCCCAGCTTAGCAGCTCTGTGGGCGTCTGGAAGCTGCTCTGATAACTACTGGTTAAGAGCAGGGCTCCGTGTACACGAGGCTCCCACAGCGCGGACCCAGGCGGGAGTGGGCCATGAAGACACGCCTGGCTTCGCCCTCTCGCTCGGCATGGCTTTCTGCAGCCTCGGGGGGTGTGGACTATTTTTAAAAATATTCATGTGGAGGCTTAAGAGAGCCAGCAGAGGGAACGGAGCTCCGCCCCTGGAGGCCCCTTCCTCCCACCGTCACTACCCTCCCGGCTCGGCCAGGGGAGCGGGGACACGGGCACAGCGGCCGCTCAGTCACTCCACGCGCACGGTCATTAGCAGCAGCTGCTGCCACACGCGGTGCTGTTAGTGCCGGGCCGAGCGAGGCGGTGCCACGCCACACACACACACGCATTACCCTCGGGGGGGCAGTGGGCGAGGCGAGCCCCTCCGCAGCGTCCTCCTTGATAACCTCCTGGCAACACAGAACAGAGCGTGTGAGGGGCAAACTGGGAGATGAACGAACGTGGCGTTAAAACCACAAAACACAGAGACCTGGAGGGGACCCGCCGTGACCTTCAGTGACGACATTTCACGTTTACATAGAAGGTGAAGCCTCCATCTTTTCCTCCCAATTTATAACAATACGCTCACAGGGGCTTCCTTTTTTAAATTACTTAACAAACTTTATCATCAGGAACACCCAGTATGTTAGCCATAAACATACTGCGTTGGATTAGATTCAAAGGTAACCTCATTTGAATAATTTCCTTTTCCTACCTAATTTCTGCCATTAGCTTACCACGTTCTCCCCACGTCCCGATTGTCATACAGAAGGGCTGACATATATACACACACCACACGTGCACGTCCTTTAAACAGACACTAGACATCAGCAGAAGTAAAGGCCTTGTGTTACATTTGGTGACAAACGCTGCATTCTAAGCAGACACGCTGGCTGCCAGCACCTCAATTTACCCACGAGGCTGCCGGTCGGCCCCTTCCACAGTCAACAGAATGAAAACGAATGCATTTTATGTTAGTAATAGCTTACGTTTCCTCAGCTATTCACAAAACAAGTTCATTCTCTTTCTACAGAAAGGAAATAACCCACCTCCAATGTTCTAGATGGTTCTCATTAGATTGACATTTTATTACCCTTTTATACTTACTAGGCCATTGCTCTGATCTCTGGACAAATTCGATTTTACTGTTGGACGTGAGATGAGATGTTGGGAACCGCCAGGGTAATACCGTGGCGTGTAAAGGTATGGGGCAAAGAATGGCTATGGAAAAAACACGTAACAAAAGAGTGGGATAAACAATCACGGAAATCAAAGGTAATGAGACTTATCAAATGAAACTAAACAATAACATACAGACTTTAATGCAAGTGACAAAACAAAAGAAAAAAGCCTTTCTCATATTCTACCCAATACCAAACCCCAAACTTGACATATCACTTAAATTATTACACTGTTGATTTACTAAAAGCTTTTTTTTAAGCAACTAAAGTTTTACACCTTATAATTTGACACACGAGTTTCTCTTTATATTAATAACTTTATGGGCTAATTACCAAGTGTCTGGTTCTAAATGATTTATAAGTATTAACACAATCTCTTATAAAAAAGCAGAATGGAATCTTAATAGAAAACTATTCTTTACCGAAAAAAAAAAAAAAAAAAGGTTAGCCTTAAGTAAGACCAAAATAGTCTGGACGATGTGAGAACAGCCTCCGTGGCCCCCAGGAATACCTGCTAGCCCAAGTTCCTAGGGTTTCGCTAGCTCTGCCTAAGCAGGCGTATCTTCAATGGGGAAGCCATTGTTCAGGCGAGTTGTAGCTACAGCTTTTATTTGTAACAAGTTTCTTGTTAACAGGAGCTGTCAGATTCTATGGGCTAAAGGCAAAGATTAGAGTTCTCCAAGCTTCATACACTAAAATAACCGTTTTCACTCCTGCCATTTTAAGAAAATTATTCTGCTTTTACTTTCTGATTAAAAACCCTCAAATAACTAGAAAAAAAAGTAACTAGACCTAAAACCATGAGAGAATTTTAAATGTTTTAAAAGTAATAAAATGTTATTAAAGTATCACATGATTGTTATTCACATGAAATCAGTGAACATGAGGTCTCAGCCTAGATGGTTTGGTAATTTTTTAAAAAATAGCTTCATGGTCTCAAAAGTTCAAGTGCCCTCTCCTGACCCACGGAGCCGTCTTAATCCCATCTCGGCAGCTTTGGGGCCTGGGAAGTAACCCTGCTCCGCATGCCGAGCGCGACGCCAAAGCTGCGGCCGGCACCCCCCGGCCAGGCGAACAGCGGCGCGTGTTCCGAGCACCGAGGGTGTGCGGCTAACGACTCACGTGGCCAACGCTTTTAACCAACGGAAATGTAATTGGAATTCTGGCTCTAACTCCCTCTCTCCCTGGCTCAGGTGGACTTCGTGTGCCATGCGCGTGGCTTCGGAAGACTAGCCCGTGTTCTCTTGAATTAGACTGAAGAGGGAGACAACAGAACTGAACTTGGCAGGGTCCGGACCCCGGGGCACTCGACTGTGCTCCCATCTCTCCACGCAGGACTCACGTGCTCCCACTGAGTCGCAGCCACACGTGCCGAGGCGACGTGAAACATTGGAAATGGCTGTGGCGCTGTTACGCGGCCACGTCGTCTGAGCCCCACACGCAGTGTTTCCCATCAGCGTCTCCATGTGAAAGCTGCACCACATACTGAACACGGGGTTACTGAACTCCTGCAGACACTGATGTTTACACTGTTTCAACGCCCACGTGAATGACACACAAAATGCAAAAGTCCACAGGGCAGGCCCTGCAGCAGCCTCAGGGCTCGCTCCCCTTCGAGGCTGGGAAAGCCAAGAGCCAAGAGCTCCCCAACGCTCAGACTCAGCTGACACTGAGACCCATTAAAGTGCAACCTTCTTCTAATTTAAAATATCGTATGTGTTAAATTTAAACTTAACTTTTCCCCAATTTTAAAGCTAAAGTACAGTTTCAAAATAATCACAGAACCCTCAGCAGAAAACGTCTGCTATTTCCCGGCCCCGTTCTGAGACGAGACTCGCCTCCTGCTCACCCTGTTGTAGAAGGGGTGCTGGGGCCCCGTCATCCCGCTGTAGTAGCTGCTGTGCGGCTGTGGGGACACCACCCCCCCTGCGAAGGGGCCGTTGAAGGAGGTGGACGAGGAGCAGACGGACGGGGCCTGGCTGTAGCCGGACGCGGGCCGGGGGGCAGCTTCGTGCAAGGGCAGCGGGGGATACGCCAGGCCGCCGATGTTAATCTGCTCTCTGGCGGCACGGACATCTGGAAGGTGAAGTGGTCCCGGAGGGAGAGAAAGTGGGACATTAGTCATCAGTGCAGCCAGCACCTGCTCCTTCACTGGCTCAGTGGATAGAGCGTCGGCCTGCGGACCGAAGGGTCCCGGGTTCGATTCCGGGCAAGAGCATGTACCTGGGTTGCAGGCTCTTCCCCAGCCTGGGCCCCGGTCAGGGCTCGTACAAGAGCCAACCAATCCATGTGTCTCTCACACGATGTTTCTCCCTGTCCCCCTCTCCCACTCTCCCGACCAACACCCTCGGGTGAGGGTTAAAAAGGAAGGAAGCGTCCCGCCTGCGCGGGGGAGGCCGACACTCCGGGAGCTCAGCCCGCGAGAGGAGCCCCGCTCCCCGCACGCAGCTTCTGGCTCCGCCCGACCTCTCTCGCGAGCCGCCAGAACACACTGCCTCTGCCTCGCCCAGCTGCTGGCTGCGCTGCCCTGGCATCCTTGTGGCTCAGCGTGGGCACGGATGCCCTCACCCTCGCCCAGGGACTGGGCACAGGGCCAGCGGAGACCGGCTGGGAAGCGCACGGCGTGCCCACCTTGAACAACACGGCCCTCCGCCCCAGAGCAGAACGGGGGACCCGGACTCTCGCCCCATTATTCCTGGAAACTCGGGCTGGGCCGCGAGGGCCCGGTCATACGAAGGCCGTGGGTTTCCACAGAGGCTGTGTCTGCGCCTCTGTGCACAGTGGTGCCTCAGGACGACTTAAATCATCCCCACACCTTCCTGTCACTGCCCCTGTGCCAGTCCCCAGGCTCAGGACGAAGGCTCCGTGCCCTCCCGTGAGAGCCACCAGGGACAGGAGAGGGGAGAGAGGACAGTCCAGGGACGCAGCCACGTGGGCCCGACGTGGACGGGAATGGTTCCAAAGCAAGGAGCGGGCTGGGGGGGGCTAACCAACAGCCCTTTCCTCCCGCCGCCCAGGACCCCACGCCGGGCCCTGTCCTCCCGCGGACACGGGGCTCAGCGTTTCTGGGTTTCACGGCGCAGGAGGAACTAACAGAGCTGCTAAAATGGGGACTGTTTGAGGGCTTCCGAGAAGGAAAACTAACGTTCCGCGGGCACCCACCGGCGATGATCTCCCGCAGCTTGGGGTCCAGGTTCACGGTGCAGGGCAGGAAGGTCTTCACGTCTCGAGCCACCAGCACGGGCGTCCGCGAAGCCAAGAACACTTCGAAGTTCCTGATGTCCCCGTCTATCTCCAGCAGCGGCTCCACGTCCTTAGTCGTCGGAATGTTCTTCGAGATTCTTCAAACGAGAAAGAAATGAAAAAGGTCATTAATGTCACCATGAGGGGCAAAGTCTACATAAAAATAAATCGCACGTGACATACTTTGCTGCCATCAAAATCTTTTTAAAGAAAAAAATAGGCGGCACAGTTACAAAGTAGTAAAGAAACGAGTGGGTGCGATGGGGCTGCCTTTGACAGACGCAGGACGCCGTGGGCCAGGAAAACAGGCCTGAAGGAACGGGCAGCTCACGTGGATGGCACTCCCGGGGACAGTGAAGGGGCAGCTAACCGGCGCCTGGAGCCACGGGACCGGGAAAGCGAGTCCGACTGGCTCTCAGGCCCGCGCCTGCACAGGGGACCATGGGTCTTGCCTTTGCAAAGAGAAGACACAAAGAATAATGTCTGAATACATCACACAGACTAGAACGTCAGCACAGATTCTGTTTTAGGAAAGGCTTTGTTTCCTGTTGTAAAGGAAATATGTACTTACTACTGCACATGTTTAAAAGGCAGCAGAATAGAGGGACACAGAGGGACAAGCATCCTCTCACCAATGGACATAGTGGGTACTGACCCAGCGTGTCACCTAGCATTTAAATAGCATAATAATGCTTATTATGCAGAATTTTTACACAGTTGTTGATACAGGTAAACACTTTTGTATCAGGCAGAGGTCTTGCGTGTAAAAAGTAATATTCATTAAAAAATAGCAAACACCCTTTTGTCAAACGATATAGAAGCACCATTTCCATAGGCCTCATGGTCACCACCATCCTTGCGAAGCCCACCACCACCTGTGGAAAGAACCAGAAACTCTAGGCGGGAGCAGGCTGCCTCTGTCCTAACGCCGGTGGCCTGTGCATCCTCTGCAGCCCGGCGCCACCCGCAGGGTCCCCCCTCCCGGGACCAGGGGCTCCTCTATGACCAGCCCTCCCAGCACAGACGCGCCCTTCACACCACACCTCACAGGGGATGCTAGCCGTCCGTGGGAGCACTGCAGCGTACTGTCCCCTCAGACTGCAGGCGCCCTTAGTGCCAGCGAAGCCGGGACAGGCGTGGTTTGCTCGCCATCGTACCTGCGGGCTGGCGAGAATGCCCGCTTTCTACTCCTGCCTGCTACACATTTGTAGTCAATAAATACACAAGAAAATATGTTGCTCCCAGTGAGCTCTAGCCTTTTAAAATAATTTTCACTTCAATGATCCTTTCTTAGATAGAAAAAACCTTGTACTTGGGAAAGCGTACGACGATCCATTTCGAGTTCATTTTTGTACATGATTTGAATTTTAAATTTCCTCTTCCTTTTCCTCAAAGGCTCTTAAGGTATTTCTTCTTTCCTGTGTGGGTATTTACGGTCAGAAACGCCCGAGCCCTGCCTGCGCAGCAGCCTCCCCTGAGCTGTGATCACGCCGAGGATCCACACAGCGACCCCTCGCTAGCGACCCCCCGAGGCGCCCCGTTATGCAGGAGAGAGCGTGAGCCGGGGTCCCCGCGGCCCGGCCGCTGCGGAGGAGGAAGCGGTGACACGACACCTGCCGCGGGAGGAGCCGCGGGCGCCGAGCAGCTCCCAGGCCAGGAGAGGAAGCAGCGAGGCTTCTGCGTGGGGCAGAGCTGCCTCACCCTCACGGCTGCCCACGCCCCGAGCCCACGAGCTGCTGCATCAAGACCCGGGGCCACAGCCCGCACAGGGCACAGCCCCGCCCTCGCCTTCGGGCGTGTTTCTGATCCAGGCATGTCATGTGTTTGACGCATGTGTTCACACACGTCTACCCAGGGTTAAACAAGCCAACATGGAAGCACTGTCTAAGCTGCTACAGCCACCACTGGCGGTGCTCACCGGCTCCGCGACAGCCAGAGGCATGTGGACTGCAGCCTGGGGAACAGTCAGTGACGCCACAGGAACCACGGCCGGGGCCAGGGGGGCCCTAGACGCACAGGGGGGCCCTAGACGCACGGAGGGGCCATTCTGTAAACTTATAACTGCCTAACCACCGCGCTGTGCGCCTGGAACCATATAAAACAGTACTGAGTGTCAACTGTAATTGGAAAATAAAAACACGCATGTGATAGAATAGCCCGTCACACACTAGAGGCGAAGGCGCTGAAGGGGACTAACACGTGGACCCGTGTTACCGGGTGGCCTGGTTTTTACCGCCTTTTTTTTTTTAACAGACGTAGAGAAGGTTCTCCTCCATCCTCGTGTGCGTATGTGAAGTCCTTCATCATTTCTCTTTAATCCAGACGGACACTTTTTCGTTCACAGAATTATGCAAGCAAGTGCCCCCCCCCCCCAGGTGCCAGAGCGCAGACTGAGAACCAGTGAGAAACGCACGATGAGGGGCCAGGGACCGGCCGTGGGGACGCAGGCCCAGCACCCCAACCAGGAATTCACCGGAGCATCTCCACGTCTTACTGGTGATTCGCCCGTGAGGCCAAACCCCCACTCATCTCTCCAGTGCCTGGATCGGACAAACTGAAAACACAGGCCACAGCAGAGCAGTTCACACCTGCCGCTCAGGGTCAGGTCTCCTGGGTGCCACGCCACCAGGCCCACGCAGGCACAGATGGATGTCCCATCCACGAGGATCGCAGGTCACACACACGCTTCAGCGTGATCCTCTCCAGAAGAGCTCCTTTTTCTCGCTAACTGAATTTATTAGGACGTGTTATAACTCGCATCGATTAATTTATATTCATTCTGCTGTATTTGTTGGGATTCTGCAAAAGATTTGATTTGAAAAGGTCCCCAGTGGGGAGCCACAGCCTGAGGCGGCCCTCACCTCTGGCAAGTGCTCCGACGCGAACAATCACCTCACTCCAGGCTGCGGTGACAGGGAGACCAGCAGAGGCTGAGACGCCAGCTTCAGAGCCCCTCCCTGAAAGCAGTGCTCGCAGCACCGCCAGGCTCACACCATGCGTGAGAGACGCCCCAACGCAAGAGGCAAGACCCAGTTCCCATAGCGGCTGGGGAGGCGCTAATAACACCACAGGCGCTGCCAAGCGGAAGGGTGTTCGTGGTGCTGTTGCCTCTAAGAAACCTCGGAGAGTTTGACGTTAGTCAGACAGAGAAAGCAAACGTTTGCAATGCAACGCTGAGTAACGGGTAGAGAATGAAGCACAGACCACGCTGCCCAGGAACACCTCAGGCTAAAGCAAAACCCCCATTACCCAGGTCCCCTTAAGACGTAATGTCGAGTAAGTACAGGACCCAACGTCTACAATGTTTAGGGTTTAACATGTTTAAATGTAAACACAAATTTGTAAGACCAATAAAAACTCCTTTTTCCATCTCCATCCCATTCCCAAACGTTAACTGAAAAGGGTTTCAGAAAAAAGGGGCCCGATTGAGCTTTAAAGCGTACAGGGTCAGGCGGCTGTCCACGTGCCTGCAGCCGTGGTTCTCAGTGCGTGTCAGTGTCCTGGGAGCCATCTGAAAAGAAACTCGAGAGTCTGAAATACTCATTAAACTCAGGGTTCCCTTGTCTTTCTGCTGCGAGAGGGAGAGCAAATGCACGAGGCCGTGGCCGTGGCTGGTGGAACACTGCCGCCTTGTGGATTTCGTGGATACTGCTACCAGGCTACTCAGCGCGGATGTCCATCAGCACCTCGCCTTGCCTTTCATCAGCTGGCATTTTTGTTTCTTTTGTTTACTCTCATATTGTGAACAATATAAACACACTTTTCCTGAAATTCCGAGATCACAAGCCTCTGCTGGAAAACATCAGTTCAGGGGAAATCAGCCTCTACTTGATCTCTAAGGCACATTTCATGTTTTGGTGAATTTGAGTCCTTCAATCATCAGATTTATTTTTAAAATGTAAACATGCATAATAAATATTTTATAAGATATAAAATATTACAAATATTATAAGTTATAAAATATGTATTATAAGATAAACTCTAAATCTGCAAGGGTAATGACTTTTTACATATTAAAATATATATTTGAGAGAAACTGATTTTGCTATTCCTGCTTTCAAATAGCCTTAATTAATGTACCTGCGTTTTCCACGCTGAAGTTAGAAACACACACTTCGGAACATTGAAACCCTTCCCGTTCTACATTAGCATTAGATACTAAAAATGGCGTCACGACAAGCTTAATGAGGACGTATTTTAAAAACCAATTTTACCCACAGAAAGGAAAGCAAGGGGCTGAGAAGCCACCTAGAAGAGGATGGCAGGCACTCGGCACCCGTAACGGCGCGAAGGCTGATGCTGGCAGATGCGTCAGCTGTTCCAGTGGAGCTGTCACAGCTCAGTGCTTCACGCTCTCCACCCAACACCTCCTGCAGCTCCAGGACACACTCATGATTTTGCAAAGACCAGGCCATCTTTCAAAAAGATAAGGTATTGATAAAACATGGAACCGGGAATAAAGTATCTGCACTATAAACACATTACAGGCCAGTGTGTTTTCAGAGTAAAGATGGAGCCAGTAATTACACACAGACAGCCATTTAATGATGCTGCGTGAGCACCTACAGGGAAGTCTCACCGCCTCGAGGAGACAGAACTGCGTCAACGTTCTAAACGACACGCAAAAACACCAAGGGCACGCGGGAGCAGTGTTTGGAATAACTGTTTACAGTATCTCAAACCTGAATGAAAGGGAAAAACCGTCAGTACGAGGATATACTTTGTACTAAAAGGAAAGAACTTTTTCACAAATCTAAACAACTAGTGTCCACTGTTTCATGCTGTTCAAATTCATACTTTTTAAATATTTTATTGATTTTTTACAGAGAGGAAGGGAGAGGGATAGAGAGTTAGAAACACCGATGAGAGAGAAACATCGATCAGGTGCCTCCTGCACACTCCCTACTGGGGATGTGCCCGCAACCAAGGTGCATGCCCTTGACCGGAACCGAACCTGGGACCCGTGAGTCCACAAGCCAATGCTCTATCCACTGAGCCAAACCGGTCAGGGCTCAAATCCATACTTTAGGTCCACACGCAGAGAAACAAACGCGTGCATAATCGGGGCCACATTCGGGGGCTGGAGGTCAACTAACAATCGCCCGGAACACGAAGGGAACAGGAGGTGGTGGGTGAGGGCTGAGAGGCGTGAGATGCCGAGAAGCGATAAAGTTAAGCTTATGAAAACTCTGCTGAGTATCAGGCAGAAATATCATGACGTGATGTTCTGTTGTATAAATATCTTCAAGTATAGAAAGAGCACTACTTGAATAATTTAAAATACCAAACCCCTGGCTGGCGTTGCTCAGTGGTTGGAGCCCAGCCTGAGCACCAAAGGGTTGCAGGCTCGATTCCCGGCCCTGGTTGGGGTATGTGGGAGGCAACCGATTCTCTCTCTCTCTCTGTTTCTCTCTCCCTCTCCCTCCCTCCCCCCCTCTCCCTCCTTCCTTTCCACTCTCCCTGAAAAGTCAATGGAAAAAATATCTCCAAGTGAAGATTAACAAAAAAATAAAATTAAATAAATAAATAAATAAATAAAGATACTGAATTTAATACAAAGGCATCTATAATGCCTGTTCAACAAATAGCTATTTCAATGAAATGAAAGATGGCTGCCATTCTCGGGCTCTCAAAATGCATTTGATCGTTTTTAAAAATGAATATGCAGAATCAAAATAAAGGTTGGCATTATCCTTATCACAAAACTATTCTGACCAGAGCATCCTGAGTAAGACTTCTTAAGCAGTGTCAAAACAAAAATTTTAAACATTATCTTCACAAAAATTCTTAAAATTGATCTTTTCAAAACCTTTATCATTGCTTAAAATGCTTTCTAGAAAATATGAGAAATAAAGTTTTATAACTAAAATATTTCAGTGCTGTGTAAAACACTATAATAAAAAGTCGACAGAAGATCTTAATCTACAGTTTTAATTTTACTCCCTTTCTTCTTACTAAATATATGTTAACAAAAAAACACCCCTCAAATGATCGAGACAAAAGCTTTTAGCTCAACACATAATTGCAAGGAAATTACAATAATTATACCAATTAAAATAATCTTGAATGAACAGTATGTCATCTTAATGTTCCAATGGTTTATAGAGGGATCTACTTAATTAGCTGAAATTGCTTTTCAGTGTTATATCAAATGTCATTTGTTAAAAGTTGAACAATTTAGAAAATAACTTAACGAAGCAATTTCACCAAACACTAAGAGCCAACATTTTCTTTTTCAGCAAATAAAGCCAGCAGCTGGGTCATCAAACTGCTATAAAAGTAAATGAGGCTTTTTATGGAATAAAAAAATTTACTACTAGCGTTAGAAACACTATTTTCTGATTGTTTTTACCAAGTCAGAATTCTTTAATAAAATAAGTGAATATCAATTATATACTGCTGCTTTTTGTCTGCTGTAAATAAAACTTTTTATTTAAAGGACAAACAATGGCATCAAAGAACTCAACTACAGTGAACTAGAAACAGTCATTGATATTATTCTAACATATTCCAACGTGATTTTTCAATATGCTGATCAAATTCTCTTCCCATAGTTTTTCATTCAAATCATCTTAAATTTAGTTCTTTTGAGTCAAGTTCTTCATGAATTCTCCAAGATTCTCACTACACTGTATTTTCTCTTCCTTAAAACATCTACAAAGCATTTGTAAGTATTTGTAGGTGTATAAGACATATCTATTTCTTAAAAGAAAAAGGGGGGGGGGCACCTCAAAATCACCCTGAACCCAACCCGCTCACCAATGGCAGCCCCCGCAGGCTGAGGTCTGAAGGACATGAAGCAGGTGGCAGACTCTCCCCATCTCATCACACCGCCAGCATAAACATTCTACATTTACTTGAACAAAATCCCCTATAAACACTCACTCTACACTATTTCACTTGTATAATAAAAATACTCCCTCAAAACATTTCTTTGGCAAGTGTTCTATTCACAGAATGAAAAAAGTACTATTCTCTTTAAACTATAGGTGATACATTGTCTTTTGTCCTTAAGCCATATTTTAATTAAAAATGTCATTTTTTGAAGATTTCCTTGAACATCAGGAAGTCAAATAGCTTGAAGCGCTCAAATGAAAATCAGGGTGAACGCTTTCAGAGGGCAAGCAATCCTCTATCGGCAAAGAACAGCACGTTCAGCCGGAAAGCTTTCCACCCCCAAAGAACCGGTAGCCCGGTCCTGACACACTTCCTGACTGGCTGGCTGAACCCCAGGCGGCTGCTCCCCCAGTCCTTTCTAAAGTGAGCTGTGTGCTTTACCTCCCGCCAGAACACAAACTCCTGGACGCTCACAGTGTAAGAACAAAGGACGTGTGTGTAAGTGACCCTCTAATGGTCCAGGAGAGGGTCTCTATACAGTCCACTCCCAGGGCGTCAGGGCTGTCTACATCTGTCCCTCACCCCATGCACCCGCCTCCTGGCCCCGAAACACAGAGGCAAAAAGGACAACCACCTAAGCTCAGTTAAAACTCACCCTACACCCACATCAAGTGAAGAAAGCGACTGAATACAAGCCAACAGTAAGTTCCTTTATTATTTAGTGCAAAGAATCTGCTCCAGTCAGTACTCACAGTTTCTAAAACCCTTCAGATATAAAGCTGAGAAATACTTGTACCATGATTTGGAAGGTGTAACCTCCTTAGTAGTCCATGAAGACACTTAGAATAAAAAAAAACTGGAAACAAATAATAATGTCTCAGGCACTGCATTTCGTAGATACAAGCACACAAAGCCACTAGGACTGTTAATTACACATTTTATCACATTAGGTGGCACTGAAAAAGGAAGCTGTGAATGTCATACGATGGGAATTACACTTGTGCTAACACAGCTCCCAAAGTAAATGAATTAGAACCCTCCACTGAATTTGGAAGCGTCCATTTTATACATAATGTTTTGTATTCATTTTGCTTTATATGCATTAACTTTTTCCTGAAAAGGCAATTCGATGTAAAACCAAGTTAAACAGAAAGAGATTCAGTACCTTTCATAGATGGTTTTCAGCGTCATCTGATCCGGAATCCCTTCCGTCTCCTCCAGGTACAGGATGAGCCAGGACGTGCGGTACGGCCACTGCTCTGTGAGGTTGATCCAGCTGGCAAGGCGGTCCCAGTTAAAACTGATCTGATTGGCTCTCAGCAGCCGCCCTTTAAGGAGGACAAGAACATTTGTGAATTAATAGACGTGTGATGCTATGCTAAGCAAAACACTGAGCATAGTCACAAATCATTTAAGGTCCCCAAATCTTTGAAGTTTGCCATTTAATTTACACGACAGATTCAAACTAAATGTGACTCTCTATGTATAAAAGCCTAAGCGACTGTCTGACTGTTTGGTCGCTATGACGTGCACTGACCACCAGGAGGCAGACGCTCAATGCAGGAGCTGCCGAGCTGCGGTGACTTGGCAGCTGCAGTGAGTTGGCAGCTGCGGTTCTCAGGTGACGCACCTGGCACCAGAGAGGAGAGAGCCCGATTCCAGGGTGTCACCTGAGAACCGCCCTCCCACAATCTGGGACCCCTCAGGGGATGTCGGAGAGCTGGTTTCGGCCTCTGGTGTGTCTATACAGAAATATATATATTGTAGAAGCCGTATATATATACACGTATACATATATATGGCTTCTACAATCCAGAGAGCTCTACTGGAAAGCTCCTAGAATTACACAACTCTGTTGAATTCTAAGGTGGTTTCTGTGTGATTTCCCACGGCTGCTGCCCTGACCACACCCAGCAGCAGGTCTTGCAGAACCGTGTCAGGGAGGACAGTCTGGGCACTGCCCCCGCCACAAGCAGAGCAGTTGCTGCTCCTGCGACGGCCCATCCTCCAAGCAGTGCAAGAGCCGCTGCGGGCCCTGAGCAAACCGGCCGGCCGGCCCACTCCTGCTCTCCTGCGGGCAAGTGTGCGAGCCCCTCTCATTTCGAGGACTGAGGTGCCTCTGGGAATGACCAACCAGGTGGTTATGATGTGTTCCCCGGACTCGCTCTTTTCCCTGACCCTGTCTCCCCAGGCTGCTCTGGGAACCCGCTCACGTTTGGCACGAGGAGGGCTTACAGGTGGGCAGCTGCAATCCTCAATCTTTTATTTTTTATTTTATTTTTTTTTAAATATATTTTATTGATTTTCCACAGAGAGGAAGGGAGAGAGATAGAGAGTTAGAAACATCGATGAGAGAGAAACATCGATCAGCTGCCTCCTGCACACCTCCTACTGGGGATGTGCCCACAACCCAGGTACATGCCCTTGACCGGAATCGAACCCGGGACCTTTCAGTCCGCAGGCCGACGCTCTATCCACTGAGCCACACCGGTCTCGGCCATCCTCAATCTTTTAGAGCTCAGGCCTTGGTTCGCTGCCTCATCCTTTTATCCCTGATTCCGCTGCGACTCTGAACCGGAGATATTTTTTCTTTTTAATTTTGAACATTATCCGTTTTACTTGATCATTATCAGTTTAACTCCAGTTGTTCTGGCTCAGATGAATTCTCCCTCCCCTACAGCTACTATACAGACCCCCACCCAGCTCTTCCTGCCTCACCCCTCGGCCTGTCTGCCCGGCCACGCGACACTGCCGCACCGTGGCTGGGCCCCTCTTCCTTGGAAAGGGGTTCTGGTCGCTGGGCCAGGGACAGGGCCTTTGCCTTCTGCTCAAATAAACCTGAGAGGAAATCGGAGGCCTCTTTGACGTGTCACATTTTGAAGTAACAGTGCACACCGATGGCTGATTTTTGTTGTCAAACTCACTTTGGTTTTACTCAACACCCTTAAAGCAAATATCACGCCTTCACAATTCGAACACCCAAGCACAGGACGCCCCTGCTCCCGAAACCGAGCTGCTCGGTGCACGTGCAGGCTGGTCGGCCGTGAGACAGGAGGAGACAAGTACCTGTCACGGACACAATATTGAGGAGCCTCCGCATGGTCTGCGGGCTGATGTCACTGAACCAGTCCTCCGTCACCAGCAGCTTCGTCAGGTCGAAGGACATCTGCCGCGTGATGGTCCGCTGCATCTGCCTCCGGCGGTACGTGTCCTGAGGAACAGGCGAGAGTCACCGCACGCCGGGACCGGCTCCTGCGACGCCAACACGGGCTGACGACGCAACAGCCACCAGCCTCACCCTGCAGGCCAGGGCAGAATCGCACCCGCCAAGAGCCACCTGACTCCAGGGCTCAGGCCTTGGAAAACGGCTGCAGGC
Organism: Myotis pilosus; assembly: GCA_036010255.1. Classification (NCBI taxonomy): domain Eukaryota; kingdom Metazoa; phylum Chordata; class Mammalia; order Chiroptera; family Vespertilionidae; genus Myotis; species Myotis pilosus. Next base: position 1,614,338 of record JASKON010000016.1, read on the forward strand.
GTCCCAGGCCTGGCGCGCTGAGAGGGAATGAGCTTCCTAGCTGTGCGGCCGAGCAAGCTCGGTGCCTGGGAGATCACACGCAGGCAGGATCCGCACGGAGGATTCAGCTGCTCACAGGAGCCCCGGGATGACGCAGCCTAACTCCTTGCGGGGCTTTACGGTTCAGCATGTCCCGGGGCAGATACTCGGCACGGGAGGTCACACCCTGCTCCTGACTTAGCGTCAGCGGCCACTCATCACAGTAATTGGCGTCCGTATTTGCACAGGGTAGAGACATAAAATCAGAATGTCAAAATGTCACTGAAGACATTTTTAAATGCCAAAGATCCAAATTTAATGTAACAATCTTAAAACCAAACAAAAAACCACATAAAACAGTGCCAATCAGCGCCAGCCCACCCAGCCGTCCTCAGGCTCTGCGGCCACGGCGGCCTGCACCGGGCCGCTTCCTGGCCTGGTGCACTCCCTGCTCCACACGGAGAGGGTCTGGGAGTGGGCAGAGGGTCGGGAGACCCACGGTGGGCACAGCACCCTGGGGAGGAGGAAGGCCTCCCTCCCCTCACAGCTGTGGTGGCCACGGGCACTGGGCGACACCGTCGGGCTCACTGGGTCTGGGTCTGGAGCGGTGTGTGGCCTGAGGACGGGCTGGGAGGGACAGGGGCTCCTGCGTTAGTCACTGTGGCTGTAGGGTCAGACATGCCCGCAAAGCCACTGACGCGGGAAGGAGTCCAGTGAGAAAATGCACTGGCCGAGCTTGGTGCACTGTTTACAAAAGATGGTTTAGTGCCATCAGCTCAGCTTTATTTGAGTAACAGCAACACAAACATGGGGCTCAAAAGAGACGGCGTCTTACCCGTCTATTGAGGGCTGTCTTGCTGCCAAACTTTGTCATATCTCCAAGGCTGATCTGTGAGACTCTTCTGTCGGCATCGTCCTGTGTCCCTTAGAGAATTTACCGAAAGCACCGTTAGCACAGCCTTCTGCTGCGGGACAGCTCAAGGGAAGAAGCCCGCCCACTGCCCTGCCAGGTGAAGGCGAGCCACACACACAGGACTGCACCCAAGCGCCCACCGCCCTGCCAGGTGAAGGCGAGCCACACACACAGGACTGCACCCACACGCCCACCGCCCTGCCAGGTGAAGGCGAGCCACACACACAGGACTGCGCCCCCGCCCTGCCAGGTGAAGGCGAGCCACACACACAGGACTGCGCCCACGCGCCCACCGCCCTGCCAGGTGAAGGTGAGCCACACACACAGGACTGTACCCACGCACCCACACACCCACGCGCCCTGCCAGGTGAAGGCGAGCCACACACACAGGACTGCGCCCCCGCACTGCCAGGTGAAGGCGAGCCACACACACAGGACTGCGCCCACGCGCCCACCGCCCTGCCAGGTGAAGGTGAGCCACACACACAGGACTGTACCCACGCACCCACACACCCACGCGCCCTGCCAGGTGAAGGCGAGCCACACACACAGGACTGCGCCCCCGCCCAGGGGCTGCCGGCACCTGCGGCGTCGGGGCAGGGGATGTCCCCGTTGGTGGTGGAAGCAACGAGGTACTTCTTGGCGCTGCTCAGCCCTCGGCTGTTGAGGAACACGGGCAGGTGCACGATGTTGCGCATGTAGTCGTGGCCGTTGATGTTGGAGTCGCGCAGCACGCTGTTGAGGTTCTGGTTGATGGCCTTGATGATGATGTGCGGGTCGCTCGCGAAGATGGCGATGAACGGCCCTTTGGAGAACAGCACTCGGACCTGCGGGCGGGATGTGCATTCGCGGTGCAGCTTTCAACTGCCCAGCGTCTCAGAAACTCCCTCCCAGGCCCGTGCATCCTTTGGTGACTGGGTATTTTTTAAAACTGTTTTTCATCCAATATTATTCTATCTGAACACAGCTGCTACTGAAGCCTCCACCTGGTTCTGCACCATCTGACCCTGCACCAGGTGACGGTGACGGCCTTGGAGAAAACAAGTCCTCCCGTCCCATCTGGGACGCTGGCGGTCGACAGGAGAGGGGAGGCCAGCCCTCGGGAACATGCGAGAGGCACGGCACACTGGTCTCTGCCGTCACGCTATTGCTCAGCACACGCCTCACGGAGAGGCACACGTGTGAGGCTTTAACAAAACACGGTAACCCGTGCGCCCTGTGCTCTCAGCCGCACCGGACCGTCCGCACAGACGCGGGGCCACGCAGGACTGCGAGCCGCCCCTCACTTCCCCTCACTCCGCCAGCACGTGCATGCTCTCTACACCTATCTATGAACGTTCACTCTCGCTACATCTCTACATAAAGATGGTTACATTTACAAAAGATAAGTGCAATTCCAATGCCCCGCCAGCTGTGCCCGTAGCCACCCTCTAGCATGACGAGCCCCGCGGGCGGCAGGCGCACCGTGTCCAGCATCTGCAGCACTTTGTCCTGCTCGCAGGCGTCCAGCCCGTCGATGATGACCACCAGCCGCGTCTGGTTCTGCGTGAAGCTGTCGATGGTCTTGGCCATCCTGGCCATCAGCTCCACCTCGCACTTGAGAACCTGCGCGCGAGAGAGACAGACACACTGAGGGCGGCGCATTCTGAGCCTCACAGAAGCCACCGATGAGGACACTCCCAGCCTTCCTGCCGCCACGGTCCCGCCCGACCCCGAGGGGGCACTCCACGAGGGACAGGGGCTTCACACCAACTGCAGTTCCCCCACAGGGAGGGATGCCCGTCACGGCCTTTGAGAAAGTTACTCAATTGGGCTGAGCGACTTCTTTCCCAGATCCCCTTCTCTGAAGGTCACCAGTCTGAGACCTGAATGGAAATCTAAGTGACCCAACCCTGCGGCTCCTGACAGGACGTGGCTGTCAATTCAAGGACGTTGTCCTCAGTCCCTCTGCTCTGCCGGGTCCAGGCCCCGAGGGCCCACGCCACCAGGCAGGAATCACACCGTGAAGGACCCCTTTCGCTAGCTCCTTTGCGTCTCTTATAAAAGTCTATTTTATAAAAAGATGCTCTTGTTCTAACTTTTCCCACTCAATGTGCATTTCCACAGGAGAAACCTGGGCTGAAACTGAAGCCACCGCGGTGCTGCGCCCTGAGAGAGAGCACGTGCCCCAGAGCCCCGTGGGCAGGGCCCCGGCGCCCCGCAAGCACCGTCCTCCAGCCCCGCGGGCAGGGCCCCGGGCGCCCCACAAGCACCGTCCTCCAGCCCTGCGGGCAGGGCCCCAGGCGCCCTGCGAGCGGCCGTCCTCCAGCCCCGAGCCCTCCAGCCCCGAGTGAGCGAGCGCACACCTTCATGAAGCCTTCGCTCTTCAGCTTGTGCAGCCTGGAGGCCGCGCTGTGCAGGCGCTTCCGCTGGGAGTTGAGGAGCGAGTCGAGCACCTGCCACCAGGTGCGGCAGTTGAGCACCACGGCCAGGCCCACGACCGCCGCGATGGCGATGAGGACGGCGTTCACCGTCAGGTGCTTCGGGTCCACCCGGAAGATGGCCAGGAGCGTGACGCCCGCAACCACGCAGCCCAGCACGAACAGGAAGATGACGAAGGACGGGAGGCAGCACGTCTTCTTCCACTTCCTCTTCCCTGCAGGGCGACGGCTCACTGACACTCACGCCAAGATGCAGAGCATCCCCACAGCACGGGAGGCCGAGGCCCACCCGATGTCCCCCCGTCGCATTGCATGCTGGACACACACACACACACACACACACTCACATACACACCCACACACACTCACACCCACACCACACACACTCACATACACACACACACAGCACACACACTCACACACCACACACACACCACACACACAGCACACACACACACAGCACACACACTCACAGCACACACACACACCACACACACACCACACACACACAGCACACATACCACACACACACACCACACACACACCACACACATATACACAGCACACACACTCACAGCACACACACACACCACACACACACCACACACACACAGCACACACAACCACACACACACACCACACACACTCACACACACACACACACACACACCACACACACTCACATACACACACACATACACAGCACACACACTCACAGCACACACACACCCCACACACACACAGCACACACACACCCACACACACACACACCACACACACACACAAACACCACACACACATACACACATACACACCCACACACACACCCACACACACACCACACACTCAAATACACACACTCACATACACACTCACACACACATACACACACACACACAGCACCAGCAGGGAGCAGGCCCTACCCTGCGAGTCCTCCGTCTTGAACACTCGGAAGAGCCTGGTGGCCAAGAAGCCAAACTCGCGCTCGCAGGCGTCCGAGAGGGTGGCGATCATCTCGGCCATGGACGTCTCCCCGCCGACGCTGGACAGGCGGTTGTAATCGGTGAACAGGAACCTGCCGGGAGGAAACGGCCTCAGCTCTCCAGAAGCCCCCGCGCATCGCCTGTGGCAGGCCCCGGCCCATGTCTCCTTCAGAAGATGGTTTTTAAAGCGAAGGAGGGAAAAGAACTCGAAGTCAGGCATCTTCTGCTTCGAACGTCCCACGCACGTCTCCGTGGAAAGACCGTGAACGGGCCGCGCGCAGCAGGGACAGCAGCAGCTCCGACTGAAGGCGGAGGGAAAGGCCGTGAGGGGCCCTCGGGCCGCCCGCCGCAGGTCTGACGAGGCGACGAGAAGGCGGCACCGCATGAGGGTGCAGAGCGGCACTTCGGGAAGGTTCCTAAGCACCAACGGGGCGATGAGAAGCAGAGGACACGACCTAGTCACTGAGCATTTAATGCCATTTAAAAACTCAGGCTCTAGCCCTAGCTGGTTTGGCTCAGTGGATAGAGCATTGGTCTGTGGACTGAAGGGCCCCAGGTTCGATTCCAGTCAAGGGCACAGGCCCGGGTTGCGGGCTCGATTCCCAGTGGGGGGCGTGCAGGAGGCAGCCAATCAATGATTCTCATCATTGATGTTTCTATCTCCCCTCTCCCTTTCTCTCTGAAATCAATAAAAATATATATTAAAACAATAAAAATAAATAAACACTCAGGCTCTAGACCAGGGGTTCTCAACCTGTGGGTCGCGACCCCTTTGGCAGTCAAACGACCCTTTCACAGGGGTCGCCTAAGACCATCCTGCATATCAGATATTTACATTACGATTCATAACCGTAGCAACACTACAGTTATGAAGTAGCAACGAAAATAATTTTATGGTTGGGGGTCACAACATGAGGAACTGTATTTAAAGGGCCAGAAGGTTGAGAACCACTGCTCTAGACTATTTCATTTATAGCTTAAACCTTGACCAGAGACTTAAAAATAAGTCATAGAATATTCTATTCGAGTTGCTCTTTGAAGTAACCGAATTGCTTACATTTGAATTCCCTGGGTGAACAGTATGTCCGCACGGTTCCCCTCCCTCCCTCCCTGAGTGAGCTCTCCCCCGTCAGCAGACAAGCCCGGCTTTCACGCCGTCTGGGGCCCCACTGCCCGCACTGCCCTCTGCTCTCCACTGAGGCTGTGGGAAGTGACCTCTCTTTTTAAAGTGATACCATCTTGTTAGTTTAAAATGTGTCCTTTCCTGTAAAAATATTTCCCCCAATTACTTTATTCTACTCTGTAAGTTTTCTTTTCAACTTTTTATGTTTAAATCCTTTTCTTAACACTGACTCTCTTACCTGCAGGCTTATGTCTTCCTTCTTCTCATGTGACAGCTGCCACAGTTTGTGTGGTGTGGCCTCTGCTTTCACTGACAATTGCACGTTTTACCTTAGTCCCTGTGACTTCTTCCTTTCAGTGCATGTGGAATTCTCATTTCCACTGACTTCCTCCTGCTTCAGCTGTTCCACTGCTTCCCCCGCAGCCCCGCCCCGTGCCTGTGCCCCCTCGCACCTGTGCCCCCTCACGCCTGTTCTCACCCTCCTGCATGTCTCCCCAGACGTTTCCCACGTGACATTACTGATAACGTCAGGCAGGCAGGTAGCACGTGCCCACAGGTGCGGACGAGCAGCGGAGCACAGTGAGCTGCCCAGTCACAGCCAGCACAGGAGGTGCCGGGACCCAGCCCAGGGCCACGCTCTGTCCACAAGGGTCGCACGGACGGCAGTAGGTGTCACAGGGGAGGGGCAGGCACATAGATAAAATCTGCAAACCCAATGAAACGGATTCTTCATGGGCAGGTTCTCTGACCTCTGATGTGCGGGAGGAGATGGGACACGGAATGCTTCCCAGTGCCCTTGACCAGGCGGCTGCTGGTTTTACTGCTCCTGTAACAGCTTCTGAAGCGGGCACTGAGAACGGCGCATTACAAACTGGATGTGCCTCGTCATGTTAGGTCACTGTTGCAAGGACCGACTCACCTCACGGGCAAAGCCTTCGTGGTCTGCTCGGGCAGCTCGGGCGGGTTCACAAACATCAGCTTGAGCAGCAGCTCCAAGTAGCCGATGTGCCTGGCCAGCCTGGTGCTCAGCACCCAGGCCCAGTTCCAGCTCTCACCTTCCCTCCGGCCACCAAAGTAAATGACGGCTGAAACACAGAGTCAAATAATGGCCACCCCCACAGGGTCAGGCAGCCCTTCTCCCCGCAGCCAGACAGCAGGTACGACAGCAGGCCCACGCAGCTCTTCCTGGTCCTGCCACTTTCTGCCACCCCTCCCCCACCCCCACACCCCGGCTCCTCCATGCATGAGCCTCCGCCACACACAGGAGGCATGAGCAGGGAACCTTAACAGCTGAAACATGACGTAAGCAGGACGATGCCTTCCACAGCAGCATGGCTCGCTCAGATCCCAGAGCAAATAACGTGGGGTTTGTCACTGCTTCCTTTCTTACAACTGCAGACACCCCAAGGACATGGGTTTTATAGTTTTTCTTTGCTTTTATATAAAAATTACAACCATGATCAAAACGCTCAAGAACATGCCAGCGATACTATGAAGACTTATTTTCAAAACAAGATTTAAATACAAAGCGCTAACAAAGATTCACGCGGGTGAGTGCAGCAAACCAGGGTTCTGCTTCCCTGACACACAGACTCTCGTTTTCAAAGCTGCTCCTGCCAGGCTGTGGGCATGTTCCTCTAGGCCAGCGTTCTCAGCCTGTGGGTCGCGACCCCTTTGGCGGTCAAATGACCTTTTCACAGGGGTCGCCTAAGACCATCCTGCATATCAGATATTTACATGACGATTCATAACAGTAGCAACATGACAGTTATGAAGTAGCAAAGAAAATAATTTTATGGTTGGGTCACAACATGAGGAACTGTATTCAAAGGGCCAGAAGGTTGAGAACCACTGGGCTAGGCCAATTTACAAAGCAGCAGAAAGACCCATTTTCTAAGTGATTTATGAAATTCACTTAAAGGTCTTGGGAGAGAGGTGCAGGCGATGTTTTAGGTACAAGAGTCTTGACATCTCCCCGTCTCTGCGAACAGCGGCAGCGAGGACTTACTGAAGAATATGTATAGCAGTGCCAGGCAGCTCAGCGACACGGCCACTCCAAGGGTCAGGTCGACCGTGAAGGCGACCAGCAGGCCCAGGCCCCCGCAGAGCAGCAGCGTCAGGAACACGACCAGCCAGGAGAACTGGAAGAGGGGCTCGGTCTGCTGCCCCGCGAAGGTCTTCATTTCATCTGGGGAGTGAGCAGAAAGCTTTACTCCTGCTTCAAGAACCAACTCCTAACTTCACATCTATATATACAAAACCCTAAGCGACCAGTGAGGCAGAACAACTGTTTGCTATGACGTGCACTGACCACCAGGGGGCAGATGCTCAGTGCAAGAGCTGCCCCCAGCCCACAGGCCCCAATTGCCAATGGAGCCTGCAGGCCAACCCTCTAGTCCCTCCCTCTGCCAGGCCCCCGGGCTGGGATGGGGCACCAGGGGTGGGTGGCAGCAGATGCAGCCCCTTTCCCAGGGGGGCTGATGGCCAGTTCCCTCCTCAGGGCCGGCAGCCAACTTCCCAGTCCCTCCCCCTGATCAGCCCATCACCTGCCCGCCGAGCTGGTGGTCAGCCCCTACCACCAGCCAGCAGGCCCCAATCGCCCAGTCGGGGCTGGGCCCCAGGCTGGGATGGGGAACCGGCAGTAGGTGGCAGTGGACATGGGTGGAGGAGGGGGGAGGCAGGGAACCTGATCGGCCCTGATCACCGGCCAGGCCTAGGGACCCCACCCATGCACGAATTTCGTGCACCAGGCCTCTAGTTGAATATAAACATTATGGGGCACTTACTAAGGCCCTAGATAAAATGTTGCTACTTAGCCACTTAGCCAATGTTCTTTTTGGATCAACATAAAGTCCCACTGCCAGGCTCCAGCCGGCAACCCGCTTCCTGTGGAGGTGCACCAATCCCTGTCAGGCACTTTCTCCGTCAAGGTGGGGTTGATGGTTGTTTTTTGTGGTTTGTATTGTACAAGCAACAAGGTGTTGCCGTAGGTGAACAGAAAACCACTCATACTTCGCTACATGTCTTCACTAGTGACGCCTCCATTTACTCCTCTCTGAAACTGCTCCTCACCCCTCCTTCCAATCACATCTGAGAAGCGCAGTTCTCAAAGGTGTGTTGAGCCCAAATGGGCTTAAATAACTCATTCTTTCTACAAACTCCACATGTATCCCCAAGTAAAACTCGGTTTTTCTTTTCTTCGCAAAAACTAAAACCACCAGCAAAACCCTCGCTGTGTACGGACCCTCCAGCTTCTTGAGGAGGAAGGACTTGCCGCTGCCCCACTGAGCGTACAGCCCCACGCAGATGGGCGGCTGCATGGTCGGCTCGCTGAGGATGTCCGCCAGGGCACTGCTGTACAGGTCGTAGCCCAGCATGTCGCCGTCCGTTTCCGTGGGAGACAAGTGTCCTGTAATTATAAACGCACCAGGGCCTTATGTGAGAGAGAGACACTAGAAGGAATCATCCATTCGTATCTATTGTTTATTGAATTAGAAAAAACTTAAATGTGTAAAACAGGTTCTGATCCTCTTAAGTTAATACCACATTTTATAGACCTCAAGACACCTACTGAGTGTAGGACGCACCATGACCATGTACAAACAAGAGAGAAAAATGCTGCCAATTGCGGCATGGTGCTTTCTACCCGCCAATGGAGGCGCGTTCTGATCTGCGATGCTGAACGCGGAGCAGGGTGCATTCGGGCACAGTGTGACGTGTGACAGCACACACAGAGCAACACAGCTACCAAAGACCACACCAACTCAGAGAAAGAGATACTCGATGGTTCCAGGCAGGAAGGCTCAATGACTCATAGACATCAATTCTCCCCAAATCAATCTATCACTTTAAGGCAATTCCAATCAAAATCCATGAGAAGATTTTAAAAACTGAAGAGCAAAGACATGTGAAAGTAGCTAAGAAACAATTTAAAGACACCAAAAGCAGGTGTCCATAAAGCTACAACTAAAACATCACAGAACTCACCCAGGAACTAACATAAACACTTCAAATCAGTGGGAAAGAATGATTTGGTGAGTGGTGGTAAGAAGTTAGACATCCATTTAAAAAAATAGAATTATAAAAAAAAAAAATAGAGTTATAGCTCCATATACCTCATACCTTATATAACAAAAATAAATTTCTGAAACATAAATAAATGTAAAAAGTAAAACCATAAAAATACTAGAGTCTGGTGGGCGTGGCTCAGTGGTTGAGCATCAACCTATGAACCAGGAGGTCATGGTTTGATTCCTGGTCAGAGCACATGCCCGGGTTGCGGGCTCGATCGCTGGCCCTGGTCGGAGCACGTGCAGGAGGCAACCAATGGGTGTGTCTCTCTCACATTGATGTTTCTCTCTCTCTGTCTCCCTCCCTCCCTTCCACTCTCTCTAAAAAGTCAATAAAATAGCCTCAAGTGAGGACTAACAACAACAAAGAAAATATAAACACAAATGCTCGAGTATTTAAATGAGGAGAAACTGGTATGTGTTTGGGTAAAGTGTCACTGAGAAGGTGGCGGCTGTCCCGAGCCGTGGAGAGAGAATTTTAATAGAGGCAGCCATGGGAATGGCGCAGGCAGACCTGGGTGGGCACACCACCAGCCGAGGCAGGGAAGTGTGGGTGCTCGCGCCACCCTCGGAAAACTGTGCGTTTTGATTAGCAGCACAAGGTACGCCTGGGGGAACGGCGGCGAGGAGATTTTTAGAAAAGGAGGCGAGATGTTCAGGCCTCACATGCTGACTGGCCGGCCTGAATGCGCGTCATTAGAAAGCTGCCCTGCAGTGCAGAAGCGCTGCGCCAGGGAGGAGCACTTGTCCCCAGCAGAGTAACGCCTTTGTCGTCTCCAGGAAGTGGCGGCCGCTAACTGCTGCGGCCTCGTTGCCCGGGAGGAGCGGCGCAGTACTCACGGGCCCCGAATATCTGAGTCAAGATGCTCTTCTGGTGGCTGCAGTCGATGTTGTAGGGCGTCTCGCCCGCCTTGTTGGGCCGGTACAGCAGCCGGCCGTCCTTGGGGTTTCTCAGGAGCAGCTCGGCCAGTTTCCGGCTCCTCCCGCGGATGGCGATGTGCAGAGGGGTGTCTCCTTTCTGCGGAAGGCGCAGGGGAGGGGGCAGCATGTCGTCACAGGGGTGCACACGGGAATGCTCTCCCGCTGCTGTAAATTACTGCAAATCTGAGCTCTTCCTGTGTCAGACACCAGACCCAAGTCACGGGCACTTCTCTCTCCCGCCCCCGGCAATGTCTTCTCTCAGTCCTTTCCTCACCCCCCTCCGGACTGGCTTCTCCCGCAGCCTCTGAGAGAGGCCCTTGTCCTCCGCCCCAAAGTCACTAGGAAAAGCAGCAGCTCCTCCCGCCGCCAACCGCCCCCCACCCCCCGCCAGGGACCACACCCGCCCAGGTGAGTAACCACCCTCCCACCGCATTTATGTCCAATGTCAGGGTCTGCCTCAGCCAGTGCACACCTGCTCCCGCCTCCTCCCCACACTGCCCGCTGCAGCCGCGTCCACCATGAAGAGTGGGGAGCAGGCGAGGTGCAGGGGCCCCTCCCCGAGGGACACCATGCCGTCTTCTCCGAGCCGTCCTCCTCCGGCCCCTTTGGAGACCGCACCGGGAAGCTGGCAGGGCATGGGGCTCCCACCCAGGTGTCCCAGCAGGTGACCTCCCTGCACACACCCCACCAGCCCCCGAAGCCCAGGGCGCAGGCCAGCTGCCGGCCCCTCCCCACCGCCTGCCCCGGCTCACCCTGTCCACGGCAGACACTTTCGCCCCTTTGTCCAGCAGCAGCTCCACCACCTCGATGTTCCGCATCTTGGTCGCCTTTATCAGCGGCGTCTCGCCGTCCTGTGGGCACAGAAGGAAGTGTGTCACCTTGACAGCTTCCCTCCGACATGCCAAGGTCACATGAGCACATCTGTAAGAATTCGGGCATCTATGTTCAATGTTCTCCAGGACACACAGCCGTAAAAACTAACATGCTTTTCCTTTCACAACTAATCTTCCGTATCAAAATAATTTGCTATCACTCAACCGAGCATGAGGTGTGGCCCACGACCCCAGCAGGCGTGTCTGGCCACAGCTCCCTGCCCACACTGTGGCCGCCACCCCCAGCTCCACCGTGACCTCGGGCAGCGCCTCCACACTGCCCTAACTTTCCCTTCATCCCTGAAATCAATAAAAATGTTGTTGTTTTTTTAAAAATAAAGATGATCAGGGAACCGTCCTGCCCTGTGCACTGAGGTTGGCATCACTGTCTTAGAAAGATGCTTGTCCCGTCCTTGGAGATGAAATGGGCTTGTCTCATGGGTGACTCCACACGACTGGGTTATTCATGAAGAATTATCACCATTTCACTCAAAAATTCCCAATACATCTTCCTCATGGAAAACTACTACACACGGGCTGGACGTGTCACTGAAGTCGCATCCAGTGGACAGTCCACAGGGTTTGAGTAAAGCGGATGCAAGGCTGCTTTGGGCACCAACGCCCACTCGCGGAGTCTTCGTAAGGAAAGGGGTCATCCCACACAACGCGGGCAGGAGCGAATTCTGGGGACGACCCGTCCACGGCTGGTCAATAGCAGACACTGCATTTTCTGAACGCATTTAACTCACGTAAGAAATGACACGCTACGTTTCCCTGTGAGCTCACAGCTCCTGAAAGGACACAGTGCCCCTCAGTGTCACGTGGAGATTACTAGTAACATCGGTGTCATCTAGTGTCCAGCACGCAGGACTGGCACTGGCTGGTGAGGGGACGGAGGGTCGGCCTACCTTTGTGCATATTTCCGTGTCGGGGTTGCACTGTAAGATGTCTCTCACCATGGTCGCGTTCCCTTTCTCGACAGCCCAGTACAGAGCAGTTTTATTGTCCTGTCAAGAAAAACAGCAATGGCTTCATGTGGGACGCATGCTTTAACACGCTCTTATACATACTAAGGGCCCTCAGAAGGACACGCTCGTATACGTACTAAGGGCCCTCAGAAGGACACGCTCGTATACGTACTAAGGGCCCTCAGAAGGACACGCTCGTATACGTACTAAGGGCCCTCAGAAGGACACGCTCGTATACGTACTAAGGGCCCTCAGAAGGACACGCTCGTATACGTACTAAGGGCCCTCAGAAGGACACGCTCGTATACGTACTAAGGGCCCTCAGAAGGACACGCTCGTATACGTACTAAGGGCCCTCAGAAGGACACGCTCGTATACGTACTAAGGGCCCTCAGAAGGACACGCTCGTATACGTACTAAGGGCCCTCAGAAGGACACGCTCGTATACGTACTAAGGGCCCTCAGAAGGACACGCTCGTATACGTACTAAGGGCCCTCAGAAGGACACGCTCGTATACGTACTAAGGGCCCTCAGAAGGACACGCTCGTATACGTACTAAGGGCCCTCAGAAGGACACGCTCGTATACGTACTAAGGGCCCTCAGAAGGACACGCTCGTATACGTACTAAGGGCCCTCAGAAGGACACGCTCGTATACGTACTAAGGGCCCTCAGAAGGACACGCTCGTATACGTACTAAGGGCCCTCAGAAGGACACGCTCGTATACGTACTAAGGGCCCTCAGAAGGACACGCTCGTATACGTACTAAGGGCCCTCAGAAGGACACGCTCTTATATGTACTAAGGGCCCTCAGAAGGGCACGCTCTTATACGTACTAAGGGCCCTCAGAAGGACACGCTCTTATACATACTAAGGGTCCTCAGGAACCTCCTGCCGACAGCAACGGGAGGGCTCACCCACAGCTGCGCGGCGGGAACACCGGGAGCCCTCGCCGCACCCCAGACCGACTGTGGGGTTCGTTGTGAAGGGAGCCGGGGAGCTTCTATCACTTGGTGTAGAAAGCACAAGCTCGCGTGGCCGACAGCCGCGTGCGTTTCTGTGCCGTGACCAGGCTTCGGGACCGCGCGCGGCTCCAAGCCGTCAGGACCTGCCCTCCCCCACGGACAAGGGCCCTTGGCATCCCTCTCCCGTCTTCTCAAAGGGATGCACGAGGGTGCCCGACACAAGCCTCAGGCGACTGCTTCCGCCACGTTTAGCTTCCTTAACCCCACCCCGCCCACCACCACCACAGGCCAATCTTGATCACATCCTTTAAAATCCGATCGAGTTCAAAACCCACAAATAGGTCAACACAGACCTTGAAGTGGAGCTAGAGATTTACTCGTTTGATTCAAAAATGGACTTGGATACAAGTGAATAAAGCAAAAACTGAGCGGAAACCAGAGTGTCCAACAACAAAGTGAGCCAAAGCTCTGAAATACTGGATAAACCCACAAATTTAGGGATGTTTTACCTAAATTAATAGCCTTTGGGCGAAGGCTGCCTTGGCAAAGCTCACAGGCACTACCAGTGCCCAGGAGAGGCGGGCGGACGGGGAAGGAGAGGAGCGGTGCAGCGGCGGGAAGGGGCGGGGAAGACAGACAGAGGGAAACGTACAGGAAGTGAAGACACTGCCGTCCGCACAGCACACTCGGCGACGCCAGCCTAGCGCTCCCGGCTGCTCACTGCAGGACTGAGTGCGCTTCTCCATCAGCGACAGGGGTGCACTCAAACCCGAGCTACCGTAACTCACTTCTCTCTAAAGCTAACCTGGATCCACACAGGAACTCCCTAACAGCGCCGTGCACGTGAGAGGCACTGTGAAGCCTATCAGGGCTTACCGCGGGCAGACGGCACTGTGATCAGCCGGCCTGCCAGCCCATCAGACTCCGAGCCCACCACTCGCAGCCACACGTACCTGCCCTCGAATGTCGATGTCCGCGTACTTCTGGAGCAGCGCGCGGACGATTTCCACGTGGCCGCCTCTGACGGCGCCGATCAGCACGGTGTCCCCACTCTGCACAGACAGACCACAGGGGAATGAGCAGCGGACCAGCACGCTCTGCGGCAGGTCAGTGCGTATAATGCAACCGCTTTTCCTGGCAATCCCGCGGCATAGAGGCCTCCCCCTGAAGGGAGGACTTTGAGGAACCAACAGCCCCGGAGAGAAGGCCCGCGTGCAGGAAGAACCTAGGGAGGTGGTGGGACACTGAGGTCGTCTCCCGCCCACATCACTAGAAGACCAACAGGCACCTACCCTGTCGGGGATGTTCACATAGGTGCCGGCATCCAGCAGATCCTGCACGATCTCCGTGTGCCCCTCCTTGGACGCAATCATCAGCGCCGTGTTGCCATCCTTGTCTGTCAAGTTCACATTTGGATTCCTCTTCAAGATTTCTTTTACTGACTGTGTGTAGCCTCCTTTTACAGCCACGATAAGTGCAGTCATTGAATTCTAAGCACAGAAACCAGCCCAAGAAATTAATACATTCTAGAAAATATGATTTATGCCATAATAATACAATGATGTTTTCAAGCAGGTGGCCTATCACAGTTGTTTCTGACAATAAAGCGTCAACATAAATAACCAAAAACACACAAGTGCCAGGAGGCGTGTTTTCTATTTTGAAAATCCATTCATCCGCGAGTCCAGAGGACCCTGTGACCTTCAGTTCTTTCAGGGATGACCGACAGTGGGCTCGTTCACAGTAAACAACCTCCTCACACAGGGAATGACGTATAAAACAGTGGGTCGGGTGATCCAAATCAAACACATTCTAAACTCAACCATCCAAAGTAAGGCCTTTCAGACTTCAAACGAAGAATTGTTTATAACAAAATCTACGGGGGAAACTGAAAACAATGACTTAATAACTACAGAATAGTTCACTAAAAGTATATTCTTCTTTTTTACAGTCATCTAGAAACCCCATTTTCAAAAACTCTTATTTTAGAGGTTCTTAAAAAAACTGCACATCCAGTTTATAACAATAAATCACCCAGCACACACTTCATGTGCACTGGCCATGGATCCTTAAGAGCAGAACCTGATGCACATGACACCTGCCATGTAACACACTGTCGGCATCACCTAAAGAGGACGCCTGTCTCCAAGTATCACTGAGAACCGCAGGCGGTTTCTCCAGGTGCCGACAGGAGAACAGCCTCCGAAAACGACAAGCATGCCTGTTACTGGCGGTGAGCACAGGGACGGTACGTACGGCGCCTTCTTGGTCCACGTCGGCGCCCATGGCCAGGAGGTGCTTCACACAGTCCAGGTGACCCTTTCGCGCCGCCCACACCAGCGGGGTGGTTCCGTACTGTGAAAGCAGCACACATTCACCATCGTATCAGCGGGTGCGAAAGGAGTCCGCGCTCGCCACCACGTGGACAAACATCATACTGAGTATTCTTAGATTACTGCCTACACCCTCATAATTTTAATTGTAGCTAAATCCCATTTCCCCCTTTTATTTCTCCAGGTTAGGTGATTAGCCGCTGCATGAAATACCTTTTAACCAACTTTATCTTTTATCATCAGTGACTGAAATTCCCATCATGAAGTCACACACTCTGATTTCCCACAAGCCCCACTGCTTCCATGTCTTGTGAAGCACAAGTTCAAGTGCAGCAGTGTGACTACAGGGGAAAACGGCAACAATCAAGTGCCAACCACGGTTCTAGCGACTTCACGTGTAACCCATGGAATCCTAGCACATGAGTGAGGACACGTGGCCATGTCGCATTTTCCCTGAGAAGCAGTGATGGGCTCAAAGTCACAAAGCTAGTGATTAGGAGGTGGAGTTGGACCCTGGCGGGGACCCTCCGGCCAGCGAGGCCTGAACCCACAGCCTGGCTCAGTCCGTGCTCTGACCCAAACCCGCCTCAGCTCTGCCCTGGAAGGTGAGCTGCAGCCTCGGATGGCACTCAACAGCACCTCCTGCTGGAATTAGACACAACTAATGCAAAAGGCATCAGACACAACTCGTGCAGAACCAGCCGTGCTCTGTCTTGGGGGGCGCGGCAGCCAGAGCCAGGGCTGCCACAGGGACTGTGAGCTCGAGGAGCCCGCAGGCGCATGAGCCTCTGCCGACGGCGTCCCGGGGATGCTGTGCGTGGAAATGCCATCGTTCTGCACAGCACCGCAGCGCCAGGCACCTCCGGCTACTGGGTGCCTGAGCGGGGGCCAATGTGACTATTTCATCTTATTTTAGTTGATGTGATCTAGGCAGCTATGTGGCCGGTGGCCACTGTGCAGACGGCACCTCTCTGGGTCCCATCAGACACCCCAGGAACCACAGCTACAAACTGAGCCCGGCTCTCCCCGGGGGCAGGGCCTCTGAGGGCAGCCTGGGCGCCAGCCCACGGTGGGAGGAGCCGCAGAGAGGGCAGTGGTCCAGGCCACCCCGTGGAGCAACCTCAGGGGCGGGAGAAGGAACACTGGAGACCCTTCCCCAGCTCACGCTTACATCTCTACTTGCCCAGAGTTAAATTCCTAGCTCCTCCTTTGTGGATAACTTTTTTCTGGCTCAGGCACCTTCCTAAGTCTACAAAGGAACAATCTTCGACATCTTCAGAGACGCTCTCACTGAGCTCCTCCTCTGAGCCCTCTCTCCTTCCAGAGCGAACTACCCCAGACCACATGCTCCAAACCACCCTCCCGCCAGCCAGGCCTCACCCTCCTCAGCAGGGCACTCTCACTGGGAGGGTCCCTGCCATGTGGCCACGTCCCTGCAGGGGGTACTCAGACCGCCTCCGCAAGTCTCCCCGCTGTTTCTCAAAGCCGGGCCCTCTCCCCAGGAAACCTCACCGCTCCCCGCGCACTACGGGCCCCATTTCCCTTGTTTCATCTAGAAACGTACGCAGTGACCTCCTCCCGCGTCCGCGCAGCCTCAGGAGACGGTGTGAAAACTTGTCACTTACACTGAGTGACAGCATGTGGACGGGAGCCTGAGGGGCCTGCTGACCTACCTTGTCGGAGCAGTTGACCTTGGCGCCATTCTGCAGCAGCAGCTGCACTATGTCTGCGTGGCCTCTGCCTGCTGCCCAGATGATGGGGTAGACACTGTACTGCTGGCGCACAGGCAGGCGGGCAGGTGGACAGAGAGGGGAGGGAGGGAGAGAGGCAGGGAGAGAGGAAAGAAAAACCTTTAGGCAGAAGCTACAGCACACATTTGCTAAGAAGAGTAAGTAATAAACAGAATAATATGAACTAATATTTTTAATACCAAATTACAGACCCTTCTCCACTTTAGAAACCCACCGCACTCTGGCCTAATTGGCAGCTGAGGTGCACTCCACCTTAAATACATCCCCTGGCCGCATTTTCGTTTCAGCTCATTTCATCGGGTTATCAGGCCAACAGGCAGGACTGACAGCAGGCGTGTGAAATTTTTCTTACATGGCCCTTCCACAAACTGGAATAAAAGTTCTTTGTTTCAACCTTATTGAGGTGCAGTGGACACAACTGTGAGATAGTTAAAGTGCACATTAAATGATATGCCATCGATAAAAATTTCTTAATCTGAGATCAAGTCTCGCACAAAGTAGTAACGAATATATCGCCATCTGTAAGACACAGAAAAATGCCTCTTTTCTTTTAAAAAAAAGAATTTAGATTGAGATACAGGCCCACAGAACACCGGCCAGAGGACTCAGGGTTTCAGACTCCTTCCGACATGCAGACGGTTGTAACTGACAGGGAAGCTTTGGAGTCACCTTTTGTTGATAGGAACTGAGAAGCAAGCTGAGCTGAGAATGAGTGCTCCTGTGCTGCGTCCCCCTCTTCATTCTGATCTTTAAGATCCGGGTCATCTGTGTCGCTCTGAAGCCTACAGTGCCCTCAGCTGCCATCCTCCCCCGAGAACCGGCCACCGAGCCCGCAGGCGGGCTTGGGCGCACACTTACCAGACCAGTGACGTTGGGATTGGCTCCATGCGAGAGCAGCAACTCGACCACATCAGTGCGGCCTTTGTAACAGGCCCACATCAGAGCTGTCCATCCTCCCTGAAAAGGGGCAGGATGAAATGTTTGGTTATCTCCACACACAAAAAGGCCAGGGATTATAGAGCTGGACACTCAGTCAGGTCAAGTCTTACATACACCAATACTTAATCTGTAAAATGCCTGCCCAGGATTGTTTTAACATCATGCCCCACTTTAATTTATATAACGTCACCCGAGGCCAGCCTCTCTGAGATAAAATCTTCTCTTGAGAAAACTACGTCCAAGTTTGCCAAGTGAACAGGCTGGAACCGACGGCCGTCAGCGAGCGCAGCGGGTGGGCGACCCCTGGAGGTGCTTGAGAAGAACCCTCACAGGACTGCCCGACATCAGACACGGAGGACTCCCCCCGCAGGGAGCCTCTCCTCACCCAAGTCCCGGGACCATGCCTTCCCTCACAGGCAGCGGCGGCTCCCACCGCCAGTCCATCCCAACACTAAGGGAGACACAGTCCTGTTTCCCCGAGTTGTGGGGCTTTACACAAAGACCCTGTTCATGTGAAAAGGTGTGATAATTACTTGGGGGGAATGAGAAGTATGGAGAACCTACAGGGCTTAGGAAATCATTTGTTACAAATCTTACTAAACCCTGCACATTCGCGATGTGTGCTTACACTCCCTGACTCCCTTGCAGACAGGGGTTCAGAACAGCCTGACTGCTCCGCTGCTGAGGGGCGGGGCCAGGCCCGCCTCAGTCTCCCTCCCAAGCCACGCGCACTGAGCAGTAACCCTCGGCCACAGGATTGTTCCCGGAACAAGGAACAACCAGCAGAAGTGCGCGATGGTGGGAGGCTGCAGACTCTTAAAAACTCAGACCGCCTACACCCTGAAGCATCATCAGCAAAGTGATGCCTGTTTCATACATCAGGGCAGATCACCTCCTTTCTTCCTCCCATTGTTAAAATGAACTTTCCAAAAGACTAAAAATTTTGCAGAATAACTAAGCCAAAAATGATCCCTTTCTTAACCTTTATGCTTTAAGCAGATGCCAAGAGCAAACAAGAGCCACGATAATTAAGAATATCTTGTCAGCTTATTATGTATAGATGGCATGTCTGAACACAATTACATGTTAAAAATACGTTTATAAATGTTAATCTGAAAATTATGACTAAACAACTGAAACTATGTCCCTCTTAAAATTCCTCTTAAAGGAAACATTCCCTCATAAGTTCTAAAACACTGACACACTAAATGGTGGTGAGTATTTTTAACAATGTTTCAGAATTTTAAACTGTAAAATAGAGAGGATGACTAAGGATATTCTAGAAGAGGCAGATATTATACCGCCTGGGTTTAAACATCCTGAGGGTCATTTAATGACATCCTCAAAACAGCGCTGTCACCTCGCCCCAGCTCCCCGGGGCCTGTCCCCGTCACAGTCCCGCCAAGGGCGGGAGCAGCGCCGTACCATGTCGCGGTGCTCCAGGCTCCCCCCGCACTTCAGCAGCTCCTCCACCACGTGCAGGTGCCCTTCCTTGGAGGCCGATATAAGCGCTGTCCAGTTATCCTTGAACACAAGACACTCTGTTACTGTTTCAAAACCAGAAATAACATTCAAAACGGGGGGAAAGCAGCCTGAAGACATGTGACTGTGCTGCCAAAGGATCACGCCAGACTGCCATTTACCACTCGACTCTAACGTCACCCTGACCCTCAGCCGGGGGATGGGTCTGTCTGCCTGTATGACTACCATGGGCAGAAGGGGTTCCACAACTGCTTGGTCAGTCTTTTCCCCAGACTTCTAATCACACCCCAGGCTTTCTAAAAAGGAGAGAAGATGACTAGCAAAACCTCAGAGCTAATCCTGTGCTAGCAGCCATCGTGCTAAATGAAATTAAAGACCGTAATGAGACTTAAGAACACACTTGCAGGCGGGCAAACTAAAGCAATCCCATGATGAGTTTAGAAACGCTGTGATAAAGAAATCACTTATTCTCCTTTATTTTCTTAAGTAAAGGCTACAAGTATCCTATCCTTTTATTCATGAGTGTAATTTAATTCAAATGACCACTCAATAAAAATCATCAATTGAAAATAATCAATTAAAAAAAACAACACACAGATGTAACCCTAGCCAGTTTGCCTCAATGGATAGAGCGTCAGCCTGTGGACTGAAAGGTCCTGGGTTTGATTCCGGTCAAGGGCACATGCTCAGGTTGTAGGCTCGATCCCCACTGTGGGACGTGCAGGAGGCAGCCAATCCATGGTTCTCTCTCATTATTGATGTTTCACTCTCTCTCTCCCTCTCCCTTCTTCTCTGAAATCAATAAAAATATAAAATAAAATGAAAAAAAATAGATGTAGGTGTGTAAGTAACCCTAAAAGATAATTCCTGGGAAACAGCAAGAGAAATGAGAGCCTCCTGGAACAGTGATCGACCACTCAGAAGTGGAGTCAGAAGGCACTGCATCTTCCTGGCTGTGACCATGTAATGACACTGGTAACAACAGACAGCATTAGGCGGCGTAACTGGTAACATGGCTCATACATAGGTATTTTCTAGGCAGGCATTTGATTGTGTGTGTGTGCTCCCTATTCACAGTGCCATCTACATAAAACAACATGAAGAGCTGAGACCTTTCATTCAAAGTAAAAATGTCTCTCCCTTTTTAAAAATTAACTTAGCATATTACTAGGCAAAGCTGATATGTAACTGGTAGTACAATTGGCCGCCCATTCGTTTAGAATCGTTTCATCAAACAAACGGCCAAGTTAAGGAAAAGAAAGAGAAGCCATGAGCGCCTCCTCTCAGGAGCTACCAAGTCTTCCAGGTTGCAGTTGGCTCCATTCTTGATCAGCTCCTTCACGATCTCCAGGTTGCCCTGCTCAGCGGCTATCATCAGCGGGGTCTGGCCGCACTGGGGACAGAAAGGACACGGTCACGGTCAGCGGGGTCTGGCCGCACTGGGGACAGAAAGGACACGGTCACGGTCAGCGGGGTCTCTGGCCACACTGGGGACAGAAAGGACACGGTCACGGTCAGCGGGGTCTGGCCACACTGGGGACAGAAAGGACACGGTCACGGTCAGCGGGGTCTGGCCACACTGGGGACAGAAAGGACACGGTCACGGTCAGCGGGGTCTGGCCGCACTGGGGACAGAAAGGACACGGTCACGGTCAGCGGGGTCTGGCCGCACTGGGGACAGAAAGGACACGGTCACGGTCAGCGGGGTCTGGCCACACTGGGGACAGAAAGGACACGGTCACGGTCAGCGGGGTCTCTGGCCGCACTGGGGACAGAAAGGACACGGTCACGGTCAGCGGGGTCTGGCCACACTGGGGACAGAAAGGACACGGTCACGGTCAGCGGGGTCTCTGGCCGCACTGGGGACAGAAAGGACACGGTCACGGTCAGCGGGGTCTCTGGCCACACTGGGGACAGAAAGGACACGGTCACGGTCAGTGGGGTCTGGCCACACTGGGGACAGAAAGGACACGGTCACGGTCAGCGGGGTCTCTGGCCGCACTGGGGACAGAAAGGACACGGTCACGGTCAGCGGGGTCTGGCCGCACTGGGGACAGAAAGGACACGGTCAGCGCTGGGCTTGACCGAGATGCCGTTAGCACCACGCTCTCTTTTTCACGGCGAGACGGCAAGCACTGCTTACAGGGTTTCTTGAATTTAGAAACACCTTTGAAGTCTTAAGTTTTCAATTTACTAACAATGTAAAAGTCAAAGAGAGAACAAAACCTTTTACCACAGCATGACTAACCTGTTATCAGCACTGCAATTTCGTTCAAAAATCTATCAATACCATTAGCACCAGGCTCAGAAAGTCATCACCACAATGTAACAACCACCTTAGGTACCAATGGGAACCAAATTCTCTCTACAACACAGTTACATTATGATACATGTACTATCAGGACTAAAGGGAGAAAGGTTCGCACATATACACATACATGTATACGTGAAAACTAAACTAACATCTTATGAGCTTATCCACTGGCAAAAAAAATTATACTACATGAAAAATACAGTTTTAAGAAACAAAATTATTTTTATTATGTTTTATAAAACACGTACATACTTTGCTTAAAAAAATTCATACAAAAAATCTATTGCCCATAAACTGTTGCAGCTGTTCATGATGAAATAAGATCAACATTGTATTTATATCCCCAGTCTCCTGTTGATTAGAAATATCTACTATAATGAGATGGTAAATGTATACTTCCCTGTCTTATTAAACAGAACACATGACTATTTCACTCTCTCTTAATGATACAGGGTCTTTAAAATTCCAAGGTGTGTGGCATGGACACCTCAGAAAGGTAATTGGGGCTCCATTAAAGGAAATATTTCAAAGTCCTAATTTTGTTTGGCTAATCTATTTATAGAAGCTCTCTGAAGCGTCCTAGAAGCACATTAGATTTTAGTAATCAAACTTCCTGAATATTGATTATTCCATCTGCAAAAAAGGCAATCATAAATCTAAATTCAATATACAATAATTTATGTAAGTTCAAATGCATTCCAAAAATATGGAATTGGAAGTACATTAACTACAAGAAATTGTCCTTATTGTAAGTCAGTATCACCGAGGGAGGTGATACTTTCTTACTCACTCGCCTCACCCGTGTACACTGCCTGCACACGGGGCATCACACACACTGCCTGCACACAGGCATCACACACACTGCCTGCACCCACGGCATCACACACGCTGCCTGCACATGGGCATCACACATGCTGCCTACACACGGGGCATCACACACGCTGCCTACACACGGGGCATCACACACGCTGCCTGCACACGGGCATCACACACGCTGCCTGCACACGGGGCATCACACACGCTGCCTGCACACGGGGCATCACACACGCTGCCTGCACACGGGGCATCACACACGCTGCCTACACACGGGGCATCACACACGCTGCCTGCACACGGGGCATCACACACGCTGCCTGCACACGGGGCATCACACACGCTGCCTGCACACGGGCATCACACACGCTGCCTGCACACGGGGCATCACACACGCTGCCTGCACACGGGCATCACACACGCTGCCTGCACACGGGGCATCACACACGCTGCCTGCACACGGGGCATCACACACGCTGCCTGCACACGGGGCACCACACACGCTGCCTGCACACGGGACATCACACACGCTGCCTGCACACGGGGCACCACACACGCTGCCTGCACACGGGGCACCACCCATCCTTGTGAGGAGCAGCGCCGCCCGGTCTCACCTCGTTTCTCTCGTCCACGTCTTTGCATTTCTCCAGAAGCGCCTTCAGGGCCGGGATGTTTTCCTCCTCCACATAATTGATCACACTCTGTGATATCAGAACCGACATGTTTGCGGAGGCTGCGGTTACCTTAATCCCAATACCTGCGGAAAGCAGAGATAAAATACACAGGGTTGCCCTAGCTGGTTTGGCTCACACAGGGTTGCCCTAGCTGGTTTGGCTCGGTGGATAGAGCGTCGACCTGCAGACTAAAGAGTCCCAGGTTTGATTCCAGTCAGAGACACAGGCCCAGGTTGCAGGCTCGATCCCCAGTGGGGGCCTTGCAGGAGGCAGCCGAGCCATGATTCTCTCTCATCATTGATGTCTCTCTCTCTCTCTCTCCCTTCCTGACATTAATAAAAATAAAATAAATAAATAAAATATACAGAGTGTGTGATTAGAAAAACAGCGCACCTTAGCTTGTACAGATCACCTCCACTGGGCAGGACTGAAGGCAAAGTGCCCCAGCTCAGCGCTCCTGTCTTTCCCAGGCTCACACTCCCCTCAACCTAATTCATCCAACTCCCACCCCATCTTCCCCATGAGAGTGCTCCCTTGCTCCCCCGCTGTCTTCCCGCCTCAGTAAAGGCAGCTCCAGCTCTTCCTTCTAAGGCCAAAGCCTCCCTACGACTCACCTCGCCCTCTCACTCTGCAGCCCATCTCTGAGCAACCCTCTGGGCTCTGCCTAGCAATCAGATTCACCCTGGTTACCCCTCACCACCCCACACCCTGCCTGTCCCGGCTGCCAGCACCTCCACCCACATCCCCGGCTCTTCCTACTTCCGTTCTGCCTTCCCACGGCCTACCTATCCCACAGGCAACCAGGGGATGGGAGAGCGAAGCTGCCCAGAGCTCCTGGAGGAAGCCATCGCCTGCACCAGGACCGCCGAGGCCTGGCCCTTCGCTCAGAGGCTGCGCAGGTCTGGGCGAGGCCCCTGGGTCTGGGTCCAGCTCCCAGCGATGCTGCTGCGGAGCCGCTGCCTGCAGAGCCACCGTGAGCAGCAGCGAGTCAGACGACAGCGTCCTTGCTCCCCGCCCTCCAGTGGCTCCTCCGAGCAGCGAGGTGGACTGGCATGTGTACTCGGGCCCAAGCGGCATGGAGGTCCACCCCTGACCTCATCCCCTTCCACCCCTCGCCCATCTCACGTGAGCGGACAGCACTGCGCCCCTCAGGGCCTCTGCACTAACCAGGCCCCCAGGGCCGCCCCTCAGCCTCCAGTCACCTCACCAGGCCCGGCTGCCCTTATGACTTTACCCACAGTGGCCCCGTCCCCCCCACCCACCCCCCCGTCCCCCCCCCGTCCCACTCTCCGTTCTCCATGGCACTTACCGCCATCACAGATACAGCATGTACGCGCTTACTGCCCACCCACCACAGCCAGAATGTCAGTCCCCAAGTGTAGGAACTTGGTTTTATTCAACTGGACATTCAAATAAACAGACCTCAGCTCATTCATACCGTGCACCAAATACACATACTAACACAAAGCTGCCCTAAATGTCATATCCAAAGCACAAAACTTCCAGAAGAAAACAGACTATTTTGGATTGAGCAAAGATGTTTTTCGATATAACACTAAAAGCGTGGTGCTTTTTTAAAAAAGAAAACTGATAAATCGGAGTTCACCTAAATTAAAACCTTTGCTTTGCTAAGAGGATAAAATTGTTCGGGCCTGGCGACGACGTTTGTTCTCTCACGCCCGCTCCTGGACGGTGCCTGCGCCTGGCTCCCCGCCTGGCTCCCCGCCTGGCTCCCCGCCTAGCCCTGCACCGCCCCTCACAGCGCACGGCCTCTTTCCTGAGTCCACAGGCTCACGGGTGGACAGGAATCATGCCCACGGGACAGACGCCAGCCCCGGGGCCTCACTCACCTGGTTTAGATGATGGGAACTAGAACTTCTAAGCTGAAGAAAGGATTTTGGGCGCTGAGTTGACCCTGCAATGTGCTGAGACTTTGGGGGGCCTTGGGGTGGGATGAATGTGGTGTGCGTGTGGGACGGAAGCCTCTCTCTGGGGCCAGAGACAGAAACTGCTGACGGCATGATTCCACCTAATGACATTCTAGAAAGGGAACATGAGACAGGCAAACACAGACCAGACGCCGTCAGGCTTAAAGGTGGGGAAGGCAGTGACTACAAGTGGGTCTAAGAGAATTTGGGGAGTAGATGGTCGGATATCCTCACCGTGGTGGGAATTACACAATTATATGGCTTTGCCAAAATTCAAAGCTTAACACTAAAAAGTGAATTATATTACATTATATGTAAATAATACCTGAATGATACCTTACTTTTAAATAATCATCAAAAAAGGTTATGTTATTTGATCCTGTACCTTTATTCTAAGAATCAATTCTAGAAACACAAGAAACATGGAGAAAGGTTGTAAATACAACACAATTTTAGTCATGAGTTCAAAAAAACTTAGAGATGGGGATCCCACAAATTATTCTACAGCCACACAGTGGAAAAATATACAGTCATCAAATGGTTCCAAAATATGTACTGACAGGAAAAATGCTTGTGATGTATTAACTGGGAGAAAAAATAACCCAGAAAACTATCTACACAGCATCTCAACTATACAAACTTACATTTTCAAAAATTGCATTTTAAATACAGAAATGACGTCAATGTGATTTTTATTTTCTTTAGAACCTTTAATTCCTAATTTTCTAGATTGTGGTCCTTTTATAATTGGAAACCAGTAAGAGATTTTGTTCAGTCATCACCAACACCCAGCACCTTCACTTATTCCCACTTCTTACAGGATCTAACCTCAGTCAGGCATCCAGGGTCTGGCTCTACCTACCCCTTCCTTTTACCACCTCCACCTCCACCCCCCGACCCCCTCCCCTCACCCCGCTGAGGCACTCAAAGTCGCCCCTGCGCCCGCTGCCCCCTCCTCTGCGGTGGCCGGGGGTGCTCCCCTCCCTTGAACACGCTCGCACCCAGTCCACACAGCACCCCCGCTCTCCAGGACCAGCAGCTGCCATTTCTCTCCCATTTCCCTCCCGTGCCGACATCAGCTGACCAGACTCTCCGTGCCTTGGTGCTGGGTCTCCCATCTACACTGAATTAAGGCTCCTAACAGTGCAAGACGCACACTTCACCCGGCTTCAGCGAAACGAGGCGCGCAGGGCACTGGTTTATTCCATCACCAGGCGGTGGGAGAGGCGGGGCCTGGACCTCAAATGCCAGCAGAATTCTCATTCTCCACTGGCTTAACCTACCTTCATTACAGACAACGTCTACACAAATGGGAATATGGCTGCCAACAGCTATCTGGCCCCAAGCCAATAGCCTCTAAAACCAGAGAAAGTGTTGATTTGCTCCCAAACCCAAAAGCCCCAGAAAAGGGCTCTGACTACTCAGATGGAGTCAGGTGCCAGCCTGGGACTAACCCACTCCAGTCACAGTCACAGTCACAGTCACAGTCACAGGCTGGGAGGGCATCGCAGGCCACACAGTGTGGGCACTGCTTCCGGGAAAGGACCTGCTGTGGCCTAGGCACCTGTCCCAACAGTGTCTCCCAGCTGCGCGTCCTCCCTCCGTCCTTCAGACTCTGCGATTCCTTGGAAAGGCCTCGCTCCGTGCAGAGCAGCGAGGGCTCCTGAGCTCCGGTCTCGATGGTGGGGGGCACGCACTCCTTCACCATCTGGCCCGTCTCCCCTCCCTCCACCTCATCTTCTCCCGCCCCAAGCCCATCCCTCCTCACAGCCACACGTCCAGACGTCCAGCTCCAGCCACGCACCTCCCCGCCCTTTCTGTCCAGGCCTTTGCTTACTGCCCCTCCTCCTAGGCGCCCGCCTCCAATACAGGCTGGACAGCAGGACCCCCGCCCCCAGGCCGCTCCACCCGCACCTGCTCCCGCACCTGCTCCCGGAGCCTGCGGTGACCGCGCTCACTCTACACCACGGGCCAGTGCCTGCTCAGGACGCCTCCAGCCATGCACACCTAAGCTCACACCACACCCACCCTCCATCCTCCTCACCCACGTCCACATCTCCCCTCGACTACACCGCCCCCAGGCAGGAGCCACCTCACATCTGGCACGACGTCCACCACCAGGGGCCGAGGAGGAGAAAAGCAGCCCCGACGGACAGAGGGAGGGATGGTGGGGAAGGGCCGGCGTGAGCATGACCTCCCAGGGCACCAGCACCAGAGGAGGCCGCTCTGACCACGACGTCGGGACAAAAACAAGCCACTTGGGAACGCCATCTGAACACAGACAAGCGGGGGCCCTGGCCAAGCTGCCCCTCAACGCTCTCCTTCAAAAGCCTCTTTCGGGGCACAGAGACAGACCCCCACCCCGGCCCCCGGCCTGGTCCGGCCCTGACCTCACCCCTTCCCGCTGGGCCGCCTGGGGCTGGATTCTCGCCGCTGTCCAGGGCTCAGCGTCATTCAGTGACGGCACAGTCAGGTGAAAGGGGTTGAAACCGTGCCCAACACACAGGCCCCGGGCCGCTGTCCGCTCCTGCGCCGGACAGCGGGATCCTCACCCCCCCACACACCCCTGCCCCCCTGGACGGCCGTCCTGGGTCCCCCCCTTTCCAGCCCCGTCATTTGCAGTCACCGCGGCCATGGCCTCTCCCCCGGACGTCCTTCTATGAGAGAAGCGACTCCGGCCTTTTGTTCTGGACCAAATGCCCAGCTCGGATGGCCGCCCGCGCCGGGGACGGGAGAACAAAGGACACACCGGCCGGCGCTGCTCCCGGCTCGGCCCGGCCCGGCGGCGCTTGGCCCAGAGAGCCCGGCGCCCGCCCCGACGTGGAGGTGCGAGCGCGGACCCAGGGCGTCCGGCCCGCGGCCCGAGGGGCGAGGCCGGGCCACACCCGGGGATCCGGGGATCCGGGGATCCGGGGCCGGGAAGCAGCCGGGAGCCAGCGCCCCCGGCGGCCGCAGGGGGGCTGCACGGGCCCCGGGAGGGCGGCGGTTTCTGCGTCTGTGTCCCCGCGACCCACCGGCCGCAGGAGAAACCGGCGGGAGCACCGGCCACGACCTCGACCTCGTCTCTAGAACCAGGCGCGCCCGCGTCCAAGTCGGCGGCGGAGGTGCTGTGCCTGCGGCTCCTGCACAGTCAGGCCCCTCCCCCCAGCCCCATCCCTCCCTCCGCGTCCCCCACCCCTCCCCCCAGCCCCATCCCTCCCTCCGCGTCCCCCACCCCTCCCCCAGCCCCATCCCTCCCTCCGCGTCCCCACCCCTCCCCCAGCTCCATCCCTCCCTCCGCGTCCCCCACCCCTCCCCCAGCCCCATCCCTCCCTCCGCGTCCCCCACCCCTCCCCCAGCCCCATCCCTCCCTCCGCGTCCCCCACCCCTCCCCCAACTCCATCCCTCCCTCCGCGTCCCCCACCCCTCCCCCAACTCCATCCCTCCCTCCGCGTCCCCCTCCCCACAACTCCATCCCTCCCTCCGCGTCCTCCCCTCCCCCTCCCCCAACTCATCCCTCCCTCCGCGTCCCCCTCCCCTCCCCACAACTCCATCCCTCCCTCCACGTCCCCCCCTCCCCCCCCCCCGCTGCCCTCACCACAAAGTAACCACCACCTGAGGGACCAAAGGGAACCAAATTCTCTCCACAACAGTTACATTATGATACATGTACTATCAGGACTAAAGGCCCCGGCCACACCCGGCCAGACTGCCATTTACCACTCCCCTCCTCCCGCCTCCCCTCCCCCAGCCCCGCTTCCCCCATCCCTCCTCCCCTCCCCCAGCTTCCCCCTCCCCCAGCCCCATCCCTCCCCCCTCCGCCCCACCGGCGTCCCCGCTCGCAGCCCCACGAACCCCCGCGAAGCCCGGAGCCCGGCCCGGAGAGACGCGCCGGAGACCGCGAGCCCCAGACCGGCCGGCGCTGCAGCCGCGCGGACTCGCGGGCCCGCCCCCGGCTCCCGGCCGCGCCCGCCCCGCCCGCACCCGCGGCCGCCGCCTCACTGACCGCCTCGCCGCCGCCCAGCAGCTCCGGGTCAGCAGCCGGGACGCGGAGACAGCGCGGCGCTCGCCTCACGCCCGGCGGCCATTTTCCTGCGTCTCCCCAACTGACAGGTCACGTGACGGCGGGCGGGCGGGGCGGGGCTGCCGGTGGCCACGCCCCCGGAGGCGGGGCGAGTCCGAGGTGGGGGCGGTGGGCGGGGCGGGGCTGCCGGTGGCCACGCCCCCGGTGGCGGGGCGGGTCCGAGGTGGGGGCGGTGGGCGGGGCGGGGCTGCCGGTGGCCACGCCCCCGGAGGCGGGGCGGGTCCGAGGTGGGGGCGGCGGGCGGGGCGGGAGCCGGGGCGGGAGCCGGCGCGGGCGCCTGTAGGCCTGGGCGTGTCCTTGTGCCGCGGGCGATATTCTCCCCCTGTGGACGCCTGTCTTCTTGCTGCGGTTCCTTTATTATTATCTTAATGTGTTAATGGATTTCAGAGAGGAAGGGAAGGGACAGAGGTGGAAACATCAGTGGTGAGAGGGGGCAGCCCCGCACTGGGGATTCGCACAGTGACCTCCGGGTCCATAGGTCGGCACCCGACCACTGAGCCACCCTGGCCGGGCGCTGTGGTTACCCTGTAATTCAGCATCACACTCAAAGCTTGTGCAGAGCCCTAAACGCAATGGTAAGTCCCCAAAATACGGCAAAGGAAGGCCAGCACCAATCTCTGCCTCGGAACCCAGAAGTGGGAGCCCCACTCCTGGCCCTGAGGGCCCACCGGCTCCCCCGCTCCCTCACAGCCCCCCAAGGCTGGCTCCCACCCCATCTCTGCACAGGGGGCCTCTGACTTGCCCCGCCTGCAGGGCTGAGCTCCTCTCCGTTCTCCCGAGTGCTGTTCCCCCACCCGGCACACCTGCCAGTCAGTGATTCTCATCATTGATGTTTCTCTCTTTCTCCCTCTCCCTTCCTCTCTGAAATCAATAAAAATATATTTTGAAAATTGTATTAACCAAGGTCCTTATTGAAAGGGGGCGGGGGTCCCAGGATGCTCCTGGAACGTCCTTTCTTTTTACTTTAGTTGATGATGGTTGTCCCTGTCACTTCTCGTGATGCCTGCGCCAGTCTCGTCCCTGCCCCGTGTGGTCAGCGTGTTCCTTCTACATAAAACACACGTAGAGGGACGCACGCTTCGTTGTCCCCGGGGCGGCGGCAGGAAGAGGAGGAGCACAGGGCAGCACAGGAACAGACCAGAGGCACCAGGAGAAGGAAATGTGACACCTTGTGTTCAAGTGGGGCAGGGGGTGGAGAGAGAAACCGGGTTGGGAGAAAGAGTTACAGCGACTTCACACCAGCTCATATGAAAAGGACTTCAGGTGTCGGGGGCCGCACGCTCCGCGGAAGTCACGCTCAGCTGCCAGGAGGGAGACGCCTTTCCTGGTGCCGAAACGCCGCTGTGGACCAAGGACACCGTGACACTGCGGCTCTCTCGTGGCCACAGTCCCCGGGAGCCACATGTCAGGAGCACAGGATCGTTGCTGTAAAATCCCCCCGTTCTTCCTTCTGAGTCAGCTTCTCCCGACAAGTGATTCAGAATCAGGTGCTGGTCACCGGGGCCTCCTTCTACGGGCTGTGTCTCACCCAGGTCACGGTCTGCTTATTCTCGATGAGCGTTAAGAACATTTCCATGAACTTTATCTGTCGATGGCCTACCTGCGCCCTGAAAGGAGGTCACAGTAAGGGAAATACCGGGCCCAGCAGGGAGGAGGAGGCAGGAGAGGAGAGGTTCCCAGATGCCAAGGAAGGACCCCCAGCGAGAGAGTGGGCGGTGCGGCCCAATGCCACCCAAGTCCAGGGAGAGAAGCCGGGCCAGCCCGCCGGCGGTCAGCAGCAGGGGCCACAGAGGGCGCGCAGGAGGCTCCGTGGAGTTGGGGACGGACAAGGCAGCAGAGGGGCTGCGCTGGCTACTTTTCAACAAGCGGCACTGTCCATGCTGAGGGGTGGCTGCAGGTGTGTGTCCGTGACCAGTTACTCTTTATTTTTTTAATTGATTTCAGAGAGGAAGGGCCAGGGGCACCCTTCCCTCAGCAAGTTGATTTCCTGTTTGTCACTGCACGCTTTTTAAGGCATGGGTCCTTAGCCTCAAGAAGAGTGTTATATGTACATTTCCTTCGGGCCCAGACTCTCCCATCGAAAAAAAAAGAAAAAGAAAGGAAAAGCCCAGCCAGTATGGCTCAGTGGTTGAGTGTCAACCTATGAACCAGGGGGTCACGGTTCAATGCCTGGTCAGGGCACATGCCACTGTCATGGGCTCACTCCCCAGTAGGGGGCATGCAGGAGGCAGGCGATCCAAGGTTCTCTCTCATCATTGATGTTTCTGTCTCTCCCTCTCCCTTCCTCTAGAACAGTGGTTCCCAACCTTCCTAACGCCGCGACCCTTTAATACAGTTCCTCATGTTGTGGTGACCCCCAACCATAACATTATTTTCGTTGCTACTTCATAACTGTCATGTTGCTACTGTTATGAATCGTCATGTAAATATCTGATATGCAGGATGGATTTTCATTGTTACCAATTGAACATAATTAAAGCATCGTGATTAATCACAAAAACAATATTTAATTATATATGTTTTCCGGTGGTCTTAGGCGACCCCTGTGAAAGGGTCGTTCGACCCCCAAAGGGGTCGTGACCCACAGGTTGAGAACCGCTGCCTTGGAACACCGTCCTCCGGTGAGGAAGCTGCAGTAGCAGGACCGCCGCCTGTCACGCAGGCCTGGTGCTCAGTGCCCGCACGGAGCTGAAAGCACCCACGTGCGCACACACACACGCACACACACACACACCCACACAGACATTTTTAAACTACTGTTTAATCCGTTTCAAAGACACACACATTAGAAAAGAACATTCATGTGTAAGTTACAAACATGGTTGAGACCCAGCCGGAAGCCAGGAGCAGCTCTGAGGACACAGACCAGAAAGGAGTGGTACCAGAACCGCCACGTTACAGGGCATCCGACCCAGCGGCACACGAGAGCTACATACGGAGCTGTTGACAAGTAGCACTTCTTTAAAAACATGTTCTGGAATCGTAAAAACAGAAAGCACAGAACACCAGGCTCACGCGGGGAACCACAGGAGTCCTGCCCAGCCCGGCTGCTGGCGCTGGAGCCTCCTGTCCGGGGAGCAAGGGTCAAGGTCAAGCACGCCCAGCAAAGGTCACGTCGGCTTGTGAAGGCAGGAATGAAGTCGCAGGCCTCACTCTGTGCCCCGGGGCCGCTCCTGTTCCACCGGAACCGTGTTCACACTCCTTCCCGTGGCCTGTGTCTGTCCCTCTGGTTCCGAGCCCGGAGCACACAGGTGGCGGGTGGAGAAGCCTCGTCGGGGTCACGTCCGTGTTGGATGCTCGATTCCTTTCCCCACGGGACCGAGTCAGGAGCGAACGCATGTCGCTGACAAGTCCGCATGTACAGAACCAGAACCACAGAAAACGGGACAGAGGCATATTGCAAAGGCCTGGGAGACTCTTTACATGTTTGTCCTCTAACGGGACGGGACGAAAAGAAACATCAACCCATCAATTTCTCAAAGAAGTGAGCCCAGAACAGAGGGCGGCGGCAGGCCCCGGGGCCCCGGGAGAAGGCGGCTGGCGCCGTTTCCATCCCAGCCCCTCGCTCCGGGAGCCGGGAGTCACCCTGCTGCCCCGCTCTGTAGCGTCCGGCCTTTCATTACGTGTCCCTGTCTTCCCACAGCAGCCGCGTCTGACAGAACACGCCTGTGGGTGGCCGTGCGTCACGGAGTGAGCTGAGCCGTGGTTTCCCTGGGTCTTCTCACCGGTATTTATAGAACACGGGCCAGGGGCGTGTTTGGGTTGCTCCTTTGCTGTATAAAAGGCGTATGAACAGAAGACAGTGCTACAGGCGAGACAGACAGTCAGCACAAACAGGTGTCTCAGGCTCTGGGTGAGGAAGGCCGCCCAGCGCGTGGCCGAGAGCGCCTCAGCTGGTCACTGGGGCCTGCGGGGCGTTAAAACGGACTAAACCCAGCGGCGCTTTAAAGCAGGGGGAAACCTTGTCCAGCAGCCCAGCCATCACAATGGAGCCAGCTGCCTCCTCCTACGGGAGCCACGCGGCTTCCTGCCTCGCTGATGGCAGGGCCTTCCCGCAGAGCCGACAGGGAAACTGCTCTCTGCCTCCCCTTCCCTAACGGCGACTGCAGGCAGACTGAGAGCAGGCGCTGCAGACACACGCTGGGGACACTCCCTACAGTCTCAGCTTTCAAACGCACATCCGAGTGGGATTTCTCCTTTCAGAGGCAAACCTTTCCCTTCAGCTCCAGGACGCTGCATTTCGAGGCGAGGCTGCGGAGCAGACCCCCCAGCACCTCCGCTCAGGGTGCAGCCGGCCGGCCGCTGGGCACAGAGGGCTGGGAAGACCCCATTTCACAGTGACACTGAGGGTGCTGCACCTACGCTAAGTGTGATGTCTTCCCCTTCGGACGGGTGGGTCACGGCTGCTGAAACTCCGCACACACTGGTTTACACCTAGTGCTCTGGACAAGGCCCTGGCAGCGGCAGCGGCAGGCACCGCTCGGAAGCAAGTATTCCCTCAGGTGATGGTTTTCTCCCCATTAAAACGTGGAACTCTCAGAACCAATGAACAAATCCTTTTGAACGGTTTGTGATAAAGAAACACACAACAACGTATAAATACCCAGAGTTGTTCACGAATATTCAAAATTTTAAATAGGAAAAATGTATGTCCTACGTGCAAGCCAGCCCTCGAATTAAAGTATAGATTCTGCAATTATTTTAATGGCAAACACTCTAATTTCTCCGTCTTTTAAAATAAGGTAGAACCCAAATTACGTGTTTTAAATCTCTTTGAACGAAATGATATTTGAGAGGCTGCAGAGCGGTACACCCCGTGAGGTGGGGAATGCGCATAAAATGGTCTCAGCATCTCCAACAGCACGAACAGAAACAAACACACGAAAGG
Organism: Myotis pilosus; assembly: GCA_036010255.1. NCBI lineage: Eukaryota > Metazoa > Chordata > Mammalia > Chiroptera > Vespertilionidae > Myotis > Myotis pilosus. Next base: position 1,648,777 of record JASKON010000016.1, read on the forward strand.
CAGAGACAGCGAAAGGGAACGCGCTCTTCGGGAGACTGTCCCATCTGCAGGCTCCCGGTGGGCCGGCTCGGTGAAGACGGCGTGCGTCCTGGCTGAACGGATGGAGCGGCTTCCCTCCGCTGCCCCTGGCGGCCTCCGGAGAGCCGGGCCTCCCAGCACCGTACCCCAAGGGCATGGCCAGGAGGCGATGCTGATGGAGAGCCCGCCCCCCGCCCGTGGCTGACGGATCTGCTCAGGCCGCCATTCTGGCACACACACTGGCCGCAGCTCCAGGACCGAGCCCCGGAAGGCCCAAGTCTCCCCAAGGCCCTCGGTGCCTCAGTCGGAGCCACCTTCGCCCCCAGAACCACCCTTCTCACTGCAGATTCTTCTCAAAACCAGCATCTGGGGGAACCCGTACGTGACTGCCACACGCGGCGGGGATCAGTCACAGCGCTTTCCACCCGCAGCGTGGTGGTGGCAGGGGGTGGCCGTGCGGGTGGGGAACCACAGAAACCTCTACCGTGCGGGACATTTTAGGAGTGAAAGGAATTTCCCCAGCTACCCCACGTTCCGATGAAAATGCTTCTGTTAAACACCGAGAGGAAGCTTCTCGTAAAGCGGAGAGACATCAAGTGAAGATGACTGACTGTCCAAGAAAATGAGAGAGAGGAGAATGACTTCTGCTCTTTTTTCCCTGAGTAATCGCCAACCAAAAGTACAAATACAGCACTGAGGGGTCACCTCTGGAGTGGTCTCGTGTCAGCGGGAGGTGGAGAGAGTGTGACTGTGTACTGAATCCGAGCCTGTGATTCCTAAGGAAGCCGGCCCCGCGCAGCGCAGGGCTCCCACGCCCGCGGCGGGTCCCTGCACACTCCCCGCGGCCGCTGCGCCTGACAGACCACAGGGGTCCCTCCTGGGGAAGCGTCCCCTGGAGAATCCGAATTCTTTCTTCCGTGGTTCTTCTGGATTACATTTTGTGATGCTAATTTCTCCAAAATTAACTCCGATCAATTTAATGGGAAAAGAATAAAATAAATGCATGGCTCGGAAATGAGAGAAACGCTGCCCACTAAGCCATTTCACACCGAAGAACAACTGGAGGGCCTTGGGGCGCGGAGATCAGTCTGTTTATCCCCAACGGGCTGGGAACATCCAGCGACCACCTTGCTGCCCGGGGGTGGCGCTATGATTACACTCAGAGCCGGAGTAACAGGGCTCCAGGCTCACAGCCGAGAATAAAACAGTCCGGCAACAGGAACACACGGTGATTGTCTGGAAAGGGCCGGGCAGGCTGAACAAAAGGAGTTTTATTCTCGGGCATGCCTACACTTGTCTCTTAAACTCCAGACTTGTTTACTTTCTCTTCCTCGAGGCCAGGTTCCCGGCAGCATTCCTTAGACCACGGAGAGAGTTGGGGGCAGTGACGTCCCGTGATGATTCTCGTCTCTCCTCTCACGTTGCACAGCCGGCTCGATGCCACGCAGGGGAAACGGAGAGAAGTTACTCCGCCACCTACGCTCTCCTGGGAGGCGACAGCGAGGGGCTGACCTCATCAGGGGGGAAATTTACCTTCAGGAAAATGAACAGATTTCACACAAACACTCGGGTATTCCCGAAGTTCTGAAAAGACACAGCGGTATTTTTGCTGGTTAAGGCCCCAAAGGTCCCAGGTGCATTGCTTTCCCCGTCTTCTTTCACTGAAATACTATGTTGCTGAAGCCACATGGTTGTTCCGTTCTTAGCATCATTTGAAAAGTTACTAATGACAAAAATAAAAGAGACCCGCCGTAGATAACTTGCATTTCATTAAATAATTTAAGGCAAAAAGGAAATAAATTCCACAAGAGATTGGTCAGAGGTGCCATGCGAAGGCCCCGCCTGCCTGCCTGGCGCCCAGCCCTGTGTGGGGTCCACAGCCGGCCGAGGTCCTGAGCCAGGCTAACACCTTGTCTCCCCCCCACCTCCCCCCACACACACCTTTCGAAGCACAAGGCTGGGATTCGGGGAGAGACTCGGGACCCAGGAGCTAAAAGCACACCTTTCTACTTACAGAATGGAAAACTCATTAATAAGCATTTCAGCAACATTTTAATATGAGAAGTTAGGGATTTGGAAAAGACTTTATATTATTCTCTAAAAATGTGGCTCAGACCCAATGGCATTCAGTTTTCATTTCCCTAAAACTCTCCCAAATCTGAATTAAACAGTCGCAGAGGCGGGAGTGAATGGCCAGAGAGTAGCCTCACTCAGTGAGCTCTCTTTACAACCCTTGGAGCAATCCACCACTATTATTTCCATAATCCTTTTATAGACCTACTAGAGCAGGGGTGGGCAAACTTTTTGACTCGAGGGCCACAATGGGTTCTTAAACTGGACCGGAGGGCCGGAACAAAAGCATGGATGGAGTGTTTGTGTGACCTAATATAAATTCAACGTAAACATCATTACATAAAAGGGTACGGTCTTTTTTTTTTTTTTTTAGTTTTATTCATTTGCCCACGGCTGTACTAGAGGCTCAGCACAGGATTAAACTGTGCGCGTGTAGGGTCCCCCAGCCTAGCCTGCCATCAGGGCCATGTCCGCTGCCCTGCGACGCTCCTCAGACACTGATGGCGCCCAGGGGTGGGGGTAGGGGTGGGGGTGGGGTGGGGTGGGGGGAGGGGGATGGCCCGAGAGGTGCTCCATGCACCTCCTGGTGACCAGTCGTTTGGGCATCACGGCGTTGCGGCCACGGGCCTTCTATAATATAGATAGAATTTATGCTTGGTAAATTTCTTCTAAGAGTCCAACGCACTAAAAGTGATTAAATGTTTACGTATCGCAGAAGCTCGGATGGGTAAGGAAAACACTTCTGCTGAGCACCTGGAACCTGCCGCTGCCCGGCTCCAGCCCCAGCCGGCCACACAGTGCGGTCTTCACTCACGCCTGCCTTCCCCCGTCATCTCCTCTCTCTTTTGCCAGAAGATAAGCTTAAACTATCTCATTGCCAGTCTTTAATTATGTCTAATAAATTCTTCCTTGAAGGGCTCGCTGACTGACACGAGGTAATGAAACTCTCCAGGGAAACGAGCTTCCTATAGTTTGGCATCCGAGCTGCTCACAAAGTCACTATGCACTGTAGTCACTGGAGATGCGCTAAGAAAACCCTTCAAATACTGAGGCGTTTATTGCATTTTTAAAATAGCCACAATCTTAAATATCCTGTTTCCAATTTCCCCAGAACTCCTTCACAGCTCATTTCACATCGAATATTGGAATCGAGTTCTCACAATGTTACAGTTGAAAAGACCATTTAGGAACGACATTTGAGGAAAGAGAGGGTTTAAGGCAAGACATTCATTTGGAAAAGCTGATTTCCCTCCATCGGTCAGATGGACACCGTTATTTCCCCACCTCGCCACCGCCCCGGGGTGCACAGCATACATTCAGCAACAGGGCACCGGCGGACCCTGCGGCCAGACGCCCAGGTCCTGAGTGCCCACTGAGACCACGGAATACCGTCTATAAGGCGTGGCCCACGGGAACATGGCGAGGGAGGGGGAGTATCACTCCGTTTCCCATCGAGTACACAGGGACTTCCCTATCAGCAACTGTCCGATTCTCCCCCCCGCCCACCCCCCGCACCCCCAACTTACTCTCTTTTCCAACGAACCCCACCCCCTGGAGAAGGTGCTAAGATCGGTGGCTGTTAACATACAGAACACAGCCCTCGGTTCCCGTCACTCCGTTCCCAATGGGTGTCTGGCGGCTTGTGCTGGACCCTGATTGCACACATTGTTTGTTGTTGTGGGAAAACTATTCTGTCCCCAGGAATTCTCGTCAAACTTTTTGGATCGCGACAGCCGCCTGTGTTTGTGTGGATCCTGTCCTCTCTGGGTCTTTTTCACGGGCAAGAACAACAATACTAAGAGGCCGGCAATGTGAAGGCAGTAAGACCAGGAGCTGAAAGAAAAGGGGAAGCGGTGATGAAACATGTGATCATGAGCCATCTGTCCTAACTGCACATTTGTCCAAACGCCACCTGCCCTCCGCATGTGTTTACTGACCACGCTGCCCTCTTACCCTCCCCGCCCCCACCCTGAGTGACACCCTGCAGCGCGTGTGGGGTATTTATAAAGCTCCACAGAACGCCACGCGGGCTGTAAGCGTGAGCCTAGCCACCCTGTTACATTCCCTTGTGAGGGTCGGAGGCCATGGCTAAATACACCCAGGAACCTCAGGCCCACAGGACCCAGTGCTCAGCGGGCAGAGGAGGCAGGGCCAGTGCAGACGGCTGCTGCTCGGCCTCTCCCGCTCGTTACTGTCCCCAGTCGAGCCGCGTGCATCCTAATGACGTGAGTAATAGACACGCAACATGGACGTTACTGTCACAAAATAAAGAAATGCCACGTGATCAAAACTATTAGAAACCTCACTCCCCGAGTGAAATATAGGCCAAAATGGGGCCTAACCTCCCCCTCTGGCTACAAGGTCAAGGGTTGTGAACCAAAAAACGAGGCGAAAATTCAAACAGCTCCATCCCATTCAAAATTATGCAACAAGTGGTTACGATGGAACTTTAGCAGCAGGAGTTTCTTAATGTTTCCTGTACGGTTTTCATCACATCCAATTCAACCATTTTTGGCCCCGGATTCTGTGCTGTCATTCTAAATGCCAAGATCATGGAGAATTTATGAAGGAATAAAGGTTTTGATCTCAAAGATATCACTAATGGAGAGGGTAGGGGAAGGGGAGGAGTTAGAGAAATAAAACATGAAATTCAAGACAGTAATTTCTCCATTACAGCGATGACCAAGGGCCGATGAAACATGACAGACAGAGTGAAACCAAAGCAGGTGAGTGGAACAGGACTAATTTATGTCATTTTGATGAAAGGAAACAAGAGAAGGAAGGATTCCTTGCAAAGAACAGTGACACTTTCTGGTTCGCCCTTTGAGAGCCCGGAGGTTACCCGGCTGGTCGTTCTCCAATCAGACCCGTCTGAGGGCTGAGCGGGGAAACGCTCTGCCAGGCATCCGGAGGCCGCGTGCTTTTAGGCTAAAGTCACTGACGGTGCACTTAGCCGCAGGAAACACGGTGACGGTGCCATTTTCCCGTGGTGCCCAAGAGCGAGGCGCCGTCTTTCCCAAGCGGAGCCACCCCAGGGCCAGGCTGCCGAGCAGCACCCACCTGTAGAACGCGAAGGACGGCTTGACGGAGAGCAGCACGAACGGCACCACCGTGTAACTCACGGCCACCTGGGTGGCTGCCCAGGTGACGACGTCGTACAGCAGTTTCCGCTGCGGGGACTTGAGGAAGTAATGTCGGAAGTTATTCCTCATCTGAAATAGAGGAGCGAGAGGATGGCTTCGCTTGTAACCGCTCGTCGGAGCGCACTGCCTCCCTCTACAGCCGCTCCGGGAGGCGGGTGCCCGCGCTCACACGCCGGCGGGTCTAGGGCGGCGCCGCGGGAAAGCAGGCTCAGGAAACACGGTCCACGCACGAGGAAAACACGGGGACGGGTGGGGAAGCTCACAGCAGATGTGTGAGTCTGGGCAAAGGGAATAATACAGGAGTTCTTTGCAACGTTTCTGTAGGTTTTAGTTGTATTAAAGCTTAATAAAATTTTTAAGTTAAAAATAACATTGCCCAGCCCAGCGGTGTGGCTCGGGGGTTGAGCGTCGACCTATGAACCAGGAGGTCAGGGTTCAATTCCCGGTCAGGGCACATGCCGGGTTGTGGGCTCGATCCCTAGTAGGGGGCGTGCAGGAGGCAGCCGATCCATGATTCTCTCTCATCATGGATGTTTCTCTCTCTCTCTACCTCTGAAACCAATACAAATATATTTGAAACACACACACACACAACCATTGCCCAGAGCTCTTTAAGTCATCTTTGGTAGATGACAGCATATAAATGAAGTGGAATCTATTTTCCATCTTTTCATCCTGTAACACTGTCACCATGGTAACCCTGACCCGAGGCAGCCTCTTCTTGCCCCTCGGCCTGTGTGCAGGACACAGAGCCTCCTGGAAAGAATGACAGCTCGCACACTGTTTGTTTGCTAACGGAGCTGGAATTGCTTCTCTAAAAGGCAGCTTCTGCCCTGGCCGGCGCTCGCTTGGCCGGCGGCTCGCTTAATCGGAGCGACGTCCTATACACCCAACAGTTTCAGGTTCGATTCCCAGTGGATGCAGGAGGCCACCAATCAATGTTTCTCTTTCACAGCGATGTTTGTCTCTCTCCCTTCCTTTCTCTCGAAAATCAATTAAAAAAACAAACAAACAAACACACCCTTGGGTGAGGATTAAACAAAACCCCATGGGAAACAACGCAGTTTTCTAAGAGCCGCTGTTTTCATGGTTTAGCTTCTAGGACATTCCAGGTTTGAAGTGTGAAACCTTAAACATCCTTTTTTCTTTCACGTTCCCGCTCCTCCCGTCGGCTGTCACAGGCGTCAGCACGGGAGCGGCGTCTGCCTGGGAACGGCTGGCGAGAAATCAGGCCCGTCCGCGCCCCGCTCTCCCTCCCGACCAGGCTCCCCGGTGGCAGCTCCCGGGAGCCTGGCTAAAAGGAGCCCACCCACTTGGCCTTACTGAACGTTCCCGGCTCCTTCAGAAAGTTCTGCAACGACCATGCCCACTGGTGAGTGCCTCCCATGTGCCGGCTTCTCAGCCGCACCAGGCGGAGCCCCTGGAGCCCCCGGCCATCCGCCCGCCCGCCGCTGGGCTGGCCCCAGGGCTGCCGTGGGCAGGGAAGGAACCCTGGCACTTACGGCTCGCGCCGCCAGCGTCATCAGCACCCCGGTCAGGAAGGTCAGGTAGTAGCCGGGGTACACCCCGTGCCAGATGGCGGACAGCACAAACGTCTGGACGGTGGGGTTCCAGGTGGTCCGTTCGTAACACACCCTAGGGACCCGCAGAGAGGTTAGCCTTGTCAAGCCCACAGCAGCCGTTCTTGTGTTCCCTGAGGGGGTCCAGGGGGCCCGGGAAACAACCACGTGTCACCTCAGGCCACGGCGTGGTCATCTGTGACCTCGGGGACATGACGGCTGTTAAGTGTCAGGTTTAGGGAGAGAAATGCAATTGCATCTCTTGCTGGTCCAGCTGAGCTCAGAGCCCTTCCTGGTGTCTGGGAGGAAGGACAGTCACACAGGAAACTGCAGCCCCGATCAGAGACAGGGTACTTGGCGTGTTTGTCCTTCTCATGAGCAGTGCCAGACCTTCCTCTTGAGCCGGGAGAGCTAGTCTTCCTGGGAGTGGGTGCTTCGTCTAGAACAATGGTTCTCAACCTCTGGCCCTTTAAATACAGTTCCTCATGAACAACCATAAAATTATTCTCGTTGCTACTTCATAACTGTCATGTTGCTACTGCTATGAATCGTCATGTAAATATCTGATTTGCAGGATGGTCTTAGGCGACCCCTGTGAAAGGGTCGTTCGACCGCCAAAGGTGTCGCAACCCACAGGTTGAGAACCACTGGGCTAGAAGTTTCTAGTAACAGCCCGGAGAACTCAACTCGCATGAAAACAAGACGCGCCTAAGGCAGCAAACTCGACACTAAACAGAAGCAGCAGCAGATCCGCTGGCAACCTGCGCGGCCCCGGGAGACAGCAAGGCAGGCGGGAGTGGTGACGATACACAGGGCGCCTCGGGGAGAGGGACACGCGGCCCGTCCGAAAGTCAAGGCGCGGATGCCGAGGCGGCACAGGCGGCTCATCAGGGAAGCCCAGCACAGGGCGCTGACCCCCGGGGTATCTGAGCATCCTCCTCACGTCATCTTCTGGGACTGTCCCTCCGCCTGAGCTGCCCGGCCTCCCCATCTGCCTGACGACCTCCTGCTGGTCCTCAAGGTCAGCACGAGCCCTGCCTCCCGCTCTGGGCCTCTCCGCCCCGGTCCCTGCCCTTTTCTCCTTCTCCCTGCCGGGAGCAGCAGGTGTAGACGGCTCTGCGGCATCTCTAACAAGATGGTGAGCCCTGCCCCAGTGGTTAGAGCATCAGCCCACGAACCGAAGGGTCACGGGTTCGATTCCGGCCAAGGGCATGTACCTGGGTTTCACATTCAATCCCTGGACCCCGGTGGGGTGAGTGGGAGAGTCAACCAACCAATTGATGTGTGTCTCTCTCTCTCTTCTCTCTTCCCTTCCCTTCCCTTCCACTCTCTCTAAAATCAATGGAGCCCAGTTGGCGTGGCTCATAGCCTGACCTATGATCACAGAGGTCATGGTTCGATTCCCGGTCAGGGCACAGGCCCAGGTTTCGGGCTTGATCCCCAGTGTGGGACATGCAGGAGGCAGCCGATCCATAATTCTCTCTCATCATTCATGTTTCTCTCTCTCTCCCTCTCCCTTCCTCTCTGAAATCAATAATAAAAAGATATTCTCTTTAAAAAAAAATCAATGGGAAAAAAATATCCTCCAGTGAGGCTTAACCAAAAAACAAACCAACAAAACGACCGTGAGGCCTGCAGGGCTGCGTCCTGGGCCCGACGTGGGAGACCGGGCTGGTGCTGGGAAGTCCAGGGCGCACGCACGGCGCCTGTACAGTCACGTGTTCCGTTTGGCCAACGCCCAGTGAATGAGCAGGAGGACCTGGCCTGGCCTTGGCAGGGCCTTCACGGGCGGAGGGACGGTCAGGGCCAGCCGCCTCCCGGCCTGGCCCCGCGGGGGGTAGCGGCGTTTCCGGTGTCACCCGGCCGCGTGTCCCTCGCACCCCGTTCTCTAACCGGGGCCCGGCTCAGCGAAGCCCGACCTCGCGGGGCTGAGGGCAGCTCGGGAAGGAACGTACCTTTTGAGCCACAGCGCCGTCTGGATGTTCCAGTTGTCGAGAAACATCTTGAAGCTGGTGGACCTCTGAAAAACAGAGCGACGTTTCTCTGGGCCCAACGGAAGGAGGACGTTCGGAGGCGGGTAGCAAGCCCTCCTTGTGCTAAAGATAAGGGGCCTGGCAGGGACGCGCGCTCTTCTGACTCAGTGACGGGGGCTCAGGGAGCACGCGTGGCGTGGGCACCCCCCCCAGCTCAGCGGCTCTCACCCTCTTCTCCTGCCTGTGAGCATTTGGGAGGGGGGGGCGAGGGGGGGGTCAGGCATTATCCCCAAGAAAGTCCAATGCTCAAGCAAAGGGCTCGGGCTCTCTCCCGACGGACGTGCTCTAAGCCCCCGGGCTGCGCTCCCTCGCGCCGCGCCCTGCAGCCACCCCGCCCGGCTCCTCCGAACGCTGGCCCCGCCGGGCACCCCCGCAGGAGTGGGCTGCCACCGTCCGCCCGCCTCCAGCCCCTCGCAGAGCTTCTCCCAGGAGCTTCCCTCACGTCGGAGGGAGCCTTGGTCCTGGCTCGATGAGAGAAGGTGTATTATTATTAAAAATCCTCCACCACGCCCTGGCCGGTGTGGCTCAGTGGACAGAGCATCAGCCTGGGGACTGACGGCTCCTGGGTTCGATTCCGGTCAAGGGCACATGCCCGGGTTGTGGGTTCAACCCCCAGTAGGGGGCGTGCAGGAGGCAGTCAATGAATGCGTCTCTCATCATGGATGTTTCTATCTCTCCCTCCCTTTCCCTTCCTTTCTGAAGTCAATAAAAATATATATATATTTTTTAAAAAAACCTTCGACACCACTCTTGGGCATCACCTCGTAACTCTAGGAAAGCAAACTATGGTTCTTGGAGTGTCACATGGCAGCTAACGTCTCCGTGAGGTACCAACCTCTATTTGCTGAATCCTCAAGTTGGAAATCAGGTCCCAGCGAGCTTCCCCGTGTCTGTCGTAGCCTCTGAACCCAAAGCCAGCAGCGTTGTTAATGGCGTCGGCTGCGGTGAATAAGCGGGGGGTGGGGTATGAAGAACCTGTGTCCCCCCCGCCGCGTCCCCCAGAAGGGCCTGCCATCAGACGTGTCAGCTCTCATTCCCAACCAGGAAAAGCAGGGCCATTCCCATTTCCGTCTAACATGATGGGCCTTGGTCCCGTTTTAGGGTCTCCGAACCGTTTCTGGGGCACATCCGCACGGTGTGGGTATGAGCCATAGGGCTCCTGTCTTCTACATGAGCAGCCCTCCTTGTTCTCACGGGCTTCCCCTCTATGCCCTCCAGGGGGCACGCCCCCGGCTGCGTAGGGTGTAAGACATACGTCCCCGGACAGGGAAGCCCATCCACATGCTACTCACCTAACGTCCATGCAAAATAGTATTTGGGTCTGGCAGCCAAGAGAGAGACATACAGATAGAGGACCTTTGTCGGCCACGAGGCTGTCGCTTGAAAATGCGCGTCGATGTTGTACTCCACCGGGAATGCGTTCGAGATGGTCAGGTGGACCAGTAAGGACAGCCCACAGACCACCAGCTTCTGCACCACGGCCGCCTGCACGGAGAGACGGGCGTCATCGCTGACCCACCCTTCCGTGGGGCGTCACCCCCTAACCCACCCCCTCTGAGGGGCGTCACACCCTAACCCCCCTCACTGTCTCCTAGGCAGTGAGGCCTGAGAGGCTGAGAGGCCGCCTGGAGACACAAAATGGTCCATGGGAGAGGCCTGGACGCACCGATGTCCAGTCTGACACTCAACCCAGTTCGATCCAGAATTTCTCAGCAAAAAAGCCACTAACAGAAAGTATGGAGACTGAAGCCCCTTTTTGGTCTAAAATACAATGAGCTGCACAGTGGGCCACGATTCTCCACGCTCGCTCTGTCTACAATAACTTGGGGGGAGGGGAGGGCTGACCCTTTGCTCTAAGCCCCATGTTCTGAGAAACACACGCACCCCCTTTTACTGTCACAGACTTTCTGAGCAACCTGCTTCTCCTGGGACTTTCATTTTATTTTTAAATATATTTTTATTGGTTTCAGAGAGGAAGGGAGAGGGAGAGAGAAACATCAATGATGAGAGAACCATGGATCGGCTGCCTCCTGCACGCCCCCCACTCAGGAAGGAGCCTGAAACTGGGCCTGTGCCCTGACTGGGACTCGAACCCTGACCTCCTGGTTCCTAGGTTGGCGCTCAGCCCCTGAGCCACGCCGGCCGGGCTCATGGGACTCTCAGACCCACCAGGCCAATCCCGCAGAGAGTCCGCCGACACACAGCCCCGCCCTGCCTGGAGGAGGCGGCACCGGGAGGGCCAGGCGCCCCGCAGCGCAGAGCGAGAGCGCTGAGGTGCCGCACAGCCCCCGGCCTGAGCTCCCGGCCCCCACGGCCCCCTGAGCCCGCGGCTCCGTCTCCTGCCTGTCACACAGCGGCCACGAGAGCACCGGCCGCGGGAGGAGGAAGGCGCGGGGCCGCGACAGCGCCTGGCACTGGGCCGTGCTGTCCGTGCTGGCGGGTGCTCTTCCCTCGCTGGGCTGGGAAAGGCTGTGGCAGAGGTGCTGTGGAAGGGGGCTCTCAGAGAGGCGGGAGATGCCACCGGGCGGGGGGCGGGGGGCACTCGGAATTGGCTGGAACACGCAGCTTCAGGGAGAACCCCGGGCAGTTAGGGCAGCTCCTGGAAGACTCCACACCTCGCTCGAAAACGCTGTTCTCACGTAGGGACGGGCAGTTTCCTGAGTTACCTCTTTCTCTTCTATCATGATTCGTTCCACGAAGCATCACCGCCAGGTCCTGGGCGAAGACGCATTTCTCTTGCAAAATATATTTTTTAAGAAAGAGGCAAAGTGTGTGTGTGTGTGTGGGGGGGGTGTCATTCCACTTATTATGCATTTAATGGTTGATTCCTGTATACGCCCTGCCTGGCAGTGATGAACCCGCACCTTGACGAATCAGGACGATGCTCTAACCAACTGAGCTACCTGGCCAGGGATAGCAAAGTATTTTTAAAGAAACAGATGGTCAATTCAAAACTTGAAAACGTTCGGCCCTAACCAGTTTGGCTCAGTGGATAGAGCGTCGGCCTGCGGACTGAAGGGTCCCAGGTTCGATTTCGATCAAGGGCACAGGCCCAGGTTGCAGGCTCGATCCCTAGTGGGGGGCGTGGAAGAGGCAGCCGATCCATGATTTTCTCTTTTCATTGATGTTTCTCTCTCTCTCTCTCTCTCCCCCTCTCCCTTCCTCTCTGAAGTAAAAAAAAATGCATTGAAAAAAACCCAAGCTTAAAAACATTTGTATCTTTAAATGAACTGGACCCCTCAGCATGCGCGACGTGGCCCGGAGACCCCGGCTCTCACATTTGGGGACGGCTCCGCTCCTCCGTAGGGGGGCGCCTCTCGGCCATCCTCGCCTGACCGCGTCACGTGGTGTGACCTGCCTTCGATGAAGGTGATGTAGTCCTTGTAGGAGCAGAGGGGCCCGGCCAGGATGCCCATGAAGTTGCAGTTGTAACTCAGATACTCCAGGAGGCTGGGCATGCGCCTGCAAGTCAGAGACAGCGCTGTGAGCCGGGCAGGCCCGAGCAGGAGACGCGGCGGGAACCGCAGTCCCCCACCCGCCGCTCCCGCCCCCTCCGGCCCGGAGCAGGCTTCCCGCTCCATGCGCTCCGCGGTGAGAGCCGAGAGGGCAGGGTGCGCTCGTGCTCAGCAGTTTTCAACAAGAGAGTTTGCATACAGATCGTTATGAGCAACCACGCAGGGTTCCTACATGATTCTTCACAAGAAAACACGCCTGAGTGGACGAGACCTGGCAGAGAGCATCGTCTCCTACCGGTCAGTCATCCGCTCATGTAAGACGTCTGTGTGGCCCGGCCGGCGTGGCTCAGGGGTTGAGCATCGACCTATGAGCCAGGAGGTCACAGTTCGATTCCCGGTCAGGGCACAGGCCCGGGTTGCAGGCTCGATCCCCGGGGGGGGGCGTGCAGGAGGCCGCCGATCCATGATTCTCTCTCATTGATGTTTCTCTCTCTCCCTCTCCCTTCCTCTCCAAAATCAATAAAAACGTATTTAAAAAAAAAAAACAAGCAGAGAAAACAGCGGTCCCTGCCCACCTGCCACCAGCTGGGCCACCGCTTAACTGGACTCCTGTCAGGTCTCTTACAATCGTCTACATTGCAAAGTGTTTTTAGGGATTTTCTCTTGAGAGCTCACAGCTGCCAGGAGCACACAGCTCTCAGCAGATTTCCCCCCGCAGCTCCCTCTGCTGCATGCGGAGGCAGCATGCTCCCGGCCTCCGGCCTGGCCCCCCCCTCCCCGCAGCGCGCTCACAAAGGGGCGCCTTGTGCGTCCACAACAGAGCCCCATTGTCACTGCCAATTATTTCAAGACCCGAAGCAATGCCAGCTTGTCCAAGCGCAGCTCCGTCTCACCCGTCACACTATGTATCGCTATGCACGAGGACGGGAGATAACGCTGAGCCATGAAATCCGCTGGAATAATTTCTGGCTCAACTGTCATTTCAAGCAAGCCATTTCGGGGGCTGCAGTGGGTCACTATTATTTGCTGCTAGAATGAGAACCAAGTGTGATCATGTTCTGTTCACTGATGATGTTAAACGCGTCCATCTTTCATCCCATCAGCATTTCCCTGACAGGAACAGTGCGGCCCGGGCTCCTCCATCGCCGCATTCCTGAGGTTGGCGACAGTAATTCTCTGTTGTTGGGGACTGTCCTGAGCCCATAGGATGTTCAACAGTATCTGGGCCTCTCCCATTCCGTGCCAGCAGCACCGCCCCCCCCACGTGAGACAACAAAAACGTCTCCAGGAATCGTCACGTGTCTTCTGGGGGCACAATTGCCCCCAGGGGTGACCTGCTAAGCAGGAGACGAGGATCGAACGATGAACAAGACCAAGTTCTTCCCCATGGAGCTCACGTTCGGGTCGGGAGGGGGACAATCAAAATAAACATCGACCCTCAGACAATGACACAGCCGGTGAGAGAAACGAGGCGGCCAGGGCTCGAGTGTGATGCAGGGAAGGGAGGCGTGATCCTGATGGAGAGCGGGGCCTGTGCGGTGACCGTGCACTGAGCCGAGCGAGGGAGAGCGGTGGCTACTGGCGCTTTCCGGGCCTTATGCGCAGGGGTCAGAGTTTCCTAGTTTATTCTCGATTCTCAATTCGCTGGAGGATTTGTGTCAGGGGAGGGACGATAGAATTCAAAACACATTAAAAGGATCTCTGGCACCTGGCCAGTGTGGCTCAGTGGTTGGGTGTCGACCTATGAACCAGGAGGTCTGGGTTCAGGGCACATGCCCAGATTTTGGCTCCATCCCCAGGAGGGAGTGTGCAGGAGGCAGCCGATCAGTGAGTCTCTCTCATCATTGATCATTGGTGTTTCTATCTCTCTCTCCCTCTCCCTTTCTCTCTGAAATCAATAAAAATAAACATAAAAATTTAAACAAGGATCTCCGCCTACGGGGTGGAAAGGACTGCCCGGGGCAAGAGAGAGAGCCTGGAGCCCAGTGGGGGAGCTATTACAGCAGACACCGTAGGGAATGGAGCTGGGCTGGGGGGCCTCAGTGGGAAAGGTGACGGGTCAGTCAGGTTAGAGAGGGTAAGATTCAAGGTCAGCCTAGAGGGAGATTTCACAGAAATCGTTCACTGGACTTGCTGACGTGCATTTGCAATAGGAAAGAGGGAGTTTGCCTGAGTGTCTGCCCTAAGTCACTAGTGATAAAGGGCACCGTGATTTTTAATTTGGGGTGACCAATTCAACATGCGTCCAATCAGCAAGACGGGGTGTCTTTCCACTCCACTTCCTCCCACAGTTCAGAGTGGAGAGCGGAGCCTTCCCGGGGCTGGGTGTCTGCCAGGCGGCGGCGGGAGACAGATGGATGGGAGCTGGGAACCTGCTGCTCAGCGGCCCCCGAGGCAGACCAAGGCCTCGCAGGGGTCACCGGACCCGGATCAGCGAACCTCTCATCGCGGAGTTCACTCAAGTGCATGTCTACTGACTATGAATCTAACTGCAGAGGCTATGAAGGTCGGACATTTTAAAGGCGGGAGATGCATGGAGACATCACCCGGGAGGAAGGCGAGCACCAGGGTGGGCCTGCCTACGCCCTCAACCGTCGTCTGGTTCTCGGGCAGCCGTGCGCCTGTTTGTTCTAGATTTTCAGGACACACGCGCCTCAGATGTAAAACACGCATCTGATCTCTAATTGGATTATTTTAAGGAAGATCCTTCCAAAGGTGAGCTTTCCTTAAGCTCGTCAACAGAGCGCCCATAACCAGTGACGCCGAATCGATCCGGCGAATTCCTCAGGTAAAGATGGGACTGTCTTACCGGGTGGCCATCGTCTGAAAACAGGGCCTCCACGCGCCGTGTTAACGCAGTGCATCTTACCCAGCACCAAGCTATCGGCCTACAGGGCCGCTGCAATGACTGCTCATCATCACTGCAGGGCAGGCGCGAGGGCCAGCGCTCTCCCTGGCTTCAGGGGTCTCAGGGGAGAGATGGAGAATTTGGCAGATGGCCTCATGGTCCCGGGAGGTGCATGCTGGGTGGCGATCCAGCCAAGGGATGCCTGTACACAGGAGGGAAGCCTCGTGGAGGCCGGCAGGACGTGGCGGAGGGGTGTGCAGAGGGAGGAAGCTGGGTTTTTGTGAAGGAAGTACCTCCGGCATGACAAGTCGGCCGTGGCCAGGAGAGTAGTGTGTGTCCCAGGCAGAGACAGCGGGAAGCAGGCGGGACACAATTAAGAGGCACGCACCTTACAGCCAAGTCTCTCTGCGACGGAGTGAGGTCTTCGTCCTTCCGAAACATCCCTGAGAAACAGAAACAGGCTCTCTCATCAACTGGGATTTCTCCAAAGGAAAGAACGGCATGTTTCCCCTTCACACCCTCGTCACTTTTCTCATTCGAAATGCACGCTACCATCCCAGCCGTGGTATAGCCGGCTCCTTCCTCGCCCTTTGCAACACAAGCTCCAGCTGCCAAAGGCCCATGGCGGGCCTAGGGCTGTATGAGGTGAACGCACACATCAGGGAACTAACCTGACTCTTCTTTAGAGAAAATCATTACGAAGTTAAGAAATCCCCCAGAGCTAACATGTTTCCTAGCAGGTGCGATGGCTTGTCAGAAGGGGCATGAAAATGTGTCTGTCGTTGGATGGCTTACATGGCCAACATCAGTGCTACGGGAGGAATGACTTCCTCACCCCCACATGACTCTGATGAAAGAGAATGACTCTCTACCATCGTCTCCCGCTTACCTTCCCCCAAACAGAAGGATGTTATGATTACACGTCAACCTACTAGATCCTAAACCCAATTTAAAGGCCAAAGGAGGACTAAATTAAGAGGCAAACAACACATTTAAAAAGTATTTGTAGCCCGGCAGGTGTGGCTCAGTGGTTGAGCGTCGACCTATGAACCAGGAGGTTACGGTTCTATTCCCGGTCAGGGCACAGGCCCAGGTTGCAGACTCCATCCCATGTGGGGCGTGCAGGAGGCAGCCGATCCATGATTCTCTCTCATCGTTGATGTTTCTCTCTCTCTCCCTCTCCCTTCCTCTCTGAAATCAATAAAAATGTATTTTGAAAAAACATATATCGATAGGTCTTCCCCAGCAGGAACACAGGATGGGTGACACACACAGTGGGGCTGACACCCACCTGAGAAGCTCCCGAGGCCACTGCAAAGGGCTAACCTACCCAGGGTGCCCCCCCACCTCCCAGTCTTAGGACTCAGAGCCCTGACTGAGCATTCCCTATGGCAAGAGATCCATTCGCTGAAGGTGAAAATGTGAACCTCTAAGTTCTGATGCTAAGAACACGTGTGTGTGAGTATAAGGGAGAGAGGGCGGGGGAAACATTCACATTTTAATACAAATGTAGCACAGAGGGGAAGCAGAAATGAGTAAAACTTTATTTAGACCAAATACTAGTATCTATTTGCTTTATATTCTAAATTTCCCCTAATGTGGGTCATATGACGGACTCACACTATTTTACTTTGCTTTTGTCACTGAACTGAAGGCAAAATTAAGATCAAATACTGAAGGAGAACACGCCGACTTTAATAACCCTGGGCAGAGTTCAGGATTTGTCTTCCCTGCCTTACCACCAGCCCTTTCTAATCAAGAGCAGAAAGTGATGGTCGTATCTCAAGCAAGAGACGAACTGAACATGACATCTTCCAGGGATGGAAAGTGAATTTCTAATTCTTACCGTCGTGAATTTCATAAGCCAAGCTCGTGATCTTCTGGGTCATTATCATCATCGGGCTGCGACAAAGTACAGAATGAATACGTTAAAAGGGCATATTTAAAATAATAGTTACGATATAGGGAAAGGGATTTATTTTGCTTATACGACTACAAAATCGTGTATGTTTTTTGACATCAATAAAGACCTTCAGGGAGAGAAGTGGGGGCTGCTGTGTTTGTGGAGGTGCCAGAGACGGGGAACCTGGGCCTCGATTTACAGAGCGAACAGGACAAGCTCTTCCACGGAACCAGGTCACGTGGGAACAGGGCTGCACTGCGATCACGTGGGAGTCATAGGGAGCAGGGCCACTGTGCCTGAGGACGGGAGGCCAGAGGGAGAGGACGGCACAGGCTGGAGACTGCCCACCACCTGGCCTTGACCGAGACCTTTTTCAGAATCCCAGCTGCCTGTCGCCTCGGGGGTATGCCTCAAGCTGCTGGGAGAAGGGGAGTGGGCACCACATTGAAGGAGTTTGGGTAAGAAACGCAGAATGAAACAGGACGGAAACAGGGGAGAGAGAAGGATGCTGCCCACCCTCCCACCCCCCACCCCCGTCCTGGGAGCCAGGCCCCAGGGGGTGGCCTGTCAAAGACGCCCCAGAGATAGCGTGGGGCCCGGGCACTCTCGCAGGGAAGGAAGACTTGAACATCACGCTGCCAGTAAGACAACGGCTCTATTTCCCCCATTTCCCCATCTCTAACGGATGGAGAACTTGGAAAGGAAAAGTAAGTCTACGTGGGAAAGCCAGCAGGATTCGTTTTGGCCCTGCAGCTGTCACACTGGCAGCCAGGCAGAAGGCTCGAGAACAAGTCACCACGGCTTGTGTATTCATCGTTTGGGGATTTCAGTCAAACCGGGAAGCCCTGCGGGCTGCAGGTAGGACGCGGGCCGCCCCCTGCAGGTCCCAGGAAGGACCCCAGCCCCGCAGGTCCCGCCCTGCCCTCCTCTACCTGCCCCCTGCTCGGACCGGAGGCTGGTCAGCGGCCCCTGTCCACCGGGACACTTGGTCCCTGCCAGCAGGGCCTGGAAACCTGGCTCCTGAGATTTGGTTCCGCCCAAAACGTCCGTGAAGATGTGGTCCACGCTGACCCGACTACCTGGCCCACCTCCCTAACGCCAGAGCCATGACCGCCAGGCTGGAGGGGGAGGCTTCTGATGGCAATGCAGCCACAGCACAGCTGTCGGACCAGTGACACGACGGGACTTTGTTATGCGTCAATCCCGTGCACCACAACGTAGAAATAAACATCACAGCTGTCTGAACCCAGCGATGCTTTCCAAGTATGGCCGTTTCGGACAGGACCAACGATCCACTACCCCTTTAAACACGCGGAGAAGCCTGGCCCCTGTGGCTTTACCCAGGAGCCAAGAGGTCGCCGGTTCGATTCCCGGTCAGGGCACAGGCCTGGGTGTGGGCTCCATCCCCCAGTTGGGGGGCGGGCAGGAGGCAGCCGGTCCATGATTCTCTCTCTTCATTGATATTTCTCTCTCTCCCTCTCCCTTCCTCACTGAAATCAATAAAAAAATGTAAAAATAACTAAATAAATAAAATATCCTTCAGTTCTAACTCCTAATTCTCATGTCACCTTAAAACACAATAAAAACGACTGACAAAATAGCACTGTATTTATTTTATCAGCTTAGTGGCATACTGTCCTGCTAGGTGCCACCTGCAGGGCGGGCAAAAGGAGGGTGAGAGCTGCTTATAAGAAAATAATACAAGACTTTCTAGACAGCAACACAGGAATCAACTCTGCGCCTCTCGCACTCACAGCTGTAACCCTCCGGCTCCTCCCTCGCCCGCCCAGAGCTTCCGACACGCAGCCTGCGCTCCGAGCGCACGCCCTCTGCCCGCGGGCACCGCCCCGCGTCTCATCTCATCCTTCCACGGACTCTCACAGCCACCGCCTTTATATTTCCCAAACGACACGGCTGCTTTAGGGTCTGCTTTTCCTCTTTAGAACGTCTGTGAGGTGAGGAACTAACAGTCTTTCCCGCCGGCGCCCAGCCCCGCACCCAGCACCGCGCCGGGCAGAGACGCACTAAATCACACCTCTCGATACCAGGCAAACCGCGTGACGCCCTGCCATTCCTCCTGCCACGGCCGCACTCCCTCCTGCCTGGCTTCTGGCCTGAAAGCGCTCCCCACTCAGCTCCGGAATGATCTGTCCACGGCCCGGGCGCCCCAGGAAGCGCGAGCTCCCCCACCGCGGTGTGGACGGGGTGCAACCAGCTCACCCCTCTTTCCTCTCTGGCGCCCAGCAGCCTGAGCACTCCCTGCGGCTCTCCATGGGCGGCAGGCCCCTCCTCTGTCCAGCCCGTCCCGGGGCAGCCGGGGCCAGGACGGGAGCATAAACACCGGGACACGGTTCTAGGGAGGGGCTGCGAGGAGCAGGTGGCAGAGAGAAGCGAGAAGCGCTGGAGGGCACGTCAGCGAGGGGGTGTGGTGAGCGGGTACCAGGCAGGTCCCCCGAGGGGACTGGACAGAGCCCGCACCGGCCTGAACGGCCAGTGACAGCACAGCGAGGGCCGCGGGGCAGACCCCGAGCGCAGGCCCCGTGGGGGTGGGGGTGGGGCGTTCTAAGCGGGCAGGTCCCCTGCAGCAGAGACTGGCTTTCCTGACAGCACACGGGGGTCACGAACACCTGTTTCTGTGACAGTCAGAGCGACTGCACCAGCATTTCACTTACGCCTCTCCCGACACACTCACACACACACACACACACACACACACCACGCACACGCACACGTGCACAAGTGCACACGCACCACGCACACAGAGTAAGGCTCCCTCGCCGTGTGCACGTGAGATGCCCCCCAGAGCTGCCCGGTGAGCCCTCAGCAGGGCCTGGCCTCACCCCTGGGCTCTCGCTCCTGGGCGCCAGGCCCCCTACACGAAGGGGCACTTACTCAGTTCTACCGGCTGCAGCAGCCCACGCTGGGGGGCTACTCCATTGACCCTCATTAGGATCCAGCCAGGATCCTCTCTGTTACAACCCACTCAGCGCTTCTAAATGCCTACAGATTCCATTAAGGGGAGCCTGCTTCTAGGGGGCTTTTCTCTCCTGTGCCCAAGAGAGAAGGAGAGAGAGAGGCCTTCAACTTAGATCTGCCAGAAGAGTCCCCTTCAGCCAATCTGTCTGTCTAATACATATCAGCTCACTGATCATGGGCAAATGTTTTTCCTAATGGATAAAAATTACACACTGTACTCAAAGTTTTATATCAGGTTTTCCATTTTTAAGATGCTATGTAGTTTTTTTCCTACCTACTCACATCGATGTCTCCCTCTCTCTCTCTCTCTCTCTCTCTCTCTCTCTCTCTCTCCCTTCATCCCTCTCTTTCACTCTCTGAAAAGCAATGGAAAATTTATCTCAGGTGAGGATTTTTTAAAAATGCCTAATTTCGCTCTTATTTATCATAACACAAGTGCGTGTTCCGAGCGATGAATTTGCCGCTGGGAGCACAGCTCTGCCCACGGTGTCAGGTTTCCTGGGTTGAGTTTACGTTCCCGTGCGGGGTTCCTTCACTGGAGTGTTACTACCGATCCAATAAGTAGTAATTCAACGCCTCCCCGTGCTACGCTTCAAGGATACCGTGGTGAGCAAGACCAGTAGTCACTGTTCTCAGGAAAATTAAATTTCCTACGTGGGTTTGATTCTTTTAAAGAGACACAACTAGCTCCTCCTTCCACTGAGGTATGATGACCTGTGACTGTCTCTCCTTCAAGTTCACTAAGATGCTCGGGGCCCAGTCTACCCAGGGTCCTGCTCTTCCTCGGGGACCTGGGACCGTGCGCCAGGGGGCAGCACCGAGCCGCCGCCTCTGAACCCCGGTGCACCTCTCCTAGTCAACACGCTGCTGATCACTCAGCGTCTCCAATCAGGTTTGCTTTGGCGTGGCTCTGTTTGTTCTTTTGAATGCAATCTCCTCTCATCCCAGCCTATTTTTAAAACCTGTTTAATAAAAGCAAAATCCCTTTTAATCTCGTCAAGGAGAAGAGAACGTTCCCCTTCTCAAGCTCCCCGTTTCCCGGGGGACTTCCCGCTGCGTCACACACTCGGGTCCACTTCTGCTATTGGACAATGTTTTTCCTGGACGCCGTAACTTGCTTTGTTTCATTTTTTTTGCACTTTGGCCGTCCTCAAATTGGGTTTCTGGTCATCACTTATCCTGTCAGATGACTTGGGGCCGACTTAAAGGCAGGTCTTCGTGTCCCGTTCGGTAGAGAGCTGGCCAGCCGGACACAGAGAACCGGGAGGCTCACCGGCAGCTTCCCGCCCGCGCACGGTGCCCATGGGCGTCCCTTCATAGAGACGCGCGCAGTCAGCTCTTTGGGGCACTCGGTGGGTTTTGTCACAGCAAAGAGGACCACAGAGGGACGAGGCCTCCTTGGAAGGAGCAAGCTGAGTTCGTCCCACCACTCAGCGGGCCCCGGGGCAGAAGAATGGAGAACACTGCTCGAGAGGGAAATGCAGGAAGCGAGATCCACGCTGCAGGGGGAATGCATTCGCCCAGGACCCTGGTCCAAAGAAAGCCGCGAGGATGCTGAGAGGCAAGACAGGCCATCAGAGCGCATGCAGAAGCTGCTGACTGACCCAGAGAGCAGAGAGAGAGAGAGAGAGAGACAGGTGGGCGAGGATGCAGACTCAGGGGGGCTGGTTGGCAATGGCTGGAAAGGACTGCAGGGATTTCTATCGGAATTGGGAAACGCTTTCAATGTCAGATGCCATGTGACAAATGTAACTGTTAGACTAGCTCACGCCAGTGTGAGGGGAGAGGTGACTTGATGGCTCTGTGACACTACAGAAGGCCGTTTTACAAGGGCATTTCTACATTCATAACGGACTTTTCAACTAAAATGTTCAGTAAGAGCTTTTCATGTGAACCACTAAATGCAACTATATTTTGTCCTTTAACCAACATGTTAGAATAGAAAAGAAAAGAAAAAACAGGCTACTGAATCAAAGTTTTCATCTTACCCTGAAAAATCAGCAGAATATTGTCCATAATCAAAGATATAGACTCTAGTAATTTGGCACACTACGAGGTATCCCAAAGCAAACACAAAACAATATCTGGAAAACAAAAATAAGCTAGATTAGTGAAAATAAAGGGTTCATTGGGTTCAAGAACACATTTAAGTAATTTGTTAACTATGTGACAGGGTTTGAAACTTCAATGTCACTAGATCCACTCCCCGAGAGCTTTCTTCAATAAGTTCGAAAAACTCCGCTAGTTCCCGCTCCCGTGTGCTGGGACGCGGGGCCCCGTCAGTGGCTAATGCATGCGATGGCTGCCTCCTTCCGCTTCTTCCTTCTGAAAGGCCTCCAGGCACCAAATTCTGGATCTGAAAGTCATGCTCTTAGGCATAAAACTGTGATTCGCTCTACTCACTCCTCCTTCTTTCTAGAAAATGATATTTAGCACAGAAGCATCTGGCTGAAATGTACATTCAATAAACTCTTCGTGGGATTTTTACACACGTGTCCTCAGTGGTCTCTGAGCATACATCCTGGGTGGGCATCAGACGTGCGGTTCCTCACACTGTTAGGCATGGGAACTTGTGATAACTAAGACATGGTGCGGGCGGAGAATTTACATGTCGATAGGAGAGGACACAGACCCCAGAAGCAGATCTGGGACTATATAGATGGCATGGCATGGAGTGAAGGCTGCGGGCAAGTCACGGGAGTGGACGGGTTACCTCCCAAGGAGTTGACATCTGGTGGGAAAAGCGTGTTGTACCTGCATCTACACAATTCTAGCTGGATTCAAGAATTATACACAAGACAGAACCAAGCACACAGAAGCTGTGGGTTAAGATTCAAATGTGCTCAAATGAGGGAAGGACTTTCTCATCATTTCTAATATTAAATACTAGTAGCCCGGTGCACGAAATTCATGCACATTAAAAGGAATTAATTGCCCTAACCAGTTTGGCTCAGTGGATAGAGCATCAGCCTGCGGACTCAAGGGTCCCAAGTACGATTCCAGTCAAGGGCATGTACCTTGGTTGCAGGCATATCCCTAGTGGGGAGTGTGCAGGAGGCAGCTGATCGATGTTTTTCTCTCATCGATGTTTCTAACTCTCTATCCCTCTCCCTTCCTCTCTGTAAAAAATCAATAAAATATTTTTTTTTTAAAAAAAGGGAATTAATTAGTGGAGATATTTTAATATTGCTGTTTGCCCTTTCTCTATAATAGAAGTGTAAGAGATGAAAGGAAATTAGTAAAATGTATATGAAAATAATATAATAATTTATTAATAAATAAACAGTAACAAAAGGATATAACAACAGCAGAGGCATGATATAAAAATGACAAAAACATGATATAAAAACAACAGTGATGCAAACAATGGCTGATAAAGTGACTAAACTTATTCCAATATCTCCCTGTAACCACATTAAGAGTGAAAACACTTTCAGAGTCCTTGACTAATTTCCCTTGTGCTGAAGTACTTAGAACTTTAACTGTAACATCACATGCTCTTCAAACTGGAGAGAAAGCAACATATAACTGACCATGTGCAAAAACGGGTTCTGGTAGGAATATGCCTACTTTGTCTAGAGTTTGTCCTTGTGATTTATTAATAATCATCACAAATGCTGGTATCACGGGAAACCGTCGTCAAATCAATTGAAATGGGAGACCAGTGTCAGATGGGGACAAATTAATTCTTGGAATCAGAACAACCTCTCCCTCTTCAGATCCTGTTAATACTTCAGCTTCGATAATGTTAGGTCATAATCTTTTGATAATAAATCTGGTACCATTACAAAGACCCCATTTACTATTGAGATTTCTCAATAGCATGATGATTGCACCCACTTTCAATTTTAATTTATGACACGGCATTCAGAAAGGTGTAATACTATTAAGAAATTTGATGGGAAAATTTTCCTTTTCAGCATCACCTGTGGAATCAATGGAATCATCACTCAAATATGTGTGAAAATCTCCATCAAGTATATCCAAATTTTCTTAATTTTATAACATGCTCATTTTTTGGACAAAGAATTGCACATTTAGGTATATTTTTAATATTATCTATAGCAGTGATTCTCAACCTTGGCTGCACATGAGAATCACCTGGGAATCTTTTTAAAATCCTGATTCCTGGGCCTCATCCTCCGGAAATTGTTTCTTTGTTATGGGGTGGGGCCACAACATTAGTAACAAAGAAACAGAATTTCCAGAGGATGAGGCCCAGAAATCAGGGTTTTAGAAAGATTCCTAGGTGATTCTAATGTGCAGCCAAGGTTGAGAACCACTGATCTATAGATATAGAATTTCCAAAGGTAGTTTCAGTAATAGATCCATTACAAATCATTTCACTTCCATGCTCAGCTCCGAGGGCGGGTTCCTGCCTGAAACCTCTCCCTGAGGGTGGGTTCCTGCCTGAAACCTCGCCCTCCAGGAAACGGCTGGGGGAAGGCGACCCCTGGAGGACTGACTTCCTTCTGGTTGGTCACGCTTCTGTGATGTTACACCCAGGGTTTTTATATAAGTAGATATCCTATATAATAAAAGGGTAATATGTAAATTGACCCAAACAGCAGAACAACCAGAATGACCACTCGATCAGTCAATATGAGGTGCACTGACCACCTCTTGGTCTCTTTCCCCAGCCGGCAGGCTCTGATCGCCTGATGGCAAACAGGGAACCGGGGGTGGGTGGCAAGGGATGTGGGCAGCCCCAGGCCAAGGCCCCAGCCCCACTGGTCACCCAACACAGAGGGTGACCAATGGTGGGGGTGGGACCGGCATGTGAGTGGGAACGGCCATCCTCTTGGTCCTTTCCCCCAACCGTCAGGCCCCAATTGCCCAATCACAAACAGGGAACTGAGGGGTGGGTGGAAGCTGGGGGACAGGGTTGGCGAATGGGTGGAACGGCCAACCTCTTGGTTCCTCCCCCAGGCCAGCAGGCTCCAATCACCCGATGGTGAATGGGGAACCGAGGGTGGGTGGCAGCAGGGGGTGGGGCCGGCTCGGACAGCCAGGGAAGATGGTCCTGATCACAGGCCAGGCCTAGGGACCATACCCATGAACGAATTTCGTGCGCCAGACCTCTAGTGTGTGTGTGTGTGCGTGTGTGTGTGTGTGTGTGTGTGTGTGTGTATGTGTGTTTGTGTGTGTGTATATATATATATATATATATATCTCATATGTTTGGCTAGGTTAAAACTTAAATTTTTCATGTAAGCAATTCAGGTGATTTATGAAAGAGTTCCTTAGAACTTTAGACAAATAGGCAATTCCAATCTAGTTGAACCTCCTGAGCAAGGACGAGGGGGACCACGCCCTGACTGAGACACTTTCCACAGGGAGCACACTCCCGGCAGCGACCTGATGGAGCAGCCACACGCACACTCACACACGCTGTGGACACGTCAACACAAAACAACGTCTACAGCTCAGGCGGCAGCTGCATTTCCCAAAGCCGCTTCGGCACCTCCCAGTTCACGTGATCTCCTGCAGCCTGGCTGGCGCCCCATCAGGAGAAGCCGACTGCTTTACCCGCTTTGAGCCCCGCTGGACTGTGCTGGCCGGTGGATTATGGCGGGAGTCACTGTTCCCAGGCGCAGCCCATCGTGAGCCTGGCAGCTCCTCCTTCCTGCTGTTTGGAAGTTGGTTGCCAGGAATGTGTGACTGTCCTGAGGCCCCCAAACATGGAAGCCCGGGAGGATGAGAAGAAAACGGAAGGAGGGCCCCAGTGCCCACCAGCAGACAAGGGGATAAAAAAGCTGTGGGACATTTACACCGTGGAGGACTATGCAGCTGTGAAAAAGAGGGAACTCTTACCATCTGGGACAGCACGGGTGGACCTGGGAAATACTATGCTCAGTGAAATAAGCTAATCCGAGCAGGACAAATATCACATGATCTCACTTATCTGTGAAATCTAATGAACAAAATGAATTGACCAACCAAATGAGACCCAAAGCAGGGAGGCCTGCAACAGACTGACATACCTCCATGTGGGGTGAGGGGACGAGAAGAGATAAACCAAAGAACTTAGATCCTTACTAGAGGCCCTGTACATGGATTTGTGCATATTGAAAGGAAATTAATTAGAAGAAATATTTTAATATCACTATTCACCCTTTCTCTATAATAGAAGTGTCAACCAAATTCACAATCGACAATGACAGATCAAAACACACGCCTGCGATTGGCACCAGTGAGAGCTTTATATGTATAGCACATGCGTGAGCCAACTTAGCCTTTTATAGACATACAATAAACTTGCTTAATTAGACCTGCTTTCTGATGTAGCTAAACTTTTTCCAGCCCAGTGAAGCACCCCAACTTCTCTTTCAGGTAATTGTCAGCAACACAGCAGTAAATATCAACACGAAGAAGATTATTATTGTAGATCACGCAGGGAGAACAAAGGGTAAAATATTTAACTGCAGCCGTGTTTGACTATATTCTGCGCAGTGAGAAAACCTCGAGTCATTTTCAAGGTCCACCATTTCTTGCTTCTTTTCAGTCGGGTCAAGTTTCTAAACTTTCTAAATCTCCATTTTCCAGCTAATGAAAAGAAAATAGGATTCCACCGAATCTCCTATCTACCTACTCCAGGACTTCTGTGAGGATTAAATGAGATGAGGCATGGAAAACACTTCCAGTCATTTGGTTACAGTGTAAAATGTTTGAACCTGGCTATAAAGCAAGTCGTGTTCCTGGGCTGAAGAAACTACAAGGAGGCTAGTCATTGCTGGGGAGAGGAAGCCAGGCGTTGCTACGTGACGTCATTACCTGGTGCCCACAGCCACCGTTTCCAGGCTGGGCTGGGCAGTGGGCTGCATTTTGTGCCATGGGGTCTTGGCAGTGTTGGCTGTGATTTGGTGGGGTGTCGCTCTGGAGTGGTGGTGGGGCCTGTGTCCCACTTGGGGGAAGCCGAGTGTTGCTTTGTGGGCGCCAGGTCCACGGTGCCATTTCTCTGTGCGTGTCACAGCAGCTCCTGCGTTAAGCGCCTGCCCCCTGGTGGTCAGTGCACGTCACAGTGACCGGTTGGATGGTTGGACACTTAGCATATTAGCCTTTTATATACATAGATATGCACAGCCCATGGATATGGGCACCAGGGTAGTGAAGATCTTGGGGTGGGGGGGACCAGATAGGGACTGAAAGGAGGAGATTTAAGGGGCAGTGGGTAAACGAAAGACATCTGTAATACTATCAACAATAAAAAATATTTTTTTAAAAAAAAGAAGGCAGGAGGAAGGAGTGTGAGAGAGGCGCCGAACAGGGCCACGTCCTAAGATATACGTGAGTGAAGAGGCTGATGCCACGTGAAAAAGAGGGACCCGTCCAACTGAGCTGTCCCTGAATTCCGGACCCACAAAATCATACGCAAAATCACGTACCAGCCTGTTTCAGGCCACTGCCTGCTGATGGACCAGTCCTTCTTCCCTTTTTTTAAAAATATATATATTTTTATTGAATTCAGAGAGGAAGGGAGAGAGGGAGAGAGATACAAACATCAATGATGAGAGAGAATCATTGATTGGCTGCCTCCTACACGCCCCCAACTGGGGTTGGAGCCTGCAACCTGGGCATGTGCCCTGGACTGGAATTAAACCCGGGACCCTTCAGTCCCCAGGCCGACACTCTATCCACTGAGCCAAACCGGCTAGGGACATTCATTTATTAAAAAATATTTTTTATTTATTTCAGAGAGAGAACGGGGGAGGGAGAGAGAGATAGAAACATCAAAGAGGAGAGAGAATCATGGATCGGCTGCCTCCTGCACGCCCCCTACTGGGATCAAGCGTGTAACCCAGACAGGTGCCCTGGACCGGGAATCAAAGCGTGACCTCCTGGTTCATAGGTTGATGCTCAACCACTGAGCCATGCCGGCCGGGCTTCTTTGATATATTTTACGTCTGTTCTACAGACTGGCTAATATCTATTGATCCACCCTTGAGTTCATTGATTCTTTCTTCAGCCATCACAAACCACTCTGTAGCACATTAGTCAATTTCTCATTTGGGTTATTTGCTCTTCAACTCTAGGACTTCCATTTGGTCCTTTTAGTAGCTTCGATGCCTTTACTGACATTCCCTATTTGTTGAGTCATGGTCATACCTTCTTCTAATTCTTTGAACATCTGTATAATAGCTGCTTTGCAGTTTCGGGGTCCATTTAGAGCCAGTTTCGATTGGCTGCTTTCCCCGTTTCTCCACACACACACAAATGCTCTAGGGGTCATCCTGTGTCTGCCCATCTCGGAGGTCAGTCAATGATGAGCCAGAGCTCGTGCTCACACACCGTCAGCCAGGAGGCTCCTGCCCCTGCCGACCTATCTGTGGGGGTTCGAGGGCTCACTGGATGGCCCGGCAGCTGTCAAGTCTGCCCAGTGTTTCCTCTCGCCCAGGCCCTCTCCGGCCGCCCCTGCGCCTGTGCGCAGCCTCCGGCCCTCAGGGGTGTGCAGGGAGCTTCCCAAGTCCCGCTCCGGCCGACTCTCATTCCGGCTCTCGCTGGCAAGTTCATCCAGTGTCATAACTGGCTTTGTTGTGTTTTGTTATGTTTTTTGGTGTTTTTTTTTGGGGGGGGGGAGTAACTTGTCTACCTCTTTACTCCATAACAGAAGCTCCGTCAGTGACAATGGGCTTTGGAGGCTGGCTCGGGCCAGATCAGAATCGCAGCCACACCCCGTGAAGTCCTGGCAGCAGGAGAGCCTGGTGCGGCTCCCTGGGGAGAGTGAATGAGTGTTGTGGACGGGAAGTCACTGATGGGATTTAAGACGCTTGAAGAACCACCTTCCTTACCAGCAAAAGACGCCATGCGGTCTTCCTACCAGACTCAGAGTCCCCCTCTGGCTCCCATCCCTTTAGAACGCCACGTCCTCCACAGAGGGAAGGGGGGGCGAAGAACCCCCTCTCCAGGTCCCTCCGCTCGGCTCCTCCCGGATACAGATACCGGGTTCGGGTTCGGGTGTTTGGTGACCTGAACGCCCTTGGCTCCTCCCTCAAGACCTGCAGGTAACCGGTGTCCGTCACACCCCGTGCTGCTTGGGAGGCCAGGGCTGGGGGCTCCCTGCCCCCCTCACCCCCCCCAAGGTGTCCTCCGCCTGCGTGCCTTACACATACACCCTGAGGGCTTTGTTTGCTCTTCCGAAGCCTCATTCACAGGGAAGGGGAGGGAGCTCAGCTGTGCTCACTGGACCAGACACGAACGGGGACACTGACCCAGGCGTGGCCGAGCCCTCCCTGCCGCCCTCTGTTCACAGGTGACGGGCGTGGGCCCAGCCGCCCACGGTGCAGCCTTTTACAAAACCAGCGTCTGCGCCCACCTGGCTCAGGAACTAACGGAGTCACTTCACTTTCTCCACAAAGACCATTTCCAGGTCCATTCCAACAGACACAGGAAAGTGGCTGGTGGCTGCTGGTAACAAGCCGAGGGGCGGCCACACCAGCTACCTGCACCCGAGAAGGTCAAACAAGGCCCCTCCTCCACCTCCTCGGCCTGAGGGCAGCCGCCTGCCTGAGCCCCGGGCCGGGTCCCGGAAAGTTCCCCTTTCAGTGAAAAAAGAGTGAAGACCTTTGGATTCTAACTCAGATGATCTGGTGAACAGCCCCGGTTCGGTGGGTAAGTGCACAGAAACAAACACTTAAAACGTCGAAGGCAGCGGTTCTCAACCTGTGGGTCGCGACCCCTCTGGCGGTCGAACGACCCTTTCACAGGGGTCGCCTAAGACCATCCTGCATATCAGATATTTACATGACGAATCATCACAGTAGCAACATGACAGTGATGAAGTAGCAACGAACATAATGTTATGGTTGGGTCACAACATGAGGAACTGTGTTTAAAGGGCCAGAAGGTAGAGAACCACTGGCCTAAAAGCATCAAAAACTCCACTGGCAGGCGATGCAATGGTAGACGCCTTGGGCAACTGAGGCACAGTCAGCCACAGGAGGGCACCCAGCTTTCAGCCCCTCGAGGCTGCTTCTGGAGCCAGGGCTCTGGGACAAGTGTGTGGAACAAGGTCCGCATCACCCCCAATTCCCCAACTCCAAGGTCGTGGGCCACACCCAGCAGGAGGCTAGAACCCATCACTCACCCTTCAGAGGCTGCCTCTGAACAGAGGCCCTGGTGTGCCCCCCCGCGCCCCCCAGCACACAGCACCCCTGAATCTCTCCTACTACACTGCAGGGCGGACGATTGAGGATTGGAGGCGGAACGCAGAAAAGGAAAAACAGGGATTCAATTAATTCTTAAAGGTCTTGAAAGCAAGGGCAGCAAGACAGACAATGTGGCCCGGCCGGAGTGGCTCAGTAGTTGAACGTCGACCTATGAACCCGGAGGTCACGCTTCGATTCCCGGTCAGGGCACAGGCCCGGGTTGTGGGCTCGGTCCTCAGTGCGGGGAGTGCGGGAGGCAGCGATCCATGCTTCTCTCTCATCGTTGATGTCTCTCTCTCCTGCTCCCTTCCTCTCTGCCATCGATAAGAAACAAAACGAAGAAAGGTGCTGTGACCTGCCCCGGGCTTTGGCTGGCAGCACACGGCGGGCAGGAAGGCGCCCGGCAGCTGAGCTGAGCCCGCGGGCCTCTCGAACTGGGACCTGGAGGAAGAGGCGCCCTCTGCAGTCGGCCCCCGGTGTGCGTTTCAGAAAATGGTCAGCTCGTGAGCAGAGCCGGTTCAGCTGGGGCCCAGCCCACATTCGAATCCCTTAACACGTCCGGGCGGAGTGGGAGCGGAGGACACAACATGGACTGAGGCCCCGGCCCTGGCCTCTCGGTGTCCGAGTCCCTGGGAGGCAAGGGGCTGAGCTCACGAACGCGTGTGCGGCGCTCACCCGCTCCGCCCGGGCCTGTGGACTCTGACACTCTGTGAGTTCACACTGAACATGCTCGTTTGTTTTGTTTTTAATACATTTTTATTGACTTCGGCGAGGAAGGGAGAGGGAGGGAGAGAGAAACATCAATGATGAGAGAGAATCATGGATCGGCTGCCTCCTGCACGCCCCACCCTGGGGATCGAGCCCGCAACCCGGGCCTGTGCCCTGACTGGGAATCGCACCCTGACCTCCTGGTTCCTACGTTGATGCTCAACCACTGAGCTACACCGGCCGGGCACATTGAACATCCTTAGACCAAGCGTCCTCTCACGACGGCTGGCATGCAGTCCTTTCGAGCGGTGCATGTGGCCATCGGTGGCATCCGACATTTAATGAAATACAACTGACGGCAAGGCGTCGCCACTACCTCCCCATGAGGCTGCATCATCATTGCTCCTAATGGACAAGTGAGGCACCTGAGGCCGGAGGACAGCACCTCAGACAGCGTGGCCCGGCTCCCAGCTCCCGGCAGGTGAGCAGGAAGGGAGGCTCCAGGGTCAGGACCTGAATGCAGCCTGAGCCAGTCCCTGCAGCGCAGGGTAACCTGAGACACACAGGAGCACAGGAGCCAGCCCGCAATGGTGACTCAGTCTGTGCGGAAGGGGGCGGGGGTGGGGGGCGGCCTTCAGCCCGGAAGTCACCCAGAGCCAGGGCTGAGGGACCAGCATCCACGCAAACACAGGGGCACTGGGTGTGGGCAGCTTGTGCGTGTGAGTGTGTGCATGTGTGTGTGTGAGTGTGTGTGTGTGTGTGAGAGCATGTGTGCATGTGTGTGAGCATGTGTGCATGTGAGTGTGTACGTGTGCGTGAGCATGTGTGTGTGAGCGTGTGCATGTGTGTGAGGGTGTGTGAGAGTGTGTGCGTGCGTGTGTGAGCATGTGTGCATGTGAGTGTGTACGTGTGCGTGAGCATGTGTGTGAGAGCGTGTGCATGTGTGTGAGGGTGTGTGAGAGTGTGTGCGTGCATGTGTGAGCATGTGTGTGTGTGAGAGAGAGCATGTGTGGGGGGTGAGCACGCGTGTGTGTGCGCGTGCATGTGAAGTACAGCGGCTCCTTCCGGCTGGGACGGTCTCAGTGGAGGAGTGAGAGCTGCCCCTCAGGGTGGGCAGGGCGGAGGGCCAAGGCGGCAGCTGCTGAGCCCGAGCACCCGATGCCATGTTGTAAGGAAGCTCAGACACGCCAGCCCCTGGCTCTGGCTGGTCTGCTCAGCGATCAGAGCGTCAGCCCGTGGACCAAAGGGTCTCGGGTTCAATTGCTGGTCAAAGGCAGGGGCACGGGCGGGAGGTGACCAATCGATGTGTGTCTCTCTCCCCCTCTTACCTCTCTCACATTCTCTCTTGAAATCAATGGGGGGAAATATCCTCAGATGAGGATTTAAAAGAGAAAAAAGAAAAAGCCAGCCCCAACCCCGTATCTCAGTGGTGCCTGTTATTCTTTCGAGAAACAAGCCAGGATGTTTATGTCCTCGATAAGCAGATGAAAATCTCTTTTTGTTTCTCCAACTTAAACAAACAAAGCCTTGAAGGAAGAGAAATAACCCGACAACACACGACCCACCACGACCCCGGAGCAGACAGCGCGGTCCGCTTTCACAGACGCCCCGGCGGCCAGTCCCCGGGTCTGCGCCTCGCTCACGTGACCTCACCTTCCAGAACCGACGCTCCCTCATCGCCCGGTGGCCGGAGCCCTCTCACACGGCGCTGCTGGGATGTTTGTAAAAAGCACTCGCGAGCCTGGTCGGCGTGGCTCAGTGGGTGAGCGTCGCCCTAGGATCCAGGAAGTCAGGGTTCGAGTCCCGGTCAGGGCACAGGCCCAGGTTGCGGGCTCCATCCCCAGTGCGGGGCGTGCGGGAGGCAGCCGGTCCATGATTCTCTCTCATCATTGATGTTTCCATCTTTCTCCCTCACCCTTCCTCTCTGAAATCAATAAAATGTTTTTTAAAAATCTAATAAAAATAAAAACAGAGCCCCGGACGGCGAGCGTCCCCTCACGACACTTCCACGCGCACCCACATGTCACGTAAGCGTGCGGTGTTCAGACACGGGACTGCTGTTGTCTGTCATTCGAATAGATGGCTGTGTGGTTTCTTCACTTTTCTTTCAGCTCAGGCAAGAACGAGGGTCTTGTTGTCAAGGTGAGGTTAATTTTCAAACGCACTCAGACCGGAAGGTGGGTCCGGTCCTCGCCAGGGAGGAGCACTCCTCGCTTTCATTCTGCATTCCTTTTCAGAAGCATTCTTATCGTCGTCATTACAACGACCGGCTATTTTTAAATAACATGTTATTTTCAAATCAAGAAAGATGCAGCATCTAGTGCAGCGGTTCTCAACCTGTGGGTCGCGACCCCTTTGGCAGTCGAACGGCCCTTTCACAGGCGTTGCCTCAGACCATCCTGCATATCAGATATTTACATGACGATTCATCACAGTAGCCACATTACAGCTATGAAGTAGCAACGAAAATAATGTTATGGTTGGGTCACAGCATGAGGAACTGTATTTAAAGGGCCGGAAGGTTGAGAACCACTGCTCTAGTGAGATACCATCTTCAAACTCCTTTTAACGGGTCCATGTGGGGAGTCAGCCATGCAGACGGGTGCCCGGCGTGTAGACCGCACCTGGCGGAGCCCCCTGCGAGGGAGCCGTGCGAGCTCTCTCCACGCGGGCGCGTTCAGACAGAACAGCCGCAGCCCCTAGACGCCTTCGTTTACCCGGGACGGGTGTTGGTCTTATTCGCTTCCCCCATTAACGAGCCCCCACATCCTGTGTCACCTGCGTCCCAGGGGAAAACCTCCCTCATGCGCGAGGATGACGGAGCCTCCTCACAGGGACCCAGTTCACGACTGGAGGGAAAGTGAGACCCCAAAGGCCACCTGAGCCACACCCTCTCTCGGGGGGGCGGGGGGCGGGGTGTCGGGGGACGCCCTGCAGATCTTTCAGACACCCCACGGGGCCGGACATCCTGTTCCCTGGCACCAGGTCACAGGGCGCCTCCTGTGGGAACTGGGGGCACTTACAGCCCCCAAATCGCAAGCACAACACGCCCCAGGCCGCTGCACCCCTTTGGGCGAAGTTACTGCACCTTCACTCCGAGGAAGAGAACAGAACGCTGCTAGGTAGGCTCCCCGCCCTCCCCCAGCCAAGTGAGGGCATTCCTTTTTAATATTTCGTATTTTTTTTATTGATTTCAGGGAGGAAGGGAGAGGGAGAGGGAGAAACATTGATCAGCTGCCTCCTGCACGCCCCACACTGGGGATGGAACCCACAACCCGGGCACGTGCCCCAACCGGGAATCAAACCGTGACCTCCTGGTTCGCAGGTCGATGCTCAGCCACTGAGCCACGCCGGCCGGGCAAGTGAGCGGTGAGTTTTGGAGGGCGAGGACCCACGTGTCCACCACCTCTGGGATCCTAGACACACCACAGCACACAGACATGTCTGCTCAAGGTGGTGGAAGCTAAGCCATGGCTGGTTGGCGTACAGGCATGTCCTGCAGCTCTTACAACACAACCCACAGCAGCTTGGCGACCCGTGGGGCGTGGGCAGCGTCGCTCTATCTCTGTATCGTACGTGTCTTCAGGTCGGCCTCTGGGTGACCGGTACTTGCCGAGTCCTAAGACAACCCACAGCCTAACCTCTCGGGCAACGGGGCCCCTCCCACTGGCACACACCCCCTCCCCCATCTCACCCGCCCACCCCCACTCCAGCCGCTCACAGCTGAGCACTGGCGTTCCTGGCGCCGTGTTCCACAGTCTGACGCCTTCGGAACTCAAGACAAGTTTCCCACAGAAAAGTTAGACACGAAGCGCTCACACGAGGGTGCTTTGTGCCCATGCCCATCTACAGAAGCGCACACAGCCCAGCGGATGCCACAGGAGCCGGCCTCTGGCCGCCTCTCCGAGCAATGCCTTCCCACTTCCCGGTGGGGGTGCCTGCCCAGGCGTCCTGAAGGAGGAAGCAGGGGGCAGCCTGAAGGCAGGCCTCGGAGGCCAGGGAAAGGGCTGCTGTTCTGCAGGAGCCGTGCTATCACTCATCCATTTATTCATTCACTCATCCATCCATCCATTCACTCATCCATTCTTTCATTCACTCATCC
The DNA here is from genome assembly GCA_036010255.1 of Myotis pilosus. Classification (NCBI taxonomy): domain Eukaryota; kingdom Metazoa; phylum Chordata; class Mammalia; order Chiroptera; family Vespertilionidae; genus Myotis; species Myotis pilosus. Next base: position 1,683,740 of record JASKON010000016.1, read on the forward strand.
ATTCATCCATTCACTCATCCATTCATTCATTCTTTCATTCACTCATCCATCCATCCATTCACTCATCCATCCATCCACTCACCCATTCACTCATCCATTCATTCATTCTTTCATTCACTCATTCATCCATCCATTCAGTCATTCATCCATTCATTCACTCATCCATTCAATAATTCATTCATTCAGTCATCCATTCATTCGTTCGTTCATTCACTCATTCATCCATTCCACTCATTCGTTCATTCGTTCACTCACTCATCCATTCATTCCTTCATTCACTCACTCATTCATCCATTCCACTCATTCATTCATTCATTCATTCATTCATTCGATAGACATGCATTGAGAACACAGTCTCCTGGGACCTGCGCCCCACTCAGGAAACAAAAGCAGGCGTGGTCAGGAGGTGGCCACAGAGCCCACAGAGTGGGAAGGCAGGACACGTTACTCGATAACCCTTGATACATTCAGCATTAAAATTGAGAAGAGCAGCCTGGGCTGAGCGAGCCACACCACCATGCTCCCCCTGCCTTAATGCCTGGCCCCCCACCCTCTAGCCGTACCCCCATGCTTCCCCTGCCTCAATGCACAGCCCCCCACCCTCTAGCCACACCCCCAAGCTCCTCCTGCCTCAATGCCCGGCCCCCACCCTTAGGGAAGCTCTCCTGCACTCTCCCCTCCGTGGGCTGGAGCCCGTGTCACATCCGCTCCGTGTCCTCCAGGAAGGCCGCCCTGAGCGTCTTGCCTGTGGTCCCTCCCGCTGGACACGGTGCCCCGGGCCCCCACCCTCCCCCCTTCTGCAGCAGAGCTGACCTCCGGCCCTGGAGGCACACATCCTGCAAGCAGGCACTCAGCATCCAGGCCAAGGAAACTGGCAGGACAGGGAGACGTCGCCCGGGAAAGGTGCCCAGGGACACGGCGGGGAAGGCAGGCCCAGCACAGGGGACTGGGCCGGGCAAACTCAGGACCCGAAGCCAGCGAGCTCCAGGTCGCTCCGCCCAGAGAGCCCTGCAAGACGGTCCCCTTCCCGCCCCTGACAGCGCCCCAAACGGGCCTCCGGCAGCGGCTCCCCAGGCCTCATGGTCTCTGGGCACAGGGAGGGCATCTCAGGTAAGAAAGACAAATCACCAGCCATTTTCCCAGGAGCGATCTGAACACAAACACGCCGCACAGAGGACCTGGGAGGCAGCGCAGATCCCAGCGCGATGTCAGAGCAAGAGGAGGAGGCCGCCATTCCTCCCTCGTCTGCCTCTGGGGATGCTGCCAGGAACCCAGGCCCCGCATTAAGCCAGGGGTTCTAACCAGAGGCAGCTCTGGGAACTATCTGGAAACATTCATGGCCGGCACAGCCTGTGAGAGGGGCTCCTGGCGTGTAGTGGGCGGGGCCAGGGCAGCAGCCGCACCTCCCACAGAGCCCGGGGAAGCCACACACCAATGGATTACCCGCCTCCCCCATCCCCCCCCCCCAGCGCCAACAGAGCGAGACTGAGCGCCCGGCACAGGCACACGGGTGGATGCACACTGGTGATCTTATGACAGTTCTGGAAAAAGCCATCACAGTGTAGGGGCATTTTAGTGCAGTAAGATTCTATCTGATCCAGCTGTGTTAGCGTGAAACACGTGTGTGTGTGTGTGTGAGTGTGAGTGAGTGAGTGCAAAGCGAACACTTACTTGTGCATGTGCTCCATTCCTATTGTGATCATGAGGCAGTAGGAAACTCCGCTTTGTACGAGGAAATGTAAGGCGTACCTGCAGAAAGGGAGAGCACGGTTAGGCTAGGCAGGGGCGCGCCTCTCACAGGCCTCAGGTTCAAACCGCCTGGGCCTAAAAGCGCTAAGGTCGGCCCGGCCGGCTGGCTCAGGAGCTGAGCATCGACCTAGGAACCAGGAGGTCATGGTTCGATTCCCGGTCAGGGCGCAGGCCCGGTTACAGGCTCGATCCAGTGCGGGGCGTGCAGGAGGCAGCCGGTCAGTGATTCTCTCTCATCATGATGATTTTCGAACATTTTTCCATAGAAATAGTATAAATAAGAAGCAGGTTCCACAGCAGGACACACACACACACACACACACACACACACGGACACACGGACACACACACGGACACACACACATGGACACACGGACACGGACACACACACACGGACACACACACACACGGACACACACACACGGACACACACACGGACACACACACATGGACACACGGACACGGACACACACACACGGACACACATGGACACACACACATGGACACACACGGACACACACACGGACACACACACACACACAGAGACACAAAAGGTCCGGGTGCTACTATAACCACTGGGCCAGGAGGAAGCAGAAGGACACACATGAGCACACACTGACACAGAAGCTAGGAAACACGGCGGCCACACTTTTCTAGTGAGTCCCCCCCCCGCCCCCCCGAGGGCCGCCAGCGCTGACCGCTCCCTCTCAGACTTGAAGTGAAACGGAGAGGACTGCACATGCTCGGGGCCCGGTTCCTGGAGAGGAGAGCTCCCGGAGACACTCGTCTTCAACAGAAAGTGTCAGGACTCGGGGCCATCTCTCCCTTCCCCGCTTCTCTGGGGGACGCGCCTCCGGACTGAGGACTATGGGGCAGGGGCAGAAGCGGAGTCTCATTTCCCAAGCAGGCCTGTTTCCCAGATCCCGGCGGGGGCCCGAGGCCCTGGCATCATGGCTCAGGGGGTCTGGTTGGCATCACTTGAGGAGCCAGCCTCCGGTTGTGCGAGCCTTCGCTACTGTGCCGTGTGCCCACTGACCTACGAACCAGGAGGTCACGGCTCGATTCCCAGTCAGAGCACCTGCCCAGGCCGTGGGCTCCATCAGTGGCAGGAGGCAGCTGACCCATGATTCTCTCTCATCGTTGTTTCTCTCTCTCTCTCTCCCTCCCTCCCTCCTTCCCTCCCTTTCCCTTTCTCTCTGAAATTAATAAAAATATTTTTTAAAAAGAGGCTGGATAGCCGAAGCCGGTTTGGCTCAGTGGATAGAGCGTCAGCCTGCGGACTGGGAGGTCCCAGGTTCGATTCCGGTCAAAGGCATGTACCTTGGTTGCGGGCACATCCCCAGTAGGGAGTGTGCAGGAGGCGGCTGGTCGATGTTTCTCTCTCATCGATGTTTCTAACTCTCTATCTCTCTCCCTTCCTCTCTGTAAAAACTCAATAAAATATATTTAAAAAAAAAAAAAGAGGCTGGATAAACATCGAACTTTCCAGTCTAGACCAGCAGCTGGGAGATGGCAGTGACGGGTGATGGCAGACACGGCCTCGGCCCAGGGAACTGCCCGTGCCCACAGCGAGCCTGAGCGCTGCTGAGCCACACGGTCCTCTCTGTGGTGCGGCCTCCTGCAGGCCCCGCGGCCGTCACGGGTTCCACTTTACAGACCAGGAAAGTGACGCTCAGCTGCCGGCCCGGGCCCGGGGGGAGTGGGTCTGTGACTCCGGCGTTTGAGCCTCCCCCCGCCCGCCCTGCGTCCGAGATACTCACAAATAACAGAGTCCGTGGGTTCGCAGTTGAAAGCGAGTCGCAAATGATGCGTAAGGGGGAGACGGTGGAGGCGGACAGAAGCCGTGAGACGGTCGGTTACACTCACCGACTTTAACGCAGCGAGAGCAAGCCGGGCAGCTGACCCCTGAGCGGGGGGCCCACACGGCCACACCCACTCACTGAGACAGGGACCCACAAGGACACCCCGAGACACCTCCCCCACAGCCTCAGCCTCTCTCCCGGCCTGTCCGTCCCCGCCATCACCTGAGCAAGCAGGCCGGTGGCATCTCCCAGGGAAACCGCCTGGCCCTGAGGGAACAGGCGTGTATGAAGCATCACAAGGAAGAGCCTGGCACCATCAACACATCTCCCCGCCAGACCACACAGAAGCCTCTTTCCACCGAGGACAGGATCTGAAAGACGGGAAGGCAGCCCCGCCACGGGCGCTCCAGACCCTCACACTCCCTCGCTCAGCAGTAACAACCACTTTAATGGCCTACCTGCCGTGGTGCAAGGCCTGTCAGGCAGGTGAAAGGAGCTACGCGGGAGGGAACACACGTCTCTACTCCTCACCTGTCCTTTTTCATAATTATTAACCGTCATCGCCCTCAGCCCCCACTGCAGAGACAGGGCCCACTCTCCACTCATTGACAATAAAAACTACAAAACGTTAGTCCTGGCCGGGGTGACTCGGCTGGCTGCCCCGTCACCCTGTGCACCAAAAGGCTGCAGGTTCGATCCCTGGTCAGGGCGCAGGCCCGGGTTTCGGGCTCGATCCCCAGTGTGGGGTATGCAGGAGGCAGCCGATCAATGATTCTCTCTCATTGATGTTTCTATCTCTCCTTCCCCTCCCCTCCTCTCTGGAATCAATAAAAATATATTTTTTAAAAAACAGCCAACAAAACTATAAAACGTTATCAGTAAATATAAGCCCGAAACCTCCGAGAGTGTATCTTTCTACAGGACATCAGCGTCTCCGTTTATAGAGGATCAACATACTTACCATCCAAAGCAAAAAACTGCAAGATAAAGGCCCAAGAGCGTAGCCACGACATGTCTTATGAAAGAGCTAGTTTTGCTTGAATGAAGGTACGTTCGAAACCAAACGGCTGCGAGCAAGGCAAAGAGCTGGCACACGACGAAGTTGACCTGTGAAGAGAAAGCACGAGGTCCCGTTAGCGACACGGAGGGACTCCTCCCCGGACGGCTTCTTTCCGAGCTCAGGGCAAACGCACCACGTGACGTGAGGTCTCCCATGTCACCACAGACACACCGCTCAGGGCCGTCCCGGGAGGAGAGCCTGCGGCCCACGCGGCAGGGACAGGGGCGCGGGGTGAAGGCCGGGAGGGCCGCGAAGGGACCTGGAGGGGCCGGGCTCAGGCACAGAACCGGGGCAGCCGGGGGGGGGAGGGGGGGGACCCTGACCCTGTAACTGGGAGAAGCAAGAGCTCCCAGTTTCTCCAAACCCCCGGGGTCCAGCTCTGGTCCAGATCCCCGAGGGTCTGGGGGTGCATCCTCTTCGCTTGGGGTTTGCACCCGCCCCTGGCAAGGAGTCGAGGGGACACTGCTGGTCCCACAGGCACCACGTCCCAGCCCTGGGGGTCAGGGCTCAGGAGAAGGGAGGGGGGATGACAGGGGGGGAGCCCGCAGCGGCGCGCCCACCAGGGTGATCTTTCCTCCTAACGCGCGGCCACGGCGTCCCGCACTCACAGCGAGGACACGCGTGCGTGCCCGTGTCCTCCCTCTCCCGCAACATTTCCTCCTCCCTAGGAAAGCATTAAGCGAAAGGCTACGGAGAACACCCTTCCGTGGTATCTAAAGACTCATTTCTCTCCTATGTTCTCATACTATTTTAAGGAAAATATGGCTAAAAATCTACAAATAAAAGAAAGCCTCCGTCTGGCATGAGGAACTTGCTCACAGCACATCACAGACACAGGCCGTTTCAGGAGCCGCGATTGGAGCAAGTGGCGGTGTCTGCGGGTGGGGGCTGCCACAGACCCGCGGGGAGAGCTGCCCGGGACAGGCCTGCGTGGCTTCCCTCCGCGAGGGACACAGCTGCCCGCTGCTGCCCGTGCCGGAGAGCCCCGGGTCCCGGGAACACGCGAGGCCGGCAGGGACTCCCAGCAGGCGCGCGCCCTGTCCCCGCCCTGTCCCCCGCCCCGAGGTCCCAGCGGGCATTTTGCTTCAGCAACAAGTGCCCCTGATCTTTGTGACTCACCGCTCCCAGCTGCGGGTTCACTAGCTCCCGCCTTTTCTCCGTCAGCAAAGTGTACAAGCATCTTACAGAGCATCTTACGGAGCACCTTACGGAGCATCTTACAGAGCACCTTACAGAGCATCTGACGGCAAAGCCCAGGAAACGAGACAGCGCCTAGTCCCAGGCCAGCCGGTGGCTCAGAGTCCACTGAGAACAGCAAACACGCACGCAGGAGCTTCGACTCGATCCCTAACGTGTCTCCTCACGGGCTACACAGACGGAGGGTCAGAACCTCACAGCCCGGCCGGTCAGGGTTCGATTCCTGCTCAGGGTTCCTGCCCGGGTTGCAGGCCCGATCCCCAGTGTGGGGTGTGCAGGAGGCCGCCGATCCATGATTCTCTCATCACTGATGTTTCTCTCTCTCTCCCTCTCTAAAATCAGTAAATATATATATATATATATATATATATATATTTTTTTTTTTTTTTTAAAAGAACATCACAAAGGAAAAGCATAAGAGGTGAATGTCGCAGATAACATCCTCCCCCCCCTTCCTCCCTCTCTCTCTCTCTCTCTCTCTCTCTCTCTCTCTCATTACTGAAAGTCTCACTTGGCCGTGCTCCTGTCTCCCAGTCCACCATGTGCAGTGGGACAGGTGAGCCATTCCTCGCGCTGCAGGACAGACTTCCCCAAAGATGTCACTGCCGACGCTGCCACCCGACTTACCGAAACCCCAGCCAACACAACTGCCCCACCCGGGAGAGGGCGCTGCTGGGAGCCGCGGCCGGCCGTGCGGTCAGCGGTCAGCGGTCAGCCCTGTGCGGCCTCCTGCTGGGGAGGACCTTCAGAGACGAGGACTCCACCGGCCTTTCTCCAAAACCTTCCCCCAAGAACACACCCACCTCCGCACAAGGCCTGGTGCGTGTCCCAAGAACCGCCCCCTTTCATTGGGGCTGGGGGGGGGGGGGGGAGCTGCCCGGAGGGAGGGAGGGAGGGAGGGAGACGCCAGGCAGCCCAGCTCAGCTACTTCAGGCCTGAGTTCGCCGGTCCTGGGAGCGGACTGTCGCTGGGTTTCCCTGGGGGGGCTCTGGCAGGACCCCCAGGAACCTGGGAGGGGGTGCCCTTTCGGACAGAGGACGGGTGTAAGGAGCCCTTTCCTGGACGCCCTCTCCCTGGTCATTCTGCACCCGGGCACCCAGTACCTCCCTCAGGAGTGATGCGCGCTGTGTTCAAGTCTCCGAACCAGCACCGGGCGCCAGGATCTAACATGGTAACTCCCTCCCGATTCTGGGTCCGCGCTGCCGGCTCCGGCCCCCCGAGGCCACGGCAGGCCCGCCGGGTCCTGAAGGAGAGGACACTTTCACACGGGAGCAGCCCACGGCCACAGAGAAACAGCTCTTCCCGGCGCAGCCGGACAGAGGGAGAAAGCAGGCGGGGCGCCAAGGCCGCAGGCACTCGAGTCAGCGCCGCCCGCCCGCCCGCCCGCCCGCCCGGTCAGGGAGCGCATCTCCTCTCCGCGGCCTGAGCCAGCGGTGGGAAGGCCTCCCTCCGACCCGAGAAGGAAGCACTGAGGGTTCGCCGTGGGGCTGGGAGGTCCCAGGCTAACCACAGCCACACGGCCACGTTATGAAGCCCAGGGAAAGGCAAGCTGCTGGGACACAGGAGTGAGCCACGCCCGACTATCCCTCCCCGGCTCTTCCTCCCCCACTGTCCCTCCCCCGCTGTCCCTCCCCGGCTGTCCCTCCCCCGCTGTCCCTCTCCCGCTGTCCCTCCCCGGCTCTCCCTCCCCCGCTGTCGCTCCCTGGCTCTCCCTCCCCGGCTCTCCCTCCCCAGCTGTCCCTCCCCCGCTGTCCCTCCCCCGCTCTCCCTCCCCCGCCGTCCCTCCCCCGCTCTCCCTCCCGGCTGTCCCTCCCCCGCTCTCCCTCCCCCGCTCTCCCTCCCCGGCTCTCCCTCCCCAGCTGTCCCTCCCCCGCTCTCCCTCCCCCGCTCTCCCTCCCCCGCTCTCCCTCCGAGCAAGACCGAGGCGGGTCTGCTTCCCATCTCCGCGCGCGGCTAACACACCCGACACATGACTGGCAGCGAGCTCATCCCTAACCAGGATAAAGGGGATAAACATGGGAACAAGGAATAGAGCCCCACGTTATCAACAGGGTTTGGAGCTTGAGGCTGTTCAGGTGTGTGTGTGTGCGTGTGTGTGTGTGTGTGTGTGTGTGTGTGTGTGTGTGCGCGTGTGTGTGTAACTCAACATCTGTCTCTCCCGTGGTTACAATAGGGAAGCGGAAGGCCTGCAGAGGGAAAGAAAGAGCGAAGGGTCTAATTCGTGGCGACTGGATAAACAAACCCTCCAGCCACGCGCCAGGGCGAAGCTGGGTAGCACAAAGGGACGAACGACTGGGTCGCACAGGACACAGAGGCTCTCCGAGCCCACACTGTGAGGAAGGCTTCGGAAAAGAGACGGCACCGACCACACAGCTCTCTCCCTGGGAGCTGCTAGACATGCAAGCTCGTCTCTGCCGACAAAACGCAGACCCGAGGTTACCTGGGAGGCAGGAAGGGAGAGGCAGAATCTAAATAATCTCACAGATCTGTTTACTTCCTAAAACTGCTGCCAAATTTTCATTCATTCATTCATCCGTCCATTTCTACTATGACTATCAGAAGCATTAGCCCGAGTAAGTACAGTGTTCCCGTCCTAATTAACTCGAGAGCATACATATCCAGGGGCCCCATATGTGATACTGGGGAAAAGGCACCTGCCCTTAAAAAAAACAACAAACCCACAAAAGTCTATTTCGATCCTCCTGTTAATTTCACGGGGCTTCAAGTTATGCAAAAAACGCATTTCTCCGGGGCTGCCCCGCTATCATCAGATTTCAGTTCAATACAAGATCCACTTATAAACATGGTGATTTGCTCTTGAAATTCACTGCCTCCCACCGAAATAGTCCGCTCTTCGCCAAAGATCATGTCGATATAAAACGCATTAATTTTTAGTGGTTCACTGGGACGTGAGCACCTTTGGCCTCTGAAATACTAACCATCAAGTACTTAGCACACGACCCAGAGGAGCCAATGGGGGCATTTAATTTCTCACTTCCTACAGAATCCGTAAAGGTTCCAGACGCCGCTCCCAAAGGAAAATCACAAGTGAATTTTATGCCTCCTGATGCTGCACCCTGTAACTTATCCTCCAACAAATCTTTAAAAATCATTACTAGAATGCACATTTCATGAGAACAGAGATTTTGATCGATTTTGTTTGTTAAATTCCTTAGCACCTGTTCCTGGTTAAATGCAAATATGTGCTGTGCGATACTTGCAAGCTCACACTCTGTTTTATCTTTCAGGTCAGCACAGTTCCCCTGAATTGATGCGTAACCTCTCCTTCCTATGGCCTGTGATAGGGATCACAGGTGTCGGCCATCACACTGCACAGGGACATGTGCTGAGTCCATCACAGGAGACGGGCGGAGACCCAGTCACGTGGGCTGTGCCGAGGAGCAGGCTCCACACGGCGGGGATACGGTGGCTCCGTGGAAACTCTGAGCAGTTTCCACGCCCGGGTCTGGAGGAAGCCGCAGCCGGAAGGCCATCTGCACGTCCCACGTCGTCAAAGGTTTACACCACCTCTGAGGTGACTGTCAAATCACCCCACACTGCTGGTGAAGTCACCATAGTTAAAAGCTCTAACACTTGTTCAGAAACCAGTGAGTTTAAGCTCAGTGTCCATCTATGAACCAGGGGGTCACAGTCTGATTCCCGGTTGGGGCACAGGCCCGGGTTGTGGACTTGATCCTCAGTGTGAGGCGTGCAGGAGGCAGCCCATCGGTGGTTCTCTCTCATCACTGCTGTTTCTCTCTCCCTTCCTCTCTCTGAAATCAATAAAAAAATATTTTTAAAAGCCCAGTGATTTCATATATTGTTTGACTCAAGAAACCTCTTCTCCTAAGGAAATAAGCAGGTATATGTGCCAAGTGTATATGTGGGAAAATTCACTGGGAAATCATGGTAGCAAAACATTTCCCACGACTAAGGAATAATTAAACAACCATACGTCCCCATGGCGGGCCATTGGGTAGGTTTCGGAAGCAACATAATAGAATTGGAAATGAGTCTCCAAAGGGAAAGGCAAAAGGTTACAAGAATTTTGCATTCAGTGTGAGCCTAATTAACATACACACACACACACACACACACAGACACACAGACACCCCACACATGTACACACGCCACACACATGCACACAGACTCCAAACACACCACACACACACAGACACTATACACACACCACATACACACACACACCACACACACACACACACGTATAACCACACACACACACCACACTCACACCACACATGCTACATACACACACATACCCCAGAAAAAAGAGGACTCGGACTCGGCGCGCGTGGCTCTGGGACGCAGGCCCGTGGGGGACCTCACACACGCACACTTTCCGCATCTCACAGCTCCGCCTCTCCCGAGCGCTCGCCTCGCGTGGGGAGCCCTCGCAGCTCCTGCGCCCCGGCCACACGCACGCTCTTCTTTAGGCGGATGAGTTTCTCACGGTTACCACTCTTCTCGGCGTTACGCAATACACTGGCATTTTGAGGGTGAAAAATAGAGTAACACATGCCCAGGGAGCCCCTCATGTCACCCCTTCCCAAGGGGCGGGCGGACTGGAGTTTGGCTGCATTCGCCCTGTTGTTCAGTCCTAAGCCTCTATTCTGCGTTGGGTTTTAGGTCTTGGCCTGTGAACAGACAGAGAGCCGAACACCTGTTCCCCACTATTTCTAATACCCGGGGACGTGTGGGGACCAGGGATCACGTGAGAGAGCTGATCTACCATTCCTGATGAGCAAAATAACACCAATAATACAACCACGCTTTCATTCATAACTATTGTTCGTATGTGACTGTTAACTTCCAAGTATACATAGAAACACATTCTACATAACACTCAGAGTGAAATCACCTCAAATGCTTTATATAATTGTCAGGCAAAATATAAATACGTCGTTGTTATTGCCAGAGTAAAATGAGACTAAAGTTCACGAGCATGAAAACTCTAGGTAGGAAAAGAGACGAGCTACGATGAGCACTGAGAAAGGGGTTCATTCATATGACAACTTTAGGAAGAACGTTATAGCCTTGGAGCCAACTGTTCACCAATATTTTTAAGGTCAAAAAGAGATTAGATTATTTTATAATTCTATTACTTGTAAAGTGGTTTATTGCTAACTTAACCTTTAAGAATTCTTAACCTTTAAGAACTGTATTTGACTTTTATTGAGTTCCAGGTAAGTCATAAAAAATGACCTTTTTCATGAAAAGGCTCTGCTTGGGAATTCTACGCGTCTTTAATTAGCTCTGCATCTCGGTGTCACAAGAGGCAGCACCCTGACCTCACCCATGATAATAACACAACGAGGCACACGTCCTATATAATAAAAAGAGCTAATATGCTAATTAGACCGGACGGTGGAATGACCTTCCAGAACAACCTTCTGGAACGACCAGTGGGTGCACAGATTTCGTGCACCGGGCCTCTAGTTCATAATAAAAATATTGAAGAAATAGGCAGAAGCCACACGGCCCCCCACCGGGTTCCCAGAGCAGACCGGCTGGCACCGGGGTGCAACGGCAGCGCCCACTGGGGTGCAGACGGAGCCAGGCTCCCGGCCCACACAGCCCGGAAGCGACGCTCAGTGGCAGGGCCCCAGCCTGCGCCCACGCTGGGTCCTGGCACCACCATCTCCCCACCAGGACCTCCGTGGGAAGCTCGTCTGCAGTGCCATCAGTGCCAGCATCAGCCCCGCCCAGCTGCCCTCTGACCTCTGATGGGCCCTCGCCTGGCCCAGGGCCTGCACCTGCTTTACCAGCAGCTCCCTCACCTGGAAGCTGCACTTCAGCTCCAAGTCACAGACACAGTTACCCTCCCAGCCCGGCCGGCCCAGGTCCGAGTCCCCGCTGCTTCTCCCTGATGATACAGGCCCTGCGGATCCACACCCCCCACCCCTTGCCCCCCCACCCCCCTGCCCCCCACAGACCTGGAGCTGGCGCAGCCCCAGATGGGGGGCGTGTGCTCACCACCCCACCACTTCCTTGCTGTGAGGGCGGCCATGTGCCAAGGCTCCGGGAAAGGAGTGTGAGCTGAAGTGCTATGCAGGTGACGCCTCCTGCCAACCACGGGGACCCCAGCAGGGATGTCACCTGAGAGCCAGTCACACTGTGGACTATCCGGCCCCAAACGGACCCCCCGCAACGGAGACTGGCCGCGGGGCCCAGCAATCTGAGTTTCCGCAGGTGCCGCGGGAGCTCGCACGCAACCTCAGGCTTCAGGCCCGGCCCAGCCCTCGCGCCGGCCAGCCCCAGCCCCAGCCCCACTGGGGGGAAGGCCCCCCTACTGTCCTGCTGCCGAGCTTGGCACTGTGCCGGGAGGAACAGGTCTCCGCAGGCCGGGGAGCAGGGCTATCCAGCAATCTGGACCATTTACATCAACACTGTGACGGGAGGAAAATAAACTGTCATCTTTTCAAAAAATATATATTTTTTCTGATTTCAGAGAGGAAGGGAGAGAGAGACATCAATGATGAGAGCGAATCATTGACAGGCTGCCTCCTGCACACCCCCCACTGGGGATCAAGCCCGAAACCCGGGCCTGTGCCCTGACCAGGAATCAAACCGTGACCTCCTGGCCCATAGGTCAACCCTCCACCACGGAGCCACGCCAGCTGGGCTCAGCTCTTCCTGTTAGGCCCCGTGGCGGGGACTCTGACAGTAGCTCTATCCAGTTCCCACACAGCTCTCTGCGGCCCTCATTCGCATGCTGCTGACAGCGTCAGGCCGAGACGGGGCGCTCCAGGCCAGGCCTGCTCTCCCTCCCCTTCGCATCTGAGGACCGAGTAAGACCCCTGGCTGCCCGCAGGCCCCACACACGGCGTCCACTTCTCCCTTCCCCCTTCGCTACCAACACCTAAAGTGCCATCAACTTCTTAATGTTCCCCGAGGACCAACACCCACTGCGGACGAAGCTTCCCAGCCCGCGATGATTCTCAGACAGATGCCCACGGGTCCGAGGTTTGTCCTTGCCCACCTCCGCCTCTCTCCTTGGCCCCTGCGTCAGGGAGGGTGCTGGCCCTGATCATGCCATTCCCCCTCCCCCCCCCTGTAAGTTACAGGGACGCGCAGAACACGGGGTTCCTTTATGGAACCTCACCTACTGTCGCTCAACAGGCAGACGGCGGGTCGAGGCGCGAACCCGCAACACCCACCCGGCGGGGCCCCGGCCTCCACGGCTGCCCCCCTTCACTTTACGGGAGACAAACCCCAGTGCCATGCGTTTACCGAATCGGAGTCAGCGACGAACTAGGGAAACGTCGTTTACCATCTTCGCTGCTCTCCAGGGGCCCCTGCTTCCCACAGAAGCCACACAGAAAGGAGAGCACGTCCCGGCCAGCCTCGGCCTTGCTCCGTCTCCTCCCCTCTGCTGGAGCGGCCCCGCCGCCCGCCTCCCCTACCCGACGCGGGGCTTTCAGAAGCACCGGCAAGTGTTTCCTAAGAATGGCGGGTCCCTAACGGAGTTATTTCACAAATCACTTTCCAGTCCTCTGAGCTTACGCCAAAACCTTGTTGGAACAGCACACCCATCATCAGTGTGCACGTCTGAGACCTTGAAGAGGAGCCTGGCTCTTCAGAACGCCCGCTCCCGGGGCACACCACAGCCTCTGACAGGCACGCGGGCCAGCAGTGCCCACCCTCCCCGACTCCGGCTGGACCGCAGGAGCGGCGCTCGAGCCCAGCGGAAGGCTGACGCCGTGTTGGGAAGCCAGTTTCCCAACATTTCCCGGGGAAACTGCGGCTTTGAAGATGTTTTCCAAGAACAAAAGGAGAAGACGTAACTAGTCCCATACGGGACATGGACAGGGACCAGGATCAAAATCTTAGAGTCAGGCCCGGCCGGCCGGTGTGGCTCAGTGGCTGAGCGTCGACCTAGGAACCAGGAGGTCAGGGTTCGATTCCTGGTGAGGGCACAGGCCCAGGTTGCGGGCTCGATCCCCAGGAGAGGGCGTGCAGGAGGCAGCCCATCCCTGATTCTCTCTCATCGCTGATGTTTCTGTCTCTCTCTCCCTCTCCCCTCCTCTCTGAAATCAATAAAAACATATATTTTTTAAAAAATCTTGGAGTCAGGACCCCTGAACCTTACCTATGGCCAAAGCTCCTCAGTCCCAGCTGAGGGTAGCGCCCCGGCCCTGCCCCCTCACCCCTCCGCTCTGCTCACACCCGTCACATCCCCTCCTGGCCTGTAGCAGGGAGGACAGAGAGCGGGAGCAGGGGTGCGGGTCCCAGGGTCAGGAAGGCGCTGACACTCACAGGGGAGCACATGTAGATTAACCATGAACGCCACAGCCTGGCCGGTTATCACAGGGTGCAGCCTGCTGGCCCACATCCAACATGTGCTCTCCACAAACGAGAAAGCTGATAGGGGCTTAGGAGGCCATCCAGGCCTGGCCAGACACGACTTTCTTCCCAACTAGACTTGCTTTCTAACACGCCACACCCCATCGGAGAGCCATCCCAACTCGGACCCGCGAACACCGGCCCAGAGGCCCGCAGGAGGAACGGACGGAGGAGGGGAGCGCGAAACGCCAGCCTTCCCACGTGAATGGGGTATTCTTTCCAGACTCTTCCGAGAGGTGACCCTCTCTGAGTGGAAAAACTAGTCAGATCAAATTTAATTTGAAATGCTGTTGGCCAATGTCAGCGTGAAATTACTAAGTGATGAAATACAAGAATCACATCTTCAGCGACAGGACGGCCTGGTCTCCACGCCTCCTGGCGCCCTCTCCGCCCGCCCCACAAGGACCGTGCCCTGGTCTGTGGGCTCCTCCGACATCTGGGACAGCGCGCTCCAGACGGACTGGCCACCACCAACCATCACAGGAGCCGCGCCCACCTCCTCACGGCCCATGAGCCGAACCTGGCCCAGGTGTGCTGCTCACGCTCAAGGAAAAAAACAGGAAAAAACTTTTAGCCAAAATTTTTAAAATTATTGTCACCAAAAAAAATCCAGAACCCCAGCTTCTTTGGAAAATCAGCTTTGGTGACATGAGCAGAGGTGAGTGGGGGCTTCGCAGAGGGTCGTGCTGTCTGCAGCTCAGAGGCTGGCTCCTTCTCAATCACGCTCCTTGCCTGGGGCACTCCGGCCATGTCTCTTCTTGTTTTATTAAAATATTTTTATTGATTTCAGAGAGAGAGGAAGGGAGAGGGAGAGAGATGGAGAAACTACAATGATGAGAGGAAATCATGGATCGGCTGCCTCATGCACGCCCCACACTGGGGACCAAGCCCACAACCCGGGCCTGTGCCCTGACCGGGAATAGAACTGTGAACTCCTGGTTCCTAGGTAGACACTCAACCACTGAGCCACACCGGCCGGGCAGCCCTCCGGACATTTTCATGTGGAATTATGTTGGCATGACCTGCTCAGTTAACACCTAATACTAAACAAAACTCCCCGAGTTTATTCATAAAGGTCTCAGGCCATTGTCCTTCTAGGCAGTTAATTTCTAGAACTTCACCGCAGGTCTGTGCATGTATCTTTGAAACGCACTATTGTTCACTGAGATGCATTCAACGCAACCCCTGTCTCCTGGGCAACCTGGAGGCGGCGCTTTGGAAACCGGTGGCTTCGCAGACGGCAGGGCCTCTCCCTCCGTCCCGGCCACGTGAACACGGTAACGCCACTGGGCTGCTTTCGCCTGACCTGTAACTCAGTTTCCAGAAGAAAATGCAAGTAGTCAGACTCTGTGGCTTGTCTGTATACACAGAGGCTATTTTTTTAAAATATATAATTTTATTGATTTCAGAGAGGAAGGGGCAGGGAGAGAGAGACAGAAACATCAATGATGAGAGAGAAAAATTGATCGACTGGGGATGGAGCCCGAAAACCAGGCAGGTGCAAGGAATCGAACGGGCCCTTCTGGTTCGTAGATCGACACTCAGCCACGGAGCCATGCCAGCCGGCCGGGCGGAAGCGCTGTTCTAACGTGCACGCACCGATGGCTGGAATATGCCTACAGCCGTGTTCTCGGCGATGCTGGCCTTGCACAAACACCTGGTTCGGCACAGAAAACCTGTAAACACGAAAGCGGCGTCTACGGGTAACAAATTAAACAGAGAGGACGTCTCATGGCCGTGCGATGCCCAGGCAGGAGCAAGGCAAGCCGGCCGGAGGCCCGGGCCTGTGAAGTGCGGTCCATCTGCCTGGCTTGGCGGGGGGGGCGGGGGGGGGGGTCCCTGACTTCCTCACTCACAAGACACTGGCCACCCACGGAGGATCCGCCGATGGCACCTGCTGACGGCCAAGGCCAGGCCTCCCTGGACTGGCAGGGGGCAGGGCCATGAGGACGTGGGGTGTGACCCCGAGGAGCCATTTGGAGGCCCCACTGAGGGGAGAGGGCAGAGCCCAGCAGCCCTGTTCTCTATGGATAAAGACAGTTCCTTCTCCGAATGTCCTGATAACAGCGCCGATAGAGCCTCGTGCCAATGCCCTGTATCAGCCCCCATAATAACCACCAGCGAGAATGCGGGGCCCTCAGTGATCTCCATGCCCTTTGGATCATCAGCCACATTTCCCCGCATCCTCCATGCTCTGCACGGCGCCACGGAAGCAGCTCCTGGAGGACTGACGTCGGCTACGGGCTCATGTCGCTTCCCTAGGAGACCTACTGCCCGCCCTCCATCAGCCTCAGCGTGGGCCTGCCTCTGGGGGCCACACAGTGGCCCGGGAACAGCAGTGCCCAGCCCGAGGGCACGGGGCAGGCAGCGCCCAGTTGGAGGGCACAGGGCAGACAGCACCCAGCCGGAGGGCACAGGGCAGGCAGCGTCCAGCCAGAGGGCCCAGGGCAGGCAGCGCCCAGCCGGAGGGCACGGGGCAGGCAGCCCCGTCCTCTGTCCTGCGAGCCCAGCACCCACCCGGCACACAGACACCAAACATCTGCCGAGGGGCCACTGGGAATGCGCCCACGGACCAGACCCCGGGGACGGGCTTATGTCTCCCGCAGTGCCCTGCCCTCCGCACCCCGGAAACGGCCCAGTTAGCACCAGGAATGACTGGGCTCTCACCGGGCTCCGCCCTCGCCCTGCACTCCCTGCTTATGCCACCCACAGCCCTGAGGCAGGACCCACCACCACCCCATTTCACAGACCAGGAAACTGGGGCTACCACCCTATGAGGCAGGGCCCACCGGCGCCCCACGTGACAGGCCAGGACACGGAGGTCTACAGTAGACAGGTCAAGGTGAAGACTACACAGCTAACAGGTGGCGGTAGGAACCTGAGGCCGCAGACGCTCTCTGTCACACTAAACGCCCCCACACTCTCACAAGGGGGGCCTCAGCCTGAGGGGGCGGACTGAGTGAGAGGAGGCCGTTCTCCGAGGCTCCTGGCTCGGCAGGGAGGTATGAGGTCAGCAGAAGCTGAGAGCACAGGCAGGGCCGCCGAGCAAGGGGGGCGGGGGGGCGCTCACCACTGTGTCCTGAAGATGGAAGGACTCACATCTGACAAGGGGCTGTGGAAAGACCCCAAAGTGAGCCCCTGAGGTCCTTCCCGAGAAAGAGGGGCGCAGGCGATGCGGGGCGTGGCTCCCCGAGGAGAAGCTGGGGTCCCTAGCAGGACCGGCAGTACAGAGGTGCCCAGGGGCGCAGGTGAGAAGCCGCCCCCGGAAGGCTGTCCCCCAGCCCCCCAGCCCCCGACCCGGGGCTGGAAGTCCCCACTTGCACTCGCCCCAAGTGCGTGAGTACCTGACACACCAACAGAGGCTGGAAGGGGGAGAGCGAGTCGAGCGGCGGGCAAAGATGGGGCATGTCTACCAGCTGGGTCCGGGGGGGGGGGGGGGGGTACGGAGGGAGGTACAGAGGTGGGGGAGGTACAGCTTGAGCTGGATCCTGGATGACCCAGGAAAAGGGTGCGGGATTCCAGGCGGAGGGAGCGGCTCAACCAAAGGCCTGGAGAGGGAAGTGCAGGACGATGGATGGAGGGAACTGAACTCAGACTCCGGCTGCAGCACCTCCCTTCCTCGGCTCTGGGCAGCTGCTGCCCATCCGTCCATCCTTCCGTCCGTCCTTCCGTCCTTCCGTCCGTCTGTCTATCCGTCTGTCTTTCAGTCCTTCCGTCCCAAGGGGTGGGAGGGGCGGCACCATGGGGTGGGAGGTCTCCATAGCAACAAGGGGCTGGCAGCCACATCTTGGAGGTTGGAGGCCTCACCTTAGGCCGGGAGTCGCATCGGGTGAAATTCAGACTTCTGACATTTTCCACCCACGAGGTTGCACAGTCACTGGGGTGGCGGGGACAGGACTGGAAGGAGGCGTGGCCTTCGTCCCACTAGGAGCGGGTCCTCCCCCAGGGCCGGGCCGCCTGGAGGGCCCCAGGAGTGGCATTTCCCCCAACTCTTGTGGTTACTTTGTCAAGAGCACCATTAGGCTGCATGCGTTGAGGTTCCACGTTAGCTGCTTCAGTGCACACCTTTCAGAAATGCCTGAGATGGTTACAGCGCTTTGACAACAGGGAGAGTCTACACAGGTGCCCAGTTCTCTGCCTCCGACGGGGGCGGGGAGGATGGAGCCTGGTCCGACAGGCGGGGTCCTGGCCCTTGTTCACTAGGTCTGGGTGGAGAACATACATTTTTATCTGTTTGTGTTATTTAAAAATATTTTTATTGATTTCAGAGAGGAAGGGAGGCGGGGGAGAGAGAAAGACAGAAACATCAGCAATGAGAGAGAATCCTGGGTCGGCCGCCTCCTGCACGCCCCACACTGGGGATCGAGCCCCCAGCCCGGGCCTGGGCCCTGACGGGGAATCAGACCCTGGCCCCCTGGTTCACAGGTCAGCGCTCCGCCACTGAGCCGAGCCATCGAGGTGAGAACATCTATTTTTAACAACAATCCAGGTGACTCTGAAACAGGTGGCCGCAGACACGCCTCTCAGAGACACTGGAACTGATGAGCCCGCACCCTCAAAGCCAGCCCGGGTCAGGCTGCCCGCGACCCCGACTGCCACGGCTGGGAAAGGAGCCGGAGCTGGGACAACGCAAACGCGAGAATCAGCTCTCCTCTCTCAGTGTGTGGCTGAGAGGGAAGAGAGGAAGGGCCGCACAGAGGGGCTGGACGACGGCTCTGTCTCTGGAGCATCAGGTAGAGACATGAGGAACACTGTCACACGCACACCAGTCGTCATGTTCCGAGGGATTTAAATGCCCCCCCAGATCCCCTCTCCCCTTTACGGTGCCCCCAAAGCACCCACCTGCCCTCTGACGGAGGCACCGTAGGAGGATGGGAGGGGGTGCTCCTCTCCCTCCGTCTCCCTCCATCTCCCTCCCTCAAGTCCACCGCAGGCTGCCTGGGGGTCCCTCTCTGGCGGCCCCTGCTCCCCCGGGCAGGCAGCCCCTGCAGCCCCGCTTGGGGTCCTTTCCTCGCCCCTGCAGCCCAGTGGGGCCGGCACTGGGAGACGGTTGTATTCCTTGCTGACTCCCTAACCCGCCATAGCTTAGTGCTAAGTGGTTCTTAAGGTCTCCTTGGTTACCGAGTTCAACCCGCCTGCCGCCGGAACCCTGGCGGGTGCATAGACACTAAGCAGAAGACCGACTCCAACGAGAGAGCAGCCGCCTAGCGGGCGTTCAGCAAAGGTCAGAGGCCAGGTGTGCTGGGCACGGCGGGGAGCGCGGTCAGGATGGTGACCAGCAAGGGAGCGGGCACCCACGCCGGTCAGCGCTCCCAGCTCTGGCTCTCCCTTTCCCCACACTCACCGTCCCTCCCCGCCCCTCCCCCTTCCCACACCCACACCTTACCACGGCACCATGTCTGGCTTCACCCTGTCATTCCCCCAATCACCAGATGACCCCTGTGCCCAGGGCCCTGTTTGTGGCTTATTTGACTGTAAGGAAATCTTGCCAAGTTCTGTGGCTGTGGCACCCCACCTGTCACCTCAACTGCAGGCAGGAACCAAGTGTGGGTTGTGATGATTTCCCCGAAAGCCAGCCCTGAGAAACCCCAACAACCAGAGGCTGGCTTTCTGGTGCCTGGTGAGGCAGTGGTCGCGTAGGGAGTATGTTTAAAGCTCGGGCATTTTAAAGAGGAAAGGAGAGGGAGAGAGAGAGAAACATCAGTGATGAGAGGGAACCAATGATGGGCTGCCTCCTGCACGCCCCACACTGGGGATCGAGCCCGCATGTGCCCTGCCTGGGAATCAACCGTGACCTCCTGGTTCCTAGGTCGACGCTCAGATACTGACTGAGCCACACCAGCTCGGCTCCTTTTCTTTTAAATAAAGGATTTTTAAAATATTGTTATTGCTTTTTAGAGAGAGGAAGGGAGAGAGAGATAGAAACATCGATGAGAGAAAAGCATCAATGGGCTGCCTCCTGCACGCCCCTACCAGGGACTGAGCCATCACCCTGGGCGTGGGGCTGACTCGGTCCAGGGGGCGGCACTCCATCCACTGAGCACCCAGCGGCTAAGAGCCCTGCTCTGAAAAGGCTCAATCCTGACAGCGTTACCCATGTCTTTACCCATAAAACGGGTTTGTCGGCACACAGAACTGCAGGAGGATTCAAGAGGCTGATGGTCTGAACCATCTCCTCCCTAACATGTCATCTCACGGACTGTCTACATAGGATGCAGTGAAAATATACAGACAAGGTCAGTCCGCAAACTGACCCAAAAGGAAATGGGATTTTTTTTTAGAGGCCTCTGCACGTCTCTTACATACACACGCGACTCCGTCCCAACCACGACACCCAGCGGGTCTGTGTTTGGAAGTCCTATCCCCCGCCTTCTCCTTCGAAAATACATGGGCAGCCCAGATCTAAAACAACGTGCTGCCGCAGCTATTTGCCACATGTTAAGACTATAAATTAAAATTGACCTTTTACTCAAGGTCAAATATATATATATATATATGTGGGTTTTTTTCCCTTGAAGCTAAGTACTTCAAGCCTTGAATTTTACCTGATTTCAGAAGGTGCTGTGAGGATTCAATTAGATGATATAATGCAAGTGAAAGAAAAGTGTAAACTGTAAGGAGTTACCCATTAAAAATCCTGCCTGATTCTGCAGACTTTGCAACATACAGCAGGTTGTCCCTCCCATCTTCTCCCTCCTCCGAACCTTTCAGAATACCCGAGTCTCCCTCTTCCCACCCAAAAAGTAGAGCATGTCATCCCTCACACAATGACCCTGCCCCCCAACAGGGCTGTTCAGGGCCCCCCAGCCCAGCATCATCCCCAACTGGCCCTCTGCCAGGTACGTCATGCTGACATCACGTCACTGGGGAAATGGACTCTGGTGTCACAGTGAGTACAGCCTCATGGGAAACGAGGAAACAACATGGTTAAAAGAGAAAGAAACAATGTTTCTTGACAGATGCGACCTCATGGGTGTTCACCAGACTGAGTGTGCCATCATTTCACAACATATACAAATAACAGGTCAGTATATGTATATCCCACGTTCAAAGGCCGTGAAATCGCGTTGTTTACCCACATCTTCGGGAAAAATCACTTCTACTGTCGTGGCCAACAACCCGCTTCCCTGTTTATGATGGTCTGGCCCTCTAGCAACGTGAGCGCGAAGTTATAGCTAATTTGCCTGCAGACGTCAGGGGGTCATCATAACCTGGCCCCTCGGTGTGATGTCATATTGTCCACTATAACCCCGTGTGTTCAGGCCCCCGTGCGCGCTGGGTCAGCCTGCGGATGCGACGAGAGCATGTTCTCGAATGAAGACAGCCCGCCATCTCCGGCGTGGTCTGCACCCGGGGTGTCTGCAGTGCTGGTTTTGCCATAGGAAAAGGGCTAATAAATCACATCTTTCAGAACCCTGTCCCCTCCCCCGAAAAAAGGAAAGACAGAGGGAGGGAGGGAGGGAGGGAGGGAGGGAGGGAGGGAGGGGAGGGCCAGAGAGCAGGCTCAGTAACTCGGAGGCGCAGGTCAATCCAGTGCAACAGAAGCAATACGCTGAGGTCGTGAAAACACTATCAGAACTAGGTTGATCCGGGACGTGCCCCGCCCTCTGGGGTCTGTGGAAAAGCCGCCACATCAGCAAGGAGGTTGGCCGGTATCGGATGTCCTCACGGCACCTTCTTTGCCTCAGACAGGCTCTCCCTTAGCCCGAGCCACCTCCACCCGGCCCTTCAACGCTGACCGCCCTAGAAAGAGAGCCCTCGGGAGCGCACGGCCTCGAGGGCAGGAACATCGGTGCTAGACGTGTCCTATTTTAAAGCATCACAGACCCTCCCTTGATACCAGCTTTTTATTTAAACTCAAGGCCGGCTGAACAAGTACTGCAGCTGCCCCAAGGACACCTGGAGTTCCAGGAAAGATTACTCATGCAGGGGTCTAAGTCGAGATCTTTCTCGCCTGCTCCTTGCCGGGCCTTCTTATTAAACATTATTTCCTCCTCTCCCTCCCATATCTGTTCTTACACAGGGTGGGGCATAGGTAAGTTGACAGTTGTGAGTAGGCAACACACAGAGCTTACGCCTGTATGATTACTACTTAATGACTGCATTCTTTTACAAATGAGCCACTGTTAACCTATTTTTGCCCCACCCTGTATTCCATGGGTACCATTAATTTTATCATTTCATAAATTCTACACTCTAGTAAAAAAGTTAAACTATTTTTCTGGCCCTACGGTCCTTTCTCTTTCTCTGGGATCAAACACCTACTTTTTTAAAAAATATATTTTATTGATTTTTTACAGAGAGGAGGGGAAAGGGATAGAGAGTTAGAAACATCAATCAGCTGCCTCCTGCACGCCCCCTACTGGGGATGTGCCCACAACCAAGGTACATGCCCTTGACCAGAATCGAACCCGGGACCCTTGAGTCTGCAAGCCAACGCTCTATCCGATGAGCCAAACCAGCCAGGGCTCAAACAACTACTTTTATAACTTCCTAAATTTTCAAGACACTGTTAATTAGTTCATACCAAATTCACATACTAACAAGTTATATTTTTACACTTCGCATTTCCTGACTTAGTCCTTTTCCTGTTAAATCACACGATTTGATTATAACCAATCCTTAAGCTTTCTCTAATGTGGACTCAATTATTTACATATTACAAAAGTTACTTTCTATTTTGCTCAATTTTAAAATAATGGCTAAATGAGTATATTGATGCAATTTTGCAATAAGAGTTTTTAGTTATTCCAAGAGCTTTATTTTTAAAAAAGTCAACTCTTCAGTGCTGGAAACGATTTATTATCACTATATAAAAAGTTACGGCTTTTGTTGACATTAATTCAAGATTATTAAGACTTGCTTTTTAAAAAAAATTTTTTTAATGGGCAGAGGACCTAAATACACACTTCTCCAAAGAGGACATACCGATGGGCAATAGACTTATGAAAAGATATTCAACATCACTAATCATCAGAGAAATGCAAATTAAAACCACAAGGAGATACCACCTCCCAGAAGGGCTACCATCAGTAAGTCAACAAACAACAAGTGCTGACGAGGATGTGGAGAAAAGAGAACCCTCGTGCACTGTTGGCGGGCATGCAGACTGGTGCAACCGCTGTGTAAAACAGTATGAATCTCCTCAGAAAATTAAAAATGGAACTGCCTTATGACCCAGAAATTCCACTAATTCAAGAAGAATACCTATGGCCCGCTGTTCATTGCAGCATTATTTACAATAACCCACGTGCCCATCAGTAGGTGAGTGGGTGAAAGCCGTGGTGCATGTACACCATGGCATACTACTTGGCCACAAAAAGAATGAAATCTTACCATTTACAACAGGATGGGTGGACCTAGAGAGTATTATGCTGAGTGAAATAAGTCAGTCCGAGAAACACACATGCCATGTGATTTCACATATATGTGAAATCTAAAAAAATAAACCAACAAAACAGAAACAGACTCATGGATACGGAGAACAGACTGATGGCTGCCAGAGGGGAGGGACCTGGGGGACTGGGTGAAGGGATTTAGAAGTATCATTTGGTAGCTACAGAGTAGTCATGGGGATGTAAAATACAGCATAGGGAATATCTATATATATCTCTATATCTATATCTATATCTATCTATATCTATATCTATATCTATATAAAAGCCTAAGCAACAATTCAACCGTTCGACCGGTAGCTATGACGTGCACTGACCACCAGGGAGCAGACGCTCAATGCACAGTCACGGAAACATGGAGCAGACTGATGAATCTCAGAGGGAAGAGGGGAGCGGGGAGGATGGGAAGAGATTAACCAAAGATCTTATATGCACACTAGAGGCCCAGTGCATGGGTGCATGCACCGGTGGGGTCCCTCAGCCTGGCCTGCGGGGATCAGGCCAAAACCAGCAGTCTGACATCCCCTGAGGGGTCCTGGATTGCGAGAGGGCGCAGGCCAGGCCGAGGGAATCCACCGGTGCATGAATCTGTGCACCGGGCCTCTATTGTAATAACTATCTATGGTGCCAGGTGGGTGCTGGAAATAGCGGGGGATCACTTTGTGAAGTACACGAGTACCTAACCACTATGCTGCACCCCTGAAACTAATACAAAATAATATTGGGGGGGGGAAGACTTGCATAGGAGAAACAACAACTCAAAATGCTACACAAATGGCTCCACACATTCAGAAGACTGTCCAGATAATGAAGAAGGAAAGTCAGGTTCTAAGTCCGTCCGCCTCCCCGGCTCCCGCTGCCTCTCTCGGGGCCGAAGGAACTCGCTCTGGGTTGCTGAGATGGTTAAAGGTGCTCATTAATATTAAATCGCCTTTCAAAGATAAGCTTCATATAAATTTAAAGGTGTTAGCCCAGTAAGGAAAAATTTCATCATGTCATGGGGAGAGAGAGGCAGAGACAGAGAGAATGTGAACATACCTTTCTCCCTAAAATAAACCTTGCGCCTCATCAGCAAAAAGAAAAAAAATGTTTGACCTGGTATCGGCCCTGCGCTTGCTGGGACACCAGCAGCAACCTACTTAGGCCGGGCCGGCGCGATACCGAACGCACGGAAAGGCCACCGCCGGGTTCCGCTCGGAGCGCAAGACTCCTCCACGGGAGACCTCACGTTCGGATCAGCCTGTTAACAAACAGAGACGCTGGCTGTGTCACGGCACAAGGTTACTTTCACTTCTGGCACCTTAATCTACCGGCACGACACACACTGTAACCGTCCAGGACGCGTGAGGGCCCGGCAGTTCACGGGGAACCCAAAGTTATGGCTCAGATGCAAGAATTCAGATATGACTGAAATTTAAGTAAAGAATTCAGATTTGAGCATAAGGTAGAAATGTCTTATACTCGGACACACTGAGTATATTTTCTAAACACACACACACACACACACACACACACACAGCCCTAGCCAGTTCGGCTCACTGGATAGAGCGTCAGCCTGCAGACCAAAGGGCCCCGGGTTAGATTTCGGTCAAGGGCACATACCTCGGTTGCAGGCTCCTCCCCGGCCCTGGCCCTGGTCTGGGCTCGTGCAGGAGGCAACCAATCCATGTGTTTCTCTCACATCGATATTTCTCTCTGTCTTTCCCTCTCTCTTCCCTCTCCCTAAAAATCAATGGAAAAATATCCTCGGGTGAGGATCACACACACACACACACACACACACACACACACACACACACGAGGGCAGAAGCCTCAGTGTCATAAAGCCAGGCACAGGAGTGGTCCCCATCCCGCTGGTATGAAACAGAGCCGGGTACAGAGGAACCCTGGATTGTGAGGCCCCCAGTGACATCCGTGACAACCACACACTCACGAGGACAGTGGACCAGGCTCCCGGGAAAGCGCCAGCACTTAGAGAGCGAGTCCATTTGAAATAACTTTCAGCAGAATTTTTGGCTTCTTACCTTGAGTTCGGGGCTAGCACAGCTCATCATCTGTCCCCATCGGCCACCTCCCTGAGTGCCACTCAGACAAAACGCCTCCCCGCTTGCTTCCCGGAGGGGCCACCCCACGGACCCTCAGGCCTCTCGTGCCAGCTGGAGGGGTCGCAGTTCAACGCCACCCTCCCCTCGGGCCTGCTCGAGGGCAGGAGAGAGGGATGGGGGCTGGCTCCTGCCAGCTACAAGGTTGCAACTTTCTCACCTAGAAGCCCGGGATGATGAACTCGCTGTGACTCCTCCATCACCTCTGCCTTCCCCCACGCGGCTGCCTCTCTCCTACACGGGCCACCCTCCGAGCACACTGTCCCCTGCTCCCCTGGTCACCGCCACGGCACGCGCGCCCAGTCCAGCTCGCTCTCCACCGGGGCGCAGCCATCCTGCTCCCCGTGGGGCAGTGAGTGCCACGCACTGGGCACAGACACCCGGGTTTTCGGCCCCGTCTACACCCGTGCCCACTCGCCCTGGAAGTGGCTTCGGGGCTCCGGATCGCCGGCCGCTGGGCTCGCACGCCCCGGGTCTGGGTGCCGCTGGGGCAGGGCGCAGGGCCAAGCAGGCACGCGCGCCCGTCGGTGCCCCCCCTCCCCGGCCCGGGCGGCCCCGGCACGGGCACGGGCCGGGTGGGGGCTGGGTGGGCACGCCGGGGAGGGGCGGCCGGTGCCAGGCGGCCGGCGGACAGTCCCAGGCGAGTCGCCCCCTCCCTGCAGGGCAGCCCCCGCCCCCGCCGGCGCCCCGGGTCCCGGCCCGTAGGGGGCGGCGAGGGCGCGGCCGGCAGGCCCGGTACCTGGTCGATGGGCAGCTGCACGGCGTCGCTGAGGGGCTGCAGGAGGGTGGAGCCCGTGGTGCTGGTGCTGGTGGTGGCCATGCCGGCCCGGCCCGCGCCCGCCGCGCTCGGCCGCCCGCGCTCTGCCCCGCGACGCCGAGGATGGGGATGCCGCCGGCAGCCTGCCCCCTGGCCGCCCGCGGTCGGGGAGTCGGGGGCGGGGCCGGGGCGGGGCCGGGGGCGGCGACCGGCTGGGCCCTCCCCCCGCGCCGAGCCCGCGTCCCCGGCCGCCCGCGCGCCCCGCCCCGGCCCCGCCGCCGCGCCCCCTCCCCACCTCGCGCGCCCTCGCGCCAGACAGCCCCGCGGCCCAATCGGGGCGCAGCGCCCCGACAGCGGCGGCCAATCAGAGGGCGCCGGCCCGCCGCGCTCGCTCCCGCCGCCCGGGCCGAGGGGCAGGGGGCGGACCAGCTGGGGCGGGAGGGCGGCTCTCGGGGCCGCTGCCCGGGTGGGGTGCCTGCGGCTCTCCCCCCACCCCGACCCCGTGTCTCCTCCCCGGGGTCCGCGCACCCTCACCTCTCCCGGAGGGACGGGCCGACAAAGGAGCGGGTGGCCGCCAGACAAAGGGCCGCCGTGCGGGCCGCCGTCTACCAGCTCTGGGGGGCTGGGGGCCGCCTGGGGCGCCGTCTACCAGCTCTGGGGGGCTGGGGGCAGCCTGGGGCGCCGTCTACCAGCTCTGGGGGGCTGGGGGCAGCCTGGGGCGCCGTCTACCAGCTCTGGGGGGCTGGGGGCAGCCTGGGGCGCCGTCTACCAGCTCTGGGGGGCTGGGGGCCGCCTGGGGCGCCGTCTACCAGCTCTGGGGGGCTGGGGGCGCCGTCTAACGGCTCTGGGGGGCTGGGGGCCGCCTGGGGCGCCGTCTACCAGCTCTGGGGGGCTGGGGGCCGCCTGGGGCGCCGTCTACCAGCTCTGGGGGGCTGGGGGCGCCGTCTACCAGCTCTGGGGGGCTGGGGGCCGCCTGGGGCGCCGTCTACCAGCTCTGGGGGGCTGGGGGCGCCGTCTAACGGCTCTGGGGGGAGGCCCCTTTGCGGACGCGGTGCAGGAGCCCACACTTGGGCCCGCTCAGCCGCGTGCGCCTCCCGCTCACCTTCGCGCCCCATGGCTCCAGGGGCGGGAAGCTCAGGTGGGGGCACCCCCTCACCTGTCCTGGCGGGACCGCTGCCCACGGGCAGGGACCGCCTTCCGCAGGAAGGAGCGCGGTGTCTCAGCATCCCTTCACCCCAGCGTCCATCCCGGTCCTCCACGTGGGCTGCGTTCGCGCACCCCTGTCTCCGGGTGGCCCTGTGTTGTAATGTACCCCGCGAATCCCACAAGGAGCCTCAAGAAGTCGAATTGAAGAGTCACATTTATTGCAAATCTGGGACTATGGGGGCATTTCGCTCTCCCAGATCTCATCGCTCCGCCCTAGCCCCAACACCGGATTTGTATAGGCAAAGATCACAAAGGTATTGATTACATCCCAGGGTTTGGAGTGAGGAACCTGGTTTGCAAAAAGCAGTTTACAGAAGCAGAAGCAGCATGTTGTCTAAATTACAGTTTTGGGTTCTCCGGAACACTGAGTCAACAGGGACACGTTAACTGGAGCCCTCTGACCTTGGGATAGCTGTGCTGTCCTGCCCAGGTGAAGGAAAACGTGCTTCCTAAGACCAGTGTGACCACAACCCATGGGAAATTCACATTACAGTCAATAGGGTATTCAATTGAATGGGGTGATTTAGATAATTCAGAAAATCAAAATAACCTTTCTATTGTTAAACAAAGCAAATAAGTACAGAAGCCAAACAGCAGGGTTAAAGGTAAACTATAGTTTCTACCTGAGATGATTGCTGCCGCACTTCACGTGTGCACTCCTGTCTGCGGGTGGCCGTGTGCTTCCGTATCTGACCTCCCTGCCCAGACTTAAGCCATTCGAGTCCTGGAAAAGGCAAGTGCCCACTTCTGTTTGGAAGATTTCTGAGGAGGAGGGAGCTGGGGGGGTGGGGGGGGACGCCTGGGGGAGACCTGGACACTCAGGGTTAACAGTCTGACCTTTTTGTAGGAATCAGTAATGAATGGGAGTTTAAGCACTAGCTTTAGTGCTTTCAGGCTGTTTCAAAGGCATAGTAACACGTACCCCCACCACCACCTGGCAGATAGGTCTGCCTAGTGTTACCACCTGACCTAGCCAAGCGATGGAGGCACGGAAACGTCTAGTAACTTGCCCGAGAGAGCGCAGCTAACAAACAGCAGAGAGAGGACCACAGCCCGGGGACTCTGCCTGCAGGTTACGCTCCTTCCTCAACCTAAACCCAGTCCGAAAGCCTCATCAGCGGCCAGCTGCCCAGCCGGTCAGTGAGTCCCGCGCAGGCCCGGAGGAGCCGCAGCACAGGTGGGAAGACAGGAGCTTCAGCGCCTCATCTCTGGGCCTTTCTGTCCCTCCGAAGAGGAGGCGGTGATGTTTGTCAGTCCAGCCTCTTCCTGCCTGACACTCTGATCCGTTGGGTAACGTACCGCCTTGTCCGGATCCTCACTGGGAAAGGGCAGGAGGCAGATCTGCACACCGGAGCCTCATTCTCCAGGGGTCGTGCTCCGCTAAGAGTTGCGGTTGATTTTACTATTTGAGCATAATAATAGCATAAATTATATATTTCATAAATTACAGTTCAGAAGAGAGCTCAGAACCGTGCATGGTAA
Organism: Myotis pilosus; assembly: GCA_036010255.1. NCBI lineage: Eukaryota > Metazoa > Chordata > Mammalia > Chiroptera > Vespertilionidae > Myotis > Myotis pilosus. The sequence continues at coordinate 1,712,854 of JASKON010000016.1, forward strand.
GGCTTAAAATCTATTCATTACCACCCAAGAAATATAATGTAATTCTGAAAACGGGAACTACTTTTCTCAGATTAAAAATACTACATCACGTCCTGTTCGATGAAGAAATGGAGACCCATATATTAAGCTAATAACTCAGGGGTGATAGTATCAGTGTGACGCAAGCCTTCGGTCTAGTATCTGCTCATTAGACCAGAAGCTCTTAAACTGTGATGAAGGGAGAAAGAATGGAACTAATTATACACAATGCCTCCCTGTGCTAGTTCAGATGACATCCACCCTATAAAGGTGACTCTCACATTCTGAGTTCTTTAAAAGCAAACATGAGTACTTGGTATATTCAAGGACTGTGAGGGGTTCTATAAAGAATAAATGATGTTTATCATCAAAAGAAGAAACAGTCACACAAACAAGACAGAGAAGGTAAAGTGTTATCAGACTAGTATCTACTGGGCCCATCCAGTATGGCTCAGTGGTTGAGTGTCAACCTATGAACCAGGAGGTCACAGTTCGATTCCTGGTCAGGGCATGTGCCTGAGTTATGGGCTCAATCCCCACTAGGGGAGGCAGCCAATCAATGATTCTCTTTCATTACTGATGTTTCTATCTCTCTCCCTCTCTAAAGTCAATAAAAATATTTTTTTTTAAGAAAAATACCTATTGGGGTGATCACTTTGTAAGGTAATTAAATGTCTAATCACGGTGTTGTACACCTGAAACTAATACGATATTGTATGTCACCTATAATTAGAAAATAAATGTTTGAAAAAAGAAAAGTACGAAATGAGATCTTTTATTAAATGTTAAAATCGATAGAACATGTCCAAGAGAAAGAAACTTGTCTGGAAGTCAAAAGGCCTGAATTTTAGTCCTGACTTTTCCACTAAATAGCTGTGAACTTGAGAAATCTGTTAACTTTTCTGTGCCTTAAGCGTCTTGTTGTCAAGTACAAATAGCGATAACTGTCCAACCTCACAGGAGTATTGATTATCAGCATGCAATTAATAATAACTAAGTTGTTTTAAAGTATATTAGTAATTATATTAGAAATAGCTAGTAGAAAAGGGATTTTGATATAGCAACCACATTTTAATAAGTTACTAACTTAGGCCAAATCCTAAGGGCATTGAGCAGAGTTCACGTATATAAAATGACTGTCTACCAGCGTTCTCATCCTCATGGCTCTCCCCTCCTAAAATGGCTGTAGTAATTAAAGATCGCTAACATGAAAATGTCCCTTTCCAACTTATTTTTAACTTCGAATAAACCACTCAGAAGAAATGAATACTCTGCCAAGTTGCTTTTGTTTCACAAAATGGTATGTGTCATGAAATTAGTGTTCCCAGGCAATGATTTCGCCTATTGTATGCGCTTGTATCCTGGAACGACTTTGACAATGAAGGGCATTGAACCATCCTATGTAATAAAAACCTAACATGCAATAGACCGAAAGGTGAAACGACCAGTGGAACAACCGGTCGCTATGATGTGCACTGACCACCAGGGGGCAGACGCTTAATGCAGAAGCTGCCCCTAACTATTGAGTGTCTGCCCCCCAAGAGGGAGGAGACCGGCAGCAGCAGCAATGGGGGGGGGGGCAGGGCCGGCCAGCAAATGGTACCAGGCCACTAACCAAGGCGGGTGCCAGTGCGGGGGCCCAATCATCCCGGCCACCAGTTGCCCCATAGATGGCCCTGATCACCAGCCAGGCCTAGGGACCTACCCTATATATTGGGAACAGTCTCTTAGATTTAGAAATTAAAACCTGGCAAGGCTACTCTAACACTGAAATAACAGGATGACGCACCGATGGCATGCATGGACTCTGGCTTGCATATCTTGTGGTCAGCCCTGATTCTGACACTTATAACTGTGTGACAAAGCCAATTACTTAACTTCTCTCTGCTTCCATTTTTCCACCCATAAGATGGGGGAAATCGTACTACTGCCTCAGAAGGATCATGTTATGTATACTTTTTATAATCAGGGCAAAAAATGTAGCTGCCCGTACAACAGCAAGATGCCTCTCACCTGCATGAAAAGAATGGTCACTGGTGCATGCAGCGTCCCAGATTGCGAGAGGGATGTCCGACTACCAGTTTAGGCCTGACATCCCCCAAGGGGTCCCGGATTGCGAGAGGGCACAGCCTGGGCTGAGGGACCCCCATCCCTGTGCACGAATTTCATGCGTCAGGCCTCTAGTCCACATAATAAAAGCCCCAGGCGGCTGGCTGTCATCCTTGAGCACTTACAGGCTAACTCTAACCTGAGATCAGACACTGAAATTCAAAAAGTCGCCCTTTAGGGCCTGACACAGCTCCACGGGGGCATCCCAAGGTAGACAGGACAAGACAGCGCGAACACAGGAGGCAGCAGCAGACCCGCTCGGAAGCCCTGCCTCTGCTCCTCCAGGGCAACAGCACAGCGGTTTATCTTCCTTGTCCATACGTCAGGAAACTCGAAGTAAATTCAGTGGTCCCGTCTTCCTAAAATTTTGATTCTCCCAAATTTCTAGAACTTTCCTCTCTTCCTGAACCCACATTCGGTCTGGGTTTATTTGTCAAAGATGCAAACGAAACTCATGCTGACTCGTCTGTTCGAGAACCACATTGTCTTCCGATTGCTCCGCTGGCTTCAGGGCTGCCTCTAACTTGCTGCCTCCCTCCTCGCCCTCTCCTCTTGAAAGTGCCTGTCGCTCTCAGGGGCCAGGGATGACGCCTGTGTTCTGTCTTGGGGACACACTGCCTTTCCTCCTGGGTCTATTTGGCTTTTCCCACCTGTATAGGACCGGGTCTAGTCTCAATGAGAAGGTCACCTGTCCCCCGAGTGCTCACATATTCTGAGGGAGCCACACGCACCCCTCTGGCCTCTCGGTATAGAAAACAAAGTGCAGCCCGGCCGGTGTGGCTCAGTGGGTGAGCGTCGACTATGAACCAGGAGGTCACCGTCCGATCCCAGGTCAGGGCACAGGCCTGGGGTGTGGGCTCCATCCCCAGTGGGGGGTCGTGCAGGAGGCAGCCCATTCATGATTCTGTCTCATCATGGATGGTTCTCTCTCTCTCTCTCCCCCTCTCTCTTCCTCTCTGAAATCAATAAACATATATTTAAAAAAAGAAAACGAAGGACCAACTCCCGGGCGCCCACACGGCTGCGTCGTGGCATTTGTGTGCAAGTCAGGAAGCATCTGCTAGGTAAGGCGCAGCACCCACCCGGGCTCCTCATCATCGCCGCCCACTCAGCTCCCGGGCCTCGCCTCCTCTGTCCCGCCTCGAGGCTCAGGCCGGCTGCTCCCCTGTAATTACAAGATCAGCTCCCACCCTCCGCAGGCTGACTACCTCGAGGCTCAACAGTCCAGTCTGGCGAGCTGAGCAGTCACCCCCTCCTGAGGCCGCTCTGCGCAGAGAGAACTGGGGACTCCCGGCCCCGCCCCAGAGCCTGCTGTCCCCGCACTTCCTGTCCGCGGGGAACTGTGTCCACAAGCGCGTGCTGGGCAGGTGTTTTCTGCGGGAGCCCTGCCTCCTGGCTGCCTGGTTCCGGGGCGGGGCTTGTGCCGAGTCAGGTGAAGCCAGGGCCAGAGCCCGAGGCAGCAGAACGGGGCGTGAGGACCCCTCTCCCTCAGTGTCAGGCCCGGGGCGACCGCATCGAACCCAGATCCCTCCCCAGGACCTGCTGTCCCGGACAGGCGACTCTTCTGGCTCCGCGTGAGTGACCTGCCAAGAAATGGCCTTCTCATCAGATAATGGCTTGGTTTCGATTTCATCAAATTATCTTTTAATTGCATTCCACTGGAAAGCAGATAGCTCTTCTCCGGGACGTGGGTTTCTGTATGGGAGTCCTGATCGAGGCTTCAGTACTGCCCAGCACAACCCCGTCTGTATTGAAATCACAGCACATTAACAATAAGTCTGTGGTGAAAGAGATAGCAAAGATCCCCACGGCAGCTCCAACCTATTGCATCACTAGATTGGTAAATAATGGGTGCTGGTTCCCAAAAGAGGCGGAAACAACCACCAATAGGAGCCCCTTTCTTAGGCTCTTCATTTGAACTACTACCCCTGACTTTGTTGAGGCGTTGGGGATGGGGATGGGGTAGGGGGTTGGGGGAGGGTCATAAAATGGACCAGGTAAGGCCAGCCAGCGTGGTTCAGTGATTGAGCATCAACCTATGAACCAAGAGGTCACAGTTCGATTTTCAGTCAGGACACATGCCCAGGTTGTGGGCTCCATGCCCAGTGTGGGGCGTGCAGGAGGCAATTCTCACTCGTCATTGATTTTTTTCTCTCTCTCCCTTCCTCCCTTCCTCTCTGACATCAATAAACATGCATATTTTTAAAGCAGCAGGTAAAGAGGTGGGCACTGGGACCAGATTGCCTGAGTTTGAAGCTAGTTACTATTTATTTGAGTTTGGACACATTATTTAACCTCTTTGGGCCTCTGTCGTCTCACCTATAAAATGAGAATAATAAAGGGAGTAACTCCTATAACTGAGTGTCCACGGCGAAGTGTAAGCTCTCGGTGAATATTAGCCACCATCGCTGCCTCCGCCCTCCTCCTCCTCCTCACCGTTATTTCTAGAGAAAGGGCTGGTCTCAGAGTCCGTGGTCACGCTTCCCACAGGCACCGTCCACCAGGCAGCCGTGGGCAGGAGCAGCAGGAGGAGGGCTTGGTCCACGTGGCGCTCTGCACGGAGAGGGGAAGAGAAGCAGCGAAGGCTGAGATTTTCGGTAGAAAGACGGCAGTCAATGCGCGGTCCAGCCCTGGCCTACGCACCTGAGGGCATTAACGGAGCTTCTAGCTACAGCAGTGGTTCTCCACCGTGGCTGCCCCAATTCATTGGTTACCAGCTGGACATGAACCAAAAGAGAGAGAGAGAGAGAGAGAGAGAGAGGGAGAGAGAGAGGGAGAGGGAGAGAGAGAGAAATATGTGCGGTTCTGTTTCTTCGTTACTAATGTTGTGGCTCCACCCCATAACAAAGAAACAGAATTTCCGGAGGATGAGGCCCAGAAATCAGGATTTTAAAAAGATTCCCAGGTGATTCTAATGTGCAGCCCAGGTTGAGAACCACTGAGCTACAGGAATGGATGGCAACTCCTCTTAAACCTTTTCTTCTTAAATGTGGCGCACACTGAGCTGGTTCAGGTGCCTTGTTTTTTTAACTGTCCGTATCAATTGTGAGCCTTCACAACCTCAGGGAGAAAAGAGGATGAAGGAGGGACAAACAGTAATTTATAGAAGGCTGTGATGGGTGAGGACCTAGCGGATGGATGCGTCATTTATAACCTGGAGTATGACTTTGTGACCCATTTGAGAATTGTCACTCTGATTGGTGATCTTGGGAATTCCAGGTACCCCAGCCTTCCTCCTTCTGTGTAGTATTTCTTTAAATACCATCTCTGAATCCACACATATTTGTCTCTCTCGTCTCTCTCTCTTTTTTTTTTTTTTTTTTTGGTTCGTGTCCAGCTGGTAACCAATGAATTGCGTTCATGTTATTCCAGGACAGCAGCCAGGAACTTGATCTTATTGCATAAGCTACGCCACTCCTCCCGGGTAGCACACATCCAGCTACTGACCCTGCACGCTTCTCTGAGCGCGCGTTACGCTGTTCCCTCTGGGGCTGCCTGCGTGTCATTGAGAAATACATTAAAGGGAAAAGCAAACGAGCTCAGGTCTGTCTGATACCAGCCAGCCAGTCGGCGTGTCGGTGGCTTCCGCAGGCGCCCCTGGATGACACGTATCTCCCAGGACACCTGCTTAAAACCCAGAGTCCTGGGCAACACCAAACACATGAAGAAGCAGAATTAAGCCCGACATGGCTCAGTGGTTGAGCGTCAACCTATGAACCAGGAGGTCACGGTTCGATTCCCGGCCAGGGCCCAGGCCCAGGTTGCAGGCTCAATCCCCAGTCGGGGTGTGCAGGAGGCAGCCTATCGGTGATTCTCTCTACCATTGATGTTTCTGTCTCCCTCCCTCCCTCTTCCTCTCTGAGATCAGTGAAAATATTTTTTAAAAAAGAATCAGAATTTGAATAAGAAGAAGGAACTTGGGCATTGTCTATAATAATTTTTCTCATTCCTGCTCAAACTACCTCAAAATCCTAGAAAGAAGAAAGAAAGAAAGAAAGAAAGAAAGAAAGAAAGAAAGAAAGAAAGAAAGAAAGAAAGAAAGAAAGGATTTCTAGGCCAGGCCCAGGAATCGGCATTTCCCCCACGGCCTCAGGGAACTCCTAGGCACACACAGAAGCTCGGGAACCGATACTCTGGACTCTCACTTTGTTAAGAACGTCGTTGTAAGGAAGCAAATACGGAAGTAAATTCACAGGTGCTGACTCCTATACCAGAACCAGTCATTTAGCCAGGTGTTAAGTGTCTTTCCAATTTATCTAACCTATAACCCTTTTCCTATGTCAACACATTAACCAAACCCACTAATGCTAAATGAGTGCTAATCACATGACAACTAACATCGCTAGGCCCCTTTTGTTACTGAAACGCAATCAAAGTTACATGCTCAGAGTACGTTCTTGTGGATCGCACTGTGTAAGAAAGGTAAAGGGAGTAATATTCCTTCATATTTCCGATAATCGTGGTTTCTTACAAACATCAGAAAACATCACTGAGCTCCCAGCCGAGGTCCTGCGCAGGCTAACGCACCATTTAAGCGGCAGCGTGTTTGGCCCAGGAAGAGAACTCGGGAAACACAGGAAACGCTTTGGTCACAGGGCTCTGAAATCAATAAAAATATATTTTTAAAAATATCAAGACACCATACGCTTTTAAGATATAGAACACACATATGATACATAAACAGATATATAACATATCTGTGGCATTAAAATTCCACGGGTAGGTTAGAGGAAAAACGTCTACAAAGGCTCCTCAGGAGAGCAATAAGGAGAAAGAACCACCGAGATAGTCCAACCTTTGCCCCAGATGTCCCAGAATGTGTGATGCCCTGGGTAGTGACCCCTTCACACATGTCCACCTTCCAGTCCCTCATGGGGGAGTTTGCCTGATGGGACCTCGGTCACATTTAGAACTGTTGCTGCAGGGGAGCCTGGGAAACATGGTTTCGGCCTTCTAGTGTTTAAAGTGGAGGAAGTGGCCTTCTGTCACACCTGACAAAGCTGGTCTAGAATCTTAAGTTGAAACCCTTTTGCACTTAGAATTCTGAAGGCACTGTTCCATCCTATATAATAAAAGGCTAATATGCAAATCAACCGAACTGCAAAATGACCAGCCACTATGACGTGCACTGACCTCCAGGGGGCAGACGCTCAATGCAGGACGCTCCCACAGGGGGAGCGCCGCTCAGCCAGAAGCTGGGCTCACGGCTGGCAAACGCAGCAGCAGTGCCATCTCCCCAGCAGCGCTAAAGACCCCTCAGGGGATGTCGGACCTAAGCCAGCAGTCGGACATCCCCCGAGGGGTCCTGGACTGTGAGAGGGCACAAGTCGGGCTGAGGGAGCCCCTTCCCTCCCACCCGCCCTCCCCACCAGTGCACAAATGCCATGCACCAGGCCTCTAGTTTTCTTATAAATTCCAATGATGCTGTTAAGAAATGCCACTTTAATTCCTGATTCTTTGTACTGATCTATTGCGGTTTTTCCTTCCTTCTCTGAAAGTGTCTGGGGTATTCTTTTTATCGCTGATGTTCTGAAATTTTAATGACCTTTCCTGGGTGAGTCTTTTCTCTCACATTGCCGGGTATTCTGTGGCCCCTTTCATTCTAGAAGCACAGAGCCTTCCATTCAGGGGAATTGTCTTGTTTCTTTGATAATTTTCTCACCTTCACGATCTCTGTTCTCTCTTTATCGAAATCTTATTTGTAAGGTACTGGACTTCCTGGATTGAGCCTCTAATTTAATTTTTTTCTCTATGTTCCAGCTCTGAATTTTTTCATATAAGACTTTCTCCACGTTATCATCCAACCTTCTCCTGATTTACTGATTTTTTTCCTTCAATTATTTTCCATCAAGTCATTCACAAAAATTACATCAATTTCCTCATTGAAAATGGTTCTAATGACTAAAAGTAACAAAATAACAATGAGACATGTCTCACCCATTTACAAATGTTCACGTTATGAACACGGGAATTTGTGCCACCGCAGAAACCAAGCGCTCAGAACACGCCCAAGTGGGTGTGCAAAGACAATGCGCCCATTAGCTGGCTTGTTTGTGCCACTGTTTACATAATCACTCACTCGCCCGCTGATGAAATATGAGCGAGAACATGAAGAAATACGAGACCCACCTCATGTTTCTCCTTTTCACAATCCCAGCGCTCGACTCATAGCAGCAGCTTCACCGACACTGATAGTCAAATGTTTCCAAAGTAAAAAGGCGAACCTTCCCCGTAGCCTGCTGGGCAGGTTCTGCTGCCGCCGCGGAGTTAGCTGCCTACTCTTACCAGGAGAGCCCGGCATCGCAGAGTGAAACAGCGTGAGTAATTATTATAGTTAAACAGCGTCAGTAATAATTATAGAAAACAGCACACGTCATAGAGAGCGCCAAGAGGAAAGCCTACACACAGGAAAGCCTTGATGTGAGCCGTGTTCTAACTGAGTTAAATGCCCATTAAATCATCCAACTTTCATACCTTAAGACGTAACACCGTATCTATGACTTCACATACCAGATGTTTTCAAATGCCTAACATGCATCTTGACCATGTAAAATATGTCATAGGACACATGAACAACGTTCAGCTTTAAATTCTGAGCCAAGTTTACTTTTTCCTACGTAACTGTTGTATTACCAAGACTCTCTTTCAAAGATTTTTCAAGGACGTCGGGTGCCAAACTTAGAGTAATGTTTCCAGGGCCCAGTTTCTTCCTATTGATGTGAATAAAGGTTTTTGTCAAGATGAGGGTGTAAACATTTTGTCGGGCAAACAATTTAGTAGGAAAAAAACTGATATTCATTTAAAACTAGAGGCCCAGTGCGCAGATTCGTGCACCTTAGCATGGCCTCCGGGGATTGGGGTCCCTTAGCATGGCCTCCGGGGATTGGGCCAAACTGGCCGTCCAAGGCCACCTGCTGCCCCACCTGCCGCTCCCGCTCATCCCGGCCCCGCTGCACCGGCTGCAGGCTCACGGCCAGTCAGTCCCGATCGGGAGAGGCTTGCGCTGCTGCAGTCGCACTTGCCAGCCCTGAGCCCTGCATCTGGCAACTGATGGTCAGCTGAGTGGCGCTCGGCTGTGGAAGTGCACTGACCACCAGGGGGCAGCACCTGCACTGAGCGTCTGCCCCTGGTGGTCAGTGCACATCTTAGCAACTGGTCAACCGGTCATTTGGTCATCAATCGCTTAGGCTTTTATATAGAGAGATGTATACCATCTCCTAATAGGCCCCCTAGACTTTTGGGCTGAAATACATCTTGGGCTTCTGGAGAAGACACATGTTCTGTTTGAAAGGAAGAGGGTGAGGCACAAACCCACCGAAGCAGTGGAAACAGGAGCGTTTTAAAAGCCAGCACGGCTCCTGCAGGTGTGAGCCTGTGTCACAACAGGGACATGAACTTCCCACGATGATACTTCTCCCCTTTCCCGGTGTTCCTGTAGAAGTGCGAATACGTCTTTGACCTTGGGCCGTGGTCTCATCTGATGGCCTGTGCAATATATTTGATGTTGCCTAAGATATCATATTCACAAAATCCAAAATTACAGTTCTATTTACAGAAGTAAGAGTGACATAGCCAAATAAGTTTTGCTGCTAACAAAGTGGAAATTCTAAACAATATTTGGTACCCATCAGAGCTACGGCACAAGATACACTTATCATCGCCTTCCAAACGTAGCAATGGGAGCAACGAGGTCAATCGTAGGAAGTGTTTCCCTGCAGAGGGGCCCCCTTATCTGCGGGGGATTCGTGCCAAGACTACCGGTGGATGCCAGCAGCCTCGGTAGTACCGAACCCTGTACATACTGTGCTTTCTCCTAATTTATAAACCAGGCAGAGTAAGAGATGAATGATAATAGCGAATCATAAAGTAGCCGATTATAACAATATACTGACAAAAAAGTTACGTGGCTGTGGTCTCTCTCTGATGACCAATCTGATAACCGAGACGGCTACTGAGTGGCTCCCGGGAGACGCTGCACCGAGTCCTATCCTGGGCAAGATGGAAGAGGACACTTGAAACTCATAAACTGTTTATTTCTGGAATTTTCCATGTAAATTTTCAGACCACAGTTGACCACAGTTATGTTAACTGAAACCACAAACAAGTGAAAGCACAGATAAGGTGGTTGGGTGCTGCTGTACCCCCAATATGAGGCCAGTGATGCAATAGAGCAGCGGTTCTCAACCTGTGGGTCGCGACCCCTTTGGCGGTCGAACAACCCTTTCACAGGGGTCGCCTGAGACCATCCTGCATATCAGATATTTACATGACGGTTCATAACAGTAGCAACATGACAGTTATGAAGTAGGAACGGAAATAATGTTATGGTTGGGTCACAGCATGAGGAACTGTATTTAAAGGGCCAGAAGGTTGAGAACCACTGCAGTAGAGGCGGGCCGGCGTGCCCAGGTGGCACAGAGGGCGCAGGAGAAGGCCGCCTCTGAGGTCATGACCGCCCCACTTACCACCCGCGCTCCCACCCGCAGAATCAAACATCCGCGTCAGCCCAGAGGGAGGCACCACCGGCGTGACGGGTCCCGGTGTTGGACAGTCCAGGACCCCCCTTCTGCCTTAAGACCTGCACAGGTGACACAACCCGGCGGAAACCCACTCCCTGGTACGACTGGGCAGCGCGCCCGGTGGCTTTGAGAATATGAAACACATTGTCTACGGCCATACCACCCTGAACGAGCCCGATCTAGTCTGATCTCAGAAGCTAAGCAGGGTCGGGCCTGGTTAGTACTTGGATGGGAGAATATGAAACTGCAGAAGTGCGTGAAGTGAGCATCTCCTTAGGCATCGCTGTGCCTTTATTGGCTCCTTCCCAATACGGCCGTGCTACTGGGGAGACACGAGACACGCATTTTAGACGTTGCCTCACCCAGGCCCGGCTCCGGGGGCCCCCTCTCTCGGGGACCAGCAGCTGGGCTGCGCTGACACATTTCCATGACCTGCAAACCTCCTTCCCTGAGCGCTTCAGCTCGGTGCTCGAGCTCCACTTTGTGCTCGATTCCCGTGCACGTCACGGGGGCTCTGACCACTGGAAAGCACGGCGCCCCAGTACACGTAACCTCTCGTTAGCTGGAACTCCGGTCTAGATGTAAATAAAACTTAAAGTGCTCTTTGTTACCACGTACAAGCAGCGGGCCCCTTTTCAGCGTGTAATGTAACGGCAGGGTTAGGTTTAGAGAGACCTGACACGGGCCAAGATCAAATTAGAAGAGAGAGCTTATGTCAATCAATGAAACCGGGGCCTGAATGCTTTGATGCCCGGCCTTTTCCTGTCAGGAACAAAATATGCATTTGAATTGAATGAGACCTCTGAGGGCTTGATCGGAAAGCTGAGCCATTTCAGGGGGAAGGAGAAAGAAAGTTGAAAGTCTCCCGGCCCTTCTTCAGAATCGTCAGCGTCAACAATGAAGAGAGGAACGGAGATCACTAAGTGGACATCCAACAGCCGAGGACCCGGGCAAGCTTATCGCCTCAGCCCCGTCTCCTGTGAGCGAGTTTCCTGAACCGCAGGGAGGCGGGGGGTGTGGTGTGGAGAGATGGATATAAAACCAACTCAACTGCTGAAAAGTGCCTCCAGCGCCCGGGGGCGGGCACCGCTCTCTTAGCCACAGCCACTGCCGTGGGCTCGGGGCCAAGGAAAATGACACCAAATGAGACAAACACAGGGATCTACGTAGGGATCAACAGCGTCGCTCAAAATGTCCCTGGGAAGATGTTTTGGGGCCCAAATTATCAAACTGTTCTTACAGCCTCAACACCCGCTCGTAAAGCATCTTTGTCATGTCCTTTCTTTACAGAATGGCCCATCCGTAAGTGAAACGTGAAGTCCTCCGGGAAAGAGTCCACGTGGACATGATGTGCGTAGATGAGGCTCTGTCTTGTGCACCACATTTTAGGCGTTGCCTCACCCAGGCCCGATCCTGGCCGTCTCGGGGACCGGCAGCTGGACTGCGCTGACATCCATAAAGGCGGTAAGCACCCTGATGGTCTACCTCTTCTCAGATGCAATGTTGTCCACAAACCGGGATATTGTCCAACACCAAGCGGGCGACTTCCTCTCATATGTTTTATCCATTGAGGATGCTAGGTCAGCGAGGTGAATCCACGTTTTCTCTTGCTTTTTTTTCCCCTCACCTGAAGATGTTTTTCCATTGATTTTAGGGAGAGTGGAAGAGAAAGGGAAGGACGGAGAGAAACATCGATCTGAGAGACACACATGGATTGGGTGCCTCCTGCACGTGCCCTGACCAGGGCCCGGGCCAGGGAGGAGCCTGCAACCGAGGTACGTGTCCTTGACCTGCATCGAACCCGGGACCCTTCGGTCTGCAGGCTGGCACTCTATCCACTGAGACACACCAGCCGGGGCTCCTCTCGCTTCATATTTGTGGGCGTCCACAGACACTGCAGAAGGGAGACCTCGTTTACTGCCAGGGGGAGCTGAGGAAGGCACCTTCTGCTCCTAGATGTGGGGTTCCCATACGCATGTGTGTAATTAAATTCGGTGATTTTCTCTTGTTCACCTGCCTCATGTCGATTTAACTAATTAGAGCGGCCTAAAGAGCCATAAAGGGTGGAGGAAAGCCCCCCCACACACACACACACAGTGTAAAACAGAAAATCTCTTTGTTCTTTTAACATATGCTAAAACGGGGAATAATACAACCCAAGTGACAGGTGACAAGTCCTGTAAAGGCTCCACCAGTTTACAGTTTAAACCTGTAAAACTGAGAGGGACTTTTTCAAAGAGCACCTTGTTTGTATTCAGAAACTCCCCAGACTCCTCCGTACCTAAACTGTGCGGTTTATCACCCGGTTTTAGAAATACGTTCTCATCCGTGAACCACAACGACCATTTATTGGGCCCCTCAACAGGCCAGGTATTTGAATGCCTTTTCTGTAGACGAGTCTGCAAAGGAGCTATTGTCCCATTTTAGAGATGAAGACACTGAGGCTCAGAGAGCTCAATCTACCTAACCCCTCCCATGAGTAAACTCAACCTAGGGTCCCAGTCAATGCCCATCTGATTCAAAAGCCCGTGTTCTTTCCTGCTGAATGTCTTTGGTGTAAAATGAAATCTAATGTCCAGAAACCCTTGATGCCATGATCAATTCCCCGGGCACTTAGGGCTCAGAACTCCCCGCTAAGGTAGGAGGTAATTTCTGAGCCATGCAGCCGGGTCTCCCGCTGTAGGTTTAGACTCAGCTGCCCAGGGTCACCATGGCAACAAAGCATCCCCAGCGAGGCCTGCAGGGCCACTGGGCTCATTCATTTCCTGATGGCCTGCTCAGTGGGCGCCTCGCTGTGCGGGGCCAGCTCCGGACAGCAGAACACAGATGCACCTCCCTGACCCTGCACCTAGACAGCTCGCTGCACAACGCCCCTCCCTCGAGGGACGTGTGACACTAGGACTCTGAAAGCAATTGCTATTCTGAACTTAAAATAATAGGATTGTAAAACCAGCTAGGACTTCAGAGGTCATCTCGTTCAACCCCTCACGTCAGAGACAGAGGAGTCAGGGCTCAGGGCCGTCCTGACAGTCACAGAGGACTCGGCAGCCCAACTCCGCGCTACTCGAGGCCCGATCCCAAGTCTGGCGCGGGCACCCTCCCTGGGCCATGAGGCGCCCTGGTGAGGAACCCAGCGTGGGTACCATGCCCCCCGCAGGGCACTCACAGAGCTCCTCATGGGAGCAGGTAGGAGGGCATGAGGAGCTCCTGGGACCCCGCGTACAAGTAAAAGGTGCAGGAGCAGTGGTGTTTGTGCCACATTGTCACACAACTGGGAATTCCTCTCTGGGCATATGCTAAGCAGCGGTTCTCAACCTGTGGGTCGCGACCCCTTTGGCGGGCGAACGACCCTTTCACAGGGGTCGCCTGAGACCATTCTGCATATCAGATATTTACATGACGATTCATCACAGCAGCAGCATGACAGCTATGACGTAGCACTGAGGGGACTGCACCGAGCCAGGACGGGGTGGGCGAGGGGCCAGCCTCGGGGAGGACATCTGGGAGGTGTGGTCAGGCGACAGCTGTCCGTAGAGGTTGGTGTTCGGTAGTCCTTGCCCCTTCTGGCCCCTCTAATTCAGGCCCAGTCTCTTGTTTTGCCTTTAAAAGCAGAGCCAGGGGGAGACGCTCCCTGCATTCGCCAGATACGCGTCTTATCTCTCCTTTTGGCCCCGGTGAGCACGGCTCGGCTTCTCCGGTCAGCAGAAACCTGTGACCTTTTTTCTAGAAGCGGCCGCTGGGTCCAGGGCCAATCTCTTGTACGATCTATGCCAGCGCGTTGCAGCCCTTTTCATCTCGTGGCACACATCAACAAATTACTCGAAGGCTGTGGCACCCCGAGAATATATTTGTGTGTGTCAATCTGACCAAAAAAAATAGGTCTGATTTTTGATGAATTGACACCGAATGGCTGTCGCTGTGCTGGCTGCTGTCATGTTTCCCCTGACAATCTCCGGGAGGTCAGCGCTCCGGACTAGATAGCCCAGGATCGCATGTTTTGAACATTCCTGCGGCACCGGGTTGAAATTGCTGCCCTGGGCACATTGGGAATATCCCCTCAGAACAAAATGATCCATCAGAATAACTAGCACAACAGGGTGCACTCAGAATAACGGATCCATCAGAGTAACTAGCACCCGTGGAGTTCAGTGCCACCGAGGAGGGCAGAGCGGCGTGCCCAGTGCCTGGTCTTGTGTCAGAGGACACGCCCCCTGACATCACGGTGCCTGCCATGCTCGCTCCCTCTCCAGGAGGGAGTGGAGACAAACCCAGGAGGCCTTTGGACTCCGTGATTTCAAATCCATCTGCCCTCAGCCTCCCCCACTTCCCGGCTCCACCCAGATTCTGCCAGCTGCCGGCTGCGAGGTTGGCTTTCCTCCTTCCCCCTGAGCCGGAGCCAACACCTGCCCTTCGCCTTCACTCACCTCTGCACTGTCCTCTTCGCACTAAATTATTGCTTCTCTATCTTTATGACCAGAGGGGAAAATTGTTCACTTAATCAGAAGGTTAGTTAAACAGCCCTAGCTGGTATGACTCAGTGGATAGAGTGTCAGCCTGAAGGGTCCAGGTTCGATTCGGTCAAGGGCACAGGCCCCGTTGCGGGCTGGATCCCCAGTAAGGGGCGTGCAGGAGGCAGCCGATCAATGGTTCTCTCTCATCGTGGATGTTTCTGTCTCTCCCTCTCCCTTCCTCTCTGACATCAATTAAAAAAATAAAAGCCTCTAACATAATCCACTCGAGCTGGTGTAAAGAGCACTGGGGTGTTTCGAGGAGGTGGCTACCTTGCCTGCGGTGATTACAGTACCTGATCCGTCATCGAAGGGAACTGACATTTCAGGATAGTGGTCCTTGAAGAAGGAAGGGGATAGAGAGAAGAAGGGGAACGAGGAGGAGAAAAAGAGGGCGCTGTCAGAATGTCGGCGTGACCTCTGAGCTCAGTGAGAGAGGAGTGAGTCATTCTGATCACGTTGTCACGGGCCCAGTTGTTCATTCATTAGCAGGAAGGGGCAAAGGTGAGGCAGATAAGGCAGGCGTGCCTGGACGCTGTCCACCTCCCCAGGCTGCTCCCCGCAGGTGGATGGGGGAGGGGACCGAGCAGAGGCCCCGTCCAGTGAGGTCTGGGGGAGGGAGCCCCAGCCGGGTAGGCACGGCCAGGCCAGCGAGGGAGCATCTGAGCAAAGGGCGTGTGCTCTGTGGAGCCCGCACCCCTGGCTCTCCGGGCGGGGGCTGCTCCCCGCATTCACCCAGGGGCCCCCGGCCATGGACCCCACACCACGAACTCAGGGGCCGGGCGCTCTGCCGACTCAGCTCCACCCGGAGGGCACCCCGACACCGCTTGGCTTTCCACTCTGCTGACCCTGCAGCCGCACGTCTCCCGGCTGGTTTGGGGGACGCAGGGCCTTGGAACCCGAGGATTATGACACACAAATAACACTCCCTCGTCCTCCCGTAGGAGCCTGAGAGCATCCTCTTCCTCAAGGTCTTGTGAGAACCCCACTCCCACCAGCAGCAAAGACACCCCTCCCCCCACCCCACCCCCTGCCATTCCCTGATCATTCTAATCCACCCGGAGGCGGGGCTCAGGGGCTGGGTGTCGACCTATGAGCCAGAGGGTTACAGTTCCATTCCTGGTCAGGGCACAGGCCCGGGTGGCGGGCTCCAGCCCCAGGGTGGGGCGTGCAGGAGGCAGCCGAGCCGTGATTCTCTCTCATCATGGATGGTTCTCTCTCCCTCTCCCTCTCTGCAATCAATAAGAATATTTTTAAATAAATATCAATGGGAAAATATCCTCGAATGAGGATAGGAAAAAAAATACAGGGGAAGAGCAACGCGCTGTCCAGGGCCAGTCTGCGTTCCTGCGTGTGCCTCCTCCAGCGGCGTCTCTGCCTGATCTCAATCTGAGCATTAGCGCTGAGGGCAAACTCCACGCGGCCAGCTCGTGCTCGAGCTGGAAACAGCAGCTGTGAGAGCACGAGTTGTTTTCAAGGCTGTGAGTAGAGGTCAGACAGAACCACCAGGACCTCGTTCAAAGAAGATTTATTAAAATTTAAGACACATTGAGGTCAGAGGGGAAAGCAGTCCGGGAAATGTGAGTGAGTGGATTTTCCCATTTCCTTTTTTTTCCTTTTAAAGAACACAATTTCTAACTTGTGTGACTTTCTAGAAGGAAACACGCACTGTAACATGGGAGTGCAGTGACCCTGATTTCGGACCTATGCCCATTCTCTGATTTAGAATCTTCGTGGACAGCTACAAGCTCTGCGTTGTTATACACGGGGCCGCCCACTGTGCTGGGTTCCTCTCTGTTTGTTATTCTATCTAAGCACGTCTGTGAACGGGCCTCAGGGAGCCCACCTGTCATTTTCACGTCCCTGAGGCGTCCATCGGGCCCACGTGACCCCTGGATGCGTGGGAGCTGAGCGGGAGTTAGGGGTTTAACAGTGTCAGGCGTTTCTCCACGGGCGGGTGGGCTCGCGTAGAGGAAGAGCGAGGAGAGCCCGCAGCTGAGGGATTTCGCCGCGACTGTTGTTTTCTGGAGTGAGTTCTTCTCAGTAACTTCCGTTTGTTTGTTTGTTTGTTTGTACCATATCTGAGGGGAACATTATAAAGTAAAGAACTACCCTTAGGTCAAGGAAGTGTGAGTGTGAGAGTGAATAAGTGTGAGTGTGTGAATGAGAATGAGTGTGAGTATGAGTGTGAGAGTGAATGAGTGTGTGTGTGAGTGTGTGTGTTGTATGTGAATGACTGTGAGTGTGTGTGTGTGAGTGTGTGAGTGAGTGTGAGTGTGTGTGTGAGTGAATGTGAGTGAGTGTTGTGTGTGAATGAGTGTATGAGTGTGAGTGTGTGAGAGTGAATGAGTGTGAGTGTATGTTGTGTGTGAATGAGAATGAGTGTGTGTGTATGAGTGTGAGAGTGAATGAGTGTGTGTGTGTTGTGTGTGAATGACTGTGAGTGTGAGTGTGAGTGTGTGTGTGAGTGAATGTGAGTGAGTGCTGTGTGTGAATGAGAATGAGTGTATGAGTGTGAGTGGGTGTGAGTGAATGAGTGTGTGTGTGTTGTGTGTGAATGAGTGTGAGTGTGAGTGTGTGTGAGTGTGTGTGTGTGAGTGAAGGTGAGTGAGTGGTGTGTGTGTGTGAGAGTGAGTGTATGAGTGTGAGTGTGTGAGAGTGAATGAGTGTGTGTTGTGTGTGAATGAGAATGACTGTATGAGTGTGAGTATGAGTGTGAGAGTGAATGAGTGTAAGTGTTGTGTGTGTGTGTGTGAGTGTTGTGTGTGTGTGTGTGAGTGTGTGTGTGCGCACTCCCGCCCTATCCCTGGCCCCTCCCACATGTCCTCATCCTTTGTCGCCGGGTCTCAGTGGGTAAGGAGGAGGCTGAGCTTCTCTGTTAAGAGGCTCGTGGAGAACGGGTCTCCTGTCGCCGGGATTCCGGTGTTTCCTGGAGGGACCTGGAGAACAGGAGTCGAATGCCCGTCCGTCTCACGTGAGGGCGACTCCACCACAGCCTCCATCGCCGATTCCACCCCCTGGCTCCCGGCGTCCCGGGCCCCTGAGGCCAAGTGGGCCCCCAGGGCGATGGGTAAGACCAGGCCCGGGAGCCAGGCTGGCCGGCGTGGACTCTTCCCGCCTCCACTGCCGTGCTCTGCCCGGTCCTCACCCCGAAGCCGTTCCCATGGCCATGACGGTCACGGTCAGAGGCTCCCTTCAAGCCGCGAGGGCAGAGCACACAACACACTCAGGCCGGCGAGCACCACGCAGGGAGCAGGTGTGACCATCGGCTGCTGTGGTGTCTGCAGGCTCCTTGGAAACAGCGGGACAGCTGAGCCGCGGGCGTGGCTGCTCTTAGCGACCGCCTGGCCCGGGCTGAGTCCGCCGCTCCTCCCCCAGCAGCGCTGGCCTGAGACCCCGGACGGCCAGCAGGGGAGGCCAGCTCAGGACCTCGCCTTCCTCTAGGCCAGTGGTTCTCAACCTTCCTAGTGCCGCGACCCTTTCATACAGTTCCTCATGTTGTGGCGACCCCCAACCATAACATTATTTTTGTTGTTACTTCATCACTGTCATTTTGCTACTGTTATGAATCGTCATGTAAATATCTGACATGCAGGATGGATTTTCATTGTTACAAACTGAACATAATTAAAGCACAGTGATTAATCACAAAAACAATATGCAATTATATATGTGTTTTCCGATGGTCTTAGGCGACCCCTTGAAAGGGTCGTTCGACCCCCAAAGGGATCACGACCCACAGGTTGAGAACCGCTGCTCTAGGGCCTTGTGCTGCACCCCAACTCCACTGGGAAGCTCTTGGGCGGTGTTGAGGGGGCCTGGGCCCCATATGTCACCACATTCGCCCAGTGTCCGACCGCCAGGACGCCCGCTCTGCCCTGGGCGGGGCCTTCCCTTCTGCACAGGGGATTCGTGCACACCGCACTGGAAACGTACAAAAGTACACCCTGGACCAGGCCCTCCTCCCTCAGAACCACGGCCTACTTCCCTCTGTCCTTTTTAATATTCTTAAATTTTTTAAAATATATTTTTATTGATTTCAGAGAGGAAAGGAGATGGGGAGAGAGAGAGAAACGTCAATGATGAGAGAGACTCATGGTCGGCTGCCTCCTGCACACCCCCTACTGAGGATGGAGCCTGCACCCCGGGCCTGTGCCCTGACCTCCTGGTTCATAGGTCGACGCTCAGCCACGGAGCCACGCCGGCCGGGCTGCCGCTGTCCCTTTTAGAAGGACACCTCTCCGTGTCCATAAATAGCCCGTCTTTCATCTCAGGGATACCTTCCTTAATCATCTTCTTAATTGCAGTGTCGGGTTTCTTTATATAACAACAAAGTCAATATTGTTCCCAGCCTGGATCTGATTCAGGCGGCGGGGGCGGCTCCCTTTCCTGGCAGCCTCGCCATCTGTTGGCATAATTTGGCTCTAATTGGGCTTTTCTCTGGCGGCGGACTCAGCCCCGCGCGGGGTGCGGCCACGGTCTCTCCGCGCTCCCTCCGATGCCCGAGCTTCTCCGAGAACGTCAGCCGGCAGCGCGGTCTGGCCCAGGCGCAGAGCATCCTTTATCACGGCCTCTCCGTCCCTTTTATAAAAGCCTCCGTGTCCGCCTCCTTTCAGCAACGCTGGTGCCTCCGTGGCCATAGGGGTGCGGTCAGGGCTCATTCCACCCGTCTGAGGGCCCCCGCTTCCCCCTGGGGTGTGCGCGGAGGCCGGGGCGCCCCACACAAAGAAGGCGAGGAACCTGGGGACGCCTGTGCTGCGTGTCCCACTGCTGGAAAGACCTCCGGCCCATCAGCGCTCTCAAGGGTCCAAAAACAGCCACCAAAGCCCCCCAGGAGGGAGCGACAACATGGCGTGCCCCAGCGTTTCCCAGGCGACAGGGCGGGAGACGGTTCCGTGAACTCCCAAGGGGCTGAGAGGGCGCAGACCGGGCCGGGCAGGGCTGTACGCTCCAGGGTTGCACGCAGGTGACCCTGCCACACGCTGACGTGGCGAGGACCCCAGGCCCCGCCATAGTGGCGAATCCATTGCAATGAGTCAGGGCCGGGCTCACCTCCAAACGCCACGGCGGGACCCCTTCCCTGCCGCCCAGCAGCACGAGGTCGGCTAAGAGGGCACCTGGGGGGGGGGCGGCGGCCGGGGGGTTCTTGCCAAACTGACCTGACGGGCTCCTGCTGAAGGCAGGCGGGCAGATATTAACAGACGAGGGGGAGGACGGCAGGCGTGGCTCAGGGGTTGAGCATTGACCTGTGAACCAGGAGGTCACGGTTCGATTCCGGTCAGGGCGCATACCCGGGTTGTGGGCTCGATCCCCAGTGGGGGGCGTGCAGGAGGCAGCCGATCCATGATCCTCTCTCATGATGGATGTTCCTATCTCTCCCTCTCCCTTCCTCTCTGACATCAATAAAAATGTATTTTTAAAAACAGACCCTCAGCAGCACAGTATTGTAACCCGACGTGGTGGGTGCAGGGAAGAAGAGAGGCACGCGGGGCGGGTGGGGGCGGGTGCATCCCACTCCACACCCCCCCCCCGCCCCCGGCTGAGGGCTCGGGAAGCTGTGTGAAGAAGGTGCCACCGGCCTGCACCCCTGGTCATGGTGAGAGTTGTCTGGGTAAAGGCCTGGGGGAGGAGGGTGCTCAGACCGCGGGAGCACAGAGCAGGGCCCAGGGCTGAGCAGCGGGGGGTGGGTGCATGTGTGGCCAGGCGCCCGGCGAGGGGGCAGCTACAGCCATGACCACCCTAAGTCCAGCCAAGCAGGGCCCTCGCTCAGGCCTCATGCACTGGGACGACTTCCACCACGTTTTCTCTTCTTTTTAAATATATTTTATCGATTTTAGGGTCTGAAACCCAGGCCTGTGCCCTGACCAGGAATTGAACCTGTGACCTCCTGGTTCATCGGTCGACGCTCACCCACTGAGCCCCGCCAGCCAGGCCCTCCAAGTTTCCCCAGTCACCCTCCTGTGAGCTGCAGAACCCCCAGAGGGTGCCCCGAGCCTGGAGCCTGGGAGCGGGGCCACCGCGTCCCCGTGGCCGTAGAAACTGACGGAGAGGGCGGGGTTCCTCCCGGACAGAGAGCCGCACGCCTGGTGAGGGCTGCGGCCGAGGCTGGACGCACTGAGACCTGCTGGCCACAGTGACTCCATCCTCCTCCTCCTCCTCCTCCTCCTCCTCCACCTCCTCCCCATCCCCCTCCTCCTCCTCCTGGCAGCACAGGATCCCGCCACACGCAGGTGAGTCATGAACGATGCTCCACACGAGGTAAGTGAGTCCGCATCTGTCGCCAAGGGATGGATGTGCTTCTCCTATGTGAGAGCCAACAGCTCACATTTCATTCGAGAGAGAACGGAACCGGAGCGAGACGAGAGCACAGAGAGAGTTCACCTGGCAACGGCCCCTGTGTCTGTCCCCCGCCCGCCAGGCGGCTGCCGAGCCTCTGCCCGGCTTTTGGAGGGAGGTGTGACATGTGCCCTTTTTGTGTTTTCTTCACAACCGGGCTGCCTGGCCAGGGAATCTCATGTTCGCCCTATTTTTAGCCGTGTCACCGTCTATCCATGCTGAGGCCTCGGGCCTTCGGGTTAAAAATAACTGCCCAAGGTGAAATGAAACCGACCTCAGGGCGGCAGAGGGAACTGGAGTCAGGAGCAGGCCATCGCTGTAAGAACCGAGGGTTGTAACTCCCCGGGGGGTGAATGCCAGGCCCTTCCGCTGCCCCCCGACCCGGAGCCAGGCTGTCTTTCCGCTCGGCCTTCCGCTGCCCCGGGACCCAGAGCCAGTCTGTCTTTCCGCTCGGCCTTCCGCTGCCCCGGGACCCAGAGCCAGGCTGTCTTTCCGCTCACTGACCTTCGGCGCTGGCACAGGCCTGCCTCAGCGCGCGCTTCACTATCTCAGCGGCGATCACACTGGGGGCGGGTTCCTGGGGCTCTCGCTGTGATTACATGACGGTACGATCCTAAGATAGACGCCCGCGGACGATGGGCAGGAAGTCCCAGCTCCCCGCACTGCTTTCTTTCAAAAACCACGTAGTGACATGAAAGTAGCGTTTGGAGGGAACAGCCGTAATCTCAGCATCTTCATACCCACATGCTTTTCATTCTGACGTGTGCCTTCCAGGCCGCGGCCGCATGCGAACGTGTCCGCGTGGGGCAGCCGTGTCATACGGAGAACGCTGCCGCCTGCTCTCAGTTGCTCAGATCAGAAGCTGTATTATGTTCATCCACATCCAGATGATCCTCTTTAAAAGGCTGTGTGTGGAGGAGGAGCTCGGAGTTTTCAGACGTGCTCTTGTGGTTGGATACTTTCAATAAGTTTTATTGGTTTTTAGAGAGAGAAGGGACAGGGAGAGAGAAACATCAGTGATGAGAGAGAATCACGGATCGGCTGCCTGCTGCACGCCCCCGACTGGGGATGGAGCCCACACCCCGGGCCTGTGCCCTGACCGGGGATCCAACCGTGAGCTCCTGGTTCCTAGATGGACGCTCACCCCCTGAGACGCCCTGGCCGGGCGTGGTCGATACTTTAGCTGATGCAGCTTCTGCTTTGTTGGTTGAGAGCCGCTGTCAGCGTTTTCTCCCTGGGAAGTAGATTGCTTCCTGCGAGGTCTCACAAAGGGGCAGCCAACAGCTCCAGTCCCATCGCATCTTCACCAGCATGGAGCACCAGCGCTTTTATGGATTTTGATAATGTGGTGCAAAACGTTCCTTAAGAAATGAAGCAAGGAATTGAGCAGTTCTATTAATATACCAGGCACGTGGGCTCGACCTGCTGCCTGGGGGAGCCTGGATTCTGTCCCCGGGTGTCAACTACGAATATTCTTACTGAGTCATTGGAAACCCCCGGTCCGGATGGAGTTCCTCCCGTCTCCACCTTCACCCACGTACGGGGGCGGCCGCGTCTCTGGCTGCTGTGCTGGGTGTGGTTTGTCAGGCAGCACACAAAACAGCCTCCGTGAGTACAGCCCGGCTCCTTTGTGTTTACAGCGCTGTCACCGACCACAGAAAAGGCGGCCGAGGCTACGAAGGCAGGTTACTCACGCGAGGTCACAGTGATGTGGCTAAGCCAGGGCTGGAATCCACGGCCGTCTCCCCGCGGGACAGAGTCCCCCACCGGAGGGAGCTCTCCGGAGCCAGCCCTCTCAGCCAGCAGAGGCTGCGGACAGACTCTCGGGCCGAGAGCACGCTTTCGGCGACGAGCTTGGCGGGCGGGGAGCTTCCCAGTGTCCATCCCAGTCGGTGCGATTCCATCAGACACGAGACTCTGAGCCCTGGGGGTTTGGTGCAGTGGACAGAGCATCGGCCTGCGGACCAAAGGGTCCCCGGTTCTATTCTGGTTGAGGGCATGTCACATCTTCACCTCGGGATGTGGGCTCGATCCCCAGTGTGGGGCGTGCAGGAGACAGTCGAGCCATGATTCTCGCTCATCACTGATGTTTCTGTCTCTCCCTCTTCCATCCTCTCTGAAGTCAATATAAATATTCTCTTAAAATAAGACTCTCAACGCGGCCTGGGCTCTGTCGTCACCGCTGCTCAGGGAACACACGGATTACGTCTGCTGGCTGATCTCACTCAGATTCAAGGACCACCGGGCCGCTTCCAGAAACGCGTCCACCGTGAGAAGCGGCTGGACAGATGCCGTGGCCGCTGGTTAATTGGCAGCTGGTCTTTGAGGACTTTCCCTTCGGAATCGAACGTGTCTTTCCGTTCTGTCTTCCTTGGGGCTGCTTCATGAGAACGTGCTTGCTACAGGACTCGGGGGGTCGAGCACAGCCAGGCTGAGCTGTGAACACGTGTGGTCACGTGACAGCGGATGGGGGTGTGAGGTCCTGTCCCGGGGCCGGCGCGCACATGGCCTTCTCTCTCTGGGTGCTGGAGGGAGTCGACGTCTCCGGGTAGTTTCCTAGCGTGGTGATGGGAACAAATGGAATATTCCACCCGGCCCCAGTGGCTCCGTGGCTGAGCGTCCACCTAGGAACCAGGAGGCCACGGTTCGATTCCCCGTCAGGGCACAGGCCCGGAGTGCAGGCTCGATCCCCCGTTGGGGGACCTGCAGGAGGCAGCCGGTCCATGATTCTCTCTCATCATTGATGTTTCTCTCTCTCTCCCTCTCCCTTCCTCTCTGACATCAATAAACATATATTTTTTAAAAGATAGAAAGTCCAGCAAAAGCATCCAGGTGGCGTTGCTCATGGCGACGACAGGCCCCGCGGGCGGCAGTCTGTGGGGAGCGGCCTTTCCGGGGACAGTGGCGCGAGGGGTGGCTGCCCCTTTCCCTCGCTGAGCGCTCCTGTCCTTGCGAATCTTGTCCCTCGTGCCATCTGGGGCTCTGCAGCTGAAACCACGCGCCTGGACACAGCCCAACCCACGCGTGGGCCCTCGTGCCACCCTGCAACCCCAGAGAGGAGCCGGGTGCCGCCCCCGCCCCAGCAGAGGCGGCCGCGGCAGGAAGCGCCCGGCCTACTTGGTATTCTGGGGCCGGAGGCGGCGGCCGGCATCCTCAGCTGAACCTGCCGGGCCGAGGGCGCTTGGCAGGGAGGCCAGGAAGTGAAATAACAAAGAGTGTCCGAAAGGCGTGCCTGCAAGGGAGCCTGGGAAACGCAGGGCCCCCACACCCCCCCAGGCCCCTGGGCCGGACTCCCCGTAAGTAGGCCAGTGGGGGGGCACCGAGGGGTCCAGCACCCCCACCTGGGGCCAGAGCAGGTGCTGGAGCCCGAGGACCAGAGGAGGAGCAGGGGGGAGGCGGAAGCGGGCAGAGGCCCGTGGGGTCTGAATGGGGTGAGGGCAGGAGGGACAGTGACAGTGAGTGGGACACTGCCCCTTCCCCCACCCCCGTCCCAAGGGGGAGGGCCGCTGTGAGGTCACCTCTGCAGCTGTTCGCGATGCAGACTGGGAGCTGCCCGTGAGCAGGAGGGAAAGGCCCCCACCCCCACCCCCGGGGGCCCAGGACACCCAGGGCAGCTGTGGGGGCGCAGGCCCCCCGCCCCAGCGCAGCCCCAGCAGGGCCCAGCCACCTGGCCGCCCAGCAGCGCTCCGCGGTCGCCATGGCCGGAGGACGCGGAACTGTCAGGAATGCCAGGCCCGCTGCCTCCTGCTCCGCGGCGGCTGCCCAGGGCTGGGGGCCTGGAGAGCCAGTGTCAGGCGCTTGTTGTTTCTAGTACATTCGCTGCACTCAGGCTGGCCCCTTCCTGCTCCCCCCACTGCTGGGAGCGCGCACGCATGTGTGTGTGTGCATGTGCACCTGTGTGTGTTGTGTGTGTGCGCCTGTGTACATGCATGCACCTGCATGGGTATGTGTGCATGCATGTGTGTGCACCTGTGTGTGAGGGGTGTGTGCATGCATGCATGTGTGTGTGCGTGTGCACCTGTGTGGGGTGTGTGCACCTGTGTGTGTGCCTGTGTGTGTGCGTATGTGTGTGTGCCTCTTTCTGCCTCCCCCTTCCTCTCTGAGATCAATAAAAATATATATTTTTAAAAACCTAGAGGGTTGATGATGTTCAGGACCAAGCTGCTCTTTTCTATCTAGGGAAGCGGTTGACACGGCCCAGAATTTCCAGTGCAGATGGAATGGCTAACCCCACCCCCCCAACAATATCTTCTTCCCAAGGGATGTCCAGACGGCTAACACGCCCCCGAACAGATTCACACTCGCGCCCTGCGATCGGCGAGCACACACCTGGCCTAGCCGCGGGTGCTCCTGTTCCACCTGTAAACAGGGCGGACACACCGCGCTCTGCACACTGAGCCACACCGCCGCGCTGTGAGGCGGGCGCCGTCTGTGTCCGTCGTAAAGGAGAGGACCCCGAGGTTCAGAGGAGGTGGGTGGCGAGCCGCGGGCACACAGCCAGGCCCCAGAGCGTGGGCGGCTGTCCCGCTGACGCTTCCAACAGCAAGTCGCGCCCTTGACCTCGGACAGTTTGGTGTCGGTTAACGTCGGTAAACTGTTCACCGATTCGGCTCCTTTTCTGGGTTTCAGTCCCATCTTTGCAGGAGTCACTAAAGGCTGATCGGGGATCCAGCTGCGCCCACATCCTCTGCTACCGCCAGCTCCCCTGACACTGACCTCAGCAAATCCACATGCTAAAGGCGTGGGGGCAGGGTGGCAAGGGCGGGCTCGAAGGCAGGGAAGTCAAAGCGAAAGTGAGTGAGTGGGACTGTAGCAACCAGAAAGCTTGTGCACAGTCAGAGAAACAGACAACCGGACAGAGAGGCAGCCGAGCGGATGGCGAGGGTGTTTGCAAACAGTAGCTCCGCCACAGCCTTCACTTCCAAAACGTGTAAAGACTCATAACACTCAACACCAAACGAGCAACCCAACCCGTGGGCAGAGGACCTGCACCCACACCTCTCCCAAGGAGAATGAGACAGCCAATAGGTAAACGAAGAGATGGGCAACTTCATGGCACTGAGGGAAATGCCAATCAAAACTACAGTACGCCCTGGCTGGTGTGGCTCAGTGGGTAGAGCGTCAGCCTGTGGACTGAAGGGTCCCAGGTTCGATTCTAGTCAATGGCACAGGCCTGGTTTGGGGCCTTGATTCCCCGTGTGGGGCCTGCAGGAGGCAGCCAGTCCATGATTCTCTCTCCTCATTGATGTTTCCATCTCTCTCTCCCTCTCCCTTCCTCTCTGGAATGAATAAAAATATATTTAAAAAAGAAACTGCAATGAGATACCACCACGCACCTGTTCGAGTGGCCGCCACTGACCAGACCAGCAATGACAGTGAAGGAGAGATTGTGGGGGGAAAGGAGGCGGGGGGGGGTGCGGCTTGGTTGGGGCTTGTTTCTCCCTAAGGAATTGGAACCTCAAAAACCTCTCAGGTTACTGTGGGAGATTGTCTTGACTAGAAAGCTTAGCGCTGAGACACACTTCTGCAAATTTAAACTCACTAGAGCGAGTTAAAGTAGGCAGGTCAGCCATTGTCAAAAGAAGGCCTGGCCGCGTGGCTCAGGGGCTGAGCGCTGACCTATGAGCCAGGAGGTCAGGGTTCGATTCCCGGTCAGGGCACAGGCCTGGGTTGGGGGCTCGATCCCCAGTGTGGGGCGTGCAGGAGGCAGCCGGTCCATGATTCTCTCTCATCATGGATGTTTCTCTCTCTCTCTCCCTCTCCCTTCCTCTCTGAAATCAATAAAAATATATTTTTTAAAATGACTCCTTTGGGGCTGGGCGTGCAGGGCGTCGAGGACAGAGAACGGACGGGAGCGAGGCGCCGGCCTGGCCTCCCCTAGGCGGCGCCGGCCGTGCCCTCTGCAGCCTGTGCCTGGGCTGAGCTCACTGTCTTCCTCTCTGTCTTTCCATCTAAAACGGTGCGGCTGATGCCCGTGGCGCAGGCTGCCGGAGGGGCAGGCGAGATGATGGCTGTGAGCGCCAAGCGCTGCAGACACATGGGCAGCGTCATTATCACCAAACGCCAGGCCGCAGGCGGCCAAGCCCCACAGGGATTAGTGGCCGCTCCCAGGCCCACAGGCACCTGGGTGGGCGGAACAGGAGCGGCAAGGGGGGGGCGGTCAGTGGGGGCAGGACCCCAGAAGAGGAAAAGGGAGGGACCCCGCCGCTGGCATGCCTGCTACAGTTTGGGGGTGAGAAGGGGCTCAAGGTGTTTCCAGCACATGGGGCCTCCGCCACCAGCCACCGCCTGGGCGCCTGCCCTCCCGGTGCCCATGGATGCGAGGACTCGGAGACGCGCTCCATGAAAGACCCAAAGAGGAAAATAACCGCGTGCCTGGTCTCCGCAGGCACACCACTCGCTGGCTCAGGCCAAAGGCCGGGGTGGGCGAGGGGCCACGTGGGACCAGCCACGGCCCTCCCGGTCAGAAGGTCCCGGTGATCCTGGCACTCTGCCGGGCAGACAGCAGCGGCCTCGCACCCGGGAGCCTGACGCCCAACACGCCACCGCGCCCTCGGGGACGCGCGGCACCAGGGAGCTGTTGCCCGTAAGCACACTGGCACGGTCATGGCCGCCCCGGGACCCAGGATCCAGGAGGTGGCGGGGAGATACAGGGAGAGGGTGGCAGCTGCGGAGCCACTGCTGCTGGGGACCTGGGGCCCCAGCTCTGCGCCGGGCACTTCGCACGAAAAGCCTCACTGGACCCTCGCCACCCCGGCCGCTCCGGAACGGGAGGCCCTGGCGCAGGAGCCCAGGCGGCTGGGGTTCCCTGCCCCGCGGGCCGTGACCAGGCAGCTGCTGGCCCGTCGCAGCCTCGTAGGCTTCCTCCCTGGAGACACGGAAGGGACGGTGGTGGCCTCAGTGTGGGGGGAGCTCCCTGCCTGGCAGGCACCCAGCAGGCCTGTGATCACCGTGGCCCCGGCGTCACTCCCCACAGGTAAGGATGCTGGGAGCCCAGGGGTCGGGAACCGCCAGTGTGGCCTTGCTGGCCAACAGCCCGCCGGTCTGGCTCCCCCCGGGGGCAGGCGTCTTGCTCAGAGGCGATTCTGCTACCCTCTGGGCATCTAGGCAGTAGCTGGCGGTGTCTCAGCTCAGGACTTGGGAGCAGGCTCAGGCGTGACGTGCCCTCGTCCGTGGCCTCGGCTTCCTCGCATGCGCCTTGCACACCGCAGTCACTCAGAAAGAACCACTCAGTGGTTGAGAGTCGACCTATGAACCTAGGGGGTCAGGGTTTGATTCCCAGTCAGGGCACAGGCTGGGGTTGCAAGCTCAATCCCCACTGCCTCCTGCACGCCCCCCACTGGGAATCGAGCCTGCAAACCGGGCAAGTGCCCTGACCGGGAATCGAACCGTGACCTCCTGGTTCATAGGTTGATGCTCAACCACTGAGCCGTAGATTTGATGGCCTCCGGACGCAGGCGAAGTCGTGCCTCCAGGCAAAACGTCAGCTCCTGCCTGGGGACTTGGCTCAGCCTCAGGGCCTGGCCCCGGCAGCCGGGAGCCATCACGCTGCTCCTGCAGCCACCGCAGGGCCTCGGAGAGCCGCCAGTCAGGGTCCCGCCGGCCACCGCAGCCGCGATCAGCAGCTCCCAGGCGCTTCCTGTCCCCGGTCCCTCGGAGACGCTGCCTCCTCCCTGGGAAATGGCATTTGCCTTCCTGGATCCGCATAAACAAGAACTGTTCTATTCAAACCGCCGTGATTAACTGCAAGGTGTGCTCTGGACAATGCACTGGGCTCAGACGGGGCCGTGGAGTGAGCAGAGACATGTACGACCCCTGATGTCGAGGAGCCGAGAGCCTAGAGGGGAGGTGGCAGGGGACAGGAGAGGCACGGGGCAGCCAAACAGCGACACGCTGCTGGTGGAGGCGGGCTTCCTGGAGGCGGCGGCATGAGCTGGGCTGGAAGGGAAGGCATGCAGGAAGTGGAACAGGACACAGCACCATTTTACCCATCCTGCGGTTAATTTCACGTCAACTCGAACAGACTAAGGAATGTCTAGAGAGCTGGTAAAACATTGTTTCTGGTGCGTCTGTGAGAGTCCAAGGAAGAGATGAGCATCTGAAGGGGTCGACTATAAAGAGGACTACCCTCGCCCGGCCAGCGTGGCTCAGTGGTCGAACATCGGCCTATGAACCAGGAGGTCATGGTCCAATTCCCAGTCAGGGCACATGCCCTGGTCGGGGGCATGCAGTGTGGGGCGTGCAGTAGGCAGCCAATCAATGAATGATTCTCTCTCATCCCTGATGTTTCTCTTTCCCCCTCCCATTCTCTCAGAAATCAATAAAAATATTTTTTATTTTATATCTTGAGCAAAGGGTTATGATTTACCCGATTGTCTGTGCCTGAGGTCCGTCCACGCGAAGTTTTTTAAGTGGTAGAGGAAGGGGACTCGCATGGACAGGGGCCGAGACTCCTGCGTGCTGGAGACGACAGAGGAACAGACGGTGACCTGAGAGGACCTGAATTGAGGGGTCTCCACACTTTCTCCAGCCCCAGGGCCAGCAGGACCAGTGCTGGAGCTTGAACTGAAGTACGGCAGCAACCATCTCAGGTAGAAACTATAGTTTACCTTTAACCCTGCTGTTTGGCTTCTGTACTTATTTGCTTTGTTTAACAATAGAAAAGTTATTTTGATTTTCTGAATTATATAAATCACCCCATTCAATTAAATACCCTATTGACTGTAATGTGAATTTCCCATGGGTTGTGGTCACACTGGTCTTAGAAAGCACGTTTTCCTTCACCTGGGCAGGACAGCACAGTTATGCCAAGGTCAGAGGGCTCCAGTTAACGTGTCCCTGTTGACTCAGTGTTCCGGAGAACCCAAAACTGTAATTTAGATCAAACCAGGTTCCTCATTCCAGACCCGAGGGCTCTAGATAATGTGTTTCTGTCAATTCAGTGACAGTAGACCCCAAAACTAATTTAGATAACATGCTGCTTCTGCTTCTGTAAACTGCTTTGTTGCGAACCAGGTTCCTCACTCCAAACCCTGGGATGTAATCAATACCTTTGTGATCTTTGCCTATACAAATCCGGTGTTGGGGCTAGGGCGGCAGGATGAGATCTGGGAGAGCGAAATGCCCCCATAGTCCTGGATTTGCAATAAATGTGACTCTTTAATTCGACTTCTTGAGGCTCCTTGTGGGATTCGCGGGGAACATTACAACAGAACCGCCGGAGCCACGCGCAGAGCTCGGAGGGCCCAGACCTTCCCCGTCTCCCAGAACCAGAGCGCCCACGGCTCCGTCCCCGGAGGACAGAGGCTGGTGGGAGCCAGAGAGACGGTGGCAGGGCCGGGCCGCCCTCGTGGGTCCCTCTGCGCTGACCCACCTCCCGCCGGAACGGGCAGGGATCCTAGGACTGGAGCGATGCTGCTGGGGCTCCAACAACCCCAGGTCCAGAGTGTTGGCCCCACATGAAGGTGGGGCTCCCCATCACCAGGCATCGCGCTGGCAGAGCCCCCGGCCTCCAGGTCACCATACACCCTCCACCTGGATGACCTCAGCCACACCCCAGGGCCCTGAGTCTGAACGTCACTCCCACGGGGCCCAGCCCCAGCCCCAGCCCCCGGCCTCTGGTGAGTTCTGCAGCCTCAGCTACTCTGCTCAGAGCCTGCAAGAGCCTCAGGACGCGCCACACCCCCTCCCCCTGCAAACACGCATGCGCCCCCACCCCTGATGTGTCACCAGGCGGGTGTGGTGGAGGCCTGCCTGGGCCGCACCTCCCCCAGGCCCGGCTCCACCAGCCTTGCCCTCCGCCTCACTCCCGTGTCCTCAGTCTCTCCAGGATCCTCCCGCGCTCAGCCCTCACCCCGAGCTCAGGTCGGGACCAACCCGAGAAAGAAGACGCGCCTTCGCCCTCCATCGCTGTCACCCAGGCTCTCCCAGCCTCGGGCGTCTTTGGCCCACGTGGTAATGAGAGTAGCACTTCCGTGGATTCCTTTATTGCAGGCATTTCTCACGTCTGTGCTCCATAGCTCACGGCGCGGATGGCATCGCACTCCCCATGTCAGAGCGCGAGGCAGAGAAGATCGACGTGTTTGAATAAACACACATACAACAAAGCTCTACAAGAGATACAGTAACGGAACCGACACGATGGGACGGAGGTGTCGCCGAGACGCTGCAAAGAGCTTTCCCAGCGTTATCACAACGCGCAGGCCTGCGTGAGGCGCCGGTCCCGGTGCCCCTCCAAGAACGGACCAAAGACGGGTCCTGGTGGTTTACTCAGGAGCCACGGCCACGGCCATGGGGGGAGCCACAGCCACGGGAGCCATAGCCACGGGCAGCCACAGTCATTTGGAGCCACCGTCACAGCCCTGAGGGCCATGGCCACGGGGAGCCACCGCAGGGCCTGGAGACAGGCTCCGAGTGTCGATGAGTCAGAGTGCTCACATCCAGTCACACAATGAGCCGGCGTCGGCCCCTCCACAGGTAACGTGGATACAATTACGCCCACTTTGCAGGGTTCCCACGAGGACAAATTAGAGGGCCGGTCTCGTGAGCATTCAAGGATCACTGTCACCATCAGAGGGTAAGACTGCGCGGCATTGCTGGCCGTGAACGGTGTGGAAATCATGACAGTGTGAAGGCAACATGGCACATCTACTGGAGTACAAAAAGGTACACAGATTCACAGAAAGGCTGGGGCAGGGAGGCTCACGGAGCCCCAGCCGCGTGAGCCAGTCCTGGAAAGAGCCGCCCGCCCTGGGCACATGCCTGTGGGGGTGCAGGTGACGCAATGCGCCTCGGCACAGAGCGGGGTGACTCACAGAGACACGTCGTGTGGGCGAATCGAGAACCATCACGCTGAGGGGAGACGCCTGACACAAAAGATCTCCCCCCCGTACGATTCCATGACATCAAGTCCTGGAACTCAAAAAGGAAAAAAAATCGACGGGAGAAAATGTCAAAAGAGTGATGGCTCTTAGAGAACGGGTCAGGGATCGGCCAGGAAGGGTCCCGAGAGAACTTTCTGGAGAGACAGGAATGTTCTCTCTCGTGACACGGACTCCCACGTGCACTTGTCACCTCGGCAAAGGTCCACGTGTGACCTGTGGATTTTATTGTATGAAAAAGCCACCTCCAAAGGGAACACTCACACAGTCTCTCCTAACGATGCGTGTGCTGCCGCCAGAGGGGACGTCTACCGCGTCTGCAATTTGCTTTGAAACATACAAAGAGGAAGACGAGCCCGGTGAATCTGTGTGTGCGTGTCCTGTGCAACAGTGAGCTCCATGGAGACCTGGCCAGCTGAGACTGCATGGTGTCAGAGGAATGAATGAATAAAGAATGAATGAATGAATGAATGAATGCCTGGGTGGCCAACCTGTCTTGCACAGTTTGGAGAGTCTTTAAAATGCACGACACTTGAGTGTGGACTGGGTGGACGACATTGTTAATTAAGCTCGTTAGGTGCGATGACAGCAGGAGAGCTAGGGACTCACAGGTCCATGTGTCAGTTGGAAATACGTCCTGAATTACGTTCGCGTGAACTGAGAAGACGTCTGAGATTTGCCTTCAGATGAAATAAAAACAAAGTGCGAAACAAGATGGGCGAGCGCTGTGTGCGGACCTGAAGGTGGACGATGAGGACGCCCACGGGCCTCACCCCGCTCTCGCTGCCTCTGCGCTGGGAAGTCCCGAGATAACGAAGTGCTAAGGCCCTCGGTCCCCTGCCGGCTCCTCCAGGCGGCCCGCCCCGGCCCAGCCCCGCAGCGCGGCTCGCCCTTCTGGCTCCCACTGACAGCCATCGCGCCAGCATGAAACCGGAAGGCCAGCCCACGCGTGTCCCACTTCCCAGCCGCCCCGCCCGCGAGGAATGCGGACAGATGGGTCCTACCCAGGAGGACTCCTCGCTCCCGATCAGCACCAAACGCTGTCCCCGAGCAGCGGGCAGGCCAGGGTCTCAAACACTCAACTCCACGCCCTGTGAAAGGGCCCGAGGGCCAGCGACGTGCCCAAGGCCACAGCAGAGGCAGAGCAGCACCGAACGAGCCACGTCTGAAGCCACGTGTGGGTCCCACTTCTCTCCCCCACGACGCCCCCCGAGGCCCCGATCGGTTTGTGAAGCACGTCTGTCTTCTGAATCTTGGAAATACTTCCCCCGCCACCACTTCCCCCGCCACCACCCACCTCGTGCGCACGGTGAGGCGGGGAAACTGCAAAACATGGACATGGCCCGGACCGGCCACAAGCTCATCAAGTCACCACGGGAACTCACGGCCCTGGGAAACCGGGAGCTCGCGGCGCTGGGGGAGCACCGCTGGTGGGAGGACGGCGATCTGGCCTCGCTGCCCGATGTGGGGGTTCAGGTCCGAGTCAGAGCCGCTAACGGGCAGCGCCCATGCACTGGTACACACGTGTGCACACCAGGGTGTGCATGTATATGCATATGTATCACACATGCACGGCGTGTGTATTTATGCACACACGCATACACACCAGTGTATGCACATGGATAGACACGCCTCTGTGTGTGTGTATTGGTATGTATGTGTATGTATACCTTACATATCTTAGATTAACACGCTGGTTTGTATCTGTATATTTATCTATCAATACACAAACACCAGTATATGTGTGTGTGGGTGTATATACATACTAGTGCGATGTGTTGTATTCATGTCTGCATATGTGTCTATTGATATGTATCTATGTGTGTATATATTTGCTAGTATGCATGGTGTACATGCTTGCTGGTGTGCACTTATGTATGTGTTCACAGTACACACACATACGCACACGCACACACGCAGAATGCTGTTAGCTGGACCACACACCTCTAGGCCCAGTCCCGCCCCTCCCTCTCGCCCTCCCTCAGTTCCCCTGAACTTCATGGGCAGCCCAGAGGCAGAGCTGACTCAGCAGCGCCACCTCCTGGTCACCTTTCGTTCCTGGCAGAACGGGATTGGCCACCAGCAGAAGGGGACACAGGCCACCGAGGGGGACCCAGGGAGAGGAGGCTCTGATCCCGAGGCGGACTGGCCGCTAGGGGAGTCAGGGAGCTGGGCAGGAGGAGGGCTGAGCCCAGAGGGATAGGAAGACTAGGACTCTAGGAGGCAGGAGGAGGCAGGCAGGGACTCCCGTTCCCGGCACCGGCCTTGAGCTTCTGCGGCTTGTGGGGGGGCCCAGTCTCACTCAGCCCCGCATCTGACCCCGTGGCCAGGGCAGGGAGGTGGATGGCAGCCCGGGGTGAGGGAGGTTTCCTGGCTGGTGAAGGGGGGCTGAGAGGTGACCTGGGAGAGTGGGGGGGAGGTGCCAGGGGCTGCCAGGAACGGGGTCGCAGGGGCGTGCGACGGCCGAGGACCCGGAGGGGAGGGGAGTTTTACAAGAATCAAGCCGGGAGCCAGACCTTGGGGTGTGGAAGGCGCCTCCGAGGGTGGCTGAGTGGAGCGGGTGGGGCGACCACCGCAGCCGGCTCCACCAGCTCCCACAGCCGAGCCCCTCGCCGCCCATGGGTGCTCAGCCACGAGCCCGCCTCCCTGGCCACTCGCTCCCACCGCCAGCTCCGCTGCTCCCAGGTCCCGCCTCCCCCCAACACACCTGCTTTCTCCTCGCCTTGGAGCCACCCAGTGAGCCCCTCCTGTCCCCGAGACGCGCCCCGTCCACACGAACACGGCCCGTCTCCTTCGGGGGAGCAGGGGAGCCCACCGGGCCTTCCGCCCGCCTCCCCGCCGCCAGGCCGCTGGGCCACGCCCCGGGAAATGGGACATCGCCGCCTACCTTCCTACCTTGCCGGTTGCCGTGAGGGGCAGGGACAGCAACGCTGAACGCCTGCTGCAAAGATGGCTTCCAGGCACTGGGCCTTGGGCGTTGGCCCAGCAAGCCCTGGGAATCTCCTCATCAAACCAGGTGCCCGCCACCCGCTCCTGGCGGCCCGATCGAGCTCACCTGTGCGGGGTCAGGGTGTCTGCTCGCCTCTCCGCCGTATGCTCAGGCCACACCAAACTCTCCACAGTTGCCCAGAGCACCTCAGTGCTTCTTCCTGCCATGCTCTGTACACAGTTCGCCCATTCGGACTGCCCTTCCCCTGGTCTGATTGGAAAACTCCTACTCATCCTTCAAAAACCAGCTGAAATGTCTCACGTGTGAGCCCTTTCCCCACCCCCGCATCCCCCGACTCCCCTCTTTGTCAGTTGTTATTACATTGGTAATAAGTATGAGTACTTTTCTTTTTTCCCCCTCAATATATTTTTATTGATTTCAGAGAGGAAGGGAGAGAGAGAGGGAGAGAGAGAAAAAAACACCAATGGTGAGAGAGAATCATGGACCGGCTGCCTCCTGCACGCCCCACACTGGGGATCGAGCTCACAACCCCAGACATGCGCCCTGACCGGGAATCGAACCGTGACCTCCTAGTTCCTAGGTCGATGCTCACCACTGAGCCACGCTGTCCGGGCTGTAAATACTTTTCTTTTAGTGACTCTATTGTGAACTTTACAGTTCGCAGAGAGCATGTCTGTAACACAGCCTCGCCGGGGATGAATCATTAGCCCCAGTTTTCTGTTTGCAGTAAAAGGGCCGAGCCTCAAGCGGCTGGAGCAGCTCGCCCAGTCCCACCGCTGACCAGGGCGGAGCCAGCACTCCAGCGCAGGCGTCTCCAGCATCGAGGCCTTCGGGGGTCAGGGCTCCTATCCCACCTCATCGGCCAGCGTAGCTCCCGAGACACAGCCAGTGGGATCCACAGGTGTGGGTCCAGGTCCACGCCGCTGCCTCTGCGCTGGGGAGGCGAGCAGGGCGCCTGGGGCGGGCAGGCCGGGTGCCTGGGCGGTGGCTGGAGGAGAGGGTGTTGCTCCTAAGGAAGGCATTAGCCGTCTGGGTGCAGCGCTCGTGCCCGCCAGCAGATGGTGCCGCTGCGCCGTGCAGGCACCGCCTCTGCCCACAGCGGGCCTTAGGGTGTGTCCTTGGCAGGTGAGTCTGAGGCTGGGGTTCGGAATCTGTAAGTCAGAGCTCACGGATGCAAGAGCGAATGTGCAGGTGACCAGGTCAAAGTACAGAGCGTGAAAGTCACACAGCGGCCGCTCCCTCCGCTTCGGGGAAAAAATATCCTTCCTACCTGGTCCGGGTTGACTTGCTAGAGCAGCGGTTCTCAACCTTCCTAACGCCGCGACCCTTTCATACAGTTCCTCATGCTGTGGTGACCCTCAACCATAACATCATTTTCGTTGCTACTTCATAACTGTAATTTTGCTACTGTTATGAATCATCACGTAAATATCTGATATGCAGGATGTATTTTCAGTGTTACACATTGAACATAATGAAAGCATCATGATTAATCACAAAAACAATATGTAATTATAGATGTGTTTTCCGAGGGTCTTAGGTGACCCCTGTGAAAGGGTCGTTCGACCCCCAAAGGGCAGGACCCACAGGTTGAGAACCGCTGTGCTAGAGGGACTCAGCGTGCTGTGCTCTCCTGTTGCAAAAAAAAAAAAGTGCCAAACATGTAGCGTTTAACCTGGAACAACTGAGCTGCGCCCGCGTGCAGCAGGGCCATTGAGACCCCAGTGCCTGGCCGCCTGGGCGTAACACAGGGTCCCCTCCAAGCACGTCTTAATCACAGTGCTGTGCTGTTGACACCCTATATCAGCGGTTCTCAGCCTGTGGGTCGTGACCCCTTTGGCGGTCGAACGACCCTTTCACAGGGGTCGCCTAAGACTATCCTGCATATCAGATATTTACATGATGATTCATAACAGTAGCAACATGACAGTTATGAAGTAGCAACGAAAATAATTTTATGGTTGGGTCACCGCATGAGGAACTGTATTTAAAGGGCCAGAAGGTTGAGAACCACTGCTCTATATAATAAAAGCCTAATATGCTAAGTGTCCAGTCGACTGGTGGGCTGTTCAACCAATTAAAGCGTAATATGCTAATGATATGCTAAGGACGCTCAACCGCTCTCTATGACGTGCACTGACCACCAGGGGACAGACAGTCGACCAGTGGACCAGTCACTATGACCTGCACTGACCACCAAATTGTACATTTTTTACAACTTTCTGTGAATCTGTAATAATTACAAAGTTTTTTAAGTGTCCAGCCCACATTTCTGTCCTGAGCTCCAGGCTTATGCATCCAATCACGGTTCCCTGATGCAGACGCCTCCTCCGGCTTCCTCAAACTAGCGTGGCCAGGGGGACCCCATCACCTCCCCCACCTCACCAGCCCCCACCCACTAGCTGCCCCTGGTTCCAGGGCTTCCCTGTCCCAGGCCTGTCCCCAGCCGCAGTTTCATTAGCCTTTTCACGCCAGCGGCAGCGCATCACTCTGCCCTCCGGGCTGGGCACTCGCTCAGGGTGGGCAGGGTGGGCTGTGGGCGGGCGGCTCTCTCCTCCACCTGCCTCTCAGGCTCCTCCAGGCCTCCAGGCTTCGACCTTGGGGTCTGTCCTGGTCGGGCTGGCATTGCCCAGTTCCAGGTTCCAGCAGGAATTTCCTCCCCCTCCGGCCCCCCTCTGTGTCCGGTCAAATTCCTCATTTCCCACCCCAGCCCCAGGCCCAGCTGACAGCTGCCCCGCCCTCCCCCAGCAAGAATCCTGCCAGAGCAGTCTGGCAGCCTCACCCCGACCCCTCACCCCTGATCCCTGCAGTTTCCTGGGGCGGTTCCCCCTCCCCGGCCCCTCCTCGCCGGCAGGCCCGCTGGTCCCTGTCACTAGGTCTCTCTCCGAACTGAGCCGGTCTGCCCTGAGGTCCCTTCCAGGTGGGACTAGTTTCCAAGGACGATCCATTTTTCCTGCTGCCCTGGCCGCTCTGGGTTTCTTTGACAGCAGCCCACGTCCACTTCTTTCACGGAAACTTTGCATCCATAGGCTGCAGAGCAAAGGGCAGCGGGGAGGCTGGGGAGAGCCAAGGCCCGTGACTTCAGACTGAGATAAGAGGCCACCCGACTGGCCAAACCCGACCCTCCGGTTCGGAGAACCAGGTGGCGTCAGAGAGCAGCCGGCCCCTCCACTGGCTCCGCCTCGGCCGCCCCAGTAGCCAGGCCTTCCCCGGGCTCTCCCTGGAGTTTGCTTTCTCTTCTGCAGCCAACGGTGCCTGGAAACCATGCCTCACGGGCCCAACCAGGCGAGTTCGCTTCACAGAATGCAGGTGCCCGGTGCCTGCAGCGCGGGGGGGTCTGGGCCCCGGACCACCCCCCACCCCCACCCCAGGCCCACTCCCCCAGGGGCTCCCACCCCCTGGCTGCTCCCAGCAGGGTCCCCACTGGGCTGTTTCCTGCTGTCCGGCCTCTCTGGTCCCTTCATCTCCGAGGTCAATGGAGGCAAACGGGTGTCTGACTTTGCAGCCAGGCGGGTCGCATCCCAGTGGCCCCATCGCCTGGATGCCCGTGGCCCCTCCAGGCCCCCAGCTCTTCCTGTGCAGAATGAGGCCCACTGCGCCGCCCAGTGGCTGCTGGTGAGACCGTGAGGAGCGCCACTGGACGGATGAGCAGAATGTTTTAACGTAGAGCGCGGGACAGATGTGGGACTGCAGGGCAAGCTGCCAACTGCAGAGAGGATGGCACCTCCGGCAGGTGGAGGGCACGAGCTGCAGAACTGACTCAACAGTGAGGTGAAGGCCGGGGCTGCACTAGAAGGGGTCAATGCAGGGGGTGGGGGGGCGGGAACAGCTGTAATAAAGGGTGTCCCAAAATTCACGCAAGAAGTATTTTTTATAGAAAACACAGGTTTATTATTACAAATTGTAAATTTTTTATTGATTCATAAAGTATACAGTATAGGGTTATGTATGGAATAGCATATCGGGTAAATGGCCTCCACGGCTTTGCTGGCACATGTGCACTCTTTTGTTACTGCCTGAGCAGCCGCATTTTCGAAGAAGAATGGTCCGATGATGCCTCCAGCCCAAAATCCGCACCAAACAGTGACCCGTTGTGGGTGCATTTGTTTCTCAACAATCACTCGTGGATTTTCTGAACCCCAAATGCGACAATTTTGTCAATTAACCAAGCCATCAAGATGAAAATGAGCCTCATCGAAATTCAGCCACATTTATGCAAAACGGTCATGGAAAATTTCAACAAAAGAGTGTGTATGTGCCAGCAAAGCCGTGGAGGCCATTTACCCGAATATGCTATTCCATACATAACCCTATACTGTATACTTTATGAATCAATAAAAAAATTTACAATTTTTAATTATAAACCTGTGTTTTCTATCAAAATTACTTCTTGTGTGAATTTTGGGACACCCTTTACTTGCAACAATAAAGGTAATTAAAAAAAAAAAAAGGACTGATTGTTCCTTTTGCTTGTCCCAAATCAGGAGAAAAAATCCTACTGTAAGTGGCCAACTTGGGGTGTGCCTCACCCACTAGAGCTGTGCTGATGTAGGGGTGCAGGGACCAGGGGGTCCCTCCTGAGGCCGCTCCCGGAGGCTGGGAGGGAAGGGAGGAGGGGCTGTCTCCACAGAATCACCGTCCCAAAGGCCCGCAGAACACAGCGGGCGTCTGGTGACTGGCAGCGCAATGGCTTTAACTATCTTTAGCAACCAGGCCAAGTTCCGCGGACCAGTATAGGGGTGTCTGTTCCCCCCACGATCGGAACCCCTAGCAAGGCGGCATAGATGTGGCGTCGGCTTCACAGGAGGCGGAACATGGGTGACGGTCGGTGTGGACGTCTCTCACCGGGGGCCGGGCCCCAGCCTTTCCCTTCCAACTGGAACCCAAGACACGCGATGAAAGCAGATGATTCAATGGAGCCCCCCCACCACCACCCCCCTCCACGGTGTGCAGGGCAGGCCTGGGGTGGAGTTGGCTGTGCTCCTGGTCGTGGGCCCCTGCCAGGGCTCAGGGAAGCGGGGCTCTGGGGGGGTGTGAGCACCGCCTCCAGGGGCAGCAGCTGTCCCTCCTGCTGGGGACTCGGTCACTTTAGGACTCCTCTGGCAGCACTAACAGTGTGTTTCAATGAAGGAGCTCCCCCAGCAAGTCATCAATTAGCGCAACATCCCGTTTGATCGGCCCTCCCAGGCCTGGCTCCAGCCGCCCCCCGGGGGAGAGAGCGGAAGCAGCCGGCTCGGTCTCCATGTCGCCGGCTCCTGTGGTCCATGCCCTCGGAGAGTTTCTAGAAGACCCGGCCGAGCAGGCGTGGTCCACCCTCCGCCGCGCCTCGGCCGCGCTCACTGAGCCCAGAGCAGGCCTGGGCTCGGCCAGTGGGCGAAGCGGTGTCGGTGGTCATGGGCTTCACAGCACAGGTGGACAGACAGGAGGACACTGAGAATGCAGAGTGGGGAGCAGAAGGTGGAGGGGAACCCCAGGGGGCGAGGGAGCAAAGAACAATCCCCACCCTCTGGGTGAAGGGAGGAGGGGCCCAGGAGCCCCCAGAGGAGCCCCCCAAGAGGGACGTCTGCTCCCAGACAGGCTGGTCTGAGGGGCAGTGGGGAGGGTCCCGGTCCTGATATGTGAGTCTTGGCCTCCGGGCACGCAGGCGGCCCTCCCTGCTCTTGTCCTGCCCCCTTTGCCCTACTCGTCTCCTCCTCACGTGGGGGACTTGGGAGCTGCCCCCAGGAAGAGACTCCTGTGCTCCTAATGAAACAGGAGCCCGGCCTGCGCGGCTCAGCAGCTGAGCATCGACCTCTGAGCCAGGAGGTCACGGTTCCATTCCCGTCAGGGCACAGGCCCAGGTGGTGGGCTCGGTCCCCAGGGTGGGGATGTCCTGTGCAGGACGGAGCCCATCCATGATTCTCTCTCATCATTAATGTTTCTATCTCTCCCTCTCCCTTCCTCTTTGATATCAATAAAAATATATTTTAAAAAAGGAAGGAAGGAGAGAGGGAGGAAGGAGGGGAGGGAGGAAGAAAGGAAGAAAGACTGCAACGAGTCCGTCTAGGACAGCGGTCGCGACCCCTTTGGGGTCAAACGACCCTTTCACAGGAGTTGCCTAAGACCATCAGAAAACACATATATAATTACATATTGTTTTGTGATTAATCCCTATGCTTTCATGATGTTCAATTTGTCACAATGAAAATCCATCCTGCATCTCAGGTATTTACATGACGATTCATAACAGTAGCAACATTACAGTGATGAAGTAGCAACAAAAACAGTTATGGTTGGGGGTCACCACCACATGGGTCACGGCGTTGGGAAGGTTGGGAACCGCTGCCCTAGGAGCACACGGGCCCCAGGCCGAGCAAGAGGAGGTGGCTCAGCTGCTCCCGGCAGCCCCGTCACAGGGCTGTCGCCGTCCGCGAGCCATGACTTCCGCACGTCCAGGCCCTGTTCCCGCTGGGGGCCGGCTGTGGAGAGAGCGGCTCTCCCAGGTGCTGCGCCCCCCGTCCCCCGCCCCCCACCCCCCGGGCGTGTGTTGAGATTTCAAAACACCACGTGAGCCCACAGGGTTGACTGCTCCCCCCACGGCGGCTGCAGACTGAAGGTCCTTTGTTCCTGCCCAGTGACTCATGAGTGCCCTTTAAGAGAGAGGGAACAGCCGTGTTTTGATGGGGAAATACATAAAGAATGCGGCGCATTTTTCCCAACAGCCCTCAGGCCGTCCAGTTTAGGCGAACCCGCCAAGCGCAGGGCTGACCTTCCCCGCCAGGGCCTGGCCCGTGGGCGAGGGACACGCTGACCGGCGGGCAAGGCAGGCGGCGTTCCCAGGCTGTCAGCCCTCCCGTTGGAAAAGGGGCTTCCTGTTCTAGAACGTGCTGCTCTGGGGGCCCCGCGCCCAGCAGCAGCGCATGTAGTAATCGTGAGAAGGTGACGTGCGTTCACATAGCGCTGGCTGCGTGCGGGCCCGGGCTGCCTGCAGGCGCTCCTTCCGTTCTCACGGCTTTCCTCCTGAAGGACGGAGGCCCAGACGGGGTCGGAGGTCCAGAGCGAACGGCACAGCCCGAGTGCCAGCCAGGTGTCCGGCGACAGGGCCTGGGCTCTGCGTGGTGGTGGGGGAGCCGCTCTCCCCTTCCTCCGCTGGGGGCTCCAGGCCAGCTGCCCTGCTCTGCACCTTCAGGGCGAGGCCCCCGCCTGTGTTACAGGAGCAGCCCTGGGAGGGGGCCCTCGTCAGCATGAGCAGGAAAAACAAGGTGCTCGCAGATTAAAATCCCAGTTCTAGCCCGGCCGGCGGGGCTCAGCGGTGGAGCATCGGCCGATGAACCAGGGTTTTGATTCCCGGTCAGGACACGTGCCCGGGTTGTGGGCTCGATCCCCAGCGGGGGGGCGTGCAGGAGGCAGCCAACCCATGATTCCCTCTCATCATGGATGTTTCTCTCTCTCCCTCTCCCCTCCCCGCTAAGATCAG
The DNA here is from genome assembly GCA_036010255.1 of Myotis pilosus. Lineage (NCBI taxonomy): Eukaryota > Metazoa > Chordata > Mammalia > Chiroptera > Vespertilionidae > Myotis > Myotis pilosus. The sequence continues at coordinate 1,755,630 of JASKON010000016.1, forward strand.
TAAAAATATTTTTTAAAAACTGTAAACGGTGGACGAGCATTTGACAACTGCGTGGCTGTAGGGATAGTAGCTCTCGGACGAGAACTCGGGACCATCCCAGGATGAGTTTAAGGACAAAGACAGTGCGTGTTGGGGCCTGAAGGGTGGGGCTGACGACTTCGGTCCGGTGTGCCCGTGCGCCGGTGGGGAAGCGGGAACCAGTCCCCCAAAGCAGGGCCTGTCACTCAGGAAAGAGACGGGCCTGGGCTCAAGCGGCTCAAACGTCATCATCTCGCAGCAGCGAGCAGAAGGCAACGATGCAGCCCCCGAAACCGCGTCCCTGGACGGTAGACGGAGCCATTAGCTCGTCCTTGGCCAAGACTTTGGTGGGCTCCGTGGCTGCCTCCGGGCTCGGCTGTCCCACCGCAGGGCCCGACCTGACCCCCCCAGGGCCCAGGGCCACCAGGACCAGCCTGCCCCCCCCTTCCTGAATGGAACGCCCCCAGGTCACACAAGCCCCAAGGCCTCTGCCACGAGGTCACGGTGCACCCTCACCCGCCCCCGCCCGGGGTGGGGGGGATGGAGTCTGTCGCAGGACCCGCTCTGATGCCTGACACGCTGTAGGCGCCCAGGCTGGTGGGAAGCCAGCCATCTGCCTTTCCGGCTGCTGCCAGGGGAGGCGCGGCACGTTTAATTCCCCGGGAAGATGAAATCAGACATCGCTCCGGCTCCTGGATGCAGCTCTGCTCATCCGATGCCCCAACCCCGGGCCGGTGCAGCGCGTGGCCCCCGCCGGCCTCTGAACCCGCTGGCCGCTGGGCAGGAGCCTGGTTCCAAGCCCAGTCCCAACACCCGTCCTCCCGGGCGCCGTCTCTGGCCTGGCATCACCCAGAGGTGCTCTCTCCTGCCCCTCACCCCGGAAACGTGGGGCACCCCGGGGCTGCCTGTCCTGCTCATGTCCTGTAGGCTCTGTCTCCCCTGGAAGGGCTGGCGTCCCTGGCGGGAGGGGCCCAGGCCGGAAGCCCCGTGCAGCCGCGTCCTACGCGCGCACGGGCCTCACCCTCCCGTCCGGGCGACGGGAACAACAGTGCGCACAGCAGGGCTTTCGTGAGGGCATCGCCCGGGGCAGGTGAACGGCAAACCGCTCGGCCCAACATAAGAGGCTCCGCACGTAGGCTGAGCGAGTGGACACAGAACGGAACCGATGGATGGATTTCCACTCTCACCAGCGGGGTTTCCCTCATCACCGCAGCAGAGCGTTGGCGGCTGGCGAGATCCCACCGTGGCACAGACCCCGGTTTCCAGAGAATCCAGCCTGGTCTTCGCTCAGATCATCCAACGTGCGGCTGCTGAGCTGCTCACACAGGGCAGGACGCACCGATGACCAGCCAGCCGCGTCTCCCGCTCCTTCGCAAAGCCCACCCCTTCGAGCTGACCACAGCCCCACAGAGCCCTCGGGAGGCGGCAAAGGCACTGACCCCTCCAGACACGGTGTCAGCTGCCCACCCCCGCTAAGAACGCCTAATAAATGCGAGAGGAAGGGTCCAAGCTCCACGCTGCACACCCTGCCCTGAGCTCAGTGAGGTCAAGGTTAATGTAGACCTCCTGCAGCCTCGGCCCCAGCCAGGTGCGAAGTCAGGGCTCCACCATCCCAGGGCGTGGAGGCTGCTATAGAGTTCTCCTCCTCCTCCTCCTCCTCCTCTTCCTCCTCCTCCTCCTCCTCCTCCTCCTTCTCCTTCTTCTTAATATATTTGTATCAATTTCAGAGAGGATGGGAGAGAGAGATAGAAACATCAAGGATGAGAGAGAATCATGGATCGGCTGCCTCCTGCACGGCCCACACTGGAGACAGAGCCCCGAACAGGGCCTGGCACACAGCGCCCCATCCGTGGACACCCCAAAGGGCTTTAGATCTCCTCCCTGTGCACGTGTGGACCCGAGGGCCTCCCGGCTCTGCCATGGCGATGTCCAGCTCACGACCAGCAGTATTTGCTTCTAGTTTTTCTTCGAAGCCTGGGAGCTGCTTCTTAGACGTGGCAGGGACCCGTCCACCCACACGGTCTCCCAGCGGCTATGCTAGAGGGGTCGGCATTCGCTCGGCTCTGCGCACCGTCACGCAGGCCCAGCCCTTCCAAGGAGGAGCTGGCAAACGCTCCTGGACACAGATTTATCGGCCCAACAGCCCGGCCCAGACCACCTCCCCGCCTGCCCCACCCACACCCCCCGCCCCAGCCCAGCAGCCCGGCCCGGACGCCCGCTGCGGAGTGTGGACTCCCTCCTCAGGAGGAAGCGGGGCCGCCTCCCCCCTCGAGCCCAGCAACCTGCTCCGTCCCAGCTGGAGCCCGTCAGCGGGCGCCCAGCCTGAGCTGCCCTGACAGCTTCCATGAGCAGCTCCAGGGACCAAAGCATTTGGGCGAGAAATGTCGGAAGGCAGCACAGGGGTGGGGTGAATAACAGGAAGAAATGTGTTTTTCTTCTACGTTTCCACTCCATGTGGGGAGTTTGCTCCCTGAGAGGCATTGAAAAGGCCCTCTTTGGCCATTAAATACACAAAACGAAAGGCACAAAGGAAGGTTTCCCTGTGGTAGACTTACCCTGGGTGTTCAGGGGTGAGACGGAAACGTCTGGCTAACAACATCGTTACTGAGGTACTATTATGTGCCAAGTGTTTCACCTAAACAGTCTCCAGGGCTTCTTTGTTTTGGTTTGGTTTTTAAATATGTTTTGATTGTTTTGGTTTTTTTTGTTTTTTGTTTTTTCAGAGAGAGAGGGAGAGGGCTAGAAACATTGATGAGAGAGAAATATCATTGGCTGCCTCCTACGCGCATGCCACTGGGGTTCGAACCTGCAACCCAGGCATGTGCCCTGAGCATAATCTCCAGTTCTTAGAATGGCCCTGCCAGAGACGTGGCCACGCCCCTCCCCGGGTCCCAACTTCCCGATGGAGATGCTCCCAGAAAAACTTGCTCCCGGTGACGGTTAGAAGGTGGCAGAGTCAGGATTTGAACTCTGGACTCCAAACCCTAGAAGTCACCTTTTCTTTTTAGTCTTCAACACTTTTTTTTTCTTATATTTTATTGATTTTTTTATAGAGAGGAAGGGAGAGGGATAGAGAGTTAGAAACATCGATGAGAGAGAAACATTGATCAGCTGCCTCCTGCACACCCCCTACTGGGGATGTGCCCACAACCAAGGTACATGCCCTTGACCGGAATCGAACCTGGGACCCTTCAGTCCGCAGGCTGACGCTCTATCCACTGAGCCAAACTGGTTAGGGCAGTCTTCAACACTTTTATAACACCAATTCATGTTTTGTTTTGCAACAGCTTTATTGAACTATAATTCACATACTATACAGCTCAACCATTAAATAATCCACATACCATACAATTCAACCTCTGAACATGTACAATTCCATGTTTGGGTTTTTTAAGCATATTCTCAGAGTGGTGCGACCTTCACCTCGGTCAGTTTTAGAACATCACCCCAAATAGAAACCCCAAGACCCTTCCATGATGCTGCCCTATTCCCACATCCCCTCCCAGCCCCAAGCAACCAGTAATCGACTTCTGTCGTTATAGACTCGCATATTCTGGGTATTTCATAGCAACGGAATCGTACACAGGTGGCCTCTGGCCTGGCTTCTTTCACTTAGCACAGTATTTTCCAGGCTCGCCAGTGCTGCAGCCCACGCCAACACCTCATTCCTTCTCTGGCTGAGTAACAGGGTTGCTTTATGGATTGGATTGTGTCCCTCCCCCCAAATTCCTGTGTTGAAATCCTAACCCATAAACCTCAGAATGTGACTTTACTTGGAAATAGGACCATTACAGGCCTCACTCCTCGCTCACCAGGCCCCGCAGGGCCGGCCGAGCACCGTGAAGTGGAGACCAGGAGACGAGAGATTCTCCGAGAATCCTCAGGAGAGACGCCAGGGAGGGCAGCTGTGGGGTTGGTCCTGCCAGGTGACCAGGGCTTGACGGATGGGCAGCAGCAGGGTGCCAGGCGGGGCCTGGCGATGAGGAAGTACTCGCTGTGGTTTGTGAACATGAGCGGGAGGTGCGCCGGGTGTGGGAGCAGGGCTGCGGGCTGAGGGGCTGGAGCCGGGAAGGACCTCGGGGCCTGGTGCCACTTGTCCTCTCGGACTCAGAGGGGAGGTCGAGGCCGAGAAGGCCTCCAGCTCATTTAGCACCAAGGGCTCCGGGAGGGGAATGAGCAGCCGAGGGACCGTGTTCCGTGTGGGGGCCGTTCAGTGTCGCAGCCTCACAGCCTTGCCACCGCGGGCGACAGACATAAAGGAACGCAGGGGTGTGGCCGTGAGCCGATGAGACCGTGCGAACACTCAGGTTCCAGGTCATGTCGTTCTCGTGTGTCACGAATCATCTTCTTTTGGTTTTGTTCAGCCGCGAAGAGAAAGCCAGAGTCCTTCTTAGTAGACGAGGCCATCTTGGGTCTCTGGGCCACAGTTTGCTGACTCTGGGCCGGAGCAAGGCTGAGAAGCAGCCCTGGAGGCAGCTGGGGAGGGCGGGGGACAGAGGCGGCCTGGGGAGGGTGGGCCAGAGGCAGCCTGGGGAGGAGGGTCCTCCTGCCCAGGCCCGGGGGGTGGGGTGGGGGGGGCTTTAGCACAGGGATGAGGTGTCTGATGAGGCAGAGTGAGCATTATGCCGGGCTCCTACGAAACCCAAGGACAGGTCTAATCCGGGGCAGAGAGAGCTGGACTCCAGAACGTAGATTATTGCCAGCTCCGTCCACAGCTTTGGCCAAAACTACTTACACTGAGGGCTACTCACACCACTTGTTTGCGCTTCACTGAAGCGGACCCGCCCTCCGTCCGCACTTTCTGTGTTGTCCTAGCACTTGAGAAGAACAGATGGCATTTTCTGAATCAGCCTAAGATTTTTATGAACGCACGTCGCCTCTGCGTGCATAGTCCACTGTATGGAGGTTGTTTGATCCGGGCCTTATCGCAGGGGCGTGACTCAGAGTGGGAAGGTCTCCACCCTGCCTCTGGGAGGTGGGTGACACTCGGCAGGGGGTGGTAAATGTTTAACCACCTGCTCCCTGAAGGACAAACACACGTTTATTTTGCGTTAACTTCATTCTATGAAGGATGTATAGCAGCCCGTTTATAATCACAAATTATACACTATTTGTTTTTTTATTTCAGAGAGAAAAGGAGAGGGAGGGAGAGATAGAAACATCAATGATGAGAAAGAATCATTGATTGGCTGCCTCCTGCAGGCCTCCTACTGGGGATCGAGCCTGCAACCCAGGCAGGTGCCCTTGACCGGAATCGAACCTGGGACCCTTCAGTCCATAGGCCAGGGGTGGGCAAACTTTTTGACTCGAGGGCCACAATGGGTTCTTAAGCTGGACCGGAGGGCGGAACAAAAGCATGGATGGAGTGTTTGTGTGAACTAATATAAATTCAAAGTAAACATCATTACATAAAAGAGTACGGTCTTTTTTTTTTTTTAGTTTTATTCATTTCAAACGGGCCGGATCCGGCCCGCGGGCCGTAGTTTGCCCACGGCTGCCATAGGCCGATGCTCTACCCACTGAGCCGAACATGCGAGGGCATTCTTTATTGATACTCCATACAGCTAATTGCCTTTCCCAAGTGCTCTTGTTGATTTTTGCTGAGCTCTTGTATTCATAGTCAATCGGTGTTTGCATTTCAACTGTGATTTGACAAAATAAAACTATGAATAAATGCTTGATTACAATCCAGTTCATCCAAGAAGTGGCTGCCGTCATTGACAAACGAGTGTAGTTCCAATGTGAATGTTGGCTGATGTTTTGTTTACATTAATGGGCAAGATAAAAATGAAGTTGTAAAGACGGATGCCGTACGTGCAACTCATCTGTCAATGACATGAGCCACCCCTTTGCTGAATCACATGAGTTTGCAAATACCGAAGGGATATCCCCTCAGGTATCTTCCATTCACAACGGAAAGGCTACAGACATGACACACAGTTGGTCTCATCGGCATGAACGTTTTCTCTGTCACTTAGGTTTAGGCAATCAACACAACAATAAAATAAAACAATCAAGTTGAGCACTTGCCCATTTCTGTGGTGTAAACACTTCTGACACGGACAATTTCAAGCTCCCAGAACACCCAGTGGGGAAGAGGTGTGCACAGCACATGATTGTGGTAATATTTCCAGCTGCAGTGCATGGTTTGCAAAACCCCTGACAATCTAACAGTCGGTTTTCTGGCATCGGCTCGAGCTGGCTCTGGCACACCGCAGGTCACACCTCACTTTCCTAGAACGGAGGGTGTCACTTGAAGAACTGGCTTTGTGAAAACAAACGAAAATAAACAAACAGACCTCCAGGATCTTATGGTGAAGTGAGCTGTAAGTGAATCAGCGTGTCATCTAAATCTACCAGCTTTTTAAAAAAATGACGGCATCCTCAAATGTTAGCTTTTTTGAGAATTAGCTTTAACGGTCACCTAAGACATCCTCATTGTCAAGTGCCGCGGCCCAGTGGTTAGATTCTCAGCAGTAACACGGCCTTCGTGCCCAAACTCACATACACGGTGGACCAGGAGTCGCAGGTGCCAGGGCCGGAAGGAGCCTTTGAAATCAGCTGGGCCGATGTCTTTCGCTGGAGTCCAGAGAGGTTATTTTACTTCTCCAAAGTCACAGACAAGCAAAGCCGGCAACAGAACCCAAGCCCTTGTTTGTAAAACAGTTGCTGCTATATTAGTCCCCCCCCACCCCCCCACAAAGTGCCAAGGGCAGGGCACTGTGGCAAATGTACTCAACCTTCTCTTGCTTTGGGGATAAGCGAGTCCCTTCAGCAAGTCTGTTTTGGGGGAGAGTACTGGTTAAGCCAGGGATGGGCAAACTTTTTGACTCGAGGGCCACAAGGGGTTCTTAAACTGGACCGGAGGGCCGGAACAAAAGCATGGATGGAGTGTTTGTGTGAACTAATATAAATTCAAAGTAAACATCATTACATAAAAGGGTACGGTCTTTTTTTTCAATAGTTTTATTCATTTCAAATGGGCCGGATCTGGCCCACGGGCCATAGCTTGCCCACTGCTGGGTTAAGCCGTGGAAAAACAACTTCCAGTTATGCTTGCCTGCTTGCATCGTGAGGGTTGTCCTGTGCTTGGATTTGTGGATTTTGTTCTGTTTTTCTATTTCATTACACTGTCCCCCAGCGTTCTTTTCAGGCACAGATGTTCATTCTAAGAGTAATCGTTGACAAACCAAGGGCAAGGGGACTGGGTGAGTCCGGCGTGAAGCCAGCCCACCCTCAAGCTCACGTCAGAGATAAGAACATCTTTCTCACACTTTGATCTGAGCGTGAGAAGCTGGGGTTCTTGGGAGGCGCAGGAGGCAGAGGATGCCTTTGGAAGACGGGCTGTTGGCCAGTCTCGGGGGGCCGCTGAGCTCCTGTTTGAGAGGAGATGTTTTCCCTCTCCCCTGGAGGTGACCAGCCTGAAACACCAGGCTTCTCCCGTTCATTTTTTTTCTTAAAAAATAAGACAAGTCCACAGCCTCATGTCTAAAACCTCTGGAGCCAGATGTGTGTGGAATTCTGAATGTTTCAGATGTTTAAACAGGTCATGCAGCAAACATACTAGATAATCTGTTGTGTCACCCCCGTGGGGCCTGGGGCAAGACTCCATCATCAAGCACATTTATATTTTGTGGCAAAACATAAATATTCATGAGAAGTGGGGTAAACAAGACTATAAATAGCCTCATATCAGTTCATTTCAGGTCAAGTTAACCACTGCAGGAGTCAAATTTTAAGCTTCAGATGATTAAGGCCGGTGAGACTGTAATGTTCTGAATAAGGGTGTAGGTACAGGCCTGACACGGCATTATCAGCAGTCTTCTTTCTATGCATTAAAAAATGTGTGTTTCTGTGTGTGTAATGTTTTCTTGACCCATATTCAACTTTAAGTTTATTATTATTTCTTGGAAACTACTTATTCGCATTATATATATATATTTTAAAATATATTTTTATGGATTTCAGAGAGGAAGGGAGAGGGAGAGAGGGTTAGAAACATCAATGATGAAAATCACTGATGGGCTGCCTCCTGCACGCCCCCTACTGGGGACTGAGCCCACAACCCCGGCATGTGCCCTGACGGGGAATCAAATCGTGACCTCCTGGTTCATAGGTTGTCGCTAAACCACGAGCACACGGGCCGGCCTATTCGCATTATATTAATGTCAGGGACACATTAGCCGTGTTTTGTTCTGATCTTGCTTTATTTCAGGTTCTGCCCTGGGCGGGGTCTTCCGAGACTCTTGGGGGTGACGGGAGGAATAAACTGCTCTAGTGCCTGCCTCGCTGTCCTCTTTGCACCACCCATGCGGAGGGCCTGGTCATGACCGCCTCCCCGCCAGCTTCGCTTCCACTTGTAAAATGCCGTGTGGCTTTGCAATCTTATTTTTGTGGCTACTAACGGGAGGACCTTCAGTCTCTGGAAAGTTATACAGTGGGGCCTTGACTTTCGAGTTTAATTCGTTCTGAGACCGAGCTCATTAAGGAGCTCGTTAACTCAAATCACTCTGTCAACTCAGTGCAAAAAAATCGGCCGAGAGACAGCTGGTATCTCAAAAAACTCGTTAGGACACTTCTAAGTCAAGGCCCCACTGTATTAAACCAGAAAAAAACGAGCTGCACATATAGACAGAACAGGAGAAAACTCCAAGGCTAACTTCGTCCTGGCATATAGAAGTCTTGATCAATCTGGCTAATGCTGAGAAAAATAGTCCTCTCTCTTCTTAAATCCTCAGAGCCTGACAGACACTCGTCCTCCATAAAATAGGACTTGAAAAATTAGCCGGGACATTCTGCAAAGTCAGTGAGCCGCAGCAACGCCTGTAGCTGCAAAGCCAGCAAGGCAGGACCAGTCTGGTCGGAGCAGGACAGGATGTATTCACATAAATAATACGTACAGGCGTGCATTGCAGCAAGTTGCAAAGACAGAAAACCATCAAAGACTCTAAAAAGAGGGGGAGTGGGGGAGAGCTACACATACAGGGAGGATAAAAGAAGAAATGCTACAGGTTTTCAAATGGTAACTTAGGGCCTAGTGTAGTAATAAAAGCGACCCACGGATACAGCTATTGCAGAAAGCGAAATTTCACAGGCAATGCCACGAAAATACCAGAGGCCACTCATCACGTCTGACCCAGGCTGCCACCTCACAGAGCGAATTCTCACATGGGAGCTTAAAAAAGAGTGTGTGACCGGCCCGCTGTCCTGTGGCCACGGCCACGGTTTGTCTGACGTCTTCAATTTCCAGTGTCTCTCACACTTCCTCCTTTTCAGATGCACAAAAGGTTTTTGTCAAGTCTCTCTCGGCTTTATGGCTGGCAGCTACAGAGCCCATGCGCAGGCCGTGTGGAGTTATAGGGTGTGATTGTCGTTGGCTAATGTCTGCAGAGCTTCTGGATTTTTAGAAATAACTGAGAGCTGTTATATGAAAACCTGTAGGGGATGAGATTTGCCCGCTATGGCTGCCCACGCTCTCCGGAACGGTATGGAAAAGCTCCCGGATTCTGGTACCTTACAGGGGCGGGCATCGGCCTAGGACCCTAAAGCCAAGTAACCAAGTAACCAAGAATGACCTATACTTGCATTAGCTCAGGAATGCGACTAGGACGGCTGCTGGGGGTCAGGGGGACGGGTTTGAACCCCCACTGGGCCGCTCTCCAGGGCCCTGGGGTCCTGGTCTTCTATAGGAAACCAACTCCCACCTCCTGACCTGGTCCTAGGCCAGTGGTTCTCAGCCTGGGGGTCGCGACCCCCTTTGGGGGTCGAACGACCCTTTCACAGGGGTCGCCTAAGACCTTCAGAAAACACATCTATAATTACATATTGTTTTTGTGATTAATCACGATGCTTTCATTATGTTCAATGTGTAACACTGAAAATACATCCTGCATATCAGATATTTACATGACGATTCACGACAGTAGCAACATGACAGCGATGAAGTAGCAACGAAAACAATGTGATGGTTGGGGGTCACCACCACACGAGGAGCTGTGTTAAAGGGCCGCGGCACTAGGAAGGTTGAGAACCGCTGTCCGAGGCCATGAGGCCTGGGAGTGTGCACTGAGCAGAACCGCGCTCGTAGGCGGTCGGCTCCTGTTGCTGTTGCAGAACCACAGCCAGACGCGGGAGGCCCGGGCACTGGTCCCGAGAAGTGCGCGCCCGGGGCGGAGCCCGCCGTCCGGTAGGGGGCGAGCGCCTCACACCTTCTCCCTCGCGGGCCGGGGCCGGGCGGGCCTGGCGGCTGGGGGGGGCCGGGGGCGCAGAGGCTCCAGGCCGGGCGGGGGGGCGCAGAGGCGGTGGCCGGGGCGGGGCCTGGCCGGTGGCCAAGCGCATCCTGCGCGCGCCCCGCGGGGCCGGGAGGGGTTGGCGCCTGGGACCTGCCCGCCTCGGGGAGCCCCGCGGGGCGCGTCGTCGAAGCCCAGCAGCCGGCGCGGGGTCCGAACGCCGAGACAATGCGGGGCGCGGCGCGGGGCGAGCGGTCGGCGGGCCGGACGCGCGCCGCCGGCTTCCTGCGGGCCCGGCTCCCCGGCGGCGGCGGCGGCGGCGGCGGCGGCGGCGAGCGCGCGGATTGGCCGCCCGGCCCTCGGCGCCGCCCCGCCCCGCGCCCCGCCGGCCGCCGCCCCCGGCCCGGGCCCGCCCCTCTCCGTCGGACGCGCTCGGGGCCCGCGGCTGGGTGGCGGGCACTTCCCGCCGGCTCTGCGCGTCCGCCCGGGGGCTCGCTCGGCAGCGCAGGCGGCGGCGGCGGCGGAGCGCTCGGCGGGCGGGCGGGCGGACGGGCCGGGCCCGAGCTGCGCGGGGCTGCGCGCGCCGCCCCTGCTCCCGCCGCCCGGGCCCGCGGCCGGCCCTGCTGCGCCCTGCGGCGGCCCCCGCGGCGGCTCCCGGGGCTCCGGCGGCCCGCGCCCCGGCGCGTCCCTTTGTCCGCGGACCGGGCGGGCGGCGAGGGCGGCGTCCGAGGGGCCGCAGGAGGGAGCCCGGCGGCGGCGGAGCGGCCCCTGCCCGGCGGCCGGCCGCGCGCGCTGCGGCGATGCCGGACCAGATCTCCGTGTCGGAATTCGTGGCCGAGACCCATGAGGACTACAAGGCGCCCACGGCCTCGAGCTTCACCACGCGCACGGCGCAGTGCCGCCACACCGTGGCCGCCATCGAGGAGGTGAGCGCGCGCCCTGCCCCGGCCCCGCCCGCGGCCCCCTCCCGCGGCCCGGAAAGTTTCTTCCCTCCGATCCCGACGCGGCCGGGCTCCCCGCGCCCGAAACAGGAGCCCTTTGTTCCGTGGAGGGGGCTCGGCGGACCGGGCCGATGGCCACCTGGGGCCTCCTCCAGGGACCCCGCCCCGCCCCCACTTCCCTCGCGGGGCCCCGGCCCGCGGGTTCCCGGACCCGCCCAACTTGGGCCCGAAGGCTGGCTGGGCGGTGGGCGGGGAACGGGGCCGGGGTCCTGGCCCGCCCGCCCGCCCGCCCTCCCGGCGCGCCGCCTCCCGACTGGTTGGAGGAGCGCGCCCGCCGGCGGCCGGTCCCGCGGGGCAGGTGTGCGCCCAGCGCCCCTGGCCGCCTCTGCGGGGAGCGGGCCGCCCGGGAAAGGTGTGCGGGGCGCTGCGCGGAGGCCGGGCTGCTGGTCCCCGGGCCTGGGTCGCCGCCCCGGCTACCTGCGTCTCACCTGCCACCTCCGGCCTGGAAAGGCCTGGTTCGGTTAAGGCGCAAAGTCATCGCGCCGAGCGCTCACGGCTCAGCCCGCCACATCCTGCGGGGGGGACGCGGGGGCGCAGCCGGCTCCGGCCGACCAAGCCGCGGGCGGTGTGGGCAGGGCCGGGGCGGGGAGCGCAGGGCCGCCGCCGACTGGTTTGGGGCCGCTTGTGACCTCGCTGCCCCCCTTTCCCTGCCGCACCCTAAGGGACTAGCCCTGGGTCCCTCCCAGGCCGCGATGCGGGTCTAGTGGCCGGCGCTCCGCTTGGCTCCCGATGGGGAGCCGGCTGACCAGCCAGACGTGCGCCCATATTGACTGGAGATGATGAAGTTTCTCTCGCCGGAATGTCAAGTGACAGCCCTAAAATGGGGGTGCTGTAGGTGTTTTAGGTTCTAAAATTTAGAAGATGTCTGGGCCGGAGGGAGGGAGGGAGGGAGGCCACCGGAGAGCTTGAAGTTAGGCGGTGGCATTCCTTGCTTTGGTCCTTGGAACAAAGCCTTTGCTGTTAGGAATTGCTTGGGGGGTGGGGGTGGAAATCCGGAATGTTTCTCCTGATGGAGTTTTTTCTCTCTCTCTGTAGACACAGTCAATAACAGGCTAAATCAAAAGTAACAGATTCAGCACTCTGCCTGTTGGAAGTGTAGCCAGGGGGTCCTCCCAGCCTCCCTCTCCCCCCACCCCCTTTTTTTGCAGAGGAGACCCGCTTGCAAACCTTATTTAATCACATTGAGTCCTGGGATCCCACCTCGCCTAATTCTGCCTAAATCATCGAGGCTTAAAAATAATGCCTTCAGATGAGGCCGATGGGAGGGCCTCAAGAAGTCGCCGTAGTCCCCATCCGCCCCCCCACAAGTGCTGGGTAAGAGAAACATGTTCATCATGTTTTGAACAATACACCATTAATAATGTTAATGGAATGATTGCAACCAAAAAGGAAGTGGGCTGTTTCTTAAGGGACGGAGCTCCGTGCCCAGGGCCTTCAGAAAGGCCTGACAGTGTGGAGAGTTCCGTGTCTTTTCCCCGCTGCAGAGTCAGCTGAATATCGTTAACGTGCAGATGTGGGAAAGCTGGGCAGATAGGAATTGCCCCGAAGACGGGCACAGCCTTTCTCTGGTTCCTTTTCGTCTCCAGCGTGTCAGCCCAAAGCTCTTTCCGCAGCTGCTCAGGAGCCCGCTGGAGCTCAGGGACTGAGCAGATTAGAGGGACGGGATTCGGTCATTTTATTAAACTGCAGGCTCGCTCCGCGTGGCCCTCGAAGCCCAAGAACGTTAACGTCTCGCTCTAACCGGTTTGGCTCGGGTTAGAGCGTCGGCCTGCAGACTGAAGGGTCCCAGGTTTGATTCCGGTCAAGGGCTTGTACCTTGGTTTCGGGCACATCCCCAGTAGGAGGTGTCTCTCTCTCATCGATGTTTCTAACTCTCTATCCCTCTCCCTTCCTCTCTGTAAAAAATCAATAAAATATATTTTTTTAAAACAAGAACATTAACGTCTCAGATATGAGAAGGTGGAACTCCTGGAACTCAGCACAGGCCTGTCTGACGTGAAGCAGGTCCAGTCTGCATCCTGGGAGGGCGGCCCCTGTGAGCTGGATTTATGGGAGCGAGATTTGCAAGTGGTTAACTTTTGAGAGGAGTCACCGTGGACTCATTTAAATAATGCCCTTTCCACGGTGTTTACCAAAACCTGGCCCGTTTATGGTTTTGCTGCCCAGGGATGCCCACAGACTTTGGTTTTTAACCTGCATCTACTTTTGCTACTGAAGAGAGGCATGAGAATGGGTATGTGATGGGAAGTTTCTGATTTAACAGAAATCCATGAAAATTTGCAGTCCCTCAGTCCTGTGTTCAAACAAGTGAGTCCTGAATTAGTCAACTAATTTTAAACGGATTAACCTTTGGGGACCTGGCATTTCCAGTAGCCTCGGCCTGCTAAAGCTGGTGGTGTACAACTGAAATGCACTTTTTTATCTCTTTATGCACCTGCAGCTGGGCCCTGAGTAGCTGCGGGGTCCCTCCCCGATGCTATGGCTTTCACAGCTGTTGTTGTCTCCCTCAGCCCTGCTTTCTACTCGAGGGAACAGGCGCAGGGAGGTCCCTCTGCTCCGGGTTGCAGAGCTGGAGTTGAAGAGCTGGAATTTGAACGGGGCTCCGTGCTGTGTTCAGAAACAGATGCTGCTTTCTGTTCCTATAGGAGGCTGGGTTCTCTGAATTACTCCCTTGTCAGCTAGACCTGGGTTCAAGTTCAGAGTCCACCACTTGCCAGGTGTGTGAACTCCGGTGAGCTATCTAAGGTTCCGCATTTTCCTCCACTTTCAGGCCTGGGTAACAGGAGGCTGTGGTGAGGGTGTAATGAGCAAATGCGCGGCACAGTGCCTGGCAGACGGCGGGTTTAACCAGCGCCAAATGCTTAACAGGTTGTGGTTAAGCCACAGAACCCAGGGAGGACCGTGGGCCCCAGAATGAGATTTGCATGAGGGAGGGTGGGAGGCTGGGACAAGTGAAATGGCTAAACGAGTAAGTGAATGAAAAGCTACACTATTGAACCCATGTCTATTCTGTCTTTATTAAATCCATGTTTATTTTTGTTGTTGTTAAACCCATGTTTATTTTTTTAGGCCGTTCTCTTGGCAACAGGTCAGCACATAGCCGTGCTTTAAATTTTTCAGTTGGTCACTTTCTCTGGGTGAAATCATTATTTTGCACATTTTAGTGTGAAGTCCGGTGCCGCCCTATGGAATACAGCCTGCGTTTTTGGAAATAACGGGGAAAAAATAAGTAGCGATGGCATAAATCTGTAAAGCCAGCTCTCTCCCCCCCCCCCTTTTTTTGGGGGGGGGGCGAGTTATTTCTGTCTCAGTTTCTTTGAGTCTCTGGGTACTTTGAAATTGTCTCAAAATAGGGAAAAATGTATCCTCCTTGGAAATCCCGTGTGTACAGTTAAACGCTCCTGCAGAGCACCCTGCATCCTGCCTTGCCCGTTTGGCTTTGTAGTTTTAAACGTCAAGAAGAAGTAAAATTTAATCTCCTTCCCTCCGGGGCCATCATTCTCTACCCTGTTGTCCTTGGTTACCTTGGAGACCTCAGTGCTGTCACAGCCCAGGGTTCTAAGTGCAGGGGTGGGGTGAGCATCTGGGATGCTTGTCGGGGCTGCCCAGACCCCCAGGGGCCTTGCTGCCTTCCCAGCGGTCAGGGTGGGAACCCAGCCTCCGGGCTTTACAGGCAAGAATGCGATTCTGGCTCAGCCAGCGTGGCTCAGTGGTTGAGTGTCGACCTTTGAACCAAAAGGTCATGGGCTCGATTCCCGGTCAGGGTATGTGCCCAGGTTTTGGACTTGATCTCCAGTGTGGGGCTTAGAGGAGGCAGCGGATCCATGATTCCCTCTCATCCTGGATGTGTCTCTCTCTCTCCCTCTCCCTTTGTGTCTGAAATAAAAAAAATACACATATTTAAAAAAGAAAAGGAAACGTGGTTCTGAGTCTCAGCCCTCGTGACTTGTTTGACAAACAGCCCTTCCAAACAGTCCCAGGCGGACAGGCTCTGACTGTCGGCCGGAGGACGTCACCTTCTTGCCCGTGCATTTGCGTGTTCGGAAGTGAGGTTCTGTGGGCAGGCGGCCCCCCCTTGGGTGCTGTCTGTGTTCTGAAATCTGGACTTACGTGTTCCGAAATGTTGGAGTCACTCACGGAAGAAAAGGTCTTCTCCTAGTGCCCCCCATCCCCCCCACTTCATTTCTCTCCTTTTTTGTGATTAGCGGTAAGAAGCACCAGTGCCCCAGGTGAGCACAGACCCCGTCCTTCCTTCCGTGGGCACTCACGGAGCCCTGCTGCGCGAGGTGCCCGATGGGCATGCCCGGGGGAGTGAGTTCCCTGTGAGAGAACCCGCAGCTCAGTGTAGGACACACGTCCTACAGACAACCAGTGCCAACCAGTGCGATCAACCGGGCCCTGGCTGCTGAAGGTCCAGCCACGCCCAGGGAGGGAGTGGCCAGGCCCCGGGGCTGGGGTTAGGAGGCCTGGGTGGCGGCGTGTGGTTGGCACGTGAAGCCAAGGGAGTCACCACATGCTTTAGTCATGGAGGTGCCTCCATAGGACCCTCCCTGCCGGAGGTCAATATTGATCCACTCCCGACGCGGTGGCCGGCTGGGCCTCTGGTTGGATTTTCCCAGCCACCCACTCCACAGGGCTGCTCGGGCCAGGAGCTGGGACAGTGCCCGGTTCTCCTCCTGCACCCACATCTCGAGGCCCCGGTGCCTTGCTTCATGGAGCACAAGCGTGGTGAGCCCGCACTGCCCCGCGTGGGGGCGGGGATGCACACGGAGTTTCTCAGTGGCACCGGCAAGGTCCCGTGCTCAGTAGCACCCGAGCCGGTGTGGCTCAGTGGATAGAGCGTGGCCTGCCGACAGAAGGGTCCCGGGTTCCATTCCGGTCAAGGGCACGCACCTCGGACGCAGGCTTGATCCCGGGCCTTGGTCTGGTCAGGGCCCGTGTGGGAGGCAACCAACCTATGTGTCTCTCTCACATCAGTGCTGCTCTCTCTCTGCCTCTCCCTCCCTCCCACTCTCTCTAAACATCCATGGAACAGTAGCCTCTGGTGAGGATCGTCAAGTGCTGGCCACGTGCCTGTGGGATAGCACAGGTCCCGGGCATCCCATCACACTGTGCACATCCCATCACACTGTGCACATCCCATCACACTGTGCACGGGGCTCAGACCTCGCCCTTCACAGCAGGGCCCACCCCGCGAGCCTGGCAGACACCAGCGTCTCAGACCCACCTCAGGCCTGTGAGTCAGCCCATTGAGCGGGCACACCAGGTACATTCTGTGCACATCGCAGTGGGAGAAGGTGTTCTGGGCTGGGAGCCTGGCTGCGGACCCCTGGGGCGTCCGTAGGAGATGAGGCCCCGCCCTGAGATGCTGGCTCGTCGCTTGGGGCGGGGCCTGCGCTTTTTTTTTTTTGGCACCAAGAATTTAGGACTTTTCATTTGTCCCAAAGCTGCTGAAGCAAAGTCATGATAAAGCATTCTGCTTTCCTTTATCCCCCCTCACGCATACAGGAAAGCTGTTGGTGGGGGGAATGATTTTGTACATGGGGAGAAGCAATGTAAATTCACAACTTAAGGTAAGGGCTCTCTGTGCCACTCGTCGCTTTAAAACGTTTATATGGACCTCGCCGATTGGCTCCGTGGATAGAGTGTCAGCCTGTGAACTGAGGGGTCCCGGGTTTGAGTCCCAGGGAGGGCACAGGCCTGGATTGCGGGTTCAATCCCCAGTGCGGGGTGTGCAGGAGGCAGCCCATCAATGGTTCTCTCTCATCATTGATGTTTCTCTCTCTCTCCCTCGCCCCTCCTCTCTGAAATAATACAAATATGGTAAAGTTTTAAAAACCAGTTCATATGGAAATCCAGTCACAGTCAGCAGGGGATCGATCCCCTGGCCGTGCACTCACAGTGGAGGTTCGGGGGACCAGCCTGCAGGGCGCGAGAGTTCTGGAGGGCCGAGGTTGCCCGTTTGAACCGATGCTGCTCTCCCTCGATGCTGCTCTCCCTCGGCGTGTCGGGGGGCCCAGGACGGGGTTGAAGTGCCATCCGTCACCGCTGGGGTTCCCCCCCTCGTCTTTTCTCTCTGGCATTTATCGGGCACTTCCTGTGTGCCGGGCATGCTTTGATTTCTTTAGATGCATAAACGATTGACTTGTTTAATTCTTACAAAAACACCGAAAGGTCCAGAGAGCTTGAGCCCCTTGGCCGAGATCACAGAACCAGGGGGGTGGGGGCAGGTTCGGACTCAGCATGTTGGCACCAGAGCTGCCCTGGCAGACCTGGGGCCAGGGAGGCCTCTGCGCCGGTCCCCCACCCCCACCCCCCGGTGACCCGGTCCCCCCGTGGCCCGCACGCTCTGTAGCCAGTGGCCTCTGTTGCACTTCTCGCGTGGATGCTTCTGGACGGACTTGCTGCTGCTCCACTTCCTCCTGCGCCTCTGGCCTGGGCTGCGGAAACGCTTCCCGCTCCCCGACACGCCCAGCCCCGCCGCAGAGCTGGCCTCGGCCCACAGCCTGGCAGGAGGCCTGCCTGCTAACGGGATCGCAGATGACATCACCGCACTCCTGCCGAAGGTGGCTGTGTCTGCATGCCTGTGTACACACTCAGAGCTGCCAGGAAACGGGGGGCAGGGGGGGGGCAGTTCCCTCTGATGATGAAGCCCGTGTCTAGGGTCCCAGCAGGTGGTCAGGCTCGGGCCTCGTTCCCGAGCGCCCCACAAAGAAGCCCATTCCTGCTCCAGTTGTGTGTGTTTTTCTTAAACTCAGCTCCAGTGGCCGACATTTCCTGGAGCCTCGGTCTGTTAGGACAGCGGTTCTCAACCTGTGGGTCGCGACCCCGTTGGAGGTCGAACGACCCTTTCACAGGGGTCGCCTAAGACCATCCTGCAGATCAGATATTTACATTACGATTCGTAACAGCAACATTACAGTGATGAAGTAGCAACGAGAATAATTTTATGGTTGGGTCACCACATGAGGAGCTGTATTGAAAGGGCCAGAAGGTTGAGAACCATTGTGTTAGGGCCTGTGCTGTGTCTTGAATTGGTTAGCGAACCTGGCACAGGTCCTGGCGTGACCTCTGTTTCCTAGGTGACGAAACCGGGGCTCAGACAAGTGACGCGGCTGCAGGTCCCTCGCCCACAACGAGCGGCCGCCTGCGATTAGCATCCTCGCGTGTCCCTGGGGGTCTCACTCCCGCCGGCCCCTTAGTGGACTGCCTGTCGTCGGCAGTCCAGCCATGGCTGCTGAGGTTGCCCGGGGGCCCAGACCGGTCCGCACCCCAGCCCCTGGGAGGTGCTTAGCATCAGAGGTGCTCACCGAGTGACCTTCACGCCCGCAGGACACGACAAGGACAGACCCGCCCTCACAGACGCTGTCCCGGCTGCGTGGGCCCGGCCAGGTGGGCGCGAGGAGATGGGACAGTGGTCCCGCTGCACCAGCTCTGTGTTCTGAGCCGTGGCCGCTGCAGGGTGGGTCCCGGAGGTGGCGTGTCTGGGCGGCTTTGGCTTGGGTCAAGAAGGCAGTGCCCGCGGGCAGTGCGGGAACTTGGGGAGATTCTGAAAGGAGAGGGAATACTAAATCTCACTCCCCGTAGCCCTGGCCTGTCACTGACCAGCTCTCAGTCCTCGGGCGGGTGATGTCGCTGGTCCGGCCTCCGTAGCTGAGACGAGCTGCAAGGCGTCCGCTCAGAACATGCTGTGTCCACTCCTGACCGCTCCTCTGGGCTCTTCACGCTCGTGCGTCTGAAGAGGCCGGAGGGGAGCCTGGACTTCACCTCTGTCCTTCCCCCTCCCGTCCCTACCCCCAGGGGCACTGGAGTCAGTGTGGTGTGGCCCGGAGCTGAGCTGGGTTTCACGGCTGCATCGCTAGTCTGCGTTGGGAGAACGGGGGCTGTTTGCACCCAGGTCCCTCGAAGCGGCTTTTGCCGTCTCAGCTGCAGACCTTGGTCTGGATGGCGTCTTCACTGGGCGTTGCGCCTCGGGGGAGAGCGGGTGCTGCTCACCATCACGGGGCGGCGGGTCCTTACGTAGTTTGTTTGCGGAGCTTTAAGTCAACACTGATTTTCTGATATTGAGGTTCTAAGAGCCATCCCCAGGGTTTGGGGGGAGCCAGTTCTCCATCAGGAAGCTGGGGTGTTCACACTTGCTCTGTGGATTTGGTGGGGTTGCTGGGGTGGAGTGGAAAGGGCGCTAGCCGGGGGTTAGATGAGCTGGGTCTAGTTTTAGTCGGCCCTCACCTTGCCGGTGGCCTTGAGCAAGTCACCCACCGCCTGCGTGTCTGGTCTGAGACGGGGTTTAGACCTGATCTCCGACTGGAAGGCCCACGGCTCTCTGGTCAGTAGATCCTGGTTCTTTGTGTCAGTCACGTAGGTTGCGTTTGTACAGGTTCTGAGGTAACTGGTGGGGAGAAAAGTCGGCAAGCAGTGGCTGGTTTGTAGCCCGGAAGAGAAAGTGTAGTTCTGAGTTAGATCTGCGCGTTGATTAAAAACAACTGCCCAGCCCGGCGTGGCTCAGCGTGTGCGTGTTCACTTACGAACCAGGAGGTTTCGGGTTCGATTCCCGGTCAGGGCACATGCGGGTTGTGGGCTCGATCCCCAGGGTGGGGCGTGCAGGAGCCAGCCGATCAGTGATTCTCTCTCATCATTGATGTTTTTCTCTCTCTCTCTCTCTCTCTCTCTCTCTCCCTCTCCCTTCCTCTCTCTAATCAATAAAAACATATTTTAAAAAAACCCTTCTCTGGCTTCCTAAGACACTTAAATTTGTTGTTGCTTTTTTTTTTTTAATCGGCATGCAATCCACATACCGTCCATGTACCCTTTCTACAGAGTCTAGTTCAGTGAGTGCTTTCAGACATTCACGGGATTGTTCCGCCTCCCCCGTACCCAGTTCCAGAGCTTTTTTTTTTTTATCACCTGGAAGGAGCCCCACTCCCTTAGCAGCCCCTCCCCTCCCCTTCCCTCGGCCCCTGACCCCCGCAGTCTTTCTGTCTCTGTAGATTTCTCTGTCCTGGACATTTCCTGTCATGGAAGTCAGACCATAGAACCATGCACTAGGCGGCCTCGGGTGCCTGGCTCCTGGCACTCCGCAGACTGTTTTCAAGGTGCACCCCTGCTGTATCGTGCGTCTGGGCCTCATTCCTTCTTCTCTCTGAAAAATAGTCCGAAGTATGGATAGCCTTTTTTTAAATTTTTTTCACCTATTCATCAGTTGATGGACATTTGCGTTGTTTCCCCCAGGGGCGATGATGAATAGTGATGCTGTGGACATTCTTGTCCGCGGTCTTGGGTGGGTAGATGTGTTCTCAGCTCTGTCGGGCGCACCCCGAGGAGTGAGATCGCCGGCTCCTGTGGCAACGCTGTTGTCCGAAGGGGCTGCACACTTCACAGTCTAATGGCAGTTTGGGTTCCAGTTTCTCCGCTTCCGTGTCAACACGTACCACCCTCTGTCTTTTATTGTAGCCGCCCGAGGGGGCGGGGAAGCTGGGGGTCTCCTGGGCTTGATGGACATGTCCCCGTGGGTGCCTGCTGGTGCTGAGTGTTCTGAGTTCACTGAGCAGATGGGAAGATGTGCCTGCCTGGCCTTTAGGTGCAAAATAAGTTAGTGGGAACGTCAGGTGTGTTGGTAGATAGGCTTGGACATCGGCCTCGCTCAGCTGGCAGGGGTGTGGCGGTCCCAGGAAGGTGCCCAGCCGGGAGCCAGCCCGTTGGGTTTGCTGCTTGGGGTGGCTCTCTGGTTGCGTCTTTCTGTGAGGTCGTCGTGCTGTCCGGTCGGTCTATGACAGTGATGGGCAAACTTTTTGACTCGAGGGCCACAATGGGTTCTTAAACTGGACCGGAGGGCCGGAACAAAAGCATGGGTGGAGTGTTCGTGTGAACTAACATAAATTCAAAGTAAACATCATTACATAAAAGGGTACGGTCTTTTTTTTTTTTTTTTTAGTTTTATTCATTCCAAATGGGCCGGATCCGGCCCGCGGGCCGTAGTTTGCCCACGGCTGGTCTATGAGCATCACCCTAGCTTGCTCCCAGGGAGACCACTCAGTCCTTGATGAAGGTCGTGATGGAGATTCCTGGTTTTCTCCTCGCCTTGTGCGTCCTCCTGTTTGTCTTTTCCTTTTCTTGCAAACGGATTGGGGTGTGTTTGCTCTGAAGGCTGCTGGGCGGCCGGAACCTGCCCCTCTGTGGTTGAGGCTGTGCATGCCACGTGACGGGCTTCAGGTTTGGAAAGGGTGCTGCTGGGTTGGTCTGTCCCAGGGAGACAAGATGGCTCTTCGCGGACCCCTTCCTCTCTTCCCTCCTCCACGGTGCTGTTCTGGCGTTTCCTGGGGGACTCCGTGGCTTATGCTGCAATTGGGGCAGCTTAGCGCTCGCATCTTTCTCCTTTTCCCTGCCTTCTCTCTCCTCTTCACTCATGGGGTGTGTTTTCAAGCCTTCCGGGCCCTGGGTTTTCTTTTTCTTTATAATTTTATTTATTGATTTGAGAGAGAGAGAGAGGAAGGGAGAGAAAGAGAGAGGGAGAAACATCGATTTGTTCTTCCTCTTATTTGTGGACTAGAGGCCTGATGCATGAAATCCGTGCAAGGGGCTTGGCCCTCACAGCCCTCGCTTCATCCGGAAGGTCATCCTGAAGGACTTTCCCCTGTTTGGCCGTCCAGTCTAATTAGCATATTATGCTTTTATTATTATAGATCCATTGGCTGCTGCTTGTATGTGTCCTGACCGCAGATCGAACCCACAACCTTGGGGTATCGGGACGATGCTCTGACCAACTGAGCTACCCGGGCAGGGCCCGTGTTTTCTCTTTCTTTCTTTTTTTCCTTGTGTTTCTTTTTAGAGGAAGCTATTCCTGAGGGGATGGGTTGGGGGTGGAAGGGGGGGAGCTTTAACGTGGGATTTCAGGCCAGGCCTGTCCTCCTGCCTCCTCGTCTGTCACTGCAGCTGTGGTTGCGGCCTCCTCCATTTCCCAGAACCGGGCTTATTGTTGTCCTGTGAGCGCGATTTCTCACCTTCTGTGGCTGCGCTGGGAGGAGCCCGGTGGCTGACGTGCGGCCCTCTTTATGGTCAGAGCAAAGTCAGGGGTCTGATGGGTCTCAGGGCACAGTTGCTTTAGTTGCAGCTAACAGGACATCTCTTGGGGCTCCCGTTTCATTTGCTCTTTTAATTTATGGGCCTCTCTGCCTCCCTCCCTCCCACCCTCCCTCCAGGCGCCTGGAGTAGGGGCCCAGGCCTGCTCCTCCCACAGAGGCACGCGCTGCTCTGACACTTGGTTACATGTTTGGTCTGAAAGAGGGAGTAACAGTGGCCGCAGAGGAGTATTTCAGAAATTTGCTGTTGTTTTTCAAAAAAAGCACAAATGTGCTATTAGGCTGAATAATTGGAGCCAGCAAGCCAAGGGCATGCTAGATCCTGGAAGGAAACAGAGACCCTGTAAGAGGAGAGCGGCGACTGGGAAGGAAGCAGGTTGGGTCTCTGTGGCATCCAGTGACCCTTGGGGCCCAGAAAAGGCATGCGATGCAGCCGGCCTGCGGGTGTGGCTCGGGCTCAGGTGGCTGAGTGTCGTCCCGAACACTGAAAGGTCATGGGACCGATTCCAGCCAAGGCACGTGCCCAGGTTGCAGGTGTGTATGGCCGGCAACCGATCAATGTTTCTCTCTCTCCCTTTCCCCTCCTCTCGCTCTAAAATCAATGAAGGATTGACTTAGGGTTCAGGATCCTCCACCTCATTGGGTAAGGATTCTTCTTTTAAATACAAGACCTTACAGTTAAAGAGAAACAGCAGAGGCCGTGGAGGGAGGGAGAGAGGACGGGACTCCCGGGCCCCCGAGGGTCGCTGGGAGCCACAGCAGGCGGGATGCTTGCTGTCAAGACTGGGCCTTAAGGCGAGTCAAAGGCAGGGGCTGCGGTGCGAGGCGAGCCTGTCCTCCCGAAGGCGGCCCGTGGAGAGACTGCGTTTTCTTGGGCGGTTTTGACGAGCTTTAGTTAGTGGAGAAAGTTAATTTTGTGGAGTGCCTCTTGCCTTCAGTGTCCGCTTGAATGCCACGCAGGGGAGGCCCGGCGAGTCCCTCTGTCTGCAGGATGCACGGATGGATGGGAGAGCAGCCGGGCCCCTGTCTGCTGCTGAGGAGCCCGGGACAGCAGGATGAGCCCTGTGGTGCCTCCGCTGACCTGTGAACCCCAGGACCTCCTTGGAGTTGGGGAGCTTCAGAATCCAAGCTCCCGGGGGCCACTGTGTTCAGGCAGGACCCCTCCGGCTGTGCCTGGGGCTGTGAGGTGCCTGGGGCAGGAACGCGTCTGCCTCGTCTCCCCGTCCTCGGAGCCCGGCACGGATGGGGGTGTCGGGAAATGTTGAAGGTCAAGGTCTAGGTCATCTTCTCCGTTCTGTGGTTTTCTGCCTCCCCCTAAAGCAGCGGTTCTCAACCCGTGGGCCATGACCCCTGAAAATCCATCCTGCATATCAGGTATTTACATGACGATTCATAACAGTAGCAACATTACAGTCATGAAGTAGCAACGAAAATGCTTTTATGGTTGGGGGTCACCACAGCATGAGGAGCTGTATTAAGGGGTCACGGCGTTAGGAAGGTTGGGAACCGCTGTGCCTAAAGGGTTTGCTGTTCTTACAGAAATCAGTGTGTTTGATGTGCAAAGTCAAGGTGTGGTGCCAGCCTTTGAAGCGATCAGAGGACCAGGAAAATCGCTGTCAAGAGCCATCAAATTCCTACCCTGTAACACATCCCAGTGCAAGTACAGTTTCTTCAGGGAACAGTGTGTCCGTCGTGCCTTCCCTTCTGCCACGCCGTCCCCAGCACACCCAGCCCATCAGAACTGCTTGCTTTCCTCGACGCTTAGAGCATTCGGTCTTGGACTGTCTTGGTTCATCTCTCTTTGATCCATCTGTCCATCTACCCATCTGTCCATAGAGCCTTCAGTCCACTGGTGGGTCCATTCGTTGGTCCATCTGTCCGTCCGCCCGCCCGTCCCTGGGACAGACCTGGGATGTGTGCCACCCCCTTCAGTCCCTCCTTGTCGGAGCGCAGGCTGCGGGGAGGACGGGTGTTGGGCGCCTGTGTCCTGCGGGCCGGACCCGAGGCCCTCCCCCTGGCATTCCATGATGGAGGTCTCCCTGAACCTGCTTCCTGTGTTTGTGTTCATACTTCCTGCGGCCAAACTGCGAACTCCTGAGCCCAGGAGCTGCTTTTTCACAAGAAGCTGTTACTTTTATTTCCACTCGACTGTTTGAAAGCCTGTTGGGTGGGCAGCAGCCTCCCGGGGGCGTGGTGGCTTCACAAAATAGGATCCTTCGTGGTCGCCCTGGGCCCGAGCCAGGATCCGACGTCTCTCGTCGATGAAAAACGTGCTGTGCCCAGAACCACCAGAGTATCCGGAAGCCACTCAGTGACCGTTGGGTTGGGTTTTTAAAGGTGCGGGCGTGGCATCTGTGGGAACCGGCGCCTGCACCCAGACCGCATGCTTAGCAACGTCTTCGTGCGGCGTCTTTATCTCAAAAGATAAAGTGTTCTTACTATGTTACTGTCTTTATTGTTATTTTATTAGTTTTTAAATATTTTTATTGATTTCAGAGAGGAAGGAAGAGGGAGAGAGAGATAGAAACATCAATGATAAGAGAGAACCGTGGATCGGCTGCCTCCCGCATGCATGCCCCCCACTGGGGATGGAGCCCGAAATCTGGGCCTGTGCCCTGACTGGGAATCAAACCATGGCCTCCTGGTTCATAGGTCGACGCCCCACCACCAAGCCACACCGGCCGGGCTGTGAGACGGCCTTTAGAGAGGACTGTGGAGGACAGGTCATTCGGAAATACCTGCACATCAGAAGCCATAACTATTAATACAGGGGCATTTGCTGTTCCGGGAAAGGCGGTTTATTCATAATAACCAGACAGCAGCAGCGCGCCTGGAGAGGAAGCCAGGGACAGCGAGAGGGCAGGTGTAAGGACCCTCACGTGCAGCCGGGAGCCCTTAAGCCTCGGGCTCTGAGAGCTCCTGAGTCAGCAGAAGGAAGGAGCCACTCCTGTGGCGTCTGCAGTGGGAGGTGCTCACGGCCATGTGACCTTGAAGGGCTTGTCCCTCTCAGTGTTTTTTAAAAATACATTTTTATTGATTTCAGAGAGAGGAAGGGGGAGGGAGGGGTGCCTCCTGCATGCCCCACCCGAGGGATTGAGCCCGAAACCCAGGCCTGTTCCCTGACCGGGAATCGAACCCTGACCTCCTGGTTCCTAGGCCAACACCCAGCCCCTGAGCCCCGCCGCCGGCCGTCTTGCGGTATTTACCATTGAGTGGAGCGTCTTTGGGAGTCTAGCTTCCTTCCGTGTTAAAATGCACTCCCTCGTGTGTCCCAGTGAGCATTCTGGTCTCGTTGCCGAGTTCTGTTTTCCTCCCTCCCGTCTGCGTGCGAGGTTCGCCTGCAGGAGATGGAGAGGGGTCAGGTGGGAGCTGAGTGGTACCCAGGTTTCCGTCCGTCCGTCCGTCCTGCCCCTACGTTCCCCATCCTCTCACTCCTTTGCTGGCTGTGCTTTGCTGTTTGAGTCCAGGGCTCCTCTGTGGGGAGGGGACAGAGCCCTGGGGCTGAGCAGGTGCGTCTGAGCTGCGTGGACAAAGCAGATGGCGGCACCTTCCCCCTGAGCGAGTTCGCCTGTGAGGGGAGCGGATGGTCTCCCGCTGCTGCCACCTCGACAGCCCGCAGCCATGGGGCCTGGGCCCTGGAATTTCTCGGGCTCTCAAGGGACAGCAGACTGTGAGTGTGAGCTGCACACCCGTATGCAAATGATTTCTATTGATACCTAATATATGCAGATTTATGCGGCTCAGTAGAGGAGACAGTATGCGCTTCCCAGAGTGCTGTGCACCTGGAGTGTTAGTTTTATGGGCATAGTCATGTGTCCATGGTCCTACTTCCTGCTGCTTCTCAGGGACATTTCCATCACCTGCAGGCCCTCACTGTACCCCAAAAGCTCTCACCTGCACCCCAAAGGCCCTCACCTCACCCCCATGGTCCTCACTGCACCCCAAAGGCCCTCACTGCTCCGACCTGGATTCCGGTCAAGAATCCCCAGCTCCAGAGGCTGCCCCCCCAGGGGCTGCGCTCCCCTGTCTGCGGGGGAGGGGGAGGGGGATGGGGGGTGGACGGTGATGCTGGGCTTAGTGTGCATGAAGTGGGGGCTGGCCTCGCCCTCCGAAGGCGTTGGTTGAGTAGCTCCGAGGTGATTGAGTTTGCGTGTTCCTCCTCATTCATCGGGGCTGCGGGCTCTGACAGGCGGGGGGCTGTTTACGAACGTGAACAGAGCCCGGTTTCTCGGCCACAGGCTCCCAGGTGAGCGGGTGTGTGAGCAGTTATACTCTGGCTTGGTGAGGCTTGGTGAGCGTGGTGGGGGAGGCAGTCCTGTGGCAGCCTGCGGAGTGGACAGGCTGGCTGCCCAGGTCCTGCAGGGCCCCATGGTGGTGATGTGGCACCGACGGCCTGCCACTCGGCAGGGTCTCCTGTCACTGTGCTGAGCCTGTGAGGTCTCTGGACCCGGCTGCTGCAGTGCCGGCTCCCCCGCGGGCGGGCCCATCCCCATTGCCAGGCTGTCCCTGGGGGAGGGGAGCAGCTCCCACCCGTGGCCTGGGCTCCGAGAACCACGATGCCACACGCAGTGCCCCGTCTCCTGAGCCACCCGACCAAGGGGACATCCTGGCCTCCGTCTCAGCGGGAGCGGGGCAGGCAGGGAAGGCAGGGACGCCTCCCCACGGGAGGGAAGGTTCGCAGGAAAACGCCTGCCTTTCTAATCGCTGCAAACGCCCTTCCAATCAGATGGGAGGGGATCTGTGTGGGTTTTGCGGGAAGGCAGCCAGGAAGGCCAGGCGGGGCCAGGCTGTCTGGGCACAGAGCCGGCGGGACGGGGGACGGGGGACTGGAGGGCTGGAGGGGGAGCCGGGGTGCAAGGGAGGCCCTTGGCTGGTTCACCTGGTTGGACCGTCAGCTTCCCGCCTCCTGCCCGGTCGGTCCCGGAGGGAGCTCGCTGTGGTCGCTGCCTGGCACTTTCCCTGCCCACTTCCTTCCCTTTCTCCTTGCAGCAGCCTGGGCGAGAGCTTCCCTTTCTGCCAGCGAAGGCGCCCGCAGCGAAGGGAAGGTGGGCACAGGCGGGCCTGGCTCTCTGGCGGGTCCTGCCTCCCACCCTCTGGGCAGGACGGGCCACTCCGCAGGGGGCAGGTGGGGCCTCCCTTTGGCCCTTCGCTGGTTGGCCTCGGTCCGGAGGCGTGTTCTGGACATACACGGAGCCCCGTCTAATTCGATTCCCGCCTCCGTGGGCATCGTGTGAGGGGAAGGGCCCGGGCTTTATACCAACTTGGGTTCCGGTCCAGAATCAGGCCGGCCTGCCGCCTGCTTAGCGAGAGCCGTGAGCTGTGCTCTTTGTACCACACAGCCGCCTCCTCCGGGAAGCCAGGCTCTGCTAGTGCCCGCGGGACACCTGGGCGCCTGCCGGGCTTGTGTCCCGAGAGCACCTGTCCCCACCCCCACCCCTGCCCTGCTCCTGCCGCCTCCTGCCTGTCTGAGGGCCGTGTTCTGGCTCATGGGCACCCCTGGAGCAGCAGGCCCGCTGTCTCTGGTCCTGGGTGTCCCCAGCGTGTGTCCTGGGTGTCCCCCGGCCCTGAGTGTCCCCCAGCCCTGGGCGTTCCCCAGTCCTGGGCGTCCCCAGCGTGTGCGCTTCGTGTCCCCATGCTGGTTCTGTGGACCCGACCCTCCGCCCTCGTGCAGTGCGTTCTTTGCAGACTTCCCCACTGAGCATCGCACTTGCTGCCGTTGGGCCGGGGACGGCTGCTTTTAGGCCACCTGCCCCAGCCCCAGAATGACGGCCGGCACACAACACGTGTAGCACATGTTTGTTGAGTGAATGACACGGACCGGCAGGCCAGCTGAGGTTGCAGCTCCCAGGGGCTGGTGGGGTGGTTTATGGGAACACCGTTTCTCCGGCCCCTGGTATTAGTGGTTAATGGGAACTTGGTTTCTCTGGCCGCTGGTGTGACCACTTAATGGGAACTTGGTTTCTCTGGCTGCTGGTGTGACTGGTAGAGACCTTGTTTCTCTGGCCGCTGGTGTGACTGGTTTATAGAGACCTTGTTTCTCTGGCCATAGAAAGAGACTTGAATCGCAGAAGATACTGTTTGACAGGTTGAATGAGTGAGTGTTGATGCTTAAAGAGATAGGGAGATTTGAGGGGCTCGATCGGTTAGGAGGCCACTGTGAGGGGTGCCGGGGCCTTGCCCTCTGAGGAGGGGACCCCGTGTGCCCGGCTGCTGTCTTGTTCCAGCTCCGTCCCCGGCAGGGCTCCTGGTTACCTGTGCGGTTCCAGCGGCTGCTTAATAGGAAGGGAACCTGCCCACCTGGCGCCTTGCTTTCTTCTCCTCAGTGGGCCGAGGGGGTTTCTCGTAGAATCAGAACCGGCATCTAATTATCCTCTGAGAGGCTAGAGGCGGGAGGTTAGGCCCCCAGGGCTGCTGTGGCGATAGCGATCCTGTCCCTGTGACAGTGATAACAGAGGCTGGTATTGGGGGCGGGGGGGGGGGGGGGACTTTAAGAGCCTGTCAGATAGTAGAGGAATTGAGAAGCCCTGGGGCCCAGCGGCCGGTCACCTGGCTTCCCGAGTGTCTTCCCGAGTGTCCTCTCTCATGCCGTGTCCTCTGGGAATTTATTTACTTGTTCACGTTAAGGCCTCCAGGATCAACATGGAGACCCAGGTGACAGTCACCTCCGTGAGAGGCGTTTGTTTATGCTGTTTGTTTGTTTGTTTGTTTGATTTTGCAGACCGCGCTCCCTCTCTGGTGTTGCTCATCTCTTTCAGGAACAGGTTTTTATAAATTCCTCGGCTGTCCCTCGTTGGCTGGCGCCGCTGGAATGTGTGTGGCAGCCCAGGACCAGTGCGCGTGTCAGGAACAAAAGGACGAGACAGGGGCCTCTCCCAGGAGGCGCCTGTTTCTCCTCAGCCCCCGCGATGGGTCGGGCACCTGCTTTGGAAACGGTGGAAGCTGAACTCAGACACCGATTTCACCCACTAACACCCGGTGGCCCTGGGCGGATCAGCTGTTGACTTAACAACCACTTACAAAGTGCGTGACCGCGTGCCAGGCCCTGTGTGTCAACACACGTTACATGTGTTTAGTCCTGTGACACCCTGTGGGCAGGTGCCCTGTGGCCCCGTGGTTAACGAAGAGGAAGCTGGGACCCAGCTTAAGGAGTTTCCCAGGACCACACAGCGGTAAAGCAGGCGTGTCAACCCCTGCCTGATTCTTTTTTTTTAATTTTCCAATGTCTTTTTATTGATTTCAGAGAGGAAAGGAGAGAGAGAAATATCAGTGATGAGAGAGAATCCTTGATGGGCTCCTCCATCACACCCCCTACTGGGGATCGAACCCACAACCCAGGCCTGTGCCCTGACCAGGAATCGAAGCGGGACCTCCTGGTTCATAGGGCTCAACCCCTGAGCCCCACCAGCCGGGCCAACCTGGCTCTCGAGTCACCGTACGCTGCCCCTCAGCATTCTGACCTTGAGCTTCCTGAATCCAAGACTGATGATAATACTGCCTGGGGACAGGATTGGCGTGAGAATTAAGTGAGAAGATGGAGGTAGAGCATGGAGCCCAGAGCCTGTGGGCTGCTGGGGGCTCCTGGCAGCTGCTGCTGCCTCAGATAGTGGAGGGAGGCTGGGAGCACACAGAGGACACCAGTGCAAGGCAGCGGGTGCTGGGTGCTGAGGGCCTGATGATGGAGATCCTTCCTGCCGGCCCTGGGAAGCCCCGAGGTGGGGGGGGGGCCCTGACTCACCGGCTGTGAAGCAGGCCCCGCCCACAAGCTGGGGCGCTGCAGTGAGAGAGCCCAGGTTTGAGCCGATGGATGGGCCTGGAGGTGCAGGAAGATGGGTCTTCTGGGGTGCAGGGCCCAGGGGTGGACTCCTGCTGAGCAGGGGCGGGTGAGGCGGCGGGCCAGTCGCCCACTCGGGGCCGGGTGTCCGGGCCAGCAGAGCGCACTCCTGCCCGGCGCGGGCGCTGAGCTTTGCGCGTGGCCGCTGCTCTTTCCTCACACGTGTTCTCCACGCCTTCCTCGCAGGGGTTTCTAGCAATGCCCTGGTTCCCGGACTCACTGATTGGCCGTCCTGTTTGGGGAAGTGTGGAGGGAGGGGCTGGAGGGATGGGTGCCCCTGCCCCCCGTGTCTGGCTTCTGGAACTGAGTTTCTCCAGGTGTTTGGCTGCCCTGCCTGGACCTACGCGTGCCCACCGGCACTGTCCCTCCCGTGCTGTTGGCAGGATCTGTGGGCAGCTGCAGATTGGGGGGAGCAATCAGCTCAGAGGTGGGGCCTGGGTTTTGTTTTTGTTTTATTGGTTTTTAGAAGGAGAGGGATAGAGAGAGAGAAACATCATCATGGATCCGCTGCCTCCTGCACGCACCCCACTGGGGATCGAGCCTGCAACCTGGGCGTGTGCCCTGACCGGGAATCGAACTGAACCGGCGACCTCTTGCTTCCGGGTCAGTGCTCAACTACTGAGCCACACCGGCTGGGCATGGGTTTGAACCTGACTGAGTTAGGCGGCCTTTTGACCAAACAGCTGGCTGTCTCCATATGTGTGTGTGTGTGTGTGTGTGTGTGTGTGTGTGTGTGCGCGCGGGGTGCACGGGGCTCAGACAGCACTGCTTGCAGGAGTCCTATGAGCAGCAGCTGGGGAGCACCCGGTGCACACTTTCCACCCGAGAGTTAAAGGGAAATTTAAAGATGGATGAAATTGTAAAAAAATTAAAAGCAATCTATTACCCCATTAGTGTGTTTGTGTGTGTGTGTGTGTGTGTGTGTGTGTGTAGGAATGGGTCTGTGTAGTGGTGTGTGATGGTGTGTGTGTGATGGTGTGTGTGTGTAGTGTGTGTGTAGTGGGCGTGTGTATGAAACACACACCACAAAGCCTTTTGCTCTGGGAAACGGTGCCCTGCTTCAGAATGGAGCGCTGCAGCCCGTGTCCAGCATGTTCACATTCTTTTCTTCTTGATTTTCTTCCTTTCTCCTTCCTGCGTCGGGTGAAGGTTTGTTTCCTGAGGTGGTTGACTTCTGGGTTATTTCCTCTTTGGTGTGCTGCCTCCCGAGGGCGGAGCCTGTTCTCACCTGTGGGGGGCTTGGAGCCCTGAGGGCACCAGCCAGGATGGGGCGAAGCCTCAGAGGCCTGGAGTGGAGGCCGGGAGGGCAGACAGGGGCAGACCCCGGAGAGGTGGAGAGGCGAGGCGGAGAGGTGGAGAGGCGAGGCGGTGCAGAGCTCAGACACAGGCCTGAGGTCAGGGCTTGGGCAGGAGCCAGGGGTGTGGCCAGGGCAGGAGCCAGGGGTGGGGCCTGGGCAGGAGTGGGAGTGGGGGGAGGACCGCCTGGCAGAGCAGGCGGAGGGAGCCGCTCCATGCCTGGCTGGGGTTGAGGAAGGGGGGGGGGCAGGCTGGTGGGTGGGGTGTAGGAGGAGGGCAGGGAACCTGCTCCGTGCGCTGGCTGAGGCTGCTCTGACTTTGCTTTGACGGGTGAAGATGGAGGCGTCCCAGCTTCGTCGCGAGCTGGCCTGGGCCTTCCTGGGGCCTTGCGCGTGAGGCAGGAGCGGCGGGCCCTGCGTCCCTTCTGGGGGGTGGCAGCGTTGCTGGGTCCGTCTGCTGTGTGAGGGGAGGCTGGGCTCCAAGCCACCAGGACGGACGGTCAGGTCTGACCTAGGAAAGCGCACTGCACACAGTAGGCTCACTGTGCTGCCTGCCTGCGTGGGGAGCGGCTGTCCCGAGAAAAACCGGTACACAGGTCGCTCCCCGCACAGGTAGAGTTCGAAAGTGTATTTATTCCAACATGAACGGTCAGGTAAAGAAGTTACGGGCGACTAGCCAGTGTGGCTCAGTGGATAGAGCATCGGCTTGCAGACTGAAGGGTCCCGGGTTCGATGCTGGCCAAGGGCACAGGCCTGGTTTGCAGGCTTGATCCCGTGTGGGGTGTGCAGGAAGCAGCCGATCCATGATTCTCTCTCAGCATTGATGTTTCTCTCTCCCTCTCCCTTCCTCTCTGACATCAGTAAAATAGAAGAGGAGGAGGAAGTTAGGGGCGAGCGGCGCTGTCTGCTGTGTGGTTCCGTGGGCCGCGTGCAGCTCGCTCGCGTGTGCTGCCTGTGGTTTCCCTCCCCCAGCTGGGCGGGTCCGGCCGTGCTCACCAGGTCTGCGCCCCAGGGGCTGCCGGATCTTGCACACGGATCCCCGCGTGACTGCACGGAAGAGACACGCTCACGTCCCGTGGTCCCACCATGTGCTCTGTGTCTAACGACCCCTCTCTGGTCTCCGGGAGGAACCTCGGTGTCCGCGGCCGAGTCCCTCCCTTTGCCTGGAGCCCGTGTCCCCACCTGGAGCCCCAGCGGCTAGACCGGGGGAGCCGGGAGCCTCAGCGCGGACCCTCAGGGTCTGTCACCGTGCCTGCTGCAATGCAGCCTCGGGGGCCGCAGCCCGAGTCCCGCTCACTCTCATCCCCGTGTCACCGAGAAGCCTCCCTCCCGGCCTCTTCTGAGGGTCGAGTCAGAGATTCCCCCTGAGACGGGGCCGCAGGGCTTGACGTGTTTCAGGTCCAAGTGCAGCGCTGTGTGAGTATGTGTGTGTGAGCATGTATGTAAGCATGTGTGTGAGAGTGTGTGCATGTGTGAGTGCATGTGTGTGTGAGTGGGGAGGCTGTGCTGTGAGCCCTGCGGTCCAGCCCTGTTTCCTGTTCTGCTCTCTCGCAGTGTAAGTGACTTCTGACAAGTCGGACGTAAAGAATGCAGTTCGATGAGCTGGTGATCGAGATATGAGGCATTGCTGCCACCCACCCAGTGCCCTCCCCACTCCCCTCCCCACTCCCTTCCCCAGTGCCCTCCCCACTCCCCTCCTGCTGGAATCTCACTGGGGCAGCTGGTAGCTTTTTTTTTTTTTGGTAAATTCCTTAGTGATTTCTACATAGATGGTCCTGTCCTCTGTGACTCGCAGCTGCCTTCTTCCTTCCGGTCCGTGTGCCTCTCCCTCCTGTCCTTGCTCTCTTGGCCGCCAGGTGGGCGTCCCTGCCGGTGCTGACCTCTGACCTCTGACCGTCAGGCCAGCACAGGTGACGTGCCTGCCTTTATCAGATGCCTCCCTGCTCCAGGCTGTGAGCGCTTCCATCACGAAGGGGTGGTTGGATGTTGTCGATGGACGTGACCGCGTGGCTTCCTCTGGGCTGTTGAGCGGGAGTGACGTTGCGTTTCTGATGCTGCGCCGCCCTGTGGCGTGGGCGCTGTGCGCGCAGGGCGCACAGATGTCGTGCCCTCGTGCTGGGGTTTGAGGAGCGCCGCCTGCATGCCCTGCCGTCCACTCGGAGCAGACGGTGGTCCCTGGGCGTGAAGCGTTGCTTCTGCATCTGATCCGTGTGCGTGAAACCCTGCTGGCCTTGGGGCCACTTCATTGTATTTAAAATATATATATTTTTATTAATTTCAGAGAGGAAGGAAGAGGGAGAAAGAGATAGAAACACCAGTGATGAGAGAGAACCATTGATTTGCTGCCTCCTGCACGCCCCCTACTGGGGATCAAGCCCACTACCTGGGGATGTGCCCTCGACTGGAACTGAACCACGACCTCCTGGATCACAGGTCAACACTCCACCCCTGAGCCACACCAGCCGGCATTTCATTGTATTTTGAGTAGCGTGACGGCGTGTGTGCGGGGGGCGGGGCCAGCAGACCCTGCGGCCTCTACAACATGCCCGACACGAGGCCAGTTCGGCCTCTTAGGCCTCTAATGGCCCAGCGGTGTAGGCACATTCCCTTCATCTTACCAATGAGGATGCGGGGTCCTAGGAAGGGAAGGAAGTGAATTCCACGTCCCCGGCCGTTAACGGAGCACCGTTACATGCCAACCCTTCCAGCCCATCGAGCTGGCACAACATCGCCATAGGCAGCGCCCTCATGTCCTACAGAAGATACGGGTGGGTTTACGTCACCGTCCGGGCCACGGCCGGGGAGAGCAGGGCTCAGTGTGGATCCGGGCTTCCGTTCCCACGGGGAGTCCTTTCCCTCTGCTGCCACCTCCGGGGCTGGTGTATGTGAAGGAACGCAGCCGGGATGAAACAGCGGATGGTTCCCTAGAATCACGTAGACGAGATGTTCGCCGTGCGTCTTCCCAGCCCCCTCTCAGGACGGGCACAGCAGTGCACGCCCCAACCCAACAGCGTTTGCTCCTGCGTCTACCTGTTGAGACCACAGTCTTGTTTCTCAGTGCAGCCTATGTCCACGAAGGGGGTTTTGTTTTTTTAAAATATATTTTATTGATTTTTTACAGAGAGGAAGGGAGAGGGATAGAGAGTTAGAAACATCGATCAGCCGCCTCCTGCACACTCCCCACTGGGGATGTGCCCGCCACCAAGGTACATGCCCTTGGCCGGAATCGAACCTGGGACCCTTGGGTCCGCAGGCCGACGCTCTATCCACTGAGCCACACCGGTCAGGGCCACGAAGGAGCTTTCTAATATCAAGCAGTGACGGCACAGATTCCGCTTGCACTGCTGTGACGGAAAACATCACACCTCCACTTGCTGAACAGTGTCGGGGGAAGGTTTTCTGGTGAGCCGTGGGCCCGTGGCCGCTGTGTGGCTGAGCGGCGGCGTGGCTGAGCCCCCTGCACACAGTGGAGCTGACGGCCGGCACACACACGAACACGGACTCGGATTAAGGGGCTGCTCCTGCCTCGGCAGACAAACAAAGGACCGTCCTTTTCCCACCGTGGACCTGTGGTTCCAGCTCAGCCCGAGTTAGGAAGCACCTGCTTCACGCCAGACACTCCGCCGAGTCAAGGAAAGGGAGGAGCAAAGAAGGAGTGACGTTTTGATCTCAATGGATGAATTCATCAGGCAAGAGAGGCTGAGGGCCAGGTGGCAGAGAGGGCTCCCGGTGGCATGCATTAGGGCCCTAATAAGTTGAATGTCTAGGGCAGTGGTCGGCAAACTCATTAGTCAACAGGGCCAATATCACCAGTACAATGATTGAAATTTCTTTGGAGAGCCAAATTTTTTAAACTTAAACTATATAGGTAGGTACATTGCTATTAACTTAATTAGGGTTCTCCTAAGGCTTAGGAAGAGTCACACTCAAGGGGCCAAAGAGCCGCATGTGGCTCGCGAGCCGCCGTTTGCCGACCACGGGTCTAGGAGAGCATCTGAGACAGGCTGCGGACCTTGTTACTGGACGGACACACGTGAATTTCAAACCTGACCTCACTGTTCGGTATCTCCGTGTTTCTGGGCAAGTTGGTGAGCCTTTCACAGCCCTGTTTCTTTTTATTTTATTTTAATTTTTTATATCTTTTTATTGACTTCAGAGAGAAAGGGAGAGAGAGATAAACATCAATAATGAGAGAGATTCATGGATCGGCTGCCTCCTGCACAGCCCACACTGGGGATGGAGCCCGTAACCTGGGTGTGTGCCTGACCGGGAATCGAACCCTAACTTCCTGGTTTATAGGTGGACGCTCAACCACTGAGCCACACCAGCCGGGCTCTCAGCCCTGTTTCTTCCTGTATATTTCACAGCTGCTCGGTGTGTGTGTGTGTGTGTGTGAGTGTGTGTGTGTTTCTGGTCTTGGAAGTGAGGCCACGGTGGGTGCTGTGCTGAAATGAAGCTTTATTCTCCCGGCCAGACCGTAGCTGATGGGCGTGGCGTTGGCCCGCCGTCCCCGGAGCGTGCCCTGGTGGTTTGCCGATAGGATCTGATCTGGCCCAGGCCGGGCGGTGGGGCGGGCAGGTTCCGTCTCTGGCTGAGGCTGTCTGGCGCCGAGCCCGGAGCCCGGAGCCCATATCGCCGTGCTGAGTAATGTTTGCTGAGCAAATGCACGGAGGCCGTCCGTCTGCTGCCGCCCACCCTTCCTTCTGGGTGGACGGACGCACCCCCGGGGGGTCAGGTGCTGCCCCAGCACGGTCAGCGCTGAGCAGCCGTCAGGCCTGTGCCTCACCTGGAACGAGGATCGTGGGCCGGATCCTGGGTCAGATGAGTGTGGCTTCTTTCTGGAGCCTTTGGGGAGCAGAGCTGGGGGCGGGATTGCTGTCGGCAGGAGGGGACCCACGGCCTATGGCTCCTCGGAAACCTGCATAGAGGCCAGGAAAGAAAGAGGGAGAGAAATAGAAACATCCACAATGAGAGAGAATCATAGATCAGCTGCCTCCTGCACGCCCCGCACTGGGGATCGAGCCCGCAACTGGGCACGTGCCCTGACGGGGAATCGAACTGTGACCTCAATCGGTTGAGGTCAGCACTCACCCAGCTGAGCTACACCGGCCGGCTAGGTTTTCTTTCTTTTCTTCCTTCCTTTACGGATGAGAACTGCCCCCTCTGGAGCAGCATGATGTTGGAGATGCAGCTTTTTTTTTTTTTAATATATTTTTATTGATCTTAGAGAAAGGGAGAGGGAGGGAGATAGAAACGTCCACAATGAGAGAGAATCATGGCTGCCTCCTGCACGCCCCCCCCCCGCCCACTGGGGATCGAGCCCGAAACCCCAGCTTGTGCCCTGACCAGGAATCGAACCGCGACCTCCTGGTTCATAGGTCGACTCTCAACCATTGAGTTGCACCGGCCGGGCGCGGATGCAGCTTTTGAGTCTGTGATGACTGTCAGGTGAGACGTACCCGTGTTCAGACCATCAGGTGTGAGACGTGGCGAACATCAGCTCTGGCGTG
The DNA here is from genome assembly GCA_036010255.1 of Myotis pilosus. Taxonomy (NCBI): domain Eukaryota; kingdom Metazoa; phylum Chordata; class Mammalia; order Chiroptera; family Vespertilionidae; genus Myotis; species Myotis pilosus. The sequence continues at coordinate 1,792,589 of JASKON010000016.1, forward strand.
TGTGGCGTGTGTGGCGTGTGCGGTGTGTGTGGTGCGTGCAACGTGTGCGGCATGTGTGGCATGTGGCGTGCATGGTGTGTGTGGCGTGTATGGTGTGTGCGGTGTGTGTGGCGTGTGCGGCATGTGTGGCGTGTGCGGTGTGTGCGGTGTGTGTGGTGCGTGCGACGTGTGTGGCATGTGTGGCGTGCATGGTGTGTGCGGTGTGTGTGGTGTGTGTGGCGTGTATGGTGTGTGTGGCGTGCGTGGTGTGTGTGGCGTGTGTGGTGTGTGTGGTGCGTGCGGTGTGTATGGTGTGTGTGGTATGTGTGGCATGTGGCGTGCATGGTGTGTGTGGCGTGTATGGTGTGTGCGGGTGTGTGGCGTGTGCGGCATGTGTGGCGTGTGCGGCATGTGTGGCGTGTGTGGTGTGTGCGACGTGTGCGGCATGTGTGGCGTGCATGGTGTGTGCGGTGTGTGCGGTGTGTGTGGTGTGTATGGTGTGTGTGGCGTGTGTGGTGTGTGTGGTGCGTGCGGCGTGTATGGTGTGTGTGGTATGTGTGGCATGTGTGGTGTGTGTGGCGTGTCTGGCGTGTGTGGCATGTATGGTGTGTGTGGCGTGTGTGTAGCTGAGGAGGCCCAGTGACATAGAAACTTTTGCTCCCGAGCTGCCCGAGCAGCCTCCCCTGCTTGCTTTAGTGTGGCCTCCGCTGAGTGACGGGCGCCGCTCGGTGCTGATGGAGAGAAGGCAGAGGGATGAACACGGGCGAGCAGGCCGGTGTGTGAGGACAGGAACGCCCGGCCTTCGCAAAGCCTCGCGCAGTTTTTACGATGCGCAGTTGGCTCGCAGAGCACGCTCACAGCTGGTGCGGGGACTCGGATGGAAGGTGTGACTGACCCAGAGAGGAGCTGTTAAATGTTTTGTTTCAAGGCATCTGCTGAGTGGATGTTGTGCAGATGAATTTAATTAAAATGCTTTCGCCATCTAGTTCGCTGGGAAAAGGAAAGCTAGACTGGCCGCATGGTGCAGGCAAGCAGGGGCTGGAGAGGAGGCAGCGTTTCCGCTTGGCGGGGCGGCGGGCGCGGTTTCGTTTGGACCGGGACCAATGCGGGCAGGAGGCGCCTGTCCGGATCGCCGCGGCCGAGGGTCACACGCCGACTCCTCTTCCTCAGGCCGGTGGCTGAGAACCTCTCATGCCGGACCTCCCGGAAGCCGTGTGGCAGAAAGAACCAGCGAAGTCCGTTCCCCGAAACGAGAAGGGGGTGCGTGTGTGTTCGTTACAATGACGCGTGGAGCTGAAGCTTCCTTTTGGGAAATGGTGGGAGCATTTCTTCCACTTCCTGTTTTGTTGTGGTTGGTCCTCGCCCGAGAATGTTTTTCCATTGTTTTTTGGGGGAAAGGGACGGGGAGAGACAGAGAAATGTTCGTGTGGGTTGAGCCTGCAACCGAGGTGCGTGCCCTTGACCGGAACTGAACCCGGGACCCTTCATGCCGAAGGCCGGTGCTCTCGCCACTGAACCACACCGGCCAGGGCTGGAAACATTTCTTTTGTATAAATTCGTCAGTACAGACCTTTGCTTATATTCAGGCTTCACATGCAGAGTCCCTTAACAAGCCTGGGTTATGCTAGGGGTAAGCGCGGATGCTTGATTTTGGAGGAGCAAGTGAGCGTTGATCTACACAGGCAGGGAGAGTGTGAAACCCTGCAGTCGTATCTGGGTGTGGGGGAGGGCCGAGAGCCCTTCTCAGGACGGGCTGTGGCTCCAGGCTCCTCCGGCTCCTTGCAGTTCCCCTGGTGGGGTGGAGGGCTCTTCTTCCTCGGGGGCTCCGACGTGTGCGTGGTTCGGGGACAGAAGCACTAACAGGGTCTCTCAGGCGGTGCCACAGGGTGGATGATGCTTCATGACTGTGCCCCGAACACTCGGCCGGGCACCCCTAGTGCTTATGGATGGAGCAGGAGGTGGATTTTAAAAATACATATATTTTTTATTGATTTCAGAGAGGAAGGGAGAGGGGGAGAGAGAGAAACATCAATGATGAGAGAGAATCGTGGATCGGCTGCCTCCTGCACGGCCCCCACTGGGGATCGAGCCCACAACCCGGGCTTGTGCCCTGACCAGGAATGGAACCCTGACCTCCTGGTTCATAGGTCGACACTCAACCCCTGAGCCAGGCCGGCGGGCGCGGGAGATGGATTTAATAGGTTATGTATGTGTCAGCGGGTGTGTGGTGAGAGGAAGGGAAAGTGTGAGGGGTCCTTTGTCGGCCTCGAGGGGGACCGCGTGGGCTCGGTGCTTCCCGCAGGAACACGCTGCTGCTGGGCACGCGGCAGGTGGGCACGTGTGTCACTGGCATGCAGCCGGCACTCAGGCACCTGCTGGCTGAACGGCACAGCCTGGGCCGCGTGTGACCTGCGACCGGGTGTGACCTGCGACCGGCTGCTGGTAGCCTGGCCCCAGTTACTCTGCCTCCTGCTCGCAGGAGGGTCAGGAGGAGCCAGTGCGATGCTGCCTGGTCAGTGACGCCTACGGTTGGCAGCAGGTGCAGGATCCAGTGTTAATAACAACAGAGTGGAATCATCACACCGTTGTTATTAACCGGGATTCCAGCCCGGCCGGCAGGGCTCAGGGGTTGAGCGTCGACCTACGAATCAGGAGGTCACGGTTCACTTCCCGGCAGGGCACATGCCCAGGTTACGGCCTTGATCCCCAGGAGGAGGCAGCCGGTCGATGATTCTCTCTCATCATTGATGTCTCCATCTCTCCCTCTCCCTTCCTCTCTGAAATCAGTAAAAATATATTTTTTAAAATAGAGATTCCAGGCGCTCGGCCTGACGGTGAGCACACGGAACCCGGATCTGCCCACGCCGGAGCGCCTGGTGGGAAAGGCGGGCGACGCCTGGTCGTCGGGGACGGGGCTGCCTGACAGCAGCTGGCCTGCCCGTGAGCTTCCAGGGCACCGGCTGCCTGGACTTGGCATTGGGGAGGGAGCAGCTGGAAACCTTGATGAGGGTGAACTCTCTGCTCCTCAGTTAAAAAGGACTTGCCCGTTGCCAAGGGGATGCCATCTGGGGACGGCTCCAGATCCCCGGAGGCCGGGGAGTCTCCCCGAGCTCGGGCCCCACCAGCACCAGGTGGTCAGTGCCAGCTGCTCGCCTGCCCAACAGGACTTTGGCCTTGGACCTGGTTCTTGTTTTTTAAATGTATTTTTATTGATGTCAGAGAGGAGGGGAGAAGGAGAGGGAGAGAGAAACCTCAGTGATGAGAGAATCATGGATCGGCTGCCTCCTGCACGCCCCACACTGGGGATCGAGCCCGCAACCGAGGCATGTGCCCTGACTGGGAATCGAACCATGACCCCCTGGTCCATGGGTTGATGCTCAGCCCCTGAGCCACGCCAGGCGGGGCCCGACCTTGCTTTTGCCCTGAGTGCTTCTGTGGACTTGCTGGTACGCCTGTTACAAGGTGTCTGAGGCCATGAGGCTGGGTGGGAGGAACATGGATGGGCACTGGTGCCTGTGTTCCAGGGTTCGAGTCCCACCCGTGCTGCTTCTTGGCTCGTGTCTCCCGTCTCCCAAGTGCCCTCAGGTCTCAGCATCCTCATCTGAAATGTGGGGAGGATACTGTCCTCAAGTCAAGGAAACTGTGTTCAGAGGGCCCAGGCCAGGACCAGGCAGGGTGGCTGGTCAGTGGGTGGGAGCCGCCCCCGTTACTCCTGCACATGCTCCCAGTTCCTGTTGCTGTCTCGTCTCCTCCTCCTTCCTCTCCACTTGTGCTCAAGTCGTGGATCCGGGGCACTGTCCCTGTTTGGCCCCAGTCCCCGCGCCCTCCACACACTCTGATAACCTCTGATAGCCTCGGGCGACATGCCCGGCTCTTAGGCATAATCGTGCCCACTTATCCGAGGTCAGCCTTTCAGCCACTCGCCGTCTGGGCCCCCTCCAGGAGCCGAGATCAGAGGAGCTCGCTCGGCGGCCCTGGAGTCCAGGCCCCGCGGTCAAGTGGGGGCCGATGGGAAGGAGGGGTGGCTGGCGGCTGAGCGGACAGAAGCCGGCAGAGTGGGCTTCGTGTGGTGGCCAGAGCTCTGCGTCCCACACTGACCGTCCGGGGCGTCACAAGCGAGGCAGCCTTCGGGCTCCTGGTGGTCCGAGTGTCGAGGCGAGATCACACCCGCACTCCATTGGAGAAGGCAGGAGCCTGGCCGGTGCCTCCGTGGGTGAGCCTCTCTGTCTCTCCCTTCCTCTCTCTAAAATCAATAAAATATATTTACAGAGAGAGAGAGAGAGAGAGAGCTGCTCTCACACGTCTCCTCTCCCCTGTGTGCGTCACGTGGTGGATTTGCGTGGCTCGACCCTGTTCCCTGGGGAAAGTGCCTGCTTCTCCCCCATTGTCTTCTGGGCCTGGGACCACGGGAGGCTGACCTCACTCCCAGCCGAAGGTCACCTTCCCAGCCTCCGCTGCTCCCGCCCCAGGGCTTCTGGGTCCAGCCCAGCGTGGGCCGCCCCCCTCCTCCCACTTCCTTCCGTGACGGTGACGAGGGTGCACCTTCTGCTACGAGGTCCCTGTTTGTTTGTGAGGATCCCCCGAGACAGCGCCTCCGGCCTTGCGTCTGAGCTCCTCACTCGGTCCGGGGCAGAGCCCAAGCCAGGAGGCGTCTGGGGACCCAGGCAGGCGCCCTGCCCTGCGTCTCCCCCGGGAAGAGGGCACCAGGGCGGGCACTGGGGGGCCTTCCATGCTGCTGGTGCGTTCACCCCTTTGTTGGCTCCCCCAGATCTCCCAGAAGTTCCCCCCTCCCCGCCCCCCAACACCAGGGTGGGCAACTTCAGGAGCCGCCGTTCCCTGTCATCTGCTTCCGTGTCTCGGGCGTTCACCGCTGCCCTGTGCAGGGCCGGGGTCCAGGGCGGGCGGTGGCACTGGGGGCCTCGGACTTTGTGAGCCCGGAGGCTCCTGACAACACGGCACCCTTCACAGTCACGGCCTGTTCGCCCTCCGCCCGCCGTTCTCGCGAGTGGAACCTCCTCGCTGTCGTCAGAATTCAGCCCGTCGGGGCCCTGTCGTTGGTGGGGTTGTTCCCAGGTCGGGCATTTGTGCTGCTCTCCCATTTCCTCTCAGCTGTACATGCACCTATACAGATGCAAGGTCCCCTTCTTTGGCCTATTTAGGGCTCAGTGATTGAGCGTCGACCCGTGAACCAGGAGGTCATGGTTCGAATCCCGGTCAGGGCACAGGCCCCGGTTGTGGGCTCCACCCCCAGTGTGGGGCATGCAGGAGGCAGCCCATCCATGACTCTCTATCATTGATGTTTCTCTCCCTCTCCCTTCCTCTCTGAGATCAATCAATCAATATATATATATAAAGTCGTTGCGTAGAACCAGGACTTACGATGCTGCCGAGTGTGGGTTTGGGAGGTGACCCCGGGAACTGGAGCCCAGAGCCCGTGTCTGCAGCGGGCGCTCTGTTACAGGCGAGAGGCGCTGCAACATTTTATGGTCAAAACTCAGGATGAGCAATCAGTATTGTTAGCGAGTGTCTGCCACGCCCAGACATGGCCAGGCTCTGCCCTGAGGGCGTCACTTGTCCGTTCAGGAGCCCTGTGGTCAGTGTCCCTATCCCAGGACCCTGCGGCCCCTCCCGGCACAGCTCAGAGTGGGCCACCAGCCTCCTGTGGGTTCCCTGGGTGGGAAGGAGCCTCTTTCGTCGCCTGCGTGGACGCCGAGCTGTTAGACCTCCGAGCCGCGTCCCTGAGCACGTCGCGTGTGCACACCTCCGGGCAGGGCACGCTGAGGGCGCAGCCGCTGCCGCTGGTGGCTGGTGGGTAAAGGTTTGCTGAATGTGAAATACACAAGAGTGTCTATTTCATCAGTCACCCTTGCAAAGGAGGTCTTGTCCCCCCCCCCCGTCCCCCGCTTTCTGGAGAGGAGTCCGAGGCCTGGCAGGGATGGGGACACGCCTTCCAAGCCAACAAACGGGTATGTTTGGGCCTTTCCGAGTCCAGCGTGAGCCTGCCTCCCACTGCCCGGCTGCCTCTGGCCGGGAGGGGGCGCTGTCCAAGGTGGCGTCCTGGCTGGGGTGACGGCAGTCCGCCTCACCGCACTCCAGCCATGCACCTGCCCATGACGTTGCCCGAGCCCAGGCCTGGCCCGGCCCAGGGGGAACAGAAGGTCGGCAGTGGAGTTGGCTAAGAGGACCGGGTTCTCACAGGAGGCCGAGTCTGGCGGGGTGTGTGCAGGGGCAGCTCACACGCTTCAGGAGGGCGAGGCCCGGGAGGGGTCAGCGTTGAGGGCGGCCTGATCCTCACACCACACGGGATTTATCCCGCGAAGCAGCCGCAGCGGCCTCAGAGTGACCCTCACGTGGCCGCCCTCCGGTAGCCGTGACCGGAGCCCACACCCCGTGCTGATGAGTCTGTCCTCTCGTTTCAGGCTCTGGACGTGGACCGGATGGTTCTGTACAAAATGAAGAAATCCGTGAAAGCGATCAACATCTCCGGGCTGGGTGAGTCGCCGGCCCTGGGCTTCTCTGTGGGCAGCACCGCCCCTGAGCCCCAGGCCGCCGGCTCCGTCACTGTTAGCGAATAACCAACTAAATCCCCCCCCCACTCCCTCCCTCCCTCCCTCCTTCCTTCATTGATTTCAGAGAGGGAGAGAGAGGGAGAGAGAGATATAAACATCAATGATGAGAATCATTGATCGGCTGCCTCCCACATGCCCCCTCCTGGGGACTGAGCCAGCAACCTGGGTGTATGCCCTGACCGGATTCAAACCTGGGACCCTTCAGTCCGCAGGCCGGTGCTCTATCCACTGAACAACACTGGCTAGGCTCTTTATATTTTAATAAATCTTCATTATTGAAAGTATTACACATGTCCCCTTATCTCCCCCATTGACCTCCTCCAGGCCCTCACCGCCCCATTGTCTGTGTCTGGGTTATGCATATATGTAGACAAGGTCTTTGGGTGACTAAATCTCCTTTTTCTGGGCGTGCAATTACAGAGGTGAGCTGGGTGCTTACATTTTAGAAGAGTTTCTGCTTTGCTCATTGTCCGGTCCTGGTGTGGGGTCCTGTCCCGCATCCCCCACCGTGCCCCACATTGTACTTCTGTTCCCTGGGCAGCAGAACCAGCTTCGCCACGCTGGTGGGCCAGCACGGGCCCGGTCCTGCCCTGTTCCTCACGTTGTGCGGCTAATCATTCCGATGCCCTTCCCACTTCTCTCTCAGCCCGATTCTCGCCTTTCTAGTTTGGGAAGAAAATGAATAAATATTAGTGTATAGTCAACTATTCCACATATTATTCGGTCTAGTCTTATATAAATAAGTTTCTTTTTAAAAGAACACATACCACCACCTGGGACTTCAAGGTCGCAGGCTGCACATGTGGCAGGTCAGCCTCCTGCACAAAACCTGACAACGGATAGAAAATACAGTTTGTAAGTCATCAAGTGACTCTGTCGTTCACTCAAAAACCAGTGGCAGCCTTAGGGGACCAGACACGGTGAGGGACCCCCGAGAGATCAGAATCGGGCTGATGGATTGCAGAGATGGCCTGTGGGGAGAGCACCCCACCCTGAGGATGGAGACACGCGGGGCCTGAGGGAGGCGCCTGGGGGGGGTGGCACCCACTGGCTGCACCGTCCCCTTCACCCTCCCTCACAGTGGCTCCCTCCCAGGCTGGGGATGGCTTGGGGGTCGTGCTGTCTGGAGGGAGCGTTCTGGACGTGTGTGTCCACCTAACCCCCCACACCCCCAGTAAAGTCCTGTGAGCTGTGTTTGCCTCCCCACGGAGGGCCGTGCAAGCCAGCATCCCAGAGAGCCTAGTGACCATCAAGAATTGCCAAACGCATTCAGGATAGGATTAAACAAACAAAAATATGTAAAAACTCTGTACTGAAAACTATAAAACCCTGTGACCGAAACGAAAGGCCACGGATCTGGTGCCAGGCTAGGCCCGTAGGGCTTGCTCCACCTTCGAGGCTGGCTCTGCCCTTCGGGACTGGGCTCGGGTGTTCGGGACTGGGCTCTGCGGGGCCGGGCTGGGCTCTCTGAGGGTCTGAGGTGTGGCTCTGAGGCTCCGAGGCTCGGCTAGACGCGGGCTAGCCTCCGTCTTGAGGAAGTTACGCTGCCCACGACACATCACAGCCTTGTGCCGTGTTGGCCGTGGCACAAAGTGAGTACGAAGCGTTGGGGCAGCAGACTGGCTTGCAGGGAGCGGACACTCATTCCAACCCCCGTTCCTTCCACGTCCACCGTGGGCCTGTCCCGAGAGCAGCGGCTGCCGGGACTGGTTTCCCGTCCGTGTCCGCCCGCTTCACACGGCGTCACACACACGGTCACGGACCTTCCCCGGAGTTACTGTGATCAGGAGCAGGGACCCTTCGTCCGAGGCATTCTTTCTGGGCCGCGCCCCCTTCCCAGGGACCAGACCCCTTTGAGAGAGTCCAGAGGCCGTTCAGCTCAAACCCACGCAGGCCGGGGAGGGGGGAGCCCTGGTCTCCCCAGCTGGCCTCCCAGGAAAGGACCCTTCCTGAGCCCATGGCTTTGGAGCCAGAGGCAGAGAGGGCTGCTGACCATTGGGCCGCACTGGCTGGGCCCGCCCAAGCTTCATGGTGCCGATGCGATTGCGAGAGGAGCGCGGTCTCAGCCTCTCCCAGGTTACCCGCCCGTGAATCCCTCTCCTCCTGGGATAGGCCCGCGGGAGCCTCAGGTTGGTGAACGCTGCAGGACCCTGGGGCGCCCGGCTCCTTGCACCCCGACCCAGGCCCTTGTGCTGAGGCCCCCTCCCTCTCCCCGCGTGCCTGGTGCCCCCGGAGGGCCTCCCCGGTGCCCTCTCCCCCCTGCGCTCGCCCTTTGGCGCTTCATCAGAGGAGGCTGAGGCTCCCCCAGCGCCGGGCGCCCGCCGCGCCCTCTCTGAGCCGCACACGCAGCAGCCGGCTCGCGGGAAGGTCCCCTATTCCTGTCACCGCTGCCGTCTCTGCGTCGTGCCCGGTGTGAGTTATTATAAGGCCGTGAGTCTGCATGTTCCAGGCCGGGCTGCCTGGTCCTGGAGTCTTTATGCCGAGCAAGTACCGTCTCCTTCGGAACAGCCGCCCGCGAGGCCTGGCCTTCTGCCTGGATGTCGCCGGCGTCACTCGGCGTCTTTGGAAGCTGCTCGGGGACTGCGGGCGGCCGCCCTTGGAGCATATTTAGTGAGGAGCCTGAGGGGAGACGGATCTTTTTAGGAGACGTCAGCCATCAGTGAGACAGGCTGCACAGGGGACTGAGCTGCTGGGACCGCAGCGGGTCGGGAGCATTAGAGCCGTGCTCACCCGGTTCCGAGGGCGTCAGTCCGGGGCCCTTGGCGTCCAGTCACTGTGTACATGTGTGTGCATTGTATGTGCCCGCTGTCCGTGCTCAGTGTTGGAGAGATGGGTTTACGCTGTAGGTGTGGGCAGTGTGGTGACGGCAGAATGTCCTGCTGTGTGAAGTTCACACAGGTTTCTTGAGAAGGGATCGGAGGTGCCTTGAGCAGCCGGCTGTGTTTTTACAGTCCGACCTGGGACCCACACGGCAACCCCACATGTGCCCACGCCGGCCTCAGGGCAGCGGTCTGACCTTCAGAGGACCCGGGTGCCGGGCGGTCTTTAAGACACAGATAGCGGCCCACCCTCAGAGTTCTGGCTCAGTCGGTGCAGGATGGAGCCTGAGTGTTTGCCAATCAGCTGAGGACTTGGGTGATGCTGAGGCTGCTGGCCTTGGAGCATAGACCTGAGGCACACACTCGCCACATACACGCATGCACACGCATACACTCGTACACACGCTCGCACACGCACATGCACGCACTCGCCGCGTGCACATATGTACACACACGCGCACGCACGCATACACATGCACACACTCGCCATGTACACACACACACTCGTGCACATGCTCGCCATGTACACGTGCACACACTCGCCACGTACACGCACACTCGCCACGTACACGCACACGCACACTCTCCACATGTACACACACGCACATGCACACACTCGCCACATGTACACACACACTCGCACACACACACATGCATACACTCGCCACGGACACGCACACACTTGCAATACTCGCCACATGTACACGCACACACTCGCCGCCGCGTACACACATGTACATGTATGCACGTGCACATGCACACGTGCACACATATATACCCCGCTTTATGGATTGGACCAAAAAAGCACCAGCAAGCCCCCCTCCCCCACCCCACCCCACAGACAAAGCGATCATTTTCTTACACGATAGTAGGTCTGTTTTTTTCTAAAGTAGTTACTACAGCGATTTGTTGAGAAACGGTTTCTGCGGTAATTTTCCCCGATCACAATAGGCTGCTGCCTGGCCCCGTTTATTCTAGAACTCGTGCAGGGCTTGGTTCCCCACGCTCAGCCCCAGCCCCGAGGTGCCCGCGGGGACGTCAGAGCTGTTTCCTCGTGTCTCTGGAAGGAGGTCCCATTGTGGACGTGGGAGAGGAACCTCACGTCTGAGAACTGAAAGTTCGTGTGGGAGGGCCCTGGAGGCGGGCGTCCGCGTGGGGTGGGGGCACGGGAGAGGCACTTCTGGGGGCGGCGTGCCCCGGGATGAGGAAGTGAGCCGGCCATGGGCAGGTTCCACGGAGGGTGGCGGCCGGCTCTGAGGAAGTGGGGGAGGGGAGCCTGGGTTCTGCGGGCCGAGATGTGGGTCTGAGGTTCTGGCTATCTCTCGTCTGCTGGTTAAGAGTGACCGTCGGCATTTCGGGGGGTGACTTGGGGGATCCTATCAGCCAGGATCGACCCTTAGTCACGGGAGGAAGCTGAGCTGGAGGCCACGCCAATTGGTGCGTGCCGTCCCCGGGTCAGCAGGAGCCGTGTTGGGGTCATTCTGTTATGGGCAGGGGTTTAGGCTGCTCTGGGCGGGGTCTTCTCACCCGGCGTGTGGGTCTGCGGCGGCCTCAGGAGTCTGCACCCCAAAGTGTGAGAGGTGATGCAAGCATGCCTTTTGCTGAGGAGCGCCCCAGGCGTTGTCCTGACCGTTAGTAGGGTCTGTGGCCACCGGAAGATTCAAGAAGCTCAGAGCGGGCCCTGCCCCGAGGGTCACAGGAGATCCGTCTGGGCCGGCTCTGCCTCACGCACTGGGAGACGCGGCTGCGTCAGCAGCAGGTGTGTCCCAACCTGTTTCCTCATCCCGCAGTTGTCAAGATGCAGCTGTGCGTGTGCTGTGTCCCGTGTCCTGTGTGCTGTCCCGTATGTGGTGTCCCGTGCACTGCGTCCCGTGTCCTGTGTGCTGTCCCATGTGCTGTGTCCATGTCCTGTGTGCTGTCCCATGTGCTGTGTCCCGTGTGCTGCGTCCCATGTCCCGTGCACTGTGTCCCATGTGCTGCATCCCGGGTCCTGTGTGTTGTCCCATGTGCTGTGTCCATGTCCTGTGTGCTGTCCCATGTGCTGTGTCCCGTGTGCTGCGTCCCATGTCCCGTGCACTGTGTCCCATGTGCTGCATCCCGGGTCCTGTGTGTTGTCCCATGTGCTGTGTCCATGTCCTGTGTGCTGTCACATGTGCTGTGTCCCGTGTGCTGCGTCCCATGTCCCGTGCACTGTGTCCCATGTGCTGCATCCCGGGTCCTGTGTGTTGTCCCATGTGCTGTGTCCATGTCCTGTGTGCTGTCCCATGTGCTGTGTCCCGTGTGCGCCAGCCCTCTGACCACACACCAGGGCGCATTGCCGGTGCATGTGTACCTGTGTCTTGCTAAAGTTTGTCGACAGGTGCCCGTCTCATGCAGAGGGAGTGGGGTTGTGTTGAGTTACTCACACAGGCCTCCGGCTGTCATTTTTGTCATTAATGTAGGGTAGGGTCAAAGGATATGGGGCCGTCACAGCACAAGTTTTCACTTCCTCATAGGTGGCCTCACCTTGACCTCACCGACCCCATTGCTGGACACATGCAGCCAGGAGGCGTCCTTGTGGTGACCTCTATGGTGACCTCTGTAGGATCGGTGGTGTCCGAGGTCAGAGGGGAGGCCCAGGAGAGACACAGGAGATAAATGAGTTTTGAATGGAGGTTGGGAAGTAGAAGGAGCATGGCTGTGGGAGGAAGTGCAGGCGCCAAAGCCAAGGGGTGTGGCCAGGACCGGGGCGGCCGGGTCCCCGTCAGCCACCAGCTGCCCACTCACCACCACCTGAGCCTGCCCACTCCCCCACCCACATGTTCCCCGGGTTGGCCCCTCCCTGTTCCTGCTGCTTCTCTGGGAATTCCTACCTGACATTGCAGCCTCAGCTTAGATGCCCCCTTTCCGGCACCTCTGGTCCCCAGCACCCAGCACGCTGCCTGGCACTGCAGGCCTGCAATACGTGGCCAGCTTGCCTCGCCCTGGACGGTGACCGCACACGCCTGAGACCCAGCAGGCAGCCACCTTCGGCGAGGGGGGTGATGAGAGCTGGTGGAGGTGGCGTGAGGGTGGTTGCACTGCTGTGGGTCCTGTCCTGTCCCCGCCCCCACCCCCTGGCAGCGCTGGGTGGTGGCTGCTTGTGCTGTGGCCTGTTGAGTTCTTGTCGATCCAGTGACTTTTGTTTGAATTCCACACACTGGGCCTTGTCCTTGGTCTCCGTGTTTGCAAATAACAGTCAGATAAACTGAGGAGCACACAGCAGAGCCCAGCCGGACACAGGCCTGTGGCTGCCTCGCAGGGTTCCCTGTGAGAGGCTCACGCACCCTCCGCGTGGGTGGCAGAAAGCGTGGCTGCTGTGCACAGAGGTGCGGGCCCGGGAAGGCCGCTGGCTTCAAATTGGGAAGAGCGGGTTCCTGCCCGTTCTCCCCAGCCCCTCCCCCGTCAGCGCTCCTGGGCCTGGGTCATTCGTGAAACCAGGTTGCAGATGTGTCTGAGCCAGGGAGCTGGAGAGGGAGCCGGTTTTAGAAGAACAGCTTTCACGGATCCGTAAATAAAGCTGATGGCCCCAGTCTGGGCTCCTTCCAGAAACTTTATTCCCAAGCTGCTTATTTTAGATTCCTGTGTTAAATTTGGTTTTGGCGAAAGAGAAACACAGGCGCTCCGCTGCGTTCTGTTCTCCGGAGGGAAGCCTCCGGCGGGGGCGGCGGGGGCGGGGGGGGCAGAGCCGCCGTCGGGGGTGCGTGCGGGTTTGGGGTTGCTTTTCGGGAAGCCCCGCACAGACTCCGGGCTGCGGTCTTTATTAAGAACCTGCACGTTTGTTTGCAAGAAGAGAAATTTGTGTTTAAAATCTCAACTAGAGTCCGAGCTGGTTTGGCTTAGTGGATAGAGCATCGGCCCTCGGACTAAAGGGTCCCGGGTTCGATTCCGGTCAAGGGTACATACTTAGGTTACAGGCTTGATCCCTGTCCCTGATCAAGGTGCAAGCGGGAAGCAGACAATTGATGTGTCTCTCTCACATCGATGTTTCTCTCTCTCTCTGTCTCTCCCCCTCCCTTCAGTCTATCTCTAAAAAAATCAATGGAAAAATATCCTCAGGTGAGGATTAAAAAACAAACAAAAACCCTCCACTAGATCAACACGAGTCCCCACTGACCTAAGCTGGGGCAGCTCGAGCGTCGGAAAATGATGATTCCGTGGGTGGAAACACTTAAATATAAATACATGAGGTCATCAGGAGGTGATGATGATGAGGTCACCTTACATGAGATGATGAATTCATCATGACACATGAGATGATCAGGAGATCATCGTGATACATATGTGGTGATCAGGAGATCATGATACATGAGCTGGTGAGATCATGTTACATGAGATGAGATGATATCATGTTCCATGAGCTGGTGATGATCATGAGATGTTACATGAGATGATGAGATCTGTTACATGAGATCAGATGATGGTGCGGTCATGGTCCATGAGCTGGTGATGATCATGAGATGATACATGAGCTGGTGAGACCGTTCCATGAGATAAGATGAGATGATGAGATCATGTTCCGTGAGCTGGTGGAGATCATGAGGTCATGACACCTGAAGCAATGACCCGGATGATGCCGACGACGAGCCAGAAGCCTCCTTGACCACTGTTGGGGTCGCCGGGTCAGCACATCACTGCAGAGTTTATAGGGAGAGACTTTTTTGTGATGTAACCTCAGTGGTTGGGAAGCCCAGGAGGGATAGAGGACGTCTGTCCGTCCATCCATCCGTCCGTCCGTCCTCGGTGCTGGAAGGGGAAGCTTTGCTGATTCTCCTGCGCCAGGTCGGCCGAGCGCCCGGGGAGAGAAGGCAGGTTCCTCCCACCGGGGACCAGGGCTGGGTGGCGGCCTGGTGAGTGAGGAGGACTTACCGCAGTGGTTCTCAACCTTCTTAATGCTGCGACCCTTTCATACAGTTCCTCGTGTTGTGGTGACCCCTAATTTCATGGTTACAAATTGAACATAATGAAAGCGTAGTGATTAACCACAAAAACCATATGTGATTATATATGTGTTTTCCGATGGTCTTCGGCAACCCCTGTGAAAGGGTCGTTTCGACCCCCAAAGGGGTTGCAACCACAGGTTGAGAACCGCTGACTTACCGGGTCAGACTGGTCCACCGGGAGGCGCAGGACTGGAACCCAGACCCACCGGGCCCCTCCTGCTCTGCCCGCGCCTCTGCCTGTTCCTGCTCCTGCGCTGAGTGTAGTCGAAGAAATGCGTTTACTTTGAGCGGAACTCGCAGGTCCTCCTCAGGAATGTGAACTAAATAAATAAGTGAAAAGCTAGTCAAGGGAAGGCTTGGGCGGTGAGACGGATTTCTCTTGTGTTTATTAGATCCACGTAGGGATCCCCCAGACATTGAAATACCGCGGGAGGCCCAGGGCAAGGCGCCCCTGCGGGGGACAGGCGGGCACTGCGTTTGTGGGTCACGGGGATCTGGCTCCGGGACAAGGGCTGCCCCCCACAAGCAGACGTCCCCCTCCTTCGCCCCAGTTGTCAGGCCCGGCCCAGGCAGCGGCAGCGGCTGACAGTGGCTTTGTTTCCCCAAGGAATTCGGCAGCGTTGACGTCCAAGTGGGTGCGGTGTGGCTGCCGGCCCGCGTGCCTGTGAAGGGGCTGAGTTGTGTTTCTAATTGAAGCGATGAGCAGTGGACATGAGGTGTCCATGCGAACAGGAGTGGTTTCCGTAGAGACTGCTGGACTCGTTTAGAAGGCCTCACTCACCCCAGCCCTGGCCGGGGGGCTCAGTGGGTTAGAGCGTCGTCCTGCTACGCCAAGGTTGCGGGTTCGATCTCTTGTGGGGGCTCATGCAAGAAGCAACCAGTGAATGCATGAATAAGTGGAACAACAAATCTATCTCTCTCTCTCTCTCCCTCCCTCCCTCCCTCCCTCCCTCCCTCTCTCCTTCCCTCTCTCTCTCAAATTAATTAGAAAAAAATTTAAATAAATAAATAAATACCAGACCTCACCCAGCCCAGCCAGTATGGCTCAGTAGTCGAGCGTCGACCCAGGAACCAAGGTGAGGGCACATGCCTGGGTTGTGGGCTCGATCCCCAGTGTGGAGGTAACTGATCAATGACTCTCATCATTGATGTTTCTATCTCTCTCTCCCTCTCCCTTCCTCTCTGAAATCAATAAAAAAAAATTTTTTTTAAAGAAAAAGGTAGGGGGTGCGGTGCTGTGTGGCTCTGGGTTGGAGAGTCTCACGCTGCACACCAGATGCCGTGCTGGCAGAGGTGACTGGACGGGGCCGCCTGCGAGATGCAGGGAGGGACGGCCCTGGGCGTGGAGGGCGCAGGTGGCCTGGTCTCACCCGCTGAGCTGCCGACCGGGGGCCTCCCGGAGGCGCTGCCCCCTGCCCCTCACACGTGTGCTTTGGGACCGGTTGCTGGCACCACAGGGTGTTGCTGGGACAGCGAAGTTATTTCTGCTCTGGGTGCATCTTAACTTTTCTGATTTACTTTTCCAAAAAACATTTTTTTGTGATATTTTTATTGATTTCCGAGAGGAAGGGAGAGGGAGAGAGAAACATCAATGATGAGAGAGAATCATGGATCGGCTGCCTCCTGCACGCCCCCTACTGGGGATCGAGCCCGCAACCGGGCCTGTGCCCTGACGGGAATCGAACCCTGACCTCCTGGTCCATAGGTTAATGCTCAACCACAGCCACGCCCGTCAGGCTCAGATGTTTATTCTGCTGACGGCTCGGTTTTACTCGCAGCTGAGAAGCTGGGGAGGGGCTGGCGAGGTCCGCGTGTTAACAGCACGTCTCCTCTTGGCTGCAGCGCACGTGGAGAACGAGGAGCAGTACACGCAGGCGCTGGAGAAGTTTGGTGGCAACTGCGTGTGCAGAGACGACCCGGACCTGGGAAGCGCCTTCCTCAAGTTCTCAGTGTTTACCAAGGAGCTGACGGCCCTTTTCAAAAACCTGGTGAGTGTGCTGGCCGCGCGCCCTTGGCCGCAGGTGAGGGAGGGGGATGGGGGGACAGGTGAGCCCGGAGCTGGGGGGGTGGGGGTACAGGTGAGCCCGGAGCTGGGGAGGTGGGGGTACAGGTGAGCCCAGAGCTGGGGGTGGGCAGGGAGCGCCGAGGGCTCAGCCAGGCCTGTTGGAGGAACCGGGATGCGTTTCAGAGCTCACCGCGTCCCAGAGGAGTGATCTGTTCTGTACACAGCAGGTCCCTTTGGGGTACACTTTAGAGCTGCAACACGAAACAAGACCTTTTAAGTCAGTGCGGCATTTTAAATGGGCACAGCTGGGGGACTGAATGCATTCATCTTCGTAAGGGCCTCTGCCTTCAGTTTGTAATCGTTTCTAAACTGTGCAGAAGAGCCTGTTGCTGGTAATTACAGTCGGTGTTTAAACGTGTAATGTTTAATAAACGTGTTTCAGACCCGTCTTACCCAGCAGCGTAGCCTGGCATCGAAGCGCAGAAATTACCACGAATATTTCGAGGCCTTTTCTTCTCCCAAATGCGGAGCCTGAAAAAGGTCTCGCTTTCAGCCAGTGAGGCGGGGGCCGGGCGCTGGGAGTGGGGGGATTGGCGCTCTTTCTCGCGCCTGGCAGCCTGAGCCGTCCCCTCCCCGTCCTCGGTGGAACGGACTCTGAAGGAGCGGGCGGCCGCCGTGTTTTCTCCCACGAGGCGTGTCCGCAGGGACTGTCCCAGCGTCTCTTTCCTGTTTTTCTCCCCCAGAAGGTCACAGGCGACCCGACCAGGTCACGCGCTCAGTAATGCTTTCTCTGTCGGCCCCGAACCGCAGAGCCCCTTTCATTTCTCTGTCAGGAGCCCCTACCAAGTGGGAAACAGGTGCCCGTTCTTGACGTGGTGGCGGCGGCGGGTCTGCAAGTGTGGCCTCCGCAGGCCGACCCGGGAATGATGTAAGAGCTGATGACGGGAGGCGAGGGCCGGACCGGGCCGGGTCCGGGTCTGGGTCCGGGTCCCTCCCCTCTCCACCCCCCCGCCACGTGGGAGGTGGCCCAGTTGGAAATGGTGGCAGTAAAAGCCCTTGTGGGCTGAAGTTTTCCTTGGCATCATTGGGCATCTCTTGGGGCTTTTATCAAGTTCACCGCCTGAGTGTTACGGCCCCAAACGGGCCGCTGGCGGCCACACTGAGCCCGGAGCCCGCCCCCTCCCCCGCCCGCGCTGGACACGGGCAGGCATCGCGTTCGGGTCTCGCCACCCAGTCACCCCTGGAGAAAGCAGGCGGCCCAGGAAGAGCCCCGTCGATGCTGAGGTGGGGGTCCCGGGCGAAAGGTCAGCTCAGCTCCCAGCCCCTGCGCAGCCGCGGCGACCACCAGCTCCTCCCGCCAGCTCCTCCCTCCAGCTCCTCCCTCCGGCTCCTCCCGCCACCTCCTCCCGCCTGACTCGTAAATGCGAATGAATGGCCTTCAGAGTGAAAGAGACCAAAGGAGACAAAACAAGGAAACAGACAAGAGCCAGCAGGAGAGAAGCTAAAGAAACAATGCTTCATTCCTCAGATACAATCAGGACATTGTATCCGGAGGGAAGAGTGGAGTCCACTAGTCAGACAATTAGTGTAAGAATATGTACAATGGCCCTGGCTGGGGTGGCTCAGTGGATAGAGCCCCGGCCTGCGTACTGAAGAGTCCCAGGTTCGATTCCAGTCAGGGAAGGGCACATGCCCGGGTGGCGGGCTCCATCCCTGGTAGGGGACGTGCAGGAGGCAGGCGATCCATGATTCTCTCATCATCGATGTTTCTCTCTCTCCGTCTCCCTTCCTCTCTGACATCAATCAAAACAATATTTTACAAAAAAGAAAATGTACAATGAAAAATCCTATGAGAAGGATCGGAGTAGAAGGAATCTCTCAGGAAATAGATCAAAAAGACCAAAAAGTAGGGAATGGATCGTCCTCGGGTCGGTATCCGACTGCCTGGCCTGACAGAGGGAGACTGGAAGGGCAGAGAGGAGGACGCCGAACACACCAGCACAGAGAAGATTCCTCCCGCGGAGGACTCGCCAGTGCCCAGCCCAGCAAGGACTCCCCCCGTCCTCCCACCCCCAAGGCATCTCTGTGGGAAATGAAAAGACCCAGACGCTCCCCAGGGGACACAGGCTCAAGAGCCACAATGGCCTTGGGCTTCTCAGCGGAAACACTGGAAACTTGAGGGTCTGGAACGAGGCCCCTGAATCCCGGGGGACAGTGTCGTACCCTGAGTCCTACCCAGCCCGCGGAGCACGGGGCAGCGTGGGGGACTGTCACCCGTGGAAGGTCGAAGCGCTGGGCTTCCACATGGCACTCCTCTGCGGCTCCTCCAGGGTGAGCTCGGGCGGAAGAGGGAAGCCGAGAAGGAGGAGGAGGAGGGTCAGTGGACAGTGTCCAACCACGAGCAGCAGGGAGAGGGACCCCAGGAGGAGGTGTGGCAGGCCCCGCGGGGCGACGAGCCAGAGCAGGTCTGTCCGTCCCCGTCTCCGTCCCCCCCCCCCCCCCCCCCCACGCCGCTGTCTCCACTCCGAGGATCCCTGCTTGGGCCTCCTCTGCGTGGAAAGGAGATGCTGACGTGCTCCTGGCTTGCTGTGAGGAGACAGCCGGCGTGCTTTCGCACCACGGAGCTCACTGAATCCCGAACAGCCCATGGGAGAGTCGGTGTTACCCCATTTCACAGGTTAGGTCACTGAGGCTGTGGGTGGTTTAAGGAGCTAACCACCCTCTCAGGCGCCTCTGAGTCCGGCCCAAGGCTGTGTGCCTGCAGGTGGGGAGCTGGTACTCGGAACGCGAGCTGCCGGTGAAACAAAGCAGCCCTTCTCTTCTCGATTTTCTGCAAAACTGAAAGCAGGGCTGGACCCAGACGGTGACTGCACGTGCCCACCGCCCCCGGCTCTGACTCAGGGGGCTCCAGAGGTCCCTGCAGCGGGGGATCCCGGGTGGCCCCCTTCAGCGAGCTGCCCCGCGGGCGTGTGCTGGTCCCGGCAGCTCCTTCAGGCCTGCCAGCAGCTGTACCAGGTGTAGGACCTTTATCTTACCGAGGCCTCAACCACCAAGGGACAGAGTGGGGAGTCAGATTTGGATCTTAGCTCTCCACACCCGTGCTCTGGGCACCGTGGTATTTAAACTCCTTGGGGCAGAAGATGACAGACTGAGGGGAGGAAGTGCAGCAGCTGGAGGAGGCGGGTTGGGCCCCTGCTGCTCGCTCTGGCCACCAGCCTCTGGCCTGGGCCTCCTTAAAGCCAGGACAGGAGAACCACGCCCACTGCCCAGGGCCACCGGCAAGATAAGATAAAAGGAAGAGGAAAGGTTTTTGTGAATTAAAACCCACAGGTGACCTGTTAGGGTCCTTACCATATGCGGATTTATCAACGGCCCAGGCAGCTGTCACTCTCAGTCCACGTGCACGTGCGTTACTTCAGTTCCAGCTCCTACTCTGTGGAGTTCAGTTTGTTGATCCTCTTTCCTGGCAAAGATCAGAGACAGATAGACACAGAGTCCGTGGTCCGAGGCTGCTGCTGAGAGCGAGCTGAGCAGGGGGGTCCTCTCTTGGTAGCTTGTATCCGCTCTGAGTCCTATGTTGGGTCACATCTCCGCTCTCTCCTCTCGCTAGAGCAGCGATGGCGAACCTATGACACGCGTGTCAGAGGTGACACGCGAACTCATTTTTTTGGTTGATTTTTCTTGGTTAAATGGCCTTTAAATATATAAAATAAATATCAAAAATGTAAGTCTTTGTTTTACTATGGTTGCAAAGATCAAAAAACTTCTATATGTGACACGGCACCAGAGTTGAGTTAGGGTTTTTCAAAATGCTGGCACGCGGGGCTCAGAAGGTTCGCCATCACCGCGCTAGAGCCTGGCTTTTGCTTTTCCCTGGGCGCTTAGCACACCTTCCCCTGCGGCCCGCGGCTCAGTCCCGCCCCGCCCGGGAAGGGGCAGGGGTGACCCCGCTGCCCGCTCTGTGGTGAGAGGATGTTCAGGAAGCAGCCTCGCGCCTGGAGGAAGGGGAGGCAGCTGAGCCTGAAGTGAGACTCTTCCTCTGATGCGAGTCTCCCCTTGAGGAAGCCGTGGGTCTTCTTTGCGGCCGCGCAGGTGGAGGAGGCGGCGGCCCGACCGCGATGGACGCGGGACACAGCGTGCGAAGCCGTGTCTCTGGCGCTTCCCTCTGACCTGGCGGATGAGCATCCTGGGAGGGGGCCGCTTCCGGGCTGGGAAGTGCCTTTTTTTTTTGGTCAATCCTCACCCGAGGTTATTTTTCCCATTGATTTTTTTAAAATTTATTTTCTTAGGAAAGTGGAAGGGAGGGAGGGGGAGAGAGAGAGGAACATCCATGTGCAAGAGAGACAGGGATTGGTTGCCTCCCACGCATGCCCTGACCAGGCCAGGGATCGAACCCGAAACCCTTGGCGCTCAGGCCAATGCTCTCACTGGTCGGGCGCGAGGAGTGTCTTTCTAATGGACGCGTGGCTGCCCTGAAGGTCACGTCTCTGGACGGTCGGCTGCGGATCGGAGACTTGACGGCGAAATGTGTGCTCTCGGGCTGCAGAGCCTGCTGGGGGCCCACGGGGTCTGGGGAGGGGGGCGGGCTGAGGCCAGGGTGGATGGTCCGGGCGGGCCCCGGGCTGAGGAATGTCACGTTGTTGGGGTCCAACCCCAGCAGGTCCAGGGGTCCCCAAAGGTGTGGAAGGAGTCGGCGAAGAAGGAATGACACAGAGACAGCGTTCAGTTGATCAGCAGCCCAGTCAGGTTCTCTAGCCAAGTTCTGGTCAGGATCTCCAGCAAAGTTCTGGCTAGGATCTCCAGCCAGGTTCTGTGTCCATGTTCTCTTGCTAGGTTCTCCAGCCAGGTTCTCCAGGTTCTCCAGCCAGGTTCTGTAGCCATGTTCCCTCGCTAGGTTCTCCAGCCAGATTCTGTCCAGGTTCTCCAGCCAATTTCTGTCTAGGATCGCCAGCCAATTCCTGTAGCCGGGTTCTACCAGGTTCTGTAGCCAGGATCTGTCTCTAGGTTCTTCAGCCAGGTTCTCTCGCTAGGTTCTGTCTCTAGGTTCTGTTGCCAGTTTCTGTCCAGGATCTTTTGCCATGTTCCGTCTCTAGGTTCTGTGTCTAGGTTCTGTGTCTTGTCTTGTTACATCTGTATTTATACCAGTTGATTCAATCCTATCAATCTCTATTCCAAAGGTTAGGGCGTTTCTTATCTCCATTCCAGGGAGTAAAGATTATGTAGCTTAAGCATGACTGTTCGTAGTTAAAGTGATTAATTACCCGCCTGGCACTTACTTAAGGGGTCTTATTCCCTCCCTAACTTCAGGGGAAAATCCCTACCTGGGGAAACAACTTTTCTCAGAGAGGTGACCTTGGTTAAAACACATAGTGCCAAGAAGGTGAGCAAACATGTTAAGAACAGTATGCCATATACGCCAGGTCCCTTGAAACAGCAAGGATGGACTGGCTCCCGGCATCACGTCACTCATTTTGAAAGAGGAAGCAGGAGTTCCACGACCACAGGTCCTATCGCGGCGAGTGGCTACCTGGGCTCTGTCCGTGCGGTGCGCTCAGATCAGAGGCGGGGACGAGGCAGACGGGCATCCCACCTGCGGGATGGGCGACAGGACGGCGGGAGCACCTGTCCCAGCTCAGGTCCTCCCTGTTAAAGCTCATCTCCTGCTCAGCACGGAGGTCTTCCTCCCAGAGTGCCCCCCTCCGTGCTCCCATAAACTCCCCTTTAGCTTCTTTTACAGAAAATGTCATATATATTTTTTCAACCTTTTTTTAAAGAAATACGTTATTGATTTTAGAGCGAGAGGAAGGGAGAGAGAGAGATGGAAACATCCATGGGAGAGAAACATAATCAATGGGCTGCCTCCTGGACGCCCTCTGCTGGGGACCGAGCCCACAAGCCAGGCGTGTGCCCTGACAGGGAATTGAATCATTGAATCTCTCTCCCTCCCCCTTCCTCTCTGAAATCAATACAAATATCTTAAAAGGGAAAAGCGAAGAGATTTGGAGGAGAGTCCTGGCAAGAGCTGTTCTATGCGAGATTCACAACCTGCCCCGGAAGACTGCGCCCAGCTTCCTGTCGGGATTCATTCTCATTCATATATTCATTCTCTCTCTCTCTCTCTCTCTCTCTCTCTCTCTCTCTCTCTCTCTCTCTCGTTGCTGGTCCCTGAAAGTAGGGCTGCAGCGCAGCAGTCCTGTCTCGGGCTGGCTTCCAGGCAGGTCCTGGGGCAAGATAGATCCTTCGGCAAAGCAGACTCGCTATTGCCCGAGTCGGGAGAAGGCAGCCCCCTGGCTCCCGGGAGTCAGGCCGACCAGCAACAGTGGTGACCACTGACCAGAGCTCAAGGAGCCGGCGAGCAGTGCCCGGGAGCTGGGCAGACGGGAGGGGCAGATTTTAAGAGAGTATGAAAGCGCCTGGCGGCCATGGCTCAGGGGCTGAGCATCGACCTGGGAACCAGCAGGTCCCGGTTCGATTCCTGGTCAGGGCACAGGCCCGGGCTGTGGGCTCCATCCCCAGTGTGGGTCGTGCAGGAGATAGCCGGTCTATGATTCTCTCCCATCATGGATGTTTCTCTCTCTCCCTTATTCTCTGAAATCAATGACAGTATTAGAAAAAGAAAAAGAGTATAAAAATGACAAAGCTAGAGGCAAGGAATTTTAACACCAAAGTCTTCTTGGGAAGATGGCGTCGGCTGGCTCTGTCCCCGCCCGCCTCTCCCCATCTCCTTGTCCATCTCTGGTTGTTTATCAGCTGTGGCATTGGCACAGCCAGGTGGTTCTCGGTCTCCGATAGTCCGGCTGTCCCTGCCCCGCCCGCCCGCTGAGTCACTCACGTCTCCTTGTGGGATTACAGACCCGCCTGCTGTTGACTCATCTTGTCAGACGGATGCCGGCTGCAGGCGAACCCGGACCGAGCAGGCAGGGCGAGGGGGGAGCGGCCGGGCTGTTCCTTTAAAGATTGCCTGTTGGCCGTTGGCATTCGATCCACAGTTCGTGGCCACGATTAAGATGAGTAATTTGTATTCACATCGTCCGTGCTGTTTAAAAAGCCGCTGGATGTAATGTGCTTGTTAAAGGGAGTCGGCACGTACGAGAAAGCCCAGTGCTCGCTTGGCGCTAAGGAAAACATCCCTGGGCTTACTCAGGGATAACTTAATTCTTCCCAGAGGCCATAAAGCTTTCACCACTCGTGCCCGAGCCCGGGTGTGCGGTCTCGCTGGCTGCGGTTCATCTCTCCGGGCCGGGAGGTGAGGCTCACCCATTCAGCCACCGCCAGCGGCTGCCCGGCCCGGTGCACACAGCCCAAGAAGCGCTCAGAGCCGGCTTCACGCACGGGGCCCGCCGGCCCAGACGGGACATCTGGGCTCCTGGGCTCCCGCTTGCCAGCCCGGCCTGCAGCAGCCGCTCCGGGCCTCACCCTGACCCGGCACGTGTGTGTGCCCGAGTGTGGGGTGCAGGCGGCAGACGGGCTGATGTCCAATCTGTTGACGGGGCGTCTCTTTATTTGGTTATAATTTATTTTTAAAGCAGATTCCCTCTGCTCTTCTTTTTAAAATGATCTCTTTATTGATCTTAAAGAGGATGGAAGAGGGAGAGAGACAGAGAGAAACATCGACCAGTTGCCGTCTGCACACACCCGACCGGGGGATTGAACTCCCAGCCCGGCATGTGCCCTGACCGGGCATTGAATCGGTGACCTTTGGTGCGTGGGGTCGAAGCTCAACCACCAACTTAGCCACACTGGCCAGGGCTGCAGCAGTTTCTTCTGAAAAACTAGCTTTATCGAGGGGTATTTTCCACGTCATAACATTTACCCACTTCAAGAGCCAGTGATGTCTCCCACCTTTCCCCGGTGGGGCGGCCGTCATCCTAAATTAGTTTGGGGACCGTTCCTGCCCCCCAGGAAGGTCCCTCGTGTTCTCTACGGTTAACGCTATTTCTTGCTCCCCCGCCCACCCCCCCAGCCCGAGGTAACTGCTAATCTACTTTTTGTCTCTCTTGTAACAACTTAGCTAATTACTTCCTGATTAGAGAAGTAGCAGTTTCCTGTTTTAGATCCTTGAATGGCTCCAGAAAGAAGAGTGGACTGGAATGGAGGCCAGCTTTCCCCTTGCTCAGGTGGCCCCCGTGTCCCTACATCTGGGCCTTTCCATGCTTCTCCGCACTGTTCCTCTTCTTCAAATACTTTTTTATTGATTTTTAGAGAGGGGGGGGAAGGAGGGGGGGAGAGGTAGAAACATCGATGAGAGAGAAACATCATCGATTGGCTACCGGGGATCGAGCCCGCAAGCCGGGCCTGTGCCCCGACGGAATCAAACAGGCGGCCTCTAGGTTCCTGGGTGGACGTTCCACCACTGAGCCACACTTGCCGGGCTACACTGTTCCTCTTCTTGCCGGGACGCCCTCCACCCCATCTTGCAAGACAGAACTCTCCCTCTCTCTCCAGTCTTCTCACGTCACCCCGATCAGCAGAGATTTCCCCGGTGTCCAGACTACAAGTCATTTCTCTTCTCGGGAAGCCCGCGGGGTCTTATTTACGGCCCTGGGAGTGTGCGGGGCGGTGCGCTTGCTGCCCTACGTGCTTTACCTCCCCCGGTGAGCCAAGGGTCCCGGAAGCCGGGGGTCCGTCTAATCCATCTTTGTCTCCTAACCCCCCTCCCCCCCAGACCCCCATGGGTCTGCAGCTTCATCTCCCGCCAGGGCCAGGGCCGCCTGCCTCCCACGCACCATTCGTCACTGGGGTGATGGCCCTTTAATAGCGTGTCCCCGCGGGCGGTGGCCCTGTGCCCGGGATCTGGGTGAAAGCAAGCCGCGGGCGTGTTCGGGCATCTGTAGCTTTTCCCTCTTCTCCGGGGCAGTGCTGCACCCGGATACCAACGCTGAGCTGAGCTCCCCGCTCCCCGGGGCCTGCCATTCACCGTGGAAACGGCCTGTGCTTGTCAGGCGGTTCCCGGCGCGGCCTCCTCCTGGTCTGCGTCCCTTCCAGGCGCCCACCAGCCCGCGCCTCACACTCAGCTTTTCGTGTTGAAACATTTCGCTCCCAGGCTGATCCCGCGGGTCAGGGCTGGTGACGCTGCCCCGGGAGCAGGGCCGGGGGATGACAAATGCTGATGTCGGAGCAGGACACTCGGTACCCAGCACCGGCGTTTCTGGGAGAGTCATGACCGGGTGGGTCCCTTACCTGGCAGGATTGGTGGGTAGCCCAGGCGTCCGTACACCCCTTGCCAGTAGCTTTCCAATAGATTTCTCTCTCCTTTTGGCTTTTAATGCACTGAACAGTGTATAGAAATCAGATCCCATGTTGCTCTAAAAACCATGCCTGTGTTTTATATTCCCATTCCTGTTCCAGGTAATTGTACGAAAAATAAAGGTTTCTCCGCTCGATGGTAGGAATGAATGTGGGAGGTTCCACAGTTCTCAGTCTTGTCTTCCCCTTTCACAGTCTGTAACTGGGTGCGGGAACCCCGGTGACACGTGCCCCCCCCCTTGGCCCCACCCCCAGCCCCAGGGTTGTCCACAGGCAGCTGAGTTGACTGACAGGGTGGTGAGCCGGGGGCGGGAGAAAGTGGACCCCGGCTTCCCCTGCAGGCTCCGAGGGGGGGGGGACGCGGGGGGGGGCACGTGTCACGGGGGGGGGCACGTCTGCCCAGGAGGCAGAGCCCTCGTTCTGTTTTTCCTGTCGGGCCCCCCATTGGGGGCTGTGCTGGGAGGTGGGACTCGGGGGTGAGAACTGAGCCCGGGACAGCCAGGCCTCGGGGGTTGGAGCCAGGAGCGAGCGCAGCGTGCATCCTTCCCCCGTGCCTGTCGGTGGCTCTCACGCTGCCGGTTGGAAAGGTTTTCCTTCCTGGCAATGGTTATCTTTCACCATCGCGATCGCGTAATAGCAGAAAGTTACTGCTACGGAGACGGATGGAGACCGCCTGCGGCACCCGTCACCTGGGAGAGCAGACGAGGTCCTCACGGCCTGGGCTGCAGTGAAGGTGCCGTCTACCGGCCTCGCCCTCGCTGTGCCGCTGGGGACTGAGAGCACCCTCTCTGGTCTTGTCTTTCAGATTCAGAACATGAACAACATCATCTCCTTCCCCCTGGACAGCTTGCTGAAGGGGGACCTGAAAGGCGTGAAGGGGGTACGAGACGGCTCCGGGGGGGCGGAGGGGGGCGTTTGCAGGGCCACAGTCATGGGCCTGGGGGCGGCTGCCAGGGCCCCCGCTGCTGAGCACTCGGTCGCTTTTGCATGAACATGTGTCTGAGTCCTGGGAGGCCGCGTGCTCCCAGGATCTGCACGGGGCACATCGGGCACATCGGGAAGCCCAGTGGCTGGTCTCGGGACCCGCAGGCTGTGCCAGGAGAGCCGTGGGCAGGGAGGAGGGGCCACCCAGCCGGTTGGGCACCCGGAGCTGCCCATTGTCCTCTTGGGGCCAGAGCACGGGGCCGAGTGGCCGGCAGGACGGGCAGGAAGGTGCCGAGGCAGAGGGAGGACGCAGAGAGACGGGCAGGAGGCTTTTTAGTGTCGCGTGAGCCGGGTGTCCGCAGGGTCGGGTGGGGCTGGGGGGCGGGCAGGGCCCTGCAGGCTGGGAGCTGAGTCCTGTCAGAGGCCAGTGAAGAGCCAGGATGTAGAAAACAAGCTCCACCCTGGCAAGCGCTCTTCTCCCGAAAGGACCCGCTGGACAGAACGTGACACGGAGGGGCAGGGGGACGGCCTGGCGGAGTCTCCGGAGCTCGGTACCTCCGAGCCAGACCTGCCGAGTGCGGCCCCAGCTCCAGGCAGAAGCGTTGGGGGACGGGGGGGTAGTTCTCTACTGTGGGCCCCCCAAACAGCCTGTTTAATTTCTGCCTCTCCGTTTACAGGATCTGAAAAAGCCTTTTGATAAAGCCTGGAAGGACTATGAAACCAAAATGTGAGTGTTTCCTCTTAAAAACACACCACAATGTGGGTAATTTGCGATTTCGACTTTAAACCCAGCTTTTCTAGCTTAAAGGCATTGTCTGACTAACCCTGACCCAGGACAGCACTCACCTAAAACTGTGTCGCTCGGTGCCTTCACGCCTGCTGTCCAAATGCTGGGATGTTGGCCTCTTTACGCAAGTTTCTTCCCGGCCCCTTTTGTTTCATGTCAAAGGGGTTACAGACCGTCATTTCCAGGGAGGCTCATCGAAGGAAGTCGAGGCCACCTTCCCCGGGGTGGTCCCCCCCTCCCCTGTGTTATCACTGTTGGTCACCGCAGCACATTTTTCGTACCCCGGTGATTTGTACTTCCTGGTGATTTGTGGATCCCCTTAGTGCAGGTCACATTTCTCTGCCTCACCAGGCCCCTTGGTTTCAGAAAAGGAGAGAAGAGAGGTTGTGCGGACCCCCCTCCCCCGTCAGCCTCACCTGGCTGCCCTCTCTTCCTCCTCTGAGAGAGAAGTGCTTAGGGAGGATTTGTGGAGCAAATACTCAACCAAAAGGCCAAGGTTGGCGTGTCTCTGGCCACAGGCATTTCCTTTGCAGTAGGTTAAGGGGCGGCCCCGTGAGCGTGCGCTGTCCCTGCCCGGCCATCCAGCCTGGGCCGCGGGCCGAGAGCGTCCGACTCCTCCCCGCTCTCCCGCCCGCAGCACCAAGATCGAGAAGGAGAAGAAGGAGCATGCCAAGCTGCACGGGATGATCCGCACGGAGATCAGCGGCGCCGAGATCGCCGAGGAGATGGAGAAGGAGCGGCGGTTCTTCCAGCTGCAGATGTGCGAGGTGAGGGCGGCCCCCACCTGCGGCCTCAGAACCCCGCTGCCCTGTGGGACCCCCTTCGGTTCAGTCTCTCCCCGCCTCGTCCTTCCTGTAGCCAGAGCAGCCATTTCTCCTCCTCGCGGGTGAGATACGGGCTGATGACTCGGAGTCCTTGGCACTAAGTGAGACGCTGAGTCACCTGTGAGTCAGGGCGTCCCTGTGGCAGCAAAGGGGAAGGGACACTGAGTGCGGCTCGGGGACTGTGACGCCTCTGCCATGAGCTCCCGCCACGCGGAAGAGCACGGACGTGTCCTCTGTCCCCGGCTCGTGCTGAGCACGCGGCCGCCTCTACCTCTGACACCCCTTGGTGTTGTGTTGTTTCCACAGTACCTGCTGAAGGTCAATGAAATCAAGATCAAGAAGGGAGTGGATTTACTTCAGAATCTGATCAAGTATTTTCATGCCCAGTGCAAGTAAGTTCTTGGTCCTTGTGGTGGTGTTAAGTCAGACATGTCTCTGTCTTCGGCAAATTCCGGTCGGTCGATAGCAGTGGTTTCAGCCTTTCCCATCTCGCGGCACACAGGAGGTGGAAGTTCTGCCGCACGCCCAGAAACACAGCATATATTTTGCCCATCTGACCAAAAAAAAACAAAAAAGGTGTAATTTTGGTTCATTCACGCCAGACGGCGGTGGTTGTCACTGTTGATGTGACAGTGTCAGAGAATCGAGGTCCGTGTCCCTGACCACACAGTCGGGTGTTGCATGTTGTAAAATTCTTGCTGCTCACACCAGTGCACCTGCCACAGCTCACTGGTTGGAAATCGCTGATCTGTAGTCTTGTGCTGAAGGAAATCGGCACTCTTTTGATCGTCTGTAGTGGAGGGATGGGCACATGCTACCACGTGCATGAACCCGAAAACATGTTAAGGGAGAGAAGCCAGACCAGAGGCCCTGTCGGGGGAGGGGAGTTTGGGGGAGGGGAACTCGGGGATGACTGCTCACGGAACAGGGTTTTTTGGGGGGATCCAAGTGTTCTGGAATCAGTGCTGATGACTGCACAGCTTTGTGGAAATACTAACCACCACTGGCTTGTCCACTGAGAAGGGTGCATTTGACGGTCTGAGAGTGAGATCTCAATGAGAACACAAACATAAGAATCGATTTTATCAATAAGCTTGTTTTGCCCTTTCTGTAGAGGGTCATGGAGTCCGAGCCCGCATGTGACCTCCGGTGGTGCTGGTTAGAGGAGGAAGGCGGGGGTTCGGGGGGGCTGATTCAGCGCGTCAGGTTAAGACATGCTTCCAGGTGTGAGGCATCCTGCAGAGCAAGGACAGCACAGCAGGCCGCCTGCAGGGCAGGCGGGGAAACGCCCGCGCTCAGGGCGGCCCCGCACTCACCTCGGCCGCACGTGTCAGGCCGGCACAGTCCGCCCGCACCGCCAGCCTGGCTGTCTTCCCGGCTCCTGGTCCTGCTGGTTCGCCCTGACCCCCCGCCGCTAATGCACACACTTTCCTGGAGTGTGCGTCCAGCACGGTCCTCGATGCCGGCGATAAAGTGACGCCCACCCCAGGCCTGGTTCCCGCTCGAGTCCAGCAGGGGCGTCGGGCTCCCGCAAACAGACGTGTCATTGGACACGTAGCACGTGTTCTAACATGTAGGAATCTAAGAAAGAAAGTAACAGAAGGATCTCCTTGAGATGGACATGAAGGGCAGGGGCAGGGGTGTTTCTCTCTTCTCTCTTGTTCCTTGCTGTGTTTGCCAGCAGCCGGAATGCAGCGCCGGCACATAGTAGGCCAGGCACATAGTAGGCATTCACGTACTTGCTAAGTGAGCTGCAGGCCTCTCTGGGGAGGCGTGTGTTCTGAGCTCCACGGATGAGGAGCAGGGGAAGAACATGCCAGGCCAAGTGGAGGTCTTGACGCAGAACGGCCCACATGGCTCACCCCTGAGTGAGCAGCCTGAGGGGAACCGGGCACAGAGCATTAGGGACCCGGACGTCCTTCCCAGTCCTGCAGAAGGGTTTGCGTTTCATCCCAGGTGCGTGGGGGGAGCTCTTGGAAAGTCTGAAGCGGAAAACCCATTCAGCAAGTGCCGATCGGGCGCTGCTGGCACTGACGGGGGAGGTGTGGACCCACTGGAGACGCCCGAGGCGCATGGCCACGCCTGGATGCTTGCCTTGTCCGGGCGGCTGCCCCCACGACGCACCTCTGCCCACACTGTCCCGTCCCCTTTCCCCAGAATTCCGTCTGTCTCCTCTGCGCCTTCCCCAGCCTCCGTCCCTCCCCACGGCCTCGCTCAGATGTCACTGCTACTTGGAAGTCCTCCTGCTCGGCCCTGACACAATGGCTTCTCTTCCTGTATCTCCATGGCAGCATCTTTCCTGTTGTGCGAGGCCTCCCCCTGACCTGTACACTCTTAAAAAAAAATGTTTTTATTGATTTTGGAGAGAGAACAAGGGAAAGGGGGAGAGAGAAAGAGAAATACTGATGTGAGAAACATTGATCGCTGCCTCCCGCACCCCCAACCGGGGATCGAGCCTGCAACCTGGGCGTGTGCCCTGACCGGGAATCGAACTGGTGACCTTTCAGTGTACGGGACGATGCTCCAACCACCTGAGCCACACTGGCCCCGGGCCAACTGCTCCTAAGGAAATGGGCCGGGGCGTTGACTTTCTCAGTCTGTAGCACGTGACACGTTTACCTGGTGGATGGTTGCCACGGTGACCCCCGTGAACCGGAGCTGAGCTCTGCTTGGAATTCCCGGTGCTTGTCTCAGGCGGCCGAGGCCACTCCGTGAGGGGGCGGGGCGAGCACCGAGCTTGGGGAGACGCCTCCGGGGTGGCGCTGACCCGCCCACGGGCGTGCAGAGCCCTCCGGACGGGCTGTTTCACAGACGCAGGGCCCCGACGTGGTGATGGACACGCAGATGGCTTTCTCAGTCCGCATCCTCGTGACCTCACATGAGGTGGTTTAGGAAGTGGGTCGCTTCCGTGCTGATACTTTATTTTTAAGAAGCAGCTATTTTTGGATTTCCTTTTCTTTTTTTTTTTCTCCTTTATTTTGCCCAAACTGATGAGTTGGGTAGCAACTGGCCACTTGTGGAAAGTGAACTAGTTGGCCTTTTATGGGCATGAGCTCAGCAACCTTTTAAAAATGATGCATCGTCCATCGCTTCCTTTCTGGATTACTGTGTGTGCGTGTGTGTGTGTGTGCACGTGTGTGTGCACGTGCGTGTGTAACGCTCTGTGCTCTTCAAATTACCCCAAGGCCTTTGACTGTTTTAATGCACAGTTTGGGAGACAACATGTGGAGTCCGATGACTCGGCCGATGGACAGAGGAGGCTGTGGCCACGCCGAGCTTATCCATCCGGGGTTCCTGCGCGTCCCCCCATTTAACGTTCCCTCCGGCTGCACTTGTCCCGGGAGCGGGCTGTGCGTGGCGAGCGCCGTGCCGGGGCGGCGGTAGGGCTGCCTTTCTCGGGCTGCGGGCCCTGCAGGTGTGAGGCGGCGCCTGTAACCGGGTTCCGGGAGCCGCAGGGGCTCCCCCGTGGGACTCCTTGGCTGGGTGTGTTTTGCTTTTTGCTGAGACATTTGAGAAGAGCCGTCATCGTGTTCTTTGTCTTTTATTTCATTTAAGGAGAGAACTGGCCTCTCTCTCCGTCCAGTGGGGTCTAGAAACGGGGCGTCCTTAAAACAGCAGCAATGACACAGACAAGAGGGGTCCCCCCATTCCAGAAGGTGGGAAGAGTGTTGAGTGACATGTTCTCTGGCCAATCCCTGCAGAGACCGCTGTGCCTGCGGCTGGTGAACCCGGGCACAGAGATGGAGAGGCCCCGTGCCTGGAGATGCTTGCACTGGTGGCGGGGGCGCGGGCCAGCACCCAGCCCCCGGGCCTGGGGTCTGGTGTCCTGTGCTGTGGCGAGGGCCACCCCGTTTTCTTCATTCCTCTCCAGGGTTACACACACACACACTGCGGGGGAGCGAGCGGCAGGGCCGCGGCAGAAGCCTGTCTCGCTCCCTCTGGTTTCCGGACTCTTACGCCCCCGAACCGAAGCCTTCGCCGCCTTTATCAGCGAGTCCCGTTTTCTGTTATAAACTGGACACGTGGGGCTCGTGTTCTCGGGTCAAGAAAAGTCACAAATATGTTGCCTGATTGCAGCTCCCTTCTGTCCGCTCCTCATCATTTTGAGCGTCTTTTTATTCCGGAAACACGTCCAGGTTTCCCCCGGGAATGACATAATGATTTTAACCTCTTTCCTTAAAGAAGTGTCCTCTCCGGCGGACAGAATTGTTTTGCATGGGACACGAGCTCTGTTTCTTCCTTTTCCCCCCAGTTTTTTCCAGGACGGACTGAAGGCCGTGGAAAACCTCAAGCCCTCCATCGAAACGCTTTCAACAGATCTCCACACGGTACGTGCCTCCCCTGCCACGTCAGCGTCGGCACAGTTTTTATGCAGCAAACGCTCTCTTGCCAATGTTGCTTCTGTCTGACCTTGAGTTTGCTGCTGGGCTGGGCAGGAACTCACAGCCGGCAGTGCCCCTCGGAGCATGGAGTCCCACGCTCTGCCGCTGGGGGAGGTTTCGGGAGTGAGGGGGCAGGTGGCCCGCTGAGGTGGGGGTGCCCTGTGCACGCCAGCCTCTCGCTGCACCTCTGTCATGCCTGCCCCGCCCCCTCTGTTTTGTTTCTAAAGATCAAACAGGCCCAGGATGAGGAACGAAGGCAGCTGGTGCAGCTCCGGGACATCCTGAAATCGGCACTGCAGGTGGAGCAGAAGGAGGTGAGGCTTTACTTTTGAAGGACGGCTGTTTGAGACGGTGCCTTCCAGGTGCTCACAGTCCCTGCTGGGCTGTCTGAGCAGCAGCTAACCCAGGGGTGGGCAAACTTTTTGACTCGAGGGCCACAATGGGTTCTTAAACTGGACCGGAGGGCCGGAACAAAAGCATGGATGGAGTGTTTGTGTGAACGAATATAAATTCAAAGTGAACATCATTACATAAAAGGGTACGGTCTTTTTTTTGTTTTTAGTTTTATTCATTTAGTTTGCCCACGGCTGAGCTAAACGCTCAGTGGGTTCTCGGAGTGTGGGATCCGCCCCGTTGGCGTGTGTACCTCCCGGGGGCCCGGCCCGGTGGCAGCGCGCAGAGCTCCTGCTCGGCCGGTGTGAGACGGGTGCTCTTAGCGTCTCCCCAGACACACGCTCCTCAGTGTGTCCTGACTTTCCTGCCTCTGGTCCCCCTGCTCACTCTGTAGTGTGAGACTTAACGTAACTACCCCCTTGTGAGGAAGGAATGTGTCTGAGTGTGTCACCTGTAGACTTTAGATAACTAACTTGTTAAACTCCCTAATGCAGCGGTCGCCAACCTGTCGGACGTCACAGACCCCCAGCGGTCCGCAGACCACAGCTTGGCGACCACTGCCTCCGGGGACATTGAGTTCACTGCTGGTGGTTGAAGTTCCTGTGCTATAACTGAATATTGTTTTTCTCCCAAATGCATTTACCTTTTGTGACCGAAGTCTAGGAGAGTAAGTAGTTCAGTATTTTAATAAATTGGAGAATTTTGCATGCTTTCTTCGTGAACTTAAAACAAAACCAGTTTCTTCCGTGTATAGATTAACGAGTTGAGCATCTTGCATTTAATCCAGCGGTTCTCAACCTGTGGGTCGCGAACTCTTTGGCGGTCAAACGACCCTTTCACAGGGGTCGCCTTAGACCATCCTGCATATCAGATATTTACATGATGATTCATAACAGTAGCAACATGACAGTTATGAAGTAGCAACGAAAATAATTTTGTGGCTGGGTCACAACATGAACTGTATTAAAGGGCCAGAAGGTTGAGAACCACTGGTTTAATCCCTTCTCTCCCAATAGCAGCAGGTTACGAAAGGCTGAAGAACTTAAATGCATACGTCAGTGAGGTGGAAATCTCCCGAGTGTACAGTGTGCCCCTTCGCTGTCGTTCCTTGTGGAAATGAAACAGCTCCCTCCACCCATGCCCACTCCCTCAGGAGGCAGTGGTAGATGATTCTCACCATTGACGTTTCTATCTCCCTCTCCCTTCCTCTCTGAAATCAGTATTTCTTTTTTCTTTCTTTCTTTCTTTTTTCCTTTCTTTCTTTCCTTTTCTTTTCTTTTTTTTCTTTCTTTTCTTTCATTCATTCATGTTTTAAAGCTCACTTCCACCAGGCCAGCATGGCTCAGGGGTTGAGCGTCAACCTATGAACCAGGAGGTCACAATTTGATTCCCGGTCAGGGCACATGCCCAGGTTGTGGGCTCGATGCCCAGTAGGGGGCGTGCAGGAGGCAGCCGATCAGTGATTCTCTCTTATCATTGGTGTCTCTCTCTCTCTCTCTCTCTCCCTTCCTCTCTGAGATCAATAAGAAATATATAAACAAATAGAAATTTTAAAAGCTCGCTTCCTCCATTCCCTATACATTTCCCCGTTGGCCCTTCACTGGTTGAGCCGGTGCCTCCTCAGTTCAGATCGCGCTGATTGTCGTGTGTTAGTTCTTCCTTCGTCGGGGCCGTGGCACCAGGGACAGGCGTGGGCTTGGTGTGGAGAGACCAGCCCCGGGAGGACACGTGGTGTCCGGGAAGGAGCATCAGCGTGGGAGGCGGGTGCCCGGCCCCGACAGGCCCTGTGCCTCGCCAGACCACCTGTGTCATCGCGAAGTGAGCTGGTGGGGGTTCCCAGCAGCCGGTGGAGGCAGCCCCCCGCCCTCCTGGTTAACCTGTGAACTCAGGTCCACGTTTCGCTCCCCCTTTGCCCTCACCCTTGCCAGAAGCCCGGCCCCCGCCCCACAGCCCTTCCGCCCCTGGCCGGGGGTCTGCCTGGTCTGCTGGGCACAGTCCTTGCCCTTCAGGAGCCGGTTCCCAGCTGTCCAGGCGGCCGGCCCACCTGGGCAGGGCAGGGCGGTTCAGGGCCCCGGCCCCGGGGCAGTGGGGGGAGGGGTCAGGGAGTGAAGGTCGCTCAGAGCCTGGCCTGTACCGGGCGTCCCCGTGCGTGACCTTGCTGTGACCTTCCGCCCGGGTGGTGCTTGCCTGTTTCCAAGGAGGAAACTGAGCAGGGGTCCTGGGGTCTGCCGGCAGGAAGGGGCGGAACATGGCTGTTGGGTGTGTTCGGTGTTGGTTTTGCCTGAAGGGGCTGCGTCCACCTCTCAGGGCCTTCTGGCCGTGATCAGGGGTGAAAGGTGGTCGCTGAGTGAAACCTGTAGCTTCCCGGTGGCTCACTGTGGCCGGTCGGGGCCACTGGTCTTTGCCGTCTCCTCTCCAGCCGGGTGGGTGGCATTCACGGGCTCCCGGGTAGGAATTGTTCTTGTGTCTGTGTGTGTATCTGTGTGTGTATTTGTGTGTATGTGTCTGTGTGTGTCTGTATGTCTGTGTTCGCATGTGTGTGTGGTGAGAAGGGAAATGTCTCTAATTAAAAAGAAAAGCTTTAAGGGCAGAAGCTGCCCTTTCAATGAGGATTAAACGGACTTCCGGCCACTTCAGGACTCGCAGCTGCGCCAGAGCACAGCCTACAGCCTCCACCAGCCGCAGGGCAACAAGGAGCACGGCACCGAGCGCAGCGGCAGCCTCTACAAGAAGAGCGACGGGTAAGGGGGCGGGGGAGGGGGGATACAGATGGGGGGAGCATGGGGGGAGGGGGCGCGGGGCAGTGGGTTACCCGTGCATCTGCTAGCTCCCGTGCCCAGAAGTCCTAAACTTTTATTTTCCCCCATTTCTCTGGAAGGATCCGGAAAGTGTGGCAGAAAAGGAAGTGCTCCGTGAAAAACGGGTTTCTGACCATATCGCATGGAACGGTGAGTGTCTCGGGGACCCTGTCTCCGCTGGGGAGCTGCTGGGGAGCCCCTGGGGGAGCCGGGGCGAGCTTGGTGCCGTGAGTGGGGGCGGCTGCATGCGACCCGCTGTGTCTCCACGCCAGGAGCCTCTCTGTGGAGAAGCGTGTTGGGTTCCTGCCCGGGTGGTGCACCTGCACCCATTTATGCTTTGGCAGTGGGGCAGGGAAAGCCTCGAACCCACAGCCAGTAGGAGGGCGGCAGGTGCGCTCACTCCCAGCTGAGACCCGGAAACACGCAAACCCGCCCACCCCGCCCGCCGCCTGCCTCTGGGGAGGGAGGGAGCGTCGCCCAGGACTTTGGGAATCAGATTCCAGAGGCGAGTGACACGGTCACTTTATTCTAGAAACCTGAGACTCCGCGCCCGGCCTAAGGCCTCGGTCCTGCGCGTGGTCGCCATGCGGGGCCTGAGCCCTGCGTGTCAGCCGGTCACACACCCCGGGGGGTACAGTGATAACCAGGCTCGCGGAGACGGGCTGGCGGCCACGGGCACACACAGCCTCCCACCCGGGGGTGGGCTCCTGCTGGGGCTGCAGGAGAACGGGGCGGGCGAGCGCTGTTGGTGTGGAAAATGACACCGTCAGTGAGAACACGGGAATGAACCGTGCTGTGTGCTCAACACTGTCAGCCCCGTGTGCCACGTGTGTGTTGGTTCCCGATGAGCCAGGCAGTTCTCCTGGTGAAGGTCCGACTGGATGGGGTGCTCTTCCTCAGCACTGAGGTTGGCAGGACCAGGCAGAGCTTAGGGTCTTCGTCCGCTGGTGTCTGGGGACCCAGGGACTCAGAGGCACCTCCAGATCACAGAGTAGCCGGGGGCTCCCTCCGCGAGGTGTGGTCAGCCGGGCCGCCAGCCGGGAGCGATGGTGCGGCCCAGCGGATCCTTCCGCTTCCCCAGACGCCCTTTAGGGAACCACATTGTTCACACCACCGGGCTCCGTCCTGCGTCAGAGGAGAGGGGTCTGCCAGTGCCTGAGGGCCTCAGGGTCGGCCCCCGTGTAGACACGTGTGTCCATGCATCCCAAACCCAAGCTTTCCCAGGTCTTGACGTGGCGGGTGGCCACAGGGAGGGATGGCGAGTGATTAAAAGTCCAAGACGGCCCTAACTGGTGTGGCTCAGTGGATAGAGCGTCGGTCTGCAGACTGGAGGGTCCCAGGTTCAATTCCAGTCAGGGGCATGTACCTTGGTTGCGGGCACATCCCCAGTGCAGGAGGCAGCTGATCGGTGGTTCTCTCTCATCGATGTTTCTCTCTATCCTTCTCCCTTCCTCTCTGTAAAAAATCAATAAAATATATTTTTAAAAAAAAATAAAATAAAAAAAGTCCAAGATGTTTCTTGTGTGTGGTTTTTTTTTAATATATTTTACTGATTTTTTACAGAGAGGAAGGGAGAGAGATAGTGAGTTAGAAACATCGATGAGAGAGAAACATCGGTCAGCTGCCTCCTGCACACCCCCTACTGGGGATGTGCCCGCAACCAAGGTACATGCCCCTGACTGGAATCGAACCTGGGACCCTTCAGTCCGCAGACCGACGCTCTAGCCACTGAGCCACACCGGTCAGGGCCCAAGACGTTTTCTTGGGTCCCTCTGAGCAGCGTGGTAGGTGGGGAGAGAAGCCCATTCGCGCTGGGAGATATCTCCAGGGTTTCTGCTCGGCATCTGGCCATGCAGGGTGCATTTCTGAAATTACTGTCTCGCCCTCCGCCGTTTGCTTGTTTGGGTGAAATAGGCTGTTTTCCGACATTGTAATAGTCGCTCTGACACACATCTGACAAAAATACCGTTTCTGTGATCGCTCGTTGGCCGTGCGTGTCTGTCGGGGGAGTTGACACCGTATGTGAACGCGGTTGGTCTTGTTGAGGCTTCAGTGACAGATGGCTGGCATCTCGGGTTGGGCATCTGTCGTCTGTCATCACTTCAGGAAGCAGGGAAATTACTTCCCTGTCATGTCTGCGAGGTTGCTGTTCCTGGAAGCGAGTGTTTACCCTCAGAAGAACCCCAGTGGGAGACCAGGCGTTGACCTGGGCGCCCCGGCAGCCTCCGTGCGCAGGAGGAATCAGAGCAGGACGTCTCGGGCTTTCGCCGTGGACCATCTTGGTCTCGGGAAGTCCACGGCCATGGACCACGACGCCAGCATCGCCAGCCCCCGAGCGGCTGGGCGTCCCTGACGGAGGGCCGCCGCCTTGTGAGGGGCTCGGTGGTGGTTCCGACGGGGCGTCCGCCTTCTGAGAGCGAGGGAGAGCCGTGCCCTCGCGCTGCGCTCATGAGGGATGACGCCGTGCGGGTTTCCGTCCCCCCCCCCCCCCCCCAGCTCCGGGTTTGCTTTACTTTAATTGTACTTTTCCGACAGGCGAACCGGCCCCCCGCCAAGCTCAACCTCCTCACCTGCCAAGTGAAGACCAACCCCGAGGAGAAGAAGTGCTTCGACCTCATTTCGCGTAAGTTTGTTTCTCAGACGCCGCGCCCCAGAGCAGCCCTTCGAGCCGTCTTCCAAGGCCTCGGCCCCTTTCCCTGCGCCCGTGGGAGAGCTGGTTTGGAAGAGAGAGGCCTGCATTTCGGGTGCTGGGCGTACTGTTCCCCGGGAATGCCCGGCCTGCCGTGGAGGAGGGCCCCCCGCCCCTCCCCCCCGTCCCCCAGTGCCTCGAGGCTCTACGATGCCTCGTCCTGGCTCCCAGCCTCCTCTTCCTGTTTGCAGACGAGATTATCCTAGGTCAGCCCATAGCCTGAAGCTTATAAAAAAGGAAGCATCTGTGATGTTACACATGCTGCAGCCCTAGCTGCTGTGGCTCAGTGGATAGAGCTTCCACCTCTGGCTGAAGGGTCCCAGGTTCGATTCCTGGTCAGGGCACATGCTTGGGCTTCGGGCTCCGTCCCCAGTGTGGGGCGTGCAGGGGACAGCCGATCAATGAATCTCATCGATATTTCTGTCTTGCCCTCTCCTTTCCTCTCTGAAATCAATAAAAGTAAACAAATAAATATATATATAAAACTTAGGAAGCACTATTGTAAAAAAAAAGAAAAGAAAAAAAAAGTGCTACACACAACGGGATCAGGCCTTGCGAACTCTCGTTCTTGAAACGGGTTCGTGTTCCGACCGCAGGACCAGTCTCCCTGCTTCGTGAACCTTCCTTCTGGGGGTGCGCAGGGGAAGCGCCACGACTCTGACCCAGGCCTGCCCGTCGCTCGTGCTGGTGGCCGCGCTCTCAGCGCACTGTTTGTCCCCCTTCCCTCAGGGGTGGCCACCGCTTTCCTCCCCCTGCCTCTGTGTATCCCCTCTTCCGGGATGCCCCCAGCGTGTTCTCTGCCGTGTCTTGCTTTCCACATTAAAGTTCACGGCCAGCCCGGCCAGCGTGGCTCGAGTTGAACATGGAGCTATGAAGCAGGGGTCACGGTTCAATTCCTGGTCAGGGCCCAGGCCCAGGTTGCGGGCTTGATCCCCCAGTGTGGGGTGTGCAGGAGGCAGCCGATCCATGATTCTCTCTCATCGGTGTTTCTCTCCCTCCCTTTATAAAAATATATTGAAAACAATAACACTAAAGCTTTTAAGACTGTTGATGGCTTCGATGGAATCCCATGGTTGGCAAACTACGGCTCTCAAGCCACATGCGGCTCTTTGGACCCTTGAGTGCGGCTCTTCCTAAGCCTTAGGAGCACCCTAATGAAGTTAATAACAATGTACCTACCTATATAATTTCAGTTTAAAAAATTTGGCTCTCCAAAGAAATTTCAATCGTACTGTTGATATTGGGCTGTGTTGCCCAATGAGTTTGCCGACCACTGGAAGCCTCATTGGCAGCGGCATTGCGTTAGCCTCGAATGGAGGGACAGGCAGGTCCGTTCCTTTGGCTTTCAAAGCCACAGCTGCCAGGCAAGTCAGGCGTGCCAGGGACGCGAGGGGGTGCCTGCCTTTGTAGGAGCCGTTCACACCCTAGCGCAGCGCCCAGGGGACCCCGGAGGTCGGCAGTAAGCTGCTTCCCGTGGGCATCGTGCCCACTGCCGCCCGCTCACACTGACGGGGCCCCTCTTGCCCGCAGATGACCGCACGTACCACTTCCAGGCCGAGGACGAGCAGGAGTGCCAGATGTGAGTGCTGGCGGGCGGGCAGGCGGGCAGGGCCGGCACCAGCGGGGCCCGGGCCTGTCACAGCGCCCTCTCCTCCCCCAGATGGATGTCTGTGCTGCAGAACAGCAAGGAGGAAGCCCTGAACAACGCGTTCAAGGGCGACGACCCGCCCGGGGAGAACAACATCGTGCAGGAGCTGACGAAGGAGATCATTGCGGAGGTGCAGAGGATGACGGGCAACGACGTGTGCTGCGACTGCGGGGCGCCAGGTGACCCCCCCACCCCCACCCCGCGCTGGGCGTCCCCGGCCCAGAGCCCGGCCATGGGTTTTCCCTCCCGTTGCTTTTCCATTGATATTTTTAAAGAGAGAGAGGAAGGGAGAGGGGAAGAAGGATAGAAACATCAATGAGAGTCCTGGCCGGTTTGGCTCAGTGGCTAGAGCAGGGGTGGGCAAACTTTTTGACTCGAGGGCCACAAGGGGTTCTTAAACTGGACCGGAGGCCGGAACAAAAGCATGGATGGAGTGTTTGTATGAACGAATATAAATTCAAAGTAAACGTCATTACATAAAAGGGTACGGTCTCTTTTAGTTTTATTCATTTCAAACGGGCCGGATGCGGCCCGCGGGCCGTGGTTTGCCCACGGCTGCTGTAGGGGCTCCTTCCTAGTGGACAAGCACGTCACCGTAGGCTTCAGCCAGAGTGTTGGAGAGGTTTGCGAGCCGACTCCTTCTTCTCAGGAAGACGGGGTGCTGGGGTCAGGGGAGCACAGAGCGGCCTGTTCTGCGTGAGAGAGACAGGCTTGGCGAGAGCGGGCCGGCCCCTTTTCCTGCTAATTCTGTGGCTGTTTTTTATGAAAACCAACAACAAAAGTCGGGTGCAGAGCAGACGCGCGCCGGGAGGCTGCTGGTGCCGGGGGCTGTCTTTGGGGACAACGTGAGGCATGACTCTCCTTGGTGGCATCTGGGGTCTTACCTGTAAGGGAGTGGTGGGAAGTGGGTGGTGCTTTTTCTTGAGGAAAGAGAAGGGCAGAGTTTGGGCTAGGAAACGCTCATAAACAAGCCACACCTCGCGCGCTTTTGTTCTAAATGCTGAGACAATCTGGCTGCTGTAGAACCTGAGAGAGTGTGTCTACAGGTACACGCACTCCCAGAGGCAGGTGCAGTTCATAGAGA
Organism: Myotis pilosus; assembly: GCA_036010255.1. Taxonomy (NCBI): domain Eukaryota; kingdom Metazoa; phylum Chordata; class Mammalia; order Chiroptera; family Vespertilionidae; genus Myotis; species Myotis pilosus. The sequence goes on from JASKON010000016.1 coordinate 1,833,697, forward strand.
GGAGGTCCAGGGAGGAGAACACGCAGGCGCCCCGCGGCATTCCTTGACGTGAAAGAAATGTCTTATAACTGGAGCTTTTTAAAAACAACTCCACGGTTACCAGGGACCACGGCTGTGCTGTGCACCCACTGTGTGCTTCTAAGGGCGACTAGCGGTTCCAGAGAGAGCTGTCCTGCTGGACCCAAGGAAGTTTTACTCTGAATCCCCCCTTTCAGTGAATCCAGCATCCTTTGTTGGGCATTTCTTGAGCACCTACTATGTGCCACACACAGTGTAGGACTCTCCGGGGTGGCAGTCCCCCTGCGGAGGAGCACAGGTGCGAGTCCAGCGCAGGGCGGGCAGCCGTCTGTCTGGCTCTGTGCCCACCTGCAGCCCCAAGCGAGGCCCTTCTGGGCAGCGTGCGGGCACCCGCCCTGCTCCCTCCGCGGCTCTGTGCGCGCAGTGAGGGGGTATAGGAAAGGCACTGGCATTGCTGACGCGCTCCAAGTGTGAGCTCTGATGGCTACCGGAGGGCTGTGCGCAGAGTGTGGCATCAGCACGCAGTGTGTCCTCTCGTGATTATCAGCACCTGTGAACACACAGGCACGTGTGACCTCCGTCAGCTCCCCCTGTGGTAGTTAGACTTCGGCTGGTGTGACCAGGTTGGTGATGGGCGCAGCCAGGAGAGGGCGCTGTGTCCTGTCCCTCGTTGACCCGTCACCTGATGAATGGCAGGACGGGGAGGTGGGGGTTAGGAGAGGGAGAGGACAGACGGGTGCCTCTGTGTGTGTTGAGTGTAAGTGGGAGGGGTTCTGGTGGAATGCGGGCCTGGCTGCATCAGGGTCAAGAACACGCTGGTGCTCCAAACTCCACGTGCGGTGACTGCGAGGGAGGGTCCTGGCCCCGGGCCCTCTGCTTCCCGCCGGCTCCAAGCCCCCTGTTCCCTTCGCAGACCCCACGTGGCTCTCCACCAACCTGGGCATCCTGACCTGCATCGAGTGCTCGGGCATCCACCGCGAGCTGGGCGTGCACTACTCCCGGATGCAGTCGCTCACCCTGGACGTCCTGGGCACGTCCGAGCTGCTGGTAACGTTCACCGCCGTGACCTGGGGGTGGGCGTGGACGGTGCTGGAAGCTAGCTGTGTATTCAGGCATTCAAACCCACTTTGGTTTCTTTTATTTTTTTAAATATATTTTTATTGATTTCAGAGAGGAAGGGAGAGGGAGGGAATCATGGATCGGCTGCCTCCTGCACGCCCCACACTGGAGATGGAGCCCGCAAGCCGGGCATGTGCCCTGACCGGGAATCGAAACGTGACCTCCTGGTTCATAGGTCGATGCTCACCACTGAGCCACACCGGCCGGGCTGTTTTCTTTTTTTAAGATATTACATTTTTATTTGAATTGGAATTTTAAGATAATTTGCCGGGGGCGGCGGGGGGGTCTTTATTTAAAATGTATATTGTTGAAAGTATTGGCCCTAACCAGTTTGGCTCAGTGGATGGAGCGTCGGCCTGCAGACTGAAGGGTCCCAGGTTTGATTCCAGTCGGGGGCATGTACCTTGGCTACGGGCACATCCCCAGTGGGGGGTGTGCAGGAGGCAGCTGATCGATGTTTCTCTCTCATCGATGTTTCTAACTCTCTATCCCTCTCCCTTCCTCTCTTTAAAAAAATCAAAAAAGATATATTTTAAAAAAAAGAAAGTATTATAGGTGTCCCCCCCGCTTTTTTTATCCCATTGACCCCCCCCCCCGCCCCTCCCAGGCCTTCCCCACACTATTGCCTGTGTCCCTGGGCTCTGCACATATGCGTACAAGTTGGCTGGTTAAGCCCTCCCACCCCTGCTTTCTCTCGGAAATGCGTCAGTCTGCCCCATGCTTCGCTGTCTCTGGGTCTGTTTTGTTGGTCGGTTTATTGTGCTCATTGGTCTGATTTCCACGGGGCCGGGGGCGGTTGAGGTTGCAGATGGACTTGGGCGATCACAGACCCATCAGTGACCCCTCCTTCCCAGCTACCAGCGGCTGAGGGCGCTCTTGTTACACAACTTCCTTCTTTGTGAAGAATGTGAAGTGAGGCTCCGAGAGGAGCGGGGACCTCAGAGCGGGGACGGGGTGAGATGCTGGAAGAGGCCGGGGGTTCACCTGGCTCACCCCATTCATTACGCAGGCAGCGCCGGAGCCCGGGGCGGTCAAGGCCCCCCCCTTCCCCCGAGTCACGGCCAGTCCTGCCCAGGCTGCGGTCACTGCCTGGCTCAGCCTCCGGGGGCTTCCCCCTCCCTTTACCGTCTCCTCTGGGGGAGAGTGCTCTTCGCTCTCATTCCATTGCTTCTGGAAAAGTCTTTTCCTCTCGGTCCCGTGACAACGCGGACACCGGCCCATGTCGGGGCCGAGGCGTTTTCTGTGCGTAGCGTTCAGGGTCCTGAGGAGCAGGGCACACACGCCCGGGCGGCACGTGGGCCCCCGCACACGGGAGCGCGTGTGGCCGGTGTCGGCGTCCGCGGCTGCTGGCCGGGCACCAGTGTTCGGGTTTTTCCTTGGGGAGCTGGGCGCCGGGCAGTAAGGAGAAGTGGGTATTGATTGCCATTGATTTAGTGTCAGGAGCCATAGTCCTGACAGAAGAGCCATCCTGTGGTCAGTAGACCCTCAAGGGGCCAAGCATCTCACTGACGAGCCCTCAGGGGCCAGCGGCTGAACTTGTAATGCACGTGACCCGCCTTGTCGGCTCCTCCCGGGCTCCAAAGACTCCTTCCTGGTCCTGCAAGACCACGTGGGGAGACCCTGGAGTGGCCTCCAGTCAGTGACCCCCCCTGTCAGTGACACCCCCCTGTCAGTGACATCTCTGATTACTTCAGGTTTGAACCTCAGCCAGCCTGCCCTGGCCAATTTGGCTCCGTGGATAGAGGGCCTGCAGACTGAAGGGTCCCGGGTTCGATTCTCTCTGTGTCTATCCCCCTCCCTTCCACTCTCTTATGGAATAATACCCGCGGGTGAGGATTAACAAAAGGAAAAAAGAAGCTAAGCTAGTCCAAGGAGTGTGTCCTTAGTCACACGCTGTGGTTACTGCTAGTGTAACGATGCATGAAACACACGTGTGCAGAGGTGTGCGTGTGCGCACAGGCGGGGCCTGGTGACGGAGGATGGCGTGGGATTGAGACTCGCACAGTATGTTCTCAGAGAAACAAAGTTCTCAGCACCGGTGCCCGGCGGCAGCTGGTACGCGCCGGTCACTGTGAAGGGCACACGAGCTGATACCCATCAGGTGCCCCTCAGAGGGCCCAGGACAAAATAGGCAATTACTTCACCACCGACCACTTCGCGCTCCCATTGCTGTAGGAAAACCAGCCCTTGCACCTGCCTGGCCCCGCGACGTCCACATGCCCACCTGGCCATTCCTGGCTGCTGGTGCGACTCGCTGGGCGGGCACCAGGCTGCAGTCAGCTCACCCACAGAGGTAATGGTTATAAGTAACTTCAGAAACACAGGTGGTAGCAACGCAGAGTAAGATAACTGGGAGGTGATGAACTTTATTACTTTTTAAAATGGGATTTTTTTAAAAAAAATATTTTTTTATTTCAGACAGGAAGGGAGAGGGCATACCTACACTGGGGACTGAGCCCGCATCCCAGGCATGTGCCCTTGACTGAGAATCGAACCCTGACCCCTGGTTCATAGGTTGAGGTTCAACCACTGAGCCACGCTGGCTGGGCACACGATGATTTTTTAAGTGATGAGTTTATTTTTTTTTCAAATATTTGATTTTTTACAGAGAGGAGGGGAGAGGGATAGAGAGTTAGAAACATTGATGAGAGAGAAACATCGATCAGCTGCCTCCTGCACACTCCCCACTGGGGATGTGCCCACAACCCAGGTACATGCCCTTGACCGGAATCGAACCTGGGACCTTTCAGTCCACAGGCCGACGCTCTATCCACTGAGCCAAACCGGCTAGGGCTAAGTGACGAGTTTATATCTGTGATGTTAACAATGGCTGCGTGAGCCGGTAGGAGCCTGACCCCCCCACGCCTGTGACACCTGCCTGACTGTCTCAGAATGTGACTGATCTTCACGGGACTCTGTTGCCTGCCACAGAGGAGAGACGAAAGGTCGAAAGACAGTGATTCCATCTTGCGAAGATGACACGACCTCTGACCCCTGGTCCAGGTCCCCGTTTTGGTCCCCAGAGCCTCTGTCTGTATATTCTCATGGGAGCTACGAGTCTGGCCAACTCTCACCGTCACGGAGAAATCGGAGAGAGCCTGCTGAGTGCAGACCTGCAGATATTTTCAAAATCTAACCGGGTGTATTTTTCAGCGCTCCCTTTTCTTCAGGGGTTTTCAGGAAAACCAGAGGGAAGGCCAAGTCCTGTGGGAGTTATTCCTGCCCTCTGCCTGCCCCTGACCTCTGTCTGTCTGTGCTCCGTATTCCTGCTGACCCATGGCAGGGGGTGCTCCTCTGAGTGACCAGCACCTCCACCCCAGCCCTCCCGGGGCTCACCTGGCCGGTGTCCGCCCTGAGCCCTGACTCCTGGGGATGGTGCCTGGAGTGCAGGACACGTGTGTCTGGGCTGCTGCCCGCCTGGCTGTGGCCCCAAAACCAGTTAGTAGAACTGGGATGTGAACCTGAGTCCTGGCTTGCTGGCCCGGGTGCAAGTGGGAGCATGGTTCTGGGGGCGGGGCGTGGGTAAGGACAGAATCCGCCTGGGCTGTTCCCACCGCTCCCGCCCCGTCGGGACGCCATCCAGGGCGCCGCAGGAGGACGCTCGTGGAGCGGGCACGCTGCCTCTCCTCTCGAGTTTTATGGGTCCCTTTGGGGTCTATGGTTGTCTGTCTTTGTGAAAGGCAAACCACTTTATTGCTCTGTTTCTTAGCGGCCCTGGGCCCGTCCTCAGCTGGCTGAGGCGTGTGGGGAGGGCGCCCTATGGCTGAGTGCCCTGAGCAGGCGGTGTCGTTGCAGCTGGCCAAGAACATCGGGAACGCGGGCTTCAACGAGATTATGGAGAGCTGCCTTCCAGCCGGGGACCCCGTCAAGCCCAGCCCGGGCAGCGACATGTGAGTGCGGGGCCGGCCGGCCAGGGCCTGGGTTCTGAGGGGCTGGGAGTGACACGTTTGGGGGCATCGACTGTTTCTCTCGGGCGGGGGTGGGGAGCATCTGGCCCGCGAAACCCTCTGGTCTGGCCCTGCTGAGGCATTGGGGGCGCGTTGATGAAATGTTTGACCAAGGAGAGCAGCCTCGTTTTCACTGGTGATTTCGTTTGGCCCGCGAACGACATCACGAAGATCCCTGTGGCTCTGGGCAGAAGGCTCCCCGCCCGGCGTGAGGGACTAAGTCAGCCTGCGCTGTGGGTTCCGGGGCTTTTTCTCGACACCTTCACCTTCCGGGGTGTCCCAGTGGAAATGGGTGGCGTGGCTGTTTTTCCGAGGAAGAGGCCCGGGAAAGCCCTGCGGGCTGGGGTTCTGTGTATGTGCAGGGGGTGCGGTGAGTGTCGCCCTCGCCTGGTGGTGTGTGGGTTCACACTCGCCTGTCTGCCTGGGGAGTGGAGTCCCTCCAGGCTTAGGTCTCCCCTAAAGCCAGGGCAGGCGGGCCACCCTAGCGAGCACCCCTCCCGGAGGCCAGGCATCTGCAGGCGCCAGGAGCGGCTGCTGCAGGGGGCGGGGTGACTCGGAGAGAGGCCCCGTCAGGGCTCTGGGAAGGCAAGGCTTGGAGGCACGAGGTGGTGCAGCCAGCGGCTCCGGGGGTGGGGCCAGACTTCAGGGGGAGCAGAGACGAGGCTAGTGTGCAGGGGGGCTGAGAGCGGGTGGCCCCACCCCGGGCCCACACAGCCAGCAAGCACTTGGGATCAGGATGCTGCCCCAGGACACCTGCGCGGGCTTGCGGCCGCCTGCACTGGAGGCTGGAGGGTCGCTGCTGCTTGAACATGCTGACGGGTCCCAGGAGCAGGTGCCACATGGGCACAGGGCACGGCTTCCCTGATTGAGCTTGTAAGGCGGTGGGGACCGGGCTTTTATTTATTTATTTAATTTTTAATATTTTAATTGGTTTCAGAGGAAGGGAGAGGGAGAGAGAGATGGAAACATCAATGATGAGAATCATTGATCTGCCTCCTGCACGCCCCCTACTGGGTATCAAGCCCACAACCCAGGCCTGTGCCCTGACCAGGAATCAAACCGTGACCTCCTGGTCCGTAGGTCGACGCTCAACCCCTGAGCCACGCCGGCCGGGCCTGGTTGTTTGTAATTGTCACAAGTGAACGGTGTTGGCTGTTGGAATAGCGGCCTCAGTCGTTCACGAGGCCATTGGCTCGCTCCCAGGAACGCCAGGAAGGACTACATCACGGCCAAGTACATCGAGAGGAAGTACGCGCGGAAGAGGCACGCGGACGCCGCGGCCAAGCTGCACAGCCTGTGCGAAGCCGTCAAGACGAGGGACATCTTCGGGCTGCTCCAGGCCTACGCCAACGGCGTGGATCTCACGGAGAAGGTCCCCCTGGCCAACGGGCATGTAAGCGCGTGGCGAGGCCAGGAGCTGGAAATGCCGGCAGGAGAGGGGCGTTCTCTGTGGGAGGGTGGTGGTCTGTTCCAGGGGAGCGTGAGCACCCCGTGGGCACTCGGGTGCCTCGGGGCCGGGCCTCAGCACAGCTCCGGAGGCCATAGGGGGGAGGAGAGGCCTGGTGCACCCCTGCCCCGCTCCCCAGCCCTCCCCCGACCCCTACCCCCACCCCCATTTCCCGAGGCCCTTTCCTGAGAGGGTGGGGTCTCCCTGGCAGTGTGTGTCCTAACTCCTCCCGCGGGGGCCTGGGGACACACGTTCCCCTGAAACCTCCTTTCGCCCAGAATAAAGGCACTCGGGGCTGAGAGAGGACCCAGGCCCTCGGTCCAGGGCAGGTGCCCAGTTCAGCTGTGCCTTCCACTCCTGCACCCCCACCTTCACCTGGAACAGCCCCCCCGCCCCCACTCGCCAGAACTTGCTTCCAGAAGAGGCCGGGCCGGTCAGGGCAGGGTGTCCCCAGGGTGGGTGGGAAGGGAGCATGGCCGCCTCTGCTTGCTCTGCAGGAGCCGGACGAAACCGCCCTGCACCTGGCTGTCAGGTCCGTGGACCGGACCTCGCTGCACATCGTGGACTTTCTGGTCCAGAACAGGTGGGCCTGCTCGGATCGGGGGGTGGGGTGGTGGTGTTCTTGGGGTTCCCGAGGGAGGAGGCGGGTGTTGTGGGCCGAGAGGCTGGGATGGCCCAAGGGCTGCGGGGCGGGGGCAGTGCGGCCCTGCAGGAGCCTGGAGCAAGAGGAAGGGCCCCCTGGGGGGTCCTCAGGCTACAGCCCTGGTGCCGGGGACCCAGGGAGACACCAGGCCCGAGAAGCAGCCTGACCATGGCCCCCACAGTGGTCGTGTGGCTTGTCCCACGTCCGAGGCACACGGGTGCTTTGGGGGGAATTTGGAAATTCACTCACAGTCCCCACTCCTGCTTCAGGCCAGGCCCGGAGGAGCCTTGGGACTCGGGCCTTTGGAAGGTGACTTTTGCCTTTTCTGCGAAAGAGTCCATGTGAGACGGGAATGCTCGCCCGTCCTTCTGTGGGACAGGATGGGCCACCGCGTGGCTTCCTGCGGCCTCGGCACTGACTGGGGAGCCCGGCCGCAGGGCTTGGTGGTGTGGGGCCCAGGAAGGCAGTGGCTCTCAGCACCCGCCCAGGCCCAGCAGCCCGGCTGCCTGGCTCCCTCGTTGCCTCTCCGCCATCCCTGGTGGCCTAAGTCGGGGCACCCCAGCTCACAGCAGGGTGGCGCCGGCCCCCCGCCTTGCAGCCGGAGTGAGTGTCATCCTCCCCGCTCACCCTCAGTCCCCGGGGCTCACTGTTCCCTCTCTCTCTCCCGGTCGCCGGCCAGCGGGAACCTGGACAGACAGACGGGGAAGGGCAGCACGGCCCTGCACTACTGCTGCCTGACGGACAACGCCGAGTGCCTGAAGCTGCTGCTGCGCGGCAAGGCCTCCATCGAGATCGGTGAGCGGCCGGCTGCCTCCCGCCTGTGTCCTCGCGGGGACACGGGGACAGTCGGGATGACACAGCTCCTATCGGGGCTGAGGACACAAACCTGCCCTCCATCCAGCAGGGGTCCCCGGCACGTCCTGCAGGGCTGCTGCGCCCAGGATCAGGAGCAGCCTTCCTCCTAGACCCGTGGTCGGCAAACTGCGGCTCTTTCGCCCCTTGAGTGTGGCTCTTACACAAAATACCGACTTCTGCGCATGGGCCACGAAGTTTCAATCGCACTGTACGTGCGCGCCCGCATGTGGTATTTTGTGGAAGAGCCACACTCAAGGGGCCAAAGAGCCGCATGTGGCTCGCGAGCTGCGGTTTGCCAACCACTGTCCTAGACTGTCCATCAGTGGGCAGGCGAGAGGCCCTGCCGCTGCCCCTGCCCCTGAGGCTGAGGCGACCTTCCTGTTCGTAGCCCACACCTCGGGTCAGCCCGCCCCCTGCTGGCTCAGGGAGAGCAGTTAAACCCGTGTCCCCACCGAGGGACCCTGACGTCCAGCCCAGGCTAGTCCCGCGGCACCTGGCCGCAGTGGGTCATCAGGAAATGCTTTTGAGGACTGGAGAAGGAAGGCACACGCCTGCTTGGGAGCCAGGTTTCTTTTTCAAAATTAATCATCAAACCCGGCTGGTGTGGCTCAGTGGTTGAGTGTTGACCTATGAACCAGGAGGTCATAGTTTGATTCCCAATCAAGAGCACACGCCCGGGTTGCCGGCCTGATCCCCAGTTGGGGGCGTGCAGGAGGCGGCCGATCCATGGTTCTTTCTCATCGTTGATGTTCCTGTCTCTCTCCCTCCCCCTTCCTCTCTGAAATCGATGGAAAAATATTTTTAAAAAATTTAATCAAGCCTGGTTGGCTGAGGGTTCCTGAGGAGAAAGCCCACAATTTCCCGTTTGTGGACAGCCGCCGGCCGGGGGAGGCGGAGGTTACACCGGCTGCTGCCTCCACCCGCAGGGCTCCGGTTGGCGGACGGTGGGGAACCGCTTCATGGGATGTAGAGTTTGCATGTTGCTTTCCGTCAGTTGGCTACTTCTGTGGCTCGATGGTCGTGATCCGTGCAAACCTTGTAAAATCTCAGCGACGAGCTCCATACAATCATAAGACGAGTTCGGCCCCGGCTGGCGCGCACACGCTGCGGATTTCATCGGTCGTGTTCGATTTAACTTTGGCCGCTGCTCTGTGCCTTTTATTGTCCTCATCTCAGCTTGTTCTTGCCGCCCCGCCTTGTAGCTAACGAGTCGGGGGAGACGCCACTGGACATCGCCAAGCGCCTGCGGCACGAGCACTGCGAGGAGCTGGTGAGTGTGCACAGAAGGGTTAAGGCACTTGCCCGAGGCCACACAGCGCCTCCGTGGCTGTGGCCAGCGTGAAGCCCCACTGTCCCGAGACACCAGGTGAATCTAATGAATGACCTCTCCCTGCAGCTGGGACTAGTGTCTGCCTGCCTTGAGGGCACTGGGTGTCCCTGGGAAGGGCGGTCCCGTCATTTTCTCAGGGCTGAGCTCTCCTGTCGGTTGAGGAAGGCGGGGCTACCCCTGGGGGACACGCCCAGTTTGCTCCCTTACGCGGTGGGCTGCGTCCAGGCTGCCCGTCATTCTGCAGATCTCACGTCCCTGACCTGCGCGCAGTTCACAGGGCACCTAACGGGCTCCAGTTTCGCGTTATCTGTGAATTAGGGAGCGGGTGTAACCCGAGACCCAGAGATCTGCATAAGCTGGGGGGCTCCCTGCCTCCCTCCCTCGGGCGTGGGGGTGGACATCCGTGTCCCGGGCTGAGTGCCTCCCGGCTGAGCTGCATCACCCACAGTCCTTTGCTCCCCTCAGCTGACCCAAGCCTTGTCTGGAAGGTTCAATTCCCACGTGCACGTGGAGTATGAGTGGCGGCTGCTGCCCGAGGACCTGGATGAGAGCGATGACGACGTGGACGAGAAGCTGCAGGTCCGTGCCCGCGCGTAAAACCCGAGTTCCCCGAGGAGCTTCATTCGGAGCCGCGCGGCCCCCGGCCTGCGTTAGGGCGGAGAGCTGGTGTGCAGGAGGGAGTCGGGTTTGCTTTCCGCTTCCTGGGATCGCAGCGGGCGGTGCTCTCAGCCCTCCGGTCTCCCCGGGCAGCTGCTCGCCTTTGGATGTGGAGGGAAGACAAAGGCAGCTTGGATCCCAGCGGGGGAGAGGAACCCGCACGCCGCGGATAATGGGACCAGGAGCCAGGTTCCCCCGCGGCCACGGCCACCGAGTGGAGCTCTGAAACCGTCACCGAAACCGTTCAGTGGCCCCCGTGCTCATGCGGTCAAGGCTTTCCCTGCTCAGATGGGGCCGTTGACGCTGAGAGAGAGTTGACTTGGCCACAGGGAAGCAAGTGTTTAGAGACCAGCTTAGGGCCAGCCTGCGGGCTCTTGCCTCCTAGTTCCTTCTCGTGACGCTCCCTGGGGGACCTCGGAACGTGAGACGGGGAGGTTGTCAGGTTTGCTCGTTCTCCTGTAGGACGTCCAGGTGTGTCCTGAGGACGGACGCCCAGTGACCTACGTGGCGTTTCTGAACCGAGTGGCCCGTCCTTGTGGGCGGAGCACTTCACGTCCGGACTTGCTGACCCTTTTTTTGTTCATTCTCACCCGAGAATTTTTTTCCTGTTGAATTTTTTAGAGCGGAAGAGAGGGGGAGAGAGACGCAGAGAGAGAAACATTGATGTGAGAGAGACACATCAATTGGTTGCCTCCTGCACGTGCCCCGACCAGGGCTGGGGATCAAGCCTGCAACCAAGGTAGATGCTCCTGACCCGAATCAAACCCTCGATCCTTCCGTCCGAGGGCTGATGCTCTAACCACTGAGCAAGCCAGGTAGGGCCTTACCGACTCTTAGAATAAGAAGTCCTTTTAGTGAGTTAGCGATAAAACAGGGTCAGACCGGTTTCCTGCACTCCTGCCGTCAAACAGCAGGTTTGAAACACCTGCCCCAGGTGAGGGCCTCTTCATCAGCCACAGCTCACCTGCCCGCCCTGTGGGCAGTAGCCCCGCCGGTGGCGTCGCCCAAGTAAAATTCCGATAGGAGGGGCTCTGGGGGCTCGGAGCCCAGACACGCGCCCACCCCCCCTTTTTCCAGCAGGGAGTGGCGGGCGCGGTCGGTTCACACGGCCGTGGGCTTTGTGGGAATTTAAAACCACTGAGCTCTGCACCCCCCGAGGTGGGTGTGAGCCGTGGGGTCGGCCAGCTTGTCGCCAGTAGGTGGACGCTGTGACCCGGAGGTCGTGTGTCCACACGTCCCACACCTGCCGCCCCCCCTGCAGCCCAGCCCCAGTCGGCGGGAAGACCGGCCGGTCAGCTTCTACCAGCTGGGCTCCAGCGCCACGTCGGTGGCCAAGGACAAGCAGAGGGGCTTCGCGCCCAGCATCGTGCAGAACGAGACATACGGAGCCGTCCTGAGCGGTGGCCCGGCCCCCGGCCCGCCCTCAGCCCCCGGCGCCCCGCCCCTGCCCCCGCGGAACGTGGCCAAAGGTACTGAGCCCGGAGCTCGGCCGTGCGCGCAGCTGTGGTTGGGGTGTGGGTGGGAGGCTAGTCGCCGCTGCTCGGCCCCCCACCAGGGGACATCGGGCCCCTTCGGGGTGGCTGCTTCCCTGGGGCCTTTTGTGTGTCGTTCGGGGGTTTGCTTCCTAAGGAAACGCCGTCACCCGTCCGTAGGTGCCGCACACGGTGGAGCATCTTGACCTGGTCCTTGTTCTGGGCACAGGTGTGGCATCCGTGGGACGCAGGGGTGCAGGTTCCCCCCGAGGGGCCTGAGCGGTGGGCCAGCTCGGGGCTCTGCTCGGCGGGCGGTCACCTGCAGCCCTTCTGTCTGGCCCTTTCCCTTCGCTCCCGCCCTTGGTCCTTCTCTGCCTCCGTTCTCCTCTGCCCCCCCGCCCCCCGCCGCCCCCGCCTCTGCCTGGGCGTGGCCAGCGTGTGGCATCTGCGACTATTCCTTATCCCTATGATCCCCAGGAAACTAAGTGTAAAAAGAGACTAACTTGGGAACAATCGTAAATTTGTAAAAATCGTAAAAACACAAAATAGTCCCTGTGGTCCCGCCAGCACCTGACGTGCCAAAGCTCGCTACACCCACGTGCTCACCTTTGCAACGTGGCGAGTGTGACTCAATGGGCACTGTTTTGTTTTAGGGGGGCAGTGGGAAATGGAGCCCCCCAAAATTAAGCAAGTTTCCCAGCGTAAATCCCAGCTGGCCATGCTGCTCTTGAAGGCAGGTCCGTGGCCAGCGGTCTTGGGGGGCTCCCCAGGGAGGGACAGAACCTTGGGGCATCGTGTCTAGGCTCTGCGGCTGCCACGGGCGCAGCGGTCACAGAAAGCCCCAGATTCGTGTGTGCTCGCTGCTCCCTGGGAGGGGTGTGCGGTGGAGGTGGCAGCCTGGGCCGAGGAGGGGCTGGCATGGCCTTCACCGGGTCTGTGCTCCCGTGCGACTGGGCCACCTCCCCTGCTGCCTGGGGTCTCAGACCCCCCCCCCCCCCACACACACACACACACAGCGCTGGGGGCCAAGGAGGCTGCTGAGCTTGTCCAGGTCACTGAGTCAGACTCTCCGGGGAAGACCCACCAGGCGGAGACCGGCCCGCGCCAGGCAGGCCCGAAACAGCCGCTCCCTCCCTGGCAGAACCCCCGTGCCCACACCCAAGCAGGGTCCTCCCCACGCTGATGGGAGATTGTCCCACAGCTGCCTCGTCCCTTCCCCCCCGTCACCCTCCCCATTGCTGGGGGGGCTGGGGCAGCTGAGCGCAGCCTGTGTTGGGTCCCTGGGGGCGTCTCGCCGGCCCCCTCCTCCCACAGGGGCACCTGTGTTAAACTGTCATCTCGCCCCTGTTGGCTTCTCCGAGGTGTGCGTCATGCGGGGAAGACGGTGTTCGCTCTGCTATTCGCTCTGCGGGCTGGAGAAAGGGTGGACAGCTGTCCGTCTTTCTCTCGTGCTTTCCGAACGTCTCAGAATGAGGCTGGGGGGTTTTCTTCCCTTCGTGTGTGTGTGATTCTGGTGGCTGCTTCATTTCTTCTCTGATGATTGCACTTCACTGCTACTGGCCCCCAGGGGGTCTCCCCGTTCTCCCTCTGGTCCACGCCGGGCCCACGTGGAGCCGCCTCCAACACGGGGAAGGGGTCGGTGTGCCCGCCCCGGCCAGGCCTTGTCCACATCGTTCTGTCTGAGAATTAGCATCTGTAAGATCACGATGGCCAGCTGGGTGTTCCCGCTGCGTCCCCATCGCGTGTGGCCGTGGCTGTCTCGGGCCGGAGGAGTGTTTACAAACCAGCCCTCCTGCTCCTCCAGACGGTCCCGCTGACCGTGGGCGAGGGAGCGGGTCAATAATGCCGTGTTCTGTTTCTGTTTTTGTCGTGTGTGTGCGCCTGTGTGACACGTGTGTGCGCCTGTGTAACGCGTGTGGTGTGCAGCCCAGGCCGCCTCCGCTAACACCCTGTGGAAGACAAACTCTGTGGGTGTGGACGGTGTCAGCCGGCAGCGGTCCTCGTCCGATCCGCCCGCTGTCCACCCGCCGCTGCCCCCTCTCCGCGTGACGTCGACCAGTACGTTCTCCTTTCTCCTTCCTGCCGGGGCTTGGCGGTCCGCTGGCCGGGTGGGGCGGGCGCGGTGGGACGGTGGCTCTTCATGTCCCCCAGCCCCCGGCCTCCTCCTCCCCAGCTGTAACCCCCCCCCATGTGTCAGCCCCCACCCCAGGGCTCACCCACCGGCTCCTCTGCCCACCCCTCCCACAGCATCTTGGCCGCATCCCCCTCCCCCACATTGGCCTAGGGCAGTGGTCAGCAAACTGCGGCTCGCAAGCCACATATGGCTCTTTGGCCCCTTGAGTGTGGCTCTTCCACAAAATACCACGTGCGGGCACGCACGTACAGTACGATTGAAACTTCGTGGCCCAAGCGCAGAAGTCGGTATTTTGTGGAAGAGCCACACTCAAGGGGCCACAGAGCCGCATGTGGCTCGCGAGCCGCAGTTTGCCGACCACTGGCCCAGGGCTTCATTCCTTTGGCCGTTTGGCGGATCTCGGGATTGGGCACCATCATTTGGGTTCTGGTGTGTCTCTCCTCCATGTCAGCACACGGGTGACCGTCCCAGAACCGGGGGAGGGGCCGGGAGAGGGTTTACTCCAGCAGCAAAGCAGGAGGTCTCCTGGGTCAGGGCGGCCGGCCCGGGCTCGGCTCTGGCCGTGGGAGGGGGGCTCGGCCCCTGGTTTGCTCTCGGGGCCTTGGGAGCCTCCCGGGTCTCCCTGGGACGGACCTCGGTTACGATGGCCACCCGCCAGCCACAGGCAGGGCCTAGGGGTGTGGCTGCCGGCCGAGCAGGGCTGCCTGGGAGGGTCTCCCAGAACCTGGGGGGGCGGGGAAGGGGTGTCCAGCTCAGACATACTTGACTCACATGCCAGGGGGTGCCGGCAGGTCGGGGGGCACCGGGTGCTTCCAGGAGCCTATGGTCTGCCTGGGTCTGGGTCCCTGGGGCTCTGGGCTGACGCTAGAGTCTGCCTTTGACTTTCCCTTTGAAGCAAAGGAACCAGGAAGGAACAGTAAGTACAGTAGAGGCAGCCTCTCGACCCACTCCTCCTGCGTCACCGGGCCTCGCCCTCCGCGGTCCTGGGAGGGGGGTCCCGGCTCCTCAGGCAGCGGCCTCCCAGGCAGGGGTCCCAGGTGAGAGTGCGGGACCCTCGGGGGGGCACTGCTGACGTCCCAGAGGCCAGGCGGCGGGGAGCAGGGGCTCCAGGCCCACCCCTGTGCTACCCCTCGGTGACCCCGGGAGAACGCATGTCCCACCCGGGAAGCGGCCTCGTCGTCTGTAAAGCGTAGAGACCGAGCCTCGTCCTGCCCCTCGCAGCTGGGCAGCCGGCACAGGGGGGTCCTCACCACCTCCGCTGGGACTGACCTGCCGCAGCCGGGGCAGCGGGTCGGCCCTGGGTCCAGAGGTGGACGGAGGAATGACCCCGGACGGCCCGGCTCCCCGGGGACAGGACGTGGCCAGAGGCCGGTCCGGGCCTCAGCCTCAGCCTCCGCGGCCGCCGTCCCCCCAGGTCACACACCACATCCTGGATCCCGGCTTCTCCCCGGGAATTCCCTCGGAGAAACATTCCCGGGCTCGTAGGGACGGTTGAACCCTAAGTCGAGGCTTGGGAGGACTCCCCACGATACTGTAAATGGCGACTCTGCAGTGAACACGGGCTTTTCTTCGCGAAATAGCGACGCAGCGCTGATGGGAGAGGCCCGCGGGAAGGCCAGGCGTGCCGCCTGGACGTGACCCTCTGTCTCCCCGCCCCCTCCTCTCTCCGCAGACCCCCTGGCTCCCACGCCACCCACTCCCGCAGCAAAGATGCCCGGTGCCCTGGAAGCCCTGAGCCAGCAGAGCAAGCTGACCCCGCCGGGCAAGACCACAGCCCCGGCCCTGCCGCAGCCGCAGCCGCCCAGCCGCCTCCCGCAGAGGAGGCCTCCGGGGTACGCTCCCTTCCCGTCCCCCGGGCTGGCCACCTGGCCCGGCCTCGCTTCTTGCATTCCGAGGGCCTCCAAGTGGCCGCAGCGCTTTTCTGCGGAGATTTCCGTGCAGGCGTGAAACCCCGTGTGTCTGCTGCTGTGACCTGGGAGGTGACCTGACGCGGGCCGGTCCCACCAGGTTTCAGTGTCTTGGACATGATTTATCCAGGGTTTTTAAACTATAAGAACTTCACACGGATGTCTGTCTTCCGTCCACATGACGAATGTCGGTTCCTCTGCAGGACAGACGGTGGGGTTTGGGGAGTCAGGTCCTCACGACACACGGCCCCTGGGTTGTTTGTGCTCAGGCGCAAGGTTACAGAGAGGAACTCACCGGCGGGATTACGTGGGAGGCCTCTGCGCTCCGCTCCGCTGGTCGTGGGGCGGGCTGACAGCAGGGACCCCGGCCGGGGCTGTGGGCTGGAATACTTTCACGCATGTACGCGGCCTCCCAGTGTGGCGAGGGCTTCCTCACATCATGGTGGCAGGGCCCGAGGCCTGGCCCTGGGAACAGCAGGGCCTCCCTTCTGCCGTGTGTTGCTGGTCACGCAGTGGCAGAGCTGGGCTCAGTCGGGAGTCGGGTGATCAGAGTCCAGCTCCCCACGAAGAACTGGGGGGCAGTGCTCTAACAGTACCCCAGGGTTCACTCTCATGTCCTCCCTTTCTGGACTCGGTATTCCCTCTCTCTGTAACAAGAGGTTTGGCTGGCGTATCCACTCTTGATCAGTATTAGTGCCGCCTCCTCCTGCTGAGATCGGGGCCCCGTGTGCAGGCGTCTGGACCCAGCGGGCCTCCCACTCCCCCGCCAGGGTGTCCCCTGTGCCTGTCCCCCACCAGGAGGACACCTTCCCCGCTCACCCTGCACCCCAGGGTGTGTCTGTTGGCATGCGTGCCACCAGGTGGGTGTGGCACACAAACCATATCCTTTAGTTCTGAGAAACTTCGTTGATTATTTCTATTTTTTTCTGTTCTCAGTTCTAATTTATTGATTTTGGAGACAGAGAGGAACATTGGTTTGTTGTTTCACTTATTTATGCATTTATTGGTTGCTTCTGGTATGTGCCCTGACCGGAGATTGAACCCGCAACCTTGGCCTATGGCAGTGATGCGAACCTATGACACGCGTGTCAGAGGTGACACGCGAACTCATTTTTTTGGTTGATTTTTCTTTGTTAAATGGCATTTAAATATATAAAATAAATATCAAAAATATAAGTCTTTGTTTTACTATGGTTGCAAGTATCAAAAAATTTCTATGTGTGACACAGCACCAGAGTTAAGTTAGGGTTTTTCAAAATGCTGACACGCCGAGCTCAAAAGGTTGGCCATCACTGGCCTATGGGGACAGTGCTCCAGACATTGAGCCCCCCGGCCGGGCTCTGTTCTCAGCTTTCAAGTGATTCGTATCTTCAGATGTCAGGCCCCCGGCCTTTCCTCCCTCCGTGTGGGCCCGCCAGCTGCTCTAGCACCCGCCCCTGCCTCTCGGCGGTTGAACATGTGAGAGTTCACTTCTTGCCCAGACAACGTTGGGTCCATGTTCTTGCGTGTACAGCAGTGTCTGGCGGGGGGGAGGGGGGCGCGGGGGGGGGGGGCCGGAGACCCAGGCCCGGCCCACCTCTGCCTGCACCATCTTCATCCCCGGGGCCCAGGTTACTTCTGAGGGAAAGAGACAGGCAGGTGTGCTAACCTTGGCTGGGGTGATGCGCAAGCTCCTTTGACCAGCGCTGGTCCTGTGGCCCCACCTGGAGGCCGGGGCTGGAAGTGCAGCTCTGTCCGCGCCCTTCTAGTTTCCTGGAGGGGGCATTGGCCCCTCTCGCGTTCGTGGCCCCATCCCCCGTCTCCCGAGGCCTGGGCTCAAGCACACATGGCCGGCCCGAGGTTCCCTGGCTGCAAGCCTTCTCCTTCCTCGGAGGGAGGCTGCTGGTGCTCCTCTCTCCGCTCTCAGCTTCCAGGACTGTTCCCTTCCTTTCTCTTTGTTGGTTTTGGTTTAATTTTTTTTTAATTCTGTTCCTTGGGAGAAGGTGGAAGTAAGTGTACTCACCAGAACGCTCTCGGGGCCTTTCAGGGCCGGGTTCTTTGCCGGCTCTTTCTGGAGAGAAGCGCGGGCCTTGCCTTCCTGTTCTTAGAAACAGGCAGGAGGCCTGGCCGGGGACCGGGTGTGTCCGGGCGGGAGGACGAGCTCATAGACCCCCGCGAGGCCGCGGGCTGGCTTCTGGCTTCCGCGTCCTGTGTGCGGGCCTGGGCGTCTCAGCTGTCTTCTCTCTTCCCGGGTAACACCCTCAGGTTTGCTCTTCCCCAGCTGCTGCTCTTTAAGAGACCAAGTCACGTGCTCAGGGTCAGGGTCAGGGTCAGGGGGGGCTGTGGCTCTCTCCTCCCCGCACGAGGCCTCTGCTGCTGCCCTGGCCTCAGGAGGGCTCCACCTGTTCGCTGGGCGTCGTCTCTGATTTCACCTGTTTCGTGGAATCCTCTCTCGTAGGGGAGGGTGCAAAGCGGGTGATGCCCGAGGACCTCCAGGGCATCTGGGCGGGCGGAGGGCATCGTGCCTGCTGCCCCGCAGGCTCTGCTCCTAAAGGGACCACTTCGGGAGCCTCCTGGTGGAGGAAGCCCCCCACAGCCCGGACCTTGATCCTGGGGATACGTCGGCCTCTCCCTTTTGTTCTCTCAGAGCAGAACTCTGCCCGCGGGCCAGACCCAGTCCCTGCTCCCGCAGCCCCTGCCCGTGGGTCCCAGCCCCGCCGTGTGCCCGGCCGGGTGGGCGCAGCGAGGCTCACAGGGAGCCTGATGGCACTCCTCTCCCGGCTCAGCCAGACGCTGTCACGCGACCTTATTCTGAGGGTTGGCAGGACTGGGGGCCACCTTTGCAGATGAAAGTGCCAGCCCAGAGAGACCGTTTATCCAGAACAGACTCGTGTCTGTGGCCTGAGAACCGCTCCCCTGCCTGTGGCCTTGGGCACTGATGGGCCCTGACCGGGAATCGAACTGTGACCTCCTGGTTTATAGGTCAACGCTCAACCACTGAGCCACGCCAGCTGTAGTTAAAAGACAATTTATTGGATCAGCTCACCCAGTGCACGTGGAGCACAGACGGTGCCGATGCGGGGGTTGGGGGGAGGTGGCGGGGATGGTGCGTGCCCCAGGCCTCAGGTGTCAGCCCATCTGTTTCCCTTCTTTGTAGGACTGACAAGTCGACCCCACTGATCAGCAAAGGCCAGCCGCGAGGCCCTGGTAACGCTTTCATTTGGGGCTGGGCTTTCCTTCCGCTTGGTGAGTGGGGGTGGGGGCAGGGTCCGGGGTGGCAGCCCTGTGTGAGGGCCTGGCTCTGATGCTCCCCGTCCTGGGTCCTGCGGCTGCTGGGGTGGGAGGGCCAGGAGCCCCCCGGTCTGTCCCACTGTGGCACCCGCACACCTACCTACGGTGCATGGAGGTCACAGGCTGGTTGGCGTGGGGGACTTTTCCCTCAACAGATGAGAACATTTCGGGAACCCCGCCTTCAGGCCTGACACCAGCTCTCGCAGTGTGTCTGTCCCGTGGTTGGGGCGGGAGCACACTGTGAGCTGACGTGTTCTGTCCTACAGCAGCGGATGTCTCCGGAACAGAAGCTCTGGGTCCTCTGTCCAACACCCCGGCCCTGCAGCCCCCCGCGCCCATGCCCAGGAAGTCACAGGCGGTAAGTGGCCAGCCCTCCTACCCGGCCAGAGGGGTGCGGGCTGTGCCCCGAGGGCTCGGAGGAAGCAGGTCTTTCCTGGCTGGGGGATGGGCGGCTTCTTCCTGGGTACCCGGTCTTTGGATCTGGACAGGACGCAACCCAGAGCTCGCTAGCCGGGGGGCTCAGCCCTCTCCTGATGCTCCAGGACACCCCACACACATCAGCCCCGGCTGCCACGCTCCTGGCTCTCCAAGTGCCCTGGCCCCTGAGCGCCCCCATCTTTTTAAAAATGTTTTTATTGATTTCAGAGAGAGAGGGAGGGACAGAAACATCAATGATGAGAGAGAATCATTGATGGGCTGCCTCCTGCATCCCAGGCACATGCCCCGACCGGGAATCGAGCTGTGACCTCCTGGTTCATGGGTCGATGCTCTACCATTGAGCCGCACTGGTCGGGCTGGGCCACCCCATCCTGACAAACCTGTGGCTCCCAGGTCTCTTCCCAGGAGCTGGTGCCGCCTGCTCACTGACCTCTGACCCTTCCCCTTCTGCACCCAGGCCAAGCTGAAGCCCAAGCGGGTGAAAGCCCTCTACAACTGCGTGGCCGACAACCCAGATGAGCTGACGTTCTCCGAGGGGGACGTGATCATCGTGGACGGGGAAGAGGACCAAGAGTGGTGGGTGAGTCGGGGCTGAATCCCTGCCCACCTGGCCGAGGTCTGCCATGTGAGGCCCTCCGTGCCCAAGTGTCCTCAGGCCTGCAGGCCGCTGGGAAAATGCAGAAAGATGTAATGACAGCAAGTGCACCATGATCTCAGCCCCGCCCCAGAAAACATTTTTATTTTCGACTCTTATTTACCTGCATAATTCACATCGTTGAGGTCAGACGTGATGCGTAACTTATGTGATTTACCCAAAGCAAGAAGGAACGGATTTATTGGTCTTCGTGAATGCATGGCTACGTTCAAACAGGGCCAGTTCACATACTCCTGATACTCGATTTCTTCATCCATTAAAGGGGAAAAAATGGCAAGCCTGTCTGTCGCCCCCAAGACCGCCAGGACACAGTGGTGAGGGCTCCTCGGACAGAGCCCTCTGAGGGAGAGCCTTGTGCAAAGTAGGCCAGGCTCTGTGAGGGAAAGCAGTTTAGGCGTCTTACCCAAGTGATTCCTTCTCAGCAGAGATTCTTCTGAACAATATTTTCTTCTCCAGATGGTGCAGTGCCCTTCCGAGTTCCCAGCAGCTGGGAGTTTTATAACCACCCAAACGTTTGTTCTTTCAGATCGGCCACCTCGATGGAGACCCCAGCCGCAAAGGAGCGTTTCCTGTGTCTTTTGTGCACTTTATTGTGGACTGAATCGCTGCTGAACAAGCACCCTTAGCAGCGATGTTCCTGTTCGTTATTGGTACCCACACTCTTGCCAGAAACCAGTTTCGTGAACTGTAGGCCCACTTGCTCGAATGCCACTCACCGTTCTGTTTTTAAAACTCACAATTTCTATCTACAAATGGATCGTTTTTTTATGATTTGTGATTTTCATGAAACACGGCTCTACTTTTATTAGGAAAAACTGAATTGCCTAAAAGGTGAGCTAAAAAGCTATTTTAACTACACAGTCAAGATCCCGAATCGACAGAATTAGCGGAACCCGATTCGAGGACCGGAAATTCTGCCTGCTCTCCTTGGCCCGATGATGACGTCGGTGCTCGCCAGCTACTTGTTGTTGAGGAGGCTGCGGGCTATCAGTTCCCCTTTAGAGACCTTTTAAAAATGCCTTCCTAAGATTTCCCTTGAAAGCCACCCAGTGTTCAGTTAAAGCCACTTGGAAATGGACACTAGCATTGTACACTCCAACCCTGGTGTGTGAGGGTGCGGCGCTCCTTGTGTTCTGCATGTGTGTGTCACCTGTTGTGAACAGTCCATCCTCCCTAACAGAACTGCCAATAGCTGATCGTGGCGCACGACGTAATGGTTCATTCGGTTCCCGGGAGGGTGACACTGCATTTCCTGAGTTCGGTTAAAAACTGATGACGACGGATTGCAAAGGGGCTCTCCCCACTCGCTTGGATGCTCTAGGTGTTTGGAAACTGCCTTCCTGAGCTCCCTCCGTCGCACAGGCAGCCCGCGTGCGGCCCCGCTGTTGCCACCCACCCGCTCGTTTCCCAGAGTGTGCCCGCCTTCTCTTCCTGCCCGAGAGCGCCCCAGTCTAGTGTCTGGTATTTATATCCCACGCCAGTAGGTTGGTGGTTACACTGTCTTGACATTTACTCTTCCTTCGTTGGTACCTAAGCGCGTATCAGAAACCCGTAGGCCCCGGGAGTGAAACACGCCCGGACATCCCAGTTTTACCCTAAGCGTCATATCGTTCTCACACTTAAGCTACTGGGGCTAGGGGGTTAGGTTGTATGTGATCAAATCAATTCATTAGTTTGATGAACTCGACTGTCATACCTCTGCCTAGTCATTGAGCGTGTTCACGGGAGGATGTGGGGAACGCCGGCTCTGTGAGGAGAAACGGGTGGAAGCGCCCACCTGGCTTTTACCACCAGCCCAGGCCTGAGCCGCGGTGCAGGCTCGGGGAGGAGAGCGAGGCGGCGGCGCCTTCAGCGGAGCAGCCCGTGTCACGCGGGTCCTTCTTGTAAGTGTAGGATGTTTGCTTTTGTTTGTGATTGTGTTGTTTTTCGTTGCTATTCTAAAGGAAGACAGAACTGGAATGTTTTATGGTGTATGCCCATTGTTCTTTGCCTGTCAGTTCCAGGTAAAGTGTGTGAGCTGTGTAATTAGTCTTATTTTTAAAGCACTACATCTCTTTTCACTGATTGTTAGCTTCTGTTGTTTGAACCCTCCAGTTAGTTAACTTTCTCGCAGATTTACGGAAGTGAACGGATGTGTTTTTTGCACCACGCGCTTCCTTTAACACAGTCCCCCGCGCCCCCCCATCTGCCTCTTACAATCCGCCTTTGACTCCTCGGTGCCACTATGTGAGAATTAAAGTTGATCCTATCAACATTCGAATACCACTCGCAATCTGATGTCCCAGGCTCACTGGGACAGACATCCAGGAAATACTTCCCAGGCTACAGTTCGGTGGTGCTATTGTGCATAATGGATATGACTCTTGTCAGAGAAATCATCAACTTCCCTGCTGATAGCCTTTCCTACTTGTTTGCTCTCTGCAAATAAATGTAAAAAGTGAGAGAAAGGAAAGCGTTGTAGATATCTATTTATATTCCAGGTTTATGTTTCATGAACTTCGCTATGGGATCCTGGCATTGTGTGTGCCCCTGGTCAGGTCTGACTGCAGGCATGAGGACTGGGAAACGGGCAGACCCCGTGTGCTCTGCTGAGGGTGGGCACTGCCACATGCAGCTGGAAATGCTCGGAGATGTATGATACTCAATTCATCCACTCGATTCCTTTGGTCTAGTTGCAGCGCAACTGTACATATTGTATAACCTAAATCCTTATTTTCATTGTCCTTGATGCGGTGATTTATACCTAGAGCATGTTAATAAGTCTACTCTTCTTGGTGACTAGTCATTTGACTAGAAAAAATAAAATACTTTTAAATGGACATGGGCTTGGTTTTGTTTTTAACCCTTCAAGCTCTGTGTGTGGGAAACAGCCCTTCACTAACCAGCCCGCTGTACGTGAGCGTCTTTAGTCTCTATTTTAACACGTGCGGTTCTGTCCACTCAGGTGAAGGTGGAGGCTGCCTGGCATGTCATCTTGACGACAGACTTTTAAAGTTTTACCTCTTGTGTTGAGTGGGCAGCGGCACGTCCCCAGGCCAGAGCACTGAGCCAGAAAGACCAGGCCCTGGGGAGGCCGGAGCAGCGGCCTTGGGCTCCCTCTGCAGGTTCTCGACCTTTATTGCTCACTGACCGCACCTCCCGGACCCTTAAGGGGTTAAGCTCATTTGTGTTTAAAAGCAACAAATGAGGTTTCTTTCTTAGTCCCAATGGTAACTTCGCTGAGTTAACTCACTGTTAATAAGACACATTTTAATAGAAAAACAGAACATCTAGAACAAGGGTCACTTCATACTTCCGTGCTAGGTCAGTGCTGCAGACCGAAAGCCAGTTCGGAAAACAGCCGGTCTTCCTCCCGCGACGCCGATCCGCCCGGCAGACTCAGGCCTTCTCGGCTGTCAGCACGGAGTCGAAGGCGGCCGACAGGACCCTGCAGATGGCCTGCGCTTGCTCCTACGTGAGCGAAAGCACAGGAAGGAAGTTCACAATCTGCCCTGAACTCCACCTGACCGGCACAGGTGTGAACCTGCCCCTTACGCTTCCCACCCCACGCGTGACATGGCCGGCTTGGACCACTGCCAGCCCGGAAGGCCATGCCAGGAAAAGCAGGGCCCCTGCCCCAGAGGACCCCCTCCCCCATCTGCTGTGTGTGCACCCTGAACCTCTGACCCGCACACAGTCCCCCGCAGGAGGACCGGACGGGGCTGACGGCCACGTGTGCACGTGTGCCGGGGTCAGACACGTGGAGGGCATCCCGCAGCCTCTGGTTTTTCGACTGTCTGGTGAGTGAGAGAAGCACGGAGACAGAGCCTCACCAGGCTGCTGCACTGGTACACCCACAGGCTGACCTCCTCGCTGCTGGCTTCGGTGGTCTTCAGCGCCAGCAGGCTTTTCCCCGCCCCCAGGCCGTCGTCGTAGCACACCATCCGGATGATCAGGTAGAGGGCGTGCCTGTGCAGCACGTCCTGCGGGGAGAGAGAGACCGTGATGGCGTGCGCATCTCCATCCCTAAGGACGCCCTTTCCCCTGCACAAGTTTTCTGTGAGGCTTGGAAACACAAGATCAGGTTTTCCGCCCAAAGGGCGTCCCAGTTGCTCAGCCCCAGGGATACCCTGGCTCCTTAGACTCCAGAAAGACAGGAGTCAGGCGACCCAAGTTCACCACTCAGTCCTCCCCGCCCAGCCCCCAGCTGGCGGCCCTCCTGAACTGGCAGGGGGTGGGGTTCCAAGTTAACAGGCCTGTGGGCAGCAGAGGTGCTGGCCTGGGCCCCACCACACAGGAGCGCCAAAGGGAAGCTCCCTCCACCCACCCTAAGAAGCAGGCGGCTTTTCAGACCGGAGGCCAGGTACTTGCCCAACCCCCGGCTCTGCATGCAGACAGGAGCAGGCCAGCGGCCAGTGGCCCTGATCACCCCCCCACACACACACACACACACACACACACCCTTCCTGATCACTTACATACTGATCGGGTGTGGATACTTTGATGCCGTACTTGGAAACGCCCATAATCACTTCTTCCTCCAGGGGAACAAAAGGCAGCTTCCCATCTTGCTGTAGGTGAAAGCGGGGACGGGCGCACACTCAAACCGTGACCGTAAACCCGCCTGAGGACCCGGCTCCCAGACCCCAAGCTCTTTAAAGAACACGGCACACACAGCAGCGCAGCCAGAACGTCTCTCCAAAGAGGAGAACCACCCCCCCCCTTTGTTTTTACAGACAACAAATGTGAGCAAAATTCAGACCCATGCACTCCAGGGCCTTTTCTCTCCCCGCGGGGTTAAGCCTCATTACAGCCTCCGACCCCTCTCCGATCCGGGTGAGGGTCAGTGGCTCACTTAGAAGAAGAAATAGTTCATACTCATGTCAGCACTCGGTCAGGGAACACACCGCAGGAACCATCTTTCGCAGCCATGTGATAGCGCACGGCTTTGCCCAGCGCTCCCCACACCCCAGGGTTTGGGTGAGGAAACAGTGCCTGATGGACAGTTACTCGCCCTCCAGCCCATCCATTAGCAGTGCAAGCTCTCTCCGGCTGACTGGTTCTCTCCTACACGAGAATGCGGCCTCACTTGTCTTCTCTAACATCAGGTCCCGATGGCATCAGTAGATGCTCTGACTGTAAGTGTTTCAGGGGACCGTTTGCCTACATCGAAGCCACTGTGGTAAAGGAGCAATGCCCACTTGCCTCAGTTCTGGGATGCTCACAATGCTGCGGTTAACCCCCCCCCCCCCCCCCCGTCATTTCTCACAGTTGAAGGCAGTTCCAGGAATCGAAGGACGGGATTAACAGTAATGCTACTGCCAGTGACTGGGACAAGCCCATTTCTCCAGTGACAGGAGTGAGCAGTCCCTGTCGGAAGGAAAGAAGCCGAGTGTAGTCTGGGGGAAACGTTAGCAATCTCCCAGCGTGACAGTGATGTGAGTTTGCGCGATGTAGGAACCGCTATATTCCAAACTAAACCTGGGACACTAACCGCGCCAGCCCCGACTACCAAAGGCTCTCTGTCTGGTACATGGCAAGTTCGAATGGCGATGTCCTCACCGAGAGACTCCTCCTGAGGGTATGAAACAATGACCCCTTGGCCATGGCTTCGGAGAGCAGGTTCTCAGGCACCGGCACTGTGGCCCGATAGGGCACCTTCCCTGGCCCGATATCCCCGTTAGGGAGCAGACAACGCGCCTCCCCCTTCCACCTCCTGGGCCTCAGTTCTTGCGGGAACGGCAGGAATAAGTAGGTGCGCTAGGTCGCCGCTGAAGATTATCGAGGAGCTAACCGAGTTCGGCGGAGATCCAGGACGGGCCGGCGGCTTTACAGACAAGCCTGTGGCATGTCACCCGCCGCGGCTCCGTGCCTCACTGCAACGAGGAGGTGCGTCAGCCCCAGAAAAAGTGAAAAGTCCCGTTTGTGGGAAGGAACGGCTGTTCCCAGGCGACCATGTGCCTCCGTCACCCACATTGTAACTGTGAGGCAGCCAGGCTTGGGGACAAGCCATGTGTTTCTCCAAAGCCAGAGTTTACTCTCTAGAATCTTATAAACTGGAGCATTTTTGTCTTTACCTGGGCAACGTCTATGTAATTTATCAGGTCCAGTGGCCCTTCCAGACGTTTTCCTTCAGAGAGTTTCAGCTTCTCAATGGCACCCACGTATCGTATTCGGAATTCCGCACAGGCGTCTGAGTTGTTGCTTTGTCCTAAAGGTGAGCGAACATTCAGCGTAAGACTTTCCTATCCTCAATCCCGGCCCAAATAAGAAACGGACTAACAAAAATAAATTTCCTGACAGAGTTTTTTTATAGAATGGGAAAGAACTTAAAATCTCACTAGCCTCTTCCTCAGTTACAATATTGCTAAATATGAAAATCTAAATAGGAGTAAATTAATTAATACCTTTCATTTCAAACGAACGAGAAAGGTGTCAACCAGATAATGACTGAGTCCCTTTCTGATGCATAATGACACAATTATTTTCTGGCTGCTCCTCCCTCTTTACCGTGTTAATGATGAACTTGCTTTTCTGATTCAGGAAACCTGATCTATCTCTACCACGGAACCGGAAAAGGCAATTTGTTTTTAATGCAGAAGGAATAATGCTGGACAGGAAGTCCCTTAACCGACGGTGAAGGATGAAGAAGTGTGCGAGCTATAAAACGTAGTCAATACAAATCACCAAAATGTTTGTGCTGCTCCACAGTAAGGAAATAAATACTGTGTGATGACTTGTAGGTGATGTTCATGTAAGAAAGATGCCCAGCCACATTTCTAGTATTTTAGATCTTGTGCTTCTACCGTATATTCTATTTTACATCCTACGTTTATTCTCTCCCCGCTCCCAACTTTTACAGACGGACAAGTCTATGATCCTGAAAGGAACAGTGGGCGGAGTCTGGACAGATGACCATGGTGTATTTCCAAGTAGATACTGGCTGTTGGTAGTTAGAAGCCGTCTTTTAATTTCTAAAGAGCTGCTCATTGTGGTGCCTGCATACATGTCTTCAAGTGTCTGAGAGATGCTACACTTAATCATATGTGCTCCTGGGGCTTACAAGCTGGTGTCTTCTGGACAAACGGCTCTTTAATCCTTCTCGTCAGCAGGGCATTTGTCCTAAACCCATAAACAATAGAATCCATGCGCTGCCGCCCCATTTCTTAGAAAGCGATTGTGAAACTTCCCAACAGTCACCACCATGTGCTCCGCATGCTTTGCTCTAGGACCGTTCAGAGCAGTTTGGCACCTGCTCCGGCCAACGGCTTTCACTAACCACCTCACACACACCCCCCAACCCTCATTCCACCAGATCTTGGGCCGTTCCTAAACTCTTGTCAAAAATGGCAGAGGAGAGAAAGAAACCCAAACACACCAGAACTCGTGCCACCCGGTGAAACGGTGTGAGCCTCAGAGGACGCATGACCCCGCCCTTCCTGTACCTGAGCTTTTGGTGGAGTCCGTGTCCAGGCTGGCCACCGTGCTGGACCGAGAAAGGCCCCCGAGGCTGGAGTCCACAGACTGAGAAATTAGAAGCAAACCAGCATTTAATCATAATTAGAGGCACTGTCTTCTCTTAAGTTCTCTACCGAACACTCAGACTATGTATCGTAGCTGAATGAATACACAACCCCAGCTGCTCTCTAATAGTCCCGAGTAAAGGTGCTGTCCCCACGCCGACCTCAATCAGAGCCAGAGCCTCTGCCTCCTTACAGACACCTGATACTCATCTCGTATGTGAAAATCTACACCTGGCTTCCCCTTATCTCCGCTGGCCCCGCGGAGCACGCTGTGCGGAAGGCAGGCGGGCGCTCCCTGTTGAAGAAGTGAGCAGCCACCGGAGAGGTGCACCGATTTACCCAGGGTCACGCCTGGGCGATACCCCCAGACCTCCCATCCCGCGGGGCTCCTGGGCCCCACCCCAGCGCTTCCGGAAAATCCCCGCCTGCACCAGTCCACACGCAGGCTGGCGGGCCAGAACACCAACGTGAGCTGCAAAGGAACCCCAGCCACACTGCCAAGCAAAATACAAAGCAGCTTACGCGTTAGTGCGGAACTACAGCTACGCGCACACACCACGACCCCTACGATTCAAGGAGGGCAGCCCCCTTAATGGCATGCAATTTCTATCACATTAAAAAAAAAGTAAAAAGCGGTGTTTGTTTCTACAAGATCATTTACAGGTCCTGTCCCACCTCGGTTAGTGGATTTAGGGATTTCAGAAAGTCTACCGAGACCAAATGAAATCAAGCACAGAATGTGTCTCTACTGCAAAAAAAAAAAAAGAAAAAAAAAGTGACTGTTAGAACAGCCCTAGTTCGAAGGCTCCCGGGCAGGCCTGCCAGGTTAGCGTCCTCCATGCACCTCAGCAGAGCCTGAACCCGCAGCCCGGCCCTACCTTGCTCTTAGTACTGATCTCGCTACTCTGGGAGCTGCTACTACTGTGCCGCTTTTTGCCTTTCCGAAACATTGTCACTACAGCGTGGTCCCGGCGCTCCCCTAGGAAAACAAACGTCCCGTTATACCAGGAAGGGCAGCTTTAAACCACTGCGTGCAGAACAGGCAGAAACACCATCCCTTCCCCTCCCTGGGAAATGCTGGCGCTCACAATGTGGGGGCTATCCTTATTTCCACTGTTTCTTTTTAAATTCTAAAAACCTCACCCCAAAGGGGCAGACACCTTGTCATCCCGGCAGGTGTCGTCCCTACAGGCACTGTTTTCAGAAGCAACGGACAGATGCCCTTTCATTCTCAAAAGACGTGAGCGCCTCGCTTCCCGTTCGTCAATTCCAGACCCTGCGAATCGGTGCGCGTCCTGCAAACAGCAGGGCGGGGCCCAGGAGACGGCGGGTGCCCATCCCCGCGGCGGGTGCCCATCCCGGCGGCGGGTGCCCATCCCGGCGGCGGGTGCCCATCCCGGCGGCGGGATGCAGCCCCTTTAAACGCGGCCCCGGGACCACCCCGGTGGGCGGGGCCAAGCCTGGGACCGCCAGGCCGGACTCCGAGCTCCCCGGCCCCCAGCCGCCTCCCGCGGTGCCCGCCACGCGCGGGGCGCAGGACGACAGACGGCGAACAAGGCCGGCGCCTCCCCGGGCCTGAGCGGCAGAGACACCGACGGGCGCCAGCGCGGAAAGCGGGTGCGCCTCGCGCCCCGCAAAGCAGAGCCGGACACGGAGGGCGGCCCCGCGCCCCTCCCACGCGGCCCAGCCACGCGCGCCACCGTGGCCACCGGAGCTGCGGTCCCCGCCCAGACAAGAATGGGTCACCCCGGGCACCGCATCCTCCCGCAGGCCCCGGCCCGCTCCCCGTCACGCGCCGCCTCGGGGCCTGGATTCCCGACCAGGGAGGGCGGGTCCCCGTAGACACCGCGGCCTCACCCATCCGCCCCGCCGCCGGCCGCCCTCGGGGCTCGCGGTCCCGGCCGGGCTCCGCCCAGGCGCGGCGAGGGCCGGGCCCTCACCTCACAGCCGCTGGCCCATCCCTGGGGTCGTCTGCGGTCGGACACCCACCGCCTCGCCGCCCGCGCGGGGGCAGTCGCTCCCGCTCCCGCTCCCGATTCCAGCGCCAGCTTTTCCGGTCCCCTGGCCCCGCCCACCAGGCCCGCCTCCGAGACCTCGCGCAGGCGCACTCCTGGCCCCGCCCCAGGTCTCTGGACTCCGAGTGGGGAGGAACCTCGCGAGGCGGGATCTCCGGCCGGAAGTTGAAGGGAGGGGCCTAGCACCGCGGGCGCCGGAGCGCCGGAAGTTGTGCTCTCCGTGATTGGGGTTCTTCCTACCTTGGTTCCCCGTGGCTCTGCTTCCGATGTAGAAAGGCTCCCGGGACCTGTTCCTCAGCTCGGCTTCGCCGTCGGACTTGCGCGATGTCTGCGATCCCTGCGGAGGAGAGCGACCAGCTGCTGATCCGGCCCCTGTGAGGGACCCGCGAGAGGCGGGAGGGTAACGGGATGGCTGGCCGCCTCCGTCCCCCAACTCGAGCTGGCGGCGGCGGTCGGCCCCGGGGCCGCGGCTGCTGGAGGGGCTGGGGGAACTGTAGGTCGGGAGGGGCCTGCTGGGTGGAATGGGATCGTGCTTTTCTCCCATCTTAGGGGGGAGAGTTGGAACTGGGGGTCGGGGGTGGCCTACCGGGGCGCTGGGCGCTGTCACACACGCGGGGGGGTGGCAGCCCCTGAGGGACTGGTGCTGCCGCCGCCGGCGGGCCGAGGTGGGGACCGGGTAGGGCTGTGGCGGTGCGAGGCGGAGCGCAGTCTGCTTCTTAGGACCTCCAGGACCTGACATTTGCCAAACGCGAGAGAGGGGGATGATTCGGGATTTGGCCTGCGTCCCGCGCGGAGCTCAGGCCCCGGGGGTGAGGGGTGGAGAGCGGAGAGGAGGAGAAGCGGGGTGCGGGGACAGAAGCAGCCCCGGGTGTCCCTGAGCGGCCGGTCTTCGTGCAGAAGCGCCGGGCGGACCTGGAGCGCTGCCTGGAGAGGGAGGCGGGGATGCGGAGAGCTTACGCTGCAGGGGGGCAGTTTGAATCCGCAAACGTGTGTCCTGTTCGCTATTAGCACAACTCGGGTGCATGCATTTTTTTCAAAAGGCTGAAAGTATCTACTTAACATGTATCCAGGAGGACTTGTTGAGCGCGTCGTGGGGAAATAATACAAGTCTCACCCACTCGGGCACACCTGCCAGCTCCTCGTGTGCCCACTGCCAGCTGCCAGGCGCCCCACTGGGCACTGGGGGTACAGATAAGCGAGCGGGCCAAGGTCCCCGAAGTCACCCTTTTGGAGGGAATTGCAGCGCTTAATAGAAAAGTACCGGCGAGCTGGTTTGGGACCACGGGAGACGGTGACTCTGCAGTCAGCCCTGAAACCCGACCCTGTTGCTTCCTCGGCGGAGTAACTGTCACTGAGGGCACGGTCACTGTTGTTATAACTACAGCAGGCATGGCAGCCGAGCGCCATGGGGCATGGGAAGGGGAGAGGGTGCTTTCTCAGCATCCTGGGAGAGGCGCGAGCTGAGCCTTAAAGGAGGAGTAGGGATTGCAGGCAGGTAAAGGGTGCTCCAGCGGCAGGAAGTGGGGGGGGGGGGGATGAGAGTGGTCGCAGTTTGGGGCCACTTTCCTCGTGGCCGCGGATGGAAGATTAGCAGATGAGACAGGTGAGGCTGGCAGGGCCCATCTTATGAAAGGCCTTGTACTCCTAAGGAGTTTGGCCGTTATCATCAGTTACAGGGATTTTAAGCAGGGTGGGGGCCGGTGGGAATGAGGTTTGGGGAAGGTTGAAGACTGCTGCTGGCAGCCGTGTAGCAGATACATAGCAGGATGGGGTGAGTGGCGGGAATCTAGGTTGAAATCCACGTAACCCAAGCGGTAGGCAGTAAGAGCTTGGAATGGGATGAGCAGCAGACATTGGAGAGAAATAGGTTTGAGGGAGTAAGGAAGTGGGACCTGTAGTTCTGTATAACGATGAGATGTTGTGGGGAAGGAAGGGAGCTAAGAGGAGTGTTAGGATGACGCAGATTCCTAGTGGGAGGGCTGCAAAATGGCCAAGGAGTATGGGTGGGGAGGGAAGGGCTGGAGTAAGTTTCGGGGTTTTGTTCTATAACAGCATCAAATATACTGAAATAGGTGAAAGGAAGGGGCCTGAGGTTCACAGGTGTAAGAAGTTATGTCAGTTTAACCTCCTTGGTAAATGCATATCATGATCTTCAGTGAAAGAATGTTGCAGGGCTTACAGGTGTATACTTAAGTGCTGATTCCAAAAGTATTATTAAATGATCTGTGTTCCTGCTAGCTGTATTCTCAGTGCATCATCATGACCCTCACATTCAGGGGTGAACTTTAGCCTTTGGGCTTCTCGAGTCTATTCCACCTTCTCACAATTTTAACAACTGCAGTCCCTGCGCTCCCAGAGGCCGCTCCCCTCTCCCCGCTCTCCCCGCACCCGGCACTGTCCTTGCCTACTCTTAGGACTTTGTGGGACTCTCACCTGCCTCAGTGAGATGTCATCACGTGGGCACAGTGTACGTTGTAAAAAGTTGAAATTCATTGGGCTTGATTTTGATTGTTTTTATTTCTCCTCTTGAATGTTTACAGGGGAGCTGGCCAAGAAGTAGGACGATCATGTATTATTCTGGAGTTCAAAGGAAGAAAAATAATGGTAATTATTATTCTGTGGTCTGGTGAACAACACGGCTCTGTCCAACTTGGATGTTAGGGCTTTTCTAGTACAGCAGTTACCTGTTTAGCTCCCAGGAAAGTTTCTTAGTTGGTATATGTAGTCTGTGCTATAAAATCTTAATGCAAAAAACTAACACACGTTTCTAGTTAGTAATTTGACAAAACATTACGTAAACTGAGAAGACATATTCTACGATGTAAAATTGTCTACCAGATCTCCTGAACTATTGCCTACAAAGTCCCTGTCCCACTCTCCGCGGGTTTAGCCATCCTTCCACCCCGGGTGGGAGACCCCGGGAACACGCACAGAGCTCCAGCCACGCCTGTGCACTGTGGCGCTAGAGCCTGGTTTGGCAGCTTCTATGCCCGCGTTAGCATTAAGGCCACTCACCTTGGGCAGGGCAGCCTGCTTCTCTAAGCCCATCTCCTTATCTGGAAGGTAGAGGGGTTCGAAGACATGGTTGCGTGGTCCTCATTCGAAAGGCCGTTCCGTGGCTCATGTTCCTTCAGTCCCACTTCTCTGCTTCTCCCAGTCCTAAAAGACCGGGGACCCGTCACACATAGTCGTCTTTTTAGTCATTTATTGTGTTAACTTTGTAGAAATTGATAGAATTTGGTAGAAACAGTCCCAAAGTGAGTATATAACTCATTAATGACCGACTCTTAATAAGTTGTTCCCAAATACCTTAAAATACTTATATTGCACTGATTGGAAAAGGTTCCCATTTCTAATAATTGACCTGGAGATCAATAAGGTGCGGTAGTAAATCTATAAACTTTTAAAATGCCCACCATCTTTTGACATCAAAGTTCTTGAGAAAAAGAGTTTATTCACTGTTAGAGTGACTATAAAAACTAGTTGGGAAGAGGATGTCTTGTGTTTTTTGTCCTGTGACCCTAAAGGTGAGCTATATTTTAGATTTAGTGGGAAGTTAGAACTTTTAGTAGTAGCATTCCCATTTTATATATATATAAAACCCTCAGCAACTAGTTGACCGTTTGACCAGTCACTATGATGCGCACTGACCACCAGGGGGCAGACACTCAATGCAGGACTGACGGGTGCCAGATGCCAGCGCTTCTGCTGCAGCAGCGCCAGCCTCTCCAGCCTCTCCCGCCTCTGCGGCAGTGCTACTGAGCTGTAGAGGCAGGTGCTGCAGGCCCGGGTGGGCGGGAGCAGCCCCCAGGCTCGGGGCCCCTCCCCAGCCGCCTGCCGCTTCGTGCACTACTACATCCCTCAGGGGATGTCAGACTGCCGGTTTCCCAGATTGCAATGGCGAGAGGGCACAGGCCAGGCTGAGGGACCCCACTGGTGCACAAATCTGTGCTCCGGGCCTCTAGTGTTTAAGAAGAATTATGTTCCCAAATGCTAGTATATAGAGTCCATTTTGGTTATGAGTGTGATGGATCAGCTGTCTATTCAACGGATGAATTTTAATAAAATGTAGAGGACATGATGATCTTCTTGTCTGTCTCTTTCAGTTGGACTGTGGGATCCACCCTGGCCTAGAAGGAATGGACGCTCTTCCTTATATCGACTTAATTGACCCGGCTGAGATTGACCTCCTGCTCATTAGTCAGTAAGTTTTTTCCTTAATGACACTGTTTTCCTGGACATTCACTGTAAAAGTCATGCTTGACCAGACGCAAAGATTCTGGCGTTTACGAGTCTTTTCTACCAGGAAGCAGGTTGCAGACGTCTGAGTGTGAGACAGCTCTCTGCTGTCACCGCAGCTTAGGGAAGTTACTGGGCGGCTGTCTTCCCTCTGGAGCAGGCAGGAAGGGAGCGTGCGCCTTCATCGCGGCACAGCTGGAGGCCAGGAGAACGCTCCCCGGCCTCCTGAGGTCACGGTCTGGTCGCGTCCAGTAGGAACCAGTAGGAACTTGATTCACAAACAGCGACGTGTGGGCGCTGTGCCCTGCGGTGCTTGTTACGTCGGCTGCGGCGGGAGGTCTGGGTGTATTCTTCCGTCTCTCATTGTCACTGATCAAGTATTTTGATGTTGGAAATTCATTTAATATCTTTTTCTGACACAAGGACTAGCTGCCTTATTTCTCCCTCCCCGTGGTGCCTTGAAGTCTCAGTGTGTGGCTGTTACGTGAACTTCTCTGTGAGGCCGCAGCAGCTTCGTTCGTGTATGTGATGGGTAACATTCTAAGAAGTGACAGGATCTCCTTCGTTCTCCAGCTTCCATTTGGATCACTGTGGCGCTCTGCCCTGGTTTCTGCAGAAGACGAGTTTCAAAGGAAGGACGTTCATGACTCACGCCACCAAAGCCATCTACAGGTGGCTCCTTTCCGATTACGTCAAAGTCAGGTAAATGGCTGTTAGACTCCATACAACACGTGGCTCAAGATACGGACCATTTTGGTTTTTGAAACGAGACACTTTGTACTCACCAGGATGTCGTTAATTTAGTCATTCAGGAACAACCCGTCAGATCCCGTTGTGTACGCAGCACTTCTGGCCTTAAAGTCCTTACGTAGTTCTAACATTCTTTTTAATCTTTGTAATTTAGGTGAATTATAAGGTATAGCAACAATATTCTATAAATGTTAATTAACACCGAATACGTTATACAGTGATACATACTGCAATCTTATTTTAGATTATTTGATCAAAGCGAATTGACTGCCTTAAATGAAAATTTTCCTTGGGGAAGTTTTTCCAGCAAGAGGAAAACTTCTCTTATCAGAAAGGCTGTGGTGTTTCTGTGATCCCTACGGCACAGATGATTAGCCTTCAGAAGGTGACTGTTTAATGTGTGTGTTCCAAGCGATGGAAGTGCCATTTGTTATTCTTCATATGTAAATGCAAAAGAATGAAGAGTTATCCTTAGTAGTAAGTATACTAGTTAACCTTTAATGCAGGCACAGTCCTCGGTTCTTAACATGGTTACTCATTTAACCTTCATAGGAGCCTCATGGCGTAGGTTCTGTTATGAATCCCATTCTACAGATGAAAAATGTATGGTGATGGGCACAGAGAGGTTCGGTAGTTTGCCTGCGATGGCCACAGTAAGCGGCAAAGCTGGGACGGAGACCCAGCAGACTGGCTCCAGAGTCTGTGTCCTTCACCACTACTCTCTCTTGCTGCTTTGGAAGTTCATTGGCGTAATTTTCAGAAGAAAAGGGACGCTGAACTCTGTAGAGAAATCTTTTCACGTCACTGTGTCGGGATCTCGTCCTGGGTTGGTGTGTGTGAGTGAGTTTCTCTCAGGCGCGGTGGGATAGAGCAAAGGTTGAGAAGTGCTTTCCTAAAGAGGACTTGGCTTAGTTGACTGTGTGCTGTGCTTGAAATTGTGCTTCCTAGCTGTACACACTAAAATTTTCATTATAACTGCAGAGCAAACGAGCACAAGATGGCAGAGACATTCTAGATAATATAATCCCTACAACATAATTTGAAGAAATAACTTCATGGATATGTCATCCATAGCTTCTTTGAGTTCAAAGGCTTTTTAAAAATCTTGCCCTTCATTCTTGTTGTTGGATCTATGAAAATGTAGTAACATATCGGCGGACGACATGCTCTACACCGAGACCGACCTGGAAGAGAGCATGGACAAAATCGAGACCATCAACTTCCATGAAGTTAAGGAGGTCGCAGGAATCAAGTTTTGGTGTTACCACGCGGGCCACGTGCTCGGCGCTGCCATGTTCATGATTGAGATCGCGGGTGTGAAGGTACCCCCGGCCCTATTCCGCTTCCCCCGGCCCTGTCCGCTTCTCCCCCCCCACCCCCGCCTGTCCACTTCCCCCCGGCCCTGTCCGCTCCCCCCACCCCCACCCCCGGCCCTATCCGCTTCCTCCCCACGAGAAATCAGCGCAGAGCTGATGCCACCAGGTGCTGCTGGAGAACATTCCCAAAGACTCGCAGTGTCCAAGCCCTGGAACCTGAGATAAAATTCAGTCCGTACTTTTCCGCTGAAGCGTCATAGTTCATACCCCAGGACAGGACTTCTGTGGGGAGAGGGAGGACAGAGTGAAATGAGCCACTGAATGTGACGTTCCCTCCCACTTCCAGAGGGCCAGCTCCGCAGCCTGGGAGGAGCGCTGCGTGTAGGTGACGTGCAGCGGCACTTGCCCTCTGTGCCCTGCGAGTCGAGGGCTCCCGCACAGGCCTGGGGAGGGAGCGCTGCTCAGACAGGCTCTGCGCGGCCGTCCTGCATGGAAGGACTCGGGCAGTCTCGAGCTTGTGGAAACGTGTTGGGGTCGAGACTGACGTGAGAGCCGCAGTTCTTTCTTTAAAAAACAAAATATTTTTTAATTGATTTCAGAGAGAAAAGGAGAGGGAGAGAAAGAGAAACATCAATGAGAGTCATTGATTGGCTGTCTCCGGCATGCCCCCTACTGAGGATTGAGCACACAACCTGGGCATGTGCCCTGACTGGGAATCCAACCCTGATCTGGTTCATGGGTTGATGCCCATTAAGCCACACCGGCCGGGCTAGCAGTGGTTCAGAATTCTGGCTGCACATGAGAATCAGGGAGCTTTTGAAAAATACCCACTGAATCAAAATGGTATGGTCTCCCCCCCCCTCTTTTTTTTAGTTTTCTCGGTGATCTTTATGTGCAGCCAAAGTTGAGAAGCGATTATCTAGAGTAATATTGTCCTAAATTTTCAGCAGCTGCTCATACAGTATTTGAAATTTTCACACATTGAGTTGTCCTATATGTTTCTAAATCATTTTTCTTGCTGTTTGCTCAAAGGCACAGAAAATGGCACAAAAGCAGATCTTAATTCTCATTTGAAGTTTGGTGCACACCCTCCAGTTACTGCTATCTCCCATTTTTATGGTCCCTGTTCCGCAGTGGACTTCTTTCTCATTCTGCCTTTCGCTAAGATGTTCGGAGCATCTCTCCGGTTTGCTAAGCTACAGGTTCTCTTTGTGGGAGGGTTCTGGGAGCAATCATTCCCATTCGTTAGGTTCACTAATTGAAACGCTGGACGGTCTATGACCAACTCAGTTAGACACAGCATGGCATCTCTGTGTTATCCATTGTGAGCTGTTCTATTTATTTCCACTTCAGATTTTAGGAGCTAAATGTATTTAATAGTAAAAGGAAACCTTCCAAAATCCTAGCCTTCTGGCTTTCTCTTTTCACAGCTTCTGTACACAGGTGACTTCTCAAGACAGGAAGACAGACACCTAATGGCAGCTGAAATCCCAAACATTAAGCCTGACATCCTTATCATTGTGAGTACGGTGCGCGGGGTTGCCGTTAGGATGATGTAAACCGTTAGGATCATGTAAGCCGTTAGGATCATGTAAGCCGTTAGGATCATGTAAGCCGTTAGGACAATGTAAGCCGTTAGGATCATGTAAGCCGTTAGGATAATGTAAGCTGTTAGGATAGTGTAAGCAGAATTTTTTCTAGTGGGGAAGAAGTACTTCAATCTAATTTTTATAATATGTGGTTGGATAGAAATGTATCTTTTTTTGGTATAAGATTTAAATTTCTGACTTCCCTTTGTAGTGCAGCTCCACTTCCTTGCTGTTAAATATATCAGCTCTAGTCTAAAGTCAGGGAGACTAGGATACCGCCTAAACGTTTCTGTCTAGGTGAATTACCTGCATTTTTAGACTATTTTCTAATTCCACTTATAAAGAGTTTTTACTACGTAGCCAGGTCTTAGTTCTAACGTTCTTATCTGTTCTTTCAAGTGGTATTATAACAATACATGTCCAAGTAAGTGGCATGTTAATGGAGAAATGAATCCCTTTGCTTCGCCTCTCATGGATGTTTAGCTTTTGTATTCTTTGGAACCGTCGGTCTGGTCTCACCGTCTGATGTGTCACTTAGGAATCGACGTACGGGACCCACATCCACGAGAAGCGGGAGGAGCGAGAGGCGCGGTTCTGCAACACGGTCCACGACATTGTGAACAGAGGCGGCCGGGGCCTCATCCCTGTCTTTGCTCTCGGGCGGGCTCAGGAGCTGCTCCTGATTCTAGGTGCGCCTTGCGTTTTCTCTGGGAGATTCTCAGAGCCTGGAAGCCTGGCCTTGGACAGGTCATTCTTCTTTTCTGGGCTCCGTCTCTGCATTTAAAGTAGGGATTGGGGCCAGGGTTAGGCTTAGGGTTGGCGGAGAGGAACAGTGGCTGGCCTGCTCCTGCGAGCATAAGGGGCGTGCCTCTCTGGTTGCCGTCAGCCTCAGACGGCAAGAATGTGCTGCCCTTTGGCCCACCGGTTCCACTTCTGGGAAGTAAATGAGATGCACAGAAAACCTGCCAGTAAGGGTGGAATCATTTTAGTATACTTTTAAAGGAATATGTCAGTAAATAGCACATATAGAAAAAAAGTCACGTTACATGTGTTCACATATGTTAAGGGGACCAAAAAATAGAGTGCAGCCCGGCCGGCGGGCTCAGTGGCTGAGCATCGACTTAGGAACCAGGAGGTCACGGTTCGATTCCCGGTCAGACCGCATGCCCAGATTGCAAGTTCAATCCCCAGTATGGGGTGTGCAGGGGGCAGCCAATCAGTGATTCTCTCACTGATGTTTCTGTTTCTCCTTCTCCCTGCCTCTCTGAAACCAATCAAAATTTTTTTAAGAGGTGGTTTTCAAAATAATAATAGGGTTCAAAACAGTATGTACTCTGACCCTAGATACCAATTACACAAATGACTAGAAAGGTTAACTCTGGAGAGTGCGTTGTCTGCTTTTCTCCGTTTTCTAAATACGTCCGTGAGCGTGTGTGACCGGTGAGAGGCAGGCACAGTGCCTGTCACTGTGGGGTGTGTGGGTTTGATGGTCCCTTCAAAGCCAAACGCTCTGATTCCTTGGGGAGCGCAGTCTTCCTCAGCATCAGGGACGAGTGCCCTGGATGTCTGCAGCGTCCTGTGAGGAACTGAAAGCATTGCGTCTCAGTTAGTAAGAGCAGGCTAATTCTTCTAGACCTCTTTAAAATATGCTTATGTGCTTTAATTTATTTCTTAATTGTCGGAATTTTTAAAATTGTACAGATCACTTATTACTTGAACTATCTACTCCACGTAACAAAATGGTATTTGTCTCATAACATCCCTCCAGACGAGTACTGGCAGAACCACCCGGAACTCCATGATATCCCAATATACTACGCATCGTCTTTGGCCAAGAAGTGTATGGCCGTGTACCAGACATACGTGAACGCCATGAACGACAAAATCCGCAAGCAGATCAACATCAATAACCCCTTTGTTTTCAAACACATTAGCAACCTTAAGGTGAGAGCGGGTGGCGGGCGGACGGTGGCTAAGGCCCCAGGAGGTCGGCGGGGCGGAGAGGCTGGCCTGCATTCTGGCCGCGCCTCCCCACGTCCAGCTTTTCCCCAGCAGCCGTTGCTGCTCTGAGTGGAATCAGGAACGGAGCAGCCGGCATTCTTTTTTGCCACTTGCCCCACGTCCCCCCCCATACAGTGTCACTGTTTACTGTTGCTGAGTCACTCGGACCTTTTTGTCACAGAAATAAAAGGTCCTGATGAGGCAAATATCTTGTGTTGTTATGTGTTACATTTTTCTGTTCGTACTCAAACCTAATCAACTTTTTGATGACTGGCATTATAAATTCCATATGTGAACATTTTCATGTTTCCTTTTCTAGAGCATTCAATAAAATCTGATTTTCTTTCATTAAAGTGTATATATTGTTTCATCCAAATTAATGCTCTAATCATAAAATAACACCCCACGTCATTCAGATTATAAGTGGCCTTCCAATTATAAATAAGCTCTGTTCATAAGTCATTAAATTTTAGGTTAGTTTTTTAGTAATTAGAGCCAAGTTTTCCCTAGAAACAGTGTTAATTTCTAGGCCAGCTCAAAATATCCATGAGGCCTGAGAGCTGGCGTCTGGGGAGCCCTCAGAGCCTGTTCTGGTGAAGAGGAGCCCATCTGACTTCGTTCACGTGCTGCCTCCTTGGGCGCTGAAGTGACTGCCCTTGAGCTGCCAGCACAGGCTTTGAAGGCCAATGTGAACTGAGTGCTGTTTCTCACTTAGTTGTCTTTCATTCCTGGTCCGAATGGTTAGGAACTTAGAAATTGGACTAACTGTTTATTAGTCTTGTCAAGACCCTTTCACTGTGTGATCACGTTTTTTTTACCTTTTTGTTATTTATTAAAATAAGGAAAGCTTGGTCAAAGCCTGGTGTGTAAATGCTCTTTCCCTCCTTCCCTCGCAGAGCATGGACCATTTTGACGACATCGGGCCCAGCGTGGTGATGGCCTCCCCGGGCATGATGCAGAGCGGCCTGTCCAGGGAGCTCTTCGAGAGCTGGTGCACGGACAAGAGGAACGGCGTCATCATCGCCGGCTACTGTGTGGAGGGCACTCTGGCCAAGGTCAGTCACCACTGAGCACCCTGCAGAGGGGCAGTGCCCGCCCAGGGCTTCCCACTGAGGCGGGTCTTCAGTGTGGGTTTAATGCTTTTAAATGAGATGGGACTAGTCAGCTGGAGCCGTTCGTGAGGCTGAGAATTAACGCAGGCGCCGAGCGGCCTGACCTGATCCCCAGGCGGCTGGAGGCACATTCCAGCTCCAGGAGCACCATCTGGTGCAGTAAAACAGCGGAAAGGAACCCGTTTGGGACAGGCAGGGATCCGTAGCTGCAGGAGAGGCGGTTCACTCACAGGTGTCCGCTCACAGGCTGTGCGTGTGTTCGGTCTGATGGCCCGCTTCCTGTTGCTGTAACATGATGGATGTGAGCTCTCAGGGATCAGACGGGTGTGCAGGGCTTCAGGGGCAGTTTCTGCGCATCCAAGCGTCTTGTTCTCTCACCTCCTCTTACTGTTCGCCTCTGTTTTATTTCCTAAGTACATTGATTCTGTTTTGCTCACTTTATTACTTTGTCTTATTCTG
This sequence comes from Myotis pilosus, assembly GCA_036010255.1. Taxonomy (NCBI): domain Eukaryota; kingdom Metazoa; phylum Chordata; class Mammalia; order Chiroptera; family Vespertilionidae; genus Myotis; species Myotis pilosus. Next base: position 1,874,572 of record JASKON010000016.1, read on the forward strand.
TGAATCATTCAGACAATGAAAGCTGTGCATTTAAAATAGATTTTTAGCCCTAGCCAGTTTGGCTCAGGGGATAGAGTGTCAGCCTGTGAACTGAACGGTCTCAGGTTCGATTCGGTCAAGGGCACATCCCCAGCTTGCGGGCTCGATTCCCAGTGGGGGGCGTGCAGGAGGCAGCTGATTGATGATTCCCTCATCATTGACGTTTCTATTTCTTTCTCCCTCTGCCTTCCTCTCTGAAATCAATAAAAATATATTTTAAAAACTAGATTTTCAGAATAGTAATGCATCCATCCTTTATGTAAACCCTCTTCACTGGAAAGCTTCTGTCTAGTGCAAGAGAAGAGTTGAGAAGGCAGGTTTCCTTTCTAATCCTGAGAGTTGTCGTTTCCACGTCTAGCACTCCAGCTACATTGAATTTTAATTAATCTCCTTAACTTTCTGTTAAATGTTTGCTTGATGAAGAAAATAAGTATTTGAAATTTACTAAGTTGGTAGTATGACAACAGTTTTTGTGCTGCAGGTCCTAAATTCAGCATGAGCTTATGGCTGCATGAAAAGTAGAAAATGTACCTTTTCTAATTGGATTGTTTATTTTGTTTTGTTTCTTTTTCTTTGTTTTTAACAGCACATCATGTCTGAACCTGAAGAGATCACGACCATGTCTGGACAGAAGCTTCCATTGAAAATGTCTGTTGATTACATTTCTTTCTCCGCTCACACAGATTACCAGCAAACCAGCGAATTCATCCGCGCTTTGAAACCGCCTCACGTGGTTAGTCTGTGGGTTCCTTTGGCGCATTACAGGGGACAGCGTACCCACTTGCCGCAGCTGGCTCTCGAATTAGGGCCGCCTTCTGTTCGTGCAGCACAGTAAGCGGAGCTTGCACTCACCTTGCACCCATCCTCCCAGCTCCCCTTTGGGGTAGACAAGCTGTGCACTTTATTTTTTTTAATATATTTTTATTGATTTCAGAGAGGAAGGGAGAGGGAGAGAGAGAAATATCAATGATGAGAGAGGATCACTGATTAGCTGCCTCCTGCACGCCCCCCACTGGGGATGGAGCCCACAACTTACGCATGTGCCCTTAACCAGAATTGAACCTGGGGACCCTTCAGGTCATAGGCCAACACTATCCACTGAGCCACACCGGCTAGGGCAAGCTGTGCACTTTAATTTCCCACGACACGGGCACCTGCTCAGAGCTACCAACCCCAGATCCACTGTTCCTTCTCTTACTTTCTGCTGCCTCCCCAGTAGCACCAGCGCGCCAGTTTGTGCATAGTAAACTCTCTCCATTGGTATGTTTAACTGCCTCCTGTTCACAGAACGGCCGTAGCATCTGACTAAGGATTCTCCCTCTGCTCTTTCACATGCATTTCATGTAGATTTTGGTCCATGGAGAACAGAACGAAATGGCCCGACTGAAAGCAGCCCTGATTCGAGAATATGAAGATAATGACGAAGTTCACATAGAGGTTCATAATCCTCGGAACACAGAAGCTGTGACCTTGAACTTCAGAGGGGAAAAGCTAGCCAAGGTCATGGGCTTTTTAGCCGACAGAAAGCCAGAGCAAGGCCAGCGGGTCTCGGGGATCCTTGTCAAGAGGAACTTCAACTATCACATCCTTTCTCCTTGCGACCTGTCCAGTAAGTGCGCGGTTCGCGTCAGGTGCCGTTCGATTTTAGCGCTGAGGGAAGTCCATGGAAACGTCTCTTCCCTGGCGGCCACCTTTCAATAACAGCCAAGTAATAAAACGGAAACAGGTGGAAGTTAACCCAGGTCATTTTATGGGGGAAATAAAAACCTTCCCTGAACTATGGACATGTAAATTCTTAGCGAAGCAGCTCTTGCCTTAATGGAGACGTAGGTTTGCCTCTAAGACGGAGTGACTGCTGCTGACTGGGCAGGGCTCTCTCCTCCCACCACGGAGCCGGTAGTTTTCTTTCCTGAAGGAATGTTGGCCCCCCCCAGGCACGGTGATTTTTCTGGCCTGTAGTTTTATGTGGCTTCTGGGCCTTCGTGGCCTCGCCTGTGCAGATGCTAAGCCAGCGTGGCTTTTACAGTCACGGTGGTATGTCCACGTGAATAGCTGCTCATAAACTTGTGTAAACTCTGAGCGCTTAATGAGGGGATGAGGAATCTGTGCGCAGGTGGGACCGGGTCAGCTTGCAGGCCGTCCGGCCGCCCTTCCTTCAGCAGTCGGGGAGCTCTTACCTGCGCCTGGCCCTGGCCCGGTGCTGGGGCTGGAGGGCCCAAGTTCATGCCGAAGCACCGGCCCAGCCCCAGAAGCGCTGCCCGAGGAGAGAAGCGCTTGTCCAGAGCAAGTCCTAGTGTCGGGCAGTGACGCCGAGGTGCCCAGCCAGCATGTGGGCGACAGTGGGCCTTGGTGTGGGGAAAGGCTGTGCCAGTCAGGCACCTGTGTGCCAGGAGGTGCCCAGCCCGAGCCGTGGCGGGCAGCTGGTCTGCTGGCTTGGAGAGGTGCAGGGACCTGATGTGTTTAGGAGGGTGGGGTGCCTTCTTAGGGCTGGAGCCTGAACTTCCGGGGGGTTAGCAGTGGGTCAGGGAAGTGAGGAGGGGACACACTAAGGAGGACCTTGTGGCTTGAAGAACGTGCTCTCGGTTGCTTTTACTTCTTGTCTTTACTCCTAGGGTGTTTGCAAATTGTATTTGTGGGACTAGTACTGTTTCTAACGTGTATGTGTCCTCATTTCCTCTCCAGATTACACTGACCTGGCCATGAGCACTGTGAAGCAGACCCAAGCCATTCCCTATACTGGGCCCTTTAATTTGCTCTATTACCAGCTACAGAAACTGACAGGTGTGTATATTGATTGACAGTCGCTTGTTTTTTGTCTTGTAAAGTAATAATGTATCTAAGAAAGGATATGATTTCATTTTGGTAATTATCTCAGATTAGCACAAATTTTATTTGTACTTTGTCATACCACATTTAGGTGAAGCTTAAAAATTTACTCATTACTCATCAGTTTTTTAAAATCCCATTATACCTTTTATCTTCAGTCCACTTAAAATTTTAAAAATATTGGTAGTCTTTGCTCCTTGGGTTTAAAATCTACTTTAGTTTACTTACCCAATTTTATCTATTTCTTTCTTTGTTCAGTGATCCTGTTTCTTGTTCCACTAGTGCCCTGTACTTAGCAGGTCTTATAAGAGCACATGACCAGTGGGCAGAGGCCAGTAAAGAGGAAACCTATTCTGTTTGCTGTTAGACCATTGTCAGCGAGGCCTGCGCAGCAGCAACAGGGGCAATAATAAGTTAAAGGAAAGAGACGCTCGTAGGCAAGAGTGTCTATTAACACGTTCCCGGTCCCTCGTGGGAAAGTGCTGCCGGGAGTAGCGCCGTGGAAACCCTTTCCGCCTCAGAGCCTCACAGCAGGAAACCAGAAGCCTCACCTTAGCCGTAGAACTGCCTGTGGGCTGAGTAACCTGTGAAGACAGAAGGTAGTGGGCTGTGGGGCTGACTGGCTCGTGGTAGAGGTTAAGGTGCTAGTGGCTGATCTCCGCACAAACACAGCCGTTTGCTGCTGGTGAAATGTTCGTGTCCAGGGCAAATCCATTCTAGCCCTATGGGCTTTTATAATCCGTACTGAGACCTTTCCGTTACTGTGAGCAATTAGTACAGAACTTACGTAGCTATTCAAATCTGACTACGCCAATACACTATTATTTTTTTCATTATGTGTCAGCTTTATTTCAGCTGTCTCTATAAACAAATGAATAATTATGCCTCTGACAGATGATCAGGAAATTATGTACATCTTATAATTCTTTCTTTCAGGTGATGTAGAAGAATTAGAAATTCAAGAAAAACCTGCTTTGAAAGTGTTCAAAAATATTACTGTAATACAGGAACCAGGAATGGTGGTGTTAGAAGTAAGATGAGATTGTTTACCCAAACACGGAGGAGGAGGTTTTAAGCGTTCACATGTGGAGACTTGCCTTGGGGTGGTGAACACACAGTACAGTACACAGACCATGTGCTATAGAATTGTACACCTGAAGCTTATTAATTTTATTAACCAACGCCCCCCTCCCCCCTAAATTCCGTTTTAAGATAAGAGCTTACATGTAATTGTAGAGAAATTAGCTTCCCAATCAAGAAAAGATTATTGGAGAGTGTAGTGTTCTTAACAAGGTCAGCTTTAAATACAACATAGCTGGGCTTGGTCTGTGTGACATAGAAACTAGCCACCAGTTAAGGCTTGATGTTTGTGTGTGTGATGAACAGTGACAGATCTCTCATATGATCAAGTCGGAGCTGACCTTACGGTATCCCAAGCTGTCTTCGGGTATATCAGAAGGTCTTAACGTTCTCAAGATAAAAGTCTCGTCCTGTTACATTAAAACTTGTCATGCACACATCTTAAGAGAGTGGGACTATGAACACTCAAATACGCAACATTAACATGACCCAAGTCCACAAAGGCGAGAAGGCACTAACTTAGGTAAATGTGGTTCCCACTGGTAGGATTTTAAATTCCTGCTGGTGGAATCGGGAACCCAGACACCAGATGACGCTGATGTTTGATTTTGACGGGTTGGCATCGAAGGCCAAAGCAGTTCTTTTTCAAATGAACCCGGAAACGGAGGGACCTCGGGCGGCCCATGGCTGTTGCCCTGCCGTGGGGCTGTAGGTAGTGTTTGCAGGCTTTCCCGCTACAGGCCAGCTGTTTCGCTTTCACACATTATTCTAAACAAATGAGAAAGATCTGTTCCTGGTCCCTCTGCAGTTCTGTGACGGAGGGTCGGCCCCACTGTGCCCTCCTGACTCTGCCTTTCGCTCTGCAGTGGCTCGCTAACCCTGCCAACGACATGTACGCAGACACCGTGACGACCGTGGTCCTCGAGGTGCAGTCAAACCCGAAAATCAGGAAAGGTACAGAACCCTCCATCTTCTTTCTGCTAGCACTTCACTTTATCAGCCATCCTTCCACTTCTATGGTGTTTTGAGCTGAAAAGCAGAAAGGAGAATGCTAAGGTGCTTGAACTCCTGGTTTTTTCATTCCTGTAACCTTGACGGCACTAAATACGCATAACAGTGCGTGTCACTAATATTTTCCTGCTCTCTGTGCCCGGTCTTTGTGCTGTGAAATCTGGTGGCACTTAACTCTCAGATAAAATCTCTTAGTGACAGTCCTTTAAAAACGCTGTAATCGGAAGTTTGACAATATCACGTTAGCCAGCGTGTCTAACAGGAAAACGGGCTGCTGTGTCGTGATTCACAAAAACTTGTAGAGTAGAACGGAATCTCCTGTCGTTGGCTCAGGAGCAGTTTTCAACCCGGGAAACAGCAGTGAGCGTATCTCCGCGCTGTGTCTACAGTCGGGCTGTTTTAGACGTAGCGGGCATCGGGCAGCCCTCCTGCCGCAGGGGAAGGGGGGCCGGGGCTCCGGGAGGCTGCCAGCCCCCTGCACGTGCAGCAGGCCATGTCCTCTGAGGAGCGCTTCTCTTCCTAAATATTAAAATGAAGCAGTCGCAGTTCTCTGATTTCGGGAGAAAAGGTTTAGCTGACCTTCATGATCATCTTGGGACTAGCCAGATCTTTATTATGAAACAAATGCCTAAACAAACCTAAAGTGTTCAAGTTCCTGGTGAGCATTTGCTTTGAGTAATAGTCATCATAACAATTATAATTAGGGCTCTACTTGGTCGTTTGTTTGGTTGAGTTACTAGGGGTAATGGAGCCCGTGTGCTGTGCCGTGAGGGAGCTGAGCAGTCAGCACAGAACTCCCCGCCCTGGGCTGCCCCACGTGTGCGTGTGCGTGTGCCAGTCCCTGCCCACCCGGCGCAGGCACACCCTGACGGAGCAGTGGGAAAGGCCGCTGCCAGCTTGCTCCTGTCACTTCACATTTCTCTTCTCTTAGATAAAAATATGGAGGCCAAAGGGCAAGGTCGGGTGGCCTTACAAAGGGCAGAGTAGCTAGTGGAGCAAAGGCTGGGGGAGAGGGCGGGTGAGCGCCGGGACAGGAGGGCAGGGTAAGCCCAGGGTTTGGGCGGCACACCCTTCAGTGCCGGCGCCCAGGCCGCTGGGAACATGGCTCCTGTAGCTTCGATCTGTTCTGTCAGATCCAGCCTCCCGAGTGGAACTGTGCTCTGTCCCTTATAGTGGATGACCCTTTTGTAAATGGTCTGTTTTGTGAGAGAACGGTGATGTTTTGTCCAATATCTGTATACTTTTCTGAAAAATGAAATTTTCCTGCAAAGATGGCATTTTCTCAGCCAGTGAGATGCTGGTAGTCCTCAGCTCAGTGTCCGAGCCCCTGGGGCTCTTCCTGCTGACAGGGAGGAGCCCCGACATGCTGTCCTGAGGCTGCTGTCACGTTGGCTGCTGGGGCGCCAACTGGTGACTGCGCTGAAGAACAGGCGGTGCCGGGGTTGGGTTGGTGTCTTCATCTTGGGCATTGATCGCTCTTAAGGCTCTGGTCCAGATTGCAGATGCATCTTCACTCTGACCGCGGTAGTGGAATGAACACAGGCGTGACATTCCCGGTGGTCCACCTCCCACCGAGAGCGGGAGGGTGTCTTCGGGGGCTGGCCTCGGGGCATCGGCAGAGGTCCGTGTGGACACGTTCGCATCGGCTCTTTCCATGAGTTACGGGGTGAAACCACTGGCTGCCCTCGGTCGGTGAGCGGCCGTTGGGATGTTTCTGCCGCTTGGCGATTATGAATGCTGCCGCGTAAGCATTCTTGTACAGGGTTTTGTGTACAGACACCGGCTCTTATCGCTCTTGGGCCAGTGCCTAGCATTAGCGTTACTGGGTCGTGTGCTAACTGTGTTTCACTCGTACCGTTTGCTGCTGGTGATGGCTGGTGGTACTAGTGTGAGCCAGGGCACCCTTGAAACCAGGGCAGGTGGCTCACCTTCCTAGCCTGCCAGGTGACTTTGTTTTGGGGAAACCTAAGTCATCTCACTGGCAAGTGATAAATATAATCTATGATAATAAAAGAGTAATATGCTACTTAGACCAGACATCCTTCCGGATGACCTTCCGGACGAAGTGGGGGCTGCGAGGGAAGCCCGGGTCCCAGGTGCCTGCCGGCAGCCGGAGGAAAGCCGGTGCCAGCAACCGGGAGAAGGAGGGCCTCTGGTTAATTAAAGTTATTAAACAACAAGAGGCCCGATGCACGAAATTCGTGCAAGAGGAGGCCCCGCTGCCCCGGTTTCGTCTGGAAGGTTGTCCGGTTGGTGGTCCGGCCGTTTGGTCAATTTGCATATTACGCTTTTATTATTATAGGTTACAGGCGCAGTCTATAGAGTAGAGGGTGACTTTGCATGCGGTGTAGCTAAGACCGTGGAGCGCCGAGCACGGAGCTGCCACCTCCCTCCCTCGAGCCGTTTCTGCGGCTCCTTCGCAGAACGTGAAGTGCAGGGATGAAGGAGCAGGCTGCCGCCACAGGGAGGTGACGCGTGGACCCTGGTCTCGTGGAGGATCCACAGTCAGTCGCTGACTTCTCAGAAACCGTTCTGAGTGTTGATTGGAAATGCGGCCACGTGGGAATGCGGACACAAACCCTCGCTTCTCTCCCAGGTGCCGTGCAGAAGGCGTCTAAGAAGTTGGAGATGCACGTGTACAGCAAGAGGTTGGAGGTCATGCTCCAGTGAGTGGGCTTCGTCCCAGGCGGGGAGGGGGTGGGCTCCGTCCCCCGAAGCCGCGCTCGGACCCAGGCTCAGAAGCCCTTTGGAGCTCAGTGTCAGCTCCCGCCTGTCCGGGGTCGGGAGGCCAGCAGTTCCGCTCGGCAGCTCTCCCCAGAGGCTTCCAGAAACCGAGCAGCCTGGGCTGCGGCCGTGGGATAGCCAAGCTCCCTCTGTCGGGGACGGACACGTGGTGCAGCCCTTCCCTCACAGCCAGACCCCAGTCTCGGTGCTGACCCTCCCACCCCACCTTCCACCCGGGCCCTGCCAGCACCTCCCCCACACACACCCCTGAGCGTTAGAAACAGGAATGGGAGCCACGCCCAGGCTCAGCCGCCTCAGGACTCAGGGAAGGCCTGTGCGTAAGCGCCAGGTGTACATGCAGCGGTCGTGCCAGTGCTTACAGCCTCAGGGCTTGTGGGCTGGATGCACTGGCTGCTCCGACACAAACCACCAACATTAACCGCTGGACGCTCACGCAGCCGGTGGCCCCGCCCTGCCAGCTGAACGCCCGTGGGCAGTGCTGACGGGCTGGTGTCTGGGTTTTGCAGCTTCACTGACTCTCCTCACCTGACCCACCTGCTGGTTGGCCTGCTGTTTGCAAACGTCTGTGTCACCCACGGGGACAAAAGCGACAGTTAGTGACTGGCTGGCTCCCAGGGCACAGGCAGCATCTGCCAGCGCCTGCCCAGGAGATGCCAGTGGGAGAGTCCAGCCCAGGAGGCGCCCAGAGCTGATTAAGAGGAGCAGCCAGTGGACTGGGAGCCATTTCAGCCGAGAGGCCGGGGTCTGGATCCCGGCTCCACTGGGGGCTGTAGGCCAGTCACCTGACACGTCCTGTTAACCCCATGTGTAAAGGGCTTCTCACCAGCATTCTTACAGGTCGAGATCATGTATAAGTGCCTAGCACAGTGCCTGCTGGAATAGAGCATTCTTAATAAGTGGTAGCTGTGCATTTTACCTGTTTTATTACATTAATGAAATATAGAAGGTAACGAATTAATAAGTCTATCTCAGGATTATAGATATAAGTATTCTACTTCAACACTGCCAAATATATAAACCTGTGCTCACATATTATACATGCATCTGCACTAACACTGTGCCTTTCCCTTAAGGGACATATTTGGAGAGGACTGTGTGAGTGTGAAAGACGGCTCCATGCTCAGTGTCACTGTGGATGGGAAAACGGCGAACGTGAACTTAGAGACCCGGGTATGGCTGCGCCTGCGTTTCACGACATTTAGGAAATAGAGTGAAGGCAGATCATCTGTGATTCCACACCTCACAGATTCACCTGTGGTCCCACACCTCACAGATTCACCTGTGATCCCATGCCTGTAATAAGTTGTTTTTGTATTTTAGCATTTCCTTCCAGTTTCTTCCTATTTTTTTATTTTGTACAGTTGTGTTTATTCTACAAGGGTGAGGCAAAATAGGTACACAGTTGTCTGTATGTCCCATATTCATAACTACACACCTGCGTCTGCCCCACCCACGTAAGAAATTGTACGTTCTTGCTTCTTCACTTCTCATTGTCAGTGTTTCCAAGATGCCGGCTGGCACCCATCCCCAGGTTCAGGTCCCAGCTATTATACATGACCCCTCCCCCTTGTCCCCCGCCAGCCGGCCCCGCCCCCGCCCGCTGTGGGGTTGTTCCAGAGATTAGAACAGTTATACTAAACAGATAACCTGCGTTTTACATTTCTTTTGCATGTTCTTTGATTATTTAGGTGCTTTGAGAAAACACTACATTTATTTTATCTCAATAGAAAAATAAACTAAGAACATAAACAAGAAAGTCTATAGAGAAGAAGTAGAAATAGCCAGGGAACATGAAGCCAGTGTTCAGGCCCACTGGTAACTGGAGGAAACACAGATGTGAAGAGTGAAATATCGCCGTGTGCTGATGGCACAGACTGAGGGGATTGCTGTGAGCCATGATGGGGAAAGGCAGGGACACAGGGGTTCACAGGTGCTGTGTGGGGTGAGGAGGAGGTTACAATCAGGTGGAAATTCTTTCTCCAAGGCAGTTTGTTGATACGCATCAGAATCCTTAAAAACGTAAATGCCGTTATCCACAAAACCACTTACTGGGTTTAACCAAAGAAAATAACTAGACAAGTGAGCACAGATGTATACAAGGGTGTCTACTTTAGCATTGATTATGACATGAACACAATTTCAAGAGACGTAAGTACCCAAGGGTAGGAGATAATAACGAGTGAGTCGTGCAGGGGCACCCTCGTGCGTGCAGTGCTGTATATGCAGCCAGACAGGATGCTGGTGCAGATGGTTATGCAAATGGCCCACCTACATTAAGTGGGGAAAGGTTACACACAGCAAGTATGATAAATCAATCCCGTTTTCGTTGGAAAGAAATCTGTATGCACAGCTAAAGTCTAGAAGGTTATGCACTGAAATGCTAGCAGTAGTTAACAGAATTAAGGGTGCTTTTCTTTCCTCTGTTCTTACACGAGGAGTACTTGTGGTAGGATAGAAAGTATGTAAACAGCATAAAATATTTCACAGCTGGAAAGGAACGAGATTATTACGAGGCTCATGCCCGCCCACAGGTTGCAGTGCGGGACCTGAGTGTTCTAGAAGAGATTCACTCATCTTCTGTATCATGTCTGTGCTTCGCCTGCAGACTGTCGAGTGTGAGGAAGGAAGCGAAGATGACGAGTCTCTCCGAGAAATGGTGGAGCTGGCCGCACAGAGACTGTACGAGGCCCTCACGCCGGTGCACTGAGCCCGCCGGCCTGGATGTGCTGGAACGTTCCTGTGATGCGCGAGTTTACATCTGTTCCTTAGAGGAAACACATTCCTTTGTCCGGGCGGCCTGTTTACTTTGGACATCTAACGGCTTTTATTCCAGTGGTTAGCATCCCATAAAGTACCAACGAATCTGTTCATTACTTTGGAACTGCTGAATAAACCGTTTAGAATTCATTGACTCCACGTCTAGGCACGGATGCAGCTCCCAGTAAACTTAAAAATCTGCTTACAGCGCCCTGGCCAGGCGGGTCCGAACCCCGCTGTTTGGAGCAACGTCCTGTGCACCCAAACGTCGAGGCTCCATTCCTGTCAGGGCACATCCCCAGGCTGCAGGTTCACCCCCAGTCAGCATGACCGATATTCTCTCCCTTCCTCTCGCTCTAAAATCAATAAACACGTCCTCAGGTGAGGACTGTTCATTAAATCTTCATAGCAACTGAATCAGAATGTCTCACATTTTAAGAAAATACACAGTAATTTTTATTTTTGTATTTATTTTGAGAATTGGAGTTAATTTTTCAAGATTATCACAAAACTTTTGAGCCCTTTTCTACCTCTTCCCTCCTGATCCTTTTGCCAAGGTGCTTAGTGTCCACATTACAGCTTTTGGGGTTCAGTGATACTTCCTTTGTTTAATAGCCACATATTCCGTTGCAGAGATGTAAAGATTACACTCTTTATGCCTCTAGTTTCAGGGTGCTCGGGGGACAGGTGACTTGTTTCCTATGTAAATTGTGCAGTTTCCTGAGGTAGCGGAGTTCAGACTTGCAAATGGCACAGGCGCATCCGGTGCTGCTGCTGAGGGAGAGGTCAGCCCGGCGGCTAACTCGGCATCTGTCCACGCAAAGGGGTTTGTTCCCGAGGGACCGGCTGTGCGTGCGTCGCTCCGCCCCTCACAGCCCAACCCAAGAGGTGCTCGCACTCAGTCTAGCTACAGACACCAGCCATCCAGCCACTCCATCCCATCAGCACTGTTTACGCCTCACCTCTTGGTGACATAAACCTGTGACCATTGACGGTGCATTTCCTGCGCTTGGGTGACACACTTCACTGTGTAGATCTTTGTATGTGAAATACATTTATTTCTGTAATGTAGCCAACTTCCTTTGTCTTTGGCCCAAACCATAGGCCTAAGGGTCATATGAGATTTTTTGCAATTATAGTTAGCCCCTAGCTGTTTTGCTCAGTGGATAGAGCGTCAGCCTGCAGACTGAAGGGTTCCGGGTTCAATTCCAGTCGGGCGTGTGCCTAGGTTGCGGGCTGAGTCTCCAGTAGGATGTGCAGGAGCCAGCTGATCTATGAGTCTCATCATGGATGTGTTTTTTGTTTTTTTTTGTTTTGATGTGATTTTTTTTTAATATACAGAGAGGAAGGGAGAGGGATAGAGAATTAGAAACATTGATGAGAGAGAAACGACCAGCTGCCTCCTGCACACCCCCTACTGGGAATGTGCCCTTGACCCGAATGGAACCTGAGACCCTTCAGTCTGCAGGCCGGCGCTCTATCCACTGAGCCAAACCGGTTAAGGCTCATTGATGTTTCTATCTCCCTCTTCCTCTCAAATTAATAAAAATCTGTTTTTAAAAATTATAATTAAAAAAAATTATGTTCTGCCCTGACCGTTTTGGCTCAGTGGATAGAGCGTCGGCCTTCGGACTAAAGGGTCCCGGGTTCAGTTCCGGTCAAGGGCATGTACCTTGGTTACAGGCACATCCCCAGTGGGGGGCGTGCAGGAGGCAGCTGATCGATGTTTCTAACTCTCTATCCCTCTCCCTTCTTCTTTGTAAAAAATCAATAAAATATATATTTTTAAAAAATTATGTTCTATTGATTTTAAAGGGAGAGAGAAACATCGATCAGTTGCCTCCTGTGTGCACCCTGACCGGGGATCAAACCCCAAACCTGGATATGTACTAGTCCTTGACTGGGGATCGAACTGGTGACTCAGTGCATGGGACCGTGCTCAGCCAACTGAGCCACACTGGCCTGGCTATTATGATTTTTAAACTACAAAACATACACGTGTAATATCTGACTGACGTACACAGCAAGCAGGGAGTGCCCTTTCTCCAGGGCGGCCCCTTGAGTTCGAGTCACTGCCTTCCCAGGCTTCCTGCTACCCCTGGCCTCCCCCCTGTGCAGGCGGAGCTCAGGCCGGCCGGGCCGCCCTGGGGAAGCGCCACCCTTTTGCTGCAGGCGGGCCTTGCCTTCCATGTGGAGCCGCCATCGGTGGGCTCCATAGAGCAAGCCCAGCAGCGGCTGTTGCTAAGATGCAGCCCCCCGACCCTCAGGCTTCACTGACCAGGATGCAGCCCAAGCGCCCGGGCTGGCGGGCCCTCGGGCTGCATCGCCAGTGGAGGCACACGGGAGCGCCGAGCACACCCATGCCACGGGTCAGCGTGGAAAGCGGGTGGTTGGCAGGGCGGGTCCTCAGCAGCCGCGTCTGGAAGCTCCCAGGTGCCTCCGGTTGAAGCCCGGGAGCTGCCAGCCTCGAGACTGGGGCGCGCTGTCACCCCACCTGCCCTCCAGCTCCAGCCTCTCCTGCCGGGCGCCCCGTCCAGGCCACGCCCGCTCCCAGCCGCGGCCTCCCCTGACCGGCGTCTCCGGGCAGCCTGCTCCTCTGGCCGCCGGGCTTCACCGCGTGGTTGCGGGGCAAGCGCTCCTCTGAGGCCCTCAGACACGGCCCCGCCCTGGGGCTCGCCCTGACCGCCTCGGTCTGACCACACCCCCACACCCCCATATCGTACCACGGGCGACTCCAACAAGACTCCCTGCCTTCGGAGTTCTGCAGCGCCCCGCCCGCTCCCCGGCACCCCGCTCTGCTGTGTGTTCCGAGTTGAGCCTAACCTCCGAGTCCGCGGCCCCAGCGGCCGGCAGGGGTCCTGGGTAAGACTGGTTAATCCTCACCCGGATGTGTGTTAGGTTGGTTCTGGGAGTGTGTGTGTGTGTGTGAGTGTGTGTGTGTGTGTGAGTGTGTGTGAGTGTGTGTGTGTGTGAGTGTGTGTGTGTGTGAGTGTGTGTGTGTGTGAGTGTGTGTGTGAGTGTGTGTGTGAGTGTGTGTGTGTGTGTGTGTGTGTGTGTGTGAGTGTGTGTGTGTGTGTGTGAGTGAGTGTGTGTGAGTGTGAGTGTGTGTGTGTGTGTGAGTGTGTGAGTGTGTGTGTGTGTGTGTTTGTGTGTGTGTGTGAGTGTGTGTGTGAGTGTGTGTGTGTGTGTGTGTGTGTGTGTGTGTGTGAGTGTGTGTGTGTGTGTGTGTGTGTGTGAGTGTGTGTGTGTGTGTGTGTGAGAGTGTGTGTGTGTGAGTGTGTGAGTGTGTGTGTGAGTGTGTGTGTGTGTGTGTGTGTGAGTGTGTGTGTGAGTGTGTGTGTGTGTGTGTGTGTGAGTGTGTGTGTGTGTGTGTGTGTGTGAGTGTGTGTGAGGGGGGACAGACATGGGTGAGACACATGATGAGCTGCCTCCCGACGCCCCGGGGGTCACGCCTGCAGCCGGGAGCGGGCTCTCGACCAGCACCAAACCCAGGATCCTTGAGTCCCTGGGCGCTAACCACTGAGCCCGCCAGGGCTCGGGGAGCGGCTTCCCAGCAGGTCAGCACCTCCGGGAGCGGGGCTGTGCCAGTGAGTCCTTGGTGACGCCGCCGGTGGCCCCGCAGCCGGAACCAGTCGGGACAGGAGCTGACGGAAGGAAAACCCAGTTTCTTCAAGACCAGAGACCATCCCAGCCTCTCGGAGCAGCAGCGGGCGGGAGGCAGAGCGGGGCCGGGGGCCGGGTTCGAGGCAGGGCGGCTGCTCCCAAAGCCCTCGCCCGCGGGTCGGCGGTCTGGTTCCGGTCAAGTGGGTCCGAGTGAGCACACCTGCGGGAGCCAAAATGCCTGAAGGCCGGCGTCCCCTCCTCTGAGGTTAGCTCCTAGGACCCTTCAACGCACAGACGGGCCATTTACAGAAACGATGCTAGGAGGGCGGCGGGCGGCGGGCGGGCTCCCGGGAGTCCCTCCAGCCGCCGGCCGTCTCGCTCATCGACATTTGCTGGAAAATTTCAACCGGCGTCGGGCGGCGGCGCCACCCCCTCTCCTGTCGGCTTTGGCTTCCAGCTGGGGAGCTGACGGGGGTCCCGGCCAGAGGGCGGGCAGGTGGCTCCCCGAGGGCAGCGGCGGCCGCACGGAACGGCTCAGGCAGAACTAACGACCGCGCGCCACGCCCCCGCCGCGCGCCACGCCCCCGCCGCGCGCCACGCCCCCGCCGCGCGCCACGCCCCCGCCGCGCGCCACGCCCCCGCCGCGCGCCACGCCCCCGCCGCGCGCCACGCCCCCGCCGCGCGCCACGCCCCGCCGCGCGCCACGCCCCCGCCGCGCGCCACGCCCCCGCCGCGCGCCACGCCCCCGCCGGATTCCCGCCCTGCTCCGCCCTTAGCTCCGCCCCCCCGCTCGCCCCGCCCGGATACCCGCCCTGCTCCGCCCCCAGCCCCGGCTCGCCCCGCCCGGATACCCGCCCTGCTCCGCCCCCAGCCCCGGCTCGCCCCGCCCGGATATCCGCCCCTGGCCCCGCCCCCAGCCCCCGGTCGCCCCGCCCGGATATCCGCCCTGCGGGCACTGTCCGCCGCCAGGCATGTCGCTGTGCGAGGGCTTGGGCTGCGGGAGCTCCCTGCTCTGGCCTCGGGTGTTGCTCTTCGGAGACTCCATCACCCAGGTACCGCCGCCCGGCCCGGCCCGGCCCGGCCCTCAGAGGGCGGTGTCTCGGCGACGTCCCCTCGGAGAGCCGCGGGCGTGGCCTCCTCAGACCCGCGTCCAGGTCCTGGCCCTGGGGACGCGGCGTGGCCCGCAGCCGGCGCGCTGGCTCCTCAGGTCGCAGGTGCCGGAGCCGAGGGCCCGCTCCCTGCTCTGTCCGGGGGTTTGGGGAGAGCGAGGCGCGTCGTCTCGGTATCTTCCTGGCGGCGGCGGTTCTGCCACCGCACGAGCTGGCGCGCTCCCGCCCCGTCGGCGCCCGGTGTCCGCGAGGCCCGGCGCAGCCCGTGTGGGACGGAGAACGCGGAGCCGCCTCTCCGCGTCCGCGGGCGGAACAGGCTGAGCCCGAATGACATGCCCCCGAGAGCAAAGCTGACCTGTTTTCACCCGCCATCACTTCAGCTCACGCCTCAGGGCGGAGCGCGCGTTCCGAGTTCACTTCCCGGCTCGCAGACGGGCCTCCCTGCGGTGTTCCGGGCGGGGGACGCTGGGGCATCGGGGCAGGAGGGCTTCCGGGCCCGTGGGGATGCCTCCCCGAGGTTCACCCGAGTTCCGTAAGGAGTCGCCCTGGCTTCTTGCAACGGGGGGAAGGGAGGGCAGCGAGGTTTCACTGCCTAACTCCGCACACAGGTGCAGGCACCGACTGTACCAAGTTCCTAAGCAGCTTTTCTAGATGAGTGACCGGTAGCAGGTTTCAGCGAAGCGTGGGGGCTGGCCCGCCGCTGAGGGGGCAGGGCGCTGCCGGGCGGGCTGCGGGGGTCCCTGCCTGACCGGGAGCAGAGCGGGGTGAGGGCCAGCCCGGCGCGGGGTGCCCGGCGGCCACCATGGGCTCGGGCGGGACCAGGACTAATGGGCTGCTCTTTCTCCAGTTTTCTTTCCAACAGGGTGGATGGGGCGCGTCCCTGGCGGACAAGCTGGTCAGGTGAGCAGTTTCTACCTGGCACTTGAGTGCTGGGTTTTTTCATATTTAGCTGATGGGTTGATTTTAGAGAGAAGCATCGGTTTGTTGCTCCACTTACGCGGCCAGTGGCCGGTTCTGGTTTGCGCCCTGACCCGGGCGGAACCCACAGCCTGGGTGGCTGGGCTGCACTCTGACCGCGGAGCTGTTCGGGCCGGCGCCTGAGGCTGATGGCGGGCACGGGTGCATCTCAGGAAGAGAGAGGGACGGTGCCCTGTCCACCCTCCATCCTCGCTGCCTGGCCTGGCCTGGGAGGGCGGCCCTCGGGGTTCAGGGAAAGAACGTTGCCACCATGTGACCGCAGACCCTGTGGTGAAAAACATATGAAGGCTTTGGGTCCGAAAGAGCACCGCTGCTCCCCACGTAGAGGGACAGGTTCTTCCGGGCACCGTGGTGGGCGTGACCTCCGTGATTAGTGAGCTCAGTTGCGAGAACGCAGAGTGGCTTCTTAACACAGTTTCAATAGAGGGGTTTTTCCTCCAAAATTCTCTTTATATCAGAAATAGTGATGATGGTGGTATTTGAGGTGTATGCCGAGGAATTCATGAACAGGGAGACAGTGCCCCAATTCGAGAGGTGAAAACTGCCCGGCTGGTGTGGCTCAGCGGGCACCAGCTCGCTTCCGGTCAGGGCACAGGCCTGGGGTTCAGGGCTGGACCCCCAGTAGGGGGCGTGCAGGAGGCAGCCTCTGGATGATGTTTCTCTCCCATCAATGTTTCTATCTATCCCTATCCCTTCCTCTTTCTAAAAAAGAATAAAAAATATTTAAAAATTGGTTAAGGAAAAGTACAAAAATTTTTAAAAGAGGTTAAAATAAATATTTAGAAACATTTTCCAGATTAAAAACAGTAGACACAAACCCAAGCCCGTTTGGCTTAGTGGATAGAGTGTCGGCCTGCGGACAGAAGGGTCCCAATTTCAATTCCGGTCAAGGGCACATGCCTTGGTTTCGGGCTGGGTCCAACATGCAGGAGGCAGCCAATCAATGATTCCCTCTCATCATTTATGTTTCTACCTCTCTCTTTCTCTCTGAAATCAATAAAAATATATTAAAAAATAAAAACAGTAGACACAAGTATCTGTGTTTGGGGTATCAGTAAACTGATCAGCAGGAATTTTGCCTTTTCCTCCTTTAGAATATGCTTATCATTAGTTCATACTCTTCATCAATATAACACACCAAGAAAATATATTTTATTTCTGAATGTGAAATGTGTTTTACAAAGTCTTCACTTTCTCCTCTATATTTATCCCCTAAACTAGAAAATGAAAAATTGACCCTGCATTTTCTAGTCCTAAATGCTTGCTTTATTTAAGTGGACTTAATCTAAAAACATGAAGGTACCTTTCTTTTTTATATATATATTTTATTGATTTTTTACAGAGAGGAAAAGAGAGGGATAGAGAGTTAGAAACATTGATGAGAGAGAAACATGGATCAGCTGCCTCCTGCACACCCCCTACTGGGGATGTGCCCAGCAACCAAGGTACATGCCCTTGACCGGAATCGAACCTGGGACCCTTGAGTCTGCAGGCTGACGCTCTATCCACTGAGCCAAACCAGTTAGGGCATGAAGGTACCTTTTCATCCTTCTGTTTTCTCCTGTAAAATCTGGGGCTGGAGGGGGGACGAGGGGGGGCGGGGTGAAACAGCTGCCTCCTGCTGAAGCCGCCAGCCTGCAATCCCCCTACAACACGGAGGGGTTTATGCTCCCACCCATGTTCAGCTGAGAACACTATAAGCAACGAGGCCACACAGCGGAGACGGGCAGGGGCGGGGCTACAGGGCCGATGCCCGGAGCCAGGGGATGTAACGGGGCACCTGCTCCGTGCTGGGCGGAGGCAGCTCACCTGAGCTCACTGAGCCAGGGCCGCCTGGAGCAGAGCAGGTGCATTTCCCTCGCTGAGCCGGCAGCCCCTGATTTGCTCCGTTAACCTTTTCTGAACAAATAGAAGATGTTGAGAAACTTATTATTCAAATAGCCTGAGAAGCTCCAGGAACTGTAAATGCAGCGGTTCTCACCCTGGGCTGCACATTAGAGTCACCTGGGAATCTTTTTAAAATCCTGATTTCTAGGCCTCACGCTCCGGAAATTCTGTTTCTTTGTGATGGGGTGAGGCCACAACATTAGTCACAAAGAAACAGAATTTCCGGAGGACGAGGCCCAGAAACCAGGATTTTAAAAAGATTCCCAGGTGATTCTAATGTGCAGCCAAGGTTGAGAACCACTGTTTAAATGTTTCACCACATATGTTTTGTAAATAGTTAATTTTAGCACTAAAATCTCAATGGATAGTTTACAGGTGTGTTAGAAGACCACTTAATTAGAAGCTTGTTATTTTTCAGAATTCAGAGTAATTACAAGAAAAGACCAGTTTCTTAGAGACTTTCTACCTATGATACTTGCTCAGGTTAATACCTGTCTGCTGTCAACGCCATTTTAAAAGCGCCCTGTGCCATGCATGAAACCAGCGGTCTGCAGACTAACTCGGCCCCTCGAGGCAATTACCCATCACTCTCACTGAGGTGTGACTACGTGCCTCTGTGATGGCACGACTCAGGCCAGCGCTCTGTGCTGTTGCTCACGTCAGAGAGGACCGAGGGCAGGCAGAGCAGGCCCGCCAGCCTGGAGCGCTTGCTCACCTGCCCTCACTGCCGGTTGGTTATGGGACTGAAACAGCCTTGTCTGAAATTCATCTTTAAAAGTTTTTTAATTTTTCATTTCAGAAAATGTGATGTTCTGAACCGTGGATTTTCAGGCTATAATACCAGATGGGCCAAAATTATCCTTCCCAGGCTCATCAGGAAAGGGAACATTTTGGACAGCCCAGTAGCAGTTACAATTTTCTTTGGTGCCAATGACAGCGCGTTAAAAGGTAAAGGCGTTTGGGTATTTTCCCAGTTCATATTTCATGTTACAGCAAACTTACATGTGTGCTCTGGTTCCCGATCTCCTGAGAGGGGACGTTCTGTCCAAAGTGTAACGAGTTGCCCGCGTCCGGAGGTGTGTTTCTTCTGCCATCAGTGTCGGTGACTTTCACCCCGACCTGTTTTCAGACCTGTGTCGTCCAGCCTCGTGCTGCTGTGCTCAGCACCTGGTTCTTTTCTCTTCGTTGCCGTCGCTGGCAGCAGGGGCCTCAGGTGGGCACCTGCGTCTTAGTGACGGAAAGAGGAGCTCAGGGCCGCCCAGACGCAGGCGCAGCCTGGAACCTGAGTGATGGCTCCGGGCGAGGAGAACCCTGCGTGGCAGGAGGGACGTAGGCCTGGACTTGGGGAAGCTGGGTGTCACCCCTAGAGGTTTTTCCAGGGCCCACTCCTCCCCCAGCAGTGGCCTGGCCTGCTGCTCACAGACCCCTACGGGGGCCTCTCGGTGAGGCTGGAGATGGGGGAGGAAGGCTGCCAGGGGGTGGCTCCAGCGGCCTGGGAGGAAGGGTACATAAGTTACAGGTGGCAGTAGGGACTGCAGGCCAACTATCGGGAAAGTGAAGTTCTGTCTACACTTAATTGCTGTGCCCAGATTTCAAGATTCCCAAGACCCCAGGGAGCCAGCCAGTCCGATGCAAAAGCAAAGAGTCCTTTAATTCAAGCTAGCTGTGCTCCCCGTTCACCAGACCCACCGACACAACGGCAAGCCCAGTGGCCGAGAGAGCGAGGCCTGATGGGACAGGGGGTTTTATAGGGGGGTGGAGTGAGGGCAGGAAAGGGGACTGTGGGCCCCGCCGATTGGCCAGGCGCGAGTCGGTGTCTCATTACACAGGATGTGGTCATAGTGATGGCGTGCACTTCCCTTGATTATTATTGGTTAGTCCAGAGAAATCCTGGGTGTGGCTAGCAGAGGCTTCTTCCGGGAAGAAGCACATGGCTCTGTCCAAAAATGGAGGACCCAAGGCAAGATGGAGGGCACAGTCCTCGCCCGGGCCCCAGGGGCCAGTCCGATCGCCAGGGGCCCAGCAGATCGACCAGTTCCAGCCCAGACAGGAAGTCCACGTCCTCCATCTCGTCCCCGGGGGCGCCGGCGATCACCTCCTCCTCCGTCTCCTCAGGCTAGGGCACAGGCCCAGCTCCACCGCCGCCGCTGCCGCGTGGGTCCGGTCCGGGGGCAGCGGGCGGGTGGCGGCCTACGCCAGGCTCCCGCTGTGGGCCGGGGAGCCAATGCCCGAGGCCGCCAGCAGCACGGCCAGTTCGTGCCTCATGGGGCCCAGCGGCTGGCCCACGCAGGCCCCGGCCCCTCCGACCGGGCCCCGAGGGCCGCATGGACCCCTGGCCCCAGTGCGGGCAAGCGGGGAGCCGACCACGGGGGAAGGGAAGAAAGAGCCAGGCGGCGAGGCCTTCCGCTCCCACGACCTCCCGGGTCGGTTGCCGCCTGGCCCCACCCCTCGCCCGCCACCGGCCACGCAGCCGGGTCCGGACAGACCCGCTCTGGGGAGGCCAGGCCCTATGGCGGGCACAGAGGGATTCCAGAGCCCAGTGGCCAGACTCCTCCTCCCGCACCACCCGGAGAGGCAGGTGGCGTGCCTTTCATTAACATCTACACCAGAAGAAAAACAAAACTCCAAAACCAGAAATTTTTTAAAAATACATTTTATTGATTTTTTTTACTGAGAGGAAGAGAGAGGGATAGAGAGCTAGAAACATCAATGAGAGAGAAACATTGATCAGCTGCCTCCTGCACACCCTCATCTGGGGATGTGCCCGCAACCCAGGTACATGCCCTTGACCGGAATCGAACCTGGGACCCTTCAGTCTGCAGGCCGACGCTCTATCCACTGAGCCAAACTGGTCATGGCCAAAACCAGAATTTTTAAAAAATGGTGAAGTTTATCAAACTTAGGGCAGGAATAAACATTAAGCATAAAAACAATGGAGGAAATTGCAAAGGAAGAAAATAAGTTTGTGAAATAAAATAGTTTATCAAATAAACTATTTAAAAAGAATAAAATGACACAGTAAGGAAAATATTTGCAAAAATAGGCAGACAAAAGTTAATGTCCTTAATGAATAAGTCAAGAAAAGCATTAACTCCAATAGAGAAATGGGCAACGCAGGGATAATTTACAAAGGAGAAATTTAATAGCCAATACATGTTTGAAATGTATCAAAACTTCAGTTATCCAAAAAATGCAAGTTACAAAGAATTTTGTGGGTTTATTTTATTTTGGTGGTGTTGTTTTTTTAATTCTTTATTGTTTAAAGTATTACATGTCTCCTTTTCCCCCCATTGACCTCTCCCTGGCCGTCCCCACCTTCTAGCACATGCCCTCACCCCCCTACTGTCTGTGTCCAATGGTTGTGCTCATATGCATGCATACAAGTCCTTTGGTTGATCTCTTACCCCCTCATCCCCCTCCCCCACCTTCCTTCATAGGTTGGACAGTCTGTTCCATGCTTCTATGACTCTGGTTCTATTTTTATTCATCAGTTTATGTTGTTCATTATATTCCACACTAGAGGCCCAGTGCATGAAATTCCTTCAGCCCGGCCTGCACCCTCTCCAATCCAGGACCCCTCGGGGGATGTCCGACTGCCGGTTTCTGGCAGTCGGACATCCTTCTCGTGATCCAGGACCGCTGGCTCCTAACTGCTCACCTGCCTGCCGGCCTGCCTGATCTCCCCTAACTGCCTCTGTCTGCTGGCCTGATCACCCCCTAACTGCCCCCCTGCCGGCCTGGTTGCCCCTAACTGCTCTCCCCTGCTGGCCTGATCACCCCTAACCGTCTCTGCCTCAGCCCTTGCCACCATGGCTTTGTCTGGAAGGACGTCTGGAAGATGTCTGGTCTAATTAGCATATTATCCTTTTATTAGTATAGATGAGTGAGATCATGTGATATTTATCTTTCTCTGACTGGCTTATTTCACTTAGCATAATGTTCCGTCCATGTTGTTGCAAATGGTAAGAGTTCTTTCTTTTTTACCACAGCGTAGTATTCCATTGTGTAGACGTACCAGTTTTTAATCCACTCATCTGCTGATGGGCACTTAGGCTGTTTCCAGATCTTAGCTATGGTGAATTGTGCTGCTATGAACATAGGGGTGCATATATCCTTTCTGATTGGTGTTTCTGGTTTCTTGGGATATATTCCTAGAAGTGGGATCACTGGGTCAAATGGGAGTTCCATTTTTAGTTTTTTGAGGAAACGCCATACTGTCTTCCCCAGTGGCTGCACCAGTCTGCATTCCCACCAGCAGTGCACGAGGGTTCCCTTTTCTCTGCATCCTCTCCAGCACTTGTTGTCTGTTGATGGTAGCCATTCCGACAGGTATCAGATGGTACCTCATTGTTGTTCTGATTTGCATCTCTCAGATGGTTAGTGACTTTGAGCATGTTTTCATATGCCTCTTGTCCTCTTTGTCCTCTTTGGAGAAGTGTCTATTTAGGTCTAAAAATAACCCTTTGCAGCTGCTTAGGGATGGCTGGTCCTTCACGCAGGAGCCTTGTCTGAGTGCTGGACACACCTGGCGGGTTTGATTCTCACAGGCACCCTGTTGTCCTCTTTTCACCAGTGAGGACACAGGTTCAGAAGGTGGAGCATTTGTGCAAGGGCACTGGCTGGTCAGGGACAAGGCCAGGAGAGGGGAGGGCAGCCCCTCTTAGCCATATGGCGCAGGGAGGAAGAGCACTTCCAAGGCGCAGCCAGAGCCCTGGAGGCCGCCTTTTGAACTGTGTGCTGGAACCCTCCCCCTTTCTGGCCATGGTGCGCAACGACTCCCCAGTGACCTCGAGTATGGGCATTTGTGAACGGGCACTAACCTCAGCTGTCACTTCACTCTGCTCTGAACAGATGAGAACCCCAAGCAGCACATCCCCCTGGAGGAGTACGTGGCGAACCTGAGGAGCATGGTGCAGTACTTGAGGTCCGTGGACGTCCCCGAGGGCAGGATTGTGCTCATCACGCCGCCCCCGCTCTGTGAGGCCGCGTGGGAGAAGGAGTGCCTGGCGCAAGGTGACCACACCTGGGTGGGCCTGGAGACCTAGAGGGATGGGGCTCCAGCCTGCGGCGCGGCTCTCGGGGGCCTGCACATCCGCATGGTCTGTGTGCAGTCAGGTGACAGGAGCACAGCTCGCGTGGCCACACCCGAGAACCTCTGGCGTAGGAGTTGGAGTCTCGCTTAGGCCACGTTGGGCCGCTGGCCTGGCATTTGCTGCCTTGTCATTTCCCAGCTCCCAAGGCGCCCGCAGCCATGAGCTCTGTGCCGACAGCTGAGCGCACCCCAGAACAGACCGCGTTCTGCCGTGGTGGGGTGCCGAGGCCGAGCGTCTCTGTGCCTTGGACACAGGGTCACATTGGGGTGTTTTCCTGACTTCCCAGCAGGTAAGACAGTTGAGGTCCCTCCCAACACTTGCCTTCTCTGCTTGAAAGTCTACAATGATTCCCCCACTGTTTTGCAGTAGCTTCTTAGTACATGTACAAATTCGGGTCTCAGCACAGCACTCCTCTCCAGCGTGCTGCCGACCAGCCTCCAGCCCGGCCACCCTGGCCCTTCCTGCCATGGGGCCTCTGCTCCTGTCAGGAGGCCCTGGGGCCACGAGGCTGCTCCTCCTCTGCTGGGAGTCGCCTGCAAGGCTGTCCTTGTCTTATTCTTGGCCCCCAGGCTGGTCCAAGTCTGGCCCCTGAGTCTGTGCCTGTTTATTGAACTGAGAAACCATCCAGGCCAGAACCTGCCCAGGACCAGTGCTGGAGTTTATCAGCTGGCACCTTTTCTCCAAAGGTTGCAAGTTAAATCGCCTGAACGTGGTGGTTGGTGAATATGCCAGCGCCTGCTTACAGGTGGCCCGAGACTGTGGGACTGACGTGCTCGACCTGTGGACCCTGATGCAGAAGGACGGTCAGGTAGGTGGCTCGCTCGGTCCTTTTGGGGCGAGGAGGACCACATAGGCGTGACTCAGCTGTGCGTGGCTCTGAGTAGATGTCAGATTCAGCCAGAGCCCAGCCAGAGATGAGTTGCTCTGAGCCCGTATGTCCTCATTTCTTCCCGACTACGCCAGAGTCGGCTCCTGCTCGAACCCACTCGCGCCCTCACTGTGGGGTCCGGGCCCCCCTGCCTGGGGCTGGACCTTCTTGAACACCGGGTCTTAGACGGAGAAGCCATGGGAAGTTATGGGTGTATAAGGAGGAGTCTGGATTGTAGGAGCCAGTGGCCATAAGTCATCAGACAAAACAGCTCTTCACAGCCAAGCCCATAGGGGCAGCGGCCCCAGCTGGTGAATCCGTATCCTTCCCACAGGGTAGCATCCATCTCTGCACCCACAGCTGTAGTCTGAGAGCCGCGCGCTGCCTAGCCCGATAGCTTCACACAGCAGTGCCTGAGCTCTCCCTTAGCGCCACAGCCTCAGCAGCTCTGCCCCTGCCCAGCACCCTGGCTGGTCCCGGCCTCACATAGGAACTGCCCCGAGCTTCAGAACTCCCTCTCGCAGCAGCACACTCGCTGGTCAGTGACATGGATCACACTGCTTAGACACAGGCCTCGTGCCAGTACTAACACCATATTTTGGGCCACAGAAGGACACAGGGTACCATGTCTTGGCACCTGCTATGGTATCTTAGCGTAGGCTCAGGGTGGCCTTGGCCGGCCCGGCATACTAACAAGGCCGTCGACATTCTGAGGGGCCGTGGCTGTCTGGTGACTTGAGTACGGTGGCCACAACAGGGAAGACAGTTGAGGCTCTGGGACAGCGTGCGGTCAGCAGGAGCCCGGTCACGGTCAGGGTGAGCACAGAGGGAAACCAGGGAGCAGGAGATGGCCAGGCCACGTCCTTCTCTACATGGCACGGAGTTAGAACACGTCACCAGGCACACGATGTATTTAAGTAGACTGTGCTATCAGCTACAATTTGTATTTTGAGATACGGAGTTCTAGTTGTTTTGTTTTTAAGTCCAGAAAGCCCATTTATCCATATACAAGGTAAAAACCTGGTCCCCGGGCAGAATGGCACAGCCACTCCGGACGACAGTGTCCATAGAGTGAACCGTACTTACAGGGGACCCAGCAGTCCTGCTCCTGGTGTTCACACAGCAGACACTTGTTTCCCGGAGACTGGCCCCGAGCAGCAGCCAGCTTCTGGTTCGGAAAGCAGTGCTGCTGGAGAAGGTGCTCTGACAGTCCTTTAGCTGAAATGCTGAGAGCCTAGAACTGAGAGGGTCGCCCAGAGAGGCCACCTGATCGGGAACAGCAGAGACTAGAAAACGAAGGCTCAGGAAGGCTCGGCCCAGTGGAGACAGGGTCTAATGGTCAGTGCTGCCGAGAGCAGGGCGTGGGGGACTGGCCCCGGTGTTCCAGCATCACTGTTCTAGTTCTTTCCTCCTAATAACTTGCCTGTCAACTTAACACTTAGACTGAGAGGCAAAAGTGCCCCCTGGCCTTCTCACCCCGTGTTTGTCAGTCAGCCTCTCTGAGCTGGTGGCCGGGAGGATGGCTCAGGTCTTCATGGTGTGAGGCTGTGGGAGCTCCATCTGTAATTGTCTATCATCTGCAAAGGGCCTGTGGTCCCTTGAGCCTGTGCGCGGAGCCTGGCGGTGCCACTGCAGTCCCCGGAGAAACTACCGCACACCTGTAACGGCCCCTCTCCCCTCACAGGACTTCTCACCCTACTTGTCAGATGGACTGCACTTATCACCAAAGGGAAACGAGTTCCTCTTCTCCCACCTCTGGCCTCTGATAGAGAAGAGAGTGTCTTCCCTGCCGCTGCTGCTCCCTTACTGGCGAGACGTGGCCGAAGCGAGACCAGAGCTCAGTCTTCTCGGAGACGGGGACCATTAGGCACGGAGCACGAGGCTGGTAGGGACACGACGCCACCCTGCACCACGCCCTCTGGTCAGAGCTGTGTCTGCTCAGGCCTAAACCTTTGCTCATGACCCTCGACCAAAACCCTGACGTTTGTACCAGGATGAATAAACGCACTGTGCCTTCCCGGGAAGCGCTGCACCGAGTATGTTCTGATATTTAATATTATTGGTCGATGCAGGTGCCACCAGCACCACCACTACATGCACCCTGAGCAGCTGGGGGAGTCTATAAGCGGAAAAAAGGGTAAAAGACAGTTTTATTTTTTTAAAAGTTGATTTTATAAAAAATGGTTTTCTTACATTCAGCTGGGAACTGCTTCACTCTCACACATACACCCACTCACCTTACATCAGAGTCCAAAAGTGTAACTAAAATATAAGAGTACTGTGACTAGTTAAAAGACAGCAAATACCACAAGGTACAAGTTCAAGTATTAGTGTAACAGGTATCTGTGTAACAAACATCCTTAGGAAAAAAGACACCATTTGTCACAGGTTTGGTTAATTGCCCTCAAAGTTTGTAAGTTACTCACTAAACATTTGGCTGATGAGCACAGTTCAGGACTTACAGGGGAGAAGCTTTTAACTCTAACTCTAAGGAAGTCAGAACTCCCCGATGACTTCTCCTTCACACAGCGAGCGCACACCGTCCGGAGTCCTGAGCAGGACGCAATGCGAACAGCCACGTGCAGGGCAGCACCACGGTGTCTGAGTCCCTCCCAGGGGCTGTCACCCGCAGCCAGGCCGATGCTGGAGGAGGGCTCCTCATGCTGAGGGGCAGACAGGCCCCACCTCGGCCGGGCCGGCCCCCAGTCAGTGCGGAGCAGCCCAAGCCAGCCTGGGACGCCTGCCTGGACAGCAGGACCGACCACCCAGTGTGACCGGGCGGAGCCGTCCCGGACTCTGAGGCCACAGCACAGCTCTGCAGAGTGAACAGGGCAGCGGACCGGCTCCAAATCTCACCGAGGCCACCCCCAAAAGGAGACTGTCACCTCCAGGAAGACAAGGTCATTCAGCAATGCCAACAGGAGCCCAGCCCTGCTTCCTGATGCCAGGCCGCCGGGCTCAGGTGAGGATGGTGCAGCAGCCCCTCAGCACGTCCCAGGCACCCAGGGTCCTGATGGCTCAAGCTGTGAGGCATCTGAGAGGAGCCTCCCAGACTGCACCCCAACACCAACATCGACGCTGGCCCTCAGCAGGCCCCCAAGTTCCCCTAGATCAAACACAACCTCGCCTATGGAGACAACAGTGACCCTCCCTAGAGGCATGGCCACTCCCCGCACCTGAGCTCTGGCTCGAGATCTCCTCTGGCTCCTCAGCCAAAAGGGGCCGCTGCCACGAGGGCCACTGGTTCTTGGAAAAGCGGCCGGAAGGCTGGTGCTGCCAGATGGACACGGAGACCGAGAGAACTCTGAGGGCGCCTAGGGACGCTCAGTGCTGTGGGCGTGCCGGCTGCTACCATCCCAGAAGCGCCAAGTGTTAGGTCCCGGAACACATTGTAAAACAGAAAAACTGCCCAGCAAATGAGGGTCTCATAGGGGCAGGATTCTGTAATGCAACTAGCCCTACTTGGGGCTCTCGCTGTAAACTAGATTATTTAAACTGCAGAAAGTACTAACCTTAGAATTCTGAAGAAACAGTAACCCAAATCACTCCTGAATTGGGGTGTGTATTCTCCCTGCTGAAGGCGTGGGGGAGTACCGAGAACCAGAACCCACACTGTGGAGATAGTACACAGCTCAGTTTTATCTTATCTTTACTTGAGGGCAGAAAAATAAATTATTCTGTGTTCCAGTTATCCTCACGAGTAATGCTAACTGCCTCATCTTCATGACACTGTATGAAAAAGAAAATCGTTCTCTCCCTAATCAGTGCTGTCATCGATATAAAGGTTAATTTACAAAAACGTAAATACTTATGACCTAATCCAGCTGTATTTTCTGCTTCTGCACCACAGGTTGAAGGATATTTTAAACAAACACTAAAACCTGAAAGCCTCAAAATAAGCTAGATTCACCTTACCTGTTCACACAGAAAGGCCCAACCACACGAGTACATATGCCAAGAAGTCCAGACACGTGACCAGCACCTGCTGCAGTCACTGCCTGGTTTCTCCCAGATCTTCACAAAAGTCTGCAAGTGATTTTAGGTCAAATCTACAAAAACACTTTGCACACAGGGCAGAGCGCAGGGCCTCCCTCCCTACACTAGCACTCGGTCTCTTTGCTGTCGACGCGGTTCTGCCGCTGCAGCTTGAAGGATGAGGCCTTCTCGCTCCTCGTGACCGGGTGGCCCGTGAGGTCCTCAAACGACTTGGCGGCTGCGCTGCTGTTCGGGAAGGGGTCCTTCTCAAAGCCGTCCTCGTCCATGTGCGAGTCCGTGCTCGGGTCCTCCTGGATGGTGTCCATGCGCTGGTGGTCCAGTTTCGGGGCCACAGGCACCATCGGCACCACAGGGGTGGACTGCAGGGGCTGCAGGCGGCCTGGGGTCTGCGGCCCCGGAAAGGGCTTGATGATGCGGACCGAGGCAGAGTCCATGCTGCTGAGCATTTCCACGTTCTGGAAAGACACGGGAGTGAGAGATGAACGGCAGGTCTGCCAGCTCCAGCTCGCCCACCCAGCCTCACACAGTTGCTGCCACGACCCCACACGCTGAGGAAAACTCTCAACTCAGAAATGACTCAGAAAGGCAGCTTGCAAGTGGCCTGCCCACTGACCATGTGAAGACTCAAAAGGAAACTTCTAACAACTCAAGTTCAGGTCTCCAGACAAAAACAATCGCAAAACAGTCACTGAGTTGGTGCTGAGCAGCTGAGTCACTCGGGCTGTGGGGAGGCGCCAGCAGCACTGCTCCCCTTACATCCCCACCCATCGTCCTTACTGTGGGCACAGGACTTAACCAACCCCTTTCCCGCCGCAGCACGACCTCCAGCAGCCACAGGGGGCGCAGCCGGGTGGCAGACTGAGGTCTCCCCGTGCCACTGAGAGCCTTCTGTCGTGCACATACTCACACTGGGGTGAAACAGGGACAGGGACTCATACTGCTTATCCAGCTTCTTATCCTAGAAAGAGAACAGGACAAAGGTCATTCCCACAAACAAGAGTCACTTCAGTGCTCAGTCCTCAGAGCAGCGGTTCTCAACCTGTGGGTCGCGACCCCTTTGGCGGTCAAACGACCTTTTCACAGGGGTCGCCTAAGACCATCCTGCAGATCAGATATTTACATTACGATTCATCACAGTAGCAACGTGACAGTTATGAAGTAGCAATGAAAATAATTTTATGGTTGGGTCACATGAGGATCTGTATTTAAAGGGCCAGAAGGTTGAGAACCACTGCCTTAGAGCACCTCCTAATACTGAGTGAAGCACTTAGAACCTGAGCTGTAGAAAGTGGTAGCAGGTCCGACGAATGAGAGAGTGTCGCCCGTAAACCTGCGGAGCCTCTGCGCTCGCAGGAACTTGTTCCTTTTGGTGTGAAGTAAGACCGGTTCCAGTGCTGTGCTTCTGGACATTTCCCACCGGGGGCAGGAGGACAGGCGTCTGCCCGTGTGTCCAGGCCCTGCCTGTGCCTGGGCAGAGCCGGCCCCGGCGCCGCTGGTGGGAGGCTGAGGGGCTGCGCCTGTGCTCTCATGGCTCTGGCCTCACACTGCCCAGCCCGCCACGGCCTTGATATTCTTCCCAGGTGTTCCCAGAGTTCCTGTGGACCAAACTTGTGAAGGAACTGGGTCTCTGACCTGCATCATGCTTCAGAAGGCTGCACACATGGTTCCATCCACTGCCCAGGACCCTGCCTGTGGCTGGCATCGCATGACAGTGGGCACCAGGCAGGAGGCTGGGCCCTGGAATCTAGGCCTGGCTCCTAGTTCAGCTGCCCTGAGCGGGTCTGTGGTCAGAAACAAGCTAGCACCCTCCCTCCTGCGGCAGCTTTGCTCAGAACAAGAATCGGGTCTCACGGAGGGTCCAGGGTGTAACTCTCACTCACAGTAAACAACAGGAGACAAACCCTCACGTTCACAGGGAAGCAAGGAACAATCTGGAGTTCCTCAGACAAAGCCCCATTCGACCTGCCGGCTGTCACTCATTTTGAACGAGAATAAACAGACTGCTCCTGCTTGGTATCTGGAAGGGTTTAAACACCCACATGGCGATGCCAAGGACCTGAGGGCACAGGGCACCATCTTGGGATGCGGGTGTTTGCTGTTTGCTCTGTGACAACAAAGCCTGCAAATACTTTTGTTGAGACACTTCACTCATCTGAGGTCCTAGGCAAATCCAGCTCACCAGTACCCTGGGGCCCTGGCCAGTTTGCTCAGTAGATAGGGTGTCGGCCTGTGGACTGAAAGGTCTGGAATTCAATTTCGGTCAAAGGCACGTAGCTGGGTTGCAGGCTCGAACCCCGGCCCTGGTCAGGGCCCGTGCGGGAGGCAACCAATCGGTGTGTCTCTCTCACATCAATGTTTCTCTCTCTGTCTCTCCTCCCTTCCACTCTATTTAAAAAAAAAAAAAAAATCAATGGAAAAATACCCTCTGGTGAGGATAACAAAAAAATAAAAATAAACCAACAGTCTCCTGTGCTCAGAAGTATAAAATTCCTCAGAAATTCTACACAAGAATGAAACATCTACACACAAAAAGTAAGATTCTTTTAAGGCCTATTAGCTAAGCTCTTCACAAGATATGCTGTCCTCGGGCTAACACCGAAATATGTCATTGGAAACAGTAGGTCAGACTTTGTTAAGGACAGATTTTATCTTTTCCACAGATCCTATGGCTGGAGTTCAACATTTTAAGAGAAGATTTCACTACTTACAAATGGTGACTTACCACACAATGGACAAGAATGCTGAAAGGAATCCAAAAGATCAAGGAGAAAACCAGGACGGAGCCCACGATGTTGTCTGCTAAGAACTTCCCTGTGAACAGTTTCAGACAGTGACTGACTGGGCCCACGGACTGCACAGTCTCCAAGGAAACGCTCCGAGCATCATCGCTGTGACGAACACCACGCTGCTGCCTACACTCTCCTGACTGTAGAGCCGCGAGTGTCTGTGCACCTGGGAGACCTGCCCCCGCCCCCCGCCGCCTCAGAAACAGCCCTGAGACAGAGAGGTCAGTGCAGCTGATGGATGAAGTCCCAAATCGCTCAATGACATCCTGTACTCGTTCCCGGAGTCACTGCACAGAGGCTGCTGGGAACAATGCTTATGAAGACAGTGTTGCTGCTCTCTGGGCATTTCTGTGACTAAACTCTAAATTACGGACCCTAGAGGACATAATACATGCCCTGCTTCTGCAAAATCTGAGGCCGTTTGTAAAATGAATCCATCAGGTAATTTCAGATTTCCAGTCTGTAGGACTGACCAGGCCGACTCTTATGCGTGCGTTTTATTTAGCAGAGAAGGAAGCCGATGCTTTGACTAAGCACCGATTCCCTCGTCTGAAAACTGCATCCAACCCACCAGGGGAGGCCTAGGCATCCCATGAGGCCCCAGATGGAACTAACGCAGGGACTGTTCCCTCTGCTGCTGTAGGACCAGAGTCTACACTCTCCACTATCACCGCAGACATCAGCTCGGTTCCAAGCAGACAAGCACCTGGGGGTCACCTACCGAAAGTATTGATGCTCAGCTGATCGATGAAGTCCCAAAATCGCTCAATGACATCCTGTACTCGTTTCTCGCATTTGCCCTATGAACAGAAAACAGCATTTTTCCTAAAAGAAATGCACTTAGAAGCAATGTGGCTTTCTGCAAACAGCTAACGCACCTGGCTCACTTTCGATATGGGCAATAGTGTAAGTGTGATGAGCCCTAAGAAAGGAGGGGGTGCTATCACTGAGGCCTCACCACCAGGCCGTTTCTATACGTGAACTTGCGGTTCCCGAGAGACGGACTCAGAAACCCAGGGTGTAAAAGATGTGAGTCCCAGGAAGGGTGGCACTGAGCACCCCAGGGACACAGCCAGAGGCCTGGGAAGCCTCTGGACACTAACCCTCCACCATGTTTTACACAAATAAGAGACCAAAGGGTCTGATTTGGGTGGATCAAGCTGCTTCTAGATCTTTCCTACTTACAAATGGTGACTTACCTATATTTTTGCAATCTTACTCAATTTCGTAATTAACAGAAAACCAAATGATCAGGACCCACCTCCCCACAACCACCCGCTTTGCCAAAACTCCCAAGGTCCTGGCCAGTCTCTGGACTTGGAGCCCCTGCTCTGGAGAGAGCGCCGTTTCCCGAGGGCGCCCGGCTATGCGCATAGGCGGTGCCCGCGCTGACCTCACCGGACGGACTCACACAGGAATGAGCGCTGGGTGAGGAGAGGGCAGCCCTGTTTGTTTCCTTCCATTTGCAAAATTGAGGACAATGTGAAAACATTTCCCACCTGGCTGGACAGAAAAAGCTGTACATAAATGTACTCACATTCATGTCACAGAACCCTACTGTACAGGGCTTCCCTTTCCTCAAAAACAAGTTCTTCTGCTCGGAGTCAACGTAGGGCACGCACCGGCCCTGGGAGTCCCGGCAGCACACCTTGCACGAGTTGTCCGTCTCTGAAACCAAGGGGCACACAGCTGAGTTTTCCTGGACATGTGGCTCTCCTTCCTTCCTTCCCTTCCCGCCTGAAGACCCGACTCCACTGTGTGGATGCTGAGTTCCCAACCCAGGGGTTGTGATTTCTGGGCTCTTTGTTTTGAAATCAACAGAATTCTGGGCTGGGGCAGGAAGCTCAGAGCCCAGTCCACCCGAGGTCCCCCCTCAGACCCAGAGGCTCCAAAAATAATGTGAAAACCTGAGGACAAGTGTTTGAGAGGCCAGCACGATGTTGCCAACCATCACTAATGGCGCCCCTGGCCTGGCCCACCACCGGTGGCGAGTGTCCTCCTCAATGGGCCAGTCCTGGAATCGGCGCTCTCCGGTGAAGTGTGGAAAGAGCACCACAGCTCAATGCCAACAGCACCAGCTCCTGCTGCCTTCGTGTGTGTCTGACACCCAGCCCCACCCCCGTCACCCACAGAATCCCCTCCTACTCGCCCCACACTGGCCACGTGGTCTGAAAACGTGGCAAGAGGGAGGCCAATGGGCTGGTTTTCAGACAGCGGAGCCAGGATCTGAATCCAGAGGTCTGTCTCCACACGCCACCTGCACGCCCCTGACGGCACTGGGCTCGCCCCATCCTCAGCAGCAGTGAGTAGCTGACACTGTCAGGGCCCCAAGTGGAGGGCCGGGGCCGGGCAGACACAGGCCGTGGCGGGGACACGTGCTCACCGTTACACGCGCAGGACTCCAGCTGCTGCTCCCTCTCGCAGAAGGGCACACACTTGCCGTCCTTGCACTTGCCCAGGTCCAAGCACACCGTGTCGTCCTCGGCGTTCCCTGGCGGAGGGCACTCACTGCTGTTACCTGGGAGCACCAATAAGCGGAGGCCCCGTGAGTCACGCCTCCAGTCCCACAGGGCGCGCTACACGCACGGTCCCGACCCTGAGTCCGGTCTGGCCGAGTAAAAGGTGACCCACGGGCCAGGATGACACGGCCGTGTCCAATCGGCAGGTAAGCAGATGAGGTCTGGGAGAGGGCCAGGCCCCGCAGATCCCAAATGCCCACACTCTGTCTCCCTGGCCTCACCTCAGCCACTAACACTGGCCATGCAGTCTGCTCTACCTTTTACTGTGAAAGCTAAGAGACATGTAACATATGCGTATGTGCTATCACCATGAGTAACGCCAACACTAGTGCCACCAGCTAGGCTGAAAGCGCACTCCCCGTGGAGAGCTGTGCAAGAAACTGTGTGTGAAGATGAGAAATCACTCTGCAAGCATCAAACTGGCAAAAAGTAAGAGCTTGGCAAGGACGCGGGACAGAGGTGCCACGGGCCCTCAGGGGCACTGACACACTGTCCCCCGGCTCTGGGACCAGCGCAGGAAGGGCTGTCTGCCGCAGCTACTGCTCAACGAGTGAGATCATCACATGACTAGCGCCCGGCAGGTGCCCCCAACATGAACTCAATGCAGACACAGATAGCACACAGTGCAACAGAATGACTCGTGAGAAACGGTACTGAGTGGAAAGATCTAAGGTAGAACGCCATTTGGGCATGTTAAACACACCGACACAGAGCAGCACCTTATGTTTCAGGGGGACACACATCCAGGCAAACGTTCATCACAGCAGAAGGGACGCCTACGAGAGGGAGGAGAGCGCCGGGAGGGGAGAAAGGGGAACTGTCTGGAAACAGACGGGTCTGCAGTACCCTGACCGTGTGCCACACACTAAGGAGCACCCTCCACTCCGCATGGGAAGTGAAGAGACGGCTGCTTCCATGTAAGTGAAACAAGCCTGTGTCCCAAACACGCACGTCCCCACTTGAGCAGAGTCTTCCAGAACCAGCAGGAGCCGTACCTGTGCAGTAAGACACGCCTTTGCACGTAGCATTAATGGCCTCTTGGCACTTCTTCTGGGCAGTCTCAAACTGGCAGTTTTTACAGCAAGGACTGTTCCGGTCACTGCAGAGGAGCAGACAGGGACCATTCAAGTCAAAGGACAGTTCAGAGCCAACACTGCAGTCCTGTTACGGGCCCTGAGGATCGGTTGCAGGGCAAGGTCTCCGGGCTGGGTCACCCACTCCTGCATAACCCGACTTGCAGGTGCTGGCACCACCTGCATACACTCTGTCTGCCCGTCCTCATGTGGAATCAGGCAGAGCAACGCAGACAATAGGTCAGGCTGGTCCGGAGTGACTTGTCTTTAAAACATCTTGGGTGTCCTGCCCTAGCCTGTTTGGCTCACTGGATAGAGCATCGCCCTGGGGACTGAAGGGCCCCAGGTTTGATTCCGGTCAAGGGCATATACCTTGGTTGCAGGCACATCCCCAGTAGGGGGTGTGCAGGCGGCAGCTGACCGATGTTTCTCTCTCATCGATGTTTCTAACTCTCTATCCCTCTCCCTTCCTCTCTGTAAAAAATCAATAAAATATATTTAAAAAACTAAAAAATAAAATAAAACATCTTGGGTGTCCTCGGTTTTCATTAGCTTAATATACATAATATATTAATGTAAAAGAGAACACTGGCCTGTAGGCAATCACTGGTCAAGAAACGAAGCAGCCCAAGCCCGCCTCCGAGTATCTGCATGTTAATATGCATGTAGGCAGTCAAGTCTGTGATTCCCCATCAACTAAAGCTGTCCCCTCTGCTTCCACGGCAGGCCCTGGCACTCAGGGACATAAAAATGGCAACAGAGGTGCCTTCTAACTTGTAACCTGTTCCCTCCACATTTGGTTTTGCCATTAAACGGGACAACACTAAACTCTTGTGTATGTGTCCCAGGACTGCCAGTCGATGGTGTCCAGAATTTGCTACTACGGTGGGGCCTTGACTTACGAGTTTAATTCGTTCAGAGACCGAGCTCATTAAGGAACTCGTTGAGGAGCTCGCTGACTCAAATTACTCTATCAACTCTGCAAAAAATCGGCCGAGAGACAGCTGGTATTTCAAAAAACTCATTAGTCGGGACACTCGTAAGTCAAGGCCCCACTGTATAGAGAATGCAGCATGAAGAGAATCATCGACCTCTTCCCTGACACCTGTTTCCTCAGAAACGATTCTTGCTCTGGGGGAGTCTCCATGCGACCGCAAAGTGTGCGAGAGTAGGGATTCCATGACAGACTGGCAGGCTGCTTGGAGGAAGCATTTCTCTTGCTGTAATGGGCAAAGGGTAAACACCTGTGTGCGCGCACATATATACATGCACCCGGCACACACGCCCTCTCATCGATTCCAAAGCCCCTGTGCTTGCAATCTGCCGGGACCTGGACACCTGCCCCTCCCGGCCCCAGCCCCGCCCCGCCCCCAAGGCGCCCACCTGCACTGCACGCCCTCCTTCAAGGTGCAGTTGCTGTGGCAGCAGGTGTCGCTGTTCAGGTACATGATGCCCGGGTCGCACTCCTCTCCTTCGTCCACGCGGGAGTTCCCGCACACTTTGTTGCTGCGCTCTTGGAAACACTCCTGGGCCTTGCTTTCGATGGTCTTGTAGATGGACTGTTTACTGCAGTTTGAAAACAGCTGAGGAGAAAAAAGGACCCAAAATAACATGAAAATCCATTCCCCTGTGTTTGCACCACCTCTCTGAACTCTGAATGCAAAAGTCCATTGGATCCTCCTGAAGGCATGTCAAGTTCACGGCTGTCCCTCTATGCGCCTCTGCCTGGGACCGATCCTCGCCCTCCGTGAAATGTTGAGAGGCGGGTGCGGATTTGGCGAAGAGCCTAAAATTCCTCACAGGAAGGCAAGCTGCACGCAGGCTGACCCCAAACATCCCAGCCAGTCCGTCGAGAGGACGAGCAGTCGGGCACGAGTGGAGGATCGCGAGCTCCACCAGACCACGCGCCGCGCCTGCTCGGGCCTGGCACCGCCGGGGACAGTGCAAACAGTCACAGACCTCGTCTTCCTAGATACCAGGTGCCGGCACGCCAACGGGCTGACCTGGCTCCCCACCCCCTTCCCCAGCTATCTGTATGAATGATCCATGTTTAAAGACTTTCAATAGTTGAGCTTACTGAGAAGCAGTCTTATATTCACTGAGTAGCCAGATTATTATGACCACCTGACATTTGTAGGCAAATTAGCCGTACACTGCTTCGCATGGGATATGGAAGCCGAAGGCCTGTTCGAACACCTCTGCTGTCTGCAGTTACCAAGATAAAATGTCTCCAATTCACACAGGAACACAAGGATTGGACAGTCGAGCATTGGAAAAAAGTCATGTGGTCCAATGAATCACGTTTCCAGTTGCATCATGCAGATGGCAGAATGAGAATTTGGCAGAAACATCATGAAAGCATGCACCCCACAGACATGAGTGCAACCCTTCAAGCTGGTGGGGGCAGTGTTACAGTTTGGGGAATGTTTTCCTGCATGATTTGGGCCCTTTAATTCGTGTGGAACAACGTCTGAATAGCACAACATACCTAAGTATCATTGCTGATCAAGTTCATCCTATCCTGTTGATGGCGTATCCCAATGGAGATGGCTCCTTCCAACAAGACAATGCGCCATGCCACGGTGCTCGTGTTGTGCCCGAGTGGTTTCAAGAACATGAGGGAGACTTTACCTTGCTTAGGTGGCCCCCACAATCACCAGATCTCAATCCAATGGAGCATTTGTGGGACGAAGTTAAAAGAGCCATCAGGCAGCTGGTTCCACAACCATCAAATCTCACAGAACTGGACAGTGCTATTCATCAGGCACGATGTCAGAGTCCTCATATCACCTTCCAACATCTCGTGGAGTCAATGCCAAGAAGAATCGCCGCAGTATTGAAGGCAAAAGGTGGCCCAACGAAGTACTGATGGGGTGGTCATAATAATCTGGCCACTCAGTGTAGTCTATTAAAATATTAATTCTAAACTGTCATCTAAACCAGCGGTCGCCAACATTTTGGACCTCACAGACCACCAGGGTCTGCGGACCACCGGCTGGCGACCGCTGCTCTACACATTCTCATGAGCCCCCAAGTACCAATACACTGACCAGGTGCCACCTACCCGACCAGACACTGGAGACAGAGCTGCGAACAGAAAGACCAGGGCCCTTCCCACAGGAGCTTAGAGTCTGACAAAGAATGTATTTTGTTGCCACAGCTTATGAAAACACGCACACGGGGAAGTACTGCAGAGTTTACATGAATGACCACTTGTACCTGAAAACGAGAGAAGTTTAACTTACAGCCTGGGCCCACCTGACCCTGCAGCACAAACCTGAGCTACTGCTCAGTGTCCACAGGGCTCAAACGCACGTGCTTCATCTTGGTAACAAACAGCCCGACAACAGCTTCACCCAGATGCGATGGGCCACATTTCACTCCCAGCACACAACCAGTTTCCAGGTACTTGGTGGTTTGCAGTCCATCCCTGAACGGACCCGTGCTGAGCTCTGGTTATTGCTCAATAGCCTCTTTCTTTCCCAACCACGTCAAGATGCTCAGAAACACATACCTTATTGTTCTCATGATCCCCGCTCACAGCTATGGGATACATCACGAACTTTCCTCCCTGGTCCTCATTTGGGGCACATTCCGCGAGACCATCCGGATCATGTTCTGCTCCAAAATTGTGCCCCAATTCATGAGTGGTAACCAGGTCAGCTTCCTTAAAGATCAGGCAAAGAAAACATTACTTTCCAATACCCAACCACCACCGGCTTTGGCCAGTGGGCCCCGCTGTCTTAAATAGGGCCCTGAGGAATGGGCTCCTGAAGGATCCTAACTCTGCTCAGAGGACAATGTCCTCAGCTAAAACAGCCACCTTCCCACGTTCCCTTGAGCATCTGGGCAGCCGTGTGACCGGCTCTGTCGCTGAGCTATGAACAGAAGCCAGTGAGTGGGACCTCCAGTCCAGTTGTTAAAAAGGGACAGCCTATGCTCTCTTTGTCCTCCTTTCTGCAACACCGAGGGAACCCTCGTGTGACCCTGAGGACAAAGGCTTACAGACAGAGGGAAGACCCTGGGCCCCCAGCATCTGAGCGCGGGAACACCTCAGAATGCCGCCCACGAACTTCTCGATTGCGGCAAACACACCCCTTATCTAAGTCACTGCTTTCTGGATTTCTGTTATGTGGGCTTTCTGGAATATGCCTAACACATTCCTAATGGATATATCTGGGCAAAAACAAGATCCTAAAATATTCCAGAGGAAAGAACAGGTCACATACAAAGCATAAAAGATTGGAGTGACTTCAGACTCTTTAACAGGAACACAAAGCACTAAAGGACAATGGAGCCAGGCCTTCAGATTCGGAGGGAACTGGGAATGCACGAGCTAAACGATCCAGTTTAAGCGCAGGGGAGCTCCTGAGGGTCTATACCAAAATGCTGATATTAGTCACGAAGAGAGTGTGGGCCCAGGAAAGGGGAGTCCAGGTGACTGAGACCATAGCCACATGCAGGGCCAGCAACCAGCACCCGCAGAGGAGGGCAGCGGAAGGGCCCCGGGGACAGCTTACGGAAAACAATGACCCAGATGGGTCTTGGAAGAAGTTTGACCAGTAATTTTTATTTTCTTCTTTATACCTTTTATTTTCAGATTTCTCACCAAAGAACATGTGTTTAGGCCAAAAAAAAAAACACCACACACACAAAAAACCTAGTATTTAGTACTCTTTTAGAAGATATCTACATAAATATATAACAACTATAATAAACTAAACATCTATCCTTTTAAAAAATAAAAACATACCTTTGTAAGAATGGTTTTACCATAGTTTTTTGTGCTGGTCAAACCACTATTCAAATAGATATTTTTCTTTTCAGTTGGACTATAATAAGCTAAAGGAGAGAAAACAGACAAATTGCTTGTTCAGTACAGAATTCCAATATAAGCCAATCAGCCTGCTGTTCCCACACAGCCACAGAGCAAATGGGAAACTTACCCTTTGGACAAACACCTCCGTGACTGTTTGCTCTGGGAGAACCAACATAAGCCAATCCAAGGGTTCCCATATCAAAATCCTGGTACGTGAAAAGATGTGCTAGGCAGACTTTAGATGCTTCTTCAGCTATATCAAAGCTAAATTGCTTTAAAAAAGCAAAGTGTTCTTAATTAGATTAACAATAACATGACATGGAAAGATGTTTCAACCAAGTATTCCAGATCAGCTCCATGGGATTGCAGGTCTGCACCAAATAGTGCGGGCAACACAGGGCAATGCTCCTTGCCCACAGCTCGCACCCACCTACCTGCACAGGTGAGGAGCAGACTGTCATCTGAAGGGGGTGGGGACGCAAACGGGCTGGGCTGGGAGCTTTTTGTAGCAGTTCCAAGAAACGATGAGGGTTGGTGGGAGAGCACACAGCCCAGCACTGGGGACAGTCCAAATCTGCCAGGCCCAGTACTGGGATGCCTCCCTCTCTCAGGGGCCTCGGAACTTCACACAAAGACAAGGGCTTCTAAAGTATTTCAAGAATTCTAATGGTTTTAGAAGAAACCTCTACTACAACAACCCACAGTCTCCAATTAAAAAACACCTTGCTTTTTAAAATGCTTAAAATGAACAGTAGGGTCCTCGCCAGGTAGCTAGGTGGTGAGCGCGTCATCCCAATACACTGAGGTTGTGGACACAGCGTTTTGCCCTGCTGGCTGCTGGCCCTGCTGCAGGGGACAGGTGACTGCTGACCAGCTGTCTGGGCTGCTCCAGTTCCCCAGCCCCTTTTCTAACATGTCCCTTCGTTCAGTAGACATACCCCTCCCCCCGTACCCCGCCCCGGCAGAAACCACAAGTGGTAGCAACAGCGCCACGTCCGGGGCTCCGCACCTACCTCCAGCAGCATCTTCACATCCCAGGCATCCTTTTCTTCATTTGGATAACTTTTTGCCATATTATAGTGCCTCTGACCAGGTTTCACATCCTCTGGAGTCTTGAAAATGCGAATCTATACTTAAAGAGAGAATATACTTAGAACACTTCAGAAAAAGTCACAAACTAAATACTGCATTGTTTCAGATATTCAATAAAAGCCGATTCTAGGAAAAATATGTTTTGGAACCAGAATTACATAAAATTCTTCAGCCCTAAATAATTAATGTTTAAAAACAAAGTGAGAAGCAGATGATAATGGAGAATTTGTCAATGAATGATTTATAAATTTACAAATGTACTCCCAAATTTTCATTTTTTCTATATTTAGTTCAAACAATGAGAACTTCAGTTCCACTAGTCTAAAATATTTAGTTCAACTCTACTCAATGATGCAGAGATGCAGACTAGGATGTACGTCACTATAAGCCACAGGAGTAAAAGGGTATAAAGAACAGGGGCTGTTCCTTGGACATGTAGCACAAATACTATTAATCCTGCAGCAAGGAACAGCCATGCTCGGCAGGTCGCTCCCGAGGTCTCTGGCGCTGCCTGCCTGTGGAGGGCATAATCAGCTCTGCTTTGCCACACGTGGGAAGCCCACTGGGTGCGCTTTGCAGCTCTGGGGGTGGGTGGTCAAGACATTCTGGGATGGAACAGGAAGCCTCCTGTGGCAGCCCATCTAAGCCGTATCTTCCAACCCGCTTGTTATCATTAAAGAAGCTGATATTTTTAGCCCCTAGATCACATCTATTTTTTCAACTGGTTCCAAGTTCTAAAGCAAAAAAAAAAAGCTTTCTTTACTGATCCCCTAAAACTCAATCAAGTTGCAGCTGTTTTAAACAAGTGAGGCAGCTTTATTTGAACGACAGTGGGGTAGTCACCAACATATTCATGAAATGGAAAAGCATGATCCAGGGAGTACACATACCACCACTGTGTCAAATACACAAACACACACATGCTATACATGCAGAAAGGTCTCTGGAAAAATACACATGAATCTAGTGACATGGGTGTCTCTGGGGAAAGAAACTGGTTTGACAATGAGCGGAGATTGCGGAAACTTACTTTTCACTGGCTTTTGTACCATATGTATATGTTACCTATTCAAATAGTAACTTAAAAAAAGAAAATGCAAGTAAAAGAATGGGAAAAGGGAAAAATAATTCTCTTAGTTTTATGCAAGTACTATGAAAGTTTAACATTTATAAGAATGATGTATAATTTCAAGGTAGTTTTTGTTTTACTCTCTAAATCCTAGCTACAGAGCCTATAAGAATATGGTTAATTCAGAACAAAGCCTAGGAAAAAATACAAACAATAATTTCCATATCAAAGTGTCCAGAGCAATACCCAATTTCAGAACAGTCTTTTTAATTAGTCTTATCAATTTGGAACAATTTTTACTATGAGATACTAAGATGACATTAATACACTGTGGCTGGACACACACTCTATTTTTTAAAATATATTTTTTGCTATAACTGGTTTGGCTCAGTGGATAGAGCATCGGCCTGCAGACTGAAAGGTCCCAGGTTCGATTCTGGTCAAGGGCATGTACCTGGGTTGCGGGCACATCCCCAGTAGGAGGTGTGCAGGAGGCAGCTGATCGATGTTTCTCTCTCATCGATGTTTCTAGCTCTCTATCCCTCTCCCTTCCTCTCTGTAAAAAATCAATAAAATATATTTAATAAAAAAATATTGATTTATTTTTGGGGTTTTTTTTTTGGGAGAGGGGAAGAGAGAGATAGAAACATTGCACACCCCTATGGGGATTGAGCCCGCAACTTGGACATGTAACCTAACCAGGGATCGAACCCATCACCTCTTGGTGTGTAGGATGATGCTCAACCACTGAGCCACACCAGCTGGGCTGGACATATTCTATTAACGAGATATAAGAAATCAGGAGGTTTGGGAGAAAGTTCTAATGGGTCTGTACGCATAAATGCCTTGCAATGTACACAGTAGTTCTGAGCAACTTTTCTGACTACAGACTCAACACTACGTGCCAGGATTCTAACTGAAGACAGAAAGCATGACCACAGGCAAGGAAAACAGGGCAGGGAATAGAAAGGCCCTGAATTCAGAGAAGGGAGAGATCAGAGCAGCAAAAAAGGCTTTTTGCCTAAAACAAGCTTAAGAACAGAAAACTTCATAATCTATAAGTAATTAATATAAAAAACACTGTAATTTAACAAATAAAAATTATGGCATTTATTTATTTATGATTACATCTGAAGTGACAAATATTTACATCACAGAACTTAGCTGAATATGTGAGCCAATGCATTGATAAGTACCTGTTCTATCTGTATTCCATAACCTTTAAAGCCTGCGTTGTCCCAGGAAGTGTTCCGGTAGATGTCATCAACTCTGTCAATGAGTTCTATCTGTGTGAGAGGAAGAGAGACATTATGTACCTTTACTGCTCTTTGCAACGTAATGAATCCTGCAGGGAGAAACGCCATTATAAAAGTTTCTACCAAGTACAAACACTAGCATAATAGTATCTTTATCACTGACAGTGCTAACAAAGAAGTTATTCCCAGCCCCAAATAAAGTGTTGTTACCAGAGTAAAACAGTGGTACACCTTAATATAAATCAAAGTAATCAACTGCATATGGAACCAAAATACCAAGTAACCAGTTTTTTTTAAAAAACCTGCCATTCCAGTCCGTTACAAAAATGAAAATGAATAGTCAATCGATTTACCTAAAAGTCTCTTCTAGGAAATACTCTGTCTTCACTCGGTCTCTTGGCCAATTCCTCAAACGCCTTCCTTAGAGAGAGTGAGGAGCAGTGCCAGGCCCTGTTCAGCTTGTCCCCATCCGCCCTGGGCGGAGTGCAGCATGGGGACCAG
Organism: Myotis pilosus; assembly: GCA_036010255.1. Taxonomy (NCBI): domain Eukaryota; kingdom Metazoa; phylum Chordata; class Mammalia; order Chiroptera; family Vespertilionidae; genus Myotis; species Myotis pilosus. The sequence goes on from JASKON010000016.1 coordinate 1,917,679, forward strand.
GCTGAGAGCCAGGAAAATGAGGCTCACCTCCCCCTTCCCTCTGTGCTCTCACTTGGGAGGGGGAGGTGGTTAGCGAGGGAAAGGATGAGAGCCAAGGACGGTTCACACCACCAAGAACCAAACACTCAGCAGGACCTTCTCTCAAAGAGAATTTTTTATTGTTCAAAACTGGCTAGATGAGGTTTGTTTGGGCAACTGCAAAGCATGTTATAGGTAGAAAACTGCTCTTTGCTTAGAGCAGTGATGGCGAACCTGGCACGTGTGTTAGAGGTGACACCCGTGTCAGAGGTGACATAGAACTCATTTTTTTGGTTGATTTCTCTTTGTTAAATGGCATTTAAATATATAAAATAAATATCAAAAATATAAATCTTTGTTTTACTATGGTTGCAAATATCAAAAAATGTCTAGCCGAAACCGGTTTGGCTCAGTGGATAGAGCGTCGGCCTGCAGACTGAAGGGTCCCAGGTTTGATTCCTGTCAAGGGCATATACCTTGGTTGCAGGCATATTCCCAGCAGGAGATATGCAGGAGGCAGCTGATCGATGTTTCTCTCTCATCGATGTTTCTGACTATCTCTCTCCCTTCCTCTCTGTGGAGAATCAATAAAATATATTTTTTTAAAAATGTCTATATGTGACATGGCACCAGAGTTAAGTTAGGGTTTTTCAAAATGCTGACATGCTGAGCTCAAAAGGTTTACCATCACTGGCTTAGAGTAACTGTAAGACTAAGAAATGCAAATTTTAAGAGTACAGTAAGTCCTCAGGTTACGTCAGAGATCCGTTCCTACATAACACGATTTTCGCTGTAAGTCAAAACCCACCTACATAAGCACCTACGTCACTCACTGGGAGCACATACACAGCAGTAATGAAGTAAAGCAGTAAAAAAAAAAAAAAAAAATTAAAAGAAAGAGAACACCAGGGGATTGTCAAGGGCGGGAAAAAAAGGAGACATATGTAATACTCTTTGTAATACTTTAAGCAATAAAACAATTTTAAAAAAAAGAAAAAGAAAATGGAAAAGAAAAAAAAAGAAATAGTAAATACCAAAAAAAAAAAAAAGAAAGAAAACAATTCCTGACCTTCACTTGTGGTAAGTAAATCATAAAAAACATAAAGCACATATGTACATACGTCGAAATGACGGAACTTTTTTTTTATATAAATGGGAGATGGCGACGTAACCACAAAAGGACATACACCGAGTCCGACGTACCCCGAGGACTGTCTGTACTAGTTAACCTCTCATTATATTCATATTCTTGTTGTAATGAACAAAGAAGTAAATTAAGAGAACTCCTTAACACAAAGCCCTATTAAGAAACTTTTTCAGGAAATCTCTCTTCCATAGGAGCAAGAATTACAGTGACTTCACACACTGCTCCTACTAGCTTCACAATGACTTCTTTCACTTGGCGAGGAGGAGAGAGAAGGGTGAGGGCGGGCATGGCAGAGAAGGGCCCCGAGAGGCAACGAGAAAGACGTCTTTACTGAGCCAGACTCTCGGCTCACGAAGAGCTGCATTCGCTTATTTCCTAAACAGCATTTTGGTCAGTGCCAAGTTATCAGACAAATGAGGTCATACTATGAAAAATGTCAATGAAATCTGATTCCCTTGACTTTTCAAAATTATAACGGTAAATGCTTAAAAATCCAGTGTCAATACTTCTGTAATCTTCACTCTCAGCCCGCAGGTTGGTTGTAAGCATGAAGGTCCCATCTATTTCTCAGAGCCCAATAATTAACCATTTTATGGCACAAACCAAACCCATCTTCTCTGAAATATGCATATAAGCAAAAATCAGTTTAGAGAAAATGCCATTATAAAAGTTTCTACCAATTACAAAAACTAGCATAATGTTTATTCTCTATACAAATACATTTTCCACTCTAGAGCAACATTCACATGTCCCAGTAAGATCACTGCCATTATAGCAGTAATGTTTTCAAAGAATTCACTTGGATAAAGAGAGGCCTATATAATGAACTCTCCCTAACCCTAATATGCATAAAAATTCTGTGCAGAAAATAATAGTTCAAAGGTAAAACAGGTTTTCAAATATCTGAAACTAAAATCTCTATGCAGTAATGCAAGAACCTCAGATAGCCCTCAAGTATTTTATGAAATAATACGGCATCTGAAACAGATCCATTTCTTCCTGTTTCAAATTGTGCAGTCCTCTCCTAAGGGAAATGAGTCTACCTACATGAGTGTTTTTGTCCGTTACCTTCTCCCGTATCAAATACTTACTAAGTAATTGGTGGTGGTGCTCTCTTCCCCTCTGCCCATGTGCTTGTAAAAGCGATGATCTGCCACCACCAGTAATTTACACGTGTTCTTCATGGGATCAGGGTCGGCTCTTCTCCTCACCCGATGAACAAGCTCTAATAGGAATTTGTAAGCACCATTACATCAAAGTTCATCAAACAAGGAGGTTTTATAGTAACTCTTTAAACCTAGCATAGTTTTGAAACAAACATTACATGAATTTAGTTTCCTTACAGGTATCTTGAACAAAAAAAAACACCCCACAATTTGAAGGAAAAGTGAAAAGTAATATGAGGTTTGAAAATTGATGAATTCAAATCCTAGCTGGTTTGGCTCAGTCAACAGAGCATCAGCCTGCGGACTGAAGGGTCCTGGGTTTGATTCCCATTAAGGGTACATGCCTAGGTTGCAGGCTTGATCCCCAGTAGGGGGTGTGCAGGAGGCAGCTGATCAATAATTCCTTCTCATCACTGATGTTTCCACCTCTCTCCCTTCCTCTCTGAAATCAATAAAAATATATATTTTTAAAAAATTGTAGAATTCAAAACCAAGGAAAAGTGTCTGTAATTTTTAAAATGAGGCAACTTTAAAAAGTACTTGCAAGTAAAGCAATCAGCTATTTACTGCTCTGCTATGAAGCTCTCACTCTATTCTAGAAGTCCACAAATTAACCAAAGTAATGGCAAAAATGTCAAGGTAATCAGACATTAAAAACCAAGTTTGTGTTAATGGGTTTTCTTATCAAATAATCAAATTGTTTAAGAATTTATTTATATACTAAAATGCTAGTAATATTTTCTAAGGTTTGCAAAAATAAGGACAGTAGACTATTTCTCCAAGATGGTTGTTTTCAAAAGGCGCTAAATGGATCTGCCCCAAACTGATAAGCTTCATCTTTCCAATCATTAAAGAGCTTTCCTGCTACCAAGTAATGTCTTATCACTTATCTAAAGATTGTTTTACAGCAGTATTATTTTGTCATTTTTAAATACCTGCAAATAAAAAAAATATTTTCCCTCTGATTATTCAATTCCCCTTTCCCCAATCTTTTTTAAAGTCTAATCTTTACTGTTACGATTATTTCCTCGTGTTTTTATTTCTTATACTATAGGCAAAAGAATTAACATAAAAATTTCTGAACAGAGCTATTTTCCAGCCAAATACTATAATTACTTGAAAAACAAGCTTTTTCAAGAAATCAACTGAACAATCCTATTGAAGACAGCACAGTGCTAGTTTCCTACTTGAAATATGTTTTTTAAGTCTTACCCTTAGGTGCCTCTCCATCTACCAGCCCTTCTGGAAGCAAATCTTCATTTTCCGCCTTTATGTAACCACACACTTTTGAAGAGTGCAACCGTGAAACATTCTTGATATCTTCAGATTTATAAACTAATATTCTTTTGTCTTTAGTATCATTAATTAGTCTCCAAAGTGGCTAAAATATAAAAAATATAATTAAGATGAAAAATATAAAAATTCCTAAACATTAAATTCTTACATCATTTCCTTGTTTTTAGATAACATTCATTTCCAGGCTAAGTAAACTGACTAGTCATTTTCATAGGAAATAAACCATTTCAATTTTTATTGTAAGAGTTTCTATGCTGGGAAACAAATACATGGATTATTCACTGTTTTATTTTATCTGTAGATAAAGAAGGGCATTATTTTGCACAAGTTATGAAACCTTTTAAAAGAACCAGAAGAGAAAATGCATATCCTTTTCCATTCACTGATTCAAAATATTTATGTTAACACCAACCATGCTGGGTGATGGGCAGACAGCATGGAAGTTAGACAAGGTTCTGTTCCGATGCTTTTTCATTCTCGTTTCCTTAACATCTTACATGCACAGGAAAGAAAAATACCTTCACTTACAATATTGCAAGGCCACCGTAAATCAGAACTAACATACTCAAAAGGGGACCCAAGTCAAAAGAATGTTTATTATTTCGAACTCAAGGTCCTCTCTGTAAGGGACATGGGTCTCATCAGAACCAAACAGCTTGTGAGAAAGGTTCAAAAAGATAAAATTTACATACACACACGTATATCCATACCCATCATGAAAATGAAATTAAAACGACAAGAAAACACTACTTCATGCCCAGCAGGAAGACTATAAGAAAAGATACACCCATAACAGGTGTTGGCGAGGAGGTGGACAAAGCACTCTCATGCACGCTGGTGCACATGTCACATGGGCTGTAAAATGTGAGCTTGTCAAGTACAGCCACTATGGAAAACCGTGTTACTGTATGACCCAGCAGTCCCACTCCTAGTTTATATCCAAGAGAAATGAGAGCATGTGCTCAAACAAAAACTTGTGCACAGGTGTTCACAGCAGCGTTATTCATAATAGCTAAAAAGCGGCAACAGCTCAAATATCCAATGGCTAAAGGAATAAGCAAAAGGTGATATATCCATACAATAGAATGTTACTTGGTTATAAAAAGAAATAAAGTACTGACACATGCTACAACACAAATGAAGCATGAAAACATAATAAGTGAAAGAAGCAGTCACAAAAGCCCACACATTGTGTAGTTCCACTTAAGTGAAATGACCAGGCAAATCTAGAGAGAGCAGATCAGTGGTTGCCTGGGGCTAGGGGAGTAGGGAGAAAAGGGTGATGGGGGTGATAAAAATGTTCTAAAACTGATCATGGTGACATCTACACTATTCTATGAACATACTAAAAACCACCAAGTTATATAGTTTAAATGGGTAAGCTGTACAGTGAATTGTATCTCAATGAAGCTGTTAAATACATATATACTCTCTTATAATCCATGTAGGAGGCAAATTTAAAAACAATGGTTACTGAACCTCAGGCTAACAGAGACCTCAAAAAGTTCACTAACCAACTCACTATAGAAACCTTCACAAACCTGCACCTGGCCTACGAACAGGAAGAGGACATTTTTTTCTTTGGGCACAAACATTTCTAAATTCATATTAATCGTTTCATAATATAGCCCACCTTGCAGAGAAAAAGACAGCAGGCTTCAGGATCAGATATGCCTAGGTTCAAACCTCACTGTACCCCACCGCATGCCTTGGAGATGTTAACGTATCTGAGCATAACTGTTCTCATTGGGTAAGGCAGTGGTCATACCTCTCCTGAAGATAATGTCAAATATGAATCCAGTTACATATTAAGATTTCAAAATGAAGGGAGTTACTCTTACTAGTACTAAAAGCAGATCCTATTATCCCCATTTCTAAGAGAGTGCTGAATCCTACAATAACCACCGCTAATAACCATGACTGGACCCTAAATTGGAAGGGGAAAAAAATCCATGAAAGAGACTTTGAGGAGGACAAGAGATTTTTCTGACTATGCATGGACTGTCAGCACTGAAATATACCTGAACCTTTCCTTTTAACCAATCTTCATTATAGTTTTCCCACAGGTGTTCTGCTTTGATGATTCCCCGAGTATTCGCATTTTCCTAGAAACAGAGAATACCTTCGACCCACCATCTATGGCAAACGTTGTTTTCCAGACTAATCTCTGACACACGGCTACCTGTCCTGCACAAACGTGACCAGCGCAGCCCTGGTTTTACTGCTAGTACTTGAACAAGAGAGCGGCCCGAGTTTCCTAGTTTCCTCTTTTAACCCCTCAGACCAGGGGTCCTCAAACTACGACCCGCGGGCCACATGCAAATACAAATATTGTATATGTTCCCGTTTTGTTTTTTTACTTCAAAATAAGATGTGTGCCGTGTGCACAGGAATTTGTTCATAGCTTTTTTTTAAACTATAGTCCGGCCCTCCAACAGTCTGAGGGACAGTGAACTAGCCCCCTGTTTAAAAAGTTTGAGGACCCCTGCCTCAGACTCTAAACTATTACCCTTCATTGATCTTGCATTTCCAGAGCATCTTGGAGGGAAAAAAAAGGAGAAATGGACAAATAAGACTTCACCTTCATCCTTGAGAATGTTTACACCAATAATAGGATTATTAGAGTAAGAATAAGGAAAAAATGAGTCGGGAGGGAAAGGAAGTTTTCTCTTCCTATTATCCACCCACATTTGATTTTTACTCAATTACGGTATCAGAAATACAGAGTGCATCTTATGACAGCTTCTTAGCCATTTGTAAAAAATATCACCTTCTTTAAAACATCATCTACTTTCCTAATTAAGAATCTTTAAATACAAGGAAAAAAGAAGTATACTTATAGATCTTTGTCTTCTTACAACAACTGAGAAACGACTTTTTAAAAATCAGAGATAATTAAGTGAAGTCAGAGAGAAAAATGACAAGAACCATATGATCTCACTCATCTATGGGATATGAAACAAAAAGCAACAAACAAAAGGCAAACTCATTCAGACAACGGCAAGGTGGTTACCAGGTGGGAAGGGGTGAGAGGAGGACAAAGAGGGCACAGGGGTCAAATATATGGTATCGGAAGAAAACGAGACTTCTGGGGTGAGAATACAATTGAGTATACAGATGTCCTATTATAATGTTGTACTCCTGAAATTTATGTTATTAACCAATGTTACTACAATAAATTTAATAAAATAGACATTTGATAAAAAAAGATATATGCTAAGAAAAAACTCATGTTAGATTTACCTCTATATTATATTCTGCCCCATCTGTGTTGATCCTTATTGTAATATCATCATCTCCTATGTGGGCTAGAACCCTAGAGTCAGGCTCACCTTAAAGAGAAAAAAAATTTTTTTCATTAAAAAATACTTATATCAAAAAATAAACTATGCCTCACTGCCATTAACACTCAACAAAGCCCTTCATCAGAGTGCATCTGCCCAGACACTGTGAACACCATGAAAACATCCGGAGCAGAGAGGGACTCGCCTCAGGAGGGGCCTCTATCCAGTCATCTGACACCTCTCTCTCGCCTCCAGCTTCTGAATGAGAAGAGTCTGTTACAGAACAAAACCAGCCAACCTGTAATTTCCTCCTGGAATAAATTTGTCTACTTTGGGTGAAAAAAGAACTAAGAGGAGGCACAAAACATAATTTGAAACACAGAGGTCTTGAACTCTACTATTTGACGATTTTAATGCCATTTGTTTCTGACTGTAGAAAAAGTTCCAGAAGTGAACAATTGCTAGTTGGATACATTTTCTTAAATATAAAACAGGATCATGAAGTCAATTACTTTATCTCCTAGGTTCTCTGTGTAATATCTCCTAAGGGGAGTGTACAATCCTTCTCTAAAGAAAAGGCTACATTCTCATCACTTGAGAGGAAATCATTTCAATCATCCAAGTGGTCAGCTAGTGTGGCAGCTGGTAACACCCTTATCCTCCTGCTTGAATGTTTTTGCTTCCAAACTTAGATAGTTCAAGTAAAACAAAGAACAGCAGTTCTGATACTCCTTCTCCCTCCCCCCCAAAAAGAATATCAAGTTAGATCTGGACACCTACCACCCCAGACACAAAGGCAAAAAAGCGCCATACTCACCAACCACGTGTCCACGGAAGAAGTCTTGCCACTTGACGCTGTACTCGCTTTCATTTTTACCATCGACCACCACAACTTTGAAATTTTGGGAAAAGCGTTCAGTACTTGACGTCAGGTATAATTTAAAATGCCTGAAGAAAGAAAGCATCCATATTTTACTCTAAGAACATAAAATGGAAGCCTAATTTTCATTTAATTAAACTCCCTTAAAAAAGAAGTTGACAGAAGAGTTGATATTAATAAAATGCCATGCAAGTTTTCACTACTGTTTTACTAGGTACTTAGAGCACCGTGCCTCCTGTAAACACAAAGGACTAATCTCTTTAGTGTAAGAATCTGGCAGCCAAGAGCATTTAGAACTGGGAAAGAAGACTCGAGCAGCTTAGGCATTCATCTTTTCTGGAGACTGAAGGATAAGGAAACACACATCTGGAGAGTGTAAGCCGAAGTCCTGCTTGTCTTAAAAACTTATTAAAATCTGGTATTATTTGAGACTATTTATTGAACACCTACGCAGTCCTAGATGCTCTGTACTGGTATATGTTATAGCCACTTCACACAGTAAAAATTGAGGCTTGGAAATTAATCAACATATCTGAGGTTATACAGCTGGTAAATGGCAGAGCTGAAAGTTGAATTTGGCTCATTTCCGAAGCCTGTCCTATGCTGCCTCTAGCAATCAATCTAATGTTATTGCTGTGTAAAATTAATAAATGCTACTTTTTTGTATTTAAAAGCACTCATGCTTTTCTGCTCCTTCTAAAAAGATCTTGAAAAAAATTAATCCACAATACCACGAGGAAAATAAATACAAGGCAAAAACAACACAGACATTAAAATACACACTGCAGTTCTTCAGTTAGCTTAATATCCTTTTGTTTTCTATGAGTTTCAGTCTTGACTTAAAAACTAGGCATAGTGAGCAAGAATTTTTCAATTATTATTTACAGAGTCCTTTCAATGTGCCCATGAACATCAAAAATAAAGGCATGTTTTTCATCTCAGCCACAGGAACAAATTTTGTCAGCTATGGTGTTGAAAATATGAAATGTTACTTCCTATGGGTCTGCATAAGCCTCAACTGCAAGAATCTAGACTAAGATTGTCTCCATGGCAACAAATATTTTTAACATTTTTGAGCATAACAAGGTAATTTTAGTTTGCTTGTGGGTTGTTTTTTTATGGTCACAGAGAAAGAGACGATAGAACGTTGTTTCAGAAAACCTTGGGACATTTTCTCCCGCTATCCTAACACTACCTTCCCACACACTCACAGGTATGATTTTTTCCCGTCAGTTATGCTGAGAACTTACGATCCATGCCTTATCATTTCACGTCAGAGCGCTCCAGGAGCCCACATTGCTGTCACTTGATGTTCCTTCCAGAAAAAACACTGGAATTGTGCTCTTCGCTTTCTACATTACCAAGGGCCAAGTGATATAAAAGTCCTGTTTTTTGAGTTTCCAATCTTCAACTTTCAGCTATAAAGCCTCCCACAGAATATATTAGTCGGAATTTATTTGTTACCCTATCCTCCCAAAATTACGTGAAGTCATGTACTTACAGAATTCTTTTGTAATTTTCATTTATCTTTGACTTTTAAGGATTTACAGTAACCACAAACATTTTTCTATTTTTTGTATATATCACCAAAAGATCATCACAATAAGTCTAGTTAATATCCATCACCACACCCGGCCAGGGTGGCTTAGTTTGGTCAATTAATTAAAATTCTTTGTTAGAATTCGATAAACATATTATGACCATCACTGACACTTTGGGAATACCTATTTACTTTTTAAAAATAATCATCAGTGTAAATTTTAGAATAGGCAATATACAGTGTAATAATCTGACAAACTAATTATATTAATTACAAATCTTTAAAAATGTAACTTCCCAAGATACCCTTATATACCTGAAACTAATATAATATTGTATATCAACTGTAATTGAAAAAATAAGTAACCTTTGGGGGGAAAAACAACTTATTTTTTTGCTTTTGCCAAACCAAGTCTCGCTTGCCCCAACATTTTTCTATGAATAATTCAAATTACCTTTTCAATGCTGAAAACGTCAGCAGTGTTTCTAAATGTGTTGATGCCTGTAGATCTCTCTTTCTTACCGAGTGCTGTTGGATACTGGATAAAGAGAGGATATCGTAGTCTGAGAGCAAAGAATCAAGCTTTTCTGAAATAGAGGCAAAAAAGTTATTAACACCTAAACCTACTAGTCAATTGTAATATTACTAAAATGAGAGTCAGACAACAAACTCTTCCTAATGTACCACATTATGAAGTGCCCAGTGCACAAGTTATAAGTATTCTTACAAAAAAACACACAAATTGAACCTGAATCTAACCAAGATCTAACTTCTAGTTTTTAAAACATAAATGTTGAATGTTGCCAAATTAAATAACCTTCGCAAGCAATCAGCCACACCCAGAATGTTAGAATTCCGGCAGAACAAATGACCCAATGTCTTCAGGAAATAAATAGCATGGGAAAGAAGGGAGAGGCGACACCTCCTAGACATGAACATGGCAAGCAAGCCAATGTGGGAACCTTTTTAGGTCCCAGGTCACACCAACCAACTGTGGAAAGATGCTGTGGCAATGAGGGAAATCTGAGCACGAGTCCATGTCCGTATCAGGCGGTGGTAATTTTGGTATCTTAAAGAGTATCATATTATGCAATGACCTAACTTCTAAATTAAAGGTATTTCTGGCTTGTATGTTTAGAATTCCTAAGATCAAGGTAGCCAACTCAACCTGCCAATTGCCAATCTGAGCTATATCAGTTTCTTATCAGTTGATGTGGAGCAAGAGCAACAAATGTATTAATGAGCAAACCAAAACTGGGAAAGTAAATGTTTTACAAAAAAAACACATAACCCAATTAGAGAACAAGAGGTGATACTATCCTATTACTGCTGCCCTCAACAAATACAGACTATCAGTCCAATGGACAACCGGAAGCAGAACTAATAAAACCAAACTAATCCCTGGGAAAAATCAACATTAATGATTTTACCAGAATGACCTGGAACCCAAGAAAAGTACAGAGCACTGCTACCAAAATAAAACAAGCACAAAATGTTTTTATTTGATACCGAGCAAGAGGAAACAAGGTAAAGTACGTCTACTCTACAAGTCACTTGTAATCAACAGCAACTCTGCTGCCTCTCCCAAAATCAAGAAAACTTTTAGAACACAATTTTGGTGACTTAAGTCTCTGCAGAAACTGTCTAAAAATATTTGAGCTGATGCTTTCCTTTTCTCTCAACAAATATCCCTGCAGAAACAAAATCATTCCACTGGATTTAGGATGTCCTCAAAATAGAGCAGGAGCTTAAAATACAAGTGAAGTGCCACTGAGGTTAAATATGCTCAGAAAACCACGAATAAAATAAAGAACCCACCCCATGCTCTCTCCTTCTTCCCCTAACCTCCTCAGCTGGTTGGTGCACCAGTTCACTCATTCACTGCTACGTGCCAGGCACTGAGTAAGTCCTGACCGACAGCCTGAAGCAGAACTAAGGCCTTGCCTGCCGCAGCACTCACTCCAGTGTGGGAGAGACACGCAACGCGCAAGCAAATACAAGTCATTGCTGTGGACGCTAAAGCAGGAGAGCCGACAGGGAGCGGGAAGGGCCAGTTTACAGTGTGGCCAAAAGAGGGAAAATGCCTCCTCCCCAGCAGCCCTGAAGACAGCAGGGAGTATGCACGCTGCTCTAAGTTCTACGTAAATTCATTCCAAGTCCACTCCAGAGTCTCACTCAAGGTAACATTACACAAAGTAGCAGCAAGCTTCACACTTGCTGGGTCCCCCCATTTTCTGTTAACAAAAGTTCCTTTTAGCTTTAATCCAGAGAAAAGCTGTCTGAGCAGGCATCCGTCACTTCTTTGCCTATGGGCGGCTGCTGGTTAGCTGGCCTTGCTAATGTCTGTGATGCTCAGCAGCACCAATAAAAACCTTCAAGAAGCTTACCACTCACTCAACACTGTGTGAGTGTTTCCTACAAGACACCATGCTGGGCGTTCTCTGTTATCTCCACAAACATCCCCCAGGTTCTATCCCCATTTCACAGACGGGCACAGAGACTCAGGGGGAGGAATGATCACAGTTAATGTAGCACAGAACTGGGATTTGAACCTGGGCCTGCCTGGCTGGAAACCCCAAGCTTTCCTCACGTCATGCTGTTTAAGCTTCTTAAAGATAGCCTTGCTCCTCTTGCACCTTCTATTTCCAGGTCTCCTACATTTTAACAAGTCAACCAAACATGACCTCACCTCCCTTCGAATTCTGAAGCCCTGTGTTTACTACTTTCTCCTGGCACTTTTGAGTTATATCTGTTTTATCTCACAAACAGATTGTAAAATGGCCAAAAGGGAGCTCTGTATTGTTCACCACAGTACCCCCACCTCACCATACCCAGCACAGAACCTACGCTCACCAGTTCTCAATGCTGAGGTACTGATACAATTCTTCACTCTTCAACTTCCTGATACAGACAGGTTGGTACATGAACTCAGTTTCATTCAAGATCATAATCACTCCTACTGACTGAGAAACCCAACCTCAATACTGTAGTTTCACTGTCAATACTATAGGCCAGCCGCTCTCAAAGGCTGCTCCCCACACCAGCACCATCAGCATCAACATCACTTGGGAACTCGTTAGAAAGGCCAGTTTTCAACCAGAAATTCTTAGGGTGGAGCTCAGCAATCTGTGTTTAACCTGCCTTCCAGGTGATACTGACGGACACCCAAGTTGGAGAACCACTGCTGAACTAAAGTAAGGAAATAATTGAAAGAAAAAACTTTACACACAAAGATGTTCATTGCTCAGCCTTGCATTATTTTTATAAACAAAAATCAGAAACAAGGTAATAACTGGGCAACAGATAAGTTATGGTACCACTACTCCTTTTTTTATTTAATTGATCTTAGAAGAAGGGAGGGAGAGAGGACGAGAACGTCGATGTGAGAGAGAAACATCAACTGCTTATCTCCCACATGTGCCGCACCGGGGATCGAACCTGCAACCAGGGTATGTGACCTGAGGGGACTGAACCAGCCACTTCTTGGTGTATGGGACGACGCTTAACCAACTGAGCCACACCAGCCGGGACAAGTTATGGAACTTCTACACAACAACAACAAAAATGCAACCACTTAAAATGCTGAAGCCCTAGCCGGTGTGGTTCAGTTGGTTGAGCATCATCCCATGCACCTCGAGGTCACTGGTTCAGTTCCCAGTCAGGGCATATCCCTGGGTTGTGGGCTCCATCCCCAGTAAGAATCAGCTGATCCATGTTTCTCTCTCTCTCTAAAATCAGTAAAAACACTTTAAAAAAATAAATAGAAAATACTCTTAAAAACAGGTTTTTAAAACATGGAGAAATGTTTATGCTATAATAAACAAAGGTACATTTTTTTGAAAAATACTCTTCATCCTGCATGATCTTAGCTATGTTTAAAAATAGGCCTACAAAAAAAAAACAGCAAGATAGTAACATCACTGGTTATCTTTAGGTATATTTTCTCTATAAAAAGCACTTCTTAACTGAAGCTTGCTAAAGCACTTTAAAAAACTTTACTATGTTTCAACTGTAATTGATCCTCTTACAGTAACTAGCTGGCTCCAACTGGAGCTCTGGGGCCTTTCCAACAGCATGGCCGCAGCACTGCCCGAGTCCAGCTAACGGGCCTCCTGCCCTTGCGCTGTCCTTGCACCAGCAAGTGCCCTCTCAGAATCCCCGTCCGTATTTCAGTGCGCTTCACTTTCCAAATTTCAACCAGTGTTTGTCTCGGCTGTCTATAGCTCTTCAACTGAATTTATATTTCCCCCACTTGACAAAAGCTTTTAGCCTTTATCCGTATCCAAATCTCTCAATAAACTTACTATAAACCACTTAACATGCTTAGCTCAGTGTATGGCCACAACCTCTCTGCTCGCTCCTGTCTAGTTATCTTTAGAGACCCTCCCTTCCTCACTGTTTTTGTATCTTTTCCACCCCAACCCTCCTTTCCTGCACACACATTCTGCACTTCACTTCCTCCTGTCCCACCAGACTCTGCCTACTTACTTACTCAATATTTATTGAGACCTTCTATCTTCCGGGGACTAGGAATATAATGAAGAAAGAAAAATACATTTCCAGCCCTAGCTGGTTTGGCTCAGTGGATGGAGCATTGGCCTGCGGACTGAAGGGTCCCGGGTTCGATTCCAGTCAAGGGCACATGCCTGGGTTGCGGGCTCAATCCCCAGTAGGGGGCGTGCAGGAGGCAGCCAATCAATGATTCTCTCATCATTGATGTTTCTATCTCTCTCTGCCTCTCTGAAATCAATAAAAATGTATTAAAAAAAGAGAAAAATACATTTCCAATATTGTGACATTGGCGGAAAGACCACTACACAAAAAATGATTATAAAGTATGTCAGGCGCCAAGGGAGGAGTTCTAGGAAGTCATGGGAGGACACAGCAGGAGCATGACCCCTGCCTGGTGAGCCCAGGGTACTTTCCCAGGGAACAACACTGAAGTTAAGAACAAAAGGATAAGGAGGAAGCCACAGAAGTAGAAAGAAAGGAGAAGATTCCACCAGTAAGTAGAGGGCATAACATGTGCTGAGGCCCACAAGAAACACAGAATGGATCCTCAAAGCAGTGAAAGCAACCTGAGCTGGAGTGCAGACCACACGGAGGATGTGAAGAGGCGTAAGGCTGGAGAGGCAAGCAGGGTACTGGTCATGGAGGGCCACACAACGAAATTAAGGATTTTGGTCTTTGGATAAGGGCAGCAGCTGTGAATTAGAAATTTCATTGGAACTGGAGTGTGGAGCGTGGGCTAGAGGGGAACAGACTGAAGTGTGGGAAATCAGCTAGTAAACTGCTGAGCAATCCAGGTGCAGAACATGAACCCCCACCCCCCAGGTAACAGGCTTGGGTACCTAGGAACATAGTAGCACTGCATCCACGGAGATTAAAAAACACACACACAAAACAAACAAACAAAAACACACGAGGAGCAGCAGCTTTGGACAAGGGGCTTAGATGAGAGGACAGCTGGATGCTGAAAGATTCCGAAGTTCCATATTATATCTTGTACCTTATGTTTAGTTTGCAATTACATTGGTCCTTCACACAGGACTTTTTTGCATCGACACAGGTCATCATATGTTTGCAATTATGTCACTGATAAGTCATAGAGCAATTTTAGGTGGGGAGAGAGCAGATGTTACTTACTGTAAGACTCTTTTATATATATAAATCTTTATTGATTTCAGAGAGGAAGAGAGAGGGAAAGAAAGACAGAAACATCAATGATGAGAGAGAATCATTGATTGGCTGCCTCCTGTATGTCCTCCACTGGGGATCAAGCCCACAACCCAGGCATGTGCCCCTGACCAGAATCGAACCTGGGACCCTTTAGTCCGCAGGCTGATGCTCTATCCACTGAGCCAAACCAGCTAGGGCAAGACTATCAACACTGACATCAGTAATGAAAAGCAGCAGACACTTTGTTCCTCTATGTTCTCCAAGAATAAAGAGGAAGCTGGACCTCCAGGCCTGAGATAACTGGCTTTCTGGGTGTCGATGTGAAGTGGCCTAGAGAAGATTTGATAAGCCTTCCACTCCACCCATCTTTTATGCTTAAATTGTTTCACTTCTGGGATAAGTTTTTATGGCCATTTACTCTGGTACAATGACATAAAGATACCCATATTTCTTTCATCCTGTTCAGAGTCAACATTTTTAAGATAAAACTGACTTTTAAAACAATGAAATGTTGAATGAGAAGAGTCGGGGAACATTTGTAAACTTTTTCATTTCTCTTTTCTTTTTGCAATAAATTGTATTTCCTGGAATACAACTTGCAAGTGTAATGCAGACCCCTGCAGCACGCTGCTGGCTCTCCACTGCTCTGCTGCGTGGGGTACAAAGTGTTCCCCCAAACGACCCTATCAGTGCCATGCCGCTAGTGGTGTGTCATGAGTGGGAAAGAGAAAAGAAAAAGCCAGGACTGCTGCCAAGCGTCTATTCTCCTTGTGCAGAAGACGCATGACCCTGCCTGCTCTTCAGTACCCCGCGCACGCAGGACGGGTGGGTGAATCCAAATTGACCAAAGTAATTCTGGACCTGTCATATTGAAGTGCCTGTGAATACAGAGGGGGAAGCATCATGTAGACAAACGGATCCATGAGCGAAACTTCAGAGAACAAGTCTACGCTGGAGACAGCAGTTATCCGAACAGGTGCAGTCAAACAGTAAGCGAAACCAAAGCAGCAGATGAGACTTGTCAGAGCCTACACACACTTTAAAGGGGAAAAAAAAGGAGCAGTGTGGGGAGGAAGACACCCATGTCCCTCTTGGTGTTAGGCTGAGAACTAAGGGGATCCATGACGCAGCACTTCATTTCACTCCCCTACCTCCGTGAAGCCTGCCCGGCCCCTTGTTCATACTTTCCTCATACCATCCTTCCCTCTAAAAACACTCACCGTCTCAAAATACCAAATGGCGAAAAATCCCCAAATCAACCACACTTGGCCTGCGAGGACACCTCCACTTAAGGTTCTGGAAAACCACGGAAAGGGCAGAAGGATTTCTCGTTTCCCCACCATGGCTCTGCCTCGCTCTCTTCATTCTATTCTAGAAATACAGCTTATCTCTGACTACTACAGAGCAGAGTTGCAGGAAATCTCCCTTGGAACAGTTAGGGTGGTTGTGTGTTTGGGTTTCAAAAGAATGCAGCCTGAAAGCAAAATTAACATCAAGAGAGAAAGCCAGATGTCAAAATACGGAACAAAACAGGCTGTCGGTCCTGAGAAATGAGCAGTGCAATGTGGAGAAACCCCACCAAAACCATCAGGGTACGTTTCTAAACACGTTTCAGGTACAGCTTTCATCTCTCATCCATGACCTACATCTTCTTCTTTCCACCCACTACATCCTCTTTTTATTAAAAGTAACACAAAGAGAAACCACTTTTGAAATCAAAGTGAGACTTATCCACCCCAGCTGCAACTTCAACGAGATATGATCATGACGAAGCTCACATGACTCATAACTTTCCTAAATTATGCAATTCCTAACAGTTCAACTGAAATCACTCCGGGGGAACGATGAGCATCCGAAAGCCTGGATTCAAATCCCAGCTTCAGAACTGCAGTTACAGTAACATTTAAAGGGTAAGTAAGCTAATAAACAATAAACCGTGCTCTTTAATTATGAAACTATTTATTGGTCTTGACCAATTCAATCTAAATAATGGTGGGGTTAAATTAAACAAATTATATCCTGAGCCATTAAGGACACACAGAATCAATGCTCTTCAAAAGAAAAGATACCCACAAGACATCTGTTTATCACTGTGGTCCTGACAGCTCCCTGTGCCGGACTCTCCTTCTGCTGCTTTATGTAAACGCCAGGCAGGATCCCTGAGGTTAACGCCAACCACCTCTAAGTGCCCCATCAGCAGTGTCCTCATGTCCCCTCCTGACCTACTGAGCCTTAAAGTTTGGGCTCAAATATCGCCGCCTTCACGGAGCCTCGCCTCGCCTGGCCTTCCCAGGCTCCTTCCGTCCTGCCGTGGCACACCGCCCGCCAGGTGTGCCTGCTGCTCTCTCCCAGGCTGTTCTAGAACTGTCTGTCTGACTAGGACTCCCTGCTCCACCAGCCAGGAGCGGACTGAAGATGAATGCTGTCCAGTCTCGGCATTTCCGAAGCCACACACAGTACCGGCATCCAGCATGTCCTGCAGACGCCCGGGGAGTGAACGGGCAGGCCTGCATCTGCCTGGCCCCAGCGTTCTGCACTTTGCACATAAAAAGCACACGGCCAGAAACAACACCCTCCGATCCCTGAAGCTGCGGACAGCTGGCCCAGGAAGCAAGGTTTTCCTCCCTCCTGTGTGCACCCGGGGACTCATGCCACTACTTCCCACCTGTGCGCAACAGAATACCCAAGGCAAGCGGTCCTCAGAGTGGGAAAGGTGTACTATCTCAAGGTTCCTTGCATTAACGTTCAGTCCCAGGAAAAGGATCCGTGTCCTCACCCTCCCCGTCACCTGCCCACCCCACTCACATGTCCCTTCCACCCGCACGGACTTACCCCCCTCAGCACCCTGACAAGCGCCCTGACTCCCATTAACCTGGTCGCCGGTCATCGTTCCGATCTGACATAACAAGGAAGGACTGTTCAGCCGGACGCTCAACACCCTGCACACCCTCCATGATGACACTTTCTGACTATTAAATGAGAAAGAACTCGTGGATACACCAACGTGAAACTCTCCATCGGCCATGAAGGACCCCGACGTGGAGGGGAAGGCTGCGCACGCCGCACGGTGTGCTCCGTCCGTCCGTCCTGGTGGGATCTGGGGACCAGACAGCCATGAAAACTCACCGAAGCTACAGCTGTGCACACCGGGCAGCGCCCATCCTTCGCCACCAATGCATCACTGGCTCTCACCCGTCCTTCTGGGGGACGAAGGGCTGACCGGCAGCACACGTTTACCCACCGAATGCCACTCTCTTCACGTCCCTCCATCCTTAAAACCCAGCCTCTTGCCCTGGCCGGTGTGGCTCAATGGATAGAGCGTCGGCCTGCGGACGGCAGGGTCCCGGGTTCCATTCGGGTCAAGGGCACGTGCCCGCCCCAGTGTGGGGCGTGCAGGAGGCAGCCGATCCATGGTTCTCTCTCGTCATGGATGTTTCCGTCTCTCTCTCCCTCCCCCTTCCTCTCTGAAATCAATAAAAATATATATTTTTTAAAAACTCAGCCTCTTAGGACATCGAAATAAGAACCTCTCTCCTCTCCGGGCTCAGCACTGACCACACGGGCCGCCCCGCTCCTTTCTCGGCCGCGGCCAGGAGACCCTTTGCAGCCCCGCCCCGCCCCCCGAGAAGCCCCCCTTTAAGCATCAAAGCGCTCGCTACCGCCGCGCGCACCACGATCCCGACAGGGGCGTCCCCGCCACGGCTCCCGCCGACACTCCCGCGGGTGGGACGCGGGACGGAGCCGCGCGCGGGGCGGCTAACCCCCTCCGGGCGCCCGAGCGGCGGGGCCCTGGGCCTCCAGACACGAGCAGCACCCCGTCCCTCACCTCTTTCCCGAACACCCTCCCAGACGCACCCCAGGGAGCACCCCTCCCAGGCCCAGTCACCCCGGGAGGCCGCCGCCGGTGCCCCTTTCCCGTTCCCCGGCAAGCCGGTCCCCATTCTTCCCCCAACGCCGAGCCACACCCCCTCCACACAGAAAACGCTGGGACGCGCCAAGGCCGCCCGGTACCCCGCCCCCAGACACCTGCTCCGGCGCCCGGCTCTTCCCCGAAAGCAGCGCGCCTCCGGGCCGGCCCAACCAACTCCCGCGTCTTTACCGAGTCGCGGCGGGGAGCCCGAGCCCGGCGGGTCCGGAGGTCGCGGCGCCAGCACGAAAGGCACCAGGCCGGTCAGGAGGAGCAGGCACCGCCTCATGTTCCCGGGCCGCGCTCCCACCTCTCGGGGCAGCCTCGGCCGGACGGGGGTTCGGGACGCGGCTCACATTGGGGGAGGAAGGGATCCGCCCGGCCCGGCCCCTCACACCAATTGTTCCTCCCGCGCCGCCTACAGGAAGACGAGAGCCGACTCCCGGCCCGGAAGTGCAGGCAGCGTTCCCAGAGGCCGGCTGAGCCCACTTCCGGCCGCCGCCACCGCCGCCCGCCCCGCCCACTAGCGGAAGCCGCGTGCCGCGCGGCATGCCGGGAGCACCTGGCTCGCCCCGCCCCGCGCCAGTGCCCCGCCCCCTGTCCGCCCCTCCGCCCGCCCCTTCCGGCTCGCCAGGGCGGGGCCGGCGCCTGTCCGGACAAGACCTTGGACGTCCTAGCTTGACCCAACCGGACCTCGCCTGTCCCCGGGTGGCCTCTGTCCCCGGGTGGCCGCTGCGGAGGAGGCGGCCGCTTGGGAGCAGCCCTCGAAGGCACGTCCGGCCTCCTCCCTCGTTTTGGTCCCACTCCGGTTGGGATCCCTGTGTTCCGTTTCACTAAAGGAGCCGTAGGAACCGCCCTGGGGTCCGGGCGGAGGGGCGGGGCGCCTGGCCCTGGGTGCTCGAGGGAACGACCCAAAAACGCAATCCGAGGACGAGGAACCTGCTCCCTGGAGGAGGCGGCCGAGCCCTGGGGAGCGTGCGTCCGGGTGCGTCCACGCTGTGCGAGGCCAGCGGCGCCCTTTTAGGCCTCCGTCCCGGTAACGGAAAGGCTTTGTGGAGGGAAATTAACGGGAGCTTCACTCCTAAGACACGTTTTCTCTGTGGCCCCGCTCTGGCTCGCGGCTCTGCCAGCATTTCCAGAAACTAGAATCTTCGACCGTCCTCGCCCCCTGCGTGGACACAGAAGCTAGAGACCCGTCAGCCAACTTACTGAAATGCAATCTGCGCGGTCGCTTTCGCGCAGCCAGCACATCTCCGAGGCAGTTCGTGCTTTGCAATCCTGTGCATAATATTAGCTCTGTAGTTCAGTGTCTATGGTACCGAATAAAACATTCTAATAAGGGGTGCGCAGCGCTATTTTGGCTCAACCAAAGTTTATGCAAGGAGGACATAGCACATTTTCCACTTAAGAGACAGCCAAAGGTTAGGAATAAAGGATCAGTCCTGCCTGGTCAAGTTTCAAATCTAGTTCCTAATAAATTACTCCAGCTATGGTTTCCGTTTAGGTTCATTGCGGTATGCCGCAGGGGACCGCAGCTTCTCTTCCAAGTTATCCATAATTCCTGGCTTTGTGCATTTTGGGGCTTAACTGAACCCCATCTGTTCATCTGAGGTATAAAATGTCTTCATTAAACATAAACATTGATGGCATGCCTAATCAAAACAAGCCAAATTTCACAAATTATATACAATATTTTTAAAACTTCATAAAAATGTGTCAACTGTGTACAATTTTTATACAATACATCCCAAGCATCAGATTCTCCATAACCCTTATTAGATCATAGGTTATATTATTTTTAAAATATATTTTTTATTGATTTCAGAGAGGAAGGGAGAGAGAGAGAGAAACATCAATGATGAGAATCATTGATCAGCTGCCTCCTGCACGCCCGGCACTAGGGATCAAGCCCACAACCTGATCCTGTGCCCTGACCGAGAATCAAACCATGACCTCCTGGTTCATAGGTCGACACTCAACCACTGAGCCACGCCAACCCAGCAGGTTATATTCTTTTGATGTCTCCAGTATCTTCCTCATAGAAGGCACTCGGCTGTCTGTTTAATAAATGACATTTTTAAAAAAGTAAACTGGCCAGACCAGTGTGACTCAGTGCTTGAGCATCGACCTATGAACCAAGAGAGCAGGGTTCAATTCTCAAAGAAAAAAAAAAGTAAACTTCTGGTCCATTTTTTTATTCATAGCCAGGGGTCCTAGATTTTCCAGGACAGTCCGGATTTCAAGTAATCTTTCCCATTCACACATCATGTCTCAAATTATGGTTTTCAATTTGAGGTTTGTCTTTCATTTATGAATTAACCATACCATTAAGACAAAGGAGCACCACATAGGAGCGATAAAGAGCCAGAGGGACATGCTAAGGGGTCCCGTTGGATAGAGGAACTAATAGTCTGAGCCAGTGGTCTTCAATCATTCTCTTATCCCCAGATTTTTAAAAACATATGTTCCCCCATTCATACATTTAAAAATTTTTTCTTCATAAATGTAAGTAGTTGCAAAGGATGAGATTTCTGACATGTAAATACTGACATTTAAAATTAAAACCGTTAGGTCATTATTTCAGATTTACCCAATGGAATATAAATACCTGAGATATTTGATAGCCATTGTGGTAGCCAGCCTCCCGATGGCCCCCGATGGCCCCCGATGGTCCCTGCTTCCTGATACTCGCATCCTTGTAAAGGCATCACCTTCCACATGGACTGTGTGACCAATAGCAGCAGAAGTGATGGTATTTCACTCCCAAGATTAGGTCCTAAGAAATGGTCTTCCATCTTTGCTTGCTCTTTCTTCAGTCACTTACAGGAGAAAGCGAGCTTTCATGTCATGAGAACATTCAGGAAGCCTCTGGAGAACCCCATGGGAACAGGTCACCAGCCAACATCCAGCAAGTGACTGAGTGGTGCCCCAGACTGTGTGAGGGAGGGAGGTGAGTTCTCCATTCCCAGGTAAGCTTTGAGGTGACTGCAGTCACTGTATCCAACAGCTTCACTACAACCTCATGAGACCCTGAGCCCCGTTAAATCATTCCCAGGTTTAAAAACGACATGGGCCCTAGCTGGTTCGGCTCAGTGGATAGAGCGTTGGCCTGCAGACTGGAGGGTCCTGGGTTCTATTCCAGTTAAGGGCATGTGCCCGGGTTGTGGGCTCGATCCCCACTAGGGGCCATGCAGGAGGCAGACAATCAATGATTCTCTCTCATCACTGATGTTTCTATCTCTCCCTCTCCCTTCCTCTCTGAAATCAATAAAAATATATTTAAAAAATAAAATAAAAACAACGGGAGCCCTGGCCAGGTAGCTCAGTTGGTTGAGCATTGTCCCTATACACCAAGGTCAGGACACATACAGAATCAACCAATGAATGCATAAGTAAGAAAAACAACAAATTGATGTTTCCTCTCTCGTTCTCTCTCTCCCCCTTTCCTCTCTCTATAAAATCAATAAATAAAACTTAAAGAAAAACACACATGCCATGAACAAGTTGACTGGACACCAGGTTCCTCTCCTAAACACCTGAAGTAGTTCTTTTTTTTTAGAGATTAAGTCACCATGACCATTGTCTTTAAAAAAACATATATAATTGATTTCAAAAAGGGAGAGGGAGAGATAGAAACAGTAATGATGAAAGAAAATCATTGACTGGCTGCCTCCTGCATGCCCCACACTGGGGATCGAGCCTGCAACCCAGGCAAGTGCCCTGACCAAAAAAATCAAACCATGACCTCCTGATTCATAGGTTGAAGCTCAACCATTAAGCCATGCTGGCCAGGCTGACGTGGTTCATTTAATTTAAAATTTAGTAAAGATAAGTAAAAGATTGCCGAAACCGGTTTGGCTCAGTGGATAGAGCGTCGGCCTGCGGACTGAAAGGTCCCAGGTTCGATTCCGGTCAAGGCCATGTACCTCAGTTGCGGGCACATCCCCAGTGGGAGATATGCAGGAGGCAGCTGGTCGATGTTTCTCTCTCATCGATGTGTCTAACTCTCTATCTCTCTCCCTTCCTCTCTGTAAAAAATCAATAAAATATATTTAAAAAAAGATAAGTAAAAGATTACTTGAGATTTATTGATCCCATGCTATAGAATGAATTATTCACAATTTGGATACTTAGTGCAAGTGAACCTAAGAGTAAAAAATTTTAAAGAGTAAAATATAATTTTTTAAAAATATATATTTTATTGATTTTTTACAGAGAGGAAGAGAGAGGGATAGAGAGTTAGACACATCGATGAGAGTGGAACATTGATCAGCTGCCTCCTGCACACCTCCTACTGGGGATGGGTCCTTGACCGGAATTGAACCTGGGACCTTTCAGCCTCCAGGCTGACACTCCATCCACTGAGCCAAACAGGCTAGGGCAAATATTTATAATTATTAAACATAGAGCCACATATGGTTCTAGAGTTAACTACCAGATCCACACAAGTATTATAAGACCTTTGACCTAAGTGAAAGAGCTGTTTGGCTGAGGTTTGTATTTTCCCTCCCCAACGGTCATCATTCTAGTTCTATTTCTCTTCCTGGGCACTTTCCATGTCCTACAGCAATCCCACGAGTTCTTATAGATGTATCGAGCATTTGTCACTCCATTTCTAAAATGCTAGTTATTTCTATATCCATGTGCTCTTTTTCCAGTTAATAAACCTGTGAAACTAACACTTCAAGAAGTAGGGTCAGCCCTAACCGGTTTGGCTCAATGGAGAGAGCGTCAGCCTGCAGACCAAAGGGCCCCAGGTTCGATTCCGGTCAAGGGCATGTCCCTTGGTTGCGGGCACATCCCCAGTAGGGAGTGTGCAGGAGGCACCTGATCGACGTTTCTCTCTCATTGATGTTTCTAACTCTCCATCCCTCTTCCTTCCTCTCTGTAAAGAATCAATAAAATATATTTTTTTAAAAAGGAGAAGTAGGGTCAATCCACAAATCTCCATCAGACAACAGGCCCACTTGCTGGAATAAACATATCTACAAAGTCACCTACCAAGAACTCAAGGTTTTAGTTCAGAAATTGTTACCTATTTCAGATGTTTTTAGAAAGAAAAAGTATATTATGCAGGGAGCAAAGCAGAATACTTGAGAATTCTCACTGATAAAAGGAATTGTTATAATGGGCAAGAAAATAGCCGGCCTCCTTGAAGCTGGAATAATATTTTCCCCAGGTCCTACAAGAAAAGGAAACTAGCCATTTCCTTGAAGATATTATTTCAAGAAGATTCATTGCTAAAATTTTAGTAACCATTGCTCTATTTTTCATCCCTTTTTCTTTTTTAAATATATTTTACTGATTTTTTACAGAGAGGAACGGAGAGGGATAGAGTTAGAAACATCGATGAGAAAGAAACATCGATCAGCTGCCTCCTGCACACCCCCTACTGGGGACGTGCCCGCAACCAAGGTACATGCCCTTGACCGGAATCGAACCTGGGACCCTTCAGTCCACAGGCCGACGCTCTATCCACTGAGCCAAACCGGTTAGGGCCATCCCTCTTTCTTACCAGGCATCCTTCCTTGCCTTCATCACAGATTTCCTTGCAATGGCTAACCTGGACCTTGTAAACAGTATCGTCCCTCCTATACCGTGTGCCACACAAAATATGTAGGTGCGTTGGTTCTTCCCTAAACCCTTCTCCCTCCCCTGGGATCTGAGTAATTGAACCACACGAGAAACTGATCCCAGAGAGCAGATTGGACAGAGAGGAAAATGGAAACGTGTGCTGTTTGAAATTACCTCAGGTCTGAAGTGGCCAAGAGTCACTCCTCCTGGGCTGGCCGGCCCCGCGGGGAGCCTCGCACCAATTTCCCTCCAGCTCTGCTGCGGCCGAGGCCTTAATTGAAGGCCTGTCCTACTTCGTTCTCTTCAGAGAAACCGCGCTCAGTTGTTGGATGTTTAAAATCTAGTAATTCTGCTGGCATTTAAAGAGCAACACCTCCATGGGAAGGGAAGCAGCATGAGGAGGATCTGCACTCCTGTGCTCATACTCTGATATTCACACCAGCGAAGAAAGAGAAACAGGCCAAGGGGTCACGGTGAATAGGTGGATAGGAAAGTTGTGGTATCTACCTGCAGCGGAGTGTTTGGGGCCCTAAGAGAGGAAGTCCTGCCATTGACAACAGCCTGGACGAGCCTGGAGGACATTATGCTAAGTGAAATAAGTCTCAGGGAGACAAGCACTATATGATCTCAGTTGTAAGTGAACTTTTTTTTTTTAACTCTAACAAAATGTATTGCTTTATCTTGATTGCCTCTGGCCTGGCCTTGGAAGGGCTCCGTGGGTTCATCTGGCCTTGTTTCCTGGCTGCTACTGCAGCTTTTAAGACCTTTAATTTTAATTTTTAAAAAATATATTTTATTGATTTTTGAGAGGGACAAGGAGAGATAGAAACATCTCTATATATAAAAGCCTAAGTGACCAGTACGACCGGATGACCAGCCAGTAGCTATGATATGCACTGACCACCAGGGGGCAGACACTCAACACAGGAGTGCACCTGGTGGTCAGTGCGCTCCTACAGCCAGCCTCCTGCGGTCCCTACCCCTCGACTGGGCGAGATGCCCTGATAGGTTCCAATTGCTGGCCAGGCTGAGGGGTCCCACTTGTGCATGAATTTGTGCACCAGGCCTCTAGTCAATGATGAGAGAGAATCACAGGTCTGCTGCCTCCTGCAAGCCCCACACTAGGATTGAGCCCACAACCTGAGCAAGTGCCCTGACTGGGAATTGAACCAGGACCTTCTGATTCATAGGTCGATGCTCAATCACTGAGCCACACTGGCCAGGCTTTTAAGGCCTTTTTTGGTTCTTAGTTTTTGAGCCTCCCGGGAAACCCGAGTGCACCGAGCCTTCCTGGCCACCCGGTCCCAGAGGGGAAAGGGATGTCTGACCCGAGCTCCTGGCACATCTTCTCCAAGCCATTCTGGTTGTTCTTGGGAGGTTTCTGAGCACCTGTTGCCTCTGGCCGGTGCTCATGAGCAGATAGTGCTGTGGGCGCCGTCCTTCCCACGGTTCTCCTGTGCCTGTCCTGACTGTGGACCCGACATTCATGCAACAACTCGAGCCTCCAGGGCTTTGCCAGGACCTTGGTCGTCAACACCTCTTGCCTGACTTTTAGCTTCTCCTTCTGGAGTAACAGGCACTTCATTACCTTAGTACACACTTCACATGGGCAATGAGGGAGGGCGGGCAGTGGCCAGCGGCTCCTGTGTGCTCTTTGCATATCTGACCCAGTCCCTCCCAGTTGCCCACCTCTCACTCATTAGCTTCAGGTGGACACAGGCCTCGGCAGTGCGCCGCCAACCCCAGGATCCTGTCATGACTCATTTTTACTCTCCTGCTGTGCAGCTCACCTGATCTGCACTTTGGCCCTAATTCTTCCAAGTCCCAAGTCCTGGCCAGCAGCAGCAGCAGCCTCCCCTGGGCCCTTGTCACCCAGGCACCTCAGCGATCAGCCTCCCCCAGACATCCGGAGCCCCAGCTGCTGGGGTGATGACCAGGCTGCCACCACTGCCCCAGGTGGCTCCCGAGAAACAGGCATTTCTCCTCTGGCTCCTGATGTTTCTCCACTGCCGTCAGCGCATGACCTTTCCCTGGTCTGTTCCATCACAGGAGGCTAATTAGGAGCGAAACCGCTGCCCGAGAGTTTTGTGTTTTTTTTAACTTTGCATTCCCAAGTTACACTGTCACTTTCCTTGAAAATCTAGGGCAATAGGTCTGCTCGAGGTGTGGCTGACTTCCTTATCCACAGGACTGGTTTCACTTTACCAGAACTTTCCGATCCTGAAATCAGGCCGTCCAGCTGCTCACTCCTTTCCCACCCGTATTCCACATTCGCCTTCCTCAGCCTTTCACACGTAGAAATAGCTCTGCGCTTCGGCTCACAGGCAGGAGAGGAGCTTATCTTCTAAGAAAACCGAAGCTGAGAGACTAGGTGATGAAGTTACAAGCGCTGGTACGCGGTCCAGTCCATGGTTCATAACAGGCTCTCAATGTATTTAACAAGGGAAGGGAGGGAGGGCGGGAGGGACTAGATCTCTGACGCCCAGGCTGCTCCTGGTCCTGCGAGGCCGCCCCACCTCTCAAGCCTGCAGTTGTGGGAGGAGACAAGTCGAGCTCAGGGTTAACCTTGTCCTGTTTGTTTTCCTGGCTCCAACACAGCGGTGCTGCCACCGCTCTCGGAGCACAAGTCTTCGGAAACGTGTCCGTGAACGCTCTGCGGCTCTTACCGAGCTCCGGAACGGCTGACAGACACTGGGGGAGAGTGGCGGAAGCACGGGCCTGTCTGAGGACCCGCGGGGCCGGAATGCAGAGTGCTGGGTACAGCCCCGGAGGAGGGAAAACCTGTCCTGTCGGCAGTCTGCCTCCCTGAGGGCCTGAGCCAGGCAGGTCGGACGGCTGGAGTGGAGCTCCCAGAGGAGAGTGGCAGGGAGTTTTGCCAGAAATGCCAACTCCCAGGGCACACCACAGCCTTCAGGAAGGCCCGGCCTCCTCCCCCAAACCTCACCTCTAGGCCAGAAAGCAGCCAGGTGCACGCCAAGTTCAACTTCAGTGGCCCCTTCAACAAACCACTTCTGGTTTTCAACAGTTCGTCTAGGACACCATGCAGGCTGTCACACAAAGATGATTCTATAATACCCAGCACGGGGCACTTCGCCCCTGGGGCGCCCGCCTGGAGCGAGAGCAAAGCCAACGCCCCAGCGGATTGGGGAATCAGAAGGAAGGATGGGGAATCAGAAGGAAGGATGGGGAATCAGAAGGAAGGATTGGGGAATCAGAAGGAAGGATTGGGGAATCAGAAGGAAGGATTGGGGAATCAGAAGGAAGGATTGGGGAATCAGAAGGAAGCCGCTTCCTCAGCCCACACCGCACAGACAAGCCCGCACCTTCCATTCCTGTCAGCAAGATGCCAGAGGCTGTAGCTTACATCACAGCAACGCTTTTGATCAGCATTTGCGTGAGAACCCAGTATTCCCGAAAGAGCTGTATTTCAACTCCTTCTTATTCGGGCTCGACGCAGCTTCCAACCCAGTTAGGAATGCCTGACCCACAGCCCCGTGCCCCTTCGCCAGGCGAGTAAATGCCAATCCCGCCACACGCGCGGGGTTGAAGCCCTTGCCTCATGGTTCCAGCCTGCGAAATGTTGCAGAAATAGTTTCTGCGGACAAAAGAGATGAGTTAATCTTTATGTAATTCTTCAAGACGTGGAGGATGAGCGTATCAGTCTGAATGCACTCCCTCTTCCTAAGGGCATTGCGGGCCGGTGGCTCAGCACACCCCAGGTGGGAAGTAGCCAGTCTCACAGGCCCCGTGGGAGACCCACAGGCCCTCCTTAGACACTGACATCATTCCCTCCAAATAGGAACAACATACGGGCACGGCTCTAGGACAGACTGGGAAGGAATGGCTTTCCCTCCCTTGAAATCTATTTCATCTCACAGTCTACTCCTCACATACATAAAACCTGATTTTACAAAATTCACCCTATTAGCATGCATGTCTTTCCCACTCTATTTCACTTAAAAAAAAAAAAAAAAGGCTTTGATCCACTATCCACTAACTGGTCAGGACCTAGGTTTATAAAAGCGCTGATCTGGCTGGGCCGGTGTGCTCAGCTGAGCATCAACCTGTGAACCAGGAGGACAGTTTAATTCCCGATCACCGATCACCGCATGTACCTGGATTGCAGGTTCAATCCCCGGTCGGGGCACAGGCAGGAGGCAATCAACCAATGTTTCTCTCTCTCAAAATCAATTTAAAAAATCTTTAAAAGTCCCCACCAAGTATTTTATTAAAAACTATTTTAATTAAAATTATCGCCGAAACCGGTTTGGCTCAGTGGATAGAGCGTCGGCCTGCGGACTGAAAGGTCCCAGGTTCGATTCCGGTCAAGGGCATGTACCTGGGTTGCAGGCACATCCCCAGTAGATGTGCAGGAGGCAGCTGGTCAATGTTTCTCTCTCATCGATGTTTCTAACTATCTCTCTCCCTTCCTCTCTGTGAAAAATCTATAAAATATATTTAAAAAAATCGCCCCCCAAAAATAATAAAATTATTGGGGTGACATTGGTCAACATGAACATACAGGACCCAGGTGTGGGTTTCTGTGACAGGATCTGTATACTGCACTGTGCGCTCACCACCCAGGCAGATCTGTCACCTTGTATTAGGCCGCCTTCTCCCCCTCCCCCCTCCTCCCTCCCCGCTGGCGACCACCACAGTTCCTGTTCACAAGTTAGTTTGATATCCCACACGAGTGAAATCATGTGGTTCTTCGCTTTCTGACTTATTTCACTTCGTATAATGTTCTCGAGGTCCATCTGTGCTGTAAATGGTGTGATTCCACCCTTTATGGCTGAGGAGTGCTCCACTGTGCACGGAGCACAGCACCTTCACCCAGTCCTCTACTGCAGGCCGCTTTGGTTGTTTCCATGTCTTGGCCACCGTGAATAATGCTGGAGTGCGCATAGGGCGCATATATCCTTGTGAATACATAATTCCCAAGTGCTATCTTAAAGGAAAAGCTGTCCAGTGTTCTAGCTACAAGACAGATGTAACATTTAAACATGCTGGATCTCAGAAAGGCTTACACCTTCCCTCCATCCCCCAATTTATTTACCACACGCCCCCAGGAAGCTGTCCTCTCCTCCAGAGTTCTCAGCAGTGTCCCACAAATCCCCGCTCTGCTAGGAGGCCCCGAGCTCAAAGGGTTCGAGGAGACACAAGGGGCTGGGCCCCTTATAGTTGCCGACTCTTAAAGCAGGGAGACAAAATCTGTGACTGAAGGCTGAGAATAACCTGGTCTTTAAGCAGGTACTTGGGTAATTCACAATTACTCAGTTCAGTACTTAACCACTCTATTAAGGTAAAATTTTTAAAAAATATATTTTTATTGATTTCAGAGAGCGAGAGGTAGAAACATCAATGAGGAGAGAATCTCGGTCAGCTGCCTCCCACACGCCCCCCACTGGGGATTGAGCTTGCAACCTGGGCATGTGCCCTGACTGGGAATCAAGGACCTCTTGGTGCATGGGCAGATACTCAGCACTGAGCTATACACCTGCAGGGCAATATTTTGTAACATTCCACAACAGCGTTCCCATGCCTACTGAAATTTCTATTTATAAAGGAGTCTTATTGCAGGTATGTGCCAGAGGACCCATCTTGTTTAGTCAGAGATATTAATATGATGGAAGTTTTGTTTTTGTGATATGAGCTTGTGTCATTATTATAAAATTATTTCAAATGTTGGAACCAGGCAATTAGGTTCAACTGCTACTAATTTTATTAAATTTTGATAGAAATTTACCTCATATCTTGAGGTCATGACATTTTAGTTAAAATTTTATTTTTCTCTTTCATTTCCATGCAGTGTAAAAACAAAAATACTGAGAAGATTGGATTATAAATGTTCCACTGTATATGTAGCTTGGTTAATTAACAATTCAATAAATGACTGCGTTATAGTAGTGGAAGACTCATTTGTAGACTTCCCTTTTGCTGTTTCCATCTTAGTGATTTTTTTTCCCTTTTTCTGTCATCTTAATGATTCTTAAAGTGGCCTCAAAAAAGGCAGCATGGAAATGTTTTCTTTGCCCTCAAACATACAAAATACATCTGGAAGAATAAATTCACATTGGTTCATGGATTTCCTCCCTGGAGGAAATGATCCAAATACAGTGTCAGGATTGGAGTTTGTACTCATAGATAGGCTTGCAGAATCTTGTGTGGAATTTGAAATATTTTGTTTGCAAGCAGTTGGGGAAACAATGGATTCAGACGCTTGTGTTAAGTTCTAATTTTAGATATCTCTCTCCCTCATTAACAATAAAAAAATGTTTTGTGCTTCATAAAATAAGTGTCTTACTGACTTGGATTTTTGGGGACCAAAGCCCTAATAATCTTATTTAAATGAGTACTTCCCCAAGTCCCA
Organism: Myotis pilosus; assembly: GCA_036010255.1. Classification (NCBI taxonomy): domain Eukaryota; kingdom Metazoa; phylum Chordata; class Mammalia; order Chiroptera; family Vespertilionidae; genus Myotis; species Myotis pilosus. The sequence goes on from JASKON010000016.1 coordinate 1,948,540, forward strand.
TTCAATTCTGTCTTTTCATTTCCCCTCAGGAAACAGATCAAGTGCAAATGAAACCTTGTTTCAGTCACATTCTGGGAGATAAAAAATCTTACACGGCTTATTTTTCAATTACCTTTTGACTTGGATGCTATAAAAACAAAATTATTTGGACTCACCAACCGTACAACTAAAGAAGGGATCTTGCCCTCTGCCATTCTGTTGACTATCCACTGGAGCAGTCCACCACCAGCCAACGCACTCAGAATCACATAGTTAACTTTTCTAGTTTGAAAATGTCCTTTATTCCATAGAACACTGAACTGGACATCATTTACATCTGAGGAAGCGATGGCCCACAAAACTGACCTATGGATAAAACACTACCTCTAAGAAATGTAGTCCAATTTTACACACTTCCAGGCCCCCCTACACAAGTGTATCACAATGCAAAAGTATGGGGATCACTACTACATTTTACATAAGATAAAAGGGAAGTATCAATAAACTTCAGAGAGTAGTAAATTCACCTGTCCTTTAAAATACAAGTATGCCATTGTTGCAAAGCCATAGTAAATGGTTTATAAAATGCAATTTTATTTTACGTTACTCTGCTGTTACATAGGGCATAACATTTTCAAAGGCTTTTTTGGGACTACAGTCAATGATTAGCAACACACAGTAGTGGCCCAACTCTCTAAATAACAATCGCTAAACAAACTGGACACCTCTCACATGTGCACAAATCTGCATGGAAAAGTACTAAAATTTTAAACTTGGACTTGTGTACTTTATTTCCCCATTCTACGGTATTAAGAAATGACATGCACTTTAATTTGCCAAAAGCAACGCTTGTATTCTGGCAGCATCATGCTACTTTATTGTCTAGTAAAGTGAACACCAGAACTACAAAGGCAGAAGGTGTAAGTGAATTTTTATTAGGAAGGGAAGTTGTCAACCGAAACAGCAGCAAATGAAGAGTGAATGAGGAAACTCCCGTTGTCACAGCTACCCAAGACCTCCACCATGTGTGACACAGGAGGCTTTTCAATTTGTGACCCGCAGCCCAGAATTATCAAATGCTTCCCATTCAACCTAATACTCCGGATTCCTGCCCAAAAGGAATACATTAAGAACATGGAAACTTGCTCACTGATAGGAAACCCCCAAAGAGTAAGGGAGGGAATGTAGAAATTAAGAAGTTATGTAAAACACTCTTTAAACTGTAATTAACTACATTTTCAGATCTTCACAGTAATACAAAACACAGTCACTTGCAGAACTGGTTCAGATTACTTAAATACCAAATGCATTTTTAGTCCTCTACGTAAGTGTTTGGAAGTTACTTGTGTTTATGTGAAATCGAGCTATTAATACTTTGCTACAGCAGTGACTGCACACCAGGAGGGCCAAGACAAACACAAATCAAGGAACGGAGTTTCCCACAGCTGCAGTGTGAAAGGCTAGGAACAGCTGATTCCGTACACGTGAATGGTTTCTTTGCTCTAGGAAATCCACATGGAGGAAGGAATGGAGATGTGCACAGAGGTTTCTGGAGGGAAGGAGGACGCCACCCTGTCCGCGGTCAGTTTTCCGCGCCTTCTGCCGCGTCACATTCTTCTCCTGCACTGTCCGATGTCCATAACTAGGAAAGAAAGCGGACTCGGTTACTACGTCCAGATCAGACCATTACACCAGGTCCTGCCGTTATATCAGAATGTAATTCCGAAAGCAGTCAAGTATCCGAACAAGAGACGGTGACTAAGACTGAAAGCTACTCTTCTCAAAACCCAAATACCACCAACTCCTCCCCAAAGCGACCCCTGCAGACTGTTCACAAAGTGACACATAGAGACACTACCGAGTAGCTTTTAAAGCTTACTCTCTCTGAGTACTGCAATTTCAGAAAAAGCAGGCAACATCCTTAGAATTGATTGCTCTCTCATTCCCAGCAGCCCAAAGCTCTGCATGAAAGCACTACTGAAATGCAATTTGAGATTAATAAGGCAAAAACATTTTAGGTGGGAGGAGGACTGTGATCATAACAACTATTTCCAAGTATCTGAAGAGCTATCATATAGTAAAAAAAGCCAGCTCACTTAGTGTTGCTGCAGAGGTGTGCATGAAGACACACAGAAAGGATTCGTGAACTAGCTAGGATATTAAAACAAATCCAATTGATCTGAAGGATCTAGTTTTAGGATGGAATGAGGAAGTGAAAATGGGATAGTCAATATTTATCAACTATAATCAATAGCTCACAAAATGGATTTCTATTAGACCAACATCAAGACTCTGCTTGAATTTCAGAAAAGCTGGGATCTTATATAATCTTCAAGCTATTGTTAGGATACTAATATAAATAAAACAATATCCCTGAAGAACTGTCTCGATAAGAGAGAAAACAAAACCAGTAAAGATACTGACAGCACCAGGACGTGTCTGGGAAGAGATCCAATCGCTCAGCGTGCCTTCCTTCCACAGAAGCGGTTTATGCTGTTCATTCTTCTGTAACTGAGAACTACAGGGATTTCTAACGGCTGGGAAGACAGTGCTTTCATAACTTCCCTGCTCATCAAAGCTGAGCAGATATGGTGCTGGGATGAGAAAGAATCCTATCCAGCAAAAGTGGAAGCCCCAGCAGGGCTTGGGGAGGAGAACTACATTTATAAGACGGGGGTGGGGGTGGGGTTCCCCTTCTTCCAGTCGGTCTAAGGTTTTGACACATCAAATGTACTTGAACCTATAGAAGAAGCTAAGTAAAGCTCAACCTGTATTTTTTTTCTTCATTATTTTTTCTATTATCATCTGCTTGTCCAAGTAGTAGGAAAGAAATAAAGAAAAACAAGTTAAGAACATCATGTTCAGCTTGCAAAGGAAAAGTTGATTAGAACAAGGCATTTCATGTGACTTTGGAGATGCTTAAATGCCTACAATAGTGCCTACCTGGCTATGGCTACTATACCCAAAGGAAGAAAATACTGAAACCACCCAAACTCTCCACATGAGTAACTTTAACATCTCCACCCCACGAAACAGTCAGTGATGTGAGCTGATTATGAGTTCCTGCAACCTCAGTACCATCCCAGGAGGATCTGATAAAATGCCCATTTGACTTGAAAACCTACCTACAAAACCCTAACAAGCATGTAATACTTTTTTATTTATGTATCCATAAATTGATTTTCTAAGAGAAAGTGTAGCTATTAGATAACTACCCCAAGAGATAGGGAGCCCAAAATCTATATATATAAAAGGCTAATATGCAAAGTGTCCCCTAGGGAGTTCAACTGGGCATTCAATTGCTTGCTATGACATGCGCTGACCACCAGGGGGCAGCGTGGAATATGACGGGCGACCAGCTGAAGCTGTGGGGTGCTGAGGGAGCGAGAGAAGGAGGTGGGGAACCTGATTGCCAGCCAGGCCTAGGGATCCTACCCATGCACGAATTTCGTGCACCGGGCCACTAGTAAAATAAAAGCACTTTTGTTCCTGAAAAGGAAGTAAAAATATGAACAACTCACTGTGAGGTTGTCCCTAAGCAACTGCATGATGAGGGTGCTGTCTTTGTACGAGTCTTCATTCAGTGTATCGAGTTCTGCAATGGCCTCGTCAAAAGCCTGTAAGATATTAACATCCATGGTAGACCATATTCGTATTAATGCAACCTGGTTAGTCCACAATCACAAACCATTTTTAAAAAATAGGTGAACATTCACTTTATGCTCTGCTCTAATAAAAAATAAAACGGTGGAATCAGATTCTCAGTTTAAGAACTTATGAGTGTGACTTGAAACTTAAAAGCTATGTGTACTTAATCAGTAAATAGGCACTTATTTTTTTTTACCCTCCCCTGGGGATATATTTATAGATTTTAGGGGAAGGAGAGAGAGAAACATCACTATGAGAAACATCAATTGGTTGCCTCCCACACGTGCCCCAACCGGAGACAGAATGCAAACCTAGGCATGTGCCCTGACCGGGAATCGAACCTGAAGCCTTTCTGGTGTGCCGGTAACGCTCCAGCCGACTGAGCTGCCCGGCCCGGCCAGGGCACAGGCACCTCTCAGTGCTTCCACAGGACACAGCACAGTAGCTATGCCCAATATACTTCTCACCAGTAAGAACTAGAACGTACTTGCACAGCCTCTCTAGCAGTCTCCCTTTTTTAAACACTGAGGAATGCAGCTACGCTAGCAGCCAAACCTGGCAGGCATCCCTCCATTGCGTCCATCCTTCTTTGATTACTCTGATCATTATGCTCTCTAGACAGATGTTACTGCTGACAGCCACAGCTGGGAGGGAGAAGATATTGAGAGGGGTGGTGGTAGGTGGTTGTGATGGTAAGAAAAAGGAGGAGAGAGCCAAATAAAGATAGAAATCATCCCTGATATCCAAGTCAATAAAACGCCTGTACTTTAGCGTTTGTTATCTCCCATAGCCGCCGCTAAAGAGGGGTTTCTGGACCCGCCTCTCACCGTCTTGGCCAGCGTGCAGGCGAGCTCGGGGTTATTGAGGATCTCATAGTAGAACACGGAGAAGTTGAGAGCCAGCCCCAGGCGGATCGGGTGTGTGGGCTGCATCTCCTTCTTGCTGATATCGAAAGCCTCTTGGTAAGCCCCTTGGGAATTGTCTATCGTTTCTGTGGAGGCAGAAGAAGGAAATAAAAAAGTGGGCACCAAAAATACCACCCAGCCCGCAGCACATTAACACGGCGAGCGGACGCCACCAGCTCAGGTAGAGCCAGGCGCTCTCTGTAGCCTTCTTTAAAACCACAGCAAAGCAAAACATTCCCTTGTCCTGAGCATCCAGAACCAGTTTATAATGTTGTTGGCTTATCATCAGCTTCACCAAAAACAACGTAATATAGTATATCAGATTTTTACATCACTGGGGCTAAAACCATTTTCTTCTTTCATTTTCTTCTTTTCATTTTATTACTTGGAAATACAGCAATTAAAAATAATTTGTTATATGCCAATAATATCTTAATAAAGCGGGGGGAGGGGGGAATTGGTTATACCCCTTCTCAAAATAGTGAAAACACTTTACAAACATCACCACCACCAAAATCTCTATTTTTGTGACTTATTTGGAGAAACAATACTGATCCTTGGAATCAAGATGTATTATGTGAAAAGCAATATAAAAGGGCCAACATATAACAACAAAGTCTGCTCTGACCAGAGTTTGATTACTGACCTAATAAAAATGTCACCTTCCTGGAAAAAAAAAATGTTGCCTTGGAAATACTGACCTAACAGAAAATCAATGATCCCCTTGTGGGCTGAATGTGTACCCTCCTTCCTCTGAAATGGCGCATTTACCGATGGAAACATGGCTGGTGTAGCACAACATGCTAAGGAGCTCCGGCTGCCTGGCCCTCAAGGAAGCACTGTAATGAGCAAAGCGTCTCAGCTCCTAGGCCAGTGGTTCTCAACCTTCTGGCCCTTTAAATACAGTTCCTCATGGTGTGACCCAACCATAACATTATTTTTGTTGCTACTTCATAACTGTAATGTTGCTACTATTATGAATCGTCATGTAAATATCTGATATGCAGGATGGTCTTAGGCGATCCCTGTGAAAGGGCCGTTCAACCGCCAAAGGGGTCGAGACCCACAGGTTGAGAACCACCGTCCTAGGCTGTAATACAGACCGTCTACAAGTTCTAGAAGGTGGAGTACTATGCATGGGACTAGGAAATGGCAGGAAGCCAGAAAGAGTGAATCAGACTCATGCTGGGGCCAACGTGCTGATGTGTGAATGTTCAGCTCTGCCATGTTCAATTTTGCTTATTTTTACGGCAACAGAAATTATACATCAATAACAATAAATTTAGTACACAAACTTTGTTACAACAGGGTAACTAATTTTCTCTGTATATCTTGTGTGATAAAATTTGCAGCAGAAACATACACAACATTTAATAGGCTCTATATTATACTCAGCTACCAATACTCCAGGGGACGGAGTTCACTGCTAATAAATTTACTTTCATTTTTTAAACAATCAAGCTAGGCAATTCGGTTATTCTTCTCCCCATGTCTGTTTGATAAATTATGTACCGGCACTAATACTCTCACGTTACCTCCCCTCAGAAACCTGGTTATATGGAGTTAGGTAGTGGCCAACATGTCAAACAGAAAGGCACACCCTGTTTTTATACTGTGTCACCTCTCCCAGGTGAGTTTCACGGTGTAATGACACTGACGGGCCTAACGAGATCACCCTGGGCACACGCAGAGAACCCGGGGCTGAAAACACGGTGCACCAAACCCGAACGCATAAGCCATCACGCCCGTCTTCAATAACGTCTTGTCAGATTAAAATCAGAACGTCTGCATTTCATTTTGTAAAAAGCACATAATGCAAACTCATGACTATCCATTTTTGAAAACATAAGGCAACATTATTAATTTTCTTTTTACGTAGATTCCAAATGTTTCTTAAAGTTACAAAAGGCCTGGAGACTACACAGAAGCTACTGTCCGTGTCCCATTTACCCTCCCTTCTATTTACATCTTAGCTTCACCCAGACACCAATGCACTTACGTTTTCGATCATCACCACATGCAACTTCAGCCAGGTACCGGAAGTAATCGCCCTTCATTTTCAGATAGAAGACCTTGCTCTCTGGATTAGTTGCGTTGGCTATTAAATACTTATCCAGCAATTCCTGAAATGAAACATGAGGCACCCGTGAGAGGCTATCATTACCGTCCAGAACTAACAATGATATGCAGTTATCGGCAGCGGTCACGGTGACCACAGCACACCACCCCGGACAGAGCAGGAGCTGGAGCTGGAGCTGGAGCAGGGCCCGTGCTGCCCGGTGAAGCCTCGCTCACAGCCAGTCACTCCGTTCTCACGGCGAAGTGGGGTCACAGTAGACACAAGCAGCAGCACCTGCCTGCTCCCCCTCACTCAGCGCGTGAGATAGACGAGACCCCGAGGGGCTCTGCACGGAGCCAGCTCTGGAAGGCGTCTTTTACAGCCACACAAAGAGCTACGTGGTACCTTTACTACCCGGTGCTTCGAGAGTCAACATGGCAGGAGAGAGAGTGACAGCAGAGAGGAGTCTGACTAGAATGAGGTCTTGAGGTGAGAGATGTGATTCTAGCACGAATCCCTCCTAAACCACTCAACCAGACGTGGGCGTCCTCACAAAGACTGGCTTCCCTTAAAAAAATAAATAAATACATCAATTTTTTTCTTTATTGATTTCACAGAGGAGGGGAGAGGGTGAGAGAGAAACATCAATGATGAGAATCATTGATCGGCTGCCTCCTGCACACCCCCTCCTGGGGATCGAACTCACAACCTGGCTGGGAATCAAACCCTTGACCCCTCCCTGCATAGGAGGGCACTCTAACCAACTGAGCCACACCAGCCAGGTGATGTACAACTTTCAACAACAACAAAAAAATCTCAATACAGACCAGAGAAAAAAACAAAACGACAAGTGGCTCACTGCATCAGAAAAATCTTTCCATATAAGGTAAAAAGTCAGGGTGGGGGAAAGGAATCAGTTTTAACATTTATAGAACTGAAAGTTCCCCCAAGAAATTCTACTGTCCATTATTCCTGTCAATTAAGCAGGCGTTCACCTTTGTAGCTTTTTAACCAGCAAAACTTATGATTCTGGGAGGTTCGAGAGCTACAATTGGGGCTCCCCCAGCGCTGAGTAGAACACAGGTAGTGCGTTCCTTTTTGAGAACCTGAAAGATTTGTGAAGTCAGTGTACTTCCTACCCAAGTTACAAGATGAACTAGTAGTAATCGAGAATACTCTATAGCAAGAAACCTCAAATATGAGCAAAGTTAGAGGAAAGAATAGGGAGAACTAGCGGTAATGCCACACTAAGAGCTTTGAACTTTTTTTTAAATAAAAAGTTACCTATAAAAAAAAAGTCAGCTATGTGTCAAACTGTGCAATTGTACATAATTCAGACAACCAATTGTACATAATAACCCCTTTCATAACTAATATTTTGTGACTCCTTAACTATCCTAAAATGAAATTAGTAGCTAATAATATATTTACATACAATTTAAAATATACACCAATGTCAAATGGGGGCACCATTAAATTTTTTAATAAAAAAAAATATTCCCCTAGCCCATTCGGCTCAGTGGCTAGAGCGTCGGCCTGTGGACTGAAGCACCCGAGATTCAATTCCAGTCAAGGGCACACGCCTGGGTTACGGGCTCCATCCCCAGTAGGGGGCATGCAGGAGGCAGCCGATCCATGATTCTCTCTCAGCAGTGATGTTTCTGTCTCCCTCTCTGAAAGCATAAAAATGTATTTAAATAAGATATAATGTACAAATGAAAGTAATTTGTAATAAAACAGTAAGCATTTCAATATGTAAATATCTACATGACTGGCCTTGGCCGATAGGGCACACAGTTGGATGAGTGTCATTCCATGCACCCAGACTGGTTCAGTTCCCGGTCAGGGCACATGGTCTTGGTCTCAATCCCTAGTAGGGGACATGCAGGAGGCAGCCCGTGGATGTTTCTCATTTATGTTTCTCTCTCCCTCTCCATTTCTCTCTAAAATTAAAAAACATAATCTAGTCAGATGTTCGCCTCTAAGGATCACCTTCAATGCCAAAAACCTTTGAACACAGACTTGCACAGTCTGTTCAACTACCATGAATAATAGCCTGACCAGGCAGGTTACAAACAAAGCAAAGTAAAATCTTTGATTTTTACATGGTAGTTGCATTCCTGGTTAATTCTGTATGCATTAAAACCATAAAAACAAACAAACAAGAAAAACTGTGTGTTTAAATGTAAAACAAAATTAGTTTTTGGCCTCAGATGAATACGAGTAAGTTTCTACCTACACGAGTGAGCAGCGGACGCTCCGTTAGGCAGCACTGCCGGGTGTCCAGTGTCATGCTCCCCACCCACTCCGTGTCAGCAGAGCCTCCCACCCCGGGGAGGGACACCGGGTGGGTTGAAGGCACACACGCAAGTCCTTTGGGAGCACAGCCGAGGAAACAGCGATTTTGTTAAGCAACTGGAAGAATTTTTCTTAAGAAGGTATCAAGTGAGCTGCGTCTTAAGGGTCAAATCGGATTTTCCCAATAGGCAGAAGCACCGGGGAGTATTCCAAGCCAGAGCCCCGTGGCAGGAAAAGGCACAACTGCACAAGAAGCGAGAAAGCCCCTGAAGATGGTCATCTTTTTAAAAGAGAGCCTCCCCGAACACCAAGAGCACATCGTTAAAAGGCACCAATGTCCTACTGACCAGAGCTTACATCTGAGCACTTCAGAACAATGAGCGCTGAAATGACAACCTAATCTAGAGTCTGTCTAGAGCAAGTTCCTTCATTTCCTCTTCTGTAAAATAATCAGAATTCCTTCCAGTTTTTAACCTGTGTAACTCTAAGGCACTAAATCCAAAGGGCAACCTGTTAAGCAGATCAACTTCTAGATAAAAACGTGTCCTTAGTGGTTTTCATTCATGAAATTCCGTTCAGCATCTGGCATGGTGCCCATCCCACGCCAGGCTTCTGTCAGATGGCATCAGCCGTGGATGGCAGCCTGCTGGAATGCAGGCAACAGCAGCACACAAAACGATATAGCAATTTTCTTGAATTACTTTTTTGAAAATACTTTTTATCAAAGCAATAACATGCAATAGTCAACTATCACACTAACAATTCTAATGAAAAGCCTCCCCATTCTGTTCGCTCGCTGTTTCGTTCCTTTAGCGAAGTTTTGGGTGTTTTTGAAAAATCATTACTTCATACTGGTATCTCCAGTTCAAATTCAACAGCACAGCATTATTCCTCCCTTATCTATAGCTTCTCTTCACACAGTAAGACGCTGGTTTCCATTTAAATAACAGGTAACAAATGTACATCACACAAGTTCAAAAGCAAAACAACCAAGTTTCTCTCCCTTTCCTGGGTCCTCATCGACATGCAGTTCTTCCCTCCCTCAAGGCACCCGTCCCATCAGTTTCGCGTACATTCCTCCAGGTCTCTTATACATGTAAAGTCCACGTATGTCCCCCTCCCGCATGCTAGCATTCCATACACATTGCTCTTGCTTTCCCCATAGTAATCCCTTCTAATAATAATCACTCCATGCCCATGTATTATAACTGCTTCACTCACTATGTGTAACATTGCACAGTGTTCCACTGCACGGGCATAAGGTAATTATTTAAACAGTTTCCTGATGAACATTCAAGTTGCTTCAAATCTTTTGCTATTTCCCACAAGGTGCCGCATGCATCTGATGCGTAAGATACGCTATACACTGTCCTCCTGGAGGCAATTCCACTTGCACTCCCGCTAGCCGGGTATGGCTGTTCCTATTCCTCCATACCCTTCCAAACACAGAGTTAAACTTTTCCATCTTTTCCAACCTAATAAAAAAAAAAAAATCTTACTATAGCTTTATAAAACTGTAGTTTTCTAATTTTATAAATTACGTTATAAATGAAATTGAACATCTGTATGTCCTTTTCTATTATTAACTGTTTTTATCCTTTGCCTTTCCTAATGAATTATGTCCTTACAGATTTGTAGGAAGTCTTCATATGTTAATATTAGTTCATTTTCCAGATGTATCTCATATGAACTTCATGTATTTAAAGATTTTATCTGGCAATAAAACTGCACTTACTAATATTTATTATATTAAATCAGAGAGTATTACCAAGATTTCTGACAAATATGAGAAGCAGACGTTAATGTGACTATTCAATTTTACAACAAATAAAATATATGAGCAGAAGGCTTGTAACTGAAATATAAGTCTGTGTATGTAGCGGATTGTCTACCTGACCATACGAAATGGTTAACACGTTTTAAATGTTACCCGAAGAGCAGTGTATCAGATTCTCTCTCTCCCTCTCTCTCTCTCTCTCTCTCTCTCTCTCTCTCTCACACACACACACACACTCTCACACACACTCACTCACACGCACACACACACTCACGCACACGCGCACACACACACGCGCACGCACACACATGCTCACTCACACACACGCACACGCTCACACTCACACATGCACACACACACTCTCACACACACTCACTCACAGCATGGAGCACTAGTCACCACCTTAAGGTAGACGCTCAGGTTCTGGAAACACAGTGAGAGGGAGCAGACGTTCCCTTCTTCTAAAAATAATCAGAATGTTCAGCAGAAATAGATAAAATGGAAGAAAGACACACAGCGGAGCACCAAAGGGCAAAGACAGATATCAGCACTAGAAAAACGAAACGAAGAACTAATAGTGAACATTCACAACACAATGGAGGGTGTGAGGGAGCTGGGCCCAGAGAAACTGCATCGGCCTGTGAAGTGGCAACAAAGCTACTTCCTGGGCCTCTTGGGGGCAGGAGGGAGGCCAGAGGGTGCAGTCTCCTAGGAGGAACTGTGCAGGTGCTATTCAGATGTTTACTTAAGCCCGATATGTAAAGCCACAGGCGGAAAACGGGTGTAAAAGCGGGTGGAGCTTAGTGTGTCCAGCAGCAAACCATCAGAACCCGATACAAAGACACTTCCCCAGTCCAAGGCACACACAAGTTCCACAGAAAAAAGCTCCATTATTATCATTAAAATAACAGAACTCCTCAGGGGCAGATCCACCAAAATTAGGAATCAGCAAATCAACAGGTGTTGGTCCCCAAGAACTTAAGAAACGAAAAGAGTGTGTAATAAAACATAAAGTATGCTGAAAATGACTAAAGCATCTTTTAAAGATATATATGTATTTTAATACTTGTGATTAAATAGATGGTGCCCAAGACTGGCTTCAAAATAATGGCAGGAATATGTGTGGAAATATAAACAAAACAGAATTCATAATGACTGAATTATGAATTGTGGTTATTTCATTAAAATAAGCAAAAAGATTAAAGAAAGAAAAAGGGAAAAAAGGAACAGAAGCTAGAGAAAAGGACAGGATACAATGAATCAAGAAAAAAGACAGCCAAAACCGGTTTGGCTCAGTGGATGGAGCATCGGCCTGTGGACTGAAGGGTCCCAGGTTCGATTCCGGTCGGGGGCGTGTGCGTGGGTTGCGGGCACATCCCCAGTGGGAGGTGTGCAGGAGGCAGCTGGTTGATGTTTCTCGCTCATCGATGTTTCTGACTCTCTATCTCTTTCCCTTCCTCTCTGTAAAAAATCAATAAAATATATATTTTAAAAAAAATTAAAAAGAAAAAGAAAAAAAAAGAAAAAAGACAGCTTGGAGGTGTAAGGAGAGGGAGAAGGGCTCTTATAATTTAAAAAACAAACAAAAGACCCCACAGAAAATTGGTACAACAGAAGGCATATTTTAAAAAAATACTTGAGAACACAACAGAATGAAGAAATGTGGATAAGTAAAAAGATGCAATTAGAAAGAAATATCTGATACGTCATCTAAGACAATATGCAATACCAATTCCAGAGGAGAGAATAGAAAGAATGAGGAAGAGATGTAATTCAGAGATAATGGTTGAGACTCTCAGAGTAATAGTATTAAGATAATTTTCGTAGTGGAAAAGCACACTAAATCCCAAGGGAGAGAAAAATATATTCATACCTAGACCACCACGAAAAACTGTAGAATGCCAAGACGAGAACAGTGTGCTCGCTTCGGCAGCACATATACTGAAATTGGAACGACACAGGCAAGATTAGCATGACCCTGCGCAAGGATCACACACACACACACACACACACACACACACACACACAGCAACCAGAGAAATGACATGTTACCTATAAAGGGAGAAACAGCATTATGTTTTCATCAAGTATCTTCCAAGTGCTGGGAAAAACAACTGTCCGGCAGAATTCTGTAACCAGTTAAAGGTACCGTATAAAAGCAGGTGCAAAGTAAAGACATTTTCAGACAAAGACAGAAGTTCCCACTCAGACCTGCCCTGAGGAGTCTCTGTAGAGTAGTAAGGAATAATGGGCTAAAGCGCAGTCACCAATTAGAACAATCACAGCAACTACCAAGTAACTAAAAAACTCTGGCCATAATCCATTTAGTTTCCACTCTCCCAAAATGAGTAACACAGGATCCTCAGAAGATGATGAGTAACTTCATGTGCTACTTCATGTTCACAGAGGATAGTTTCAAAAGTTCCTTTGTATTAGTTGTGTGCAAAGGACTGAGTTGGCTATTAATGCACATGTTTCCCAACCTTTTAGAGGATTATCTAAAAGTAAGGACAGCCCAGGTAGTGTGGATTGGTGGCTGATCATGGACCGTGCACCAAGAGGTCACTGGTTCGATTCTCAGTCAGGGCACATGCCCAGGTTGCAGGACTGACCCTCAGTAGGGGGTGTGCAGGAGGCAGCCAATCGATGTTGCTCTCATTGATGTTTCTATCTCTCTATCCTTCTCCCTTCCTCTCTCTCAAATCAATAAAACGTTTAAAAATAAATAAAATTAAGGACATTTATGTTTTTTTTCTTTAAACAAGAAAGTGTCTGCCTTTAAGGCTACACTTTCTAAAATCTGATAACTATAATCTGCTACCAGGAGAAAATATTTCATTGGAACAATCAAGGATCTCAAACATTTCAATAGCCTACTATCCATTTTAAGATAACTGACAAGATGTGGGTTCATTTGAGATTTTTTTGTTTGTTAATCCTCACCTGAGAGTATTTTTTCCATTGATTTTGAGAGAGAGAGAGAGGAAAGGAGACAAAGAGAGAAAAAGAAAAATTGATGTGAGAGAGACACATAGACTGGTTGCCTTCCGAATGCCCCCCAACTGGGGAAGGGATGGAACCTGCAACCCAGGTATGTGTCCGTGACCAGAAAGCGAACCCGAGACCCTTCAGTGAGCCAACACTAACCACTGAGCACACAGGCCAGGGCCATTTGAGATTTTACTGGCAAGATTTTAACCAATTATCAACATGGTAATTACACACCAATCTGCCCCAAACCTAGCCAGGCAATTTACTTTTACAGCTCTGTACCTCAGTTTATTCATATGTAAAACAGAAGTAATGACAATCCCTACTTTATGGGGTTGTTGTGAAGGTTAAATAAGTGGATACAAATTGCTTAGTATCCTGCTTAGTATATAAATCTCAATCACCATGCACCACCACACAGATCTGTCTCTAAAGCAGCAGTTCTCAACCTGTGGGTCGCGACCCCTTTGGCGGTTGAACGACCCTTTCACAGGGGTCACCTAAGACCATCCTGCATATCAGATATTTACATGATGATTCATAACAGCAGCAACATTACAGTTATGAAGCAGCAACGAAAATAATTTTATGGTTGAGTCACAACATGAGGAACTGTATTTAAAGGGCCAGAAGGTTGAGAACCACTGCTCTAAAGCATCAAACCAAGTGCTCATATATGCACTGTACATACACACACACACACCCCTCTGACTAGGCCATTGGGACTTTAAACTTACTCATTTAAGGAAACATTAGTTTTGCCTTCCTAACACAATCTACTGCCGATCCCCCCCCTCCCGCCCCCTTTCAATTTTCTGTCTTGGGAGAAGCACTCCGTGCCCTAGTCAGCGATCTGCGTGCAATCGTATTGCTTCTTTGGCTTCACAATCATCCAGGCCCTGGATGTAAATTTTCTCCAAGTGCAGACTTTGTTTGGAGAACTTCTCAGACAAATGAACAAGAGGTTACTTGGGAACATATAGCTCCTCTTTCTTAACTGTGAACCACGGAGGGAAGGGGAAGGCTGTACTGTCTGGATTGCACTGCTCCTAGCTACCCAGGCTCATCAGCGCGGACTCTGACTCTTCTCCCCCACTTCCCACCTGGGCACAGGCTGTCACAGAATTTAATCTAGAACTTCCCAGTCCCACTCCTATTCCTATACCCCAGTGAATCGTATCATTTCACCACAACGAATCCAATAACTTAACGGAGCTACCAGGCTTAGGGCTCTTCTTTCTCTCATCCATTTTGTGCTCTGTTGCCAATTAACCCTCCCTTCCTTTCTGGGCATGTTAATCCCTGCAAAAACCCCAATGGCCCGTTAAAAAACTGACTTGAAGCCTAGCACTTACGGTCCTCTAGGATCAGGCTCTAACCTACAGCCTCCAACGAACATAAATGGCAAAGCGATACCAATCCCTGCCTGGGCAGTGTGGCTCAGCGGTTGAGCAGTGACCCATGAACTGAGAGGTCACCAGTTCGATTCCTGGTCAGGCACATGCCCAGGTGGTGGGCTCAGTCCCTGGTCGGGGGCATTGCAGGAGGCAGCTGGTCAATGATTCACTCTCATCATTGATGTTTCTATCGCTCTCTCCCTCTCCCTTCCTCTCTCTGAAATCAATAAAAACATTTAAAAAAAAAGAGAGAGAAACCAATCCCCTGAGCCATAATAACTGCAGGGTGAGGCTGAGGGGCGGGGTCATTTCCCCCGTGTGCCATACAACATGGTTATTTTCCATGCGCCACAACACAACAGGAGTGGGGAACAGTCTTAACTGACTGACATCCACCCTTACTTCTATTAATACCATTCCCGCAGCAGCAGAAGAGCATGAAGCAGCAATGTGGGCTCCCACGTACTTACAGTGGCACTCCAAGCAGCAAAACACACAGGCATTCACTATGGGAGATGCTAGAGATACAGCAGCTCTCGGGATGGGCCGGATGAGAAAGCAAATACGAGGGCATCGCCAGCACTGTTACGGGAAGGGGTACTTGGGCATGAACACCTTCCAAGAGCACCTGTCCGGAGGCTGACCACAGTGGTGGAGCGTCCAGTCTTTACGATCATCCAACTACCACTCTTGGTTTCTGCGACCACCAAGCAATCTCCTAAATGCTAATCCGCCTGCAAACAAGACACATGGCCAGACCACGACTCTGCCCAATCCCTAATTCTTTAAGTTCCCCCCTCAGCGTGCCAACAAATTAGACTGGAAGCCCAGAAAGCCAAGGGGACAAACCCTGGACATAAGCGCACGTTATTATTTTACCCACACAGCACCCCTGAAAAAGTGTTAGTGGGCCTTCAATCGCCAACTTCCATTTATTAAAACTCTGGAGCATTCATGAATGTGAATGTGCCTTCCTGGGGGAAAGGGTTAATTAACATCAATATTTGTGTAGATGAAAACCCATCTTTTATAAAGTGTTCAAACTTTTGAGATATAATTCTAAAAGTAACAAAAGACTAAAACCCAACACTGGCTGGAATATTTGTCAATTAATAAATTCAAATTACTATTAATGAATGTCACCCCAATACATTTAATTAAAAAAATAATTAAAATTAATATGGCCTGGCCCTGGCTGGTGTGGCTGGTTGGTTGGAGCATCATCCCGTGCACCAGAGGGTTGAGGATTTGATTTCTGGTCAGGGGGACATTCCTAGGTTGTGGGTTCAATCCCCAGATGGGGTGCATACAGAAGGCAACCGATCAATGCTTCTCTCTCTCTCTCTCTCTTCGTCCATCCCTCTCTAAAATCAACTTAAACACACACATACAGCAAAACACCTAATATAAATTAATGTGTCATGATGAACTGTCATATGGTCAGAGAACCAATATGGACTCCTCAGACACAAAGGGGTATGTGCCACTGTAGGTGTACGTAGTGAAAGTAAAAATAAGTCAGATTAGTCTATGAAAAGTGGCTAATTCCTTTGGGGGCAAAAGAAAACCAGGGGATAACCAGGCAATGGGAAGGGGGCAGAAACAGATGAAAAGAATCCAAGGCTCTCAATACAGAGAAAAAAGCTTTATCTATCTTCCTGCCCCAAATATTTCTAAACTCTTTCTTTTCCTGGCCCATAAGCTCTCTAGCTCCACCATATCCCTTGACCCAGGCAAAATGATCACCAATGACTAATATGCAAGCAATAAACATGGTTAGACCATGACTCTGCCCAATTCCTAACCAAGGCTATCAGCATCTGCTACAGCACAGTGGTGCCTTTTAGGGGCTAGGATGGCCCTGTAGTAAGCACAGAGGATCCCTTCTGCTCCCCTAAACAATCAGCACTTGAACCCCAAACAATAAAAATGCTTTTGTATAGGAATGTTCACCCTGTCTCCCACCTCAGCTACAGAGCGTTACAACTGCAATGGTAAGGACACACAGAGTTTTAGCCTCTGACAAATAACAGTGTGTGTGTGACTGTCATGTGCCGATATTAAAGAAAATCAGTCTTTGCCCCTTACTTTCCCCAAAGCAGCTGAGCCAATTCCAGATATCAGAAACAAATGTAACGCCCAGTCCTTTGTCTCTGATCTCTGTCTGCTATATTTCCATATCTTAGCAACTGAGCAATGTTAGCAATATAGAAATGTTATACACCTGCTTAGATTCCCAACTCTCTAGCCAAGATATATACAGGTTTAGAAGACACTTTAACACATACATCCACTGGTGACACTTAGTACTACTTTCTAAATATATCAACCTGCCAAAAAAAAAAAGATAAATACGCAACCGTAATTTACCAACAGTGACAGATCAGTACTAACAAAGAACCAAGGCAAATACCCATCTCTTTACTTCCTTTCCCTTAGAGCAGTGGTTCTCAACCTTCCTAATGCCGTGATCCTTTAATACAGTTCTTCATGTTGTGGTGACCCCCCAACCATAAAATTATTTTCATTGCTACTTCATAACTGTAATTTTGCTACTGTTATGATCGTAATGTAAATATCTGATATGCAGGATGTATTTTCATTGTTACAAATTGAACATAATTAAAGCATAGTGATTAATCACAAAAACAATATGTAATTATATATTCAATATGTGTTTTCAGATGGTCTTAGGCGACCTCTGTGAAAGGGTCGTTCAACCCCCAAAGGGGTCGCGACCCACAGGTTGAGAACCGCTGCCTTAGAGACTTGCAATTTACTAGTATCCAGAAGCTACTGTAGCCACTGATTTGTGAAGGAAAACATGTTTTTCTTTTTAAAGAAACAAAACAACCGAAATAGTAAGTCAAATCTGTTTGGTCGTCATAAGTAATCCAAGTGAACAGACATCCTGATACCTAATAAAAAGGATGTTCTAATAATTAAAATAGGTCAAAACTGCCTTGCTAGCTTGGTAAATAGGTCAAATTCTGCTTTATCCTAAGAACTCTATTAAAAATAGATAATAGCTTATGCTAGTGAAGATACCAGTGCACTTTCATATGAGCTGTCTTTTATAAGACAGTGACAATCTGAATTAAGCCATTTCTACCATACATTACAGAAACCACATAATGATTACAGATGAGTTTTTCCACCTGTGGCTAACCCACGCCACATACATTGACCCCTGTTGTATCACATACAACCCTCTACTCCAGCCTCTGGCCTACCAGCTTTGTTACAGGGCACAAAGGGAAGAACAGGGTCAACAAGAATTTTGAGGCTATGGTAGGAAAATTACTCTGCACTTGCACCTAAACTTAATGGGTTACTGCAAATATTCAACTGAACTACTGAGTGCAGCACAAAAATACCCTTGAAAAATAAAGCACTGCTCCATCGTTTATAGAGGGAAAAATGAAGTCCTTATTCTCTCACACCCTTCACAGTTTAGCCAGAGAGATCTGAACTGGGCACACTGTATTAGAGACAGCCACAGAGGACAGGTAAACTCCGCAGGACACCGGTAAACTCCAGACAATGCAGAATTGGGCCTCATTAGTAGACATGGTGAGAAAGAAAAGACTACATTAGTATAACAACACATTCTTTTATGTGGCGAGAATCAGAGCAAAGGTAAGAAAGTACACCACACAAGAGAGAACCCTGGGGAGATCCAGGCCACTGAAGATGAGGAAGGAAGAAACAGTGAGAAAGGAGGCTAGAGACAAAAACTGGAAGGTCTCTAGTCCCGTTAAGGAACTTGGACTCCACCTGGTGTGGTAATGGTTGTGAAATTTTAAAAGCAGTCATTATTTCCTCCCCCAGGTCTTTTAAAGTAAAACCAGTGCCTAGTAAAAGAGATAAAAGCAAGCCACTCTAGTTGAAGAGCCTGGATGCACAAAGGCGTGAATCCAGCATTTCCATACAAGACAGAACTCAGAGACAGGAGCAACGATCTCAGAAGGGAGCGTGTAAAAGGCTGTACCGTAAAAGGCAGTGGGAACGGAAAGAACACTAATGTAATAGCTGAATTTGAGTTCACAGCTAACTGCTGAGTAACTAAACCTTGGTTTCCTCCCAGGTAAACCCACCTCATTTACCTGTGATTGCAAGGAAAGGGGCCTGCAAGTATTAGAAGTTATAATTTTAAGTGCAATGACACCTAAATTGTACCTTGTGGGACAGGTGTGACCTCAACATTTAGAAAAGGGAAAGGCTTTACAAATGAGAACGCAGTGGTGGGAGGGAAGCGAACTAAGGGAGTGTTTGGGTAAACAATTTGGCTGGAGCACAAAGAATGAGGTGATTATAAGTTTTCCTGAAGTACCTTTTATGCCAAACCATTTCTGATTATGTCATAAGCTGAGATCTCAGATCAAGAATATTTTTCATATGGGACAACCGGATAGCCACATGAAAAGAATGAAGGCGGCTAAGGCTGGACCCCTTCCTCATACCATATGCAAAAATTAACTCAAAATGAACCAAAAATCGTAATATAAGAGCCAAGACAATAAAACTCTCAGTGAAAGCGTCAGTGTAAGTTTTCATGACCTTGGATCAGACAGAAACACAAGCAACCTAAGAAACAAACAAACCGAATTTCTTCAAAATTAACAACTTTAAATATTTTAGCAAGTGTGGGAAAGGGGAGGAGGAAATAAAAATTTCCCATGGTGCCATCAGCACAGCAGTACCCCCTTATCTATCGTTTTGCTTTCCTTGATTTCAATTACCCCTGGTCAACCCCAGTCCAAATATATTACATGGAAAATTCCAGAAACAACAATTCATAAGTTTTAAATAAGTTTTCAATTGCATGCTTTTGTCAGTATTGTCATGAAATCTTGTGCTGTGCCACCTCGTCCTGCCCCAATGTCAATCACTCTCTTGTCAGAGTGTCTACCCTGAATTAGCTTCCTGCAACTAAACAATCAGCAGCCATCTCAGCATCAGGTGGGCAGTCAGACTGCAATGCTTGTGGTCAGTAACCCTTACTTTACCTACTGATGGTCCCAAAGCACAAGGGAAGTGATGCTGGCAATTCAAACATGCTACAGAGAAGCCGTAAAGTGCTTACATGGTCTCTATAGGGTTGGGTACCAACCACCGTTTCAGGCAGGCACGGGGGGAGAGTGGGGGGTCTTGGAATGTGTCCCCTGTGGCTAAGGGGGCTAGAGGGACTAGTGCAGTTTGATAAAGTCACTTCAATATATACCACTTCCGCCCTGGCCGGTTTAGCTCAGTGGATAGAGCGTCAGCCTGGGAACAGAAGGTTCCCAAGTTCCATTCCGGTCAAGGGCACATGCCCGGGTTGTGGGCTCGATCCCCAGTGGGGGACTTGCAGGAGGGAGCCGATCCATGATTCTCTCTCATCATGGATGTTCCTAGCTCTCTCTCCCTCTTCCTTCCTTTCTGAAATCAATAAAAATATATTTAAAAAAATATATATAGACCACTTCCTATGGCAAATGTCAGTCCTTAGATGTTTAAATGTTATATATATAATTTTTATGATATAGTAAAAGCTCAATTTCATAGAAATCAACTTTCATATAGCAAAAAGTGCGTTAATAAAATACTTAGTCCTTCCCAAATCGAAGTTTTGACTCCACCAAGAACCAACTACCTGTCTCTGCACTCAGCCCCCAAATCACCCTGAGCATTTTCTGACTAAGGACGCGTGAACCTTTCCTGTGACCTTTCTCACCTCCTCCCTGGTCCACCAGAATCCCGAGGGCAACACCAGCACTGAAAAGTAGATGTATTGCCAAATACTTGGCAAAACAGTACCAGGCGGAAAGGTCAGAACACTTAACATGTTTCACTGCAGATGTCTAATTCTCCAGTTTTTTTAAAAGAACAAAACTTTTCTGAGCTGTGTCCAAGCAGCGTTTGCTTGGCGGAAGGAGCAAAACGAGGGAAAATGAAAGTACTAATTCTAGGTGAGTAGTATCAATGGAAGTTACTTGGGCTTAAAAAGTCTGACCTGATGCCCGGCCAGTGTGGCTCAGTGGTTGAGCAACGACCCATGAACCAGGAGGTCATGGTTCAATTCCCAGTCAGGGCATATGCCCAGTGGAGGGCATACAGGAGGCAGCCAATCAATGGTTCTTTTTCATCATTGATGTTTCTATTTCTCTCTTGCTCTCCTTTCCTCTCTCTGAAATAAAAATATATATATTAAAAAAAAAGTTTGACCTGAAAATCAGTATCTTTATGGTTCCACATACCTTCTCACCTATTTCCCAGAATCACCCCCGACATTTACAGACAGCAATCAAAGACTGTCCCAAGAAAGCATTTACATTACATTTATACAGAGGTCCTTATAGTCATGGCCCCGCCACCGGTCCCATCGCGAAGTGTCTCCATTTCTCTAAGTAAAGCCTGCAGCAAACATCCCGGAGGCAGGCGCACAGTCAGTCAGTCACCTAGAGAGTATGCAACACATGTTTAGCAACACGCGGCCAACTTCAACTGAGCAAAAGGCCCGGTGACAGAGATCATGGAATACTGCTCGTCTGGATAGAAAACGTGACTGGAGAGCTAAGATCTGTGGGAAAGGCCCGTCCACTGGAGTGGTTCAACCAACGCTGGTTAACAGCCAGCCTGGCTTGCTAGTCCAAGTTTCTCAACCTCGGCATCACGGACTCCTGGGCTGGGCAAGCCCTGTTGTGGGGGATGTCCCTATGCATATGGTGTTTAGGAGCGTTCGGGCCTCTACTTGTCCTGTTAGTAGTCCCCACCCCACCAAAAACTGTCTCCAGAACTGGCCCCGTGTCTCCTGGGGGTAAATTTACCCTGGTCGAGAAGCACGGCTCTAGCCTTACATTTATATGCCTATATATGCAATATTCCACTCCATTTCATCCCCCCAAAACACAACTCTCGGCTTCAAGGAGCTTATAATCTAAAAGCCAAAAAGTCCACAAGTCAAGGAGTATTTTATTGCAATATTCTGTAAATAAGTAGGGCTTCAAAATTACAGAGTCTGGCAGTTTTTTCCCACCAGAGCTACCTTCCCTCTCTCTTAACTTACAAACATCAGGTCTTATCTATCTTGAACTATACAGATCCTCAAAACATGTTCAAGACTCACACAATGCGCTCAGTCAGCTTCCACGTATTGAGGGACAATGTGTTTCTCTTCACTTGGGGCACAGCAGCTGCCCTGCCTCTCACTGGCTTTGGGGTGTTGACCAAGTCACCTAACTTCCTCTGCCCTCGTCCTCGTAACATGAACCCAGAAACAACACTATCAAACCTAACTATGGGGACAGTCAGGACATGAAGTGCTCAATAGCCTCTGCCTTTACTCATTTGGATCTGTAACTGTTTTCTGCCCTCACAGTTCAGCAGCCTCTCAATAGTGCTATCAAAAGGGTTGAGAGTTGGCTACCATGTTCATTTTGAGTAAATAGTTCAAATAATCCCACCCCCAACCTACTTTATGAAGAGAAAGAGGGGGCTGAGGATCTGTTATCTAGGACCAACACTGCCTCTCTGTTACTATTACTAGTCTCCTATAGTGAGCTTCACCTCCTTCCTCCACCCTATTCTCCTTCCTGTCTCCAAAGGAAAAAAGAAAACCTCACTCAGCACCACGTTCAGGAACGTCAGGTTTCACGCCTTTCCTCTTTATTTTGACAAACTCGTTACCACGAGCTCTAGATGTTGCCAACCGATGCCACTCAAAAATCATTAAAAAATCTCCAATGTCTCCCCACTGAACCAAGTGAGGAAACCCCTGGCGACCATTCTCACCTGGCTCTTACCTTCTCCAGGCTCTTCTGCTGCAGCGGCTCTATACATGCTCCGCTCCGTCCCACAGAACCTTCACCCCGGAGTCAGGCCTGTCCTGTACATTCCTTCTGCCTGGAACAGTGACCCCGCCCCTCCCCTCCTCTCTATCCTCCTCCCTCAGCCCCACTCCCAAAACCACTCTCTAGGAATCCTTTCCTGAGGGTTCTGTTTCCTTAAAACTACACCTAGCCCTCGCTGGTTTGGCTCAGTGGATAGAGCATCGGTCTGCAGACTGGAGTCCCAGGTTCGATTCCTGTTAAGGGCACATGCCCGGGTTGTGGGCTCGATCCCCAGTGTGGGGCATGCTGGAGGCAGCCAATCAATGATTCTCATCATTGATGTTTCTACCTCTATCTCTCTCTCCCCTCCTCTCTGAAATCAATACAAATATACTTAAACACACACACACACACACTACACATAGCTTGTTCAAAACCATTCTAGGGAATTCTATTCTTTACGTTTTGTATTTCTCACATTCACTCCTTACGTTGTGGAGGACAAACACCATGGCTCCCAGCTTTGTCCTTCCTCACACTGCTGATGGGCAGTGCCTTGCACCTCCAAGCTCTCAAATACAGCTGTCAAAGGGAAGGTGGTCTCTCCTAGGATTTTTATGGTAGGTTGGCCAATAAGTCACAATTAGACTCAAGCCATTTTACCAATAAGAACATTTTATTTATGCCTCAGATTAATAAAGTTAAATGCTTCTATTTCACTTGCATAAAAATTTGTCCTAATTTCAGGGGAGGACAATTTTTTTATACTAAGTGACTGAGCAATTAAGCAAAACTCTTCTCCACTTATGCCATCATAGAAACTAAAATTTATAGGAGCCACAGATTAAAAGAAATACTCCTTTGGCGCAGAATTAACTTGCTGAAGAACAGGAAAAAATTTTGTGGTAATTTGGAATGACTGCAGGGTAAGTAACACACTGGGAAGTAATCACTGAACAGAGACTGAAATATGCTACGGGAGCCCCTATAAATCTAGGAAAGCCCCGTTAACATATGGAGTTCTTACAGCCTTCCCTTGGTAACAGACTCATGTGTCAATGGGCATGGCCATAGGCCATGGCAGTCTATCATCGCTTCCAAGGTGGTAAATTTCACGAACACAGCAATTCATTTGGGAAGCTTTTATGTAGGTGCCTTCTCTATGCCAGGCAGGGAGTGGAAGCTAAGAAGATAGATGGATACAACGCAAGCAAATAATTCCTAAACAAGGCACTTGGTGCACACCCTGCAATGCTTCTTGCCCCTTCACCAGCTATCTCCAGGTTCTGTTTATTGTATTAGGAAAATAGGTGAAAGAAGTGAAACACTCCAGGATGTTGGGCTGGTACTTAAATTTTAAACACTTTGATCAAAGACCCACGCAATGACAGCGCTGGAAGGGTTCCCTCCCACGAAGAAGGGTGATCGCAGGCCCACCCGCTCCACCCAGCAGCCACCGCTCGGTCCGGACAGTTCAGAACCTGGAAAGCTGTCCCGGCGACCGCGCACCAGAGGGCAATGCAAGTCCTCCATCGGTGCTTAGAGCAAGGAGAGGCGACCGAACACCAAGTTTCCTTCAGATTTAGCGGCGCCGCTTCCACGCTGACTGACCTTGCCCCTCCCCGCCTTCTGAGCAGGGAAAAAGCTCAACAGGTGTGCTCCGCCTCGGAAAATGAAGCTATCTGTTCACATTTTCAAAACGAGCGCCCGTGGCCAGGTTCGGGCGGACAGCCTCATTCTCACTCACATGGGTGCCCGTGGGAAAGGTGCCTGCCCGCCCCTTCTCCCCTGGAGCCCGTGAACTGATGAGATGCCGGTAAAGGGGTGCCAGGCGGCCTGGGCGAGCTGAAAAGCGACTCTGGGTCTCGGGGAAACCTGCTGGGTGTTGCCCAGCCCTACTGGGTGGGCAGCGAGCCGGGGAGACCCGCTCCCCCTGCAAAAGCAGCTGCCGCCGCCTCCAGCAGCGGTTCTCAACCTTCCTAACGCCGCGACCCTTTCATACAGTTCCTCATGTTGTGGTGACCCCAACCATGAAATTATTTTCGTTGCTACTTCGTCACTGTAGCTTTGCTACTGTTATGAATCGTCATGTAAATATCTGATATGCAGAATGGATTTCCATTGATCGCGACCCACAGGTTGAGAACCGCTGCACGGGAAGCGCACACTCGGGGGGTCCGGGCCCCCTTGGCGGACCCTCGGGGCCGGCCTCTCTCTCCGGCTCCCGTGAAGCCCTCCACGAGGAGCGCCCGCCCGCCCGCCCGCCCCGAGCCCGGGCCGGCGCGCCGACTCACCAGCACGGCGGTGCAGATGGAGCGCAGCTCGGACTCCACCTTCTCCCGGTAGTCCTTGATGAGCTGCAGCTTCTTGTCCGAGGTGTCGGTCTTCTGCTCGATGCTCGAGATGACCCTCCAGGCAGACCGGCGGCCGCCCACCACGTTCTTGTAGGCCACCGACAGCAGGTTGCGCTCCTCGTTGGACAGCTCGGCGCCCTGCTCCGTCACGGCCTTCATGCAGGTGGCCATGTCGTCGTAGCGCTCGGCCTGCTCGGCCAGCTTCGCCTTCTGGATCAGCTCCGTCTTCTCCATGGGGACGGGGAGGAGAGCGCGGGCGAGCACCGACGGGTCGGAGGCGGCGTGCGGAGGGCCTGCGGGCGGGCGGGCGGGGGCGCGGGGGCGCGGGGAAGGGCGGGGGCGGCGCCGTCAGACAATGCGCCCGGCCGCCCGCCGCCGCCGCCCCCTTTGTCCGTCCCCGCACGCGCGGCGCAGTTGAATTTCCCTCCCCCGCCCACGCTCCCGGCGGGGCGCCCGGGACGCGAGGGGCTCCGGCGGAGGCGGCCCGGGGCGGAGGGAGGAGGAGGAGGAGGAGGAGGAAGAAGGGCCGCTCCCGCCCGCCCGTCCGCCCGCCCTGCCCTGCCCAAGATGGAAGCGGCCGTTGGCTCGCACCTTCCCGCCGGAGCCGTCCCGAAGGAGAGCGGCGTCCGGGCCGGCGGCTCCCCGGGGTCGGCTCCCCGCCCCGCCCTGGGCCCGGCCAGGCCGGACGAGGCCCGGGGCGACCCCGCGGCTCACCTTCACGTCTCCGCGGCCGCGGCGCGAGTCCCACCACTTTGATCCGCTCCTGGCTTTAGTCGAGGACCCTCCCGTCTCAGCCTAGCCCGCCGCCGAGGGGCGGGCCGCCGCGCCGCTGCCCTCGCGCCCGCCGCCCAATGACGCGCCGAGTGGCGCCGGAGAGTCCCGCCTCCCGCCCCGCCGCTGGCCAATGAGGCCTGAGCGCGCGGAAGGGGGCCGAGGGGGCGGGGCGCGCGGAGAAGCGGCGGCTCGGAGGGTGGGTCGGCCTGGGCAAGTTCGGTTGGCCGGCAGGCTGCGGCTTTGGCCACGGGGTTTCCTCCAATTAGATCCAGGGTAAAAGGACGTCACTGTTGCCATTGCGATGCTGGGACCGACTCCCCCCGTCCGCCCCGCCGTCCCCGGCACGAGTGGGTGCGGCACGGGAGCCGGAGGCCCGCACGGCGTCGCCTGCCGCAGCCCTGGTGCAGAGGGCGCACTGCCTCCCGTGGACGCGGGCAGCTGCGGCCCGGCCCGGCCCGCGAGGGCGACACCATCGGCGGCGGTTTCGTTGCACAAGCGCCTTTCTTTCCTCCGCCTTCCTATGCGTGACAAAGGTTTGGAGCGCGATACCCTGAACCCAGCCTTTCATGACGTTAGGACTGGGGCTGCGAATTAGAAATCATCCCATTTCCGCCAGAGAGGAATTAGCTGCTGGAGAAAGTGGCTGCTGTCTGGCTTTTACATGAGAAATTCAAGTTTTCCGACCGGCACCTAAAACCTGAAATTCCCCCTGTAAAATACTCCCAAAACGTCCAGGCAGGTCTCTCTGGCAATGCCAGGTTTCATGGTTTTCTTTAAAATGAGAAATGACTTTAGAGATAATTTGGAGAAAAAAACCCGTTAATCCCTCCCCACCCCACCAAAAAAAAAAAATCAACCATTTTTATATTTCTTTCTGGCCTTTTCAGGTTATGGATCTAAATACGTATTTTTCACATCGTTGTATTATGTGTACACACCTCTTATTTTCTGGTCTTATTCTCCCTAGGTGGTGGCTTCTGCCTTTCTCCTGGTGAACACCTTGGGAGGTGAGGAAGATTGTCCCACGTGCCTTATATTTAGGGTCATGGCTGGCACTTTCCTTTTCCTCTAACAGAGAAGAGACCCTGCCCTCCAGCCCTCGCTTCTCTCCTGGCACTTCCCCAGGGCCCTCCCCCGAGAAAGGCGGCTGTCCTGGGCACCTGGGATCCGGCTTTTGTGTCATCCGAACGTGAAAATCGCCATCTGTGCTCACACTGCTGTGATTCCAGCTCCAGCACATCCGAGGGAAAATGGGTCACTGAAAGCAAAGGATGCCAAAAAAAATAAAAAATAATAAAAAAATAGAACGGCAGGCATGGCTCAGGGGTTGAGCGTCGACCTATGAACCAGGAGGTCACGGTTCGATTCCCGGTCAGGGCACATGTCTTGGCTGTGGGCTTGATCCCCAGTGTGGGGCGTGCAGGAGGCAGCCGGTCCATGATTCTCTCTCGTCATTGAAGTTTCTATGTCTCTCTCCCTCTCCCTTCCGCTCTGAAATCCATAAAAATACATTTAAAATAATAATAATAATAATAATAATAATAATAAAATAATGATTGTTTCAAAAGAAAGCAAAGGATGCCACAGCCAAGAAAGCATTTCAAATTCCAAGTGGAGACGGGAGCAGAGTAGAGAATCTCAAGCGAGGAAGATCTGAGCGTGCAGACAGATCGCAGGAGGTGCTGACTCCTCAGAAGTCTGTGCTCCCGCCCAGCTGCCCCTCCCTGTCCCGGCTTGTAAAGGTTGCTTTGTGCTTTGACGGACAGGCGAGGCCGGGGCTGGAGGGGCCGGTGTCTTCCTGCAGAAGTGCCTTCCTCTGTCCCCGCATTTCTAGTGGAGGGCCCTGCCGTTATTTCTGGGATCCCCGGGCCGGCTGCGGACGCACGAGTGTTT
Organism: Myotis pilosus; assembly: GCA_036010255.1. Lineage (NCBI taxonomy): Eukaryota > Metazoa > Chordata > Mammalia > Chiroptera > Vespertilionidae > Myotis > Myotis pilosus. The sequence continues at coordinate 1,976,426 of JASKON010000016.1, forward strand.
GTGGCCACGTGGGCTGGGGGGGAGCTGGACACACCCACTGGAGAGAATGTGCGTGTGGGGGCCAGATAAAATGCTTTCTGTGTGACCAGCGAGCCCCCAGCTGACCGGAATGAGAGACAGCTCAGGCAGGGAGGGACCAGCGAGGGAGGTGGGGGGTGACTGCTCCTGAGGGGGGCGGGCTGTCAGGGGACGGAACCTCTGTGGGAGGGAAGGAGGGAGGGGACAAGCACAGGAATTCTTTGTCAGAAAGTCGGGGCTGTACTGCCACCTCCCCAGGTGACCTTGGGCAAGACGTTACTGCTCTCCCGTAGCTCAGTCTCTGAAATCTCTGCTTTCATTCGATCATCAGGGAAGTACTGAGCACCACCTCGTACGGTTATGGTCATCCGGAATGCGGGGTGAAGCTGCCTGGGAACAATGGCACCCTGTGGACTTGTTAAGGACGTTGTTATGAGGGACGCGAGGAGCCAGCTCAGATCTAAACTCCTCTGCACCTGGGAGAGCTCAGGTTGAGGAAGTGAAGGCTCTGGAAGTCCCCGGACACATGAAGAGCTCGCATTTATTGAGTGAGCACACGTGTCAAACACTCCTTTGAGTCTTTTGCAAGTACGTGTTCGCTCATTTAATTTGCCTGACGCCGCTATAAAACAGCTACTGTTAGGATCACAGACCAGGAAGTGGGGGCCCAGGGAGGGCAGGCATCGGGTGGAGTCGCCCAGCTCATGAGTGGCAGGGCCTGGGTGTGACCTGTGCCGCGGGAGCCCGTCCCTGTAACCGCTCTGCCAGCTCTCTGCTCAGTGTTGGGGGGGCGCTTAGAAAGGCCAGACTAGACTCTGTCCTCTAGGTCGGCAAACCGCGGCTCGCGAGCCACATGCGGCTCTCTGGCCCCTTCAGTGTGGCTCTTCCACAAAATACCACATGCGGGCGTGCACGTACAGTGTGATTGAAACTTCGTGGCCCATGGGCAGAAGTCAGTATTTTGTGGAAGAGCCGGTATTTTGTGGAAGAGCCACACTCAAGGGGCCAGAGAGCCGCATGTGGCTCGAGAGCCGCGGTTTGGCGAGCCGCAGTTTGCCGGCCACTGCTCTAGGAGTTCGTCCTAGTAAACCCGCCGCGTGGTAAACACCCCGCCAATGTGCTGGGGAGATCGATCTCTAGGGAACAGACAGCGAAGAGAGAAAGGACAGCGAAGCGGTTGTTTTCTTTGTTTGACGGTCTTGTTATTTTTTCCAAATGACTGGGTGAGAAGCAGCTGTGAGCACACTGAACTCCAAGCCCGAAGATCCCAAATCCCCGCCCTGCTCTTGGTTTGAGGTTTGACCGTGGACACCGTGGTCCTCTCTGAGGCTGGTCATCCCTGCCTAGAGCAGCTGTGGAGCCATGACACAGGAGAAGGCTGGGCCCTCAGCGAATATTCGTTTCTTCCTTCTCTCCCTCGGCTTGGGGGTCCCGGGTGGTGGTGGGGGGGGGGCGCGGAGAGCCCAACATGCTGCAGGGGCCTTGGAGCCTTAGGAACCCTTAGTGAAGGCTTACCTCCTGAATTGTGTTGTAATTAGTGGAGTTAACGGCCTGCAGCACGGCCACATTCCGCTGACATTTCAGAGTGGGTGAGTCCTGGTTGAGTTTGCTCTGGTAAATGGTTTCAGTGGGCTCTTTGAGTAGGTCGTCGACCAGGAGCTTCCTCCTCTCCTGCCAGAGGCAGATATTTTACCAACAAACCAACACCTGTGTGGGGCTCTTCACCGCAAACCCCGTAGCACCGTCCTCAGAGCTTCGGTTTAGAGTCCTGGAAGGGCTCCACCTGCGTGAGCTTGGTGGAGGGCCGGGACAGGTGGGGAACTCCTGATGAGCAGCACCTCCCCGCACGCCCCCTGGCTGAGGGCCGGCTCCTACCGCCTGCAGCAGCCCGCTGAGCCCGGTTGTCCATTCCTGGCGTCTCCTGGGGGCCCCTCAGCCACACCTTGTCCTCCAGCTCGCGCTGTGCTCTCAGGGAAAACCCGAATCGAACCCTTCCATCGTTACAACACAGGCAGGTCTTCGGCAACGGTTCCCCTGCCACCTTGGCATTCCAGGGGAGCGGCAGCGCTCCCCGTCCGGCGAGTTTCCGCTCTCTGGGCAGCCTCTGGCCAGCAGCCTGGGGGAGGGGCGCCAGGGTTCGGACACGCCTCCAGCATGTGCTCTCGGCGAGCAATCGAGCATTTTAAAAGCCCCATTGCTTTTGTAAACGTGAGGTGATGCTGATGAGGATGGGGTTGTTAATAAAAAGTGCAGTCTCGCTCATTCTACGGAAAACGAAGCAATGCATACCCGTACGCAGGAGAGGGAGACCCCCAGAGCCTGCCTCGGAGCGGTGACTGAGCGTCTTTCCGACCTCCTTCTAGATCTCTCTCCTTCACCTGCAGATCCGTAAGTGTGCCGCACGCCTGAGGTTGCCCCTTCACTTTGTACAGGGTGGGGATTAATTTATGTGCCCACTTGGCTGGGCCTCGGGGCGCCTAGGTATGTGATCCAACCTTGCTCTGCGTGTTTCTGTGAGTGTTTGGGGAAGAGACTGACATTTAAATTGGTGGACTTTGAGTAAGCAGACGGCCCTCCAAAATGCGGTGGGCCACACCCCACTAGTGGAAGGCCAGCAAAGAACAAAAAGACGGTCTTCCCCCAGCAAGAGAATTCTCCAGGGGATGGCCTTTGGGCTTGACCGGCAACTGGAGCCCTGCCTGGGTCTGCAGCAGACAGCCTCGGGCTCAGACGGACCGTCAGCTCTCCCAGGCCTCAGGTCTGCAGGCCCCCCTTCCAAATGCTGACTTGCTAATTTCTTACAATATCTAGCTGTCTGTCTACTGTTAACGTAAAAAACCACTGAAACCTGTAAAGAATTTTTGTGAGTTTATTTGAGCCAAACTGTCGACACATGCTGGGAAGCAGAACCTCAACAAATTGAGATAATGCTGCGGAGAATGGCGGTTACATCTGTATTTATACATTTGCAGTCAAAGGAAAGGGATGTAGGTGAGTTACATGAAACCCATTGGTGATAGACTAGAGAGGCAGGAGAAAGCAAGGCGGGGGGGCTGCAATTGGATAAAAAGTAAAATGATGGACACATACTTAGGTGGGTGCAGGATCAATGAACATGATAATGAAGGAATTTGTGGTCACTGTCCTGGCGCCCAGCACATTTCGTTGTTCCCCAGGGGCTCCAGAAAAAGGGAAGTCACAAGTTACCCAGACATTTCAAGGGTATGTTATCACTGATGCAAAAAGACAGACAGGCTCAGTTACGGTAAAGGTTGATCTTGTCAGTGAAGATACCGGCCTAGGACGTAACTGCCCACCATCACTGCTTTTAGTGAAAGTTTTCAGACCATCCTTTGTGGTGACTGTAGGTCTCTGAGCTTGTGAGACCTGCCATGCAGGCCTCCCCTGAGCTGGTCAGGGTAGCGTGTGGCCCCTTCCGTCCACACTACCTATCTATTGTCTCCTACGCTGTTTCTCTAGAGAAACTTTAAGTGTATTTTAAGTTTCAACAAATGCTATCTCTTCAGAGCTTTGGGTGTATCCATGGCCTGGCGGCCTCTCCTCCCTCCCCTGCCAGACGGAGCTTCCTGAGCGGAAGCGTTTCCTTTTTTCCCTTTTTTCCTGAATGATGATGATTTTAATCCCCAGCGTTAGCGCCTGAGTCAGAATATGTCCCAACTTTTCAAGCCGACGGAGGGAAGGGTGAACGCCATTTCCTACGAAGTCTCACCTGCAGCCTTTATTGCTCACTTCCCTGCAGCTTCTCCCCAAAAGCAAAATCTAGCTGGACAAATTTCTCACGTGGAAGCTGCTCGTTCACAGTAGGTACAGCTCGTTTTCAGGATAAACTACTGCATCCCTGACATAAGTGTTCGGTACACAAGAATAATGCTGAATGGCTCTTTGTTTCTAAGGTTTCCTTTTTACCCTTGTATTCCTAGTGCCCTCTCCACACAAGTGAGGGATTCTGGCCCCACGGTACAGCTGGATAAACTGAGGCCCAGGAGGTTGAATTACCTGTCTCCATTGGTCAGCTCTAGGGTTAAAATTCAAAACCAGGTCTGGGGTTCCAGGCTCCTACTGCACAGACAAGGCTCTGGGACCTTCGAGGGACTGGAAGAGGGAGGCTCCTGCGGCCCCGAGGCTTGCTGGCCGGGAACAATGTTTAGTTGTTCGAAGCTGGTGGGCGGCTCAGTTTACATCTGCCAGTGAGTCAGAGCCGATTTTATTTCCATACGGAAGTCTCTGCTTTTACTGTCCTGGGATCTAGCAGCAAGGAGAGGGGACCTCCTCATCCTTTGTTCCCCTCCCTCCTCCCCCGGCCCCCCGTTGGGTGTGACCTTCCAGTGGTGACTCCCTGGTGACTCTGACTGGCCCGGGGAAGGCCTTTAGCGAGTGTTTTGAGAGTGAACCGAGGCCATCGAGGGACGTTTCCAGTACCAGCCACCGTGTGCCCTGCGCGCCTACTGAGTGCTCAGTCGGATGCAAACCCACTAGAAGGGCGTCGATTCTCAGAGGGAAGTGTGCAGAGTAGGGCGAGCTGTTCCCAGGGGTCCTGCAAACACGGACGGCATCTGCTATGCCAGTGATGGCGAACCTTTTGAGCTCGGTGTGTCAGCATTTTGAAAAACCCTAACTTAACTCTGGTGCCGTGTCACATAGAGGAATTTTTTGATATTTGCAACCATAGTAAAACAAAGACTTATATTTTTGATATTTATTTTATATATTTAAATGCCATTTAGCCAAGAAAAATCAACTAAAAAAATGAGTTCGCGTGTCACCTCTGACACGTGTGTCATAGGTTCGCCATCACTGTGCTATGAGGAGCCTGCAGTGAGCACGGCAGGTCCCTGAGCCGTGAGACGACGTCCTCAAGTCCCCCCCACTGGTGCCGTCACAGCACCCCCAAAGGAGCGTTCCCACCCGGCCCCAGGTCCATTTCCTGCTGGTTCATTCCACAAGATATGTAAGGGTCTGCATGTGCCAGAGTGTCCTAGGGCGGGGGGTCCACACATGATTAAGACCTTGGCCCGGCCAGCGTGGCTCAGTGGCTGAGCATCGACCTAGGAACCAGGAGGTCATGGTTCGATTCCCGGTTGTGGGCTCCGTCCCCAGGGTGGGGTGTGAGGAGTCCGCCAATCGATGATTCTCTCTCATCATCGATATTTCTCTTTCCCTCTCCCTTCCTCTCTGCAATCAATCCATTAAAAAAAAAGGCCCGGCCTGTGCCCACAGGAGCTCAGAGGGGGGCGCTGGCCGGAGCGCAGGGAAGAGCCGGCAAGGTCTCCCTTTCTTCCGCTCCCGATGCTCGCTCCCTGCTTTCCGAGCCCCCGGGGGTCTCCAGGGGCCGTTTGGGAAGTCGGAAGAATCACTCCTGGGAGTCCCTCTGACCTGGCGTTCCCACCAGGTGACTCAGGGCAGAGAGCAGGCTTCTGGGCCAGCCCAGGCCTGTCCCCGCCGCTGACCTGGGATCCGTCTCTTTGTAAGGTCTGTGCAAGGCAATCAGGTGACAGGGTGGAGACGACAAACCAGAAGAGGTCCTGAAAAAGCCCAAGAGGCTGGTGGATTTAGTGGGGAGGCACACGACCCACATGTTTCAGACGGGGCCTCGGTACGTAGCAATGAGCTTAATCGTCACAAAAAGTGCTCATGCTGTTCTCTTTTTGTTGTTGAAGCCACTTTTATTATTTATATATAAAGTGTATATATATTATATATATATATAATATATAAAGTATGTTTTGTTGGTCTTGTTAATCCTTACCCGATGATATTTTTCATTGATTTTTTAGAGAGTGGAAGGGAGGAGGAGAGACAGACAGAGAGAGAGAGAGAAACATCCATGTGAGAGAGACACATTGATTGGTTGCCTTCTGCACTCACCCCTACCAGGGCCGGGAGGAGCCTGCAACCAAGGTATGTGCCCTTGACCAGAATCGAACCCAGAACCCTTCAGTTCATGAGCTGATGCTCTATCCACTGAGCAAAACCGGCTAGGGCTATATACTTTTTAAAAAATGGGAGTTTTATTTTTAAAAGTTTTGGTACATAAAGCAACAAGTCCTCAAGCTTCTCGCAAATTATGACTCATGTGCAGACACTCCAGGAGGGGGGAACGGCGAGTGAGCACAGAACAGCCGAGAACAATGCACACAGGGCGGATTGTTTGCTCCCACAGTCAGCTCCGGGAGATGAGGGAAGGGCGACACGCCTGTGGGCTGGAGCGATGGAGAAGATGCTGGGCATCAGGAGGCAAGGGAGGACGAGGGGTCGTGAGGGGAAAGGGGACAGCCACCGAGATGACATGACAGTGGTCTGCGTTTCCCTCCCCTCCGCCGCCCGGTGGAGGGGGTGGGGGCTCCTTTGCTCCTCCTGGCGCAGGAGTCAGCTTCGGACAGGGCTGACCCCCTCTCCCCCCAAGGCGGCTCTGGGCAGCCGGCTGGGATGCAGACGTCCCAGGAGAGCCAGCGCCGCCGACCAGAGAGGAATCTCTCTGTCTCTCCACTTCCCTCTGCCAGAGCAGCTCAGCCACACGTGGGCCCCTGGGACGATGCTCCATGGACTTCCTGGTCCCTTCAGCAGGCGGGATCTTGCAAAAAAAAAAAAAAAATGCAAGTGTGACCTTTGGACCCCTTTCCTGCTGAAAACCCTCCTTTAGTTTCGGCTCATCCTGTTGGTCAGACTCAGAAGCCAGAGAGCCTGGGTGCGAATCCTGGCTTCATCCTGGGCAGGTTACCCAACTCCCCCGTGCCTCAGTTTCCCCACTTGTACACTGGGGATTGTGATGATGATCATACCCGCCTCACGGGGTTGATGTGAGCACTCAGTGAGCTAATCTTGGGGAAGTGCTTCGACCAGGGCTACCCATGGTTTGTTTAGAATCAACTCAAAATCCTTAAGGTAACCCACGTGCTCCTAGTGACCCCACCCCCACGTCTCTCCTGTCTTACCTCCTGGCTCCTTCCTCCTCTTGTGCTTCAGCCCTCTGTTCCCCGGTCCTGCATCCCCCCATCTTTACCTGGCCCATGACTCATCTCGGGAGTCTCAGGAGAAATGACACTGTGTCTCGGGGCTGTCCTCCCCTCCTCTCCCCTCCAGGTGACTCCTCCTGTCTTGTGCACCCCTAGCCCCCCAGCAGGGAGCACATGACACCGGTTGTCCTGGGTCTGCTTCCCCATTGGTCAAAGCCACCAGGAAGGTGGGGCTGAGTCTGTGATTTGCCTGGGCGGCCGCAGGGCCTAGTGGAGTGCCTGGTGGATAAACTGGGTGCCAAGAAGCGGACAAGAATGGACAGATGAACACAGGATGGACGGAGGGGTCGCGGGCAAGTGCACAAGGGCTGCAGGAAGGGTGGACTGAGGCTGCTGCCCAGGACGGCTTCAGGCTCTGGCCCAGGCCAGCCCCCAGCCGGAGGCACCGGGAGGTAGCTGGGACGGGGGAGCACCCGCAGTCCCTGGCCCTCCTTCCCTCGGCTCGGTCCAGCTCTGTGAACAAACTCCCGATGGCACCAGAGACCCGGGAATTGGGAAAACCCAGTGAAATAACCTTTTTGCCAAGGAAAGAGCCCTTCTGAATGTGAGCCATTCCCGGCTTATTCGGACAATTTCTCTCTGGGTTTCCTTAAGCCCAGGAGAAGCCTGGGCGAGGAACTGGGGGGCCTCACACATCTAAACAAAGTAGATCGAGGCCCCTGCTCAGCTGTGGTTGGGCCCCGCGTGCCTGGAGACGGCAACGGCTCTGCTGGGGGCGGGAGCCTCTCTCCTACCGAAGGCCATCGGGTCTTTACAGCATCATTCACGGCCCACACGTTATCCGCCTGCTACGTGGGGGACGTGGAAGGGGCCCCTGCAGGTGGAGGCGGCACTGCTGAGTGGGGTGCCCTCTGCCTGGCCCCGCCTCAGCCCCGGACACCAGGCCGCGGTCATTCCAGGCCACATTCCCGGCGCCTCCCTCCGGAGCGGACTGTTCGGAGCGTTGTCGTTGTAGACGAGGAGACAGAGCTTGGCCGGTCACTGAGCAGAGCTCCCGAGTGGAGGGTGGCAGGACCGAGGCGAACCCGGGCGGTGGGGGGGGCAGTCCCTCACCCTGGGGGTGCCAAGCCGGCCCCTCGGAGCTGCAGCAGCTGCCTGTTTACTGGGGGACGGACACGGGCTGAGAAGTGATACGTGGGGCACGGAGCTCCAGAATCTTGTCTAAAGTTCAGAAAAGCAGGGAGACCGGGGCTGGTCCGCCATTGCACAAGCGTCATTCTCAGTCTGCAAAAATGTGCTTCGTGATGGGGATGTCCTTAGTGCCACTGAACTGTGCCCTTAAAAATGGGCAAACAGTCAAAGAAATACAAGTAAAGATCACATGGCGATCTCTCAGGGTTTCAGGATATAATACCCCTTCTCTCAGAATGTGGTCCCACTCTCGCCACACACACACACGCACACACGCACACGCACACATGCACACACACGTGCACGCGCACACACACACACACACGGGCCTCCTTCTAGCTCCCACTTCTGTGGCCACCTCTCTGTTCCTCTCTGGAGCCAGTTTGCACACCAGCCACCTGTAGGGGGGTCGGCTCGCCCCCAATTCTCCCACTGACTTCGCTGCATGCCTGTTCTTTTTCAGAGTCACACGGAGATGCCGTCGAGCCCATCAGCATTCTCTGCAGGTTGCAGCCTCGCTGGTTTGCAGACAGTAAATGTGGGGAGATGAGCAGCGGGGTGCTCCTGGGCCGCCACAGGAGGGGCTGCAGGGACAGACGGCAGGGACAGACGAGGTGGCTGCTGCTCGGGCAGGTGCCTGAGGCCTTGCCTGGCGAGTGGCCTGCGGCTGACAGCTTCATTCCTGAGTGGCTCCTTGGCTGCTCTAACACCAGTCCTCCCAGCAGCCCCAGACGGGGGCCAGGTCTTCCTGTCCCTGGTCCATTCCTCTCCACCCCATCCCCACCCCACCCCCCTCAGGCACCATCTTCTTAACTGCAAGTCAGCGGGCCGTCCCTCTGCCAGCATACGAGGGAGGCTTGGAAGCAGTCACGGGCGGGCACCCGCAGGCTCCCCAGCTGCGTGGGGCAGGGGCAATGCCCATTTGGTGTCAGACAGGAAAACTGCATATCTCAATCCGCTGGTTACTAGCATTGTGACTTGGAGAAGGTCACCTGCCTTTGCTGAGCCTAGACCAGCACGGCCCGGGGTGGTAGCCGCCTACCACGTGTGACAGCTGCGCCGTGGCAGTCTGAATGGAGTTGTGCTGTCAGTGTAGAGTGCACACTGGGTTTCCTCCCCCACCGGGTCCAACGGTAACCGGAGACACAGCGGGAAGGCGATTCCCTGGCCCCGGAGGCCTGGGCTGCAGGCCTGCCTGGCTCCGGGGAGGCCTCTATAGAAGGGCCTCCTGCCGACCCATCACGCTCAGGGGGACACCAGACGTTGAGGAGGCCAGGCGGGTGCTGCAGACGGCAGCCTCTCGGTGCCAGCCTCACCCTGTACCTGGCGTGCCTGTGGCCTGGCACAGAGAGAACATGCCATCTACCCACACTAGGTCCGGGCCCCGGGTGCCAAGGCTGGGGGCAGCGGGTGTAGACTGTGCCCAAAGGAGTTTCCAGCTCTGGCCCTGCCACCCTCTGCCTGGGGACCTGAGCAGCTACTCCATTCACACCCGAACTTCCTCATCCCTACAAAGACCATCAGGCTTCACCCTCCACCGGCTCCAAACACCGCAAAGAACTGAGCTGGGCAGGGACCTGTCCTGCCAGTCCTTGTCCCTCGGGAGCCCAGCAGTGAACTCTGCGAATGTCATAGATTCTGACCTGAAGACGAAGCCCCATGAAAATGGAGATCGGGGAACAGCCTGCACCCACAGTGTTACAGGAGCAAGAATCAGCCACAAGGCCCAGTGGAAAGGCGGCTCCTCCCTCTCTCTCCCTGTCGATCTCTGTGGTGACCGTTACCGGACTGGCCAAGGTCAGACTCGCTCACCCCAGCCGCAGCGAATGCTCCCAGGGCTGCGGCAGCTGCGTCTTGGGTTGACACCCCGCTTGACAATCCTGTGTGTCGCATCGTGAGTCTCGATGCCTGGCATCCAAGTCCTTTCGTTAATATACAAATGTGATTAAAAACAAACAAACCCGCATTAAATACACGTTTAAGAAAGACAAGCAAACCCCTTGGCACAGGGCTGATTTAATGCGGGCGCCTCCCTCCCAGCCTCTGTGGAGAGGAGAGCGCACTCTCAGCTCGCGGTGGACATACAATGCCGTGTTCTGCATACGAAGCCCTTTCCTTATCAGCATTTGTCCTTTCACACAGACTCTGTCCTCGGGGCCGGTCTCTGTGGGCACAGGGCTTTCCTCTGAGGGACCCCTCCCTGCAAGACAGTGGGGTGTTCCTCTTGTGCGGGTGTCTGTGCGGGCTTTGTTCTTCCGCGTCCCACCACGGAGGAGTGAGCACACACAGGACAGAACTCCCCCGAGTGGCGGAGACTTGCCTGCAGATCGCCTGCACCGTTATCTGCACGGGGTGCCCTATCTGTACGAGAGGGAACGTCCCACATGCACCGGGTGGACACAGTGTCATCGGTGAGCCCTCGGCTCGTCACGCCCAGCTGTGTGGCCTCGGGCCACGTACCTCATTGTCCGGGAAAGCAGGGACGGCAGCGTCTACCCATTGGGCAGGGGAGGGGACACATGAGATGCAGACTGGTCCTTAGCACGAGGTCTGTGTCCGTGACTGTGCAGAACTGTAGTAGGGTGTCCCCCGGGGAGGCTGGGATGGACCTGGAACATGGAGGCAAGGGATGTAAAATGGACGCTGCTGCTGGCCTGTTCGGCCTCTGTTTCCTCTTGGTTTTGTGGATCATGGGGCCCTGCCCTTCCCAAGTCAAATCCGTTAGAAGCCCCCGTCCTGGCGTTAGGACGTGAGCGGGTGACAGAGACACACTGGCCGGAGCGCGCACGTTCAAGTCCTCGCGGAGGGAACACCTGGTCACGGAAATAGCAGCTCATCAGAGGTGAGTTCTGCTCTCCGTGGGGTGGCTGGTCCCCGATTCCCATGAGCCTTCGCGCCTTGTAATGGAAACGCAGAGGGAAGGTGTCAGCGGGCGAGTGTGTGTGTGCACGCATGGGTGTGTGCATGTGGACGTGTGTGTGTGTGTGTGTGTGTGTGCGCGCGCACGCACCCAGGACCTCTTTCCCTTCAGCTGCAAAAGTCACCAGCTGATGCATGTGATTTCTCCTCCGAGAAGCCCTTCTTCCCTCTGTACGTCCACCTCCTGCCCCGTCGCTTCCCTCCTGCGTGAAACACCTGAAACGGGACGTGCTCCGGTGGGAGGTGCTTGACCAGCGAAGACGCGTGGCATCCCGAGGCAGCAGGCCCCGCGATGCGCGGTGTGACCCCGGCGGTCACTGGGCCACGACGGGCCCCGGTTTTCTTACCTTTAAGTGGGACATAAGAGAAATACATGTCAGAACGCTTTCACTCCACAAACCGAGCGGGAGTGTGTACGGGGAAAAGGCATGTTGTGGGCAGGAAAGCCTTGCAGGACGGAGAGGGCGTTGCTCTGCCGCAGCTCTGTCTTGGGCAGGTTTGGTAGGAAAAGAAGGTGAAGACTGGGCCAGGCCAGGTGCTCAGATGCAAACAGTGGAACAGACTCGGGCCAGAAGAGGGAGGAGAGACTACGGACGATAGACTGGGCAGCTTTCAGACGTGCCGCTTCCTGCGCCTCAGCAAGCGCCTGCCCCTTAAGCCCCCCGCAATGCTCTGCAGCCAAAAGGACTCCTTGGTTTGAGCGTCAGCCCCATACACCAAGGCTGCGGGTTCAATCTCGGTCAGGCCACACACAAGAATCGCCAACGAGCGCATAAAATAAGTGGGACAAGTTGCTGTTTCTCTCTCTCTCTCTCTCTCTCTCTCTCTGTCTGTCTCTCTCTCTAAAAAAACGAAAGAAAGAAAGAAAGAGAAAAGAAAAGAACCCCTTTCCCTTTGTTCTCCCGGTTTTCACAGCCTGCGTTTCCTGGCCCCAGTCTGACCCTGACCCCACCAGGACTCCAGTGTCACCTGGGTCCTGCAGGAACAACGGAGAGGGGCATACCCAGGGCAGGAGGACAGCAGGTGACCTGCGCTGAGGAGATGGAACTCGCAGACAGGGAGTGAGGCCGCGCTGCAGTTCATCTCGCGGCAGGGAATGTGGCCGACACCCAGGAATGCTGGGGCCGCGTGGGGCTGGGAGGGCTCACGCACAGAGAGTGATGAGCTAGGCTGATCGGGCCGGCCACACACTTCCTGCTGGGGCACTAAGCAAGGCCTGGGGAGGGGAGGGGGACTGGGGACCCCAGACTCCCTCTGGAGTGACCTTAAAATTTTTTTTTAATTGATTTCAGAGAGGAAGAGAGAGATGGAAACATCAATAATGGGATAGAATCATTGATCGGCTGCCTCCTGCATGCCACTTCCTGGGAACCAAGCCCACAACCTGGGCACATGGTGCCCTGACTGGGAATCGAACCTGGGGCCTCCTGGTCCATGGGATGACGCTCCATCCACTGAGCACCATAGCCGGGCTGGAGCGCCCTTCTTATCTCACACAAATAAGACCCTCAGTCTGAGTCCTCAGGAACACGCTTTCCAGGGCGGCCCGGGGACAGCTCATGCGACAGCCTGGGTGTAATCAACTGCAGCCGAACTCTCAGATCCCAGTGCCAAGTCCAAAGTCCAAGAACCTCTGCAGGAACCGTGCAGGCAAAGACGTGTCGTGGCTGCTGCTTCCCGTGCCGGAGGGGAGCCCGGGGAGGGAGTCTGTGGGGCCGGGCCAGGCTGGCCCTCGCTGCAAGCATTCCATGTGCTGGCGGCGGGCATGTCCTTCCCAGGGCAGAGCGTGAGGCTTGGGTGCAGACCCCCAGACACCACCAGGCGGGGCAGCCTCCGCGTCAGGGGGACGTGCGCCCAAGTGGCTTTTGACTCAGAAGGTGTGTGTCGATTGGACAGGGCAGTTAGCAGAGGTTCACAGTTCTGCCCCGGCGGCTTTACTGTCTAAGGCCGTGTTTCCTGGTGAATACGAAAGTCAGCGCTTACTCTTGTCAAAAAGCAAGCACTCGCCGAAACTGGTTTGGCTCAGTGGATAGCGCGTCGGCCTGCGGACTGAAGGGTCCCAGGTTCGATTCCGGTCAAGGGCATGTGCCTGGGTTGCGGGCACATCTCCAGTGGGAGGTGTGCAGGAGGCGGCTGATCGATGTTTCTCTCTCATCGATGTTTCTACCTCTCTATCCCTCTCCCTTCCTCTCTGTAAAAAATCAATAAAATATGTTTAAAAATAAAAAAGCAAGCACTTCCCTGCAGCTTGGTAACACAGGACGGACATCTCAGATGTGGGATGGTCCTGACGGTCTCAAGACGAAGGCTCTCTCTCATCATGGATGTTTCTCTCTCTCTCCTGCTCTTCCTCTCTGAAATCAACAGAAGTATATTTTAAAAAACACACATCTAGGGAAGGGTCTCCTAGGCGAGGCTTGGATCCAGTGTCCACTTCTGGGCCGATCACCGGCGGCCGGGGGGCAGAGAGGCCGGAGCAGGGAGGTAAGTGGCTGTGGTCAGAGGAGCAGTTCTCGAAAAGGGGGTGCTTTTCCCAGAACGAAGAAGAAGGGGCCCGGCAAAGGAGCAAGGAGCGTCCTCCACAATGCAGGTCCCCATTCCAAGGACACTAAGGTGTTCACAGAGGGGGAGGGCTTCCGGCCCGTGGGGACCAGCGATAGCACCCTAAACCTCACCTGTAGGGTGGGGAGTGAAGGGGGCCGTGTGCGCAAAGGCCAGGGAGCGAGAAAGCAAAAGGCAAAGCAACGATGAGGAGGCCGTCAAGCTGGATACAAGAAAGGAAACAGTGAGGAGGAACCGAAGTGGCAAACCTCCCGGGGAGAAATGGGTGCTGGAATCTGAGCTCTAATTGCAGCCCCTGGGGCCAGGCTGCCAGGTGCATCCAGGATGCCCAGTTCAATCCGAATTCCAGACAAACAACAAATCACATTTGCAGGAACACACACGACATGATTTTCACCGGGCACCTGAAATTCTAATTTAACTGGGCACCCTGCGTTGTGATTTGCTGAATCTGGCCACACTCGCCAGGAGCCGGGAAGGGTTTGGAGCCACGACCAGCATGAAGCTGTTGAGTACGTCCGGCCGCCGCACCCCTCCTGTCCAGAACCCGGGCAGAGAGAGCCCGCGCTCATCGCAGCGAGTCAGCCTTCCCTGCGTTCTCCCGGGAAGACGGCTCCCGGCTGCGGACCGGTCAGTGCGCCCTCGCTCTCATATGTCTCCATGCCCTCGGCACAGCCAGCCTTTGTCGCCGTGGTAACTCAATGGAGCCATAGAATTCAACTAACCAGATGCCTCACCCTCTCGAGAATGACTCAGGAGCCAACCTCCGGGCTTGCTCGTGTCACCCACGATTTGTTTCCTCGGTGAGCGTGGCCATGAACAGGCAGGATGAACAAAATGGAGCCGCACCTCTGCAAACACGTGGCCTGCTCCTCCGTCCCCCGTCCTTCCTCCTCGGCTCAGCGGTCCCAGCGGTCCCAGCCCAGGCCTCAGGAAGCCATGTGGCTGGGGGGGTGTGGCCGGGGCGGGGGACACCAGGACAGCTGTGAAGAAGTCTCATCGCCCTCACAGCGGCCCCTCGGGGAGCTGTGATATCAGCGCACACTCGCAGCAATTCTCGCCTCGGCAGCCTGGCGTCAGCTGGGAAAACACACCTTCTTCACAGGCCTCACTGCTGGCTCCTCTCTTCTCAGCCCTTCACACACTCCCCAGCCCAGAAAGGTGTTTTAAAAGGCAACCCAGGACACAGAGGGCGTCTGGGATCTTGGGCAAACAATCCTAGAAGCTGCCAGACGCTTCTTCCTGCAAAAGGCCTCCACTTTGCAGCCTCCGATGTCTCCTTCCTCGGGACTCCTGTGGAGGGTGGGGGCAGCCCCCTACCCCACCTGCCTGAAGGAGGCCCCACAGCCACACCTCCCACCGCATGCCCACAGCCCTGGTGAGGCCCTTCCCACCCACACCCCCCACCCGGGGACGCTCCCAGCACCCTACCTGTGCTCCTTTTGCCAGCCTGGGCTTCACCACCTGCCCCTACTGACTTTCAGACCTCAGCTCACATGTCAACCCCCCATCCCAAAAAGGTAGGCTGCCTGTCCCCCTCCCCTCCTCCCGGATTGTGGGGCCCACTCAGTCAGTCTTAACCTGTCCCTGTTCCTCTGTCTTAACTGCTGGGCCGCTCAAGGTGAGCGCATGTACCTCTCTGGTCACTTGGGGTCAATCCGAGCACTGGATACAAAACAGCTTGCTCAGCCCCAATAGCAAACTGTCAGCAGAGAGTTCCAGAAGAGCTGAAGGGAAGACAGGCACCGTGCCCTGTCCCGCCCCGAGAGGCACTGCCGGAGGAGACTGCTCGTGAACACTTCCAAACGAGTAGAGGAGAAAGTGGATCGTTAAAAAATAACCCATCTAAAGGGAGCCGAGATTTGAGAGGAAAAGGAACAAAACAGGACAATAGTAGAAATTGAGATGGCAGATGGAAAAACGTGTTGTTAGAGAAAATTTAAATAATGTACAAAAATAGACAGATACGATAACGGACCTTACACACTCATAATCCCAACACTTACGAATCTAGTTTCATTTGCCTCCTCATTTCCCCCCTTGAGTGTTTTAAAGCAAATCCTCACACTCCACGTCATTTTACTCGTGAATATTTTCGTGTGCACTGTTGTCAGATAAGGGCTTGAAAACGCTAGCGCCACGGTGCCGCCATCACACACAGAAATGGTATGTTTAAATGGGAATATAGATCAGAAATTGTGTTAAATGTGAATTTACATAATCTTGTCAAAGACAAAGACTGTGAGACTTTAGAAAAACAAATTCCCGCTTTATGCTATGTACATCTAGAACATACAGATTCAGAAATGTCGATTGTGATCATGGGAAAGATATACTATGCAAATAGTAACCAGAAGGAAACTTGCAGAGACAATGGCAGGAAAGGCTGTTTGGCATCCACGACAGGAAACGCTGGGCAAATTCTTACACCGCCAGGCGACGCGCCACACAAGTCAGCGCACGCTGCTTAGCGCACCTGAGAGAGGAGAGACCTACCCCTGCTGACGGCCGGCAGGGCTCCGGGGCTGAGCATCCACCTACGAGCCAGGAGGTCACAGTTCGGTTCCCGGTCAGGGCACAGGCCCGGGTTGCGGGCTCAATCCTCAGTGTGGGGCGTGCAGGAGGCAGCCCATCAATGAATCCCTCATCATTGATGTTTCCCTCTCCCCCCTCTCCCTTCCTCTCTGAAACCAATAAAAATATATTTAAAAAGAAAAGAAAAGAAACCCACCTCTGCGAGGGAAGAGGTGAGGGAGGAGGAGGGTTCAGGAAGCAGCTGGCCAGCCCGGGAGCCCCAGCTGAGGGGTGAGGACAGGACTCTGGGGTGAAGGTTCCAACCCAGAGAGGGGTGCCCTTCCCACCCCCAGGGCGCCTCCGCAGGCCTGAGAAGGAGAAGCTGCGGGGGTCCTGGCAAAGAGAGGGGGCTCAAGATTTGCTGAGAGGTGGGCCTCTGGGCCCTGGCACAGGGAGAGCTTGAGGGCGGGGGGGTGTCTCTAAAAGTGAGGGCAGGAGCGGGAGGCACCAGCAGATCCCCAGCAAGTGACCCTGGGAGAGAGGAAGCAGATGGTTGTGTGGATGCCTAGTGTCCCTGTCCCCGAAGTGCGTGCTTGGGGGGCTTTCCCGGCCGGGAGCCGCAGCAGGGTGGACGGTGAGGGGTCCCTTTGCCGCCTGCCACCTGTCAGGAAGGAGGTGGTTGAGTTCTGGTGGCCCTGACGCCCCAAGAACACAAGGGGCTGGGAGGTGACCTCAGGTCACCCCCGGAGGCTCTGACCTGCGGCCGGAGTTGCTCTGCTCATTCCTGCCAACGGAGAGGAATTTCGCGCCGGCATGGGGCCTGCAGATTCACCACCGGTGACTCATCCCCACCTGTGCAGGCCCATCGGGGAGGAAGCTGTGCGGCTGGTCCCGGAGCCCGGCCAGGAGCCGGTCCTGCTGCCTCCTCCCGGCCGGGGGTGGGGTGGGGGGGAGGGCGCTCCCACCACAGGGGCCTGGGCTGGGATCCAGCCTCACCCCACACAGACGGACAGACAGACAGATGGACACAAACAACCGTAGGTTGCCTCTCTCTCTCTCTCTCTCTCTCTGACACACACACACACACACACACACACACACAGAAACACAGATCTATGTGGGTCTTTACCACATAAACACACACAGTCACATTTCCATTTCACCCACTGCCCCCCGTCCACCCTCCACAGTAAGGTTTTAGCTACACTTGCACACACACACACACACACAGGCACACACACAATTTATGTGGGACGTAGCCACATAAACACACACACGCACTCATGAGTTAGTTTCACACCCCCTTCCCCCCAACAGCCAGGTCTTAGCTACCCTCAGACAGACGCACAGACACACCCACACCCAGAGTTACACGCACAAGCGGAAGCACACACCCCGCAGCTCCGACCGCCTGCTGTCCGCTGGATGGGCCGGAGGAGGGACGGGCGCAGAGGCGAGGGCAGGGGCAGTGGGAAGAAGCCGTCCGGACGCCCGGGCAGCGGGAGGCCCGGGGAGGCCCCGAGCGGCGGCAGCACCGGGAACAGGCCCGTCTGTTTCTCCTGAGCAGCCAGCGAGGTAAGCGCTCCCTCGGGCCGGAGCCGTGGCTCGTCCAGGCCACGCCACCGCCTGTCCTCGCTGCCGCCGGAAGGGCAGCCGGTGCTGGGAGAAGCCCAGGCTCTGGAGCGAAGAGGACCAGACTGCCGCCTGCCCGGGTCTGATGCCTGCCGGCCTCCGAGCCGCAGGCTCCCCGCCTGTGGAATGGGCCTCCCAGACAAGGTGAACCTGCGGGCCTCAGGCCTCAGCTTCCAGGTGTGAGTCGGACCCGAACCCAGGGTTTCCTACCCCCACGCGGCACTACGCTCCCACCCGCCTCACCACGCACCCCGAGACGGCATGGCAGCCAACGGGCCTGCTGCTCGCACGAAACGTGCCTCCTCTCAGCCTCAATTGCCCCGTCAGCAGAAGTGAGGGATTAGCAGGGGTGGGAACACCTGGCCCCCAGGCCAGATAAGGCTCCTGAAGTCATTTGGTCTGGGCCTGGCGAGGCATTAGGGGGAGTTAGTCAAGTGTCTGACCAAACAGAGCAGGCTAATTTTTAAAAAATATATTTTTATTGATTTCAGAGAGGAAGGGAGGGGGGAGAGAGAGAGAGAGAGAGAGAGAGAGAGAGAGAGAGAGAGCAACATCAATGATGAGAGAGAATCATTGATCAGCTGCCTCCTGCATGCCCTCTATTGGGGATCGAGCCCATAACCCAGGCATGTGCCTTGACCAGAATTGAAGCCGGGACCTTTCAGTCTACAGGCCAACGCTCTATCCACTGAGCCAAACCAGCTAGGGCAGAGCAGGCTGATGTTTAAGCTGATAATTTTGTATGGCCCTCGAATGATGTTATAAGTATCCGAATGGCCCTGGGCAGGAAAAAGGTCCCACCCCCAGATTAGACTGTGATGTGAGATTGTTAAGGTTCTTTCCAACTCAAACGTCCTTCCGTGCAGAACCTTCTACAAGAGCCCGGGCCCAGGAAAAGCCGGAGAGCCAGCCCCTGTGGCTGGCGGCCGCGGACAGCTGAGAGCTGCACTCCGCTATTCCGGGCTCATGAGTTCATCCCCGGCCGGTGCCAGCCCCTGTGGCTTCCCATCCTCCCCGCCTGGTCCTGGTGGCAGAGTGACTAAAAATACCCGCTCCCAAGGCCCGCCGGCTGCCGCCTCCCCGGGCCCGGCTCTGAGCCAGGCTTAGGTGCCTGCCAGCAGCCCGGCCGGCTCCTGGGTGTGGTCAGGTGGGAGCAGCCCATTCCGGTTCTGCCACATCCACTTTCCAGCACATTCCAGCTCCGTGGCTTTCCAGCTAGGTGAATTCACCCCATCTGGAGCCTCTGAGCCTCAGTTTCCTCATCTGGAAAATGGGGACGATTCTTCCAGTTAATGAGAATTAAAGGAGACAGCCCCGCTGAAGAGCCCGACCCGACTGCGGGCTGGCTCGGTGCCTGTTCCTGCTTCCCCCGGACCCGTGCTCTCCGCTCGGTCCCTCCTGGTGACTCAGACCCCGGATCCCGTGGTGCCCGCTCCAAGCCTGACCCAGTTGCGCACCGGCCGAGAAGAGGCAGCCACAGGTGAACGGGGTGGTCACGGAGGGAGGAAGGAGTCCTGGGCAGGACAGCAAGTCACCCCACTGGGGCCAGAAAGGGGGCAAAGAAGGGGACACTTGAGCAGGGCCTTGCGTGATGAATAGGAGTTCATCAGACACAGAAGCAGCAAAGAGAGAGCAGAGAGGGCAGAGCCAGGGAAGTGGGAGGGGACGTCTGGAAGACAGGACAGTGGCTGCGCGTGGCTCCAGCTCAGGTGGGAGTAGCAGCATCGATGGGGCAGCCCTGCTGCGGCCTGAAACCCGCCTCACGAGGCCACGTGCCCACGGCGGCTCCGCCAGCGTCCAATGCCAGGGCTGCCAGGCGGGAGAGAAGGCTGCCTCTGCTGCATGCCCACCCCGCTTCCCCCCAAATCATGCTGCCCACGCCCCCAAAGGCGAGGTCTCTATCGTCCCCATTATTACAACTCGCCTGCGGGGCCCATTGTTAAAGGGCCACTGAAGGGATGAGCTGGAGGGGGTCTCAGGAGGGTCCGGGACCAAGGGCTTCGTCCAGAATGTGACCCTGGGCTTTGCCCAACAAAGTGAAGCCAGGTCTGCCTTAAGCCCAAGGAACAAGCTTCCTGTCTGGCCGACTCTGCCCAGCTCCTTCCTGAAGAGGCTCAAACCATCAGCACCTTGCCGTCGGCCACCGTGTCCCCCTCCGGCCCCGGGCAGCCCCGGTCAGGCCTCTGTGGGCTCTGCTCCTCCTGGCCCAGGAGTCGCCGTCCACAGCTGGGCTGTGCCCCCGGGGCCCACAGGAGGTCTGTCGGGATGGAAGACGGAATCCGCTGGTGGGCATCCAGCGACGGCTCCAGAAACCTGCCTGCTCACCTCTGCGAGAGGCTGGTGCACCTCAGACCCTCGGTGGGAACCCCGCGGCCTGCCCGGAGCCCCTGCGGCCTTCCTCGGGCGCAGGGAGTCCTCGCCCAGCGCCGCCCATGTTCCTCTCCCAACCGCAGGCCTCCCAGAGCTGTCATCCTGAGGCTGTGAAACTGGGGCATCCATCCCGACTTTCGAAAGCGAGGAAAAGTTCAGCCGGGGCCGGAGGGGCTGTTGCTGGAGCCGGACGGCCTGGGACACCGGCCCCGTGTCCCGAGACGGAGGGGACAGGCCGCTGTGGGTGGATTTCTCGATCGTGCAAGGAGGTCGGGAACTGGGGGGCGGGCCGGACAGAAGAAGGGGAATCCGACATGGAGGCTGGGTCGCAGTCCGCCGAGGGCTGCTGGCGGCGGAGGCCAGTATTTACTTGCCGGTTTGGCCCGGCTCCGGGGCTGTAAGGCGGGAGGGTGGGCTGGGTGCCCCCAGGGACTCGGGTTTAGAGACTCTCACCGTCTAGGCCTCCCTTTGCCCACCGGACAGGGGGCGGGACTGAGCCAGACGATTCAGGGAGCAGTGGGGTCTGAAGGTGCCAGAGCCTGTGACCCTTTCTGATTGTCGTGGGACGATTCCCAGTCCGCAAGGGGCGTTGCTGGGCACCGGCCTCCAGTACCCGCTCTTCACGGGAAGTTGGGAGAGCATTTCCTCCACTGACCGCACTGGGTGCGGGTCTTCCCGGCGCTGGGAATAGAGGAGGGTTGAAGGACACTCCATTTTCTCCCCGCAAGGCTGTCACAGTGCCACCACACCCCGACTGATGGTGGGCGAGGACATGGGGGTGTGGGCAGGAGTGGGTCACGCTCTCCCGCCTTCGCCTGAAAAAGAAGGGAACCTTTGGGGTTCCTTGGGGGCCACGGGTCTGCGGGTGCGAGCTGTCCCCTCCGCCCCCAGCAAGCCTTCCTGGGCACGCTGCGGCCGTCCTCACGCGCCAGGGACAGCCTTTATCTGGGGGACCCTGGGCACCCAGGAATAAGGCTTTCTTGTTTCGTTCCAGCTCGGCACTGGCCTACCACCCCCACCTCCCAACCCCGTTGGGTTCCGGCGGCCGGGCCGGCTCCTGGGAGCAGCTAGCCTGACAACCTGCTCCCGTGCGTGTGCTGTGGCTCCTTTCAACAAGCCTGGGAATCGGCCTCAGCCAACGGGCCCCTCCGGGCGCGCCCAGGACTGCTGCTTCCACCATGGGCAGGTCGCTCCACCCCGTGCCTTCCTCGACCCCCTGCCTGTCAGATGCCCAGCTTAGTGCCCTGCCTTCCAAGATCTGCTGCTGTTCTGCCCGCACTGGCAACTGGTCCCAAGCCCTTCCTGTGAGTGGATGCAGCCTTCTGCTGGGCACTTGGCTCTTTGTGTATTTAAAATATATATATATATTGATGTCAGAGAGGAAGGGAGAGGGAGAGAGAGAGAGAAACATCAATGATGAGTGAAAATCATGGATTGGCTGCCCTTGCACACCCCACACTGGGGATCAAGACCGAAACCTGGGCCTGTGCCCTGACCGAGAATCGAACTGTGACCTCCTGGTTCACAGGTTGATGCTCAACCACTGAGTCACTCAAGGATTCTGATGCAGAAGTCTGCAGGGGTGGACGGACCACCCTGGGGTACTTCGGTCCCTGCCCAGGCTCTTGCCCCTGCAGCCTCCCTGCCCAGGGCCTGTTGGAGCGCCTCGGTAATGGGGACCCGGAACCCACGTCTCTGGCTTCTGGGGAGGAAGGGTCTGGGTGCCTGGGGGCCGCGGGGCTGCTGGAAGCTGCCTGCAGGCTGGCTGTTGGCGGGCCGGGCCGGTGGGGACGGGGAGTGGTGAGCGTGGGTGTGCAGACATCACAGCCGGTCTTCAGGGGATGGAGACCAGCCGCCTGCCCACCTCCGCTGCCAGCGTCTCCTCTGCTTCCCAGCACATTTCTCTTTAAAAAAAAATATATTGTTATTGATTTCAGAGAGGGAAGAGGGAGAGGGAGAGAGAGACACATCCATGATGAGAGGGATCACAGATCGGCTGCCTCCTGCACGCCCCCCTGGGGGATCGAGTTCCCCAACCCGAGCATGTGCCACAACCGGGAATCCGACTGTGACCTCCTGGTTCATAGGTGGACGCCAGCCTCTGAGCCCCGCCGGCCGGGTTAGAGCAAATTTCTTAACGGGCTCTGGCAGCGCCCATGCAGCCTGCGTGTTCCACCTGCTCCTCAGATCATAGGCGTGGCCTCAGAGCCGAAGGAGAAAGCCCTGGCGCTTGTTACATGTGCGGGCGTGGCCCTTCTGCTCCCCCAAATCTCAGTCAGATGTTGCAGGAACATCGCCCAGCTCGGTAAGGTGTTTGCATGCAGACAATGGCGGCTAATAGGAATCCCACTTGACATTGGCAAGGAGGCCTCGGGAGGCGACATCAACTTTGCACGGGGGCGTGGAGCGCATCTTCCGCTCCTTTCGGGGAGCCTGGTTTCTGTCCCCTCTCCCCCAGACCACTTCCTGGGGGCTCCCAGACATCGGAAGTGCCGGCCGTCATGTAGCTCAGCTTTTGTACAATCTCCTTGTTTTCCCCAACTCCCAGCCCCGAGAGAATCGCGGTGACGGGCAACCTGAACCCCAACCATGCTCCGCGGTCATCAGGGCGCGACGTGTTTGCCCTGGGCAGACACAGCTCCGCGCTGGGAGGGCTCCCCCTGGCTCGCCCCGCTCCCCGGCCTGGGGTTAAGGCTGTTCTTTTCCATTGGGGGTCCTGGGAATTGGGTTATTATTGCCAAAGACAAAGGACTGGGTTTCTAGAATGGTCATGGAGGAAAAGATGCACCAGACAGAAGCCCTGGGTGTTTCTAGAAAGGTGGGCAGGGGGTACCTGGGCAGTGTGATTCCGACAGAGACGCTGCTGCCAGCGACTTGGGAACACCCCGGGGGGTGGAGAACGCCCGATACCCACACCAGGCTTCGGCAATGGGGCGACAGGAGGAACCCCTCAACCTCCAGGACCTCCCTGTGCCCTTGGGGAGCAGAGCCCGTAGCCCTCAGGTCTCCCTGACAGCCGCCCAGTGAGGATGTCTGGTCTCAAACTCCCAGAATCCATTCAGTTCAATTGAAATAACACTGTGAGGGCCTCCTGGCACCAGGGAGGAGTGGGGGCGGGGAGAGGATGCACTGGGTCTGTGGTCACTGACCCGGCCGCCAGCACTTGACGAGTCCCTGCTACGTACCAGCTGTCCGGCTGGTGTGAGGGATACAGAGGGGAATGGGAGGTCCCTGCCGGGGGCCTCCTACTGGCGGACAGACAGGGCTCCCAGCAGAACCACCCCCAGAGGGTGAGAGTAAGAGTGAGAGTGAGAGAGTGAGAGTGAGAGTGAGAGAGTGAGAGTGAGGGTGAGAGTGAGAGGAGAACCGAGTGTTAGCCGTTGGCACTTTTAAAAATCCTCCCCCGAGATATTTTTCTGCTGATTTTTAGAGAGAGTGGAAGGGAGGAGGAGAGAGAGAGACATCGATGGGAGAGAGACACATCGATTGGTTGCCTCCCACACTCGCCCCACATGTGCCCTGACCAGGACTGAGGATTGAGCAACCGAGGCACATGCCCTTGACCGGAATCGAACCTGGGGCCCTTCAGTCTGCTGGCCGACGCTCTAGCTACTGAGCCAGACTGGCCATGGCTGTCCAGGTGACACGTGAGAAAATTCTGGACAGTCGGGACCAGAACGTCCATGAGAAATCAGTGACAGACGGGGAAACGGGTCCGGCGGCACTGTGTTCCGCGCCGGGTCACCTGGCCGGGTGCTGACAGACAGGATGGCATCCCTCCCCCCACGCTGGCCCGGATCCCACAGG
Organism: Myotis pilosus; assembly: GCA_036010255.1. Taxonomy (NCBI): domain Eukaryota; kingdom Metazoa; phylum Chordata; class Mammalia; order Chiroptera; family Vespertilionidae; genus Myotis; species Myotis pilosus. Next base: position 2,000,413 of record JASKON010000016.1, read on the forward strand.
AAAACGGAATCGGGTGACGGCTCAGGAGCAATGCTGTGGATCCCAAGGGCCAGCGTGGAGGTCTGTGGTGTTAGGTGTTGGCCCCGGTGGGGGCGGGGAGGGCGGGGAGCAGGCACAGGCGGCCCATGGGTGCCCGTCAGCCGCTGCGGGGCCTGAACTTCCTAGAACGGCTGGGGCCGGGCCCTGCGCCTGCTGTTGGAGGAGTGAAGTGAAGGAGCTGGGGTCCCGAATCCCTGACACCCAGGAGGACACACCGGGCCCCGCCCCCCCACCTCCGCTGGAGACAAACACAGACAGACAGATGGACAGACATGCTGACCAGAGAGGCACGGCACCCAGATACACACCCACACCCGCCCAGAGGGCACACGGCATGCACTTCGGGGTCGCGGGCAGCTCCCAGGCGGCAGGGACCTGCGTCAGGCCAGCGTTGATGCCTTGGACACCTGCGCCTGCGCACACCTGTGACACCCACGCTGTCACTCTGGCCTGCGGGGAGGGGGCGGGGACATGAGTGAGCGCCAAGTCGTGGCCTGAGCAGGTGCGTGGGTGTCCCCCCCTCAAATGGGCAGCGGGAGAGCGGGGGCTGGCCGCCGGGTAGCTGAGCACAGTGGTCCTGCGCAGGGTGGTGTGTTGCCATGGAGACGAGAGCCTGCGATGCCGTTGGGAGGCAGGCTCCAGCGCGTGGGCGGTGGATCCACGGGTCCAGGATCACAGGGAGGGAGGGCGGAGGCAGGGAGGTCGGCGTGGGAGACTCCAGCAGGGCCCTGCCCACCCCAGCTCAGGGGCCAGGGGAAGAGAAAGGGGAGGGGTGGGCCAGACCTGGGTCTGAGAAGGGTGGGACTGGCGGATGGCAGAGGGTAGGAGCCCTGAGCCTTTCCCACTCTGGGCTGGGGTTTCCCATCCAAGGGTGATGGGCTTGACTCCAGTGTGGTCAGCCTGAGGCTGCTGCCCCCTCTTGCCCAGGGAGGGTGTGAGGCGAAGCTGGGCCAGCCGGGCACAGGATTAAATAGGGCGGCGGCGAGAAACCCAGCCAGAGCCCCCAGGAGGAGGGCTGGCTCTGGGCTCAGAGGCTCCGGGGAGGCGAGAGGGGTGCAGGAGGAGGGAGGGGTGCACCGCTGGCTTCTGCTGAGGTTTCTGTGGAAATGTTTGCTTGGGCAGAAAAAAATCTGTTGCCATGGCAACCCAATGTCTTCCCGACCAAGCTGAGTTCCTCGTGGTAGAATGTCAGAGATGCCAGGAACGGGTTACTGTAGGGGGCTTCCCTGGGCTGGGCCCCGGGGCAACCAACAACCTCACCCCAAAGGGTGAGGGAGCCACATCCCTTCACGCACTCATTCACTCACCCATTCATTCAACACACACATCCCGGGCGGCCCTGGTCACCTGGCCACAGGGATGCAGAAATCCACTGAGCCCCGTTGCTCACGGGGTGCACAGTGTGGTGGGGAGACGGGTGTACATGCCAACCATTCGGAGGGGAAGGGTTTCCACGGGGCAGCGGAGACAGGGGTGCAAGCTCAGAGGAAGGCTCCTGGGAGAGGTGACGCTGTTCGGGCCGGGGCAGGGAGAGCCGTGCAGGCAGAGGGAGCAGCCGGGCAAAGGCAGAGAACAGGCCACTTCCAGGGAGACGGGCGCCTGAGGGCCTTACCCCAGGCGAGGCGAGGCTGGGGGAGGGGTAGCTCAGGAGCAAGCTGTCTGCACTTGGACCCCCAGGTGCCACTTCCGAGACGGGTGACCTCGAGCGAGCCACTTCACGCCTGAGCGCCCAGTTTTCTCGTCTGTGAAACGGAGATCATAACATTGTCCACCTCGGGGTTGCTGGAGGATACAGGCTACGATGTAGACACCACTGTGCAGGGCCTGGCACGTAGCAATATTATCTATGATAATAAAAGGGTAATATGCTAATTAGACCAGGTGTCTTCTGGATGTCATTCCAGACATCCTTCCTGACACAGTAGGTCCGGAGGGAAGCCCAGGTCCCCGGTGCCGGAGGGAAGCCGGTGCCAGCAGCTGGGGGGAGGAAGGCCTACTCTTGCATGAATTTTTGTGCATCGGGCCTCTAGTTATTAAAAATAACTGATCTCCTCCCCTCCCACTGAGTGGCTCAGAGAAGGTGTGAGCAGGGGGTGCGTCTGCCGGATCCTGAAGGCAGAGGGTAAAGGATGAGGAGAGATGGGCCAAGCAAACAGAAGGGACGGAGGGCCCCAGGAGGCTCCTCCAGCCCAGCCCCCACCCATTCTACAGATGAGGACACTGAGGCGCACAGAGGTAAGTGACAGAAGATTGGTGATGGTGTGCTGATGTGCCGGGAGCCGGTCCATCCTTGCTGTTTCAAGGGACCTGGCATATATGGCATACTGTTCTTAATATATTTGCTCACCTTCTTGGCACTATGTGTTTTAACCAAGGTCACCTCTCCGAGAAAGGTTGTTTCCCCAGGTAGGGATTTTCCCCTGAAGTTAGGGAGGGAATAAAACCTCTTAACGAAGTGCCAGGCGGGTAATTAATCACTTTAACTACGAACAATCATGCTTAAGCTGCATAATCTTTATTCCCTGGAATGGAGATAAGAAACGCCCTAACCTTTTGAATAGAGATTGATAGGATTGGAATCAACTGGTATAAATATAGAGATAACAAGACAACAGGACTCAGAACTCACACACAGAACTCAGAACCTACACACAGAACTTAGAAGACAGAACCTACACAGAACCTAGAGACAGAAGAACTTCGCTGGAGAGAACATGGCAAAAGATCCTGGACAGAACCTGGCTACAGAACTTGGTTGGAGAACCTAGACAGAACCTGGCTGGAGAACCTAGCGAGAGAACATGGCTACAGAACCTGGCTGGAGAACCTGGAGAACCTGGCTGGAGAACCTAGCAAGAGAACATGGACACAGAACTTGGCTGGAGATTGTGGCTAGAGATCCTGGCAAGGCTGCTGATCAACTGAACGCTGTCTCTGTGTCATTCCTTCTTCGCCGACTCCGTCCACACCTTTGGGGACCCCTGGACCCGCTGGGGTTGGACCCCGGCACTGGTGGGGTTCATGTTCATGAAATGAAAGGAGGCTTTATATCTGACCTGAGTAAATAATTTATTTCTGGGTTTTAATAATGTAAAAGCCTCCATTTCATCATTGCCTCATCAAAAATAGAAACTTTCTTCTCTTTCATTCTAGATTTCTCTTTAAAGCAGTGCGTGGGAGCAGAGGCCGGAGCAAGGGTCTCTGAAGGGGTCTGTGACAGTGTCCCCCGACAGGCCCCGGGCTGCGAGCCTCTGGCTAGAGAAGGTGCAAGTGGCCTGTGCTTGGAGTCCCCTCCCCCCTTAGCTCCGTTCAGCGCCCAGCGGTCCTCTGCGCTGTGTGTGAGGGGACAGAAGCCACCGAGAGAGCTGAGCAAGGGGCCCAGGCCCTGGACGTGGTGGCGAACAGGCGGCGGTCCACACCCTGGCCCTCCACTGCCACCAGCTCCCTTCCTCAGGGCACATCTGGGTCGTGACCCCGCCTCTCAAAGTTGTTGAAGGAATTCAGCGAGTCTGTGTCCATGGTGGTCCTGTCTGTGCCTGGACCTGACACATAGTAGGTCTACAACCTAGAGAAATGTCCACCCCTCGGGGACAGGCCTTGCGAAAAGGAAGGGAACCAAGGGCTGAGAGGCGCCAAGGGAGGGAGCACCAGGTGAGGGAGGGCCTTCGCCTGGGGTGGTCTCTGGCTTTTGGAGTCTGGACCAGCTCTTCCCCTGCCCACAGCCCCCGCCTGCTCCAGGGGAAGTCTGCCAAGGCGATGCCGCAGCCCTGGGGTCAGGGTGGGGGTGGGGGGCCCATACAGACAGCATCTCACCCAGGCTCTCAGCTCCCCTCGCCAGGCGTCCTCCCCGCCTGCCGACGGACCCTGCACGTCTTGTCTCTCCCTGGAGCCTACCCCTGGGGTACCCACAGCTTAAGGCAATGGTTCCCAACGTGGGGCACACACCCCACAGGGGCGGCAGTTTGATTTTTAAGGGTGGCAATTTGAGAAAGAGTTAGTAATAGTAATTTTTTTGCACTTTTTATGGTTCCAGGGGCCTCATATACAGTATATAAACATATATTGTGACAGATTTGTGCATTTCAGTTCTCTATATCCTGAAACTTTATTTGCTATTTTTTCATAGCACTTCATATTATTTTAAAACAATTTCTTAGTGATTTCTTCCTCGGACTTCAGCTGTCCTTTCCTTCTTTTATTTTTCTCTTTCATGGATGCCATGTTCTTTGGAAGCGTTTAGACCAAGTTCATGGCCCTTTAGGCTTCCTCCCCGTGAACAGGAGTCACTTTTTGAATAATAAGAATTAGGTGTCACAGGGGGGCGTCCGGATGTTAGGATGCTCAGGTGGGCGTGGCCAGACAAAGGCTGGGAACCACCGGCTTAAGGTCTTGTCCCCAAACCATGCAGCGCCCCTCTCCCACCCTTCCCGCCCAGACACCACCTTTGACCTGCGCACCTTCGTTGGGGAAGGTCATCTCGTCCCAAATCTGCGTCCGGCCTTGAGCCCACCACCCCGTCCGGGCATTCGTCCCTCCTGCTGGTCGGGCTGAGCTGGGTCTGTCGTTACCGCCCCTCCCCCAGGAGCCCGCAGTCTGCAACACACTTTCCAGCCACTGACCCCGACCCCAGGCAACGCTGCAGCGAAGGGCAACGAGGACCCTGCAGAGGCCTGGGATGGGCCGGGCACAACCAGGCTGGCCACGAGGTCTGTGTCCCCAGCTGAACGCCACCCCTCCCCACTCCCTGGGCCTTTATCGCTGGACCCGGACAGCATGGCCTCCGGGGGCATAGTGGTCACTCGCCTGGGGACCAGGCTGTGGACACCCCTGTCTCCCCCAGGAGAAGCCATACCCAAGGCGGTCAGCCGACCCCAGGACACCGCGTCCCCAGCTGAGCACGCCCCATGCCCAGCGCCTGCTAAGCTCAGCTTCTTCTTTTTAAAAAATAATTCTTTATTGTTGGAAGCATCACACATGCCCCCTTTGTGCCCCCATTGGCCCCCTCCAGCCTACCCGGCCCCCGGCCTCCACCACCCCGTTGTCTGTGTCCACGGTGTGCATCTCTGCACACCAGGTCTTCGATGGATGACCTCCCACCCACCCCCCACCCCCGCCATCTCTCCAAGATTCTGCCCTCTGTTCCACTGAGCTCAGCTTCTGTAGGTAAAACAAAATCCCCCTGAGCATGAGGTCAGAGAGGGAGTGAGGCCGGGTTCTCCTGCCTGGGATGGCCGGCCGGGCGGAAGCGGAGGGCTGGCTCCAGGCCACACGGCCAGTGCATGTAGGGGTGGCCCTCAGCCTGTCCTGGGGGGAGGGGGGATGGAGAGGGTGGCATGACAGGAGAGCTCAGAGATGGAGCAGACGCAGGGTGTGCCTGGGAGAGTCCGGGAGGGTCCCCGAGAGCAGAGAGAAGCTGGGACCAAGCCCGAGCCCGGAGAACAGACCACAAGGCCCCGGCCTCAGAGCTCACGCGGGGACCGTCCTCAGGAGAGCCGCCTGCCCAGCCCCACCCCTGCATTTCACTCAGTCCCGCCTGCTGCCCAAACCCAGGACCCCAGGTTTCAGCACCCGGTGGGCGGGGGCACGGAAGGGAGTGCACCCAGGAGAGTGGGGTCCCGGAGGGTGCACCCCATCGCTCTGACAGTGTGACCGAGCTGTGTCCTTCCACAGGACGATGGGCTGCCAGCAAGCCAGACCTGCAGCAATGCCAGCCCCTAAAAGGCAGCCAGGCCTCCAGCCAAGTGCAAGCCCTGCATTGCCAATAAGTGACGTGAGCTGTGGGCCCAGTCAGCCCTGTGGGGCCTTCGTGTCCTGTCTGTGCGATGGGGTGCGGGGGGGGGGGGGGGGGCTCCTCCTGGGTCTCTAACATCTCGCGTTGAGTCTCAGCCTAACACGGCTGTGAAAAACAAGCAACCCCTTGCCCGCCGGTGGGGCTCCGTGTCTGAGCGTCGACCTAGGAACCAGGAGGTCAGGGTTCGATTCCCGCTCAGGGCACAGGCCCGGGTTGCGGGCTCCACCCCCCAGTGGGGGGCGTGCAGGAGGCAGCGGATCCGTGATTCTCTCTCAGCATGGATGTTTCTCTCTCTCTCTCTCTCTTCCTCTCTAAAATCAATAAAAAAATATTTTTAAAAATAAGCTACCTCTTCAAATGGGGACATTCTCCCCATGAAGTCCTTACAGAAACTACAGAGAAAAGTGGCCGGGGAGCTCGGACATCCTGTTTTTACGGCAAATTTCCTCTCGGTTATAAATAAGCAGCTCTCGGCGGAAGGGAGCCGCACGGCTTTGCCCTTCACACAGGGGGACGCGTCTGTGCGGAGAGGATGTGACCCCCGGGGAGGCCGTATTCCTGTTGCCAGCTGTTGCCAGGGTAACCCCAAGCCAGGCTGCCAACAGGTAGAAGCTGGCTCTTCTTACTCACCTTGGAAATCACCGGGAAGCGGATCCTGTTTTCTTAGAGTCGCAGGTGGGAGCCGAGCCGGGCATCGCTGTGTTCCCGGGGCTCACTTCCTCTCCGCGTCCCCGGGCGCGGCCTGGGCCTGCGGGAAAGCCCCGGGGGTTGGGGCGCTGGTGCTGGGAGACACCGTGGGCCAGACTTTCATCCGGGATCTTCCCTGAAAGGGGAAAAGACACTTTTATTTCGATTGCATAAGACAAGGGGGCAGCCTGCCCTCTGAGTTCTAAGAAAAGGTGGGAGAGGGGGGCCCGCTGGGGCTGGGGAGGCGGTGAACAGGAGACGGAGCGGAGAGCGGAGGGGCTGCTGGTGGAGGGGGGCTCCCCGCAAGGGTCTGTGCGCTCTGCAGCCTCCTCGCTGGGAGAAGGGCTGACTCTCCTCAGGGAGAACGTCCGGAGGCTCATGGGAACCGGGGGGCTTGGCAGCACCAGGGGCCTCACCGGCCTTGGAGCTGGGGGAGCCGGCAGAGGTGACCCTGCCTAGGCGCTGGGGGGCCCACCCGGCCTCTGGCTTACACCCCAAAATGACTGGTGTTCTTGGCTCGGGGAGGACACAGCACTTCTGCTACCTCCCTGGCCCCGTGGACACTTTAGCCTGGTTTCGGATATCCGGGCCCTGGGGGAAGTGAGGACCCCCCACCCCAAGGGGAAAGCCCGCCCCTCCTATGCCCCAGGATGGCTCTGTGGTTTCCAGAGGGAAGCAGAGGGCGACCCATGGGAAACAGGGGTTTTCCTAATTCCTTCTGCACTGCGCCCGGCTTCCTTCCTCAAACACAAGTCACAGACCAGCAGCTGAGGCTGGCCCGACCTCACTGGAAGGCATGAGCCTCCCGTTCAAAATAACCTGCAAACAAAAACCCTGAGTCGCCAGGATGCAGCCGATGGATGATGCTCTCCTCACTGATGTTTCTATTTGTCTCTCCCCCCCATCCTCTCTCTGAAAGCAATAAAAACATTTAAACAATCCTATATAATAAGAGGCTAATATGGAAATCGACCATACGGCAGAACGGCCGGTCGCTATGAAGCGCACTGACCACCAGAGGGCAGAGGCTCAATGCAGGAGCTGCCCCCTGGTGGTCAGTGCGCTCCCACAGGGAGAACACCACTCAGCCAGAAGCTGGGTTCACGGCTGGCAAGTGCAGCAGCAGTGGCAGGAGCCTCTCCCGCCTTCGTGGCAGCGCTAAGGATTTCGACTGGGGAGCAGGCCTAAGCCGTCAGTCAGACATCCCCTGAGGGCTCCCGGACTGTGAGAGAGCACAGGTCAGCTGAGGGAACCTCCCCACCCCAGTGCACAAATTTCGTGCACCAGGCCTCTAGTATTTAAATAAAAACAACCTGCAGCACTCTATCAGGAGCCCAGGGCATCTCCCAGGGAAGGCCCCGTCCCCGGCACCTGGGGGAGCCCGTGGAAGGCAGTGAGTAACAGCTTACACGTATCGGGCTTCCTGGCGCCAGGTGCTGCTCTCAGCTCGCCCAGCGGCAGCTCTGTGAGGTGGGCACCATTACATCATGTTACAGAAGCGGAGGCGCGCACACAGAGAGGTTCACCCACCAGCCTAAGGCTGCACAGCGGGAAGTGGCAGAGCCGGACTCGATCTCGGCCAGTCCGACCGAGTCTTCTGCCCCGGATGCTGCCTTTCCCCCCACTTCAGAGCCAGGAAATCAGAGCCCTGGTCTCCCTTTTCCCTGGCAAGTCCCCTCTCAGCCTCGTCCTCCTCACTTGTGAAGTCAGGTTAGAGGCCCGAGAGATGGAGGTGGAAGCTGCAGTCCTTGTGAAATCTGGTTCGTGAGCTCGATTTATAGCTTTTGAGTAGTTAGACCCACACCCTTCTCTTTTGATCCCCAGTTCAGACCCTGGTGCTAGTAGGTGCCCAACCGACATACCCAGTTTCCATTAGCAGTGCTGTGGGGAGGGGAGCTTGTCAAGCAACCGCAAAGCATTTCCAGATCTTGCCACCAGAGGGCAGGCAAGCACAGCAGCTGGAGCGCCGGCCCAGCACCAGGGAGAAGGCGGGGTGGGTGCGTGGGTTCCTGGGCGCCCAACCTCCAGGCCTGCAGGATGGAAGGCCAGGTGGAGTGCTGTTTGCTCGTGGCTGCAGGCCTGCGAGGGGCAGGTGGTGCGGGGCGACCTCCTGAAGCCCCCCACTAGCTGGCCCCCCACAGCTGCCCCCCTGGATGGCACCTCCTCGCCGGTTCCCTTTAAGGTTCCGGGGGAGTTTCAGGGGCAGAGTGATGTCAGGTCGTGAGGGGACAGCCTGTGCCTCTGGCCACAGGGGTCACCGAGGTGGAGCCTGAGTCCAGGTGACCTTCCTCGGGCTGTGGTCTCGGTGGTGAGGGCTGAGCAGGGTCTCAGAGCCTCTGAGCCGGCCGAGCTCAGGGGGCCTGAGCTGGACGGAGGTCAGTCATTGGCATGACCCTCCTGTGCCCTTGCCCTGGGGGTGCCTGGGAGCTGCCCCTCCAGTGTCTGACCGGCCCGGACTGTGCAGGCTCAGCCCCAAGGCTGACACGTGGGGCTGCCAGACCAGCAAGTCAGCACGTGAAATACCACATGACACACGTGCACGCTGGAAGGTCATTTATTGTTTCTCTGAAATTCCATTTATTTGGGCGCCTATTGCCCAGGCCTCTGAGTCCAGGGTACCAGGCGCCCAGCCTCACATTCCGGAGGCTGGGTCATTCCCAAAACACCAGGCTCTGGGAGGCCTTAGGGATGCAGACATCCTACCCCGGAGGCCCTCCCGGCCACAGCCACCAGGGGGCAGCAGCACCCAGCGCCCGAGCTCCTCTGCAGGTGGGGCCCTGACCCGGTTCCCAGGTCACCCAGTCACTCAGCAAACGCTGGCGGAGCCGATGGGGACAGGGCTGTGGGGGCAGGGCTGTGGCCTGGCTCAGAGGGAGAGCTGGGGCTTGAGAAGGGGCTCCCACAGCCTTGTCCCCAAACCAGGCTGCTCCCCCGAAACTCTTCCTGAGCTCGACAGGGGAAGCCCACCCCCCAGCCCAGCCCTGGCCCCTGCCTGTTGGGAGTGGGCGATGCCCCCAGTCACCTCCTGAAGTGCCCACAGGGCCCTGCAGCCCTGGGCTCTGCTCACAGCCGCCTAGATATCATGTCTATTAATATTTTGATACATGTACATACAACACCCCATTTTTTTGTACAAATGTTTCTTCTTTCCCCCCTCAAACGAGGACATAAGATGTACTAGGTAGATTCTTTCTAATCTGATTTTAATCCCATTAACATCTTTCTTCCTTGGCCATTAAAAATTATTTTGCAATAATGGCTTTTCAGCCCTGGAACTGTCTTTAAACAAAATCCTAGCAGGAACCTCCAAAACCAAAGGGATCAAACTAGAGTCCTGTGATCAGAACCCGCATGGGGGCCCTGGCGCCTGCCGGACCCTATAGGGCGTCCCGGCCGCATCTGAAAGCCGCTGTTGCGCGGGAAGAACACAGCACCCTCTCTCCAGCCAGCGGCTCGGCTGTGCCCATCCTGCCCTTGGTGACCTGATGCGACGTTCTTCGAGCACATCCCATAATTGCTTCCCAGTGAAGGCTTTTGAACGTGGGAATGACGTAACCAGAGCCATTAGTGTGGATGCTAAGTACAGTCAAATCTTACTTAACTGGAATTCAGCAAAGCACAGTCCTTAATTAACCAATTTTCTTTTGCTCAACTTTGGAGAACATAAAGCAAACTCTCTCTCTCTCTCTCTCTGATACACACGCACATGCAGAATTATGAAATAGGGATTACTTCAACAAGTAGGTGCAATAACTACACTCTGAAAACTATAAAAAATCACTGAGAGAAATGAAAGGGGATTATACGTGGTAAATGGTGAGCTATGCCGCACTCAGGGCTTGACGATTCGATGTTGTTAAGAGGCCAATTCTCCGCCCCCGTTGATCTACAGATTAAACGGAGTGACGTTCAAACTATTGGCAGAATTATTTGGAAGAACCTTAGTAAACAAGCGTTGAGATTCATGTGGGGTGCATAGCATACAGAACAGACACGAGAGTGAAAACGCTGGAGGACTTGCCTGTGAGTTCAGGACCTGCCTGGAGCGAACAGCCACTGAGACGGGGTGGGACCCGAGGAGAGGCTGCCACGCGGCCAGTGGGACAACAGAGACTCCGCAGATAGACCTGCACACGCACGTGGTCAGTTGATGTCCTAGCAAACGTGCCAAGACAATTCAGTGGGGGGAAGGACAAGCTTTCCAGCAAAAGGTGCTGGAATAGCCGCTGGGCCCAAACCACAAACCTTCTTCAAAACAAAACAACAAGGGAAAACCTTAGTGATCTTGGGTTCGGCAAAGATTGCATTTTATTTTTTCTAAAGTATATTTTTATTGATTCTAGAGAGGAAGGGAGAGGGAGAGAGAGAGAGAAATGTCAATGATGAGAGAGAATCACTGCTGGGCTGCCCCCTCCACGCCCCACACTGGGGATTGAGCCCTCAACCCGGGCCTGTGCCCCGACCATTGAACCGTGATCTCCTGGTTCATAGGTCGATGCTCAACCACGGAGCCAGGCTGGCCGGGCTGGGCAAAGATGATAAAAATAGAATGCGAATTATGTAGCCAGGCCTGGCCCAGGGCGGTGGCGGGGACGCCGAGGCCTGTGACTCTGCCTGGGAGGGAAGCAGGAGCCAGGCCTGGTTTGTGGGTGAGTGGGGGGCAGATGTAGTAAATTCGGCCGCGTGACCCTTTGTCTCTCACGTCTTGGTGTGCGAAGCCTTTCACACCGTTACCCCATCGGTGCCTCGCAGCCTCAGAGGGTGTTGTGGTCCCGTGTTCATCTCCGGGCTGCGGACGGACGAGCAAACTGAGGCTCACAGAAGGGGCTGGTCCAGGTCACCAAGCCAGCAGGTGAGTTTCAGGCCAGGACTTATTCATTTATTTTTAATTAGTTTATTTATGTTTACTTAATTTATTTTTATATATTTTTATTGATGTCAGAGAGGGAGAGGGAGAGAGAGATAGACACCTCAGTGATGAGAGAGAATCATGGACCGGCTGCCTCCTGCACGCCCCCTACTGGGGATCGAGCCTGCAGCCAGGGCCTGTGCCCTTGACTGGAATAGAACCCGGGACCCTTTGGTCTGCAGGCTGACACTCCATCTACTGAGCCACACCGGCTAGGGCTCAGGCCAGGATTTAAATCTGCTGCCCTGAGTGCAGTCTCTGCTCTGCTGCCCCCTGGAAATACTCAGCTTTTCCCACACACGGTAGCACCTCTTCCATGAAACGTTCGGCTGAGCTGTCCTGGGCCCCAAGCCCTGGGATGTGGGTGGCATCTGGGCGCCTGGAGGAGGCAGTGGGACCAGCTCCACTGTGGCCACACCTGCGGGCAGGGCCCGGCCTGGAGGACCGGGGGCCACATTCCTGGAATTCCCAGGGCCTGTCACCGAGGAATGACCCACTCAAGGACTTTCTCCAGCAACAGCTCTCCCCGCTCAGCCACCCATATCTCCTTGCCGCCGGCGTGTAGATGCGCCACCATCGGCCCATCTCTAGCCTCTGGCTCTCCTTTCTCTGCTGCCGGTTCCCTGCGCCTCCTTTCGGCGAAACCCCCGCAGGCATGGCCTGTGCTCCCGCTCCTCCTCCTCTGCGCTCCTGGACCCTCAGGGAGGCGCCATCCTGCCCGCTTCCCCCAAGCATCTTGTCCACGCCTGCATCCTGCTGAGGCCTCTGCTCAGCTCACCAGCTCTCACCAGCACCCGCCGCGTCTTCCTCCATGAGACGCCCGCCCGGGCCCTGTCCCCACCCGCCAGCCGGCATCTCCTCTGGATTCCAGACTCCTCTGTCCCACGTCCTAGCCAGTACCTCCTCCTGTGTTTCTAACAGGCCGTCAGGCTTCACGGGTCCCAATCATTTTTCAAAATTTTTTATTTTAAAATATACGCTCGCTAGTTTGGCTCAATGGCTAGAGCATCAGCCTGTGGACTGAAGGGTCCTGGGTTCGATTCCAGTCAAGGCACATGCCGGGTTACGAGCTCCATCCCCAGTAGGGGGTGTGCAGGAGGCAGCTGGTCCATGATTCTCTCTCATCACTGATGTTTCTCTCTCTCCCTCTCCCTTCCTCTGACATCAATAAAAATAATTTAAATTCAAAATAATTTAAGTAATTATAATTTAAATCAATAAAAATCAATTTTAAAAACAAACAAGAGTCTGCCCTGAATGGAAGCGAAGGCCAGTAAGAAGGGTGAAAAGAGGGAGCTGCATCCGGGGTCTTCAGGCCCTCCCCTGCCAGTCTCCCTCCTGCCCAAGTGCTCTCACGAGGCCCGAATGCGGGCTAGGGCCCGTGTGTCCCCCGCTCGCTCGGCTGCTCCCCCAGGCTCTCCCCAGCTCTCTGAGCCCAAATCCTGTGACGCCGTCACCTCCACAGGCAGGCTGGGGTAGGTGGCAGTACAGGTAGCCAGGCTGCTGGCCACGGCTGACCCACGCAGCGTCCCTCTCCCTTCCTGGAGGAGCCCGGGAAGGTGGCCAGGAGGCGGGTCTGACGAGGGATACAGATCCGGGCGGCAGGGGTGTCCTGGCCAAGCATCAGCTTCGGGGGGCCAGGAGGCCTCAGCAGGCAGGGCCTTGCCCAGCGCCCCGCCCCCCGGGCCCATGACCCTCCCTCTCCCCCACTGCCCTCCCGGCCGCCCCTGATGGCCTACAAACAATCCTCGCCCCGTGCACCTGTCCAGCATCAAAGCGCTCATCACTGTGTGTTATATGTATCCGTTTTCTACCGCTGCGCCATGATAAATACGGCTGAGATAACAGGCGACAAATACGGTTACAAACACTTTGGAAGGAGCTAAAAATGCTGAAAATGTAGAAGCCGCGAGTATTGCAACAAATGGAGGAGGCCTGTGACTGGAAGGTCCACTGCTCAGTTGGATCGATCACAGGTACTTCTAACAGGGCCCTGCCTGGGGCGGGGGGCGGTGGTCCTGGATTCGGTCTCGGCGATGGAGTGTGGCAAGTGGAGGAGCCACTCATGGGAAGTGCCCAGGGACAGCTGCTCTGGACGCTGAATCATTTCTTTCATAAAAAACAATATTTTGTGGCCCAGTCGGCGTGGCTCAATGGTTGAGCGTTGACTCATGAACCAGGAGGTCAGGGTTCAATTCCCAGTCAGGGCACATGACTGGGTTGTGGGCTTGATCCCCAGTAGGGGGCGTGCGGGAGGCAGCCGGTCCGTGATTCTCTCTCATCATTGATGTTTCTATCTCTCTCTCCCTCTCTCTTTCTCTCTGAAATCTATAAAAATATATTTAAAAAATAATAAAAAAACCCCACAAAACAATATTCTGTGGCAACATTGTGTCCACATACCCACTGAAGGATGGCTGCTTTGCCTGGAACAATGAGAGGACGCTGCGCTCCGATGCTGACGGTGACGGTGCCTCGGCGACATTCCCCCGCGGGAAGCCAGGCGCCGTGGATGCGGTTGGTTTGCACACAGAGACTCCCGCCGTGGGGCTGTCCCGTGACCTGAGGGAGCTGAGCATCCGTGCAAGTTCTTCGCTCACGTAGAAGGTTGTTGACTATCTCACAGCAAGATTCTTAAAAGGCCTGTCAGACTTAGCGATGAGTCCTCTTTTTCTTCTTCTTAAACAAAAAGGCACGTATTCCTGTGAGGACAATGGCCGCCGTATTCCTGTGAGGACAGTGGCCGCCGTATTCCTGTGAGGACAATGGCCGCCGTATTCCTGTGAGGACAGTGGCCGCCGTATTCCTGTGATGACAGTGGCCGCCGTATTCCTGTGAGGACAATGGCTGCCGTATTCCTGTGATGACAGTGGCCGCCGTATTCCTGTGATGACAGTGGCCGCCGTATTCCTGTGAGGACAATGGCTGCCGTATTCCTGTGATGACAGTGGCCGCCGTATTCCTGTGATGACAGTGGCCGCCGTATTCCTGTGATGACAGTGGCCGCCGTATTCCTGTGATGACAGTGGCCGCCGTATTCCTGTGATGACAGTGGCCGCCGTATTCCTGTGATGACAGTGGCCGCCGTATTCCTGTGATGACAGTGGCCGCCATATTCCTGTGATGACAGAGGCCGCCGTATTCCTGTGATGACAGTGGCCGCCGTATTCCTGTGATGACAGTGGCCGCCATATTCCTGTGATGACAATGGCCGCCATATTCCTGTGATGACAGTGGCCGCCGTATTCCTGCCATGACAGTGGCGGCCGTATTCCTGTGATGACAGTGGCCGCCATATTCCTGTGATGACAGTGGCGGCCGTATTCCTCTGATGACAATGGCAGCCATATTCCTGTGGTGACAATGGCGGCCGTATTCCTGTGATGACAGTGGCCGCCATGCCCACCGCCTGGCGGATGCTTTCCAAGTGGTGAACACGCTTCATTTGTCCCTTCAGGGCAAAGGGGATGTTCTCACCAAGCAAGCAGCTGGATGACTGGGTGTGCGGTTGCCTTATCTTTATATTTACGGTCACAGACGCCCAGGGCCCCCAGTGCTGCCTGACAATCTACCAGATTTCGGATTTGACTCTCCCATTGCCAAGAGCTATCGCACGCCTGCTCTCTCTCAGACCTTGTAACCCCACGTCCGTTCGCAACTGTGACTTGCTTCCCACTTCAGCAGGAACAAGCAGAAGATGACCTTCCCCCTGAACATCAAACTCATCTACTCAAAAGCTCACCCAACCTCTCCATTTAAAATATGTCACATATATGGCCCTAGGCCAGTGATGGCGAACCTTTTGAGCTCGGCGTGTCAGCATTTTGAAAAACTCTAACTTAACTCTGGTGCCGTGTCACATATAGAAGTTTTTTGATATTTGCAAGCATAGTAAAACAAAGACTTATATTTTTGATATTTATTTTATATATTTAAATGCCATTTAACAAAGAAAAATAAAAAAAATGAGTTTGCGTGTCATAGGTTCTCCATCACTACCCTAGGCTGTTTGGCTCAGTGGATAGAGTGTCAGGCCTCGGACTGAAGGGTCCCCGGTTCAATTCCAGTGAAGGGCACGTACCTCAGTCACAGACCCCAATCCCCAAGAGACCAATTGATGGGTTTCACACTCTGTCTCTCCCCCTCCCTTTCACTTTCTCTCTGTGGAGCCCGGCTGGTGTAGCTCAATGGTTGAGTGTTGACCTATGAACCAGGAGGTCAATATTCGATTACCAGTCAGGGCACATGCCTGGGTCGTGGGCTCCATCCCCAGTAGGGGGGCATGCAGGAGGCAGCCGATTAATGATTCTCTCTCATCATTGATGTTTCTCTCTCTCTCACTCTCCTTTCCTCTCTGAAATCAATAAAATATATATATTTTTAAAAATCAGTGGAAAAACATCCTCAGGCAAGGGCTAACACCAACAAAATCCTTAAAATATTTCACATATACATAAAAATCTTACAAAGTCACTCATTTATTCAACAAATATTTATTGATCACATCCTAGGAGCTATGCCGTTCTAAGCGCGGGGTGTATAGCAATAAACCAGAAGACACAAATCCTGAGGTCATGGAGCTGTTTGAGTCGGACACTCAGTACTGCCCCTTTCTCAGATCGCAACATTTGAAGTCCGAGCTGGTCTAGAAAACAGAAGGCTTGTGATCAGCTGTTCATGACAATCCTTGACGCTTTGAAGATGGGAAAGGGCTTTTGGAAGGAGTCGGCAGCGGCAGAGCCGAGCCTGGGGAACGACAGGGCTGATGCAAGTGGTGAGGAGCCTTATCTACTAGCAGAGCCGGGATAAAATAGGGGGACGGACTGCTCCGAGCCCTGGACGGGGTGCCTCTCGAAGGCAGGAACGCTGTCCTGTTTACCCCTCACTTCCCAATGGCTGGCGACTGCCTGGCACACAGTGGGTGTGTAATGACCGTGAAATGAAGGGATTGGCGAGTCAATAGGGAGGGAGGGAGTAAAGAGCTACTCCTTGGTGATCTCACTTCGTCTCTTTAATGCCACTTGGACAGAGAGACACCCCCAGTTCCAGCCACTCACCCACCTCCTTTGTGGATCCTTAAAACGACAGGCATGAGGCGCAGGACTCGGGGCCTTCGCGCTTCCTGTTCCCTCTGCCTGGAATGATGTTCCCAACAGGGCTCTGCCTTCCTGGCCTCAAAGGTCGTCTTCTTGGCGAGGCCTTTCTTGACCGCCCCATTAGAAATGGACACGCCCCGGAGCTCCGGCTCTCCGCTCCTGCTTTTCTCCTGGGCACTCATCACCACTTACACCACACATTTCCTTACATCTTTTGGGGCTCCCTACCAGAGTGTAACCTCCTTGAAGAGTAAGCAAGAAGGGACTTTTGGGGACTGCTGGATCCTCAGGACCTAAACAGCGCCTGCTTCATGGATGAGCAGGGAAGGGACAATAAAAGCTAAATTCGTGAGCACTTACGTAGGTGAGGCTCACAGGTGACAGCTAGCTTTTACAGAGAAGGAAACTGAGGCGCAGGAAGCAGGAAAGCCGTGGTTAGAACCCAGATCTCACCCAGCAACCTGCATTCTTCCCTGCAGAGCCCACGCCTCCCCAGTAGTGCGCGGGTCTCCGAATTACCGCCAGGCCGGCCGGGCGCGATCGCACCCGCTCGGCATGCGGCACCGCCCAGCCTCTTACTGGGGTGTGTTTCGTTTCCCGGATTGGAAAGGGATGCTGCCTGGGAGGCGGACACAGGCTTTGCGGCTTCGCCCCGGGAGGGAGCCAAGGGAGGTTTCACCGCGGCCGCAGGCGCCCGGAACTCAAAGCCAGGGTCTCGGTTTCCGCCCGGATCGCCGCTCCCGCCGCTCCCTCCCGGAAGTTGCGCTCGCTGCCCGGGTAACGGGCCCCGACGGCGTCGGCAGCCGCTGCGTCGCTATGGACCGAGAGGAGGCGGTGAGCGGGTGGTGGGCCGGGCGGGTCCGCACAGCCGGGCGGGAGGGGACGGAGCTGAGGAGAAGGGGCGGGGGGACGCCGTCTGGCTGCGGGGCGGCCTCTGACCGCGGGGAGCGGGGGCCGGGGCGCAGGGCTGCGCGCGGGGCCGGGGCCGGCGGGCGCGCGGGTTTTGGGGAAAGAGGCTGGGGTTTCCGGCCGGAGGAGGGTGTGGGCGCCGAGAGGGTGCGTGACGGCCTGTAGGGGTGGGTGTGCTTCAGCGGGAGCAGGAGCGGTGGGCTTGGTGGGGTGTCCATCCACGGGGCGCATCCTCTCTGGACCCCCCGCAAGTCCCCTTTGATGTTGGGGCGGGAGGGGGCGGGGCGGGCTGGGAACCAGAACGCCCCCAGGTGACTCCTGAGGGTCCTCGCCACCATCTCGTGCAGGGGTTCCAAATTCGGGTTGGGGGACCCTCCAGGAAATGAACGATCGTCATTGATACGGGGTTAAAGAAAACTTCCCCAGCTCATTGCCAGAATAAACGGGGCGTTCGTTTCTGACACGCTGGTCACATGCCGGAGCCTCATGGTATTAAAGCTTCCTGTGATGAGGTCAGTGATCCTGTCAAACACCAGGATCGGGGACCAGTCGCCCAGTGACAATCTATCAGCGGTTCTCAACCTGTGGGTCGCGACCCCTTTGGCAGTCGAACGACCCTTTCACCTAAGACCATCCTGCATATCAGATATTTACATGACGATTCATAACAGTAGCAACATGACAGTTATGAAGTAGCAACGAAAATAATTTTATGGTTGGGTCACATGAGGAACTGTATTTAAAGGTCCAGAAGGTTGAGAAGCACTGGTAGGTACATAGAGAAGCGCTGGAAGCAGAAGGCCTTCCCATGGGGGACGCCCAGCAGATGTTTGCTGAGTGATGGGTGGGTAATGCCTGGGAAGGACCCTGGTCACTCCGACACCCTTGGCCTGAATGTGCTGAGTAGGGACCAGGTCTGCTTGGCTCCCCGTTGGACCCTCAGCACCCACTGACATGACTGCCGAGTGAATAAATCAAAACCCGAAACAACTATAATAAAAATCTGATCCCTGCCCGGCCGGTGTGGCCCAGTGGCTGAGCCCTGACCCGGGAACCAGGAGGTTGGGGTTGGGCTCCTGGTCAGGACACATGCCCGGGTTGCTGCTCGATGGTCATTGATGTGTCTGTCTCTCTCTCTCTGTCTCCCTTCCTCTCTAAAATCAATTTTAAAAATCTATTTTAAAAATGGTCTGATATTTCTATTTGTTAAGCCTTCTCTGTACTTAACTCTTGTTATCTTTTTTTCCATCACAGCATTTTCAAGGAGTTTTACTAGTATTCACTCATCTTTTTCCTATTTCACCCCTCCCACCTTTTCTTCATTCCCCTCCTCACCCATTGCATGTTTTAGAAACTTGTCTTTACTTTAATTCCATCCGAACTGCTCAGGAACCTGAGCTGCTGTCTTCCCTGCTTATAGAGAACCTCTGTTACGTATTTTCTACTTTGATGACTTTGTGTTTATGGGGGAGACCTGCGGGGTGTGGGCCCCGTGTGCTGAAGGTGGCTTTCCTCTTTTCCTGCAGAAAGAGTTCAGAGAGCGCTGTGCTCAGTGCGATGCGGTGTCGTGGGGTCTGACTGATGAAGGCAAATACTATTGTACCTCCTGCCACAACGTTACAGACGTAAGTGACAGATCTCATCCGTGAACTTGCTTATGTTTTAAACAGTGCGGGCTCAGCCTCATGTGTGGCAAAGAATTGATCGATTCTTACCGGGCTTGCAATACCCCAATTCCGCGAATGGTGGTCGTCTTCCAGTGCTTACGCAGGGTGAGGGAATTTGTGAGTTAGATTTAGGATGAGTTTTTGAAATTATGTTGGGCCATACGTATAAATGATTTCCTGATTCGGACTGTGTAGTCCAGGCGTGGCAAACTCGTGGCCCGCGGGCTGCATGCCTCGCTTGTTTGGCCCGTGTTAGCCTTTGAGTTTGACATGCTTGGTGTAGTCTCAAGGGGAAATAATGAAAACTGTAGTTCTTTGATTAGTTGAGAGTTTTTAATGTGCGGTGGGATCTTAGAGGTTTGGAAGACGGGATGTTAGGAAGATGGAGGACTGTAGGAAGTGTGCTTTGTTGTTATGTTATCTTTGTACCGTGCCTTACATGGTGCCCATGTTCCTTACCCGGCCCTTAACTGCCCTCTCATGACCACCTGTGAGCTGTGCTATCGTGCCTCTCTAGAGACAGGGCAGGCAGGGCTCACGACTAGAGTGAGTTTGCCAAAGTCACACAAGTATCAAGTGCTGAGCCAGGACTTGAACCTGAGTCTCTGACTCCAGTGTTCATTTTACCCATCACGCCTGCCTCTTACAGTAGAGACTGCCATTCTGCCCTGCATGGCCTTGATAAGTGAGGCACCTCCCCCCGGGAGCGCTGGGTCCTGTTCTGGTTACACACCTCAGGGCAACATAACCCTAATAATCAAGGGACTGGACAGCCTGCTGTTGGACAGTCTCTTCTCCTGGGTAAGGATTTGCTCAGAGTCTACAGAGCCGGGAAGCAGCAGATCCTACCTCCACCACATCCCCGTAAGGAAGGCACATCGGGGGCAGAGAAATGGAACGTGTAGACTTCTGCTCCTGGCCAGGATGGAGTAGGAGGACCCAGGTTTACCTTCCTACCCTAAACAACAAAAAACCTGGAAAAAATATCTGAAACAAGTAAAAACAATTTCCCTTGAGAAAAGTGGTTGGTTTAGGTTGCAACTCAAGTCACACAAGAGCTTTTCCTTGAGACAATCATTGTTCTTCTGTCTGCGGCGGAAGTTCCCATGTTGGCTTCCGTATAGTCACACAGAGTGTTTAAGAGATAAGTAAGTGCTCTGATGAAAGGGTTGGGCTAGGGGGTATGTTCGTTATTTGGATCATGGTGATGGTTTTGGATATACACACACAAAAGCTGATGCTTTTGGAAAATCACATTTATGAGTAGAATGTCTACATATTATTTGCACATAAAATTATGTCTGCAGTAAGTGCCTACATATTTGAAGATACTAAACAAAAGTATGAAGTATTGATTACATGGAAGAAAATAACTTAGTCTACATGTACTACTGAAGTCAGAGATTTATTTAAGAAAACTATATCCTTGATCATGTTTCTATATTTTTACATTATTTACGAGTGAGTATTAAGTAATTCAATTATATATATATTTTAGGAGAGTTTAGAATAAATTACAAATTCTTAAAATTATATAGTAATGGCTATATTTTTATTTCAGTATTAGTAAAAAAGTGAACAGACACTGGACCAAGTGTTAGAAGACCTGAATTCTAGGGTGGTTTTTGTGTGTGTGTGTTATTTGTAAAATATGGCTCATTTGTAAATAATATTATTGGTGTAATAATTAGGGAAAGTATATATGCAATCAAAGGCATTTATAAAATTGTTAAAAAGATTTAATATATATGTGAGAGAGAGAGAACGAGCTATAATCAGAGAGCAAGCCAGAATCTTAGGTACCAGTCCCTGAGAGCACTTGGAATTGAAGACTTTGGAATGAATTGTACCTACCATTTAGTCATTCCAAAATCCTATAAATGGATAAAAAACAGAAAGTAGTATTTTTATAATTTTATAAATAAAGCTGTTTTAGAATATTATTCAAATACAGAAAAGTAGGATGTATAGCTTAGGCATTGCTGATTACAATAAATACAGAAATTATTTTAATTCCAAAGTGTTTTTGGTGCAGAAAACATGAATATATTTGACTTTAGGTTTGATTTGAAACAATTAGAAAGTGATTTTACCAAAGAGCTTGTATGCCTTTTGCATAACCCATGGACACAGACAGTAGTGTGGTTAAGGCCTGGGGAAGGGGTCCATGGGGGAGAAAGGGTCATCTGCAATACTTTCACCAATAAATTAAAAAAAGGAAAAGAAAAGAAAAGGTTAACCCACATACATGCACACACACAAATGTGATTTGAAATAAAAGTTTATTCATTTGACAGACGTTTATTCAGTGTTTACTATATTCCAGGCACTGTTTCAGGTAGAGAGTAATTTTGAATGAGGAAGCAACAAAAAGGTTAATCAGAATGTTCCAATTCATATAATTTCCCCCCGTGTTACGTCATGGGTTCTGGCACTCACAGTTGGGTTCATTGTGCTTCCAGAACAGCTTGGAAACGTGGGAGATGTAAAGCTCTGGTTTTAATGATAATGTTTCCGTTTCTGCAGAGATCTAAGGACGTTCTAAACAGCGAGGCGATTCCTAATACTAAAATACAAGCTATCAACCGCGGGCTTAAAAAGAGAAATAAACTTGGTAAGCTCATTCCTCAGGTGTGCCCAGCATTCTTCAGCCATGGTTTTCACCGTCATGATTTGGGGATGTGGAATGGAATATTAAGTAGGTTCTAGAGAAGTTGCCAGAATTCTAAGCAGGTAATCCAACGTGGAATTAAAGTGGGTGGTTATTGATGGTGAAATTGGAGGCAGATGTCTGCCCGCGTGTCATTTTTTACCCTGCTGTTGTCAGGTTGCTTTTCCAGTGGAGCAACTATTATGCAAAAAAATAATGATGACAAAAGGTGCTTATCTCTTTCGATCTGTTGGTGTATGCTTTTCTGTTCTGTATTTGTCATCTCATGAATGTGATTTTCTGTGCTTTAAAGAAAAATGCTTACTTTCTGAAATGATTCAGCAGGAATTGTCAGGTTGGGCAGGTTAAACCTGATATTCAACTTTCAGAAACGCATTTCTCACACTGAATTTTGAACACACCCTTTTAAAATAGGGAAGATTATTTTCCCTTAAAAGAGCCTCAGGCCCTGGCTGGTGTGGCTCAGTGGATAGAGCGTCGGCCTGAGGACTGAAAGGTCCTGGGTTTGATTCCCGTTCAGGGCATTTGCCTGGGTTTCGGGCCCGATCCCCAGTGGGGGGCGTGCAGGAGGCAGCTAATCAATGATTCTCTCGCATCATTGATGTTTCTATCTCTCTCCTTCTTCCTCCTCTCTGAAATCAGTAAAAACATATTTTAAACAATAGCCTCCGCATGGGTGTGCTTTGAAAGGTATCTGTTTCATTAACCCAGTGAGTGCATGTAATTACCCTTCTTGAGAAGACTCTGAGGGAGTCTACCTGATGCTTTTCATTTTGTGACTGATGACCTAGGACAGTGATGGCGAACCTATGACACGCGTGTCAGAGGTGACACGTGAACTCATTTTTTTGGTTGATTTTTCTTTGTTAAATGGCATTTAAATATATAAAATAAATATTAAAAATATAAGTCTTTGTTTTACTATGGTTGCAAAGATCAAAAAATTCCTATATGTGACACGGCACCAGAGTTAAGTTAGGGCTTTTCAAAATGCTGGCATGCCGAGCTCAAAAGGTTCGCCATCACTGATAGGACCAGATTCTCAGGTTTGAAACCCGGCTAATGATGGCTCCTTCCACATGAGGGGCTCCAAGGGCGCACACACTTGAAATAAATATGTAAAAGTGTGAATGAACTCTGTGTGAACAACAGAGAGAGTGCCTAAATGCCAACTTCTATCCCTGATTAACCTTTAATAGTGACTGTTGTTATTAGGCTGAAACCTGATTAATTAAATTTTATTAGAGTAAGCCTGATTAATTTGGATTTGACCTATGTAAACAGTTAAAATGTATAGTTAAATTAACACATTGCGGCCGGATCACGAGCATTCTTGTGTTTTCATATTACACAGTGTTTTACATAAATGCTAAAGGCGCGCCTTAAAGTTAAATACCCACTGCATCTTGAAGCTAATTATCACATGTTCTTTTTTTTTTTTTTTTTTTGGTGGCCCGAACGGGGTTTACATGTTCTTACAAGCTAATATCTTTTTAAAGTGTGATACTTTGTAAAATGTTTTTTGTACTCGTTCAGTAGAAACTTACCTGGCCACTGGGTAGAGCCGGCAGTAAAACTGCTGCGCAGTGTGAAGTAGCTGCAGGAACTCGGTGCTTCCGTGAGGTGCCAGGTCTTAGATCCAGCCTCTCTGGCCTCCGTTCCTTCCTCTGTGAAACGGCGGTGGTGCAGAGGAAGTTATGTCCGCCTGTTACGTGGACGGGGAGCCCAGACGCAGGGTGTGCCGGCGAGGGCAGCGCGCAGGAGGAGGAGCGCACGGGGCCGGGTTGAAGAACTCCCCCTCCCTCCCTGCACTTGGGGTGCAGCGGAGACAGGCTTTCCATCTCACTCATGTGCAACCCGAGACCCTCGCCAGAGGCTGGGTCAGGGCCTGGTGACACAGGTGAGGGAGAGCGGCAGTCCTGTGGCATCCCACAGGGGGGGACCTTGGAGTCATGGTAACCGACTCCAGAAGCCGTGCGAGAGGCTGCTAACCCACCTTCCGGAAAGGACTGCATTTGTGAAACCTCAGGGTCTTAGCCGGTGGTTCTGTTTAAACGCGTCGCTCTTGTCTGCCATGTGGCAGATTTCCTCACCGTCTCAGGGCGGTTTGAGGACTGAAGGAAAGAACCTGCTTACAGCACCGGGCACGCCCCTGGCACTGGCAGAGCTCCAGACAGGGGTTTCTTCGCTTGCAGTTTCTCCCGAGCACCTGGGTCCGTGCTCAGAGGAGCAGATGCCGCGCGCACCGTGTGGAGGGGTGGCACTGCCTCTCCGGGAGCCTGGACCCGCTCGTCCTGGCTTCTGTGCCTCAATTCCCCACGTGCCCACGGCTGCCTTCCTGGTGCTGGGGACAGAGCAGCGGAAGCCCAGGGGCCGAGCGCTGCGTGTCCCCAGGCAGCGTTTAGTGGGCACCATTCACACAGTATGCTTCTTAAAACTGATTTCATTTGTTTAACGTGGTGACTGCCATTTTTCTACCTATTGTTTCAGAAAAATTATGGATAATGTGAAATATAAAATCTCATCAATTATAAAAATAATGTTTAACGTTAGCATTTGGGTACAGATCTGCCATGTTGGAAACAAGAGACTGTAAGAATGGAAACCCTATTCGGGGATACAAAACACTACGGTTGCCCTGTGTGGAGCAGCCGAGCCCGGAGCAGGCGCGGGAGGATGTAGGGGACACCTGTGGCGCGCACAGCGGTCAGTCAGGAGTGCGGTGTCTGAGACACGTTGTCTGTCTTTCAGAGAAAGGCTGGGACTGGTACGTGTGCGAAGGCTTTCAGCACATCCTGTATCAGCAAGCAGAGGCCTTGAAGGCCCTGGGGGTCGGCCCAGAGTTAAAGGTGAGTCCCTGTGTGCCTAGATGTTAGCTTTCCGTCTTGTTCGAAGAACAGCAAGATTTAGAGTGAAACTAACCAGTAATAACAGGAGGGCTGCGGGAGAATCTTTCTTCTGATGTTTTTGCTTTAGCCTTTTTTTTAGACCAGCAATTCCCACACTACATTCTCCAGGATGTGAAGAAGCAATACATCTAAAAGAAAACAAAAGGGTTTACTCATCATGTACTTAGGAAACATTGACTTAAATGATGTAAAACAAGTAACTTCGCAGGCTTCCGGCCGCCTTTCATGTGGCCGTGTCGTGTGCTGGTTCCGTTCCCCGGGGCCTGGGGATGGCGTGGGCCGTGCTCGGGGTTTGAGACAGAAGCCGGGTGGGTGGCCTCCAGCAGGATTTGAGTTCCAGATGCTCCGTGGGGAGCGAGGCATTAGCCAGCGGCTCTCCACGGGGTTTGTGTCCGGAGCCGGGAGGGCCTGTGAAAGCACAGGCTGCTGACCCGTCCAGAGCTGCGGGGCAGGAGGTGTGGAGTGGCCCAAGGATTGGCCTTCTAGCAAGTTCCTACGTGACCTGATCGGGCAGGTCCAGGGACTATCTTTTGATCTTGCTGCCTCTCAAGAGGGACTTTTCTATTATTTGAATTTCGTATTTCCCCATCTAGTTGAAGCCTTTTCAGAAATTCTGTAAAAGCCAGTCACTGAGCACCGTGGTTACTGCACACCTGCTTCATGCCCATCGCGGGGAGCCTGGCTGGAGAGGGGGGTGCGTGACCAGTCCGATCCCGGGTGCTCACAGCGACACAAGGGCAGAAGGAGAAGGGAGGAAGACGGGGACCGAATCGCCAAGGGGAGATGGGGAGGGGGCTTTGCTGGTGGGGCAGCCGCTCAGGTGACTAGACCGGGTGTGGCGAAGGGGCACTGCCTGTGCGGCAGAGGCCACTGTAGGAACTAGAAACCCAGCATCTGAGGCCTCGGGCGCCTGCCCGCAGTCAGTGCTCGGTCCCGCTGCTGGTGAGGGAAGTAGAGCCGCACAGGGGAGGGCGCCGTCCGGGCAGCACAGCGATGCTGTGGGTGAGATGTGCTGGGTACTTGTCACCAGACCACAGATCCCCACTCGTTTCCCTTCCACCTCAGAGTCAAGTTCTGCACAATTTTTGGAAGCGCTACCTGCAGAAGAGCAAGCAGGCGTATTGCGAGAACCCAGTTCATGCCAGAAAGAGGAAAGCCGCGGTGAGTCACGGGCAGGGCCTGGGCAGGGACCCTCCGGGAGACGCAGAGGTGAGGACGGGTCCGCCTCCGGGGTTTATGGTGGTGAGGAATTAAGTTCATGGGAATTATTGCAATTTAATTTAAAATTCCTGTGCAGTAACTTCCTGTTGTTTTGCGATAGGTCCTGGGCAGTCCGAGTCACTCGGACTGGGAGAGCGAGCCTGCGCTGCTGAGTGACGCCAGCGGCCCTTTTGTTGAAAGTGACGGCCCCCGGAAGCCTTCCCCCCCCAGCAGAGCATCCCACTCAGGTAATGGAGCCTCGCCGCCCAGGGCGGGAGCTGGTGGCGTCCGGAAGGAACGCAGTCCAGTCTCCTCGCTCCAGGAAAGGAGGTGGGCCCAGCAGAACCCCACGCTGAGCAAAAGGCCCAGGAGCGAAGTCTCAGTGTCGCTTTATGGAGGACACTGTCCCCACAGGAACACTGCTGTGTGATGTCGGAAGGGAGCCAGACAGGAAGTGGGTCTAGAAAGACAGAGGCCAATTCAGTAAAGATCGGACATGTGTGGGGGCCCAGGGTTTCCCCAGAAAAGCCGCTGCAGAGCATGAGAGAACTTAGCCCCTGGTCGTCGGGTAGACAGGTGTTAAAGAGGACGTGCCCCGTTTCTAAGCACAGACTAAAGCAGGCGGAATGAGCCCATGGTACGTGTGTGTGTACCTCATTTTCCGATTTAATTCCACGATTGTACCCGGGGGAGAGGCTGAGCTACTGGTCCTTCCCTTAGCGGATCCAGCATTCCCACCTGGGAACCCGCCCCGGAGCTGATCTGAGTTTCCAGAGCACGCTCTGTGCGCCTCCTGGTCGGAGGGGGTCATCCTGGCTGTTCTGGAAAGCGGCGGGAAGAAGAGGGCCGGGAGAGGGGTGTCTCAGGACTCCACACGTGACCTTTCACTTACTCCCCCGTTTTCATCAGATGCCTGGCTCAGCTGTGAGTGTGACTGAGGGTCCCTGTCCCAGAGGAGAAACTTCCAATGTCCGGCCAAGATTGGGGCGGGCGGTCCCGTGGCTGTGGCGCTGGGTGTGAATCTGATCAGACTTCAGCAGTCCTGGGGTCAGCCCGACCGTCGCTGTTGCCAGGGGTCCCTGTTGACCCAATCCCTCGCCCTCTTTAGAGGCCCCAGGGCAAAGTCACCCGCCGTGGTTCGAGTCCCGCTGTCTCAGGACCGCTAAGGCGCAATCGCCTGTCCCATGCTTTCCAGCTTCCACACGGTGCTGCTCTGCTCTCCTTTCCCCCTATTTGTTCTTGGGTAACCGTTTTAAAATGGCCTTTATCGTTGTTCAGTTTAGTGAGACAGGGCAGACGCTAAACAGCAGGTTTCCAACCTGCCATCTTAACGGGAAGCTCCTGCGAGTTGTCACGTGTGCCGATCATAGTGTCTTACGTACTTTATGGGATCTGTGGCCTCGTGTGTCTCGTAAAGGAGTCATCCTCCACCTGTGGCATCCTCAGGCCCCTGCAGGCTTGTTGGACAGGTTGGTGCAGCTCCTCGGGGCTCAGGCGGCCCCAGTACAGCTGGTCCAGGGACGATGCTTTGAGAACCACAGATTTGAATGCCTCTTTGGATTTTACTATTTTCCTCCTTTTGTCCCCTAAGAAATGGCCTCCATCTGCTCCGGGTCTCTTGATGGAGTCGAGTACTCTCTGCGCAAGGAGAAGGGGCTCGTGAAGATGACCATGCCCGCAACCCTCGCTCTCTGCGGCCTGTCGCTGCTGTGGCAGCGGGAGGCGCTCGCCCTCTCCGACCTCCTGCGGTAAGCGGCCTCGGAGCGTGTGGTCCCCTGTGCGGACCAGGGACAGTGTGGACAGTGTGACTTACGAGGCTTGCATTGAGGAAGGGACTGGAAAGACTGGGCAACCGGGTTCCAGTTCTGTAACTCAATCCTCCCTGGGCTAGTCACTCCCCCTTCCTGGCTCCTTATTCATAAAGTGGGAATAATAGTACCTGCCCGGCGTGGGCGTGGGGAGTGAGTGACCCACTGTGAGTAAGCGGCTCTGAAGAAGAAAAGTGACACTCAGGTGTAGTGTTAGTGGTGTTGTTTCTAAGGAAGGAGATGAACAGATGACTTTACATTGGCAAATGGTTATTAATGGCGTTACACAAGAGCTAAACATAGGCTGCCTGCGTTTATATGTGAAATTGAAACACAGCTGTTGGAAGAACCTGTTATGCAGATAGCTGGCATTTACATTTTCCAAGATAATCTGCAGGCTTTCTGGCTAATGAGGAAATTAGGGCATGTCATCTTCCTTTCTCTCCTCCTCTCCTTCTCCTTCTCCTTCGCCACCACCATCGTTCTTGGCACTAGGCCCTTTGATTAAATAAAATGCCTCCAATGAATGATGCTAGTACCTTTGAATTTGGCCACATCAACCAGATAACAAGGCTTTTCTCAGGGTGATTCACCGCACGCAGATCGTCCATGACTCAGGGACTTTGCTGTGAAGTTGAAACCCCGTCTTGCTCTGTCTGCCCCCTGGGGTGACCTCATCTTCTCCCAGGGCCCTAATTACCGCCTCTGTGGTGATGACGCCCGAGTCTATATCTCCAGCCCAGACTTGTTTACTGAGGGCCGGCCCGTATGTATCACACAGGAGGCCGCGGGATGGCCACTCCTGGGCCGTCTTCGTGGCATCTCAAGATCAGCATGACCCAATGAGGCTCCTCGCCTTTCCCCTCAGCCCAGCTCCTTCTCCATCCAGTGTTTTCCGTCTTCCAAACGCCACGCCTCTGGCATCCGATCCAGCAGCCTAGGAATCAGCCTCGACTCTTCCCTCTCCAGGCACACACGTCCCGTCAGCCAGACTTGCAGAGTAACTCTCGAAACCACGGTCCTTTCTCCCCATCCCCGGTCTGTCTCAGGACCACTAAGACAGAGGCAGAGAAAAGTGAAAATGAAATTTACTCAAGGCCACATAACACATAGCAGCAGCACCCAAAGTGCGGTCTAAATCCATGCTCTTACCCCATTCCACACGCCGACTACACCCACGTTATGAGAACACAGAGCAAGGGGAGCAGGAACACATGGATGGGCCCGTCGTGGCTGTGATGAGAGATCCTCAGCACATGCCCTAATTTCGACTCTTCCCTCCCCAGGCACACACGTCCCGTCAGCCAGACTTGCAGAGTAACTCTCCAAACCACGTTCCTTCCTCCCCATCCCCGGTCTGTCTTTACCTGGGTGGCTTAGCAGCCTCCCAGGTGAGCCCTGTGCTGCAGTCTGTGCCCTCTCCCCACGTCCTCCCTAACCAGAGGGACCTTACGGGACAGCAGTCTCGTCACCTGGGGACGCCGGCGCAGGCTCCCCGCCCTCCCAGGGCGGCTGGAGAGGCCCGCAGAACCCGCCTGGAAATCTAACGAGACCGGAGAGAAATAGCTGCCCGAAGTTCTTCTTGGGAAAGTTATATGTGGTTGGGAAATCCAGGGTGAAATCCTGCACCTTCGTCTCTCTCTCCCCGGCTCCTTCCCTCCTCCCTCTCCCTTCTTCCCTCTCCCTTTCCTCCTCCTCCTCCCTCTCCCTCCCTCCTCCCTCTCTCTCCCTTTCCCTCTCTCTTCCTCCTCCCTCTCCCTCCCTTTCCCTCTCCCTTCTTCCTCCCTCCCACCCTCCTCCCTCTCCCTTTCCTCCTCCTTCTCCCTTTCCTCCTCCTTCTCCCTCCCTCTCCCTCCCTCCTCCCTCTCCCTCCCTCTTCCTTCCTCCTCCCTCTCCCTCCCTCCTCCCTCTCCCTTTCCTCCTCCTTCTCCCTCCCTCCTCCCTTCTCCTCCCTCTCCTTCCCTCCTCCCTCTCCCTCCTCCTCCCTCTTCCTTCCTCCTCCCTCTCCCTCCCTCCTCCCTCTCCCTTTCCTCCTCCTTCTCCCTCCCTCCTCCCTTCTCCTCCCTCTTCCTCCCTCCTCCCTCTCCCTTTCCTCCTCCTTCTCCCTCCCTCCTCCCTTCTCCTCCCTCTCCCTCCCTCCTCCCTCTCCCTCCCCTCCCTCTTCCTTCCTTCCTCCTCCCTCTCCCTCCCTCCTCCCTCTCCCTTTCCTCCTCCTTCTCCCTCCCTCCTCCCTTCTCCTCCCTCTCCCTCCCTCCTCCCTCTCCCTTTCCTCCTCCTGCTCCCTCCCTCCTCCCCCCTCTCCCTCCCTCCTCCCTCTCCCTCCCCTCCCTCTTCCTTCCTCCTCCCTCTCCCTCCCTCCTCCCTCTCCCTTTCCTCCTCCTTCTCCCTCCCTCCTCCCTCTCCCTTTCCTCCTCCTTCTCCCTTCCTCCTCCCTTCTCCTCCCTCTTCCTTCCTCCTCCCTCTCCCTTCTCCTCCCTCTCCCTCCCTCCTCCCTCTCCCTTCTCCTCCCTCTTCCTTCCTCTTCCCTCTCCCTTCCTCCTTCCTCTCCCTCCCTTTCCCTCTCCCTCCCTTTCCCTCTCCCTTCCTCCTCCCTCTCCCTTCCTTCCTTTCCCTCCTTCCTCCCTCTCCCCCCCTCCTCCCTCGGTCCCTCCTTTCTCCCGGGGAGCTGGCAGGCCTCTCTCTGCTCACACACAGGTCTGGGGACCGAGCTCAGCTGCTGGGAATAAAGGAGAAGAGCATGTCCTCCTCATCCTCCGCTTTCCTCAGGTTCTCAAAGTGTGTCCCCTGGCACCTGTGAGAGACGCAGGGCCTTGGGCCCATTCTCACCTTCTCACCCAGCCACCTGGGTGGGCCTGTGAGCTCTGCTTTCCTAAGCCCCCAAGAGACTCCTGTAGATGCTAAACTGAGAGCTACTGCCAGACTGTGAGGAGATAGCTAAAGGACACTGATCTGAAGAGAACACACAGCGAGCCTGGCTACAGCCCCTGCGTCTCTCACTGACCCCACGCGTCACTCCCGTTTAATCCCGTGGTCCTCGGGCTGAAGTCATCACCCTTCCGGTAGCCTTCAGAGGACCCTGCCTGCCCAGCAGCAACAGGAATAAGAGAAAATAGCCAACACTGTTCAGTCCACAGATGCTCGCTGAATATTGATTGCATGCAGGGGTTACTCTGGAGATGCCATGTAGATGGAGTCCCTGCTCTCACCAAGTCCCAGGCTCGAGGCGGGAGCAGATGAGCAAGGACCTGGCTGTAAAAGCTGATCCTGAACAGAGTGCTTGCAGGAGACGGGAGCTGGTGATGGGACAGTGACTGGCCGGCTGCCGGGACTGGTCAACAGGGAGGCCTCGCTGTGAGGGGCTGAAGCCGTACTTTCAGTGAAATAGAGCCGGAGGCGGCTCTCAGAGTACTGGCGCTCGGCAGGGGGAGGTCGGTGCCCAGAGGAGGAGGGTGCCAGTGGACGGAGTGAGCGAATCTGGAGGAGTCGGAGGGTGGGGCCAGGGGCCTAGTCAGCAGAGGTCAGGTGCAGGTCTTCGTTAGCCTAGTTAGGGGGTTGGATGCTTTTAACTGAGGTATAATTCATATCCAATAAAACTCACCCTTTTCAATGCCCGTCAGTAGTTTTTAGCGCGTTTACAAGGCTGTGCAGCCATCTGTCTGTTTCCACAGCAAGGGACACGCATGCTCAGTAGGAGTGAGACAGTGAGGCCCTGGGAGATGAGCGGGAGAGGCAGGCCCGGTCACTCGGGCAGCGGGAAGGTGGGCCCCAGGAAGGCACGGTGGGGCTTCCGGAAGGAGCGGGGCTGGGGCTGGGCCTGGGCGGTGGGGATAGAAGTGGAACCAGGCGAGTGGGTGCAGGAGAGGTTTTGCAGGTAGAGTGCTCAGCTCTAATGCATCGCCTCACATCTGCGATGAAGAACCCGTTTGTTAAATTTCCAGTCTGGCACCAATGGAGACTTTTGGAAAATGTAATAAAATCATAAATGGAGACAGTGTTTCCTGGGACCTTGTCTTTGAAACACAGATTTTCAGTTGCTAAATCAGTGCGTGTCTCTTGTTGAAACTTCCTTTTAAAACAGCTTTGTTGAAGAGGGCCATATCCCTTACGTAAATGCTTTTGAGCGTTTTCCGGAAGAGATGAGACTGTACGGGCGCGACAAAGGAATCTTTGCTATAGAGGTAAGCTTTTTTCTCTTTTTAACTCTGTGATCACGAATAAGGCACAAGAATAGTATACAACTTTAAAAGTTCAATACAGAAACCGTTAAGTAATTTCAAATTTCCTAACAGGTGTTTTTTGTTATTGTTTGTAAACTATGTTGCTTTGGAGAAAATTATTATCTTGTTTCAAGAGACAGTATTGTAAGTCCTTTGCTCGCATGAGTCCTGGATCTGTTCTCCGATGGCCCCTGTGGAAGGGCTTCTGTCCTTTAATTATGAGTCTGTATCGCTGTTTATACTGCTCAAAGGTTGTCTTCCCTCTTCCATTGTCAGAAGGCTTTCCGTTTACTAAATATTATTAAAATTCAGCAGTGTCTTCCATTTGCCCACTGATAGGCCTTCCTGATCTTCACCACCGTCCGTGTTTGCAGTTTAACTTGAGAGACATTTGTGACCCTTATAAACCTGGTCTGGTAATTATTTCACTTGACCCCGTTTGCGTACGAGCAGACGCCTCAGGAAGCTGGAGTGTTTTGCCCGGGTCATGCGCTTGGAGGTCCCAGACTGGGAACTTTTGTACTCAGGCCTTATGCTCATTGCATCATCTTTTGCTCCGTTGCCTGCTGTTCTGCCTCCTCCTCACGCGCGTTCTCCAGAACCCTCACGTGGGTGCTGTGAAAATATAACTGGCACGTGCTGTTGAGGCACTGAGCCAGCAGGAAATGGAGACCCCGTACAGAAGCTTGCAAGATGCTGACCATTTTACACCTGTGGTGGTTAAATGCTAGCAGCATTCTGCATCGGACTAGAATATTGGTCACTGTGAATGGTTTAGAGAACATTCGTTTTGTTCCTGAATTTGTGATGTAGAGAACCTTAGATTTGTAAACCAGGTGGCTCTACCCTCAGGACAACGTGAGCGAAGCAGCTCCCGTGACGGGGCCGCAGCGCTGGCTGGGAGGTGGGCTCCCAGGGATGGTCCTGTTCCCTTCCACGAAGGAGAGAGAAGGCAATGCCCAGGGCCCACCCTGGCCCACCCGTGGGAAGCGCGAGGAAGGAGGGTATAGCGGCAGTCCCTCCTGACCTGGAAAAAGAAAAGATCCATTAGTAGTGGGAAAGCTTGTTATGTACCAGGTCTGTTCCAAAGACTTTGTGAGCTCATTTGTTATTCATACCAACCCTCTGAAGTACGAGTAGTATTGTCACCCCTGTGTTACAGACACAGACAGAGATCCTAGGTACTTGCCTGGTGTTCTCACTCTGAGCGTAGTCTGGCGTGGCGCAGGCAGCCCCAGTGTGGAAGGAGACAGAATGAGGGGCCATACCAAGCAATGAGACGGGGCAGGGAGCAACGGGCAGGAATGGGAGGAGGCTGCTGGGGCCAAAAGGGGGCTCCAAACTGGTTACTGAGACCAAGAGGTGGGGCTGTGGCAGCGATGGCAGCCAGGACAGAAAGCAGGGGGCGGAGGAGCCAGCCAGAGGGGGCTGGTTAGTAGGGACGGGGCGGGGGGGGGGGGGGGGCGCGGGGGGGTGCGTACCTGCGTCTGCAGGAGGCACCGGCAGCTGGCTGGAGCAGCCTGCGGAAGGGTGCACCTTATGGAAGGCGGCTAGTCTACCTCTCGCCTGGGCAGGGCTGCGGTCTCTGACTTAAAGGACTGGGGACAGAGGACCCGTCTGCTCTTGCAGGCGGCACTCCAGGCCCCAGCTGCTTGTCAGCGACGTGGTGAACGTGGCTAGAGTCGGGGAGGAAGGCCGGGGTCCAGGTGCACCTGACCCTCAGGAGGCCTCACGTCTGGGAGGAGAGTAGCACCAGCCCTGGGTTTCGGAACTAGACGGACTCAAGGTCAGTTAGGTTTTCATCTTTTCTAATGGCATCCGTGCTCAAGGCCACAGAAGTGTGGGCACTGCTGATGCTGCCCTGAAACTGTCGCATTGAAGCTTTTCTTAGAAGAGTTGGTTTTAAAGTCTGTATAACTCACTAATTAGTAATTTTAAACTTAGCTGCCAGAAATTGTTCATGGCCAGCCATCTGAGCCCTGTTTAAATGCTCTGCTCAGAGGAAAAGACGCCTGGTTCAGTGACTCCAGGTGTGTGTCTGTACATTTATTCCACTTTCCTAGAGGAACCAATGGAACCGAGTTATCATTTCTGTGTTAATTACCAGCTTAGTTTTGGTTAATAAGAAATTCTGTCTTTCCTCTGGCTCCCTCCCCTCCTCATCCCCCTCCCCTTCTCTCTCTCCTCTAAATCCCTAGTATATTCTTTATCTTACATCCTAATTGCCGGGGGTTTAACCTGATTTCTCAGAGCCATTCACCATTCAGTTGAGTACGTTGATAATTTGCTTGGTTGAGGTGATTTGTACTCTTTTCTGGTGTTACTACTTAGAAGTTACTACTTAGTTGTCTTTAACAACGTTAAGCTTCTCAGGATGGCCCCCAGAACTGTTAGTCCAGTCATGGAGTATGAAGGCTGGGAGAAGCGTAGAGAGTATTTAGTTTACCTTTCTCGTTTTTCCAATGAGGAAACTGTCCTAACAAGAAATGTGAGTTGGGAATAAACAGACCTCTGCTTCATCAGGGTGCTAATGAGGATTATTTGTGATAATAGATTCAAAATGCAGGCATATCGCGGCTGGAAAAGCTTTTTCTCTAAGGTGGGGATACAGAGGGTGACCAAGCTGCTTGGAGGAGGAAAATGTATCATTTCTGGAAGCAGAGTTTCATTTTAAAAGTCTATGAAAAGAAAATTAAACCTTTGTGCCCATGTCCAAATTTCCTCAGAGCAGGTCCCAGGAAGCCTAGGGATGTGACTCTACTTCTCGTTACGGCATCTCATACTTTTGATTCCCGTCATTCAGCTTCTTGTGAAGGATGGTGCTTCCGGGACTCGGGTTACGTGCTTGGGATTGGCACCTGACCAGTAGTGCATTTTGGATGCAGACCTTTGGTTTCGCTCTGTATGTACGCTCCCGGACACTCACGTTTCTAAAAATGTGTTCTCTGTGCCCTTTCCAATAGGAATGGGCCCCGTTGTGGCCAGTGTGCAATGACGGCAGCCTGACAGGCGGGTGCGGAGTCCCGAGGCTGTGCTGTGCTAGCCGCACGGCGCGCTCCTCAGGGGCCTTGCCAGGCGCTCAGTGAGGCTGGGCACTGCCTTCCGCGGGCAGTGTGGTCAGGAGTGCCTGCAGCTGCTGTAGCCCCATGTATTTCTGGTGATGACTCAGGGTTCCAGCCCGAAATACTGCGTTCTCAGTAGCGGACCTAATCTAAACTGTTTATTGCTCCTCTTTGGGGCAATCATGGAGCCCCCCGCCCCCGCCCCCCATTGATCTCCTGGGCCCCCCTCTGCAGGCTGATCATGGGGTGATGGTGGCCCCCTGACTAGTCACATTGCACCCACCTTGGCTGGCCTGGCGACAGTATGTGTCATAGCGTGGTCGTCCAGAGGGTTGCTTTGTTGTTTGGTCGATTTGCATATTGCGCTTTTATTATTATAGATATCTTTCTCCAGTCTTTTGTATTTAACCTAGGTCTTTATATTTAAAATGGGTATTTGGTAGATAATATGTAGTTAAGTCTTGATATTTTTTAACTAGTCTTATAATCTCTGCCTTTTAATTAAAGTGTTCAGGCATTTATATTTGATGGAATTCTAAAGTTGGTTGGGTTTACATCTACCATCTTAGTATTATTTGTCCCATCTAGTCGTTACTCCTTTTTCTCCCTCTTTTCCTTCTTTCTTTCGGATGAAGATTTTTTTGTTTCATTTCTCTCCATTGTTGATTTGTTAATTACACCTCTGGTGCCTACGACTTACAGCCACGCAGCTTCCAGAGACTGTCTCCTCCGCTCAGCCAGACCCCGGGCCCCTCACTGCTGTGCCAGCTTGGAGTCCGCCCCCGGCAGTGAACGGCCCGTTTGCTCGGAGATTAGCCCTGTGCTTCCTGCTGGCCAGGCCGGGAACTGTTATTTTATGTTTTCTTCCGGTTCTCTGATCGTCAGTTTCTGATTGTCTATTTGGAAGCAGAGTCAATAGTCAGATTTTTCTCTTAAATGCCTAAAGTATCTCATTGCTCATTTATTATTGGGTTTTAAAAAAATTGCAATCTCCATTCATGAATATTGTCACTAGTCTAATCTTTGCTTTAAACATTTCCCCCAGCTGACCATGTTATTGGTTATGGGCTGTTGTTCACACAGAATTCTTTTCCTAGTAATAATTTCTTTTGTTGGCTGTTTCTAAGTTAATCGTGAGTGCGGGGACTGGGTGAAATAGGTGAGCAGTTTCTTACAGACATTGTGGTAGAAAGTACAGGCTGAAGAAATAATGTCCGCCCTGGATCTTCCTGGGATGCCGGTTACATGTTGTGCCTTCGTAACAATAACCATTGCACTTTGCCCTTTTCACTTACATCTTGAAGAGTTTTTCTTTTTGTAAGTAAACTTTATTTTGGGAAAATTTTAGATTTACAGAAAAGTCGAAAAAATACAAACAATACAAAAAAGTACAAGGAGCACCTATATGTCCTTTGCCCAGATTCAACTGTCGTTAACATTTCATCCCATGGGCACTCACTTTATTACATAGCTTACAGTACGTTACATGTGTTCTTCTGTGTTTCCAAGGTTTAAAGGCAGCTAGAGGTATGTCTAAATAGGATTTCTGACCCGGAGGAGCAAAGCCAGTGTGTCATGCCTGGCTTATTCCTGTGTGCCTTGCACCCCATACTCTTTGAGAGTAGGGACCACATTGAATGCTTCTTACCCACAGACCTGATGCAGTTCTGTACACCTGGTCAGGACTCGGTCTGGGTTACTTGAAATAGCTAAAGAAAACAGGATACGTTTAAATACTTTATTTTTAGAAGATCGCAAATTTTGGGGGAGCTTTCCCACGTAAGTAGGAAACTTCCAGACTGCTTCTGGTGTATTTATTATGTAACATTTCGGGAGGCCATTAAGTAGTGGCATTTGATTGACAAAATAAAAAAGCATTCTATTGATATTTTATGATAAATATCTAAGTGATATAATTTCTGCTTATAAGCAATGATATTAACAATGCAAATTATGGGTGTGTCAGTATCACTCATGAAAACCAGTGTGTGAAATAAATAATCTTATCAGTTAATTTGTGCTCTTTACCAATATACTGAACCCGGGAGTGAATTGCTTCGGTCAGAAAA
Source organism: Myotis pilosus (assembly GCA_036010255.1). Lineage (NCBI taxonomy): Eukaryota > Metazoa > Chordata > Mammalia > Chiroptera > Vespertilionidae > Myotis > Myotis pilosus. Next base: position 2,037,447 of record JASKON010000016.1, read on the forward strand.
TGTCTGTGTGAGCTACACTGATTTGCTAAGTGAAACCAGTGTCTGAATGTGGATCGTCTGTGATTTGGTTTGATTCTGGGCCAGTACCTCCCAGTAGCTGGCGTGCTCAGCCCAGTCCGCCCTCACCCCTGCTTCCAGGAGCAGAGAAGAGGCCAGGCTGGGTGCTAGTCCACGGGAGACTGAGTCATGACACAGGTGAATCGCTGCAAAGATAATCCCATAGCCCTCCGAGACCAGATAAGACTTATTTGGGGTTATCCGCTCTTCTGGATCCCAGCTCTCATTCCCGCAGCACAGATATGTGCGTTCAAACAAGTCCTGCAGCATCAGCAGAACAGCTGGAGAATAGAGGCCCTTAAGAAGGAGAACTTGCCCTGGCTGGTGTGGCTCAGTGGATAGAGCCGCACCTGTGGACTGGCGGGTCCCAGGTTCTATTCCGATCAGGGCACATGCCCGGGTTGCAGGCTCCATCCCCAGTAGGGGGTGTGCAGGAGGCAGCGATCAGTGATTCTCTCTCATCACTGATATTTCTACCTTTCCCTCTCCCTTCCTCTCTGAAATCAATAAAAATATATTTTTTAAAAAAAGGAGGAGGAGGACTCTGTGGGTTTTTCCTAGCTCTAATCCTGGGGCCAAACAAATTCTTGTCTCCCATCTGTTGGCAAGTCTTTTTTTTTTTTTTTTTTTATGTGAATCTTCACCCCAGGATATTTTTCCATTGATTTTTAGGGAGAGTGGAAGAGGGAGGGAAAGACAGAGAGAAACATCGATTTGAGAGAAACACATCAATTGGTTGCCTCCAGCATGTGCCCCAACCAGGTCCCAGGCTGGGGAGGAGCCTGCAACCAAGGTACATCCCCCTGATCGGAATCGAACCCGGGACCCTTTGGTCCACAGGCTGACGCTCTATCCACTGAACCAAACTGGCTAGGGCTGTTGGCAAGTCTTCATTGGCCATCAGTTCATACATTGTGTGGGTTTTTTTGTTTTGTTTTTATTTTTTAAATATATTTTATTGATTTTTTACAGAGAGGAAGGGAGAGGGATAGAGAGTTAGAAACATCAATGAGCGAGAAACATCGATCAGCTGCCTCCTGCACACCCCCCACTGGGGACATGCCCGCAACCAAGGTACATGCCCTTGACCGGAATCGAACCTGGGACCTTTGAGTCCGCAGGCTGACGCTCTATCCACTGAGCCAAACCGGTCAGGGCTGTTTGTTGTTTTTTTAAATATATTTTATTGATTTTTCACAGAGGAAGGGAGAGGGATAGAGAGTCAGAAACATCGATGAGAGAGAAACATCGATGAGAGAGAAACATCGATGAGAGAGAAACATCGACCAGCTGCCTCCAGCACATCTGCCCCTGGGGATGTGCCCGCAACCAAGGTACATGCCGTTGACTGGAATTGAACCTGGGACCCCCCCAGTCCGCAGGCCGACGCTCTAGCCACTGAGCCAAACCGGTCAGGGCCATACATTTGTGTTTATTCATAAGATGTGTCTATGCAGCCGACACCATTTCTAAACTCACCCCCAGGACCAGGACTGTATTTCACAGAAAGCAATGTGCTCGCCAGACGCCCAGCAGACTAGACTTGGACATAGAAACGTATTTTTTGTGACGACTGGTAGGTTGACAGCCATTAAGGCAATCCTAGCGGCGGGAAACGCGAGGCGCGCGGCGGAGGTTCACAATGCGTGCGGGATGCACACCCTCCCTCCGCACCGCGCAGAGCAGCGCTTTGTCGTCCTGCTGACCGGCTTTCCTTCCTTGTGGCTGTGCTCTGGGACACATCTGGCTTTGCGTTCGGATTAGCAGGTGCCGGGAGCGTTCGTTGGCTACCACAGGCCGCTGTTGTGCAACAGAAACTCCAGCGTGCCCTGACCTGTCCTAGGGCATTGCTTCACGAAGGAAAGTAAACGCGCTGAAATATTTGTGAAATTCAATAAAAAGCTTTCCCAGCACTCGTTTCTAAGGCGTGCGAGGACAATTCGTCGTAGCCTCGTGGTCCTTCGGAAAATGTAACCCTGTGGGTTTTCACTTTTGTAACGAAATGCATCTGTACCACTCAAGCCCAGTGTGTCATGTTTTCTGTATGTACGTACCCTTTGTCTTTTTGTTATACTTTTTTAATCCTCACCTGAGGATATTTTCCCACTGATTTTTAGAGAGAGTGGAAGAGAAAGGGAAAGACAGAGAGAAACATCCATGTGAGGGGAACATGGATGGGTTGCCTCCTGCACGAGGTCCCACCAGGGCCCGGCTGGGGAGGAGCCTGCAACCGAGGTACGTGCCCTTGACCGGAATGGAACCTGGGACCTACGCAGGCCCACACTCTAACCACTGAGCCAAACCGGCCAGGGCTGTATGTACCCTGTAGACTCATCTTCAGCCTCAGCTGGTTAGAGTCCACAGTCCCTCCTGCCTGTCCCCTCGGTTTTCAGGAAAAGGGGGGAGGTTCTCACGTTCAAATGACAGTATATGTAACCGACAGGCAGCTTTCCCTCAGTGCATGCTGTGCCTCTGCTCGCAGAAGCGCGTTCACTCTTCCACAGTGTGTTGAAACTTTTCAGTGGAAACGCTTTTCGCTCACAAAGGACGCATTTTCTCCCTCCTTCCATGCCTCCGCGTTCTCCCGGGCCTGGCTCCCGGCAGCTGTGCCTCCACCAGCAATGACAAAAGGTGCGATTGTTCTGGCGCTGGCGGCGATGGTGCCGGGAGTGTGTGTGTGGGCTGCTGGGACTGTTTTCCTTCTGTGTTTGGTTTTAGTTTGTTTTTGTTATTCCAGCAAGCCGAGCACACCTTAAAAACAAGCCGGAAAAAGAGAGCGCTTTAAAGACCCTAAACCTTCATCCTCCGTGGACTGTTCTTTCCATTAAGCTGCTCTGTTCGGATTTAAGTGGGCCCCTCTGTCCGGGTAGAAACAGCTGGCAAGGCCCCCGCAGACCCGGGCCTGCATAGCCTGCAGAGATGGGGGTTTGTTTTCCCTTTGGCGGAGAGCGAAGCGCAGGGGCGGGCAGGGGTGCTAATTAGGTTTGCTATTTTTCTTTGTGATTCCCAACTCCAGGTCGGCAGCCGTTCTTTCTGTCTTTTTTGTTTTTGTTTTTGTTTTTGACTTAATCTGAGGACAACCTCCTTCTGTATCTGCCTTTGCCTCATCTGCTGTTTCATTTTTGACTCGGGTTTCTGGAGCATGGTACTGATTCGAAGCATCATTTTCTTCCAGCAAAAATCTTGCAGTTGTTCTGGTGGGAAGAACTGAACATCCGGTCTCTTTCGGGGACACCCGGCCTGTTCTGGTGGGAAGAACTGAACATCCGGTCTCTTTCGGGGACACCCGGCCTGTTCTGGTGGGAAGAACTGAACATCCGGTCTCTTTCGGGGACACCCGGCCTGTTCTGGTGGGAAGAACTGAACATCCGGTCTCTTTCGGGGACACCCGGCCTGTTCTGGTGGGAAGAACTGAACATCCGGTCTCTTTCGGGGACACCCGGCCTGTTCTGGTGGGAAGAACTGAACATCCGGTCTCTTTCGGGGACACCCGGCCTGTTCTGGTGGGAAGAACTGAACATCCGGTCTCTTTCGGGGACACCCGGTCACTGCTGGCACCGAGGCTGGCCGGGCACGTCTCTACCACAGACGCCGCCTCCCCTGCCACTGGCGCTGCTTCTGTCTTTTCAACCTTGATTTGCTTCATGTTTGTATGTTCTCAACCCACGGACCAGTTTCTAAACAGGTCCTTGTAGCAGGCCGCTGCCGTGGTCCCTGCAGTGTCTCCCAGTCCTCACAGGAGGCGGTCCTGCCGTCACCCCTCCCGCTCCGGGGGTGGGGGGGAGTCCCCCCCGCACTGCTCCAGGATTTTGAATGTTGATCAACAACATTCTGGTCTCTCTGAATGAGTAAAAAGAAAAGGTGTCACTGGTTCAGCCAGCCCCACCGAGGGCGAGGGCACGGCTCGCTGCCAGGGTGACTCACTCCGCCCGGAGCAGTCTCGCCCAGGTGAAACTGGGTCCCTGCTGACGGACGGACTGATGGGAAAGGCCTTCGGGCGTCAGTCATTTCCAGGATGAGTTTCAGGACAATCTCCCATGTGCTCACCGTGTGGCTCTGTAGGCCACACTAGCTCCGGGGGTAGTTTGTGCAGCCCGTTAGGGTGACACTCGGACAGGCTGGAGGTCCTCCTGGGAGGAATCGAGGTGAGTGTCAGCGTAGCAGGTGTTCTCGCCCCCACACCTCCCTCCTGCCAGGCCCAGGAGGAGAAACCAGCTGATGGTTCCTTTCCTCCCGGCCTCCCACAGCATCGCACCCACCCCTGGAATGTGTGGGCGCAGCTCTGTCGTCAGGCTTGTGGGTAAACCACGAGAGGGTCTCCTCAGGCGGCAGGGCGAGGTTGGGAAACACCGCTTCATTTCGCTTCGTTTATTTTGCGTGAGAATATCCTGGAGAGCTTGTCTAAACCCCGATTCCTAGACCCACTGTCCGGTTCTGCAGTCAGTCTGGTGTGGGGTCTGGGAATGTGTATTTGATTTTCTCTTGAATTTTCAGAGAGTGGGAGGGAGGGAGGAAGGGAGGTAAGGGAGAGAGAAACATCCATTGGTTGCCTCCCACACCTGCCCCAACCAGGGCCAGGGATTAAACCTGCAACCCAGGTGCATGCCCTTGGCCAGGAATTGAACCCGAGACCCTTCCGTCCGAGGGCTGACACTCTAACCACTGACCAACCCCAGCCAGGACGGAAGGCGCCTTTTTAACAAGCATCTTGCAAAGGCTTCTGACAGAGGGTGCTTTGAGCAGCACAGACCAGTCTTATCTCTCTGCCTCTTATTTTTCCAGCTCGTTCCACAAAATTTTTGAGGTAGAATTAGACTAATTAGCAGATAACCAAATTCCAGTATAGAACAGATGCCAGTCTACCTTGTTTTCCCGGAATTCTGGTCGGCCTCTCATTCTTCTTCATCCATCAGAGATTCCCAGTGAAAATGTGGTGTGACTACTGGCAGCTTCTATGAGGCCCTTCCCTTTCATGGTCTATGCCCGAACACATGTTCTAAAAATCAAAATAAGATCATTCTAACGCAGTCATTAAGCGTTTGCCGTAATTATCATGATGGTTTTCCATGTGTTAGAACCTGGTCAGAATTAGAGCCTGACTCGCCTCCCTGGGCAAGGCCAGGGGGACAGAGGCAAACAGGGTTCACTGTGGGTGAGCCTCTAGGACAGCGCCGCGGACGGTGCTCTCGGCCTCTGCCAGTTAGGTCCCTGCTGAGCGTGCAGGGCCGGCCCCGTTGGCCTGGCTCAGCAGGAATCAGAGCCGATGTGCGGGGACAGTTGGGCCACCATTTCAAGTGATGTCGGAGGCAGGAGGCGGCTGGTCCTGGTGACTCCCTGGGACCGTAGTGGCGGGCTTCCCTCAGCTGAGGCACTAGGTCGCAGCCAGCCTCGTCCTGGGCGCCCAGTGTCCCCGCACGGCCTCTGGCAGAGAACCCCGAGCAGGAGGCCCGGCCCGCGCGCTGCTTTGTGCTCGGCGTGTTTGGTCTTGTGGGCCAGGCACTCGCTATACCTGATGCTGGATGTGTGATAGTTGCGGTTTAATCATTGACTCCCCCCAGATGTATGCCTCTCTTGCTAAGAGGTTTGTAGAATTTATGTACTTTGCATTTTTTACATCTCTAGCTTATAATTTTCCTTTAGTTGATGTTTAGCTTCCTTTTTTATACTTTCTTAAAATTGTGGTAAAATATACATGACATAGCAAACCATGTTGAAGTGTGCGGTTCAGTAGCATTAAATGCGTTTACGTTGCGCCATCACCACCGTCCACCTGCAGGCCTTCCCATCTTCCCACGGGAGGCTCACCGTGCGCCATGTCGCCGCGTTCCTGTTTGAGGCTGACGCGTAGCCTGTGGTATGGACAGGCCCGTCTGGGGAGCCAGTCATTCCTGGACGCTTCGCTGTTCACCTTTTGGCTCTCACGGGTCATGCTGCTGTGAACATGGGGTCCGGCGTCCGTGTGAGTCCCGCGGAAGCACGTGAATGGCATGTAACGTGACCTCCACGTGTTAGCGGTGAGCTGGGAGGTTAGCGAGGCGGTGCCTGCTTTAGAGCGGGCCTGACCACACTCACTCCAAGGGGCCCGACCCGCAGCATCGTCTGCGCCCCGATTCTTCTGTGATTGGCAGGAAGTTAGGCTTTCACCACATCGCCCAGGAAGAGTCTTATGAGCCAAATCGAACCTTAGTGTCTGTTTTATTCAGTGTGACTGCCGTCTAAAGTGCTGAGCGAGGACAGTGGATGTGTGCGTGTTCTCCCACATGCTTCCCTCCACAGCCCCAGCCTCGCTCAGTGAGGACACGCGACTTTAGGTCAGAAAGCGCTGTAACACTCACTCACGTGCGGAAACTGCTGCTGGACTTTGTTTCAGTCGTGGCCCAGCTACGAGGACGTCTACAGGCAGATGATTGACGTCGCCACCTTCCTGGACCTGCCTCGCTTCCCGGCCATCACGGAGGACTGCTACCTCCACCCGAACATCCTGTGTCGGAAGTACCTGATGGAAGTCAACCTTCCTGGTAAGAAAGGGTATCGGTGGTGAGAAGCTTCTAGAACCCTGGTGAGCACAGTGGGGCATTCTTGCAGGTCCCAGACCAGCAGCTCCACCCGGCAGGGCTGTCGCAACAGGAACTTCATTTCACAGCCCTTCCCAGGGCATCTCAGGCCACCTGGCCCAGCGGCTGAGCGCTGTCGGGAGTGAAGCGCTCTGCGGGGCGAGGCTGTGCTGAGAGCACACAGTGGGTTTGCAGTCAGTTCGCTGCGTGCGGGTAACGAGACAGACGCTTCAGCGTGTTACCCATGCCCCTGCCCCCAGAGCAGCACTTCTTCATGGGCATGAAGCAGGATTATTGCATAAGGAACCCTAATTTAAAAAAACCCAGAAGCTAATTTTTATTAGACGACATGTTTATGGTTTGGAAACCTAATGCTACTTCCTGTCCCTAAAACAAGTGGCACTCCAAGTGGCTGGCGCACGTGAGCTCGTGGAGGCAGCCACACCAGGACGCAGGGCCGCGTAGACTCACTCACTGCGCGGCACAGGCTGCCCGCAGAGTCCTTGAATTTCTGGCTGAACTAGAAATGTGAGTTCAGGACTTTTATTTTTAGGAGAAAATGTAAACGTGGGGTGACTATACTGTTGCTTAGAGTATCAAAGTTGTGACCGAGTGTATTTTTAATAGACAAGGAAAAGAAATATATGAGAAAAGCAGCTTGTGAAACTGTACAGTATTTTAATTATAATTTAAATATAATTAGTAACATATACACAAGTATAAACATTAAGTCTGTAATTTAAAAATATTTTTGAAGGAACAAAAATAATTTTAAGCTTTTTGTGTTACAATAAAATGTTTGTGATACAATAAAAAAGTGAAATGACCCAAATTACAAAATTATATATAACGTCACTACAGCTACATAACATGAAAGTATTCATAAAAATATTAGAAGTAAATACGCCAACTATTACAGTGCTATTCTAGGTTATGGTTATGCGTTTTCCTTCCTTCTACCTTCCTGTGTCTTATGAATGTCCTATATTGAGGTTGTATTAATAGTAGTGGGGGAAACAACAAACAGATGACCTACAAATTAAGATGTGCTCCCCCTGCACCTCAGGGGTTAGAGTCTGAATTGTGGCCTTGGTTTGCACACTACCCATAGGATCGTAAGGAGACTCTAGGACAGCCGTGGGCAAACTACGGCCCCGGGCCGGATTCGGCCCGTTTGAAATGAATAAAACTAAAAAAAAAAAGAGACCGTACCCTTTTATGTAATGATGTTTACTTTGAATTTATATTAGTTCACACAAACACTCCATCCATGCTTTTGTTCCGGCCCTCCGATCCAGTTTAAGAACCCATTGTGGCCCTCGAGTCAAAAAGTTTGCCCACCCCTGCTCTAGGATGTTGGCGGCCCTCTCGCAGGTGCCCAGGAGCTGAGCACAGTTCGCTGCCAGCAGTGCCCGCCCCAGAGCCCGCCCGTGTGACCCGTGGTCTCGGAGCAGCAGGGAGGGGTCCTCCAGCGCACACGCCCTGCTGAGTCAGCACTGGCTCTGCCGGCTCTGAATGAGCTCCAGCCCCATTTTCTGGTCTTGTTCCTCATACCGGCTGGGTGCCGCTCCAGAGAATTCTGGCAGCTCTCACGGTCCTGTGTGTATTTTGTGGGGAACTTGAGCGTTCCCGTACTTCCACGTGCAGTGCCTCAATAGCATGAGAGCTAGCGAGGCTCCGGGCCTGGCTGGCAGTGGCAGAGGACACGCTGGCACCCAGTCTTACGTCCCAGAGCCAGTGTCCACCACGCTGTGCTCTGGGTCAGAGCCCGCACGCCTCAGTTTCCCCCACTCTTCCTTTCCCATGATTTCTTCCATTTTCTTTTCTTTTTTTTAAATCTTTACCCAAGGATATTTGTTTTCCATTGATTTTCAGAGAGAGTGGAAAGGAGGAGGGGAGGAGGAGGGGGAGAGAGAGGGAGAGAGAGAGAGAGAAACATTGATGTGAGAGAGACACATCGAATGGTTGCCTCCTGCATGCGCCCCAACCCCGGGCTGGGCACTGAACCTGCAATCAGGCACGTGCCCTTGACCTGGAATCAGACCCGAGACCCTTGGTGCACAGGCTGATGCCCCAGCCCTGAGCCCTGCTGGCCAGGGCCCATTTGCCTTTTTATTACTCTGTACTTTGGTAAGAGAAGCAGTTGAAGATATTAATTTAAAATAAATAGTTTTCAAGAAATGTCATTCTTTATAATAATAATATGGTTCCCATTTCTAAATTATGTGAGAAGAGACTATGCCTCTATAACCCAAGCATGTGCCCTGACTGGGAATCAAACCGTGACCTCCTGGCCCAGAGGTCAACGCTCAACCACTGAGCCGCACTGGCCGGCAGCACGGTGTTTGAAGATAAAGCTCGTTGTCTAGACACAGACGTTAGTGTTTTTGTTATTTCCTGTTGCACTGTCTTTCCTTCCCCAGACGAGATGCACGATTTCACCTGCCAGGTGGTGAAGATGGCTGGCATCGGAGACGTGGACTTTCTGACATTCGACCCCATAGCCAGGAAGGGAAGGACTGTGAAGTACGACGTGCAGGCGGTGGCCGTCATTGTGACAGTGTTGAAGCTGCTCTTCTTGTTGGATGACAACGTAGAGTGGTGAGTGTGTCGGTTGTCTCGGGGAAACTGCTGCTGTACCTCATCGGAGTGAACGCCACGGGGAGCGAGCTCGGCGGCTCTGGGCAAGGGCCGCAGCAGCACTTCCTCCTGACGCCGGAGGGACGCGGCGGGCGGCAGGTGTCATCCTGACTTCGTGCGTGTGTGTGTTTAGTACGTTTTTTGTATCGTGTTTTATTTCTAGTTTCTGGGTAGATACACGTTTCTCATTGTTCACTGGCTCCTGAGTGTTAACCTTCACAGTCCTAGAGAATCATTCTCCCTCCATCTGCATGCCCGCGGCCCCTGGCACTGTGCGGCTCAGGTCCTCTGGGGATGTAAAGGAACTGTAAAATGAGACCCTCCCGGAGACCAGCAGGGAGTGGCAGCATTTGTGGTGTCCTCCTCCCCGTGTCAGGGAGGGCTTCTCCACGGAAGTCGCCTCAGTGTCAAGGACTGCGTGTACTTTTCTTTCCAAAGAATTCAAATGTCACTCTTCAGATGAGGGATCTCTACATAAATTGACTTGTCTGTTGGTGTCTCCAGGTCTTTGTCGGCTATTGCTGAGACATACAACGAAGAGAACAGAGAAGGTACTTGCTTTCTTTATCAGTCACATTCAAAGATAAGCAGCGGTTTAAAGATCAATGACTGTGGGCATTTATTGTACCGGATTCTGTTTTCACACAGTTATCTGGTTATAGCTCTCGGCTACCGAGAACGTCCGTGCCCGCCTACTGTGTGCCAGGCCAGCTTGCAGCCACGCTGGGCAGCGACCTCCGGGCAGTGTTATGACCGGGCCGGCTGTTCCGATGCCTTCAGCCTTTGCTCACTCTGGTTCTCCTACCTGAAGTGCTCTTCCCTTTTCCCCCCTGTCCCCCCAGGCCCCCAGCCCCTCCAGCCCTGGCAAGTCCCTCTGCACTCTTCAAGGTGCACTGGAACACTGTCTCTTCTCACCTGCTCCCCATCCCCTTTTCCAAATCAGGACTAATCGCTCCTGCCACAGCCACTCCCGTCCAACTTCCATTAGATGTTTAGCCCATTGAATGGACTGAGCGTGTCTGTCCCTAGTAGATTGTCCGTATTTGTAAAGTGCGTGGAAGCCCATTTGACTTATAATAGGTACTACATACATCACAGCAGACAAGTAGGTGGGGAGCAGCGAGAGGGCGGGGCCATCTCCTTCCTACTGTTTTAGAAGAAACGGATCAGTGCTCCCTCCCTGGTGACTGGCCAAAGAGACTCAGTAACGTGATAAATACGCGAACTCTTACACGCAATTCCAGTGTCTCGGTGTCCTCACTAGGATTCACGTGGGTTGTCCTTCCTGAATTCTCAGTTTTATTGAGGAAAGCTGACATATAAGGCATTGAAAGTGTACACTTGTGCTTTGGTGCATGTCCGTGTCAAAGGCTTCCTGCCGTCCAGTCAGCTAACACACTCGTGCCCGCACGTATGTAACGTGTGTGTGTGTGAAAACATAGAAGTTTAACTTTCTTAGCAAATGTCAACTATACTGTACGGTGTTATCAGCTGCAGTCACCGCCTTTCTGTCGGATCCTCAGACCTTGTTCATGTTAGAGCTGGAAGTCTGTGCCTGGGGCCAGCCGTCCCGATCCCCCGCCCCAGCCCTGGTGACCACATCTCATTCTGCCTACGAGCTTCACTTTCCTAAGGTTCCCTGTGCGTGGCCCTTGGTGTGTGTGACTCCAGAGCACACGCAAGTGCTTTGCTCAGCGTCCGCCTCACGTTGGTCCCGCACAGAGTGAGGAGTGGCCATGGCCAGGCCGGCTCCTGGCGCCCTCCCGGCTGCAGGGCCGCCCCAGCCTGTGGAGCCGGGCGGAGCAGGCGGAGCACGTGGACATGTTCCCTCCTCTGACCCTGAGCCTGAGCTGTCAGCGGGCAGGTCGTCTCCATTCTTCTGCTCTGGTGCCCACCGTCCCTACGCCATCGGTGAACTTGCCCTTAGAGGAGCTGGGACTGCTCAGGGTCAGAGGGCCTGGGCTCTGTTGGCAGGTGTCCCTCGTCTGTAGCTCTTTGCCCCGGTGGCTGTGTGGCCTCCAAGGCCCTGTGGGATTGAGAGATGACCATTTAGGCCGGTTGAAAAGAATTGTAACTAGACCTGGAGGGAGACTGTCTTCATGAGAGAACATGGAAAACTAGAGGTACGCAGCCTCCTCCTCCTCCTGTCAGCCTGCCTTCCCTCTAACTCCCTCACGCGGATCCTCTTTTCTGCTTTTCCTTTCCTTTCATTTCCCCTCCCTGCTCGTCCCACCCCCCAGGTAGAGTGAATAGAGGGCGCTGGGTGGCTGAGCTGGACTCCATGCAGCCCGATAGCTCTAACCTTGGCATCCGGAACACGCCGGCTGTGCGGGGCGGCCCGCTCTCCCACTTACCCGAAGCTCTGGGTTTGGAATCGGAGTAGGAAGAACGGGAGTGGGAGCTGATGAAACCGGAGGCTCTGGATTCAGCTGCTTTCGTGCCCTTCCACACACGGCGCGGCCATCAGTCCCTTCCTTGCGTGGCCTCCGACACAGGGCAGCTATGTGCCAGGCCCTGCTGGGCGCTGGGCTGGGAGGAAGAGGCCTGGTGGGTAGTGGAAACGGAATATGTCTTGTGTCCTCAGGGAGGTGGGAGTCCAATCTACGGGAAACAGACACACAAAAGGCAGCTTCCATGGCATCCAGTTGGGGCTGCGACATCGGTAGAACTCAGAGGAGTGACTATTGCTCAGGGCTCGAATAGAGTCCAGAAAATGGATCCCTCCGTAATCTCCAAGAGCTGTTGTGTAGGTGTTCAATTATGTCAGCGAGTGGAGATTCAGGTGAATAATGTATATTATCATAATGTGACTAATTTGATTATCATGCTTTTTTTTTTTCAGATAAGCCATGTTTTGATTTCAGAAAATGGTACCAAGTTATGAAGAAGTCTTTTGATGAGAAAAAACAAAAATGGGAGGAAGCCAGGGCAAAGTACGTCATCTCTGCTGGTTTTAGACTCACCTACTTCTCTCCAAGTCTGTTACTCCACATTTGGAAGATGAAGGGTCACCAGTATAGATTCATCAGCATGGTCACGCTTCTGTTCCGGAAATATTAGCTGCTATTTTCTAATAACCTTTTCCTTTCATTGGAAAGTTCTCCTAAAATAGAGATCGCTCCAGAACACAACAAAGGGAAGCCTGTCTCCCTGGCGTTGAACTCTGTGCCGAGGAGGGTCCCTGTGATGAAGGGGGGAGAGCCCGCCGCGTGGGGGGCCCTGCCTGTGGGCAGCCTCGCTCTGTGCCTGCGGGCAAGTTACTGAACCCCGTGGCCTCCGTGCACTGGGATTGAGTTTGCTTGTACATGTACCTCTGTTTCTGATTCTATTCCTCATCAGCTTTTTTTGGTAGAAAATCCACAGATATTTCTTGAGTGTCTACTAGCCAGACACTTCGTCAGCCCGGGTAGGAACTGCTTCCTCCAGCGGTGCAGGGTTACAGCACGGCCTCGGTTTTCCTCACAGCAGCCGTAAAGGCGGGCAGACGTGGAGACGTTGAGTCTCTCGGTTTGTTCATTTATTCGTCCAGTCAGTCTTCACCAGACACTTAAATGAGTCCTCACCACGCGCCGTTCCCGCCAGCCTGGGGGCCCGGGAAGGAGACGGGCTCTGCCTTTGGAGCTCCAGCATCTGTCACATGTGACGCCTGCGGTCACACGTGGGAGGTGGCAGAGCCCGGCCCCTGCCTGCTGCCACGCTGTCTCCGAGGAAGAGCGTGGCCTGGCGCGAAGGAGGCAGGTCTCTTCCTGCTGTGAATCGGGAGAGCCGTCCACCGCAGGGAAGAGCTCGGAATGGAGCCTGTCGCCCCCGCCTCCTGCCTGGGCCGCCCCCCACCCGGGAGGGCCCACACGCCTGGGTCTCTGCTCTGGAGGGGACGCTGTGTGTATTTGGGGGAGCACTGCGGTCCCTCCACTTTACAGCGGCACCGCCCTGGCCGGCTGCCTAGGTGCCAAGGGTGACGCAGGGGCTGGTCGGACTGTGTCTGCTGGAACCAGACCCCCCACTCCCCCCTAGACCCCCCCCTCCCCCCTCACCAGGGTAGGCTTGGCCTTCAGGCGTCTGTGCATCCGAATCCGACCACAGACTTCACCCTCCGCTCAGGGCCAGCGGCCTCACTCCCTGGGATAGGCAGCGGGCACTTCCTGGCGCGGGGCCCGCCTCCGCTAATGCTTGTCCTCGGGAGGTTGGGTTCCCTGGCCCTGGAGGCTCTGGGAGGAGCACAGCTGGGGTCCCTGGCCCTGGAGGCTCTGGGAGGAGCACAGCTGCTGGGGCTTGTTCTGGGCACCGGCTGGGCGCTTTCACTCTGCAGGGCGTCCTCTGCAGCCTGGGTCAGGGGGTGCCTGAGGCAGAGCTTCCACCCCGAAGGGCAGGCGTTGCAGGCCCTCCTCAGAGCTGCTCTCTGGCACGGGGTGCGGCCCTTTCTCCTCCTGCTCCAGCGGTGTTTCTGCCCCGCACAGGTTCGTGTGGAAAAGCAAGAAGCCACTCTACCACTCGCCCATCGACAGATCAGTGGTGTATAAGCGAAGGGGTGAGCTGCCTTTTCTCTCATTAATGCCTGGGTCCTGGCTGGGAAAGTGAGTGCGCGGCATTCTTCTTGGGACCCCAGGGCCACATTGCCCTCCCCCCCCCCGCAGGACCCCGGGGCCACATCACACCCCCACCCCCGCAGGACCCCGGGGCCACATCGCCCCCCTCCCGCAGGACCCCAGGGCCACATCACCCCCCACCCCCCTGCAGGAAATCCCCCAGGAAGCTACTTCCCCAAATAGCAGAGGCTCCCGCCAAATCTAAACACTCTTCCTATGGCTTCCAGAACTCTGTGTGGAGAATTGCCTCAGGTTGTCTTACTCATAAATGTGGTAAAACATATAGAATAAAATTTACCATCTCAGCCTTTTTAAGAAGTTCCCCTACACCCCTCACCCACTTTCAGTTTCCCCTAATGTTATTGACGATGCATCTGTCATACTAAGAAACCAACATTGGTGCGTTACTATCAAGTGATTTTATTGGAATGTAACATTAGTTTTATTTCTTTCCTTTTCCTCCATTTCCAGAGATGGTGGTGAATCTACAAAAACAGTTTAGCACACTGGTTGACTCAACACCACCTGCTCCAAAAAACAGCCCTTCAAGTTTTCAGTTCAACTGGACTGAAGAAGTCACCGGAGGAACCTGTTTCCATGGACACAGCCTCCAGGGCATCCTGTACAAGAGAGGCCAGTCAGTGACGACCATGAACTCACTCTACTGGCTCAGTACACAGAAATTCTGTAAAAGGTGGGTGGGACTCGCGGAAGTAAAGGATCGAAAACACGATAAGATCTCTAATTTTCCCTGAAGGAGTATTTTTTCTAATTAAAAAAGTCACATATAGCCCGGCCAGCATGGCTCAGTGGTTGAGCGTTGGCCTATGACCCAGGAGGTCACGGTTCGATTCCCGGTCAGGGCACATGCCTGAGTTGTGGGCTTGATCCCCAGTGTGGGGCGTGCAGGAGGCAGCCGATCAATGATTCTCTCTCATCATTGATGTTTCTATCTCTCTCTCCCTCTTCTTTCATCTCTTAAATCAATACATACATATATTTTTAAAAAACAATTTTTTTAAATAAAAATATTTTTTAAAAAACCATGTCCTTGGCTAAGGATTTAAAAAAAAATTGATTTCAGAGAGGAAGGGATAGGGAAAGAGAGAAACATCAATGATGAGAGAGAATCACTGATCAGCTGCCTCCTGCACGCCCCAAACCGGGGATCGAGCCCACAACCCAAGCATGTGCCCTGACCGGAAATAGAACTGTGACCTCCTGGTTCCTAGGTCAACGCTCAACCACTGAGCCACACCAGCCGGGCTAAGAAATACATATATATATATATTATATATATATATATATATATATATATATAATATTTATATATTTTATTGATTTTTTACAGAGAGGAAGGGAGAGCGATAGAGAGTTAGAAACATCGATGAGTAAGAAACATCCATCAGCTGCCTCCTACACACCTCCTACTGGGGATGTGCCCGCAGCCAAGGTACATGCCCTTAACTGGAATCGAACCTGGGACCGGCGCTCTATCCACTGAGCCAAACCGGTTAGGGCAAAATATATATTTTTAAAGCAAAGCCATAATACCATGACCAGACATAAAATAAACTAATAATAATTCCTTCATATTATCAAACATGCACTTTTAGATTTTCCCAATTGTTGTGTACTTTTTAAATAACCCAGAATCCAAGTGAGATCCATACGTTGGATGTGGCTGAGATATCCCTTAAGGGGTTTAGTTGGTAAATTCCTCCTTTATCTCCTCTGGCCCCTTGCGTTTTACTGGCTGAGTAATACAGTCATGAGTTCTGCACAACTTCCCGCACCATATAGATGGTGTCACGGTCCCGTGTCCCCGATTGCCCGCCTCGGGGCAGAGTTAGAGATTGCGATTTGAATGAGAGATTTGGTGGTCGGTAGAGGTTTTATTAGATGCAGGATCTGCTACTTTAGAATAAGGGGAGCTGCTGTGTAGACTCTTCCTGTGATACGCACAGGACTGGAGGCTACCTCATCAAGTCTGTGCCTTAGTTTGGGTGGGAGTGGGGGAGTATTTGCTTTCTTTGGTTTGTTTTAAAAATGGGTCCAGAATCTCTCCCTTCTGCTTTGTTTACCTTGATCCTGGTGAGAAGCGGGGGATCCTGGGAAGGAGTGGCAGAGCCCCGACCAGGAGCGGGAAGAGCGGGCTCCAGCTCTGCCGGTGTGTCCCTGGCATGAGGCCAGGGCAGGGCCGAAGTTCTTCCCTTGGTAAAATTAAGGAGTTTTACCAAATTGTTCTAAGTTTCCTTTCAACTCAGATGACTATTTTAAGCCTAAACATATCTACTTGTTCAGTTATTTGGGAGCAGTTCAGGGGGTAGAGGCATGCTTTCCAGGTGGCCATGGAAAGATAACATCTTCCTTTGCTTCCTTCCAGCAACTGTAAACATGTGACAACCTATGAAGAATCCAATTTCTCACTGACTTACCAGTTTATAATCAATCTCTTCTCCTTCCTGCTAAGAATAAAGACCTACTCCCTCCACGAAGAAGTGAGCTTAATTGAAAAGAGACTTTTTAAAACAAAATACAGTACAGCAAAAACGAAATCTTCAGGAACCAGGAAAGTAAGAAAATGAGAAAAATAAAATAGAAACTTCCTAGGGAAAATATTTTAATAGTGATAATAATGTCAAATTGTAATGTAACATTCCAGAGAAGTGTGGAAAATAGAATTTTTTTGACCTATATATCCATACATAGATAGGCATATCTACAGTACATCTATTTGTCGATTGTGCTTATGAAGTGTATATAAATGAGCTTTGAGTTTATTTTTTTAATTAAAAATATTTTTGAGAAAATTAAAAAGCAGTGTTACATAAATGGTATCCAGATATTTCTATTCATTGTATTTGAGAGCTAAATTTGCTTTTTAAGCTAGATCGCTTCCTTACTCTCTATGTCCCAAAGGAAATCCCAGATGGATCAAAGGTCATACTCTCTCATCGTTTATAAGTATTAGGAGAAAACCAGTCCGAAGGCTTTGGTGATGTTGGGACAGTGAAGGGCTTCCTAAGCCTGATCATGTGACTACAGTCCAAGGCAGGTGGGAAACTGGGAAGAGAAATTGGTAGCGTTTGAAGGAATGATTGCCTGAATGGATCGATAATCCTTTTAAAGCACTAGCGATGTGACAGGCTGAGCAGGAGATATGAAAAGATCGCCTTTGGAAAAAAGGTAACAGGAAGCCCAGCCTCACGCCTGCTCCAGAGACACGCTACCTGACGGCCATGTCCTTCCAGGGCGGCTCAGGCGTACTCGCCACTAGACTTGCGATCTCTGCTGACTTGGGTGGAATCTCTTTTATGAACGAATCTCATCTATCTTTTTAAATTGAATTCCATGCCACTGCAGTGAAACATAACTTTACCGCTGCGGTGAGATTGCACGTGGTCTCAGACCAGTAAGTATTGTGAGCGCGAAGGCAGAGGCTTCTGGGGCTACAAACAGAAGGCAGAGATCCTTGCGGGGGAAAGAGAGCCTTTACATGTTTCAGGTCTCAGTGGTTCGTCTCAGCTCAGAGCCATGCAAATATAGCAGCTATGTGCAGGAATGTGCAGCTATGTGCAGGTATGTGCAGAAGTCGAGTTAAACGTCATGGTTTTAGTGGGCTTAGCATCAAATTTGGATCATCCGAACATCACGTGAAACAGTTATTACACACCTGTCTTGTACTGAATATTTTACGTTTTCTCATTTAATATAACTAGAGAAATCTAGCTACAACTGTAGCAATTAAAGGTTTAGCACAGTAGGTTAAAACAAAAGCTTTTAAATTTTTTAATTAAAAAATTAAATCAGTGAATGTAAATGAGAGTCTATTCCCATGAGAATAGAGAACATTGGCCCCAAAGCCTCATTAATCTACCGGAATATCTCATACATTTTGAACATAGTTTTGATGTGTGTGGGGGTTTTTCCCTCATAATCCTTGAAAAAATAAAAAAGCGGGTTTCTTTAGGCAGTTGGAGAGTCTGTGTTAGACTTAAATGCACAGGGCGTGTCTCCTCCCTGCCAGCTCTGGCTCCTGGCCCATCAGGTCAGGCAGCAGGATTACGGGGATGTAATGATGGCTAACAGGGCGCTGAGCCAGGGCGCCTTATCTCACCGGAGGGGGTGGCAGGCCTGTCATTGCCACACAGAAGGGGAGCCTTTTAACGCCCAAAGAAAGGAGGCGAGCCCAGGGCTGGGGGTGTCTACAGGTCTTTGTTATCTTTGGGTGTTTTTTTCTTCCTTGGCACAAAGCCACCTAAGAAGAAGGGAAAAAAACCAGCATTAATCCGCCCTGCACATCTTTCCCCAGAAGGACGCTTTGCTTAGAGGAGGAGCAGCACTCTTCCTGGGTCCCAGGAACCCTGAGCAGACGCCCAGTGTGGCTGCGGAGAGTGTGAGCTGCTCTGTCCGCAGGCAGAGAAAGGGCGTGTGTCCTGGGTCGCAGCCGACTGCCTCCGTTTAGATGCCTCTGCGTGCCTGAGAGCTGAGTAAATCCACGCAGCGTGAAGTCCTCACAGAATGTTTTCCAAGAAGCTCAGCTTCCGTTGCCCGAGTTGTGCCCTGTGAAGTGTTTAGGGCAAAGCGGTGCCAGTGCCAGGCTTGCCCGCAGTGCGCGGGCGTGAGGAGCCGGGAAGGGTTCCTGTATGGACTAGAGGTTCGGGACCGGTCTTGCTGCCCGCGCGGCCCTCTGCCTCCGCAGCACTGTTTGCTTCTGGAACAACTCTGCATGTTGGGTGATAGCTGTATTGCACTGGGTGACTCCCAGGTATTCCCAAAGGAATGTTTAAGTTAAAATATCACTTAAATGTAATTACCTTTTGTCACCATTGCCATCCACAGCAATTCAGATTAAGGTAAACATTGCCTACAATGAAAAAGGTGGTCTCTGAATTTTAAAACTCTCAAGGTGAAAAGTAGAAAAACAATGTTTTTTTACCATGTCAGAGGGTCAGGAAACATAAACCATGTTCACTTCTGTTTACCTTGCCCCATAGCAATTCACACCAGAATGAAAATCTCCCGGGAAAGTCCTCTGCTTGGCCCCTGGGCTGTCCCCCTCCTGGGGCCGGGGAGGGCCTCCCACTGCCCTGGGCTGTCAGTCCTGCCAAAGACAGTGCCCCACCCACCCCTGTCCGGCCTCACCATCTACCCACAGTGTCTCCAGGGCCTGCGTCAGAGTCGGGGCTGCTCCCCTGTAACACTGTGCCGGGCCCCTCCTCACCCAGGCTTGAGGATCAGAGTGGGTGTGGTGGCCTCAGACCACAGGCACCCCCTCTCCCAGCCCCAGGCAAGAGGGAGGGGCTGCGGGGTGGGGGAGGGGCATCTCCCTGCAACCTTCATTCCTCAGCACCCACCTCCCGTTTCCTGTGGATGACCTACAACCTACATTTGTGTCTGTTTTCCCAACTCGCAGCAAGGCTTTGAGACTGGGGGCCGCCATCCAACCGAAGGTCAATGAATATCTTTGATGATAGCGATGACGATAAAAAGGGAGAAATTACCAAAGCCTTCCTACTACTCATCAGTTGCTGCTGGGCAGTGAAGGAACTAACTTAATGAATGAACTCAGTTGTCTGCCTTCCAAATGGGGTGGTGGATCAAACTGGAGCGCTTTCAAACTGAAGGGGGAAATGGGCATCACGCGTGGCCCTGCATGCCCACGGGCTCCCCAAATACCCGCACAGCGCGTACATCAGCACCGTGCTGGTCTCTGTCATTTCACAGACAAGGAGCAGCCGGTCTGTGCCAGGCAGCCCCGCTCCAGCCTCTGGTGCCCACCAGCGTCCAGCCTCGGAGACCTCAGCCCCGGCCATGCCAGGCTGGAATGGAAGGACCGCAGTGCCACTCACTCCAAAGGAGGAAACATTAGCACCTATGGCTGGAGTATATCCTCGCCCCCCAAGCCCCCACCCCAAACCTCATCACAGCACCGTGGCCCCATCACCCACCGCCAGCCCCTCCCTGCCTGTCACCCCAGCAGCTCATCCCTCACTCACCTCCCCAGCAGCTCCAGGCCTCCGTAGATAGACACTGCCCAGCTCCGCCCTCAGCATGTGGCTCCTGTGGGCGGCAAGAGTGTTCCCCTTTCTAAGACTGTCATTCCTCTACCAGCTAGTTTCCCCAAATAGATCTGCTAACACTGTGAGCCCCAAGTCCTACAGCCAATGGCTTGGCGGGCGGGGGGCGGGGGTCCATTAGATTGTCGCCTCCTTGCCCTGCTCCCTCCATCTCAGGCAAAGGGGCTCCTGAACAAGCTGGGAAGTCTCAGCCGCAGGGCCTTGGCCATGCTGTGCTCTCTGTGGGAGATGGCCTCCCCCTTCTCGGGAGCCCATATTCTCCGTGACCCGGCTGGAACGCCGTCCCCTTCCCTCCCCACCTCGGCCCCGGGCAGAGTCTGTCCTTCCCAAAGCACAAGGCACACCCCGCCCCTGGGGCCTGGCAATATGTGTGCCACGTCCTTGGCCTCCAGGTCAACAACGTGAGCGCTGGGCCTCGATTCAGTTGTGTACGTGCACCCGAGGGCTGGGTGGGGGATTCGGAGGCTGAGAAACAGGAGACCTTAGGACCCAGACGGACGATATCGGCGACATTTCCCACACGGATCTGTAGCAATGAGGCTGGTTCATTGCACTCGCCCCCCGCAGCTCAGGCTCACGGGAGAGTGCGGGACAGCCGTGCGGTCAGCGAGGCGCCTACGCCGCTCTGCTTCAGAAGCTCGGACACGTGCTAAGAAGCATTTGCTGTGTGCTCTGCCTGGTCCCCCAGCTACATTTAACAGACCTCCAGCCTGGCCAGCCTGGCTCAGTGGTTGAGCACCGACCTATGAACTCTCTCCCTCTCCCTTCCTCTCTGAAATCAACAAAAAATATATTTTTTTTAAAAAGGTTTCCAGTCTCAGAGTTAGTGTCATCACTGCTGATCCCACCGCGTGGCCCCGGAGCAGTCACTTGGGGCGTGGGGCTGCCTTGAGGAGCTTTTAGTGAAAGGACGGAAGGATGCCCACCCGCCTCCCGCTTCCAGAGGATCCCAGCGGGACCCGTGCCCACGAGCGAGTGTTCCAGACCAGGCACCACCAGTCCCCGCCCTTCGCGGGAAGCCAGCCCACGTGGGAAAGCTGCTTCCCCTCCCTGTCTCCCCGCCACAGAATCCTCCGGATTTGTACCTGCCTCGTGTCTGACTGCCAGCTTTTCTCTGAACAGGGGTCACCAACAGGAGTAACTCGAAACATGCAAAAGCGAGTCCAAAAGCACTCGGATTTCAAGCAAAGGAAACCCAGGGGCGAAGGATCGCTACAGTGAAACGTAGGTTCGGGGAGGGACTTAACCCTCGTCACTGGTTTCCCACCTACAAAGTGAGGGTAACATCTCAGCGATTTTAAATGGATATTATTTTATTTTTAAAATATATTTTTATTGATCTCAGGAAGGGAGAAGGAGAGAGAGAGAGAGAAACATCCATGATGAGAGAGAATCATGGACCGGCTGCCTCCTGCACACCCCACACTGGGGATCGAGCCCACAACCCGGGTATGTGCTCTGACTCAGAATCAAACCGTGACCTCCTGGTTCATAGGTTGACGCTCAGCCGCGGAGCCACGCCAGTTGGGCTCAAAGGGTTGTTTTGAGAATCCAGTGAGCTCAGGTAGGCGACCACTTTGCACACTGAACACTGCGGAAGGAAGACTGTGTCATCACCATCCTGAATAACAGTTTTCGATCCTCTATGATCTGCTTATGCCCGTGCCAGATTATGAGCGATTTTTTTGAAGGAGATGCATTTTCTGTCCCTCGTCGTAAGAAGCAGGGCAGTGAAACATTTAATACTGATTGAGCCCCAGTAGGTCTAGTGTTGTTTGAGACACTTCATGAAACCACAGAACTAACAACACTGTGGTGATGGGAGTCGTCACCCCACAGTCCCCAGTTGAGGAAACGAGGCTCAGACGTTAAGTAGCTTCTTGAGTCAGAGCTGCGAGGAGGGTGGGGTGCCACACTCTCCCCTCCACACCCACTGTCTCGGGAGGCTTTCAGCTCACAACAGGCGCTGACAGACAGCGAGAGACTCGCCGGCTCTGGTGAGCCGGGTGGGACGGACTCTGGGATGCCAGGCGTGCAGGCTCGCCATTGTGCCGCAGCCACTCGGGCCCTCCGATGCCGCTGTTTCATCGGGCGAGGTCCCTGCTGGCAAGTGGCTGGTCAGGTTAGGATTCGGTCAGATGGCCACCCGACAAGCTCTCGGAGGAACTGGCCAGGGCTCCTGGCTCCTCCGAGGACGGAGGTCCCCTGTGGAGTGTCGCGGTGCCCCACACTGTGCCCGCCACTGCATCCTCTCAGTCAGTGCCATGAAACGTGGCACTGGTTTCGTCGTACAGATGACACTTTCAGGACTGGCAGAGAGGCAGACGGCCTAACGTAAAAGCAGGCGGATCTGAGACTCGAATCCAGGTCTGATGGACCGCAAGTCACCCCGGAACTGAGTGAGCTGACAGGCAGAGCCCCTTGGGAAGAGTCGCTGAATAAGGCGGGCTGGGCGCTGGAGGGCCACTCCCAGGGGATGGCAAGGGTTCCGGGAGGAGAAGGCATGGAGGTGGGCCTTGTGAGGAGACACAGGAGTGGGGCGGGGAGGGGCGAGAGGGATGGCGTGGCCGCCGGGGCCTGAGGTCGCAGGATGAGCTCAGGGGAACACAGGGACGGGGCCCAGGGCACTGCAGGCTTTGGACTGGGACATACATTTAGAAATATATGTCGAGGTCAAGTGGAGAAGGAAATAGATCATTTAAGAATATAATTTAAACAAAACACAGTGACTAAGAAAGGACAGGCTCCATGCTCTGTGACGTGTCCAGGCCGAGGGACAGAAACGGAACGGCAGGAGGGGGCGGTCAGAGGCGTCTGTGGTCCCAAGGGGCCCGGAGCACCGGACAGGAAGCTGCCGGGGGCAGGTGAGGGGCGGCTGGAGCTGAATAAAGGCCCCGAGGCCTCCGTGTTGCTAAATCCTCATCTTACTTGACCCCTGGCAGCATGTGACCTGCCGGCCACGCCGCCCTCCTGTCTCATTTCTTCTCTCGGCTCCCATTTCCTCCTGCTGCGGCGATTCCCCCTCCCCCTCCTCCGCTGGGTCCCCCCTCCACTGTGTCCCCCCTCCACCCCCTCCTCCTCTCCGGCCTGCATGGAGGTGTTGGTCCTGCTTTCTTCCCGCTTGGCTGTGGAGACTCATCCCGTCGCAGGCTTCCAGCACCTTCTCTGCACTGATGCCTCCCGATGTCCACGCAGCCCAGACCTCTTCCCTGGATCCCAGATCACTCAACTGTCTGCTGGTACAGCCCCTGGGATTTCTAATAAAAAAAACTTGGAGCTTATACACAAAATGGAACCCCGACCTCCCTGAGACCCACTCCTGCAGCCGTCCCCTTCTTGCTGGCAGCCAAGCACCCCCTGCTTCCAGCGGAACCCCTTGTCGGGTCCTGGACTCTCGTTTTCAGGATGCCTTGTGGGTGCCGCCTTCAGTGTAGACCCGAATCTGACCTCACCACCCCCCTTCACACCGTGGCTGGTGGTTTCCCTGTTCCCACCTCTGTCCTCCCACCACCCAGCAACCAGGTTATTTAAAGATATGAGCGAGCTCTAGCGGGTTTGCTCAGTGGATAGAGCATCGGCCTGCGGACGGGAGGGTCCTGGGTTCGATTCTGGTCAGGAGCACATACCCAGGTTGTGGGCTCGATCCCCAATGTGAGGTGTGCAGGAGGCAGAGATCAATGATTCTCTCTCGTTGATGTTTCTATATCCCTACCTCTCTGATCAATAAAAATGTATTTTTAAAAAAAGACATGAGACCACAGCACTGCCTGAATCCAAACCCTCCAACGCACCCCCACCTCTCAGCAAAAACCCAAGTGCCTACAGAGGCCTACGCGTCCCTTTCCTGCTGCTCTGCCCCCTGCAGCCACGCTGGTCCCCGCTGGTCCTGCCCCACCTGCAAAGCTGTACCCCCCTGCCCCCCATCTCCTTGAAGGCCTCCCTCCCTCAATCCAACCTGACTCCACGCCTGCTCCTCAGCGGCCTGCTCCGCTGTCTGACCTCCCACTTCCTAACGCACCATATAACTTTCCATTATTATTATTGTTTTAAGGTCTGTCCCCGCGGGGAGGATGCTGGGAGAAGCACGGGTGTTGCCCATTCGCTGGCTGACCCCCAGCATCTAGATCAGCGCCCGGCACACGGGCCTCACCGTAAACGGTCCGTTGGATGACTGGGCAGGGCTCACCCGCAGGAAGGACAGCTGGGCCTGGGCAGGTGGGAATGGACGGAGGCGGGGGTGAGGGTGAGCTGCACCAGGGCTGCCGGAGGGCGAGGGCAGGACGGACGGACGGACGGACGGACGGACAGAGCACAGGAGGGAGGGGCGCGCAGGGAGGGGAGCTGCGGCCCAGGCCCGAGGGCGCAGGGGGAGGCGGGCAGAGTTGGAAGCGGGAGCCTGCGGGGTCCAGCAGCGAGGGGGGCCAGGAGAGGGGAAGGCAGGCGCGGGGCGGGCGGCGCGGGGAGGCCACACCGCGGGGACCCTCCGGCTTCCCCGAGGGGACCGGTTAGGAGGCCGTCGCCGTGTCCAGGGGCGGTCACGTGGGGGGACCACTGCGATGGGCGCGCAGGCGGCTGGGGCGCCGGGCGCGTGCGGGGCGGGCGAGGAGGCGCGGGGCGCTCCCCGGGCGCACAGCCAGGGCCTCCCGAGCCGAGCGGTGAGGGGCGGGAGGTCCCGGCGCTCCCGGGACTCCAGGCGGGAAGGTGCCCGAGGCACCGAGCGGCGGGCTGCCGGGCGCCGTGGTGGGTGCGGCGGCGGCGGGCGTGGGCGGCGGGCGGCGAGCAGAGCGCCCCGCGCCCGGGAAGGCGGCGCCGGGGCCCGGCCCGGCCCCCAGGTGGGCGGCCGAGGGCGCGCCGGCGGGGCCGAGCGGCGACACAGCGCCCGGCCGCCCGGGGTGGGCGCGCGGAGGCCGACGAGGGGCCGCAGGTGCGCCCGAGGCGGGACGGACGGGAGGCCCCGGCGCGCCACCCCCTCGCGACTCGGCCCCGGCGCCCCCGTCCGGCGCCCCGCGCGCCGGCCAATCAGGAGGCGCCGCCGGCCGCCCGGCCCCGAGGCCCCGCCCCGAGCCGCCGGCGCCAGCCAATGGGCGGCCGGGCCCGGGCTCCCAGTGCGCGCAGCCCGCGCGGACCCGCTCAGAGCGAGAAAAGCGAACCCAACCCGTCGGGGCTGCCGCTCCGGACCCGCCGCCGCTCCCCCCGGATCGGGCGCACCGTCCCAACCCGAAAGTCCAGTTCGGCGGCCCGCAGCGGCGAGCGAGCGCGATGACACAGGAGTACGACAAGTGAGTGCGCGCCGCCCGCCGCACCTGCCGCGAGGCCGGGCGGAGCGAGGCCGGCGGGCGCGGCGCGGGGCGAGCGGGGGTCGCGCGTCCGGTCGCCGGCTTTCCTCTCTGCCCCTCGGCGCCATTGTTCCACCGAAGCCCCTGGGGGGGACCCTGGCCCGGGAGACTGACTCCGTGGAGCCCCTCCCCGCCTCAGCGTCCTCGTCGGGGGGGACCACCCACGGGCGCGCCCCCATCTCTGCTCCCGGGTGGCCCGGTGCGCGGAGGAGACTCCGGGCGCGCGGCCTCGAGGGCTGCGGCTCTAACGCGCGCCCCGCGTCCCCACCGGGTGGCCCTCGGTTGCTTCTGCCCCATGGAGCCCGCGGAGCCCCTGGCGACGCAGGTGGAGCCTCCAGGTAACCCCGCCGCTCGCTCGCCGGGTCCGGGGCCGGCCCGGGAGACTCCACCGGGAGACGCGGGGAAGCGGCGCCGCGGGTCCTGCGCTGTCCCCCTGCGAGTGCGGACGCGGAGGTGGAGACGTGGGCGGCGGTTAAGGGCTCCCATTCAGCGCGCAGAACCCTCGGATTCGGGGTGGCGGGTGGGCGAAGGCGCCTGTGGGAGTTTGTGATCAAACAAGTATTTTGACAGCGTGAGGTGGTGGCATAAGAGCTTACGTTTAGGGGACACGGGGTGAGTTTTCTTGGCAGCTTTTCTGTAAATATAAAGTTGTTCCAAAATTTTAAAAAAGATTTAAATTGTTTTTAGCGTGCTGTGTTTCTGGGTGAGTAGGTTAGCTAATTAAGTGCGGAACATAGATCTTGAGTAGGTTCCTCTTTTGTAGGACTTGCATGTGGATATTCTGGGTTTTTCTGATTTATCTCTTAAGGGACGTATGGCTAAGAGGACTCCCCCAGGGCAGTGATGAGCCCCAAGGACTAGCCATGGCGTGTCCTGTGAGAAAGGGGACCAAGGCGGGCCGGGTTCATGGTTCTTTCTTAACATCTACGTTTGGATAAGGCAGATTTCCAAAGCCAGAATTTTGGCCTTGGGCACATTTTGGAAATGTGAGGCACCGTCAGGGCGATCACACACACACACACACACACACACACACACACACACAAGACCATTCGCAAACACCATTTCATTTTCTGTGGCTTCTGCACATGTGGGCTGGGCGTGGGAGAAGGGAAGCTGAGAAACGAGCTCTATGGGAATGGAGCGCGCCAGGTGCCGGCCTGATCTGTTGGAAGTGGCTATTAACACTGTTAATAACAGCTTAGCGCAGTGGTTCCCAACCTCGGCTGCACATAGAGTCACCTGGGAATCTTGTTAAAATCCTGATTTCTGGGCCTCACCCTCGGAAATTCTGTTTCTTTGTTACTCATGTTGTGGCCCCACCCCATCACACAGAAACAGCATTTCCGGAGGATGAGGCCCCGAAATCAGGATTTTAACAAGATTCCCAGGTGACTCTAACGTGCAGCCAAGGTTGGGAACCACTGGCTAGCAGGAGCACCAGCAAGCCATCCCCCGGCACCCTGGCTCCCTGGCTGGTTGCTCTGTGCCGATGGCCCAGCGGATGCCCCCTCCGTACGCGGCTTTCTTCCCTCTCTCTCCAAAACAGCCCCTGGTGTTCGTTTTGTGTTAAAAGAGCACACCACCCTGAGACTTCTTTTTCTACCAGATACAAGCACCCATGACTTTATGCCCAGACATGAGTAAAAACATTGGCTTTGAAATAAGACCTAATTTCGACTGAGGGTAAATTAAGTTGTTGGATTTCCCCCCACCCCACCCGCCCCTTTTCAAAGGTGTTTCCCTGTTTTAAAAATCCGTATCTGTTTTTAAAGGGCCTGGGTGGTTGCCAAGCCCTAACCTTTGTTGATGACTTGAAAAGATAATCAGTCTTTTCTGCATTCACTTTTAGAGTAGGTAGGTCACCTTTAGGCAATTTACATATTTCATTTGCGTGTTGCAATGAGACCTTAAGTTTGCTTGTTAGAATAGTGATCGTTCAGAGGAGTTCTGAACACTTTAATTTTTTTTCCTCTTAAATAAACAAAACAACACACTTCATTTGGCTGGAGTGAGTGTTCCACTTTTTCTCTTTATTGACTGATTAAATAGTGCCAACTGCACAGTTGTTGAGACTGTTTGCATTTCAAGTTTTTAAGTCAGTCATGTTTGCTTTAGTCTCTTAAATCAAATCTCCTATAAGAGTTTAGTAAGACCTACGTTGATTTTCTCTGGATTTTTTCCCCACCAAACTACAGTGTTAAGATGAAACAGGTCTCGCCCCGAGTGGAAACCCAGTAAAGATTTTAAAAACCAGACTTCCCCTCCTGTTTTCTTAAAAACCTTCTGTTCAGTGGCTTCATTTATTGTTGTAGATTCTTAAGCGTTTATCTCTAAGATAAATAGTTAACTCCCATGCCAGAAAATTATGCCTGCTTATTGATTTACAGTCGCCTTTGGCCACATTCCACGCTCAGTCTGCGGGTAATCAGTAGAATATTTCCTCTCATGTCCCCCGGAGGATTAAACGGAGTAGTATCCCTTTTTCCTCCCGCCCCTTCCTCCTCTGTCTGGCGGTAGGAGAGTTTTTAAGGCCTGGCCTCAGCAGGAGAGGAGGCAGTAACATGTAGCGGCATGATGCCTGCACCGTACATATCCTCTTTAAGAGGGTACGGCCCGATTGCGTTTCTGAACAGAATCAGCGCTCTGTTTTGCCTCGCTTAGTGTCCTTGGCTTTTGCTTCTCTAAGTGTTTGAATAGCCTGGATTTCCTTGGAGGATCTCTTTTCCCTGCCACAGAGTATATACGTCCTGGGTCCCATGTGTGGGTTAGCTGCAGCTTGCCTGGCTGCCCAAATACCTTCTATCTTCCTGGGTGACCCATCGGCCTGCAACTAAGTGTGCTGTCTTCTGGTCTTGTCATATATATATTATTGATTTCAGAGAGGGAGGGAGAGGGAGAGAGAGAGAGAAACATCAGTGAGAGAGAGTCATTGATCGGCTGCTTCCTACACTGGGGATCGAGCCCGCAACCCCGGCATGTGCCCTGACCGGGATCGAACCGGGACCCCCTGGTTCATAGGTCAACTCTCAACCACTGAGCCATGCCGGCCTGGCCGGGCTTCCGGTCTTGTCTTAATTTACTTGATCGGGTTATTGGCGAAACAATGGACTCTTTTATTGGGACATCAATGGATTGGTTGTTTGATTCTTTAAAAGTTAGCTTTTGATGCCTTGCAGTAGAAATCTGTACATACGTTTGTTTTCTTAATGTCTCTGAAGCAAACGGCCGGTGTTGGTTCTTCAGAATGAAGCGCTGTACCCGCAGCGGCGCTCCTACACCAGCGAGGACGAGGCCTGGAAGTCCTTCCTGGAGAACCCGCTCACCGCAGCCACCAAGGCGATGATGAGCATCAACGGCGACGAGGACAGCGCGGCCGCCCTGGGCTTGCTCTATGACTACTACAAGGTCGGTGCGCCCCCCTCACCCCTAACGACAGCGCTGTGCGCCTGGCTCAGCGGCACCTAAAACAGTCATTTGCTGGGAGGATGTCGTGCAGGTTGCTTCTTAGGGACTCTAAAGAGTTTAATGAGGGCTTTGAGTTACTGCGGCTCAGAGCTGAGCCTCTCCGATCCT
The DNA here is from genome assembly GCA_036010255.1 of Myotis pilosus. Classification (NCBI taxonomy): domain Eukaryota; kingdom Metazoa; phylum Chordata; class Mammalia; order Chiroptera; family Vespertilionidae; genus Myotis; species Myotis pilosus. The sequence goes on from JASKON010000016.1 coordinate 2,066,279, forward strand.
AGAACAAAGGGCTGTTTCCAGACGGGAGGGGGGGCCGGCTGTCCCGCGCTCTCTGAAGGGAAGCCGCTGAAGGAAGGTGGCGGGTGTCTCACTGAGACGGAACACTGACCGGAGGCTTCCTGTCAGAGCGCAGCGTTCGTTCCGATGGAATCGAAGTGATTTCCTTTTCCCGAAATGGGTTATCGAAAGCCTTCGATTGGATTTGGTTTGGTTGTAGGACTCACGTAAAACAAACAAACGACAATTTCTAGTCTTGGACTTCCTAGTCCTCAGATCAGGTTGTATTTTGTTTCCTGTTTCTAGAGATTCGGATGAGTCTTAATTAAATAGAGTCTGTCCTCTGCCTGGAGTTTCACACGGTTTTATTTTATTTTTTATTATTTAAATATATTTTTATTGATTTCGGAGAGGAAGGGAGAGGGAGAGAGAGAGGTAGAAACATCAATGATGAGGGAGAATCATGGATGGGCTGCCTCCTGCACGCCCCACACTGGGGATCGAGCCAGCAACCTGGGCCTGGGCCCTGTTCGAACCACGACCTCCTGGTTCATAGCTTGATGCTCAACCCCTGAGCCACGCCCAGCCGGGCGACACCACTGCTCTGTATCACCCTCCTGTCCTAGCAGCTCTCGCTGCCACCCACCGATCCCCTGGGCTCTGCCAGTGGTGTTCACACTGTGTATGTTACTCTGAGGCCCCCAGAACCCCGGCAGCGTATGTGGCATTACCCCCAGTCTGCAGATGAGAAAACTGAAGCTCTCAGGTCACACCCTAGTGTGTGCTGCAGCCAGGATTCCAGGCCTGGGCTGGTTCGTGCCAGAGTGATCCTCTTTGGCATGCCGTGCCGTCTCCCGGGGGATGCGCTGTGCTTGCCAATTCGCTTGGCCATTCTTCTTTCTGACCAATAGCAGATACTCGGGGGCGGCTACCGAGGACACTTGATTTTTGCCATCATTTCGTTTTGAAAACTATCAAACCCATAGAAAGCTTAAAATAACAGGGTCATTCGCTCCTTAATGCTTCACCTGGTGGACCAGTTGCCCGCCTTCTGTTACATTCTGGCTGTTTCCTTTCCCGAATACAAGAGATTCAGAGGGGAAAGCAAAGAAGATAGTGTGATTATCAAAGTTAGGGTGGGGCCTGCACAAAGGATTTCATTGCTTTCTGGTGTGAGGTCATGTGGTCAGCCTGTGTTTCAGGGAGGAGGCCAGCGTTTTTCTCTCTGACTGAATGGAACTTACGGAGTAACTAATGATGCTGGGAGAACCCTTGTCTGGGCAGCACAGCCACGAAGGGTCGCCTTGAAGTGGAGCTTATTATGTAATCTGCCCTTTTGATGGCTTGTTTTATTGACTCGGTCAGTGTCAAAGCCAGAAGTTCCCACGGGCTAATTATGAAGTTTGAAGTTAAATATTTACAACTGCAACTTCTGCGAGTGCCAGGAAGACTGATGCCATGATACTAGTGGCGGTGGCCGTGTGTGTGTGTGTGTGTGTGTGTGTGTGTGTGTGTGTTTTAAATAAAGAGTCCTAAGCGTATTTTACGTTCGAGGAGGAGATAAGCTTTCGTGTCTGCGCATTAAGGGAGACCATCTTCGTAGTGCTCTGTGTCAAGCCGCTTTCGACAGGTGTAGGGCGCTTTGTTTTGAAATGAACTGACTTACCTGCTTCATTTTTTTAGGTGTAACCATCAGACATTTTTACATAACAGCGTTGGTAAAGCTTTAAAAGCATATTATTAATACAGGAAACAATCCTTTTTATCCTTCAAAGCGAAAATAAGTTTCAAACATCTTAGCCACGTTGGAGTGCACGGTGAGAGGAAGTGTCAGTGGGTGGATGTCTGCAGTCCTCCCAGTAATGTTTGCCCGCTTTCCCCGCCTGTGCGAGAAGAGCAGAATCGAAAAAGGAATAGCCCTGGCCGGTTTGGCTCAGTGGATTGAGCGTCAGTCTGTGGACCAAAGGGTCCTGGGTTCGATTCTGGTCGAGGACACGTACCTTGGTTGCAGGCTCCTCCCCGGCCCAGGCCCTGGTCAGGGCGAGTGCAGGAGGCAACTCATCGATGTGTCTCTCACATCGACATTTCTCTCTGTCTTTCCCTCTCTCTTCCACTCTCCCTAAAAATGAGTAGAAAAATATCCTCTGGTGAGGATTAATAACAACAATAACAAAAAGAATAGAGCAAACTGGGTTCGATTTGTCCTCTGGGTAACGGCATGATCACCCTGAAGTATCTAAGGAAACGATCACGCGAAGCCAGCCTTTGGCTCTTGGGAGGCACCGCTAACGTGACCGACCCTTTGCTTTGACGTTCCATCTGAAAGGAAGAGCAGCAGCGAGGGGCAGCGAGAATGGTGAAAGCCCCGTGTGTTTTCAGTAGCTTCCCGTCCATTACATTATGCCGGTCAGCGGATAAAACCGGGCCAGCGGTATTCCTTCTAAGAGGTGAACCCACACGCGGGCCGTAGACGTGTGACCCCTGAGTCTGTTGGGCAGCGAAGCAGTTGGCTTTTCCGTATCCACCCGGTGAGCGAAGGGACGCTCTGGGGGCAGACGCTGCCCGCTCCTCCTTCCCCCGGAGCCTGGGGGTGGGGAGGCTGAAGGAGGCTGTGCCTACACTTCACGGAGTAAGGACTGACTCTTGTCACGTGTCCCTATCCCAGGTTCCAAGAGAGAGACGGTCATCCACAGCCAAGGCCGACGGTGAGCACCCGGAGGCAGATCCCAGCAAAAGGTAATGTCTGCTGAGAGCACGAAGCCGTTCTCTTGAGAATGCCGTTGTCTGTGCAAACGAGACGAGCGTTTGTTAAATGAACAGGTGCAAGTGGGAGAGACGGGCGCGCTGGGCCCTGAATGTCTGCGTTCAGGTGTCATCACCGGCTCGCCTCTCCCCAGGTGTGCTCCGCCGCCCTGGAAGGTCCCAGCTCCTGTGAGGGTGGTGCCTTTCTCCTCCAAAGGAGTGTTTTTCGTACCAACATGAGTGTCTGCTTATTTGTCTTGGATGTTCTCTCAGAAGGATGTGGCTTACAGCAATATGGCGGGGGGGAGGGGGGGGGCAGCGCATTAAAAACATGGAGCACCAACGATCTTGAACAACTTAATAGTAAATTCTTAAAATAGTAAATTAAGCAAAACTTAATAGTAAATTCGACTGTATTTTAAACTATTGAAGTTATTTTAAAAAATGTTTTAGGTTAAACTTTCAGGAAATTAAATTAAGGCTTGATGTTGTAGCCATAAAAATTTTTTTTTTTTAATATATTTTATTGATTTTTTTACAGAGAGGAAGGGAGAGAGATAGAGAGTTAGAAACATCGATGAGAGAGAAACATTGATCAGCTGCCTCCTGCACATCTCCCACTGGGGATGTGCCCGCAACCCAGGTACATGCCCTTGACCCGAATCGAACCCGGGACCTTTCAGTCCGCAGGCCGACGCTCTATCCACTGAGCCAAACCGGTTTCGGCCATAAAAAATTTTTAAATGTACCTTTAAAATTGCCCTGTGTTTGCCCCAGCCGGTGTTGCTCAGTGGGTAGAAGGTTGGCCCGCATACTGAAGGGTCCCTGGTTCAACTCTGGTCAAAGGCACATACCTTGGTTGCAGGCTCCATCCCCAGCCCTGGTTGGGGTATGTGTGGGAGGCAACCAATTGATGTTTCTCTCTGTCTCTCTCGCTCCCTTCGGCTCTCTCTAAAAATCAGTAGAAAAATATCCTCGGGTGAAGGTTAAAATTTTTAAAACATTAAAAATTGCCCTGTGTCCTATTAGTAATAAAGGAATAGAACATTTTTAGAGAAAGAATGCCCACTCGGAACCCCACTGTGCTGATGGAGTCTGTTTACCCTTTGGTCTGCATGCACATTTTATGTGGTCGTGATTGTAGTTACAGATAGCATTTGGTAGTAAGCATTCTTCTACTTAGTGTTTTCCATGTTGCTGTTTTAATCTTCATAATTACCCCTTGGCAAAGGGCTTATGGCTTTTATTTTTACTTTTTATTATGGGAATTTTCAAACAGCAAAAGTAGAGAAATACTATAAACCCACCCGTACCATTACGTTGGAACAGTTACCAACATAATTCCTCTTGTTTAATCTACTCTTGTCTTCTTCAACTTTTTTTAAAATCATTTTTTTATTTCAGAGAGAGGAAGAGAAACATCAGGGGGTGTATGCGAGGCAACCAATCGATGTTTCTCTCTTACATCGATGTGTTGTTTTTTCTCTCTCTCCCTCCCTTCCCCTCTGTCTCTAAAATCAATAAAAACATACCTACCTGGCCAGTGTGGCTCAGTGATTGAGCGTTGACCCAAGAACAGGAGGTGAGGTTTTGATTCCCAGTCAGGGCACTTGCCTGGGCTGCAGGCTAGATCCCCAGTAGAAGGGTGCAGGAGGCAGCCAGCCAATGACTCTCTCATCATTGATATTTCTACCTCTATAGCCCTCTCCCTTCCTCTCTGAAATAAAAATGTATATATTTAAAAACAAACCACAACACAAACATACCCTCAGGTGACGATTTTGAATGAATGAATGAATGAATGAATGAATGAGTAAATAAATAATAAAAGTTGTCCAGGAGCTGTATTAGCAGCGAGACGGGTTTTCTCCTCACAGAAGCAGCATGCCGAACGTGACTGAGCAGCCCCTCATTTCTGCCGGAGAAAACAGGGTGCAGGTTCTGAAAAATGTGCCATTTAACATCGTCCTTCCCCACGGCAACCAACTGGGCATCGATAAGAGAGGCCATCTGACCGTTCCGGACACAACCGTCACCGTCTCCATAGCGACGATGCCGACCCACTCCATCAAGACAGAAACGCAGCCGCACGGCTTTGCTGTGGGGACCCCTCCGGCGGTGTACCACCCCGAGCCCGCTGAGCGGGTGGTGGTTTTCGACCGGAACCTCAGCCCCGGCCAGTTCAGCTCTGCGGCTCAGCCCCCGAACGCCCAGAGGCGAACGCCAGACTCGACTTTCTCAGAGACCTTCAAGGAGGGCGTGCAGGAGGTACGCATCTTCCTGAGGTGGCCCCGTGTTTGTCTGAGTATCGGGTTCCTCCTCTTCCTTGTTATGTAAGCCTGAAACTCAGCCTGAAGTGCATGGATTAGGGACAAAAGTGGTGGTGTGTGTTTTTTTTAAGAGAAAAGGCCCCTGGCTGTAATTTGTAAACTAAACCTATACAACCAGGCATTATCATCAGGGGCACATGGCTAATCTTACCAGCAGCGGAGTTAACGATTGTGATTTCAGCTCCGTGGTTTGCTGGAGAAGGAGAAAGAGAAACCCCACACGCGGTTTCTCATCCACAACAGAGAGATCCCTGGTGTGTTTTCGGCTTTTGTCCTAGGCCAGAACCAGCTCCCTGCAACTGGTCTTCATGTAAAATGGGTTCTCGTGTATTTGTTTGTTTGGTGGTTGCTGGGCTGGTAGTCTTGTCAGGGAGGCAGGTGGATCTCGATGGCAAGTGCGTTGTGTGAAATTTACAAATGAACTGCGAATACTTCTGAGGGTTGAGGGTGATGAACATCGCGCTCAGGTCACAGTTAGGCACTGAGGGTGTTTGAAACTATTTAACGGTGGGGCAGGGAGTGGGGGCAGGGTGCCTCTGCTCATGGAGAGGGGAGTGGAGGAGTAACGCTCCGAGAAAGTCCCCCAGCCCGTGTGACCTTGACGCCTGTCTGAACTTGGTGCCACGCTGGCGCTGACGCCTAAGGGTCCTGAGACATTGGTTGCAGGTTCTTGAATTTGAACAGAACTAGGATGTGTGGGGAAGACGGGAGGGGAATCAGTGGAACACTGTGGGTTACTTACATCGATGGTTTTAACTTAATTGGAGGGCATATAAAGTGGATATTTTTCTTTTTAATTTTCTCTTTTAAATTTTCATAGAGGTAAAACTTTGATTTTCAAGCGAATGTTGAACGAGTAGTGGGTTGCTGAAAGCCACGGGCTCTTACGCTGTCCCAGACGCTGGCCTCCGGGCCGCCTGGCACCGGGGTAAGAGCTGTGGCTCATCACCTTGATATTTCAGGTTTTCTTCCCCTCGGACCTCAGCCTGCGGATGCCTGGCATGAACTCAGAGGACTATGTTTTTGACAGTGTTTCTGGGTAATAGTTGTCTTTTCATTTGGTTTTAACTTTCAGCTTTTGTGACATTTCCTTTTTGATGATCTGATCTTGGAAAATCAGAGGTGGCTTTCTCGGGCTTTCTCCTGCGCTCGCTGCAGTTCCCGGGGCAGGAATGCCTTTCTCTGCTGAGGACGGTGCTTCGGTGCTTCGCGCTTTCCGTGGGAGCCATGCCCCTCCTTCTCGGTGTTGGTGTCGTGCTTCTCCTCCCTGGGTGTCCTCTCTGACGGTGGTCATGGTCGGTGGAGCTGAGAGGAGAGGGAGGGCGTCAGGTAGAGCTGAGGTGCCAGATCTGCTTCCAGAGGCATCATTCGGCATCATTCGTGAGGATTTAGGAATGACACCAGGTGGCTAACGGCTTCCACTTTTGAATGAGCCTCATTCAGGATAATGTAAATAAGCCAGCTTTTTCCTGACCCGATGACCTCTTTTAATCTCATCACCGGGCATCTCACACTCGGAATATGGGTATTTCCCAAGTTAGTTATGAACATATATCAACACCTTCGGGTTTTTCTGAAAGAGTTTAAGATTTCATTTTATAATTTTGCTTCATGTATTTTTTGTGTGTATATGTTTTGACGTTAAAAATTTTGTATTTAAAAGTCGAGGATTTTAAAAAAATATTAAAGTCTAAGATTTGATGGGAATTGAGACTTCCCGTAAAGGCCTGCCTCAAGGGGCAGGAATCAGACTCACATGCCTCCGGGGTCCAGGCCAGGGGTGGGCCGGTCTGCGGGATCAGATAGCGAGCGCTCCAGGCTCTCCGTGCGGCCATGTCTCAAGGCCCCGCTCTGCTGCCGCAGCACCAAAGCGGCTGCTGATGACTCGAACCCGAGGGCGTGGCTGTCTTCCACCCATTTTACCTCTTACTTACAAAAACGGGTTTACTTTATTCATAAACACAGGTGTAATTTGCCACCCGCAGACCTAGACAGGTGATGAGACAACTGCAGGGGGCCCTAGGGATGGCGCTCGAAGGTAACAGGAAATGCAGGGCACGTGGCGTGCCCGTCCGAGGGCCTTTAATGGCACAACAGCCAGAAAGTGCTGTGCAGAGCGAAGCGAATGCGGTCGGGGCGCTGCCGGCCACCTGCTGGCGCCTCTGCTGGCGACGACCAGCCTGGCGGCCTGTCCCGCGAGGCTTCCTTCCAGAGTCCTTTTCACGTATGAGCGTCTGGAATATTCTCCACCTCCCAGCTTCCCCCTGTGAGCATCACTCTGGCATTTCCACAGGCCCCTGTGGTCCCCCGCGGGAGACACTTGAGGCTTTCTTGTGGCTCAGATTAGATTTACCAGGAAAAGCGGCCACTGCTCTGGGTCAGAGGCCGTGGTCAGTTGGCCGTGTCCGGGGGGCCTGCTGTTTCCCACATCCGCCGCAGCGCCTCGAGACTGAGCTAAAGCATGGGGGGTGCGTCCGAGGGAGCGGTCCGAGACCTACGGCTTTCTCTGCCCAGGAACAACTTCGAGTACACGCTGGAAGCCTCCAAATCGCTTCGCCAGAAGCCGGGAGACAGCACCATGACCTACCTGAACAAAGGCCAGTTCTACCCTGTCACCCTGAAGGAAGTGAGCAGCGAGGGGATCCACCACCCCATCAGCAAAGTGCGGGTGAGTCCCCGTTGCCAGGTCTGGGGCGGGTCCACGTCTCAATCGCACACACACACACCCCCGTTGCCTTCCGTTAAAATGCGTCCTCTCTCCTAGAGTGTGATCATGGTGGTGTTTGCGGAGGACAAGAGCCGGGAGGATCAGCTGCGGCACTGGAAGTACTGGCACTCCCGGCAGCACACGGCCAAACAGAGGTGCATTGACATCGGTGCGTAGCTCGGAGCCGCAGCCAGCGCTCCCGTCCAGTTGTTGTCGGCAGCGATCAGCTTCCTGCCGAGAGCATTTGAACGTGTGTGCCAGCGGCTGACCTGTTCCAGAACTGTCCTCGGCCTCCTGGAATCTGCTCTTCACGTGGCTTCCTTCTCGGGGACCTGTGCCCCTGCCGCTTTCCGTGTGGCGCGGGGCCAGGCGCTGCAGAGCTGCTCACACGGGGTGTCCGCTTTCGATCTGCAGGCTTCCGGAAGGGCGCTGCTTGACGGGATTCTGACCATCAGGACTGATAGTGAGGGAGAGGGAAAAGCAGTCACCACGAAAAAGACCATGCTGCTGGCAGGCCGCTCCCTGGCAGGCTCCCCACCTGCACGCTGGGCTCCTGTCTGCACAGACCCAGAGAGGCCTCGCCCAGAGCAGCGGCGCCACGTCCATCGTGCAGTCGCTTTGCGAAAGCCCCATTCCTGCTGTGTCACCTTTTCATGTAGCACTATTGTCGTATGACGGTCCCTCCCATTAGCATTACTCCTGTCCTCCGCCTCTTGTGATGATCATGGTCTCTCTCAAAGGAATTGGAAGAACTGCGTCCTCCCCTTGGCTCTCTGGAGTCGTGTTGTGACCTCGGACAACGGTTTACCCGTTTGCAGGCCTGTCTGGCCGCCTTTTACATAACGAGATGCCATTAGAGATATCTAAGCTTCCTTTGTTGCAGCGATTATTTTTCTTTGTATTTTAAACTTCTTTCGGCTCAACAAAGTGTTAATTTAAGGTGCCCAGGGGTGACCATGTGAAACACTGGCTGTCACTGTGACCTGCGATCATATCCCGTTGGGCGGAGAAGTCACAGCTGCCTTTTCTGTTTGTCCCTCGTAGCCGACTACAAAGAAAGCTTCAACACCATCAGCAACATCGAGGAGATCGCGTATAACGCCATTTCCTTCACCTGGGACATCAACGACGAGGCGAAGGTAGGCCGTGCAGCCGGGATGGGTGGGATGGGAGGGGCTTAATGACCTGACAACTGACGTTTTCACAGTTCTGCGTGTTTTTGTTTCTTTTTAAAAAATATATTGGTTTTTTGCCGAAACCGGTTTGGCTCAGTGGATAGAGCGTCAGCCTGCGGACTGAAGGGTCCCAGGTTCGATTCCGGTCAAGGGCACGTACCTGGGTTGCAGGCACATCCCCAGTAGGAGATGTGCAGGCGTCGGCTGATCGATGTTTCTCTCATCGATGTTTTTTTTTTTTTTTTTTTTTTTTTTTTTTTTTAATATATATTTTATTGATTTTTTATAGAGAGGAAGGGAGAGGGATAGAGAGTTAGAAACATCGATGAGAGAGAAACATCCATCAGCTGCCTCCTGCACACATCCCACTGGGTATGTGCCCACAACCCAGGTACATGCCCTTGACCGGAATCGAACCCGGGACCCTTCAGTCCGCAGGCCAATGCTCTATCCACTGAGCCAAACCGATTAGGGCAATGTTTTTAACTCTCTATCTCTCTCCCTTCCTCTCTGTAAAAAACCAATAAAATATATTTAAAAAATAAAAAAATAAATAAAATAAATAAAAAATATATTGGTTTTTAGAGAAAGAGAGAAACATCAATGGGTTGTTCCACTTATTTATGCATTCGTGGGTTGATTCTTGTAAGTGCCCCAACCAGGGATCGAACCTGCAGCCTTGGCCTATCAGGATGACGCTCCAACCAGCTGAGCCACCGGCCAGGGCCCGCATGTGTTCATGTCTTTGCTGAGGAGTCGGGAGACCAGCTCGGCCAAGAGGATAGATAGAGCCGTAGGGTGAAGCGCATGTAAGCGGGGCGGCCTGGGGAGAAGAGCAGCTGTTCCTGCATAGCCTGTGCTTTCTGCCCCGGACCGGCGCCCGCTGGGTGTTCCATTTTCTCCCTCACGATTTCACGTTTTCTGGAAGTACAGCTCTTTCCCAGATGCTATGGAACTACCTTCTCCCTTTTCTATCTTCTCCTTCCTCTAAACCACAGTTTGTCAACCCACTTCCCAGGAGTGCGGTGTGTGCGCCACCAGAGCGGGGCCAGCGCAGAGATGGGGGGCTGCCTCCTGCGGGCGGCCTGTGACCGCCTCCCCTTCGCTGCGCTGCGTTCCCTCGTTTGCATCTCCTCCCTCCTCCCGGGCCGGGCGGGTTGCGGGCCGAGGCTGAGGCCGAGGCTGAGGCTGGTGGTGCGTCCTCAGAAAGGCCCCTGGTACACGTGTCGGTGGCAGTGGTGGTTCCCTTGTCACCTTTAAAGACCGTCGTTGAAGAGTCACTTAAGCCTCATCACAGGCTTTTACACGTGAAGGGGCGCCCCCAGTTCAGAGGGTCATGTGGAAAATGGGAATTTTTAGTGCCTTTTAAGAAAAAGTCAGCATATTCTTAGGTCATTTCTGCCTTTCCTTGCAGTAGGAATTCCTCTCTTCACTGAACGATTAGAGTTCTGGTATTTATTTCATTCATTAAGTACATTGTATTAGATGCTAAACTACTGCAGAGTTTTACTTTTCACTGCCTAGGCAGGGGTGGGCAAACTTTCTGACTCGAGGGCCACAATGGGTTCTTAAACTGGACTGGAGGGCCGGAACAAAAGCATGGATGGAGTGTTTGTGTGAACTAATATAAATTCAAAGTAAACATCATTACATAAAAGGGTACGGTCTTTTTTTTCCAATAGTTTTATTCATTTCAAACGGGCCGGATCCGGCCCACGGGCCGTGGTTTGCCCACGGCTGGCCTAGGGTTTCTTCTAAAAAATCGCACGGCTGGATTCGAGAACCTCGTGAAGTTGTGAGTAATCGCCTTCCTTCCTTCCTGTGGCGTCGGTCGAAGGCAGATGTGTCTTTAAGACTGCGGATGTGACCAGTCGCTGCTGGGACCACCTCGGTCCTGCACACGTGTGTTGCTGGGACCACCTCGGTCCTCCACACACGTGATGCTGGGACCACCTCGGTCCTGCACACGTGTGTTGCTGGGACCACCTCGGTCCTCCACACACGTGATGCTGGGACCACCTCGGTCCTGCACACGCGTGTTGCTGGGACCACCTCGGTCCTCCACACACATGTTGCTGGGACCACCTCGGTCCTGCACACGCATCCTCAGGCTGCTCAGTCCAAAGCCCGGTGCTTGGTTAGGTGTTGAATTCACTGCAGAGGAGCTGTGAGGGGGAAGAGTAAACTTTCCATCTCCTATAATTGTTGTTGAAGTCATTTTGAAATTAAATATAATAGGACTGTGCTGGCTCCTAACAGCCTTTAAGAGAAGGGCTGGTCCAGGGCCCTCCGGGAACTTCTATTCTTACCGAAAACTAGAGCAATACCGCCGTGTAGGGACCAGCTGAGAAGCTGGAGGAGCTGAGGAAGCACACCGGTCCGAGGTCACGGTTCTGACTTGTGACCTTGAGTTAGTCCTCTGGTCCACCAGCTTCCTTTCCTCCCCTTTGGCCCAGGAAAGGAAAGGGGCTCGGGGGCCCGCTCCCGTCCCGTCCCGTCCCGTCCCGTGGAAGGTGGTCGGGACTGACCCACTTGTCTGTGCGGCCGGCGCTGGGCGGGTGCTGTTTGTTGGCTGTGTCACTCGGGAGGAGGCAGGAAAGCTGGTGACAGGTGGGGATAATGGCTCCTTTTGTTTGGAAGCCTTCGTGTTTGTATTGAAGGGAGACACTGTTGGAGGCGGGCCCTCAGTGGCCTTAATCGCATTGTTAATTGGCATAGCCAACCTCGGCTCCATTTCCCTGCAGACCCCCAGCGCTGACTGACAGGGAGGGGAGGTGCCGTTATTAATGAGGCCGCTGCCGTTTGAAGCTGGTGTCAGGCATGCCTGTCAGGGAGGCCTGGGTTTCTGGCCAGGCTGCTGTTTTCTGTTTTTACACTTAAAGTAATTGGTGCCTTAGGGCAGTCGAGTGCGCACATGGACGTGCAGAATCCTGTAGGTTGTTTTTACTTCTTTTTCTGAAAGTGTCCGCTCTCTTGTTCTAATTTAGGATCCGCGTGTTGATTCTCAACTCCAGGTTAGCCTCCCCCCACAAACAGGAGGGTGTATTGGAGATGGTGGCGTTCCCCCTCCCCCTCCCACTGCTATTTAAAGGGAACTGAGGATGAGTAAAACCAGAATCCTGGTCCCGAGATGACACGGTCCCCCCTGCCGCTTCTGGTCACGATGGGTTGAGTCTTGAACCCTGGGCTTCCGCTCTGATTTGGGGAAAGTGCTCTCAAGGCTAGACTCCTACTGCCCCTGTACACCCCATCAGCGTAATCAGGCCTCCGTTACCATGGAAACCTGAAGCGCGACTGGCCCGTGTAAAACATCGCTCGTTTTCAGGGTGCTGGTGGGGAGGACGTTGAGAAAGGCAGAAGTATTTTGGAAACGGTCCCCAGGAGCACTGACCTCTCCACTGGGTAGGCTGCTTTTCTGTTTGTTCGTTATTCTGCGTTCCACACAGAGTTGGTTTGTTTGGGTCGTCGGGCATCTCCTGAAGAGCCAGACACCTCTGGACGAGTTGCCGGTGGTCAGACACTCGCATTTCATTGTGAAATAACTTAATCGGTGTTGGCCTCCTGTGTGTGCGGAGAGATCAGCTGCTGGAGGGGAGCTGGGCAGGAAGCAGCAGCTCCGTTTGAGACGGTGAAAGATGGCGCTCCGGTGCCACCACCAGAATCTGTAAGGGAGGAGGGCTCGGGCCACTGAGGGAGGAGGGGCTGCATGAAGGAGGCTGGGAGGAAGCTAAGCCTCCACGGGACTCCTGTAGAGCTCTCCCCAGAGCCCACTGTGCACCTGCCCTGTGGGCAGGAACGCAGAGCCTCGTCCAGCAGGTCCCTGAGTGCCTGCTCTGTCCAAGCACTGTGGCAGGTCCCGGCGAAAACACTGGCGCTGTGTTCAGTGTATGTGGTTAAACAGGCTTTTGTGGGCTAGCCTGAGACCCTCAATGCAACATCCTGATTTCTAAGGAAAGTGTGCTTCTGTACCACCTTACAAATGCACGTCAGAGACACATAATTTATAAATCGGCTTCTTTGTTCTGCTCATTGTGGTCGTTCCAAAACCAAGTGAGAGATTCAGGAAAGGCCGAACCTCTGGGCCGGGGATTTAACCCTGAGTTCATAACAGGGTTGAGGTTTGGTTAGCGAAGGGCCTCCCCAAAGCCTCGGGATCTGAAATAAATAGAGGAACCCGGCTGGCGTGGCTCAGGGGCTGAGCGTCGACCTATGAACCAGGAGGTCACGGTTCGATTCCTGGTCAGGGCCCATGCCCGGGTTGCAGGTTCGATCCCCAGTATGAGGCGTGGCAGGAGGCAGCCGGTCAATGATTCTCTCTCGTCCATGTTTCTCTCTCCCTCTCCCTTCTTCTTTGAAATCAATAAAAATAGTTAGAATTTAAGCTAAATAGAGGAAAAAACAGTTACTGAGAGAGCGCGAACTCCTTTGGCTGGCTGTTTCATGCGGGCGCTGTGGTGGGCACCTCATCTGTGCTCACACTGAGAGGCAGTCCCCCTGCTCAGCGCCCACAGAAGCACTCGGGTCTGCAGGTGGGAGCGTGTCGCCGCGTGGTCATCGGAATGCGGCCACCCGGAGAGGCGGGGCCTGGGCCTTGCGTGGAGGGACAGTGCCTGACGGGAGAATGTTTAAGGCTCAGGCTTCTCCCAGCGGAGCAGCCCTGAGGGGCGCAGGGAAGCCCTCGGGGAGAGTACCTGCTAAGAGAAGGCGCGTTCCGTGGTGGTGGATGAGTGTCGTTCAGCCACGGAGCAGTGAGAGTTAGAGACCAAAGCACAGATGTGTGGAATCGAGTGAGAACTGGCAGCCACATCGGAGGGAGCCTGTCCCCCTCCCCCCGGGCGGCACTGGCTGGGGGTGGGGTGGGAACATGCCTGATCTCAGTTCACCAGCTGGGCGGCCGACATGGAAGCCGCCGCCGCTCACAGCAGAGCTCAGTCTCTCTCTGGTCCACGGGCAGCATGACCTCCACGAGGATTAAGCAGACCTTTTATTTTACTTATATATTTTTTATTGATTTTTTACAGAGAGGAAGGGAGAGGGATAGAGAGTCAGAAACATCGATGAGAGAGAAACATGGATCAGCTGCCTCCTGCACACCCCCTACTGGGGATGTGCCCGCAACCAAGGTACATGCCCTTCACCGGAATCGAACCCGGGACCCTTCAGTCCACAGGCCGACGCTCTATCCACTGAGCCAAACCGGTTACGGCTAAGCAGACCTTTTAAAGATGTGCTGACCCCTAGGGTATAACTACCCCATGGCTTCCCCATAGAGACAGCTAGAACGCTGACCACGGCGCTACCCAGTGCCATTCACACAGCTCATTCACACATTAAAGTGCCTGCTGGCTCCTGCGCCGTCCGTCTGTCCGTCCGTCCGTCCGAGGAGCTAGATGGGGCTGAGAGAAACCTGGGAGGCAGGCTTCTCCGCAGCCTGAGAGGAGCCACTTGCTCTCTGTCCCCACAGCCCTCAGCAGGGAGACACGATGATGGTGATCCCCTCGCAGACAGGTGACCCTGTGTCCCTTCCTGGGGGCGTGCTCTTCCCGGGGCTGACAGCCGGCTCCCACAGGCTGTATGTCCTAGTGGCTCCTGCTTTTCGCCTTCAGCCTGGTGCTTGGCCCGTGGCGAGGGGGAGGGGCAGGCAGAGATGCCACCAAACCAGAGCGTCTGTCCCCAGAGGGCCAGCCCGGCAGAGAGCACTCTCCTCCCCTTTCCTCTGCTCTGTCAGCTCGAAGGCTGGTCCCCTGAGCCCCGTGTCTATGTGTCGCCTTGAGGCGCTTGTTTCAGAAGAAAAGGTTAGAACAGAGTGCAGAGCCTCTGGGGCCCAGAAGCCTCGCCATTGGCAGGTGGTGTCTGGATGGAGCCTTCGCCTCCTTGTCGCCGGGAGGCACAGGACTGTCACTGAGGGGTGGTCGCTGAGGGCTCCGGGCGCCCAGGGCTCATTCGGGCGGGGGCCGGGCCCCTCCTGCGACTGGAACTGAAGACTGTGTGTGCGTGTGGGAGGCAGGTGTACTTGTTGAATAGAGTTTGCTGTCTGGTCTGCACGTACTCTTTGGAGTTCACTGTGAGAGGAGTTTCCAGTTTGCTTGGACTGAGCGCATCGCGGGCCTCTACAGGGATTCCGTCCCGGGGAGGCGGGTGCGGCCTGTCGGGGCGCAGGAGGCGGGGCAGGGCTGGTTTGCTTCCCAACCTGAAGTTTCCAGTGTGACTGGGGGGCGGAGGGAGAGCGGTGAGTCAGGATCTTGTAATTGCCATTAAGTGTGGGCAGATTGAATTTAAAACACAAGTGTTTACTCCCTGCTGCAGTGGAAGAGAAGTCGGGGAGCTTTGTTCCTTTAAGCCCGGGAGGAGAGATGGTCACGGAGGCGGGCGCGGCTCACAGGATGAGCTGGACGGCCTGGGTCCCGTCCTCGCCCCCTCGGGACGGACGCTCGGGTGGCCCTGGAGGCTTCGGATGACACTCGTTCCACCCCTGGGGTTTCCCTTCGTGCAGTTTATCCAAGTGAAAAATAAGACAGTAGCTTGGTGCCAGACGATGGTCATGTTCCTTCTAGGAATAGTTGGGTGCGTATCGGAAATGGAAGTTATTTTTCTTGATGGGAAATTCATGGAGAATGCCCCTACTCCGCTGGCAGGAATACATGCTTTCCTTGGAAACTGAAAAACCTGTTCCAGTTCTGATTGCGAGAAAGTTTCTCCTTGAAACTTCTTACTTTTTTAGCAAGATTTGTTAGACGTTGGTGTTAAAGCACTTCACAGGGAATATGCTTGCGTGTCTACGCAGGAGGTTCTTCCAGAGTAAAATAAATGCACCGACCGGAGCCTCCGCTCGAGGCAACAATAGCGCCCATTTATCAGCTCAGCTAGGGGGAGGCCCGGCCGCCGATTGCCGATTGGACGGGAGACTGGCAGGAAGAAAGCCTGGGTGGTAGTGAAACCGGCGTCTTGTGAAACGGGTTTGAAGCGCCCTGTCCATGTAGCCACGACGTGGGCTGTCACTTCAATTCTCTTTTCATTCTTTTTGTGTGAAATTCTCCTTCCTCCACCCGCCACCGTCAAACAATGGCTGCTCTGTGGAGCTCGGTCCTTGACAGCCTGTCATGGTGCCCTCCCCCTCCTCTTCCTCCTCCTCCTCCCTCCTCCCCCCTCCTCCCCTCTCCTCTCTCCTCCCCCTCCTCCTCCCCCTCCTCCTCCTCCTCCCCCTCCTCCCCCTCCCCTCTCCTCCCCCTCCTCCCCTCTTCCCCTCCAGCTCCTCCTCCCCCTCCTCCCTCCTCCTCCCTCCTCACCCTCCTCCCTCCTCCTCCTTCTCCTCCTCCTCCTTCCTGGAAATGCCCTCCGAGTGGCTTTCTGAATCATTTCAACCAGTTTTGCTGCTTGTGAGCTAAACCCAGAGCTTTCCCTTTGGCCTGACAGTTTCCGTAGTAACCGAATGTCCCCGGAATGGAGATGGCAGGGCTGTGCGGGCTGACGGCCAGGTTTCTTGCAGATGGCACCCCTCCTGTTTGTGCGACCACAGACCCTTCAGTAAAAATGGAAGTGCACTCTCTACCTTCACCACCCATGTAGGGCTTTTTCTTCAGCCCCTTTTAGAGTGGAAACCCTCTCACATGTAGACGTGTTGATTGGAAGTCAGCGTGCCTGCCGCGGCCCCGTGTGACGCGGGCGCTCACCTGTCCTCGGGGCCGGGCTGTGGAATGTGGTCTGTGCCGGCCTGTGGCACCTGCACCCCGTTCTGCATATTTCAGAACAAACATTATGCTTATGTGGGCCAACAGGTGCCGGCTCCCTGCATCTGCCAAGTGTCCTCAAGTTCACCGGGCCTGCTCATCGGGTGTGACAGGGAAGGCCCCGCAGGGCCTCCAGCGCCAGCCAGTCAGTGTCTGCCTGCTCCTCGCCCGCCCCTCTCGCCGAGGCTCCCCCTGGCTCTGCAGCGGGGGCAGAAACCGGGGCGGGAGGGCGGGGAGGGCGGAGGCCGAGTGGGCAGGCGGCACTGTGACAACAGCGAGGGCCATGACTCCATCCTTGTTTCTTCTTCAGGGAAACGCCCACGCGACGTGAGAAGATTCCGAGCCAGGGCTTTGCCTTTCCCACACCCCGCCCGCCCGCCCCCGCCCGCCAGCTCTTTATCTTTCCTCTTCGCCATCATTGGCTCACGAGAGAAATGACACAAGTCCTGGTTGCACATTGAAGGCTTTCCGTCCGTGCTGACATCTCTCTGGGGTGGGGCTGCCTTTTCCTTTCTGATAGGTTTTTACTGATCCCAGAGAGGGAGAGAGAGAGAAAGAAACATCAATGATGAGAGAGAATCACTGGCTGCCTCCTGCACGCCCCCTACTGGAGATTGAGCCCATAACCCGGACATGTGCCCTTGACTGGAATCGAACCCCTTCGGTCCTCAGGCCGACGCCCTATCCACTGAGCCAGACCAGCTAGGGCTGCGGTGGGGTTTCTTAATCACCTCCCGCCACCTGAGCTGCGGGAGGCGTGACCCCTCGGATTGTCCGATGAGTTAGTGCGAAACTGGATCCTCCTTGTGAGTGTCTGACTCAGCCGTTGGTATCTGTTGGGCTTAACTCCTGTGTCAGGCCTGTGCATACGGAGTGAGCACACGGCTCCTACAGAACTGATGTGACCAGGGTTACGTTTTGGCGGGGGACGGTGCATACGGAGTGAGCACACGGCTCCTGCAGAACTGATGTGACCGGGGTTACGTTCTGGCGGGGGACGGGGAGGAATACTGATCAGGACCAGGTGTCTGCTGTGCGGTGCTCGGTCACTGTTCCTGTCCGGTAGACTTCAGCCAAGAGTTGGACCTTGAGTTCTTAAACTGTTTCCCACCACCTGCTGGCATGGCTCAGGGGTTGAGCACCAATCTATGAACCAAGAGGTCACGGTCGATTCCCGGTCAGGCCACATGCCCGATCCCCCGTGTGGGGCGTGCAGGAGGCAGCTGCTACATGATTCTCTCTCAACATTGATGTTTCTATCTCTCTCTCCCTCTCCCTCTCTGAAATCAGTAATAATAATAAAAATAATGATATATTTAAAAAGCTGTTTTCCATTGGCTTCCGTTGACATTTATCACTTCATATAAACACATTGGAAAACGGTGATTTCCTCCTGTTTACCTCATGGGGATGGATTTGTGGGGAGAAGAAACTGTGTTACTGACCTCGCATTTTTCATTCTTCAGGAGGTTTCTGACTAAGCAGAGCTACTTAGAAGTGGTTAAGTGACCTTTTTGTCTGATGCAGAAGAGAGTTAAGTCAAAATTTGTTCTAAGGTTTCTACTTTCAGTTCAGCAGATCAGTTACATTCTAGGAGTGACGTTATGGCTGTTATGTCTGCATGCCACTAAGTCGCATTTAATGCCAAATGGGTTGAAAGGCTGAGGACTCCCAGAGGCAGCTGGGCCTGTGTCCGAGATGCCGCCACCATCTCTGTAAGGTCCCGTCGTCACCTGAGCCCGTGACTTGAGTGAAGTTAAACAGGAACTTGACGTGCACTCCCTACTCCATTTCATACCTCATGATCAGACCCCTCCTGCTCACAGCCATGGCCCGGGGGCGGGGAGGGGGGTGCGGGTGGTCTCTCCTTCCCATTTTCCTGCTTCACTGAACAGCTTGTCCATTGGTGCCTCTCCGGCCGCTGTGCTGCTTGGTGTGGTTTCCAGAGCGTTGAGCTTAGAGCGGGGGGCACGGGATCTGGCTTTGTCTCCGTCGTCGTCGGTGTATTGTGTCTTTCTGTCGTTATTGATCAATTTAACTCATTCTAACATCTTTATAGGAAATTGTATGCAAGGAAATTAATCTGTTAGTTCAATTATGTGGAAGGACTGGCTTAAGAAGTCATGTTGCAAGGAGTTGACTTCCTTAACTCCTCATTCATTCAGCAAATTACTCACTGGACTTCTCACTGAGAATAAAAAAAATGATTCGAACAGAAAGCCTGTCCTCAAAAGAGATTTTCTCTCTATGTAAGGATACCGGCCACAGGAAACGCTCTGAGGAGGCTGCTGGTTTGATCCCCGGTCTGGGCACACGCCCGGTTCCTGGCTCGATCCCCCAATAGGGGGCGTGCAGCTGATTAGTGATGTTTCTCTTCCATCGATGCTTCTATCTCTATCCCTCTCCCTCCTTCTCTCTCTAAAAATCAAAACATATTAAAAAATATTTGGAGATGACATGTAGGTTTTTTATAGCCATCGTTTTCCTGTCTCTTATTACCAGCCTTTCATTCAGCACCGTTTAGTCCTAGGCATTGGGGGGAAATGCCCTCAGCACTGGAAGGAACTTAAGAGGTAAAGTAACACATAACCGCTGCCATCGAGGGAGGCGTGTGACCGGCACAGGTGGTGCGTCTGGGAGCTCGTTGGTTCCCTCCCCGACCTCGGACGTGGGTGGAGTGTGGCCCTTCACTTGAAGTAGAAGCTCAGAGTCTGCCGCTCTTAGGAGCGGATCACTTTGTTACTCTGTTTTAGTTTAAAAACCAGATCCCTTAAGAAGAACGCTTCATCCCTTAATTAAAAACTCAATTAAAAAGAAAAATTTATCCAAGCTGTCATAAGGGTGGTTCATATTATTCTTAGAGGGTCTAAAGGTTCACGTCTTTTAAAAATATTTTTTTATTGATTTCCGAGAGGAAGGGAGAGGGGAAGAGAGAGACAGAAACATCAGCGATGAGAGAGAATCACTAATCGGCTGCCTCCTGCACGCCCCACACTGAAGATCAAGCCTGCAGCCCGGGCTGTGCTCTGACCGGGAATTGAACCCCGACCTCCTGGTTCATAGGTCGATGCTCAATCGCTGAGCTATGCCAGCTAGGCTAAAGATGCACATTTTGAAATAATTTTATTCTACTCATTGGAAAACCCATATGAAAGACAAAAGAAGTCATTTTCAGTATTACAGTAGCGATGTCATGAAAACGTGAAATTCTACCTAAATCTCTCAGTTGGGAAAGAAATTAAGACTGTATCTGGATGTTGGGTTCTTTTGTACATGGATAACAAGATAGCACGACTATTACTGTCTTGATAAATTTTTAAAAGGAACAGCCTTTTAGTTCTTGGAAAGTAACCTAGTGTTGTGTACGTAAGTCAGTCAGGTTCATCGTTTAGCTTCTGACCCAACTACTTGTAATTTTGGTAACTTGACTGACAAATTCCAGGTGCTTTGTTTTTGTTTGTTTGTTTTTAATCCTCACCTGAGGATATTTTTCCCAATGATTTCCAGGGAGTGGGAGGGAGGGAGGGAGGGAGAAACATTGATGTGAGAAAGACACCTCAATTAGTTGCCTCCCCCATGCACCCTTACCAGGGCTGGGCTCCAGGAGCTTGGTTCGTGCTCTTTCCGTGAGTGAGATGGTGAACAGCCCTTCTGCGATTTCCCCACAAGTGAGGTTGACATGCTAGAGCTCACAGGTCTGACTGCTGTCCTTAGCGGAGACAGCACACTGTACCGGGTTTTGCCTCGGTCTGTGAGTAGGTGAGCTGCCGCAGCCCGGGATGACAGGGAAAAGTTAAGGTTTTCCATGGGTTGTGAGATGAAGAATACAGTGGTTTCGTTCCTCTATGTGCTCCGCTGTTTCATAGACGACTGTCTTTCTGTCGCTGTCCTGTCTGTGTGTTTCAGTCTCCGTCTGTTTTTCTCTTACCAGTTCCATAGACTGCCTCCTTAACTCGGACTTATGGATTGTATATGCGGTGTTTTCCAAAAATATACAGAGCACAAAGTTTCCGTAATGGACTTGAAATTCCTGTGTACCACTTTCTGCCTGTACGTCTGGATTTCGGTGTTTAAAGTTAAATCCGTCTGCTTGTTTACTAAGAATGAGCGGAATGGAAAGGAAAGTCCCAGTGGGCAAGGCAGGGCCGTCCCAGGTCGGGCCTGGTGCTCAGTACCGAGGCACACGGCAGAGGGTGTGGACCCGCCACCACGTATTCACAGTCCAGTCGGGGACGGGCACGGGCACATGGGGACATGGCAGGCCTTTCAGGTGGTGGAGGAAAGCCAGGGGATTGGGACAAAAGTCAGTTTGGGCCCTGGCCAGCGGGCTGGCCCGCACACCAAAGGGCTGCAGCTTCGGTCCCTGGCCCCGGTTGGGGCGCATGCAGGAGGCAACCAGTCGATGTGTCTCTCACATCAGTGTTTCTCTCTCCCGCTCTTCCTCCTCCCTCCCTTCCACACTCTCTGAAAAGCAATAGAAAAAATTCACACACACACACACACACACAGCTGGTTTGGGACAGAGGCAGCATGTAGAGGGGACGTCCTGACTATGAGCCCCAGTCCCGTGCCCTCTGCCTGAGGGACAATTTGAGAGTCTCCCCTTTCCTTGTAAACAAGAGGATAGGACTGCCTCTCCAGGCTGTGGGGACGAAGGAAGGAGACCACGTGTGAGACGTGCCAGCCCCGTCTGATGCATCGGTGCTCCGCGAGCGGCGTCACTGCTGTGGCCCGTGGCGCAGCCTGGGTGGAGGTGGGACTCACATGTGGACGGGCAGAGCCCCGTGGAGGCCCGAGGGGAACAGGACGGGAGGAAGGGCGACCACAGGGAGGTGAGGCCGGAGCCAGCTCCCAAGGTGCTCGGGGAGCGGCGGGGAGACCAGTCCGCGTGGAGAGCTGGTGGGGGGACAGGCGGGGCGGTGGCTTTAAACCTGTACCTTGGACAAGCGCTCAGTCTTCTGGGATGCTTTGGTCTTGTCCTGCTAGGACCAGTATGTGGACTCGAGGGAGAATGAAGACTCTATCTCAGCGTCTGGTATACTTTCTGGAGGGCATTCGCGGTCATGGGGCTGTCATTTCTCTTTCTTTGCCGTCTCCCCACTCCCTTCTCTCACCTCCGTTCTGACAGGGTCTCCCCTTTCCTGGCTTCCTCTTACCCCTGTCTGGGCCTGGGTGCAGCCAGGCGCCCGCCATACCGGGTAGACCTGCTCTTGGCGGTTGGGGCTGAGGGACTGTCACCTGTGGACCGGAAGGAACGCAGCCCAGGGTCTTTGGTCTTTGAAATGTACCTGGTTTTTAAAAACTGTCATTCCAGTAACATCCACTGTGTGGTGCTCACGCATCAGAAATGAATTCTGAGACTCGTGGAAAGGGAGCCTGGAAACGTGGTGGCCACGTGTGGGAGGCTAGACTCCAGAGTCACAAACACAGGAGGGAAAGGGAGCGTATTCATGTGCCGAAGAGGCTCTGCCTGGGACTCGCTAAGTACCGCTTTCAGATGCCACGCACTGATGTCACACATTCCAGAACATTCAGGCGTCAGGTGCTGCAGGCTGTCCTCAGGTGCAGACAGACAAGCAGGCAGGGGCCCAGAGCGTTCGTACGAAGCTGTCAGGCAGCTGCAGAGCGAACCTGTGCTGTTGGTGATGTCTAAAGTGACAGCAAGACGCCAGCTCGTCCCTGTCGACGTTAAGTACGTGCTCCGACAGGTGGTCAGGGCTCCGGGCTGCCTTTCCCGTCAGAGGCTGCCCTTGCTCTGACCAAAGGTGGTTCTAAAATAAACCCTTTTTTAAAAATTTCTTTCTGGTGAGAAGCTGCGCTCTCATTCAGAACAACCTGGTCGTTTCCGTGCCGTCGGCGTCTCGTCGGCCGAGCCGCGGCTGCCGTCGGGGCCGTCGGGCCGTCGGGCCGTGGCTCACGGGCCTTTCCTTGCAGGTGTTCATCTCTGTGAACTGCCTGAGCACGGACTTCTCCTCCCAGAAGGGCGTGAAGGGCCTGCCGCTGAACATCCAGATCGACACCTACAGCTACAACAACCGCAGCAACAAGCCCGTGCACCGGGCCTACTGCCAGATCAAGGTCTTCTGCGACAAGGTGGGCTGCGGCGGGCGGGAGCGCGGCTCCGGGCAGGCGCCCCTGGGAGAAGGGCAGGGCCTTCCCGTGTTAAGCTCGGTGTCACGTGCGGCTGTTAACGTGAAGGAGGGGTGGCAGTCACTGTGTCAGCCGCCAGGGACACATCAGAGAGGGAAGAGAAGCAGCTTGTTTTTATGGAAAATTGCTTTTCTAGAAATATGTTTTATTGATTTCAGGGGGAGGAGGGAGAGAGAGAGAAACATCAATGAGAGAATCATCGATCGGCTGCCTCCTGCACACCCCCTACTGGGGATCCAGCCCACAACCCTGGGCATGTGCCCTGACGGGGAATGGAACCATGACCTCCTGGTTCATGGGTCAAAGCTAAACCACAGAGCCACACTGGCCGGGCGGAAAAATGGCATTTAATTGGGTGTGTCTGATAGAGTCCCTCGAGCTGTGCTCCGTCCTCGGTGGCCCCCCCGCCTACCGATTCGTAGGCAGTGCCGCTCTCTTAGAGCCATGTCTCACTTTACCTTTGGTGACGGACCATGATTTCTATTTCTAACCCGCATGAACTTATACTTCTGTAAATGACAATAACGATGCACATGAATTGCTGGGAAAATGAAACAAAGTTACACAAGCTGCAAGCCCCATTTTTAATTACTGACTCAGCAGACTTAAACGTGTCCTATCTAATTGCTTCCCAAATGCCTTCTCAATTTCTGGTGTGTTTTCACTCAGACCACAGCAGGCTGTGGACTGAGGCTAGTCCACGGTCACACTTTGCGTTTTGCTGTGTTAGAGGCGTCGGCACGAGTTAGCACGAACTGAAGTTTTCCGTGTCCGGCAGTAAACACTGAGCAGGCAGCTGCCGGGAGAAAGACCAGGACTGATTCATGCTCTTAAACACATTTGGTTCCAACATCAAGACCTTGAAGGAAGCTCCTGTGTCGGTAGCCGACCTAGAAACAGAAACGCAGAGAAGCTCACGAATTGCCCAGTTACTTTATGAATCAGCGGTCGCCCTGCCGCGTGAGTGCGTGCTGACGGGTTCTGGGGAGCAGAGGCCTTCTCTCCGAGGCTGCGGAACGGAGTGGTTGGGACGACACTGAACCTCTTCGGGTGTCACTGCTGCCTGCGTGTGCACGTAGGTCACCTGTAAGGCAGCACCTGTCCCGGGTCCTGGATCGCAGGTCAGGTGTTCAGGCCGAGTCAGGGGCTGGTCCATGATGGGTGTAAGCGCTGTGCGGCGAGAAAGGCAGCCCCACGCAGCGCGGAGAGACGCGGGCTCTGCCGATCCCCTCGGCCTTCATGGCGGTGGCTGCCTCTGTAAATCCCCTAAAAACACCCTTCCGGCTCCCCTGCTTGCTGGGGCAGGGACCGTGCAGGCGGGAGTTGCTGTGTCCTCCTGCGTTCAGACCTGTGACACACTGGGGTGGTCAGAAGTGTCGTATCATAGCCGGGTGCCCAGGGACATAGAAGGTGTAGTTACACACTGTTCTCATCCCCAGTTTCTGTTTTTGTTTTTGATAACACTTCTTGGGAGACCTGCAAGCGCCTCTGAAGGTACAAAAGGCGCCTTCGCTTTAGTGTCTGACTAAAGGTCGACCAGACTCCTAGATGTGAGCGCTTGCGAGCCAGCAGCGGGACATGAGCAGACCGGCGCCAAGTGCCACGGGAATCGAACTTAGAAAGAGGAGAATCAGGAGGCAGGGGGGATGCTGCACAGAGAGGGGAGCAGAGGACGAACCCCGACGAGAAGCAGCCACCTCAACCGTAAGCAAGGACAGATCTAGGACCACGATGGGGTGGCGCACAGGATTTGTTTTTTTTAAATCGTCCCGTTTTTAATCTTAGGGCTGTCATGGATCATATACAAATCCTGCACGAGAAGAAAATATTATGTATGTGTTTTGTGTCATTAATTTTCGGTCTTTGAACTTTTCAGCCACATGCCGCCTCCTGTGCGCCACCCCATCGTGGTCCTAGGTCTGTCCTTGCTTACGGTTGAGGTGGTTGCTTCTCGTCGGGGTTCGTCCTCTGCTCCCCTCTCTGTGCAGCATCCCCCCTGCCTCCTGATTCTCCTCTTTCTAAGTTCGATTCCCGTGGCACTTGGCGCCGGTCTGCTCATGTCCCGCTGCTGGCTCGCAAGCGCTCACATCTAGGAGTCTGGTCGACCTTTAGTCAGACACTAAAGCGAAGGCGCCTTTTGTACCTTCAGAGGCGCTTGCAGGTCTCCCAAGAAGTGTTATCAGTACTTCACTGTGAGTTGCTTAATTAGTTTGGCAAATAGAATTTTATCTTATTTCAGAAACAGCAACAATTTAGTGCTTTTTCAGAGAAAATGGGGCCAGAAGTTGGGTGGCTGACAGTGGGAGTCTGGCATCCCCTCTCTCTGAGTGCTGGGGTCCAACCCCAGCAGGTCCAGGGGTCCCCAAAGGTGTGGATGGAGTCGGTGAAGAAGGAATGACATGGAGACAGCGTTCAGTTATCAGCAGCCTAGCCAGGATCTCTAGCCAGAATCTCCAGCCAAGTTCTGGTCTGGATCTCCAGCAAAGTTCTGGTTAGGATCTCCAGCCAGGTTCTATGTCCATGTTCTCTTGCTAGGTTCTCCAGCCAGGTTCTGTGTCCAGGTTCTGTGGCCATGTTCCCTCACTAGGTTCTCCAGCCAGGTTCTGTCTAGGTTCTCCAGCCAGGTTCAGTCACCAGGTTCTAGTCAGGTTCTCTTGCCATGTTCTATCCAAGTTCTGTCTCTAGGATCTTCAGCCAGGTTCTCTTGCTAGGTTCTGTCTCTAGGTTCAGTTGCCAGTTTCTGTCCAGGATTTTTTGCCATGTTCTGTCTCTAGGTTCTGTCTCTAGGTTCTTCATCTAAGTTCTGTGTCCTGTTGTCTTGTTACATCTGTATTTATACCAGTTGATTCCAATCCTATCAATCTCTATTCCAAAGGTTAGGGTGTTTCTTATCTCCATTCCAGGGAGTAAAGATTATGTAGCTTAAGCGTGACTGTTCGTAGCTAAAGTGATTAACTGTCCGCCTGGCACTTAGTTAAGAGGTTTTATTCCCTCCCTAACTTCAGGGGAAAATCCCTACCTGGGGAAACAACCTTTCTCGGAGAGGTGACCTTAGTTAAAACACACAGCACCAAGAAGGTGAGCAAACATATTAAGAACAGTTGCCATATATGCCAGGTCCCTTGAAACAGCAAGGATGGACTGGCTCCCGGCATCTGAGCTCATGCGCACCCGGTCTGTCCTGGAGAGAAATGGTCACTGACACTGCTTCCCACGTCAGTTTGCCCCCTCACCCGCGTCTTGGTCACTGCGGCTGTGACCGGGATCACTGCATCCGTGAAGGCAGCGACAGGCCAGCGAGCTTCCCGGCTCTGCATGCAGCCTGGCCACAGCCACTGTGGAGGGAAGTTGCTGCTGTTTCCCTGTGATTCCATAGTTAAACATCGTTTTAAGAATAGGCTTTTCAGCCCGGCGGGCGTGGCTCAGGGGCTGAGCATCGACCTGGGAACCAGGAGGTCAGGGTTCGATTCTGAGTCAGGGCACAGGCCGGGGTTGTGGGCTCGATCCCCAGTGGGGGCGTACAGGAGGCAGCCGATCCATGATTCTCTCTCATCGTCGGTGTTTCTATCCCGTTCCCTTCCCCTCTGAAATCAATAAAAATATTTTTTTTTTAAAAAAAATAGGCTTTTTAGAGGAAACTGCGTGATAAGCTCCAGGAACGTAACAGGCAATGGGCCCATTTCCAAGAGGAGCTGTCCCCACCCCCACCGCTGCGGGGAGAGTCACATATTTTAAAGAGGATCAGATAAACAGGATCATGTTTTCTCTTGTCTTGACCTATAGGGAGCCGAACGGAAAATCAGGGACGAAGAACGAAAACAAAGCAAAAGAAAAGGCAAGTGCCCTGGCCGCTCCCAGGGGAACGCCGGTGAGCAGGACCGTGGCCTCCGGGGCTCAGCCCCTTCCTTCCGGAGCCCAGGCAGCCTGTGCTTTCCCGCAGGAGCCAGCTGGCTGCTTCCCTGCTGTGACGGAGGCCCTGCTCCCACCACCAGCTGAGGCGGAGGGTGGTCGGGGTGGTCTCCCAGGGGGGATGGAGGGCGCGGGCGGGCTCCTGACTCTGCCCGAGTTTTGGCTGTCACTTCCCGCGCAGCCGCTGGTGGCAGCCTGGTGAATTGCTGATGACAAACTCGGGACTTGCCTGGGTTTTTAAGAGTAATAATACCCCTGAGAGCTCAGGGTGTCTTCATTCCAGATGAGCAGCTTTCCGCTGTCTCACATTCTAACGTTTGCAGAATCTACAGGCCTCCGTTTGGACATCTCGCCAGGAAAGCCGTTCTCTTTTTAATGTGACCGATATCCACACTCACAAAGCCCTCTCTCGCCGTGAGGGAAAACTGCTCTCTGCCTGCGGTTCCCTCCGCAGGGCGTGGGCGCCGCATCTGTTCTCTGAGCGGTGGCTGGCTCAGCGGACATTCGCCCCTTGGCACACTAGTCGGGGGCCCCTGCGGCCTCGGGGTGCCTGACGCCCCTCCCGGGAGCAGCTGCTGGCTGGGAAAGCTGTCGCTGAGGCCTCGGGGCGGGAGGGGAACCCTACAGCCTCATAAAGGAGAAGTCGGACTGTGGTGCCCTCAGCCTCGCTGACGGGAAGGAGCAGGGAGGGGTGTCGGAGCGAGAAGAGGCTTGTGTTAGAATGTGAATTCCTCCATGCGGGCAGCTACGGTGAATCCCACTGAGTTCTGTCCATGCACTTCCCATCTTTGAGCCTTTCAGACAGAGCGGTGCTTTGCGCCTGTTCCTGATCGTGTGTGCGAGTCTGTGTGTCTGTGTGTGTCTATGTCTGTGTGTGTGTTTCTGTGTGTCTATGTCTGTGTGTTTCTGTGTGTCTATGTGTGTGTCTATGTGTGTGTCTGTGTGTGTTTATGTCTGTGTGTGTGTGTGTGTATTTACAGGTGCCTTCTTCTCCTCTGATTTTGATAAGACGTTCGGTTGCTTTTAGTGTGCGAAACACCAGCAGCACACTCCTTCACACAAACCGCTTCCTCCGAGGTCCGGGACGGGCCTGCCTCCCTCGGGGCCACGGCTGAAGCTTCTGACCACTGAGGAGCCCGCTCCCGGCGTCGGTCCGTACACACAGCTGCTGACCGGTGTCCCCTTTTCAGTTTCTGATGTGAAGGTGCCGCTGCTTCCCACGCACAAGCGCATGGATATCACGGTCTTCAAGCCCTTTGTGGACCTGGACACTCAGCCAGTGCTCTTCATTCCCGACGTGCACTTCGCCAACCTGCAGCGGGGCCCTCACGTACGTCGCAGGGGCCCAGGGCGGCTGCAGGGACGGGAGGCTCAACCGAAAGGAAGGCTTTGTAAACAGAAGCCAAAGCTGAGTGAGGCGTGCCCGCGCCCGGGTCGGCTCAAGGAGTGTCCGTGGGTGACGGGATGTCCTCGCAGTCGGGCTGTGTGAGCGCCGTTGGACACGCAGTGCCAGACCCGTCACCTAAGTCCGCTTGGTGGTGGTGGTGGTTGGTGATCCTCACCCGAGGATATTTCCCCATTGATTTTTTAGAGAGAGTGGAAGGGAGGGGGAGAGACAGAGAGAAACATCGATGTGAGAGAGACACATCCATTGGTTGCCTACCACACACGCCCAGGCCAGGGCTGGGGCTCGAGCCTATATCTCAGGTACGCATCCTCGATCGGAATCAAACCCGGGATCCTCCTGTCTGCGAGCCAGCGCTCCATACACAGAGCCTAGCGGCCAGGGCCAGGTTCTGTTTATTTCGATTTTAGCTCATTTACAAGATGCTAGCATAGTCACATAAGTTGGAGTTGGAGTCTTTGGTCTCGTGGACTTAACTTCTGTGGGTCTGGACAGGAGGGAAGAGCCAGAGGGGTTCATGGGGTCAGGCAGCCTCATGGCATGAAGAGCAAGGTTTCAGGCACTGGGTTGCCATTGTGCGCAGACAGCCGTGTCTCGGCGACCAGAGGCTGGTGGCGAGAGTGTGAGCAGAGAGGAGCGCGCTTTCCGCCCTGAGCTCAGATGCGCGCGGGAAGGCCGTCTGCGCACGTGGCAGGCACCCAGGTTCGTGCGGACTCCTGGTTTTTAGAGTCTCGGGGGAAGCCATTGCTAGTGTATTCAGTTCTAATGAGAAGCTTTGGCAAACTTTTTCTGACAAGGGCCAAGTGATAAACATGTAGGTGTTTGTGGCCGTCCGGTCTCTGCTGGGATGACGTCACCCGCGGCTTGTAGAGCCCCGGCAGGCGTCACTGCCCCGCAGGGCCTGCGCTGGCCGCGGGCCAGCAAGCGCTTTCTGTCCTCGCCCTGGCGGGCCAGGCTCGCTGCCGCCCGAGGTGGAGGAGCCCGGCATGTGTCCGAGAATCTGGTCGATGGAAAATGAGGCGAAAGGTTGTGTGTTCGCTGGGTCAGATTCAAGATCACGTCCATTTGAGGAATAACTTACTTGTGGTCTGAACTGCTGTGCGCATGTCCTTGAAAAGCACCCGTTGTCTTGTCTGCAGGTCCTTGCCATGGCCTCGGAGGAACTGGAGGGGGAAGGGTAAGATTATGCTTTGTTTTGTTCTAATAAGTTCTTTTTATTTTGGAACAATCTCAAACGTCGAGAAAAATGCCAAGTCTGATAGAAAGAACTCAGGTTTCCCTGAGCCCTCTGACCTGGTGACCGTCATTGCTCAGCACTGAGTGTGCCTCCTGCATCTGGGGACGAGGACGTGCCCCCGCGTGACAGGACAGTGACACGGACACGGGGCACGGGGGGCGGCACTCGCCCCACTCGGGTCTCGCCAGGTGTCGCAGTCTGGCCTTTGGAGCGGGAAGGGGGCCAGCGCGGACCCACTTGGCGCCCTTAGCTGTCATTCCTCCACGCCCACAATCCGGCGCCCATCTCTCCTCCGGTCCCTGAGCCCACACCCTGGCAGGTTCCAGCTGTTCTGTGCACTGCCCCCAGTGTGGCCTCCTGGTTAGACGGGATCGTGCCCCTGGGCAGGAAGGCCCGACCCTGCTGCCTTCCCCGGAGGCCGTCCGGCGGCACACTGCCCGCTGCTGCCCGACGCAGGGGTGTCACCAGGCTCCTCTCCTGTGATACGTGCTTTGTGGGGAAGGCGCTTTGTAGCTTTGTAAACCCCTCGTCCCACATCACACTTTCAACTCATTCCCTTATTTCTATCAGCGTGGGCTCGCGGTTTCCCATTGTGTTCAGTAAGCTGTAGCCCAGCACTGTCGCTTGTCTGCTCAGCTTGTCCCCAAGGCCGGCAAAGGCCCCCAGTTGCTCCCAGACCCTCCAACAGGCCCTCCCCGCCCCTCCATCCCCGGGGCCTGGCGCTCCCCCACCTGGGGCAGCTGTTCCAGGCACAGTGCTTCCCTGCTCCCCGGACCCTGCTCCGTGTGGTGAACGGCTCAGACCCGGCTGGGCGCTGGGTGTGCGCGCAGCCATTGAGGTGTTGCCGCCCCCCCACAGTGGGCACCTCCTGAGCCTCTGGGCCCTGACTGCCACCTGGTAGCCTCCTGCCCGGTGCTCCCCGTGGGGAGGGCCCTCTCTGGGCCCTGTCATAGCCCCCGTCCATGGTGCCTGCGGTGGCCTCACTGCCTCTGCGGTGCTCAGACCTAAGTGCTACGCTGCTTTCCTAGGAGGCCTCATAGGTTCCAGACGCCGGGACAGAGGGTTTGAAACCCAACCCTGTTCTTGAAGCGATGATTCTGCTCAAAGCCAAGCACTCGCTCTCTTCATTTCCAGTCACTTTGCTGGTTTTCCGCTCACCCACTCAGCCTCACATTAACACCCGTAACATGCTTTTGACAGCCAGTCCCTCCCAGCTTTCCACTTCTCTTTCTGGCTCCCCCCTACTCCCCCTTTATTTGTTGTTGTTGTTGTTCATCTCACCTAAGGATAGTTTTCCACTGATTTTTAGAGGGAGGCAGAGGAAGGGGGGAGAGACAGAGAGACATCGATGTGAGAGAGACACAGAGACTGGCTGCCCCCACACACGCCTGTTCAGTCCCTCTCTTTCCGGGGCCTCCTGTTTGTGTCCACAAAATAAGGAGGCTGGAGCTTAAGGAGTGAAGGTCACCCCAAGTCTGAGCTCGGGGCCCTGCCCGAGGCCCGTTGGTTTCGCAGGCGCCTGGGGTGGAAGTCACTCACTGTGCCTTCGTTTCCGCAGCTCGAACTTGAAGAGGGGGCCGTACGGGTCCGAGGACGATTTTGTGGTCCCCCCGCCTGCTAAGCTGGCCCGGATCGAAGAGCCGAAGAGAGGTGCGTTGGCCTCATGGCTCAGCGGGAGTTTCACGTGGGAAGTGAGGTCTCAGTCCGCCAAAAGCATCAGGCGCTCAAACCAGCCTTGTCCGGTTTGGCGTCCTGGTCCTGGTGTGAGCTTAAAGGAACGGCAGGGTTAAGAGCAGCCGGAAGCTGTGCCCTCAGGGCGTGGTGGGCTGGTTCCTGCTGGCACCGGGGTGTGGACGCCTCTTTATTTTAGCCGGTGCCAGGCTCTGCTTTCCCATTTTGCGCATATGCATGAACCGTGTCCTTTTTCCTCTCTCACCTCCCGATGGGGGTTAGTGCTGCTCTACGTGCGGAAGGAGGCAGAGGAAGTCTTCGACGCCCTGATGCTCAAGACTCCATCCTTGAAGGGCTTGATGGAGGCCGTGAGTAGTGTGCTTTGCAATACTCCTTAACAAGGGAAAGCTGCCTGGCCGGCGTGGCTCAGTGGTTGGGCATCGACTTAGGAGCCAGGAGGTCACATTCCCAGGCTAGATCCCCAGTGTGGGGCTCGCAACTGATTCGAATCGTCTGACCCCAAAGCAAGGCCTTTGTACACTTGCTCGGAATGTGTGTGGGTGTGTGCGTGTGTGTCTCTGCATTTGTCAAAACCCGTGAGTGTACAACACAGAGGGGACGCAGTGCACACGGTGGACTTGAATTCGTAACCTTGTGCTCGTTGCCTATGACAAGTGCAGGCACTGATGTGAGAGGTTAATTCATAGCTGGTACCTGGGGGAGCAGCTCTGTGTTTCTGCCGGCTTTTCTACGGCTTAAAACTGCTCTGTGAAATCTTAAACACTGTGAACCGTTCAGCAATCAGAAACTTAAATAATAAAAGAACTGACACATAATACGTTTACGGGCATTTGTACGCTCCCTCCACAGGGAGGCGCCCCCCCCCACCCTCCGGGCTGTAAAGACATAAGCATTTTGAAAATCAAAGTTGAGTGATTGTCCCACTATATTCATATTTGCATAGTTGTTTGTTAAAGCCAGAAAATGCCATTTCATCATTCTTTTTCATTGCTCTTCTCTTTAGATCTCAGACAAATATGATGTTCCCCATGACAAGATTGGGAAAATATTCAAGAAATGTAAAAAAGGGTGAGCATTCATTCCCTGGCATTCCAGCGCCTGAGATAATTTATTCAGCGTGACTGCTGCTTACGCGCACTCGGGCCCAGTCCAGAAGCCTTACAGAAACATGACTGGCAGGATGCGCTTTTCCTGAAATGACCCACATGCAGCCCAGCTCCCTTTCTCAACCTCGTGGGGTTCTGCTCTTCTCCTTGGAGCAGAGCCCACTGAGGGTTACTGCTCCATTGCAGAGCCCGTCAAGGGCCAGGCTGGGTCGGGCGCTTCCCATGTGACTCACTGTTCACGTGACCCTCTGAGCTGGCTGTTCCTGTGCAGGGTTAGAGGGTAGAGGGGAGGCAGCCGAGGCACAGAGCGGGAGACCTGCCCTGAGCAGGCCGGGCCAAGGCCAGGGGTCCCCGTGAGTGTTGACCGAGGCCCCGCCTTCGCTGCTGCCCCCCCTCCCTCTCTGCCCTGGGCCGTGTTTGCAACCACAGAGCAGGGCGTCCTTGTCCATAAAGCGGTATTTTAGTTGGAGTGTCTGTGTTGTCGGGCAGGGTCAGCAGGACAGAGAATTCTAATCCTAAGGGGAACTTTGTAGATGGGCCTGGCAGGGAGGGTCGGACTTAGTGCTGATTCCGTTAAACGCTGAGGGTAACTGGCCAGGGGAGAGCCTTTGTCAGGACTGTGGCTTCAGCTCCTGCAGGTGATCTTACTCATCTGCTCTCTAAAGCCGGGCCCATGGAGGGCCTCTGCCCTGGCCTTGCTGTGTGTGTTAGAAGAGTTTATTGCGTGGTTACTACACGCTGAGCTAACAGGAAAGAAGCGAGTGTTCTCTGGAGCGCGTGCCCTGCACTGACGAGTGCTTTGCTTGAGTGCCCATTGAGCCTAGAAGGGCACTGTCATCCCGCCTCACAGCTGGGGGTCTAGGGTTAGGGCCTTAAGCGATTGGCCTCACGTGCCCCAGCGAGGAAGCGGCAGAGCCGGCCGCACTCGGATGCCCCGGTTTCAGGGGCAGCCTGAGCGTGAGCGTCGTCTCGCCCTCCCCCCAGGATCCTGGTGAACATGGACGACAACATCGTGAAGCATTACTCCAACGAGGACACCTTCCAGCTGCAGATGGAGGAGGTGGGGGGGTCATACAGGCTCACCCTCACTGAGCTCTGAGGCGCCCGGCCCCCGCCCCGCAGCTCAACGAAGGCGTTGCCTCGGCCTCACTGCCTGCCGAGCCGCAGGCCACTGGCCAGCCTCCTGCCAGCCACGCGCGATGTTGGTGGACGGGACTCCTTTCGCGTTGGAGATGGGGCCGCACGCGGCTTGGAGGTGGCGTTGGAGTGTATTGCACCGGCGCTTCTCAGATGAGGAATCCATATACTATTATTACGCTTGCCTTTGCTGATATAAATACTTAGGGATAAAAGTGAAAGCTCTGTTCCAAGATCTAATCCTCTCTGGGAACCTTTAAGATATCTGCTATGTTATTTATAAAAATATTTTTTATTACAGGTTCAATTCAATATTATGTGGTATTAGTGTCAGGTGTCTAGCAGTGGCCAGACTATACAACTATTGGGCTCTCCCCCTGTCTTCAGTGTTAGCGGCCTGCCCAGTGCAAGTCAGAAAAGGCAGTGGGTGCGGCTTAAGGCTTCCGGCCCCGGCCTGAACTCAGTGTCACTACCTGCCTCAGGGTAGTGGGAGCCCCGTCTCAAGAACAAAGGATCCACCCTCTCCCGTGGCCTCTCCCCACCCCACCCCCCCACCCCCGTTCATGTTTACTCCTGCAGAGTGCGTTACAGGAACCGCCCGTCTCGACTCACTTGAAGCACCCGCTGCCTTTCTCATGAAGACCGGGGGCCCGGGGGGCGGTGGCAAGCTAGCGCCACAGCGTACGTGAGTGCAATACAGTTCCCGAGGCCCGCGTCTGTAAATGTGTACATACGTGTCTGTACAGATAGATAATATATGCGTGCGGCGTCCGTGGGCACGCACGGAGAGATGCGATGACGGCGACCTGAGAGACTTGGCCTGATGGGAGGCTGAGTTATTTTGATCATTAACGTCTGCTGGGCGGAATCCAGAGCACGCAGTCCTCCCGAGCGAACAGGCCTGCTCAGGGGCCGCGCTGGCCCTCGAGCTGCTGTCATCGGGTCTGCACTGTTTACCCATGAAGTAAAGGGAAGACGCCCGCGGTGGCTGCCTCCGCGCGCGGTGTGTGCGAACATCAGCCCTGTGGCCTCGGCGGGACAGACAGCGATGCAGCCGGCGCAGCTCTGCCCTCCCGGCCTCCCTGCCAGCGGGAGGGCGTCCCAGGCGTCGCAGGGCCTCGCGCCTCGGTTACCTGTGCACTCACGTGTAGAAGTGGTCACGGGTTGATGAGACTCACGGGCAGGGGGACGTCCTGTACATGTTAAGTACCTGGGAAGACTACACAGTCGTTTTACAACAGATAAAATCACGGGTATCTGTCGGGTCAGGGAACTAGTTTGTAGAAGTAGGGTGGGTAGTTGTGTTCTTGCGTTAAAATATCCTAATGAAGTATGTGAACTGAACTGCTGGTTTTCTGAAATAAGATAAGGGACACGGGTCACATGACAATATTTTCTATTGTGTTTTATGAAATTGATTTTGTCTTGTTTACTGTTTTAATTGTATCATTGAAGATGTGTTTTAAGCCAACGGGATTAAATGTCTGTGCCTCTCTCATACGACGTCATTTCCTGTTCTTCCGTTTGCATGTGCCTTTCCTGAGGCCGGCAGCCGGCAGGATGTGAGATCTTAGAGGCAGAGCCGGGCGTCTCCCGCGCAGTTTCTGCTGGTGCCCAGCGCGTGTCCTCGGCCTCGTCCCCATCTGCATGTCCCCCCAGGGCTCTGCGACAGTCCCAGTAATGGTTCCGTGAGGGGCCATAAATAGCAATAAGTTTAAACTGTTAACCAGATGGAACCGCGAGAGCCGCAGGTGAAGCCTTTAGGCCTAAAATCTTCGTGTTCTTGTTTTTTACAAGGGGCACAGAAAGGGTTTGGTTTAAAATCTACCAGTAACGTTTCAGTTCTTCGGGATTTCTAAATCAAACAGCTGCTGTGCGCATATTCCAGTAGCTGGGCCTCCCTGTGACAAACGCAGAAATACACTCCAATGGCCACGCCGTCACGTGAATGACGGACGCTCCCGGTACAGTCCCGCGACACTGCACCTTCACCCTCATCCTCGGGCCTCGAGTCGGGACCTTAGGGGCCGACTCCACCTCCAGGGCCTGGACTCTGCTGCTGCCACGGCCACAGGGCGCTCCGGGGTCCCTCAGGCTCTCTGCCCCACGTGCTGCGGCGTTTCTTCCTCCCCGTGTCACAGCTCCTCCTTCTGTCGCAGCACTTGGCTCCCCTGAGTGAGGGCTCCCGCGGTCTCCCCCTGGGTGACCCCAGCTTCCTTCTCCAGCCAGCACTGTGCTCCAGGTGTGATCAAAACCCTGTCAGCCCCTCTAGCCCCGAAAGGAACCCTGCCAGCCCCCTCCCTCCCACCTGTCTCCAGCCCCTCCTCCCCTCCCACCCGTCTCCCCGGACCAGCCCAGAGCCGGTTCTGGAGCCAAGGCTGTTGGTGACTTTGCCGTAGGCGACCAGCAGGTGCCAGGGAGGAGACCAGGCACTTGCGAGGCCTCGGCCAGGGGGTCGTGTGTGAGAAGCTCAGAGATGAGCTGGACCGAGGCCTGTGGCCAGGGAGGAGCGTCGTCTGTTCCACTTGGCAGCGGGGGGCCAGGCGCCGTCCCTCAGACGCGGTTCAGAAAGGCTGGTTCCGGGGCCAGGAAGCCTCGGACTGCAGGGTGCGCTCCCCTCACCTCCCTGACTTCCCGGTGAGGGCGCGTGGCCGTGTCCTCCAATCGCAGCAAGACCTGCATCTCCCACCAACAAGCAGCACGCGGGGCCGCCCGTCCTCAGTGGCATCAAACCCCCGCCCCCTGCCTCCCAGGCCCACGCCCAGGGACAGTCACCACAGGTCGGAATAGCCGTGGGTTTCTCCTCGGTTCAGGTTCTGCCTTACACATACACACACGCACACACACCACACGCACACACCAGGCACGTGCATACACACCACACTCCGCACACATACACACACACCACACTCCGCGCACATACACACCATGCACACTGCACATGCACCACACACACACACACACACACACGCACACGGTCCTGAACTCCTTTAGCCATCACCTCCTTCAAACCTCCGAGTCAGGTTTTGTTGATTTTATTGTGACTGTGACCCATGCGAAGGCAAAGTGTAGCTTTGGGGTGAGAGCGAGGGCTCCAGAGGACCTCCCCTCCCCCACGGTCTCCCCACGGGTAACCCGGGCAGGGTCTCGGGGACACCCAGGCCTTCCTGCGGGCGGAGCCTCCGAGGACAAGCCAGGGCCTGCTGTTTTTCTATCTTTTTTTTCTTTTTTTTTTTGCGATGTTGTCACTTCTCTCTGTCCTCCAGGCGGGCTTGCTTTTGAACGACTGCTTTGAACGCGACCATCATGTCGATAGCATCTTCTGATGCTGCGGCCGATGCAGGCGGGCGGAGGGCCCGGCGGCGCTGTCCTACCTGTTTGTCCCCGAAAAGCACGGGGCCAGCTCCGGGGGAGAAGGCCGCGTTGGAACACGCTCAGTACGGATTTCGCAGACGGGGCCACATGGCCGTCCAAAGCGAACCAGCTCACGGTCCTACCCACCGGGCAGGCGCCGTCCCCACGTCCTGCCTGGACCTGAGCGTCTCTGGTGACGGGAAGTGAGACTTTGCGAGCAGGGGCCATTTGTACTTGATTTTCTGCGAGCGCTGGGTTTATATCTTCGAAGAAATCACCTGTTCGTGGTCCCAATTTCCCATGTCTTAAGCGCCGCAGGCCAGGCGAACCGAGCTCCCACCGCGTTCACTGAGCTCTGTCACTGACCATCTCAGGTCCCCACACCCGAGGCCCCGCAGCACCCCATGAGCCCTGATGTGAACTCGGCTTTGGGTGTCGTGACAGAGGCTGACTGTGGCGAGGGGTGCTCCTGGGGGAGGCTGTGCTCCTGGGGGGCCGCGGGGTGTAGACTGTGCTTCTCTATGAACCTAAAACGACTCTAGGAAAGTGAGTCCTGATAAAAATGTTCGTTTTCACACTAAGACGCAGACTCGCTCTCTCCTGTCTGAGGCCCCTGGGAACGGCTGGGGGCCTGGGAGCCCAGCCGCCCTCCCCTCCTGACTGGGGTATCTGAGCCCAAGGTCAAAGAGTGCTCCTTTTGGGGGTGGGGTGCAGGCCGCCTGTCCAGCTCCCCAGCTCTGGGCAGCGTCTGGGGGTAACCCTATTCCCAAGCTGGGTGATGTGGGGGGCCTGCTTGCCCAGAGCTTGGACTCAGTCATGCAGGGAGGGTGGCCCAGGTGGACACAGCGCTCCTGGCCTCCCTCCATGTGGGCACAGAGCCAGCCGGGCTCACGCTGCAGCCCCCACTTCTGGAGGCCAGGTTTCCCCGTCTCCCCCTCCCCCGTCCGTGTCCCAGAACAGAGCGGGGCCGTGGACGCCTTGTCCCTCGGCTGCAGAGGGAGCACGAGGTGAGCCTGGCAGCCACACAGGCCGGTTACCAGGTGCCACACGGGGCCCTTCAGCTCTGGTTGCCTGTCGGCTGTGGTCAGAGTAAGCAAACATCCCGCAAGCCATGCAGGACTGGAGTGGGGTGGCCCCTCTTCAGGAGGACCCTGGGAGAAGCCGTGGGAGAGGAGGTTCTGCTCTTGTGATTCGCTGTGTGAAGTGGGAGGGTGGGGGTCATTGTCTCCCCTTCAAAAAAAGCCAAAGGCTCAGAGAGGCTCTGCGGCTGCCCCAGATCACACAGCAGCAGAGGCCGAGCTGGCCGCCTGGAAGCCGTCCCAGGGCCGCAGGGCATTGGCTGCCTGAAGACAGGGTGTCCCTCCCAGTTCCACCCACTCCCAGTAGCTGACTCCCTTCCTCCACTTTCATTCTCAGTGCAGTCTCTCAAGCAGAGTGTGCCCCGCTCAGAGGCCTGGCTGGCTGCTGCCTTCCTTCCAGCTCCCTCTGGGGTTGAGGGGCAGCTCTGACAGGCTGTGAGAGGGCACAGAGGCCTGGGCCAGCCCCCAGCACCCCGGGGGCACTGTGTGGGGAGACATCATTCTCATGCTCTAGTTCTCTAGACATGGTTCCCTTTATGTCTGTGAACTGACCTCATAACAGATTGAAAATAACTGGTTTAAAGTCCTTGTCTAGTAAGTCCAGTGTCGGGAACAGTTTCTACTGGTTTTGTTTTCTTTGTCTATGGGCCATACTTGTCTGTTTCTTTTTGTTGTTGCAACTGAACATTGTACACCATGGAACGTGGCTATTCCAGAGGTCAGTCCACTCTCCTTCCCGGGTTTGTTGTCTGCTCGGTGACTTTCCTGAATGGATTCTGTAGCGTCTGTACTGACACACGCAAAACATGGATAAATCACAAAATAATGGTGCTGAGTTGAAGAAGCCACATGAAAAAGACAATATACTGTCTGACTCCATTCATATAAAACTCTAGAAAATACAAAGTAATCCAGAAAAACCCTGGGAGGAAGTGAGGCTTGGATTGGAGCGTGTGGTCTTGGGTGCAGCATTATGTCCATACTCCTGGGAAATGCCATGTTGGACACCCACAGAATCCCAGTCACGAAGGGAAGAATTAACGGGGCCAGTTCACAGTTCCAACAATCCTGCTGCTGCCAGCGGCTTCTGTTGTTTTAACGTGATGCTGACATTACAAAGAAAGTCATTGTTATTAAAAAGAAAAACAAAACAAAAC
Source organism: Myotis pilosus (assembly GCA_036010255.1). Classification (NCBI taxonomy): domain Eukaryota; kingdom Metazoa; phylum Chordata; class Mammalia; order Chiroptera; family Vespertilionidae; genus Myotis; species Myotis pilosus. Next base: position 2,105,183 of record JASKON010000016.1, read on the forward strand.
ACAGAACAAACAGTGATTGCCTGGGACTGGGGTGGGGCCGGGAGGGTGGGTGATGGAGACATTTATCTTGATTGTGACGGTAGTTTCATGGGTGTACACATGTGTCAGACTTAAACTGTAACTTTAAATGCCTGCAGTCTATGTATTATGCCTCAATGATGCTGTTTTAAAGTTTTTAAGAGGACGTGGACCTGCTCCTGGAAACAACTGTGTCCCCTCCCCCTGCCCCCCACACGCAGAGCTGATGCCATGCAGGTCCCACTAGGTCCTCGGCGTCTCCCCTGGTGCCTGGGCCTCCGCTCAAGGTGGTAAGACCGTGTCCGCAGGGGTCACCCTGAGAGGATTCACCTCGCCTCCCCAGCAGCTGCTGGGACCGAAGGAGGCGTGTGACAGATCTGAGGGCCCCCAACCCAGGAGCCCTGGGCCACTCCCCAGGGGCTGTGCCTGAGACTAGGAAGCTAGAGGCCCCTGGGACCTGCTCTGAACCCAGATCCATGAGCACTCAGGGCGTGGCCACCTGAAGACTGCAGGACACCTGTGTGTGCACGTGTGTGCGTGTGTGTGCACATGTGTGTGTGTGTGTGCGCGTGCTGCTGCGCTCCTTTGCTGAACAGACCTGAGCCCGGGAAGAACCAGGGGCCCAGGTGGTGGAACCTGCCCTCAGACCCCTCCCAGCCGGGACTGACCCCCGAGTCGGCCTCCAGGCCCCTCACTGCTGTGCTGTGAGCCCGCGGAGGAGAGGCCACGGGGCCTGGCCCTTCCCAGCAAACCCCCAAACGAAGGCTCTGCTGTCGCTGTGGAGGGAGCATCCCCGTGGCCACTGACTTCAAGCCACGACGGGACATCAGTGCGTGGGGAGGGGGGAGATGCGCAGTCAGCCTCTGAGGGCCCAGACCCCCCGCCTGCCCCCCTGCGCCCCTCCCGCCTGCTGGGCTCCTGGCAGCTGCAGAGGAAGGCCAGCTGCTGAGACAGGTGCGCCCTCGGGCAGGGCCGTGCAGGGCTGGGCATTCTTGCGCTCAGGGGGGAGTTTCAGTTTCGGTTTCAGTTGCGGCCCAGCCTTACCTGCAGGACAGCTATGGCGGGAAAGGGCTGTGGAGGCGCCCCACGCCCTGTCCTCTTCCTCTTCCTCTTCCTCTGAAGTGCAGGTCCAGGACCCTGGGCTTGTGAGCGGAGCTGCTGCTCCCAGTGGGGCAAACCCAGGCATCCCCAGGCCCTGAGCCCAACCGGGCCTGATCCGAGGGCCTCCAGCGTCCTGAGTGGAAGGAGTGGGGGCATGTGTCTCTGTGAGGCCCCAGACCGGAGCCTGCTCTGCAGCGCCCCCCCCCCCCCCGGCCCCCACCTGCAGCCAGAAGAGCGAGAGTGAGGTGCCAGAGCAGCCAGGGCACTGCGGGCGATGGCAGGGCTGAGGCTGCGGCACCCGGGAAGGGTGGTCTCCGGGCTGAGACGGGCCTCGCCGTGCCCCCAGCACATCAGGAGCTTGCCCCCCTCCCCCACGTGTGACCGTCAGTTTTACCGTCGCTGGGCCAGCCCCGCCCCCAGGTGTGCAGGCAGGCACGGCGCTAGGGGCTGCTGGGGAGGACTTTGTCCGGGTTAACACCTACCGTCAGGGACTGGAGGTCACATCTCCCTCCAGAAGGTGGGGGGCCCATCCAACCGGGAAAGGCCTTGCAAAGCTGAGGTGTCCCTGGAGAGGAAGAAGTTCCATTGTGGCTGTGGCACAGCCCTGCCCAGGGCCAGCCTGCCCCTGGCAGAGTGCAGATAAGGCAACCCACGGGGCCTGAGCCAGCCTGGGGTCCCAGCAGATGCCTGTGGGCCCCCGACCCCTGGCAGTCCCCGAGGGCCTGTGCTCTCTGAGGCCTGGGACCGCCCAGCCTGGCCGTGAACATTGCACTTCCGTACTCCAGTGTGGGGTGCTGCCCCGTGACCTGGGGGGCTCCAGCCCCTGCCCAGGTCACAGCCGGGGCAGCCCATGTCATACAGTCCCACGGGGGGGGGGCGTGTCTCTGCTGCTCCCTCTTCCCCAGCATAAATATAAACACACATACACCACACAGCACATACACACACAAAACACACACACACACACCATACACACAGGCCAACACAAGGGGGAGATTGGGCCCAGTCCAGCCACAAAAGCCCTGCCCAGGCGGGGACGTTAGGTTGCCTGTAGGTACCCCGTGGTACAGACACCATCTGTAGCTCTGGGAACAACTCGGCGAGGGAGGATGGTTCCTCCCATTTCAGAGCGGAGGACGCTGAGGATTCAGGATGCTGGGGGGCTCCCAGAGGGTCTGAGACTCACGGACCCGGGCTGTCCCTGGGGCCTGGGCAAGACATGCTGGGTGAACAGCAAGCCACAGTGTGAGGCAGACGGCATGGCACACACGTGTGACCTAAAAACCCCAACAGCCAATTCAAGCCTGACCGGGCCGGCTCCTCACCCCTCCCCGGCCTCAACGTCCCCCTCTGTAACCTGGGGGGGTGATGAGTGCAAAGTCTACGTAAAAGTTAAACGAGGTCATGGGACAATGTCAACAGAGTGGGGCGCAGTGTTCGAGATAACGTAGCTAAGACGACCCACTTGTTTACTTTATATTCGTATTGTTCAGGGCGAAGCTGGTGGCTCCTGGGTCCTGTTGTGCTCAGCTCTGCACTGGGGGCTGGCATCTTTGAGGGTTAAAACCCATTTCTGTGCTGAGTCAGGGGCTGGCCAGCGGGGACCACAGGTAGCGAGGAGCAGGGTCCCGACAGATCCTGGCTCAGGCCCCTGCGGGGCCCACACGTGGCCCATGCGAGACACGTCTCCACTGGCCGCTCTGCCAATGCCTTGAGCTGCTGCCCGGCTGGCACTGCTGCCCGGCTGCCCGGCTGGGCTGCTTCCAGCGCCGAACTGGGTCACCGGGGAAGCCGGGCTGGCGGCTGGCCGGTGCAGGCAGCTGGCTGGGCAGCAGGGCTGGCGGCCGCGGGGCACTTAGGCCGCCTTCCCGGGCCCGCAGGTGGTGCGTGCCGTGGCCCAGCGCCCACTGGCCTCCGAAGGGGTTCTCCTGGGCTGACCTGGGGACAGTGGCCCTGGGGCATCCGTCCAGGTGGCCTTGTAACCTGGTGGAGGCCCGAGTGGGGCGCCGTCGGGAGGCGTGCGTCCCGGGCTCTCTCGCTCCCTCTCCGAGGGCGGCTGGGGCGGTTGCCTCTGTTCTCCGGGTCTGTTTCCACAAAACCAGGACGTTAGACCAACCCCGTGGTGCTCACAGCATGGTCCCGGCCCAGCCGTGTCAGCGACGCCTGGGAACGTGGTGGAAACGCCAATACACAGGCCCCTTGTGGGACCCAAGGGGTCAGAAGCTCTGGGGGTCCCACCCTTGGGGGCTGCCGCTCAAGTTAGGATGCGGCTTGACGCCCTCATGGTCCCTTCCTGGCTTTATCTCATCCCCCAGGCACCCACTGTGTATGCGAAGGCGGGGCAGTGGGGAGTTCACACCGAAATGTCATCTCCATTCTCTGGAGGGCCACCTCCTACTTGTCCCTTAACACCGGCTCCAGCGACTCTCCCAGGGAAGCCACCCGCTGGCCTCCGCCAGCTCCCGCAGGGTGGCCGGGCAGTCGCCTTAACACGTTCTTTCTAGTCTATTCCTCCCTCACGGGGCCCCCATCCCTGCAGAGGGCTGTCCGCCTATGTCACCAAGAAAGTGGGTCTCGCGTGAGCCTTCTCCGCTCTGTATCCCAGAACCTTCTGGATCTCAGGCCTCTCTCTTCCCTCCAGCTCTCCGGGGAAGCAGGTTTGCCCTCCTGCCCAGGCCAGCTTCCCTGTGGGTGACCCCCCCACACACAACACGCACTCCCACACCTCTCCGCCGGCGGCCGCTCCCCCTTCCTGCATCACTCATTTGTCCGCATGACCCTTCCCTTCAGCAGCTGGACATGCTCAAGCTCCTGTGAGGTCCCTTAAGCCCCCCCACAGCTCACAGGAGGAAAAGCAGGATGGCTTTTACATACACGATTCTCAAGTAAACTCCGTCAAAGAAACACAAAATATTATGAATTCTCTGGGGTTTTTCCTGAGAAAAAACACTGAGCTGGGCAAAGGTCCGAAGGCTCAAGAAGGCCCACATTAGGGAACAGATGGAACTGGCTTTGCAGCCTTGCTGGCGGATCCAGGGCACGAAAGCACGTTTGGAGGACAATTTGACAACCTTTCTAAGTTAAAAATGCACATACCGCCCTGGCCGGTTTGGCTCAGTGGATAGAGTATCGATCGGCCTGTGGACTCAAGGGTCTCTGGTTCAATTCCCAGTCAAGGGCACATGCCCGGGTTGCAGGATCGATCCCCAGTAGGGGGTGTGCAGGAGGCAGCCAATCAATGATTCTCTCTCATCATTGATGTGTCTCTCTCTCCCTCTCCCTTCCTCTCTGAAATCAATAAAAATATATTTAATTTTAAAAAGGCGCATGCCCGTGTGTCAGCGTTCTCACAGTGCTTCATTCATAACAGCCCAGGTCGGAAACAGTCCTGATGGCCATCAAGAGAAGAACGGGCCGGTCCACTGTGTGTTCTGTGTGTCCTTCAGCAACAAGAACAAATAAATCCCAACCAAACGCAACTCCACGCCAGACCCAACAGAGAAGGCACCGTGTGCTGCTCTTTGCACACGTGTGGCACGTGCCAGCGGAGGCCACGGCGTGAGGAGCCGGGAGGAGGCTATCCTGGAAGGGGTGGTGGAGGGGCTCGGACTCTGCTGATACCGTTTCTCCACCTGGGGGCTGGCGGCAGGGGGTTTGCCTGTGAACATTCACTGAGTGTGCACTTTCCTGTAGCTAGCCTGAACTTCCATTAAAATTTACCAAAACCCCAAAAATAAAGAAAAGAAATACAAGTGCAGGTGACTCAGCAATCCCAATAGGAAGTGGCGCTGTAGTTACTCTCACATGTGGACAAAGGAGGCGTCGACACTTTGGCCTGGCAAGCTGGAAACAACCTAAGCCCGGCCAGGTAAGCGGGCGCGGTGAACCCCTGCGTGCATCCACCTAATGAAACATCACGTAACCGTCACAGAGCGCCAGGCTGACTTCTGTGTCCTGATGGGTAACGGCGCCATGCTGTTACATATAAGTCAGGGAGCGAGGCTCAGAAGGTGCACAGACGGCTACCCTGTCACAGTACGCTTGTGCATGCACGCACACACGCACACACGCGCACACACACACACACACACGCGCACACGCGCGCGCACACACACACACACACACACACACACACACATACACACACTCTCCCTGGGAGGACACGCGAGAGAGGGTGGCACCTACTGCATACAGCAGTTACCCGTGTCCACTCTGCCTGCCCGTGCTGGCTGTGACCACCAGTCTGTGGCGCCCGTGCTGGCGAGGGCCCGGTGAGGTCTCTGAGTGACTGTCTTTAGTTTAAAACACGTCAATAACCCCCTGATGACAGGCAGGCCCAGAAGCCAGGGCTCAGCAGCAGCCACACAGCCTGGTGTGTGTGCGTGCAGAAAGGCTTCATGGAAAGGTGGTACCTGGGTAGATGTGGGGGAGAACGGACGACCGACCAGCGTGAGTGAAGACCTGTCTGTGTGTCTGTCTGTCCGGAACATGGGCTGGACGTGAGAAGAGGGCCGTACGCCTGGAGAGCCCGAGTTGCCAGGTATTGCTGCTGTCCAGGGAGCAGAAACAGAAACCGGAGGGAGAGCTCTGGCGCCAGCCTCCTGGGGGAGCAGCCTGGGGCGGGGGGGGGGGGTGCCACCGCCTCCTGCTCTGTAGGCGTGAGACCCTGCCAGCCTGGGCGTGGCCCCACTGCAGGCCTGGGGTTGGGGTCCGGGCTGACTCCCAGCCCTGGCTCTGTGGAGCAGCCCTGCTGTGGGGAATGGGGAAAGGGTCCCGAGGAGTCGCATGGGGCCCACAGAGCGGGGAGCAGGGTGGGGTGTCCTTGCAGAAGGAACGTCACGGGCGAGGGTTCTGCTTGGAGAACTGGCTGGAAAGGATGCGGGACGCATTGCCGTCACGGAGGCCTGCCCAGGCAGCAGGCCCAGCCCCGTGCCCGGAGCTGCCTGCATTCCAGCTGAGGGCCTGCAGGTGGGTTGGCTACCCTCTCTACTTCGGGAGATCGTCTGGCAGTGAGACGAGGGGCAGATTGTAGGCGGCGAGGCTGGAGGGCAGGAGACCTGTTGGGAGGCATGGCGATAATTCAGGTGAGAGGGGGAGTGGGCCCCAGAGGGAAGTTAATAGTTGGGGAGATATTTAGGAAGAAGAAGGGCATGGAATGATTGGCAGAAGACGCAGGTGCAGAGAGGGAGGAGTCAAAGATGACCTTTGGGTTTTGGGGTAGCTGGAGGTGAGAAATCCAGGTTTGGATACAACATGAGTTTAGACGCAAGGACACTGCATTAGAGGTGTCTGCAGGAGAGCCCCGTGGGGGGCCCAGTAGGGGCTCCCCTTTATTCGCTTATCCAATCAATAGTTACTGTTGCCTGCAGTGAGCCAGGCGTGGGGGACCGGGGGTGGGGGTGGGGGGGAGGGTTTGCAGTGAATTAAACAAGCTCCCTAACCTTGGAGGATTAATTGCGGAGCCAATTAACAACTAACTAAAGAAACAGCGTTACGGATCATCAAAGGTGCTGTGAGGACCCGAGGAATGGCGGTCACCCTCCTCAACCAGAGCAGGCCCGTGAGAGACAAGCAGGGCCAAGTCCTGAGCCCCACCTGTTCCTTCTCTGCATGAGGGGCAGAGGTGCCCTGGGTCTCTCTCTCATTCAGGCCTGACCTCCTCCCAGAGCGGGTGCTACTGACACTGGGTCTGGGAAGAATGCGCAGATTTCACCAGGCATCTTTCAGTTGATTATCTGTTTTGGCTTCTCCTGACCTCACTTAAGAGTGGAAACTGTGCCCGGCCAGTGTGGCTCAGTGGTTGAGCATGGACTAATGAACCAGGAGGTCACAGTTTAATTCCCACGCAGGGCACAGGCCCGAGTTGCGGGCTCCATCCCCAGGAGGGGCCGTGCAGGAGGCAGCTGATCCATGATTCTCTCTCATCACTGATGTCTCCGTCTCTCTCTCCCTCTCCCTTCCTCTCGGAAATCAGCAAGAAAATATCTCAGAGTGGAAACTGCGGCCCAAAGCTGCCTGGCGAGGGGTGTCAGACACAGACTCTGGCCTGGGAACGGGCTCCGGGCGCTGCAGGAAGCAGCAGATGCAGGCGGTCACTGGAGCCAGCCAGCTTCCAAAGCTCTTCCTGGTCCGCGATGCACCCGCAGGGCCAATCGCAGGTGCAGAAACACGAAAAACAAGCCAGCAGTGCCGGGCTGAGGCCTCCAGCGGCACTGATTCAATTCGCGGGGCGGCGGGCGGCGGCCCCTTTAAACGCGGTCCCCTCCCGAGTCACCCCGTCCAGGACCGGGGGCTTCCCGGGCCACAGCCGCGCCGCCGCGCCGCCCTCGCCGCCGCCGGGACCTTTCCCCTACTTTCCAGGCCCGCAGGCCCCGCCCCCTGGCGCCGACCGCAGCACGTGCCGCGCCCCGCCCCTCGCATCACGCCGCGGCCAGGCTTTGATCACGCGGCTCCCCGCCGCGCCCATTGGCCGGCGGAGCGCGGGCCCGCGCCGATTGGCCGTCGAGCACCCGGCCCCGCCCCGGTGTATTTTGGTTTGCCTCCCGCCCCGCCCCCGCGGCCGCGCCCTCGGCGGGCGCCCCGCCCCTCCCGCACCGCCGGGGCCGCGCCGGGCAGAGCGGCGCGGGCGGGCGGAGGCGCGGGCCGTCCCTGGAGCGCGGGTCCCGGAGGCTGCCTCTGCCACGCACGTGCCGCCGCCGCCGCGCTCTGAGCACCCGCCCCGCCGTCGCTGTGTCGCCTCGGGGCTGCCGGCACCATGCACACGCCGACCTCCACGGGTCCCGGCGAGGCGCGCGCGGTGAGTGGCCGCGGGTTGCGGGGCCAGGACGCGAGGGAGGGCGGGGCGCGCGGGGCCTCGCTCTGGCCGCACCTTTGGGAGCCCGGACGCGTTGCAGCGCCGAGCGGGGCGGCGGCCGCCTGGGGCTGGGCGGGGGCGTGTGCCCCGCGGCACCCTCCGCAGCTTTGTCTCGCGCCCCCGCAGCGGCGCCGCCCGGGCTGGGGGCGCGGGGCTGTTTCCAGCAGTGACGTCACCAGCCGGGAGGCGGTGACCATTGGGCGGGAGCGGCTGGCGGGAACGCGGCACGCGGGCGGCGGGGCGGGGCTGTGGGAACCCGCGCTGCGGGTGGGCGGTGCCAGGGGAGCGGGGCGTGCGGGGCGCCTTTCGCCGCAGCTGGGCTCCTGCCGTCGCGCCCCGAGGGCTGCGGGTGGTCGCTCGCTGGTCCTGGCACCGGGTCGTCGCCAAGCGTGCACCGCGCGGGTCGGAGAGCCTGGGAGCTCGGCGCCTTCTGCTTCCTCCCCGCACGGAGTCCCGTCTGTGACTCCACAGATTGTCCGAGGCCCCGGGAGAGCTGCCTCCTTGCGGTGTGCCTGCGGGGACCGGAGCGGGACCGGAGGGGGGATCTGAGCGGACCGGAGGGTTTGACGCCTGGGACTTACTTGCAGCTGAAAAGAGTGGGTGCGACCCCTGGGAAGACAGCCTCCTGGGTTGCGGGGACTTTACAGATGCTTCCTCTCACTCCCCCCCCCCCAACTAGCCTTGAGGCATGAAGGTGTGACATGTCCCCCAGACCAGGAACAGGCTTTACACTCATGGGCCCCCCAAGTTCTGCTCGCCGGGGCCAGGGGGGTGGGGAGGCTCTGCACGCTGCCCAAAACGCACCCGCAGGGAGCGCTCCCCGTGGCTTTGCCAGCTCAGAAGAGCCGCCCTGGTCTCAGCCCACCAGAGAGCTGGATGGAGGCGCACGGTGCCCCTCCTCCCGCTGTGATTAGACACTTGGGCCTCTGGAATTAACGTCTAATGAATCAGTGACCAAAGAGCATGAACTTTATATCAAGAACCTTTCTAAGAATCAAGATTTTCTGTGGAAAGGGCTTGCCAGCCACGCCCAGTCATCAGACGTTGGCATGAAAGCAGAATTGTCCGAGCGTCCTGTTGACATCTCTCCCTAGAGCGGAGCGCACTGTGTGTGCCCTGTCGTTCATGTTTGGAGCGCGGTGTGTGTGTGGCGTGCGGTGCGTGTGTGTGCAGTGCCGTGGGTGTGTGGCGTGCGGTGCGTGTGTGGCGTGCGGTGCGTGTGTGTGCAGTGCCGTGCGTGTGTGTAGTGCCGTGCGTGTGTGGCGTGCGGTGCGTGTGTGGTGTGCCGTGCGTGTGTGCAGTGCCGTGCGTGTGTGGTGTGCCGTGCGTGTGTGCAGTTCCGTGCGTGTGTGCAGTGCCGTGCGTGTGTGGTGTGCCGTGCGTGTGTGGTGTGCCGTGCGTGTGTGGTGTGCCGTGCGTGCAGTGGTGTGCCGTGCGTGCAGTGCAGTGCCGTGCGTGCAGTGCAGTGCCGTGCGTGCAGTGCTGTGCGTGCAGTGCGGTGCGTGCGTGCAGTGCGGTGCGTGTGTGGTGTGCCGTGCGTGTGTGCAGTGCCGTGCGTGTGTGCAGTGCCGTGCGTGTGTGCAGTGCCGTGCGTGTGTGCAGTGCCGTGCGTCTGTGGAGTGCCGTGCGTCTGTGTGACGTGTGAGTGCAGGCTCCTGTGCGCGTGTCCGCACGCCTGTCTCTGTGTTTCCCGGGGCTGAGAAGCCGTCGTGTCGCCCGCCTTTAGGTCGACATCATGGACATCTGCGAGTCCATCCTGGAGAGGAAGCGGCATGACAGCGAGCCGTCTGCGTGCAGCCTCTTGGAGCTGAATGACATCGAAGCTGTTGAGGCTCTTGTGTGCATGAGCTCCTGGGGTCAGAGGCCCCGGGCAGGCGACCTGTGGAAGATGAGACCCCTCACGCCTGTGTCTGACTCTGGGGATGTCGCCACCCCTCTGCTGGTGGACGAGGCCACACCCGAGCTGCCCAAGGACCTCCATTCCTTGTCGACGCTGGTAAGAGGCGGGGGGAGGAGAGGTGTGTGCAGTGGCCAGTGCTCCTGCCCGCTGAGGGACATGCGGGCAGGGTCCCTGGGAGGCTGGCAAGCAAGGGCACGGCCTCCTCTGTGGAGGGCCTGAGATGAAGCTGTGTTTTGTCTTTTGGAAACGTGTTTTTCCATGGATCGACCACAGCTTGCAGCCACAGGGCTAAAATGTGCAGAGCACAAAACCTACAGGTTGATTTGAGAAAGCAAAACGTACTCATTTCCCTGGGCAATTGCAGGGTGGGGACCAGGTTCCCCCAGATGACCTAGTCCAGGGTCAGGGTAAGTGGGTGGCGGCTGGGGAAAGCCTGTGCGTTGGCACCAGACACCCTAAGTTGGTGGGTGGAAAGACTGGCCTCTGCCTCCCGGTGGCAGCCAGCTTCTGACTTGGGCGAGTCGGCTGCCATCAGGCGCTGTTTCCTGTTTCCCTAACTTGCCGCGGCTCTGACATTGCTGGGAGAAACGCGCCTCAGCTCGGAGAGGTGAGAGCTGTCTGTCGCTCACGGAAGTGAAAGTGGTCACCTAATGGCCCTGCGCTGGAAGCTGGCGCTGGAAAGAGACTGCGGAACCGCTTGGAGAGGGATGAGAAGGGCCAAGCGTGCGTAGCGAGGACTGCAGAGTCTGGCCTGGCTGCCGGAGCCCTCAGAGCTCTTGGCATGAGGCTCTTCCTGGGAAGGCTGACAAGCGGGAATTGGTGGGGCGGTACAGAGAGGCTTGGTTTAGGCAGGCCACCGGTTAGAGCAGCGGTTCTCCACCTGTGGGTCGCAACCCCTTTGGGGGTTGAATGACCCTTTCACAGGGGCCACCTAAGACCATCGGAAAACACATATATAATTACATACTGTTTTTGTGATTAGTCACTATGCTTTAATGATGTTCAATTTGTAACAGTGACATTGGGGGTCACCACAACATGAGGAACCGTATTAAAGGGTCGCGGCGTTAGGAAGGTTGAGAACCACTGGGCTAGAGCATGGCCTCTGGGCATCATCGCTCTGACGGGTTTGCCTGGCTCATCTCGCAGGTGCTGGCTGAGTGCGTATCAAATGAGAACCACTGGGGTTTCAGAAACATTTCCGAGGATCCCAAGTTCCTATGGAAAGCTCTCCCTTGAGTGTCAGTTTGTTTTCTCATCAGAGTCCTAATGCTCCCATTGCCCGTTTCCGTCACTGCGGGCCCAGGAGCGGCACTGGTTACACCGGGCACAGGGATAGGTTTGGGAGGTCAGGAAAGGGGGGGAGACCAGAGAGTAAAGGCTTAGACCAGTTTTTTTAAAGGCGTCGGGAGCATCCCGGTCAAAGTAAATGCCTTTTAAAATGTAACCAAAGCAGCCTTTTCCACACAGTCTTTTCTTCTCCCCCAAGTGCATGACTCCTCCTCAGAGCCCTGACCTCATGGAGCCGTTGGCGAGAACACTCGTTCCTTCCCAAGCACCTGACTCCAAAGCACGCGTGGCCGTGGCCATGGCTGTCCCCCCAGCCTCTGCGGGGGCAGCCAGTGCCCTCAGCCGGAGGGAGGAGAGGATCCTGCGTGGTTTGAAGCCGGAGTGGCTGCAGCCGGCCCCTGGCGCCCCCTGCAGGGCTGTGGCGGCCAGTGCCACCCACCACGCCCTGGGGAGTCCTGCTCCGGGCCACAGTCCTGCCTCCCAGCCTCCAGACCACAGGGGAGGAGCAGCACCGCTTCAGGGACACGCGGAAGCTTTGTGGGATGCGCGCCCCAGAGACACTCCCCTCACCGTGAACTCAGGGCCCCGTCCGCCTTGCTGCAAGAAGTCTGGCGACTGGGTTCCCTCCGACCAAGGCCAGCAGGCAGGTCGGCCAGTTGCGGTCCCACCCTGCTCCCCCAAGAACTGTGAAAATGACCTGCCCGGGAACACCACGCCTCTCATTTCTGTCCCCGTCTCCAGCCCCCCCGTCCTTTGCCAGATGGTCCCTGTGACTGGACAGAGTGGCGTGTTGCCGGCATTTTTGAAGGCACCTCCCCCCGTCTCCGCCGGGACTGTCGCACCCATTCTGCCCCACGCTGCTCCAGGGCCCCAGCCGGTGCTCATGGGACCACCTGTGCCTCCGGGAGCTGTGATGCTGGTGCTGCCCCAGGGGGCACTTCCCCCGCCCGCCTCCTGCCCCCCGGCAGGTGTCATGGCTGCGGGGAATACCAGGTTGTTGCCTCTGGCTCCGGCCCCCGTGTTCATCGCCACCAGTCACAACGGGGTCCCTCAGGCAGACTTTTCCCGAAGGAGGAACTATGTTTGCAACTTTCCGGGCTGCCGGAAAACCTACTTCAAAAGTTCCCACCTCAAGGCTCACCTCCGCACCCACACAGGTAAGTGCGAGGCAGGTGGGCATGGGGGCGTGGATCCAAGTCAGGGAACCTGTCTGGGTTCCTAGAACACGGCATCGGCTCACCCTGTACACAGAATGTGGGCGTCCTGTGGCGGCGACCCTTTGATAGGTCGGGTGGCGGCGACCCTTTGATAGGTTTAGGGTGATGCTTACGTGGCCCCTTTCTCTTCACGTGGCCGTAGGCATGCCATTCTCTGCGTGTTGGAAACTGCACCCCCATTCAGTAAACAGTGTGGCGGGTGAAGGGCAGGGTTAGGGTCAAGGTCTCTCCAGTGTGGGGGAAAGCTTGAACTTCTGGAATATTTGAAATGTGAAGGAGTATAGTTTTCTTTCGGGAATATGTAGTTTTTCATTCAGAAGTCACACAGAGTGTAATGACTTAGCGGTCTCTATGTCTTAGCTGCATCCAATAGCATTTTCTGCAAGGATGGAAAGTTTCTCTGTCCATTAGGAGAGCCGCTAGCCACATGCCCTTGTGTGGACCGTGACTAAGAAACTGAACTTGACGCTTTCGTTAAGGTCACATTTACGTAGCTGGGGGCTGGTGCTGCCGGGCTGTAACAGGTGTGAGGCCCCCGGGCGGGTTTCTGCCCGGGTCACTGAGGGCGGGCTCTGAGGTGTCTGGTGCCCGCTGCTCTCTGGGTCAGTGTTCTGTCGTCTTGTTCTGCAGGGTCCTGTGGTTGAGCAGTCGGCTTGTTAAACTCGCCTTTCAGGGTTCACACACACGCACACACACACACACACACACACACACACACACACAGGCAGTGACAGGCTCAGGTTCTGCAGTGAAGATTGCTCCATAAACTGGCCCTGAAATCCCTCCCACCGACGTGTCTGCTGCTGGCCTGTGGGACAGCCGCACAGACGGGCAGGGTCGGGGGGCTTGGAGGGAGAGGGCCCCCCCTGGCACACTGCAGCTCTGAGGGGGCAGCTCCCGCTGGAGCATGGAGAGCCTGGCGTTGACGGGCGTTGCAAAGGAAGCTCTAGGCCTCCGCTCTGCGGGCGGGCGGCTGATTGCTCAGGTGCGGGCTCCTAGCCTGGCCCCCCAAGCAACTGCCTCTCCGCCCGGACCTTCCCTTCCCAGCTCCACGTCCTGCCCTGGACCTTCCCTCCCCAGCTCCACGTCCTGCCCTGGACCTTCCCTCCCCAGCTCCAAATCCTGTCCTGGACCGTCCCTCCCCAGCTCCACATCCTGCCCTGACCTTCCCTCCCCAGCTCCACATCCTGTCCTGGACCTTCCCTCCCCAGCTCCACGTCCTGCCCTGACCTTCCCTCCCCAGCTCCACGTCCTGCCCTGACCTTCCCTCCCCAGCTCCACGTCCTGCCCTGACCTTCCCTCCCCAGCTCCAAGTCCTGCCCTGACCTTCCCTCCCCAGCTCCACATCCTGCCCTGACCTTCCCTCCCCAGCTCCACGTCCTGCCCTTCACCTTCCCTCCCCAGCTCCACGTCCTGCCCTTCACCTTCCCTCCCCAGCTCCACATCCTGCCCTGACCTTCCTGCCCTGACCTTCCCTCCCCAGCTCCACATCCTGCCCTGACCTTCCTGCCCTGACCTTCCCTCCCCAGCTCCACATCCTGCCCTGACCTTCCTGCCCTGACCTTCCCTCCCCAGCTCCACGTCCTGCCCTTCACCTTCCCTCCCCAGCTCCACATCCTGCCCTGACCTTCCTGCCCTGACCTTCCCTCCCCAGCTCCACATCCTGCCCTGACCTTCCTGCCCTGACCTTCCCTCCCCAGCTCCACATCCTGCCCTGACCTTCCTGCCCTGACCTTCCCTCCCCAGCTCCACATCCTGCCCTGACCTTCCTGCCCTGACCTTCCCTCCCCAGCTCCACATCCTGCCCTTCACCCGCCACGCTCTGCCCAGCTCTCTGAAAACCCGGGAAGGGCCTTCCCCAAGCCGTTCTTAGACGTGTTTGCTGATCTCATTCCTTCCTGACCCAGCGGCGTACTGTATGTCCCACCGCACTTTTTCTTCCTGTTTTAGTTTCTTATGTACTTGACTGTCTGACTGGATATAAACTCTTGGCGTCGCCCGTCCAGAGTGGCTCAGTGGTTGAACGTCGACCTATGAACCAGGAGGTCACGGTTCGATCCCCGGTCAGGGCACATGCAGGCAACCAATGAACGCATCAGTGAGTGGAACAACCGTTCTGGCTCTAAAAATCAATGTTTTTAAAAAGTACTCACTAAGGAAAAAAGCCTTCCCCTTACCACAAGCTAACAGCTGAAGAGTTATTTTTATTTTGAAAGATTGGCCATCCTTGGGCCCTGCCACGTTACAGCTCCGGTGTGGCAGGAAGGATGCATCTTGGAGGATTTCCTGGCTTCTGAGTGACCCGATACCAGTGTAACTGGGTATCACTGTTGTCCTAGATTTTGAGGAACAAAATTTAAAAACACGGGTCAGCCCTAGCTGGTTTGGCTCAGTGGACAGAGCGTCGGCCTGTGGACTGAAGGGCACATGCCCGGGTGGCAGGCTCAATCCCCAGTAGGGGGCATGCAGCAGGCAGCCGATCAATGATTCTCTCTCATCACTGATGTTTCTTTCTCTCCCTTTCCCGTCTTCTCTGAAATCAATAAAAATATATTTTTTAAAAATAAAAACAACACAGGTGAACCTGGGCGATAGTTTTCTGTACCGTGTGTTTTCTCGCCGCCAGGGGAGAAGCCGTTCGGCTGCAGCTGGGACGGCTGCGATAAGAGGTTCGCGCGCTCGGATGAGCTGTCCCGCCACCGCCGGACGCACACCGGGGAGAAGAAGTTCGCGTGCCCCGTGTGCGACCGGCGCTTCATGCGCAGCGACCACCTGACCAAGCATGCCCGGCGTCACGTGACCACCAAGAAGCCACCTGGCTGGCAGGCAGAGGTTGGCAAACTGAACCGAATCGCCGCGGCAGAGAAACCCAGGAGCCCGCTGGTGAGCCGGCCGGCCTCGGCCTGAAGGGCCGCAGGGAGTCGCCCGTGGGAACTTAAAAAGGCTTTTCAGGGAAGGACGGACTGATGGTTCGCTCCCGAAACCACTGTCATGGGGGCTGGGGAAGAGCAGAGGCTGGTTCTGATGAGCATGTTTCCTGTTCTCTGTTTGGTTGAGACCCTGTTCGGTGTCTTTTGTAGTTTCAGGAGTTTTTTACAGAAATGGAAGAAAATTTGACGATCTGAATCACCAGCATTCAAACATTTCGGCAATAAATTCTACAAAATCTGGGTTTTTACAGCCTTTCTATTCATGTTTTGTAGAAACGAGACAGGGTATGACTTTATACTGTTTTTTTATGAAAAGATTTATATTGTTGGTACTCCGATCACCAGTTTCTAGAGAGATGATTTTGCAGTCTTTTCAATGGTTCAATGTTTTTATGAGAACCCTTCTTTCAGTAACCTTGAAACATTATTCAGCCAGAAAAAAAAGATCGCAAGTTTGTAATCAGGCCTTTTAGAGCTAAGAATTTTTTAGAATCAAACTGGTTGACAGGGTCTCTTAGAGAAATGCCGCTTTCCTCTGAAAGTGTGGCAGGCAGCTTCCTCATGACATTCTGCAGGGACGCTCCAGGCAGCCATTCCTTCGCAGCTGCAGCCCAAGGATCAAAATTTTGGTTGCATAGAACTAACTAGTCGCCTGTGTCCGCGCTGTGACTTGTGCAGGATGTACCCAGAGGATGACGTAAACACACTCCACAGACAGACAGACACCCTGTGGGCAGGGAGCCTCGGTAGGATCCCTCTGTGCTCTGTGGAGAGCACAGCATTCGCAGTTCCGTGTTTGTACCTCAAACACCGAGGCAAAAAAGAAGGAAAAAAAGATGCCATAAGCACGCAACCCAGCTGCCCAGTTGTTAGGGACTTTTACTGTGGCCTCATCCGTAGTCTTTTTGTGGGCAGAGCAACTTCTTAGAGCAGCAGGGAGTGGTCTCATTGGTGGGAGGAACTTCCCACCCAAGTACAGGTCTGTACTCGGCACACTCAGGCGAAGGTGCGTGCAGACGGCCCAGCCCAGGGGTCCGGCTCCTTGATCGATTGAGAACTGGAGGAAAGGCAAGTTATGCTGAATGGCGGCAGTGCCAGCCAGCTGCCCTTTCACTCGTGGTGTCTGAAGGAAACTGACCACACAGAAAACTCCTTGCGATGGGGGTGTTTTGCAGTCCGACAGGAAGTAGACCGCGGGCAGCGACGTTGAAGCTGTGAGCACAGGCCCTCGCTCCACAGCGCCTGCCCCTGGCGGCACCGAGAATCCAGGCGGCGGAACGTGCGAAGGAACGGAGGGATGGTGTCCATTGTGCCGGTGTTCAGAGTGTGGCTTTGCCTCTTGGGCCTGGCATTTACCTTTATTAGAAGGATGGTGAGGTGAGATGTTGAATAAATAGAATGAGGTTCGTGCAAGAGAACAATTAGATGCATACAGCACCGGTCCTTTCTCTCCCACTCATACCTTTAAATCAGCCTGAACACCTCTGTGTGCGTGTCCGAGGCAGCATTAAGTTTGGGTATTTTCCTTCATTATGCAAAACAATGTTAGTCCTGCCAGTGTGGTGGGGGGTCCCCAAGGTGGAGTGCTTGCTCGCGCGAATGTCATGCTCTGAGCAGCGTTTCTAAGGAGACGGGCTGGGCTGCCCGTGGTTTTGATTTGTGCTTCCATTCCTGATCGGATGTAGAAATGCCTCCTGGAAACAGACTCCCTTTGCCTTCTGTCTGTCCCTGAAAGACGGCAAGTTGGGAAACCATTTTGTCTGAAGAATTCTGTCCTGAGAGCCACCCTTGGTTGGTTCTGCGTGGAGCCCCGCGGCAGGCGGCTCTGGGCGCCCAGGCGGAGCCTCCCCACCTCCTTCCCCCGTGTGGCCCGCCCCCCAGTGCACTTTACTTTCTGAGCACTTTTGCTTGATCTTTGTTGACTTTGAGCCTTTTAAGTGGTTTCAGTAATAAAATTTGAAATGTCTTGTAATTATGTTTCCTGTACACCAGACTTTGACATCTTATTTAAATGAATATGTGTGATGTAACTTTTTTCTTTCAATTGCATAAAACTTTCTTGATTTGCAAACTGGACTTGTGTCCCATGTCATTTAACTGCCCCAGTGACTTCAGAAAATAATTTACCAAATCCAGTGTATATAGGCCCAGCCTACGCCTTCTCTCTGTTCCTTGGGTTCCGTTCCTCTCCCGGGCCCCCCAGGTTCCGTGGAGGGTTCTTTCTGAAAGAATGGTGTGAAGAGGCAGCTGCTGTGTGGGCCGATCTGGTGCTGGTTCTGGTCCTGGCAGGACCGTGGGTGCGGGGTGGCCCCGTGCCCCTCCTCCTCGAGCTCTTCCTGTGCCAAGAGAGGGGAGGGAGGGAACCTCACCCCCCACCCTCAGCCCAGGCTTTAGAGGTGCCACAGCGCCAGTCTTCACTCCTGCTCCTGGGGTACATTCTCTCTTGCACCCACTTGGGCTGGGATTTGCATCCACGTCCCCTTAAAGGAGCTGCTGTGGATGTTGCCAGGGACGCGTGAGTTCCGGTCTCAGTCCTCCTCATATTTGTCCAAAACGACCAAGCTCCTCTAGTGACATCTCCCCAACACTAGATTTTCTCACAGGTGACTCCCTTGTCTTTGAAAAGAACAGCAAGCCCTGGCTGGTTTGGCTCAGTGGATAGAGCGTTGGCCTGGGGAATGATGGGTCCCAGGTTTGATTCCGGTCAAGGGCACATGCCTCAGTTGTGGGCTTGATCCCCAGTGGGGGGTGTGCAGGAGGCAGCTGATCAATGATTCTCATCATTGATGCTTCAATCTCTCCCTCTTCCTTCCTCTCCGAAATCAATAAAAAATATATTAAAAATAAAAAGTAAATAAATAAAAAGAAAAAGAACAGCAAGCCCGGCTGGCATGGCTCAGGGGCTGAGCATCCACATATGAACCAGGAGGTCAGGGTTCAATTCCTGGTCAGGGCACATGCTCAGGTTGTGGGCTCGATCCCCAGTGTGGGGGTGCAGGAGGCAGCTGATCAATAGTGCTCTCTCATCATTGATGTGTCTGTCTCTCCCTCTCCCTTCCTTTCTGAAATCAATAAAAATATACTGAAACAAAACAGCAAGACTACCCTTCAGGTTCTTCAGGTGCAGCTAGAGTCACCCTGGCCTCCGCTCTCACTTGACAGTCAGTCAATCCTCTCGGCTCGGTGCCTTCTGAAGCCACCCATCCTGGGATGTGATGGTGGCAACGACATGCAGGTGTGACTCGTGGGCCACGTGGGTCCTGGTCATGTGTGTGCATGTGTGTGCAGGCGTGCTGGGGAGGCGAGATCCTAAGGGGCTTTGCACTTAGCCGTCCACCTGGAGGCCTCCAACTCCAGCCCTTGCCTCTGGGAGGCGGCCACAAGCTGGTTACTCAGCTTTGTGACTTCCCTGCTGTCTTCCCTCTGTCTCCAAGGTCCTGTTTCCCCGCTGCAACATCCACGGCGCCTTTGCTTTCAGCCTGCCTCTCTGTGAGCGACTTTTAAAATGAGGAGCTTGAGACATGTTCTTAACAGCTGGGCGCGATCCTGGGAGCGACACTCAGTCCTCTGTCGGGGGGCTCTCTCCCCGAGAAGCCGAGAGTCCCCAGGCGCCCTCTCCCTGGAGATGAAGAGAGAAGACGCCACCAGCCGAGGGCCAGGGGAGAAGGTCCCCTTGCCCGAGATGACAGCCGTGGAGCTGGGGCTGGGGCTCCCCCTCGGCTCCCACCCAGCTCTGGGGAGCCGCCCCAAGGCCCCCTTCTCTGGACTCCAACACTACAGGTCTGACCGACCACTAGTAACGAACTTTATTCCAAGTCTAATCCACCTGCTAAAAGACAAGGCCCCCCATGACAGGGATCGTAGCACACCTACCCCACCGTCTGCCCGGGTGTCCGTCCGTCCATCCATCCATCCATCCATCCGAATCAAACTTTAAAAGGAGGACTATGGAGACAACGGGTGTCACGTGCCGGGCACAGGGGTGCACCCAGGGGCGGCCTTGGCTGGGTGGAGCGCTCTGGCTGTGAGAAATGGAATGTTAGCTTCTTAGAGAAGACGCATTGTGCCCTGGCCGTGGCTCGCTTGGCCGGGGCACTGTCCTGGGCTCCGCACGGCGGCGGGCGCGATTCCCAGTCAGGACCCTCCCTGGGTTGCCGGCGGGTCCCTGGACGGGTGCGTGTGGGAGGGGGCGGACTGACGCTCACTGACGCTCCTCCCTCTTCCTAAAATCAAACGCCTGTGGGTGAGGACGCACCACAATAACATTAAAAGGAGCCTCTATCACTAAAATAGTAACGGCTTTAATCGTCTTGTCAAAAGAGAGGGTTTGGGCGTGGGGAGGGCAGCTCTGGTGGGGCGGTTCTGGGCCACCCCCCGGGCCCCCGGGCTCCGGCCTGCCTCGGAGAGGAGACCTCCGAGCTCTGCGCCATCTGATCACAGAGCCGAGTTCACCGAAACGCCCGCTTGCCCTGGTCCGTCGGGCGAGATGCTCGTGCGCTGGGCGGGCGACGCCAGGCAGGCCGAGCTGTTGGTGGTACCGCGAGACCAGCGGGGACCTCTTCCGGCCACGTGCCCCTTCCGGGCTGCCCTCACCAGCGCTGGGGGGGGGGCAGGTCTGGGGCTTCCGGGCCACTCCTCTCCCTGCGCTTCCGCTTCCGGGAGCAGCCACACTGGGCCACGCCGGAAGTCCCGCCTCCCCGCCTGCCCGTCAGGCTGCAGTCCTGGCCCTGCCTCTGATGGAGGGGCGTCCTGGGCAGGCAGCCTTGTCTCTGTCAGTCTCCGGCCTCGCTGCTGATGTCTGCTTCCTCCGCCGGGGCGGCCGGAACCAGGCCCCGCAGCACCGGCCAGGTGAGGGCCGGTGGCCCCGCAGGCCTCTCCAGGCGGGCGGTTCCGTGCCCATGGGGAGGCGGCGGTTCCGTGGCCAAGGGGGGTTCTGTGCCCAGGGTGGGCGGGAACCAGGCGGGCAGGGAGCCTGGAACCCTGCGACCCCAGTTGTCAGAGTGGGCAGAGCCTCCAGGACTCCCTTCCAGGGAGGGAAACTGAGGCCCAGCGGGCGGGATCCCTTTGGGAGGCAGCCTCCTGCACAGGCTCCATCGGCCCTGCTCCTCGGGGGAGGCTGGGAGCCGTTAGAAATGCGGCTCGGAGGCCCCCACAGCCCCCTGAGTCAGAATCTGCATTTCACCTCCAGAACGTTCACCTGCAGAACTCAGGTGACTCCCTCCGGCCGCCCGATGACCACCTCCCGGCAGCAGCACCCAGGCCGGCGGCTGGCGAGCTCCGGACCCTCTGATGTGGGTGGGAAACGGCTTGAAAGTCCGTGTGTAGCTGCCCGTGGGCAGCAGCTCAGCTCCAGCTCGGGCCGGGAGGGGCAGGGTGCACCCCCAGCCCAGGTTCCCGGAGGCCGTCCGGCGGGGCCTCAGTGGCAGTACTCCTGCTCGATGCTGGCCATCAGCTCCTCCTCCGAGCAGTCGTACAAGATGACCGACTGCCTCTCCGGCCTCTCCTGGCTGCTGCCCGGGGCTCTGCAGCCGGAAACAGACACGGTGTCAGGAGGCCGGTGTGGCCGTGGGACTCGGTATCTCTCCCGGGGAGCTGCCATGGTCCCGCCAGGGGATTCTGCTCATCCCGTGACCAAAACCAGGAAGACCGGCCCTGGGGACACCTTCCCGGGCTCCCCTCTCCGCGAGCAGGCCTCTGCCCCTGCCTGCAGCGAGCAGGGCCCAAGTTCCAGGCCCAGTTCCGGTCCCGGCTCCACTTAGTAGCTCAGGGACCTTTCCTTTTCTCTAAAATGGAGCTGTCTTCACAGGTTCCTTCCGAGGCAGAAATGAGGTAACATGCATGGACAGCATGTGACACAGTTTTGCCCTTGGCAAGTGTTGGGGGGGGATCGCCACAGCCATTGCCCTGATGCTCCCTGACCCCCCACCTCTGGGGGTCCCACAGGAGCTGCTGCGGGGGACAGGGTGGGGCGGCCCCACAAGCCGACCTGAGGGTGAGCCGAGATGCTGAATGCCGTGTGTCTAGCGTGGAGCGTGGCACCTGGAAGTGCTGGGCAGAGAGGTCCCAGCAAAGCCCCTGACACTTCCTGTTCCTGCTGTACCCTCGGGGCTCGCGGAAGGTGGCCAGGGCAAGGCACTCGGAATGGGGGGGGGGCGCCTCACATACCCCAAGGGCGCCACGGTCTCTTGAACAAGCCAGAGGGGAGCAGGAGTCCCAGGGCATCCGTTCTGGGTCCTCAGTGGACCGCTTCCAGGGGTTAAGTGTGTTTTCCTGGGACTAGAGGGGTCCATTTGTCCCCCTCTGGGCAGTAAGCTCCTAAAGGTCAAGGTCAGTGTCTCATCCTGGGTGACGGGTGAGGCTGCAACCGGGAGGGGCTGGTCCGAGACGCCAGAGTGACTGGGTCAGGGCCTTTATCAGGAGGGTCACAGCTGCTGGGACTGGGAGGTTCAGCGCTGTCCCAGGGCTGGGGCCTGCCCCCTCCACGTGCTCCCCCCCTCCCCATGGAGCTTTGCATTCTAAGAGGGAGCTGTGTGGGGCGGCGGGGGGGGGTGGGGGGGCCCGCGGGAATGGGTCCCTGAGGCTGTCGGGCAGCTGGAGCCCACGGAAGAGCTGGAGTCCGGCCGCAGGTGACTCCCGGACTTACTCGGACACGCCGCTGCTCTCCGGGGGGTCTTCCGCTCTGTGCTCCGGGGCCACCTTGAGGAGGACAGAAGGAAGAGGCATCAGGGGGTGACCGGTGGCGAGCCTCCCACCGCCCCGGCTTTCGGTGACACCGATGGCCACCACATTCAGCCCAGGGCTGAACAACATCCCCTGTATGTGTGTACGGTCGGCCCTCCGTATCCGCGGGTTCTGCATCCAGATCCAACCAACTGGATCGAACATAGAGAAAGCAGCTCACGTTGCTGACGTGCACAGTGTAGTGAGGCTGCGGTGGTTGTGTTTGCAGTGAGCACAGTCAGGGTTTTCCCCAAGCAACACAGTATAACGACCGTTTACACAGTGTCTGCATGACATCAGGTGTTTTACGTAACCCAGCCATGGTCTAAAGTATTTGGGAAGTTGTGCGCAGGTTGTACACAAACACTGCACCATTTTAAAGAAGGGACTAGAACATCTGAAGGTTGTGGTGTCTGTGGGGGCCCTGAAACCAACCCCCATGGACACCGACGGATGACTGTACCACTTTTCTTAAAATTCTTATTTTTCCAGTTTACAGTCAATATTATTTTGTATTAGTTTCAGGTGTACAGCCTAGTGGTTAGATAATCATCTTTTACAAAGTGTTCCCCCTGATCTTTCTAGCACCCGCCTGGCACCCATACACAGCCATTACTATTACTGATTGTAGTTCCTATGTTGTACTTTTCATTCCTACGACTGTTTTGTAGCTGCCAGTCTGCACTTCTCAATCCCTTCACCTTTCTCACCCAGCCCCCCAGTCCTCCCCTCACCCAGCAACCATCACTTTGTTCTGTGTATCTAGGAGTCTGTTTCGGTTTTGTTTGTTTATATGGCTGTTAGATTCCACATATAAATGAAATCATATGGGATTTGTCTTTCTCTGGCTGGCTTATTCCACTTAGCATAATACCCTGTGTCCATCCATGCTGTCAGAAACAGTAAAGAATTCATTCTTTGCCCTAACAGGTTTGGCTCAGTGGATAGAGCGTCGGCCTGCAGACTCAAGGGTCCCAGGTTTGGTTTCGGTCAAGGGCATGTACCTTGGTTGAGGGCACATCCCCAGTAGGGAGTGTGCAGGAGGCAGCTGATCCATGTTTCTCTCTCATCGATGTTTCTAACTCTCTATCCCCCTCCCTTCCTCTCTGTAAAAAATCAATAATATATATATTTATCTATATTTTTTTTAAGAATTATTTTTTAGGGCCGAGTAGTATTCGGTGTGTAGATGTACCACAGCATTTTTAGCCACTTGTCTAGTGATGGACACTTGGGCTGCTTCTATATCTTGGCTGTTGTAAATAATGCTGCAGTTGCCCTGATCGGTGTGGCTCAGTGGACAGAGCGTCGGCCTGTGGACTGGAGGGTCCCAGGTTCGATCCCGGTCAAAGGCATGTTCCTGGGTTGCAGGCACATCCCCAGTGGGAGGTGTGCAGGAGGCAGCTGATCAATGTTTCTCACTGATGTTTCTAACTCTCTATCCTTCCCCCTTCCTCTCTGTAAAAGATAAATAAAAAATTTAAAAAAATAATGCTGCAGTGAACATAGGGGGGCATGTATTCTTTTGAATTAGTATTTTGGGTTTCTTTGGCTATTTACCCAGAAGTGGAATCACTGGGTCATAGGCAGATCGGTTTTTAATTTGGGGGGGAAATTCGTAGTTTTCCATGCTGGCTGCATTCCCCCCAGCAGTGCTCAGGGTCCCCTCTCCCCCGCCTCCTCCCCAGCGCTGGTTGGCTTATGGGTGACAGCCATTCTGACAGGTGCGAGGTGACCTCTCATGGTGATGGTACCGTATGTTCTTTATGCATCTTGTTTGCCCGTCCGCTGATGGACACGGGGCTGCCTCCGCCCTCTGGCGGTTGTGACTAACGCCCTCTGAACGTGGGTGCACAGGACTCCGTGTGAGACGGGCTTCCAGTTCCTGGGCCTGGATATATTCTCAGGGGCCACAGGGAAGAAAAACACCACTTCTACCCAACGGTCCTCCGCCGTTTCTGTGAGGTCACCCTCAGTGCCAGCTGGTCAGTTTCTGCTGGGCCCAGCTTTTGCTATCGCCTGGGTTGGCTTTTCCCTGCGCCACCAGGTTCTGTAAGGGGTGTTACAAACACAGTCTCTCCCGTCAGGAGCACAACGGGGCGGACGAGCACACGGTTGGAACCAGACATCTGCACCGGCAGCCGGCTGGCCGCCTCGTGGGGCAGGGACGGCGCGCACCATCACACCGTGAGCTGGACACCCTAAGCTGCGTCCAGAAGGTAGGCACACTCTGTCCTCAGTGATTCCCCAGCCTCCACGGCCTTCACACTGACTTGGCCTCTGATGGGTGATGTGAGGCGCCCTCCCAGACGTCCAGCTTGCAGAAGGCGCAAGGGGAGCGTGGACGGGAAGCAGGGACACAGCGGCCCCTGGTGGCTGCTCCAGGCCCCGGGCAGACACAAGTGTCCGCCACCAGACAGCTGGCGGGCTGCCACCTGGAGGTCAGACAGCTGGACACAAGGAGGGCAGAGCCGGGCGTGGGAACCTGGCTGAGCTCAGGGAGGGCGCTGTGTCTGGGCCACAGGACCAGGCGGGGCATGTTATCACTTGAAACCCTGCCCTACATGGTTTGGCTCAGTGGATAGAGCGTTGGCCTATGGACTGAAGGGTCCCGGGTTCGATGCCGGTCAAGAGCACATGCCCGGGTTATGGGCTTGATCCCTAGTGGGGCGTGCAGGAGGCTGCCGAACCATGATTCTCTCTCATCACTGATGTTTCTATCTCTCTCTCCCTTCTCTGAAATCAATAAAAATATATTTTAAAAAATAATAAACCCCACGGAGGCTGTGTAAGACCACACCCAACAGGAGGGGTTGAGTAAGATGGTCTCTGAAAGCCCCCCTGGCTCTTCCTACAAGTAGGGCGCGTATTTTTAGAATAGTGAAATATCAAGTTAATTTTTAGCAAATCCACTACATATCTTACCAAAATGTATTCTGTCCTTCTTCTTCTATCTAAAGAGTCCTCCCCTTAGCTCTTGACACTTTTATATGGATATACAGGGTGGGGCAAAAACAGGTTTACAGTTGCTCGTGTGGAAAATAATACAATAAATAATAACACAAGGAAAAACTGTTGCTCGTGCTCACAGCTGAAACCTCCTTTGGCCCCACCCTGTACACGCGCACCCGTCAGTGAGATACGTGATCGCACAGAACAAGTGGCAGGAGTCTGAAGGGTACAATTGGGTGGGTTTTGACATGTGGATACACCTGTT
The DNA here is from genome assembly GCA_036010255.1 of Myotis pilosus. Classification (NCBI taxonomy): domain Eukaryota; kingdom Metazoa; phylum Chordata; class Mammalia; order Chiroptera; family Vespertilionidae; genus Myotis; species Myotis pilosus. The sequence continues at coordinate 2,130,429 of JASKON010000016.1, forward strand.
AACCCGTCACTGCAGTGAAGATACTAAACGCGTTCTTCCACTCTGCAGCCTACCTCCTTCCCTCCCACCTGCCACCTGCACCTCCCACTTCCACCTCCTTCCCTCCTACCTCCACCTCCCACTTCCACCTCCACCTCCCACTTCCACCTCCCACCACCCACCTCCCACTTCCACCTCCCACTTCCTCCTCCCACTTCCACCTCCTTCCCTCCTACCTCCACCTCCCACCTCCCACCTCCCACTTCCCACCTCCACCTCCCACTTCCACCTCCCACCTCCCACCTCCCACTTCCACCTCCTTCCCTCCTACCTCCACCTCCCACCTCCACCTCCACCTCCCACTTCCACCTCCCACCTCCCACCTCCCACTTCCACCTCCCACTTCCACCTCCCACTTCCACCTCCTACCTCCACCTCCCACCTCCACCTCCCACCTCCCACCTCCCACTTCCACCTCCACCTCCCACTTCCACCTCCCACCTCCCACCTCCCACTTCCACCTCCCACTTCCACCTCCCACTTCCACCTCCTTCCCTCCTACCTCCACCTCCTACCTCCACCTCCCACTTCCACCTCCCACTTCCACCTCCTACTTCCACCTCCTTCCCTCCTACCTCCTACCTCCACCTCCACCTGCCACCTCCACCTCCCACTTCCACCTCCTTCCCTCCTACCTCCACCTCCCACCTCCACCTCCCACCTCCCACCTCCCACTTCCACCTCCTTCCCTCCTACCTCCACCTCCCACCTCCACCTCCTACCTCCACCTCCTACTTCCCACCTCCACCTCCGGGTACCTCATCTCTCAGCATCAACTGATTTCAACCAAATTTTGCCAATCCGGTTCAGTCCTCTCACCACCAGAGGGAGCTTACAGGCCTCCCAGGCAAGCAGAAGCTGTGGGCCCAGCGGCACCTCGCTCAGAGAGCTGCTTTACAAGTTGCTAAAATGACAAAGGACTTTCAAAAGGAGACTCTGACTCTGAGACCACAGTCCTAGGGCCTCTGCCTCCCTCCCAAGACCTGGCCTTCAGGAACATGTTTCCAAAGAGAGAAACTCTGGGGGATCCACAGACGCTGAAGGAGGCGGGATTGGAGGAAAGTGACAATAAATGACACTCACATAGTGTTTTGTCACTTGATAAAGCACATTCACACTCTGGTCTGTGTATCTCAATGGTTAGAGTATCAGCCCCTGCACCAAAGGGTCGTGGGTTCGATTCCCGGTCAAGGGCACTTACCTGGGTTGCAGGTTCGATCCCTGGCCCCAGCCGGGGCACCTGCAGGAGTCAACCAATCGGTGAGTCTCATATTGATGTTTCTCTCTCTCTCTCTCCCTCCCTTCCACTCTCTCTAAAAAATCAATGGGAAAAAATATCCTCGGGTCAGGAATATCAACACAAAACAAAAAAGCACATTCACATATATTTTCACATAATTCTCGCAAGCCTCCGGCCAATGAACACTCACCGAGTGCTTCGCTAGACTCGTGCTCCACCCTGGTGTGCTCCCTGACCAGACCCTCGCCCCCAGAGGCAGCCGACCTGGCCTGGCTCCTGGTCTGGGGAGGTTGTGTGTGGGGGGTAGGGGTGCTTGGGCAGTCGCCGTGCTGGGCCCCAAGGCCTCTAATGTGAATGCGAAGCAGCCCGCGGCGGCTGCTAGGGTCCCTTCATCTTAGCCATCTGGGGTCCTCACCTCTCAGGAAACCCAAGGGGCCCAAGCCGGTTTGGCTCAGTGGACAGACTGGAGGGTCCCGGATTCGATTCCGGTCAAGGGCACGTACCCCGGTTGCAGGCTCGATCCCCAGCCCCAGTTGGGGCGCACAGGGGAGGCAACCAAGCCATGTGTCTCTCACACATCGATGTTTCCCCCTGTCTCTTCCCCTCCCTTCCACTGTCTCTACACGCAGATGGAACGATACCTTCAGGTGAGGATTAACCAAAAACAAAGAAACCAACAGGCCCTGCCCACCGGCTCTCAGCAGAGCCCAGCCCCCTCCCTGGTGGCCACGGTTCCTGGTCCTAGGGCCAGGGAGCGTCTCCCTCCCGGCCAAACCACTGCTGACCTTCACCAGAGTCCGGTTAGGGCTCCTCCCAGCCCCGTGGGAACTCGGGCTCCTGGGCCACGTTTTCGGCAGCATCTTTTGGGGTAGTGCACGCCCAGCGACGTCCTGTCCACTTCATTCTACACCTTCCCATGCCCAGCACTCGGCGCCCCCCCACCCCCCCCGCCGCCGCCCCCGTCTGGCATCTGGCAAGGCCCGTGAGGCTCTGCTCCAGCCCCCACAGGCCAGCTTCCTCCAGCCACGGACAGCAGCCAACACCCCCGCCACCTGTGTCCCCGCCACCAGGCCGCCATGGCCTTGCACAGGGGGTTCTCTGCCCCAGCGCTCCCTCCGCCTGTGTGCCTGGCTCATGCACAGCCCCCGCCTCGCGGAGCCTGTCCGGGAAGGCCGCCGACTCTCCAGGGCTCAGCTGCTTCTCCTGCAGACCCCTTTATAAGTTATTTTTTATTTTTGTTGATCTCAGAGAGGAAGAGAGAGAGAGAGACATCAGTGATGAGAGAGAGTCATGGATCGGCTGCCTCCCACATGCCCCACCCTGGGCATGGAGCCTGAAACCGGGCCTGTGCCCTGACCAGGAATCCAGCCGTGACCTCCTGGCTCAGAGGTCCGCGCACAACCCCTGAGCCAGCCTCGGGGCCCTGCAGACTCTGTACAGACCCCAGACCACACTGCCCTCCACTCCTGCCTGCAGATCGCCTCCGCCCCCCACCATTAGACCGCGGGCTTCTTTAGGACGACAGCGGCCATCTGGGTTCCTCTCCAGCACCTCGAGCTGCCCACCCCCCCAAACGCCGCACACAGGGGAGCCCAAACAGCACCTGAGAAGGGACTGGAAGGATGAGCGAGGCGGCCCTGCCCCGGAGCGGCTGGCACCAGCAACTTGGCGGGGGCGGTGGGGGGCATTTTGTTTTCACACCGAAGTTCCCAAAGCGCCGGAGAAGGGACGCTGAGCGTTGCTTCCGTGCGAGCGCAGAATTCCCCCGCGGCTCCCCCGCGGCTCCGTGTCCGTGTTACATAAGCGCTGGTGCAGCCTCGGGGGGCCCTGCAGCGGCTCCGGGGGCAGCGGGCGGACGGAGTCCAGGCTGGGCCAGCCCTCGCCCCACCCTCCAGCGGCCTCAGGACCCGCTGCCCCGGGCTGCCCGGGAGGACGCTCCCCTCCCCGGCTGGGGCGGCGCCCGCGGGTGGGGCGGCGGGGAGAGGCCGCCGGGGCCGCTGGGGGGACGGGGGACGGGATGGGGGGCTGCCTGCCACGCGGGCATCTGGGAGCCACTGTCTGGCTCGGGCCCCACCGCTTCGCACCCCCTCCGCCCGCACTCCCGGGGCTGCCAAGTGTTGGGGGGGCACCCGTCCGCTCGCACGGCTGGAAGCGCTGATGCCGGTGCGCGCTGAGCGGCGGGCCGCTCCCAGGGCAAAGACCGGCGAGTCTGGGCCACAAGAAAGCCCGCGAGACGCGTTTCTGCCGAGGGAGGGCTGCGCCCAGCGCTGTCACCCCGACACGGAGCGGCCAACCAGCACCGGAGGGGGTGCCCGTGCAGACCCGGGGGCCGGAGGCCTGGGGAGCGCGGCGGGAGGGCCCGGGGCGGCGGCGCACGACACTCACCCGGCTCCCTGCACCGGCGGCGGGTCGGGGGCGCGCCGGGCGCCGCGGGGCCGGCTCCCCCGGGGCCCAGGCCGCCGACTCGGCCAGCAGCTGGTCCAGCAGGCGCAGGGTTTCGTCCCGGCCGTCGGAGGGCGCTGCGGGGCCGGGGTCAGGGCCTGTCGCGCCCGCCGCCGCCGCCGCCGCCGCCGCCGCCTCGGGGACCTCCTCCCGGGCCCCCGCCGTCGCCGAGGCCGGCGGCCCCGTCGCCCCCGTCCCGCCCTCCGGGGCTGCCCCGCCGGGCCCCGCTGGCCGGCTGTCGGGGCCGCGGAGCCGCCGCAGGGCCCGGCCGCTCCGGCTGCTGCCGCTGCCCATGGTGCGCCCGCCGCGCAGACCGGTCGCCGGGGGAGCGGCCGGGGCGGGGACGCGGGAGGGGGCGCGGCCGGGGTGCACGGGGAGGGGGGCGCTGGTTTTGGGGGTGCCGGGGGCCGGGTCGGTCCGAGTCGGGTAGCAGTGGGCGGGGCCACGAGATCGGGGGCGGGGTCACCGGGTGGGGGCACTGGGCGGGGTGACCGCCGCCTTCCCCGCTCTGCACCCCGCCCCCGCCCGGGGTCCCCTCCTTGCCAGTCCCGTCGTCACCTGGGAGAAGGTGTAGAGGTGACCCCGCAGCCTCGCCCTCCTGGGGCTCAGAGGCGGTGGGTGCCTTCCCCTCTCCCAGCCCCGGGTTCCCAAACGGCGGGCGGTTCAGGCACCTCGGAGAGGAGGAAGCGCAGGGCGCACCTGGCAGCCCCGCACCCGGTCCCCACCCTCAGGCTCTGTTCCTCTCCCTCCGCTCAAAACCTCATCAGGAAGTAACCCCGGCCCTGGCCGGTGTGGCTCAGTGGATAGAGCGTCGGCCTGCGGACTGAAGGGTCCGGTTCCACTGCGGTCAGGGGCTCAGACCTCGGCTGCAGGCTCCTCCCCGGCCTGGGCCCTGGTCAGGCCCGCGCAGGAGGCAACCAACCCATGTGTCTCTCACATGGATGTTTCTCTCTCCGCCTCTCCCCCTCCCACTCTCTCTCAAAGTCAATGGGAAGATATCCTTGGGTGAGGATTAAAAAAAAAAGTAATCGCGGTGGGGAAAGAAAAAAAGGAAAGGGGGGAGACAGAAAAGGCCTCCTCTCCCCCCAGAGGAAAAGCAAAGGAAACCCGGGAGCTACTGATCATGATTCCTTCTAGCTCTTGGTCTGGGAGAGTAAAAGAAGGGAAAACCCTATTGCTTTTTAAGTGAACTAACGGCAACATAAGAGCAGGACCGCTCCGGGCTGTGAGGCGCAGCCGGGTGATGTGACTGGGTCGGGCTTGCCTTTCCCGGACTGGGCTGCGGCCCCCTCTTCCCACGGCCGCACCCCCCTTTCCTTCCTGAGGCTGGACGGCTCATACCCCGGTTTCACCCACTTGTCCTGACGTGACATTGACCCGGATTCAGGCTGATGGCAGCGTAATTGTCCACGTGAAATCTCCACTGACCTCACAGCCAGACCCTCCGTTTCAGGAGTGAACCTCGTGCCCAAGGACATGGGACAAACATGGGATTCAAGTCCGAGCCGTTGGGCTGTGTTACCAAGAGGCCGAGGAGGAACGTGTAGCTCTCCTGCCTCTTTCTTGTTCCTTTTCCATGAGCTGTCTTCACCAGCCGATGGAGGAGCTGGGCCGGATGCGTGATTTGGTACCGTTGGGTGCTAGGGGCGCTAAGTCCACAGATGTCGGGAGCTGCCGGTACAAGGTTCCTCTTTAAGAAAAACAAACCTCATCTTGAAACTCTCTAAGCTGGAAAAAAGTGTTCAGATGGAAAATTTTTTCCTGAACGAAGTTCAACTAAGTTTAATCATTTAAAGGAAAACATGCCTCGGGGCTGGCAGAGGGAGGCTGGTCACGTGGCTCACCGAGCAACTGCACCCCCGCCCCTGGCGCTGGCCTCCCAGGGGTGGATTTCCCTCACCCCGCTCGGTCCCACGCCCGTGGTCCCACGCCCGTCTCCCCAGACGTGTCCCGGTCACTCCAGCAGGAGGGGTGCCCAGCCTGCGTTCCTTCCACCCAGAGAGCACATTTACAGTCGGCCACATCTGGGCACCTGGCTTCCCGCAGATACTCAGAACCCCAGCGTGAGTTTATTAGGCGCTCCGCTCCCCTAAGCAAACAGCCCCAGCTCTCCCGCGGGGCCACGGCCCCTGAGATCATCTCCAGAAATCAACCAGGGCCTCTTGGTCCCAGAGGAGGGCCAAGTCCCGGGAATATCGGGACATTGACAATGGGGTCTAATCCCTCTTCTTTTTAAAATATATTTTTATTGATCTCAGAGAGGAAGGGAGAGGGAGAGAGAAAAACATCAATGATGAGAGAGAGTCATTGATCGGCTGCCTCCTACACACCCCACACTGGGGATCGAGCCCGAAACCTGGGCATGTGCCCTGACCGGGAATCGAACCGTGACTTCTTGGTTTATAGGTCGACGCTCAACCACTGAGCCACACCAGCCGGGCTACATTTTAACATTTAGCCAGAAATGACATTTAGGACTGCCGGGCCCTGGAGACCCTGTGTGTGCTCCATGACAATCTTATGGGACTATGGAGGCTGCTTGTCCTGCAAAGCCTAAAACTATCGCCTGGTAGTTTGCCAATCCCGGGGTCCGTGGGAAGCCCTGAGTCTCGCCCATTAGTCCCGGATGGCATGGTTTACTCGGGAAGGAAGGGAGTTAATATTAACGAGCTGCGAGTTTTAGTCACTGATTTCTGCCCTCATACCTGGCCCGGAATTCCCACCAGGGGCCCCAGGAGGGATTGCTGAGATACAAACCCAAAGTGAAAAGATTGTCAGAAACCAACCAGCTTCCCACTTTTTAAATTCCTTCTTTTGTATGACCCAGAGACTAGATCTGAAAGTCATCTTTATTTTTCTACTTCTAGTTTCTCTTTTTTCTCAGAGATAAAATGTTAAAAGCATTTCCCTTCCCTCGTTCTTTCTCTTATTCAGAGATAAATAAAAGGGAAACAGCTTTCGATGTCGTTTTACAAGGATCAACACTAGGCATATATTAAAAGTTATTTTTTAAAATATATTTTATTGATTTCCCACAGAGAGGAAGGGAGAGGGACAGAGAGCCAGAAACATCGACGAGAGAGAAACATCGACCAGCCGCCTCCTGCACACTCCCCACTGGGGATGTGCCCGCAACCGAGGCACACGCCCCCGACCAGAATCGAACCTGGGATCCTTCAGTCCGCAGGCCGACGCTCTATCCACTGAGCCAAACCGGTCAGGGCTATTAAAAGTTATTTTAATCTACTCAGTGGTTGAGCATTGACCCCTGCACCAAGGGGCCACTGGTCAGGGCATGTGCTGGGTTGCGGGCTCCATCTCGTGGCAGAGTCCACGGGTCCTGGCCCCTGGCCTTGCCCTCGGGCATCAAGGAGCCACCCCACTAGCAGCCCAGCAGACAGCCGCACAGAGGTTGTGGTGGCACCAAGAAAGCACATGTCCCTTCCTCTAAGGGGTCTCTCTCCCAGACCAGGGACTCCCAACCCCTGGAAAGATGCCAGTCCCTCTTCCAGCTTGCACGCCTGGCCCTGTGTGCCCGCCTCCGGCGGCCCGCGGCGGGAGAGGTGTGTTTGAATGTGTGTGGCGCCTGCACCATCATGACATGTGGCAGCTCTACGGCTCTCTAGGGCATAGGTTCTCAACCTGTGGGTCGCGACCCCTTTGGGGGTCAAACGACCCTTTCATAGGGGTCGCCTAAGACAATCGGAAAACACCTATAATCACATTGTTTTTGTGATTAATCATTATGTTCCATTTGTAACAATGAAATTGGGGGTCACCACAACATGAGGAACTGTGTTAAAGGGTCGCGGCATTAGGAAGGTTGAGAACCACTGTTCTAGGGCATTTGTCTCTGAGTCCAAATAAGATCTGGACACCAGCTGCCCCTGCAGCAAACTTCGGTTTCCATGGTAACTGGGCCATCCGCTCTTTCTGACTTGAGCAGGGCCAGCGGCACCACTGTGGTCTCAGCTCCAAAACACCACATGCAGCTGGTCACTCCAGCGCCTCTGGCTGCAGCGGGCCGGGCCAGGCGGGGGCCAGGTGGGGCAGAGGGGCTCTCCCTGCTGGCCACAGTGTCTTTGGCCCTGGGAGGGAGTGGAGAGGCAGTGCTTTAATCCTGATGGGGTTCAGGAGGGCCCAGCCCTTCCCTTGGCCACCTGTGTTCTGTTGGGTGAACCAGGCACCGCCTCCCAGACCGGGCTCTGTCCATCAGAAGTGGCCGTGGTGTCTGGCCCTGGCAGTTCCCGAGGCTGGGCGCTGAGGCGAGTTGGGGACCAGGGCGGTGGCCGGGGCGGGGGAGGGAGACTGCTCTCCTCTTAGTCCTTTCTGAGGGCGAGGCCAGAGCTCCACACCTGCCCACACTTCGCCCAGCCCTGGGCCCAAGGAAAGACCCGGAGTCTGTCTCTGATCGGAGGAGACGTGACAGGAGGGTCCCCGGAAGACACGGGAAATCCTAAGGCTGCAGGTTAGGGAATAGTGTTGCACCAAGTTAATGTCTTCCTTTTGTAACTGTACTGTGGCTATGCTATGTGTTAACAGTAGGGGGCGCAGCTGCTCTATGGAAACTATCTTGGCACCTCTTCTGTGAGTTTAAACCAGTGGTTTTCAACCTTCCTAATGCCATGACCCTTTAATACAGTTCCTCATGTTGTGGTGACTCCCAACCCTAAATTATTTTCGTTGCTACTTCATAACTGTAATGTTGCTACTGTGATGAATCGTAATGTAAATATCTGATATGCAGGATGTATTTTCATTGTTACAAATTGAACATAATTAAAGCATAGTCATTAATCACAAAAACAATATGTAATTATATATGTGTTTTCCGGTGGTCTTAGGCGACCCCTGTGAAAGGGTCGTTCGACCCCCAAAGGGGTCGCGACCCACAGGTTGAGGACCGCTGGTAAACTGTTTTTAAAATTGTGTATTTTTCTCCATGAAAATGAAAGGAGGCACTGGCTCTCATCTCTGCCACAACAACTGTAACATAATTGTCATGCGCCTGATTTATTTGCCTCTCCCATGCCCCGTCTGGCGCAGCCATGTCACCCAGACCACGGGGCAAAGGTCCACAGAGGCCAGGGGGAAGAGGAAAGCTGGCCTCTTCTCCTAAAATACATTTTTATTGATTTCAGAGAGGGAGAGAGGACAGAACCATTGATTGCCTCCTGCACGCCCCGTCGCCGCACACGGGGATCAAGCCTGCAACCCGGGCATGTGTCCTGACAGGACGGGGAATCGAACCGTGACCGCCTGGTTCATAGGTCCAACCTCAACCACTGAGCCATGCCGGTGGGGCTGGACTAAATTCTTTTTTTTTAATATATATATTTTATTGATTTTTTACAGAGAGGAAGGGAGAGGGAGAGGAGTTAGAACCATCAATCAGCTGCCTCCTGTACACCTCCTACTGGAGATGTGCCCGCAACCAAGGTACATGCCCCAGGCTGGCCCATCCTCACCACGCCAACACGCGTGCACCTCAGGGCCTTGGCACGGGTGTCCGTGACCCTCAGAAACCTGCGCAGCTCAATCCATCCAGTAAACAAAACGTTCAGATTAAGGACGAATATCAATTGGACTTTTTCTACTCAGGCTAACGCTGAGTCGTGGTTGGACGTTTCCTGGACTGCCTTGCGCGTTCCTTCCATGGTTTTCTGCGTCAAAGCAGAACTGGAGGGTCTCCCCACATCCTCGAGTCTTAGCGGGGTGGCAGGGTGGGGGAGGTGGGCCGCCACATGTAAGAAGATCTTAGCGGGGAGGCTGGCTTGGGGGCGAGCACATGAGCAGCGCGGAGATGGGGGGCGTGGAGGTGCCCCCAAGCTGATGGCACTGCTGGGTGCGGGGCAGGCCTGCGGGAGAGCGGCTCTGGCACACAGACCATGGGACACCCCTTCTGCTTAGTGTCTGTCACTTGCAACCAAGAGTCCTGTCCCCTCGGGGCTCCCAGTCTGCTGCTCCCAATGCAGCGGGAAGCCGGCTCCCCTGCCCTCCCGGCCAGCGAGGGCCTGGGACGGGGCTTCCTGCAGGGGCGAGGGGCGCAGGTGGGGCGTTAACCCGCTTCATTCCCCGGGGCCTGTGGGCCTGGCTCCGGCCCCTCCGCTTCCTGGAGCCCCTTCTTCCCGCCCGCAGGCGGCCCTGCAGCGTCTGATAAGGGGCTATCCTCCCCGAGCTCCCGCCGCCCTGGGCGGGGCCCAGATAAGCCGCCCAGGCCGCAGGGGAGGAACAGGGCGCGGTCTCATCATCCGGCAGCACCGCGGGCGGCGGGAGGGGGCCCGGCGCCGCTTGGGAAACCCTCAGGCAAAGCCCCGCCGCCGCTGGCTCAGGATTACCGCACACCGGCACCGGGCCAGGTCCCCAGGTCCGCCCTACATGTCTCCCCGGAATGCGGAATGCGGGGAGGGGATTGCCCCGAAGCCACGGCCCCTCCCTTTCCCGGCCCAACCTCTGGACTCTTGTGCAAGGTTTTCAGCCCCTTTCACCAGCAGGATTACGTGACATGCAGCAGATAACAGGATGGATTTTGTCCCAAACTCCACTGTCAGCAACTAAAATACTCCTAGGAAAGTTAATGGACTGGGGTTACTTTTAAGCCAGTCGCAGCTGCCACCACTCTACTCCAACTGTTGCCCCTTAGTCATCCAAAACGACATAAAATCAGTTACTAACAATTACTAAGCTGCGATGCTGTGCCAGTGACTGGTGTGGGCACTGGAAATCCAAAGGTGAGTGAGGCACAGTTATGCCCGGTGGCTCACTGCCATCCTATATAATAAAAGGCTACTATGCAAATCAGCTGAATGGCAAAACCATCTGTCAGTATGAGGAGCACAGACCAGCAGGGGGCAGACACTCAATGCAGGCGCTGCCCCCTGGTAGTCAGTGCACTCACTCCCACAGGGGGAGTGCTGCTCAGCCAGAAGCTGGGCTCATAGCTGGTGAGTACAGTGGCGGTGGCAGGAGCCTCTCCCCCCTCCACGGCAGCGCTAAGAATGTCCAACTGACTGACTTGGCCTGCTCCCACGGGGCCAAAGCCATCAGTCAGACACCCCCCGCGGGCTCCCAGACTGTGAGAGGGCACATGCCAGGCTGAGGGGACTCCACACACACACACACACACACACACACACACACTGCACGAATTTTGTGCACCTGGCCTCTAGTAATAATAGAGAAACAGTTGTGGCACAAAGGAAGAGAGGTGAGGGCCAGAGCTAACTCCATAAAGTGAGGTGGATCTTGAAGAAAAAAAAACGTTAATGGGCTGGAAATGTAAATTTAAACAGAGGTGATTATTTTTTAAAAAAGAAATGAAAACACATATTCACACAGAAAACTGTACATGAATATTCACAACAGCTTTAGTTTTTAATGGCCAAACCCCGGGGAAAACCAGCTGTCTGAAGCAGCACATGGTCAACACTCAAATAAAAAGGCACAAATTCCTTAGCCGCTAGGCGGCCGGGGTGCATTGCAAGGGCTTTATGAGTGAAGAGAGCCCGCCGCCAGGTGTCACACAGTGGATCCCATTTATATGCGATTCTCCAAGTGACAGAGGGACACAATTATGGTGGAGGCCAGACAGGCGTGGCCAGGAGTCGGGGGAGGGGTGACCACTAAGGACCAACACAGGGATTTGTTTGTGTTGAGGGAACAGTTCTGCATCTGCTGATGATTCCTCAAATCTGCACTCCCACTGAAATGCCCAGGGACCAGGTACACAACCACAAGTGCATGTAGAAACCGGTGACATCCAATAGGGCTCACCATTTACCTAATGGGGTTGCCACAGGGCAATTTCCTGATTTTGACAATGTGTGGGGTTACGGTGACCTGTAAGACCCGGGGTGGGGGGGGGGGGACCTGGGTGAAGGGTACATAGGAACTCGTTACTAATTTTGCAACTTCCGTGCCTTAAACTATTTCAAAAATAGGTTATAATTTAAAGAGGAAAGAAGACATAAATGAAAAACCAGGCAAAGTAACTGCAACATATATCATAGAGCAGGAGGTACCCCCAAAAGATACAGAGCACCTCTATGTCATTATGAAAATAATACCCAACCAATAACTGGACAAATATCAGGAAGTTCCGAGAATATAAATGTCCATATTTGATCCCACTCATAATCAAATAAATTCAGATTAAGACAGCATGCCCTAGCTGGTTTGGCTCAGTGGATAGAGCGCCTGCCTGTGGACTGAAAGGTCCCAGGTTCAATTCCAGTTAAGGGCACATGCCTGGGTTGTGGGCTCCATCCCCAGCAGGGGGCATTCGGGAGGCAACCAATCAATGATTCTCTCTCATCATTGATGTTTCTCTCTCTCCCTCCTCTCCCTTCCTCTCTGAAATCAATAAAAATACATTAAAAAAAAAAAGACAGCTTGGAGCCCTAGCCACTGTGGCTCAGTGGATAGAGCATCGGCCTGTGGACCAGAGGGTCCCAAATTTGATTCTGGTCAAGGGAACGTACCTTGGTTGCAGGCTCCGCCCTGGCCCGGACCCTGGTTGGGGCTCATGCAGAAGGCAAACAATTGACGTGTTTCTCTCACATCGATATTTCTGTCTCTTTCCCTCTCTCTTCCACTCTAAAAATCAATGGAAAAATATCCTCAGCTGAGGGTTAACAACAAATAAATAAACCACTTAATAAAACCAAAACAGGTCAGATCCAGAGCCCCTTCTAGGCAGCTGGCAACGGGGAGGCAGCTAGCACGACTATTAAGCTTCCTTGCCCATCTCTGTGGAAACAAGCTCTGAGAGGAGTCGGGATTGCCTCCCATGGAGCAACTGAGCGTGGCCACACCCGGTTCGCCGTGGACCTCTCCCGCACCCTGAAGGACAACAGCCTCATCTCCCCCTCGAGCGTGTCCTCAGCGCTGGCCGTGGTCTTTCCGGGGACAGAGGCACTACCGAGGCACAGGTGTCCAAGATGCTTCACTTCGATGCAGTAAAAGAGATTCATTCAGGTTTTTAGAGTCTGAATGCTGATATCAATAAGCGTGGAGCTCCCTATATTCTGAAACTTACTCATAGGTTATACGGAGAGAAAACCTATGAGTTCCTCCCGGAGTTCTTAGCTTCAACCCAGAAAATGTAGGTGCTGAACTGGCCAGTGTAGATTTTCAGCGAGCCTCTGAAGATGCAAGAAAGGTGATAAACGAGTGGGTCAAAGGGCAGACTGAAGGGAAAATTCCAGAATTGTTGGCTGCAGGCGACGTTAATAATATGACTAAACTTGTGCTGGTGAATGCCATCTATTTCAAAGGAAGCTGGCAGGAGGAACTCAGTAAAGGCCACAACCGATACACCGTTCAGAATGAATAAGAAAGACACAAAAACAGTGCGAATGATGTATCAGAAGAGCAAATTTCCATTTGGCTACATCGAAGACCTTAAATGCCGGGTGCTGGAACTGCCTTACCAAGGCAGGGACCTCAACATGGCCATCCTGCTGCCAGATGGCATCGAGGACAAGGCCACGGGTCTGAAGAAGATTGAGGAACAACTGACTCTGGAAAAACTGCATGAGTGGACCAAACCTGAGAATCTGCGTTCCATTAAAGTCAACGTCCACCTGCCCAGGTTCAAGCTGAAAGAGAGCTACGACCTCAGTCTCACCTGAAAAGCCTGGGTATCGAGGATCTCTTTAATCCCAAGGCTGATCTGTCTGGCATGGCAAGAGCCAGAGATCATTTTATATCAAAAATTATCCACAAGTCTTTCGTGAAAGTTAATGAGGAGGGCACAGAGGCAGCTGCTGCCACAGCTGTAATTGGAGTGGGTTGCGCACTTATGCCAGAGGAAAATTCTGTGGCCAACCATCCATTCATTTTTTTCATTCGACACAATCCCTCAACTAACATCCTGTTCTTTTTTTAAAAATATATTTTATTGATTTTTTTACAGAGAGGAAAGGAGAGGGATAGAGATTTTAGAAACATCGATGAGAGAGAAACATCAATCACCTGCCTCCTGCATACCCCCTACTGGGGATGTGCCCGCAACCCAGGTACATGCCCTTGACTGGAATCAAACCTGGGACCTTTCAGTCCGCAGGCCGACGCTCTATCCACTGAGCCAAACCGGTGAGGGCACATCCTGGTTTTAGGTAGACTTTCTTCCCCTTAGAGACTGTGGAAACCCGAGGTCGAGCTCAGAGCTGTATCACTGGCCCTTTCAAAGATATGTGAAAATTATATATCTTCTACAGTAAATCTACCACCCCCTAAAAAATCTGTAACTTCCTTTGTAATGTCAGCTCTGTTGGCTGTTTACACCCATTCACTTTGGCATAGGTATCTATTTTCCTTTCTTTATATTAAAAAATTTAGCGATTGCTTTTGAATGCACCAAGCAGATATGTAGACTCTTGACAGTGTAGTAAACTAAGACACTGCTGTACTCTCTTGATAGCCATGAGGACAATTATAGTACTGTAATTTGTTTCACAGATAGACTTCTGGAAGCTATGATAGAGAGACAGTCATTGCTGAAGGGAAGGTTAAAAGCAGACATTCAATTGAAATGTACGAGAGCAGCCCAAGTAAGGGTTGGATTAACAAGATAAATTCGCCTTGGCCAGTGTTTCTGACCCTTTGTTCTAAAGGATTGGTATTCTATTCTAGCCCCTCTGATGTCAAACTATGAAACAGCTTATTTTCCTTAAAAACAAAAACCACAGCATGGAAATACTAGTTTCTACTCATCGTTCTGTTACAGAATTTACCAGGGAACTGAAAAAACACGCAGCGGTACCGGAGGCACAGGAAAAACCACTTATTTCCGGACATTTCACACATGCCGGTCCAGTGACTCAGGAGAGTCTGTTTCCCGCCAAATCCTGAGCCCCAATATGGAGGAGGCTTTCCCTCTTTATGTTCTCTAGGTCTCTTCGTCTCCCAAATATGGGTTATTCTTCCAGACCTTTCTCGGGCTTTGCAAAAAGCCCCGTGTGTTGGGACGGGGGTAGTGGGACCACATCTCAAGGCCTGGCCTGGCGCCAGCACTGATAACTCCGTCTGGGGATGGTCTACGGCTTCTCTAAAATGGGAGTATTTTGGGTCCCCAGGTCTTGCAGGACCAGATATTAAAGGGACAGTGACTAGATTCAGATTGCTAGCCCCCCAAAAATGTCTCATTTTCCCCATCAGTACCATTTTATTACAATCAGGATATTTATTTGTTCATCTAATTTATTGGGGTGATATTGGTTAATTTATAGCTTTCAGGTATACCGTTCTATAATACATCAACTGTATATTGTATTGTGTGTTCACCACCGCCACAATAAGAATATTTAAAGGTAATAGGCCAAACATTTTAAACAAAGAGAAAAAAAGAACAAAAATACCTCTTGTAAGAAGTGAACAGCCCAGGCTACTCACTTCCTACCCCACCCCCGAGGCCCAGCCAGGGGGTGGACTCCCTTCCAGGGAGGGACTCTCCCTGTGGGGCTCACCCCCCACCCCCCAGCAATCCCCTGGAGAGGCCTGGAGGTGCTGACTGGGTAGGCACTGGCCCTTCCCTGAGGGGCTGAGCTGATACCCCCTCAGGGGAGCATGTGATCAGCAGCCAAAGTAAAACTACTTCAAAAGGAAAGCAACAGCCCTGGCCAGTTTGGCTCAGTGGATAGAGCATCAGCCTGCAGACCAAAGGGTCCCGGGTTCGATTCCTGTCAAGCGTATGTACCTTGGTTGCAGGCTCCTCCCTGGCCAGGGCCCTGGTCAGGGCTTGTATGATTGGCAACCAATCGATGTGTTTCTCTCACATTGATGTTTCTCTCTGTCTTTCCCTCTCTCTTCTACTCTCTCAGAAGATCAATGGAAAAATATCCTTGGCTAAGGATTAAAAAAAGCTGATATTTGCAACTTGGTGGAAATTACATCACCCTGCAATTGCTTCATTGAGATGAAAAGGTTTAAACGTCCATTTCAATGTGTGCAAAGGGGCACACACACGGCTTTTCAACATCACTTTAGGGGCCACTTGAGCCAAAAGAAATCCCCTGATTCTAGCTGATTCTAGCCCTGCAGTGAGAGCTACCTGCTCCAGGCCTCTCGGTGGCTCACACTCTGAACCTGTGCCCCGGTCCACCCTCTCCGGGAGGCACAGGGACGGGGTCCTGGGGGAGCTGAGGCGTGTGTATGGGGGTGTTTCCGCAGGAGGAGTTGTATGAGGGGGAGGTCCCTTGGCAGGTTTTTGGGGTTGGCAGGGGGAGACTCTTGAAATTCCGCTGACAAGTGATGCTTGGGAAGAAGCATTCCATCTTCCTGCTCCCCCGGAACACATCTTCCTCCACAGGGGGTCCCAGGTATCCTGAAGGTCGGAAAGGCAATTGTCAAGGTCAGGAAGAGGAAGAAGGTGCTGAGGGCCACACAGGGAGGGGCTCCCAGTCTTGAGGAGGGCTGACCTTGCTTCCTACTGGATGGGAAACAAAAGAACCTTATTTCCTCTCAGAAACTAAAGGTGGCAAAGCCATGCTGTGGAGTACTATTCAGCCTTAAAAAGGAACGACATTCTGATGGTACATGCTACCCGCGGATGAGCCCTGAAAACATGATGCTACATGAAGCAAACGAGGCACAAACTGTCAGGTTCCGCTTACACGGCACTTAGAACAGTCAGATTGCTGGGCACAAAGGGGAACGGGTGAGTGCCGCTATGAGAGGTTGATGGGAGGGAGTCCAGGAGAACTGGTGTTCAGTGAGGACAGTTTCAGTGTGGGATGGTAAAAGGTTCAAGAGATGGACGGTGGTGATGGCTGTGAATGTACTTAATGCCAGTGAATTGCACACCTGAAAATGTAGGTATACTTCACCACAACAAAAAAAGTAAGCTACATCTAACAAAGTCTTTAGAGCTAACTTCCAGTTTACAGTAAACACAGGGGTTAGAAAAACAAGTTAAATTGTCGTATGAAGTTACAATCCGATAAGTATACAATGTGGGGAATGTGGGACATTTTACAAGAAAATTGATCTGAATATCACCAGGCGGGGGGAGGGAGGGGAGAGGAGGGGCTGTTCCAATGAAAAGAGACTAAAAAAAGAAAATACAATAACCAAATGTAATGCATGCACTTCATTGGGCCCTGCATGAAAAACGAACAAACTTTGCCCTGGCCGGGTGGCTCAGTGGGTTGGAACTTCGTCCTATCCACCAAAAGGTTGTGGGTCCCATTCCTGGTCAGGGCACAGTCTCAGGTTGAGGGTTTGATCCCCAGCGCATAGGGAAGGCAACCGATCCGTGTGTCTCTCTCTCTCTAAAAAGCAAAAACATACCCTCGGGTGAGGATTAAAGAAAAGAATGAATTAACATAAAAGACACATCGGGAAGGCCTGGGAAAAACTGAGTGAGGACTGGGTGCTGGGTGGGATCAGGGAATCCGTGAGTCATCTCAGGCCTGGACTTGGTGTTGCGGCTGTTGGGAGAAGGCCCTTATTTTGAGGAGCTACCAGACCAAGCATCTAGGGCAGCGGTTCCCAACCTGTGGGTCGCGACCCCTCTGGGGGTCGAACGACCCTTTCACAGGGGTCGCCTAAGACCATCGGAAAACACATATATAATTACATATCGTTTTTGTGATGAATCACTATGCTTTAATGATGTGCAATTTGTAACAATGAAATCGGGGGTCACTACAACATGAGGAACTGCATGAAAGGGTCGCGGCATTAGGAAGGTTGAGAACCACTGGTCTAGGGGCGAGGGGTCTTCTCTGCAGTTCACTTTCAAACGACCCAGGAGGGGCCACAGCAGGTCCCGCAGATGGAGACTGCTGCCCCCCAGGCGCTGGGCGGATCCTGTAGAATCTTCCATTTTTCTGTTTGCTGAGAACCTTCCTAACAAAAAGCTGGGAAGGAAAGTTCTAGCTGCGCGGTTTAAGGGGCTGGGTGACCCTGGGCTCTCCTTGACTCCAGGCCGGAGTGTCCCCCTCTAAGGGCAGCGCCGATACCTGCCCGGCGCGGTGGTCCGCTTGCGGGCGAATCACCGGGCCCAGGGGCGGGCGAGGGCGCGAGCGATCGGTGGCGGTGCCGCGCGGGCAGAGTGATGGGCGGGAGGGAGCACTTGCCCGGGCCTGTGTCCTGGCCACCAGCGCCCGTGGGGAAAGAGCGGGACCGGGGGGGCGGGGGGGGCGCGGCCAGAGCCACGCGGGCACCGGAAGCGGGGCCCGCCCAGCCCGCGAGTCTTATGAATGGAGCCTGTCGGGAGCCGGGGCGGGACCTGGACCTCGCGGACCAATCGTGGGGGAGCGCGATCCGCGAACCGGGAGACTGTCACCGCGGCTCGCACGGAACCGAGAAGGGGGCGCTCCCAGCCCATGGCGGCCGTTCTCTCCCGGGGCCTGGCCGGACCCTTCCCTCCCTGTCCCCCGGGGTCAGAGATGGGGCTCTGCGGACCCGAAGCCTGGCCCGGCGTCTCCCCAGGGCGCCACCGCCTGGCACCACCGCGCTGCTGGGTGCGCCCGCTGCCCCGCGGCCGAGGACGTAGGTGGGGGGACGGGGCGACCGAGCCGCGCGCGCGGCGGGGGAAAGCGGGGGGGCGACTTCTCCCTGCCTCGTGGCAGCTCTTCCCCGTTTTCTGCGCGCACATGTGCGTTTCCGTGGCCGGGGGTGGGGGTGGGGACTGAACCAAAGACGGAGCCACGGCTTGTGCTGGCGCCCAGGTGACTCGATGGCTCCTGCGCTCGGAGTGGAACCGCAGCCCGCCCTTTCCCGCCCGGCCGATAGCCACTCGCAGCGCTACCGCCCCGACAAATCAAAAGATGCAACTGCAGGGGCGCCGAAACGCACCAAGTTCCTGCCTCTCAGCTCCTCCGCCCGCTCCGCGCCCAGGAAGCAGTGACTGAGCGCCCGGCCCCGCAGCCATTCTCTGAACTTGCAGGGCTTTTTGCGCCGTTTGCCATGTTGCAGACAGTTTCCAGGGCTTTTTGCGCCGTTTGCCATGTTGCAGACAGTTTCCAGGGCTTTTTGCTCCCTTTGCCATGTTGCAGACAGTTTCCAGGGCTTTTTGCTCCCTTTGCCATGTTGCAGACAGTTTCCAGGGCTTTTTGCTCCCTTTGCCATGTTGCAGACAGTTTCCAGGGCTTTTTGCTCCGTTTGCCATTTCTCAAGCCCTGTTGACCCAGGGGACAGCGGCCTGAGAGCAGCAGCCGCAGTGTCAGTGGGAGGCCGCCCCAAAGGCCCGCTCTGTCCTTGAGTTAGCGTGGAGGTTTACAAAGGACTGAGCATTTCACATGCATCATCTCATTTAGTCCTCACTCATAAGCCCGGAGGGTAGTCCCTACACCAGAAGGTTGTGGGTTCGACTCCCAGCCGGGACAGCACCCAGGTTGCAGGCTCGAATACCGGCCAGGGTACACACCCAGGTTCGACCGCCCAAGGGGCGCATAGGGGAGGCCACCGATTGATGTTTCTCTCACTTGGTTGCTTCTGAGTTCTCTCTCCCTTTTTCTCTAAAATCAACTAAAAAACACACTTAAAAAAGTAATCCCCGGGGTGGCACAGATGGAACAAGGTGGAAGGCCTAGGCGACGGGGTCACGCTTACATGTTCCTATGGAAACTTTGAATATTTGTTTTATACGGATTTTTATTCAATTCTCAAACATGCTACCGCAGAGCGCCCCTCAGCTGCCAGCCAAGCATTTCAAAAATAGAAAATAAAAATTTAAAAAAGTAATCCCACGGGTCAAATATGGTTACAAGTCCCACTTTACCGAACCTTGAACTCGTCTGCAAGGCGGGAACCAGTAGTCAGCACCCCACACCTCAGCGTCGCCTCCGGGACCTTGCACCCCGTCCCTCCCACCCGATCCCCACCCGATCCCGCCCGCCAGCTGGCGCTCCGCGGCCCGTGCGGCCACCTCATTTGCCGGCTTAACTGTGTGTGGGGGCGGGGGGCGGGCTCACCTCCGCACAGCCAATAGGGAGGGGGTCTGCGCCCGAGGGGCTCGTTCCCGCGGGTTTTAAAAGCCAGGCGGGCCGGGGCTCGGAGCCCGCGCTGCCTCCCCGGTGCTCTCCGCTCGCCGCCGCCAGCATCATGCTCTCCGTCCGCCGCCCGCTCGCCCCGCTCGCCCCGCTCGCGGACCCGCAGCAGCTGAAGCTCTCGCCCCTGAAGGGGCTCAGCCTGGCGGACAAGGAGAACACGGTGAGCGGGACGCGGGGGCCGGCCGGGCGGGGGCCGGGGGGCCGGGGGCCGGGGGCCGGGGCTGCCCCTCACCGCGCGTCTCCCCGCAGCCCCCGAGCCTCAGTGGCACCCGCGTGCTGGCCAGCAAGACCGCGCGGAGGATCTTCCAGGAGCCGGCCGAGCCGGTGAGCGGGGCCGGGCCGGGCCGGGCGGGTGAGCGGGGCCGGGCCGGGCCGGGCGGGTGGGCGGGCGGGGGCGGGCCGGGGTCGGCGGCGCGCGGTAGGCGGCGCCTTGGCTCTCGGCGTTAAGCCCGCCCCCACGGGGCTTGTTCCCGCTCGCGTTTCCCGCCTAAGTGAGAGCTTCCTCCCTCGCTCCGGTCCGGCGGGGCTCACGGAGGGGACCTGGGGGGGCCGCTGACCCCGACACAGCGAGCGAACCACATGAAGTTGCCGGGTTTGGACCGGCCCCGGGCGGGGGAGACGGCAATTTCCTGCGGTTCGCCGCATCCTGGGCCATCACCGTCCTTCCCGTCGCCCCCGACAGAAAGCGCAGGTCCCCGCCCCGGGCGCGCAGGAGGAGCCGCTGCTGCGAGAAAACCCCCGCCGCTTCGTGGTCTTCCCCATCGAGTACCACGACATCTGGCAGATGTACAAGAAGGCCGAGGCCTCCTTTTGGACCGCCGAGGAGGTAATGGGGCCCAGAGCCCCGGGGCGCCCCCGACTCTAGACAAAGACCCGGCAGTGGCGGCGGCGGCCTGTGTGGGACCAACTCGGCTCTTCCCCTTGGGCAGTGATGGCGAACCTTCTGAGCCCCGCGTGCCAGCATTTTGAAAAACCCTAACTTAACTCTGGTGCCGTGTCACAGAGAAATTTTTTGATCTTTGCAACCATAGTAAAAACAAAGACTTATATTTTTGATATTTGTTTTATATATTTAAATGCCATTGAACAAAGAAAAATCGACCAAAAATATGAGTTCGCGTGTCATAGGTTCGCCATCACTGCCCTTGGGGATGGCTGCCCACCCGGGCCCAGGCGGGTCCATGTTCTAAGTGGCAAGGGACCCTCACCCCAGGGGGGTCTGTGACCCGAGGGCGGCAGGAAGGTGGAGAATTGTTGGGGCGCGGGAGGCCCTGCGTGCTTGACCCCCCGTGCCCTTGGCGCCAGGTGGACCTCTCCAAGGACCTGCAGCACTGGGAAGTCCTGAAGTCGGAGGAGAGGTACTTCATTTCGCACGTCCTGGCCTTCTTTGCGGCGAGCGATGGCATCGTCAATGAGAACCTGGTGAGTGGGCGGCCCCGCAGTGTCTGCTTGCACCCCCAAGATGAGGGAGAATACATTCCCTGTCCCTCGTCTCCTAAGTTTTCCCGTTCCGAATGGCTAGCTGGCTGTCAGCTAGGTTTTACGCGGAGTCTCCTGACCCATCACACGCTTCGCAGCTACTTCTCCTGGCGGAGAAGCTCAGACAATGTCAGGTGGCAACAGGTTCTCGCCAGGTGTTCACGGACAAACGAGGGTCCTCTGTCTGCCGGCCAGACAGGTGGCATGACGTGCCCAGCTTTGTCACAGCACAACAGACCTTAAAATGGTACCGGAAAGGCAGCCGGCGCAGCCCCGTGTCCATTGTCCGACCGAACTGGCTGGTAGTTCTTCACGCTGCATGTCCTGTGTCCGCCACTAGGTGGAGCGGTTCAGCCAAGAAGTTCAGATCACGGAGGCCCGCTGTTTCTACGGCTTCCAGATCGCCATGGAGAACATCCACTCCGAGATGTACAGCCTCCTCATTGACACCTACATCAAGGACCCCAAGGAACGGTGAGTGTCGGCGGCGGCCAGCACGGTGAGGGTCACACGCCGTTTATATCAAGTGCTGCATTTGTTCCCGCGGGGGCAGAAAAATGACTCACCTGATAAGTCACAGAGGTTCCCGGAGGGCGTCTGCTTGGGGGAGAAAGCCTGCATTCACTTGATTAGCCAGTCACTAAGAGCAAAGCTAGGAGGCTGCTCCCCGTTTAGGGTGGGAGGATGCCATAGTCATCTAATCGGATGCTTTCAGTAAAATCTAAATCTTACCTACAATGTGAGGCGGGGCAGGGTGGAGAGGGCAGGGATACAACGCAGAAAGCAGCTTGTCTTAAGAACTAATAATCTGCCCACTAGCCAGTGTAGGACTGAGCATCAAGGGTTCGATTCTGGCCAAGGGCACATACCTTGGTTTCGGGTTTGATCCCCTGGGGGGAGGCAGCCAATCAATGTGTCTCTCACATCAATGTATCTCTCTGTCTCTCCCCCTCCCTTCCACTCCCTCTAAAAATCAATGGAAAAAAATATCTTCGGGTGAGGATTAACAAGAGCTAGTAACCCTATATTATAAAAAACGTAATATGCTGTGTCCAACTGACCTTGATTGAGTGCTCCACCAGTCGCTATGACGTGCACTGACCACCAGGGGGCAGACACTCCGACTGGCAGGTTAGGTTGCTGCTGGGGTCCAGCTGATAGGGACTGGGCCAGAGGGCCCGACACATCCTGGAGTCCTCCCATGGCCCCTCCCCAGCCGGCCAGCCCCCATGGGGACTGGACAAGACGGCCCCGATCGACCCCACTTGCTGGCCAGGCCGAGGAGCCCCACCCGCGCACGAATTTGTGCACTGGGCCCCTAGTCAGATACAGAAAATAAGCCCTAGAAGTACAAGTGAGGAATTACATGATACGGGAGCCCACCCTCAGCCCCTAACTCCATCCCCAGGGACACGTTCCAAGAAACTGGACAGTACTCACCCCTATATCTACTATGCTTTTCCTCTATATTGCACGCCTATGGTAAAATACAACCTATAAATTAGGCACAGGGAGAGAGTGACAACAGTAGCTAATAACGAGTAGAACTGTTGTAACAATACGCTGTAATCAAAGTCCTGAGAATGTGGCCTCTTTGACGGCTAAGTGACCGATGGGCCTACGTGACTGATGGGCGGTGGGTAGTGTGTGCAGCCTGGACACCTGGACAGGAGGGTTCACGTTCCAAATAGGAATTGAGCCAGTAAATGCCCTTGCTCAATGGACTAAGAGTTTTAGTGTGAGTAGATCTTGGGGGTCCGTACAAAGAAATCAATACCTACATTTATACGAGCATAAACCAAGTCACATTAATATGGGATTTAAGAAGCACAGTGAAGGGAAAAGCCAGTCTGTAAAAACGTCCGTGTGAGCCCCAGTTTGGCCTCAGGCCTGGAAGCATGTGGCCAGGTCTCGGCTGGAACCGCTGACCGCTGTGTCCCTCCAGGGAGTTCCTCTTCAACGCCATCGAGACGATGCCTTGCGTCAAGAAGAAGGCAGACTGGGCCTTGCGCTGGATCGGGGACAAGGAGGCCACCTACGGTAAGGGGACCGCGGCCCTCAGCCCTCGCCTGCGGCCCTTCCTGCGAAGGGGAACGCGCGCTCACGGGGAACGTTTGGTGTTCACGCTCACACAGGAGAACGCGTGGTGGCGTTCGCTGCCGTGGAGGGAATCTTCTTCTCCGGCTCTTTTGCGTCGATCTTCTGGCTCAAGAAGCGAGGCCTGATGCCTGGCCTCACGTTCTCCAACGAACTTATTAGCAGAGATGAGGTGAGTCTAGTTCAAGCCACAGGCCAACCTGCACCCCAACACCAGCTCTCAGGCGTGTGCACCGAAGGGACCCAAGATACTGGGTTGCCTCACAGCCACTGTCACGCGTGAAACTCAGCCACAGACATACCTGTCAGGATGAAACACGTTAACTAACAGCCTCGTATTCTCAGTATATCAGCACACTTCCAGCGCTTCCCCATGGATGACAGGGTTTCCAGAGAAATGTTGTGTTTCCTGGTATTCTCTGTGCTGCTGTCAGAGCTGGGGAGCATCTTGGTGGAACCAGCACCCATTCTGGTCCGGCGTGTCTCTGAGGGCCGGATTGGCTGCAGAGGGAGGGGAGGTGCCAGCGGTCCTAGTTCAGGCCAGGCAGCACCTTGGGACTCGATGCACTGAGACTGGCAGAGGTGACACTTGAAATGGCATTGTGTGTCCTGCACATCAGATTGCAAATCTCCAAAGCAGCCTGGTCAGCCCTGCCTTTCCTGCTGGGAGTAGCCTCCATGTGAGCGCACGTGCTTGCGTGCGGGGTGATAGGAAGGGTGCTGAGCGGAAGTTCACATCACAGCGAGGACCAGGCCTGCTGTGGGCGCCTGAGCCTGTTTGGGGGGGGGAGGGGTGCGGGGCAGCGGCCGTTGAACTCTTTCCTTTCAGTAGCTCAGTGCTTCAGGCAGCTGAGCAGGATGTGGAAGGAGCATGCGGAAGAGGCTAGCCCAGCCGTGGGCAAACTACGGCCTGCGGGCCAGATTCGGCCCGTTTGAAATGAATAAAACTAAAAAAAAAAAAAAGAAAAAAGACCGTACCCTTTTATGTAATGATGTTTACTTTGAATTTATATTAGCTCACACAAACACTCCATCCATGCTTTTGTTCCGGCCCTCCGGTCCAGTTTAAGAACCCACTGTGGCCCTCGAGTCAAAAAGTTTGCCCACCCCTGGGCTAGCCGTTTGGGGTTGCATGTTGATGATGATGGGCATCTTCTGGTTCCTTAGTGACTGACCTCCGGCCTTTTCTCTTAGGGCTTGCACTGTGACTTCGCCTGCCTGATGTTCAAGCACCTGCTACACAAACCTGCGGAGCAGAGAGTGAAAGAGATCATCACCAACGCCGTTAGGATCGAGCAGGTGGGCGGCATGCACGAGTGGCGGGGGGGGGGGCACGGGTGGCAGGGGGGGGGGCGGGCAGGGTCCCTGCTGGTGCGGGGCGTCTCCGGGCCTCCGGTTGGCTCACTGAGCAGCTGTGCTCTGGCCCTAGGAGTTCCTCACCGAGGCCTTGCCCGTGAAGCTCATCGGGATGAACTGCACTCTGATGAAGCGCTACATTGAGTTCGTGGCCGACAGGCTCCTGCTGGAGCTGGGTTTCAGCAAGGTACAGTGTATTTTTAAATATATATTTTTTATTGATTTCCGAGAGGGGGGAGAGAAAAATCAATGATGAGAGAGAATCATCGATTGGCTGCCTCCTGGGGATCGAGCCCGCAACCTGGGCAGGTGCCTGACCGAGAATTGAACCCTGACCTCCTGGTTCCTGGTCCAACACTCAACCCCTGAGCCCCTCCCGTCGGGCGAGGGTGTGGTTCGGACCCCGGGTTCCTGTGCGCGCCCCGTGTTGACGTGCTGCTGGGCCCCTTGCAGGTTTTCCGAGTAGAAAACCCATTCGACTTCATGGAGAACATCTCACTGGAGGGGAAGACGAACTTCTTCGAGAAGCGGGTGGGCGAGTACCAGAGGATGGGCGTGATGTCGAGTCCGACGGAGAACTCTTTCACCCTGGACGCCGACTTCTGAATGAACTGAAGGTCCGCTCTCAGCTTATTGATATGTACATATTTTTTTCTACCTTTTCAAAAAAATTAGTGCCTTTAGTTCTTATCAACTAGCTGAACATTAACATCCACTAATGACATCTTTACAACTAGCTACCCCAGCATGAGCCGATGTGTTGTTGATGGCCTCAGCTAGAGGGCGACCGTAGACAAAGCTCCGGAGCCTCTGAAAGCTCCCGTCCGGGTCTGACCGGCAGGCGGGCGGCCGGGACCTCTCTGTGGCTCCGAGCAGCTCTGTGGGGACATGGCGGTCTGGTCTGCAGGCTAAGCATTCAGTTCCGACCACACGGCCCTGGGAACCCGTCAGCCTCGCTGCTTCCAAGCAGATTGTAAAGTTTACTTATTTGTACATAAAATTGGCACTTTACCTACCAGTAAGCCAAGTTTGTACTGCCCGCTTCAAGGCCTTACATAGCCTGACTTGAACTGGCATACCAGGCACAAAGCATTCTGTTGGCCCCTCTGGGGGCCACTCATCTCACCGGTGACCCAGAGAAGTTAAACTCATCTGAGTGCGTTTCTATTTTTGTTTTCTTTAATGAATTGAGGTGCTTTTTTTTTTTTTTAATCAACTTTAACGTCAGTCCTGTGCCTACCTGAGCATGAGCCAGCTGTCGCCACGTAGGAGCTGGGCTGCGTTTTGCATTCTGTAGCCCAGGCCCAGTATCTGGGGTAGAGAGAGGGGGGACCTCCTAACTCGGTCACTGGGCCCTGCAGTGTGGTCGGTGCTGACTGCGGGCACCGGGCTGGGGGGGTGGCGCTCTATCCTTTCACTTCTCAAACCTCAAGGTGCTTTTTCCCGACTTCAGTGAATGTGGACGACCCTCGAAGACTTACAGCTGGGGTCTAGGATAGGACTGTAAATTGGTTTTCCAATTGCCCTCGGACGGTGACCTGCTAGGATCGTGCGCCGATGAAGTGGGAAAACCAGAGCTGAAGTCAGCTTTCCAAAAATTGTTTTTCCAAAAATTGTTTGTTTGAGAAGCAAGTACCAACCAGTAGACATACACCAGTCCTTTGGCCCATGTGTTAATGTGTGGGGTGTCAGTTGACTACTGGCCTGTACCATCGTCGGTTTTCACCATTTATTGTATCAATCGTCCACTTGACAAATTTATGTCACAGGCGACCTTTCATAGCTTTTAAGTTATTGTTTACTGACGTTCATCCGATTCTGTGCTCCTCGTGTGTGTAACAAATAAATAAACTTGGCCATGAGCTGTCTGCACAGGAGGGGCCGAGGCAGGGCTCTGCTGTGTGAGGATTCACTTCCTCCGAGGGTTCCCCTTCTCATCGGTTTAAAGGGAAACCGGTTTTAGTCAGAAGCATTTGGAAGTCTCTTAAAAATACCTAACTGCACACACAACTACACGCGTGTGGGACGAGTGAAATCGGGCTGTTCTGGGCCGGTGGGGGTGTGGAGGTGTGGGGGTGTGGAGGTGGCCTTGTTTCCTGGAGGCGGGGCTGGGGACCGGCCTGTTTCCGGGAGGAACCTGGGGCAGAGCTTTGCACCCCAAAGGCACGTGGTGAATGTCCTCGATGTGTGATGCCAGGCCAGTGACAGCGCTGGGATGTCCAGGGCAGCCATGCTCCGGGACCCTCCGCCATCAGGACAGCCTCCCTGGGGGGCCCACAGTCACATCCCCTTTTGCCATCCTCCTGTGCCAGCCCCCGTGCTCTGCAGACCACACCTTAGAGGGCCTTCGTTTCAGACACTCGCCATCTGGCTGGCACAGCCTCCTGCACTGTGATGCCCGTGGCTTTTTAGACAACCAGGCTCGGTCCCACTTCCGGGGAAGGCAGGTCTGCTCAGTGAACTGGAGGTGCTGTTACTGCATCTGATCTGTGTCCCCTGCCCTGAGGTGTCCCCCCCCCCCCGCCCCAACATACACTTAATTAAGAGGCACCCTTCATTGCATGTGAACACAGCTTCCAGTTGGGTGGCCAAGCCCAGCTGGCGCTGGCCGCCCGGAGAGCCTGGCTCTGGCTAGAACTCGGTGTTCCCACCCCGGCCGGTGGCAGTGAGGATCGGTAGCCCTGCCTGTGCCTGCCCAGAGATCCCGCTAGTGGCTTAACGTGCAGCAAGACGCCCAGCCCTGATCCGTGAGTGGCTGTGGCTACGGCAGTCGGGTTGCATGGCGGGGCCTGACGAGGACTCTGATAGGGCTCTGTCCATGCTGCAGAAGGCTCCCTGCTGGTGCCTCCTGGGTGTTTAGACTGATCCACGTTGTCGCCTCGTCATTTGGGGGGCGGGGGGGAGGTCGTTCTCCAAATGAGGAAGCTTGTGATGAGATGGCTGAGCCATAAGCAGCTCCTGCAGGAGGGCAGACTACATGCTCCGCCTGTTCGAACGCCCACAGCGATAAGTTAGATGGGTAATGGCTTCCCCAGAAGGATGGGAACAGATGGTGACCATGGAGGCCTGAGCAAGCAGCAGTCCCTCAGGAAAATCCAAGGATGACCCAACACCCCCCTGGATTTGGAGAGGGGTCAGCCTGCAAGAGGGGAGGAGTTGGACCCCAAACCTGCATAAAGTCTGGACACAGCCCCCCTCCGCCCCAGTGAAATGGGAGCTAAGAAACAATCCCACTGGCCAGGGAGAGGACCAGGGTGCTCATCTTTCTGGGCTAGGAACCCTGGGACATAGTCCCACTGGCCACATGTGATCCCATGGGTGGAGCTCACAGTCATCCATTATAAAACACCAGAGGCCTGGGGCATGGAATTTGTGCGGGGGGGGGGGGGCGCTTGTGTCCCCTCAGCCCAGCCTGCACCCTCTAATCTGGGACCCCCTCGGGGGATGTCCAAAGTACAGGTTTGGGATCAGGCCTAAACCAGCAGTTGGACATCCTTCACAATCCTGGACTGCTGCCTCCTAATTGCTTGCCTGCCTAGTCGTCCCTAACTGCCCCCCCCCCTTCCCCCACCCACTGCCGGCCTGGTCACCCCCAACTGCACCTCCCCAGCTGGCCTGGTCTCCCCTAACTGCCCACCCCCCTCCCCTGCTGGCCCGGTCACCTCCAACTGCCCCCCTTACTGGCCTGGTCACCTCCATGCAGCCTGCTTGTTCGGTTGTTTGGTCGTCCCTCACTAACCCCCCTGCTGGCCTGGTGTAGGCAGCCATCTTGTGAGGGTGTGAGGGTTAATTTGCATATTACCTCTATTAGATAGGATGACTAGGAACATGGGAACTTCAGGGTAAAAGGATGAAAGGTAATATAATGAGACTGAAGGGGGTAGAAATCAAAGCCTGGGGAACAGTACTGGGAAGTGATAGGTTCTGGGGGTTTAAGGCAGTGGTCGGCAAACTGCGGCTCGCGAGCCACATGCGGCTCTTTGGCCCCTTGAGTGTGGCTCTTCCACAAAATACCACGTGCGGGCGCGCACATACAGTGCGATTGAAACTTTGTGCCCATGCGCAGAAGTCAGTATTTTGTGGAAGAGCCACACTCAAGGGGCCAAAGAGCCGCATGTGGCTCGCGAGCCGCAGTCTGCCAACCACTGGTTTAAGGGGCTCCTGTGACCCTAAAGGCCTCTGCAGAGATGGGGAAGGAGCTGGCTTCAGGGTCCAGAGGGCACTGTCCGACCCTGTTCCCACCATCACCGTCCCTCGGGCATAGCCGCTGGCCCCAGACTCCACACGGCAAGGACCTGGCCCTGCCCGCCAGAGCCGGCCGAGGACTGGCGTTGGGGTGGGGGTGGGGGGGGGCTGTGTTCTCCCCTGGCCTTGGAGCTCGGGGAGCCGGGTTTGGGGCGTGTGCTGCCAGGAGGCAGACCTTTCTGGAGAGTGGGGCCACACGGGGCAAACGGAGAGCGATCTAGATTTACAAGAAGTGGGTCCTGTGACTTGGTTTTCTGGCTCTAACCACACCCGAGTCCCAACACGTTCCTAATAGAACCTGGTTGACGTTCCTACCGCCTGCAACCAAGTGAGGTGCACAGAGCCCGCAGCCCCTGCTCATCTGGCCCAGTCACCCCGCTATGCAGACGGCGCCCGCGACCAGAACCCAGGTGTGCGGGCCCCATGGCCACGCTCTTGCCCCTTTACCGCAGGCTCCCCTTTACCCAAGCGGGCGTCCAGGCTTCGGGTCCGAGGAGCCTGCTGCTGGCCTGAGCCCTGCCCGGGACTGTCCTCGCCTTGTCCTGCTGCCTGTGACATGCCTCGCCCCCCAGGGCGGGCTGAGAACCCGGCACGCAATTTGCTCATCAATGAGAACCCCAGGCTTAGGAACAGGCGGGTGGGGAGCAGCGCTGACCTTGGGGGTGGGGCACAGGGGCTTCAGCTGTCTGCAGGGAGCCACGCGCAGTACCAGCTGCCCCGACCCTCCACTGCACGGGCCGAGGGACCTGCTGCCAGGACCAAGCTGAGAAGGGACTCGACAGGGACTCGGAAAATAACTAGAAGAAGTATTTTAATGTTGCTATTTGCCCTTTCTCCCCCAGTGCCTGGGAGCTGGGCGGTGGCCCTGTCCCCCCGCCGCCCCCCCGTCCCCCCGCCTTCTGCTCACACCCGCCTTGGCCTGGTGCCGCCTGCTCACCTGCTCCACGGTCCTGCTCTCGTTGGGGCCTATTGGAGCCGGCAGCACCTCCACTGCTGCCCAGTGCCACTTTGCTGACGCCCGCTATGTTCTGTGCTGCCCCCCGGTGGTCAGCACACATCATAGCGAGCGGTCGAACTCCCAGTCTCTTGGTCCAACGACCGCCCAAGGGGACAATTTGCATATTAGGCTTTTATTATATAGGATAATTCACATACCGTCCAACTCACCCATGTAAGATGCACGTGCAATGGCTTTTAGAACATTCCAGACTGTGGGACCTTCTCCCTCCCATTAGCTGCCCTCGTGTCTGCCCTCCACCCCGCAGCCCCTGGCGGCACCGGTCGGTTCAGTGGCTTTGTCTCCAGAGGTTGGACTCGGCACGTTTTTGCAAAGCGCAGTGAAGTGGAGGGTGTCCTGGAAATGGCACTGGCTTGTTTCCAGAAGAGCATTGAGAACGTTAGAGGCAGCAGAGGGGATGGGCCGGCCTCACAGAGGGGTCGGGCCTACACTTCAGGGAGCCTTCTCCTCTTGGCCTGTTAGAGAAACACTTTGCCTGGAAGGGCCCTGAGCCCGCGGCCAGCCGTGAGGGGCTGGTAGCCTTCATTCCTTCCCTCCGGACTATCCAATGTTACCCGGCCCTCCCTCTGAGCGGGGGGGGGGGGGGGGGGGGGGGGGGGCAGGGGAGGGGCTGGTGGAAGGGGGGCCCACATCAGGAAGCTGGTCCTGGGTCAGGCCTGGCCCAGCCTGTGTTTGTACAGGCTCCGTGGAGAATGTTGTAGAACAGAGCAGAAGAATAATTATATTTCGTGACACGTGGAAATTACATAAAGTCCTCATTTCAGCGGTTTAAACAATTCCACTGAGTCCATTTTCGGATCTAATGGGCTTGATTGGATGATTCATGAGTCGGGCGGCACCCATCTGGGCAGAAGGGAGCCCCCAGGAGCTGCGGGGAAGGAAGGCTTCTATAGGCGGGAGTGGGACAAGGGCGCTGGAGCGGGCTCTCCGGGCAAGGCCACCTTCCCCAGGGCGGGCAGGGGGCGGGGGGTGTCTTAGCAGGCGGCTGCCTCCCCCGCGCCCCCAGGAAGCTCAGGGCCGGTCTAATCCCACTCCCAGGGGAGGCTCAGGGGCAGGGGGGAGGCGCTGATCTTGGGGGGCTTAGCACAGGCGGCTCCATTTCGGGCCTGTTGGTGTTGCTCCCATGGCACCCACAATAGTTCCATCGGCACTCGCCACGCCACTCGTTCTGGCGCTGCAGTGGCAGAATCGAATGGCACAACAGGGACCAGATTTCTCCCTGGAGCCGCAGTATTTCTGTCTTTTTAAATATATACTTTTATTGATTCCAGAGAGGAAGGGAGAGGGAGAGACATCAATGATGAGAGACTCATGGATCGGCTGCCTCCTGCCTGCGCCACACTGGGGAGCGAGCCCGCAACCCGGGCGTGTGCCTGACCGGGAGCCTAACTGGTTTGTACAGACTGGTTGATAGGTCGACGCTCAACCACGGAGCCCCACCAGCTGGGCTACGGTGTTTTCTATCTGGCCCTTTCCAAAAAAGCGTTTGATGACTTAACATTGAGGCTTGCCCTTGCTCTCGAAGGGGTCACGGTCAGGTCAGGAAGATGGGAAGCATGAGGTGTCGGTCAAGGCGGCTGGAGCCAGCAAGGCCTGCTGGAGAGCAGAGGGTTCGTTTCCGGAGTTCGGGGCGTGGATTAGCTCACCGGCTGCCCTGTCAAACCACCCAAGCTGGGCGGCTCCAATAACAGAGGTTCTCTCTCCGTCCGGGGCTGGGGTCCAGGAAGGTGTCGGCAGGGCTGGTCCCTCCCACAGCCTCTCCTCGGCTGCTCCCCTGCCCTCCCGGGGCTGCCCCTGCCTGGGTGTCTGTGTCCCAATCTCCTCTTATCAGGACACTAGTGAGACTGGGTCAGGGCCAGCCCGTATGATCTCATTTAACGGTAATCACCTGGTTAACCACCCCAGCTCCCAAAACAGCACCTTCCAAGGAATTGGGACTTAAGCATGTGGATTTGGGGGGATTCCATTTAACCCATCTCACTGACTAGCTGTTAAATACAGCCATGATTGAAAAATGAAATCACAGAAGCTCACATCATGTTAATTAGTGAACTAATATTAAAGACAAATATAATAAACTAGAGGCCCAGTGCCCAAAATTCACGCACTCGGGGGAGGGCGTCCCTCAGCCCGGCCTGCACCCTCTCAGTTTGGGAGCCCTGAGCCGGCAGTCGGACATCCTTAGTGCTGCGCTGTGCTCACCAGCCGTGAGCCTGGCTTGTGGCTGAGCAGCGCTCCCCGTGTGGGAGCACACTGACCACCAGGGGGCAGCTCCTGTGCTGAGTGTCTGCCCCTGGTGGTCAGTGTACGTCATAGCCACTGGTCGTTCTGCTGTTCAGTTGATTTGCATATTAGCCTATTATTATATAGGGGGATACTCAAAAGTCTATTTTGTGTTCCTATTGTCTGTGCAGCCCAGCTCTTACCATCTGTTCTGTGCATGGAGGACGTGGCTGGAGAGCGTTACTGACCATCTCCTCATCTCGCTCAGCGACACTCGTCTTGGGCTGAGCTAGGACCACGTCCCTTGTATTAACGTGGCCTCCCAGGGAGACTGTAGCCCCTCGTGGGAAGGACCCGTCTTCGAGTCCCTGGTCCCGGCAGCAGAGGCCTCGGCCGGTGGATAGACCAACACTGGGACTGGCTGTCGGGGGAGTCTGGGCTCAGGCCTGGTCTGGGAGTTGAGAGCACTCGGGCCTTCGCTGGCTCAGTGGGTAGAGCGTCAGCTTACAGACTGAGGGGCTCGATTCTGGCCCAGGGCAGCGGTCACCAACCTTTCGGACCTCACCGACCAGCAGCAGCCTACAGACCACCTGCTGGCTACCGCTGGTCTAGGGCACAGACCTTGGTTTGCAGGCTTGATCCCTGGCCCTGGTTGGGGCGTGTGAGGGAGGCAACCACCAATCAATGTGACTCTCACATTGAAGTTTCTCCCTCTGTCTCTTCCCCTCCTTTCCTCTCCCTAAACAGCAATGGAAAATACCCGCGGGCGAGGATTAACCATAAAGGGAGCATTCAGTTCAGGTTCACAGGCCCCAAGGTCAGGGAGGAGGGGGATTAGCTCCAGGGAGGGAGGGAGTCCAGCAGAGGAATAACCCTGCTTGTTGTGGTCGGGAGGGAAAGCAGGGGGGGGTGGGGAGGGGAGGCAGCAGCACAGGTGAGAGACCCAGCGGCCGGGGGTGGGGGTGGGGCAGGCCGGGCTGGGAGGCCTTGTTCTCGGTGGTTCTGAGAAGCCTGCTCTGCACCTGCACTGCCAGGTGCTGGGGAGACAACAAGCCGGCAGCTGCACCCAGGCTGTGTGGGCTGCGAGGCGGAGGCAGCCGACTGGCCACCAGTAAGTCAGGTGGTGATGGTTCCCAGGAACCGGGTGGGGTGATGGGGCGGTGGAGGGGGGGAAAGTGAAGGGGTGAGGTGGTGGGGTGGTGGCCGGGGAAGGTGAAGGGGTGGGGGATGGGGTGGCCGGGGAAGGTGAAGGGGTGGGGGATGGGGTGGGGGAGGAAGGTGAAGGGGGTGGGGGATGGGGTGGGGGAGGAAGGTGAAGGGGGTGGGGGATGGGGTGGAGGGAGGAAGGTGAACGGGGTGGGGGATGGGGTGGGGGAGGAAGGTGAAGGGGTGGGGGATGGGGTGGGGGAGGAAGGTGAAGGGGGTGGGGGATGGGGTGGAGGGAGGAAGGTGAAGGGGTGGGGGATGGGGTGGGGGAGGAAGGTGAAGGGGTGGGGGATGGGGTGGAGGGAGGAAGGTGAAGGGGTGGGGGATGGGGTGGGGGAGGAAGGTGAAGGGGGTGGGGGATGGGGTTTGGGGGGAAGTTGAAGGGGGTGGGGGCTCAGGAAGGGCCTGGGCTCTTGCAGGCGGTGGTCAGGGAAGGGCTGTCCGAGGAGGGGAAAGTGGGGACCGGCCCCTGGTTAGCAGAGGCCCACTAACCCCCCAAGAGGCCGGAAAGGGCCAGGGAGGGGCTGTGGGTTGGGCATGGGCTGAACGGACCCCCCACAGGGTAGTGGGTCTTCAGGGCAGGCCTGGGCCAGAGGCATCGTGGTCACCGGGTATTCGCTGGAAATGCCGGTTCTCAGGCCCCACCTGCCCCCCTGAGCCAGCGCCGGGGGTGGGGCTGATGGCACAGGCGTCAGCCCCCTCCTGTGCCCATACCTCAGTGGCCTCCTGGGCACGAGGGACCCTGGGAGGCCCACCCCTCCCCCACCTCTGACCCTGGGTCGGGTCTGAGAGTCCCGAGTGGTTTAATTTGGGGGAGAGGGCTGAGGAGGGGCACAGGGGGGAGGGCGGGTGGGGTCAGGAGTCGTTACCTGCCAGCCAGCCCATCCGGATGCCAGGCGGTGCGGGTGCGGGCTGGGCCCTCGAGGTTCCCCACCCGACTCGTTCCTTCCTTTCTCCTTCCTGGGCTGTGACATCCGCCGGTGAGTCAGCCCCTCTCCTGCCCGCCCGCCTGCCCGCCCGGCCAGCCCTCTTGCCTCTGCTTCCTCCTGGCCCTGCCCCTGGCTTTGTCCCCAGGCAGGGACTTTGCCTACTCTCACCGCAGGAAAGGGACGGGGCACAGAGAGGGCGAGCGACTTGCCTGAGGTCACACAGGGGTCAAGGGAGGAACTGGGGCAGCCCCGTGCCAGTCACCCGAACCTTCATGCCCGTGTGCTGCCCTCTGTGGCCAGGGCCCTGCCTCCGTTCTCACCGCTCCCTGACCCCGCACCCTACCTGGCTTTCCACCTACCGCTCTGGGGGCCACCCTGCTCCCAGGCCTCGGCCACCCCTCTCCTCTCTGCTCCCCAGTTTTCTCCTCGAGGCTCCCCCTCCGCCCCCAGTGCCAGGTGTTCAGTTCCAGGCCTGACATTCAACTCGACGTCTCCACTGGACTGTCCCACGGACACCGCCCCAAGCCGCACCCAGAGGGGCTCCCTGTCTGCCGTTTCCTTGCTCCTCGAGTGCACCCCCCCCGCCCCCCCCCCCGCCCCCCGTCCTGGGTACCAGGTCCGAAATCCAGGCAGCGGGGGCGGGGCGGGACGGGACCGGCTATTGCACGTGCGGCCAACAGGGGGAGCCTCCGTCCCTCCCTTTTCCTCAGCGGAGCCTGTCCCGCTGACCCGCTCCCAGGGCAGATCCCAGGGGGGCTCCTCACCTGGGTCCCCACCTGTCCCGCGCCTCCTGCTCCTTCAGTCCAACCCTGAGCTCACCTGTCCAGGCGCCTCCCAGACCGGGCACGACTGGTGAGAGGTGCCCCCGTGCCCAGGGCCCCCGCAGGACCTGCTCCCGGGGACTCACATACAGAATCGCACCTGCCAGCTCTTTTCTGACCGCCCACCCCCCTCCAGGCTGTGAGTCCCCTGAGGTCAGGGAAGGGCCTGCTGTCCCTGTAGTACCTTCAGCCGGCATCTGGCCTGGCGTGGCGCCCTGCATTCTCTCAGCAAATGTTTATGGAATGAATGGATGAGTGAATGGGTGAGTGAATGAGTGAATGAATGAGTGGATAAGTGAATGAGTGAATGAACAAGTGAGGGCCTGCCTCTGGGAAGCTACTGTTGCAGGAGGGTCATGCTGCTGGGGTTAAGCGAGAGAGTGATTGTGTAGATCATGGCCCCTGAGGGGTGGCTGGTCCATGGGGCTCACTTCTGCACCCCGCTTTCTCCCCTCGCTCCTTCCCCTCGTCCCAGCCTGGCCAACCTGTGAGTGGCGGCAGATGCTAACTGAATGGCTGAGCTATGTCCACCCTGCCGCCGCCGCCCACCCGCAGGGCCTTCTGGAGACTGTCCGTGACCTGGGGTCAGGCCTTCGGGGCCGGAACCTGGACGGAGGGTGGAACCCCCAGGCACTCCAGCTCCTCCTTCCACGGAGTCCCCAGCTCTGGGCCAGGCTGCGCTCCCTTCCCGGGCTCGGCGAGGGCAGGACGGCAGCCGAGGGCGGGGACAGGCCTCACGTGGACTTGCCACCACACAGTTGGTTTCTTCTTCTGTGTTCTTGGCACCTGAGTTGCCCAGGTGTTCACAGGGGGTGGTGGGGACGGGGTTTTATGAAGCTGTTGGCTCTCCCGTGGTCCAGCTTTGAGCTGCCGCGGGAGTGACGGTCGGACTCCGGCCCGGTGGTGACCTGGCGAGCCGATCGGGGTGCAGGTGGAATTCCTGTTCTGAGGGGCCAAGTGGTTGAGAAACTGGAGGGCTCGGCTTCTCTGAGCAGAAGCTTCCAGAACAGTCACGTCTTCCTTCTGAACAACCCAGGGACCCTTCTTCGCCCCGGAGGTCAGCAGTGCATCAGGGTCGCCAGGAGGTGGCCCAGGGACCTCACGCACTGGCCGCTCAGCGGAGCTCTCGGTAAGCTGAGCCCCGAGGGGTCGGCCGGACACCCCTGCTCTCCAGTGGGGAGGGTGGGGACCAGGGTGCACGGTGGCCAGGCCTTGAGGGACTTTCCGTGCCATAATGAGGGACCTGAACTCTGTCCCTAACCCGCACCGAGTCCCAGCTGACGGGGGACGCCAGCCGGTGCACCTTTCAGAAAGCTTGCGAGGGTGGTGGGAGGAGAGCTGCGTTCTCTCAGTGTTTCCTTCATTTTCTTTTCTTAAGAAAAATATGGTTGTGTTTTTCTTTCAGAAAGAGGAGGGGAGAGGGAGCGAGAGAGAGAAACATCAGTGACGAGAGAGTCGCGGATTGGCCGCCTCCCGCTCGGCCATCACGGGGGACCGAGCCCAAAGCTTGAGACCCAGGCATGTGCCCTGACCCCGGGAATCGAATCGTGACCTCTTGGTTCATAGGTCGATGCTTGACCACTGAGCCACACCGGCTGGGCTTCTTTTATTTTTATATATTTTATATATGTTTTACAGAGAGGAAGGGAGAGGGACAGAGTCAGAAACATCGATGAGAGAGAAACATCGACCAGCTGCCTCCTGCACACCCCCCACTGGGGATGTGCCCACAACCATAGTACATGCCCTTGACCGGAATCGAACCTGGGACCTTTCAGTCTGCAGGCCGACGCTCTATCCACTGAGCCAAACTGGTTAGGGCTTCTTTTATTTTTTAAATTTATTTTTATTGACTTTAGAGAGAGGAGGGGAGAGGGGGAGAGAGAGAAACATCAATGTGAGAGAAGCATCCATGGGTTGCCTTTGTCCACTCCCTGCCAGGGATCGAGCTGGGTGTGCCCCTGACCGAGAACTGAACCTGAGACCTTTTGGTGCAGGGACGACGCTCCAACCAGCAGAGCCACGGGCCAGGCAGCCTCCCGTTCCTTGCGGAGCCCTCCGTCCCGTGGCGCTCGCGGCCGGTGTCCTGCCAGCGGCCCCTCCCCGGGCGCTGTGCCCCCTGCTGCCCAGTCCGTCCTGTTTCACTTCCTGTCCTACAAGTGCCATGTGCAGCCCCTCCATCGACCTCCCAGCCCCGGGCGCTTTGGAACAGCTGGGCTGGAGAGGGAGGCGGGGCAGGAGCGGGCAGAGCTGCTGTTGCTGCCCCTGAGGAGGGCACGTCTCAGACGCGGGGCGGCTCCTGCAGCCACGCGAGGGGCCTGCCACTGGGGGTCATGCGGGCATCCAGAGGCTGTGGCTTCACAGCTCAGACGCCGCATGGGGCCTGGAAGTCATTTCATTAAATATCGAGTGGAATGGAAATAGAAATTCCGTCTTTGGGACCGAGCCCGTGGAGCTGAGAGCCAGGCGTCCTGGGAGCAGGAGAGATGGTGGAAGCGGGGCCTGCGGCCTGGCTCTGGCTCCCGACGGAACCCCCAGGGTGGCAGGGCTCCCTGTCAGCACCCGCTGGCTGTGCTCTCCCTCCGGAGGTGGCGGCTGCAGGCTGGGCTCCCCGCGCCCCCCCCCCTTCTATAAACTTCGAATTCAGCCTGTTCTGAAACTCGATTCCGGGTTGCACTGTTTGGGGAAGCTTTGACAGAATGCACAAGGAGCCAGATTAAATTAAAACAACGTCGCAATCACCGAGCTAACGACCGTGACAACACAAATCATTCACAACCAAATTAATGCAATAATAGGTCTCTTCATTGCACTAATAATCTCCCAGCAATACAGACACAGCAATTGTTCGGGCGGCATGACTCTTTGCTTGGGAGAAGAGGATTCTGGGAAGGTCTGCGTTTCCTTCTGCCATCTGAATGGGGAGCACCAGTGTGTGCCAGGGTGCAGGTGACAGAGACACAGCCCTTCCCCTGGGGACCGCCTGGCTCACACGTGGGGACAGCCTTACGTGACCGGAAGGAAAGGGCCTCACGGAAGGCTGCCTGGAGGCGGCGGCATTGAGCTGAGTGGGGGGATGAGTAGAATTCACTGGGTCTTGTGCTGACTCACTTCTCCTCTCTGCAGCCGGCTGCAGCCCGGCTTCTGTCCCCTCCTCGTCCCTGAAATGCTCTAATCAAATGGCCTTCGTGGTGCCGGGTCCACAGGTGGCTCCTCCGGCCCCGTCTTCCCCGGCTCCCGGCAGCTGGCGCTCCTGGAAGCTTCCGTGGCCTCGGGTTCCCACCAGCATCACCGGTCTTTCTCCGCCCCCTCCGCTGGGTCCTCTTCCCTTCCGACCCCCAGTGGGTCCCAGGGCTCAGCCCTCGCCTCCTCTTCCCCATCCCGTCTCCCACTGATGACCCGACCCAGTCCAGCCCTGACCCTCCTGACCGCCACACTCGGGTGTCTCACCACCCACCGCTCCCTGGGGTGTTTAATGCACTTAAATCGTAACGTGGGAAAATGCATGTCATAAGGCCCCTCCCTTCAGCTTTCCACAAAGCGAACGCCCTCGGAGTCAGCTCCCCAAGCAGGAGAGAGCCTCGTGCCCGGGAAGCCGCTCCAGGGTCTCCACCCTCCCCTGCGACGGGCTCACCTGGTCGGTACCATAGGTACATGGAGTCGCGGAGATCTGCCCCGGTTCTGGCTTCGTCGGCTCGGCCTTGGCCTCGGCCTCATGCTGTGGCCTGACTTGTCCCCGTGGGGCTGTCCATCCTGGGCGCTGTGGAGTGTCCGTCCTGCTCCCACAGCCCAGGCAGAGGGCTGAGGGCTCGTCTCCCTCCTTGCTCTGCCCACCCCGCCCTGCAGGGACAGGATGAGGGACATGTGTGCAGGGGACGGCAATGGCTTGGCCTGTTCGAGCGCCTGCTGTTGGAATCTCAGGCACATGGCTGGCCTTTTATTTTAAACCAGTGGCCGGTGCACGGATTCTTGCACATTGAAAGGAAATTCGCCACTTTCTTCCAGCTTCAGAGATGTGTTGTGCCAACAGTCGGTCTTCAGATACATTCTGGCGTCAAGTGCTGTATATGTATCACGCATGCACGAGTCAACGTTTATTTTTAAATTGCCAGTGCGCGTCATGTATACTGGCTGGTCAGCCAATCGGACAGTTGGACGGACATACGGTCGGTCACTTAGCCTTTTGTATATGTAGACTAGAGGCTGGGTGCACAAAATCTGTGCATGGGTAGGGTCCCTAGGCCTGGCCAGTGACCAGGGCTGATCTGTGGGGTGATCAGGGCCCCCGCTGGCACCTGCCTTGGCCTGGTGCCACCTGCTCACCGGCCCCATCCCCCTTGCCGCCCCCCGCCATCGCTGAGCCAGTGCTATCTGTGGGGCAACTGGTGGGGCGATAGGGGCCTCCGCTCGCACCCACTTGGCCTGGCGCCGCCTGCTCACCTGCTCCACCGTCCTGCCATGGTCCTGCTCTCGTCGGGGACCATGGGGCCTGGCAGTGCTTCCACTGCCGCCTGCTGCCAGCGCAGCATCATGGATACTCGCCATGTTCCCCGCTGCCCCCTGGTGGTCAGCGCACGTCTAATGCCTGGTAAGTCAAACTCCTGCCCATGGGGACAATTTGTATATTAGCCTTTTATTATATAGGATTTTAAAATAAAGGTGTGCATGAATGCATGAATGAATGAATGAGTGACACGTGAGTGGATGCATTTCTGAAGAGAACATTCTTGCATGTTGCCTGCTATCAGTTGCTGTGCTGGTCGTTCTCATAATGTTCCCGTATTTAATCCTGCCACAGTCCTTTGAAATGGGGATCTCACATTGACTTTATGGATGAAAAAGAAATTCAAGACTCAGAGGATCCCGGTCACTTAACTCTTCTGGGCTCAGTTTTTCCATCTGCAAAATGGCAACAGCAGATCGTAGCAGGCTGTTGAGAGAACAAGTGGGTGATACGTGTACCCATCGTCCTGGCACAGAAAAGGGCAGTTAAGTCTTTGCCCATCTTGCCTGGTTGGTGTGGCTCAGTGGTTGAGTATTGACCTCTGAACCAGGAGGTCACAGTTCGATTCTCATTCAGGGCACATGCCCAAGTTGCAGGCTCGATCCCCAGTGGGGGGGGTGTAGGAGGTAGCCCGTGAATGATTCTCTCTCATTGATGGGCTGTTTCTCTCTTTCTTCCTCTCTGAAATCAATAAAAATATATTTAAAAGGTAAAAATATATTTTAAAAAATCTTCGCCATCTCTGTGGTTTGAGGTTGTTCGTGCGCGAGTGGCCGGGCGGGGATTTGACCCTGCCCTCCTCCATCACCCCGCCGGGCTGGCACCATCTCCACTGCTCCATGCTGCTGCCTGGGGGGACTGGGAGTGAAGGGGCCTCAGCCATAGCTTTCCAGCCCCAGCGCACCTGCCTCTCAGCCTGAGCCCCCTCTCCCTCTCCCTCTCCCTCTCCCTCTCCCTCTCCCTCTCCCTCTCCCTCTCCCTCTCCCTCTCCCTCTCCCCCTCCCCCTCCCCCTCCCCCTCTCCCTGCCTGTAACCTGGGCAGCGGTGAAACAGATCCCGTTAGATTCAGCCCCGGGGGCCCCCGCGCCCTCCCCCTCCCCTGCCTTACCCGGAGGGCGAGAGTGGAACACAGTTGTGGTGGCCTCGGCCCACTCATTTCATTTTCTGTGTCTGGAATAAGAGGGCCTCCGGACAGACTGCTAATTCCAGTTCCCGTGATCACCTGCCCAGCGCGTGGCCCTGGAGCTGGGCAGAGGGGCTGCCTGAGCACGGTGGCTCCCAGCAGCGGGACAGTCTGTGCTCCGAGGAGGAGCGGCCTCTTCCCGCAGGAGCGTACCCACCAGGCAGCCGGGAGCCGTCCCGGCCCCTTCACCTGCGGAGAGGAGAGCGGCCAGCAGTTAGATGGTGGCCAGAAAGCGCGGGGGCCGGGGCTGTGGGGGCTGCAGCCTCGGATGGAACAGTCTCTCGTCTTCTGTCACGAATGAGTCGTTTATGTCGGACGCTCGGGCTAGGAGGTGGAGGCCAGTTTTGAATGGGGACCGGATGCAGCCCTACTTTTTTGTTGTTAATGTCAACTGAGGATATTTTTCCCTATTGATTTTTAGAGAGAGTGGAAGTGAGGGAGAGAGACAGAAACACTGATGTTTCAGTTGCTGATCCTTCACGTCCCCCATCGGGGGTCAAGCCTGCAGCCCTGGCATGTGCCCCGACTGGGAATCGGACCGGCAACCTTTCGGAGCACAGGACAACGCCCACCCAACCGAGCCCCACGGCCAGAGCCCGTGTTCTGTAGTCCAGCTGAGCCCCACGGCCAGGGCCCGTGTTCTGTAGTCCAGCTGAGCCCCACGGCCAGGGCCCG
The DNA here is from genome assembly GCA_036010255.1 of Myotis pilosus. Classification (NCBI taxonomy): domain Eukaryota; kingdom Metazoa; phylum Chordata; class Mammalia; order Chiroptera; family Vespertilionidae; genus Myotis; species Myotis pilosus. The sequence continues at coordinate 2,171,884 of JASKON010000016.1, forward strand.
TGTTCTGTAGTCCAGCTGAGCCCCACGGCCAGGGCCCGTGTTCTGTAGTCCAGCTGAGCCCCACGGCCAGGGCCCGTGTTCTGTAGTCCAGCTGAGCCCCACGGCCAGGGCCCGTGTTCTGTAGTCCAGCTGAGCCCCACGGCCAGAGCCCGTGTTCTGTAGTCCAGCTGAGCCCCACGGCCAGGGCCCGTGTTCTGTAGTCCAGCTGAGCCCCACGGCCAGGGCCCGTGTTCTGTAGTCCAGCTGAGCCCCACGGCCAGGGCCCGTGTTCTGTAGTCCAACTGAGCCCCACGGCCAGGGCCCGTGTTCTGTAGTCCAACTGAGCCCCACGGCCAGGGCCCGTGTTCTGTAGTTGGCTGGAAGCCCAAGTCTTTTCCGGCCACGAAGACCGTGCATCTTAAACGAGCTGTGTGGTCAGCACGAGGCAGGAGCACCCACAGGAAACTCGGCCTGAACTTGCTGTGTGACCCTGGGCCCCTTGACTTCCCATGAACCCACTGGACTTGCTGCTCTCGGGGGGGGGTACACCCCCCAGTGTTTCACCCCTGGCTTCTAGGCTGGGACGACGGCCTGCGGTTGCACATGGCCAGGCCTGAGCTGCCCCGGTGAGAGATGGGGTTCGGGGGGCTGATTGTGGGGGGGGGCTCTCCTGCCAGCAGGCCCGGTCCGAGCTCATCAGCTCAGCAGGCGATCCCGTATGCGCTTTGTTCCCCGCACACAGCGGCTCCCCGGGAACTTCCAAGCGGCGCTTCCTGGTTTGATTTCTTTTCAGAGCCGCAGTGTGGGAGCCAGGCCGAGCGCCTAATTGTGCCGCGAGGCTATTCAGAGCCCGTTCTTGGAAGAAAATCAGGACGGTTAGCTCGCGGCTGCAGGGAGAGGGGGAAGCGAGCTAATCACGGTGAATGTCAGCCCGTTCCCGGGGGGAAGCCGAAGGGCACGGAGCTGGGAGAAGCAGGAAGAAAGGGGGCACCTGCTGGGTCCACCCAAGCCGAGCGCTGGGAAGGGAGCGCTGGGCGTGCTCACCCTGGCGCTGGCATGGCTGTGTGACCCTGTGCAGTGTGACCTGGGCACGTCGCTCGGCCCGGCGTCTCCGGTTCCCTGAGTTTGCCAGAGGGAGCGCCGTGGAGGCTCACTCAGCCCGTGGGCTGACGGTGCACTACCCGGCGGGCTGCAGCTGCCCGGTCGGGGTCTGACGGCGGTGGGCCCCGCGTGCTGCCCCTCAGCCCGAGGTCTTCCTGGCCCCGAGGGAGCTGGTCTACGTCTACGACCGGGAGGCGCAGCAGCTGACCGACCGCGGCCCTTCACCGGGCGCTCCTCCTCGTCCTGTGCGCGCGGAGGGGCATCTAATTGCTTGTCTTTGGACCAGGCCCGCAGGTCTGTGAGCCAGAGTGATGGGGACGCCGAGGACAGCGAGTCCCCCTCCCCCGTGACCCCTGTGGACCCAGACACCTGTGTTCGCGTTCACGGTGCTGGGCGACCTGCTCATCGCGCTGGCGCAGGGCCCCGCCAGTGGAGGAAGCTTTCTCGTTTTACTTTTTTAAAAAATGTACTTTTTTCTTTTCTTTTTAAAAAATATACTTTTACTAATTTCAGAGAGGAAGAGGGAGAGAGAGACAGAAACATCAATGATGAGAGAGAATCACGGATCGCCCGCCTCCTGCACACCCCACACTGGGGATCAAGCCCACAACCCGGGCCAGGAATCGAACCATGACCTTCTGGTTCATAGGTCAGCACTCAACCACTGAGCCACACTGGCCCGGCTAGTTTTACTTCCTTGTCCTCTGGCTTCTTGGCAGGCTTGGCTTCTTGCCCGCTCAGTGGGCAGCTGCAGTTGTCCTAACCTCACGCTGTGGGGGGCGCTGTGGAGGGTGTCGGCAACCCTGCTCGGGGACATTTCAGGCCAGGAGTGGGGCTGACACCAAATGTGGGGTCCTGGGGAGCAGGCCGTGGCCGACCTCCCAGGGCCGTGCTCTGTGTAGGACACGGGTGGGGGGCCCGGCCCCCCGGGACCGGCTGTGCTGACCGCAGGCCCTCGTTTTGGACACGGGGAGATCCAGCCTGTAGCGCCGACAGGATGTCGTGGATTTCCACGAGCTCTGTAAACGCACGAGCCCAGTGCGCGGGGCATGATGACGCGGGGCCTCCCGGTGACCCGGTTGTGCGGCCACTGACAGCGTGACCGTGAGGAGGGTGAGGCTCTGGGGGCGCATCGCCCCCGAAGGACCTGGAAAAGGTGAGGTGTCTGGCTGTAGCTGTGCCCACTGCTCCCGTGTGCCCTGCACGGCCACCGCTCGGGGAGTTCCTCCTTCTCGTTTTGCGGGACGGGGAGGGCAGATGTGGGCTGTGTGCGCAGAAGCCCTCTCCTCTGAGCACGGGGTGCAGCCCAGGAGCTGGGGGGCGCGAGCAGACCGAGCCCCAGCCTCGCCAGCAGCCCCGCCCGCGGCCCACCTGCCGGGAACACAGTTCCATCCTGATGCCTTTTCAATGAAGCCCTCAGGACGAGCCCGCTTCCCGAGCAGGCAGAGCAGTGGCTTTACACTTCGTCTAATTGATCGAAATCTCTCCTAAGCCACCGGCCTCGCGGAGCTGGGGTAGCGAGACCTGCAGACCTGGTGGCTTGCAGGGCGGAGAGTGGGGGCGGGGTGGGGAGTGAGGGATGGGGGCGATGCGCTGCGGGAGCCCGGCAGGCAGCTGGGCCTGGTCGGAGACCCTTGGTGGGACGGCCCTTCTCCGTGGCCTAGCTCTCCTCCTCCTCCCGGCCCAAGTGCTCCCACCCCTGCCTCCCCATAACCTGTAACCTGGCAGCCACCCGGCTCCTCACAGGCTGTGTGCTCTCTGTGCTCCCTGGCTCCAGGCTGTGGCTAAACGGGCCTCATCTGGGGGTGGGGGTGGGGGTCAGGGCCACAGCATCTGCTCTCTGCACGGCACGTAGCAAGTGGGCAGGTGTTTGACATCCAGGATCTCCTTTAATCCTCCAACTACCCCCAGGTAGGTAATTATGATCCCATTTTACAGCTGGAGAAAATGAGGCCCGTGGCCCACCGCTAGGGGGCGCTGGGGGCTGAGGCTTGTCCTGCTGACTGTGGATGAACCCCAGCCTGCTCGCTGCCCCCCCCCCTCCCCCCCCCGCCACAGAGGCCCTGAGGGATGTGCCCCCCTCCCGCCACCTCCTCCCATGTCCCAGGCCTCTGCCGTGTGGACTTGGTTAGCGGGGAGGGTGCCCATTTGCCCAGACTCACCGTGAGGGGTGTGGGAGAGAGTGACTGACCCCGCAGGAGTGGGTGTGTCCACCCCAGACTGGGGATCGAGCCCGAAACCCAGGCATGTGCCCTGACCGGATATTGAACCGTCACCTCCTGGGTCATAAGCTGACGCTCAGTCACTGAGCCAGGCCGGCCGGCTGTTTTTAAAGCACTTTTCATATTAACTGTGGGGTCTGAGCGGGTCCTGGGTCCCCAAACCACTCTCCCCTGCCTCCCTCATCACCTTTCAAATGCAAAGGTTGCTGACCTCTGGGCTGGCCCGCAGGGACAGTGGAAAATGGAGAGGCCAGCGTGGGGGGTGGGGAGCGTGGGCTGGGGGATGGGGGGGGCTGGGGGAGGAGGTGGCTGGAGGTCAGGCGCCCCCGCAGAGGGCACTGGGACTGGGATCTGCTCCGCTCGGCCCGTGGCTGGCCCCGCGCACACCCCTCTCAGAGTCCCCTGACATCCTACCTGGGACTCTGTGAATGAAGGTGAAGTTCAAGTTCTCGGGGCTGAAGGGGAGCCCAGTGTCCCACCCGGATCCCCGTGGGTGGAAGCGGGAGCCTGAGGCTGAGGCCGCGGGAGGAGGTGGCCCCGGGACGGGAAGGAGTCTGCGGCTTTGAGCTGAAGGAGGGGTTTCCACCTGGGTTTGGAGGGTGCCTGGGCTCCACCTGCCGGCCGTCATCCAGATTCTGGAACCCCGGGGAGCAGGCCCGGGGCCAGCCGCCTGCAGGCCGCCTGCCGGCTCTCTCCTCGGGTGGACAAGAGGAGCCGCACCCCGATTCTGCACCGAGGCCAGGCTCAGGTGGACTTTCCGGGGGGAGGGGGCTGCCTTTCTCTGCAGGACCCCGGCTCTCAGGAGACCCCGACTCCTGCACCTGTGGCTCCGCCAGTCTCCCCACTTTCCAGAAGGACCCGTGTGCAGTCCCCGTCAACGGTCTCATTTCCTCTGTGGTCGGAACCTGGAATGTGTGTTTGAGCCTGAGCAGGTGGCTGGAGATGAGAACATAAATATGTCATGATCCAGGAGTTGGCTGGCTCCACGGAAACAAGGCCTTGCTCCCAGGGGGCCACCTGCCAGGGCCCGAAGGACCCTTCCCGGCTCTGATGTCGGGGCGGGGGGGCGGAGGGGTGAGGGAACCAGGCAGCCCCCAGCCCAGGGGACGGGGAGAGAGAGGGAGAGGGAGAGGGAGAGAGGGAGAGGGAGAGGGAGAGAGACACGGGGAAGGCAGCGGGGGGGAGGGGGTGGCGGGAGTGATGCCAAGAAGTCTGGCTAGCTGATTAGCTCAGCTTCCCTTAGTAGCTGCAGTCAATTTGGGCCTGTAATGGGGCAGACACAGGCCCAGCTGGGAGGGGTCATTTAAGGCGTGGGCTCCCTTCCCTCCTGCTTCTCCCACCTGCTCCCTGCCCACGGCCTCTAGCAGCAGAGCGACCCCCCCCCTCCCGGCAAAGCCTGCACCGCATGGGCTGAGCCCTGGCTGGGGAGCAGGGCCAGGAGGAAGGCAGTGCCAACCCCAGACCCTCAGCTGCTTCGGGTCGTGGGGCCCAGGCCTTGTCAGCAGAAAGAGGCCGGCCAGAGCCCCCGCTGCCCCGGGCAGACACAGGCACGGGCGCCTCTCATCACAGGCTGTGGGGCCCGCATAGACCCCGGGCAGCGAGCACCGACCTCGGGCAGCGAGCGCAGACCCCAGGCAGCGAGCACCGACCCCGGGCAGCGAGCAGGGGCCCCGGGCAGTGCAGCAGGGCAGCGCCTGGCATTGAGGTCCCCCTGCACCCCATTTGCTTTCAGCCTGACCCAGCCTCCTCACAGGTAACGTTAGTCCTAGAGCCCCCAGGGCTGATGGGACAACAGGGAGGCTGGGAGGGGAGGGGAGGGGAGGGGGGGTGGGTAGGCAGTGCTGGCTCAGTGCCCTGTGTGGTGAGTGCCCGCCTCTCCTGACAGGGGTCAGGCCCCGGCCTCCCTGGCCGCCTCTTGGTGCTCCCGGTTGCTCTTAAAGGGGCCTGCGCGTGAAGTGAACGGCTGGGCAAGGCCTCCGGCTGCCGCAGCGCCCGGCGCTGACCGTGACCCGTGGAAGCCGGAAGGGCCTGGGCGAAGGCGCCATCGGGAGCCACCGAGGAGCTGCCCTGGGCGCTGGGCCGGGCCGATCCCTGGACGACATCCTCGCACACACGGGAGCAGGCGGGCACCTCCCAGGCCAATGGCGCTGCGTGGCTTATCTCGTGGAGAACAGGAGGGCCAGTGGGTGTCGGGCAGATGCCCTGGCCTTGGGGAGTCGGGGGGAAGCAGGGTTGGGGGCCCACCCCCCACCCCCCACCCGGTCGGCATCTGGGAACTCGGGAAAGTTCCGCTTCACCAGCGGCTAAAGCCAGGGAATAAGCCTGCGGGGGGGGGGGGGCAGGGGGGAGGGGACAGGGATGCTCTGGGCCAAGGGCCCCGGCCGCCATGGCCCAAGGGCAAGGCAGGTGGCTCCTGTGGGGTGTTAACATGCATTTCAGCACAAAGATATGGAGAGAGGACAGGGCGAGCTCACAGGGTGGGTGGGGGGCAGACAAGCCAGGGGTGGATGCTGCTCCAGCCCCGCACTTGCCATGGGACCCGGACAAGTTACTTACAGGTTCTCGGCTCTAAATGTGGGAGCTGAGCCCGGCCAGTGTGGCTCAGGGGTTGAGCGTCACCCTAGGAACCAGGAGGTCATGGTTCGATTCCCAGTCAGGGCACAGGCCTGGGTTTCGGGCTCAATTCCAGTGGGGGGCGTGCAGGAGGCAGGCGACCCATGATTCTCCGGTATTGAGGTCCCTCGCCCCCGCACTCTGCTTGCTCATCATTGACGTTTCTCTCTCTCCCTCTCCCTTCCTCTCTGGAGTCAATAGAAAATAAATAGATAAACGTGGGAGCTGATCTCTCCCTCGCAGCATCCTGGGAGGGCCCTGCGCTGGCACCCACCGGGCCCCGGGGCGGGGAGGGGGGGGCTGCTTTCCCACTTCCTCGTCCAGCTGAGCGCCGTCCTTCCCTCCTGTCAGTGATTTAGGGGAATCCAGCTCAGCTGGCGCTGGCACTCGGGGCGACACAGCGAACACCCTCTTGTCTTTGGTTCAGGTTTGGAGGCAGAGTGGTCCCGGGCCGGTAGCTGTGTCCAGTCATGACGTACAGGCATGATGTCTCTGCTGCTTTAAGGGACAGCTGTGCCCTCGCCCCAGCCCCCCAGGGAGCCCCAGGCATCCCTCCCCTCTTCCCTCTGGCCTGGGCCTGGCCTCTGGACCATAATCCCGGGAGGGGACAAGTGTGGGGTCTTTGCTCAGAACTGCATTCAGGACTGGAGATGCCATTTGTGAAATAAAGTGTGGGGCCCTCGATCAACCATGACTAGGGAATTCAACTCGGTGACGGCAGAACCTTAGCCAGCGTTGGGTCTGGGCCACCTTGATGAGGCAGGGCCTACGGCACTGAACCCCACTGGGCCTCCTCCCCGCCATTCACCCCTCTCGCCCCCCCACCCTCATTCTGCTTTCTCCCCCTCCTTGTGGCACTCACATGGGCCCTGGCCGCCTGGGTCAGATTCAGCTCTGCTGCGCCTGGTGATGAGCCCTGAGTCCAGTGACTTAAACTCTGTGCCGTTTCCTCATCTGCAACGCCCTCCAGGCACTCGGAGGGCGCCCCGCGCAGTGTGGGGTGCATGGCGGCACACTGAGGGCTGGCTGCGGTTGGTATGTTATCAGGGAGATTCACGGACGTTGTGCAGGGCGCTGGGTTGTGTGTTGTAATCGCCACGCTAAGGATTCGACTGGCTGCACAGGACAGTCAGTTCTGCTGTTGACGCCGTCTGAGTTCCGCCTGCTGCCTGTGGACCCTGTCCATGGTCACACGCACCCATTTCCCTTGCGAATACGTTGGAGTGGGATTGTTGGGTCATGGGTGGGCCACTGGCCACTGTTTAGCTTCAGTAGATGGGTGTCAATGTTGAGGTCTTGATATAGTACGATCATGATACGCATTAAAAAAAATTAAATATTTCTATTGATTCAGAGAGAGAGGGAGAGGGATAGAGAGATAGAAACAAGGGTGAGTTGAGAGGGAAGCATCATTGATCGGCTGCCTCCCGCACGCCCCCTGCTGGGGATGGAGCCTGCAACCCGGGCCTGTGCCCTGACCTCGACGCCTTGGTTCTTGAGTTGATGCTCAGCCGCGGAGCCACACTAGCCGGCCACGTTAAGTTGTGCGGCCTGCCCGTTTCACTCAGCGTTCTTCATCCCTGCTTTTTAAGTCAGGTCTTTATTTTGAGGTCATTGCAGATTCTGATGCAGTTGTGAGAAATAAGCCAGAGTGCTCCAGTGTCCCCCCATGGAAACATCTTGCAAAACGCTAGGCCAACATGGCGTCAGCATATAGATCCGCCCACCCACCTCATTCAGATGCCGGCTCCTCTGTGCTCGTGTGTGTGTGTGAGTGTGTATGCATGAGTGTGTGTGTGTGTGTTCCTGCTCTGGGCCACCTGTGTGGGTTGGTGGCTCCACCACCAAAGTCAAGCCACTGGGCCATTCCCACACCAGGATCCCTCCAGGGGGTCTTCATTTTTTCTTTTTTAAAGATTTTCTTATTGATTTTTAGAGAGAGAGGAAGGGAGGAGAGAGAGGCTCAGACAATCAACCCCCCTCGGTTCCCCGGCTGCAGGCGCTGCCTCCTCCCTCCCACCAGAAGGGTCCCCGAGAAGGGTCAGCGCTGAAGTTAATTATAATTGCGGCAACTGCAGCAAGGTTGTCATGGAAACCTGCACCCGTGGCTTTGTCTGTGGGACTGCAGCTTCTCTGTAGGCCGGCAGCTTCTCGACCAGCAGCCCGGATCCCCCTTCCTTCCGCCCAGCCGGGACCTCAGGTCATCGGGGGAGCTGGGGAGGAGGCGGTTAGAGCCCTCCCATCCCGGTCTGGGAAGGTAGCAGGAGGCCTCTGCGGGGGACCCGGCTCTGCTCTCTGCGTGGACAGCTGTGTCTGGGAGATGCGGTGCTCTGCGGCCTGGGGCTGGCCCCGTGGGTCCCAGGACACGCTGATGGTCAGCAGGACACTGGGAAAGGCGGGGGCTTTGGCCTCCTGCGTGTCTGTGGGATCCCGGCCAAGTCAGTTCAACTCTCACAGCTGGGATCTGTCTAAAATGGGGATGGGGCCCGGCTGGTGTGGCTCAGTGGTTGAGCGTCAACCTATGAGCCAGGAGGTCAGGGTTCGATTCCTGGTCAGGGCACGTGCCCAGGCTGCGGGCTCAATTCCCAGTGTGGGGTGTGCAGGAGGCGGCCGATCCATGATTCTCTCCCATCATTGATGTTTCTCTCTCTCCCTCTCCCTCTCCCTCTCTGAAATCAATCAAAAATAAAAGAAAATGGGGATGGGACGAGTGAGAACGGACACAGTGAGAGGGCTGCCACCTACAAGCGAGGACAGCTCTCACCGGAAACGGCAGGTGACTGTGTGGCAGCCCGAGCTGAGATACGGAGGGAGCAGGGTGGGGAGGCTGTTCCCCAGGGAAACAGGCACAGAGGGCATCGCCCTGCGGCCTTGGTCAGAGCTGCGGCCTGCAGTCTGCACGCAGCACACACACAGCTGCCTACAGTCTGCACACGGCACACACAGCTGCCTGCAGTCTGCACACGGCACACACAGCTGCCTGCAGTCTGCACACGGCACACACAGCTGCCTGCAGTCTGCACACGGCACACACAGCTGCCTGCAGTCTGCACACGGCACACACAGCTGCCTGCAGTCTGCACACGGCACACACAGCTGCCTGCAGTCTGCACACGGCACACACAGCTGCCTGCAGTCTGCACACGGCACACACAGCTGCCTGCAGTCTGCACACGGCACACGCACAGCTGCATGCAGTCTGCACACGGCACACGCACAGCTGCATGCAGTCTGCACACGACACACGCACAGCTGCATGCAGTCTGCACACGGCACATGCACATCTGCATGCAGTCTGCACATGGCACACGCACAGCTGCCTGCAGTCTGCACGCGGCACACACACAGCTGCCTGCAGTCTGCACACGGCACACGCACAGCTGCCTACAGTCTGCACATGGCACACACACAGCTGCATGCAGTCTGCACACGACACACACAGCTGCCTGCAGTCTGCACATGGCACACGCACAGCTGCCTACAGTCTGCACATGGCACACACACAGCTGCCTACAGTCTGCACATGGCACACACACAGCTGCCTACAGTCTGCACACGGCACACGCACAGCTGCCTGCAGTCTGCACATGGCACACACACAGCTGCCTACAGTCTGCACACGGCACACGCACAGCTGCCTACAGTCTGCACACGGCACACACACAGCTGCATGCAGTCTACACACGGCACACACAGCTGCATGCAGTCTGCACATGGCACACACAGCTGCCTACAGTCTGCACACGGCACACGCACAGCTGCCTACAGTCTGCACACGGCACACGCACAGCTGCATGCAGTCTGCACATGGCACACGCACAGCTGCCTGCAGTCTGCACGCAGCACACACACAGTTGCATGCAGTCTGCACACGACACACGCACAGCTGCCTGCAGTCTGCACACGGCACACGCACAGCTGCCTACAGTCTGCACGCGGCACACACACAGTTGCATGCAGTCTGCACACGACACACACACAGCTGCCTGCAGCCTGCACACGGCACACGCACAGCTGCCTGCAGTCTGCACACGGCACATGCACAGCTGCCTGCAGTCTGCACACGGCACACGCACAGCTGCATGCAGCCTGCACATGGGCACAGGCACAGCTCTTGCCCGTGAACCTGGTAGCAGACCCGTTAAGTGGGGCTGTGGTAAGGCTCAGGGATGATACAGGGAGACAAACCCATTTCCCCACCCAGAGGGGAAGCCTGGGGGGTGACGGTGCCTGTCTGGGGCCAGTCCTGTGGGAGCAGCAAGTGCCCAGAGCTGGTGCATTCGGACCTTGAAAACCCAAGTTCACTGCTCCAGGCCTTCTCCATGACTCAGCGTCCCACTCAACGGCCCCTCCCAGGGGTAGGCTGTGTCCTCCTCCGGGGTGAGGCGGGAAGACCCTCGGCCTCTGTCCCCTACATGGTCCCGCTCCGGGCCCCTCTGCTCCGACAGCCCGAGACTCGGGGGCTGCAGAGAGTCCTGAGAGCTTAGCTGACCAGCCAGAGACTCAGTGGCCGACTCCGTCAGGGCGTTTTGCCAGCTCCCCTGTCCCTTTCCCGCTCTTCTCTGCCCAGTCTGGGTCTGGGGGCTGGTCTCTGTGGACTTGCCACTGGCCCACATGCCCCATCACCCCTGGGCCTGGCAGGGGGGAGCCCTGGCTGGAGATGCAGGTGCAGACGGAGGGAGGGGCTGGGACGTTCGTGCTCCTCCTGCCTCGGAGCTTCCGCCCGGACAGGGGCTTCTCCCGTGGGCCTGGGGAGGGTACCGCTTCCCACAGGGCAGGACGCCCAGGCCTCCGTCCCTCCCTCTCCCTCTGTCCACCCCGCCTCTCCTCTCCTTCCAGGCTCTTCCCAGGGCCGCTGGGCGCACCTGCAGGGGCCTGTCCCTGCTCAGGACACAATGCTGAGACCATCCTCCCGGCCAGCGGCACTGTGTGAGGGCCTACTGTGTGCCAGGGGACCGTGTGGGCACTTGTGAGTCACGACACCATGGGCCTCCGATGCCCAGGTCCGCGTTTCACAAGGCGCACGCCCTAACCGGGCCTTTCTGCCGCCGCCACAACAGGCCGAGGCTCCGGACTTCTCAGCAAAGCCAGCCGGTCCCAGAGCAGCCCTCCTGCCCCACGGACGGGGCTGGGCTCCAGCAGAACGAACGTGACATTGCCGCAACGACACCGACGGTCACATGCGATAGAGCAGGAAGGCGGGCGTGGGGAGTTATCGGGGCGCGTGCTAGTGTGTTTTTCTGTTTGTCGTGAATCCTCAGCAGAGGACATTTTCCCATTGATCTTTTAGAGAGAGCGGAAGGGATGGGGAGGGACAGAGAGAAACACACATCGACTGAGTGCCTCCTGAATGCGTCCCGACCGGGGCCATGCCAGCAGCCGAGGCACATGCCCTTGACCGGAATCAAACTCTGGCCCCTTCCGTCCGCAGGCCGACCCTCTACCCACCGAGCCAAACCGGCGAGGGCCAGACATGTCTCTCCGGCTGGTCCTGGCTGGAGTGTGGAACAGAGGCAGCTCACAAAGTAAGATAAATCCTGCGAGCCCTCAGCCCATTTCGGCGCTTAATGCAAAACATAAACACATTAAAGTCGTTTCGGGATCTGGAGGAGTTTGAATAATTCAGCTCCATCATCATTTACTCCAAAATGCCTCATTTCGTCTGATGAGTCATCCCTGAGAGGGAAAGCGAGAGATGTATGGTGGCAAATAACAGGGCTGCAACTCAGGGAGCCGGGAGGAGGCTGCCGCTCCCTGATGGACACCCCGGGCCAGGCTCCGAATCGGTCCCGGAGAAAGTGTGTGCGACCGGCGTAGACGCGTCCCAGGGACCCGACTCCTGGGGCCTTGGGGCCACGCCCCCGTCCAGTCTGAGCCTCCGCCTGTTCCCTATGGAGCAGAGGGGGCTCCTCCCGGCTTCTGCGGGGCTGGGTCGGCCCCATGTGGGTGAGGGTGGGCACGGCAGCGCGGCTGGTGTGCGTGATGTCTGAGACGGACATCCTCCCGCTGACATGGAAGGGAGGGAGGAGCAGGGTCACGCAGAGCGTGGGGGCCAGGATGGTGGACACATCGGCTCCAGCTGTCGTTTTCTCCCCGATGTTGCCCAGGTCCTGGGGGTGAGCTGATGGTCGAAGGCCCTCATGGCACCCAGGGCCAGGTGATTGGCTTAGTGCAGTGGTCGGCAAACTCATTAGTCAACAGAGCCAAATGTCAACAGTACCACGATTGAAATTTCTTTTGAGAGCCACATTTTTTAAACTGAAACTATATAGGTAGGTACATTGTTATTAACTTAATTAGGGTCCTAAGGCTTAGGAAGAGACACACTCAAGGGGCCAAAGAGCCGCATGTGGCTCGAGAGCTGCAGTTTGCCGACCATGGGCTTAGTGATAAATAGGTAACCTGGTTTGGCCAACGAGATATTAGAGGGAACCTGTGAGGGAGGTGCCGGGAACGGCTTCTCCTGCCCCAGCCAGTTTGGCGCAGTGGACTGAAGGGCCCTGGGTTCGATTCCATCAAGGGCACATGCCCGGCTGTGGGCTCGATCCCCAGTCGGGGTGCATGCAGGAGGCAGTCAATCAATGATTCTCATCATTGATGTTTCTATCTCTCTCACTCTCTCCACTCTTCTCTTAAATCAATAAAAACATTTAAAAAATTATACCTATTTCAAAAAAAGAAAGAAAGAAAGGATTTTCCTGCTTGATCCCAACAGAGTCACATGAGAAACGCCCCTGCTCTCCCTCTCCCCCCGGTTCTGGTTCTGGTCACGGTTGTGCAGAGCTGAGGCCCCCAGCCCCGGTGCAGGGTGGGGGCTGGGAGAGGGAGCCACTTAGCTCAGCCAGCCGTTACGTCAGGATCAACGGGGGCTCTCCCAGCCTGAGAATTACTCTAGTGGGACCGCGGCGAGACCCAGGGGCGGGAGTAGACGATTCCGAGTCATGAAATCACGCAGGCCTCCATTCCGGGTCAGTCCTGGAGGACGTGTGCGTGGGCAGGTGCGGACGCGGCGCCGAGGTCGTCCCGCAAGCCGAGCGGCTCACAGGACCTGCTTCCTCCACACACGTCACTCGCAACAAAGCCCGATTCTTCTCGCAAGGACCTCAGAACCTCTCGGGAGCGGGGCTCCGCACGCGTCTCTGTTAACGTAAGCTGTGTGAAGGGCTGATGGCTCACGCCTGGTTGCATGAGCTGCTGTGATATTTCATTTTGGGGAACAAAAATCTTTCCGTGGGTTTGCGTGTGACAGTCTCCCCTGAGCTGCAGAGCCTCCTAGCCAACGGCCTGTGGGATGTCCCGCCATGTCCTGCGGCCCCTCGCATTCGGCTCACCCCGGGCCAGCGGCTCTTCCCTCCGTGTGGGCCACCCCAGGCCCAGCCCGCTCAGAGCTGGCTTCCTGCTTCAGTCCGTGCCCAGGCGGACCGGCTCTGCTTCGTGTAGGGGAGTCACACTATTTCTTCAGCAAATGTGTATCCGGCACCTGTTCCAGTGCCAGGCCCCCTATGGGCTCTGCGGACATGGAGTTGGACCAGTCAGATGAGGTTCTGCTGTGCATGGCCCTAGAGTCAGGAGGTACATTTATTATCATTAAAAGAAAATGGATTTTAGAAAGGAGGGGAGAGGGAGAAGGAGGGGAAAAAGAACACTGATGATGCTCTGGCCGGTTTGGCTCAATGGATAGAGCATCAGTCTGCAGACTGAAGGGTCCTGGGTTCGATCCCAGCAAGGGCACATACTTCAGTGGCAGGCTCCTCCCTGGCCTGGGCCCTGGTTCAGGGGCGTGCAGGAGGCAACCAGTCAATGTGTTTCTCTCACATCAATGTTTCTCTCTTTCCCTCTCTCCTCCACTCTCTCTAAAAATCAATGGAAAATATCCTTGGGTGAGGATTTAAAAAGAAACATCAATGGTGAGAGAGATCATTGATCAGCTGCCTCCTGCACGCCCCCCACTGGGGATCAAGCCCACAACCCAGGCCTGTGTCTTGCCCGGGAATTGAACCCTGACCTCCTGGTTCATAGGTTGGTGCTCAACCCCTGGGCCACACTGGCTGAGCAAGGATTTTAGCGTGCTAATCCTACGGTGACACGGTTCACCCTCCCAGTGCCAAGGATAGAAGCACTGTGCTCCGGGTGGCAGCTCGGGGGCAGCAGTGGCCCTGGGTGCAGCAGTGGGCCACCTCGGTGCCCCACCTCAGGGTGCTGACGGCTTCCCTACCTCTGCATAGCACCCCTGCCCCCCGTGCACCTCCAGCCTGGATCAGGGCGGCTCCCCTTGTCTGCAGCAGCTGGTGACAGGCAGGCAGTCACAATACAGTGTGAGCAGATCTCGGAGGCAGTGGTGGGGAGGGTGTGCGTGTGCATGTGCATGTATGTGTGTGCGTGTGCGTGTGTGTGTGTGTGTGTGTAAAAACAAACAAGTCGATTCTAAAACTTATATGGAAATGCAAGGGGCCGAGAAAAAGCAGGCGACCTTAAGGAGGGAAAACAAAACTGGAGAACTTCACCACCGGGTTCCAAGACTGGGTCACACGCTGCAGCAACTACGGCAGTGACAGCGACAGCGACAGTGTGGTGATGGCCAGGGCGACGGGGGCGGCTGTGCTCGCAGACCCCCAGGCACGGGGCTGCGCTGCGGGGTTTTGCTCAGAGGACTTGGGGGCACTGCCTTTGCTTTTGCCGCGCTTAGCGCCAAGTTGTGACAGGGAGGCCACAGCGACTGAGGCGCCCAGGGCGTGGCCGGAAGGCTGCTTTGGCGAGTTTGGATCAACCCGTTTACTTTCTCTAGAACGACATTTAAACCGCTTTCCTGAGAAGACATTGAATTATTTACGTCCCTGTAAGGAGAGGGCCGTGCTATTGCCGGTCCGCAACGCGCCCGCCCTCAGCTCCTCTTCCCAGCATCCTGGGGGCAGACCTGTCCGCTGCCTGTGTCCCAGCATCCTGGGGGCAGACCTGTCCGCTGCCTGTGTCCCAGCAGCCTGGGGGCAGACCTGTCCGCTGCCTGTGTCCCAGCATCCTGGGGGCAGACCTGTCCGCTGCCTGTGTCCCAGCATCCTGGGGGCAGACCTGTCCGCTGCCTGTGTCCCAGCAGCCTGGGTGGTCGCCTCGCGGGGCTGGGGGACTCGGGTCTTCAGTTAGTGCGCCTCCAGGCGTGCCCTGGCTCACGCGCTTTCTCTCTCCTTCTCTCTCTCTTTCTCTCCCTCTTTTTTTTTGAATACATCTTTATTGATTTCAGAGAGGAAGGGAGAGGGAGAGAGTGATAGAACATCCACAATGAGAGAGAATCACCGGTCAGCTGCCTCCTGCACACCCCACACTGGGGATCTAGCCCGCAACCCAGGCATGTGCCCTTGACTGGAATCGAACCCGGGACACTTCGCGGTCCGCAGGCTGATGCTCTATCCACCGAGCCGAACCAACTAGGGCATCTTTCTTTCCCTCTCTCTCTCTCCTTCTCTCTTTCTCTCTTTCTCTCTCTCTCTCTCTCTCCTTCTCTCTCTCTTTCTCCCCCCCCCCCCCCCCGCTCTCTCTCAGCTCCATTCTGCCTGCCTCTTCATTCGAAGCAGTGAACCCTTTCATCTCATTTTGTCGCCGATGCTGAGTGGCCTGGCTATATTTGACTCCCTGAATCACCGCGTCCGGATTTGATCCATTATTGATGACGGCTCACGCTGGGGGATGGCGGGTGAATCACGCCCCTGCCTCTGGTAGGGGCCCCCCACCTCTCCACTCACCCCTCTTTGAAGCTGGACTCCGGTGGGGGAGCTGCCCGCCAGGGGCCCTGCGCAGGGGAGACATGCAGATGAGAGGGGCGTTCCGGGCTCTCCCAGGCCCATGTGCCGGCTGGTCCCCCATCAGTGACAAATGGCAGAATGGCGACCTGTTCGCAGGCAAACAGAGTCCCTCCGGGGGTGTCCGTGCAGCTGGGAACCGGGCCAGTGAGCCTGCTCTGCTCGAGCCGGGGACGCCTGGGGAGCCGGGGGTGCGGAGAGAGCCCGCTGCAGCCACACACCTGGCCTGTGCCACCAGCTCCACTCCCCGGGACGGTGTGACCTTCACATGGCGGGGAGGCGGGGAGGCGGCCGGCCTTCCTGGGAAACATACATGGTTGTTCTGAACCTGCCTGGTGGCCTGGGGCGGGTCCTGCCTCTGCCCTGGGGTGTGGATGCGGTTCAGGGGGAGCCGGAAGGCCCCTCCAGCTTTGCCCCTGCAGGCTGCTTAGGCCGGAGTCAGATGCATCCAGAAAGCGGGGCGGGTGGGGGGGTGGCTAGGACCCCAGAAGTTTGCAGCTGGGCTGGGCCTGAGCCCTGTCCCGGGCTCCCCAAGGAGCCCCAGGCTGTGACTCAAGGCGCCGAGGGGGAGTAGGACCAGGAAGAGGGGATGGGGGCTCAGTGGGGAGCTGGGGGGCAGCGAGGAGCCCACCATTGGGGTGCTTCCACCCCTCTCACGGGCAGAGCCCCAAAGGCCTGAGTGGGGCCAGCTCCGTCTTCCTCTGGAAATGACCTGACCGGGCAGGAGGCCTTGGGGGGAAACTGAGGCCTGCCCCCCAACAGGCCATCGTTCTCCTAGTTTGTCCCCAGCAGAGCTGCACCCACACTCACATGAGGGCCGACCCTCACTCCTGCTTCTGTGCTCCCCGACCTTGGGGTGAGGTGGGTGCTTGCGTGTGGACCATCACACATTCAGCTGCAGAGTGGGGCTCTGCCCCGGTTGCCATGAGGCGGTTTCACCGGAGTCTCCGGGCCCCTCCTAAAGCCCGGACCCCAAATGCCCTCCTTCCTGCCCCTCGGGCTGGCCAGAGGGTCGGCCGGCCACGGGGAACCAGCTGGTGGGACCGGAACGTGTTAGGCCGAGAGGGGATGCTCGCAGGAGCCGCCGGGGTGTGCGCCGGTCCTGGGGGCGGACGGGCACAGGGAGGCCGGCTGGGCTCACGCTGAGGGAGCACTTTTTGCGAATGGGGACATGCCAGTGCCCCCGGGGCTGCTCGGGTGGCGACGCCCCAGAGCTGTGAGGGCGCAGGACTCGGGAGCCGGGGCGGAGCCGGGGCCTCCGGAGCCCAGAGGTTTCATCTATGCAGAAGGGTCACCCCCGGGGCCTCGTGGGAGGCCCACGGAGGGTGCTTTGCACACAGTGGCATGCGACACACGTGGCCATACTCGGCCCCTGGAGCTCAAGGGCAAAAGGCAGTGGGAGCTTCAAGGTCAAGGTGTTTGTTTGGAGACGGAAGGCACAGCCCACAGTGGGGGTGGAGTCAAGCCCTACGATGCCACGGGACCTGAGGGCCTGCGAGCCTTGGGGTGCTGATGGGGTGACATTGGCCGGAGCTCTGCAGAGGCCTCCGGTGAGTGTCTTGGGGTTCCTATGGAGTCCCAGGCCGCCTCCCTGTCCTGCGGAGCTCACATTGTGGGGGACAAAGACTGAATGAGGACGTGATAGGTGATGAGCTGTGTGGGGAAGTGGGGCGGGGCAAGGAGGCTGAGTGTGTGCACGGGGTGCCCTCCCCAGGGGCCCAGGAGAAGCTGGGCCTTCAGCCAGAACCCGAGCAGGAAAGGGAGAGTCGGAATGGAAGCTTCTATCGGAGCTGGAACCGCCCTGGCAAGCGGGGGACCCACCACGAATGAAGCCGAGCTCAGCAGCCACGTGGCGAGCAGAGGTGCGGGGGGAGGGGTCTGACTGCAGGAGGGTCAAGGCCGAAGCTGTGCTGTGGGGTGGGGGGGCGGGGGCGCGGGCGGGCATTCAGTCTGCCAGGCGGAGCCAGGTCACCGAGGTCACGGGGAAGCAGGATCGGCAGGCTCACTCGCCAGCGGGGCCTGCAGACTTCGCTATCAAGCTCTCAGGAAACGCCGCTCCGTGTGGGCGTCCCCCGCTGCTTCCTGTCCGCGGACAGGAAGGCCAGACCCCACCTGCTTTCCTGGGAACGGCTGGCGGGACGCACGCCCAGCCGGTGGGGCCCGTGGAGACTTGGCCCTGGAGCAAGGGACTCAGCCCTGGGGACGCAGGCCTTCCCTGTCTGTGCTCCAGACACTCCTGGGCGAGCGTCCGTGGGACGATGGCTAGGCCGGAGCTCGCTGATTCTGGGGTCCGGGAGCCCGTGGGGGACAGGCCCCGCAGCGGGGGCGCTAGGCGGCCGGGTTCTGGCTGCGGGACGGGATGGTGGGCCAGCCCCTGACCTGCGGCTGGAGGTCCCATGCCAGGTGCCAGCAGGACTGAGGGGCTGTCCCGGGAGGTGAGGGTGCGACGTGGCTTTTCAGGGAACACGAGGCAGACGGAGCGCCCCTGCTCCGGGCCACCAGCAGCCGCTTCCGAGGGCTTCCTCGCTCGCTCACTGTCCCCGAGAGCGAAGGGTGGGAAGTCCCCCATCACCGCTCTCTGTCCTCCCCATCACCGCTCTCTGTCCTCCCCATCACGCGGCCGCAGGATACGGCAGTGACTTGTGACGCCGGGAAGTGCTTGAGGTTTACAATGTAGAGCCTGTCCTCTTGCCCTGGATACCCCCCGAGTTATATCCGATCGGAGGCGTTTCACACACGGGAGGCTGAGGCGGGGGTCAGGCACGTGCTCTGGGCACACCGTCAGTGCGGGCCGGTAGCCCAGGTCCCGGAACGGGCGGCGGGCAGGCCATCTGCGTCCGTGTCCCAGGACGAGACCCGCCTTCACTCCCTAAAGCCCCAGCTAGGATTCTGAGTTACGTGGTCCGAAAGGAGTGCCATGATGGCTTCTGCTACAGCCCAGCCGACTTGAAGGAGTTCGGCTTAAGGGGGGACCAGAGGCCAGCCCACAGAATGGGGGTGAGGGGGGGAAGCCGCCCTGCCCTTTGCCTCAGGTGGGTTCTGCTCAGTCTGGCCTTTGCAGAGCCTGACGGCACGTCCCTGCCCACCACCCTCCCCTCGCCATCCTCCCGGGCCCCCTGCAGCTCCGGCCCCCTGCTCCCCCTGTGGCCCCCGGGGCCCACCACGGGCCCCTCCGCAGATGGCCCCCCTGGTCCTGACCTTCCCCCGGCCCTCACGGCTGGGGACCCATCTTCACCCAAAAGCAGACGTCCAGTGCCCCGATCAGGCCAACATCAGCAGGCACCCCTCCCTCCCTCCTTTCCAGCCTCGACCACTAGCTACGGTCCCATCGCACCCATGGGCCACCGGACGGGTGTTCTAGATCCAGGACGCCCTGGGGGGAGGGGACGGGAGCCTGCTGGGGTGTTATGGCGCCTGGGCCGCCGTCTGTTGAGGGAGGGGGGTCCCGCCGCCATGCGATGGGGCCTGTGTGCGCACGGGGTCCTGGCTGAGCTCAGGGAAGGGCCGCGTGGGGCGGGAGTCACGCGTGGCTCCGGGGTGGACCCCCAGGTGCATCCTGGGAAGCACAGAGCCATGACTCACAGGCAGCGTGACGCTTGCTTTCTTCTGTCTTTGACATGTTTGTTGTTGGGCTGCGGCTGCCTGCGCGTCTGAAAATGCCTCCGGTGGGGCCATTGATCAAATCAAGTGCTTTCTAGTTTTATTCCCCAAATACGGAGGCAATTCTCTTTGCAGATAATGTTGCCAGCAGCCAGGGCCTGTGCAGCGGAACCATTTGATTGGAGATGATTCGATTCTGCCAGCAGAGGGAGAGGCGGGGCCGGCATTGGGGCCTGGGCGCTGTGGCCGGCGCCTTGGGAAGAGCAGGTCTGTCCGTTCCCCTCTCTCTTCTGTGGCCGTGGCGGTGGCCGTGGTGACGGGGTGGACCGGAGGGTCCTGTTTCTGTTGGCACTGTGCGCAGATCTGTGGAAACACCCAGCCGCTGTCCCGGCCTCCCCCGGGCGCCTCAGCGGGGGCGCTGGGATGCTGGGTGGCAGCTGCCTGGGGACAACGCGCCATCCCACCTCCTCAGCTGCCCCCACCGTCCACAGCGGCCCCGTGACCACCCGAACTCCCACCCTTGCACCTGCTTGAGGGAGAGCCGGCCAGAGGGAACGTGTGGGAGCAACTCGCCGCCTCCTGAGCTCTGTGTACACCCCTACACCCCCCGCCCCCGCCCCAGGGACACAAAGGTGCCCACTGCGCGCTACATGCGTGGCCCTGGGCCGGGCTGCCGTCGCCTCCGACCTGGCGGGCAGCGTTGGCCGTCCTCCCGTTTCTCAGGCAGGCGTGTCTCCTTGCCCAAGGCCACCCATCTGGTGCTGGGCAGAGCTGGGCAGAGCTGGGCAGACCCTCCACCGCCCTGCGCTGGGCCTGACCTTGGCGCTGTTCTGCTTGTTCCTCCTCCGTGTGCGGAGCCAGCGCTGCCCGCGCCGGGCCGGGCTCCTCCAGGGCTGACCTGGCTCCGGGCCGGCGGAGGGGCCCGTGGAACCTTGTGATGGAGGAAACCGACCGTCTGACTTGACTCTCAGATACCGCCACCCTGACCTGGGCAGGCCCCCTCCTCCGGGCCCGAGGAAGGGCGGGGGGCCGGGAGATGGTCTCCGGGGCCTGTGGCTCCGCTCCCACAGCCGCAGCGTCTGGACAGACAGGAGGCCGGTCGGTCCGTAGAGGGAAGACCATTCCTTCGAGCAGCTTCTGAGCAGCTGTCCCTCTGGATGGCGGGAGGGGTGACAAGCGCGGCCACCCTCCCCCCTTCACGGCTGCCCCTGGCCTGCGCCTGCAGGAGGCGGGGTGTCCTGGGGGCCTGGCCCAGAGCTCTCCTCCCCCCCTGCAGGAGCACAGACTCGGGACCCCTGTGGCATCTCAGAGGGCTGAGGTCTCCGTTCCACTCCCTCCCTGGGCTCAGGGGGGACTGAGGCCCAGGTGACTCCACAGGGTCTCCCAGAATCGGTGGCAGGGGCACCCAGAAGCTGCACCACCTCAGACGGGCCCCCTCCATTTCTCATGAGCATGTGCAGCTGCGTCAGTGATGGCACCACGCCTGGTCTGTGGCTGCCCTGGCCCCCGGCCCCTCCCACCGTGGCTGTGCTGTGGTGTTGGTTTTCCTAAGGCTCCCTCGTCCGTTCTGGGTCCCGAGAGGCCTGAGTGTCTGGCTTCTGTGGGGGCACCGTGCCAGCCACGCCCGCCTCCCGCCTTGCAGAGGAAGCAAGGCCTGGAGGATGCGGAGGGAAGGGGTAGCTCAGTGACACTGCCCCCAGGCCTCGGGCCAGGTCTTTCTACAGGCCTGGGGGGACGGCGGGGAGGGGGGTGTAATTTGCTGGACAGCAGAGCCGCCCGATGAGACATTTTGGTCCCCGAATGAGCTGTACTTGGTGGTCAGTTCCCATAAAGTCTCCTGAAGCCCCCCCTCCACAGCCCAGCTCTGTGGTCTCCGGTGACCCCGGGGCAGGGCCCCTTCGAGGCTGGCTCACTGGTGGGGGGCGTGCTTCCTCCAAGCGTCCCCCCACCCCCACCCCAAGGTACTCAAGCTGCATTCCACACCCACTTGATTCTCTCTCAAATCGAAGGAAAAATAGCAAAGGTAAGGCCCAGAGCTCTCACAGGATCCACAGGCTGGGAGCAAGGAGGCTGCTGAGCTGGGGGAGGCCACGCAGGGAAGCGCGGTCACAGGCAGAGTTGTCCACTGAGTCCTCCCCACACGGTGGGTGTCCCTGGGAGGGTCCCGGGGGGCAGGGTTCACACTGACCCCTCTGAAGGGGCTGCCCCAGAAAGGGGACCACGGGGCCTGGCTGCCTTTGAGAAACGCTCAGAGCCCCGTGTCCTTCACCTGCTGTGGCCCTGCCCCTGGCGGGGGAGCGAGGGGCCCCAGTGCAGAGGGGAGAAGCAGTGGGCAGGCTCAGGGTGCTGGTGGAGTGGAGGAGGCACCTTGTGCCTGGACACAGAGCTGGGGGGCCTGCAGGATGCACGGGGAGGAGCGCAGCAGGCCCTGCCTAAGGAGTCCCGCTTTCTTGGGGGAAGTGGTTGTGTGGCCACCCTCCCCAATTCACTGCTGCTCACCAAGGGGCCTGGGCAGGGCTAGATTGTAGGTGAGCAAGTCCACATTCCAGCCCAATGGCCACTTGATGAACCCAGTGCCCTCAGGGCTTCCCCCTGGGCAGCCCCCTAACACCCCCTGTGTTTTGCATCCACTCAGGTGGTCTCTCCTTTGGACACAAGCATCTTGGGAAGCAGGGAAACCAAGGGCACTAGTGACTGCACCTCGTGTTTCCAGGAAATTCTCAGTGACACACAGCCGGACCAGCGAAGGTTGGCCCAGGCCTGTGCCGATGGAGTCACGGCCACTCCCGGCCCTGAGCCGGCCGCAACCTGCAGAGTGCAGGTGGGTGCTGTGTTTCCCGATGATTAAACGGGGGTGTTTGGTTTGCTGTGGATGCTGGGGTGCGCCCACAGGGCGTGGCCCCACTTCCATTCGTCTTGACCCTGACTCTTGGGTTGCGGCCGGGTTTTAGCTGAGTCCTGGCCTGCTCATGCAACACCCCTCCCTGGGCCTGGCCTCCCCCGAGACGGCCAGGAGGCTGAGCAGCGACCGGTCAGTCGGGCCTCTTGCAGCTTTGGGTCTTTCCAAATGCACCCAGGCCAGCGTCCACCAGCCCGGACTCCCGGGGGTGGCTGAGCGCGTCCTCGCCAGGTATAGGGCCGCTGTGGCCCCGCCCGGAACCCAAGCAGGAGCAGAAACTGCCCGAAGCATCTGTGTCGAGAAGGGGGGCGGCCCCAGAGCGCTGCGGTGACCTTCGCTAAAATTAGGTCCCTGGTCCCCGGGCTCGATGGAAACGAGGATGAAAATGAGGAAACAATTGAGGGCATCAGAGGTTAAAAATACGGTAGAAATTAATGGGAGCAACGAAACGAGGGCCACGTGAGGCAAGAGCCGCTCTCCTGTGGCTGTCATTTTCGTGGCTGCAGCGGGGGCGGGGGAAGGGCCCACGGAGTCCTGCTGCTCCATGTGCCTCCTGCAGCCAGGAACACTGTCCCTCGGGGCCGTGACGTGTCCATGGCCACGGGTCTCGGTGCCGGAGCCGGGGAAATATGTGGGGTCCCCACCTCTCTCTGCCCCCCGGGAATGGGCGCTGGGGGGGATGGGGGCTGTCTCCTCAGTCCCTCATGGCTACCAAGTCTGTCACTGTGCCTGGCATACAGCAGGTGCCTAATAAATCCGGTCACTACTTTCATTGTTAGTGTTGATCCGTGCATTGAGGGAGGGGCAAGAAGCCAATCAACAGCCCTGCTGGTGTGGCCCAGCGGCTGAGCGTCAACCCAGGAACCAGGGGGTCACGGGTTCGATTCCTGGTCTGGGCACATTTCCCAGTGGGGGATATGCAGGAGGCAGCTGACCAGTGATTCTCTCATCAGTGATGTTTCCCTCTATCTCCCTCTCTTTTCCTCTCTCTCTCTAAAAATCAATAAAAACATTAAAAAAAAGAAATTGATAGATAAATATGTCAGCTAGTACAAGGGCTACAGGGAAAGTAAGGCAGGTGTGGGGGGGGGCAGGGCGGTGTTGCTAGCTCTGCAGGGCAGGCGGGCGTCTCCTCTGAGCACACGGGCAGGAGCGCACGCCTGCGGGAGGCACTGCGGCAGGAGGAGCAGCGCGTGCAAAGGCCCTGAGGAGGCCGTGCGGGGGGAAGTCACGGAGGAGAGGCCGGAGCGGAGCGAGCGGGGCCAGCTGTGCAGCGTGCGGACTGTGACAGAACCTTCTGTGCTAGGAGGCCCTCCTGCTGCAGCCAAGCAGGCTGCTGCCTACAGGACGGCTTCCCTCTCCCTTAATTAGCAGGGCTCCCTCTTTCCCCTCCCCTCCCCTCCCCTCCCCTCCCCTCCCCTCCCCTCCCCTCCCCTCCCCTCCCCTCTGCCGTGTCACCTCCCCTGAGCCTGAACATTTTGGCTCCTCACGGCAGGTGCTGGGGATGCAGCTTGGGGGTGCATTAATGCAAACATGGCGGCGGCACCTGGGAAAGTCGGACTGGGTTGGGGACCTAGACACCTGGATCCCTGGCCCGAGGCCTCCACCCACCTACTATGTCCTGGGTTTTTCTAGAAAAATGCTTGTTAACCATCAATCATAGGCTCCTGTGGCTTTTCTGGTTAAATCAGACACCAGCTGATTCCTTCTGACCGAACGCTTACTATGGAAAGTTTACAAACCCTGACGACGCGCGCGGCTGCTTGGAGATACACGGGCGAAAGAAGTCATCGCTGGACAAGCCTGGGACATGGCAGAAGAGAAGCGTCTTTTAAAAAGACACATGTTTTAATTGATCTCAGAGAGGAAGGGAGAGGGAAGGAGATGGAAACATCAATGATGAGAGAGAATCATTGATCGACTGCCTCCTGCACGCCCCACACTGGGGATCAAGCCGCCCACCCAGGCATGTGCCCTTGGCCGGAATTGAACCCGGGACCCTTCAGTCTGAAGGCTGACGCTCTGTCCACTGAGCCACACCGGCCAGGGTGAGGAGACGCGTTCTGAAGGCCATAGCCTTGTGGGTACCTCTGGAAGAAATCCAGAGCAAACAGGACCCGCCTTGGCTGCCCCTGCCCCTGCCCCTGCCCCTGCCCCTGCCCCGCGGTCTCTGCTGTTCCTCGTGCGCCGGCCTCTCTCCCGCTTCCCACGTGCCCCGGACTCAGAGGGCACAGTGGCTGCTCCCAGCCCGTCCAGATTTGCCGAGAATCCAGAACATCCAGCCGCCTTGGCTACAAGTACCCCGTGGGCTCCACCGGGAGAAAACCTGAGATAGAAAACCCGCCGAGGCCGCCGGGGCCCGGGTCTCAGTACAGATAACCTGCACAGGGCAGCGCGGTCACCTTGCAGCTCCCTCAGTACACGTTTCCTGCGGCGCTTAAAGGAGCAACTCCACAAACCCTCACGAGGTGCCTGTGCCGAGCATGAGAAAGACCCCCAGCCGCTGGGAGACGCCGGGAGCTGTGTCCAGGCCGGAGAGGCTAGGTCAGCGCCATCTGAGGGCATCTCCGGGCGGAGGGCATCTCCGGGCGGAGGGCATCTCCGGGCGGAGGGCATCGCCGGGTGGAGGGCATCACCGGGCGGAGGGCATCGCTGGGCGGAGGGCATCGCCAGGCAGAGGGCATCGCCGGGCAGAGGGCATCGCCGGGCAGAGGGCATCGCCGAGGGGGGGCATTGCCGGGCGAAGGGCATTGCCGCGCTTCCCAGGGGCCGCAGGCTCCCCGGTTGGCTTTATCTCAGGACCTCAGACAGCACCTCGTGCGGAGCGAGGCGCCCTGCCCGCTGGGGCACAGCTGATCTTCAGGGGCCTCGATGAGCTGCCAACAGACCCCCTCTGTGTAGAGTTTCGCTCTGGCGCTGCCGCCGGCCAGCTGCCCCGCGCGCCCCTCTCCCGGGCTGCCCTCCAGCTGCTCTGGCAAGGGGGCTTGGGAGCTAAGGTTTCCTCCCTGTCAAAGCCTCCTTTCTCCTACCTCTGACCGTCAGCTGGGTGCCAGGTCCTGCTGGCGGGCGGCGGGGCTACCAGGATGGAAAGACCCTCTGTGTCCCTCTGGGCAGCCACAGGCAGGTGGGAGGCTGACCGAGCGACCCAGCTTGTCCCTGCGCAGGCGGCCTGGAGCCCCAGGAGGGGCGGGTGGGGGCTGCCCAGGTGGTGAGCGGGCGGGGCTGGATGCTCCTCCTGCCGTCTGCAGGCTGGCTTCCTTGGTGCCCCCACTCAGCCCAGCCCCTGTGCCCCCTCCCCCCACCCCCCTCCCCTCCCTCCTGCCTTGGCTCCGTTTTCGGTTCAGCTAAAGTGTGCAGGTCCTTGTGCTGAGAGCAGTCTTCCGACAGTGACCATGCAATACAGTGCCCCTGAGTGCACGGAGTCACCCCCGGAAAGAGCACCTGTAATTACCTGCAAACCAGCAGAGGAGCCGGGAGGACCACCAGTTGCAATTGAAAAGCACACGAGGAAGGACTGAGACGCTACTCGCTTCTGTGATTCTCTTTCTCTCGTGAATGTATGGCGGCCATGTCCAGGCCTGGGCACTGTTGTCGTAGATTCAGTGCAGAAGCACGTAACAATCATAACCCATTACTAATAACTGATTCATTATTATTAAGTGCAGAGTCTTCTATCAAGCCAGGCATTAACGATATTTATGAAAATGTAAAAGAATGCCAACTTCTCACTACATATTTTCTGTTTTTAGAAAATATAGGGTGTTTTTTTCCCATTTAAAATGTTGTTATGGTCACGTGGGCTGGACTTACTATTTTTAAGTGATTAATAACAATATTGCTGAAGTTTTAAAGCTTTAATTTCTAGTACAGTGACTATTGATAAATATACCCTCGTACACAGAGCCTCAGAAATTTGAAGCCTGGAAAGGGTCTGAGACCGAAGGGTCTGAGGATGCTGGCCGAGGCCCAGCCCTGGCCGCGGCCCAAAGGCCGGGAGGTGCGACGTGCGGACGCTGAGGGCAGCTTGGAGCTTGGAGCTGGGTGCAAGGCTTTGAGGGCTCTGCCTCGCCAGGCCCTCGGAGCTCTGGGCAAATCGCTTAGTTTCTCTGGACCTGGTTCCTCCTCCGCCCAGGGGTGCTCATGACCCCACAGGATCTAGGGCGAGGCCGAGTGTGGGGCGGAGGGAGCGGCTTGGAAGCTGTAAGCTCTGTGCCACTAACGACTCTGTGCCTTTCACGTTGGTCTTCCTGCGTCTGGGTTCTCAGCAGCCGGCAGCAAGGAGGACCCCCTCCGGCCAGCACCTGCTGCAGGTCCCCTGTGCACCCAGGGTCCTCGGACCCCAGGCCTGGGCACACGGCATAGGGGCGAGGACAGGCCTGCAGACAGCATGGAGGGAGCTTGGGCCAATCGGCCGAGGGACCCGGGGCACATCCTCTCTCCAGGCCTCAGTCTGTCCGCGGTCAAACAGAGGCTGGGGGGGCCTCCCATGGGGGCATCACCCAGGCTTCTGGGTGCTTCTCCAGGAGGAAAATGCCCAGGGACCAAGCCCATTAGGGCTGCCTGGCTCCACCTGGCAGATGGGTCATGCCAGCCAGCCTCCTCTGGTGCCGACGCCTTCCTCAGGCCAGCCCTGCCCACGCACCCCTATCTAGGGCCTGCGAGGCTGCCGTCTCCAGCTGTGGGAAGTGTGGTGTGTGTGTGTGTGGACACGCCCTCTGCTTCCTGCGAGTGCTTCTGTGTCGCAGCTCAGATCAGAGGAGCCTCGCTTGGTCACCTGCCTTTTTCTTCCCAGGAATCGGAGTCAGGCCGCTCAGCAAAGGGGGCGGGAGGAGGCAGCTGTCCTCCTGGGGAAGGTTCTGTTGGGGGGATGGGCACTGTCACCCGGGCCAGACCCCGCCCCCCTTCGCACACACCTCCCTGCTTTCTCCCCCCCCCCCCCCACGGGTGGATTCATATTTTCCAAAAGGCCCCGTGGCCTCGCCCACTCGTGTCGCTCCTGTGGTTGGGGCTGGGCTCAATTCTTTTTCCAACTTCCTTTTGCTCTTTCCAGCTGAGTGAAGTTTCCACGCTCCAGGCCACATTGCACCCGTCACCCTCCGCTGAGCGGTGCCCACGTGGGTGTGTGCCTGGCGACGTGTTGAGTGCTGAGGGCCCGACCTCCCAAGCCCTCGGTTCCGTTCCGAGAGGGAGGGCCGGGCTGCGGGGAGGGGACCCAGGGGCCATTCTGAAAGGAGGGGGACTCCTGGTTGACCCCGAGTTCACACACTGAATGGCCATGGTCCTCGCCTCTCCTCCTGCTGCTCACAGAGCACAGCTCCCAGCCGCCCCGTCTGCCAGGAGCACTCTTATTCACCCGCCAGCACCCGCAGGGCAGGGCCCGCCTGGAAGCCCCCCCCCCACCAGGTCTCCTGTTTGGAGAAGGTGCCCATCTCTCCTGCTCGGGTTGAGTGCTGTCCCCTCCAAACCCAGACAGCGAAGACCTAACCACCGGCTCTCAGAATGTGGCTGTCCTTGGAGACGGGCTTACAGAGGTGATGAGGGTAAAGTGAGGTCAGGCGAACGGGCCCTGACCCAGCAGGACTGGTGTCCTCACAAGAAGCGGGGATTGCGCCCTAGGCAGTGTTGCTCAATGGATAGAGCGTCCACAGCCTGCGGGCTGAAGGGTCCCAGGTTCGATTCCGATCCAGGGCACAGGCCTGGGTTGCAGGCTCCATCCCCAGTGGGGGGCATGCAGGAGGCAGCCGATCGATGATTCTCTCTCATCACTGATGTTTCTATCTCTCTCCCTGTCCCTTCCTCTCTGAAATCAATAAAAACATATTTTAAAAAAGAGGGGATTGGGAGACAGGGTGTCAGGACACCCCCCCCCCACTGACACCCTGATCCCGGGCCTCTGGGCTCCGGAAATGGGAGAGAACAAATGCCTGGTGTTTAACCCCCGCGTCCCCGGTTGGAGGTGCTTTGTGGTGCAGCCCCCACACAATGGCCCCCATGGAGGAGAACTCATCTGCACCCCAGGATGCCCGCCTCTCCAGGGCCAGGAACCCGATTAGAGTGAGCTAAGCTCTTCTGAGTCCGAGCACACAGCCTTCCTAAGCTCCAAGGTTCGCCGAAGAAATGAAGGTGACCTGGGCGCGTAGACCCTTCAACCCTCTCAAGGCTCCAGGGACCCCTGGTGACGGGAGGGTTTGCTTACCCGGTGCCTGCAGCCCCCGACAGTGTCCCCCGGGCGCCTCCGACCGGCCCAGCGTCGCCCTGGGGCACTGGTGTCCTCGGCTGGTGTGTGTGGGGTGTCCGGCCACCTGGCAGTCAGTGATGTTCCCCGATTCGTTTATGTTCGTTAGGCTTGTTCTTAGCATGACGGTGCGTGAAGACATAGCCGTGAAACGATGAAGGGTGAATTCCAAGAGAGAGTTTTCCTGTGAGCACTAAACTGAATGCCTGGGGGAGACTCAGGAAAGGCGGGCTGTGTTCAAATACCGCTGTTGCCCGGCTGGCGTGGCTGAGCGGCTGAACGTCGACCTATGGGCCAGGAGGTCAGGGTCTGATTCCCGGTCAGGGCACAGGATTGATCCCAGTGGTGGGCGTGCAGGAGGCAGCTGATCATGATTCTCTCTCCCTCTCCCTTCCTCTCTGAAATCAATAAAAATACATTAAAAATATATATAAAAAAACCATTGCTGTTGAGTGAGGCTTGTGGCGACAGCCAGTCTCGCGCTGACAGGGTGGCTGCGTCCCGCACTGCCCCTGTGTGGTCCTCTCTCACAGAATCCGTCAGGACTGGTCTGTGGGGCCGAGAGGCGACGGGAAGTGGTCCCACGTGGCTCCCGTGGTGAAGCGGGAAAGGCAGGCAGCTTTACCTGGTCCTCAGGGGGTGGGAGGGGAGCTGCCCTGGAGGAGAGGCCCTGGTGGCAGGAGCCGAGTCCTCCCCCGACGGTGGCACCAGCCTGGTGAGCGAGCAGATGCGGCAGCAGGACCCGCAGCCCCGCAGTCCTGGGGCCCAGGCCGCCTCGTCCCCTCTCAGACCCGCCTTCCCTCCGATGGGAGAAGGCGTTCGTGCATCCAGCCAGCACTGAGCACTGCGGGTGCCCAGCGGGGGTCAGGCAGGTCCCACGTGCGCAGGAGCAGAGAGTAACCAGGGGCCGCACCCCTGGCGCACTGGTCACAGCTGCATGAGGGGAGCCTGGTGAGACCGACCCGCGCTGTGGGACCGCGCTGTCTCCCTCAGGGCTGTCGGGTGTGCTCTTCAGTGGCACACAAGCCACTTCCGTTCCTGGCACCTCTGAGCCCCTCCACCCGCTCTGAGCGCCGAGCGCTCCTGAGGACACAGAGCAGTTAGGTGAGCGGAATTGTACCCCTGCCCCCCCGCCCCGGTTCATTCACTGAAAATGAATCTTGTTCAGGAGACACAGCTACCAAGTGCCAGCGTCCACGTCTCCTGACAGTCACTGGGCTGGTTTCCCTTAAACGTCTGTCCTAACCAGTCGCTGCAAGGAAGGTGATGTGCTCATCACTGAGGGAGCGTCTCTCAAGCCACAGTGACCGCCTCCGTGAGTCCAAGGGAGACCTTCACATCCAGACTTTACACGTGAGGACCTCAGAGGCTGCACGGGGCTGGACTGGGGCCGCTGCAGAGATGCTAGGCTGGAACGTGCGCATGCCCGGTGTTACCATTTAGGCCTCTCAGCCAGCCCAGGCGGTGGTTCAAGACGGGTTTAAAGGCCGCCCCACGGTCCTGATGCAACTGGCTGCAGGCGCCGGGCCCTGCCTCCAGGTGACCTGACCTTTCACCCTGCTCACCTTCCTCTGGCGGCAAGCCAGGCGCCCTGTCACCCCTGCCGCGCTCTCATCCTGCTCCCCAGAGGCCCGGTCAGGGAGCAGGGACAGGAGGGCAGGGTCTCAAGGAACAAGAGAGGGTCCTCAAAGGGCTAGTCCTGAGCACAGGGTCAGGGACCACAGCCTTGGGATTGGAGAGGGGCAGCAGGGCAGGTGGGGGCAGCCGATGAGGACGCACAGGCATGTATGTGTCTTAGCTCCGCTGCCACCACAGGGTGCCTCAGGCTGGAGGGGCCTGAAGCAAGAGACATGGGTTCCTCAAAACCCCCCGAGGCTGGAAGCCCACGATCTAGGTGCCGGCTGCTTCGGAATCTGTGAGGACTCTCTGCCCGGCTGGCAGGGCGCTGCCTTTCTTCGTCCTAGCGTGGCTTCTGTGGAGAGAGAGATCGAATTCTCTCTTCCTTTCCTGTAAGGCCACCAATCCTATGGGACTAGGGCCCCACCCTTGTGACATCATTTACTGTTGATCTCCTCCTAAAAGTCCCAACACGCCCTCTGGGGGTGAGGGCTCCAAGGAATGAATCTGTGGGGGGTACAATGCCGCCCGCAGCAGTTGCTCTAGGAGAAGGGACACTAGTTTTTCTTGATGCCCTGGAGCTCCCCAGGATGGAGGAGGAAGGGGACCCATCAGAGTGTGCCTCTGAGTGACACTTCCTGGGTGACACATGGGCCATGAACACGGGTGGTCCTCAGGTATAAGCAAGATGGCCTAGTGACTCGATGTCCCCACCTCTGACTCCAGGCGGGATCCAGTGATTCCTTCCATCATGTTCTATGGCTGGTCCTCTGCTTTGAGCCTCTGGGGTCAGGGGAAGGGCGGCCAGCCAGAGGTGCCGCCTCTGCCCTCAGGAAAATCGCTTCCTCTATCCCAGAAGCCACCCCTGTCCCCGCTGTAACGACAAATGAAACAGCGATAGAAGCAAAAGCGGACCTGGAAGCAAGCTGGCCCCCACTTCCTCAAACGTCTGGGAGCTAGACGATGCCAATTGGAAAGCCCTCCCTGGTAGGGTACACACTCAAGTTCATCAGCTGCCGCACGTAACTTTTAAAATACTGCGTTTCCCCAAGCCCGCGTGGGCCCAGCCCAGCGACACCGAGTCTGGCTTTTAGACCTGTTGTCCCTGATCCTGATACGTGAACATCTCACTTCTCCATGTGTAGGTGTCCTCATCTGCAACGCGGGGCGATACGTTCACGCATAGGGGAAGTGGCGTAGGTCAAAGGGCCTCAAAACACGAAGGCAGATATGACTGTGATTAAGAACAATCTGTTGTTCCCACCTTTCGGTTCCCACAGCCCTCGTGTGGAAGCGGCTTGTTTGTGTGGTATGGTGCTCATGACGTGTCCCACTGCTCCCCCCGCAAGCGGGTGAAGGCCTAACCTCTGGTGCTGGTGGGGTGATCTTATTTGGAAATAGGTGCTTACGGGTGATCACGTTAGGGAGAGAGCGTTGAGGGAGGGGTGGGCTCGAATCCATGCAACTGGTGTCCTCATCAGAAGGGGGAATCTGAGCTCAGAGACAGACGCCCACGGAGGGAAGGCCATGTGAAATGCGGGCTGGAGACAGCCGTGTACAAGCCGAGCAGCACCCGCGGTGACAGAAGCCGGGGAAGCTCCGGCCCAGACTGTTCCTTACGGCCCTGGAAGGAGCCGGCCCTGCCGACACCTTGGCTGTGGACTTGCAGCCTCCAGGCCTCTAAGACAAAAAATGCCTGTCCTTAAAGCCACTCAGCCGGCGGTGCTTTGTGATGACAGCCCCCGGAAACGAATCCGAGACCAGACCCCGACTTTGCTTTATTGGCTCTGGTTTGTTAAATGCCCAAGTACTTACTGAGCGACTGCTATCCGCCCTCCCTCCACGAAGCTTCGTCAGGGTTTACGGTCCTGGTTTTGAAGGTGCCGTAGACACAAAAGGAAGAGAGCAGGTTGCATCTCACAAGCTGAGATACGGCAGACACATGCCCATCAGAGAAGGGAGAAGCACATGTGAGCTGGGAGGCCAGAGGGCTAGTTGAGAGCTCAACTGAGCCTGGAGGGCTAGGTAGGCGCCAGATGGCTGGGGAGAGAGGGGAAGCCAGGCCAGGGGAGGGAACAGCCCCGCAGGCCAGGTGCGGAGGTCCGTGGGAGACGGGGGTCCGGGAACAGGCTCGGTCTGCGTCTACGCTCTCCACCTGAGGTTTCTCACCACCCGCCCTGCCTCTCGCCTGCATCTGCCATGCTCCCCCCGCCCCCCTTGCTTTTAAGGCCCAGCAAAGACGGCCATCTGCTCTGAGAGGCTTTCCTGACCCTCTCCCAGGAGCTGCGTTTGCAGGTGGTCAGGGTTTGCAGGTGACCACCATCATCAAGCTTTGTGGGGGCACCCGTTGCCCAGCGATTGAACGTGGGAGAAGGGGCCCGTTTCTGTGGGGGAGACACCGTGACGAGCTCACCAAAGCGGCTGCTTTCGTCTGGCAGTACCCAGACCCCTTGCATCCAGGGGCCCCGTGACTAACTCTGGTCAGTGGATGTGGGCAGAAGTGATGTGTGCCCCCTCCAGGCCTGGCTCCTGAGCCCTGGGCTGCTGGCTGGAGGTCCCCAGGCCAGTGGAGGTTTGGGGGCCCTAGAGGAGGGTAGTGGGTCTCTAGCTGGAAGATGCGGGGTTCCGGAGCACCTGGGGGGGGGACGTTTTCCCCACACCTGCCAACCTGCACCGCAGTGGGTCAGACAGGTGATCACAGCAGAACCTAAATTACCCCCACCCCCACCCGCTAACCCAGGATCTGCCGCAGCCTGGCTGCTGGGCGTGCTCTGGGCATCTGACCCACGGCCCCTCACCGGGAACCCCACCCTCTGCCTGGATACCTACAGGAAGCCCACTCCATGACTTTGGCCTCGAGTCTGCGGAGAACGGAGCCAGAGCTGGCTCCATATGGCATCACCATTGTGGGCATGGCTTTGCCCTCTGCCCGAAGACACAGGGTGCTGGGCTCGGACCTCTGTGCCTGCCAGGCCCCATCAACCCCCCTGGGAGCCGCCCTCCACCGTTTCGGGGGCAGCCTCCTGGAGTGGGAGCCCTGCGCCCCGATTTGGTGGAGGAGGATTTGAGTTTTCCCCTGGAGACGCCAGGAAGCCAGTTTGTCTGCCTAACGCCAAGGCCCAGCTCCGCATTTCTGGCTGTTTCTGTGGTTACCTCGCTTGGGGTGGTGGGGTGGGTGGTGGTGGGAGTGGTGGAGTGTGGATATATTTGCTCTTCTAAGGCCCTGATTTTCGATTCCGGAGCTGCTAGGCGAGAAGTCTCCGTTACTGCCTCCTACGCAGGTGCCACGGGCAGGGGATGGAGGGGGTCCGGGGAACACGGTCTGCTCTCCCTGGGACCCGAGGCCACCTGTGCCCGGGGCTGAGCTGTCGGCCAAGCCCCTTCCTCTAGAGACCGATAGGCGTCGGGGAGGGGAGGGCGCGAGGAAGCCCGCTCCTCCTCCTCCTCTTCCTCCCTCCCGTGTGGTAGGAGGGAGCCGAGGCCAGGGCGCCGCAGGGGCCTGCGCAAACGCCCGGAGTGATCGAAGTCACCGGAGCCCCGTGCAGACCCCTCCTCCGCACGCGGGTTCCCGCCCTCGAGGAGGCGCGGAAGGTCGGTGGGGTCTGCTCTCGGGCGGGCGGCGGCGGGAGGGGGCAGGCGGGGTCAGAGGTGCCTGGCGACGCCCGGGACGTCTCGGCCTCTTCCCCTCTGGGCCACCCAGGCCGCACTTCCTGCAGGGACCTCGGGAGGCGGGAGGCGGGGAACGGGCGGGGGCCGGCTCCTCCTGGGCGCCGCCTCCCGGCCTCTCCACACCCGCAGGCCAGAGGCCACGGGTTCGGGAGGTGGGACCAGTGCTCGGCTCCCCCTCCCCCGCCCGCGCCCCGAAATCCACGCGGGGCTGCGGCTGGGGCTGGGCTGGGCCAGGGCGCCGCTCCGCCGAGAGTGCGCTGGAGGAGCTGGGGGCCAGCGGGGCCGGGGCAGGGGTCCGGCGCGCAGCGGCAGCGGGGGCGTGGTCATGGCGGGGGCGTGGCCGGAGCGCCGGTCGGTGGGCGGGGCTCATGCGGGGGCGTGGTCGAGGCGGGTCCGCGGCGACGAGCCCCGCCCCTGACCGCGCGCCCCGCCCCCGGCCCCGCGCCCCGCCCCTCGCGTCCCTTCCTTCCCGGGGCTGGCAGGCGGGCCGCGGCGACTGCGGGCGGCGGACGGGCGGGTGCCTCCGGCTCGCTCCCTCCCTCGCTGCCGGCTTCCTTTTGTTTTTCTGGACGGCGATGAGCTCCGGGCCGGTGCGGCGGCTGCGGGCGCGAGGAGGCCCGCGCTCCTAGCCACCCTTCCCGGCCTCAGCGCGCTAGTCCCGGGCGGCGGCCGGCGCCTACCCCCGCGCGGCGGCGCCCAACTTGGGCTCGGGAAGCCGGGGAACGTCCTGCCGTGGAGCAGGTAGGCAAGCGGCGGGCTGCGGGGCTCGGGGGGTGCGGGCTGGGGGGGGGTGCGCGTGTGTCGCACGCTCACAACACTGGCTCGCTACGCGTGAGTGTGTAAGCATGTGCATGTGAGTGTGTAAGCATGTGAGTGTGTACGCATGTGGGTGTGTAAGTATGTGCGTGCGTGTGTGTGTGTGTGTGTGTGTGTTGGGGGGTTCCTGCGTTTCTCTGTGCGCTGGAGTCGTGGGAACTGGGAACGGTGGTGTGCCCTGGCGTGGCGTTTCCTCGTGGGGATCCGTGTGTGCACATTTTGGGGGGCATTTGTGGATTGGGTGTCGGGGACAGTTGCCGGTGAGGACAGGTGCGGGGCGGGTGTCGAGTGGGAGCGGCTGTGCGTGGGGCTGGAGTGGCGGGTGGGCGTGGGCGGTCCAGCCCCGAGCTCCGAGCCGGGTGCCCGCCTGCCCCGCGCAATGCGGAGCCCCGAGCCGCCGGGGGACCGCTGGGGTCCCGGGGGCGGGCACGGGCCTGGGGGGCAGCCCCACTAACCCCGCAGGTCCGCGCGGTCCACGTGGGTCGCCTGTGCGTTCTGACCCGGGGAGGGGCCCGGCGGCCGTCTGCTTCCTCCTTCCCGGGCGGGCGGGGGCGGGGGGGAGCGGTTTCCGAGCCAGGAGCCTGGCATCGCCGGACCCGCACGCGCCCAGCGGACACGCCACCTCCCTGGGTTGTGAGTCGCTTCTCTGTCAAATTGGGGCAGCTGGTCCCTCGGGGTCTGCGGTGACAGGTCCAGGAGAACGCACCGGAGGCAGCTCCTGGCCGGGTGCCTGGCGCCAGTAGGTGCTACGTTCACGGGATCGGAGTTTCTTTGTTAAACCTTTCCCCCTTTATCCTGGGTGGGGCGCGTACATTCCCCCCTGCGCGCGTTTTGCGCCTCTCTCCCGGCCCTAACTTAACCGCGAAGCACGGAGGTTGGAGAAAGTTTGGGGGCGCCGCCGCCGCCGCCTCCTCCTCGTCGCACCTCCGGGCTGCCTGCAGCGAGCAGGAGCAGGAGCGAGCAGCATGGACGCTGGCCCTGTTCCAGCCACGAAGGCCCCGGTGCCGAGCGGGGGCGCTTCTCCCGGCGGAGGCAGCGGCTGTGGGGAGCCCTTTTGTTCAACAAGTGCCGGTCCTCGGGGCGTGCAGCTCCGGAATCTGACAGCCATGGGTGCGAGGGGCGCTCCCCGCAGGTGCAGGTGCAGATCGATGGCGCCCCGGGCATCTGGCTGGGCCTGTTCCCCCTAGAGGAGGGTGTTTGCCGGGGTGGACACCCTCCTGCCCGCACCCCACCCCCCCATCAGCCTCGCGCAGGAGGCTGAGGGTTCCTGTGGGGTCCTGCATCCTAGTCCCACACCTTAATTTAAAAAAATATGTAGCTTTGCCACCTGCTCCTTGCACCACTGAACTGCAGTGAGTGTGCACACTGCGCTGCCCACGAGGCACCCTCAGAGCCCTGCCCACAGCACCGAAGCGCTTGCTCCGACCCAGCAGGGCCATCTGGCAGCTGCCTTCTGCCAGGGCCAGCGATTCCGTCCCTCCCTGTCCTGTGGTTCCTTCCTCTCAGGACCCTGCCCAGTCTGAACACCAAAATAACCTCTCACCAGGGGAGCAGCCAGCCTCACGGTGCATGAGCCCGCAAAATGGAGCTGGCGTGGCATGGGCAGGGCCGTCGAACGGTGGCCACGGCCTCCTGCAGGTGTCCTGGAGTGTGTGTGTGTGTGTGTGAGGGGGGCGGCGGCGGCGGGCTGGAGCCCTCTGCAGGCTCTCAGGACCCAGCAAGCAAACTCCGGCTTGGTTCCTCTGGTCTGTCTTCCTCGGGCGGAAGCTCTGAGCTCTCACAGCGATCGCATGTAGGGGACCAGAGTGAGCGAACTCCTCCTGCCTGGGGCCCGGGGCACACGTAGGCTGCAACCTGCTTGGTAAAGGGGTTTCATATCCTAGCAGAGAAGGGGCATTGGATCTGAATCCTACTCTTCCCCATAACCAGGTTCAGTAATAATATTTTAAAAAAATCTGTCTGGCTTTCTCAGAAGACAGACCAAAAGCTGGGTTATTTTTTCCCCCTTGGTTAAAACCAGACCCTTGTCTCAAGCAAACCAGTATTTTAGCTCTGGGTCTATTTCTGCTTGGCTTTGGAAAGTGCCTGTAATTACTGAGCTCTTGAGGTTTTATTGAATAATGTGCCTAGAGAAGGTCCGGGGCTCTGCCTCCTGCTCTCTGGGAGCCGAGTGCCAGCCTGGCCCGCGAAGCTTTCTGTCGGGTGGGAAATAGACGTCCATGTGCCCTAATCACTTGGGAGAGTTGGCTTTGGGAATCGGGTGCCTGGAATCTCCTTGGACCAGAGAAACAAGAATTAGTCAAAACCCCAGAAGACCAGAGGTTTGCCCAACTTCTAGCCAACCCATCCATTCATTCCCAGCAATCCCTCCTGGAGAGAGACGGAGAGGAATAGAAGCTGGGCAGATTCCTTTGGAATTTACCGCATGCCCCCTTCTGGCCACCGGGCTGTGCAGAATGAGAGCTCCGAGAGGGGCCAGGGGTGGGCTCCCCGGCTGCACACACCCGGCCGCACTTCTCCCTGGAACTGCTGCGGATGGAGCCGGGGCTGCACACACTGCCTCCGGGGCCGCACCCACTGCCTCCGGGGCCCGCATGCACCGTTCTGAGGGCTGCCCTTCACATAAAGGACCGTGTGGAATGTCCGTGCCCTCCTTACTCCTGTGGTCCTGCCCCCACACTTAGCCTAAGACCTGGTGCTGCCACTCATTGGTGGTAAAGTGCCGAGTTCCCAGCACCGACTCACGAACCCGTGCCAATCCAGGGTGCTCACGCTCATTCCCAGAGCGCACTTGGCACCAGAAGTCAGCTGCTTGGCCGCTGAAGTGTTATCTGCACCGGGATCAGGTCTGCATTAAGACGTAGCATTCCTGCCGAAACCGGTTTGGCTCAGTGGATAGAGCGTCGGCCTGCGGACTGAAAGGTCCCAGGTTCGATTCCGGTCAAGGGCATGTACCTTGGTTGCGGGCACATCCCCAGTGGGGAGTGTGCAGGAGGCAGCTGATCGATGTTTCTCTCTCATCGATGTTTCTGACTCTCTATCCCTCTCCCTTCCTCTCTGTAAAAAATCAATAAAATATTTAAAAAAAAAAAAAAAAAAAAAAAAAAAAAAGACGTAGCATTCCAGACGGCCCTAAATCATGCTTGTTGGCGGTGGGGTAAGGCCGCCGCTTTCTGAGCTGCCAGCCCAGACTTGATGGGGGATTGTGCGCCTTTTGCTGGTTTGTAGCACCTGGTGCCATGTGCGAGGGGAAGGAGGGCGCTGTCCTGGTGCTCCGCTTGGGGACGCACCATTCGCCACCCTCTCGTTGGGTTTCCTCCGCGTGTTCATGCTCACACGTCAGGCTGCACAGCTGGCATCTCACTCGGCCCTTTGGGTTGGGTTTCTAATTAGGGGATGACAGAGGGTAATTGTATCCGGAGATCGCGGAGCGGGCTTCGCCGTCTCGGTGCCACTGGCCCGCGGGGAGATGGTTTCTCTCAGATCCCCACGTTGGAACCTAGTGGCATGAGGCTTGAGGCTCACGCCAGGCCATCAATACCGTTTGACAGGCGCTACGCTGCTTGGGCCCTGATGAGCAAGGTGCTGGCCGCAGGAATTCTGTTTTAATCACCGAAGGCACAGTCAGTCCTCTCCGAGGCCCGTCCTGCTGTGTCCTTTCAGGTCTAATTGAGTTTCTGAGGCAAGGCCTCATCTCTCTGCATTTCCAAGGCCTGACAGCTGCAGCCGTCTCCCCAGCGAGCGGGGCTCTCCCGCTGCCCAGCCTTCCTGGCCGCCACAGGCCGTGAAGGTGCCGTCTTGGGCTCTTCATGCCCCTCCCCCCCCTTGCTCGCCCAGGGCTGGGCCTTCCCTGCACTCAGAGGTGCAGCCAGGGTGGCGGGAGCCCCAGCTGGGGTACCGGCAGCACAGCCCCTCCTGCCTCCTGGATGGGAAGTGGGAGGGTGAGGGGTGAGTCTCTGGCCCTCGGCTAAGAAGCGCTCAGGACTGTTCAGTGCTTCCTCCGTGGATAACGCCGCCGCGTTCCGCAGACAGGAAGAAGGCTTTGGGGGTTCCTGGCTCCCCTCCGGAAGTCTCCCCTGATTGCCTCTGCACCCTGCTGCTTGCCAGACCCTTCCCGTGCTCTGTGTGCCCCTGAGCAAGGGGGGTGCCCCTGAGCTGGGGGCTGTGCTAAGTCAGGTGAGCGAGCCGGAGCTGTCCCAGTGCTCAGACCCACCGCACGGACGCAGAGCCACACCGCCCCCATCACCGAAACCGCCTTCTGCCTGTTGGCGCTGGCTCCCAGCTCCTCCCAGCTCCTCCCAGCTAGAGGTCTGAGAGGGTTTGTGCTCTTTCCCCCTCATCTAATGGGTCCCCTCCGTGGCGCTGCCCCTCCCTGTCCTTCCCCCCTCCCCGTCCTTCCCCCCTCCCCTCCCCATGCTGTCCCTCTGTGGTTGGGTTAGTGTTTGAAACAGGTTGTCATCTCGCTCCCTGTCCGCCACCCCCAGGTGCACTCTGTCCCTCTGAGCACCGGCTCTGTGCCTGCCCCTCCCTGGGCCTGGAGGGCTGGGCACAGGCCTCCTCCCTCCTGAGGTGGGGCGGATCTTGCTTGGATGGGGGTGGGGAGAGCATCAAACAGCCCATGAGCATGACAGGTGCTGGGTGTGGGGGGTGGGAGCGCCCCCCCCCCGCCCCCCGCCGGGACTCCAGGAGGAGCATGGGCCAAGCGGGCACCCAGGATGAGAGCAGGTGTCTGGAGGGAGTGGGGACAGGACTGGGGCGGCACTGCCTCCCTCCCTCCCAGATTCATCTGTTAACCTCCTACTCA
This sequence comes from Myotis pilosus, assembly GCA_036010255.1. Taxonomy (NCBI): domain Eukaryota; kingdom Metazoa; phylum Chordata; class Mammalia; order Chiroptera; family Vespertilionidae; genus Myotis; species Myotis pilosus. The sequence goes on from JASKON010000016.1 coordinate 2,211,230, forward strand.
TCCTTAAAGAAGGTGTTTTTAACTAATGGCTTTATTGAGATGCAATTTATATACCACGGAGTGTGCCCACTTCAGTGCGTCCTCTGCTGCTCAAGTTTTTCTTTTCAAACTCAGGTGTTTTAGGCCTGTTTTGACGCAGGCTGCGGTGCAAGGCCTGCGGTCTGAGTGGGTGCGCCAGGCTCCTGGAAGGGTGCCAGTGGAGGGGGGTCATGATTTGGAGTTTGGGGAGCTCCCATTTTGGGTTGTCCCAGCTCATGTCTTCTGAGAAGCATCTCTCCGGTTCCTTGAAGAAGCCACTGTGACCATGAACTTGGGGGGAGGGGGCATGCACAGAGCGATGAGACTGAAGGAGGCCGGAACCCCCTCCCCTCCCGCCTGGAGTGCTTGGAAGGGGTGCCTGTGGCTGTGGGACTCCTGGGGACGTTGGCAGAATTCGATTCTGTGCAGCGGCCTGTGGATCACAGTATTCCCCGCCCCCCCCTCTGGGGCAGCAAAATGCTCAGGATTCTGCTTCCTTCCTGTGCATTTAACAGACGTTTCCAGAAAATGGAATTGACCACAGCTCCCGCCCTTCCCTGTCACTCCCTCTTTCCTCGCGGCTGCGCGGAAATCCGCTTGTGGAGGGAAGTGGGAGCCTCTCAGGCTCAATCACTAGGGTTTGAAAATGTCCTTTTCCACGTTGTGCCATTTTCTGTGTTCATGTGGCTGGAGAGTCACCCCGGCAGAGTGAGCGTGGCATGTCCAGAAAAGCCGGCCCCACGCAGGACTGAGGCGGGTGGGGTGGTGGCTCCCTCTCCCCTCGCCGGAGCGCCGGAGCGTGGGGTGGGGTGGCGGGAACCAGGCTTTCTTACAAATCCTTCAGTCGGGTGGTGCCAGTCTCATGCCTGATGCAGCCTGGTCAGTCACCAGGGGCGGGAGACTTCTTCCCAGTAAGTAAAGAAGGCCTCAGCCCTGGCCGGTTTGGCTCAGTGGATAGAGCATCGGCCCTCAGACTGAAGGGTCCTGGGTTCGATTCCGGTCAAGGGCACATACCTTGGTTGCAGGCTCCCGGTCCTGGTCAGGGGCATGGGCCCTGGTTGGGGGCGTGTGGGAGGCAACCAATTGATGTGTCTCTCACATTGATGTTTCCACCCGTCTCTTCCTCTCCCTTCCTCTCTCTCTAAAAGTCAGTGGGAAAAGTATCCTCCCCGTGAGGATTAAAAAGAAGAGGCAGAAGCGGCCTCAGATGGAGGGTAAGGCCGGACCTTGGGCAAGTGTGACCCGTGCTCTCTGAGGACGGGATGAAGCACTGCTGCTTTCATTGGCGTGTGTTCCTGGTGACGTGCTCCGGCCTGACCTGAAGGAGGAAGGCCGGCTGCATGTCCCAGAGCTGGCTGTGAGGTGACGCTCTGCCTCGGGGATTATTTCACCATGTTGGTGGGAGTGGGCACGGGGAGATGCAGCACAAGCAGAGAATTCCAGGTTCTCCGCAGGGCCCGAGCCGAGCAGCGGTCTCACTGTGGCCCACAGCTCCTCCCCGTGTGTCTTGTGGGCCAGCTGCAGGCTTCCCAGTAAAAACCACATCCTCACCTTCACCCTTTTTCTCATTATCACTGTCACCATGACTGTCAGCACCATCACCATCTCCATCATCACCATCACAACCATAATCATCATCACCATCATTATATCACAGTCATCACCATTACCAACTACTGTCACCATTACCATCACCTCTATCACCATCAGCACCATCACCATCTACTGTCACCATTACCATTATCATAATCTCTATCACCATCATCACCATTAGCACCATCAGCATCGCTATCATCAGCATCATCATCACCACTGTCACCATTACATCACCATCACCAACTACTGTCACCATTACCATCACCTCTGTCACCATCATCACCATCACCATCACCAACTACTGTCACCATTACCATTACCATCACCTCTATCACCATCATCACCATCATCATCACCAACTACTGTTACCATTACCATCACCTCTATCACCATCATCACCATTAGCACCATCAGCATCACTACCATCAGCATCATCATCACCACTGTCACCATTACATCACCATCACCAACTATTGTCACCATTACCATCACCTCTGTCACCATCATCACCATCACCATCACCAACTACTGTCACCATTACTATTACCATCACCTCTATCACCATCATCACCATCATCATCACCAACTACTGTTACCATTACCATCACCTCTATCACCATCATCACCATTAGCACCATCAGCATCACTACCATCAGCATCATCATCACCACTGTCACCATTACATCACAATCACCAACTACTGTCACCATTACCATCACCTCTGTCACCATCATCACCATCACCATCACCAACTACTGTCACCATTACATCACCATCACCAACTATTGTCACCATTACCATCACCTCTGTCACCATCATCACCATCATCACCGCTACCATCGTCATCACCAAGTCTCAGGGTTCCTTTCCAACCTTTGGGCGTGGCATCACAGAGCCCATTTAGGCTGAATTAGCCCTTTGTTGCCAGGGGTGAGGTGGTGCAGGGCACTACTGTCAGGGGTGTACCGAGGGGATGACCGTAGGGAACCCGAATGGGTAGATGATAGAATGTTACTCTGAAAAGTGGCCTCCTGAGAATGACCTGGAAGATTCTTGGAGAACCCCAGCTCTGGTGGCTAGTTTTATGTCAACTTGACTGGGCTAAGGGATGCCCAGAGAGCTGGTAAACATGCTTCTGGTTCGTCTGTGAGGGCATCTCAGGAAGAAATGAGCACTGGAAGCAGTGGACTGAGTCCGGGTCTCTGTTACCAGAGCGGTGCCCCCCATCGGTCCGGTGGGGGCCTGAGCAGAACCGAAAGACGGAGGGAGCAGGGCTTGGCTTGTTGTCTGCTTGGGCCGGGCCCCTGGGCAGGGGGGCTTGCTTTGCAGAGCGGTGTGCTGGGAGTCAGTGCAGTAGGGCTGCTCTGTGCCCATGCTGGCGGGCGGGCGTCTTACACATGAAACCTGCAGGACAGCGGCCAGGGAGCCATGCAGGCTCGAGGGTTGGCCGAGTGACCGCCATTAATGTCTGGCTTTCACATGACCCGGGTGTCTTTTTATCTCCATCTCCGTTTCCTCATTTGTCAGATGGAGCTCAGGGCTAGACAGCCTCCAGATTGTGACAGCTCGACACCGCAGACCGATGGTTAAAAATGTGCACCTCAGTTGTAGGGGGCATCCAGCCTAAAGCACAGAGCGTTTTCCTGGCTAAGCTGACTGCAAAGAAGACGCACCTCCTAGAAAGCTCAGATGCCTTAGCAACTGCCGCCTTAAGAGCAGGCATTGTAAGTCAGAAGAAACGGGTAATACCGAGGAACCAATGAGTGGGCTCAGATTAGACGGGAGGGGTAGAGGGTCCTGAAGTCATGGCGGTGAACTCTCTGTGTTTCATCCGCCCACCCGTCCATGCAGCACCTTCGTACTATTCCCTGGGCCGGGAGTGGTGCTGTGTGCCGAGGCACCCGAGATCAAGAGATGGGCTCGTGGTACGAAGGCGGCGAGTGCTGGGGGTTGGGGGGGGCATGCGCCGTGGGAGCGCTGGAGGCCGTGGAGCTCGCCTGGGCCGGACAGCTGGGCCATCTGCGGAAGCTGCTTGCAGCGCCTTAAGAGGACACCGGCCAGAAACCCAGCCCGAGGCGTGGCCCTCCCCGGGGGCTGATGCAATTCTGTTCTTCCTGGGAGGTCTCAGCGCTGGGGACCGAAGAAACCGGTGGACTGAACTTCTTGTTTTGACTCCGTGTGAGTTAGAGAAGAAAAAAGTCGGAACTAGGGAGGGTTGTGGAAGACACATCCCTGAATTATTTTCCGACAGAAGTGTGAGTGCTCATGCCAGCTCCGGGCCAGGTTTCGCCTCCAGTTGGTCTCTCACATAACTTACTAAGGATTCCTTGACGGGAGGACATGTGTCAGAGCAGGCGAGTAGGAACTTGCGAAAGGAGTTGAAAATAAGTAATTCAAACATTTCTCCAAAGTCGGGAGCTGAGAAGCAAATGCAGCGTCATTTCAGTTCCATTTGGGAGGAAATGGATGGGAAGGGAGTAGACCGAGCGGCTGGCAGCGGTGGAGTCCGGTGGGGTCACGAGTGCTTTCTCTAAATTCCAAATGTTCACCGATGGGCATGCATTACGTTTGCACTCAGGGAAAAAAAAAGGCTTTTAAAAGGAATCCAAGAGCACATTCCTCTGATAACCTCGTTTACTCTCTCTATTTGCTTAGCCAACTCCCTTTGCCGTCAGACTGGCTGGAACCCGCACATTCCATGCCTGCGGTGGTTGAAGGAGTGGGAAGGTATCATGATGCATCATTAGAATTTCTTTGTGCATCATTGCAATTTGTTAATCTCATCTGAATTCAATCCTGAGCAACCCCATTAACAGGGATATAAAGAAAAATGTTCCGTGTCTTCCAGGAAACTCACCATTTCAACATGGTGGAGGCTGGAGTTAGTATACGGGCGGGACCGTGTTTCTTCTTTTTCCTGTGCTTGAATCTGGGCATTTTCTTGGCTTCTTGCCCTGGAAGGAGCCTTCCTGGCTCAGGCTTTGTTAACCTTGCGTGTGTCCATGAGGTGACCGGGTGTCCTGGCCCAGCTGCCCCTGCGTCCGTCTTTCCTCATCACCAGTGTTCAGGCCGTGGCCCTGTTCCAGGACTCATCTCATTGTTGGTCCAGCAGGTGATGCTTTTCAGCTCCCTTTTTATTTATTGATTGATCTGAGAGGGGGGTGATGGGGAGAGAGAGGAGGAGGAAGGCGGGGGGACATCGATTTGTTGTCCTGCTTATGCACGCGCTCATTGGTTGACGCTTGTGTGTGTCCTGACTGGGGATCAAACCTGCAGCCTTGGTGTATGGGATGACGCTCCAACCGCTGAGCTGCTGGCCGGGCCTTCAGCTCCCTCTTTGAAAGTAACATTTTATGTTCCCCATCCGGCCCTTCCTTCCCGACCCCCTGAGGGCGAGTCCTTAGCTCCTGTGATCCGGGAGGATCTGGGTCGAGCCTTCGCACCCCTCTGCTGCTGCTGCTTCTGACCCGGAGTCCATATTGGGCTGGCGTGGGGTTGGCCTTCGGGCTGACCGTGGGCATGACATCGGGGCAGACGGTCCTTACTCACCGGCTGAGAAGCAGGGCCCTCTGAGCTCTCGAGGGAGCCATGGCTGACTGGGTGGCCTCCCTCCAAAGGCTCCCCAGGCTGTTCTCCTGTCGTTTCTCAGGGGTTTAACCTGCCCACGTCCCGGCGAGGGAGTCGGCGGCAGGAAGTCATGAGAGCGAGGCCGGCCGTCAGAGAAACTGGCTAACAGGGAAGATTCATTTCAGGGCAAGCGAAGGAGAGAGAGCCTTGGGGACCGGGCTGTCTCTCCAGGCAAATAACATCGCTATAAACCGAAACCCTGAGGCTGCCTTGCTACAGGCTCCGTGATTGCTTGTAGCTTCTGGGATTAGAATTTTTTTAAAAAAATCGTGTTGTTATATGAAGGTCTCGGGCGCGATTCCCAGTGGCGGTGTGCTCCCCGTCCCCCGTCGGGGCACCTGGGGGGGTGGGACACCAGGTGATGTGCCTCTCTCACGTCAATGTTTCTCTCTCCCCTCTTCCTCCTCCCTCCCTCTGAAAAGCAATGGGAAAAACCTCCTCCCGTGAGGATGAACAGAAGTAAACAAATAAATAAGTAAAAGAAAGGAAGAAACGTAGCTGTTAGCAACATCCATACTCATCCCATAAGTGATTCCAGGAGCTTCATCGCAAGGAAACCATGTTTTAAAAAGCGAATATGGCCCCGGTGTTCAGGGACTGAAAGCCAGTCCTTAGGTGTTTGCAGGGCTCCCCGGAGAAGCAGGGGGCAGTTCTGCTGCTGGAGACAGGTAGGTTGCCATGGCGCCCGGGCGCGTCCCTGCGGTGCCCGGGTCTGCCAGGTGCCCGGGTCTGCCAGGTGCCCGGCAGAAGGAACGAGCCTCCGCTTACGTGGTCTCCCTGGAGTTACGTGCGCCGGTTCCATTTTCTAAACAAGGCCGTCTGTGTTTGCTGACTTAGAGTGGTGCTGACATAATTGTGCCCTCTGCTCTGTTTGCTCAATTATTAACCGCCCGTCCCCCTGCCCCCCCGCCCCCCCCCCACCTCGCGCCAGAACACTCAAATGCATCGAGGAACGCCTGCCCAGAACACAACCGGAACAAACTCTCCTTGCGAAGCTGCATGCTCCCGTCAGTGCGCCATGACCAGCCCCCGTAGGCCGGCGGTTGCATGGCACAGGCCACGCCTGCTCTGGGGACTTGTACTGTGGTTGTGACCCAAGCAAACAGCGGAACCCAAGGAGGGCCACGGGCTGACCTGCTCCCAGTGTGCCCCCAGCCACCCTTGGCTGAGGATCCTTCGCTGACCTGTGGGGTGGAGGCCGGGCCTTGCTGGAGGGGTGCCACACCGACTGTTTCGTTGATCTATTCTTATTTTTTTTAATGCATTTTCATTGATTTCAGAGAGGAAGGGAGAGAGAGAGAAACATCAATGTTGAGAGAGAATCATTGAATCTCCTCCTGTATGCAACCTGGGCCTGTGCCCTGACCAGGAATCGAACCCGGGGCCCTTCAGTCTGCAGGCCGATGCTCTATCCACTGAGCAACACTGGCCAGGGTGAGCTATCTGTTCTTGGTGCAGGGCTGGCTGCGCGCTGTCTGACGGGCAGCGATCAGACTGTTTTCTAAAGGAAAAGGCACCTCTGTGACCCCTCCCCTGTCCTCTCCCCTCCCCGAAGCACTGCCTTCCCCACGCAGGTCCCAGGGCCCCGCCTGGCACTGCCCTGTGCGTCCTGGTCTGTGGAATGGGAATGACAGCCTCTGGCAGGACTCATTAGAGCAGCCGGGAGACTCTGGTAGACTCTGCGATGCCTCATCCCGGCACCATCTCCTTTGCCAGCATCCTGGGTTAACCCCAAAAGGAAAGGGGTTAACATTCCTATTGCTCAGCTGTGCCCCCCACAGGGCCTTCTGCCTGCCAGGCAGGGGAGGGGGCTGCTGTGTGCTGGGCCTGGGACTTACGGCTCGACAACAAGCACTTGTCAGGTACAGTCAGCTTGGCTCCGTCAGAGCCTCTGCTTAGCAAGCAGCTCCCCTAAACCCGCCCCGGGGTTACAGCCCAGGGGTGGTCCCCTGTAGCAGGGATGGGGTGGGGACTTGGGTGTCAAACTCTCAGGGACTTGTTCACTTGACCTGCGCCTGCAGAGTGCTCCCCGTGGTGGGTGGTGTGGGAAAGAACGCGTCGTGATTCTCGCGCCATTATTGGAGGAGAGGGACCCCTGCTAACCCTCCTGCCCCAGATTCTCTGGCTCCTTGCACCCTCCCACATCGCCCTCCCGGCTCCCAGCCTTGCTCAGGGATTGCCTCCACCAGGAAGCCCCCCGGGCCTGCTCTGCCCCCCCCTGCTTTTCCTGGTACACTGCTGCCCAGGCTCCACGGCCCCTCCCCTCCCCACAGGGGTCTCCTCTCTCCTCCCAGCTGGGGCCTCCCAGGGGTGGTGACTCTGTGTTGAATAGTCGCTGTTTAAGCAGAGACTGGGGCTGGGAAGAGGATCCCCAGGTCGGCAAAGCTGCACCCACTCACCCACTCACTCACTCACTCACTCACTCACATGGCGCCTCCTGTGTGCCAGGCTCTGTGCTAAGAATGATCCAGGCAGCGGCAGTGGCCGAGCATCTACCTATGAACCAGGAGGGCACAGGCCAGGGTCGCAGGCTCGATCCCCAGTGTGGGGTGTGCAGGAGGCACCAGTCAGTGATTCTCTCTCATCACTGATGTTTCTCTCTCTCTCCCCCTCTCTTCCCCTCTGGAATCAATATATACTATAGGAAATATATACAAAGAATGACCGGGCAGAGTCCTGCCATCGCTGGGACCAACAGACAGTGAGCTGATAGGTCGATGCGTAGGGACAATGCAGTGATACTTAGGGTTAGGAGGTGATGACTGTGGGAAAAATAGAGTGAAGGGTGGGAGTATCAGACAGGGTGGGCGAGGATGAGTCATGAACAAGGTGGTCAGAGGAAGCCTCCTGAGAGGGGGCATCTGAGCAAAGAAGGGCTGGGAAGAAACGGGGAGCCAGCGGAGGAAGCTGGGCAGGACAGCGGGCACGGGGAACAGCACGTCGGGGCCCCTCTGCTCAGAGGTGGGACAACTGACGGCTTCGCCCTCCGGCCGGGAGAACCCAGCGGTGCATTCGAGGCGGCTGCCTGCTCTCCCGTCCCAGCTCCCACCCTGAGTAAGCAGCCGAGCCCCAGGTGGAGGCTCCGGGCCCGGTCCTGGCCCTGCCTGGAAAGCAGATGCAGTTCTGGAAGTGGGGCAGCTGGCCGTAGCCCCGCGGCTGTTCGCGTGGTCAGGCGGGGGAGCAGGAGACTCGGTTTCTGGAGGCGTTCTTGAGCCACTGCCGAGCCCCGGGCACAGAAAACCCGCCTTGTCTCAGCTGCTGCCTTTGGGTCTCATGTTGATGGACTATCCAAACTGAATGGCCCACGTGCTCCCAAGACCCCGTGATAGACCCAGGCCTGGCCGACATTCTGGCCCCTGCTCAGCTCTCCCTCCCTCCGTCCTGTCTAGCTGGTCTCTGAGTTAGTCATTAAGATTGGATGCCAGCCCGGCCGGCGTGGCTCAGGGGTTGAGCACTGACCCATGAACCAGGAGGTCACGGTTCGATTCCCGGTCAGGGCACGTGCCTGGGCGTGCAGGAGGCAGCCAATCCATGATTCTCTCTCATCACTGGTGTTTCTGTCTCTCCCCCTCCCTTCCTTTCAGAAAGCAATTTTTTAAAAAGAAAAAACAAAGATAAGATCCCCAGACCCATCGCAGCCCGTGCTGCACTCACTGTCCCCTGCCTACATTACTGTCCGTTCCCAGGGGTCTCCGGCGCCCCTGTCCCCCAGCCCCATTCCCCACACGGGCCCAGCGCGAGCCTTCTCAGATGCACTTGCTTACACTGCCCACTGCTCTCAGGCCCTCGCTGCCAGAACAGAGTCCACATGCTAAGCGTGGCCTGAAAGCCCTCCCCGTGGTGCCTTACTGCCGGTCCCACTCCTCACCCCCCACCCGACAGCTGAACTCGCTGATTGGCAGCTCCTGTCACCCTTTGGGTCCTCTGGGCCTTTGCACAGGCTGTTCCTTCTGGGAATCACTAAGCCCCGCTCCCCACTCTCCCACACCTGGTGAGCACCCCACAGCCTTCTGGAAGCAGCAGGGCTTCTCCTGCCAGCGGATCCCTGCTCCCTGCCTGAGCCCGTGCACCTGACCTCGGCCGTCCTGGTACAGCAGCTGGGGCTGGGGGTGGGGAACAGCATTGAAAGCACACGTCTTTCTTCCCAGTAGTCAGACCAGCCACGCTCCTGTTCGTCCCTCTGTCCGCGTGGGGCTTTGCCTAGGACTGTCACTGGCCCGGCAGCAGGTGGATGCTCAGTGGCATTGGGGGGCGGGGGAAGGTGGGCCTGAGGCAGTCACAGGGGTTGGTTGCCAGGCGAGACCCCTCCCCTCCCACTGGCACCCCTGGTCCTTACCAGCCCAGAAGTGTGCCCCCTCTCTAGGCAGGAACCGTCCTCACTTGTGGTGAAAATAGTAAGCACTCAGGTAACGGGCACTGGGCACTGCCCGGGGTGCTGGTCCCGGGAGCCCCGATGGGAGCGTTAGCCCAGTGTATCCCCAGCTCACGCATCGTCATTCAGCAGGTGGGTCCTCAGTGCCTACTCTTCGCCAGGTTTCTTCTAGGTGCGGGGAAGCGTCCATGGAAAACCAACCCCAAACCAAAACCCGTGCCCTCCCTCACACACCTGGTGCTCGTGCACACAAAGCCTTCGCATCTTTAATTTTACAACGTGAGGTACGGAGTCCACACCGTGACTCTCAGCAGGCAGAAGGGCCTGCCGTCGTCTCAGAGAAAAAGGAGGATTAGCAAGTCCTGCTTCCAGACAGTCAGTGAAGAATTCTCCCAAACGCGAGAACTGTAAATTCCTAGCTTTCACCTTGCTGCGAAGGGCCCCCACTCCTAAGAACTCGCTCACTCTGTTATGTAAAAGCCAATTAAAATAAATTAGGATGCAAATACCATTTCATTGTAATGTTAATTTTGAGGACTGGATCGATTCAGGGTTGTGGAAATGCCAAAGTTGTTAAGGCTTTGGTTGCCATGGCGACGGTACTATCCAGCGAGCGGGTCTGCGATTCAGAAATTCCTCCTGGGCTCGGCTCAGGCTCCGGCTGCCTTTCTCTGGCCGGGCTGGGCCTCTCTGCAGTCTGGTCTGGGTTCAGTGGTCTCCCTGCCTCAGTTTCCCATGAGCATCACAGGCATCTAGCACATGTCAGAAGCCTCCACCCTGAGTTTTGGGATTGCTGGTCGGCCTGCGGGCTTGTGGCCTGCTTGGTCTCGCCGTTCCTGTCACCGACTTGGGTGGAAATGGAGGTCTTTATGGTCTTGGCTCACAGCCGGTGGGTAACTGGCCCAGGTCCTGTTTGTTTTCTTTGGGGTGTATGTGTGTGTGTAGGGGGATCGTTAGGGTGACCTCTGAGCGCTAATGATACCGTTGTGATTCGCTGGTTATTAGTGACAGGGAAGGAGCAAAGGGGGAGGGAGGCCTTACCGACATGCCACGTGGGCACTTCACCCGGATGCTGCAGTGCGCCTCTCCCCAGGGACCCAAAAGAGGGGAGGTGGAAGGACGCCCAGTGAAGTTGGGGGGACCAGGGAAGGTGCTTGCTGTCAGTCACACCTGGGAGCAGAGGTCCTTGGCCAGAATGGGTGTGGCCACTGCGTGCGCGTGGCAACGTGGGGCTACATCATCCCCCAAGCAGGGAGTTCACTCTCTGGTTCCTCGGGACGCTCAGGGCTCGGGGCGTGCTCTCTTGCTTTGACCCCTAAGCCCACGGCCGTGTGGGCTGCACACAGTGGGCTCATGGCCTGCAGCTGGCCTGGTGCTGGGCTGGACCCGGCTTGGATTTAGCTCCACAGAACTTCATCTGGGACTGGACTGGGGGAGATGGGACTTTGGAAACCCGGGGGGGGGGGTAACTCCACGGAAATAAAGCTTCCTCCTGTCCCACATCCTCTCGTGCAGCAGCAGCCAGGGGGGACAGCCCCGCTCCCCTCCGATAACACTGCTAGCCCGTCGGCTGCCACCGTCACCTTCTCTCCGAGCTTTTCTCTGGGCCACACTTGTCTTACAGATGCGGACACTGGGGTTCCGTGGGGCCTGCCTGAGGTCTCAGGCTCTGAGGAGGCCGTCCCAGGAGGGGTGCAGGCTCCTGAGCTGGGCTGAGCTGGCTTTCCTGCACCTGCTTCCTCCGAGGGCTGCTCAGAGCTGGGCCCAGAGACCCGCAGGCTGGCGTCTGGCTGCCCAGGCCTCAGTTCCCACCAGGCCCGGAGCTGCCATGCGGTCCTGGGATGTCTGTGCGGGGAGCTTCCTAACTGGCACGGGTTCTAGGTACCCCGAGCTGGGGCTGCAGTGCCTCTGCCCTCCTCGCTGGGAGGAGGCCAGGCTGGCTGCGCCGGGGCCCCTGGCACTGTCCCTGCCCCCGGTCCTGCTGAATTGGGGCTAATTAGTGCCTCTGTGGGGCTGCACTCCGAGATCCCACTGCCTTTTTCTGCTAGGGGCGGAGGGGAGAGGGGGGTGGGGGGGAGGCGGGGGTTGGGCATCATGAAGCAGATGGGGAGCTTTAAAGCTCTGTGTGGGAAATAGGTCATTGCCCTGACCTTTAACCCTTGGCAGAGCCGGCCTAGCGTCCGCCTGGACGGGAGGCCCCGGGGAACGCAGAGCCCTGCCATCAGAGACGGAGATGGATGTCGCCGAGGGAGGGCCACCCTTAGGCTCCTGAGCAGGTGGGGGGACCCCTGTGTGGGTCCTGCTTGGAGAACCGTGACTGGGCACTCTTTGGGGACAGGGGTTCTGGTCCGGTGGAGCCGGCTGGACACTTGGGCCGGGAATTAGGTGTGTGCTGCCCCCCCTTCCGCCTCAGGGTCCCAGCTGCGGTGTCCTCACCTGTGCAGGAGGGAGGCGTGCCCGGGGTCAGGGTGGGTCAGGGCGACCCAGAGGAGAGGAGGGGACGGGGGAGGCTGGCCGATGCCGGCTGGGCCGCGTGAGGGGCTCGTGTCCCCCCCTCCCCCCAGCAGCCCTCCTACCTGCATACGAGATGTGTGGCTTCTCCCATGGGGACAACTGGGGCAGTGTCACTTGACACAGATTTGGGCTTTTCTAGAACGCTGCCCTCCCCCTGCCCGCGCACTTGGCAGTTGGCCGGGGCTGTGGACAGACTCTGCAGGCTCCAGCCTGGGCCGCCAGCCACCGTGCCGCTCACCCGCACCCACCCCGTGCCCCGCCGGCTTGGATGGCCGCGGGGGCGTTTCCCCGGCCTCCAGCCCTTCGTCTTAGCGGTCTCCTTGCCCAGCCCTGGCACCAGCGCCTCTGGGGCCCTTCTTTGCCAGGCTATTTGAGCGCTCCTTGCCCGGGTGGCCGGAGCATATGGGGCTGACCCCACTTTAACAGGGGACCCCATGTCTTAGCGGGATCCTCCCTGGAGATGAGCATGCCCAGGGCCTGAGCCGGGTGCATCCTCCCGGTGGCCCTGCGCCCTCTGGCCCTGGCCACCTCCTGGCTGTGGCCGCCTCCTGGCCGTGGCCGCCTCCTGGCTGTGGCCGCCTCCTGGCTGTGGCCGTCTCCAGGCCGTGGCCGCCTCCTGGCTGTGGCCGCCTCTTGGCTGTAGCCGCCTCCTGGCTGTGCCTGCGTGACCTGGGGTCCGGCTCCCCTTCTCTGTGGTGCCGCGTGCCTCAGGGCTGGAGACGTGCTCTGCAACCACCTGCGTTAGACGGACCTTCCCGTGTCTGGTGTGGGTACTAGTTCTGTTGCCCCCAAAGGCACAAAGCTGCTCCCCAGGTGGCTGAGGTCGGGAGGGACTGTCCCGGTGGCCTCTCCCGGCCCCACGTGCCGGCGGGTGGTGGGCCGGACCCTGGCTCTCGGCTTCGCGGCCTGTGAGCCCACACAGGCCGCCCGTCTCCTCAGACCCTCGGTCTCCTCGCGGGGCAGTGAGCCGACCCGGTGAGGCTGTCACGGGGATCAGACGAGTTCTGTCGATGACGGTTCGGCATCCACATTCGCTCTCCGATTAGCGCTGGGGCCCGAGGGTGTTTTCTGGTTTGTCTTTATTCTGAGGCTGAGTCGAAGCCGCCTCCCAGCCCATCGTGGGTGCGGGCACGCTCCCCCCAGCACTCACCTCTGTGGCCTGGGAACCCAGCCCCTTCCTGACTCCGCATGCATTCACCAGCGGTCACTGAGGCCAGGCGGCCTGTCCCCTGTCCCTGAGAACTGTCCTGGACGCCCAGAGCATGGCTGGGGAAGGCAGCTTGCGGGGCCCGGCAGGCGGGGCTCCCTGGTGTGACCAGGGGACGGGCATTGGTCTGGGGTGGCTGTCCACAGTGGTCCCCTGCTGGTCACTGGTCACTTAGAAGACGGAGCTGCCAGCTTTGAGCCTTGCTCCAGGCCACAGGCTGGGCCATGGGCTCAGCTGTCCCCCCCAGAGCCTGGTGGATATCAGCCCGGGGACTACCTTTAGGGGGACAACCACAGCTTTGGGGGCTGACGGGAGATGGCAGGTGCTGGAGGCTGAGGCTCCACGGGGTTCACTCAGCCGTCAGCCAGGGTGCTGGTGGGTGAGGAGGATGCCCGTCACCCGCTGACCCGCCCCGAGAGAGAGAGCTGGCCGCCACCAGCTGGACGGGCTTCCGAAACTGGGCCTTCGGCCTAACAGCCTGGTGAGCTCGGTGTTCGGTTCCGAGGGCTGAGCTGGCCCGCGGTGCCGGGAGCCAGGCGGTGCCGGGAGCCGGGCGGTGCCTGGCCTCCCTTGTTTGTGCCCAGCGCCTGCTTCCTTATCTCCTCTCCCCGCCCTTCCTGCCATGGAGGGTGACAGGCCGGTTCCCGGGGAAGTGACCTGGCGAGGCCGCAGAGTTAGAGGCAGTGCTGGACCGGAGCCCGGCCACCTCCCTGTGTCCCCCAGGCACCCTCCGGCTGACCTTTCTGCTTCTCTTCTCGTCTCCTGAGCATCGACCTCCTCCTTACAGGGGCCTGAAGTCCATCCAGTTCTCCGACATTCGTTTCAGTGCCTGTTCAAGTCCCATCGGTGTCTGTCTTCTCTGCAGCCGCCCTCCTCCCTCCAGCTCCCGTCCCACCCCCCACCCGAGCCCCTCCTATCCCTCCCTCCCTCCCCTTCCTCGGGTAGCCCCTGCTGGAGGGGTGGGTGGCCCCTGTGCCCCTTGCTATCCTAACACTTGTTCAGTGGTGGGGGCACTTCTTTCAGGACGATTTCCACAGGGAGGGAGTGTGGCGAGCCAAGTGGGGTTCACAGCCAAGGAGCAGAATGAGGGCCTCAGTGGGTGGGAAATCACTGAGGGGCCATCGGGGGTTGGGGGTTGAGCCGACCCTGCCTGACATGACTGTTGCTGAGGAGGCCAAGGACTCCTCCATCTCAGGTGGGGGATGAGGACCGGGCCCCGGGATTCCTGATTTGCCTTTGAGCGACTTAACTTTGGAAGAAGTTCTTTCTTGTTGTTTACACAAAAATTCTGCATCGCTTCGGTAAGATTAGACAACACAGACGAGCAAAGAAGAAGGAAACAGTGCCCCAACCACCCTGCCCCCCATATTTCTCTTGCCAGCCTTCTGTTGTGCACCCCTGAGACTCACTGTCTGCACACAGGTGTCCCCGAAGTCCAGGCACCTAGGTAAATAGACACAACGCCACCCAGAACGTCTTCAGTCTCCAAGGAACGAAAGAGGGTCCCCTGTGTCCGGACTTCATAGATACATGTCATAGAAATGGGCCTATTCAGTAAAAGAAGATCATGTTTTCATTTGATTGTGATCTATTGTTCTAGAAAGACCTGTGGACATGACAGACCCAGGCCACCTCTCCTTCCCTCCGCTCGCTCCTTCCCGGGAGCTCTCCGCCCAGGGAGTGGAGGTCCTCCCCGGGCCTGTTGTGTTCCTACCAACATGGTTATAGCCTGAAACAGAACATTCGTTTTTCTGGGTTAGATGCCCTCATAGGTTATAATGACTCTTGCTATTCATATCATGTGCCTTTGACACCTTGTTCGGCATGGTGTTGGGCTTTTCCATGTTGGTAGGTAGATGTGGCTCTCTGCATTTCTGTCTTTTGTTGGCTGCTCATCGAGTTTCATTATGTCAGTCAGCCCCCATGTTCCCATTTCCTGAGTTACATGCAGTTAGGTCGTTTCCTTGTTCTCGGCACTGCACAATGCTGTCATGACATTGGATTCTCCCGGAAGGCAGCCTGGGGGTTTGTCTACCCTGTGTCATCCCCGCCCCTAGGGTGTGGACCGGACATATTGACTAGAAAACAGCAGAAGGATGGGCCATCCCTTTGATATTAGGTTATGAGAAGACTGTGGCTTCCATCTTGGCATTCTCTCTCGCTGCCTCTTGGGTCATTTGTCCTGGAGGAAGCCGCTGAGGTGTGGTGAGGCAGCCCCGTGGGGAGGCTGCCGACAACGCGTGAGTGAGCTTTGGAGCAGATCTGCACACACCCATCCCAGCCGAGCCATCAGATGAGTCCGCAGCCCTGGGCAGCAGCCCAAGCAGGACCTCACGAGAAGCCCTGAACCAGAGGCACCCACTCAGCTGCCCCTGCATCCGTGACCCAGAGAACCTGCTGTTTGACCCGGCTCCGTGTACACGGCTAGCTAACCAGCACAAGTGCCCTGGAGGGCCCCTGCAGATAGCCTGTCGGGCAGTGGCATCGCTGGATCCTACCTCATGCTCATGCTCATGCTCACGGTCACTGTTGGACACTAAGTTGATCTCCAGGTTTATTCTCCCTGCTACAAGGATAAACCAGTTCCTTTGCCCCACATTTCTACAGCACTTGTTACCATTTTTTTTTCTTTTGTTAATTTTCACCCAAGGATATTTTTCCATTGATTTTTAGAAAGAGTGGAAGGGAGGGGGAGAGACACACAGAGAGAAACATCGATGTGGGAGAGACATGCCCAACCAGGGTGGGAGATCCGGCCTGCAACGGACATACGTGCCCTTGACCGGAACTGACCCTGGGACCCTTCAGTCTGCAGGCTGACACTCTACCCACTGATTCAAACCGGACAGGGCCAGGCGTTACCATCCTAACGCCTTTATCTGATGAGTGTGAAATAGTATCTCGGGGTTGTTTCGATTTGTGCTTTCCTGAGTTCTAGCCAGGGGAACACCTCGTCAGCGTCTATTGTCTTTTCTGGTTTCCTCCGCGGTGAACTGCAAGTTCATTTCCTTTGTCCATTTATTTTTGGTGGTGTGTAGGGGGATGCAGATTATCCTTTCCTTATTGACTTACGGTTTTTTAATATTCTGGAGACTAATTGTACAGTCTGCTTTTTAAAGTTAACAGCATATTGAGAATGCTTTGCTATGCCAACATAGACATTTTATTGGCATTCTATCGTAGAGACACATACATATGTGTATATATGTCATAACAAACACATACTTATATTTAGGTAACTGTGTAGGTTGTTTGCAGGTTTGCATTATTAGGAACGTGGTTGTGTATCAGTCAGCTAGGTTATGCTCCAGTAACAAATGACCCCCCCCCTTCAAATCTTCATGGTTTGCAACATCATAGGTTTCTTTCTCACTCAAGTTATATGACCATAGACTGTTGGCTGTGGCCCTGCTCTGTGCCCTTGTCCCTCTGGGATCCAGGCTGGCAGCAGCCCTGGTGACCTTGCAGGTCTTGTGGCAGAAAGAAAAACGGTGGTGGTACAACATGATGGCGCTGTACGCTTCTGCTCAGAAGTGGGAATTGACATCACCACTGTCAGTCCCCCTCGAATTTTATCGGCTAAAGCAAACCTGCCGTGGGTGGGGTGGGAAACGCCTCTGATCTCCCTCCCTCACCCCAGGGACAGTGGATATTTTGAGTCCTACAGTTCACCACACACTGGGATGAGTGTTCTCATATTCTCCCACCCCCTCCTAAGCTGTGTGACTTTGCCTCGGGATAAATTCTTAGAATTGCCCATCGGTTAGGAATATGCACCTTTCTAAAGCTTTTGCTGCTTATTGTGAAACTAGAGGCCCGATGGATGAAATTCGTGCCAGGGTCTTGGCCCTTGGCCCAGCCCCACCCACTGGTTGTTCCGGAAGGTCGTTCTGCCGTCCGGTCTAATTAGCATGTTAGCTCTATTATATAGGATTGTATCTAAATTGTTTGTCCTGATGACCATTTTTAAAGGACAAAAATACTGTCACCTGGAAATACTCACTGTACCGCCCGCCCCCAAGCTCGGTCGTCTTCACATTGCTCTCGTGTTCTGCTCACTCCTCACCGCCGCCCATGAGGCTGGTGTTGCAGGTGGTTCTTGCTGATGTGCAGCTGTGATGCCTGGGGCTCAGAGAGGTTGAGAAACGTGCTCAGGGCTGCACAGCTGGTATGAGGAGAGGCCCTGGGCTCCGGGCTCCGGGCTCTGTCTCTGTCCTCTGGCCTTTGGAAGCCGAGACTGGACTGTCCCTCTTGTTGCGTGTCCAGTCGCACCCAGTGCTGGTCAGGCCGTCCTCAGAGGGGCACGGCCCGTGCTCAGGGGGCAGGCCAGCCCGGTGGCAGCGCTCCATCTGTGTCCCGGTGCCGCTGGCCACCTGGGCTGGGGAGGGATTTACTATTTCAGGAAAGGGGAGGGAGCGTCGGTAATCCTGTCAGTCGCAGGATGGCTGTCTGTTCGAGAGGCGCATCTCAGACCCGGTCGGGGTGGAGTGACATCTCAGTGCTGAACTCTGTGTGACCCTCACCGCGGTCAGGTTCAAGGTCAGGGTTCCTTCCTCAGTCCCTCGCAGGACTTCAGCGTCGGGTCGGCCAGGCCGGAGGAGAAGCTGAGCCAGGCCTGTACCCGGGGCTTCTGGTGCCTGTGGGGTTGGGGTGCCTCGCTATCGGGTTATTCATGTCCTCCGAGCCCACGGGTCCCTCACCTGTGAAATGTAACCGCTCCCCCCCGCCCCCACACACACACGTTATGTGGATGCTGTGAGGAGCCGTGAGAGTTCACAGGACGGAGTGAGCGGTGGACGAGCATCCTGCACGTGGGCACTCCCCGCGCCGGGGTGGCAGGGTGAACAGGCGGACAGTAAGCGCTGGCAGAGAGGCGGAGCCAGCTCCCTGGTGAGGATGCACGGGCGCAGCCATGCCGGGAAGCCACCTTGGCCGCTCCTTGAACAATGAAGCAGAAAGTTTCACTACGACTCAGCAGTTCCATCGCCAGGCATACACCCGAGAGAACAGAAACACGTTCGTGCGAAAACGTGTTCCCAGCTGTTCACAGCAGCATGAGGCACACGGGCAAGAAGCGGAAGTCCCCGTGTCCGCCCGCTGACACACGGATGAGCGGAGCGCGGTCCGCCCCACGGTGGGGTGTTGTCACCACGGGGGGACCGGGTGCTGGCTCAGCGTCAGCGCGGGGAACCTTGGAACAGGAGGCGCAGTGACAGAGGCCGGCACAGGCCCTGGTCAGACCGGCCCGGCGAGCGAGGCCATCTCCCGAGACAGGAAGTGGACCCGGTGCCGGGGACGGCGGGGAGGAGGGGCGGGCGTGCCTGCTCCGGGGTGTGGGCTTTTCGGGGCGATGAGATGCTCTGAATTAGAGAGCAGTGATGGCTGTACCTGTGAATATACTAGAAACCACGGACATGCATACTTTAAAAACAAAAAGAATGAACAAGTCAGTGGACAGTATTTTGCCCAGTTACCGGGGGCAACACAAGGGCACGGAGTGCGAGCTTGGGAATCAGACAGGCCTGGGCATTTGTGTATTTTATGGAACAGGTTGCTTCATCTTTTTGAGGCTCAGTTTCCCCATCTGTAAAGGGGGTGTAATTCCCACTCGGTAGGGCTGGGGTGCAGGCTCAGGAGATGCCGCTGGCATCGCTGGGCCCCGGCAGGGCTCCCGGGGCGGGGGCTGTGATGTGGGCCACCTGCCCGCGCCGGCTCCGTGCGGCCGAAGTGGCCGTGTTGGCTCGCGTGCTCGGTGACCGCAGGGAAGAGGCCGTTGTTGAGTGCTTGCCGCGTGCCAGCTGCCGGTGCCCAGCTGCATCGCCTGTGCCATCTCCACCCTCCAGGCCACCAGCGGCAGGTTTCCAGGGAGACGGCTGGGGGCCGTGAGTGCAGCACAGAGGGACGGGTGGGGGCGCCTGAAGCTGGGGACGGCACCGTCATTCATCATGCTCGTCATTCATCATGTCGTCTCTGTCCATATTGGAATTTTTTTTGCAAGAAAGTTTAGGGACGAACAGCACCATGAGACAGGTGCTGTCTGTCACCCGTGTTCTCAGGTGGGGAATCGAGGCATGGAGCGTGTGGGTTCAGCTCGCTACGCTCCGATGGATGGGCGGGGGTGGGGGCAGGGGTCTCAGTAGCGACGGTGAAACAGGAGCCAGCACCACTGAGGGCCTGGGTCTCCTCGTACCCCCAGGGCTGGATGGCTCCCCTCTCTCTCTGTCCTCAGAGTGTGGCTTGACAGGTGGAGACTAAGGGCTGGGGATGAGGGAGGGAAGACATTTCCTCCTGCCCCCCCAGGGCAGGGATTCCTGGACGATCCGGGCTTCCTGGTGCTGGGATGCCGTTCTTTCACTTGATTATCTTGATCTGGTGACACCTGTGGGCACGTGACTCACTGCTTCTCCTACCGCGGCCTTTGAGAAAGTTGGAAATCAAATGGAAATGTGTGTGTGGGGGGTGCATCTGCACTGCCCCCCTCCTCCTTACCCCCCCCCCCGCCCCCGCCTGAGTGTGAAATTTCGCTCCCTAACCGGCTGTGTGGCTTTGGAGAAGTGGTTTAACCTCTCTGAGCCCAGTTTCCTCTCTTGAACAGGGAGGTGTTCATACCTCCGTGTGGGTCTGCAGGTGCTGCGACCGCGGGCGGGAGGCCTGGCTGCCCTGCCCCGGGGCCTGCGGCCAGGACTGCGCCACAGTGGTGATAGGAACATGGTTTGCAGGGACTGCAGAGCCGTGTCCTGCTAACGCCCTTCGATGTCAGGTAACACGGAGGTCACGGCAGCAGTGGAGGAGGTGACCTGTACATGGGCCCGGGCAGGCCTTTGGGGGGCGGCACCCCTTTGTCCTGCGGAGATGCAGGCTCAGAGGGGGCTGACCTGGGGACCACGCAGGGGCCACGCAGCCCGTCCGTGGCACGGCTGGGCTCCCCCCTCAAGCCTGTCCCTCCCAAAGCTTGACTTCAGTGCTGTCGCTTCGGTGCCGGGGAGGCTGGGGACTTAGTCTGCCCTCTCAGGGTTCTAGCCGGGCCCAGGGTGCGGGGACTTCTCCGAGCCAGCCGGCTGCCGGAGCCCTCCCCCCCTGCCCCCCCCGCCCCCCCCGCCCCCGGGCCTGTCCTGTGCACTTGCCTCTGGGTGGGAAAGAACCCTTATAATCCCGAGGATTTCATGAAACGAACCCTCAGACTTTCCTTCTCTGGGCCAGCCCCCCCCCCTCCCCGCCCCATTACGAATTCTAGACGCTGTATGAGGTGTGTAATAAACTGCAAATAAAGTTCATTTGACGGCACTAAGCTGAGCAGCTTGGCACCCGAGGCAGTTTCAGCCCGTGTGCTGGGCGGGTCCTCTTAAAGCTGATTTACCTCCCCCGGAGCCGATACTGCAGCCTGTGCCAGACTGAACCCCAGGGCACTGCCCACCTTCTCTGCTGTGGCTGCGGGTGGGGGCAGGAGCCCTCTCCCAGGTACATGGAAGGTGCCGGAAGCCTGCAGAAGCCTCCCGGGGAGCAGGCGGCCTTGTGCTGAGGGGTGGGAGAGGCGATGGAGCACAGGCTGCCCTGGGCCCGCCTCCTGAAGGAGGTCACTGTCTTAAAAGCAACACCAGGGACTACCCTGGGAAAACCCTAATATTTGGAAAAGACCCAGAAGTTTAATGTTTTGGGGGTCCTTTGTTTCAAAGTTGCGCTGTCTTTCGTGTAGATGGGAGTTCGTAAGACTTAGGACAGGATTTTCATTGCTGGTGAGGAGCCAGTCACTCGCTGTGCCGTGAGCGTGGGGGCGGGGGCCTGCGCTGTCCAGCTCCAGGGGGCTCCCTGCCTTCTCTGGAAGGCGCCCCTGGAACGCCAAGGACCTGCCGCGTGTGGGCCAGGCCAGAGAGCTGCGGGCTGGGATTCCATGAGCTGCGGTCGCTGGCCCACAGCCTGGTGGGGGAGGGCAGACATAGTCATAGAGCCACCCGGCCAGTGTGGCTCAGTGGTGGAGCACTGACCCATGAACCAGGAGGTCACGGTTCGATTCCTGGTCAGGGCACCTGCCCAGGTTGAGGGCTCCATCCCCAGTGGGGGGCGTGCAGGAGGCAGCCGATCAGTGATTCTCTCTCATCATTGATGTTTCTATCTCTCCCTCACCCTTCCTCTCTGAAATCAATAAAAACATATTTTAAAAACATAACAGAGCCCACGGGACAAACCCCGGGGAGTTCCGGGAGGGACTAAGACCCCAGCCGGCAGGCGCGCGTGCCTGGGCGTGGAGGACCCGGCCTGTGGCGCGGGAAGGAACCGGGGTGCGCACATCCAGGCACGAGGAGCAGCGTGTGCTCGGGCCTCTGACTGGAGAGCCAGCCGTGGTGAAGTCAGTCCTTCCTATGGCTCCGAGCTGTGTGTGGTCACCAGGCACCGAGAGGCACAAAGTGTTCCCGCCGCCCTCCTCCCCGGCCGCCCTCCCCAGGCCCCGTCCCCGGCTGGCCCGGTTGCCCTGGCCCCGCCTCTGCTGAGTCTCCCCGTCTGTCCGCCCCGCGGCCTCATGGCCTGAATCCAGGGCTGTGGCGTGGAAGCGGCCCTCTGCGTCTCTCCCCACCCACTTCCCCCGTCCCACTATGGGCAGGCTGATGCTCAAGCCGGGGCGTGGCTGAGCCGTGTGGCAAAAGCGTGGTCTCCCGACCAGGCCCCATGAAGGACGGGGGAGGGGGAGGACCGGATTCCTTCTCCCTGACGGGGGTGAGGGGGGCAGGGAGGTTGAGGGTGGCAGAGTTTTAGGACAAGGGAAACATTTGCCCCTTTTTGTTCCTCTTTACACCCTGTTCCCTAGTGTGCCCATCCTGCCAAAGGCTGCTGTTCCCTAAGGCGCCCACTCCAGCACCCCGGAGGCCTGTCCCACCCCTAAAGCACATCACACTTCTTACTCTATTCCTTCTTACCCTGCTCCTCCGCCAAGAAGGCCCATCCAAGAAGGCCCAGCCGTGGTTCTCTTGTGGGGCAAGATGCATGCAGCCGGGTGCTAATTCGCACTAGTGTGTGAAGGGCTGATGGTACCATATCTCCCCTGCTGTTTGGAGGGTGGGCCACCAGGTGAGCGAGCAGGTGAGCCACCGTTGCCTCTGCCTGCAGACTTCATGTAAGCTCTTCCTCCTGTCCTCCGGGTTTTCCCTTCTTTTGCTCTGACTTTGGAGGTTTCTGGACCTGGATGTCTGCGGCATTTGCAGGGTGAGGAGTGGCTTTGGTGGGGGCCTCTGGTGAACGGGCTTGCCAGCTGCAGCTGCCTGGGACTGCAGACCTCGGAGGGAGCATGGCCCCTGCCAGCTCAGCGTGGCCTGGCTGGAACGGACCATCCTTGCCCGGGGACACGGATTGGCCACGCAGGGCATGCAGCGTCAGAGGTAAGAGGGCAGAGGAGCGACCAGAGGAGAGAGACGCGGTCCCTCCGTGTCACCAGTGCAGGCAGGACCCTGGCCACGGCTGCCCTCTTCCTCAGCAGGCAGCTCCAGAGGAAGCCCCGCCAGCCGGCGCCTCCGGGAGGTCCCCCGGGTCACAGAGCGCGCCGGGCACAGGTCTTTGAGTGCAGACCCCGCAGGGCCAGCGGATGGCGTGGTGCCTCTGCACGGGGCCCTGGCCTGTTGCCGCCTTTTTTTTTTTTTTATTCCAGAGAGGAAGGGAGAGGGAAAGAGAGACAGAAACATCAGTGATGAGAGAGAATCATGGATCGGCTGCCTCCTGCACGCCCCCCACTGGGGATCGAGCCTGCGACCCGGGCCTCTGCCCTTGACCGGATCGAACCTGGAACCCTTCATTCCGCAGGCTGATGCTCCTGCCGCTGAGCCAAACCCGCTAGGGCTGCTGCTGCCTTTTAACGAGGCGACTGAGCTGTTGACGACCCGGCACGACGGGTCCCTTATTAAAAAGTAAACAAAACCCGAGACGGCAGAACCAGCCGTGCGTGCGGAAGACTGAGTGCGTGAACTCGGCCGCCCGCGGCTTTGATCCGGGAGGACTGGGAAGCCGGCTTTGATGTTCACTCCCTCCACAGCCTCGCCGGCTGGGTCTGAAGGGAGAGCCGTGCCTCTGAGCCCAGGAGGAATTATGTAACAGAGCCAGGTCCTGCCCGGCCCCGGGTCCTGGGATCAGCTGTAGGCCTGCTCTCGTCTCGGAAGCGCGAATGGAGGCGCATCCGTGGAGCGGAGGCCTTGCACGGTGTCTCTTAAATTGCACGGTTGTTGTCTCCACGGAACTCAGAGCAGCTTCTTGGGTGTCACTTGCCAGGTCCCTGAAATGGAGCCCTGTGCAAAGACATCAAGCTATCGGGGCATCTGCAGCCGCTATTGTACCATCTGCCGGCTCAGAAATATTTTATAATCAGATGAGTAAGACGGGCTTCCCGCACGCCACGTGTACACATCTCCCCCTTCCCTCTCCCCCAGCTCTCTCTCTCTCTCTCTTTCTCCCCCCCCCCCCCTCTGGGAAATGCCGGAGGAGTCTTTTCCCAGGAGTAAAGATCTGTGTCCGGGGTCAGGGCATGTATAGCTCTGGCCTTGGGCAGCTGCGTCATCTCTCATCCTTGGCTTGTTCCGTTGCGACATGGAGGCCCCGTGCTGAGCTGTTATGTGGATCAAACGGGGTTAAGGGTTTGGGTCCCTCTCAGATGCTACTTATACTTGCCGTGGACGTTTAGAAACTGGGTACCTGAGCTTTTCCTGGGACATGCATGTTCCCTGTAGAACATTTAGAAAATGTAGAGACTAGAAAACAAGTCCCTGACCTGGAACCCTCCCTCCCTGCAGAGGGGCGACCCCTGAGCACGTGTGGCCACGCTTGGGAAGACTGAGCACACAGATGGCCTGTGTGCTCAAACCACCAGGAGCACGTGTGAGTCTGCAGGCAAGTCTGAGTGTGTGCTCCAAAGGGGGTGCGTGCCCATGTGTGCGCATGTGTGTGCCATGCCTGGGGCCTGAGACCTGGGGTCAGAGCAGGGCCATGGCTTCCTGGGCAGGGCAGCAGCTCCGTTCCATCTGTGCCTCTCTCCCGGAGGAGGTGGGGTGCGGGGGGTGCGGGGGGTGTGGGGGCAAGGCTGGCCTCCCCAGGGTCTCTGCGCAGGGCTGCAGACGGGGTGGGGGTGGGGGTGGGGGGTCAGGCGGGGCAGAGGCCAGGCTGGAGCTCTGGGATATGGCGGGTGCATGAATCCTCGTCCTGGGCTTACCCAGGGGACAGGGAGCTTGTCATCAACCGGACAGTCTTTGGCGTCCGGGAGGAGGGCTCCCTCACCCCACAGCTGGCTTGTCCCCTGCCCTCCCCACTCCCCACTTCCCAGCACCCCCCCCCCCCCACCCCGTAGCTTTTTTCCTTTTGGATCAGGAGTCAGTTCTGTCTCCCAGAGACGGTTAAACAACACAAACCTCCAGATCCCCTTGGGGGTGCCATGTCTGGAGCAGGTGCGTGTGAGTGATCCGTCAGGAGTGTCCCCACCGGGAGGCCTGGGCAGCTCCCCAGAACCAGACTCCACCCAGGGGCTCATCTAGGCTGATTGGGTGCCGTCCTTGCCACCAAGCAGAACTACGCGGACTCTATCTTCAGCACTATGCCCCCCCCCCCAACCCCTCGCCCCCCTCTCCTCTCTACCTCCCCGTCGGTTGGGTGGTTGGGTCAGGACCACGCCAATGACACTCCCACATTCCATTTCCCACGTGTGTTCCTCTCGCTCTCACACCCCCCCCCCCCCCCAGACTATTTCTGAGGGATTTTATCTGCTCGTGGAGCCGGGCAGGCTGTTTCCGTCCTCAGAGGAACAGAGTGTTCGAGATAAGTGGAGCCAGCGTTACGGCATCCACCTCCACGGCCCACAGCCCTGCCCAGGTGCTGGCTGCGGTGGGAGCCTTGACCTGATCCAGGCCAGCCTGCTCCCAAGTTCACGGCTCTGTCCTTCTGCCCTCGGAGCCCCTCCTCTCTCGGTGCCAGGCTGGGTCAGGACCGCCCCGGGCGGGGACAGGGCCTCCCAGGACAGCTCCCCCAGCTGGTGATGGCTGGGGCCACCGCCATCCTGTTAGGAATGAAGTGTGCTCAGCGACCTGACCTGCGGGTGAGGCGTGAGGCGGTGGCGAGGAAAGCAGGCTGCCGATGGCCACGCCTATCACCCTCCGTGGAGGTTCCTGGGGCTCCCCTGGGGCTCCAGGGTCTGATTAGGGGTGTCAGTCCCCAATAGCCTTCTCTTCCTTCAAGGGAGCGCCTACATGCCGGGTCTTTCTGGCCTGGGCTCCCTACAGGTTTGAACCCACCTCGGTCACTGCCTTCCCCTGGCGCTGTGGGCTTGTTCCTGTCTGGGGCGGTTGGGAATTCCCGGAGGCCTCCTCGGGCCCTGGGGTCCCGGGGTGCCTGGCACCAAGCACAGGCCACCTCCGCTTGCTTTGAGCTCCCCACCCCCGACTCCTGTGTCCCCCCTGACTCAGACAGGGCCCTGGCTTAGCAAACTGTATTTCAGACGGAGAGGGTAATTGTGAGGATGGGGGAGCGGTGCGGCAGGGGGACCCGGGGCCCCCAGGGAAGGCCAGCCGCTCACCCCTTCGGCCATCTCCCATTCATTCCGTTTCTTGTCGGCTGCGGAGCCAGCAGGTGCGGGCCAGGGGCTGGCTCCGTGATGGAGGCGTTCAGCTGCAGTGAGATGGACTTCTTTATTTATATATATTTATTGATTTCAGAGCAGAAGGGAGAGGGAGAGATAGAAGCATCATGATGAGAGAGAATCATGGATGGGCTGCCTCCTGCACGCCCCACACTGGGGATCGAGCCCGAAACCTGGGCAAGTGCTCTGACCGGGAAGCGAACTGCAACCTCCTGGTTCATAGGTCGACGCTCAACCCCTGAGCTACGCCAGCCGGGCGAGACGCACCTCTTAACCCTCTTAGTTTGCATCTATCAACGTAGAAGCCTCGTGTCTCTTTAAGAATGCTCCGAATTCTGGCCTCCCCCCAGGAAATCCGGATCTTTGTGGTGTGAGGTTACGCGGGCCGCGAGGGCCGGCAGCCTGGCCTCATCCCCAGCGTGAGCCAGCCTCCGGGCTGCACCGAGAGCTCCGAGAAGCGGCTTAGTTCCCACCAAATTAAGGAATTGATTTCAGTGTTTATTAACCTCAGTGAAGGCGGCAGTCACTGCAGGCAAGACATCCTCCTTCGTCTGTTGTCTGCTGCTCCTTGTTCCCTTTCCTCCCGACGCACCTCTGTGGCCCCGGGTTCCCTTTCCTCCCGACTCACTTCTGTAGCCCCGGGTTCCCGCGTCCTCGACTCACCTCTGTGGCCCGGGTCCCTGACTCTCACCTTGTGTCCCTGACCCCCCCCCCCCACTCCCCCGCAGGCCTGGATCGTTTTTACTAGAGTTTGTGAAGCGAGCTTTCATCTGCTCTGGGCTTGCATTCCTCCCGTGACAGGGTGCTCACTCCCCAGCGTCAGCACCTTCCAACATTGTGCAATTCTATTGCTTAATCAGTCCTCAGCGATTCTCCCTGGAGCTCCCACTCGCAGACCGCTTTCAGCGCTTTCAGGCCCCGCGGAAGTCTGCTCTGCTTCCCCGCGCAGCCCTGCAGCCTGCCGCGGATCCTTGCTGCATGCCACGCGGGTTTTCTGAGCGCCCCTGCCTGCCAGGCAGAAAGGCCCCCGGGGCCTCCGGGGCCTTCGTCCTCCCTGCGCTCTAAGTGGCCACTTCTCTGCTCACTTGAGCAGAACCTACAATCTCTTCTCTCGGCGGGAAACCGAGGCCGGCTGCGCCGAAGTTCACTCACCGAGTTGTTCCGAGGCATCGTGTCCTCTTTGTACGGAGGAGTAAACTGAGGCTCCCAGGGCTGGCTGTGCAGCCAGAGGCCCGGGTGTGGGATCAGCGCCAGGTCCAGGGCTCACGTTCCTTCCACGGCCCCACCGTCCAGCAGGCAGGGGTGCTAGCTCCTCAGAAGCCGTTTCTGGATTCTGCCGTGGCTCCGCGCGTGGAGAACTGGATGGGGACTCGGCGTGCAAGGGCCCAGGTGTTTGTTGTGTTTGTGCTCTAGTAGAACATTTATTCTTTCAAAAATTCCTGTTGTTAATCCTCACCCAAGGATATTTTTCCATTGATTTTTAGAAAGAGTGAAAAGGAGGGGGAGAGACGGAGGGAGAGAAACATTGATGTGAGAGAGACACATGGGGGGGTTGCCTCCCCCACACACCCTGACCAGGGCCGGGTATCAAGCCTGCAACCGAGGTACGTGCCCTTGACCGGAATTGAACCCAGGACCCTCAGTCTGTGGGCCGATGCCCTGTCCACTGAGCTGAGCCGGCCAGGGCCAGGGCCCGAGTGTTTCAAGAGCACCTGGTCCTGTATGTGCGGCCCCATGAGAGCTGGTGGTGCCACCTCTACTTTGCAAACCGAGATCACCTCCTTCCAGGTCCCCTCTTGACGAGCTCATGGAGCCTCCTCCGTTAGGCACTGTGTGGGGTGCCGGCAGGTGCGAGACAGGATGACAGTGTCCCAGTGCCCCGGAGGTCACAGACCAGCAGGGCGGGGCCACAGCAGCCTCCTGGAGGCCCGAGGGAACAGCGGGCGGACCTGCCTGGGGGCGGGCAGCAGTGGCATGGAAAGGGCATTTACATTAGGCTTTGAAGGGCGTATAGGAGTTTGCCAGGGTAGCCACACAATGGACTGATCCTTATAGTGAGGAGCCAGGATGGGTGTCTAGTCATGACAGCCTCTCTCGGGGACTGGCTGCGACTTTGTCTGTCTGTGGGCGACACCCTGGGAATGGTGGGGCATCGGCCACTCTGGCTTCACTAGTGACCAGCTCACTGCCCGGGGCTCGGGGGCCTGAGCAGCTGACTGTGCAGGGCCCTGGGAGGTTGGACTCGCGCAGCCAGGCACGTTTCCAAACAGAGAAGAACGGCCTTTCGCGGGCTTCCCTCGGCTCCTCCCGCCCGGGTCCGGGTCCGCAGAGGCTGCTAAGTGGCCTCTCATTCCGAGGTGGAGCCCCCGGGGGAGGCGTGGGAACCCCCTGGAGGGCACGTGCTCTTCCCGGAACATTGGTCATGAACATTAGTCGTGAGCGGGTAACTCCCTCAGGAGCTGCCCTGCCTAGAGCGGCAAGAGAACCAGGCGTGGAGGAAGCCTGACTCCAGGGCCCCAGGCCCTGCCCTGCTCGCCCAGCCTGCGGGGAGGGGCACGGGGGGGGGGGGGAGGGAGACAGGCCGAGGCAGGGCGGGGACAGAGACACCGATGGAGACAGACAGACCCGGAGGAGGGGGAGAACGGGGGCGCGAGGCCAGCGCCGTGAGTCACTCGCACCCCTGGCCCTGCTCTCCCCGGGACCCCGGGTTTGGCGTGGGGCCCTGGGGCTGGGGAAGGCAGCCCTGGACCCTGCGGTGTGTTGGGTCCTGCGGAGGGCAGCTCCCCCTCCCGCCTCCCACCCTCACTGGCGTGCGTCCTGCAGCGAGCCCTGCCCGTGCTGTGGGAGAGAGCGCACGCTATGCTCCCACGCGTGTCCCTGGCGACAGGTTGGACTGATAACCGCTCGCCCCCACCTGCTTGCTGTGCCCGCCCGGCTGTTGCCTTGTTTGTACCTTCATTCAGTTGCTCTTCTCCTGGCAGTGACCCCGGGAGACAGGAATGACGCCTTTTATGTGTGAATTGACACCCAGCAAGGTCAGGTGACTTGCCTAAGGACACCCAGCTGCAGGTCCAGGGTGGGATTCAGGGGTGGCTTTGAGCCGGGTCCCCCAGGACAGGCTGAGGAAGAGCTGGACGCCGGGTGTGGGCGGGGTGGTGGGGACAGCGGGCGCTCCGCTCACCCCGTCCTCTCGGTCCTGCAGCCACGCAGAGAGGCAGAGAGGCCGATCCCGAGCACGAGGTCGGAGGGGGCCCAGGTCTGCCCGGCCCTATAGCCAGTCTGTGCCCGTGGCCACCCCACCGGGGCTGGGTCCGGCAGAAAAGAGCCCCTGGCGTTGGCGTGAGGTGAGGGGTGGACGACTGGACACCCCTCGTCTTCTAGCGCCTCCCGGGGCCTCAGCCGCCCTGACCACACGTGGGGCTCCCACCTTCACTGCCCCCACCCACAGCCCTTGCGTGGCCTCATTCCTAAAGCTGCCCAACACAGGCTGCTCCTGCTAGGGGCGGCCGGGAGGGACGGACAGGTGTGCTGGGCACACGAGAGGCGGGGCAGTGGGGAGGGGACAGCTGAGAGGAGTGACAGCCACATGACGAAGTCACACCCCGGCCCCCGCCAGGGCCTGTACCTACATCTCAGATCTTGTTTTTTCTCCTCCGTGCATTTTTCTTATAATCTTGTGTTTCCTTTTCTTTTCTTTTTTATCACCAGCATTTAGAAAACCAGACCTAGGGAAAGAACTAGGTCTGGGGACACATGCATGGTCTTAATATAGCGTTTTCTCTTATTTAAAAAAAAATGTTTGTATTGATGTCAGAGAGGAAGGGAAAGGGAGAGAAACATCCATGATGAAAAAGAATCATGGATCAGCTGCCTCCTGCACACCCCGCACGGGATGGAGCCCACAACCCGGGCCTGTGCCCTGACCGGGAATTGAACCGTGGCCTCCTGGTTCATAGGTTGACGCTCAACCACGGAGCCCCGCCGGCGGGCTCCTTCCTCCTCCTCCTCACGGTGTGAGTCTGTGATGTGAGCCCTTCTGTGGAGGATACCGACCCGCTGACCCGGCGGACGTGGGAGGGCCGGGGTGTGGGGCGCGGCCACGGGTGCTGCTGCGTTTCCAGGGCTGGTGCTGGGAGAGCAGACAGGCCTCCGGCATCTCCATTCGCTCCCCATCCGGGGAGTCAGGGCGCGGGAAGCATCCCCCCCTGTCCTCCCCCGAGCGGAACGGAACCCATTTACGTTCGCTGTTTCCCCACCGGCCGTGTCGAGAAGAAAATCAAGAAACCGTGTTTCTCTCCCCCAGTCCGTCCCCGGCAGCAGTGAGAACACGAAGGCGCCCGGCCTCCTGTGATGAAACAGCGGCCGGTTCTGAGGCGGGAGCGTGTGTTGGGGGCAGAAAGGGAAAGCTGGCCGTTCTCCCGGCCCACGACCCGGCTCTGCCTGGGAGGGGCTGGCTGTGACCGTGGCGGTGGCCCTGCCCTGGCCTTCCCCAGCCGCCTCCTGTCCAGCCTCCTGTCCAGCCTCCTCCTGTGGGCGGCCGCAGGGACCTGTGGGAGAAGGAAGTGTCCAGCTTTAGTTTCTGGCCGCGGAGGCCTTGGTCGCAATGACTGGTCCCTGACTGAGCGGAGGACGTGCAGGTCGGTGTTACTCCTCGCTGCCTCCCCTGGACCCTGTCTTCGGCCTTGCCCGGCCGTGGCGTCCTCACCTGCGTGGCCGGCCTCAGCCCCACGCCGGGCACAGGGCTCAGGGTCAGCGGGTGTGACGGGTTTGAATGATGATGTGTTTACTGAGCGTCTCGCCGCCTGCACCGGCGGCTCCAAATGACATTTCAGGAATCGCATTACAGCGTTCAGTGCTCGCAGAATTCAGAAATAGGTAATTCGATTATATCTGCTGGAAGCCATTGCCACAACTGGCCTCATTTCTTAGCCAGCATCTGCCCCGCGTGGGGAGAGGCGGCCGAGGAAAGCCTAAGGACTGGATTCTCCCCAAAGCACGTCCTGAGCTGGCGCCAGCGGCTCTTCCCTGGACGGCGAAGCCTGAGGACAGGACGGAGGCTGCCCGCCCGCCAGCCTCTCACTCGAGGGCGCACTGCGGTCCTGGCTGCCTGCTGCAGGGGGCTCTTCCCCTGGCTCCTGGGGCCAGGAAAGGGCAGCCACAGAACTCCATGCCGACTCCGTGCCCAGCCTTCCCATCGGGGGTTATTTCCTCGGGCTCACGCTTCGAGGCCTCAGCAGCTCAGTGCCAGCTGCTCTTTCCTCTCCCCAGGGGACATTTTCTCTGGGTTTGGGGGCCACACAGTTCCCGGAGAATCACGGCCTCAAGATGCCTCTCAGCCCTGAGGGCCCTGCCTTCCTGCCCCCCAGTCCCTGAGGCCGAGGGGGGGCCGGGTGATGGGGTCTGCTTGCCCTGTGCATCCAGCACTTCTGCCTGGAGCGACCCTGGGCATGGGGGGGCGGGGCGCTGTCTGCTGCTGCAGGAAGCGGGAGCTGTGCTCTCCCAGCACCGAGATGAGGCAGGTGCAAGCCCCGGGGCCTGCCACCCGCACCCAGGAGGTGAGCTCTCGCCTACGGACCCTCAGCGAGGGGATTTCATGCAGAAAGAGGGTGCTCAGCCCCCTGCCCTCACCCACCCCCGCGAGGTCAGCTGGAGGAGGAGGTCAGCTAGACTCTGCTGGGGGTGGGGGTGATCGCATGTGGGGGTGAAGCTACAGCGGGTCTGGGCCTGCACGGGGTCTTCGGTTTTGTCTCCCACCCGGCGCCGGGCTGGGACTGTGTGAGGGCAGCCACGCTTCTGTCTAAGACCCGAAGGAACGGGAATCCGACCTACACCCGAGGCCGGTAGTGCGCTGATAAAACCCGCCTTTGTTTGTGGCCGATTTCAGGAGATACAGGTGCCCGTGGCCTCCCTCTTGCCTCATCGTTCAGTTCCGCCTGACCAGCCTTGTAAGCCCCCTCCTGGTGCCAGGAGCGAGTTCAACAACTGGGGGACCCCCCCACCCCTAGGCTCCAGAGCAGAGGGAGGGGCTCTCGCGGAGGCTCTGCCAGGGCTGGGGTGCCAGCTGGCGTCTTGGAAGCCTGGGAGCGGCTGGAGGCCTCCCTGGAGGGGGTGGCGGTGGAGCCAGCCAGCTTTGTGGGGCCCTGTCACCGATTCCCCATTCAGTCAGATAGGGATGAACGGGCGGCGTTTGGAGGCCCGGGAAAAGCCGAACGGGAGCCAGAGAAGCCTGAATCCAACCCGGCCAGGACGCGTTACACTTGACGGCGTTCAGCTCAGGGTTTTGAAAAAGGATGCGGCTGTGGCCTCATTCGGCCACCCCGGTGTGTCCTTGAAACCTTTTCACTGCTGAAACGTGCTTGACATTGTGGGAGGCCGGGCGCCCTGCTATATATAGCCCTTATCTCCGCTGCGACTCTGCTTATCTGCAGGCAGCCGTGGGCCAGGGCCCGGGTGGCGGCCTGGGGCTGTGTTCTGCATTCTGCCCGAGTGGGACCCAGAGGCCTGGGGCCGGGGAGGCAGCCCAGTAAACGAGGCCGTTGTCCTGATCTCCCTCCTGGAGCTCCTCCCCTCAGCAGTGACTGCTCCCACTCCAGGCCTCCAGCCCGTCCTCCCAGCCGGGGTCCTGCAGCTCTAGAGCAGGGGAGGGCGGGGTGTGGTGGAGGGCGGGCAGCATGGGTGTGCCCACGTGAGCCCACAGTGCATGTATGAAACTGGGGAGGGGTCCTGGGGACTGCTTAGGAGTGTGGCCTGGTTCGGTTCTGGCCTGTTTTGTGAATTGGTCCCATCTGTGATCCCGCAGGCAGCGCTGGGCTGTCTCGGAGGGTCAGTTGGTGGGCGCTGGCAGGAGGAGGCTCCCGGGAGCAGGAGAGGGGTGGCCCTCGGACAGCTGGCCTGTGACGCCTGGACTCTGAGGTCAGGCTCCGACAGGGAGGTGACCACCAGCACTAGCCTGTCGAGGGACACTGGACCTGCCAGGGGGTGTGACTCAGGGCCCCCAATAGGCGCAGCAGGAGCCTCTCTGATGGTGAAGACCCCGGGGTACGTTCCTCTGTCGAGTGGTGCCCGATCCTGGGGTCTGAGGGCTCGCACGGGGCACGCAGCCCCGTCGTGGGAGGACGGGCTCCAGTTCCCACCGCGGCCTCAGGCTCCTCGCCCGTCAGGTGGAGCTCATCTGAGGCTGTCACTGGATTGGACGTATTATGGGGCTGCCCCAGGCCTGTGGGGACCCCAGGCGCGCTGGTGCCCGTGAGAGGCCGTGGAGCGGTTGGCAGAGCAGGGGCGCAGGCCGGGGTGGGCGAGGTGGGCACGGAACGGGGCGGCGGGCCAGAGGGTGGCGTGTCTGCAGGGTTGAGTCTGTCTGGTGGCTGCAGGGTTGGAAGGGAGAGCGTCTGACTACCCACCGGCCACTGGAGCTGGGCCACCCCCGCCCAGGCCTGACCGGGTACCACTCCCGGCAAAGAGCGCCTCTTAGCCAACCCGCACCTGCTCCCTCGGCGGCTCCATGTCCCGTGAACGCGGTGCCTCCTGGGCTCTGAGGCCCGGGAGCTCCCGGGTGGGTGCAGGCGCCGGTGATCCCGGCCGGAAGCCCGGTGCTGGCCACCCCCCCCCCCCGCCCTCAGCCCTACCCACAGCCCTGCCCGGCATCCTGTCTGTGGAGAGGGGTCTGCGGGGGGGGCAGGGGGCATGCAGAGGCCGCGTCCTCTTCCCTCATCTCCCGGCCAGGCTCTCCCTCGGCCTCTTCCTTTCCGAGGCCTCGGACCCTCTGAGGCCGCCCTGCGCATCCCGTGAGGCCGCGGGGCAGCCTGCGGGGCAGCGGGGGGCACCCGGCCTCGCCCTGCCAGGCAGTCCCCAAGGCCGGGCCCCGGCTGTCACCCCGAGGTGTGGGGCCCTCTTGCACCCCGTCCCTTCAGTGCCCCCCACAGCGGGCGGGTCAGTGCTCAGGGCCCGGAAGGGAGTGTCGCCCTCTCCCTCGGGCGGCCCTGACCTCCAGGGCAGCAGGTGTTGGACGGAGCGACATCGCGGCTCAGCCACAGCCGCTGCCAGGCCTGAGCGCCGAGGGGACCCTGGCAGGTGGGGAAGGTCCCCGCCTGGAGTGAGAGTCGGGGAAACTGAGGCCGGGATGGAGGGGCTGACCGGGTGGCCTCCGGCAGCTCCCCCACTCCCCGCACTGCTGCTGCATGAATAAGGCCTGAGGCGGCGAGGCCTTCCACCATCCTCGTCCTCATCAAGCTTGTTAACAGAAAAATTAAAATGTGAAGTGATCTGAAGTGACAAGCATGGCACTGATCCTGGAGCCGGAGATGGGTGTCGAGCGGAGCCGGCGTGGGGGGGGGGATGGGAGGGGGTGTTTCCGATTCCGACTTCTAAGCCAAGGACAAAAGGTGCCTTTATTCTGGGGTACGGGGGTTCCTCCGTCTTCCCGCCCGTGTCCCGGGCTCCAGGCTGGGGCCCTGCTGGGGGCTAGAGCTGGACACCCCAGGACCCGAGGCCCCTGCTCGCTCAGCCCGCCCCCTCCCCCCCCAGCTTTGAGAAGCGGACTCTCTTCCCGCCTGGTCCTCAGCCTGCGGGTCGGCCCTGGGTGGCTGGGAGCCCTGGCCCGGCCGGCAGCGCCCCACGGGCTTGTGGTGCCCTCACTCCGTGCAGGCCCAGCCTGGCACTGCGCCCCCCTCCATTGGGTCCCCAAGGAGCTTATCTGGTCGAACCTTCAGACCAGGGCTCTTGGGGACTCCTAGCCCCCTCCACCCCCTCGCCTGGGCTCCTGCCCAGTGGACTTTCTATGCTTTTCTCCTTGAGGTCTGTGTCCCCCCTGGGCCTCTGGGAAACCCAGGCCGACAGGCCATGGAGCCCCTTCTCCTGACTGGCTGTCCCAGGGGCTTGGGGACCGGCTGGTTGGCTGGCCTGGCCCTGCCCTCAGGTCCCCCCTCCTTCCTTCCTTCAGGGTGACCTGGGTCTTCCCCTGAGCCCCGGCCTGTCCTCGGGTCAGTGGGGCAGAGTGCCAGAGCCCCGGGGACACGGCTGCCAAAGCACGCATTTTAATTAGGAGAGTTACGCAACATCCTACCAGAGAGCTGGCAGGATACGGGGCAAAAGAAATACAATTAAAAAGCCGCCGCCGTGGCTCCCCACACAGGCGCGCCCCCGGTCTGCTCCTGGCCGTGTTGGCCCCGCGTGTCATGGTGACTCTTGGCCCCCGCCTGGCGGTTCGCGCTTCCTGCAGGGCTGTCAGTTTATGGGGCGCAGGGTGCTGACATGGGGACCCTGTCCTTCCTCCGGGAGCTGCCCACCCAGCGGCCGTG
Source organism: Myotis pilosus (assembly GCA_036010255.1). Taxonomy (NCBI): domain Eukaryota; kingdom Metazoa; phylum Chordata; class Mammalia; order Chiroptera; family Vespertilionidae; genus Myotis; species Myotis pilosus. The sequence goes on from JASKON010000016.1 coordinate 2,246,458, forward strand.
CTGGGGAGGGTGGCTCTGCACCAGGCTGCCCTCCAGGAGAGCAGGGAGGCGGGCACCGTGTTTCCTTCAAAGGCTCAGAGTGTGCCCGGCCGGCGTGGCTCAGTGGTTGAGCGCGGACCTAGGAACCAGGAGGTCACGGTTAGATTCCTGGTCAGGGCGCAGGCCCAGGTTGTGGGCTCCGTCCCCAGTGTGGGGCGTGCAGGAGGCAGCCGATCCACGATTCTCTCTCATCGTTGATGTTTCTCCCTCTCCCTCTCCTTCCTCTCTGAGATCAATAAGAAATATATTAACAAACAAACAAACCCACTGGAGAGGCCCCGACGCTGACGGGGCTGCCCGCTGTGGAGCCAGCCGAGCGGGCATTGATCGGGGTGACCCCAGGCTGAGCCCTTCCTCCCGGTGACCTCAGCGCCAGGCACCGCCCAGACACGCAGTGTTCCGGCGCCAGGCTTGCGTCCCTGACCTGGAAGGGGATGCGACCCTGGAGGGAGCACTCGGGAGGCTGCGAGTGCTGGCGGCTCCTGGGGGCCGAGCCTCTCGGGGTACACGGGGTGCTCCCTCCGTCTCCCCGCTGCTGCCGGGCGGGCGGCTGTGACTTCCCATTGGACGCGGTGCTGGTTTCCCGCGATGCAGGACGGGGCAGTGGGGCAGGTCACGGCCAGCGCTGTCCGTGGGGGGCGACGGTGGACCCCGGTGTCTGCCCCCCGAGCCTGTGGCTGGTAGGATTCACCGAGCTTTGGGTGTTTGTGGTGCGGCAACCGGTGCGGGAAGCGGCTGCTGCTCACTGTCGGGAATGAATAATTTATCTGTTTTCAGAGACATCCCTTCATCCCAGACGGGCAGCTGGGCTCCGCGCTGTGGGCTCCTGAGAAAGTAGTTCAGGCAGGAGAGCCTTCACGCTCCTCCCCTACCCCCGCCGGCCCCAGACGCCCACCTTCACCCCCCTCCCAGCCCCGGATGCCCACCTTCACCCCCCGCCCTGACGCCCACCTGTACCCCCGGCCCCAGACGCCCACCTTCACCCCCCTCCCAGCTCCGGATGCCCACCTTCACCCCCGGTCCCGGACGCCCACCTTCACCCCCGGCCCTGGACGCCCACCTTCACCCCCAGGCCCCGACGCCCACCTTCACCCCCAGCCCCGGACGCCCACCTTCACGCCCGGTCCCGGACGCCCTTCACCCCCGGCCCCCGACGCCCACCTTCACCCCCCGCCCCGGACGCCCACCTTCACCCCCCGCCCCGGACGCCCGTTTCCAGGCAGGTTCCCCAGAGTCCGGTGTCCACTCTGGTCCCCGCTCCTCCCACAGGCTGTGCTTCATAGAACATGGGCTCCTACCACCATCCTCAGCCAGTGGCCCGGGTGGGCAGGGATGAGGGGGTGCCTCACTGTCCTTAACGTCTTGCTGAAGTTGAACTTGAGTGCATTGAGGTGCACACGCTATACGTGTTCAGCGTGTTTAATTCTCACAAATGAGCAAACCTGCTAACCAGCCCCAGAGGCCCACGACCCTTCCTAGTCCCGCCCCCACCGGGTGGCCGCCGTCCTGCTCTCCTCACCAGCGTCCGCTCTCCTGGCTGCATCCTCTGTGGGTGGATCGCACCGAGGCAGCCTCGTGTGTGGAGGCCGCCCCCTGGACGGACGCTGCGGCCTGTTTATCCGTCTGCGGGCATCGGGACAGTTCCCGAGGGGCTGTCCCCAGGCAGGCGGCCATGAGCATCCTTGCACACGGCTTTGGTGGACATGGGTTTGTTGGGCGCAGACCAAGGAGTTGAATTCTGGGTCGTGAGGGTGGTCATCTTTAGCAAACAGGCCCAACAGTTAGCAGAGCGGATGGAGATGGTAGGTCCCTTTGGCGACAGGAGCTCAAATACTGGTCCTGGGAGTGGACATGGGAGCAACAGAGGCCTGTGCACTGCAGGGCGTCGGGAGTGTGGTGGCTGGTGCCCCGTGCCCGGGGGACCCGAGGCTGGCCATGGTCCAGCAGGCCCCCTTCGTGACGCTGCAGCCGGGCGCTCTCACCTGCCCTTCTTGGCGTCCACGCGATGCTCTGTGGACCCCACGCCCAGCGACACGCAGGACACGCAGCCCCCTCGCTGGGTCCTGGAACTGGGCAGTGGGAGAAAAGGCCGCTACGAAGAGCGGTCCTGGTGCGGATGTCCGCGTGGAAGCGTCCTGCCGGCTGCCGTCTCCATGGGGACCGCGGTGGAGTCGGCCATCCTGGGCCGCAGCCCCTCCGAGACGCCCTGACCCCCAACCATGCGTCTCTGGCTCCGACCGCTCCATCCTCCCCTCGGGCGCCGGCGTCCTGCGTCAGTTGAGCTGCAGGAACTGGAAAGCGATCGGTCAGGGTCAGCTCGAGCCGCGCCGCGAGGGGCGTGGGGTGTGAGTGGCCGGAGGGGCGTGGGGTTCCCGCCGCCAGTCAGTGCGGCAGGCCGGTGCCTGGCACCAGGAAGCGCCCAGTCGTGGAAGAAGATGCTATTCTGGTGCCTCCAGGGCTGGCAGCGAGGGCAGTGGGCACAGGTCCCCCGGCCGGCACCATGGGAGGAGGCCTGACCCCAGAAACGGCCCGCAAACCCCACTTAGGCAGCGACTGCGTGCTGGGGGCGGCCGCCTGGGCAGGTCCAGGGACAAGCTGCAGGTCCACGGAAGCTCCTTCGGGACCCGACCGGGAGTGACACCGAGGGACGGCCCCTCACCCCTGAGACACAGAGAGACCCCGAGAGCCCACACTGACCTCGGGCACACACCTGGGCCCGGCTCCGCACCGGTCAGGCTCTCGGCCCTGCCCCTGGACTGGAGGCTGCCGGCTTCTCGGTCGCCTGGGGCGATGAGAGCTGATGCCCAGATGGCCCCTGGCGGCAGCCCTGGGAAACCCTGTGGTCTGCCGGCCCTGCACCGGTGACCCCGCTCTTTGGCCTTCTGGCCTCTGGGATAGAGACGTCCGAGAGCATTGGCGTGGGTTCTTTCTTAAAAACAACTTTATTGAGATGGAATTCACACACCATACAGTCCACGTAAAGTCCATTCACACACGTGTGCCCCCACCGCTCGTCAGGTCTGGGTGATGTCCATCACCCCCAAGGAAAGCCATTTCCTGGAGCTGTCACCTCCCCTCCCCCACCCCCATTCTCCCAGCCCCAAGAAACCAGGAATCTGTCTGTCCCTGTAGAGTTCCTATTCTGGATGTTTTGTGTAATGGAATCATACAGTTTTTGTCCTTTTTAAAAAAATTATATTTTTTATTGACTTCAGACCACCTGGTTCGTAGGTCGACACCCAACCACTGAGCCACCCCGGCCGGGCCCGTTTTCTGTCCTGTTGGGTTTGGCTTCTTCACTCCACATTTCCTCGGCTCGTCTGCGCTGTAGCTTGGGCCAGCACTTCATTCCTGTGTACGGCTGAGTGACAATAGTCCATTGTGTGCAGAGACCACATTTTGCTTAAATTCATCTGCTGCTGGACACGGGGTCTGAGTCCACCCTCTGGTGCCTGTGAACAATGCTGCTGTGAGCGTTGCGGACAGGCTCTGCGTGGACGTGTGGTTTCATTTCTCTTGGGTGTGCTCCTCGGAGTGGAGTTTCTGGGCTGTGTGACGACTGTGGGTGTGATGATGGAGGGAGCTCCAGGCTGTTTGCTAAGTGGCTGTGGCGTGGACATCCCCACAGCAGTGCGTGGAGGCCCTGGTTTCCCTCACCCTCGCCAGCACGGGTATGGGCCTGGCATTTTGACTCTAGAAATCCTGGTGGGTGCCAAGCGGGGGCTCGATGTGGTTTTGGTTTGCATCTCTAATGGCTAGTGGTGTTGGCTCCATCATGTATCTTCTTTAGAAAAGTATCTATGTGAGTCCTTTGACCATTTTTAATTGGGTTGCCTTTCTATCGAGTCATAAGAGTTTTTGCCCTAGCTGGTTTGGCTCAGTGGATAGAGCGTCGGCCTGTAGACTGAAGGGTCCCGGGTTCGATTCTGGTCAAGGGCACAGGCCTGGGTTGCGGGCTGAATTCCCAGTAGGGGGCGTGCAGGAGGCAGCCAATCAATGATTCTCTCTCATCATTGATGCTTCTATATCTCATCCCTCTCCTTTCCTCTCTGAAATCAATTAAATACACACACACACACACACACACACACACACACACAGAGTACTTTATACAGTATATTCTAGATACAAGCCCCTTATTAGATACATTTTTCACCCATTTTGTATTTGTGTTTTCGAATGCTTGACTGTATTCTTTGAAGCACAAGTTTTAAATCTGAATGAAGTCCAGTTTACCTTTTCTTGGTTGTTTGGGCTTTTGGTGTCATACCTAAGACTCTACTGCCAAATCCACGGCCATGAAGATTTGTCCCGTTTTCTTCTGAGAGTTTTTACGGCCTTAAGTTGTTGTTGTTGTTTTTTAAAAATATATATTTTTAAATAGATACTTTATTGATTTCAGAGAGGAAGGGAGAGAGAGAGAGAGAGAGAGAGAGACATCAGTGATGAGAGAGAATCATGGTTCGGCTGCCTCCTGCACGCGCCCTGCTGGGGATCGAGCCTGCAACCGGGCCTGTGCCCTGACCTGGAATCGAACCGTGACCTTCTTGTTCCTAGGTCGACGCCCAACCCCTGAGCCAGCCGGCCGGCGGGCATCAGCTGTGTTTCTGTATTTGGGTTGCCTGTTGCTCCTCGCGCCGGCGGCTGTGTCTCGGGTGGGCTCAGACCCCACAGCCGCTCCGGAGGCCTGTCTCTGTTCGGTCATCGCTGACATTTAGAGTTCCATGTGCCACGCCTTTTCTGTGCATGAGCTCATTGAATCTTTACAAGAACTCGGTGAACGAGGCAGGATTAATATCTCCATCTTGTGTGCTAGGACGTGGAACAATGAGCTGGTCACACGGCTAGGACATAATTTCGGCAGGATTTGAATCCGGGCGGTCGGCCACACAGCCCCCTCTGCTCCCGCCCTGCGCTCCCAGGGCCCTGCTCTGTGCTGGGAAGGAAGTGCAGGGACCCCAAACCTGAGAAAGGAAGGTGCCTTAGGCCTGACATGGACAAAGGCCTGGGGGTGGGGGTGGGGGTGAAGGCAGGGCCCTGGGGAGAAAATGGTGTGTGAAGCGGGCCAAGCGGGCCTCCAAGGGGGTCCAGGGCAGAGCCCCTGTGGGGTGACTTTGGGGGTGTGGCCCTCCCAGGGCTTTGTCTCTTACATCTCCTCCCCCAGGTGCTGGGAGAAAGGGGGCCATCCCAGAGAGCACCCGGGTGCCCAGCAGGTCTGTTTGAATCACGGGGCCTCCTCCCAGCTGCTCTCCTGGATCGTTTGTGTGACCATCGCTAGACAGAAATGAGGAGCCACCAGCTATAACTCAGCACAGTTATTTCTGCATAACGACTCCTGTACTTGATGCAATGACTGTAATCTTTATCTGTCACCAGGAGCTGGTGGCGGAGCCCCTGTGGCTTAGCGGCAGAGCCAGGGGAAATTTGCAATTCGAGTTAATGGCCCTTCCCACGCAGCCTGGGAGCCAGGGTTGCTGGGCCCGAGCATGGCTGCCCCTCCTCCCTCCCGCGAGGAGGCCTGGCCTCCTGATCTCCCGCGGGCTTCCTCCGCGGGGTTCAGGGCGCCCCCTGCTCTGTCTGGGAAACTGAGCCAGAGACCAGAGGGCGTGGCCACACGGGCGCCCAGAGGGATGTGCGTCTAGGGAGGCAGGGTGGCCTGGGGTAGAAGGCGTCCATCACTGAGTCGGTCACTGAGCACGTTGGTCATGATGCCTTCTGGTCATTCGTGGCTTGTGGGGCCACAGCTGGGTGGATGTCCTGCGACCCGCCCTGTGCCAGGGTCTGGCAATTAGGTGTGGCCGCAGGCGCCTGAGTGACTGGCCGCACCACTCGGTGTTGCTGCAGCTCTTGAACCTGGGTGGCTGGCAGAGGCCACAGGCCACGCCCAGCTCTGGCTCCAGCCCCACCCCAGGGTGGCCCTGCCTCACAGGGGACTTCTCCCGTCGGTACTGGGGTGGCGTCCCTCCCTCCTGGGCCAAGAGGTGCACGGGCCATGGCCCCTGCCCTGAACGGCTGGTCGGGCCAGGAGCCAGGTTTTCTGTGCTTCGCGTGGGACTTGTGAAAGCCGTGGTCCCCCCACTGGCCACGGAAGCATGGGGAGGGAGTGGCGTGGGCTCTGGGCCGAGTCCACACCCGAGTGACCTGTTGGTCCTCCCTTCCAGGGCATGGTCTAGTGGCCCCGCGAGGACGGGAACCAGCCCCCGAGGCTCTGATCCCTGCTCTGTTTCCACCTCCGCTCGGCCTTGGGTAAGTCACTCTGGGAGGCCTGCGGGCCGGGGGGGGGGGGGGGGGGGGGGGTGCTTTTAGGATGACTCAGGCTGACTTTGCAGTATCACTTCCTGTGGGTGTCCAGGCAACCCTCAGCCACAGGGTCCTGCGTGACGGGCCGTGACGGGCATTGTGGGCTGATGGCCGGGCATTGTGCGCACACACTGGGCACACGTGACTTGGCTTGGCATTCTCATCTGTCCCTGCCAGCGGGTCTTTGCTTAGTGCCCAGGGGCGGGGACAGAGGGAGGCTGCACAATGAATGAGTGAATGAGTGAATGAATGAATGAGCGATGAAGCGATGTCCTCGCAGTCGAGCTGCTTGCTGGCACCTGGGTCAGGGCCCCTGGGGTCCAGCCCACACTGACCCTTCTCACTTCCCAAAGCCGCCAGCATGGTCCCAGGTGTGGGCCCAGGGTTCTGAGAGCACCCCGACCCCACATGTTCTGTCCTGTGGACCCTTGAATGTTCTTGGACTTGTCAGAGCCCGTGCAGACGTTTAGCTCAGAAGTTGTGACTGGGAACACGCTCCACAGTCAGTGTTCACTCTGTGGGCTGTGCTGGGACCGCGGGGGGCCCTCCAGGAAACGCTGTGCAGGGGGAGACCCTCTGGGCCAGGGAGTCTCGATGGAGCTCGGAGACTGGGCCTGGTGAGGAAGGCCGGCTCCCAAGACGGGGCTCCGCAGGCCCCCGTCCCCTGTCACGCTGTGGGGCCTGGAGGCACTGGGGCTGGGGTTTGTCTGCAAGGAGCCCCCACAGCAGCCGGACCCTCCTCCTCCTCCTTCCGACTTCCTTCCTGTTATCAGTTCCCATGTCCTTCCCGAGTGGCAGGCGCCGGCTCCTTGGTGTGGGATTATTCCTAGCCGGGCCCTGGGTTCAAGGAACTCAGCACCAGGTCTTTGGGGCGAAGGGTGAGGGGGGGACCTGGGCCCCAGCCTGAACGCCAGAGTCCATCGGTTTGTCCTGGAACCAACACTCCCCTCCGCCCTGCCCCTCGCCTCCCCCCTCCCTGCCCCTGCCCCGGCACAGTGCTGGTGCCAGCAGAGCCACCTGGGCGCAGAGAAGAGGCCCGGCCTGGCCTTCCCAATAGACAGCAAGCGCTGTGAGGGCCTCTCATACTGTGTGTCCCAGCGCTCAGCACTGAGGGTGCACGTAGTAGGTGCTCGTTGATGTGATGACTCGCTCTTCCTGTGTGTGAGCTTGTGCAGTGGCCCCTGGCCCTGCAGAGCCTGGGGCTCCTGGTGTTGTGGTTCCTAGAAGTGGCAAAGGCAGCTTTTGTGAGCCGTCTTCACTCCTGGTAAAAGCGTCCCTTTAACGACAGCTGAGGACTGTGGCTGCTGAGGCCACCGCGGCGGCCGGCCTGTGGCCCTTCGTGCGCCTGACCTTTCAGCCTGGCGATGCCTTTCTTATTGGGAATGACGTGCTGTGTTTATTTCTTCCCCAGACATTGAACATGAATCAAACCTGAGATGATTCACTGGAAGTTTTCTTCCAAGATTAAAAACACAAAAGGAAATGTGTTTGGGTTCGTGTGCTGAGCCATAAGCGATACCAGACAGGCATTTGGGGCAGCCTCCCGCCAGGGGCGCGGCCGGCCAGGGGCAGCCCCTCACAGAGTGGACCTTGCCCGGCGGACGGAGCCCGTTGTCAGTGGACACAGAACCCAGGGGGCCATCCGTGTCTTTAAAATACCTCTTAAGTCTAACATTTATAACGAGAGGCCCGATGCACGAAATTGGTGCAAGAGCAGGCCTTCCTTCCCCGGCTGCCGGCCCCGGCTTCCCTCTGGCACCCGGGACCCAGACTTCCCTCCGGCCACCGGCAGGCACCAGGACCTGGGCTTTCCTCCAGCCCCAGCTTCGTCAGGAAGGATGTCCGGAATGACGTCTGAAATGACATCCGGTCTAATTAGCATATTACCCTTTTATTATTATAGAGACGTTCCTTAGAGTTTCTATCCAGGATATCTTAGAATATGGCCAGACCTCAGTGGTTCATTTGGGCCCATGAATTGAAGCTTTAATCATCGATGAAGCAGGAACCTGGCCACGCTCTGCTTTCCACCGTCCACTGGGGGACGCGCTAAGTGGGTGATCTGCCAACCGAGGTCATGGGGGGAGGGATCGATCCCAGCTGAGTGGGTGAACTTCCCAGCCGTGTGGCAGCCGCCCTGGGGGTTCATGCAGAAACCCTAAGACCATGTGTGAGGCTCGAGGGTGCCTCGGGCCGCGTTGTCCAAAGTCATCGTGCACAGACGAGGAAAGTGACGGCCGAGATCACCAGGCCGCGACTCTGTTCTGAAGGGGAAATGGCCGATGTCCTAGTAGCAGCCAGTTCTTACCTGCTCTCCAGACGCCACTCCTCCCCCTGCCCCACGCGCTGTCCTTCCGTCCTCCGCCTTTCCCTAAAAAAGAATTCACAGGCACTTAAAAAAAATGTCTTTATTGATTTCAGAGAGAGGAAGGGAGAGAGAGAAACATCAATGATGAGACTCACTGATCGGCTGCCGCCTGCAGGCCCCACACTGGGGATGGAGCCCACAACCTGGACATGTGTCCTGACTGGGAATCAAACTGTGACCCCTGGTTCATAGGTCAGCACTCAGCCACGGAGCCGCACTGGCCGGACTCACGGCACTTTTCCAGGTGTTTGTGGACTCAGACCTGACAAACTGGAACTGACCGTCCAGGGGTTAGACCGAGTTCCTGGGCTGATGGCATGTTTCCACTCCCTGCCCTCCCTAATGCGTTTGTTCATCTACCCATTTGTCCCTGCGGGTCAGTCCTGGTCTCTGCTGTCATACTGCTAGTCCTGTCGCTGCTCAGGGGGATGCCTGGGAGGTGACAGGCCCAGAGCTGTGTGGCCGGGACCGGTGCCAGCTGGGAGTGGTCCCCCAGAAACTCTGGCCAGAGAATCACTGAGGCCAAGATGCTTTCCTGAGCTCCCTGCCTCCCAGGATCAGTTGGAGGCTGGCTCTGCCCCCTCTCCAGCCAGGGCCCCCTTAGCCAGCCCTGCCCAGCCACGCTGCTTCTCCACCTCACACCTCCTGGTGCACGGCAGCTGCCCGGGGCGTGGCCTTGTCCACGCGAATGTTGTCCCTGATGCTCTGACTCCGCCACGCCTTCTTCACGTCAGGCCCACAGCGGTCACTTTTACACCTCACGGTCCTCGTGCATAAAAACCTGTGCGAGCTCAGCGAGTGTGCAAAGTGGCAGTGGGATGAATGAGTGAGTGTGTGAAGTGGCTGTGGGATGAATGAGTGAGTGTGTGAAGTCGCTGTGAGATGAATGAGTGAGTGTGCAAAGTGGCTGTGGAATGAATAAGTGAGTGTGCAAAGTGGCTGTGGAATGAGTGAGTGTGTGAAGTGGCTGTGGAATGAATGAGTGAGTGTGCAAAGTGGCTGTGGAGTGAATGAGTGAGTGTGCAAAGTGGCTGTGGAATGAGTGAGTGTGTGAAGTGGCTGTGGAATGAATGAGTGTGTGAAGTGGCTGTGGAATGAATGAGTGTGTGAAGTGGCTGTGGAGTGAATGAGTGAGTGTGTGAAGTGGCTGTGGGATGAATGAGTGAGTGTGTGAAGTGGCTGTGGGATGAATGAGTGAGTGTGTGAAGTGGCTGTGGGATGAATGAGTGAGTGTGTGAAGTGGCTGTGAGATGAATGAGTGAGTGTGTGATGTGGCTGTGGGATGAATGAGTGAGTGTGTGAAGTGGCTGTGGGATGAATGAGTGAGTGTGTTAAGTGGCTGGAATGAGTGAGTGTGTGAAGTGGCTGTGGAGTGAATGAGTGAGTGTGTGAAGTGGCTGTGGAGTGAATGAGTGAGTGTGTGATGTGGCTGTGGGATGAATGAGTGAGTGTGTGATGTGGCTGTGGGATGAATGAGTGAGTGTGTGAAGTGGCTGTGGGATGAATGAGTGAGTGTGTGAAGTGGTTGTGGGATGGATGAGTGAGTGTGTGATGTGGCTGTGGGATGGATGAGTGAGTGTGTGAAGTGGCTGTGGGATGGATGAGTGAGTGTGTGAAGTGGCTGTGGGATGTATGAGTGAGTGTGTGAAGTGGCTGTGGAATGAATGAGTGAGTGTGTGAAGTGGCTGTGGGATGAATGAGTGAGTGTGTGAAGTGGCTGTGGGATGAATGAGTGAGTGTGTGAAGTGGCTGTGGGATGAATGAGTGAGTGTGTGAAGTGGCTGTGGGATGAATGAGTGAGTGTGTGAAGTGGCTGTGGGATGAATGAGTGAGTGTGTGAAGTGGCTGTGGGATGAATGAGTGAGTGTGTGAAGTGGCTGTGGGATGAATGAGTGAGTGTGTGAAGTGGCTGTGGGATGAATGAGTGAGTGTGTGAAGTGGCTGTGGGATGAATGAGTGAGTGTGTGAAGTGGCTGTGGGATGAATGAGTGAGTGTGTGAAGTGGCTGTGGGATGAATGAGTGAGTGTGTGAAGTGGCTGTGGGATGAATGAGTGAGTGTGTGAAGTGGCTGTGGGATGAATGAGTGAGTGTGTGAAGTGGCTGTGGGATGAATGAGTGAGTGTGTGAAGTGGCTGTGGGATGAATGAGTGAGTGTGTGAAGTGGCTGTGGGATGAATGAGTGAGTGTGTGAAGTGGCTGTGGGATGAATGAGTGAGTGTGTGAAGTGGCTGTGGGATGAATGAGTGAGTGTGTGAAGTGGCTGTGGGATGAATGAGTGAGTGTGTGAAGTGGCTGTGGGATGAATGAGTGAGTGTGTGAAGTGGCTGTGGGATGAATGAGTGAGTGTGTGAAGTGGCTGTGGGATGAATGAGTGAGTGTGTGAAGTGGCTGTGGGATGAATGAGTGAGTGTGTGAAGTGGCTGTGGGATGAATGAGTGAGTGTGTGAAGTGGCTGTGGGATGAATGAGTGAGTGTGTGAAGTGGCTGTGGGATGAAAGAGTGAGTGTGGGAAGGGGGTGTGGGGTGAATGAGTGAGTGTGTGAAGTGGCTGTGGGATGAATGAGTGAGTGTGTGAAGTGGCTGTGGGATGAATGAGTGAGTGTGTGAAGTGGCTGTGGGATGAATGAGTGAGTGTGTGAAGTGGCTGTGGGATGAATGAGTGAGTGTGTGAAGTGGCTGTGGGATGAATGAGTGAGTGTGTGAAGTGGCTGCGGGATGAATGAGTGAGTGTGTGAAGTGGCTGTGGGATGAATGAGTGAGTGTGTGAAGTGGCTGTGGGATGAATGAGTGAGTGTGTGAAGTGGCTGTGGGATGAATGAGTGAGTGTGTGAAGTGGCTGTGGAATGAATGAGTGAGTGTGTGAAGTGGCTGTGGGATGAATGAGTGAGTGTGTGAAGTGGCTGTGGGAGGAATGAGTGAGTGTGTGAAGTCGCTGTGAGATGAATGAGTGTGTGAAGTGGCTGTGGAATGAATGAGTGAGTGTGTGAAGTGGCTGTGGAGTGAATGAGTGAGTGTGTGAAGTGGCTGTGGAATGAATGAGTGAGTGTGTTAAGTGGCTGTGGAATGAGTGAGTGTGTGAAGTGGCTGTGGAGTCAATGAGTGAGTGTGTGAAGTCGCTGTGAGATGAATGAGTGAGTGTGCAAAGTGGCTGTGGAATGAATTGGAATGAATAAGTGAGTGTGCGAAGTGGCTGTGGAATGAGTGAGTGTGTGAAGTGGCTGTGGAATGAATGAGTGAGTGTGCAAAGTGGCTGTGGAGTGAATGAGTGAGTGTGCAAAGTGGCTGTGGAATGAGTGAGTGTGTGAAGTGGCTGTGGAATGAATGAGTGTGTGAAGTGGCTGTGGAATGAATGAGTGTGTGAAGTGGCTGTGGAGTGAATGAGTGAGTGTGTGAAGTGGCTGTGGGATGAATGAGTGAGTGTGTGATGTGGCTGTGGGATGAATGAGTGAGTGTGTGAAGTGGCTGTGGGATGAATGAGTGAGTGTGTGAAGTGGCTGTGGGATGAATGAGTGAGTGTGTGAAGTGGCTGTGGGATGAATGAGTGAGTGTGTGAAGTGGCTGTGGAATGAATGAGTGAGTGTGTGAAGTGGCTGTGGGATGAATGAGTGAGTGTGTGAAGTGGCTGTGGGAGGAATGAGTGAGTGTGTGAAGTCGCTGTGAGATGAATGAGTGAGTGTGTGAAGTGGCTGTGGGATGAATGAGTGAGTGTGTGAAGTGGCTGTGGGATGAATGAGTGAGTGTGTGAAGTGGCTGTGGGATGAATGAGTGAGTGTGTGAAGTGGCTGTGGGATGAATGAGTGAGTGTGTGAAGTGGCTGTGGAATGAATGAGTGAGTGTGTGAAGTGGCTGTGGGATGAATGAGTGAGTGTGTGAAGTGGCTGTGGGAGGAATGAGTGAGTGTGTGAAGTCGCTGTGAGATGAATGAGTGTGTGAAGTGGCTGTGGAATGAATGAGTGAGTGTGTGAAGTGGCTGTGGAGTGAATGAGTGAGTGTGTGAAGTGGCTGTGGAATGAATGAGTGAGTGTGTTAAGTGGCTGTGGAATGAGTGAGTGTGTGAAGTGGCTGTGGAGTGAATGAGTGAGTGTGTGAAGTCGCTGTGAGATGAATGAGTGAGTGTGCAAAGTGGCTGTGGAATGAATAAGTGAGTGTGCAAAGTGGCTGTGGAATGAGTGAGTGTGTGAAGTGGCTGTGGAATGAATGAGTGAGTGTGCAAAGTGGCTGTGGAGTGAATGAGTGAGTGTGCAAAGTGGCTGTGGAATGAGTGAGTGTGTGAAGTGGCTGTGGAATGAATGAGTGTGTGAAGTGGCTGTGGAATGAATGAGTGTGTGAAGTGGCTGTGGAGTGAATGAGTGAGTGTGTGAAGTGGCTGTGGGATGAATGAGTGAGTGTGTGATGTGGCTGTGGGATGAATGAGTGAGTGTGTGAAGTGGCTGTGGGATGAATGAGTGAGTGTGTGAAGTGGCTGTGGGATGAATGAGTGAGTGTGTGAAGTGGTTGTGGGATGAATGAGTGAGTGTGTGAAGTGGCTGTGGGATGAATGAGTGAGTGTGTGAAGTGGCTGTGGAATGAATGAGTGAGGGTGTGAAGTGGCTGTGGGATGAATGAGTGAGTGTGTGAAGTGGCTGTGGGAGGAATGAGTGAGTGTGTGAAGTCGCTGTGAGATGAATGAGTGTGTGAAGTGGCTGTGGAATGAATGAGTGAGTGTGTGAAGTGGCTGTGGAGTGAATGAGTGAGTGTGTGAAGTGGCTGTGGAATGAATGAGTGAGTGTGTGAAGTGGCTGTGGGATGAATGAGTGAGTGTGTGAAGTGGCTGTGGGAGGAATGAGTGAGTGTGTGAAGTCGCTGTGAGATGAATGAGTGTGTGAAGTGGCTGTGGAATGAGTGAGTGTGTGAAGTGGCTGTGGAGTGAATGAGTGAGTGTGTGAAGTCGCTGTGAGGTGAATGAGTGAGTGTGTGAAGTGGCTGTGGAATGAATGAGTGAGTGTGTTAAGTGGCTGTGGAATGAGTGAGTGTGTGAAGTGGCTGTGGAGTGAATGAGTGAGTGTGTGAAGTCGCTGTGAGATGAATGAGTGAGTGTTCAAAGTGGCTGTGGAATGAGTGAGTGTGTGAAGTGGCTGTGGAATGAATGAGTGTGTGAAGTGGCTGTGGAATGAATGAGTGTGTGAAGTGGCTGTGGAGTGAATGAGTGAGTGTGTGAAGTGGCTGTGGGATGAATGAGTGAGTGTGTGATGTGGCTGCGGGATGAATGAGTGAGTGTGTGAAGTGGCTGTGGGATGAATGAGTGAGTGTGTGAAGTGGCTGTGGGATGAATGAGTGAGTGTGTGAAGTGGCTGTGGGATGAATGAGTGAGTGTGTGATGTGGCTGTGGGATGAATGAGTGAGTGTGAGATGTGGCTGTGGGATGAATGAGTGAGTGTGTGAAGTGGCTGTGGGATGAATGAGTGAGTGTGTGAAGTGGCTGTGGGAGGAATGAGTGAGTGTGTGAAGTCGCTGTGAGATGAATGAGTATGTGAAGTGGCTGTGGAATGAATGAGTGAGTGTGTGAAGTGGCTGTGGGATGAATGAGTGAGTGTGTGAAGTGGCTGTGGAATGAATGAGTGAGTGTGTGAAGTGGCTGTGGAATGAGTGAGTGTGTGAAGTGGCTGTGGAGTGAATGAGTGAGTGTGTGAAGTCGCTGTGAGATGAATGAGTGAGTGTGCGAAGTGGCTGTGGAGTGAATGAGTGAGTGTGCAAAGTGGCTGTGGAATGAGTGAGTGTGTGAAGTGGCTGTGGAATGAATGAGTGAGTGTGCAAAGTGGCTGTGGAGTGAATGAGTGAGTGTGCAAAGTGGCTGTGGAATGAGTGAGTGTGTGAAGTGGCTGTGGAATGAATGAGTGTGTGAAGTGGCTGTGGAATGAATGAGTGTGTGAAGTGGCTGTGGAGTGAATGAGTGAGTGTGTGAAGTGGCTGTGGGATGAATGAGTGAGTGTGTGATGTGGCTGTGGGATGAATGAGTGAGTGTGTGAAGTGGCTGTGGGATGAATGAGTGAGTGTGTGATGTGGCTGTGGGATGAATGAGTGAGTGTGTGAAGTGGCTGTGGGATGAATGAGTGAGTGTGTGATGTGGCTGTGGGATGAATGAGTGAGTGTGTGATGTGGCTGTGGGATGAATGAGTGAGTGTGTGAAGTGGCTGTGGGATGAATGAGTGAGTGTGTGAAGTGGCTGTGGGAGGAATGAGTGAGTGTGTGAAGTCGCTGTGAGATGAATGAGGGTGTGAAGTGGCTGTGGAATGAATGGGTGGGTGTGTGAAGTGGCTGTGGGGTGAATGAGTGAGTGTGTGAAGTGGCTGTGGAATGAATGAGTGAGTGTGTTAAGTGGCTGTGGAATGAGTGAGTGTGTGAAGTGGCTGTGGAGTGAATGAGTGAGTGCGTGAAGTGGCTGTGGAATGAATGAGTGAGTGTGTGAAGTGGCTGTGGTTTGAATGAGTGAGTGTGTGAAGTGGCTGTGGGAGGAATGAGTGAGTGTGTGAAGTGGCTGTGGGATGAATGAGTGAGTGTGTGAAGTGGCTGTGGGATGAATGAGTGAGTGTGTGAAGTGGCTGTGGGATGAATGAGTGAGTGTGTGAAGTGGCTGTGGGATGAATGAGTGAGTGTGTGAAGTGGCTGTGGAATGAATGAGTGAGTGTGTGAAGTGGCTGTGGGATGAATGAGTGAGTGTGTGAAGTGGCTGTGGGAGGAATGAGTGAGTGTGTGAAGTCGCTGTGAGATGAATGAGTGAGTGTGCGAAGTGGCTGTGGAGTGAATGAGTGAGTGTGCAAAGTGGCTGTGGAATGAGTGAGTGTGTGAAGTGGCTGTGGAATGAATGAGTGTGTGAAGTGGCTGTGGAATGAGTGAGTGTGTGAAGTGGCTGTGGAGTGAATGAGTGAGTGTGTGAAGTGGCTGTGGTATGAATGAGTGAGTGTGTGATGTGGCTGTGGGATGAATGAGTGAGTGTGTGAAGTGGCTGTGGGATGAATGAGTGAGTGTGTGATGTGGCTGTGGGATGAATGAGTGAGTGTGTGAAGTGGCTGTGGGATGAATGAGTGAGTGTGTGATGTGGCTGTGGAATGAATGAGTGAGTGTGTGAAGTGGCTGTGGGATGAATGAGTGAGTGTGTGAAGTGGCTGTGGGATGAATGAGTGAGTGTGTGAAGTGGCTGTGGGATGAATGAGTGAGTGTGTGAAGTGGCTGTGGGATGAATGAGTGAGTGTGTGAAGTGGCTGTGGGATGAATGAGTGAGTGTGTGAAGTGGCTGTGGGATGAATGAGTGAGTGTGTGAAGTGGCTGTGGGATGAATGAGTGAGTGTGTGAAGTGGCTGTGGGATGAATGAGTGAGTGTGTGAAGTGGCTGTGGGATGAATGAGTGAGTGTGTGAAGTGGCTGTGGGATGAATGAGTGAGTGTGTGAAGTGGCTGTGGGATGAATGAGTGAGTGTGTGAAGTGGCTGTGGGATGAATGAGTGAGTGTGTGAAGTGGCTGTGGGATGAATGAGTGAGTGTGTGAAGTGGCTGTGGGATGAATGAGTGAGTGTGTGAAGTGGCTGTGGGATGAATGAGTGAGTGTGTGAAGTGGCTGTGGGATGAATGAGTGAGTGTGTGAAGTGGCTGTGGGATGAATGAGTGAGTGTGTGAAGTGGCTGTGGGATGAATGAGTGAGTGTGTGAAGTGGCTGTGGGATGAATGAGTGAGTGTGTGAAGTGGCTGTGGGATGAATGAGTGAGTGTGTGAAGTGGCTGTGGGATGAATGAGTGAGTGTGTGAAGTGGCTGTGGGATGAATGAGTGAGTGTGTGAAGTGGCTGTGGGATGAATGAGTGAGTGTGTGAAGTGGCTGTGGGATGAATGAGTGAGTGTGTGAAGTGGCTGTGAGATGAATGAGGGAGTGTGTGATGTGGCTGTGGGATGAATGAGTGAGTGTGTGAAGTGGCTGCGGGATGAATGAGTGAGTGTGTGAAGTGGCTGTGGGATGAATGAGTGAGTGTGTGAAGTGGCTGTGGGATGAATGAGTGAGTGTGTGAAGTGGCTGTGGTATGAATGAGTGAGTGTGTGAAGTGGCTGTGGGAGGAATGAGTGAGTGTGTGAAGTCGCTGTGAGATGAATGAGTGTGTGAAGTGGCTGTGGAATGAATGAGTGAGTGTGTGAAGTGGCTGTGGAGTGAATGAGTGAGTGTGTGAAGTGGCTGTGGAATGAATGAGTGAGTGTGTTAAGTGGCTGTGGAATGAGTGAGTGTGTGATGTGGCTGTGGAGTGAATGAGTGAGTGTGTGAAGTGGCTGTGGAATGAATGAGTGAGTGTGTTAAGTGGCTGTGGAATGAGTGAGTGTGTGAAGTGGCTGTGGAATGAATGAGTGAGTGTGTTAAGTGGCTGGAATGAGTGAGTGTGTGAAGTGGCTGTGGGATGAATGAGTGAGTATGTGAAGTGGCTGTGGGATGAATGAGTGAGTATATGAAGTGGCTGTGGAATGAGTGAGTGAGTGTGTGGAGTGAATGAGTGTGTGAAGTGACTGTGGAATGAGTGAATGAGTGTGTGAAGTGGCTGTGGAATGAATGAGTGAGTGTGTGGAGTGAATGAGTGTGTGAAGTGGCTGTGGAATGAGTGAGTGTGTGTGTGGAGTGAATGAGTGTGTGAAGTGGCTGTGGAATGAATGAGTGTGTGTGTGGAGTGAATGAGTGTGTGAAGTGGCTGTGGAATGAGTGAGTGTGTGTGTGGAGTGAATGAGTGTGTGAAGTGGCTGTGGAATGAGTGAGTGAGTGTGTGAAGTGGGTGTGGAATGAATGAGTGAGTGTGTGAAGTGGCTGTGGAATGAGTGAGTGTGTGGAGTGGCTGTGGAATGAATGAGTGAGTGTGTGAAGTGGCTGTGGAATGAGTGAGTGAGTGTGTGGAGTGGCTGTGGAATGAATGAGTGAGTGTGTGAAGTGGCTGTGGAATGAGTGAGTGTGTGAAGTGGCTGTGGAATGAATGAGTGAGTGAGTGGTAAACGTGGCTTATGCCGTTTTCTCTAAGAGGAAATTCCCCGAGTCCTGGTCGCTGCACCTGGGATGTGGTGGGAAGGCCCTCCCCTGAGAGGCCACCCCTGGGGGCTGGCGGTCAGGGTGTCCCGGGCCAACAACCAGGCAGCCCCCGGAGCCTCGGCTGCAGCCCCCGAGCTGGCCGGAGCCGCCCTGCTGAGGGCCCACGTTCCCTCCATCCTTTCCCTCTTCCTCTGGGGGAGCAGGAATGTCACTGACCCCCTCTCCTGCCCGCACGTGTCCGGCCTCTGTCTGACTCTGCGATTGGGGATGAAGCCCGGCTCTTTGATCATAAACGCGGGGTCAGCCCCTGCTTTACATTTGTCCAAGTCCTTTCACCGCCTCCATTTCTCTCCTCACGGCTACGCTGTAAAATCAGCAGGTAGGGACCTTTATTCCCATTTTACCGTCAAAGAAACTGAGGCCCAGAGACGTTAAGAGACAGCCGAGCCCTAGCTGGTGTGGCCCAGTGGATAGAGTGTCAGCCTGCAGACCGAAGAGTCCTGGGTTCAATTCCGGTCAGGGCACAGGCCCGGGTTGCGGGTTCGGTCCCCAGTGTGGGGCGTGCAGGAGGCAGCCAATCAATGGTTCTCTCTCATCATTGATGTTTCTATCTTACTCTCCGTCTCCTTTCCTTTCTGAAATCAATTGAGAGGGAGAGGGGGAGAGAGAGAGAGAGAGAGAGAGAGAGAGAGAGAGAGAGAGAGAGAGGGAGAGGGAGAGAGCCAAGACCGAAAGGCTGGGGCGGGGGAGGGGCTGGGTCTTGGGGCGGGGGAGGGCCTGGGAGGAGCCCTGGGCTGGGCCTCTAGCTGGGCGCCTGCTGCCCAGGGTGAGCCCCTCTGTGCATGGCCACCACCCAGCCCTGGAGCTGCGTCTGGTCCCGTGTGGAGGGGAGCAGAGGGGCTTGGTCTGGATGGAGCACCGAGCCTGGGAACTGCCTGACTCCAGGGCCCTGCCAGGCGCCCCCAACCACTGCACCCATTGAGTCCGCTCCAGTGGCGTTGGGCACTGTAGTCCGTCCCCCTCCCGCTGGGAGGACTTGGTCCCGGGCAGGGCTGCGGCTCCCATCCGGCAGGAGCGCGGCCGGGACCCAGACTCTGCCGTCCACCGGGCTCTGGCCCACAGGGGCTGGCCCCCGAGTTGTGCCGAAGCCCGTGGGACCCCAACGTGGCAGGGCTGGCATCCGACTTCTCCACTAGTGACACGCACCCTGAGCCAGGGCTGCCCACGCGGGGGACATCCATGGAGGGGCCGGGCAGGGGCCGGAGATGTGGAGTAGCCCCTGGCTTGGGTGCAGGGACCAGCCTGCCGGGACTGCTTAGATTTCTTTCAAATGTCCAATTAGCCCGGCCGGCCTGGCTCAGGGGTTGAGCATCGACCTATGAACCAGGAGGTCACAGTTCGATTCCTGGTCAGGGCACAGGCCCGGGTTGCAGGTTCGATCCCCAGTGGGGGGTGTGCAGGAGGCAGCAGATCAGTGAGTCTCTCTCATCATTGATGTTTCTCTCTCTCTCCCTCTCCCTTCCTCTCTGAAATCAATGAAAAAAAAAAAAAAGCCGTTCTTTCACGTGTGTTTGCCGAGCACTGATGTGCCAGGCCCTGCTCCGGGCGCTGCGGGGACACAGCGAACACAGGAGGCAGGCGGCCAACAGATCCATGTACATGGTGCCGGGGGGAGAGCCGCTCTGACGAGGGCCGAGGGCCGGGCTCGAGGTCCGATGCTGTCCTCAGGGGCTGCGTCCCCAGGAAGGCCTGCAGCTGAGGCAGCGGCCTTTCAGGTCCTCAGGGGAGGAAACCCGGGTGCAGGGAGCGGCCATGTGAGGCCCGGGGGGTAGAACAGGCTTAGCAAGTTCTCCTGCTGGCACGGATGAGGCAGTATTCTCTTTCCTCCAGGAGCTCACAGGGAAACAGTAAATGAATCACAAAAGCCGAGGCCTTCCTGGAAATAGGCTAAGGAGATGCTGCTGGGATGCAAAGAGCTGTGGCAGGGATTTGGGAAGTGCCTCCCGGAGGAGGTGGCATTTGAGTTGGGCTTTGGTGGGTGAGTAGGAGTTGGCGGGGCACTGAGGCAAGGAGCCACATGCAGGGACTGGTGTCTCCGAGGCAGAGGTGTGGGAGGGTGGCCCACGGGTCCTCTTCCTGGGCATTAGCCCTGCTGCAAGGAAAGAGCATTCTCTTAGGGGTTTTTCTTTCCTTTCCCACCTCTTCCTTCCCAGCCTCAGGGCACTTCAGCCTCCGGTGAGTGGAAAGGGAGGGTGGCTAAGCGGGGAGAGATTCTGTGCCTTGCTTGACCTGCATCCCTCCCTCCCCCTCCCTCCATCCTTCTCCCACTGCCCCTCCTCCCTTCCCTGCCCTGCCCTCCCCCTCCTCCCCTCCTCCCCCTCCCTCCTCCCTCCTCCCTTTTATTTATTTTCTAAACTTTGGGGAGTCATGGGGACTTGAAGCTGCTGGGGATGCGCACAGAAGTCAGGAGGGTTTTCCGTTGGATTTCTCAAAACCCCAGGTCACTAGCCTGGAGTCCATCCCACCAATGAGACTGTGATGATGCAACAGGGTTTCAGGAAGCCTTCGGGAGTGGCTCCCGGTCAGCAGGGGGCGTCTGGATCTAGGCACACCCTGCACGTGGGCTCCAGAGCCTCTGACCTCTTCCTTCCCCATCATCCGGCTTTGCCAGTTCACCCTCAGAGGAGTGGGCAGGGACGACCCTTCCTGCAGCCCCTGCCCCTCTGCCTCACGCCCCACGCCTCACACCCCGTGCCCCGAGCCACAGCCAGGATCGGACCTGGGTCCCCACTGCAGCTGGCCCCTGGCAGCGTTCTTGAAGCTGCTGAAAATAGAAGCCGGGGACTCGCACCATTGGGAAACGCAAACACCATTATCTTTCCCTCAAGGGCACTAGGGAGAGAAGTAAACAAGGACACTCCCAGCTGGGTCCGGGCTGCCAGCCGGATGCTGACGACCTGAGAACTAGAAGGTCCATTTGTGGCCCCAGATCCATACACAGTGTGTCCCAGGGGTCGCCCAGGGCCGAGCAGCCATGAGAAGTACAGTGCCACCTGCACGTGTGAGGTTGACTTTCCCCGTAGACACATTTAAACACGTAAAAGGAAACAGTGAGATGAATGTTACCAACCGAGTAATGGAGCCCGCTGTACCTCACAGGACACCATGTTTCATTCCACATGTAATCAGGATGGAAAAACTATCCGTGAGATGTACATCGAGTCTTCCTCCTACAGCTTTCCGCATCTAGTGTGTATTTTACCCTCAGGGCACATATACGGATGCAGATGGGCCGCATGGGAGTGGTAGTTACTGTGCTGGACAGATCTAGCTTAGATGGAGAAACTGAGGCAGCCCCTAGGCCGGGGCGGGGTCAGGCAGCAGGGAGGTGGGGCCTCAGCTCAGACCGTGGGAAGCCTGTCCCCGCTGCGCCCTCTGGTGTCCGCCCCGCCTCACTGCAGCCTGCCCTCCCCTGCTCGCTGCCCCCGCCTGGGCCGGCCCTTCCGCTGGGCAGCTGCGCTGGAAGCCCGGCTGCGGGCAGGCGCCCCCCCTGCTCACCTGGAGGAACGAGGGGCGCAGTGCCGGCAGCCTCCTCTTCCCCGGAGCCTCTGCCCAGGGGGCCATCTGTTGGCTAACGGGGTGATGGCGCTGGCTTTGCAGAAACGCTTGCTTTTTGTCTGCTGTCTGCCCCGCCAGCCAGCCTATCGGTACAGCTGGTTCCCTGGCTTCTTGGCGACGGGTCACCGCGCATGCAGGTCCCACTGTCCCCGCGAGGCCGCCGGCTTCGCCGAGAGCCTCAGGAGAGGCGGGAAGTGTGGTTCTTGGGACCTGTGCCAGCCGAGCCTCGGCCAGCACCGTGGCCGGCCCAGCGATGCCGGGGTGCGTGGGCCCAGCGATGCCGGGGTGCGTGGGCCCAGCGATGCCGGGGTGCGTGGGCCCAGCGATGCCGGGGTGCGTGGGCCCAGCGATGCCGGGGTGCGTGGGCCCAGCGATGCCGGGGTGCGTGGGCCCAGCGATGCCGGGGTGCGTGGGCTGGGCCGGGCGCTCATGGGCTCCACTTCCCGCTCCGTGCACGTCACAGTGGGAAGGCTGGAGAGCGGACCTGTCCTGGGAGCAGGGTGGATGGCAAGGGAGCAAGGTGGACACCGGCTGGGGGCGCCCTGGTGCCTTCCCTCCGCCCAGGGACCCTCACACTCACAGCCCACCTCCTGCGCACAGCGCAGGCCCAGGATGGCCTCAGCGCTTTGCCTCTAAGATGAGATGGCACTGCCTCCCCAGCGCCTGGAATCTGCGGCGTACCCTGCCCCCTAGAGGTGGCCTGAGGGTGGGGGGGGGGTCGAACCTCTAGAGGCCTTTTAAAGTCCTCATCATCCAGTTGTTGTTTTTAAAAAATATATATTTTTATTGATTTCAGAGAGGAAGGGAGAGGGAGAGAGAGATAGAAACATCAGTGATGAGAGAGATCATTGATCGGCTGCTTCCTGCACTTCTCCTACTGGGGATCGAGCCCGCAACCGGGGCATGTGCCCTGACTGGGCATGGAACCGTGACCTCCTAGTTCATAGGTCAGTGCTCAACCTCTGAGAACACCAGCGGCCTTGAACTTTCTAATAGAATTAAAGTTGCCGACTTTAAAAATGGCTTTAAATGGGCCTGGTCAGACATCACACAGGCGGAGGTGGGCGCCCTAGGTCAGAGCAGCAGGGTCTCCGCGTCATCCATAATTTGATAGTTTTTCTCCAAAATAAAATTATCTTTTTTGTTTCCTGAGCATCACTCATTGTCTCCCAGCTGTTCTCTGTTATGGCCGGACGTGCCAGGCCTGCCCTGCCCGCCTCCCAGGGTCCATGGTCCAGGGTACATGGTGGAGCTCTGTGGTGAAGCTCAGACAGACCAGTGCTCACATCCCAGTGGCATGGGCTGTGGGGCCCTCAGCAGGTTGCCTAGTGCCCCTGGGCGTCAGTGTCACTGTTTGTAAAGGGTCTGCCCTCGCCCGCCTGGCACAGCCTGAGCGCTTGGTGAATGGTGGCTGCGGTTAGTAGGTTGCTGTTAGTTGATTTGCTGCCCAAGTGGATCATTGTGTGACTTGCTGTGCGCTCGGGCCTGATAAGTGCTTTGAAACAGGACTCATGCCCGATGCCTCTGTTCCCCCTTCCCCACCCCCCACCCCCAAACCCCAGGATAGTGTTGGTTTTGAAATATGTCCTTAATAAATACTAGAGGCCCAGTGCACGACATTCATGCACTTGCGGGGGGGCAGATGTGTGTCTCACAGTCTGGGAGCCCTCAGGGAATGTCCAACTGATGGCTTAGGCCCACTCCCTGCGGGCCACTGTGCTCTCCAGCTGTCAGCCCAGCTTGTGGCTGAGCAGCACTCCTCCTGTGGGAGCGCACTGACCACCAGGGGGCAGCTCCTGTGTTGAGTGCCTGCCCCCTGGTGGTCAGTGCATGCCATAGCGACTGGTCCTTCTGCCATTCGGTCGATTTGCATTTTATTATATAGGATTTGTTCAGAGTTTATTCGAGATGCCCAAAGATGATCCACATTGGATTACATTCATGCTCTGTGACTATACCTTATCATTTTTTATAACAAAAACAGCAGCAGCTGATAGGGTGGCCAGCTTTGTGGAGGACCCCAAATGTAGTTGAAGGTCTTGTCGTGGGAGGGGGTGCGAGGGTGGGTCAGTTTCTCCAGAGAAAGGTCCTCCAGTGATGTGGGCTGAGGCTGGCGGGCCGGGGAGGAGGCTGGGGCTCTGTCGGGGAGCAGGCTTCCCCGTAACTCCCATGCTGGCTCTGCACCCACTTCCTCTGGGCCTGTCGTTCCCCTGCCCAGAGTCCCCACAGGCCCCCCTTGGAGATGGGGGTGTAGTCACCCGACTGCCCGTTGAGGGGCTGCTTAACTGCTGGCACAGACGGCCCAAATCTCCCTTGTTTAACACAGTCCAGGGCATTTCCAGGCTCCAGGGCCATGTGCTCCACACAGTCATCCAGGGCTCAGGCGGCTCCCTTCCGTCAGCTCAGGGGGGATCAGGGAAGAACGGGTGCTTGCTGTGAGCAGAGCATGGCTCCCCCCGAGCACCCCAAACGGGGTAATTAGGAGCCTTCTCAGGAGACGCAGAAAGGGGCGTGGTCAGGCGAGGAAGCCCGGTTGAGCCGCGTGAGAAAGACTCGGGCCTGTGCCCCGTGGCCCCAGTCCTCCCTGGGAGAGTGGCCCAGAGCCAGGCCGGGAAGTGGAGGGACCACTCCATTCCCCTCCATCGCCAGAACGCAGTCCCCGCCCACCGGCTGCCCGGGCCAGGCAGTGTGGTCCGGCCTGTGCCAGGAAGAGAAGGAACAGTGCCTCGTAGACTAGGCCCCTGCCCCCAGAGGGCCTGGAGGGGCCAGGGCGGCGGGCGCAGCGGTGGCCCTTGGGGGCCCCTCCAGCCCTGGGTGCAGGGCCCACGGGGGACAGTCCCTGCCCGCTGGGTGCCGTCAGGGTGGGGAGCCAGGCCCTGCCCGTGTCCCCAGCAGAGCGCTGTCCCGCAGGTGTAGCCGCCGGCCGCCATGGGCAAGCAGAACAGCAAGCTGCGGCCCGAGGTGCTGCAGGACCTGCGGGAGAACACGGAGTTCACGGACCACGAGCTGCAGGAGTGGTACAAGGGCTTCCTCAAGGACTGCCCGACCGGCCACCTGACCGTGGAGGAGTTCAAGAAGATCTACGCCAACTTCTTCCCGTACGGCGACGCCTCCAAGTTCGCCGAGCACGTCTTCCGCACCTTCGACACCAACGGGGACGGCACCATCGACTTCCGGGAGTTCATCATCGCGCTGAGCGTCACCTCCCGGGGCAAGCTGGAGCAGAAGCTCAAGTGGGCCTTCAGCATGTACGACCTGGACGGCAACGGCTACATCAGCCGCGGCGAGATGCTGGAGATCGTGCAGGTGGGCGGGGCGGGGGGGGATGGTGCAGGTGGGAGGGGCGGGGGAGATGCTGAGATGGGCAGGTGGGCGGGGCCAGGGAGATGGGCAGGTGGGCGGGGCGGGGAGATGGGCAGGTGGGCGGGCGGGGGGATGGTGCAGGTGGGCGGGGCGGGGAGATGGGCAGGTGGGCGGGGCGGGGGATGGTGCAGGTGGGAGGGGCGGGGGAGATGCTGAGATGGCCAGGTGGGCGGGGCCAGGGAGATGGGCAGGTGGGCGGGGCGGGGGAGATGGGCAGGTGGGCGGGGCCGGGGGAGATGGGCAGGTGGGAGGGGCGGGGGGATGGTGCAGGTGGGAGGGGCGGGGAGATGCTGAGATGGCCAGGTGGGCGGGGCCGGGGAGATGGGCAGGTGGGCGAGGCCGGGGAGATGGGCAGGTGGGCGAGGCCGGGGAGATGGGCAGGTGGGAGGACCAGGGGAGATGCTGAGATGGGGAGGTGGGAGGGGCGGGGGAGATGGTGCAGGTGGGCGGGGCCGGGGAGATGCTGAGGGTCCTCAGGGCCAGGCCCACCATCAGGCAGGGCTCTGTGTGCCCTTCCCACCCTCCCCCCGCCCCCAGCATGCAGGCATTTTGTCCAGGTGCCTGCCCCTCCGGCCTGCCCTCCTGAGAGTGAGCAGCTGTCACCTGAAGGGCGAGTCAGTGCTGGCCATCAGCTGGGTCCCACAGCCCTCAGGAGGGCCGCTCCCTGCACGCCCCACAGCGGAGGCTCGGAGGAGGTTTCCTGAGAACCAGCCGCTGAGCGTTGAGTGGTTCAGGGGACCCTTGACAGTTGTGAGTCCCGGTTTGAGGGGCCCCAGCAGCTGGCAGTGCCCCCAGGAACGTGCACTTGTGAGGTAGACGGACATCAGCGGCCGCACCTGTGAGGCTCTGCCGCGTGGCGGTTCCGGGGGGAAGCCGGGGGAGCTGGCTTTCCCGGTGCCCGGCGATGTGCAGCCAGAGGCCCTCAGGGCCGGGCCGCCATCAGACCCCCCTCCCCCCCGTCCCCGCGGATTCGGGTCTAGACGTCCCGGAGGAGGCCCTCTCCACCCGCTCGGCCCTCAGGGCTCCGTGAGCAAAGGTGTGGCCACCCCGGTCCCCTGTAGTTGGTTCCACACAGAACACACGGCGCAGGCTCGGGAACGGGCACCGAGCCCACATGTGCCCGCCCGGCACGTGACTGACGAGTTGCTGGTCAGTGGCCTGATTGAGGCCCTTCACACACACACACACGCACACACACCCCCCCCACACACACACCCCACGCACGGCCCCTGCCCGGCGGGACCCTGGGGCTGAGCCCTCCATGGCAGTGCCTGAGGAGGGGTTCTCCATTCTGTTGGTGACCCAGTGCACCCCCCGCCCCGGCTGCCCCGGCTGGGCTGGCCCTGTGGTTCTCAGGGGTTCAGGGGCAGAGTCTTTATTCTGAACTGAGGTCCAGCATCACAGTGAGACGCTCCCAGCTGTGTGTGCAGCACGAGGGGCTGTACAGACCGGCCTGCGTCACCCCCTCGGGGAGCTATGGGCGCTCCCAGCCCCCCCGAAGGCTCCCTCACACGCCTCTGGGCACCTCCCCCCAGGCGGCCCCCCTCTTCTGACCATCACCGTGTCTGGCTTCCTTGGCCCGACTCCCCACCCGTGATCCTCCGCCGGGTGCCAGGAGCGGCGGGGCCGTGCCTCGAGCTGGGGGTCCGGGGGGCCAGGTGTGGGCTGGACGGGAGCTCACTCCTGCCCCAGTGCCCAGGAATGTTCCGGAATCTGAGCTCACGCCCCATGTGCCCTTGCAGGCTATTTACAAGATGGTGTCCTCGGTGATGAAGATGCCGGAGGACGAGTCCACTCCGGAGAAACGGACGGACAAGATCTTCAGGCAGATGGACACCAACAACGACGGTAGGCGCCGGGTCCCTCCCTGCAGCGTGTCCCCCAGGCACCGCCCTCCGCTGGGCTCTGGGAGAGCCGGGGGCAGGGCAGGGTCGTGGGGCTGCGCCCCGCTCTGTCCTCGCACCTGTGGCTGCACCCCTGAGCCCCAGTCTCCGAGCTTCTAAAATGGGGACCCGAGCAGCCGTGTGGGTGTGGCCCGCGTGCTGAAGGATCCCCCACCCCCACCCCAGCCTGACGCCGTTAGTCTCTGTGGGGCCGGCCGGCCTGCCCCTGCTGGGGGCCCAGGAGGGGGCCCTCTCCGCTGGACAGGCGGCGCCCTGCCCACAGCCGGACCTGTCACTGCAGCCGCTCCCGGCCTGGCAGAAGCCCCCCAACTGAGATGGCTGCCGGACCAGGCCTGGGCCGAACCCCTCCAGCGCCTCCTCCCGTCAGTCCTGCCCAGGGGCCTTGCGACGGCTGATCCCCTGGCCCCGCTATGCACTGAAGTCCCTGAGGCGGAGAGGTTGGCGGCTGACCGCTCCTCAGCGCTGGGCACACGCTGGGCACGGGCCGAGCTCCTACTGCCCCCTCATAACCTCCTTCTCCTCCCTCGACCCCCCAACCTCCTCCCCTTGGTGGCAGCAGAGCACAGCACAGGCTCCAACAGTGTCTGCTTCAAACCCCGTCCTGCCCACCACGTCTGCGTCTGCGTCTGCGCGGAGCGGCGCAAGTGCCACCAATCCCCACCCACCCCAGGGGCAGATGGGCCAGAATCACCTACTGTGGGCAGTGATCTGGTCCATGCCACCCCTGTGGGCAGTCACCCTGGGCGGGGCCGCCCCCTGTGGGCAGTCACCCTGAGCCGGACCACCCCCTGTGGGCAGTCACCCTGGGCCGGACCACCCCCTGTGGGCAGTCACCCTGGGCCGGACCACCCCCTGTGGGCAGTCACCCTGGGCCGGGCCGCCCCCGTGGGCAGTCACCCTGAGCCGGACCACCCCCTGTGGGCAGTCACCCTGGGCGGGACCACCCCCTGTGGGCAGTCACCTTGGGCCGGACCACCCCCTGTGGGCAGTGATCTGGGCCATGCCACCCCTGTGGGCAGTCACCCTGGGCGGGGCCGCCCCCTGTGGGCAGTCACCCCGGGCAGGGCTGCTTCAGGCCCCCGAGCCCTGGCTCGGTTACGAGTGAGAGGCAGAGGCCCTGTGTTTTCTGGACAAGTCACACCTTCCTTAGGAAAAGCGTGGGGTGACTCTAAAAGGATTGAAATCGCCACCGGCCACGCATGTGGCCACACTGGGTGTGCCCGTCAGCCGTGAGCAGGGGAAGCAAAAGGGTTTTCCCGAAACGCCCACGAAGCAAGCGGCACCGGGATGGCGTCCGGCCTCGCGAGGCTCACACGGCCCAGGGGGTGGCTGAGGGGTCCCCGTGCTCGGGAGGGAAAGCCCCAGCACCGCTGACTCCCGCCCCTGCCCCCCCCAGGCAAGCTGTCCCTGGAGGAGTTCATCAAAGGTGCCAAGAGCGACCCGTCCATCGTGCGGCTGCTGCAGTGCGACCCCAGCAGTGCCAGCCAGTTCTGAGCCCGGCGCCCGCCCGACGGCAAGAGCGCAGGCCTCTCACCGGTTAAGCTTTGCTCGCAACAGCGATGCCTCCTCCGTCATCCCCGCTACCCCGGCCGGGCCAGGTGACCCCGCACTCACCCGGCCCCCTGCAGCCGCGTCCCCTCCGCCTGGCCTCCCCCACCCTCCCGCCCACGTCCAGGGCTCGTTTGGCTGCTGGGAGCCTGGGACCCACGAGGACTCGGTGGGACTCTGAAGGTGGCGCAGGCCGGGTGTGTTTGTGATGGCAGGTGATGGGGAGGGAGGACGGGAGCGGCGAGGCGGCGGCCTCCATGCATGGCAGCACCCAGCTCGTCTTCTCTCAGCCGAAGCCACGCGCACGTCTGTGCCGCGGTCGCCTTCCCTGTCGTGTGTCCTTACCCGTACTGTGATGTGAAGTGTCACGTGTAGGTCCCGTATTTAACGCCTCTATTGCCTCTGAGCGTGGTTCCCTCGTGGCCTGTGATCCTCCCGAGCCGGTTCTCTTGTGGTATTTATGCCCAACCCGCCCGTGGCCGAGGAATGCATGCGCGCCCGCTGCGGGGAGGCCCCCCCAGGAATGCGGGTCTGTGTCAGGGGTGTCCCGTGGCCGGCCCGGTGTTTCCTGTATTAAAATGATCAAATAAACAGAATCCTCCGAGTCGTGTGTTGGCCCCTGAGAGCCCCAGCCGCTGCCCTCCGCTCGCGCCCTCGGGAGGGTGGGCCCAGCCGCTGTTGGTAAACTCGCCCCTACAGACCTGCACAGCCTGCTCTTCCGCCTCTGCCTGGTCCGAGAAGCGCTGGTGGGAATAAGAGAGGCCTGTTCTTGACAGGTTTGCTGGGGACACTGCCTCCCTCCCGCACCTCCCCCACCCCGTGGTATAATCAGCAAGGTGGCCGGAGGACGCACCCAGAGGAGAAGGCCATTGTCTCCCGCACACACGCGTGGCACGGATGCCCTGGCCGCCCGCACGCTCCTCCCCCATGTGGCTGACCGGCTCCTGCGCACTGCAGTTTACAAGGCCTGAGGTTCCTGCAGGTGGAGGAGCCGGGAGGGACAGCCCTGCCCCACAGACCATCCCCGACTCCAGCCGGGCCCTCCCCGGGCTCACTCGGTCCCGGGATGTCAATGGCAGAATCAGGACTAAGCCAGCCAGGCCACATGCGGCCCCAGCAGCACCCCTTCCCTGGGCATGTGCAGGTCTGTGTGGTTGGGGGTGTCTGTGTGTTTGGAGGGACGGGAGATGTGGCCTGTGGCTGAGTCTGGGGCGGGGTTGTGGGACAGGCCCAGTGTGAACTGTGTCTGTCCTGCATGGGGTGTTGCAGACGCACCTCCAGGCACATCCTGTGCAGAGAGAATTGGCGTGGAGGGTCCGGAGCACGTGGCCTGGGTCTGTGGGCAGGTGGGTGGCTCCTGGGGACGAGTGTGTGGCTGCGTTTAGTGGCAGCCCTTGCAGCTCGTTCCCAGTGGGTGGGGTGGGGGAACCCACGCCTCTGCCCCCAGCCACCAGCCAGCCCAGGTTTGTTCCTGCTGTGGGCACCGCCCTGCCCCCGGCCCCAACAGGGGCTGACCGTGGCCTCGAACTTCATCTCACCCGTATGCCAGGCCATTCCTTTTGTTTTTAAATTACTATTTTATTACTGAATTTATTGGGGTGACATTGGTTAATGAAATTATACAGGTTTCAGGTGTCTGATTCTGTAACACCATCTGTATATTGTTATGTGTCCACCACCCCAAGTCTCTCTCCATCACCATCTCTACCCCCATGGCCTCTGCTCCCACCCCCTCCACGCCAGGTCATTCCTAAGACTAAGTGCAGTGTCCTTCCTCCAGGAGCTGTCCCCGTCCTCCCTCGGTACCCCGACACTCCCCCAGCCGCCCATGTGCTGCTCCGCAGGGCCAGGAGGGCAGAACCAGCTGCTCAGTGGTGAGTTGAGTGAATGGACGAGTGAGTCAATGTATGGCCCACCCGCTGTCCCTGCCTGAAACGCACCCACATGAGCCTGGCACACACGTCCCAGCTTGGCCCTCTGACCCTGGACAAGGCCCTCCCTGTCCCACTAGTCAGACAGGACTCTGGGAGCCAGGGGCACTGACCTGGGCCTGGCATTGGGGTGGCCCCTGCTCCTGTGGATGTGAGGTCAGAGCCAGGGCTAGGACCCGGCACCCAGTGGGGCAGTCCCAGTGTGGGAAGTGCTCGGATGGAGACGTGCAGAGATGGGAAGCAGGCGACACTGGTCATGGGTGTAGACCTGGACCCTGGCTTCAGGGCCAGCTCCGTGGGTGGGGGGTGGGGAGGACGGGTGAAGGCAGCACCCTTCCCTTCCCACAGCACCCACCTGTGCACGCCAGGGCGGGGCGGCTGTGAGCAGAGCCCAGGGCTGCGGGGCCCTGTGGGCACTTCAGGAGGTGACTGGAGGCATCGCCCACTCCCGACAGGCAGGGGCCAGGGCTGGGCTGGGGGGTGGGCTTCCCCTGTCGAGCTCAGGAAGAGTTTCGGGGGAGCAGCCTGGTTTGGGGACAAGGCTGTGGGAGCCCCTTCTCAAGCCCCGGCTCTCCCTCTGAGCCAGGCCACAGCCCTGCCCCCACAGCCCTGTCCCCATCGGCTCCGCCAGCGTTTGCTGAGTGACTGGGTGACCTGGGAACCGGGTCAGGGCCCCACCTGCAGAGGAGCTCGGGCGCTGGGTGCTGCTGCCCCCTGGTGGCTGTGGCCGGGAGGGCCTCCGGGGTAGGATGTCTGCATCCCTAAGGCCTCCCAGAGCCTGGTGTTTTGGGAATGACCCAGCCTCCGGAATGTGAGGCTGGGCGCCTGGTACCCTGGACTCAGAGGCCTGGGCAATAGGCACCCGAATAA
This sequence comes from Myotis pilosus, assembly GCA_036010255.1. Lineage (NCBI taxonomy): Eukaryota > Metazoa > Chordata > Mammalia > Chiroptera > Vespertilionidae > Myotis > Myotis pilosus. The sequence continues at coordinate 2,277,425 of JASKON010000016.1, forward strand.
ATTGAATTTCAGAGAAACAACAAATGACCTTCCAGCGTGCACGTGTGTCATGTGGTATTTCACGTGCTGACTTGCTGGTCTGGCAGCCCCACGTGTCAGCCTTGGGGCTGAGCCTGCACAGTCCGGGCCAGTCAGACACTGGAGGGGCAGCTCCCAGGCACCCCCAGGGCAAGGGCACAGGAGGGTCATGCCAATGACTGACCTCCGTCCAGCTCAGGCCCCCTGAGCTCGGCCGGCTCAGAGGCTCTGAGACCCTGCTCAGCCCTCACCACCGAGACCACAGCCCGAGGAAGGTCACCTGGACTCAGGCTCCACCTCGGTGACCCCTGTGGCCAGAGGCACAGGCTGTCCCCTCACGACCTGACCCTCCTCATTCTGGAGTCAGGATGGGAAAATCCTTCCGGGTCCAGGACAGCAGCAAGGATTCCCACGTGCTCACTCTGCGGGGAGCCCAGAGCGTCCCTGACCTCCCGCTAATGACCCGCCAGGTGCACACGCACCAGCCTCCAGCTCAGGGGGGTGGGACCGTGGGAGGCCTGGTCACTGCCAGGCTGGACTCAGCAGGGTCAGTGCAGCCCGAGCCCACGCATGACCACAGCTCATGGTGCCAACCCCACAGGGCTGGGAGCCACAGATGCCCTGGCCACCCACTGCCGCCGCCCTGGGCTGGGATGAGGCTGGGGTACGGCAAGGACTGGAGCCCCGTCCCCGCCCCGGTGGGACGCAGAAAGGGCCTCATTCCAGCCTCGGTTTTTCTTCTTCAGCAAATGGCCAGGGCAGCGGGGACCTATTTCCTCCCAGGCCCTCCTGATTGGCTGCCTCACTTGACTCGAATCACTTGGCCTCTTTGGCCTGCATCCCAGCTGCGAAACAAGAGGCTGAGGGGCCGGCCGGCGTGGCTCAGTGGTGAGCGTCGACCTATGACCCAAGAGGTCAGGATTTGATTCCGCATCAGAGCACAGGCCCGGGGTTGCGGGCTTGACTCCCCAGTGAGGGGTGTGCAGGAGGCAGCCGATCAGTGATTCTCTTTCATCATTGGTGCTTCTATCTCTCCCTCTCCCTTCCTCTCTGAAATCAATAAAAATGTATATATATATTTAAAAGCGATGGATTTAGCCCTAGACGGTTTTGCTTAGTGGATAGAGCATTGGACTTCGGACCAAAGGGTCCCGGGTTCAATTCCAGTCAGGGGCACGTATCTTGGTTGCAGGCTCCTCCCCGGCCTGGGCCCTGGTCGGGGCTCATGCAGGAGGCAACCAATGGATGTGTTTCTCTCACATTGATATTTCTGTCTTTCTCCCTCTCTTCTACTCTCCCTAAAAAATCAATGGAAAAATATCCTTGGGTGAGGATTTAAAAAAGAGATGGGCTTAGGGCAGGGGTCGGCAAACTCATTAGTCAACAGAGCCAATATCAACAGTACCACGATTGAAATTTCTTTTGAGAGCCAAATTTTTTAAACGTAAACTATATAGGTAGGTACATTGTTATTAACTTAATTAGGGTATTCCTAAGGCTTAGGAAGAGCCACACTCAAGGGGCCAAAGAGCCGCATGTGGCTCGCGAGCCGCAGTTTGCCGACCACAGGTTTAGGGGACATAGGGCTGAGGGGTTAGGGCAGCCGTGAGCAAACTACGGCCCTCGGGCCAGATGTGGCCCGTTTGAAATGAATAAAACTAAAAAAAAAAAATGTAATGATGTTTACTTTGAATTTATGTTAGTTCACACAAACACTCCATCCATGCTTTTGTTCCGGCCTCCGGTCCAGTTTAAGAACCCATTGTGGCCCTCGAGTCAAAAAGTTTGCCCACCCCTGGGTAGGGCATCGACCCACAGCAGGGGGTCTTGGCGCTGAAGCCGGCTCCCCACTGGCCAGCTTCCAGGTGGCTTCCCATATGTGGGTTTTCCCGGCTCCGTGAAACGTGAGTCAGGCGCCTGCGGGGCTGCCGCGGGGTTGGCGAGCTCCCGCAGAAAGGCTCCCGCTCAGGGCCTGGCAGCCGAGCGCAGCAGGTTTCAGTTCACGTTACAGTGACTCCCTAAAGCTCACCTAACATGGGGTGTGTCCAATCCCAGTCACAGGCCATGGCCTCCAGGGACCTGTCTTTCCTGGGTCCCAGTTTCATCTCCGCTGAGCTCCGGTCCCGTTGCCCGGCAGAGAGCAAACTCTCAGCTCTCAGCTGCCGTCTATCTATCATGCCATCTATCTATTGGTAAGTTTCCGTCATTTCAGGTTGAAGCTCAGTCACGTATGGTATCTGTCTGCCGGCTCAGGCGGTGCCAGGGGCTGGGGAGTGGCTGGTCCAGGCTGGCACCCAGGGGGTTCTGACTGCGAGGCCTGGCAGTGTCACCCTCCACTCTGGTAATGCCCACCCTATCCACTCCCCCCCACCCCCCTGGCTCTGGCACCTCTCAGAGCTTCATCATTACCGGGGGAGATGAAGGCGAGTTTTCGTGTGGCCGGAGCAAACATTTAAATGGGTAGCAGCAGCCCTAGCCGGTTGGCCCTGTAGTTGGAGCGTTGGTTTGCGGCTTGAAGGTTTTGATTCTGGTCAAGGATTGCAAGCTCCAACCCTACCTCCCCCTACCGCGGGGCACATGCGGGAGGCAACCAATCGATGTATCTCACATCAACGTCTCCCTCCCTCCCTTCCATTCTCTCTAAAAATCAATGGCGAAAATATCCTTGGGTGAGGATTAACAACAAAATAGCAGACATTAGAAAATCGTTGTGGTTCACTAACCAAAGTGGGCCCTCCACCGGCCTGAGTCACACGACACTCAAATTTCATCTTTGGCTCTTAACTTACAAGTTAAAACAGAGTTTACTCTTTCTTCTATGAAAACGCTCTTGTAGAAATCCAGACATCGGGCTCTCCGATGTGAGCAGCAGCTTGCCGTTTTCGAGCACTTTAGTTTCCCAGCCTGGTCCCCAGAAGCGGGTCCAGGTGTTCACAGGCGTCTGCCATAAAACGGGGTTACGCGGTTTTACATTGACCTCACATGCCACCTATTGGTAAGTTTGGGCAGCAATACGTGTCTCCCTCCTCACAGACGCCCTCACCTGCGCACCACACGCACCTGAGAGGCTGGTAAGAAGGTGGGGAGAGCACAACAGGTGTGAAGGGCTGAGCAGACTGATCCGGCTACAGATGCTGCTGGAGGTGCCCCTGGAGCAGACCTGCCCCACAGCCCAGCAGAGGGAGCCCCACCTCCCCGGGCGCCGGGTCCTCCCTGGTGAGTGCAGAGTTGGCACAGCACACGCCCGGGCAGTTTTGGGAAGCCACTGCGAATGTTCTTGTTTTCTTTTTAAAAATCCGAGCCCAAAGTGAGGGAACCACACCCAAGAAGAAACCGACATTCGTAACTGTCAGTAGGAGCGCTGGGCCCACACGGGGCGGAGAACAACCCCGTGTCGCTTTTTTTTCTTAAGGGATACCAGTCACAGTGGACTAGGGCCCACCCGGCAGCCTCACTGAACCCAGACCCCAGCCAAACCCATGAGAAGGGTGGAGGCAAGAAACATGGCCAGTGGGAAGGTGAAGAAACTGCTGTTTGAGTGCAGCCGCCTCTGCACGGGCCTACTTTTGGGGGGAATGTAGCGGTCAGAGAAGAAGGCAAAGATCTACAATAGAGTGTCGCTGGATTTATTAAGTTGACTGCCAAATGCCGCACTCCATTCCTGACTTGTAGCCACGCAGCCTGCCTGGGGAGTGCGGCCCAGGTGGGGAGGGAACGCCCGGTCTACAGGCAGGGCTCCGAGGCCTCATGCGCCTCCCCTGGGCACTGGCTGGGACGGGAGGGAGCAGGGGCCAGTCAGTGACCAGGGGCTTTGGGCATTGCAGTCCCAGCACTCATGGCCCTTCGGGCGGACTGACCCATGAGGGGAGACGTTGGCCACTGCCAGCTGCAGACATGGCCTAGCTCATCCATCCTGCTCCCTCCAGCTGCCTGGGGCTACCTACCCCCTTCCAGAATCCCCAGCAAACTTCATGCAGGACTCATGGACTTGACACAGAAATGCCCAACAGAAAAGGCATGTCCGAGGAGTTTCACCAACTCTCAAGTCCTCTGGGGAAATGAAAACATGGATTCCCACTTGTAAAAACACAGGCAAGGCGAGCCGTGTGGAACAGACACACTGAAGATCTCCCAATGCCCAATTTCCAAGGTACTTTATTGTTAAAACGGGTCACAACACTAAGCCTCTGGTTGGTTCTGCCAACACACAAGCTACAAATGCTTGCTTGGCAGCTGAGGGGCGCTCTGCGGTAGCATGTTTGAGAATTGAATAAAAATCCGTATAAAACAAATATTCAAATAGTTTCCATAGGAACACATAAGTGTGACCCCGTCGCCTAGGCCTTCCACCTTGTTCCATCTGTGCCACCCCCACTTACAAAGACATTCCAAACTAGCAATCATTAAGTTAAGTGGTCCCCCCAAATCCCTTAAGTCAAGCTACACTCGCGTTAACAGCTACAGGAATGGAGTCTACACGTTCACGCGGGCTGACGCGCAGGCTGCTGGGAGGAGCTCCATCCCGCTCTCCCAGGCGCAGGACACAGGCAGGGCGCCGGTGTCCTCCTCCACCTCCGCCTCGGGTGGGAAGTCGCGGTTCTGGATTTGCTGCATCAGTTGCCTGAGAGAGAGAGAGAAGGGCACGTTCAGGAACCCGAGTCACCACACCGAGCAGCTCCCAGTAACTTATCCATGAGCCACTTCCTTCCTTGGTCCCTGTCATGAGGAAGCACCTAGTATTTCTAAAGCTAGCATTTCTCCGGAACCCCCATTTTGGGCAATAAGGAAACCACAGGTCACATGCATTCATTAAAATATTGCCGCCACATAGAAATATCTTAACCAGACTTTTCTAAAATGGTTATGGATCAGGGACCATCTGAAAATACAAATCACAATTACTGGAGAGATTTTTCCATTCATTTATATTCTCCAAATTTTCTAGAGCAGTGGTTCTCAACCTTCCTAATGCTGCAATCCTTTAATACAGTTCCTCATGTTGTGGTGACCCCCAATTTCATTGTTACAAATTGAACATAATTAAAGCATAGTGACTAATCACAAAAACAATATGTAATTATCTAAGTTTTCTGATGGTCTTGTTCGACCCCCAAAGGAGTCGTGACCCACAGGTTGAGAACCGCTGTTCTAGAGCATCTCCCTAAATAGGGAGAAAATAAACATAGAAAACGTTCTATTTAATCAAGCAACATAATTCCTTTTAATTAGAGAAATGAGTGAGCATAAATTAAAGAAGATATCTATTCCTTTTTTTCCCTAAAAAGTACATTTACTAAAGCTGGGGACACTGACACCAGGAAGGGCTGAGGACAGAAGCAGCAAAAGGGAGGGACTAGGTGGGGCTGAGAAGGCAGAAAGAGCGCCTCGGAGGCCGGTCCAGGGGTTAGCCCAGGACGAGTTCCCACTGCTGCCCTGGTAATAAGTCCTGTGGGAACCCTTAGAGTTTAGGAGCTGCTGTAGGGGAAGAAAAGGGGAGAGGGACAGGTGTGGGGCTCCCGGAAGGGAGAGCGCCCCGAGGTCTCTTATCAGGCCACACACACGCACTGTCACTAACCATGTTGGCCCTGACATCACATAGTAGATCGTTGGCCTCTGGAACCCATTGAAAGTAGAAGCAGCAGCCACGGTATAAGCACCCATGTTTTCAAAGAGCATCCAGTCTCCCACGTGCATCTCGGGCAAGCCGCAGCGCTCCACGATGCGATCGAGGCCGTCACAGGTCGGTCCCCAGATACTGGATGAGTAGTACTTCTCATCTGGTTTGGGCCTCTGCATTGGAGAGAAACGAACCTAGTTACACTCACTATGACCAGTCATCTTCCCTCGCACACACAGCACACTGATGGGAGGTACCTTCTGCAGCAGGGGCTTCACGTGTGCATGATCGTAGAGGATGCAGTTAAATGACCCGTACACTCCGTCGTTCACGTAATACATGAAGGTCTTCTCGCTCGACTCCTCCTCATCTAGGAGGAAGATCAGTCTCAGTGACCACCTCTGTACCAGTTTCCACTTACATGAGCAACGACTTCCCCGTCATACCTACCGTCAGAGCCCGTTTGTTCCTTCAAGACCAGCTTTTTGGCGATGATATTAACCGCAAGTGTGAAAGCTGATGCAACATAGTATCTGCCCGGCTCAGCTATGACTGTCACTCCCGAGTCTGATGGAAAATACTTGTCCAGGGCTGGGTTGATGACACTGGTGATCTACGGAGTGAGACAGACAGACAGACAGACAAGCACAGTCGGCCATCAGGGGAACCAGGCGGTGGAGAGCGCAGCGCTGTGATGTGATGTGATATAAAATGTCTGCACAGCCTCAGCAGAGGCTCTCATCACCAGGCAACAGCAAACACTAAACACTGCCCCTCAGAACCGGCCTGCGTACCCCGTGGTTTCCCGTGGGCTCCCCTCTAGCTATCCTTCTGTCCTCCAAGATGTTACAGGGACCATTTTATCAAACGATAAAACAAATGTATTACTACTTACTCAGGGATCAGCGTGCCCCCAAGTGTTTTTATCTAGCAAATACATGCCAACAAGATAAAACTCTGTTCTGTCAACCTCACATAATTTTAACAAATAACAATGTGGATATTTTATAAACTTCAACACCATTTAATGGGGCTTAACTTCCTAAGTGACTAAACACTTCATGTTTTAATAGAGGACATACAAGTTCTAGCAAAGCACATTTGGCATAAAGATGAACAGCAGGTCCCCCAATTACGTTGCTTTGTTCAAATGTCATTTTGCTGTAACACGTGAGCAGCCACCGGAGCTGAACCCTCACGTACACCCATCAGCCCAGGATAAAACAGTTTTGCTCTGAGTCGTCTCATTTAAAGCCACAATACCTATTGCTGACATAAGTGAGCACTTGCTGTACTAAAGTCAGCGTGTTCTCTCATCGCCACAGCAACATTTCTTAATTGTTTCCCAAGACATTTTAGGAAGTGACTCATAGGTTAGAAAACCAAAGAATATTAAGTACAATTTTAAATAGCACAGAAGTCGCTCAGGACATTTATTTTCATGTTTGTATAGTCCCTCTGGTTATCAGCTAAAACACTCAGGTTGTAAAGTACTCCCTCTAGGGGACTTGCTAAAGCAGCTACCACTGATCAGCTTTGCTATGAATTACCTCCTCAAATTTAAGCTTTGCATCCTCAGACCCAGGAAAGCCACCGCCAATGTCCAGCAGGTACATGTTGAAACCAACCTCAGCCTGGAGGCAAGAAAATTAGGTCAACAGCGAGATCTGTAACAAGTCATGAAGAATGGAGGAGGCTTCAGCCTCTGCCATGAGAGGACTCCTCCAAAGGCCGATTCTAGAATTGAGACTAGTTCTGCCGGCCCTGCCCACCTCGCACCGAGGGTTTACAGATACTCACCCCCATGTCAAAGACACAGCGGGCGTCAGAGATGGCCTGCACAAAGGTCTCAGGGTCAGTACAGCCACTGCCCACGTGAAAGCTGAGGAAATAAAAAGGAGAACACGCCATTTATTATTTCTGAAGGTAACTGTTCACCGTGGGGAACAAGCTGTAAAACGTGCACTGTCTTAGGCCCTAACCACCCGCCACGGGCTCACCTGACGCCGATGACGTCGATGTTCAGCTCCCTGGCCCGCTCTAGCAGCAGCCTGCTGGTCTTGAGTGTGGCACCAAATTTAACACTGAGGCGACAGACTGCTTTGGAGTCATCGGTGGCGATGCGCAACACCAGCCTAGAAGCACGGGGAGCGCACCGTTACAGGGCGGCCCACGGACACACCACCACACAGACCCCTCGCTCTGGTCCTGTGGTGAGTCTCACACGGCTTTTCTAGCCAAGAGGGTTTCAGCTCTTTCCCACGCGGCCCCTGACCCAGCACAGATAATTCACTGGAGTACGAAGATCAGCAACTGGAAATCTGTGCTTGTTGGGCAACACACAGATCCCGTCTCCGACCCTGCCCTCGTGGAGGAACTCACTTTGCCTTTGGATGTGCCCTGGCAACTTTCATCAGCTCGACTTCGCTATCGAAAGTCATCATCTGGACTCCGTTACTGGCAGCGTATTTAATCTGAGACACTTGTTTACAAGGGTTTGCATAGATGATCCTCTCTGGAGGCACCCCAAGACTCTGCACCAACTGTATTTCAGTCTGAAAAGGAAGAGATGTTACACTATACATATGTAGCTAACAGTGAAAGAAACAGAAACATGGGAAGTTGTCACATCACAGCCCCGCCCCCCATCTACTGCCCAGGAAACAACTTAGCTGCGTCTCGTCTCGCTCACCTTGCTGGCGCAGTCAAACCCCGTCCCGATGGCAGCCAGGGTCTTCACTATGGTCCTGCTGTCATTGCATTTGACTGCGTAAAAGGGGGTGACCCGAGGAAGAGCTTTTAGCCACCGCAGATGTTTCTTGAGAATGTCTCCCAGGTCCGCAACGTAGAAGGCATCCTTGTCGTCCTACAGAAAGAGTGGGCACGCAGGCGTGAGCAGTAAACAAAGTGCACCCGCGGCCTCCTCTTTCCCATCACCTCAATTCATTCGTCGACATGACTATCACTATTATTTGGGACGATCCACAGCCAATTAAACTCTAAATTCCCCAACAAGACCGTAAGTTCCATCGCACTTCCCAGGCCCCAGTGAAGTTCCCCGGCTGCCGCACTGCCCAGCGACGCTGCCAGCATGGACAGCAGACACTTACTGAGGAAGAGACTTCGTTAATTTTCTGGTCCAGGATGTCCTTGGCAGTAAAGCCCTCATCGAGGAAATGGCAGTCAAACTCTTCATCACTAACGCTGTTCATGTTCATGGTTTCTGGATGTTCCGAAACGCAACACTCTGCAAAAGGGTGGAGACATTCCCTCAGAAGCCTAGATACTTAGTCATTCTGAACAAGATTAACGTGCAGCAGCCAAGAATACTTACAAGGAAAATGAAGACGGGACTTAGGAAGTTATTGCCAGCTGTTCAGAGGCGGCTCTCCAGGAACTCCCAGTCCACGGGACACGGGGGCTCCGTGCAGCAGCGGGATTGCCTGGTAACAGATGTGCTGTCCCCTTAGGACACATCGAGCGGACACACTGGGCCCTAACCCGCCCACCCAGGAAGCAGGGCTGCTCACACACGGCACAGCTCACTCTCCGGGTTTGGGAATCCCATTACTCCTGGGAGAAGTCATGAACCCGAAAACCTCTAGACCAGTGGTTCTCAACCTTCCTAACGCCACGACCCTTTAATACAGTTCCTCATGTTGTGGTGACCCCCAATTTCATTGTTACAAGTTGAACATAATTAAAGCATAGCGGTTAATCACAAAAACAATATGTAATTATATATGTGTTTTCCGATGGTCTTAGGCGACCCCTGTGAAAGGGTCGTTCGACCCCCAAAGGGGTCGCGACCCACAGGTTGAGAACCGCTGCTCTATAGCATCTGTGGACAGCAGACTCAACACCTCAGAGCAGCACACGTAAGTCCCATACACAGGACTGTGCATCTCCATAGGCACTTTAAATTACACAGAATCATTTCCAGTAACGAAAAGGCATCATGGAAACATCCAGGGCTCAACTTACAGGGTGCTCTCAAGTTTCCTGGGAATTTTTGGAGCTAATTTTATGTGCAGGGTGGGCATGTATTTTTAAAACTGCATCTTCAAATCAACATAATATCTCATAGTGGCTATTGCTAATCAGAAAAGCCAGCATTCTTAGACTAGTGTGGCTACTAAATTAGCAATTCTGGGAATCCCCGCAGGCACTCTAGTATCTGCAATATTTGCTTAAGCAAACAAACATGAGTGACTTATGGGTAAGCAAAAAGCTCGGAACGATCAGAGCCACCGTCCTTGGACTTGATACACCATGACCGTGGTGAACGCCATTACTGAAACTGACCGGCTTCCTGCCCGGAGTGCAACCTGCTTCAGTGCCCGCAGCGCACGGGCAGAGGCCGGGCAATGGTCTGAGGCCGCAGCTCGCTCTGGCCCCGGGCATCTGAGGTCCAGGGGGACGGAAGCCGGAACGGAAGCCGCGGGGAGGCCCGTTGCCATCCATCCGCCCCGTGCCGGGTGCGAGCAGAAAGAACTCCTTCCAGCCTCCGTCCAATCGTTACCAATGTGACTGTCGGGCACTGCCAACCTCCCGACCCAGCCCTCCGGCCACGCAAGGGACTGAGGCCGGCAAACCCCTCTGGCCTCGGGGACAGAAATCACAGCCCGCGGGCGGCGTGGGGCGGGGCACCTGCGTTAATTAGGGTCTTGTTGAGTGTGTACCGCCCAGGCGATGCTCAGGCTTAAACCGGGAACGGGTCCTTACATAGATCGCTGCTCTCCGGCATCTCTGAAGCTCATCTGAGCACCTGGCGATGGAGAGGGCCCACCAGGGGCACCTCCAGGGCGCCGGTGGCCGATTCCAACAGAAACGGAAAACACTGCCCCGCCAGCTAAACGCGGCGCAACCTTAGGTTGAACAAGTCCGGCACCCTGTGTCCCCCACTTTTCTAAGAGGTTTCGCTCCCCGACTGGCACCGAGGGCTTAGGCTTCCCGGACGCAATCGGCCCTCCCGGAAGCCTCGGGGGGGGAGGGGGCTCCCACGTCCAAGGCCCTGAACTGGGGCCGAACACCCCGGGCTCCTCCTAAACCCCCGGGTCCTCCCGGTTCCGTGGCTGGACCTTCCTCCCGGGCAGGCTGGCGGCCTGACCCTCCGCCCCAGCAACGCTCTGGTTCTCCGCCGGGTCCTCTGCTCTGTACAGAGAGCGAAACACGCCCACCAACCGAGCAAAACCCACCCAAAGCAAGCGGCGAACGCGGGCGGAACGGCAGCCGGTCTCGGCGGCGGCGAGCGGGGCCCGAGCCGCGCGGGCGCTCACACCTGCGGCACCTGCCGCCGCGGGCCACGTGGGCTTAAAAAGAGAAAGAGCGGCCGAAGGAAGCAACGGGCCTCCCCGCGGCTTCCGGCTCAGAGCCCCACGTCGGCGGGGCCCGGGGCGAGGCGGGCCCCAGGCCAGGGCGGCCGCGCCGCGGGGAGGGCTCGGGCCGGCGCGCCCCCGGGAACCCGGGCCCCGCGGGAGCCGCTCACAAGGTCAGGAGCCGGCGGCCGGCTCTGCGGCCACGTGTCCCTCGCAGGTCCGGGCGCGGGTCTGTCCCGGCCTCCGGCCCCCGGCCCGGCCCGGCGCGCAGGGACACGTGGCCGCCCCCGCCCGCCCCCGGCGCCCCTCTCACCTCGGAGCGCCGGACGCCTCACGCCGACCCCATGGAGCCGCCGCCGCCGAGCACGCAGGACCGCCGGCCGCCCCCGTCAGCCGCCCGCCCGGCCGCCCGCCGCCTCGCTCCCTCCCGCGGAGACCGCCGGCCCGAGTGGCGCCGGAGCGCTGGCAGAGGGGCGGCGGCGGCGGAGGCTGAGGGGACTGACAAAGCCCGACGCGCCGCTGCTCCGCTACTTATAGCGCCGCGCGTGTCGTCATGGAGACGCACCAGCTCAAACCAGCCGCGATCGGTTCCGTCCGGGCGTCTTCCGAGGGAGGGGGCGGAGCGCGGCGGCGGCGGCCAACCGGGGCCTGGGGGAGGGGCGGGGGGCGCGGGCGGCTAAACGTCAGCGCCTCCCAGCGCCGCCCGGTCCGCCCCCGGCCTCGCGCCGCTCTGGGCCCTGCGGCAGGTCCGCGCACGCGCACGCGCACGCGCACGCCCCCGCCGGCCACGCCCCCGCCCCCGCCGCCGGCCTCGCGCCCTCTGCCAGGTCTGCGCACGCGCACGCCCCGCAGGCCCCGCCCCCCGCCGCCGGCCTCGCGCCCTCCGGCCCTGCGGCCGGTCCGCGCACGCGCAGCAAACCGCAGGGACCCCGCGGGCGCTGCCTGCGTCCGTGCGGGGCGCTGACTGCCCGCCGCTCGCTGGACCTTCAGCACCCGCGCCACGCAAAGCTGTCCTTGCGCTTGGCCTTAAAGGCCTCCTGCGCTTGGGCAGGGAGAGGAGCTCGGACGCGGACGGGCCACGTGGACCCCGGGCCTCCGTTCCCGTGGAAGGGGCCTGGGAAGGACTCGCCACTGTCTCCCCCGGAAGGGACAGGGACGCTGACGGGGAAGAGTGCTGGGGGCACCCGGCCAGTCCCCTCTGCGAGGGCCTCCCCACACCACCCCGCCAGCCACTGCGCCCCGAAACCACGTCTCACACATCCAGGTGCCCTCCGACCCGGTGGCCGGCAGCAGTGGGCACGCAAAGCCGCACGCGGGGCTTGATCGAGCCCGAGGCTGGGCCCCGCGTCCGGAGAAGGGCTGGCAGGTAACGGGCCCGCAGCCGCCAGGCGCGCCACTGCCCTCTGCCCCGCGGACGGCGCGGTGGGTGGGTGGCCGGTGGAGGGTTAGCTAAGCGCCCGCACACCGAGGCCCAGAGGCCCAGCAGCGAGTGCACGTGCCAGGCCGGGCCGGCAGTGACTGTCCCGAAGACGCAGCCGGTGCGCCCGCGTCAGTAGCAGAGTCTCGGGGTCCGGGCGGGCCTTGCTCAGTGTGACAATGCAGCGCAGTGTTCTGCGCATCAGCCGTGAACTGGGTCAGCTGAGCGTGTAGCCAACTGCAGAGAAGAAACCAACATGCAGTTGACCAGGCGGACCATACAGGGTTCCTCCCAGAAAGGTATATAGACACACTGGGAATAATTAGAAAGGTAGTGTTCCCTAAAATGCATGCCGTTTTTAAAATGGAGCCGTCGGCTGTTGAAGTGTGCATACATTTTTGGGGGGACACCCTGTAGAAGCCATGACCAAGCCTCCCTTTAGGGAGCAGAGTTTGGGACATGAGTTCCCCTCTCCTTATTTGCTACAAGGAAATGAAACTACCTGGCGACAGCCGCCTCTGGTTTCTGAATTGAGCTCCCCAAGTGGTGGACCCCTTGAGCTGGTAACACCATTGGAGGACAGCACCTATGGGTGCATATGGTCCCTACTGCTGGCCCCAGGGAGGGGCTGAAGGAACTTAAAAAATTTTTTTTGAGCCCTAGCTGGTTTGGCTCAGTGGATTCGAGCGTCGGCCTGCAGACTGAAAGGTTCCAGGTTCGATTCCGGCCAAGGGCACATGCCTGGGTTGTGGGCTTGATCCCCAGTAGGGGGATGTGCAGGAGGCAGCCAATCCATGATTCTCTCTCATCACGGATGTTTCTATCTCTCCCTCTCCCTTCCTCTCTGAAATTAAAAAAAAAATTTTTTAATTTAATTTTTATTGATTTCAGAGAGGAAGGGAGAGAGTGATAGAAGCATCAGTGATGAGAGAGAATCATGGATCGGCTGCCTCCTGCAAACCCCACACTGGGGATCGAGCCCGAAACCAGGGCATGTGCCCTGACTGGGAATCGAACCATGACCTCCTAGTTCAGTGGTCGGCAAACTCATTAGTCAACAGAGCCAAATATCAACAGTACAACAATTGAAATTTCTTTTGAGAGCCAAATTTTTTAAACTTAAACTCTATAGGTAGGTCCATTGTTATTAACTTAGGGTGCTCCTAAGCTGGCCTTTGCTAAAAACGCCCTCAATCTGATTGAGGTACGTTCGCTGAGGTCGACCCCTTCCAACTCTCCCATCCACACTCGTCTTGTATACTTGTTTCGTCTATCTCCTTTCGTTCGTCCTCTCTATATGTCCAACCCATCTCAACATACCTTTCTCAATCCTCGACACTACACCTTCTTTCACTCCACAACGTTCCCTAAGATTAACTTAATAAACTTAAAGTTTTAAGTCAACTTTGCACTGTACGTGTGCGCCCGAATGTGGTATTCTGTGGAAGAGCCACACTCAAGGGGCCAAAGAGCCACGGTTTGCTGACCACTGTCCTAGTTCATAGACTGATGCTCAAGCACTGAGCCAGACCAGGCCGTGAAAGTTCAGGCTGTGCCCAGATGGTGCATCTGACTCAGATGGGGAAACAGGCAACGCTGCTCCCTAAAGGCTGGCCCTGCAGCCGCAGGCGGACTCTCGGGGGCCTTGGCCTTGGGCTGAGTCATGAAGTCGGGTTACTAACCTGGATTTGAGAATGGAAAGCTGGTGACTAAGCCTGGCCTCACTCAGATGCATATTTTCAGCAGACTGTCCTCCCTACCGCTTTTTCCTGAGAGGAAGCAATGCGTCCTTGTTAACTGTGCCACCTCCTGACACCCAGAAGCTGCCCCAATGGGGAGATAAGCTTTTTGTTTTGTTTTGTTTTGTTTTGTTTTGTTTTGTTCATCCTCACCCGAGGATATTTTTCCATTGATATTTAGAGATAGTGGCAGGGAGGGTGAGAGAGAGAGAAACTTCCATGTGAGAGAGACACATCAATTGGCTGTCTCCCACACGTGCCCCCACCGGGCCAGGGACCAAACCTGAGACCCTTCAGTGCATGGGCTGACACTCTAACCCAGCTGTGGGCAAACTACGGCCCGCGGGCCGGATCCGGCCCGTTCGGCTGTTCTATCCGGCCCGCAGAGCCGAAAGAGCAGAGGGTTCTCTTGCTCTCCCCTCCGCTCCTTCACCAGCAGCAGTGTTAACATGGCAACGTCGGGAAACACGGCCACAGCTCCTTCTTCTGAGTCCAGTTTAAGAACCCATTGTGGCCCTCGAGTCAAAAAGTTTGCCCACCCCTGCTCTAACCACTGGGAGACACTGGCCAGGGCTGGAGATGACATGTTAGTGTTTGCCGCAGGAGTAAAGGAAGTGACCATCAAACCATCAAAAAACACATGGACCTTGCCCGTCGGACCCGCATCCTGAGTCACCCCGCCTAAGTTCTGGGACCAACTGCAATTTTGTCAGCTACTCAGCCCCAGCTCACCAGGAAGCCCGGGCATCGCTCCGCTGTTTGGGTCTCGGGATCTTTCTGTAGGATGCTCTCATGCCTGATGGGGCTGATTGAAGATGGAGGCTCTGGCAGTCTGATCTAAGAATCTCTGACTTCTTCACAAAGAGAGCTCCGACCACACTTTTTGAACTGAAAATGAGGCCACACGTCTCATGAAGAAGGTGTTTTTTCTTAATTTATTTACACAAAAGGGCTTATAAAGGTATATAGTGGTTACAAATTTAAGGAGTCATATTTGCTTGGAAAGAAATAGCAAGCATTTATGTATCCAGGTATACTGGAATATTCAACATTGAGAACTTCCTGGAAAATGGGTTTTGTACTGTCTGTGGTCATATTCTGCACCAGATTTCTCCCCAAGCCCTGGCCAGCTTGGGTCAGTGGATAGCGTGTAGGCCCGGAGGCTGAAGGGTCCTGGGTTCGATTTTGATCAAAGGCTCCCACTTCAGGAAGCTGCTCTTGTGTTTTATTTTCTCCTGGGCTCCGGGTGCCCGCCTCTGACCCGGCATGTCGCAGCACCTCTGCTGGCTTTGCCGCTGCCCCATTTTTGCTGGAGCCCCACCCTAGTGGGCCCCACCTTCGGGAAACCCCAGGTCTGCAACGCTAGGAAACCACACGCGGCGGGCCTTGCACAACCCAGGCTGCTGGAAGGAGTGTGCCCTGCCCGGGGTGGCGTGAGCTCCACATTCCTGCCCAGTCCTTAGGGCCTGCAGTGAGGTCACGCTGGGCGGAACCACAGGGGCCTGCACGTGAGGCAGCCTGGGCTCCGAGAGGCTGCACACCTGGAGGGGGTGCTGTGGTCTCCCTGCAAACAGCCTGTGAGCGCCTGGGCGGGCCGGGCCTGGCTGCCAAGGAGGAGACGAGCTCACAGTCCAGGGGGCACTGAGCCCAGTCCTGGGCTCTGGTGTGTTCTGGTCACCAGGTCAGTGGCCGCGCAGGGTGTCTCCGTGGCCCATGCGCTCTGCTCTGCGATTAGAAACAGCTCCTGGAGAAGCCTGGGCTGGGAAAGGCTTGTGCAGGGCGAGGGTGAGCTGGGGAGGGGCCAGGCACCAGGGCAAGCACAAGCCTGGTGGGCCATCCATACGTCCAGCTCAGAGGCAGAGGGCCGAGGGTCCCCCTGGGGCAGCATCCACCCCGCGGGTCACTCCTCTGTTGTGCAGACAATCAGCTCGGCCTCAACCTGCATTTCCATCAGCCCAACCAGGTCCTCGCTGACGACAGCCCCGGAGACCTCAGCAGGCGGTTAGCCACACACAACAGCACGGAACGTTGCCGTTGGCATGCCCTGCCCGTGTCACTCAGGCCTTAGCAGGCAGATCAGGGGGGGAGTTGAACACGGGAGCCGGTGACAGGATGACAAGTCACCGCTCAGGAAGCGGCTGCTGCTCATGGGGGGCCTGAGGGAGCGAGGGCCCGCGGAGCTGTGGTCACGGGGCTGCCCAGCGGACACCACCACAGAGAGGCGCTGACCGGGGGGCTGGCACCACGCAGAGGGGGCAGCCAACGCGGGGACAGCGCCTCCCAGCCTCCGGGCTCCCGCCGAGGCCGAACCTGTTGGCCAGGGAGCTGGTGGTGTGCCGATCAGCGCCAGCCCAGGGAAGGATGGGAAAGCAGGAGAAACCCCACCATGAACTCACGGCCCCCGCCTGTGGGAACCGGGAGCCACGGTGGCACTGGGAGTCCCCGGGTGACGTGAGGTGCGGAACCCGACGCTCATGGGAGGGCAGGCAGCAGGGCGTGGCTCCATGGATGTCATTAACACGCACGCATCCCTCTGCAGTTGGGGACAGAGGGACTCTGCAGGGGGCCTGTGATCAGAGACGTCGCTGAGAGCCGGTGGGCACCGTGGGAAGAGCCAGCAGAGCAGTGTGCAGCGGGTTGTGTTCGGTTTTCTAAATCACCCCCAGGCCGTGCAGGCCTCACTGCCCACTCCGTGCCCCGCCCTCCTTAGCCTGCAGCCCCTGGGGGGGGGGGCGCCTGGGTGCTCCCATGCCAGCCAGCCGCACAGTCTGTTCGCCGCTGGCAGCCTGGGCATCTAGCCGTCACTTTGTCAGGTTGTTGGACAGAGGACTGCGTACCAGTAGGCTTATCGACTAGGATGCTAGCTCTCAAGGGGCTCACAGTGTGTCAGTTCTCTCGCCCTGGCCGGTGGCTCAGTGGTTGGAGCATCGTCCTGCCCACCAGGCGGTTGCGGGTTCAGTTCCCAGTCGGGGCACCTGCCCAGGTCCTGGCTTCAGCCCCCTGCCCTGGCTTGTGCAGGAGGCAATAGATCGCTGCTTTGTTCTTTTTATGTGTTTCTCTCTCTCTCTCAAAATCAATAAAAATATATGTATATCCTCAAGTGAAGATTAAAAAACAAAACCTTGTCAGTGCCCGTATCTGCCTCTGCACTGAGCGGGGGCTCCCTCTTCGGGAACCCCTCAACCTGAGATGTTGTATTTTGCTTTTCAGCTTCGCGGGGTCCCTTAGTAAATTCACAGAACCAGCCATAAAGATTGATTTCGGAACGATCTCATCAACTGGTGGGAGACTCACCTCCTGCCCTAACCCCTTATTAAAAGGTAACAGATGAGATGTGAGCAAATATATGGAAATATTATCATGGAAACAACCTGAATTGTATGTAAGGGAAGGGTGGCCGTGGAGGCACCAGCCGACGTCGTTAGATACTGTTTCCTAACATGTTGTTACAGTGACGGGTAAATGAGGACCGCACAGGAGAACACGGCTCCCATCTGCATAAAATCACATCCATGTACACAGCCATCCTTCTTGAGGATGGATGAAATTTTTGGGGAGAAGGGAAATACAGTAATACATTTTAAAAAACCCTTCTTATTGAAAGTATTACATATGTCCCCTTTTCCCCCCCATTGACCCCTCTAGCCCGCCCCGCCCCCACCCCAGGCCTTCACTACTATATTGTCTGTGTCCCTAGGTTGCTAATCCTCATCTTGGGATATCATTGATTTTTAGAGAGAGTGAGAGGGAGGACGGGAGGGAGAAAAGGAGAGAGAGAGAGAGAGAGAGAGAGAGAGAGAGAGAGGAGGAGAAACATGGATGTGAGAGAGATACATTGATTGGTTGCCTCCAGCACGTGCCCTGACCCTGAGCGGGCCCGGGATTGAACCTGCAACACAGGTACGTGCCCTTGACCGAGAATCAAACCCTCAACCCTTCGCTGTGTGGGCCGATGCTCTACCCCTGACCCCCAGCGGCCGGGTGACTGTGTTTTTGCTGTCCGTCTGGCCCTGCTGTGCGGCTCCTGGGCACCCGAGATGGGGCTGGAGTGACGGGGAAGCCGCGTCTGTCATCGCATTTAGTGTTCATCCTCGTGGAGGCTCAGGCCGCCATGTGGGCGGGTGGTGACCACCCCAGACCCTGCTGCTCAGTCCCAGCCGTAAACGCTGGTGTCGGGGCACACACGGCAACATGCCCAGCGGCACCTGCATTCTGGAGGCCCCCTGAGCTTGCCAGGGCCGTGTCCCCTTCGGACGTCCTGGGAAGCCCGCGGACTCGGCCTCAGAGCCGGTGGGGACGGCGCTGGAAGCCGGCTGAGCCCCTCGGCTCCGGCCTCGGAAGAAAGCGCCCGCGAGGTGCCATAAATGACCCGTCTGAGCGCCACCCATGACATAATTTTAGCTTTAAAACCCCTTTTCATGCTGCTGGACAAAAGCAATTCTTCCTGCTCGTAAAACCAACCCCCTCATTACACTAAATGGACTCCACCCACCCATTAGCTCTCGGGAGGCGCACACCGGCAGGAAGGCCGGGAAGATGCTGGGCCGCCGGGCTGAAGCCAGAGGAGTGCGCGCCACCGTCCCACCTCCGTGCGGTCACACGCGGACACCTCCCGGTGACATCACTGACGCCGCGCACAGAGCGGCCTTGTGGCCGCAGACCGCGGGCGAGGCGGCTCCTGGGGTTCATTGCACGTGTGCACGGCCGAGGCTGAGGACGGGGCCCGGACCTGCACCCCGGGAGCAGCCGCACGCGCCGCCAGCTGCAGGCAGAGGCGGGTGCCTGGCCTGGCGTGGGTCCCTTTAGCCACGAACCTCGCTTCTCCATGAAACGGGAGGTGGGTGGCCCCCCTGAGCTCCAGGGTCCTTGCGATGCTGACTCACCAGCTCTAAAAGGAAGGGAAGGGAGCCCGGCCGGCGTGCCTCCGTGGCTGAATGTCCACCCAGGAACCAGGAGGTCACGGTTTGATTCCTGCTCAGGGCACAGGCCGGGGTTGCGGGCTCCATTCCTAGTAGGGGGCGTGCAGGAGGCAGCTGATCCATGATTCTCTCTCATCACTGATGTTTCTATCTCTCTCTCCCTTCCTCTCTGAAATCCATAAAAAATAGATTTAAAAAACGAAGAACCAGGTTTGATCCCCGGTCAGGGCACATGCCCGGGGTGTGAGCTCGACCCCCATTGTGGGGCGTGCAGGAGGCAGCCGATCCATGATTCTCTCTCATCATTGATGTTCCTATCTCTCTTCCTCCCCCTTCCTCTCTCTAAAATTCATAAAAACATTAAAAAAGAAAAAGGAAAAAGAGAGCAAAGGGAGGAAAAGATCTGCTCAGGGGGGGCGGGTGGTGACGTGGGCAGAGCTCCGGCCTCAGAGCGTGGGCAGAGCTGTGCCCCTCGCAGGGGACACGCCAGCTTCACCGCCCGCCTCCTGGGAAGGGCAGCAGGAACAGGTTTGCTGGTCGCCATGACCTCGGCAGGGAGTGCCTTTCTCCTCCGAGAAGGAATCGGGCAGATAAGCTTGGGGTCAGATCCCAGCCTCCACTGAACGGTGGTGTGCCTGGTGGTGTGCCCTTGGGCAAATCACCACTGGGCCTCCGTGGGCGAGGAGGGCGGAGGAGGGGCACTGGGCCTTGCTATCGGCCAGGCCTCTCCACCACAGCTCCTCTGCTGATAAGGAGCCAGGGCTCGCGAAGAGGTCGGTGCTGGCCCCAGGTTAACCGTCAGTGAGTGCAGAACCGGAATTCAAACCCGGGCCCGTCCGGCTTCAGCGGTCACCTGGGAGGGAGGGAAGCGAAGCACCCTGAGCCATCCCCAGTCTGGCCCGAGGGCAGGAGTTCTGCCGTCTGGGTGAGAGGCCAGGGAGGGGAGAGGGGTCGCTGGGCAGACACGGAGAGCCTGCTGCCCGCACCTTCGGAAGGGCCCCTGTAGGGACACAGGCCCTTTCTGGCCCCTCGCCTATGACCAGACCTGCCTCGGGCGTTCCCTGCCAATCCAAGAATAGGAGCCAGCCTGCCCTGCCTCACGAAAACAATGAAAGCTCTTTACTCGCCTACCGTTGCCCCTGGAAATGCCATCGTAGGATCGATAACCCTTTCGGTGATAGACCTGGGCGCCGGGTGTCGGCTGGCTGCGCGACAAAATCACTCATCTTTGAGTCAGAACTTGGTTGGAATCCTGGTGCCGCTGCGTGACCTCATAAGTGCCATTCACGGACTCAGTTGTCCTCATCTGTAAAATGGGGGTAACAATGGGGTTGCCATGAGAATTCATTTAGAGGCGAGGGCACAGTGCCGGGCACACAGCAGATGCTTGGTTGAGTCCAAATATGAGGGGATGGGACTCCACTGGCCAAGACAATGCCGGAGCAGGAGCATTCAGGGCTGAGAAGTGGGTCTGCAGGCTTTGCACAGCTCACCTGAACCTAGGCCAGTACCCACGGGAGAAACATATGAGTCAGCCCGAATAATTCCTCATAATGCCTGGGAGCGGTACAACATGTATTTAACACGGGCGCTGCCAGGGATGGAGGCCTCCCCGTCCATCACGCCTGGGGGCCCAGCGAGGGCTGAGACGGGCGCTGTGTTCTGTGGTCTTGTTCAGACTTAGCTACTAACTGCTTTGGGGCCTTCGGCAAATTGCTTAACTTCTCCATGTCTCGCTCTCCTTATCTGTAAAATGGGGATAATAATACTTACCTACCTCACGGGCTTGTTGCAAGAATTAATTAAAGTTTATGAAGTGCTTTGAGCCCGGATAAAAGGCGCTGCAGAAGTAGCAGCATTATTATCGCGACCCAGGAGGCTATAAAAGATCGTTTTGCAGGAAAAGGCAAAAATTTAATTTCTATGCAAGCAGAAACAAGGGCAGATATAGTCACAGAAAGCTTAACAAAAAAAGTCCAGAGGTTAATTCATATAATTTTTAAAAATTATAATATGTTCTGCCCTGGCCAGTGTGGGTCTGTGGTTAGAACGCCGGCCTGCCCACGGAAGGGTTGAGGGTTCAATTCCCGGTGAAGGGCATGTAACTCGGTTGCAGGCTTGATCCCTGGCCCTGGTCTGGGTGTGTATAGGAGGCAAGCAATTGATGTGTCTCTCTCACATCGATGTCTCTCTCTCTCTCTCTCTCTCTCTCTCTCTCTCTCTCCCCCCTTCCTTCCTTCCCACTCTCTTTAAAAAAATAAATGCAAAAATATCCTCGGGTGAGGATTAAAAAATAAATAAATAAATAAATAAATAAAGGAGAAATGAGGTGTTGCCACCCTGCATTGAAGTTCAAGTTCAAACACCCATCTCCCCCCAAAACCGCCCAGCTCACATCTCTAAGCTTCTTTCTTTAAAAAATAATATATATTTTTATTGATTCCAGAGAGGAAGGGAGAGGGAAAGAAAAACATCAATGATGAGAGAGAATCATTGATCAACCTCCTGCACGCCCCACACTGGGAATGGAGCCTGCAGCCCAGGCATGTGCCCTGACCGGGAATCGAACCGTGACCTCCAGGTTCGTAGGTTGACGCTCAGCCACGGAGCCATGCCGGCCGGGCTCTAGGCATCTTTCTTCATAAGAAAAAAGGAAAGACGTCTCCACCTGCCCTGAGCGGTGCTGGCAAGTCAGTTACCTTCTTTTAAAAGGTGAGCAGCCCTAATGGTGTGGCTCAATGGATAGAGTGTTGGCCTGAGGACTGAAGGGTCCCAGGTTTGATTCCGGTCAAGGACACATGCCTGGGTTTTGGGCTTGATCCCCAGTGCAGGGTGTGCAGGAGGCAGGCGATCAATGATTCTTCCTCATCACTGATGTTTCTCTCTCTCTCTCTCCCTCTCCCTTCCTATGTGAAATCAATAAAAATATAATTAAAAAAATAAAAATAAAAAGTGAGCAGATGATTAATAGAGGGATGGAGCGCTCAGACAAGGCCTGTGTGCGGGAAAGCTCTGGGCGGCCGATCACTCTCATCTCTCCTGGAAGCCCGCCTGTACGTGCAGCTACGTCTCAGGCTGGGGAGCCCTGCCAGGGGGTGGGCAGAACGGGCCAGACCTCAGGATGGTTCTCTGCTGGGGCCCCCGTTACCTGTGAGATGTGGGGTGAAGGCTATAGCCTGGGGCAGCCTCGTCCATGCCTGAAAGCAGCCGACACTGAAAAAGAAGGCCCCATACTCTGGTTTCTCTTCAGATCGCATAAATCTTTCGCCTTTTACTGAAAGAGAAGGCCATGGTTACTTTCCTTTTCTATATTAGATGCGCAGAGAATGCTACGCGGGCAGAGGAGTCATGCAACCTCCCAACTTACCTGGCAAATTTAAAAAGTACGTTGAGGCCCTGGCCAGGTAACTCGTTCGGTTTGAGCATCGTCCTGATACGCCAGCGTTGCCTGGTCAGGGCACAGCCACAAATCAACCTGCCCGGCCGGGGGGGCTCGGTGGTTGAGTGTCGACTTATGAACCAGGAGGTCACGGCTCCATTCCCCGTCCATCAGGGCACAGGCCCGGGTTGTGGGCTCGATCCCCAGTGGGGGGCGTGCAGGAGGCAGCCGATCCATGATTCTCTCTCATCATTGATGTTTCTATCTCTCTCTCCCTTCCTCTCTGAAGTCAATTAAAAAAACACATGAGCCCTAACCGGTTTGGCTCAGTGGTTAGAGCATCGGCCTGCGGACTGAAAGTTCCCAGGTTCGATTCAGGCCAAGGGCATGTACCTTGGTTGTGGGCACATCCCCAGTAGGAGGTGCGCAGGAAGCAGCTGATCGATGTTTCTCTCTCTTCGATGTTTCTAACTCTCTATCCCTCTCCCTTCCTCTCTGTAAAAAATCAATAAAATATATTTAAAAAAAAAACCCCACATGAATCAGCCAATGAATGCATAAATAAGTGGAACAAATCGATGTGTTTTACCCCCCCTCTCTTTCCCTTCCTTTCTCTAAAATAAATAAAAAAATACATTTAGACGTGGACATTATAGCACGTGTCTGGGGAGGGGTCTGAGAGTGGGGGGAGCGGTCTGCATGAAGGACGCCTGGAGTGGGGTCCTGGGAGGAGACGCGGGGTCCAGCCCCCCCAGGCCGCTTCCTCTCAACAGTGAAGAGCCAACAATTCCTAGTCGCTCTTGTCACACCTCAGCGTTGCCGCTCACGCTCTGTGACTTCAGGAGCAGTGGGGTTTCCTCTCTGGGAAATGGGGACCCCCTCCCCCCATGGAGCGTCCTGGCGCTTGGCGAGGTGCCCACAGGGAGGCCCCTGGCCCTGCAGGGCCCTGTGCCACCGGCTCTGGCCAGCTCCTCGCGGAGCGTGCTTGTCCCATCAGACATCACTGATTCCCCACCAGGAACCTCTGAGGCAAAGTGTGAGGACCTTCATTTTACCTTCAAGAAAGCGTTTCCCACCGAACTCCCTTCTTATGGGAAAGGAGAGAAAGAGAAATCTGTGGCCTAATGACCCACAGAGATGAGACCCTCCCGGGCCCCCCACGTGCCGGAGCCGCCTGCTGAGGCTCTGAGCCGGACGCTGCGAGGACACCTGGCCGTCAGCTCCCACAGGTGACAGAGCCCAACCCACCCCACCCCGCACCCCACCCTGCAGAAGGGGGGCCCTGCGGCAGAGGAGGGCCGAGGCCACTGCTGTCAGGCGGCTTGTCTGAGGCCACACAGCATGGACGGCGGAGCCTGGTCCCCTGGGCTCCCCTCCCACGTCTCCCCACCTTCCACGCCCCCACCCCGCAGCCCTTCCGGGGAGAGCCCCTGCCTCCTGCCCCCGAAGGTGGGGGCCCCTGCCCGGACTGTGCACGCTCCTCCCCAGCCTGGGGCTGCTGTCTGTGGGGCCGGCAGGCTTAGGGTTTGCCTAAGACAGTGGTTCTCAACCTCCCTAATGCCGCGACCCTTTAATACAGCTCCTCATGTTGTGGTGACCCCCAACCATAAAATTATTTTTGTTGCTACTTCATCACTGTAATGTTGCTACTGTTATGAATCATAATGTAAATATCTGATATGCTATATGTGTTTTCCAATGGTCGCGACCCACAGGTTGAGAACCGCTGGCCTAAGGGTTTCTAGCCCGCGGCCCAGGGTCTGGGTCAGGTCCCCGTGGGGCTCGGACCCGTTGCCTGGGCCAGGGAGGATGCTGCACAGCCGTGACCCCCCTGCAGAGGCCTGTCTGTGACGGGGTTGTCGGGGGAGAAGCCCCGCCTGACCTGTGGCCCCGCAACCCACCCCCCCACCCCTGGGCCCATGTGCTGGGCACAGTGGATGGACGGGACTCAGGCCTCCGCGTCCTTCTGTCAGGATGCAAGGGGCTGTTAGGAGTGAGGAATGTCCCCTCCTGCTGTGGAGAGAGCTCCGAGCTGTGCCGAGAGCGAGCAGCGGTGCGTGTGCGTGTGCGTGTGCCATGTGTGTGTGCCGTGCGCGTGTGCCGTACGCGTGTGCCATGTGCGTGTGCCGTGCGCGTGTGCCGTGTGCGTGTGCCGTGTGCGTGTGCCGTGCACGTGTGCCGTGTGCGTGTGCCGTGCGGGTGTAAAAGGAGGCGTGTGGACAGTGAGCGCAGCCACCGCTCAGCAAGCCCTGCGCCTGCTGGCCATGCCCGTGGGGCTCACAGAGTCCCCTCCATGCCACGGGAGGCTTCCCCGCACCCGCAGGGGGGAACCGAGGCTCTGAGAGAAGAAAGGCCTCGCCCCAGGTCACGGGAGCGAGGGGACTGGGACTCAGTGCAACCCACAGGCAAGCCATCGAGAATCGCTGTCCCAGCCTCCGTCGGGCACCGCACGGGGGGGGGGGGGCGGGGGACAGGGAAGCGCGGTCGGGACGGACGCTCACGGCCAATCTCTGCTGAGCCGGAGAGCAGGCAGAGGGTCCAGTCCCGGGGCTCTCAGCGGGGCGGCCTGGCCTCCTGGGGCGTCCAGCCACGTCTGGAGATATTTTTGTGCCACAGGGAGGGTGTGTGCTCCGGGCTCTGGTGGGGAGAGGCCGGGGATGCTGCACACAGCTCACCACGCTAGGGCAGCCCCCCAAGAATGAGTGGGTCCCCAGGCCCAGCCCTGGACAAGGCACCCCTCCACTCTGGTTTCTTCTCTTCGTTCCCCGGGGAAGAGTTTGCAGAGGTTTCCACCCGGAGCTCTCCGAGGCAGGACCCGGGTGGTGGGGGGGCTCTTTCATCTCCCCAGGAGGGTCGGATCGCAGCCACGTGATGCCAATTACTCAAATGGCTTCTCCCCGAGAGCACGCTCTCCTCTGAACTTCAAACGTCTTGACCAACCAATTAGTTTAACTCCGGGCAAGTTTACCAAACATTCTTCTTTGATCAGAGAATTTATTATTTTCAAAGGGTGTGATGTTCTTGTCATTCGTCTTCCTTTGACGTTAATTTCTAGACCAACAAGGAGAAGCGGAGCCCGTTCTGGGGGCTGCCATTGGCGGCTCAGAGTCGGGCTGGAAATGCCGCCGGTTTCATGGCTGTTTCTGCGACTGGGAGCAGAGAAACGAAAACCCTCGGGCCTCGAGGCAGAAAGGATGGGAAACCGCTTCTGGGCCAACAAAACGGCGCCCCCACGGGCTCAGCCAGGGCCGGCCTGTGCTTCCATCTCATCCATCCCCTGCGCGGCCCGGCTGCAGGCGCCCACCCAGAGGTGCTGGGGCTGCCACAGAGGAAGGAGCTGCCACCTGTGCCCTCGAGGCCACAGTCCAGGGGGCAGGGCGCGCGGCCCACTGACCAGTCAGGGAGGGCAGCAGCCTGGGGGGGAGGAGGCTGTCCGAGGAAGGGCTCTCGGTGGGGAAGCAATGAGATGCCCTGTTTCAGCACCCGGGGAGGGCGGCGGGTGAGACCGCCACGTCCGGCGAAGAAGCTCCAGGGTCAGTTTTCCTGACTCCCCCTGAGCCACACGGAGCATGCTCAGCCAGGCCTCCGTGTCCCCACTCGCTAAGTAGCAGACAAGAAGCCTCGCTGTGTCTTTATTGCGGGGACAGCAGATGTCACTGGACTTCCCCTGGGTCTGGGCCAAGGAAAAAGGCCCCGAAGGTGCCACCTCATCCCCACTGAGCCACACTGGCAGGGCTGTTACTGCTCTTTTTAAAGTTGGCTCGTTTTACAGTCGTGAAGAATTGTCTCACTGTCTTTATACATTGTGTGTCCATCCCACTGGCGTGTTCGAGAATCGTAAGGGAAACTTTGTCCGCCACTTGAATTTGCTCTCCCGTGAATTGCTTTCCTATATCCCTGGTCCGTTTTTTATTGGGTGGTTGTCTTTCATTAATTGGTAAGAACTCTTTGTTTATCACAGATACTAAGCGGTTCTCTTTCTCTGGATTGTAAATATATACAACTAGAGGCCCGTTGCAGAAAGATTCCTGCAAGAATAGGGCTTCCTGTGGCTGGAGCGAAGCAGAGAAGGGAGCGAACCCGCTGAGGCCGGCTTCGCTCCCGCTCCACCGCATGGCTGGTGGGTTTCTCCTCCCACTCCCGCCTCCGCCGCCCAGCTCCGTTCCTGTCTCCGCCGCCTCTACTTTGCTCCCTTCTGGAGCGCTTTACTTCCACGTTGTCTTCAGTCTTCGCTCCCAGCCGGTATTTGCAAATTAACCGCTATCTTGGTTGGGTTAATTTGCATATAGTTGCTCTGATTGGCTGGTCGGCGTAGCGAAGGTACGGTCAATTAGCATCTTTGTCTTTTATTAGTTTAGATTGACATGCTGTTTAAAGTATCTTTGGCCATAAACAATTCTAAATAGTTTAACCCCTTCCCCGGCAGAAACGTGTATACACGTTTTCACAAAATGTTCTTTTTCAGTCGTCGACGAGTATACTAAGAAAATATGGTAAAAAAATATGGTTTATAGGAAGACGAGTTACAAACTGTTTTCATAACCAGCGTCAAAAATACTATATAGAACCAAAATAAAAAAATTAGTCTGAAAAAGAAACGTTTTTAACAAAATAATTGTTGGGGAAGGGGTTAATATTGACAAACGTATCCGTCTTTATTTTTAAAAATTGATTCTGAGTTTTCTTTCCTGGGTAAACGTATTCTCCATGTAGCGACCACATTAGGTATTTTATTTTATCTAAAGTGCCTGCTGCCCTGGCAGCCCAGGACGGTGCCACCTGGCAGGAGGCCCTCTGCGGCCCCCTTGGGGCGGGGAAGCTGGGGGTGCACTCCACCTTGGCTGTTCTTCTCCTGCTGGGTGACCGTGGGCACGTCTCTTGGCCTCTCCCCTTGCTCCTAAAATGGGGAAAATCATGCCGGTTTCTTCACACAATGGCTTGTGTGGATCCGACCCTAAGAGGCCGTGCGGGTGGGGGCTGCTTTGAAAGCCACCCGGCGCCGTGCAGACCGAGGGGCTGTCCCTGCTGCCTGTGCAGAGCGCGGCCTCCCTGAGTCTGAGTGACCCAACTGCAAAACGCCCTTGTTTAATGGAGTCACCTGAGGAGGTTAGCCAGTGACGATGACGATGATGATAACAATAATAATGATAATTGCCGAGAGTGTACTCATCCGGAGGCCAGCTCACTGGCTTCCGTTGCACAACCCGCTCGGCGCCTGGCTGCAGGCTCTCCCATTCGCCCTGTGACTCAGCCATCACCCCCGAGTCCTGCCCCCGCACTCGCGATGCAGACACGGGCATCCTCGCCCTGGTCTCCTCACACCAACCCCGGAGCAAGTGTGTGCACCGCTCAACCCGCCCCAGAACAGCGTCACTGCTCCGCACCAGGTGGCTTCAAAGGCCAAGGGGTGTGTGTGTGTGGGGGGGGGGGCGTCGGGGGGATGCTAACACCTATTGTCTCAGCCAAGACGCATCTAAAGCACCCCCCCCCACACACACACAAATTCACCCTGTGGCCGCCACCAAAGGTCCCTTTCTGCCCCTGGCCCTGAGCTCCCTGTTCCCGAAACCCATTCTGTCCGCAGCTCCCCAGGGAGAGGGGGCTGGACCCCTGGTGAGCTGTGCAGTGGGACTGGGCCTGGCCCTCAGGGAGCCTCTCAGGGGTTAGCGCCCCTCAGGCCAGGGTTTCATGCTGTAAAATCTGTCTGGGGACCCTCAGGGCCCACGGAGGGAAGGCAGAGGGAGCTCAGGGGTGCGAGCCGCTGGGAGGCAGGGCCGCCCCTTCCTTCGGGCCATCCATCCGCACAGCGGTCCCAGGCCAGGACCCCCCGGAGGCCTCTCTGCTCCCCCATTGCAGAGGCAAAGGCGTTCAAACCGGCCACCTTCCCAGGAACGCCTCAGCGGCTTGTCTGTGTCCATCGTTGTGCCGGAACTCGGGCCTCATTCTGGGCACGCAGCCCTCTAGTGCGGGAGACAGTCTTGGAATGTCTTGTTTTGTTTTCTTAATGGGCCTCATCAACCAGACCTTTAGTTTTCCTGTCTTTCTTCACTGTTTGGCTTTAGTTCCTGGGAGAGTTCTCCAACTTTGTTTTCCAGGCCTTGTATTAAGTATTTCATGACTACTATAAAATATTTAACTTTATATATATATATATGTACACATCCTATATAATAAAAGGCTAATATGCAAATAGACCGAACAGTGGAGCGACTGCTCGCTATGACGCGCACTGACCACCGGGGGACGCTCAACGCAGGCGCTGACCCTAGCCTGCAGGCCCCAGGCCAGCCAAGGTGGGTGCCAATGGGGGCCCCCCACCACCCCACAGAAGGAGGCAACTGGCAGCGGCAGCAGGGGGCCTGGGGCTGGTGAGCGTGTGATGCCAGGCTGGCCAAGGCAGGTGCCAGCGGGTCCCCCCTGACTGCCCCACTGGTTGCCCTGCAGATTGGCCCTGATCGCCGGCCAGGCCTAGGGACACTACCCATGCATGAATTTCGTGCACTGGGCCTCTAGTATATTTTATAAGGGCCTAATATACAGAATATATAAAGAGCTCTTACAACTCAACAATAAAGAGACAAATAATCCAAACTGGCTAAGGCAAGCATGTTACACTCGTGGCCCCCCAGCCAAGAGTCTGACATGCTTGGTAAGGCTTTGAAGAGACATTTCTCCCAAGAAGGTATACAGATGGCCAGCAGGCACATAAAAGAAGTTCAACTCCATTGCCCATGACGTAAATGCAACTCGAAACCTCAGTGAGCTACCACTTCACACCACCCATTGGTTAGGATGCCCATGATCAGTAAGAGGTGGAGGATGTG
Source organism: Myotis pilosus (assembly GCA_036010255.1). Lineage (NCBI taxonomy): Eukaryota > Metazoa > Chordata > Mammalia > Chiroptera > Vespertilionidae > Myotis > Myotis pilosus. The sequence continues at coordinate 2,306,656 of JASKON010000016.1, forward strand.
GTGGGATGGGGACCTCATGCACTGCCGTTGGGAATGTGAAATGTTGTGTTTGTCTGGAAAACAGTTGGTCATTGCCCCCAGAACATAAACATAGAGCGACCATCTGACCCAGCGCTCCCCTCCCAGGCACATCTCCAGGAGACATGTTCACACAAGAACGTGCTCACGAGTGCCCCTCGCAGGGTCCTGCAGAACAGCCCCACAGGGGCTGCCACCTGAATGCCCGCCCGCCGGTGAGCAGACAGACACAGTGTGGCCTGGCCACGCCAGGGAACGTGATCTGGCAACGAGAAGAGCGTGAAGGGCCGATGACGCTACAACATGGATGAACCTTGAGGACATGATGCTCGGTGAGAGGAGCCAGGCACAAAAGGCCACACGCTCTGACTCCATTTACATAACAAGCCCAGAGTCAGCAAACCCACGGAGACAGGAAGGAGATTCGTGGTCGTCAGCCAGGGATGGGGGAAGGGAGAGGGACTGTTGATGGGGTGGGGGACGAAAATATTCTGGAATCGGGTGGCTAGTGATGGGTACACAGTCTTGTGAATCTACTAAGACCACTGGATTGTACACAGTAAAAGGGCAGTTTGATGGTCTGTGAATTCTATCTCAGCTAACAAAGCAATAGAGTGTGAGCGGAGATGCGTAGCCGTGGGCTTGTGGTTAAATATCTGGGGGGCAGGTGGGGCAGCACCCAGTGGGGCGCGAGTTACCTCCTAAGCCAGTGATGGTGAACCTTTTGAGCTCGGCGTGTCAGCATTTTGAAAAACCCTAACTTAACTCTGGTGCCGTGTCACCTATAGAACTTTTTTGATATTTTCAACCATAGTAAAACAAAGACATATTTTTAATATTTATTTTATATATTTAAATGCCATTTAGCAAAGAAAAATCAACCAAAAAAATGAGTTCGCGTGTCACCTCTGACACGCGTGTCATAGGTTCACCATCACTGTCCAAGGCCCTAAGTCGGTACCGAGGCCTTTACCCAGAGGAAGCAGGTGTCGAACCGGAAGCCAGGGACCTTGTCAGTTAGGAGACCATGTCCATCTGTCTTTCCCCTGGGCTGACACTTCGACACCTGAATAGCAACAATAAAGATGAGAGCGGCCCTCGGGGAGCCCGGGCTCTGGGTGAGACCCCCCGAGGCAGCCGCCTGGGTCCCTCCTGCCTGCACGTCCCCTCCCCCGGGCGCACCCACCGCACCGCCTGTGTTTGCACAGCCTGGCCGTGGTGCGGGACGCACGCCCTGGACGGCAGGCTCTCCGCAGCTCACATCCTGGAAGAGGGGAAGCCCCACGAGAGAGGACGGCTGCCTGAGAGGACGGGCCAACTGTCACTGATTTACCCAGAAACCACCGGGGAGCGGCCAGGCGAGGTGCTCACCTTTGCAGGAGGAGACACCGTGTGGCCCACGAGCTGCCTGGCGCCGGAGGCGAGCTACAGTGAAAGGAAGACCATTGCAGCCTGGATGGGGCTCAGTGGTTAGAGCACCGGTCGGTGGACTGAAGGGTCCCGGGTTCGATTTTTTATTCCAGTCAAGGGCATGGACCTTGGTTGCAGGCTCGATCCCTGGCCCTGGTCGGGGCATGTATGGGAGGCAGCCAATCGATGTGTCTCTCACATCAGCGTTTCTCTCTGTCTCTCCCTCTCCCTTCCACTCTCTCTAGAAATCAATGGAAAAAATATCCTCGGACGGGGATGCTCTGAGGGCCCCCGAGGGAGGAAGCAGCACAGACGCCAGGGGGCGGGACGGTGCTGTCCACACCCTCCTGTGCCCACTTCGCAGTTCACCACCTGCCAAGCGCGCCCACGTGCGACCTGGCCTGAGCTCGGCAACGACGACCGTGTCTATGCCCACTCCACTGATGAGGAGACCGAGGCTGGTGGGCTGGGAGCAGAGCCCGGTCTTCAGCCGTGGCCTTTCTGCGCTGTCTCGGCTCCAGGGGTGCCGGCGTGGGAAGAGGTCAGTGTGGTGGGATGGGCCCAGGCTGGCGCTGGTGGGGGGGGCGGGGGGGGCACCCCCAGGCAGGACAAGAAGGGAGGGGCCCTCTGCGGAGGCCAGTTGAGTCTTCACTCCCCCCCCAACCCCCCCGCTGCCTAGACATGCAGCACCTGCCCCAGGTGCCCCTCGCTGCTCCCAGGACTCACCCACTTTCCCCCTCGGGAGCCCTGGCCAGGCTCCGGCTGGTTGGCTTCTCCCCCAGGCCCTTCAGCCGTGGCCCAGCCCCAGCCCCCTCTGGCGGAGGCCTCCAGGGATGGCCCGTTGCCAAACCCGCTTGTTGCCATGACACCCTCTCTCCTTCCTGCCCTCCGACCCTGCCCTTCTCACTCCATCGAGGTTCCCGAGTGGCCGACCTGCTCCCTACTGTCACATCCCCGCTCAAGACGCCAACCTCCTGTGCGTCACGGCTGAACTGTAGGCATCACTTTCTGGAAGGTTCCAACGGCGGCTTCACTTTTAGCCAAAAGGTTGCATGTTCCTCCCCAATATTCAGATTCTGCAAGTCCCCGCAGCCAGGAGCGGGGGCCGGAGGAGCCACCCAGCGGCCTGGCCCCACCTCCGAGTCAGACCCTGGTCCTGCTCTTCCCGAGCCCCACCAGCCCCGGCTCAGGCCTCATCGCCTCGCCGGCGTCCAGCTGTATCCGGCCCCCCGATCTCCCGCAGCTGTGACGTGACGGCTCTAAAGCTGCGCCCTCCTCTCACCTCCTCTCACCCCCGGGTGCCCAGCCCCGCAGGCGGCCCTCAGTGTCACCTGCCACTGGCCTCACAAGTCAGCTGGTCCGCTGTGCGCCCGGCACGTGCTCAGGCTGTTCCCACGGCTAGAAGGCTGTTCCCTGCGTGAGCTGCAGGCTCGGGGCAGGCGTCCCTCCTTTGACGGCTCCTCGTTCGTGATCACGGCTGAGCGGCCTGTCTGCGTCTCTGATCTGAACCTAGCGGCCCGAGGCGGGGCCCGTCCTGTCCTCACACCGGGTCCCAGCCTGCCGTAGTCAGCCCTCAGCAAAGGCTGGTGTTACATTCACCCCGTGTCAGTCCGTGCGCCCTGAATCAACCCCCGGGTGGCCTGGCCATGGTTTCCCTTCAGCTGTTCCACTGTGACCGGTTCAAACACACGGTGCACACAGAGCATCCGCACCCCCGCGCCCACCACCTCGCTCTCACACTTACCCGAGTTCAGCCTTTTCCGGTTCATCCTCCTCAGCACCAGTTGCCCCAACTTGAATTTTAAAAACATATATATTTTTATTAATTTCAGAGAGGAAGGGAGAGAGAGAGAGAGAGAGAGAGAGAGAAACATCAATGATCAGAGAGAATCATGGATCGGCGCCTCCTGCACACCCCACACTGGGGATGGAGCCCACAACCCACATGTGCCCTGACGGGGAATCGAACCCTGACCTCCTGGTTCATAGGTAGATGCTTAACCACTGAGCCACACTGGCCGGGGCCAACCTGATTTTTAAAAATATAATTCAAAGAGCAGGCTGTGTTCCTCTCTTCTCCGCACGTGTCTCTCTGAGAAGAGCATCTGCATTTGGCTGTGTGAGCGACAGCGACGGGCAAGACCCCCCAGGCTCTGGGAGCCGTGGGGCGGGCCCTGCGTGAGGACGTCCCCTCGGGGCGAGCACCTGCGCTCAGGGCTTCAGGAGCCTTATCTCACCGAACCTAACCTCCGCAGCGTAGACCCATCATTCTCCCGTCACAGCTGTGACCCCGAGGCTCAGGGAAGCTGGGTGGTGCTCACAGTCACAAGCACCCACACTCATCTCCACCCCCACACAGCCCATCGGCACGGCTTCAGCCCATGGCCATCGGAAGCTGTGCCTTGGCCGCTGGTGGCCGGTCCCAGAGGCCCCCTGGGAGGGAGCCCCGGGCCTGGGGAGCCCTGAGCAAGCCCTCGGAGCCGCCTCACCGGAGACAGCGAGGCTGCTCACGCCACACGCTCCCCGTAATGATCTCGGGGCGCACAGGAGCCAGCTGCCGAGGCAAGACGGGGCCCGCCGGCTGCTCGGGGAGCCGGGAGTCACAGTCATGATGTCTCACGGGGCTGGCGGGGCCCGGGTGTGGTCCGACGCGCTCAGGTGAGTGACAGGCGGCCGGGTGCTGGCTGTGATGGAGCAGGCTGCGGCAGCTCCGCTGGCAGGGCGACGGATGGACGTTCCTGCGGCCCACGCTGTTACGCCTCCACTGTGGGCGACGGGGCGTGCAGCTCCCACGCCAACACGGCCAGGCACCCGGGCCCGGGGCAGCCGCCAGGGGCAGCCGCCTGCGCCTAGCCTGGGCCCAGCTGGACGCCAGGATGTGTGAACGGGAAAGAGGTGCAAGGCAGGCCCCGAAGCAGGGCGTCTGTGCGGGAAGAAGGGCCTTCGCAGTACGTTTCCTTCTTTTTTCAAAATATATTTTCATTGATTTCCGAGAGGAAGGGAGAGGGAGAGAGAGAGAGACAGAAACATCATGGTGACAGGGAATCATGGACCGGCTGCCTCCTGCACGCCCCACACTGGGGATCGAGCCCGCAGCCCGGGCCTGTGCCCTGACCGGGAATCGAAGCGTGACCTCCTGGTTCCTAGGCCGATGCTCAACCCCTGAGCCACGCGGCCGGGTGGGGAGCAGCGCTTTCTTATCTGCTTTATGTCTCAGGGATCCCAGGTCAGAGTCCCATGGGTAAGAGTTTGTGGTTAAAAAGACGGGGAGCGTGAGGAAGCAGCGGTACCTTTAACCAGGGCTCTGCCCATTGCTATCAGCTTGAACCCGGGGGCAGGCCCCCTCCTGGTCGGAGCTTCAGTGCAATGAGGCATCGGCTGTCAAGGAGGGGAGTCACTTGTGAGGCCCCATCGAAATCCGGACTCTTCGGATCGGGGTGCTTCCCTTTGTGGGTTCAGGCAGTGAGCGTGTGGAAAGTAAAGGCACGCCTGACACTGTTTGGCGACAAAAAGAAAAAAGGAAAAGACCGAGCACGGACTTCTGGTCTCAAGTGCTCCTTTGGCCACGAGGAAGCCCCCGCCGGTCAGGAGACACCCCGCCCCCTGGGTGTCCCACCCTCCCATGGACGACACTGGGCACTGGCTCCAGCCCTGGCCCCGTGGCCTCGGACATCACTGACTGCAGCCTGCCTCAGTTTCCCCCCCCTGCAGAGTGAGGACCAGCCTCGTGGCACCTCTCTCCTCGGGCTATGGCGAACCGTCAGCGAGATAATTCATGGGAAGGGCTGAGGGGAGTGTCGGGCACAGGGCTCAATAAAAGGTAATTATGATGCTAGGCCGGGCCTGTGACCGACACGCTGTTCCGTGAACTTTCCTCTCCTTCCCAGCCCTGGGGCTCTGCGGGGCTGGGGTGCTGACGCCCCCTTAGTCAGAACCCCGAGTGGAGACAGGAACCACGTGCTCCCCGTCCCTCGGGGCAGCAACAGCTCCCGTCGCCCCAGACCTGGCAGCAGCCCAGCCCCAGGAGACAGCGGGCCTTGTCTCTGCGACAATCAGACAGACTAGGGCCCTGCCGCTGCCCCTGCTCCCGGGCACCTTTCTCTCTGCCCCCTCCCCCCCGCACCAGCTTCAGGCCGGGGTGCATCCAGCCACGGGCGCAGGGAGCCAGGGGGCAGTGGGAGGTGACACCCTGCACCCTGGCGGCCCACAGACTCGGAGCTTTAGGCCTTGGAGCTGGGGATGAGGGCGAGCCACCGGAGCCCTGATGCTGCCTCAGCTCAAAGGACGGACCTAGGGGTAGGGGGGAGCCCTCTTCCCTGAGCCCCTGGCGGGTCCAGTAGGAATGGAGCCTGAGCAAACAGCTGAGCCCCATCCCTGTGGGATCCTCAGGCGGGGGGAGATCAGGGAGCCCCTGCTGGACCCTTAGGATCCCCAGGAGGAGGTGGGAGTTACACCGGGGCCCTCGATGGGCACAGCGGGCCCTGAGGTGTGGACACGCCTCCAGGTGGTGGAACATTCTGTGGCCCGGCTCCTCCCGGTTCCTCCGAAGGAGGTGGGCAGGCCTGGCCTGGGCCACAGCCTGTGACGCCGGGTGGGCCGGGTCCTTCAGCCCCATGGAAGCCCTCGCCGCCTCCTCCACCCAGAAAACCAGCGGCCACAGATCAGACTCTCCCTGCTGCCGGCACCCACCCAAGTGCGCCCTCCGCGCCCAGCACGTGGGAGACAGCCCCCGGCTCTGCGGCACCCCTCCCGCCAGGCTCTTCCCTCTTCCCCGCATGAGTCTCTCTCTGTTCCCGAAACCTCCTTTCACTCTTTCCTCCATCGGCCGCGGCCGCACATGCCTTCCCGCCACACTCCTCTGCACAGCCGGCCGCCTGTCCTTCCGACATCGGCTCCCAGAATCCTGGAGGCCCACGCAGCAGCCCCTGCAGGCCACATTCGGGCCTTGGCACACCAGCGCTGCCCTGGAATTCTCCTCCTGTGGCTTCCATGGCACCGTCCCGTCCACCTGGCCTTGCCCTGACCTTGCCCTGACCTTGTTCTGACCTGGCCCCATTCTGCCTACCTCATCTCAGCTGTCTACGACGCCAGCCCCCTTCCTCTCCCCTGCTCTCCCCCCTCATTGATGTCCCCAGTGGCACCTGCATCCAGCGACTGCCCAGTCCAGCCCTGCCCTGGCCTTCTCTCCTGACCCCTCCTGACCCTGCCAGCCCCAGACGCACAGGGCCATTCCCTGCTTCAGGCACGTCTCACTCGGCTTCTGGGGGGAAGCCTGAAGGAAGGCACCACCCTCCGGGCCCTTCCCACAGTGATGGGCACTCAGGCTGTCCCTCCCGGGCCTCGCGTGCCCCTCACTCCCAGTCACCGTGGGCTGAGTCCGGTTAATGGCCCCTGAGGTCCCTGCCTGCTGGGTCTGTGCCCTCTCCGTCTGCCCAGCTCCGGCCGCTCCATTTCCCTCCTGCCCTCACTCAGCCCATAGCTGCTGGCGAATAAGCTCCCGCAGGAGCCGTGGTCTGTGCCGATCGCAGGTCCTCCGCGGGCCCTGCCCCTGCGGCCTGGCCCGGCTTCCACGCATCTGCTCCTCCGCTTTCAACCCCGCGCTCCTGCTTCTCACGCCGCCTCTTTGCACAGCCTGTTCCTCTGCCCAGGGCGCCCTTCCTGCCTGGGGCTCTCCTCTCCGCCCCTCACAGCCCCTCCAAAAGCCCCGTCCCCGTGTCCTTGTGTCCAAGTCCCTGCTCCTCGGCCCCACGTGTCCACCCCGGCACCGGGGCCGCCTGCATGGGATCCCGGAGGTGGCACCTCTGTGTCCCCAGCCCTGGGCAAGGCCCAGCACCCAGGGGCCCAGCCAGGACCAGGGTCCAGAGTCTCATCTGCGGACAGAATGGGGGCCCCGGGAGGGAGCTGGGGGTCGGGCAGCGGGAAGAATTACACCCTCACAATTAGGAGCCCGGGGACTTGGTCAAACCTGCCCGGGCAGCAGTTGGCGTTGATTAATTAGTGAACCTGCAGAGCACTTTGAACATGAAACGCACTTTGTAAATGCGACGTATTATTATTAAAAAGCAGAAAGTTCTCTAATACGCCCGGCTGGAGAGCCCCGGGCTAGCCTAGGTACAACGAATGGACGCAGAGAATTAAGCAATTACAAGGCGATATTTCAGGATTTGCAAAAAGCCGAAGGTACCGAACGGCCGAGTTCTGTGCCAGCGCCTGGGAAGGCCCCCCCGCCGGCCGCCTGAGGTCGGGTTCCCACGCCGGGGGTTGACCCCGGGGTGGCTCCGTCATGGGTGTCGGCCAGGGGGTTGGGAAACCCTGGGCTCGGGCTCTCGGGCTGGACAGAGCCTTTGGGCCAGTGGTGGGACCCTCTTGGGGCAAGTCAGTCCTCCCTCAGGGCCTCAGTTTCCCTGCCTGTAAAGTGCAACCGCCTCCCCCTGCTCCCTCACCAGAGGGACCTGGACGGAGGTGGGGGTGGGGGGTGGGGTCGGGGGGTGGGGGGGTGGGGGGGTCAGGCAGGAGCAGGCTCCATCTGTCCCCGTCCTTACTGGTGGGGTGACCCAGGCAGGATAGGTGCTCCCCTCAGTTTCCTCATCTGCCAAGTGGGAGCGTCATGGCCCCCTCCCAGGACTGTTGTCACTGAGCAACACAAATCAGGGTCAGCAGCGGCGGACATGTTGGCTGCAGTTGCGCCCTGGGTCTGCTTCTGCCTCGGCCGCACGCTGAAATCCTGAAGCTGTGGGCCTCTCGGGCAAGTCCTCGCGCTGTGGCTCTCCTTCCCTCTGTAAACAGGAGATAAAAATTCCTGAGACGCACCCGGTCGGCGTGGCTCAGTGATTGAGCACCAACCTATGAATCAGGAGGTCCGGGTTCGATTCCTGGTCAGGGCACAGGCCCGGGTTGCAGGCTCCATCCCCAGTAGGAGGTGTGCAGGGGGCAGCTGACCAGTGATTCTCCATCACCACGGATGGTTCTATCCCTCCCTCTCCCTTCCTCTCTGAAATCAATAAAAACGTATTAAAAACAAACAATTCCTGGGAGTGAGAGGCCCTCAGTCCACAGTCAGCCTCAGGGTGAGTGTTTTCCTTCCGGGAGCCCAGCTCAGCAGGTCGCAGACACGGTTCATGCCGGCCGAGCTGAGGCGGTGAGAGACGGGAGGCCCCAGCCCTGCACCTTCAGAGGGCCCAGACCCACCAGCAGGCCTTGAGGAACGCGCCCAGGGGGTCGCCACCTCGAGGACGGCACCTGGGGCCCGGGAACCGAGGGGCATCACCATGCCTCGGCCTCGATTGCACCTGAGCAGAAAGGGTTCCCTGGCTCGAAACCCGGGCCCCACGCTCAGCCCATGGCCTCAGTTTGCTGCTCTGTAACATGGGTGCGTTGGCCCTGGGGACACTCAGGTTCCCCCAGCACTGACCTCATCTGTGGTTCCCGTGAGTCCCTAGCTCAGACAGACGGGGTGGCCGGAGTCTGGGTCGGTCTGGCCCGTTTGACCTCCCTCCGTGGCCAGCATGGCTTCCTGAGGTGTGGCCACTTCAGGTCGGTCCCTCGATTCTCCGTCGCTGCTGCGGGACCGGGAAGGAGCGGGCCCCGAGGAGCACCCGCTCTGGTGGCCCATGGCGACCTCCCACTGCACCCCTCGTGCTGGGCACCCTCAGATGCTAAGGAGGGGGCGGGGGAGGGGACGGATCAAAGCAGCCCTGGGTCAGGAGACCCCGGCATCGTGGGAGCTGGCCACACCGAGCGCTCTGAAATCCGATGACCTGACTGGTGACCCAGGGTCGGCGGAGGACAGGGCCTGCCCCACGGAGTTTGGGGGCTTTTCTTAAGGAGGCGGCTCTAAAAGCCTCGTCCCGTCCGGTGGGCGGGCTTTATGCCAGGCGGCGGTGAGGGGAGAACCGCACAGGAGGGCCCAGCAGGTGCGGGAGGGAGGCAGGGGGGGGCTGGCGGCACAGCAGCCTCCTGAGGCGGCGCCTGTTTCCACCGCTGCTGCGCCCACGGCTTCGGAAATGCCTGGCACATGATAGGCGCCCCTATTTGCTGCTTAAATGGATGAATGGAAGGACGAAGCAGGAAAGGTCAAATGAAAAAGAAAAATTCCTAGAAACACCAAATGACAAAAACCGACTCAAGAGCAAAGAATCATTTTGATTGACTTGGAAAGGAACTGAATTCGTAATTTTAAAACGTCCTGCGAAGAGCAGTGCAGGCCCAGGTGGCTTCCCGGTAAGTCTGCCGAACATGAGAGAAGAGCAACACGCGCCTCGCGCCTTCGCCAGCGCTTCCAGGACAGGGAACGGAGGGAACGCTTACCAGCTCCTTCGACGCGGCCAGGATCACCCCGGCGCCCGGGCCAGACAAGGCCGCCACGGAGAATAAAACCACGGGCCGTATTTCTTACGGGTGTAGAGGGTTAAAGAAGGGACAGGGTGGGAAATGCAAATTAAAACGACTTCTCAGTGAGATACCACTTCGCACTGATTAGAACGAGAGTAACTTTTAAAAACTTGTAAAATGGTACAGCCACCTCAGAGAAAAACCAGTTTATGGATTTCTTAAAATGTTTAACATAATTTTACTGTACAACCCAGGAAGTCCCCTGTGGGAACCTACCTACGAGAAATGAAAAGATGTGGCCGACCGGTGTGGCTCAGTGGTTGAGTGGCTGCCCGGGAACCAAGAGGTCACGGCTCGATTCCCGGTCAGGGCACATATCTACAGTTGGGAGCGTGCAGGAGGCAGCTGATCAATGCTGTTTCTCTCTCTATCCCTCTCCCTTCCCCTTTCTCAAAAGTCAATAAAAACATATATATATATATATATATATATATATAGAGAGAGAGAGAGAGAGAGAGAGAGAGAGGGGGGGGGGAGAGAGAGAGAGATAAAAACATATATATACTGTATATTCTGAATACAGGTACCCTCTCTGCGCGGCCTCTGCTCCTCACGGCGCCCTGTGACGAATGGTGGTTCCTCATTTTAACGAAGGCCCACGTGTTCCTTTCCCCCTGATGGCTAGCATGTCCTGTGTTGTGCTGAAGAAATCTTTGCTCATCCCCGCCTGGAGGCTGTTGTCTTGTTTGCCCCGAAGGCTTTGTCGTTGCCCAGCGAGGTCTCAGGCAGCTGGTGCTGATGTCCCTAAGTGCACGGATGAGACGGGGAATTTGGGCTCCATCAGAGCTCTGAGAGGGGAGCCAAGACCCACCAGGAGGGAGGGCACTGGCCATGGCGGCGGGGTGGGGAGAGCTGGGTGACCACAGCCCAGGGGACACAGAGACCCCCTCCTCCTCCCCAGCACCCCACCAGTGCCAGCTGAGGCCACCTCACGACGGGGCCCAGGGAAGCCTGGACTGCGTGAGGCGCTGCTGGACAACAGTCCTTCAAGGCCACGCCGGGGCCGCCGTGGGGGAAGTGCTGCATCTCCACCACTGCAGGCCGAGGCCTGGACCTTCCCCGAGTCCCTAAGCCTCACAGGCAATTGCATAGATGCATGAGCAGTATATTGATTCATTCATTAATGTTTATATTTTTATTGATTTCAGAGAAGAAGAGATTGGGAGAGAGAGATAGAGATAGAAACATCAATGTTGGGAGAGAATCATTGATGGGCTGCCTCCTGCACGCCCCCTACTGGGGATGGAGTCCGCAACCTGGGCATGTGCCCTTGACCGGAATCGAACCCGGGACCCTTTAGTTCACAGGCCACCGCTCTGTCCACTGAACCACACCGGCCAGGGTGTAGACTAACTTAAATCTTAAAAATCCCTGTGGCAGGGCGTGGGTGTGCAGTAGAGCCAGTGCGTAGAGACAGTGATTACTCCGCAGGCCATCAAAGCTGCGTTTTCGTGGGGCTCCCCCGGAGCTTCCTGAGGAAGAGGCGAGTCTCCCCACCCCGCCCACTAGGTCAGTGACTGAAAAATATTATTCTGGGTGTTTCCACTACGGGGTGGAGGCCAGCACGCGGAGGGCCGGGAGCCTCCCCCAGAGTGCGCCACATCAGTACTGAACAAAAGGTTACCTTCCAGAACTTTCCACATGATCATGGATGGTTAAGTGAAAACATGGTCAACCAGCCTGGCTGGTGTGGCCCAGTGGTTGAGCATCAACCTAGGAACCAGGAGGTCACGGTTGGATTCCCAGTCAGGGCACAGGCCCGGGTTGCAGGCTCGATCCCCAGTGTGGGGCGTGCAGGGGGCAGCCCATCAATGGTTCTCTTTATCATCGATGCTTCTCTTTCTTTTTCTCTCTCTCCCTCTCCATCTCTGAAATCAATAAAAATATATTAAAACATATATATATATAGAACCACCTTTGATCAACCAAAGGAGTAAGAGACACGTTTAAGCCTTCTCTCCACTGAACAAAAGGGGTCTTCCAAGAGCCGTGCTCGGTGTTCCTCACCCACCAGCTCCTCTGGTCTATGGAAACGAGAAACACCTACTGCACAGCCACTAGGAGCCTGGGCCCTCAGCTCTCTCCTCCTCCCCACCACGTCCACTGCCCGGCTCTGCCTTTCTCTCAGGTCTGGAAGCGGGTAAGGAGGCAGAGGAAGGTGTGGGGCCAACGCCAGGAGGGCCGGGGCTCTGCCAACACTTGGGCAGGCACAGCCGCCTGTAAGCAACTCAGGATGGCCCGCACTTGGGAGCCACTGGCAACGGAGATCTTTACAGGAGCTTTAGTAGCTGAATGTGTGGGCATTTGGGGGGCATATGTTTTGTTTAATAAGATGAACACAAGCCAAGATTTCAAGCAAAGAATGAGCAAGAAATTTCCCTTCATCTCGGAAGATGATTATAAATCCATTGAACATTCTGCAATACGTGGAATCAGAAAGGAGGATCAAGAAAAATGGTCAAACAGCAAAAGGTAAGAATGGGGCCACACATCAAGGTTTACACCCTCTTTCCTCGTCTCAGGCAAGGTTAAAATTTGAAAGTTGACATGGATGGATTTTGGAATATTTAAGGCAAAATGCAAATCCTCCTTAAGCCAGAGGATGTGTTATTTGGACTAACCGTAGGCATCCGTGGAAGGTATGTTTCTCACGTTGTGAGTAGAATTTTGTTTGTGCTCCTCTAGAAGAGGCCTTCGTAACCTGGTAGGAGAGGGTGGGCCTTAGGATGGGCTTGCCTGGCATGAACCCGGCCTCTGTCCTTTCCTATTAACCACAAGCTCCGGGTACGTGTTTCACCCTCTGAGCCTCAGTTCTGCCATCTGCAAAATGGGCTCATGCCTCGCTCACAGAGTTGTTGTGAGGATTAGTCAGCATAGTTGGTCCTCAATAGTGTTATTCTTGCCTTTGGAGCTATTGTTTCCCTTGGGTGTGGGTGCAGAGCGAGCGCACCCCTTAGACCAGCCCCGAGGAAGAGCGTGGGGCTCCGGCCCCGCCCCCCGGAGACACTGACACCCCCTGGAAGCCCCGTTGTGAAAGAGGACACGTGGATGTGGAGGACAAAGCCCAGACTCTGAATCAGCCGGGAGGTGCAGCGTCGGGAGACTCCACGGCAGGGTGGGCCCGTGACTCACCACGCGATCCTCTCACTTTCCCTCCCGACCCACCTGAGCGCTTCCGGCTGCGCTGATTCACCGCTTGCTGTCGCGGTTACGTAACGGGGGCTGTTGTGCTTTGCTGGGTGTCTGTCTCTGGATTCCTCTGTCTCCCCTGGAGGCTTTGAGTCTTCTTCTTTGTCACACACCCTGGCACACGCATCACAAACAGCTGTTGAAATCCCCTGCGTGACACCGGTTGTCTCCTTGTTCTCGGGGAAGGGGGCCGCCAACGGGCGAGCTGTGCCCTGGACGGGGCGTCAGGCCGGCCTTGCTGTGAGGGACAGGCTCCACCCGGGGGCCTGCCCTGCTCGGGCCTCGGTTTCTCCACCCCAAAGGGAGATGTTGGGCGACATCAAACCTGAGCTTTGGAAGTCAAAGGACATACCAGACTGGACCCTTCTCCAGGGGTCGTTCCGCTAGGTTTGCTAGCCAATCGCAGCCCTCTCTCGCCCGATGATATGTCCCAGGGGCGTGGCACCACCAAAGGAGACATGGGACTAAGTGGGAGAGTGGGCCGGGAGGAGCAATGGGTTGGTGCCAGGCTTCTGAATAATCAGTGAATGTAGCCTTGGAGGAAGGGGTTGCCATCATCCCCTCCATCTCTCTTGTGCTATAACTAACAGGCAGGAGGCAGATCGCATGGACGGATAGCTCAGCTGCCGTTCTGACCGTGGCCCTTGGCAGCCTAGGCCAGGAGAGAGAGACGGGCTTTGCAGAGACAGGGATTGTCCTTGCACTGGCCTTGCTCACCCCCCGACAGGAGCACCATGTCCCAGGGCTGGCCAAGAGCCCCCGGGACACGTCATCGGGCGAGAGAGGGCTGCGATGGGCCCTCAGAGTCTGAACGTCCTGGTCACTTCGTATTTTCCATCCTTGGCCTTTGTTGGGCTGTGTAAGTCTATGGCTTGGCATTTTTCATCCGTGCTGAACATTTCTCAGATGTTATCTCTTCAAATAATACTCTTGCCCCTTTCTCTCTTCCCAGTCCTTCCAGAACTCCACTAAATGTAAACCCCGTTCTCACTCTCTCCTTCTTGTCCCTGACCCTCTTTCTCATAATGTTCATCCTTTTTGTCAATCTGGGCTGTCATTTGGGTCATTTCTTCTGACCAATCTTCCGGTTCATGTATTCTCTCTTTGTCTATATTGAATCTCTTCTTAAACCCACCTATTGGATTTGAAATTTCAGTCATTGCATCTTTCATGTCCACATGAAATAAACAGATTGTTCTGATTCTCTTCAAAAATCTTCCCCGACAGTTTTTTGTTTATAGCTCTCTGTTGCCTGAGGTACTTTCAAAACTTGCATGTTATTTCTTTTAATCTAATAAGCGGTTTTCTCATTTGCTTCCTATCATTCCATTACATTAATGTTCGGGGGCAGCTTAGCCATCTATCTTTTACTGCTTGTTCTTGCTCCTGTTACCTTATGTCCCCGTGTGTGTCTACGTTTTACCGAGGGCTGCTTACTGTTCTCGAAAAACAACTTAGCGGGAATTTTTCGAGGCCTGGATGTGACTTCAGAGAGGCGCACCGGGAGGCCTCAGTCACCTGACTCTGAGCGTCTGCCTGATGTTCTCCATGCCCTTCGGGCGATGAGCACTGGGCTCTCCGCCTGCACAAGGGCTAGCATGTGGGGACAGCCTCCAGAGAGGAGCTCCCCGACCTCAGTGCCCACATGCTCTGTCGGCAGTCTCTGAATCGGGGGAGGGTGGGAGCCCTGGTATGCGGCTCTGGCCCCGTCAGCCTGGTGTGCAGCTCTGGCCCCGTCAGCCCCGGTGTGCAGCTCTGGCCACAGCCCTGGAGTGCAGCTCTGCAGAGCTCTGGCACAATGAGCCGAAGCTCGTCTGGTGGATCCCCCCCCTCACATGGGTCCTGGCTTTGGACTCACACAGGTTAACTTCTTCCAAGCATAGTGACGAATGTACTCGCAGTACACTAAGTCTTAGGAAATCCTAGAAGAAGACAAGGTTCCCTGACATGACACGTATGACATTTTTTCTGCCACGAGATGGTACTTGCTCAGATTAAACACCCTGAGACTGTGAAAGCTACACAACCAACCTTAGAGGATCTTAGGGGTTTTGGACACACAAGATGAAATCCTTGGGAGTGTTTCCAGCTACAGATAGTAGAGGCCTGATGAGCAGGGGCTTATTTCTCTTGTAGAACAAGTGGTGTAGGGGGAGACAGCCGGCGGTGCTGGGCCTTCTGCTAAGGGTACCTTTGGCGGGGGTAGGGGGAGGTGGGGGGCTTTCTAGGTCACTCCTCTTGCGAGCTGACCTTCCCTCGTGCTGGACGTCTCATCATTCTGGGACGGTCGCCATAACTCTAGACGTCGCATCCATGTTTAAGGCAGGAAACAAGGACAGAGAAGGCACCAGTAACACCCATCTGTTGTCAGAGCAGCCAAAGCCTCCTCAACGCACACCCCCAGGCACCTCACTGCCCGACAGGCCACCCGACCAGCCCGAGGCGTGAAAACCTCGAGAAACCAAGCGTCGTGCAAACAGAACGAGAGCGTCATGACGACTTAGAGCCGACACGGTTCCCCTCACCTGAGCACGTTCCGCCCTGGCCGCAGTCGGCACCAGAGAGGAGGGAGGGGCCTGGGTGTGGGAGGGAGCCCAGGCCTGTCACAGGCGCTGGGCGTCGTGTTCCTACCCCTCTTCCAGCAAAGCGGAGCCAAGAGCCTGCCTGTCGGGGAGCCCCCAGGAGAGGGCTTCCGAGTTTGACCACAGTTTCCCTCAAACAGTTTGTGATTTTTAAATCCACAAAATGCCTGGGGGTGACGTCTGCCCTTGAAAAAGCTCCCACTTGGCCCTGGCTGGTGTGGCTCAGTGGAGAGAGCGGAGGCCTGCAGACGGAAGGGTCCCGGTTTGATTCCAGTCAAGGGCACAGGCCTGGGTTGCAGGCTCCATCCCCAGTGTGGGGCGTGCAGGAGGCAGCCAATCAATGATTCTCTGTTATCATTGATGTTTCTATCTCTCTTTCCCTCTCCCTTCCTCTCTGAAATCCATAAATATATATGTTGTGTTTTTTTTTGTTTTTTTTTAAAAAAAGGAAGAAAAAGAGAAAGCTCCCGCTGGGATGGAGATGGCGCGGGGAGTCCAGCTGTTGCTGGGAGACACAGCGTCCGTCTCTAGCCCGGGCCACCGGAGATGAACCCACCAGGGCTCGCGTGCCAGGAAGAGGCGTCGACAGCGATCCCGGGCCCAGAGGAGCCGCCTCCTTACTGGCGACCCTTCAGCAAGTCACACCCAAGCGCCTCTCTCTGAGCATTAGATGGGGCCAGGGCCCAAGAGGGCCGCCCACGCCCACCTGACGTGTCATCAAAGCATGGGGGCGGCCCTCTTGGGCCCTGGCCCCATCTAATGCCCCATCTTCCCTTCTGGTAGATCCGGTACCGGCCTGCCTTTCACAGGGCTTACAGCGGCCCACCCTGGGAGACCTACATCTGGGAGCCCCTGGGCGAACGTACAACCACGTCCCCTGTCTCCACGTCCCCAGCACAGGGGACACCCCAGGTCTTCGGTCCAGGGGGCTGGTGAGTGACAGGAGGGGCTTCCCTGGGGGGAGAGTTGGGGATGGGAGATGGTGGCAGGAGTGGAGGAGCAGAAACCGCTTCCTGCAGGATATTCTAGGGGCAGGGGCAGGGGCAGGGCAGGCTTTCTCTGTGTGGCCATTGGACTTTCTTTCCCTTCCTCTTATTGCCTTGTGCTTCCCACACGCAGGGCCTTTGCACACGCCACTCGGCCTGAAGTGTCCCCTCCCAGCCGCACCCTGAGGTAGACACCCCCCCGCCGCCCCCAAGTCTTCAGATCTCAGCTTCGGTATCAGCGCCTCACTGAACCCACAGACTCCTCACCAGGTGGGCGCACCCAGAGCACATCCTGCACCTCTAAACGCCTGCCCCCCTCACAGGGGCCACGTGCTACCAGCTTCCCATTGGCTGGAAACCCACACGAGGCGGGATGACACAGCCTCGGTGACGGCTATGTTCTCAGTGACCCACCCACATGGCGGGCTCTACGCTCACATCCACTGAATGGAGGGAGGGAGGAAAACAAAATCCCCCAATGGGAGACAGCGAGAAACATGGGGCATGCTCACGCTGCAACGGGAAGCCAAACCAACGAGGGGCACATTATACATGCAGCACGACACGAAAAACTGCCCTAGGACAATACCGGGGGCGGCACGGAAAGAAAGGCCACAGGATGCCAGCCAGCATCGCTCCTGGACGGAGACCGAGGGATTTCAATATTCACGTGCCTTCCTGTAATTTCCGGAAACCTCTGAGATGTGCATTTGCGTGTGTGTGCTGCTAATCTTCATTGAGAAATCACAGATGTCTCCCCTTCCCGCGCCCCGCCCAGGCCCCCTCTGCCCTGTGGTCTGTGTCCGTGGGCCTTGTATACTCGAAGAGCAATTCTTCGTACCCTCCCCTTCCCTCTGGAATGTACATATTTACCTGCAAAATAAAGAGCAGGGACCTTTCTGTTTGGTTCACCGATGCAGCCCCAGCACCAGACGCTGCCTGGCACCGTGGGCACTCGATCGGTCATTGTTGCATGAAGAACCAGTGAACGAATGAGTGAGTGAGCGAGCGAACAGGTCACTGAGTCAGGGCTCAGTCCCTGCAGGGCTGAGGGATGAGCGGAAGGGGAGTGAGGGGTGTGGGGGGCAGGCAGCCGCCACGGGAAGGAAGGCCAGGCAGAGGCTGCCAATCGGCCAGGCACGGGGCTTCCAGGCACCAGGGGCAGCCTGGGGGGCGGGGGGGCTGGAGGGGATGAGCAGAGGGAGAGAGAGAAGGGGGCATCCTGGGTGACTCCACAGAGGGTCTGACCTGGCCTGGGGGGGCAGCGGGGGAGGGGGGCCGGCTGCCAGGTGAGTCGGGGTGAGGGGCCCTGGGTGAGAGGTTGGCAGGGCCTGACCCCTCGCAGCGGCCCATCCTGCCACACGCAGGGACCTTCGCACCAGGCCCAGCCCACCTGGGGACTGTGCTCAACTGCCCCCCGTCCCAGCTCCTTGGCCGTGGGGTCTGGCCTCGCTGACAGTCAGGCCCGCCCTGCAGAGGCTGTGGCTGTCAGTGAGCTGGGCCTGGGGATCGCCTCCTGGTGCTGCTGTGACAAAGGACCAGGCAGCGGCCCAGCCCCGCTTTCCTCTCCTCCCCGGTGGAGGCGGAGGCCCCTGCGGACGTGTCCTCCCCGCCCGCCCGGCAGTCAGGGGGCTGAGGCTGCCGCCAGCCGCCCCTCGCTCACCGTGTCTCTGAATCCTGCCAGCGGACCCTCTCGTACCAACCAGCGGCCTGCTGTGCCCAGGGCCGGCCTGTGCCACCTGCATGCCCCACAGCGATGACCTACACTTACACCAGTGACAGCCGGGCTCAGAGAGGCCGAGCGACTGGCCCAGAGCCGCCTGGAGGAGTGGAGGGGCAGGGCTCACACCCAGGCAGCGCCTGCAGGAGCCCCTCTGCTGCCCGTGAGCCCGTGTGCCTGAGGCGCCTGGCACACGCTGGCGGGAGCCCGGGACACCCACCCGTCCAAACGTCCCGGGTGTGGGAGAGGGAAACCGTGGCCCGGAGTCGCGTGTACCCAGCGCTTCTCCCTGGTGCTTCCCACACTGGATCTCATTTGAGTCTCCTGGCAACTATTATCCTCTTAAAAATGGGGAAACCGAGGCCAGACCACAGGACAGTGAGGAGGAAGGCCCAGGTCTTCTGAGTCCTCCTCCCACGACCTCGGGGGGGCCCCTGGTGGCTGTTTTTCAGCCCTCGGCAAGCCCAGGGCCGGTCCCAGCAAGGCCGAGGTCCAGGCGGAGGCCACTGTGCGGGGCGACCGGCTGTCCGGACGGACAGGCCAGCACCGTCCGAGGCGCAGAGGGGTGGCCCGGGCGCTGGGCCCTCTGCCTTCGGAGCAGAGCCTCCGGCGCCTGGGTCCCCGCTCGGCCATGAAAGCCAAACTTCAGCTGCAAGTGAAAATGGGCCTGGTTTTTAAGCTTTGAAGATACGGGTTCGTAATGAGAAGGCCGAGAGGAGCAATTAGAGCGGCATGAGCAGTAATCACTATAATAAGGGTAATTGAGTGGGATTTATTAGAGCTAACGACGGGCTTTTTTTCCTTGAGCAGAGAAAGAAAATAATTTACTGATATTAAAACATTTAAGCTTTTTTCCAGCCCCCGGGAGCAGCTGGGTTTCTGGAACTTCTCAAATGTGAGGCGACAAGGACACCTTGGGTGGCCTGACTTTCTCGGGTGCGAGTTCTTCTAAGAAGCAGAATCAAACGGACCCTGAAGAATCGGGGAACAGCAAGGAGAGCGGGAAGGTCGGAAACTGGGGAGTTGAGCTCTCTCATCCACTGTGGGACCAAACGAGTTCCCCAGCTCTCTGAGCCTCAGTTTCCCCGTCTGTAGAATGGGGATAATAATACTCACGGCAGGGTTGTTGGGGAAATTAAATGAAGCTAAGCCATATAAAATGTAATTAAAGAAGGTACATAATATCCCTGGCAAATGTTAATAAATGTTAATACCAGTCCCTAAAATTCACTTATCTCACACAAAATTCTACAAGTACGCAGTCCAGGCTGGTGGGGTGATTTCACAACCTGCAGGGACCTGAGCCGCTTCTCTCCTGTGGTTCTGCCACCCTCGGCAGAAAGCCCTCACCTCATGGCCCAGTGCGGCTGCCAAGCTCCAGCCACGGTGCCTGACTTCCAGCCAGCGGGGAGGAGTGAAGCGCACAGTGTGGCTCTCGGCCTCTCCTTTTTTTAAAAAAGAAAAATATAGACATATATTTTTGTGATTTCAGAGAGGGGGAGAGGGGGAGAGGGAGAAACATCCATGATGAGAGAGAATCATGGATCGGCTGCCTCCTGCACGCCCCCCACTGCGGATCGAGCCCACAGCCCGGGCCGGGCTCTGCCTCTCTTCAAAGGACACTTCCTGGAAGTCACGCGCAAACACTCTGCTCACAGACTGTGGGCAGAATCTGTCACAGGCCCCGCTGGCAGCAAGGAACCTGAGGAATGCAGCCTGGACCCGGCAGCCACGTGTCCAGATAAAACTGGGTCCTTGTGTTAAGGAAGGACAGGGAGGAGGAGGCAGGTTGCCCTGGGGGCTGATGGGAACAGCCACTAACCCCAGAGGGTCTGACCTCTGACCTGCTCGGCCGGTCAGACCCTGAGGTCCGGCGCCCAGGGGTGGAGCTGGGACACAGGGACAAAGCCCTTTTGTCAGGAGCGTCTGGCAGCGAGCGCTTCCCACGGGCCCACACACGGTCTCCGAACCTCTAGAGACGCGGGCGGCACAGAAGCGAGTTAACCATCCTGCTTTCCGGTCAGGTCTCTGGCTGTGGGACGTCCATTCCGGTTTAAAAAGCCGGCGTGGGAAACAGCCAGCGGTGCGATCCCCGGTGTGGCGGCCTTTGAAGGTGGCATTTCCGCCTGGACACGGCCTGGAGGCAGGTGACCAGAGGCCACGGAGGCCTAGCCGCGCCTGGAGAGGGGGTGCTGGGAGCCCCTGCCTCCCCCCCAGGTTCCCCTGGGCTCCGCTTACGCTCATCAGGATAAAGCAATTCCAGTGACAGGTGGGCATGAGGCTCAGGGGATGGCCTGGCCTGGGCTGACTTTCAGGTTTGGGAGAATCCCTGGGGTCCGACGGCGCCTGTGCAGCTGGAACCCGAACACAGCGGCTCCGGCTCCGGCTCCGGGTCCAGGGAGGCCGTGCAGGGGGCGCCTGGCTGCCAGGCTCTGAGAGCTGACCTCGGGGCCTCTCCCTGCACCACTGAAACCTCCAGTTAGATGTTCGGGGGGCAGGGGGAGAGGAGGGGGTTCTCATTCCGCCCTTGCCCAGGAGCCCCTGGCACGCCTGCCGGACGGATACAGGTGGCCGGGGCAGCCCCATCCTGGGTGTGGGGGTGCAGGATGTGGACGCGTGTGAGAGCCCGGCGAGGCTGAGAACAGGGACTGTGTTCTGGCCCCAGCTCTGGTCACCCCATCGGTCTCCCACCTGTGCTGTGGAAGTGGAGGGGGGGAGGGGGAGAGGCAGTGCAGACTCGGGCTGGCCCGGCCCTGGATTCCAAGTGCCCGGTTTTAGGGACGGATCCACGGGGCAGGTTTGCTCGGCGGCTACTCCCTCCCTTTAACCAGAGGAGCCACCTCTTTGCCCCTTGCCTGGTCCACTTCCTGCTGACCTCTCCCCGACTCGGGCACGCTTCCCTCCTGCAGCCAGTTCGGGCTCGGAGCTCCCATGCTCCCCCTGGGGCTGGAGCGGCGGGGGTGGGTGGGGGGCAGATCACAGGAGACATGAGGGCAGGGAGGCAGGGCCAGAGCGTGACAATTACGAAAAGCCCCACACTGGGGATCGAGCCTGCAACCCGGGCCTGTGCCCTTGACCGGATCCGAACCGTGACCTCCTGGTTCCTAGGCCGACGCTCCCCCCTGAGCCACAGCGGGCTCTAAGCCTCTTTGATCTCCAGGTGGAGTAGAGACTGCCACATCCCCCCCAGGTTTGTGAGTAATGTGCCAGCTGGTGAGGGCGGGGCCCGGGCTCTCCCCACCCGCCCCTGCCTGTACGGCCCTCTGCCTCCCTGTCCCCCTCTCCTCCTCTCCCCACCCTCTGTCTCTCTCCCCCTCTCTCCTTCCCGCTCCCTGTCTCCTCTGTCTCTCAGGCCCTCTCCCCACCATCTATGTTGGTAACAGTAGGTTTTGCTCTTTCCTTGTCTACAAATTCCCTGACCCCCACCCCCCCGCCCCCTGGGCTCCAACTCCTTCTTCCCTGCCCGTCCTTCCAGCTGGAATCCTGGGCCACGCCAGGCGCTGCCCCTCCTCCGCACATAGTGGCTGCATTGTGCGGCCTCAGCCTGCTCCCGCCTCCCCCCTGCGCAGCCAGGAGCCACCCTCTCAGGTCCCTGCCTCCCGCCGCTCTCCCTTTAATTTACTGATGTTCCTGCCAGAATAACTGTCTGTAATCACACCGGCTGGCTGGCTCCCTCAGACCTGGGCCCCCGCCCCTCCCCCTCTACCCGCCCCTTCCCCTTCCCCGTCCCTCCTCCATCATCTTCCCCAGAAGCGTTTTGTTTGCCTGTTTGTTGTTTCCTCTGACCACAGCAGGAGCCTGTATCTCAGGGCTTTTGTGGCAGGAACACTGCCCCTTCCTGCTAGTCCACACAGGAGGCTCATTCCAGGCACTGGCCAGCTCACCCAGGTCCTGGATGGCCAGGGAGCAGCCTGGCAGGGGTCCTGCGTGGGGCCCCCACACCGCCTCCTGGGCCGCGATGCTGCGGGACCCCGGCAGGTGCCGGCACCGCGGGTCATGAAACCCAGCCTTACTCGCCTGGGCCCAGGCTCCCCCTCCTCAGTCTGCTGGTGCCATGGGCTGAATCGTGGCCCCCCCAAAAAAGAACCCACAAAACAAAAAACAACCACAGGCATGTTGGAGTCCTGACCCCTGACCCCAGCACCTCAACGTGTGCCCCGTGGAAACGAGGCCTCGCCGGTGCGGTTAGTTAGGACGGGGCTGGGGCAGGGAGGCCCCATTCCAACCCACAGGAAGAGGAGGCCTCGCGGACAGCAGGGCAGAGGCTGGAGGCAGCGCAGGAGCCGGGAAAGGACTCGTGCCCCCCCCCCCACCCCCACACTCTCAGAGGGAGCGCGTCTGCCAGCCCCAGAGATGCCAGACTGCAATGTTGTAGTTATGAGTCACCCTGTCAGTGGCACTGGCGACAGTGGCCCTCGGAGAGGAACGTGATGGGCACAGGGGTTGCCCGGGGGGGATGGGGTGACCAGCGACAGGTGGTGGGTGTGAGCAGCCGCACCTCTATGCTCCTGTGCTCCAGCCCTTCTCCGCCCTGGTGCCTGCATGCCACCTCCCTCCCTCGGTGACTAGCTGCTGCGGGTGGGCCTGGCGCAGGGTCCCTGTCGCCTGGCGTTTCCGGGCTGACGCTCGCCGATGGGGAAGAGGCCCTCGCCCAGGAGAGCCCTGCTCGGCCCGGAACAGCGGTGGGTGCTGTGCTTTTCACCGGCTCCTGGGCCTCCGGCACCTACTGGTCTGGCAGACACGTGGGCCCCCGGCCCTGCTGAGCCACCTGCGTCTCCCAACCCTCAGGCTTCACCCAGGAACCTCATCTCCTTTGCTACTGTCCCGGAGTCTGTAGACCAAGCATGTCAAACTCAAAGGCTAGCACGGCCAAATGACCGAGGCCTGCGGCCTGTGGGCCACGGGTTTGACTGCTTGCTGTAGATGAAATTGGCATTGCCTTCTGCATGCACCCTGACCAGGTGGAGGGCCGGGGAGGAGGCTGCGACTGCAGTATATAACCTTGACCAGAATCGAACCCCGGGCCTTTGGGTCTGCAGGCCGACACTATCCACTGAGCCAAACCGGCCAGGGCCGGAGTTTATCTTTTAATAGAAAAAGTTCACAAGGCTAAAATGAATTAGATAATGGAACAGAAGATGGAAATACGCCAGGATACACTCCTTAGCCACCAAACAGTATTAGCAATGCCTAGAAAACAGCAGTGCAGTGTGATCCATCATGAGAACAAATCACTCAGGGACGCGGCTATGCAGTTGGGTAACACGGGGGCCATGGTTACCAACTGGGGACATTGTGACCACATTGGGCATGGCTCCCACACTGGGGCATTGTTACCGACCTGGAGAAGATCTTGTCTCAATAGGGACGGGCACAAAGGACTCCTTTTATTCACGAGTCACTGCAGGATGGACGTGAGAAGGCACTTCCCGACTGGAAACGGCCTCTTGGGAACAATGTGTTATTGAAAAGCTCAGTGAGCTACTGGGGCTGCGTGTTACGTGGAATTCTCTGAAAAAGGAGAAAGAACCGGGATCAGGTTACCAAGATCGTGGCCCAGAGAACTCACTGCTTTCATCGCCGAGGAAGGTGAAGACCAGCCGAATGCAATGGCCGGAAGTCGCTGGCTTCATAAAAACAAGACCTCACCTTGGCCATGAGCTGGGAGCGAAGGGAACCTGCTGAGCCACAGGGACCCACAGGGATCGGGTGGCAGACTTAGGGAGCCAGGAGTGGAAGGCAAACAAAACAAGTGTTCCCCTTGTGAGGCTTTCTCTACACCCAGCAGGTGCTCCACACACACACACACACACACACACACACACACACACACACTGTCCCTTCAGAAAATAATTCTAAGAACATGATTGCTTTTGCTGGTGCAATTGAGCACAAGCTATATGTATCTTTATTTATTTATTTGTTTTATTGATTTCAGAGAGGCAGGGAGAGGGAGAGATAGAAACATCAATGAGAGAACCATTGATCAGCTGCCTCATGCACGCCCCACACTGGGGATCGAGCCTGCAACCCAGGCATGTGCCCTAACTGACAATCGAGCCGTGACCTCCTGGTTCATGCGGTGACAACCATGGAGCCACACTGGTTGAGTGAGTTTTTATCTTTAATCATTAATGGTTTCTTTTCTAAGAATCTATTTCAAATGTTTCCTCTTAAATGACAGCATCAGGCCAGTAGGCGCTGAGAACTAGAGACAACACGGAGAGGCACAGAAGAGAATGGAAAGCCCCCCACCCCCCACCCCCCAGTCTGCCCAGCAGGCCCCGGGGAAGCTCGGCTGGAAGGAACGGTGCTGTCAGAGGCACTGCTTTCCCACCCACAGGAAGTCGGCCGCGTGGCCCTGACACTGCCCCCTCTCCTGTCGCTGTGTCTCTCCCAGGGGAGGGTGGTGCTGGCAGGTTCAGCCCGCAGTGCTGCAGGCCAGGTGCAGCCACAGCTCTGCCGGGAGGGCTCGCCGTGGCACCCCACCCACGGGAGGACCCCAGCCCTTCCTTCCGGAGGCCTTTCCCCTCCTGGGCTCTGACCCGCCCGTGGCCTCGGCCCGAGGCGTCCCATCTGGAGAGACCGGCTCTGAGAAGTGGCACAAGCCAGGCCCGTCTCAGCATAACGGGGTCACCAGTGAGCTGGGCATCCCCAGGAGGGAGGGGGAGCCCGCAGTGGCCCTGGCAGAGGCTGAAGGGCAGCGTCGCTGGAGAGACTGAGGTACCCCCTGAGCAGCAGGATCTGAAAGGGTCGGAGCGAGTCAAACCCAAGACGACGGTGTGCTGGACGCCAGGGGGACTGGAGGCGACACCACGCTTCCCCCTCGAGGAGAATCAAGCCGGGGTGCCTCTACCACTTGGCCACACGAGTCACTCTGCTGGCATTCTCGCTCAGCACCTACCTGTCCCGGGGGCAGCCCTGGTCCTGCGGCCCCGGTAGCTGCTGGGAGCTGGCCGTGGTGCGGAGCTTCCCGCCGCGGGCAGGAGGCAGGACCTGGGAGGATGTCCACTCCGCTCCGTGAGGAACACTGACTCCCAGAGGTGGCACGTGTCACTCTGTCACATCACCTGTGCAGGACAGAGGTCTGGTCACACGGGCTCCAGGAGGCTGGGAGGTGTCCCCCTGGGAGAGGACGCTGGCACCGGGTTCCACGGGGAGGCGGGGAGTCCTGGGGCATCAGCAGCCTGAGGCGCAGGCATGCCAGTGGTGACAGGCCTCACGACACTGGCCTGCGTGTCCCCGTTAGTTACAGAGACCCTCCAGTTGTGGCTGCAAGGCCTTCAGGACACTTGTTCCCATACCTTCCACCCCGGGTGGGGGTAGCTCTCCTGGGGGCCCCCTCCTGGTGGAACAGACCCTTTGGCAGGCACTCACCACCGTCCAGGCAGCTGTCGCCTCTCTGACTAGCGTTCCTTCAGTGAACTGTGACCTGCTCCACCTTCACGCCGGGACAAGTAAAGGCAGCAACGCAGACCTCGGGACATGGGACGCGTGAGACTCCCCATGTGCGGCACCCAGCTGAGCTGAGCTGAGGGCACGGGTGTGCCCGGGGGAGAGAGGGGCAGGGCACCCCAGGGAAGAGAGCAGGTGAGGGTGGGCGGCTAGGGGGCTGGTTCTTCACACCTCTAGCAATAGAGCCCTCTCCCCTGCCGGTCACCCGAGGGAAGGCTCGGCTCTCTAGGCCCCCACATTGCTGCGGGCAGTGGGGATCCCCATGACCCTGAAATGACACTACCCTTCTCCTGTGAGGCCCTGTGGACGGGGCACCCCCATATCCCTGCCGGGAGGAGGGGGGCCAGGGGCAGGGCAGGGCACACCCCGGGGTCAGGCGGCCTGTGGCGCCCGCTGGCTTTTTCCATATTTACTCCCCAGAGCTCTTCAAACAATGAGGAAGCTGCCCAGCCAGCTGTGCAGGATACTCGTCTGCAGCCTTTCCAGGGAGGGGCCGCTCACCGTGGGCAGGAAGCCGCCTGCACCCCAGGAAGCAATAATGTGGCCTCGGCCTCGCTGACCTCGCACCGCCTCACCCTCAGGATGAGGCCGCAGGAGAGGGGCCTTGCACGCATCCTCCCTGACATCAGATGCCGCTACACGGGGCCTGGGGGCTGTCCCCCCAGCACACACTCTCCTCACCAGCAAAGCAGAGCCCATGCTGGGGTCCAACCCCAGCAGGTCCAGGGGTCCCCAAAGGTGTGGACGGAGTCGGCGAAGAAGGAATGACTCGGAGACAGCGTTCAGTTGAACAGCAGCCTTGCCAGGATCTCTAGCCACAATCTCCAGCCAGGTTCTGTGTCCATGTTCTCTTGCTAGGTTCTCCAGGTTCTCCAGGCAGGTTCTGTGGCTACAAGTTCCCTCGCTAGGCTCTCCAGCCAGGTTCTGTCCAGGTTCTCCAGCCAGGTTCAGTCACTAGGTTCTTCAGCCAGGTTCTCTCGCTAGGTTCTGTCTCTAGGTTCTGTTGCCAGTTTCTGTCCAGGATCTTTTGCCATGTTCCGTCTCTAGGTTCTGTCTCTAGGTTCTGTGTCTAGGTTCTGTGTCCTGTTGTCTTGTTACGTCTGTATTTATACCAGTTGATTCCAATCCTATCAATCTCTATTCCAAAGGTTAGGGCGTTTCTTATCTCCATTCCAGGGAGTAAAGATTATGTAGCTTAAGCGTGATTGTTCGTAAAGTGATTAACTACCCGCCTGGCACTTAGTTAAGAGGTTTTATTCCCTCCCTAACTTCAGGGGAAAATCCCTACCTGGGGAAACAACCTTTCTCAGAGAGGTGACCTTGGTTAAAACACATAGCGCCAAGAAGGGGAGCAAACATATTAAGAACAGTATGCCATATACTCCAGGTCCCTTGAAACAGCAAGGATGGACCGGCTCTCGGCAAGCCCAGAGGGCTGCCCACAACCCTGCGAGACCCCACAGCGCTGACGGCCCGTGAACCGTGCACACAGCCCGCTCAGGCCCACTTTTGGGGGCTCAGGCGCTCTCTCACACGGGGACCCTCTTTCCCAGCCTATCAGGCCTCAATCCATCACTTCCCTTCCCTCCACTCTCCCGAGGGCCTGGGAAGAATCGCACCCCACCGAGCCTGGGGGCCTCCCAGCTGAGGCCGCGGGTCTCTCACTGAGTGGCCAGCTGTGCTGACTGGCCAGGGCCGCCCCCACAAAGCCCCACAAACTGGGCCGGCTGGCCTGGCCGGGGCGTGCCCAGCTCTCGGTATGGACCGCCGGGCTGTGGGAGGCGCAGCACCCCGAGACTCTGTCCCGTGTTCCTGAAACCAGATTCCCATGTGGTACGCAGCCCAGCAGGGAAGACGGCAGGGAAGTCGCTCAGATGGTATCAGATGTGGCCGGGATGCACCCAGAGTTCATCATGCCCAGAGCCGAGCTCCGCCACAGCTGAGCCAGGTGACACGCCAGGGCCCTCCAAGGGCCCTTCTGCAAGGTGACGCCCCAGCAACCAGACAAGGGCAGTTAGCAGGGTCCTGGGAGCTCAGAGCTGGCTCAGCCCCGTCCTACCCACACGGCCTCAGACGACACGGAAAGTGCAACCCCCTGTGGTTAGAGCCCGTCAGCCGATGTGCTGGCCGCCGAAGGCCCCGGGGCTCTCCTCCCTGTCCTCCTGCTGCCCGGCCTGGAGCAGGGCCCCCAGGGTGCATGGCCGAGCAAGATCGGTCCAGGCCTGGAGAACTAGTTTGCTCGCATGTGGGGAGACAGGAGCACATAGACCCGCAGCGTGACCCTCGGTGAACATGGAAGGCGAGCTGGGCTTCGCGGGGCCCGTCCTCAGCGTCCACCTGAGGCCACACCCAGTGACACCTGTGGTCAGGAGAACCTGGGGGTCAGCCACACCCAGTCCACATCTCTTCCTAGACAGGACTCTGCCCCTGTGCGTCCAGTGGAGCATGGCGCTAGCACAGCAGACACGGGCACGGTGTGGCCTTGTGGGCAAAGCTGCAAGGACACCAACTTGGCAGGGCACGTGATGGTGAGGCTGCGGGCAAAGCTGCAGCAGCGAGAACCGGAAATGCCAGGGGCCTAAGGAACAGCTTATTTCTCTCACACAAGGGTCTGAAGGAGGAATCTGAGCGTGGGAAGCCCATGTTCCTTCCACCCAGTGGGTCTCCTTGTGGGCATGGTCAGAGCGGGGTACCCACCGCACTTGAGCAACAACGTGATGTACTTACACACTGAACTGCGCACTTAAGAGTGGTTAAAACAGAGTAACTGGCCCAACTGGTGTGGCTCAGTGGTTGAGTATTGACCTATGAACCAGGAGGTCATGGTTCGATTCCCGGTCAGGGCTCATGCCCGG
This sequence comes from Myotis pilosus, assembly GCA_036010255.1. Taxonomy (NCBI): domain Eukaryota; kingdom Metazoa; phylum Chordata; class Mammalia; order Chiroptera; family Vespertilionidae; genus Myotis; species Myotis pilosus. The sequence goes on from JASKON010000016.1 coordinate 2,335,262, forward strand.
TTGCAGGCTTGATCCCCATTAGGGGACATGCAGGAGGCAGGTGATCCATGATTCTCTCTCATCATTGATGTTTCTGTCTCTCCTTCTCCCTTCCTCTCTGAAATCAATAAAAAAATATATTTAAAAAAATTAAAATAAAACAGAGAACCTCCGCTCCCCATGTCAGACCACTGTTCTTATCTACCGCATGGCCGTCTCCATTCAGCAGCGGCCGGGTTAGCAGAGCAAAGCCCGCTCAGGGGGCCAGTGTCGGCTCCGGGCAGGTGCTGCGATGGAGCAAGGCTGGCCTGGGCCCCCACGCTGCCACCCCAGCTTCATGTGCGCAATCCCGCGAGACAGGGATGGAGGGAAATCCGACTGAGTCACCGCAGGATGCGCGGATCCGGGCAGGGCCTGCGCACGTGGGAACCGCGAAGGAAACGCTCTTCATGTTTTTGGACTCTCAGTAGCCAGACACTCGGCCGGGACCGTTTCCTGTTCCAGGACTTTTCCACAGTGGTGCTTGCAGGGACCTTCACAAACACGGCGAGCGGAAGGAACCGGAGGCGGCTTCTCGGGCCTGGGCACCTCCCTGGGCTCCCAGCCTCAAGTGTCTTAGCAGGAACACTGGCTGGTGGAGGGTGGCCGGGGGTGGGAGGGCGGTGAGGCTCCCAGAAGCTGCTTTCTCAACGTGCCCTCCAACAGTTAAAAACGAGTAAAGAGCCCGGCCAACATGGCTCAGTGGTTGAGCATCAACCTATGAACGAGGAGGTCACGGTTTGATTCCTGGTCAGGGCACATGCCCGGGTTCGGGCTCAAACCCGTGTGGGGTGTGCAGGAGGCAGATCAATGATTCTCTCTCATCATTGACATTTCTCTCTCTCCGTCTCTGAAATCAATAAAATCAATCAATCAATCAATCAGGGGTAAAAAGGAATTTGGCAGCTCCAGGTTTTCAGGGTTACCTGAGCCCATGACACCTGGAGGGTGTGGTCCCCCAGACCAGGATGTTGTTATGGTTACCCATAGATGAAACTCGAGCACATATTTGATCAAGTTCACGAAGGTATAGGCCACTCCCACTCCGATGCCTTTTTTAAGGCTCTTGGCCCTGCGAGAATCAGGCCGGTCCCCCACTGTGTGCATGTCACCTCTCCCCTGTACCAGAGGCCAGGCCACCGGCAGACACAGGGGGCACTCTGTTCCACCCTCCCCGTCTATCTGCGTTGGCTGGGACGGGCTTGTGGCCGACACACCATTTTCCTGGGACTGGCGGGGCTGGGAGTGGTTCCTTTGAGGGTCAAGGGTACAGAGGATGTGGCCCTGTGAACCCAACAGCTAAGAGAAAGTAACATGAGCTGAGCCCCCATGGCCGGTGTGGCCCCGAGGACTCCCCAGGCGAAGGTGAGCTGGCAGTTTCAGCACTGAGTTTCTTCATCTAATTGCGTGGGGGGCCTGCCCTGCAGCTCTCCGCGAAGAAAGGACCAGCGTTTTCCCCCGAGGCGGCGTGGGAGCAGGCAGGCTGAGGACGCGGCCTCGGGCTCTTCGCGGGCCTGGAGCCGCAGCGTCCTGGCTGGAACCACACCCTCGGCTCCTGGGCTCCAGCCGCTGCCTGCACATCCCGGGACTTGGCCTCCGTCAGCACGCGTTCAATTCCTTGTCGGAAACCTCTCTCTCTACTGGTCTGTCCTCTGGAGAACCCGGACTAATGTAACCAGCGTCCACACAGAAGTGCCCCCTGTCCACAGGGCATACGTTCCAAGGCCCCAGTGGGCACCTGAAACGGCGGATGGTACCGAACACTGCAGTTGTTTTTCCTGCACAGATCAGCCTCACTCGGCGGAGGTGCATCAGGCTCCTCTCTGGCCTGTCCCAGTTGCCGTATCACTGCCCTGGCGCTCTGGGGCCTTCCCTAAGTAACACGAGCTCTGGGAGGGACACGGTGACGGCCGTGGGGACGCTGGTCAAAGGGGGGACTCGTGTCCTGGGCGGGACGGGGGGGAAGCACATTTCATCTCGACACTCTGAACGCGCACCATGTAAAACGGATACAGGGTTTATTTCTGGAATTTTCCATTTCATATTTTTGGGCCCCGGTGGACCACAGGTAACTGAACCCGCGGTGAGTGAAAGTGTGGGTGGGGAACGACAGGACTGGGACTATATCTCCATTTTATGCAGAGAAACCACCGCCTGGACCTGTGGAGTGCCAGGCACGGTGGGTCCGTTCATTCACAGTCGCGTGTCAAGCGCCGCTCGGCGCTGCAAGAACCGGCGCCGCAGTCCTGGCACCGAGGCACGCTGCCCGGAAGTTAATGTCACCGTAACCACCGGCTGACGGTGTAAGACTACTAGTAAAGGTTCTTAATTACAATAGAAAGAAGCAAAAAACATTTACTGATCATTGAGATTTATAGCCACGCCCTTTTTACATGTTTTTCCAGTAAACCTGTTGTCATGGTAACCCTATTAAAACAAGATGCAACCTGATTTAAAGAACCTGAGAACTAATTACAATACTGCGTTACACTTCGTTACACCTTCTTCTGAGGAGTTTAATGCACCTCACTCATTAGGCCCTATAACCATCCTCTGAAGTCTTCAGGGAACAGAGATTATTAAACCCATTTCGCAGATGGAGACACCGAGGCACGGACGGGTTAAATGGCCTGGCCACTGGCAGCAGCTCAGCCGCCAGCAAGTCTGGGCCAGGCCAGACCTGCTCCCTTTCCTGCCTCCATCTCCACTCAGGAGACCCGCTCTGGTTCTGAAAGCCCTCACCCAACCGCCTGTTCCCCACAGTGTGGTCTGGGCTCCAGGTTCTGCTGCCGTCTGTCTGCAGACAAGGCTGCCAGGCCAGGACGCTGCTGGGATTCACGAGGGAAGAGAGGCAGCGCCGAAAGGTCCAGAGCGTGGGACCTGTCACTCCCCGTGGACTCAGCCTGCAGAGCCCACACCCACAGGCCTTGGCACTTGCACTCACCCTGATACTCCCAGAGTGGGGGGCCGTGGCGGGAACCAGCTGGCACCAACCTGCTCCTGCCTCCACCACAAGAGTTTGACCCTGCCTGTCGGCCACGTGGCCAACAGGCTGTTCCCTGAACGTCCAGGCAAAACCCCGCCCCAGGCCTCTGCTCTGGCTCAGGGTCCTCGAAGCGGCGCCCAGGTCAGCAGTGGCGGCTGTGATGACAGAAAGTTCAGGCCCCGCCTCCGAGCCACCGAGTCAGACGGGTTTACAAGCCCTCTGGCTTCTCCAGCATCTCTGCCCAGAATGTTCCTCTCCCAGGCATCGCAGCCGACTTCCCTTCCTGCTCCCAAGCCTTTTCTCAATGCCACTGTCCCAGGCCCCCTCCTGACACAGCCTGGGGGCCCAGGAGACACGGGGTGTCCTAGGGCGAGTAAGCAACCTACAGCAAACACAGGAAACGAGAGGCTACGGAGCTTGCACATGTTAGAACAGGCTTCACAGAAGCCCGAGGCATGTCCACCCCCCGCAGGGCCAGAGGGGATCCTAAAGCCGTGGCTCCGGCTTCTCCTAAATGTCAGAGTCCCAGCAGGCCCTGCGCCGGCCCTTCCAGGAGTCCCCTGAACAGAAGCTCTCGACCAGCGGTTCTCAACCTTCCTAGTGCCGCGACCCTTTAATACAGTTCTTCATGTGGTGGTGACCCCCAACCATAACATTGTTTTTGTGGCTACTTCATCACTGTAATGTTGCTACTGTTATGAACCATCATGTAAACATCTGATATGCAGGATGTATTTTCATTGTTACAAATTGAACATAATTAAAGCACAGTGATTAATCACAAAAACAGTATGTAATTATATGTGTTTTCCGATGGTCTTAGGCGACCCCTGTGAAAGGGTCGTTCGACCCCCCGAAGAGGTTGCGACCCACAGGTTGAGAACCGCTGCTCTAGACAAACTTCCACATTAAAGGACAGGGGAGTGGAGAGGGGCGTGTGCAGAGGTGGGGGGCTGGTGAGAGACACTGTGTCACGTTCCGGTGAGCCTGTCTGTGCCAGCTGCTCCCCTCAAGTGCAACCTCCCTTAGCCCTTGCCAAAGCGCAGTGCTGGGCTCACTTTCTGGGAGGAAGTGAGACTCAAGGTAAATAAACAGGCAAAGTACACAGACCGGGTTGGCCACAGGGCCTCCCCGCTGGCCAGGCTGCTTGCTGCCAGCGCCCCAGATGGACAGGCCCCCCGCGACCTGGCGGTGCTGAGGCCCAGACCTGGGAGGGCCTTGCTCCTGAGCAGATGCAGTCCCTCTGCGGCCTGCGCTCTCTGTGGGCCCAGCACCAGGTCACAGGGGCTCCCACACCTCCGGGGGCGCCCCAGGAAGGGAAGGAGCCTGGGAGCAGAACCAGGAGTGGAAGAGCCGAGCCCAGGGAAGCCCTGGCCAGAGTCCTCTCACTGCGAGCCTGAGCCTCGGCCTCAAGGCAGCCGGGGGAGGCGAAGGGAGCCGGGAGCTGAAGCCCGTCCTTTGGGAGAGGAGGTGCAAGAGGGGCGGGGAAGGGACAAGAAGCTGAAGGAGGAAAGCAGCCAGCACCAGGCACGGGGTGGGCGGAGGCCGCGGGCACCCCGACACAAGCTGGGACAAGGGTCTTTCTGGTGACCGTCTCTGCGTGTGCACACACAATACACACACACACATCCGCAGACACTGACATACACTTTGTGGAAAAAAATCTGTGCCTCAGACCACAGACGTGGACGTGGGAGCCACACTGCCCCTGCCTGTGGAGCAAGCCATCTGCACAGAAGAGCAGAGACAGGACCGGAGAGGGAGAGGGGAGGTCTGAGCGGGACCAGACGGAGGCGGCGAGGGGGCAGAGACACAGGCGGGGCTCGAGGGAGGCCTGGCCTGTTATGCGAACGGACAGCCTGCCGCTTCCCAGCCAGAGGCTATCGCCTGCTCCCCCGGTGCCGCTCCGGTGGCACAGAGTCACACCACCACCCGAGAAACTAAGGAAACCAACGTCAATTTTCAAATGAGCTCAAGGAAAGGTCTTTTTAAAGAAGCTGTTCAAATACGTGTATTTATTTTTAGCTTTCATTTCTTGTTTTAGGTTATTACCATTACTTTATATTCTCTTGGTATAAAAATATTTTTTAAAAAATCCCAAACTGATATATAGACCAGCAGCACACCTACCAGCATACTTACACACACACATGCACACACACATACTACACACGAGCTCACTCACACACACACACACATGCACACACACACACACACACATGCATGACCAAGGCTGCACAGGAGCTGAGCCACGCGTGCTCCGGGTGGTCCACTGTGAGAGGCAGCCTGTGAGAGGAAGCTTGGGGACATGCTCAGCCTTCACTGTCAGCACAGGACCCCCAGGTCATGGCTCACGTGTCACAAGGTGAAAAACCAACCACCTGGTCCACTTGATGAAAACCGGGAAAAGGACGATCTTCAGGGGGAGGAGCACACCGTTTGCGCCCTGGGGACGCCGATCTGACCCAGGAGGCGTCGGGACGAGTTGCCCGTCTTGACCCTGGAGGCGGCAGTGGACACCGCGTGCTCCCAATGACCAGCGAAGGACGGAGCTCCCGAGTCCGTGCGGTCCGTCCTCTCAGGGAAAGGGCCGCCCTCGCTTGCGCCTGGACTTGAGATGGCCGGCCGGGCGACGCAGCGCTTTCCTCTCCTGTCGGTGCATTTTCTCGGCCTCCTGCTGCTTCTTCTGCTGCTCAGACTAAAGGAGAAAATTAAATGAGGGAAGAGAAAGAAAATGCCCACACCCCCTTGGTCACCACCAGAATGTCCACAGCACGGCCACCACTCACAGCCCAGCCCAGCCCAGCCGCCCAGGCCACACGGTCTGGCACCAGACCCCGCCCTGACAAACGCGGCCCTGGCTGCAGCAGCAGGACAAGGCCCACTGTCCCTGTCACACAGGAAACGCCCCACCCCCCACCCCCGGCGGGACAGGCGCCCCGATAGCCCCGAACTACAAAGCATGAGCCTGGCTCTGCAGCCCCGCACAGCGCAGCAGGACGCCCAAAAGGGACGGTCCCTCGGGGAAGGGCCACCTCCAGGAGACAGCACCGCTCAGAGCCCACCGACTGCTCTTCTGTTTACAAGCCGGAACCACCGGCCATTCACACCGTTTTCAAAGCAGAACAAAGACTCCTGTGCATACAGCGCATTTAGCCCACCCACCACGAAGCACGCCTGCACCAGCGCTGGCTCCAAAGGATTTCTGGCTGTTTTCAAAACCGAAACTGCCCTCGAAAGCCAGTGACCTGCTCCCAGGGAACAGCGAAACCTCTGGCAGACAGCCCGCCCCGCTGGCCGCTGCAGGCGCCGTCTAACATCACTCGGCCGAGCTGGCTCCTCTGCTCCAAGCGGCTGCGCTCCTCGCCCCGAGTCCCTGCTGCTGTGAGCGCCGAGCGGTTCACAGCCCTGCCCAGGGCGCACCGGTGCTTTCTCAGCTGGCAGGACTGCACAGTGACCGAGGAACACTGCCAGGGACACGAGTTTCTCGAGTTGGAAACACACCTAGGGCGCCAGTTGCCTCTGACCTGTGTTTGCTCTAAAAGGGCAGCTTGACCTGGGGGTGCAGGGAGGGGCGCTGGAGGAAGGGGTCGGTAGGTACAATCAACCTACGCTCATCGCGGGACCGTGGGACGTATATGGGAGTTGTTGGGAGTAAACCCTAGGAGTTCTTGTCATAAGGAAAAAGTTTGCCTTTTTTTTTTTTCCTTTTGATGATATGTATGTGAGCTGAGGAATGCCAACTAAAAAACGTTCTTATCATACGGCAAGCCTGATGCCTCCAGAGAACCACGAAGAATCAGAGGTAAGTGGGTGGAGGATTTGAACAGACATTTCTTCAAAGAAAATACACAAATGGCCAGTAAGTACATACACAGATGCTCTACGCTGACAGCCATTAAAACGACAACAGACACAGCTTCCACCCGCCAGGACGAGGACTATGGGAGAGACGACAGCACACGTGCAGGGGAGGGTGAGGAGACCTGGGCCCTCTGCACAGCTCTGCTGGGCGTGGAACCGGGCCGCCACCCTGGAGAACAGCCTGGCAGCTTCCCGGGAAGTTAGGAGATGAGTCCCAATTCCTCTCCTAGGTACACCCCCAAGGGAAATGAAAACAGGTCCACACAAAGCCTTCTGCCCAGGTCCCACGGCAGCATTATTCCCAACAGCCGGGCAGGGGAACAGCCTGAACGTCCGTCAGCAGACGGGTGAACAAGCCAACATGTTCTCCGCACGATGAAGTGTTACTCGGCCCTGAAAGGAAAGGAGTTCCGATCCAGCTGCCGCCTGGCTCCCCCCCGAAGGCTGGGGAGTGAGCGCAGCCGGCGCCAGAGGAAGGGCCGTGTGACTCCCTTTATAGGAAACGTCCGAACAGACAAGTCCACAGGCAGGAACAGACCGGGCTGCCCAGGGCCGGGAAAGCGGGGGAAAACGAGCTTCCTCTGGGGTGATGAGGATGTGCTAGAATCAGGTAATGGTGGTGATTACACAGCGTCAACCCTGAACTTCGTATTTAAAAGGGTGAATGTGAAGGAATCTGAACTACATCTCACTTTTTGAAAACCAGAGGTAGAATCTCTGACACTCTTTCCCACTTGATAACAAAATCTATTAAAGGAAATCTACTGAATGAGAAGAAAAAAATGTTGGAAAAATAAAACCATACAGTTTTACTCATTGGTTACACCAGCTCCTCCTCTGACGGGCGCCAGGCCTGTGAGCCTGAAGAAAGGCACTCAGGAGCCGTGAGAGCAGGACCCCCGGCAGCCAGTCCCCTCTGAACTCCGACTCCTGGGCAGCTGCACGGCCGTCACCAACGGCTCCCTCACCCCCCTTCCCCACGGCCTCGGGTGCCAGGACTCCTGCTCTACACGGCTACTCTCGGGTCTCAGTGGCCAGAAACCAGCAGTGCCCACCTCGGGTCCCTAGGACCCTGGGAAATCGCCCGGCTCTGCCGAAGGCGCGCAGGTGCCCTCAGCCCTCGAGGCTCTGGCCCGGGGAGGACGCCCACAGGCGTGCCCCACAGGAGAGGCGCGGGGACGCCGGCGAGGGCTCCCACGGCGCGCTGCACGGCAGGTGTCAGTGCGTCAGGAAGGAGCATTAGAAAAGGACTCACCCTCTTTAACGTGAATGTCAGCTGCTTGCTGCCAACTGTGGTGTCGGATACATTCAACGTCCCATTTTTTGCTTCAAGTTTCAGCCGATCTTCTAGGGTTTTGCTGTGAGAGATTTAAGAGAGTGCACAATAATTAGCACTGTTTAATTTACCATTTGAAACAAATTTTAATTAGGAATGATCACTGAGGGTAAACCTTTTACACGTGGCGACGACGGAAAATGGCACTCATTCGACAGTCAGTGGGAAGAGTGGAGGCCATCCCGCATGCTCACCCAACACACGGTAAGGCTGTGAGACACCTACTCCTTACCTTACTGAGTCCGTTTCTGAAGCCTGTAGTGGAGTGTAATGGCCCTTCTGCCTGGGCTAGGATGTGAGTATTTCAGCGCCTCGCTTGCCTCTGAGAGGACTGCACACGCTGACCCTCCGGGTCCCCCGCAGAGCAGCCGAGGAGAGCTCTGCCTGCCCCCCTGAGTTTAGCCGGGGCCACTTACCACCCACAATAGCAACAGCCTGAACCACGAACTGTCTGTTTTCACAGAGAGAAAAGCAAAGATTTTTTATTGTATCTTCCAATACTATTATATTATTTTGTTGGCAAGTGAATTCAACCAGTCTCCCTGTGGCTTCTTCAGGGCTCCTCGGACAGAATATTTCAGGTCAGCTACACTTCAGGCTTTCCACGCTGACCGCTCTGTGCTTGCCGGGAGCAGGCGCCGCAGTCTCCAGTGAAGCTGCAGCCACCCCGTTTCCCTCAAGCTGCTTCCAAATGTCCTTCAAATGCTTTGCTCCTTCAGGTTCCTTGTTGAGGGCACCCACCACAGAACTTTTCTCTTTTTCTAGTTGCTCTGCTAGTTGGTCAATTTTAATCAGTTCTTTACAAAGATGCTCACTGTGGCTCGTTAAAGTGTCTGACTGCTTACCACCGCCTCACTCTCCAGGAGTTTCCTAACGTATTCTTCCAAGCCGTGATTTATCTGTTGGAGATCTTCAATGTGTAATTCCAGTGTAGAGATGAGTTTGTCCTGATCTCTCACTTCTTGTTCTAGCTCGAGAGTCTTCTGCTGTTTCACAGTTTCAGAAACTGGAGTCCCCAGACCAAGCTCATGCTCTCTGTTGGTAACCTGGGGCCCCAAGACAATCCTCGCAGCCCTCCGCCGGCCGGCCTCCTTAGCGCTCAGCCCTTACAGACGGCCCCAGCGAGGGAAGATGTTAAGTGACCTGCCCCAGGCGACACAGGATTCAAGTGTTAAGACCCAGACTCCAGGGTGTGGACTTCTGGCTCCCAGGCATGTGGCAGCCCACACCCGATTTACCAAGCTTTGTTCAGGAAACGTGTCCAGTAAGGATTCTAGATGACAAGCTCCCACATGACAAACGGCATGAAATTACGACTGACTTTAGCTTTTTTGAAAAAACAATAATTCTTTACAAAGATGCTCATTGTGGCTCACAAGAGAAGTGTAAGCGGGCTCGCCTCGCTGTGAGCTGTCAGCCTCAGCAGGTTCCTCGACCTGTCATTTCCTCCGTCCCTTTCAGAGCCATAAACCCTCCAGTTCCAACATTAACAGGGGTGGTGAGTAACTATGGAGCCACGGAGACAAGGTGGCTCACAGAAACACTAATTTGGGAAGAAAAAGACTTTTCAAGTAAATGGTGGAAATGACTACTCTTTCAAGAATGACCTAGTTCCCCCACGGCAGGCACATGCACTCTGGTCGTCTCCCCACGTTCTTGCGGTGCGCGCCTGCAGGGACTTGTCCTGTCTGGCTGCGTGGAGAGACAGGCGCTGGGAGCCGTGGCAGGAGATCAGACACAGGACCGAGCGAGGGGCCTGCTACATGAAAGCCTTTGCAAGTCAGCGTACAGACGGGGCTGCTGCCTCGGTGTGAGCTCCGTCAGAGACGACGGGAGAAGCAGACAGACCCGGAAACCGGCTGCTGGAACGGAACAGCGCGCCTCCCGCCCGCCGCCTCCTGCCCTCCTGGCGCTGCTGCTCTCCCACCCGGCCTTCAGTCTGCCGGCTGCGGGCTCCCCTGGAGCTGGCAGCATTTCAGGGGGGAAATCTCACTGTCACAAGATTGACAATCACCCCCCTAAATTTGTGGGGATTGCCAAGAAGACAGAGATAGGCTTCAGAAAGTTGAAAGTGAGAAGAATTACTCAGGGCAGGATGGGGCAGGCACAGGAGGAAACTAAATTATCAGTAGGGCTGCATTAAAGGGGAAAAGTGGGCATGAATTACAAAGGAAAATTGAATGAGATATTGATCAGAGGCCTAGGACAGCGGAACGACTTACTTGTTGGAGGCTCTACAGCATACACACACTGATATTCCTTTAATTAAAACTGTGATTAACAGTAATGCTCAACTGAGATTTTAAATCACTCTGCGTGAAAATGGACTAGAGGAGTGGAAGACTTTCATAAAGGCAGTGCTATTGCCTGCCATTTAGAAAGGCGAAATTAACTCAAAATAAAGGCATCACCCTCCATAGTCTACATCACAGAGAATGGTGAAATGGGATCCACAGATAAATGGTGAATTTTAAGTGTTTTAAAATTTAAGTACTTGTTTTAAATACAGCATAACTATGACAGATATTTACATGTACTGTGGAAGTCACTAAAAACTCTATTTCGATGCTTTCAGCTTGTATATGTTGCGTCAGAGCCCCTATCTCATGGACTCCGACACCTCGGTTATCAGCGTGGTAAGTCTGTGAAAGATTCCTAGAATCCACGTTGTTGCAAGTGGGGGAAACACTCTAGTAAGAGCGCAAAGTGCTCTAAGACGTTTGGGAGGGTGATCTGGTCTTATCATCCCACGCCCTTTTGTTGAGCCAGGAAATTCCATCACTAGGTAAAATACTCTAAAGAAATTCTTCAAAAATTAACAAACAAGCCTGGCCAGCATGGCTCAGTGGTTGAATGTCGATCTATGAACCAGAAGGTCAAAGTTCAATTCCTGGTCCAGACACACGCCCGGGTTGTGGGCTCGATCCCCAGTGTGGGGTGTGCAGGAGGCAGCTGATCAGTGATTCTCTCTCATCATTGATGTGTCTATCTCTCCCTCTCCCTTCCTCTCTCTAAAATCAACAAAAACAAATTAAAAATAATAAACAAACAAACAGGCCCCAAATGGAGTCACTTGTGCTAAGCCCACCAAGACTTAATACTTGTGGCCGTAAGCCTGTTTTTCACTGTGTTATTTATACTGCCAGACACTTCAACATCTGTCCTTCCTCCTTGGACATGAAACCGGTGAACCGAAGAGGATGCGGGTGCGCGATCTTCCTTGCTCTCAGACGGTGGAGAGTCCGCCCCTGGGCTTGTCTATTCCTCTCCACCCGGGTTCAGGCGTCATCATTTCCAGCCGGGACTGGCGCATGGCGAGCGGGTCTCAGGTGCCGTTTCTCCCTGTACTTTCTCACGGAAGGTTTCTGGGAAATGGGGACCCTTGATGCCTCTGTTTTTGTCTTTATTTTCTACAGCAAGCGTGTGCTGCTTTTCTCCGTAAGCATTCACATCGTGGGGAGGGTGGGACAGACCTGATCCCTCACTTTAGCTGACACACCCTCCCTGGCTCTCCAGTGCTGGGCACACAGTGGCTACTGGGAATCTCTCTGAGATTTCACCACACTGATGACTGCGGTGTCGGATTCCATGTGACAGGGGCTTTGACACAACTTATGCAACCTACGGGGTCAACATAATCGAAACCCTAATTTTTTACAATACCTTGTTGTTAAGAGGCAAGGAATGTGAGCTCAATGGCCACTGCACAAAAGACTGTGATCTCAGGGCCCCGATGGGGAGACACAAGGGCCCCAGGAGTGTGGCTTTGCAGCAGACACACGTCCTGGAATACATTTACCAGCAGGTAGGCTCCCCCTGCCTCTCACCACATGCGCACTGCCCCTCAGGAAGTTGTGAAACAGGATCATCATGAGACCAGTGCTCCCTGAGGCCGGTGATGCCCCCCTTCTGTAACCCCAAAGGCTGCAATGCCATGCTGGGGCCACGTGCCCGGAGGAAAAGCAGGCCTGCGGCCCGAGGGCGAGCACTCACTTCATCAGCTTCTGCTTGGTGGCAGAATCTCGGAAGCTCCTGAACTCCTCGCCGGCTTTGATCTCATAGAACTGGGGCCTGAGGACCGTCTGCTGGTCCTCCCTGAGCCGCTCCTGCCGCTTCGCCCTCTCCTCCTGCTGCAGCAGCCGGCGCTGCTGCCTGACCTCCTCGACCCAGCCCTTTTCATCATCGGAGCTCTCAGAGCTTTCCGCATCGCTCGGTCTTCCTTCCGGCTCTTCCTCCTCTTCCTGAAAATAAAAATAGTCAGCAGCAGCTCCTCTCCCCAGCCGAACACCGGCCCATTATTTCTGTTAAATAGCATTAGCCCATCGAGTACGTGACAGTGCGCGCATCGGAAAATGCTGGAACGACCACGATGCCCCCTAAGCCGCAGGTCACACACGTCACACCTCAGCTCCACTCGGCCCCTTGGGATCAGAGACCGTCACACTACAGGGGCAGGGGCAACGTGATGAAGTCAGTACCTTGTCAGGATGTTCTTGTTGCTCTAAGAGTCTTAGCTTCTTCTTCCTTTTTTCACTAATTTTTGAAACAAGTGGATTCAAAAGCCTAAATTCTTCACTCTCTTCATCTACTTGGAAGTCAGGGTTCTCAAACATAACTTTAAAACGATCGTCGGTGAGAATATTAGGAAGGCTCTGTAAAAAGAACATAAACATTTAAAATTAAAACCTGAATAAAACCTGACCAGAAAGATGGCTGTAAAACGTTCCACTCAACTATACATAAGCTGCATAAGGCATAACTTACCAAATTTTATGCAATTTTTTTAGAATTAGTTTTCAGAACTGATTCATAGATGACATGCATTACTTGGCCATCACACATAAGAGCTAAGAACAAGCCTTTCTGACTAAGTTTATGCTTAATACACTAGAAAGAATTTTCTTCAGTAACATTTTCAAGAAAATCTATGTTTTTGAAACTTGGCTTAAGTATAGCTACTGAATCAAAAATAGTGAAAAAAAAGAAAGAAAAAAAGGAGGAAAAATAAAATTAGTCAACTTCATCCCCAAACCGGGAGAGGAAGGACATGGGCAGCAGTCAGGAATGAACGGGGCGGGGGGGGGGGGGGGTCTGTGTGTGAGTCACTGCTCCAACTGAGCTCCTGGGAAACGGTATTCCCATCTCTTCTAGAAACAGAAACATGTTGAAAAGAACACGGTGCTAGACGATTAAGATTTTTTCTTACTCTAAAACAAATAAATTGCTGTGCCTGTAACAAGCAGGAGTTGGAGGAACAATTATAAAATGAAAACTCTTCTGACCCAGCTGGGAAAATACTTCCCCAGAGACTTTCCCGCGTCTAACTGTTTGTGTTCACAGGATAAGATGTAGTGGGTGATGTTCTACAGTAGTTTACAAGTGTCTGGCTAGGGATCGCCTATAAATACTCATGTATGTACACCAAACACTCGCCATTCACCTTGGAAAACATCTGTAGGTATTGTTTATATCTAAGCCCTACCTCAAAGAAGTAGATCTGCAGATCTGAGTAGGGCGCTCATTAATATTTTTCCCAACATAGTAACACATCTGAAGAATGTTTGACATTTAAAACCAATTAATTATTCCAATGCTATGACAGCGGGAAATTAATGCAGACTTCTGAGAAAAGATGGTGGTTTCAGCACAAGCATCCTCTCGCTAAAACCCTCCCCGCTGAACCAGCCCTTCAGGATGCAGAGGCAGCAAAGGAGATTCTGGAAGCAAGAGAGGAAGGCCTAGGCCCTGGGTTCCCCAGCAGAGACTTCTCCGGAGGGAGGGAAGGGCTGGGGGGCAGCCTGCAGGCAGGGGACGCGGTTGGCAGGGAGGGGATGCCACCCGCCCTGCAGCCCTCTAGACTCTAGTGCTCATTTCTCGGAATGCCGGTGGCTGGGCTGTCATTCTCCAACAGGAGAATCTGACCAAGAGAAAGGCCACAAATAAAGGGTATAAACAGTGTCTTGGAGCTTCCCCCTTGGAACAGCTTGGCCAGGCCACCACCCAGAGCCGACGGGCCCGCCACCGCCTGGACGCTCCGTTCCGCTCTTTACCCTTTACTCCTGAGTGTGAACACATGACCATGGGCCACCGCAGGGAGAAGCCACTTCGGTTTTTCCCCAAGAAAATTTCCCAGCGGGAGCACCAAGTTTCAGGACTGGAAGGGCCACCCAGCAGCCAGCCCTGCGCGTGGGGCGGGCAGCCCGGGCGTCCCTGCGCCCTTTCCCGCCTCCTGTTTTGGAGGAGAAAACCCTAAGGAACTTCCTGAGGAAAAGCAGCAACGAGGGTCATGTGTTGTTGTCCGGCACCTGCAGGTGCGACATCTCTTCACCCCCGACTGCCTGACGCACGTCTGGCTGGAAGCCACCCCCCTCAGGCTCCCTGGCCCCCAGTTCTGCACCCACCGCGGGGAGGGGGGAGCGGATCCCCAGGACGACGGCGGTGGAGCAGGATTCCCGGATGCCCAGGCCAGACGGAGCAGGGCAGAAAGACGTAGAAGAGGCTGGTCAGGAAAATAAAATTAATCTAACTACTCATCTTCACATAAATATCTTGAGATGCAACTGAGACAATGGGCCAAAAATTGAGGGCTAAGTAGTGATGACAACAGAGAAAACAAACAAGAAGTCCATTATCAAGTCCAGGGAGACAAGGGCTGTGCAGGAAGTGTGGTCAGGAAGTGCACTCCCACTGGATGCGAAGAACATCTGCATGGTCACAACCACAAAAACGCCCACCACCACTGACCCAAAGCTGCAGAGGGTGTTAGCGGGAGGCAGGTAAGAGAAGACAGCGCCTGGCATTTAACAGTCAAGAAGCAGCACTACTAAGAGACACAGAGTTTTACACCAAAATAATCAGCTAAAAAGGGTTTATCTCAGGAGAGGTGGAAATGGGGGAGGGGAGAGAAGGGACGATAAGCGGGGAGGGGAAAGAAGGGGAGTAGTCAACATTCTTAACAAATCTTAGAGAAATATTAGGTTTTTAAACTATGTGTGTACTACTATAAAAACAACAATTTTCAATTGGTACTAAAAAAGATTTTTAAATAATACTTAGGATGTTGGAACTGATCTGATGCAACCCAGTGCCTATGCACGATTATACCTTTCCCCTAGAGAGATGAACTGTTCAATATAAACTCTTCATGGTACAGAATAACCGCCAAGGCTGTGAGGACGCCTCTCACATGGTCTCCGGGCCACAGGAGACACTGGCCCAGAGAAGTCGTGCCTGGCAGTACTGACGGGGCTGCTGCAGAACCCAAGAGAAGTACGTTCCTAGAGACCTATTGGCAACAGCAAAAAGCTGGCAGAAAAGGCCAACAGGCAGAAAATGATACCCTAACCCTCACACCCTCACAGAACAAATGGGTCCTGGGTGCCGGGCCTGCCCAGCTCCTGCGTGCTAGGACAGAGGAACGCATTTTTAATGGATCTAACACCAGCACCTCTGAGCGTGGACAGGGTCCAGATGACGCTATGTGGTGGGTCACTTTCCACTGCAGGTCCAACATCAACTGACGGTAAACATCTCGCTAGACTTTATGTTGTTAGTGGGAGCAATATTTGGGAACATATTTCACTGTCTGACTCCATGCAAGTTCGGTTGGAGCCAAAGCGGAACCTAGCTGCACCTCATGACTTTCAAATCATAGAGTTATCAGAGCTGCTACAGCCCTTGAGAGTTTGAAGAGCCAAGTTCAAAGGCAAGACTAATGAACTGCTGATGGATTTAACAATTCTTTCAAGTATTTTTTACAATTATAATGAAGGATTCTGTCTTTAGTTCCGGGATGGTTTTTAAAGTCTTCATTTTAATTAGATAACATTATTAAACAACAAATCATACGAACTGTGTTTAATAGCAGCCTCAGGTTTTGGAAGACTCTAAACACTTCTGAACAGAAACTGAACTCTGACAACAGGGCCTGATCTGGGTCCACAGGCACCAAAAAGCTGGGGCACATTTTACAAACAGCGCTTCCTCGCAGAATTCAGCCAGGCGGCAGCTACAGAGACGGCTCCAGCGTCCAGCGGCTGGAGAGAAACAGCTGTTTGTGAAGGTAAGAATTCCTAAGTTCTTCCTCCCACTCGCAGGAGAAACGGTACACAGCCTGGCTGCTTACAGGATGATCCGATTCATATTTTGACAAAAAAAATTTAAAAGCATAGGCAGTCATGATTTTTCCCACTGATCACTCTGCATGTTTCCGATCACTTACTTGTTAAAAACTACATAGAGAACAGAGAAAGAATAAACACGCCAACAAAAACCTGACCGCTCAACACAGTTGCCCAAAGTTGCATGGATCAGGCCATTCACCCAGATTCAGGTCCCGCAGGCTCCTGAGAAGGAAGTGACCTTCTCAGGTCTTAGCACTAACCATGCTTGGGTGCCTGCCCGCCTGGCTGAGCAGATGAGAAAAGAGCACTGGGGAGGAAGTCTTCAGGCAGCTGCAAAATCAGAAAAGCCCCCGTCGCCCCCCCCCCCCATCTTGACAATACCGGCTAAAGAAAGCACCCAATTTTCTGACTGATCTTTGTCTATTTTCACACAGTTAAATGTTAAGCATGCACACGCCCAATATGCCAATTCTAAGTAAAAATTGGTTACTTCTGCAATTATAAATAAATCTAACTAGTGCAAAAAAACAATTAACAATAAAAAGACTAATTATAGCCCAGCTGGCATGGCTCAGTGGTTGAGCGTCAACCTACGAACCAGGAGGTCATGGTTTGATTGCTGGTCAAGACATATACCCAGGTTGCAGACTTGATCTCCAGTGTGGGGTGTACAGGAGGCAGCCAATCAATGATCTCTCTCATCACTGATGTTTCTCTCTCTCTCCCTTCTCCCTTCCTCTCTGAAGTCAATAAAAAAAAATATTTTTTAAAAATTAGAATTCATCCACAACATCCTATCTAATAATAGACAAACAGGGCAATTGACCATACCTCTGCTACGCCTCCCATTGGCTAATCAGCACGATATGCAAATTAACTGCCAACAAAGATGGTGGTTAATTTGCATACAATGTGAAGCGGCAGAGTGAAGATTGAAGGCGGCTCCAGCCGGCGCGAAGGCCTGGGTCCCGGGTGCTGGTTGGAGGAAAACCGGTGCCGGCAGCCAGGGGAAGGGAAGGCCTATTGCATGAATCTTTTCGTGCAACAGGCCTCTAGTAGAATATAAAGCTCTCAAAAATATTTACAAAGTAATTTTAATAAAATGGGAAGCTATTTGTGTTATTTTATGAAAACAGGATAAATATTTTATATATAAAGAGTGTCTTGCTAGTATGGTTTATAATTTTAAGAGAAGTAAGACAGGAAATAAATTCACTAAAATATTAATGCTGCTTCCCTCCAGGGGGAGTTTTATGGGTGACTCTCTTATGTTCTTTTCTATTTTACAAATGTCCCAACTAAGTATATACTACCTTATAAGTCGGGGGAAAAACTAAGTGTATTTTTAAAGTAAAAAATAAAAATAAAAAAACGTTGTTACTATCAAGAAAATGTAGGAGCAATTTATCAATATTATCTCTGCCTTATGAAAGCTTACCTTAACTTTCTTTTTCCACGTAGATTTTTGCTTCTCCTCCTCCTCCTCGATTAATTTAAGTGCCAGCTCTTTGTTAACTTTTGGCAATTTCTAGTAGAGGAAAAGACAAGCTGTGTTCAAATACCTACATTTCAGCTCTGAAGGCTCACGCAACACCGAACAAAAGCACTCGCCCTCCCAGCCTCTCCTTGCCATGAGCCTCACTCTTCACTCTCAGACACACACTGAACAAGCACCTGGGAAAGGGAAGAAGCATCTTCTGCCCTGAAGGTGTGTGTGTGCTTTTAAGCAGAAATGACTGTACATGTGGGGGATGCCTTTACCGAGAGGGGCAGCCAGGGGCCTGGGGGCAGGAGGGGCAGCTTGCTCGTCCCCGTCTGCTTGTTGCTGCGTTGGCATCGCACAAAGACATTTTTCATGGCAGCACCAGGTGGTTGGGGACAGGGGATCCCAGGAGCATCCTCGTCCTCCCTGAGGCCCTGAGCCCCAGCGGCCGCCCTCCTGAGAGGTCTGCTGCCCAGACCTGAGCGTTAGCTCCATGGGAACTCTTCCTGAAGCCACGGCCTCTCTTCTCAATCCCAGTGTTCCTGTCTTTTCAGTTCTCCACTGCCTGGTTAACTTTGTTACATCAAGTTCTCTCTGCTAACATTACTAGAGTGGTCTGACTGCTGTCGGGACCCTGATGGGGTCTAATGCCTACTTCCTGTGATCCACACAGCTAGCCTGAGCGCAGCCTACTGTCGGAAGAAGTGGAGATGAGCAAGGCCCCACCCTCCAGACTCCGAGCAGCCACTGGAAAGCTCCGTCGATTTTCTTAGGGCGACAACACCAGTCCCCCTGGCATTATTTCCCACGATACCACTGCCACAGAGTCCATAATGATAAAACCCTCATGATAAATAAAATATAATACCAAAAAAATTAGCAAAAGATGGAAAAACTCAGAAATGGATGACGGGCTTCTTTGGAACAATAACATGAAAATTAAGTATTTTTCTCTGGCAAATTCAATGGTGAGCACAACACTTACCTTTAATTGGACCCTCTGTGCCCGTGTTTCTTCTATCTTCTGTCGGATCTTATCTTTCCTATATTCTTCATAAGCGAATGGATTTACCATCAATTTCACCTTTTCAAAGTAAAAAAAAATAAAGAATTGTATTTAGCAACATGTTTCATATTCACCATAACTATATGTCAGAGAACATAGATTTCTGATAAATCGTAAGTGTGTTTTATGAAAATATAAATCAGTAGAGAAGAAATGTCTATAGATTGCTCATTAGTCACCTAAAATAACTTCACTTCTGTATTTACCTTGTGATAGAGTCTTATGTCCATGAAAAATCCATGCATATATGCCCGGAGAAAGGGTGATCCAATGAGATGCGTGAGCCCTGGGGAAAGTTAACAGAAGAGGGCAGGTCCTTAGGGAAGCTCTTACAATAGTAACTCACATTCACTTTGTATGTTCAGACACGCTGAGTACTTCTAAGGCACTGTCCGCCTCAGTCACCAAGTACCCGAAGGGAGGTACCATTATTATTGCCCCTTTATGGATGATGAAACCAAGGCATGTGAGGTTAAGGACACTGGCCACGTCACAGGAGAGGTGGGATGTGGGCCCATGTCAGTCTGTCTCCAACCGCGTGACCGTGGCCACAGTGCTCCCCGCCCAGCGCTTCCTACAGACATAGTATTCCACGGAGCACATTTTGGAAAATACCATGTTATAGGATCTGGTAAAGGCCAGAGCTGGGAAAACTCAGCACTTGTAAGTATTTAATGTGACTAATCCTAAGAAAAAAGGCAAGTTAGTTAGAAAGCCTTACTTGTACTTTTAATATAAATTATTGAAAAGGTTTTATATATGATGGTAAAATCTGTTAAAAAATGATAACCAGCCGAAACCGGTTTGGCTCAGTGGATAGAGCGTCGGCCTGCAGACTGAAGGGTCCCAGGTTCGATTCCGGTCAGGGGCATGTACCTGGGCTGCGGCACATCCCCGGTGGGGAATGTGCAGGAGGCGGCTGATCGATGTTTCTCTCTCATCGATGTTTCTGACTTTCTGTCTCTCTCCCTTCCTCTCTGTAAAAAATCAATAAAATATATTTTTTAAAAAAAGGAAAAAAAAAAGAAAAAAGAAAAATGATAACCAATGGCGTATTTAATATTAAACTATATTAATAATGTACATGAAATTATTTCTAGAACTTATTTTGCTAAATATCTACTTGTACAGTTTTAAAAATGGACAGTACAATGACATTTTAACAAAATATATCTCAACCTTTTTAACTACTCTCCTCACCCAAAGTAAACTCAGTAAAGAAACTGAAAAAGCAGCCAAAAGTACTAAGCATGACAGTTAGGAGACTTCTATTGTCCGAGCTAAGCATGTGGGTGGGTATGACATCAGCCCACGGTGAGAATTATACGGAGACACGTCTGCAGGAAGCTCCGACTTCACCCCATTTCACTCCTAAGTCTCTTTTAAAAAGGCTGAATACAACTTTTCTTTTTAAACATTACAATTTAAAGAGCTATTAGTTAATTATTTTCTTGTAAATTTGCATGAGGCATTAGAAAAAAAACCAATGAAACAAAGGAATAAAAAACAAGAGATAAATCCATTTTCCTACTTGATGCAATGACTGTGCAATCTACAGTTGGACTTTCAATATAAAATACATATTTTTTTAACGTATAAAAATTTTTAAATGTACCTAAACACCAACTATCAGTTTTTTTCCTTTTAATTTTGACTCCCTGGAAGTTTGGGGGGGAAATGTCTCCTTTCTCCCTTTATCCTCTTGCCCCGGGGTTTCTAAGGAATCTGTGCGAGGTTCCTATCTGATCAGAGGTGAGCTAACACGCCCCTGGGGAGAGGCTGGGGAGGGCCCCGCGGCGTGTCTGGGTGGATCGCCTCCGCAGCAGCTCGCTCACACTGCGTGGGAAGCACGACTGCTCCCGTTTTCCGTGGAAGCTAAAGAGATGAAGATTTCCTTACAGAAGGACACAACGTGAAGCGCTATTCTGGTGGCACTTGGTAGAAGAGATTCTGCCTAGAGTAACTGTGCTATGAGATATGGGATAAAAATGAAGTTTAAGAGACTCTATTAATCTGTTTATTGCAGGGTTTTAACATTCAACTGTAGCTGTACCTCTGCTTGTTCCGAAGTCAGCTATAGCCAGTCTATCCTAATTTCTTTTCTTACCTAAATTCTCCAGGTCTTTCTTGGTGACGAACTTGTAATCATCGTACACCGTGCTTTCCGGATTCTCTTCCAACTCCTCCGTCAAGTTGTCTAGGAAGGAACACCACCGGGGCGCGGGACCCAACACCTGGCGGCGACAGAAAGGTCAGCAAACGGACCTGCCCAGTCCCCTGCGGGTCAGCGCTTTACAACAGCTTCCTCAAACATAACTTCTCAACCCTGTTCCACCAGAAGGACTGAACACAACTACGACATGCAGTCAGCAAGTCCACCAGGGGAGGGCCTGGAAGCAGGAAGGATCCAGGCTTGTAAAGGGGAAATCTCACTTAGGTTGGGATACGAAGATATTCATGAATATTCTTACATCAGAACTATGGAAATATAATAACTCAGGCACTTACAATAAAAGTCATCCATTCACTTGTCACCTCATTCATTCAAAACAATGCTGGAATCTACAAGAGTACTCTGGGTATACCAGATTTTTTAAGTTTGCCACTCATGAAAAACAAGTCTAAAATGAAAATTACCCTTTTTTCAGGGGTTTCAATTAATTACTTGATAATTATATCTGCTCTTATATGGTCCACTTCACTTAATTCATTAAAAATTAAAATTCTGTACAGAAAATGCTTCAGGATGAACCTAAATAGCAACGCCAGGATCCATGAGTTCGTCCCAGGGAAAGGCGAGGAACAGAGGGCTGAGCTGAGTTTACACCCAATTAATGAACGGGCGTGAGTGGCACTTCAGTTTGTGACCCCTAAACTGCTGGCTGCTTTTCACTTTCGGGCTCTGACGCAGACGCCCCACGGAGGAGGCTGCCCCCAGAGGAAACTGGCCCCGTGGGGGCCGTGCTGCTGAAATCCTCTCTGAAATGGGTGCTCAGGAGGGAACACTGGCCTGACACAATGGAACCTCCACCGCCTGCCTGCCTGTGAATTCTGACAGTATCAGTTACACAGAGAACACAGAAATCCTAACAGAAACGATTCGTTCCTGCATAAACCGTGTGAAAGAAGGTGGGAGGAAGAGTTATAACAGAGAAAAGGCCCTGAATGCCCCCTGCAATAAGAGACATTGGATACGGCCATGTTACTGTTCCTGATTGGAAAGCGTGGCCCGCCCTACAGCTACTGGTGATGGGCCTGTGAACACGAAAAACAACTCTTAGCGAGCACAGGGGTCCCATCGAGAAGTTTCATGTCAGCACAATCTGTACAGTTTTTAAAAACAGAAGATTACATACACAAAGTGGTTTGACTCTAATCCTAGAAAACTAGCCTTCAAGAAATGTAAAGCATCTTTTAAAAATAATTCAATGTATAACACTTTTTAAAGAAATTGCTCAGATTTAAAGTAACTTTAGGACAGTAGTTGTAGTCAACAAGTACGACGCCAAATCCTAGCCCGCATGAGGCACGAGAGCACTGCGAGCCGCCACTGCCCGGGGCCTCCTGCGGCAGCGTCGAGCCTGGCCGAGCACAGACGCGCGCACCGGCACACGAGCAGACACACTTAGTCATTCCAAGCAATGCACTGAGCTTGCAGGGTGCACAGGGAAGACGGGAGGGCTGCAGGAAACAGGGCCAGTTGGGACATCTGAAAGGACTTCAGACGGAATGAACACATGAGCAAGCTGGGAAAACCACGGCCCGTCTGAGAGGGCGGGCCTAGGACCCCAGCCACAGGGTGCCGGCGGCCATCAGCCGGTCTCCCAGGCGAAGCTCCCCGCACACTGGTGTCCGACCTGACAGCAATCTCTCCTCTCAGGCAGGAAGAAGTCCACCGCTATCACTTCTCCAGAGTGTGAGACCCAAGACAGGCCTCTTTGGAGAGCAGGAACTTCATCTGTTTTAAATGATGAATTCCAGTACCTAAAACATAGCCTGCCAATAAATATTTCTTAAATCAATCTGTTCATACATAAAACATGCACTCATGAATTTCATGTGAATAAGGCACTAAGACACAATGTTTCAATGGTCTAGTTGTCCGTATTCGGATAAAAACATTCCAATACCTCACTGTAACATTATTAGGTCCCAGGACACTTTTTGGTGAGGTGAGACCTCTCCTGCCTCCTGTGCGCGCAGGCACCGGTTACTAAAAACCTCACCATCAAGGGTTTCACCTTCGAACCTTAACTCAGTCATAAACACAGGCTGAAAGTCAAAACAGCGGACCACATCTGAACGTACTCGCACGGTCCTTTTCCATGATGTTCCACACAGGCCTTTGATCAGCTATCTGGATTCCATGGACCTGCTCTAAGCTGCCTCTCGGGGCCAGTCTGGTTATGGTAAACAACCTCTGCAATCAGTCATAGTCGTTATGTTTTATAGGAGGAAATATTTCCATCAAAAACAGAATGGAATTTAATGGCTGGTTTTATTAGCCACGTTTCCCTCGCTCCTTTTCAGGGGAAAAAGCACATCAGAACAACCGTAACAAGGCTGGGACTGCGGCTTTCAGTGGCATCAAACCTCAGGCCTGTCCACAGAAGAGCTTTCTCAAGGTCTCCCATGAAGGTGCCCCAGCAGTGGCCACGCAGCCAGTGAGGGAGCGAACTCCTGCGCACCGCGCTCTGCTGAACCCAGAACGGCCACAGTGTTAACCAGAGGGTAAAAGTCCCCTGCTGTCTTCAATCATGAACATATTAAACCTTCAACTAATCCTTAACAATATATTAACTTACTTCCTAAATTTCAGGCTTTACAAGTTCAAGAAAACATCTTTTAACCACTGGTATACTATTATTACTACCTCAAAAGTTTCTAGGTTTTCTGTATTGCCATTATGTTGCTATATCATATACTCTGGTCAAGATGGATTACTTGTTTATGTACATTTTTATGCACCTTAAGAGTTCTGTTTCAGAAAAAGGTCTGTTCTATTTTAAACTTCTATTATCTGTTAATGTCTTTCCACTTTTTATTTATAAAAATTTCCTATAGTCATGAGTCAGTAAAAGTAGAGAACTGGGAATTGATTCACTGAACTGCTATAAAGGGATATTATGGGTCCCTTTGCAACTTTAATGCCAATCTTGTCAACCAATCTAAACGGAAATACTTGGTCCTCCAAAATAGGAAAGAATCTTTATCAGCATGCCATGGAAGGCCTCCACTCAAATGTAGCCAAGTATTCGCCCGCTCTAATCCACGAGGCAGAACCAGGGTGCAAGTCCATAAAAATACATGCCACGTGCCCAAGATCATTTGCCTCGATGGTTCCAATCTGCCTTTAAAATGTTAATTATGTGTTTAATTTAAAACTCCAAATTCTCGTGTATCCTGGTGATAGACAGCCATGACTGAGGGTGGGAGGAAGGAGGATGACATTCACATTCTGAGGGAGCTGGCAGCGAAGGGCACCCTCTTCCCCCACCTCACTGTGAGGAACTGCTGTGCCCAACCCAGAGCCGTGCCAGGAGAAACAGAGACTGGGGCCACTGGATGGCCAGTGTAACAGATCGACGGGGATAACATAACAACCACAAAGTAAAGTATTATTAATATTACTGGGGACAAAGGCCCAAACTATACCAATTTAGAGTACACGCCACCATTGTTCAAGTTACTTATAATGCTATGACAGAATAATAGTATTGTCCTACTTTTTTTAGAAATATATTTTTTATTCATTTCAGAGAGGAGGGGAGAGGGAGAGCCAGAAACATCAGTAATGAGAGAGAACCACCGATCGGCCGCCTCCTGCATGTCCCCTACTGGGGACTGAGCCCACAACCCGGGCATCTGCCCCCGACCGGAACCAAACCCGGGACTCCTCAGTCCACAGGCCTACGCTCCATCCACTGAGCCAAACCAGCCAGGGCATTATTTTCCTACTGCTAGTATAAAAGAAAATAATTAATAACATAGAACAGCAATTCAATTTGAAATTATCTTGTATTTTAAACTAATAATTAAAAAACTTCAGCAACTAAGAAAATTCTTAATTACTCCAGTAGAACTGTATCAACAGACGGTAACTTTGAACGGAAATGAGCTTATGCGTGGGAAGTTCACCTGATACATAATTACACTAGGGCACGTAGAAGTGTGTAATACATCCAAGCACATGCAGCTGAGTTTTGAAAATATTCTTTAAAACTTTGTTCAACATGCATCACAGCACCCAGTGTGAAGTGGGGCCTATATGTGAATGGTAATCGGAAAGAGAATGATAATAGTGTTGGAGAGCATAACTCACATGGCTGGAGGACTTAAGCATATTATTTTAAGTTCAGACAATAGAAACATGCGCAGTGTATCTATAAAAGTAGGCAGTGGAATGAAATTCAACAGGACAAGAGTTTCACATACAGCAATATTTGTGTGGAAGGACTAGATGGTTCTCAGTTTTCTTAACTTCATTTACTCAAAAGGTTAAGTGAGCATTTACTAAAAGCAGTGCTAGCTGTCAAATAAAAGTAAAACAAGTTTGGAAAACCATCAAGTACAATGTATTGTGACTGGTGCCACAGAAGAGACATTTTTAAATGGTGCTGAGGCAGGAGATTGAGAGAGGGGACACGCTATCGTGAAACACTCATAGAGGCCATCATTTCATACTCAGTAGAGCCTAACTGCATAGTGAGAAGGTAAGGCCACACGAGATTAACGTTTTGATTTTAAAGGGCGAGACAGTATGGATGCTGTGTGTCACATACCGTCTTCAGTGGGTCTAGGTCAGTGGTCACAATCAAACACATCAGTGTCGGTGACTGGGGATAAATAAAGCCGAGGAAAAGCCTCATCAGCACGTGGCGGGTTCGAGTCTGATGTAGCAGCTCAGGTTCGGCTTTGCCAGCAAGGAGCTAGAAAAAGTTTTTCAGGGCGTTCTGGACTTCAGAATTGCAGCTCAGAGATGATGAAGGTATATTACACTGTGAACATCATTGCCCACTATTATGATTAATGATAATTTTTCTAATTGCATAGCCTGCAACCTCCAGCAGGATTTTGCCAACTATGAGGACCGACGCTGCAATATGTGAACTCAAAACTGCCCTCCTCTATTAACTGAGAGGCACCACTAGCACCGGCATGTAGTTTCAGATTCTGACAGCTGGGCTTAATAATAACTGATCACAGGCCCGAGACGGGAGACAGCTGGGGGAGCCGAGGGAGTGGCCATGCTCTGAGGCATGTAATTGCATTTGCCACATAACGAGCTGCCTGATCGCACGCCCAGCTCTCCGTGCATTTTGTGAGTAATTATGAGTCATTTAAAGGTACTCTACTTGTCGTGCTTTGTTCACTCATTCCTAAAAATCAGATTAGCAAGGAGGCAATTTAATTTCAACATTTATTTTAAAAGAAGAAAAATTATTATCTACTATGATTTCAATTTTGATTTAGCGTCTGAAAAGTAATTTAGGGCACTGAAATGAAATCATTAGGATTGCTTATGCCATTGACTTACCATACCCAGTCGATCAATCTGCCAGTTCCTCTATGCAGGGCTCTGTGAGCACCAATAAGCCTAGGATGGCGTGCCTGTGCCCCGGTAGGGGAGACAGGATACCCGAAGCAAGCACTTAAATACTCAAATGAAGCTGAGTGTAGCAACAACCACAGAGAACTTCCAGTTAATAATGGCATGCTAACTACACATTTTTATCTCCCCTCTGTCCCAAGCCTAGTTAAAATTACAGTAAATGGATATAAAAAAAGTACTAACCTTCAACGACAAAAAGAACAAGAGAAAATGCAGAGGGTAAGGAATTTAAGTGGTAAGTGTTGGGGTTTCAGAGGTAAAGAGAAAGGACGGTGAGGTCTTTGAGAGCCGGCACCTCCAGACTCCTGTGTCTGGGAAGATGGGGAGCGGGTGGCACAGATGAGCGCCCAGGTCCCACCACCCCTAGGGGACCGGAGGACGGCTGCAGAGGGACGGCAAGCTGCTCCACCCAGTGCGGCTGGGCAGAGGTCACTTGAGCTGTGGGGCTGAAATCAGCACAATAAATGGCAATTATCAAACTGTGTAGCCCTCGGCTCTTTTTTTAACTAAACTAGCGGCCCGGTGCACGAATTCATACACATTGAAAGGAAATTAATTAGAAGAAATATTTTAATATCACTATTCTCCCATTCCCTATAATAGAAGTGTCAACCAAGTTCACAATCGACAATGACAGATCGAAACACACATGTGCAATTGGTGCCAGCGAGAGCTTTATATGTATCACTCATGCGCGAGTCAACTTAGCCTTTTATATATATAGAATAAACAATTACACCTGCTTTCTGATGTAGCTAAACTTTTTCCAGCCCAGTGAAGCACCCCAACTTCTCTTTCAGGTAATTGTCAGCAACACAGCAGTAAATATCAACACGAAGCAGATTATTATTGTAGATCATGCAGGGACAACAAAGGGTAAAATATTTAACTGTAGCAGTGTCTGACTATATTCTGCGCTGTGAGAAAACCCAAGGTCATTTTCCAGGTCCACCATTTCTTACTTCTTTTTAGTTGGGTCAAGTTTCTAAACTTTCTAAATCTCTGTTGTCTTGCTAATGAAAAGAAAATAGGATTCTACCGAGTCTATCTACCTACTCCAGAACTTCTGTGAGGATCGAATGAGATGAGGCATGGGAAAACGCTTCACAGACACTTGGTTAAAGTGTAAAATGTTTGCATCTGGCTATAAAGCAAGTTATGTTCTGGGCTGAAAAAACTACAGGGCTAGTCACTAGGGAGAGGAAGTGGGGTGTTGCTACATGATGTCATTACCCAGTGCCCACAGGACCGTTTTGGGCTGGCTGGGCTGTTGGCTGCATTTTGTGCCATGGGGTCTTGGCAGCGATGGCTATGATTTGGTGGGGTGTCGCTAAGGGGTGGTGGCCAGGCCTGTGTCCCACTTGGGGGAAGTCGAGTGTTGCTTTGTCGGCGCCAGGTACACGGTGCCATTTCTTTGTAAATGGCCAGTGTGCGTCCCGGTAGCTCCTGCTTTGAGCATCTCCCCCCTGCTGGTCAGTGTGCATCATAGCAACTAGTCAGACGGTTGGAGGGACACTTTGCATATTAGCCTTTTATATGTATAGAAGAAGATAGGAAAAACACATTTCTTTCCAAGTCTCCCATTCATTCTTGAACCTCTGCTACAATCCCCATTTGATGTTTATGGTCGTACTACACTTGAAATCCCCTGCAGTTTCCTGAGCTCACACCCAGAGTTCACAGTGACAATAACTCCAAGCAATGGCAACCTCCTCTACTCGCAGCCCTTTCCTCTCCCAATGTCCCAGCTCCACTGAAAGTGCTCAACCTCGACAGCTGTGCCCGCACACAGGCACACACACAATCACCGGGGGGCTCAAGGCGCTGGACCAATTTTCTCATATGAGAAAGCGTTTGTTTTTGATCACGCACTTGATAATGAGCACTCTCAGGACCTTGTTTTGTCATTTTACTCCTGCCAACAGTTACACAGATGGCTCAGCATGCTACCCTGGCTACCCCATCAGTTGTTTCCTGGTTCTAACCTACTTCCTTGTAGGCAAAGGAGTTTACTAAGAATTTTTCAGCAGATTCTTATGCCTTCCTATTCTTAATTCTGAAGTTCATGTAAAAACTAAGGGTAGCCTAATACAGTGTTTCAAAATATCTAGAGGTGGAAACTTGGCAGAAACAAAGGAAGAATAAATTGCTTTTAAATTCATGTATACTTTTCCCTTCGGGTTACACACCTCAACAATGCTATTCTAGGAGGATCAAAAGACATTCAGCAGCTACTGTTTATCTACAGGGCACCATGCATGGAACTAGGAAATCCTGAAGGATACATTTTAAATTCAAGCAAAATAAAACTTGCCACAGGTTTCCAAAGACAGCCCAGGCGAGCATTCCTGGCAGAGAGAAAGAGGGGAAAGGAACCCAACTCTGACTCACAGTGAATAAATGTGACCAACCATGAACTGTTTAAGTAACTCTACAACCCTCAGTAGAATGTCTGTTTCAGAGTTTTCCATCTGCACGTCCCACTGGGACGATAGAAAGGATTCTCATATATGACGCTATATTATCCTATTAAGACCTACGATATGTGTGCGTGCAGGGCTGTGGAGGGAAGTAGTGTGCACAAGCATTAACCCATTCTTAGAGACGTCTCAGGATGGATCCCAAAACCTTCATGTAAAGTCTTTAAAAAAGAGAAGAGCTTCACAAGAAAAACCACAAACGTAATGAAAGCTGTACGTTCAGAACGAACGGGAAGCTGTGTAGTTTGGTGGGGGAATGATGAGAGGTAAATGACCACCTGTTACGGCTGAACCAAAAATTTAACTTTGGGCTCCCTGGCAGCCATGGTGAAGCGATGTACAATAGGAAGAAAAACATTTACTTGATAAAGGGACATACGCTGACATGCCTGAAAGAGAAACGCTCTTGGAATTACACTCAGGAAGAACATCATAGATCTTTCTGTAGGGACTCCAACACTGGGCAATATTTCTTTAAAAGAGCGTTACAAAAGGAATTTCACATAGCAGTTAAACATCAAAGAAACAGATTAAACTGTACGTTGTGAAGGCCAGAGTAGTGTGGTCCAAGCAAGCAGCCTAATGACCCAACTTGGCTCTGGCATAGTTGAGAGATGTGCAGTCCAATACTGTAGACACTAACCACATGAGGTTATTTAAAATAAAATTGAAAATTCAGTTCCTTAGGCGCATTTCAAGTGCTCAACACCTGTACATGGCTAGCGGCTACCATGTCGAGAAGCAGACCTAGCACGCTGCCACCATTGCAGAAGGTTCTACTGCGCGCTGCTCACAGAATTCAAAGAACTGGGTGGTAAACGCGCATGAGGAGGACACCGGGTAGATGAACCCTGACACGTCGGCATAATGAACACTGCGACCACACCCCACTGGACTCCAAGGCGTAGCACCAAGGCCGCCGCGGACGTGAGCAGGGCACTCCCCACCCTGCTGGGGGAGCAGCACTTCGGAAGGCCGGCCTTTCTCCAGAGCTGAACACTCTATGTGACCCAGCGACTGTCCTCCTGCTGTTACCCAAAGGAGTGGGAAGTTACGTCCACACAAACACCTGCACAGAATGTTTAGGTGCCCAAACCTGAAGCAGTCATTCCATTGGTGAATGAATAAACACATCATGGTACATCCAGACAGTGGAATAGTATTTAGCAACAAAAAGAAATGAGCTATCAAGACACAGAAAGACACGAAGGAAACATAAGATAGGTTACTAAGTGCAAGAAGCCAATCTGAGAAGGCTACATGCTGTTTCATTCCAAATATATGACATTCTAGAAAAGGCTAAACTGGAGACAGTAAAGATCAGTGATCGCCAGGGCTTGGGGGAGGAAGGGAGAGAAGAACAGGTAGAGCACAGAGGATTCTAGGGCAGTGAAACTATCCTGTATGATACACAGCGGTGGACCTAGATCACTACACATTTGTCCAAGCCCACAGAATGCACAGCACCAAGAGTGAGCGCCAATGACCTTGGGCGATAACGTGTCAATGTAGGCTCACCAAGTGCAACAAATGTACCACCCGGTGCAGCGTGCTGGGGCGAAGGAGGGGGTGTGTGTGTCTAAGGAATATATGGGAACTGTATGTGCCACTCAGTTTTGCACTGAACCTAATGTGCTCTAAAAACAGCAGTCGCTGACCTTTTGGACCTCACGGATCACCAGTGGTCCTCGGATCACCGGTTGGCGACCGCTGCTCTAAAATAATAGTCAACTGAATGAATGGATGTGTGATGCAGCCATGTACAGATGAGCCAAAACTACAGACAGGCGGATCTTTCTTTCACCATGCCTCCCCACCGTCATTTACACATTGTTTTCCCAAGCAAGAATAATGCTCTGTTCCTCAAGAACGTAAATATGTAACTAAAAAAGATCTGTGCCCATGTGAAAATCAAGTACTCATTCCTGTTTAACCGTTTTCAACAACCTTCTAGAGCAATTTAAAATGCTAGTAATACAAGCCAATTCCGCCTCCAACCCTCCAAAAAACATGCCGGAAAGCTGATAACATAATACTGAAGGGGAAGAGATGGGTAGAAGGGGGTTAATTATATTTCTCTCTACTTTTATGTACACTTGAAATTTTTCCATAAGTTTTATAAAACAAAGTATCAATCCTATTCATGCTTCCAATCAGCATGTATTGAGTGGGGGCCTCTGAAGTACCTCACTGCCCTGGGCATCAGGGACACAGCAAAGAGTGAGACCAGAGTCCCCCCTCACGGAGCTCTCAGCCGAGAACATGGGCATCAGAAGACAAAGGAACTTTCTTGGGATTTGAGAAAGACCGAATCGAGGTAAAGACAATGCAAGTCCCAGAATTTTCCTATTATTTTCTGCATGAGTTGGGCCTTTTAAAAGAATGTGGCCCAATCTCTTACCTATTTGTATAACCCGCATCCTGTTTTTTTCTTTTCTCTCTCTGCATTCTATTTTTAAGGAAAAGACAAAACACAACAACAAGCCAGAGTAGGTAAGGGGCAGTTATCAAGCCGCCAGGC
Organism: Myotis pilosus; assembly: GCA_036010255.1. Lineage (NCBI taxonomy): Eukaryota > Metazoa > Chordata > Mammalia > Chiroptera > Vespertilionidae > Myotis > Myotis pilosus. Next base: position 2,366,751 of record JASKON010000016.1, read on the forward strand.
ACACGCCGAAACATCCTGGTTGTGAGCCCTCTGCTCGGTCACCACCACCTACGTGTCCCCACGAGAACCGAACAGCAGGTTCACTTCCAACTCAAGACAGTAAAGAGACCGACTTGCAAGCACCAAGGTGAAGGGACCAGCCAGAGCTGCGAGACAAGACCTTGGTCAATAATGGATTCACACGGAGTAACTAGAACCTGAGTAGAAAGCTGCCGTTTATTTTCAAGAAGATGGGCATGCCAGCTGTGTAACTGTTTAAGCAAAACAAGTATCATCAGCTGCATTAGAGATATATGTCATATGTGCATCAGATATTTTCATATGGAAATTACATGTATTTTTAATCTAGGCAGAACTAAAATAACTTTCGAAAATGTGACAGGATGCTCAGAAAATTACTTCCCGAGTGTCACACGTTAATGCTTTCTCTGCGTCTGCTATTCTTGTGGCCCAATAATTTTTAAAGGGAAATGGAGAGGATTTCCTTTGTTGAGAAAAATGCCTCAGATGCTCTGCTCCTGAAGGTGCTGAGAGGAAAATAGGAAGCCCCGTTTCCCCTCTGTAAAGACACAAACAACCTGTTTGTATAGAGCAGAACAGTTTACTGCCAGCTGACTTTCGGGCCTCACTTCCCATTTGATAGTTATGAATATACAACTGACAAGTTACAAATAGAGCGCCAAGCCTTATAAAGCCAGTTCATGCATGAGATAAAATTAAACTGCGGCAGATGTGCTGAGCTCGGGTTAGAAAGGAAACCCTCTAAAGGCCACGCATCACCCCTTCGCATCAGCTCCGCGTCACCGCTAGGAAAGGGGATGGCAAGCTGGAGTTTGGACTCTAACTCTTCACTACCTGTGAGGCGCTGTCTGTAAGTGACTCACACTTTCCTCCCCATAAAACTGGGCCTTTTCCTTTCACAAGATGCCTTATCTTTCCGGATCTTTCTGAAAGGCTTGATCTTTAAAATGTTTTTCTTGGAGAACAAGATTAAGCACATGTCCCATTTGTGAATCAGCATCTAAACCACCTGGACCTTTGCGCTCAAAGCTGAACTCAGCGAATTGTGTTTTTCATTCAAATTTGTCTTTTCCTTCCCTTTAGAAGTTCTGAAAGGCCAGTCCTTCCCTCCCGCATCCTCAGCAATGAGTTTTCTTCAGCCCAAGGCCCCAATGTTGTCTTTACCTCACAGCAGGCATCTTTTTCTCGTGATCTGAGTCTTTTTCTACATCCTAAAATCATGCCTTCTCAGATGGTGCCTGGTAACATGATTCCTGAACTCTTTCCTGAGCTTTCTCCGACCCTCACCCGGTAAAATTTCTCCATGAGCACCAAGAGCCCCAAGGTCACCCCTCATCAGACCACCCTGTCCTTCCCCACCCCCACTCACACGTGGATCACTGCCAACATTCTGCTTAATATTTATTCCTTGGCTGAATAAAACGTCCAGATTTTTTTCCCCAGATGTTGCTTGCTGCTCAGCCCATTCTGAACTTGCTAACTATATTTTTAATATCTTTTCCCTTCCCCTACCCTAGCCATTGCACTGACAATTTCTGAAGTTCAATTTCAATGTTTGAACCTCTTACATAAGATCAGGTTCTAAAGTCAAGCAGGTAACCTAAACCCTCAGAGTGTCCTTCAGCGAGCACACATCCCGCAGGGCGGGAACAGGGCCAGACGCAGTGAGTGGCCTGGTCCTACCCAAACCCCCATGTCTTAACGATCAAAACCACACGCAGTGTGGTGACACTATGAGAGGTGAGGGGCCAAACATCTTTTGAAGAAAACAACAAATTCAAGCAGCCTTTTTCAAAGGCTCATCTCAACCACGTAACACAAAATAACACAGGACGGCTTCCTCCGCTTTCCCGAGGGTGACGCGTAGCTACCTTCCTGAGACAAAGGGAGCCGGCAACTGGTCACATGTGAGGATGCTTTAGGGAGTTGGGCTGAATTTCAGGTTGAAAAAGGCTCTTCCTCAAGTTTCGTCTGGGACTTGTGCCCACCAAGTGGAATGGGTGGCTCAGAGGCTACCTAACTGAAACTTCTCCCTCCCTCCCTCCTTCTTCCCCCACTCTCCAACACCCTGACGGACTTAAAAGTGACTACAATAGTCCTAAATGCAAAGAAAGTATAACAAAAATACTAGCAAGAATGTCTCTGACTAGTAAGACTAGTTTTCTTATCTTATTTCCAATATTTAAACATTTTAAAAAATAACTATATATTACTTTTATATTCATACACAAAATCCACTTTTTAATTATCTCCAAGAGTCATAATAACATGGGGAATATTAACTAACTGGGGGAAAAGCAAGATATGAATGGTGTTTCTGATTACAATGATGGAAAAATATAGCAAAGTGTGAGTGTGTTTGCTTTTGGGTGGCGGACAGGTGTTTAAGTTTTCTTCTATTTTCTTTACTTGCCATTTTCTACAGAGTGATGATAATGGGGGAAATGAACCTCACTGTAAAAAATTTCTGATTTTATCAACTAGACAGCATCACTGCTTTCTGCTGCAATAATTGACAGCAGAACCAATGGCATGCAATAGTTTCCCCCACCTGCATTTTACGATTGGTAACAGACTCACAAGCCCATACTGCATTCCTGAGAGCATGTTCCTTGCTCACACGGGATTTCTGTCAGAACCTTTCAGGGCATCTTTATTTTGTTCAGAATCACATTCTCTCTAAAAGCTCCATAAAGGCCCCTATCCAGGTAATGCCAGATTCTCTTTGCCACTGGACCCCTGGAGATTGGTTGTTGCAAAAACTGTAGCAGCAATAACCAGATGAACACCTATCACGGACCAGGCACCGTGATACATGAAGAAGTACATCGGTTGAGCAAACTGCCTTACAACATCACTCCTCTTCTGCAGTTCAAGAAACTAAAGCTCACACCAGGTAAGTAACTCAGTCAAGGTCACGGGATTTGTAAGGGCCAAAGCTGATATTCAAACTCGGATCAGACTAATTCCGAAATCTAAGCTCTTCCCACGATGCAATGTGAAGGAAGACATGCCTTCCAGATCCAGTTCTGCCATGTGCCCTTGAACAAATAATTGATTCCTCAACTAAAAACTAGATGACCTCGAATCTCCCTTCCCGCTCTAATGTTCTGCTCTTTACGGCACACAGAAAACCCTGCGGCATGAAGACATTTCAGCACCTGCTTGTTCAGTTTGTGTTCTGTCTTGTGGCAAAGCCCCCGGGGAGCAGTTTTCTTTGCATCTGGCACCGCCTCCCTACGCCAGGAGGATATGTTGCTATTGGCTCTGTAAATGGGAATTACTAAGAAAATGACTCTGTCACCATGTCTAGCAGCTCTCTGCTTGAACGAGCACTTCAGGTGAAAATGCGATCATCGCTCTTAGGGTTCTACACGGACACTAATCTATTCAGGGTGATCTCAACATACACTCGTGGGCCAAAGAGCTCTCCTGTCTGGGGAATTCTCCGAATATCAAGTTAGTAAATGTAAGGGAGCCGGCAGAACTGGCTTTAAACTGAAACGTATCCGCTGGCCCAATCCTGGTCCCGATTGAAACCCGAATCGCAGGAGGAACATGCCAGCGCTCCCAGCAGCTGCAGCTGAGGAGCACAGGGTCACACCGGAAGGAAAACAAGGTACTGCCCTCGAAACAGTCTGTCCTAGATGCACAGCCAACTTTTGGGCCAATTTTTAAAATGATCCAAGAAAAGTGAAGTGTCCTTACTTGCAAATTCTCCTTCGTATTTTCTGTTGGCCTCTGACAGAATCACCTTGAAATCTCTGGGACAAGGCACTACTTTGAGAAACCTGCCAGCCCTCCCACACGCGGTTGCATCACACCAGGGTCCTCAGATCTGGCTGAGGAGCTGTATTGTCAGAGCAAAGGAACCGATCCTTATCCTAACGGATAAAATGATCTCCTGGCATACGTGCTACCAGGCCTGCCAGCAGCCAGCTCCCCGGTAACAAGGGCTTCAGGACCCGGGGGCACATGGGGTTCGCCTGGGACCAACACTAACCCCTGGCTGGGTTTGGGCTGGGTGCTGAAGGAGACCCGAGTCCCTCGGGAGCCCGCACAGTTGCCAGCAGTGCTAAGTACAAAGAACCAACTAAGATTACATTTCAGGGGAAAACCAAACCTGAAAAACAATTTCTGGCCTTACGGCTCAGGAGTTGCAGGTGATTTAGGCCCTTGAATTTAAAGAGCAGACGAACAAAATAACAGATCCTGGTCGCTGAGGAGGCAAAGTGAATCACCGAGAAAACGGGAAGACGGAGAAAGTCTGTTTGGTCATAAAAGACTAGCTAGCTGTGGGCACCTGTACGTGGCAGAGTGCGTGAATCAGGACTGGCATTTAATCTATAAGGAGTTAAGTATTCAGGAAGATGGTATCAGACAGAAATTAACAAGCTGGAGGAACATTAGGCTGTCTTCCTGCACAGCCCCAAAGGGGAAAAGGTGTCCTGCCTGCTTTGTAAGATGCTCACACAAATCGCAGCCCAAGCCTCCTCTGTGCGGCATGAATCACGTCTCCAAATGCCCTGGTCCTGGAGGCCTCAGGGGAGCCCTGTGCCAGCATCAGCTCGGTAAATCTGATGAAATCTGGTGAAAATGGCAGGCGTTCAGGCCCCCGGGCTCGCTTTGCTTTGAAGGAGGATCACAGAGAGCAGCTTCCAGGCGAAGGCCGTGGCACTGAACCCCACGCGGTGCGAGGCAGCAGGCGGACGTGGGTCAGGAAGGAACACCCGGGACAAGTCCCAGCACCAGGCTGAGCTGAGCACGAGGAACCTGTGCTCGCACTGTCCCCACACGCACCGTCACCCGGGAGGCGTCTGGGGACTTTTCCACAGCTTTCTGCTAATCTGAGTCAGAAAGCTGACATTAAGGTCTTGTAAGATAAGCTAACACTTGTCAAGAAAGCCGTTTCCACCACCTGGCTAGCATCCGGCCCTCTCACCCAGGCTCATAAGGGTCCTCACTACTTGGGACATAAAACCCACCCTGAGAAATAGCCCCAGAGAGCCGGAAGTGAATAAGGGGCCCCTACAGTTCTCAGATCCTGTAATGGAGACAACTAAAAATGCTCTAAGTCATTTTAAAGCCTTAGAATGTTTCTACGAATACAAATTTGTATGCAAAATCTGACTTTGCACACATAACATTATCAGCATAGCCGAAAGACAGTATATCCAAATATTACAGTGCTTATACTATCAAGGGGGAAATAGTGATTTTTCTTTTCTTATACTTTATAACACTTGGAATAAATAGGAATATGCATACATGGTTTGCATAAACAAAAACCTCCATGTGTTCGTGCCTTTTAAAGGTCATTTTATAAAATGCAGAAGGTGATACAAAAGGGAAAAGAGCTTGCTACTCCCCTTCCCTTCCTGGACTCGGGAAATGCCCTCCTCATTCACAGATGTACCCACCCAGGAACCGGCTGTCACCAGCGGCCCTGCCTCTCCCTTACTCCCCACATCTGCTCGGTTACCAGGCCTACTTCCAACCTTAACAGTCCTCCCAATTCTACCCGCACCGCTGCCACTCAGCACCCGCCGGTAAGATGGCCTCACCACAAGCGTATTCAGGGCTGTCCCCCCCCCCCCGACACACACACACAAAAGGGCTCCTCACCTGGTCAGCAGCCCTCCACCCCTTTGAGGACTGTCCCTTCCCACGCTGGCTCCGAGCTCTGACATGGGAAAGGCTCCGCACTGAAGACACGGCTTCTGGGCTGCGCTGAGCGCTAAGTGCAGTCAGCACTCCGGAGGAAGACGCAGAGGCCTCCCCAGGACAAGTGGGTGTTCCAAGGGGCTGACCCGGGAGAAGGCTGTAACACGGGGAGGGAAGGCCCTTCTCCTCCTCTATGCAGGTCCCCCTCGATGACCACCTCCCCCAGGACACGTGCCATCTGGCAGCTCAAGGGCAAGGAACCTCTGAAATTGCGGCCTGCCAGTCAGACTCCTCTCTCACTGTCCCTGAGCCCCATGAGCTCAATACCCCGAACCCAAACGGGCGGCCTGGCCCAGGTAACACAGGCACCTTCCTCTTCCGAAAGGCTGCCGTGGGAAGCCGGCTGTCTAACCCGTCCTCCTGTGGCTCAGCCAAAGTCTCCTCCCACAATGCAAATTGGATCCTGCTCGATCCCCAGTGCGGGGTGTGCGGGCGGCAGCCAATCAATGATTCTCTCTCATCATTGATGTTTCTATTTCTCTCGCCCTCTCCCTTCCTCTCTGAAATCAATAAAAATATGTATTTTTTAAAAGGCCCATCATAAATGTGAGGAATTTTCATAACTGGAGGCTGATGGTGGTTCTAGAGAGCTCGCCACTCTAATTCTGATCTTCGGCACCCTCACTCTCCCCTTCCCAAATCTCAGAACAGGGAGATGTTTGCCGACCATAATCTAATGCCAACTTTGTACTTGGCGGCGTTCTGTTTAGATCATATTCCCCACGTTCCTTTCCTACTATAAACTAAAAGGTAAAGGTAGGGACGTCTCCAGGACAGGTAAGAGAAAAGTTCTTTAAGAAACAAACAAAAAAAGGCAGGATTGCAAACTGCATGCCATCGCTGCTTATGTCAATATAGTTTCTTTTATATATATTTTTATTTTTAAAAATATATTTATTGGTTTCAGAGAGGAAGGGAGAGTGAGAGAGACAGAAACATCAATGATGAGAATCACTGATCGGCTGCCTCCTACACGCCCCCTCCTGGGGATCGAGCCCGCAAACCAGGCATGGGCCCTTGACCAGAATTGAACCCGGGACCCTTCACTCTGCAGGCCGACGCTCTATCCACTGAGCCACACCAGCAAGGGCTGCCACTTATTTTTAAAAGAAACAAACTACAGGGAGATGACCAGAAGAGTACTGGACTTTTGTTTCAGAATGTGACCTTGATCACTAATAGCTGGAAGTATGAGATTATGAAATACCTGAAAACAGAAAAGCAAATGTAAATCTGAAGAAATCTGCCTATTTCGTGATATGAAGTAGTTTCCCATAAAAGAATGGTGACATATGGTTTGTTCCTTTTAAAGGTCATTTTATAAAACGCATTTAAATGGCTCCAGGAAGCAAAGTGAACCACAGTGTGTAATTGACACAGCTGCATGCAGACCCAGAGTCCCTCCGTATGTCCAGTTTAGAAATAGAGCGCCTTTACTGCTCCTATTTTCATCTGAGCTCCGATCTGTACTACTCACCGGAATGTAATAGATGCCCATCTTGGGGGTCTCGTTGGCGGTAAGAAGCATTCCTAAAAATAAACACAACGAGAAGGTCAACGCGGGGAGAGGTGTCCTCTTCTACTTGTTTTCCAATTTGAAACGTCAGAGGTGCTCAGAGACAGTGCACACGGCACCGAGGAGTCAGGCCCTGGGCTGTCCCTGGCCTCCTCGATGGGGCTCCCCAGGGTCAGGGAGCACCTGCGCTGGCTGGGGAAGGAGCACTCCCCCAGGGCGCTCAGGCCCACACAGTGCGCCATCATTTTTAAGGGGGCAGTTCAAGCTTCAGACACACCGATAAGATGCAGTTCAATGTGCTCTGGGTTATTCATAAAAATGAGAACGTTAAGAAGAAAGGGTTCTTTCTGTCCATCAGGAACCAAGGACCAAGGTAAAGCATTTCCCACCAAGTGTCACAGCAAAGCAGTTCCTAATGAATCCAAGTTTACCCCTAACTGAACACAAAACCACTTAAGGGGAATGCTATGTGTAGCTACACCTGAAAAGACCAAAACAGAATCGCATAGCTCCTACGATACAAAAATAATCGATAACTCTCGGGGGAATTTTGACAGATAACCAACAGGGTAGTTAATAATTTAGTCTCCTTGGGCCAGCATTTTAAGAAAGCAAAATTAAAGCAGGGACAAATTCCTGGCATCCAACGCAGGTTTCTCTGGAGCCCAGCAGCAACCTCCGAACCCTCCCTCCTTGGTAAGGAGCCAGGGTGCCCGTGCCTCAGCTCTGCCCTCTGCTCTGCCACACGGAAGGGGCTGCTGCCCACAGTCCCGAAGCTGCTCCGCCCCGCAGCCCCTCGCAGCACATGCGCGTCAACACACTGGACTCGGCAGCATCTGGGAGTCACCAACTCCGAGGGGGGACCTGCCGGCACCCCTCTTCTACGGATTAAAAAACAAAGCTCCACTGTGTCCTGTCCTGAGCTGGAGAACTCAGAGCTGAAATGCAAACTCGAGAGCTCTGTTTTTTAAACACTTTTAAAAATCAACCAAATTATACTTGTTTTAAAAATCCATTTGTAAAACACAGGAGAGGAATCCACAGAGCGAAGATGTTTGGATGATCACACCAATAATCAAAATTAAATATACCAAATGTCAAGGACAAAGACTTGATTCTGTTTTAGGAAGTATCTGTTGCTGTCCTTTTGTGGATACGAAAGCTGTGAAGTGACCCGACGCTGACACAGAACTGGATGTGGGCAGAGCGGGGTCAGCGACACTCAGCGCACAGGCCTCTCAGAAGCCCACCTGGGACGACGCCCACGTGGGAGCTGGCCCAGACCTGGGACCCACCTCCCCAACCAGACACCCACCATGAGGACACACAGAAGCAGCGGCGAGGCCAAGGAAAGCGGGAATGTGTCTAATGTAACGCAAAACAAAAACCAGAGGCATTCTCATAGCTTGTCCTCATGTGGGCGCCTTATCTGGCCCTGGAGACGGACGCTCCCTGAGGCCGTGACGCGCTACCCACGTCCCACTGGCAGCATGGCCAGGGCCTCCGGCCCCCGAGACGTGATTAAAGAGACGGTGTGGGGACTGCAGAGCCATGTCACAACCAACGGAAGGCTCTTGCCGAAGAAATCCCCTCCGCCTGGCCTCCCTGAACTTTCAACAGTGAACGTTCCACGAGGAAACACCACATCTACCGACAAACCACAGAAAGGCTCTAATTACACCAAAGAATTCAACGCTGAAGTTTCCCACACGGAGCAGGATGTCCCTTGGCCATACATGGACAGCCACAAGCGGACCTCTGACCCGGGAGGTCAGGCCTGAAACCAACTGTAAATGAGAAAGACGACCGCAGGGCCGGGCAGGCAGGCCGGCAGAAATCCAGGCGATGATGGGCGAGAGAAGGGAGTGAGCCCTGTGCCAGGTGCTTCACATCCCACATGCTCAACTCTCCTCTACGCAGGGGCACGTGATGTGACTGGGCAGGGCCCCCAGGACGTTACAGAGGACCCGAACCCCTCTTTACTCTGGGAGGGCACTGACGGAGTAAGAGGCGACTTCACATTTCACAGAGAGCAGTCTCCACGGCGCTGTAAGGCAGGAGATCTGCACAACCTTGAAGCCTGAAGTAGGTCTTCCCGAGAGGAAATCTGTTCTCTCCACCAGTGGTTCTGGAACCAGTGCTCCTGACAGCACAGGGCCGGGGCGGGGCTCTGCCAGCCGTGGGCTCAGCAAGCAGGCAGTGAAGCTGATGCGCACCCAAGTCCAAGGGCAGCACTGCCTCTCGGGCGCCCTGACCCACAGAGCCGGCTGAATGAGCAACAGAGTAGGAGCCAAGAGGAGCAGGAGCGCGGAACCAATTCTCAACATTCTGAGCAGCCTCAGTATCAGAAAACCATTACAAAACAGTAATCATGATTCGGCTTTAACTACTCCAAAAATGAGTAAGAGAGAAGATAGAGAGAGAGAAACATTTCAGCTTTTCTAACATATGATTCAACTCAGAATGATTAGGCACAAAACAGAGCAGCGTGCGGGAGAGGCGTGGTGAAGCGAGGGCGAGGTACGGAGCATGTGAATCAACCGCGGGACCCAGCCCAGGGAGCAGGGGACTTGTCAGACTGTGCTTGCTGTCGCATGAAATCAACTACTGGGCTAGTTTTGTGTTTGATTAACCTCTTAGCAGTTACTTGACTGTAAGTCAGGGTCTCTGTCCAACACATCACTCTTAAAATGTTTGCCTTTCAGAAAAGTGTACTGTTGCAATGAGAGCGCTGGCGGTCACCTCAACAAAGCGAGCGCCCTGCCAGCCAGCTGGCTCGGCGGCGGAGTGCTGACCAGGCACTAAGAAGTCGCTGGCACATGCTCGCGCTGTGTGCTCGATACCCAGTGGGGGCCGTGCAGGAGGCAGCTGATGGATGTTTCTCTGTCCATCACCACCGGCCTTCCAACTTCATTCCTCCTAGGACCACCACACCGGGCACGTGGCGCCTCCCCACATCCCATGTCATAGTGTATGGTATCATGTCACAGCACGGCCTACCCTACCGTGCCCTGCCCTAGTCTCCTGCTCGTCTTACACTGTTCCCTCACCTGGATCAACTCGCTCCAATGCCACCGACCAAATGTCACTCATCACTCCACTCACACAGCCTCCGCCAGCTGCTGTGGCCGAAGCCCCTCCAGCAGGTCAGAGCGCTGTCTGTACACACGACAGAACTTCCTGCTTCACCTGTGTCTCTCTATCGAAATCATCTGTGTGTCTGTCCTCAGAGCACAACACCGCTTGAATGGGAACTATTCTCACTTTCTCTCAGACCCCCCAGTCTTCACAGATCTGCCCTGAAGGTGTTGTTAAATCCTGAAATCTGCCTTGTAATTTGCGTATGACATGCCAACACCCATGGTTTCATAGCCTGTGTATTATCAGGCAACCTCGGGCTTCCCAAGCCCGAACCTGGATTCCCACGCACTATTACTCATCACATCGAGGAGCTGCAGAGCTCACTGACACAGCAGCTCACCTGCCACCTGCCTACGCTCTGCCACCAGTTTCTACTAACAGCGAGGCCGGCCGAGGACTGAGTCACTCAGAGGCCACTTTCTGAATCACCCACACCACTTCCTGCTCTTGATTCTTCAAGTACATACAATATCCAAGAACCGTCCTGACAAAGCCAAACCCTGTCTTAAACCAAGCAAAGCACAGTTGGGATCGGTCTCACTGCATGCGCCGCGGCCACACACTGCGTACCTGAGTTGGGATAGAGGCAGACATCATTAATGTCATGCTCTGGCTCCAAGGAAGTAAAAATCTTCCCCTGAAAGAGTAAGCAAAAAGGACTCATTAAAATAGTTAAAGGAAGACAGCTTTTGGCAATCTCCTGTAAAGAAAATATACTGGAGATGTAACAACCACACACTGGTATGTGAAGAAATACAATCTTCTAATTTGAATCATAGAATTTAAGTTTTAAAAATATCTTGGAGAATTCATTTGATCAATTTATCAAATACTTTTCATTTTCGAGACAAAGAAACTGAGGCCCGGGGGAAAAGGTGACTTATCCAAGAAAATACATACAGTTTTAAAGATAATGTTTACACAAAAGAAAAGGGTAAAGTTTAACATAAACTTGTACATCAACTTTAAAAAATTCTCATAATCTGGGAAACACACCCTGGTTAAACTTGGTACTCAGGGAAACCAGGAAGGTGAGCTGGTCAGCATGGTGAAATGAGGACACTACCTCCCATACCTAAACCACAGGCTCTGGGGAGACCGACTGAGATAATGAACATGAAATAACTTGCAAAATGAAATCCTGTAAGTACCTAACGTGATGGTTATTATATAGTTAAGCCTAAGACATTTTTTATTTTAAATGTGAGGGGAAATGTGCTCTTTTTTAAAAATTAAGAGAAGGGCCCTAGCCGGTTTGGTTCAGTGAATAGAGCATCAACCTACAGATTGAAGGGTCCCGGGTTGGATTCCGGTCAAGGGCACATGCCCGGGTTATGGGCTGGATCCCCAGTGGGGGGCATGCAGGAGGCAGCCAATCAATGATTCTCTCTCATCATTGATGTTTCTGTTTCTCTCTCTCTCTCTCTCTCCCTCCCTCCCTCTTCCCTCTCTCTGCTTCTCTGAAATCAGTAAAAATATATTTAAAAAAATTAAGAGAAGGAAAGTAAGACAAAAAGACCGAAGAAGATGGGTATGGAAAAAGGTGATAAGAAAGATAAACAAGGAAAGCCAGTCAAGCAAAACCAAGACACCTGGGTGTTGGTCAGGACGCTGTACTTAGTCATAACAACAATGCCAAAATAAAGCTTACTGTGGCAACTACAGCACCATGACTTCAAGAGCCGAGGCGACCAACTCCGCCAGCTCCTGCTGTGTTAACTCATTAGCAGAGGCTTCCATGGCAAAGGGCCGGGGGGTGGGAGGGTAAAGTATGGGGAAGGCGGGTATTTTGTGTTCAGTGAAAAACAGCAGCCAAGTTCTAATTCAAGACAATGAAATTCACACAGCCACCTCCCTTTCTTTTCAAATTCCCACTGAAGCAGGAAGGGAAGAGGGAAGAAAAAAGGAAGGGGAAAAGAACTACAATAATGTGGGACAAAGAAGACGAGTTCCACGTCAGGGAAAACCTCGCCGCAGCTCAGGGCCTGGGAGGCACATCCAAACCGACATCACTCATCACCTTGCGCTAGCAGGGAAGCCAGGTCAAGGGTAACTTCTATTTCCCTAATATCTTATGAATTAAAAAAAAAAAGTCTCTATTTGTAGTATTAAAAATAGGTATTGTTGTGAGCCCATTCGTTTGGATTACCAGAAAAAGAGCAGAGAAAACCCAGCTACAGCACCACGAAACTTCCCCAGAAAGCCCTCCCAGCCCGAAGCCAGCCAATGCAAGCAGCTGAGGCGGTTCCCGGTGGCCATCGGGTGACTCTGCCGATGAGACAAGCTGGAAGCCGTCCCCTCTGCTAGCATCAGCTGCGGCACCAGGGCCAAGGAGCTCCTGGGGCCGGAGGCGCAGAACACCCCGGAAGGACTCTGATCTCCACCACAGATCCCAGGAGACTAGAGCGGAAGCTCAGGGAAGGTCAATACTTGGAAACCAAAACAGAAGAGAAATGGTCCAAGCAGCCAGAGATGCTGACAAGGAGCCGAGCTGTGATGGGGCTGCTGGCCCCTTCCCCCTGAGCACAGGCAGCCCTGCGGGAAAGGCTGAAGCTCGCCCTGTAGACACCACGTGAGGCCGCTGGACCTTCCGCCCGCTTCATCTCAAACATGAGTTAAAAGAAAAAAAATAAAAGAGTGACACTTTAGGACTAAAGATGTTAAGTTTGTTATTAATTGAATGCAAAGAACTCTGAATAAATGTTTTCCTATTTAGTTGATGAATTAATCTTTTACTTCTCTCAAAATACCTTGGTTTTGAAATGAAAAGCAGAGGCAGATTAAAGCCAGTAATATAGGATTTTGTTACTTATTAATACTTGGAGCTTAGGGAACAGAACATCAAATACGCTGGGGAAATTTTATTTTAATAAAAATTTCAACAGAAACATACATACTGAGTTCTTATTCCACATTTTGATGATTCGAGAGTCTGCAGACAAAATCAAATCTAAAGAATCCTGGAAATGGACAGACTTAATGGGCAGCCCGTACTGGTGATCCTTAACCAGCAGCGGCTTATCCGAGCGAAGATCATACAATAAGACCTAGAAGAAAAAATAATTTGTTTAAACGTTTTATCTTAAAAAGCAACCTTAAGGTACAAAGGTGGCTGCCATTTGTTCTACTGCCTTTTTATGAGCACAACGGACACCCTCACCCAGAGTACAAAGACCCCAGTGAGCCAGCAAAAACGCTCTGGAAAAGCTCTTCAGTTACCCTCAGAGTGCATGGCTGCATGAGTTCAACCCTGAGCAGTTTGTGAGCACACTAAGATTGAGAACTACTGAGCTATACTAAGAAAGGAACAAAAAGGAAGCCCAAAAGAATGTGTCATTTGGGAATTCAACAAATACTAGTATACATACTGAGGACCTACTATGTACCAGGCATGTCACAGCGAGTGACAGAAACCAGGATGACAGACATAAAGAAGACAGTCCTGGGAGATTCTGGACATGTGGCGATGGCAAGGCTATGACTGGGGGGTGGGGGTGGGGTGTCTCTTCTGAGCCCTGCCGTAGAGGCAAGAAACCTGGGGCAGCTCGATCTTCATCCCAGGTGACAGGTCCTCTCCAGATCATGAGGACAGAGGCAGTACAAGTCCTGGAAGCAGGGTCTCAGACCTATTCTGGGGGGAGAGCAAACTGACAAATGTATGGGCTCTGCCAGGAAGGGAGGGAGAAAGGGAGGGAGGCAGGGAGGGAAGGAGAGGGAGGGGAGGGGAGGGGATGTGAAAGGGAGGGAGGGACGGGGAGGGAGGGGAAAAGAGAAGGAAAGATGGATTGAAACCCCTGCAGCCACTCCACTCGTGCTGAGCTGTGCCCCGATGGCCCGTGCAGGGTGTCTGTAAATAGTGCTAGGTGAGAGACAGATGCCTGGGACAAACACATCTTGGAAATATGCAGTCAATACATTTCTTGTCTACAGGAATTCTCAGAGCCTTCCATGTATATTTAAATGCACTATGAATCCCCAAGAGTGGGAATCTGGCAGATTCCAAACTGTTGGACCACAGAATTCTGTCCCAGGACACTCTGGGAAAAACAGTTCTAAGCCACCGTCAAGAGAACATGCCCTCCTGCAGTTCCGCTCCAGAGCCTCCCAGACCACACCCCGAGCTCAGAACCAGAGTGTCTCAAGGTGCTGGAAGAACACAGCATCTGGGGGCGCTTCCACTCTGGCCAAAACGTACAGGGAGGGGCAAAGCAGGTCTACAGTCGTCCGTATGGAAAGAATACAATAAATGCTAATAAGAGAATAAACTGTGTTTCGTGCACTCACACTGTAAACCTCCTCTGCCCCCCCCACCCCCGAAATGCTTCACTTTCTGTCCCCGCAGTGAAGAAGATATGTGGCTGTTTCCCACGACACATACGTGCGTCTGGAACACTACAGTGTGAGTTTCCAGCGTAAACACACTTACCTGCCCTGTGGATGTTCCAACTGCCATGGTCAAGGCACCGTTAAATTTCAAAGCAGAGATGGTCGGTAAACTGTTCACCCTGAAAGGCAAAGCATTCCTGTTCTGTGTGGGCACCGCCAAACCTTCTTCTGAGAAACAAACTGATTCTTAATCTTTCCTTCAATTCTAATGGGAAATCACTGTCTCCCCTTCTTTTTAAAAGGCAACTGTATCCAAACTTTCCTAATCAAAATAAAAAATAAGTCTACATATAAATGTAACCAACCTTTAAAAACCTGTAGCTTATCTTCAAGAATTGTAAGAAATATTCTCAAAGCAGCTACCAACAACAACAAAAACTTCTCAAAATATAAAACCAGGTAATAAGACTCCGTCTGACAACGTCTCTCACCTTAATTAAGCCAGGACGAGGCCTTACAGAAGCATCCCCTTCTTTAAGAGGAAACATTTTACACTCAGCATGGATATACCCACTTCCCTTTTCGAAGTTAGCTATGTCAAGCTAAAATAGAAGAGTAGGGAGCACGGGGGCCCTGGGATCTGTGAGAGTCCAGGAATGATGAATGGTTATGGCCATGAACCTGGAACAGGCTTCCCCTCAGCAGCCCAGAGCTTCAGCACCAAAGCCGCGCTGTGTGGAAAGGTGCTGGACGACAGGTCAGAGCCAACGGCAGCCCTCCTCTCACGCCTCCTGCTGCGTCCTTCCACCAGGACCTGCAGGCCAGGCCGGGACTGCCAGCACCCTCATGTCTCTTCCGCCACCTAGAGCCTCAGCCCCAAACTACAATGAGCATCATTGGAAACTTGCCTCCTCAGCCTTGGAGGGACACCCTTCAGCTTCACTGCAGCGGCGGACTCCTGGTTCAATCGCTAGACCCTCCCTTCTAAAGTACTTCAGGGAGGAACGCCATCTGGCTTACCCACTCAGTGAGCTTTCACAGGAGAGGGTTTTTACATAATCACAGAAACGACAACCTCAGACATAAGTTGAAACATAAATTAAATGGACCTTAATGTAGTATTGATACATCAGAAGCAGATGAATATTTAAACTGCAGGTTCACGTCTACTTACTCCGAATCTGCTGTGACACTACTTAACGCACAGTCCAACAGGCCAACTCTGCTTCGAACCCGTGGGTCCCAGCACTCCACTCGACCCTGAACAAACAGAAACCAGCAACTTCAAACCATAGCTGCTACTGGACAAGTTTTAGACAAATACCAAAAGAAGCCTTAATGATAAAACATATAAACAAACACGACGATCAAAAAATTATTACAGTATTAACCATCTTCTAAGCAAGACCTGAATGTGCACATCAAATCCCAAGCCCCACAAGCAAATCTAGGAAGCCCAGCCTGTGGGCTGGGGGTCTGCTCCCCTCACCAGGTCTCAGGGCTGGGCTGGTGGGAGGAGCCTCAATATATCACTCCTTTTTAAATATATATATGTTTTTATTGATTTCAGAGAGGAAGGGAGAGGGATAGAGAGAGGGAAACATCGATGATGAGAATCACTGATTGGCTGCCTCCTGCACGCACCCTACTGAGGGGGATTGAGCCAGCAACCAAGGCACGTGCCCTTGCGTGGAATCGAACCCCGGAATAGAACCTGGGGCCCTTCAGTCCACAGGCAGAGGCTCTACCCACTGAGCCAAACCAGCTAGGGCCATACTCCTCTTTCGGAGCATGTTCCTGTTATCTAGCCTATATTGCTCTGTAAGGACTCTATCTAAAAACGATTTTTTTTACAGAAACTACTTTAAAAGTTCCCCTTGGTAATCTCAGGAAAAGTAATTACCAAGAGAATGCTTCATTGGCCTGATTAGGCATAACAGTATCATAACGCATTCAATATAGTTTTACATATTTCCATTAAATCAACATCATGTGTCCCATTTCAAATCCTCATCTCCTAACATAAAAATAACTTGAGTAAAGGCCAAACTTTCATCCACATGGGATTGATTTAATAAATAAATAATGGAACTCTGCCCATATATTTACAAAAACTAGTTTTGTATTGTAATTATAGGTATCAATGTATAAAAATGCACATTTATATACCGTCATGTTAAAAAAAAGCAAGTGGAGAACCATGATAAATTTCTTTTTTGGAAAATCCTTAAAAACAGTGATACTAATACATATGCACACCTGCACATACACAGAAAAACCCAAAGGGCTAACACTGCAAACTATTCACTCGTTAGCTCTCGGTGTGCAGCCTGGCGGCTGACAGGCACAGAGGACACTTCTAAGTAATATATGTCTGACATACTTCCTCTTTACTTTCCTACGAGAATTCTACATTGTAATTAGAAATGCAAATCTAGAAAAACTCCTGACAAGCATGAGGACACTGGTTCAGAGGCACTGCGGTTGGAAAGGCACGTGTTGTGTATTTATTGGATGCTACTGTCCAGGACGTACCAACCACAATCCCATCTGCCTTCATGGCGACAATGTCTGCATCAAGGATGCTTCCCGGCACCGTGATGAAGCTGGCGAGGTGAGGATTATTACCTCCATTTCACCATGAGGATACAGCCCCAGGGAAAGCAGCTAATGAAACTAGCAAGCAGCAGAGAGCGGGGCTCCATGACTCAGTGCCTCCTGTTAAGAACAAGAATGGTAGCCACACTGCTCCCCAGAAGCGAGGCTCCAGCAGTGACCCCCATCCAGCTCCAGAAGGTCAGGGTCAGAGCGCGCCTCGTCAGTGGCAGAGCGGGGCAGTGGGCAGCAGCTGTAACAGCTTTCCATACGAACAGCAAGCCAGTGGCTTGTGGCTTCCTTAGCACCCGGCTCCTAGGGGCCGAGCAACTCTGTCTTTAAACACAATTTCGTTCATTATCAAACGTAAAACAAACACTTTTACACAATCAAGCCAGTATGCTCACCTCTACTGTTCCTGTGGCAAACAAGCCGTGCACTGAATTTATGTCACAAACGTTATTCTCCCTAAAACAGTAAAGCAATAGGGAGATCATATTAGTGTCCCCCCAGGGCAGTGGTCGGCAAACTGCGGCTCGCGAGCCACATGCGGCTCTTTGGCCCCTTGAGTTTGGCTCTTCCACAAAATACCGACTTCTGCGCATGGGACACGAAGTTTCAATCGCACTGTACGTGCGCGCCCGCACGTGGTATTTTGTGGAAGAGCCACACTCAAGGGGCCAAAGAGCCGCATGTGGCTCGCGAGCCGCAGTTTGCCGACCCCTGCCCCAGGGGGAGGGACACCCAATAAACTTCAATCAACAGTCAACCAAGTACTATGGAGAAAGAAGACATGCGATTCTCACTGATCTACTTGTGAAAACACCAGGCACGAAGAGACCAGTGTCTGATCCTTAGGGTGACACTCTGTCACCCAGGGGATGAGACAGGAGAGAACTTCCTCCTGAAACACTAGTCTACAGCCATGAAAATAAACGTGCGTTCCACTTTCTCAATACATTTTCTCCCCAGGCAGAAACACAGGCTGTGGCTGTGCCAACCTGAGACCTCACTGTTTAAGCTGGGGATCCTGCTCGAGGCCTCATTTTCCTCGTCTGTGGAATGAAGATGTCACTACCTCATTGAGCTGTGATGATTAAATGGAAACACTAGAAAATGTTCAACACAGTGTCTAGCCCAGGGGTGGGCAAACTTTTTGACTCGAGGGCCACAGTGGGTTCTTAAACTGGACCGGAGGGCCGGAACAGAAACATGGATGGAGTGTTTGTGTGAACTAATATAAATTCAAAGTAAACATCATTACATAAAAGGGTACGGTCTTTTTTTTTCTCAATAGTTTTATTCATTTCAAACGGGCCAGATCCAGCCCGCGGGCCGTAGTTTGCCCACGGCTGGTCTAGAGTTTGCAAGACACTCAATAATAATGGCTGTTATTATAAATAGAAAACTGTGCAGCTAAAGAGCAGATAACTTGTTATTCAACAATGCATCATAAGTTACTATCGTATTTTAAATAAAATAAGAGGATTTCAAGTCAATGTGAAAAGAAATAGTGAGAATGTACTTGGTTTTATCACTGCATGTTCTTCCAACTTTAAAAACCCTTTCAGAGCAATAAGGAAAACCCAACAAGCTCTTTATATACATAGATGAGGAGTAATCAGCTTCCATCCCACTAGCTGTGTGACTGTTCTTACCCTCTTTGAGCCTCAGCTGCCCTATCTGTAAAATGCAGCTAATAATAGCTCCTACCATAAAAATCTGTTATCAGTTTAAAATGAGTTGATATATATAAAATACTGAATAATGCCTGGGACAGAAAGCCCTTTTACTATTATTGTTGTTGTTATTCTCAACATTATTATTATGATGATGACAGATTCAGATTCATTCCTCAAAGGACTTCTCTTTAAATAAAAGAAAAGTTTAGGCAATAATGTATAAAAGGAAAATGAAAAAAAATCTTAACTTTCTGCTAGCAATAGAAAAGATAATTTTTAAATGTTATTCCAAGTTAATTCATAATTTCTCCACAAGAAAATATATCACAAAACAAAATCATGAAGGGAAATTTAAAGAACACTACAAAAAATAATAAACTGAATTTTTTAGTAGTTTTAAAACTTTCAAGTCTATTTTTTAAAAATTAAAAATTTCGCCGAAACCGGTTTGGCTCAGTGGATAGAGCGTTGGCCTGCGGACTGAAAGGTCCCGAGTTCGATTCCGGTCAAGGGCATGTACCTGGGTTGCGGGCACATCCCCAGTAGGAGGTGTGCAGGAGGCGGCTGATCGATGTTTCTCTCATCGATGTTTCTAACTCTATCTCTCTCCCTTCCTCTCTGTAAAAAATCAATAAAATATATTTTTAACAAAAAATTAAAAATTTCAAGAAATCACCAGATCTTTTAGCAAATTTTTTGTTTAAGAAAAACTTAATGCTACTCTTTAATTAAATTGCCCAGAGTATTGCTTGATAACAATGTGAGCATCTGGCTCCATCTCCTGGCTCAAATAAATACTGCAGGTTTCTTAAAATAAAATACTCACGCAGCATCAGTTTGTAGAGGATTTAGGTATCGTCCTTGTTCTAGGTTTAACCTATAAACTTCAGAGCTGCAAAGTAACATATAAAATTAAAAATATGGTAAACTAAAAAACAATAAAAAATATGGCAAACTACTATAAACTTTTCTTCAAATAAATATAATTTTTAGAAATATATATATACTAGCGGTCCAGTGCACAAAAATTTGTGCACTCAGGGGGGGTCCCTCAGCCTGGCCTGCACCCTCTCACAGTCTGGGACCCCCTTGGGGGATGTCCACCTGAAAACAAAGCCAAGAGGACCTAAGCTGGGATTGGGCCTAAGCTGGCAGTCAGGCATCCCTCTGGCAGCTCGGGAGCCCTTGGGGGATGTCCAACGGCAGCTTAGTCCCGCTCCCTGCAGTCAGACATCCTTAGTGCTGCTGAGGAGGCGGGAGAGGCTCCCGCCACCGTCACTGCACTCACAGCCATCAGCCGGCTTGTGCCTGAGCAGAGCTCCCACTGTGGGAGTGCACTGACGACCAGGGGGCAGCTCCAGCATTGAGTGTCTGCCCCCTGGAGGTCAGGGCACATCACAGTGATGGGTCATTCTGCTGTTAAGGTCAATTTGCATATTACCCTTTTATTATATAGGATATAAATGTAGGCAAAAGTAGGTTTACAGCTGTGAGTTCATGAAAATTAATTCTTGCATTATTTATTATATTCTTTTCCATACAAACATCTGTAAACCTGCTTTTGTCCACCCCTGTGTGTGCGTGTGTGTGCGTGTGTGTGTATCCCTCATAAGGCATCGCTTCCTTTTGTAAAATACAAAAGTGTACTCTAAACCTAAAACACAATCAGCTTGTGTGTAAGTTTGTTCAAGGATATGTGATTTAAACCACCATGTGCCAAGGGAATATTATGAAGTCATTAGGTAGACTATTATTTACAACTAGAGGCCCAGTGCATGAAATCCATGCAGGTCCCTCAACCTGACCTGCACCCTCTCCAATCTGGGAGCCCTCAGGGGATGTCCTACTGAAGGCTTGGGCCCACTCCCTGTGGTTCTCTGCTCTCTGCGGGGCCTGCCTGCTCCACACCACAGCGACGGCCAAGCGGGCCCTGCTGGGTGCTGTCTGCGGCCCCGCTTGCCTGCTCGCGGGTCACCGCGGCGACGGCCAAGCGGGCCGTGCTGGGTGCTGCCTGCAGGCGCACTTGCCTGCTGGGCTCACATTGCCGGGGCGACGCTCCCAGCATCCTGCCCTGGCCGCTATGGGCACTGCCATCTTTTATCACTGAGTGACAGTTAATTTGCATATTACTCTTTTATTAGCTAGGATAACATGGAGAATACAAGATCCAAAATGTACCTATAATAATAAAAGCGTAATATGCTAATTAGACTGGAAGTCCTTCCAAACGAAGCCGGGGCTGCGAGGGAAGCCTGGATCCCGGGTGCCTGCCAGAGGCTGGAGGGAAGCCAGAGTCCCGGGTGCCAGAGAGAAGCTGGTGCTGGCAGCCAGGGGAAGAAGGGCCTACTCTTGCACGAATTTCGTGCATCGGGCCTCTAGTGTGCATATAAGAAAAGACTTAAAAGAAATGCAATAAAAGATCAATAAGGGTTTCCTCTGGATGAGAGATGTCTTTCTTCTTTATGCTTTTTTATATTTTCCAATTTTCTATAGTGGATATGTATTATTTTTATAATCATAAAGAAGTTAATATTTAAGAATAAAAAGCTGCCAAAACCGGTTTGGCTCAGTGGATGGAGCGTCGGCTTGCAGACTGAAAGGTCCCAGGTTCGATTCCGGTCAGGGGCATGTACCTGGGTTGCTGGCACATCCCTAGTGGGAGATGTGCAGGAGGCAGCTGATCGACGTTTCTCTCTCATCGATGTTTCTAACTATCTCTCTCCCTTCCTCTCTGTAAAAAATCAATAAAAATATATTTAAAAAAAAAAAAAGAATAAAAAGCTTTTAAATGCCATGCAATGGTGCTAAGAAACGGACTTCCCCACTCATATGCCCCTCTTCGGTCACCCATGTCTCTAGCTTTAGAGCACCATGCTAAGGAGAGCAAAGGATGTAGTTCCTAAACGGGTCAGTCACTTTGGAACTACACCCTGTGAGCAACTGAAAGGCAGGCATCACGGCTTATTCTTCTTTTAATTCTCCTTGACGTTGGGAACAGCAGTTGTCTGGGGAAACGAGGTGGAAAGGAGGACACAAAGGGCATCAGGCCCAATACCTTGCGCCAACGAAGTACAAGTCGCAGGACGGATAATGGTAGGAGAAGTCCCTCCCGAACTTCGGAATTCTGGTTTTGTAGTAAAAGCCCGACTGCGAGTGGAATTCAATGTATCTATCGTTATGTAAGAAGACAATCTGAAAACGAAACAGGAAAATTCGTTTGCTTAGGTTTCCAGGTAGAGTGTTTATTTCATCATCACTAACACTAGCTAAGCTAGAAAACCTCTGGCCTCCCCCGCCCTCCTATCTCTCTGTAAACACACGAGTATATCAGCACAGCGCTCCATCGTGATTAAAACTGTGATGAAGAATCAAACCTCTCCAGTGGGTACTCAATGCCTTCCGGCATCTTAGGCAGTTTCTCTGCAAACCGAACCTTCTCACTGAAAGGCTTAAAGCAAATGCCCCCCCCCCCCAAAAAAAAAAAATAAAATAAAAACAAAAAAACAAATGGCCCTCCCTTATCTGGCACCACCACTTTATAACACAGAGCACCGCTCAGTAACTTCAATGAGTAATTTCCCATTTTGATAATCTCACAATTATCACACAGGGTTTGGTAAACGTGTAAACACTGAACTTTAATGTACTACAAAGGCATCTTTAAAATCCTCAGGTGGTATTTAAAAAAATTTTTATCAATATCTAGATCAAACACATTACGAAATTACATGTCCCAAACACATGACAAATGGCTACCACAGGCAAAAGGAGAAACTACACTCCACAGTTTCCAGAACTGAACACAATATATAAAGCCATGTCAGCTCAGGAAATTCAATTTCCTCCAAGGTGACATCTGACATTTAAAATTTTCCATTGAAATTGAGTAAGGCAAAGAAAGAAAAGAAAAAAAAAGTATATAATTGGCTGTTTTTTGACCTGTTTCAGAATATGCCATGATTTTTATCTGCAGGGTTAATAAAATTAAACATACAGCATAGCTATTTTACTTTACACCTATGAATATGAAAGCAACCTGGCAAATAACCCCACGTTTAATGCAATGAAAATTACACACCTGGAATCTAAGATGGCCTGAAAAAACATGACTGCTACCAGTTCTTAAAAATACAGATAAGGTTTCGTATGTGACATGGAAACTTTATTTTGATATTAAGCTAGAAAAAGCTATCTCTATCAGAGTTTTATTTATTTTTCTATTTTTTTTCTATCACAGTTTTAAAAGATACTACATATTATTCATGTGACAAATTAAAATATATTGATAGAAAATGAAAGGTTGTACTACACAGCCATTTTAAGTTAGCAATGGGAACATCAAAAAGATACTTATAAAAATAAATTCCACTTATTCATGTATTGATAGCCAGTACAGACCAATCAAACGTACCTTTGAATAGTCATCAGACAATGTTTCAAAGGTGACAACTGGAAAATAAGAAACAGCAGGAAAAAACAATCAATTCTCAAGTTTTTAATAAAAAGGCAAACTTAATGCAAAGATCCGAATTCAACACAAAAATTATATACAAATGCTGGGTTTTTCTTGTTTATGCCCCTACATAAAACAGGAACAAAGTTGCCATGCTATGCTGCTCCCAAAACACCAAATGGAAAATTTAAAGCTTTATAATTTCTCAGTACTGGCCAATTAGATTTTCTGCAGAACTGAAGACAATTAAATATAAATTCACAAAACATAATGACTTCTAAGTTTTGCCTCAATTTTTCTGAGATGTTCAAAATAAAATAGGTATTACAGAACATTCACAAACTGTTGCTTTAAAAAGAGTAACAGTAACTTCGTACCCACTCATAGTGTATCTGGTAAACTAACACAAAGAGGGAAAACGGGTGTTGTTAGCAGCACATGGAGTCTATATTGGGTGAAACAAGTCAGGCGGAGACGGCGCCCATCCTTTCCCTGACAAAAACACCTGAACGCTCCCGTTTCGCTGTCCTCTGTGCTAGACAGAACTAGCATGACCCACTGACCTTCCCGCCCACAGCCCCCTTCTCTGGAGTGAGTGGAACCTGTGAATGCGATGAGACACCACTCCCGTGACTGTCACATTATATGGCCTGGGGAGATTTATAATCACACGAGCCCTTTAAAAGCAGAGCTTTCTCCCGCTGGCAGAAGGGGAGGAGCCAATGGGCTGTGGTCTGAAGGCGGAGGGACCAGTGGAGGAGGAATGCCAGTGGGAAACAGGACTCAAGTCCTCCAACTTCAACCAACTGCACCCTGCCAACTGGAAGCCTGGAGGCGGACCCCTTCCCGAGCTCTGGATCGGCGCCCCACCGGGCTGGCCCCTGGGGCGCAGCCTGAGCTCAGGACGTGGCAGAGCCTGGATGGGCTTCGCCTACAGACCTGTGAGCTCATCGTGGGTGTTTGCGGTCATTTGTTACCCAGCAAAGAAAACTAATACACAACCCATTCCCGCTTTAACAGGCAAAAAAGATGCCAAACATAAAAGGCTGGTTTCATGAATTCAAATGTAACCTTTTACTTACCTTCTGAATCTAAACACCTTTCAAACTTCAAGGATAATTGATAGGTGTCATAGCATCGAACCCGAGGTTTATATGTGCCTATAAAAAAATTAATGAGATGTCAAACCTAAAGGACACACTTCTCATTGTCAGTACCCTGCAGATATGCTGAGTATACTCTCTGTTCAGAGGTAAGTAGGATTCACTGTAACCATAGCAAAGGAAAAGAATTTAGAAGCAACCCTCCCCATCATCCCCGGGGGAAACGAGCAAGGATATAAGCAAGCAACTTACAGGAAATGAAATACAAATAATTAACGCACCTCACAAATAATCTAACAAAGCTGATTACAACAGTAAAATCGTTTTTTGTCCATCAGAATGGCTACTCTGGTGCTAAGGTGAGGGTGTTAAGAAAAGTTCTCTCATACACTATTGGTGATTACTACAAATGGTTACAACTTCTCTGGAGGCCAACCTGGCAATATCTGTAAACTATGTGATGGTTATACATCTTGAACATGTACTTCAACATAAAAAAACTCGTCCTATAGAAACACACCCACAAGTGTGCCAGACATGAAGAATGTTCACCGCAGCAGCGTTTACAAATGGCCAAGACTGGAAGGCAG
Organism: Myotis pilosus; assembly: GCA_036010255.1. Taxonomy (NCBI): domain Eukaryota; kingdom Metazoa; phylum Chordata; class Mammalia; order Chiroptera; family Vespertilionidae; genus Myotis; species Myotis pilosus. The sequence goes on from JASKON010000016.1 coordinate 2,391,902, forward strand.
TAAATGTCCGCTGACAGGAAATGGTTACATAGACGAGGGTAAGCCTTCATACAGATCATAAAGAGGATGACACAGACGTGGAAAGCTGCCAAAATGTAGTACAAAGTGAGACAGAGAACAGAGAGCACGAGTGGGCGCTGAGACTGGTGTCTGAAATATGATCCCATTTTTGTAAAACTCAACAATGATGATGTTAGCACTTTGTACAGAAAAAAGCTAGAGGAATAAGCAGTGAGATTTTAGGGCCTTTCACATTCTATCTTTACACTTCTGTAAAGTTTGCATTTTATATAAGTTTATCATGTTTACAATAAGAAAAGACTGATTTTTTAAAACCAATTAAGATACTTTTAAAAGAAAGGAATGCGGTAGTCCTATGTTCGCTGGCAAGTATCAAAGCCCAAGATGTCTTTTTAAAGCAGTACAGTGTATAGCCCTGGCCGGTGTGGCTCAGTTGGTTGGAGCGTCATCCTATACACCAAAAGGTGGCAGGTTCTACCCCAGTCAGGGTACGTATCCAGGTTGCGGGTTCAATCCCCATGAGGGAGGCAACTGATGTTTCTCTCACTCCCTTCCTCGCTCTCTAAAATCAATGGAAACATGACCTCAGGTGAGGATTTAAAAACAAAACAGTATAATATATACATATACACATACTATATAGTCAAGTGCCGATGGGGACACATTCTGAAAAGTTAGGCATCATTAGGCGATTTCATCATTGCGCTAATAGTATAGGGTGCACTCACACAGACCTAGGTGGTACAGTCCATGACTATAGTTGTATGTGCTGTAGTTTTACATGACTGACAGCGCCGTGGGTTTGTTTACACCAACATCACCCCTAACCCGTGAGCAATGTATTGTGCCCTGACATTACATGGCTCGGACATCACGAGGTGACAGGAATTTGTTAGCTCCATTGTCAGCTAATGAGACCATTGTCGTATACATAGCCATCATTGACCAAAATGTCAATATGCAGCACAGGACTATATACAGAATATAGATTACACATATAATATGCATAGTGTGTATATTATGTGTAATTATTTACACACTAGAGGCCTGATGCATGAAATCTGTGCAAGGGGCTCGGCAGATCGCCCAGGTTGCCTCACGGCCCCGCGGCCCCGCCCACTGGTCCTTCTGGAAGGTTGTCAGAAGGTTGTTCCTCCATCCAGTCTAATTAGCATATTAGCTCTTTATTATATAGGATATAAAACTGTGTCTAATCTAGACATAAAGCTGGAGGCTAGGAAACGTAGACAGTGTTACTACTGAGACAGCCATTCACCAAGAACAAAAGAGGCTGGCATGCAGACACACAGAAGTTCTGTCAAATAAGAAAGCGGTTGGAGAAGGGACAAAGGCAGACAACGTTAAGCTGCAAAAAAACGTATGTGGACAACACACAGGCCATATGTGCCGAAATCACAGCCAAAAACGGCGGGGTGGTCATGTTTTCAGTGATAATACATTAAACGTCCCCACCGTCGTGGCTCTCTGATACCGATGAACACTGCCAATACAGATCTTAGTGACGTAAAAATATTAAGTATATGACAAAGAAAATTATGTTAAAAGACCTTTCTAGGAACTCTCCTTTATTGCTGGTGGGAGTGGAACATGATCTGACCACTGTGGTAAAAAGCCGGGCAGCTGTCTCTCAAACTAAGCATACACTGACCCTGGGGCCTAGCAATGTCCTCCAAACACACTAGTAAGCGGCGCTTTACGACCAACAGCCAAAGACAGGCCAGGGCAGGCGTCCATGTGATGGAGAAGGATAAATAAAATGTGGTCTACTCCTGCAAGGGAATGCCATTTGGTAATGTTAAAAGGACAACATATTGACACATATAACGACACATAAATCTCAAATATGCAGCTCTAGGCGCATGACCGCATTTATGGAAAGTTCTGGAACAGGCTAGACTCGTCTGCGGTAAAGAAGCAGAGCAGTGGGCGCCTGTGCATGGGGGGGAGCGGGCCGGCTGTGAGGGACGCCACGGGAGCTTCTGGGTGAACGGAATGTTCTACACCTAGAGAGCGGTTTGGGCTACACAGGTGTTGCATTTGACAAAACACATCACAGTTAGGATCTGTGCATCTCAATGTATGTAAATTTATGTTAAAAAGCCATAAATAAATACTGAACTGGAGTTAATGGTATACACGCGAGGTCTGTAGGGGTGGAGTATACTGATATCTGCCATTTGCCCTGAAATGCATTAAAAACCAAGATGGGTGATGGGTGGACAGACAGACATGTAATGAAGCAAGTACAGCAAACTGCTGAAGAATCAAGGGGATGGGCAATGGACGGTCACTGTACAACTTTTTCAATGTTTCCACAGTTTTAAATTTTTTTTATTAATGAAGTGATAGGGAAATTTAAAAAGCAACCTATGCCATCATATTTCCTGAGATAAAATGTACATAAACCATAACCAAAAAGATGCTTACCAGTTGCTAAAATATATTGTCCATCTTTTGAAACCTTAATAGTGGTACAAACAGTAGGCATTTCAAAATCCTGAATAAGTTCAATTCTCCTCCGGACATCTACAAAGAGAGAAAATGAGCAGCTGGTCTATTATAAAAGGCTAACATATTAGCTTTTAATTAGGTAAAATCAATCCCACACTCACCAGGAACACATCAACCACAAGAGATTTCTTAAGAAGAAAGCAGATTGCTTTCCTGCGTAGTTGTACACCTTCACTTAAGTACGGTAGCCGTAAATGAGTGCAAGGTCTCTAACATGGACCGCCGGGATTCGTTTCCTCCTCACGGGAAGTCATGCTCAACAAGGAGGCAGCTGCCCTAACTGGTTTGGCTCAGTGGATAGAGTGTCGGTCTGTGGACTGAAGGGTCCCGGGTTTGATTCCGGTCAAGGGCATGTACCTTGGTTGCGGGCACATCCCCAGTAGGGGGTGTGCAAGAGGCAGCTGATTGATGTTTCTCTCTCATCAATGTTTCTCTCTATCCCTCTCCCTTCCTCTCTGTAAAAAATCAGTAAAATATATTTTTTTAAAAACAAACAAAAGACAAGGAGGCAGCTGATAGGATAACTGGTCTCACACAGCCTGAGCGAACAAGCTTGAGGCAAAGGCGAGGGACTGAGATTTCCTTCGACAACAGAGCCTGGGACCCTAAAGGGCCAGGAGTCTCTGGCGGCAGTGGGAGAAACAATACTCACCCACATCTTTCTTCTGTAGTGCTCTCTTCTTCCTGTCAGAAAGCCACTAGAGAAAACGAAGAGACTTTATTTTAAAACATGTTTACTTGAATTGTTTTTCTGCTAGCAAAAATAACACATACTCACATTAAAAAAATGTTAAACCTTACACAAATACATAACAGAAAGTAAAAATATTCTGTAATCCTAACCCTGCTGTTAACATATCCTCTGGGTATTTTTCTTATACGTATTTACATATTAGACAATACATTTTTAGAACTGTACCATATTTTAAACAAGGGAAAATTAATTCATCTAATCAATCTAAGAGAAAGCAGTAAGCTTCAAATATTATGGGTTATAACTAATATATGGAACTCAGTCTATTTAAGTGAAATTTTAAAAAGCAAGCCATTAAGCCCTAGCCAGTTTGACTCAGTGGATAAGAGTGTTGGCCTGGGGACTGAAAGGTCCCAGGTTCGATTCCAGTCAAGGGCACATGCCCAGGTTGTGGGCTCAATCCCCAGTGTGTGTGGTTTGGCGGGGGGGGGGGGGCGCGGGGGTGTGTGCAGGAGGCAGCCGATCAATGATTCTCTCTCATCGTTGATGTTTCTATCTCTCTCTCCTTCTCCCTACATCTCTAAAATCAATAAAATAATAATCATTAAAAATAAATAAAAATAAAAAGCCATTAAAAGGAGAACATTTCTTAAAAGTATGTTTACAAAGAACAAAACTAGATAAATAACTGACTAAATAGCTGATGCTTGGTAAGAAGGCAATGATACTTTTGAAAGTCATATTTACTGGGTTACCACATTCTGCTCGGTGATTAACGTCCCCCGGCCTAGCAGCAGCATAATGACATGCCTGAGTGTGATGCAGCATGAATCAATCACAATTGCCCTAAAGCAGCGGCTCTCAACCAAGGGCCACTTGCCCCCCAAAGGGCATTTGGCAATTCCTAAGACACATCTGGTTGTCACAACTGGGGGTGTACTCTTGGCATCCAGTGAGTAGAGGTCAGAGTTGCTGTCAAATACCCTACAATGCCCAGGACAGCCCCACAGCGAAGAACTGTTCAGCCCAAAATGTCAATAATGATAAACCCTGCCCTACAGAATGAAAGAAAAGTTACGGATGTCATTTCTAAAAGCACAGCCCAATGTACAGCCCATGTGAGTCACATGACATGTCATCTTTAGGACTCTCTGATATGGCAGACTCACCACTCAAAACCCTAAGTACCTAGTATAACACCTGAGGCAGCGACTACATTTGAAAACATATAATACCGCCCTGGCTGGTTTGGCTCAGTGGATAGAGCGTCGGCCTGCACACTGAAGGGTCCCGGGTTCAATTCTAGTCAAGGACACATGCTCAGGTTGTGGGCTCGATCCCCAGTGGGGGTTGTGCAGGAGGCAGCCAATCAATGGTTCTCTCTCATCACTGATGTTTCTATCTCTCTTTCTCTCTCCCTTCCTCTCTGAAATCAATAAAAATATATTTAAAAAAGAAAGCATATAATACTTGGAAGGGCCTGAGCTTGAGTCAGGCTTTCCTCTGTACTTAGTGCACGAATTTATAGGGTTGTGCTGGTCTCTGATTTTATTTTAGGCAGTAATGTTTCATTTAATGGTGATGTCACAGTATGTTTCTGGGCACTCAATATATGCTTTCCTATCAACCTAACGCAAGCGGAACAGAGGCACACGACCAGGCTTCCCCTATAGGGCATCCGCTTCCTCCTCACAGGCAGCCATGCTCAACAGGGAGGCAGTTGACACAATAACTGGTCTCACAGCCTGAGCGAAACGCTCGAAGCAAAGGAAAGGAGCCTGAGATGTCCCTCCATCCGAGCCCGGGACCCTGAAGGGCCAGAGCCGCCAACACGGTGATGACGGGAAGTTCCCTCAGGAGTTTCTGTACAAACAGCACTAAGCAGAGCAAACGAGGCTAAGACCCCACAGGGGGCATCAACAGTGAGTCTAAAGTTAAAAAAAAAAGTTCGCCCAAGACCTGAAAATTGTCACTCATGTCAGCCGCCCCCTCTACAGAGACCGGCACGGGACCACCGCCAAGCAATCTCATCAGACACCCAGGACGGGCTCGGAAATGCGGGGCTCTCATGTTCTCCCACTCCCCAGGCCTCGCTGCTGTGAGAAGGAAAAAGACCCTACTGCACCTCACCCTTGAAGCAGGTCAAGAAAAACGAGCAGGTTACGTCAGAGTACCTTAAACGAAGACAAGAGAGATCCCATAGTAACAGACACACAGCTGTTCACTCAACATTTCCGCTGATGTTACTAGGGCTTCACGCCTTAAGTAGCAGAAATAAAACTCCTGACACCTTCTGCTCGTTAGCTCCGCGTCCCCATCATGTGGCCGGGTGCTCAGATCCAAAACCCAGGAGCTCTCTCCTGATTCCTTCCTTCCCTCCACCGGACGCCTCCTCGCCATCACCCAATCCATCAGCAAGTCCCATCAGCCCACCTCCCGAGTCCCACCGCGTCTTAGCGCAGCGGTTCTCAACCTGTGGGTCGCGACCCCTTTGGCGGTCGAACGGCCCTTTCACAGGGGTCGCCTCAGACCATCCTGCATATCTGATATTTACATTACGATTCATCACAGTAGCAACATGACAGTGATGAAGTAGCAACGAAAATAATTTTATGGTCGGGTCACAGCGTGAGGAGCTGTATTTAAAGGGCCAGAAGGTTGAGAACCACTACTTTAGAGCTACTCCTGTGGCCCGGGGAAGCGGCCTCCCAGATCTGCCGTAACGTAACCGTGAGATGAGGAGAGAACCGCTCATTTCCCAGCCCCTGCCACTCTCTGCCCTAAGATGCCGGGAAATCACTACGGCCCGAAGGTTCAAGCGCCCTGCCCGGCCGGCCTGGCTCAGGGGCTGGGCATCAACCCGTGAACCAGGAGATCGGGGCACATGCCGATTTGCGGGCTCGATCCTGGGGGAAGGGGGTGCAGGAGGCAGCCCATCCATGATCCTCTCTCATCACTGATACGCCTCCCTCTCCTTCTCCCTTTCTGTCTAAAATCAATACAAAATACATTTGAACGGGCGTTAAAAGGAGGGGGAGACCTGTCTGTCAGCCACCCCGTCAGGTCTCCTCCTCGTGTGACAGCGGCTGCGAACAGCCCCAGACGCGCAGAGGGACGCGCCCTCCGCCTACAAGTTCCCTTAGAGCCCACGGACCGGCTCGCCCCCGGTGCTCGTCTCCCGGCGCCCACGGCTCCCCGGCACCGGCTCTGGCCCCGGACCTCCCCGGGTCGGGGCGGATGAGGGCCCAACTGCGACAGCCGGGAGCCGGGCGGAAGGGACGGCGCCCCGAGGAGGCCCCGGGGCACTCACCTCGGGAAGGGACTTGCCGCAGCTGAGACTATAGATCTTCACCTCGTTGAGGCTGGAGACCTGCATGGCGGCGTGGAGGCGCGGCACGGGATCCCGTCAGCGCCGCGGTCCCGGCGGCGCACGCGAGCCTCGCCTCCCCGGGCTTCCGCGGCGCGGGCGCGGGGTGATGACGCACTTCCGCCGCCGGAAGCGCCCGTTCCCGGAAGCGGGAAGCAGTGGACTGAGAGCTGTGCTGCGGCTGCTGGTTGCGGCGGCGGGGCTGCCCGCGACCCTGATCCGGCGGGGGCCGCTCTCGTCCCCGCAGCGTCCTGAGCGGTAGGAAGCGCTCGGGGCCGCTGCCCAGGCCTTGCGGGCTCGGTGGAGGGAATTCGGAGTGGAAGCGTGTTTTCCCTGCGGTGTCTCTGCAACATTACGTTACCAATAAATGCTCCTCCACATCGTGTGTTGAAAGTGTTATTTTGTGCCCAGTGGCTCCGTGGTTGCGCGTCGGCCACCGGGCGATTCGCGGTCAGGGCGCAGCCGGGCTGCGGGCTCCGTCCCCGGAGGGGCGTGCGGGAGGCGGCCGATCAACCAATGGTTCTCTCTCATCATGGATGTTTCTATCTCTCCCTCTCTTCCTCGCTCCATAAAAAAAAAGAGAAAGAAATGTGATCTTTAAAAATATTTGGTCTGGATTTGTGAGACACTCACCCGCTAAGGAAGGACATTTAGGCATAAAATAGTGACAGGAGGCGTGAAGATCCGGGAGGAGTGGGTTTAAAGCGAATGGCCTTTGAGACGGGCGCGTGGCCATGGGACCGACACAGCCCCGAACGCCCTTGGTTTTCCGAAGGTTCACCCGCTTCTCCGTTGATCTTCATCTGCGCAGAGAACCGCTCTGGTCCCTGCGAGGACCCGAGAACCTGAGGGGGGCACAGGGGCCCTTCTGAACCTGGAACCTAAGACTCACCTCCCGCACCGGGCAGGCGGGTGGGTCGCTTTGAGCAGAGGCCGTGCCCGCTGGTGGCAGGTACGCAATTCTGCACTTAGCGGTTCTGTTTTATTGTCACTAACACGCAGGACTGACACCCTCCGCGGGGAGGCAGTGTGGCGCCCGCGGAAAGATCCGGGGCTGCAGAACGGCGATATTCAGCGGTTCTCAACCTGTGGGTCGCGACCCCTTTGGCGGTCAACGACCCTTTCACAGGGGTCGCCTAAGACCATCCCGCATATCAGATATTTACATGACGATTCATAACAGTAGCAACATGACAGTGATGAAGTAGCAACGAAAATAATTTTATGGTTGAGTCACAACATGAGGAACTGTATTTAAAGGGCCAGAAGTTTGAGAACCACTGCTTTAAACAAAAACAAATCTATAATCAGAAAAAAAAATAGTTAAGCTGCAGACTCTATTTAACCTTAAATGTTCCATTATTAGTTGCCATTCCAGAAGCTTCCTCCTCTTCCCCTCTCCTTCCTCACCCCGGCATCCTCCTCTTCGCCCTCCCTCTTCTGTGGTTCTATCCCACGTCCGCCAGGTTGTTACTCGCAAATGACAGTCACAGACTCTGGCCGATCTAAAAGGAAAAGGAATCCCAGGAAAGCGAGGAAACCAGCTCAGGAACCAAACAGGGGTGAGGGAGGCTGGGCCCGGCCTAAGTCTACCCCGTGAGGACCCACTGAACCCAGATCCACTGGCAGCCGCCCCAAAACACGGGACATTCCTGCAGCCACCACCTCAGGGTCCCAGCCTCCCCTCCTCCCTGCTGCTGCCAGCTCTCCCCTCAGCCCTCAGAGCCTCGTCAAATATTGCATCAGAATAGACTCAGTCCCCGGCTTAGTAACCAGGGTGCACACCTTTCAACCCGAACTCCCTGCTGAGCGGACAAGAGCGACCCCGCCCGCCTGCAGCCCATCTCGGCCCTGACCTGAGCGCTGTGCCGGGGCTGCAGCCACGGTGCTCTCTTGCTTTCTGGCCTCGGGGCCTCTGCACTCGCTGTTCTCTGCCTGGAATGCTCCGCCTGCAGCGTTCCCATGGCCGGCTACTCTGTGCCTTCCAGAGCTCAGCGGAAATGTCACCCCTCCTTGGTGCCGTCTCCGACCCACAGTGGCCCGCCCTCCTCCCCAGCAGCCTCCTCACATCAGCCAACCATGCACTGGGCCGATTGCCAGGCTTCAGGCATCTGAGGAACAAAAGGCTGCCTAGGACACAGGCCCCCCGCCAGGGAGCCCTGGATGGGGAGAACTCCAGCCGGGGAAGCTGAGCAAAGACGCACCGAAAGTCTCGCCGGACTTGACCGTGAAGATCCTCTCCAGGGCCTGGGCCCCAAACCAGAGGGCAGGAAACACCCTACACCCGGCCGCAGAAGTGGGGTGCCGCCTCCTGCCCGTGTCCTCCTTCAGTCTCACACCTGCACTTTGTGTCCATGACACGCAGGACAGTGCGTGTGACCCAGGGCGTGGGGACGGAGACGGGTTGGCGTGGTGGGTGGACGGCACGCCGTGAACAAGCGGGGCTATTCACTCCGCGGGAGCCCAGGTGAACGAGACCCTAGTGGCTGCAAGGTGACTGCTGTCCTTGCAAGCCCCTCGCAGCCTCCGCCTTTGGGATGGGATTGCCGGCCGACGCTTCAGCCACAGCCTTGGAGCTCGCCGTGCCCTGGTCACAGCGGGGCTCACCCGTGCCATTTGTTGACTGTTTTCGGCACTGAGGCCCTCGGCTGTAATGCTAGTGAGTGTTCTACCAAGAGCATCTAAGCGGTCAGGTTAAAACAAAACACAAAGCCGCTGGCCCTGGAAGAGAGCACCTCACCTCACGGATGACTTGCTGGGCCTCCACGCTCTAGGGCAGCCCGCTCCACAGACACGGAGACAGCAACAAGTGTGGGGCACGCAGAGGACACGGCAGCCCACTGCCCCACGTCAGAAAGGCCTCACAGGGTTTAGCATGCTGCTGTCTCGCCATTGTTATTGATTTCAGAAAGAGGAAAGGAGAGAGAGAGAGAAACATCAATGACGAGAATCATGGATGGGCTGCCTCCTGCACGCCCCACACTAGGGAGTGAGTTCCTAACCTGGGCCTGTGCCCTGACCAGGAATCGAATTGCGACCTCCTGGTTCGTAGGTCGACGCTCAACCACTGAGCCACACCGGCCGGGCTTAGTCATTTTTGAATGAGGGGCTGTGCATTACATGGCCAGTCCCGTGTGCAGGCCATGATGGGCACACTGAGCAGGGGCTGGCGAGGCTTTGAGGACGAGGAAGGCACAGGGACTGGCAGGAAATGAGCTGAAAGGTCGGAAGGGCCAGATCCTGACTGTGTGCAGTTCAAGTTAAGGCGCGTGGACTTCACCCTGGAGCTCATGGGCGCCAGGCGGGGTGGCAGGCGCAGTGGTGCACGAGCTGTCTCTCCGAGGCGCGTGTGCAGCTAGAGTTACGGGTCCGGCTGGGGAAGCGGTGATTGCAGTGACGCAGGAGGGTCAGGAGGGAGGCCTGCGCCAGCACCGTGCAGGCAGTAACAGTGAGACTGGGCCCGGATACCTAGCGAGAAAGTCAGCTGTCCTTCAGGATTGCCATGGGGGCTGAGGGCAGGGCAAGGCTGCCTCCCAGTCTCAGAGTCAGGCCAGAGGCAGACAGCGGTGGGTGGGGGAGGAATGGGGGAGACAACAAAGTTATTCAGGATGAGACTTATTGTTAAGATGTCCATTCTCACCACATTGATCTATAGATATAATGCGACCCCCATCAGAATCCCAGCAGGCTTTTTAATTGTTATTTTTTGGCAGAGATTGGCAAGCTGACTCTAGAATGTGTAAAAACGCAAAATGTTTGTGCTTTTTTTTTCAAAACACTTGCGGGGATGGTGGGGGGTTAGGAACTTCCTGGGAGCTGACTTCATGACATACCATATACGTAAAGCTACAGTGACCGACACAGTGTGATCCTGGAGGAAGAATCAACAGGCAGATCAGGGAAGAGATTAAAAAGCCCAGAAATATTGGTGCAGCCACTGTGGAAGACAGTGTGGAGTTTCCTCAAAAAACTAAAAATGGAACTCCCATTTGACCCTGCGATCCCACTTCTAGGAATATATCTCAAGAAACCAGAAACACCAGTCAGAAAGGATATATGCACCCCTATGTTCATAGCAGCACAATTCACCATAGCTAAGATTTGGAAACAGCCTAAGTGCCCATCAGTAGATGAATGGATTAGAAAACTGTGGTCCATCTACACGATGGAATACTATGCTGCTGTAAAAAAGAAGGAACTCTTACCATTTGCAACAGCATGGATGGAACTGGAGAGCATTATGCTAAGTGAAATAAGCCAGTCAATGAAGGAAAAATACCACATGATCTCACTCATTCATGGATAATAGAGACCATTATAATCTTTTGAACAATAATAGATACAGAGGCAGAGCTGCCTCAAACAGAGTGTCAAACTGCAACGGGAAGGCCGGGGAGGGTTGGGGGGCAGGAGGGAGGGGGGTAAGAGATCAACCAAAGGACTTATATGCATGCATATAAGCATAACCAATGGACATAAGACACTGGGGGGTAGGGGAGACCAGGGGATTGTCAAGGACGGGGGGGAAAAGGGGACACATATGTAATACCCTTTGTAATACTGTAAGCAATAAAAAAATAATAAAAATAATAAAAATTAAATAAATAAATAAATAAATAAATAAATAAAAGCCCAGAAACAGACCCAGTTAATGCCGTCACCTGATGTTCAACACAGGCACCGAGGCAGCCCGGTGAGGGAAGGACGTGCTTTTCAACAGCGATGCAGGGACAAGCAGGACACCCATGTGGGGAAAAGGAGCTTTGTCCTATTTCACGCCACCCCGAAACCATGATCATAAACCCAGACCTCAACGTTAAAACCATAAAGCTTTTTAAAAGAAACAGAACAGGCCCCAGTGACTGAGCCGCCGCCGAGGACTCAGCGACCTCCCCCGTGAGCCCCCCTCGCTTCGCTTCCTGACGCCCCGTCCCCCCTGCCCGCCTTCTCCCTTTGCAGCCTTCCGCAGGCCGTTTCCACCGAGGAAAAGGAACCGTATCGTATGTCCGCTTCCAGAACCTCCACTCTTTTGGCCCCTTTGCTGATGCGGTCAGGGTGATGACCTGCTTCCCGCTGGCACTGAGGGTTATATCCGTATAAGAATCCAACAGAGAAACAGCAGGAATACCCTTACTGCTGCCCGAGGGATCGCTGGTGATTGCGATAAAAAGGCACCAGTGAAGGCCTTTAGGAAGAACTTGGCCTGCCGGTACTGTCATGGAGCAGCCAGAACATGGAGAAGTAATTCAGCTGCAGGGTGACCAGCGCGAGAACATACGCCAGTTCCTCCTGGAGCGCGGACTGGCTAAGGACGACCAGCTGAAGGTTCGTGGGTTTTAAGCGCTTTTGGCTCACAGAAGCTTTAGTGAGGATTTCTTTGCAATGAGTAGAATTTCCCTTCTGTCCCTTGTCACAAGTTTAAAAACCTCACAGCTTGTATCATGTAACCGTTTGGGGTCTGCTCTTCACTTGGACTCGTGTAACTCCTTCATGCAATAAACTGAAAAGAGCCATGCTGTCCAGTCTTGCGGTCCCTCATTCAAACAGAGGTCACGCCGCAGCGCCTGGCAGTGTCCAGCCTGAAACGGAGCAATACCGTGATGTTTCAGCCAAGCCCACGTCTGGCCCAAGCTCCTCGCCACAGCTCCCTGCCCTCAGAGAGCTTCTGCGCCTGAGCAGCCTTCGGTGACGGTGACGGTGATGCTGAGGGGAGACGGGTAGGAGGGGGGAGGCGGGGATGGGGGGGGGAGGAAGGCGGCAGCGGCACCTGTACCACTAGAGGGAACCGTCTGCGGTCACAGACCTACACCTGACCAGGTGATGGAGCCCAGAGCAGCCACCACCTGCCCTCCAGGAGGCGTAAGGACTTCGGCTGCCACCAGGGCCTTTTTGACCAGACAGATCCTAGCTAATTGTCCAAACACCATAATTGGAGGCCCACCTTCGATCCGAGTTAAACTTTTGACAAGGGAACAAATTTCAAGCTGAAGTGTCAGTCATGTAGCTAGCTGCAGAGCTTGCAACTTCCTAGCAACAGCTGCCCAATGCCATGTGAAGTAAAAAAAAAAAAAAAAGATTTTTGGGGTGTTTTTCCCCCTCCTCAGTTTTAATGTTATGTGTTTAAACCCTTATTTAAATAAAACTTGTTTTCAGAAAGAAACAAAAAGGAAACAGGACAGCTTGTGACGGGGGATGGGGACTTGTGCCTTTAGCTCAAATAATCCACATACCACAAAAAGCCATAATTGTAAAAACAAACAAAACAAGCAACAATTAGTAGTCTTCATCAAATTTAGAAACTTCTGATCATCAAAAAACACAGCTAAGAAAATGGAGAGACAAAATACAGACTGGGGGGAAATATTCACAAAACATACCTGGCAAAGGTCTGGTAGCCAGGAAACAGAAAGAAGTCTTGCCGCTCAGTCACGAATAAAACAGACAATCCAATAAAGACGCGTTAGGACGTTAGTGACCAATAAACACATGGAATTGTACTCGACAGAACCAGTCACCAGGGAAACACAAAGGAAAGCCACACGTGCTGTTATCACACACACATCTGAGGGCTACCATCCCCGCAGCACCAGGGTCCGTGAGGACGTGAGGACGGAGAGTGGAGGCACGGCCACGCACTGCCGGCGGGTGTGGGAAGGAGTGCGATCCCTCGGGGAAACCATTTGAATCCACCATAGGAGCTGAGTGGACAGACCAGAGGCCCAGCAATTTCATTCCTAGATGCAGAGTCCACAGCCATGTGCCCGTGTGTTCAACCAAAGCCCTAGACGAGCATGTTCACCACAGCACCCACCAAACGCACTGCGGGGACCCGGCGAGGAGCACGGTGCACAGTGAGACGGTGCAGCGGCCCGGCCGGCGCGGCTGGCTCAGGGTGGAGCGTGGACTTAAGAACCAGGAGGTCACTGCCCATTCCTGGTCAGGCACAGGCCCGGGTCGCGGGCTTGATTCCCAGTAGGGGTCGTGCAGGAGGCAGGTGATCCATGACTCTCTCTTCTCATTGCTGTTTCTCTCCCCCCCTTCCTCTCTGAAATCAATAAAAAAATATATTTTTAAAAATGAATGAAGCAGATCTCTGCAAACTGAGGAGGGAAAGCCCCACCTGCACACACCTCCCCGACCGAGCCAGTCGTTTCCTGCCACCGGGCATCGCACTTCCTGCTCCCGCGTCCCTCCGTGCCTCGGGCGTCTGGGTCCTGTCTTCAGGGACAGCCCTATTAAAAGTGGGGCTCAGTCTCCTTACCCCTTTCCTCCTAGAACAGAAAAAAGAAAGTAAATTTCTCGCTTGTATGTACCTATTTCTTGTGCTGGGAAGGGGAAAGGTTCCCCTGTCATCCTCCGGTCCGTTTGGCCGGCTGAAGAATCAGATCAACAAGACTGACAAGAGAAAATCAAATTTAATTTTGTGCGTACAAAGGGACGACAGAGGGACAGTGCAGGACGCTAGGAAGAGCAGGCATTCAGTACGTGGCAGTTTGCTCTGCCCTTTAAATAGATCAGAAGGGTGACCTGGCCATCTGTTAATACGGGCCAGGTCCCTAATTCAAATGCCTCTAGAGAATTAAAGGGAGAGGAGCAGGAGGTTCTCTGGAGCCTCCGGGCCTCGGTTGGCTTCAGCTCGAATCATCCGCAGAGGCACCTCGGGGTGGCTGGTTCTGAACTCCCACAACTGCCTGTGACCTGTTTCCACGGGACTGCGAGCCTCCCGAGGCAGGTGGCCTTGCCCGTCGTGTCCCACCTTGTTCTCCCAACAATGAGCACACAGTAGGTCCTCCGTTGTCAGGCGAACCCAGGTGTGCGGGCAGTCAGGGCTCAGACGGTGCCAGAGGCCTCCCGTTTGGGAAGGAGCGAGATGGGGCGGTGGGTAGGGGGACTCGGAGCCCGAAGGGGTGGATTTTAAGGTAGAAGACGACTGAGCTTGTTTGCAAGCTGAGTGGAGAGATGGGGAGACTGACCGTGAGGCGATAAAGGAGAGTGAAGGGGGGAGATGTGAGGATTGGGGGTGAGCACAGGAGGTGGTGCTGGCCTCAAAGAAGGGGAGCCTGTCCGTCCTCTGAGGCCAGAAGAGAAAGGCGGCAGTGGGGACGGACGGGGGTGTGTGGGGCGATGAGTCACAGGTGGTGGAACTAGAAGGGACAGGAGGTGTCACTTTTCTTTCCGTAGGAGGCAGTCATCTGCAGAATGGAGACTGCAAGCCCACGGAAGGGACCCCAGCAGAGCAGGGGGCTGGGCCGCGGCATCGCCGGGACACTGCTTCTCTGCTGTCTCCCCAGCAGCAGGAAGGGCCCTGAGAGCGGGCCTGTCCTGTCCTGCTGACCACTCACCCCCGGCACCGTGAGCAGGCCCGGCTCGCACACACGTGTGGAGCGTGTGAACGGTGAGTGAGCACAGCAAACAGACCTCCGGAGCAAGAGGTTGTGCGG
Source organism: Myotis pilosus (assembly GCA_036010255.1). NCBI lineage: Eukaryota > Metazoa > Chordata > Mammalia > Chiroptera > Vespertilionidae > Myotis > Myotis pilosus. Next base: position 2,406,957 of record JASKON010000016.1, read on the forward strand.
GCCCTCTCTGGGACAGCGTAGCGGCCAGGACGTAGGTGAAGACAGGGAGCCGATCTAGGTGAGGGGTGAGGGTTCTGCTGAAACAGGCAGCGGGGGGCGGGGGGGTGGTGGTTGTGGAAAGAGTAGGGCACCAGGGACCCAGGTGCCACTGAGCGGGAAGTCAGACAGTCCGGTCTGGCAGGAAAAGAGGCCGGATCAGGAGGAGGCAACAACAGGAGAAAGCAGAGGCGTGTGTGTGCGTGCTTATGTGTGCATGTGTGTGCATGTGTGTGTGCGCACGCGTGTGTGTGTGCGTGTGTGCAGTGGTAGTTCGGCATGAGTGGGAGGGACAGCGGCTGTGGAAAGAGAGTGGGCTCGTGGTAGTTAAGCCTTCACAGGTGGAGCAGTTTCAGGTGATGACAGGCCAGGGTGTGGCCACAGGAGTGGGCAGCTGACGGGACGGGGAAGGGGCGGCCTCTGGCTCGGAGGAGAGCCAGGTGCTCAGGGGCGGGTGGGTGTCGTCCGGGGACACCCTCCTGGAGGAGAGGAGTACTGCGCCAGGTCAGCCCCCGGGCTGCACGGAGGAAGGGTTGTGACCGGATGAGGCCTGTCACTCATTTGTTCATTCCTTCATGAAGTACTGACTGTTGATGAGCTTGCCTGGAGGTGAACCCGGCAGACACGGTCTTTCCTGAAGGTCTTGTCGTCTCCGAGGCCCCGTCACCAAGGACACACGCCTCCGCTTTCTCCATCCCGTCCCAGGAGGGGCAGCGGCAAGGGGTCAGCTGGTGGCAGGAGCCTTGGGGCCGGGCTTCTCCGCGGACACGGGGCATCGGGTCTGGCACCAGCTGTTTCTGCAGGAGGTTCTGGGGGAGTCTGGGGAACCCCAGGGGTTCAGGATGAGGGCGAGAACAGAGGCCTCTGGGGAGAGTGAGAGTGAGCAGCGGGTGGGGAGCGGGATGAGCTGGAAGCGTGCAGGTGGGATGGCTCTCCACGCTCAGGAACTCCCGCTCAGGTCATGCCCCGGACCTGCGGGCACGCTGAGCTCCGCCCTGGATCCCACCCACGCCCTGCCAGCCGCCCCCCATGTCGCTGCCCCCCATGTCGCTGCTCTGCATGTCGCTGTCCGAGCTGCTCCCGCCGCAGGCCCCATCGCGCAGCTTGCGGGGGACTCCTGCTGCTCCTTGTGGCTTTGTGAGTGCAGACCCACTGCTCCTGGAGGATCTTCTCAAGCAAATCCCCTGTGAGCTTGGCGCTCGTGTTTCCAGTGGAAAACTGATGCCGTGCCAAAAAGATGCCCTGGCCCGCTCCATCCCCGTTCACCTGTCAGGTGTCACTCTTGCCACGTGGGTCCACGGGGCGGGGCCGGGGGCGTACAGAGCAGCAGGCGGAGCACAGGTGCCCCCGTGGCTCTGAAAGGGAGCCTTCAAGCCTCTGGAAGGAGAGGCGGGGCGGGGGCCACCCACACTGTCCGCCCGCGGAGCCGGCGGAGGGTGTGACTGTCCCCTGAGCTGGCAGCAGGCACCTGGTGGAGTGAGAGGAGGAGGAGGACGGGACTGGCCACGTCCCCACCATTGTCAGCTGTGCGCTCCTGCCTCTGCCTGCAGGCTTCTCCCCCTGCCCTGCGGCTGACCCAGCTGAGCCCACACCAGTGGAGATCCGGACGCCTGGTCTCTCAGCAGAGCTGGTCTCGGGCTGAGGGCCAGGAGGGGCGGCAAGGCCCAGCCCCCAGCCATCCACACAGTGGCTCCCCCAAAATGCTGGCTGCGTGGTGTTGAGATCAACATAGAGGTCAAGTATTCGGAGAACCTGACCTGCGTGACCTCTGATGTCAGTCGGCACAGCGTGGTTCTCAGAATCTGAGTTTCAGCAACGTTTATCGGCTGTGTATGCGCCAAGAATGTACTATCGATGGCAATGAACAATGTATATTTATCAAATAATTAAACGTCTGGTTGCTATACGTGTTCAATATCATAGTATTTAACAAGTTGGGAATCCCCTTATTAAACAAACTTGGGCCGGCCACCTGCCAGGCACTGTGCCGGGTGGAGGTTCACAGAGGGTGCAGTGTGGCCCCTGCCCTCTCAGCGATGCGCCGTCCACTGTGGGGACAGAGGACTAGCCCAGGATTACAGCCTCGTGCGCTGCAAACTGGTGGGGGGATGGGGGACACCAGGTCATGTGGGAATTCAAAGGAGGATCTAGAAAGGTTTCCAAAGGCAGGTCATGCCTGCCCGGCTGTGGTGGCTCAGAGGAGTGAACATTACCCCATGGACCAAGAGGTCCCAGGTTCGATTTCTGCTCAGGGCACATGCCCAGGTTGCAGGCTCAATCCCCAGTAGTACAGGAGGCGGCTGATCAATGACTCTCATCATTGATGTTTCTCTCTCTCCCTCTTCCTTCCTCTCTGAAATCAATAAAAAAAATAAAATAAAAAGGGCAGGTCATGCTTGAGCTGACTCTGTTTTAGGTTAGCTTTTTAGTAACCTAGGTGGGATTTGTGGTTGCTTTCTTTTTGTTAAACAGCTATATTGAGACTTAACTCACATACGATACAACTCGCCAATTCAACTGTACCCTCCACTAGATGTTTTGCCAGCCTGCCAAGGGAGGTCTTCCTTTTTGAAGGGTAATTTCAAAACTACAGAAAAGTTCTAAGAGTGTTCGCAGATACACGGTGAGGTTATACATTCACAAAGACATGTTGTTATTATCCTGAACAGTTTGAGGGTGAGTTGGAGACACCCTGTCCCCTTACCGGCCCCGATTCCAGCCCTGGCTCCACCCAGTTCCCCAGGGAGCCTGGGTCCTTTGAGTGAACAATGGTGTTTAGAAGGTAAGGTGCCACTGCCTCTGGGCCTTTTGGCTACGATCAAGTGTAGTATCGGTTCTGATCAGTTTAGTATGTGGTACGTCCTTTATCCAAGGACAACATGTTAAATGGATTTCTGAAATTAGGGGATGGATAGCAGCTTCCTCCATCCATTGACCCGGTATTGCAGTGCCTCCTGGAATGACGCACCCGCTTCAGGGGAAGACAGAAACAAAACCAAGGCGTGGGCCACTGAGGTGTCTCCGTGCTGCTGGCAACACATTGCTCCCAGGGTCCCTCAATCAACAGATTGAGGGAATTATCTATCAATCAACTATCTATCTATCTATCTATCTATCTATCCATCCATCCATCTTAAATCTAGTTCATTACTGATACCTCTAGTTCCAATCCATCAACCCAGGGTTCATTCTAGTTTTCTCCTCTTTTTTTCTTGTTAAATATCTTTTTATTAATTTCAGAGAGGAAGGGAGAAGGAGAGAGAGAGAGAGAAACATCAACGATGATAAGAATCATGGATCGGCTGCCGCCTGCACGCCCCACATTGGGGATGGAGCCCACCAGCCGGGCCTGTGCCCTGAGCAGGAATCAAACCGTGACCTCCTGGTTCATAGCGACGCTCAGCCCCTGAGCCCTGCCGGCCAGGCTCTAGTTTTCTCTCTTTTTGCACTTGTAACTCCCTCCCCTCGTGTGGAAAATCGGCTTCCATCATCCATGTGCTCAGCCGAGGACACACCAGGCTTGTTAACTCGTCCTGCTGTGAAAAGTGGGCTGCTCACGGACGTTCAGCAACAACCTATTTTAACATCGTGATACAGTCCTTCTGAGGCAGCAGTTCTCAACCTGTGGGTCGCAACCCCTTTGGGAGTCGAACGACCTTTCACAGAGGTCGCCCAAGACCATCGGAAAACACGTATATAATTACATATTGTTTTTGTGATTAATCGCTACGCTTTCATTATGTTCACTTTGTAACAATGAAATTGTGGGTCACCACAACATGAGGAACTGCGTTAAGGCGTTAGGAAGGTTGAGAACCACTGTTCTAAGATCTATATTATGGATTATAGATGATTTTTTTACAAAATTGGAATCTTAATTTTGGATTTCCACTTAAAATGTTATGATCATTTCTTATGCCGTTTATGTTCTCTCAGACACTTTTAATGACAGCATGACTGCGCCAGTGTTAATTTGTCCAATCCCCTTTTGCTGGGCATATACGTTGTCTCCAATTATTAGTCCTTTTTTTCAGTCTTATAAACATAAATGATTATGGATGCCATTCATATTCTACATACATACCCAATACTTATGAACACCATGTTATGTTTTTGTGACCTTTTCAACCTGTTTAAAACTTCTGAAGCAGAATAGATTTAAGAAAAGTAAATAAAATCTCACCCAGATTCTCCAGGCAATCTCCAGCGCTTGCGATCCCTGCTTTAGGTGACCCCAAAAGTATTCAGTGAGCATCTTCGCAGCACTGAGAACTTGACAGTGAGCGAAGCGGTGTGGTCCTGGCCTTCCTGAAGCCTGAGATCAGAGTAAAAAGACCAGCACCTCCTGACCAGGCGTTCCTGCACATTCCGTGTCATTTTCTCATTCCGTGTCCATGAGGACGCTCTCACTAGCCCTGGAGGCCACCATTTCACAGGTGAGGAGCCTGGAGAACAGAGAGACAGGGCACAGCTACTAAACGACAGAAATAGGACCTGAGCTCAGCTCCTCTCAGCTCCAAAGTCAGAACTCGAGACCCTGCGGGGCTCTTTGCTGTACCCAGACTCTTCCCAGAAGCACTCGCTCCACTCTGCTTCCTACCAGGGGAATGACATCGAAGACATGTTGTTGTGTTTGTTTGTTTGTTGTATTGATTTCAGAGAGGAAGGGAGAGGGAGAGAGGTAGAAACATCCATGATAAGAGAGAATCATGGATCGGCTGCCTCCTGCACGCCCCCTACTGGGGATCGAGCCCACAACCTGGGCACGTGCCCTTGACCGGGATGGAACCTGAGACCCTTCAGTCCGCAGGCCGACGCTCTATCCACTGAGCCAAACCAGCCAGGGCCTCCCACGCTATTCTCTACCAGCCTCAGAACCAGCGGAAGGTGGGCCCTCTTTGGGGGGATGGGCAAGGTTACGCAGATCACCGATGGCCTCATTTCAAAGCCTGATCTGTTTCTTCATCACCGTACTGCCTCGCAAGGGACGATTCCACCGACATGTTTCTCCTCCAGGGAGCGGTGCCTCTAGAAACCCCGCCCCGGGTTCTTCCCAGTGGAGCCTAGAACTCACCTGGGCCCCTGGCAGGGGGATCGCGTGTCTGTGCTTCTTTGGACAGAGCATCCTCCGGGCCACCTCCATGAAGCAATAGCTAGCGAGGTCCAGGGGAACCATCTGGGCGAGGCCGCGGAAGGGCAGACCAGCTGGGCCGGCCTCGCTCTTCTGGTTCCCAAACCAGACAGGACTGTTCGATCTTGCACAGCCGTCAGCTGGCTCAGAGCGTAACCATTGCCAACTGCGGAGACATTTCAGGCCTGCGTGGCCAAAGCCAGGTTCATTATAAGCAGAGATGAGCCAACGCTGGTGGCATTTCCTGCCCGGCCTTTCTATTTCAGAAGAGAGCCTTCTTCATGACCTGGTCCTTTCGGGCTGTGGAGCTGCAGCACTTTTCATAACCTGGGGGTGTCTGGGATCAGTGGTCAGGGCCCATAAACGTGCAGGCCCATAGCTGCAGTTCTAGAGGCTTTGTGCGTGGGGGGGAGGGGGAGTTGAAAATGGGTCGTTACTTGCTGGTTCAGGCTGATACGCCGAAGGGAATGGCTTTCCTTCGATGCTGGGAACGATAGTTGGTGTTGTCCTAATAGACAAGGGGTCAGGCCCCACAACTTGTGGCCGATTTCTCTGCATTAAAGACTGATCTCACTTTATAGGGAAACTTGAGGGGATCACACAAGTCGCCTCAAAACAGACCAGTATCTGCCTGGTTGCCTTTGAACATTGCAAATCAAAATACCCTTGGGCAAGTTAGTGTGCTTTTTAACTCTCTCTCTCTCTACTTCAAGATGTAAGTTGTCTAACAAGATCTCTTTATTTGCCTTTGAAATCGATGTCTCTGACTCAAGTCCTGAGCTCTGCTAAACTGCTGGTGACAAAGGTTACATTCACTGATAAGAGAGATTTGATCAATTTAAAAAAGCGATTGACAGTAGGACGCCAGGCTTTATGTGTAATATTTTTGTAATCTCATTCATGCCAGAACGTTCATATCTGTTTATATGAATATGCATGAAAAAGTAATAAGGATAGAAATAAGCCAGTCAGAGAAGGATAAATGTCACATGATCTCACTCATTTGTGGAATATAATGAACAACGTAAACTGATGAACAAAAATAGATCCAGAGACAGAGAAGCATCGATCAGACCATCCAACCTCAGAGGGGAGGGTGGGGGAGGGGGTAAAAGATCAACCGACGGACTTGTATGCATGTATATAAGCATAACCTATGGACACGGACACAAGGGGGGTCAGGGCATGTGCTGGGGGGTGAGAGGGGCTGGGGAGTGGTCGATGGGGGAAAAAGAACTTTAAACCATAAAGAATTTTTTTAAAAGTAATAAGGATACGTTGAATGTTAATGGTGGTTATTTTCAGATCACGGAAACACAGGTGGTATTTTTACCTCCCTCTTCCTACTTTTTGGTGTTTCCCAAAATCTCTACAAGAAGCACAGAATTACCTTTATAAGCAGAAAATAAAGCAAGTCATTTGAGAAATGTCAAGCCACCCCTACAGCAGTAGTGTCACCAACTCTGACGTAACCCAATATTTAACAAGTTTAAGATTCGAAAGACTACCAGTGGTTCTCAACCTTCTGGCCCTTTAAATACAGTTCCTCATGTTGTGACCCAACCATAAAATTATTTCCGTTGCTACTTCATAACTGTCATGTTGCTACTGTTATGAATGTCCATGTAAATATCTGATATGCAGGATGGTCTTAGGCAACCCCTGTGAAAGGGTCGTTCGACCGCCAAAGGGGTCGCGACCCACAGGTTGAGAACCGCCGATAGGCAGATTTATGAATGGAGAGGTATTCAGTAAGACGAGGGTCATGGTAGGGCCTTATCGTTTTCTTAATCAGATGCCCGGGCCTTGTGTTGTATCTGACTCTTTTTTCATGAAACAAGCTAGTTAGAAAGAAACCATATTTATAGACAGAATGGTGCCCATGCAAGCTGGGGGCTCCCAAAAGGGCCACCCCGTCTCCGAGGGGCTGCGCCCAGGTCCTGAGAGTGAAGGTAGGAAACCATGGGCTCCCCAGCAGAGTCCTGGCCCAGCCCTGCAGGCTTGTGGGAACAGCTGGACGGAGACAAGCTGGGTCAGAGGCCCGAGTTCCACCCACGGCGGTGCCTCGAACCAGCTGTGGGAGGCCCGGCAGTCCACGTATCCCCACGCGCGTGGGTCCATGGAGCCTGCTCCAGCTCCGGGGCCCTGTCTGCCCTGGCTGGGCAGCATGGCAGCGCAGGGTACGTTGCACAATTGGAGACCCATTGTCCAGAGCCACCAGGACACTCCTTCCCTGGAATTGCCACCTCATCGCGCTGCACACACCGGGTTTCCCCATGCCGGTTTCAGTTGTCCTCCCTCGGGAAGATGTCGCAAGGCCTGACTAATGCGCACGAGTGTCCCAATTAGGGCGATGCGGGGCGCAGGTGCTGGGAGCTCCAAAGGGCCAATCCCAAACCCACAACCGGATCGCAGCGCACATGCTGTGCCCCAAAGCCGCCTTCCCTCCCAGCTTGTGGGGTCACGCCTTCGCCTCTTTCCAAAGATCTGAGCGCACCCATCACCAGGAGTTGACAGTCGTTTTGTCAGGGGGCGCCCGTTCGGAAGGCAGCAGCCATATCTTCTCCCAAAGAATAATTCTGAGATTAGAAAACAAACTAACAAACAAAAGAAGTCCCTCCCACTGAGCGCAGAAGACCTCGCCCACCGAGGCACTCGGCTCCCTCCTCCTCTCCAGGGAAAAGGAATTCTCAGTTTTCTTGATTTGCTTTGTAAGGTGCGCGGCAGGGGCCGGGGTTTGTGAGCGGCGCGCCCTGCGCCCCCCGGGCCGGGCAGCAAGTCCCTCCCCGCCAGGGGGGCGCCTGGGGTGCGGGAGTTGCCGGGGCAACAGGGACGGCGCGCCCACGCCCCGGGGACCTGCGGCTGTGCCCAGGTGTGTGCCAACCGGGCGCTGCGCTCGCTCTCCGCCGGTCAGTCCGGCCGCTCGGCGATCTTCCCCGAGACCCTCGAGCCCTGTCCCCGGGGCTGGGGGAGCGGCGGCAGCGAGGGCGGGTGTCCCCGTCCCGGAGCCCCGCCTCTCCCTCCCGCTGCGCTCGGTCATCTCACGTCCTGTCACCTCCGCGCGGCTGTGCGGGTCTGGCCACTCCGTCCCACCTCCCAGCGCCCGCCAGGTCCCGGCCCCCGCGGGAAGGGCAGCGCCCCCTTTCCGCAGTCCCGGGGCGGCCCTCGGCCCCGGCCCCCGGCCCGGGACCACGGGAGGCGGCGGCCCGGTATGCAAATGCCCGGGGGCGGGCGGGGCCTCCCTCCGCGGGCATATAAGCTCGGGGCGGGGCTCCGCTCACAGCCGCTGCCTCCGGGGAGCCGGCTGAGCGCTCCGGCCCCGCGCCCGTCCGCCCGCCCGCCCGCCCGCGCGCCTCGCCGGCTCCGGTAAGGACGTGTGCGATCGATCGGGGATCCGAGACGACGGGGGAGAGGCGCGCCCGCCGCCCGCGTCCCTGTGGTCCGCACGGGGCGTCCTGTTCAGAGCTTCCTCCGTGGGAACCGAGCCGGCGCCTCCGCTGCGCCCTCCCCGCGCCAGGCAGGTGGCCTCTGGGGCGGCGCGCAGGGCCAGCGTGTCCCCAGGCCATAGACCGGGAGGGGCTGAGCCTACCTTGAGCACCTTGAGCGCAGGGAGACGGTGTGGGGAAGAAGAGCTGCCAGATGGGTCCCAGGGGCGCCGGGGGGCACGGGAAGGGCGCACGGAGCGAGGGAGGACGGCGTGGGCGTGTGCACGTTTGAATGAGCAGGACTAATGGGCGTCGGAGGCCTCCGCACAGAATCTGCCCGCGGGTCTCGGGAAACAACTTTCGAAGCCCCTGGCCCCACCGCTTTTTTTTTCTTATTTCACCAAAAGACTTCCTTCTGAAGTCTATTTAAAATTTTAAAAAATCATGTATTGATTGATTTGAGAGAAAGGAAGGGAGAGAAACATCGAGGACTCTTGTATGTGCCCTGAAGGGAGACCTGCCACCTGAGTGTCTGGGCGATGCTCTAACCGCGGAGCCCGCCAGGCCTGGGTCTGTTTTTAAAGCCAGTGCCCATCTCAGGTTCGCGAGTGAAGATCTGGGGTTTGCCCAGGTCGCCTGGTCTCACTCCTGCCTCCACCCCATCCTGCCTCCCCAAAGACGCAAGGTGCGAAGGAGGAAATGCCATTCCAGAAGGTCCCCCACCCCGTGTACTGTCCCCCGGTTTATGACGCCGGGTGGGGTCTGTCACTGGATGGGGAGAGCGGAGGAAAAGGAAGCATGCTGTCCCTGAAAAGCAGGCAGAGCCCCCTCGGGAAGGCGCCCCTTTGGGAACCCTGGGGGGGACCCGAGGGCACTTCAGGTGGAGATGAGAACATTGCAGATCAGCTTGTACCCATGGGTGTCCTTGGAGCTATGGGATCTGAGCTGAAGGTCAAAGGCACAGAGAATGGGAACCAGGGAGAGGGTTACTTCCCAGGGAAGGGAGTGGTGAGGAAGGAGGGACAGCTGACACTTGTCCTGTTTCTCTGTGTGTGCGGCAGTTACTGGATAAGAGAAGACTGGAAGCATGTCCGAGTTTTGGTTAATTTCTGCCCCTGGCGATAAGGAAAACTTACAAGCGCTGGAGAGATTGAACACGGTGACTTCCAAGTCCAACCTGTCGTATAACACCAAGTTTGCCATCCCTGACTTCAAGGTACAGTTTGGGGGGTGGGGGCAGGGAGGAAGGGGGAGGCTGGGGGGGGGGGTGTCTGCCAGAAGCCGAGGAGAAAATAAGGGCAGCGGCGGCCACACTGAGGGTCTGCCTGGGGGTGAGGGTGGACGCGGAGCCCAGGGTCCGCCTGGGACTTCACGCCATCGCCCAAGTGGGTTGTGGTACCTGCGGACTTGGAGCAACAGGACAGAAGGAAGAGGGAGAGGGTGTGGGAGCAGTGTCTTCACACCCAGGGAGGAGCATCTTACACACTTGAGCTCTTGTGAATTGCTTTCAGATTCTTCCTGTTTCCTCTTCAACATCTAGGAAGACCGATAACAGAGTTGAAATATTCAGGGTGGAGAGTTTCAGCTGTGACAGGGCAGGAAATCCAGGATCCTCCCGGCCCCGTCGGAGAGGCAGGCAGGGGAGCTGGTGTTAGCTGGGCAGATGACAGAGATTTGACAACAGGAGCATCTAAGACAAGCGTGTCAAACTTGCAGCCCTCGGGCCGCACGCCTCGTTTGTTTGGCCCGTGTTAGCCTTTGAGTTTGACACACTTAGTCTCAGGCAGTGGTTCTCAACCTTCCTAACGCTGCGACCCTTTAACACAGCTCCTCATGTTGTGGTGAGCCCCAATTTCATTGTTACAAACTGAACATAATGAAAGCATAGTGATTAATCACAAAAACAATATGTGATTATATATGTGTTTTCCGATGGTCTTAGGCGACCCCTGTGAAAGGGTTGTTCGACCCCCAAAGGGGTTGCGACCCACAGGTTGAGAACCGCTGGTCTAAGGGCTCTTGCTTTGAAGAACAAAGTGGGATTGAAACGAACAGGACAGACAAATACAGGGACAGTCTTCTCACTTCAAAGTGGGGGACGTTCTGCGCTGCTCCCCAGGCGGTGGGCCTCCACGGGGAAGCAGCGCTGCGAGTGCTGGAGGGGCGGAGCTGCCCACGGAGCTGAGCACGGCCACGCACCCCCCTTTCAACCTCCACGCGCCCTTCCCAGGAGAGCTGCACCTCAGCTGCCACAGTTGTTGGTGCTGCTTCTACTTTTATTTATTTATTTATTTTTATAATCGATGTCAGAGAGGAAGGGAGAAGGAGAGAGAGAGAGAGAAACATCAATGATGAGAGAAAATCATGGACCGGCTGCCTCCTCCACACCCCACACTGGGGATGGAGCCCACAACCCGGGTCCGTGCCCTGACCAGGAATCGAACCGTGACCTCCTGGTTCATAGGTCGGCGCGCAACCCCTGAGCCCCGCCGGCCGGGCTCTGCTTTTCCTTTTGCTAGTGTTTGTCGAGCGGGATTCTGGGGGTGAGGCACGTTAAACGCCTCATCTCGAACCTTTGCGAGTCCCACCTCTAGATCGGCCTGAGGAGGGCGCGGGGTGGAGCTGGCACGTGGCAGCTCCGGGATCTGAACCCGTGTCTTGCTGATTTCCCAAACCTGCACGGTTGTCCAGGGACGGCTGCTGGGACAGTGAGTCAGTTCGGCCCCATCGCCATCTCCTCTGCGCGTGGCTGGAGGGGACAAAGAGGAGAGCACCCAGGACCCCTGCCCAAAGTTGCTTACAATCAAGTTTCTTGAGAAGAAGCCGCTTCACCTACCGGAGACACCAGGCTGCATAATTTCCCATTATTTTTTTAATCCTCGCCGAGGATATCTTTCCGTTGATTTTAGGAAGAGTGGAAGAGAGAGGGAAAGACAGAGAGAAACACATCCATGGGTTGCCTCCTGCACACACTTGGCCAGGGCCCGGGCCAGGGAGGGGCCTGCAACTGAGGTACATGCCCTTGATCGGACTTGAACCCAGGACCCTTCAGTCTGCAGGCGACACTCTATCCACTGAGCCAAACTGGCCAGGGCTCCTAGCTACTTTTTAAGGGCTGATTGGCGGCTGCTACCGTGATAACAGCGTTTTTTCTTCTGTTTCTGCAAATAGACCTTCAGTACAATTTCGGACTCTGATGATTTCCACTTACTAGTAGAAGCAGGCTGTGGAAAGTAATGAACAGGCAAGGACTCCCTGAATGGCGGGAGGGAGAAGCTGCCCTGCCCGCAACATCACTGCGACGCCTCGAGGGGGACAGAGGGAGGGTTGGGGGGGCGCTCTTGGAGAAGAGGGCCTTTTGGAAGGAGCACTTCTCGAACTTGCTTTCTGGTCTGTCTGCTCATGACTCGGGATTAACGTGTGCCCAGCAGGCCGCCTTTCTAACAGGAAAGCCAGGCGAGGGCAGCCACCACATCCTAGTCACGTCTTCCTGTGGCAGAAACGTGACAAGGTATCCCACCGGCAACAAGACATTTAAAAACACTTTTAAAAAATCCACTGATTTCCCTTAAGAGCTCTTCCCAGTTTGGCTGCTGACCAAGGACAACGCACTCCACGGGGAAAGGCACCCTCGCTGCTCGGCCACAGACCCTGAGCCCTGCCTGCTCTCTGCTCTTTCCAGGTGGGGACCTTGGATTCCCTCGTCGGCCTCTCGGATGAGTTGGGGAAACTGGATACCTTTGCCGAAAGGTAAACTATTTCTTATTTACTACAAACGAGGGAGAGGCGGCCACTGTTGTCAGAAGACACAGGACTCTGGCTTTGGCTGAGCCCATACTCGTCTAAACCGGGTCCTAGAGGTCATGAGAAGAGTGGGCGGGGGGGAGGGCAGAGTGGGGGCGTCGCCTGAGTGCGCTGGGAGGACACGGCATGCAGCGTCCACCGGTTTCGCTGGCGGGAGGCAGCTTTTTTTAGGGGCTGCCTTCAGCATGGAGAGGCCGTGGCTCAGGTGCTGGCACCTTAGGAAGAGAATGGGTGCAGCGTCCCCCCAGGCGATTTAAGGGTTTTGTTTGGGGTTGCGTTTGGAGTAACATATGCGCATAGTAAAAAATTCAACAGCCCAGTGGAAAGCTATCCGACCTGCTCTCCTCTCTCCTTTGCCCTTGTTTCTCCTCTTTGAAGGCCGCCTGGTGCTAGTTTTCTAGGGGAGCCTTCCGGAGACAGCCGGTACATGCACACGCACATGCGAGTATATTCTCAACAGTCACGTCATGCACACGCACATGCGAGTATATTCTCAACAGTCACGTCATGCACACGCACATGCGAGTATATTCTCAACAGTCACGTCACACATTCCGCTCCTTGCTTCTCCCACCTGGTCACAGGATTAGAGACAGTCCCTAAGTGCACGTCCTATCTCCCGGCCGCGTCACCTTGAGCAGACGTGGCCTTGATTTATTGGCATTTCTCTGTGGATGGACATTTAAGTTGTCTCGTCTTTTGCTACACGAACAATCTGTGATGACTGTTCTCGTGCACGTGTGGACGTGAGGTGGCTGAGAAATGCTGGGAAATGTGACAGGTCTGCTCACGTGACCCTCCAGGAAGCTGCTCCTGCTAACACTCCCGCCAAAAGGGCAGGAGGATGCTGGAGTCTGAGCATCATTTGCTGTCTAGAAACACTTTTACCGTCTGGTACAAAATCATTGAAAGCACGTACAGATCGCAGAAAAGCACGGGAAAGAAAATACAAATCACGCATAATTGTTATATTTACAGTAGGTACATCCATTTTCCTACACATAGGTATTATTTTTTAAATATATTTTCATTGATTTCTGAGAGGGAGGGAGAGGGAGAGAGAGAGAAACATCAATGATGAGAAAATCATTGATCAGCTGCCTCCTGCACGCCCCCTCCTGGAGATTGAGCCCAAAACCCAGGCCTGTGCCTCGACTGGGAACTGAACCTTCATCTCCTGGTTCATAGGTCAATGTTCAACCATTGAGCAACGCCAGCCGGCTGGGCCACATACATGTTACTGATGCATACATGTATGCATACATAGCCACCTATTAATAAAGGTGACATCACTTCACACATATTTTGTAACTTGCTTTTCATATCTTGTTCTTTTGATCTCACCATTAACTCTTGCACTGTAAAATTATGCCATGTGAATTTGCCATCACTTATGAGGTGGTTTTAGAATAATAATTCCTTGTTTTGGTGAAGATGAAAATCTGTTGTTTAACAAGTGATTTTTAAAAAAATTCAGATGGGCCCTGGCTGGGTGGCTCACTGGTTGGAGCATCAGCCTGGGCAATGACAGATCTCAGGGTTGATTCCTGGTCAGGGACGTCTGCCTGGGTCTCAGGTTCATTTCCTGCCCCCAGGGAGCCAGTCCATGCTGTGTCTCTCACATCCATGTTTCTCTCTTTCTCCCTCTCCCCCTCCCACCCTTCCTTCTACTCCCTCTGAAGAGCAATGGAAAAATATCCTTGGGCCCCGGCCAGTTTGGCTCAGTGGATAGAGCATTGGCCTGTGGACTGAAGGGTCCAGGTTTGATTCCAGTTAAGGGCACATGCTTCAGTTGTAGGCTCGATCCCCAGCCCCAGTTGGGGCATGTGCAGGAGGCAACCAATCAATGTTTCTCTCTCTGACGCTCCCCCTCCCTTCCACTCTGTCCAAAAAATCAATGGAAGAAATATCCGTGGGTGAGGATTAATAACAACAACAACAAATGCAGAGAGGTTAGATGAGGAAACCGTTGTGGGCACCTCCTGAAGTGACCCCGGTCTGACTGCTTGATCTCGCTCCTCCTCTCGGGGCCTGTGGACACGTGCAGCTCGTCCTTGTCAGTGGGCTGGAGTCACGGCTGCGACTGCCCCTTCTAATGCATTGTGTGGGAAATGTGTCACTCGGCGTCCTGGGGACATAGTTCAGGATTGCTAACCTTCGTAATGGTGCCCTGGGCCAGGGTGTGGTTCTCTGGGCAGTTGCTACTCGTGTTCTCATTGCCCACGCCCACAGAGACTCCCGTGTCACTAACATGTGGCTCCACATGGGATGCTGGGCTAACCACACCACGCCGGCCTCGTCCCACGTGAGCAGCTCTCAGTCTTTGAGAAGGACAACTAGCCTTTGGCTTTCCCATCTGTAAAATGGGGTAATAGCGACCGCCTCTGCTTTCAGGGGAGTTTGAAGGGGAGTAAAATTGTGTTAAATCAAGAATGAAGGGGAGCCCTAGCTGGTTGGGCTCAGTGGATGGAGCGTCGGCCTTTGGACTGAAGGGTCCTGGGTTCGATTCCGCTCAGGGGCACATGCCCAGGTTGTGGGCTGGATCCCCAGGAGGCAGCCAGTCAATGATTCTCTCTTGTTATCGATATTTCTCTCTCTCTCTCTCCATTCCTCTATGAAATAAATAAAAATATATTTTTTAAAAAAAGAATGAAGGGGAGTAAAATCAAATCCCAGGACACGCTCTATGACCAATTAACATCCAAGAACAAGTGGCTTGACCCTAAGTATCAGCTCCTTTCCTGGGCTGCTCTGCACGGTGGGCGGTGCGCCTGACAGCGGCCCTGGAAGCCAGCCCACCGCCCTGGGCTGCCGTTGCGGTGGCTCCCTGGCCCCCACGAGCCAACCAGGAGGCTGTGCAGCGAGGCAGGGCGCTGGCTTCTCTGTGCACTGCTCCCAGGCCTGGCTGCAGAAATGACCTCTACTCGGCATTTTCTCTTTCTAGGCCTTTCCTAGCCACCTGCTTTCTTCCCTAGCGCGAGCCGTTACCCGCTCTCTGACTCACCAAAGCCCTCTCTCGCTCTGGAAGTCTGTGATCCTGCAGTACTATTACTTCCAGCTTTAAGTTGTTGTTGTTTTTAGGAGGCCTTCGTGTTGTGTTCTGTACCTGTTTGTTGTGTAAGTTGCGTGTGATGGCGGGATAGCATCTGTTTAAGGAATGATATGAAAATGTGTGAACAAGCAAAGTTGAGGCTACAATTGTGAAACAGATAAGACCCAGAGGAATGAACGTGGTGGGGTTCTTTTGTTTGTTTGTTTGTTTAAAAAAAACAGGCTAGGTGTGGTAAGAATGAAAATCACCCGGTATTGTTTCACTTGTGGGTATATAATCTCAAGAGCCTACCTATAGGGAAAAGAAAAAGGGTGCGGTCGGTTTGAGACCCCCATCATTCTTTTTTTTTCTTTTTTTTTAAATTGATCTCAGAGAGGAAGGGAAGGGGAGAGAGATAGAAACATCCATGATGAGAGAGAATCATTGATTGGCTGCCTCCTGCACGCCCCACACCGGGGATCGAGCCTGCAACCCAGGCCTGTGCCCTGACCGGGAATCGAACCATGACCTCCTGGCCCTGAGGTCACGCTGGCTGGGCGAGACCCCCACAATTCTTATTCCCAGTGTTTCCCTAGTCCGGATAGCAGGGTACGTGCCTCAGGGTGAATACTGGAGCTTGGGGTGAGATAATGAGGTCCCAGACCGGCTTCAGGTTTTCGGAATGTCCCCCCTGCTCCCCCCTTCTCTGGAAAGGACCCCGTGTTGTGGGTAAATACGTGCCTGCTGGCTGTGTGGCCCGCAGCCTGAGCCACCCGCCTGTCCGGCCAGCAGCACGGCGGGAGGGAGGGTGTTTTCAGGGTGTACTGTTTCCCTAGCCTTTTATTATTTATTCACCCCAGGGCACTGCAGTGTTTTTCCAGCAGCTGGAAGGCGGTTCGCTTACTGGATGGGGCCTCCCTGTGTTTTTGATTTATTTCCCCGTTCTGCCTTGGTTCAGGGACTCGGTACTTACACTGTAGCTCACGGCCATTTGAGAAACCAAACCATCTCATCTTTTAAAAAGCTACCCCCTCCCCCCCGTTTTTTTTTCAACGTCTGAGTCCTTCACGGGATCTCAGCCTGGTTTGCTGTGCTGGTTGAAATATTACGTTTCCCGGGCGCCTGGCATCCGGACATACCTCGTGGGCGCCTGTGGCATATCGCCACCGTCACTGGCACGGCGGAGCGTTTCCTGGTGGAGTAGCTGGTGACTTTTCTTCACCCACGTGGGTCCTTGCGGGTGGCAGGGGCGGCTGACGGGAGAGGGCGATGCCTGCTTAGGAGTGCAGATCTCAGAGAGTCCGTTCTCCGAAGGCCATTCTACAGAGAAGCAACATATTATTTTGAAAATATATTTTTATTGATTTCAGGGAGGAAGGGAGAGGGAGAGAGAGAGAGAAACATCCGTGATGAGAGAGAATCATTGACTGCTGCCTCCGGCATGTGGGGCAATCGAGCCTGCAACCCAGGAATGGATCGGGCATGTGCCCTGACTGGGAATCGAACCCTTGCCTCCTGGTTCATAGGTCAACGTTCAACCACTGAGCCATGCCAGCTGGGAGCAAAATATAATTTAAAAAATGGCCCAGCTTCTCTGTTGCTGCAAGAACATCAGGTGGAGATCACCTGCGTGCCATTTCTTCCATGCGTTAGGCTAGCGGTTCTCAACCTTGGCTGCCCATTAGAATCACCTGGGATTCTTTTTAAAATCCTGATTTCTGGGCCTCAGGATCAGGAACCACTGCGTTAGACAAACACCAATCGAATGCCTCCGTGGGCCGTGTGGTTTCTAGATGCCTGGAAGCTGCCTGGCAGTCCTACTGTGCGTGTTCCCTATTCTCCTGCTCCCCACTCACCCGCATTCACCCCCATTATCACCTGCTCATCCCGCTCAGCTCCCCTGACTTCTCCCTCCCCCAGCTCTTCTGACTTACCCACCGGAGCCCCTCCCGCGTAGCACTCGCCAGAGCGGACATCAACCCCCTCCTGGGGGATTGTCTAACAGCCAGACTGGGGGTCCCACAAAGCCAGGCGCTCGCTCACTTACCTCCCCAGAGTGTAGAACACGTGGCCCTAAGGACCAGCAGAATGTGTGGGTGGAAGAGAGGTTCCTGGGAAGGTCCCAGGCCTTGGGGGAGCTGACCTGACCCCTTCACATCCCAATCGAGGAAGGAAGCTCCTCCAAGGAGGCGGGGTGAAGGGTGGGGGGGGCGGGGCTACAGGGGAATGCACCCTGGATCCAGGTTCACCCACTCACCATGGACGCCGTCCGCCGTGCCCACCCTGCCTCTGACGGCGTCCGTGTTCGTGGACGCGTTTCTGTTCCATTTCTAATTCTGTTGCTTGGCTGTTGGAGAATGAAGTAGGCGCCGTTCTGCCTCGGGAACTGAGGTTTCCTTTGACCTGATCCGGCGCTGCTTTTCCTCCGTGTCCTGGTCCCGGGCCGGCGTCTTCTCCCGGCTCCGCGTGTGACACCTGCTGGAGTGACAGGTCAAGGATGTCCGTGTCTGCCGCGCCCGTTTTTATACGTGAGCTCGAGGTCACTCCCGGCTGAGGGCTGAGTCATGCTCTGCGACAGGCATCCCTCCACCGAGGTTGACAGATGCTGTGCTCTGGCCTCTGTTTTTACTGTTTTCTGTCTTTTTTTTTTAAATTGCTTTCAGGAGGAAGGGGGAGGGAGAGAGAGAGAAATATCCACAATGAGAGAGAATCATGAATCATCTGCCTCCTGCACGCCGCTCACGGGAATCGAGCCTGACCCCCTGGCTCATCAGTTGATGCTCAACCCCTGAGCCGCGCCGCCAGATGAGTGTTCTGTCTCGGGGCTGTAACTGCCAGCCCTCGCTCAGCCCTTGGGCGCCGGGCGCTGTCAGGTGCTTTCTGTGTCCGTTTCCTCGTGGCACCTGCGCGAGGATGA
This sequence comes from Myotis pilosus, assembly GCA_036010255.1. Taxonomy (NCBI): domain Eukaryota; kingdom Metazoa; phylum Chordata; class Mammalia; order Chiroptera; family Vespertilionidae; genus Myotis; species Myotis pilosus. Next base: position 2,425,301 of record JASKON010000016.1, read on the forward strand.
GCAGCCACACGTGGCGCCCCGGATGAGCGCACGCAGCTCCCAGAGTGAGTCACGCTGGCGCCCAGCAGGCTTCCCCGGGTCGGCCGCTTCCCTCCTGTCCTCGCAGGCCCTGGGCCCTGGGCCCTGAGCTCCTCCCAGCCGGCCTGCCGGCCTTCACCGTCCCCAGGCGGCCTTCACCGTCCCCAGGCGGCCTTCACCGTCCCCAGGCGGCCTTCACCGTCCCCAGGCGGCCTTCACCGTCCCCAGGCGGCCTTCACCGTCCCCAGGCGCTGCCGTAGGTCCCCAGCCCTCCCCGTGCCTCCCAGCGCGCTCACCAAACCAGAAGGCAGGTTGGCCGGCAGGGAGGAAGGAATGCCAACCGGCCGCTCTGTGCCGCCGCTGGGTAGGGCCAGCCCGAGGCCACGTTGTGAAACTCACAGAATAATTCCTCGGAGATTAGATTTCACACAGAGCATGTCCGACGGAGACCTCGGCCAGCTCCTGGGACCCGGCGCCTCCGTTCCCGCCCTCCGCCCGGCCACGCTCACTCGCTGGGGGCTGGCTGTTCACCAGCGTAAGTGGCGGCTTTAAATGGTCCTTCTCTGCATGGCGCCATGTCCTAAGTTAATGCCATCCTCACAGCCAGCGCACATGGACACATTCTCCTTGAACGCGGTCTGCCCATCGCAGCGAAGGCTCCTGGCCCAGGCATTGGGGCTCAAGCAGACAGTCAGGCGCCCTTTTTCTGACCGTCCACTGACTCCAGTGGGACCAGCCCTGGGGTGTCCCCTCCAAACCAGCTCCGTGCCCGCCGGCTGCTCCTCGCTCCACCTCCATCCACACCGGCTTCCTCTCCTTCCTGTATTTTTGCACCAAACTCCTAGCCCACCTCCTGATTTTCTCTCCTCGACTCTCCACACGGCAGCCAACGCTCTTTTTATTTGTATTTATTTATTTTTTAAAATCTTCGTGAAAATCTTTATTTTATTGACTTCAGAGAGAAGAAGGGAGAGGGAGAGAACCATCCATGATGAGGGAGAAAGATGGATCAGCTGCCTCCTGCACGCCCCCCACTGGGGATGGAGCCCGCAACCCGGGCCTGTGCCCTGAGCGGGAATTGACCTCCTGGTTCATAGGTCGATGCTCAACCCCTGAGCCACGCCGGCCGGGCACACCACATATTTTTATATTTCCCTTTTTAAACACAAAGTAGTGAGAGACCCCCGTGTGCTACTGAGCATCACGCTTCCTTTGCGTTACCAGCACATCCTGGGAGATTTCTCCCAGCTGCGCGGAGTGAGCTTGCCGCTGCCACGCATGCTGCGTGGGGAAGTCCTAGGGACCGGCAGCCCCCGGGGAGGCCGCCTGGCTTATTGACTTGCATGGAGAGGGCCTGCCGCCAGCCACACTCAGCGTGTAGCCGTGCACCACGTCATCATGTGCAGGTGTATCTGCAGGTGTATGTGCAGGTGTATCTGCAGGTGTATGTGCAGGTGTATCTGCAGGCTGAGTTCTGGGAGCCTCATTGTCGGGTCAGGGGTCAGATGCTCTGCAGTTTTGCTAGCCGTGCCTGTCCTCTCTGGCTGACCACCTTGCACTTCCACCAGCAATGCGGAGTCCCCGTCTCCCTACACCTTTCGAATGAAACGTCTGGTCAGATCTGGGTGTTTTCATGAACCTGACAGGTACGAAAAGCTCCCTTGGCGTTGTGTAGGCTTTTTTTAAAGAAAAAACAAAAACCTGCAAATGTGAATAACATGCAGGAGATGGCAACGTGTGAAGGCTACACTGTGATCCAGGAGTTTTGACATAGAGTGGGGCAAAAGTAGGTTTACAGTTCATCTGGAAAATAACGCAGGGACTAATCCACAAGAACACAGGAACACGCTCCGTCCGCGTGCTCACCACGGCAGACCTCCTCCCGCCCCAGCCTGCGTGCACACAGGCCATCACTCCAGTCTCCCACAGCACTGCCCGGTGTGTGCTGGGCACTCGGGGGGCTTCGGTGAGTGGTGGAGAGCAACCTGATTCGAGTGGGGGTGTGGCCAGCACGGTGGTCAGTGTGGGGTGGGCTGCGAGGAGGGACAGGGGCGGGAGGGTGAGGGGCGGAGGGAGGAAGCTGGACAGGCCAGGCTATTGCGTGTCCACTGTTCTGAGGAGTTAGAACATCAATATTTGAAGGTCTTGGGAAACCACAGACAGAGTTTAAACAGTACGATGGCATGCTAAGAGGTGTGTTTTTAGAGACTCCTCCAGCCGCCGTGGGAGGGAGGGAGGAAGGGAGGGAGGGAGGGAGGGAGGGACGGACGGACGGGGCAGGCCGGCTTGGGAGAGAAGGGGGGTGGTGGGAGCAGCAGGAGGCTGTGGCAGGAAGCCTGGGGCAAGGAGGAGACCCTGGGGTGGGGCCCAGGGCTGGGCTTGGACACTCCCACTCACTGTAAGGCCGGAAGTGAGGGAGAGGGGAGCAGAGCCCAGGCCCTTGGTAGAGCGTGGCCTCCAGCATCAGGGCCGGGCCAGGCCAGCCCCTCTCCTCCAGGCTGGGTCCCCACCCTCAGAGCCAGGGGAGAGGCCAGGACATGCGGCTGCCATTTGAGAAATCATTCCCACACTGTGTCGCACCCCTTTGATGTGTGCTATTCATCCGGCTGCAGTACATTTGCAAAGCAAGGCGACCCTCCCCCACCATGGAATTTCAGAACATCGTCATCTAGAAAGAAACCCTGCACCCACAGGCAGCCACCTCCCACCCCAACCCCAGCCTGGTGGTTGGAGAGGCTCCGGGGATGTCCCAGCCGCCTCTGCAGCCTGGAGAAATGTGTGCCCGCGAGCTGACTGCTTTCCTCTTAAAAAAACACCACACACACACACCAAGCCAACAAACAAACCCACAAATCCCTCTTAGGGTGAATGGGCAAGGGTTTTAAATGAGGAGGGGCCTATGGAAAAAATACTGTTATTGCAACCAATTTATTACCCTAAAATCGAGACAGGAAATAGGCCTTGTTTCAGGCCTGGCCAGCTACCCAGGAGCCTGTGACCTCTGGCCAGTCCCACGTCTCCCTGGTCTCTGAAGGCCTTTCCGCTGTGACCCAGGTGTGATGCTGGGTGGGCAGATGTTACCATGGTCACACTCCCTCGGCACGACTAAAGGCATGGGAGGGATTTTTAAAATATTATTGATTTCAGAGAGGAAGGGAGAGGGAGAGAGAGAAACAGAAACATCCATGATGAGAGAGAATCATCGACCGGCTGCCTCCTGCACACCCCGAACTGCACTGGGGATTAGCCCACAACCTGGGCCTGTGCCCTGACCGGGAATCGAACTGCTGATCTCCTGGTTCATGGGTCAATGCTCAACCACTGAGCCACACCAGCCAGACCCAATAATTTTTTTTTTTAATGAATAAACCGGTAGAGAAACTGGCCAAGGATATAACACACTCTTCACAGAAGTAAACCTACAAAAAGATGTCCGGCCTCGCTGATGACCAAAGAGATGCAAATCAGACAGAGCAGCCTGAGATCTGAAGCCCAGCTGTCAGAGTGGCAGAGACACCGACTGGCCTGGGGAGGGTGCAGGGAAGCGGGCACTCGCCGTGGCACGGAGCACCCATGGGGTCTGCATGTTTGGAGGGTCGTCTGGCCTATTTGCTAAAATGGTGCATGTTTTCGCCTCGGGTTCCAGTAGTTACTCCTTAGCAACTTACCCTACGTGTGTGCCCAGCGCAGCGTCCCATCCAGGCAGAAGCAAGTCACTGTGCAGCGTAGGGGCTGAGGGAGGAGGCTTTCCGACCTGCAGAGGTGTTCCTAGTGAGCTGCCACGTGAGAAAAGTAAACTCAAAGCCGCCCAGGCCGTGTCCTCACTGAGAAACACATTCTCACGCAGACACCACTGGTGACAGGTCAGTGGTCCCAGCGAAGCCAGGGCCGTATTTCGTCAGACTGTGTTATTCTGAGGCGCTCCCTGGTGGTGGGGATCCGTGGGGGAACTTGCTCAAGTTACGGTCAGTAACACGCAGAACTGCTGTTCTAAGCAATGCCAACACCTTGGGGTGAGGTGGGGGGAGATCTGAGCCCAGGATGGGCCATCGCGACTGTAAAGACAGCAGCGTGGCCTGGGGGCCTGGAGATGGACTGGATGGTTGGGGGGCAACTGATGTCTCTGGGCCTCAGTCTTCCCATCTGTAAAACGGGGCGATCCCATCTTCAAGGATTTGGGGGGGGATTTAGTGAGATGGTGATTATAGAATGTTTGGTGGTTGGTGGACTCCGCCGAGGGTTGGTATTAGCAAAGGGAACCCTCAGTCACATGCGCCATGGACGGGCCCTGTGATTGGCATGTTTTTTGGAAATGGCTTCTCTCCCGCCCTCTGTTCCTCCACCCGGGCTGCCCAGGGCCCTCCTGCCCGGCCCTGGCCTCCACGCTCTGTGCAGCCAACACGCCCAGTGCCTGCAGCCACAGAGGCCCGTGTCCTCCATTGGGAGGTCAATGACCTGGTCCCCTGCCCTCTTTACATCACCCCCACCCCCCATGGCCTGGAGCCTGGGAGTCAGGAGAGAAGGCCTGAGGCAAAGACCTGGACCATCAGAGCTTGCAGACCCTGATCCTGGTTTGGCGAGTTTTCCAGCTGAAATTCTAATGGATTAGCCTCCAGGAGTGGACACTCTGCTCTTACACGCTCGACGCCCGGCTGGTTCTATTCATGGGCATCAGAGTCCTGCCAAGTGGGTGAGGTCCACGTCTGGCACCTAAGAGGACTGCGGCCAGAGGGATGAGATGAATGCGGCCCAAACCTCACGACCTGGCCGCAGGCAGAGCCCTGCTGAGGGAGTCCTCCTGCTCCAGATGCTGTCTGAGCCCCGGGGGACCTTCTGGAGACTCGAGGTTCCCGCTCCCCATTCCAGCGGCGATGCCTGATGGTTCTAGGAAAGAGCTGACGCAGGAAGATCAGCTCCCACGGTGACACCCCACTTTCTGTGTGCGTTTGATTCTGGTTTGTTTTCCACGCAGCGTGACAATACACGCCTGGCTCCACAACAGCAGAAACTGTGCAGCCGGGTCCGCAGGGGCTGCCGGGCGATGGGATGGCTGCAGGCACCGTCCCTTCCGCAGTCAACCCCGATGGTGGCACCTCCCGTGGTGCCGGCTCTCCGGTGTCCTGGCGGTGGCACACAGGGTGTCCCGGCGGCGGCACGGAGGGTGTCCCCGCAGTGCCCAGAAGGGTGTCCTGGCGATGGCGTGGAGGGTGTCCCGGCGATGCTGCGCAGGGCAGCTTCTTATGCTGAAATTCTAATGGATCAGCCTTTTTCTCTCTGTCCGTTTCCTTAAGCTCGTTTCCCAGAAGTGGAAATTCGGGCTCAGAGGCCGTGAGCACGTGCGGCCCCTTCCTGCAGTTGCCAGATGAGTCCCCCAGGGCGGCCCCGCTCCTTTTCCCGCCACCGGAGGAGGAGAGGACTTGGGGGGCAGTGTCCGGCTCTGAACGGCCTTCATTCTGTTCCCACAGCCTCATAAAGAGAATGGCCCAGAGCGTGGTGGAGGTCATGGAGGACGCCAAGGGCAAGGTCCAGGAGAACCTCCTGGCCAACGGAGGTAGGTTGCTCGCGCGGTCACCGCGTGCCTCCTGGGCTCCTGCTGGCCCACGGGCAGCCCCAGTGTGGCCACGCAGCAGTGACCGAGACGATAGGACCCCTTCCCCTCCCTCCATCCTCCCCCACCAACTCCGGTGACAGACCGTGTTCCCCATTTGGAAGTCAATGACCTGGTCCATTTAATCCTCACAAAAACCCGTCAAGATGGGATCGCCCCATTTTACAGATGGGAAGACTGAGGCCCAGAGACATCAGTTGTCCCCCAGCCAGCCCTGTCCACCCCGCTGTTAGCTCAACAACACAGCGTTTGGAAGACATGCCCCTTTGCCAGTTTACAGTCCCCTGTCACGTTTTTTTACCCTGTAGCTAAAACCCTCTATGAAACGTGAAGTGGAAATGTGTACAGCGGGGTCTAGTGGTTGCCTGGGCCTGCCCACCGTCTCCATCAGCCTCCGCCCTCTCCCGCCTGGAAGGTTCCATCCTGCCCACAACCCCCCACCGTGTATCCCTTCCCCGAAACGAGGCTGAGGATGCCCTCACGGGCGGAGGAAGGCCTCATACTGAAATCTTAAGCTGCACCCAGTTAAGTAGAGTTAGACCCCCATGCTCGGGTCCATTCATCGTGGGCCTGAAACGCGAGTGCCCCTGCGGCTCTGGAAACGTTAGAACGAACTCGGTGGTGAAATGTCCGCAGAGGCGACCAAGCCCGCGCCTCGATGCCTCGGCCCCGAAAAGGTGCAGGCGGGCTCCGTGTGTAACACCGAGCTCACGTGCTGCACAGAAACCCCTAGTTCCCCTCCCGCAGCCTTAGAAAGCTTCCTAGCTGCTTGTTCCAATCGCAAGCGGAGACGTTCACACTGCCGGCTCCGCACGGGCTTTGGGGGCGAACGCGGTGGGATGCTGACGCCTTCTTCCCTTGCAGGTTTGAAGGAAAAGATGAAATGTTTAAAGAGTAGGTGGTGCGTTGTTGCTGTGTGCGTGTTCCGTGTGGTGCCCCGCATGTCCCTGGGGAGGCGGTTCTCGGGCTGGTGGTGGGGTACAGTGACCGGGTACGACAGGGTTCCCGAGTGGCCCCCTCGCACTTGGTCACTGTAGCCACTTGACCCAGAGAGCGGCCATGTCCTCCCCTCCCCGCTCCCTGGGGGCTCCCCCCACCGTCCAGCAGCTCCGCATGCCTCCTGGAGTGGGGGCGCTTGGACCCTGGGGTCCCAGGTGCCCATCTGCATCCTGGCTTTGCAGTCTGCTTCCTCCCGGGTGGCTGTCCTGCCTGCTGGAGGGCTGGCTGGCACGTGGCCCCTGGCGGCTTCAACGCCGGGCTGAGCTCTGTGGGGCCTCGATGGGCAAGGAGCCTGCTTCTCTCCAGCCTCCTGGGGTGCCCCTGGGCCCACACAGGCCTTTCCTGGTTCCCGCATTCGAAGGGGCCATTCGCTTTGGGTTTTCTCCCGCCTGCTCACGCGGGTGGAAGGAAGCCGGCACACCCTTCGGCACCAGCACAGGTCCGCGCAGGTGGGAGTCCTGGTGCCTTCCCAGCCCGGTCTGCTTGTCACACGTGGGTTTCTCGCTGATGCTAACAAAGAGACGCTTTTGTTAAAAAGATCAGCGGATCTTACTTCCCAGCGGGTCACCGGCAGGGCCCGGGACGGAAGAGCGACGTAGGTAGAGCGCTTCTCTATAAACACCAGGTCTTTAGGGCGCGAGGATGCGAGCCCAGGCCCAGGCAGATAGCGATCCAACCGCCCCTCGCTGTCAGGTGTGACTGTCCCGTCCGTCCGTCCGCCCGGCCCCACAGCACCGCTCCGGGGGCGCACAGCTCAGGGGCCTGGCAGGGAGCCGCGGGCGCGTGCGCTGACACGTGTTTGTGTCCTTCCAGTTGACTTAACGTCCTTTGTGACCCACTTTGAATGGGACATGGCCAAGTACCCCGCGAAGCAGCCGCTGCCCAGCGTGGTGGACACCCTGGCGAAGGTGAGGTGGCGCTCCCTCCGGGACACTCGTGCGTCTGTGACCGGGACTGCGGGCCCTCCACGCGGCATCTGGACCCTGGCTGGGGTCCTCATCCCCCCCTGCCTCCTGCCAGCCCCGACTCCTGGGACAGTCCCTGGAGGTCCAGCCCCTCGTCGGAAGTGCCCGTGACAATGGGGGCGCCAGCTGGCGCGGCCCCGTGGTTCTGCCATGTGGGTCAGCGTGGCCTCCAGCTTCTGCCACAAAGGGAAGGCTCTGGGGCCCTGGGCGTCTGGCGGCCATGCTGACCCTGGTCCCACTGGGTGTTCCCTCTCCCCCACCACACCGGGAGCCTCACAGGCACAGCCCCGCGGCCGCGGCCGGGAGAGTGTCACCGCCAGGAACAAGGCCTCCTGTTGTCTCCGCAGAGCAGCAGAGCCCAGGGCGGGGCGGGCGGGCGGCGAAGGAGGTGGCGGCTGGGACCCGTCCAGTCTAGTGTGCCCGCGTCTCCTCACGCCAGGCTGCTGCCGCCTGTGTCTGGGAGGTGGGTGGGGCCGGGAGGCGGGGACGTGGGTGCGGCTCCCTGGGCATCACCGCGTCAGAGGTCCCAGCCCCGAGGGACAGGCAGACAAGCGGGCAGTGATCCTGGGGGCCCCGGAGGAGGGGCTGCCGAGCGCCAGGTGTGGCCCCGGGAGGCCAGCTGGGACGCGGGCAGGTTCGGTGCTGTTTTCTTAAGGAGCGACGTGTGCAAGTTTGCAAAGCTTGGCCGCCTCTTTAAATGCTTCTGCTTTTCCGATAGCAACTGGCGCAGATCGAGACGGACCTGAAGGGCCGCACGGCCGCCTACAGCACCCTCAAGGCCACGCTGGACAGCCTGAACCAGAAGGCCAAGTGAGTGCCATGTCCGCACACGACACGGGCCTCCCCCCGCGGGGCAGATCCCGGGGACGGGGCTGTGTGTGTGAGAGAGTCAGACAGACAGACAGACAGAGAGGCACTTCTGACTCGGGAGCTGGCTGGGAGGGGAGGCCTGGAGCAGACACAGCTCCTGCCTTGCCCGAGGCCACCCTCTGGGGGCTGCTCAGAGCCCCCGGGGGCGCCCCAGGGGTCTCCGCTTGAGAGCGTTCACCGGGAAGCACTGCGGGCTGATGAACGTGTTCGCTGACATCGCGGCCTGTGTGCACGCGGCCAGGCGGTCGTAAGCGGTGTTCGGCCCGTTGGCGGGGCAGTGGCCTCGATCCGGGTGCTAAAAATACCCTGACCTCGATGTGACCAGGTCACTGCAGGGAGAGAGCTATTCCAGGTGAGTGCCCCCGGCTGCCGGGCCTGCGGGGCCTGGAAAGGGAAACGGAGCCCTCGCTGGGCCGGTCCCGCCCCGGACGCCCGGGCAGCTGCGAGAGCTGGCCGCCGCGCTGACACAGGAGTAGCTTCAGCTGCTGCCACCAGGCTCCTCCCAGCAGCAGTGGCAGCACAGGCCGCACAGTGACAGGTGTCCCCTTCAACAGCCCCTTGGCTGGCAGGTGACAGCACCTGAGGCCCTGCCAGCCACGCAGTGCTGGCCTCCCAGACGCGGGGCCGGGGGTGCACTGAGCACCCCCCCCCGCCCAACACCTTAAGCCTCCCCCACATGCTGCCTGCCCCTCCCGTCCCCACCATGTGTGTGCCGTGAGTACTCGGGTGCGTGCTGCCTCCACGTGCCTTTCTGCTGACCACGCCCCCTCTGTCCCACGTGGGCTCAGGGCAAACCTCTTCACGCGGACACTGAGTGACATCGTGAACAAAGACGACTTTGTGCTGGATTCCGAATATCTGGTCACCCTCCTGGTCATCGTCCCCACGTAAGTGGGCGGGGGGCCGTGGGCGTCTCAGCCTGAGTTAGTCATCGCGGAAGGCCGCCGGCCCTGCCAGAGGCCCACCCGCCACGGCCGGGGCGCGGGCCCTGGAGGAAGCCAGGTGGGGATCATGCTGGCAGGGTAAGAGCAGTGGCCGCAGCAGCCATTCCTTGAGCACCTACTATTCGCCAAGTGTCAGACAGGTTCGTTTCACTCCCGCAAGCCCGGGGGAGCTGTGGTCAGCTGCCTTGCCCAGGCCGCGCAGAGCCAGGGGCAGAAACCGCCCCTGCCGTTTTCTCTGGCGAGTCCTTCACACACGCCTCTCCCGGTGCTCAGGGCCCCACGGGGAGGCCGGCCCAGGACCGGGCTGGGCGTGGGGCTTCCAGAGCTCCTGCAGGGCCCGTCCTGCTCGCCTCGGTCCCTCGGGAAAAGGGGGGGTGCAGCTTCCTCAACACTCAGGACACCCCACAGCAGTGGTTCTCAACCTTCCTAAGGCCGCGACCCTTTAGTACAGTTCCTCACGTTGTGGTGACCCCCAACCATAAAATTATTTTCGTTGCTACTTCATCACTGTAATGTTGCTGCTGTTATGAATCGTCATGTAAATATCTGATATGCAGGATGGATTTTCATTGTTACAAATTGAACATAATTAAAGCATAGTGATTAATCACAAAAACAATATGTAATTATAGATGTGTTTTCCGATGGTCTTAGGCGACCCCTGTGAGAGGGTCGTTTGACCCCCAAAGGGGTCGCGACCCACAGGTTGAGAACCACTGCCCCACAGCCTTCTCCGAAGAAATCACTAATGACTCTGTTCTCGCAGACAAAACTACATACAATGGCAGAAGACCTACGAATCCCTCTCGGACATGGTGGTCCCTCGGTCAACCAAGTAAGTGCGATGCCGGCTTAACCCGGGGGTCCCTGGGAAGCATGTGTGGGTGCCCTGGGGCACCCAACCACCACACACTGTGCCCACCAAGAGTCCCTCAGCCTGCAGTTCCCTCGTGGCCATGCACCAGCCATGTGCCAGACTCCCTCCATCTTTTGGGACTTTGCTTCCCTGCCCCCTCCCCCGGGAAGCCCTCCCTGGCTGTCCTCCTTCGCTGCACTCCTCTCTGCCTTGTCAGCTGGGTGTGGGCTCTGAGGAACAGGAGAGGGGCTGCCAGCAGCCCACAGAACTCAGCCGGGGCCCCAGGACCCGCATGGGGGGCATCTGGCCAGCAGGACTCAATGATGCTTAGATCACTGGCCTCAGCCACCCCTACGCCCTGGGGACAGCGGCCACAGTGGCTTTCCGTGGACGTGTGCCAGGAGGTGTGTCTAATTAGAACACTGACATTGGCTGTGAAGTGGCCCTTGTGAGATGTTCCACCAGCCGAAACGCCCCTCACCCCCCACCCTGGTTCACTGTCCCCGGAGCGTGCCAGGGCCAGGGGCACCGGGCGCACCAGGCGACCGAGCCCAGGAGTGGCCTCATCTCTCAGGCAATTGATGAACGGGACCCAACCCCAGATCACGGCACAACCAGCCTCCCGTCCCTTCCTCCCCTGGGCCTGGGTTTAACGGCCTGGAGGCCCCTGAGGCTCGGCTTGAGGGGCGAGTGAACGGGCAGGAGAGGAAGGGGAGCGCCAGGACCACAGAGCCAGGAGGGAGCCTAGGGAGGCCGGTGTGCAAGGCCACCAGGCGGAGGGGAGAGCGGCCGTGGCTGCAGCGACCTCCTCCTGAGGGCGAGGACAGTGCGCCGGCCCGGCCCGGCCCGGCCCGGCCCAGCCACCCAGCAAGCGGACGCGTCTCCCCACAGGCTGATCTTTGAGGACAAGGAGGGCGGCCTCTTCACCGTGACCCTGTTTCGAAAAGTGATTGACGATTTCAAAGCCAGAGCCAAAGAGAACAAGTAAGTGCGGGCGGGCTGGCTGGGCCCCCGCCCCTGGAGCGGCTCCGTGACCGCCTCTGTTTGCCTGGTTAAGGTTCACGGTCCGAGAATTTTACTATGATGAGAAAGAGATCACACGGGAACGGGAAGAGATGACCAGGTTGCTGTCGGCTAAGAAGCAACAATATGTGAGTACTGGCCACAGGCCCGGGTTCTCGGGCAAGACGGGGACAGAGGGCCCTGCCAGTCCCCGCCTGTCAGCCCCGTCATCCCCCTGCCCCTGGGAACCCCCCCCCCCCGCCGCCACCCCAAGGAACATGTGCTCTCCTGGGGGAGCCAGAGCGGGTCTTGGGGAGGTGATGGCGTAGGTCATTGTGGAGGTAGCGCCTGAGCTGCCAACTGTGGTGCTGGCAGCTCCAAGCGAGGTCTCCCCGAGCGCTGGCACTGCCCTCCCAGGAAGGGACCGGCTCCGTTGTCGCTGAGAAGTCGGGGTGCTGAGAGGGTGATGAACCAGGCCCTGGGAGAGGACCCTGCCTGGGCCCCCCCGAGGTCGAGCAAGGCAGGCCGGGCTGCAGGCAGGGTCCCGCCCCGGAGGTGAGGCCAGGCCACCAGCTGTCCTGGGCAGTGAGTTCCAGGTGTGATGTGCCGCCTCTGTCAGCACCTCTATTTACCCTCGCTGTGCTTTTAGCAAAGAGGGGGTGCTCACCCTGAGATTACTGACCACGGCCACTCGGAAACGTTGAGGGCAGCCGAGCTCAAGTGGGAGACCAGACTTTCATGTTTGAACAGGGACGCTCCCTCCGCCGCTCTGTAAAATGGGCGCATTCCAGACGGGGTGCCCTCCGGCTGGGAGTGGGGCCAAGCCGTGTGGCCCCGTCTGGGTGGAGTGTTTCAGGTCCCCTCCTCAGTCCTGGCGGGAGGGCTCTGGGAGCACCCACCTCGGTGCCGGGAGGAAGAATGAGTCGAATGTGCTCCCGGCCCTCTGGGGGGAAGGGCCGTGTGTAAACAGAGCGGCAAGGGCATGCGAAGCAACAAGTGCCTCTCCTGTGGCCGAGTGTTTGCCCCGAGCCTTCCCAACGGCAGGCCAGGCACCCTGCACATCTGGCCTGACCTCTCTGGGTCAATGGCCTTTTTCCCCAAAACTACTTTGTTATTGACTTCAGAGAGGGAGAGGAGAGAGAGATAGAAGTATCAATGATGAGAATCACTGATCGGCCACCTCCTGCACGCTCCACACTGGGGACTGAGCCGCAACCTTGGCATGTGCCCTTGACCGGGAATTGAACCCTGACCTCCTGGTTCATAGGTTGATGCTCAACCACTGAGCACCTGGGCCGGGCTCAATGGTCTTTTCAGAGGGACTCCAGACAAGCTGCCCCTCAGGAGCGAGCACTAGCTATGGGGCCCCTGAAATGGGGTTCTCAGAGCCCCACTGGACTGGACAGGGGCCTGTGAGAGGCCATGGGAATGAGCATATAAAATGCCCCCCAAGCATAAAAACGCTCACACACCATAAACACGCTTGTACATGTATGTGTATAGATGTGTACCCCGAAGGGATGCACACACTGCAGATCCTCTGAGACAGGGCTGAGCTGGAGCCCTGGGCCCTGAGGACTCAGGCCCACGCACACAGGCACCCATGCACCAAGTCACCCACGGACCCAGGCACCCATGCACCAAGTCACCCACGCACCCATGCACCAAGTCACCCAGGGACCCAGGCACCAGGGACCCAGGTACCAGGGACCCACACACCCACACACCCAGGCGCCCACGTACCCAGGCACCCATGCACCCAGGCACTAGGCACCCACACATCCAGGCACCCAGGGACCCAGGCACCAGGGACCCAGGTACCAGGGACCCACACACCCACACACCCAGGTGCCCACGTACCCAGGCGCCCATGCACCCAGGCACTAGGCACCCACACATCCAGGCACACAGGGACCCAGGCACCAGGGACCCAGGTACCAGGGAGCCACACACCCACACACCCAGGTGCCCATGCACCCAGGCACCCACACATCCAGGCACACAGGGACCCAGGCACCAGGCACCCAGGCAGGAAAGGTGTTCAGCACCAGAGCTGAGACCCAGAAGGGTTGCGCCTGAACCTCAGCCCTGACACCTGGGAACACTCTCGAGGTCTCTTTAGTGACTGACCCAGCTCTCTGCCGTGTGTCTGGATGGGAGCTGGGTCACAGCAGCTCCCACAAGTGTCCGGGTGGCAGGTCCTGCCCAGAGGACAGGTGGTCAGGTTCCTGGCACCCACCCGTGCACTGGCACAGACCCCCCCGAGGACCCAGGACTGACACCCGAGCCGACACCTGCACCGGGTCTCGGGTTCCCCGCGGTGTAGACTTCTGCCCGCGCAGCCGGGAGCCCTGCCAGGGCCTCGGGGAATGGAGCTCGGAGGGAGACACACTAACTCGGAAACACTCAGTCCCTTCCGAGCTCTCGCTGTGCGCCAGGGAGCGGGTGACAGCGGGCAGCTGCCCGGCTCCTGCAGACTCTTGGCCCTGAGCCTGTTGGGAGGTGGGCATGAGCAGCATCCTGTATCTTTCTGGCTACTTGTCAGCGGAAGGGACGCTGGGTCCCGGATGTTGTCGGTTCCCTCTGAGATCACAGGGTGGGAGTCTCCCGAGTGCCCACCTGTCTGAGAGAAAGATGATAGAGGGTGCCGTGCACTGACCGCATGCCAGTGCCCCGAAGGCCCAGGAGGCTGCCGTGCCTGGGCTGGGTGGCGACACCCTGACCGCGCCCAGACAGACAGCTCCGCAGCTGCCCTGGCCCAGGCCAGGCAGAGGAAGCGATGTGTAACCCCCGTCCTCTGCCAGAGATGGGCTCTTTCCCTGGAATGGAGGATGTCCCGGGCCGGCAGGGCAGACAGGGCCACCCCTCCACCCCTGGGCGGGCGGCATCCCTGAGCCTGCCTTCCGTCAGGCGACGAGAATGGTTTCTGTTTCTGATGTGTTTCCTGAAAGATTAATAAATCGTTTCTGTGCCTTTAGCAAACTTCCTGTGTTGCTCTTAAAAAGGGATCCTCCACCTTCCCGGACCACAAGGTTAAGGTAACCCCGCTAGGTAACCCCGATAGGCCCGCTGCGGGGCACAGCGACAGAGAGAGAGAGAGTGAGGGCGAGAGTGAGGTAAGCAACCCCCGGAGCCCTGGGGTTCCCCGCTCGCATGCTCTCGCCAGCGCAGGTGTCTGAGCGGCAAATCCTTGCCTTTCTGTTCTCTAAGCGGCTTTTGAGGTCTTCAAGGAGCCCAGAGCGGGGCCTTCTTCCTAATCTGCAGGGCCTCTTTGGGGCGGCCCCGCCCCCCAACCATGGACGGTGCTTTGGGCCAAGCTGCCTCTGCTCTGCCTGGAGGTGACGAGCTGGTGACGGGCAGGCCCTGCTGGGGGCAGGCGTGGGCGGCAGCTCCACTGTCCTGTCCTGGCTGGACCCACTCCTGGCCTTTGTGGGCTCAGGGCCTTTGCTGCGAGACTTGAACTCCCCCAGGTGACCGGCCACACCAGCGTTAGTGACACCCTCACGCCCTGGGGCTGTGGTCATAGCGTGATGTGGGGCCCAGCTAGCGCCTTCCAAGGTGGGCCCTTGTAGCACAGAGTCTGATGGAAGCTGTGAGCTGCCTGCCGAGAGCCCTGAGGTCAGGGGCTGCTCAGCGCCCCGCTGCCCGGTCTGAGGTGGCCCCACGCATGTGCCGGTGGCTGGCCCGCTGAGCTTCCGGGCCCGGGCCCCCCGCAGAGCAGGGTCCTGGGCCTCGCCCAGCCGTGTGGGCCCGACTCGCTGCTTCTGCTGGCCCCGGGCGCTCCTTCTCAGCTCAGGGCTTGCTCTGTCCAACCTGCCTGGAGGTGATGGGCTGGTGACGGGCAGCCCCTTCTGGGCTCGGGTCGGCAGAGGGGCCGAGAGGTCACGGCTGCCCCTCTCTGCAGGGCCCCCTGCTGCGCTGGCTCAAGGTGAACTTCAGCGAGGCCTTCATCGCCTGGGTGCACATCAAGGCGCTGAGAGTGTTCGTGGAGTCCGTGCTCAGGTAGGTCGGCGGACAGCTGTCCAGGGTGGGGTGGCCGAGAGCGGCAGCTCTGGGGCCACGGGGCTCCCCTCCAGCCTCCAGGCTCAGGGCCAGGACTTCCGGGGTCCAGTAAACCCTCCCTCAGCCCGAGGCCCGGCTGCCGGCTGCTCTGCTCTGTCCCTTTCCTGCCAGCCTCAGGCAGGTGCCTCCCGGTCTCCCCGCTGGCTCCCCCCAGCCCCACAGCGTAGCCGCCAGGGCCCAGGGACCCTGCAAATACCAGCGCCTCTCACACCTGGACCTGAGAGCTCACCTCTCAAGGCCCCAGAAAAGTAAAACCTAAACCACATAAACCACCAGCACCAAAACTTAGGATACCTTTTTTTTTTAAACAAAAGCAAAATAGGTTCACCGTGGAAATTTTGGAAACGATAGATAAGCACAAATAATGAATAGAAATCCTCTGAAACTTGAATAGCGAGAGAAAACACTGCTAAAATGCAGTTTGTCTTTTGACTTTTTAAATGTACAGATGTGCATAATCCTATGTATTTATGAAAACGGAGTCAAACAGGAACTATTTCTTAAAGCCTGCTTTTTGGGTGCTTGAACATGTCCCGTGTCGCGAACACATCCTGAGGTGCCCCTCCAGCCCTCCCGCCTGCACTGCGGGTTGCTCCGGGTCCCCTCCCACCACCCACCTGGCTGGCCAGCCCGACCCCTGCCCAAGCTGCTGCGTCTCCCGGTCCCGCCCTCCTCCCAACATAGGTTTCTGCCGGTGTGGCTCCCCTCCCTCCAGCGCTGTCACTGCCAGTGCTCAGCCTGGGCTCCACTGCCCCCTCGCCCTCACGTCCTGCCCCCGCTGCCTCCACCCACCGCACCTTCCGCAGGCCTGCCCAGCCTGCCTTTGCTTTCCTTTCCGCTCGTCTCCCACCTCAGCTTGCCCGGCTCTTGCCATGGGCTCCTACCTGGTTTTGCCCCCAGTTCATCCTCCACGTGGCTGCCAGTGTGGTCTTGTCCAAACGCAGATGGAGCTGACCCTGGCTCCTCATCCTCTACCCCCATCTCAGAGGTTGGCGCCTTGGTGATGAGTCCCAGACTGGCCCCGCTGCCGCGGTGACCAGTGTCCCGAGACGGCTGTGCGACACGAGCACTGTAGAGTCACGCTCAGAGTCTGTGCCGCGGGAAACGTTCCTCACGGTGCCACGCCCACCCGTGCTCAGGGCGGAGAGTTTTAAGTCTCCATGTCCCCCGACTGGGATCGTTTATACCTAAGATTCTGCAACTTGCTTTTTTCATCTGCTCTGTGTGTGTAGAGGTACCAGGTCCTTTAAAAATATATGTTTATTGATTTCAGAGAGGAAGGGAGAGGGAGAGACATCAATGATGTGAGGGAATCATCGATCAGCTGCCTCCTGCACACCCCACACTGGGGATCGAGCCCAGAACCCGGGCATGTGTTCTGATCAGGAATCGAACCGGGACCTCCTGGCTCATAGGTCAACGCTCAACCCCTGAGCCACACCGGCCGGGCTTACTTGACCCTCTTTAAAGGCCTTCCACTTCCCAGCCTATGGAGAGGTCGTAACTGAGAAAATAGATGATCAAGTGCAGTAGAGCAGCAGGGAACGTCCGCTGGCCCCTGCCCATCGATGCTGCCGCTCTGCCTTCTCCAGATGCTGTTTCTGACCGTCTCCTCCTCTGGGAGCCCAGGGGAGGGCTGGGGCCGAGCCCCCCTCTGCCCCTATCATCGGGCCTCATTGCACAGAGTAGATGCTAAACGACTGTGGACAGAGTAGCATCAAAGTGAGGACGCGCTAGTTCATCTTCAGGGTCAGTGAGCCGGGGTGGTCAGCTGGATGGACGGGGCCTCAGGCGGGGCTGTGGTGGGACTGCTGAGGGGGCCGGGGGCTCGCGCATCGGCCTGGACCTGAGCGCGGTCTCAATAGGAACACGCTAGGGAATCCTCCGTGATGACTGACGTCTGGAGTTCACCTAGGAGGGACCGCCTCAGGGACCCCCGGCATTTAAGGAGTGGTGGCCGAGAAGCCCCTGGGGAAGTGAGACGGGAGAGGGTGCTGGAGGGCCCGGGAGGGGAAGCTTCAGGTGCTGATGTCCCTGGTGTGAGAAGCTCCAGGCAAAGGATGACTGAGTGACACAGATCATGGTGACAGAACACTGGACACTGGCGTTTGGAACAGGAGTTGTAGGGAGTTGAAGTTTTTGTTTGGAACAAGGCAAGACGGCGATGTAAAGGGGAGCACAAAGGCTGGACCCTGCAGCAGTGAGGGGGGCACTGACAATCCATACGGGTTGCAGGGGGAGGTAGGCCTGATGCCTGGTTACACGGGACGCCATTACAGACAGCCCACTTCCCCGGCCCCGTTGACTTCCCTTTCTGCAGCTCAAATACATTTCAGTATTTCGGGGTACACGGCATCAGCAGCCAGAAGTGAGGACTGGCAAAGTGTGGGAGCCAGGGGGAATTTACGGACAGTGGGACATAGAAACTAAGGAGTAACAGGTTTTTGGCCATACGAGTCGCTGCGCGTCGGGCAAGTCCAAGGGTGTGATCCTTTACGGACTCGCACAGCTGGCGCGGGGACAGGAAGGCGCGTGGTGAGCAGTACGGACCCAGGCGTGCTGAGTCCATTCAAAACCTTTGTCCACAGAAACTCAGGAGAAGGAACGAACGAGCCTGATAAACCAGCTGGGTTCCAGTCAGTGCTCTGGGTCAAATTGCCTGTTTACCCCACGCCCTCCCCACCTTGTGGCCACCAGGGCTGGGCTACCTCCCGGCTCCCCAGTCAACAACCATCCTGTCAGAAGCAGGCCAGCGTGTTGTAGGGGTTTGTCTAGCCAGAAGGACCCATAATCGGTTTTTCCCAACCCTGGCCACGCTGCCCGACGAGCTCCTTTCCCAGGCTGTGCTGGCGGCAGCTCTGCAGTAGAGCCGCTTAGTTCCCGTCCAGCTCCCCGTCCCCACACTCGCCTCGGAGTAACCCACTCACACAGCTTCTGTCTGGGAAGGTACGGGCTCCCGGTGAATTTTCAGGCCGTGCTCCTCCAGCCTCAGAAGAAGTCGTCCATCAAGCGTTTGCGAGAGGTTCTGAACTCCGTCTTCAAACACCTGGACGAAGTGGCAGCTGCCAGCATGTTGGATGTAGGTATCCGACGAGGAAACAGCTCGTCTACAGCCTGGGTCAGCCTCTCCACGTGGTGCAAACGTTCCCAAAATGGTGCTTGCCAGGCTCTAGTGAGAATCTACCTTTCACAAGTAGGGAAGTGTGAAGGCTGTGTGTGTGTGTGTGTGTGTGTGTGTGTGTGTGTGTGTGGCGGGGTGGGGGTGGGGGTGAGGTGGGAGCTGTGCAGGGCAGAGCATGCAGTCAGTGCCTAGAGCTTCCTCAAAAAGGTAAAGATAAAACCGGAAACTCATTTGTGCACTTACAACATGCCGTCTTTTTTGCAGGCAGCTATGGATATCCCTGGGTTGCAACTCAATAACCAAGACTACTTTCCTTACGTCTACGTCCGCATCGACCTCAGTCTTCTCGACTAGCACGCCGCGTGGGCGCCGCTCAGCTCCTGCCATGTGGACGACATGACGGACGCTCCTTTCCCTCCACAGAAGTCCGTCTCCTGCAGGACTTAGATTTTCAGAGAAATGGCTCACAGAAGCTGCTCACTGTTGTATTTATTTTTTGTAAGTTACAATAAAGAAGTGCTCAGTCCTTCCAATGGGCTCTTCACTCACATCCTAACACAATCCACACTTCCTTTTTCTGAATGTCTTACATGGATGGGGACTGCTTGGCAAGGGGCCACCTGCTGCTGTCTGTCTTAAGGGACGCTTGGTGAGGACTTAGTAGCAATGCTGAAAACCGTGCGCTAACTGTACAACCTGCTGCAGCCCCCGCGCCGTTGCTGCTCGTGGCCCCACGCGCGGTGGGGCCTGAGCCGTTCTCACTGCGGGGCTGCCTGTCGTCCTGTGAACTCGCTCCCCACTTCACAGGCCCGGGGAGCCTGGCCTGCTGCCACGGGAATGTGTGTTGTGCGGGCGTCCAGATGGCGTCATCCGTCACACGTTCTTAGAAAGGAAAGACATCAGGGCCAGACCGTCATCACCAGATCAATTTACTGGCTAAGCATCAGGCTCTGAATTTATGACGGGGACACTAATTTCATACATTTGTTGGCATTGTCCAAAATATTGTTTTATTCTTTCATGGAAAAGCCATTAATATTCAAATGAAAGAATCACATTAAAAAACTGACATAAGAAACAGCCTCCAAGAACACCCCAGCAGCAGTCAGAGGGAGGGAAAGTGTTTCAACAGCCCAGCAGTTTTCTTCAAAATAGTACTTGACAGAAGCCACCCCATCCACTGGCTACAATTCATAGAATTTTTCAGTTTTCTTGAGATGCAAAGTTCATTGTTGCAGTGTTTCAAATGACCAATCAAGTGCTACTGCTTGGTTACAAGGCCACGGTAGATACGTCTGATTGCAGAGAACGTTCCTCCACTGTTGGAAACATCTGCTCCCAAGAAAAGAAGGCGCAGGTTGTGCTGAGCCTCACAACTCGTCTTTCTCCAAGTCGTCCAGCTCCACGTCGCTGAGGTCAATGTCGTCTTCCACAGGAAGCTGCAAAACAGGGAACCACGTCAGGCCCGCAGTTAAGGCGCAGGCGCAGGCGGCCCTGGAGCTCACAGTCTCCGCTCACGGAGGAGGAATGATCCGAGGGGCTCCGGACCACAACACCAGCTCCTGCCCGACCCGGGTCTACTCTACAGCTGAGTGAGAAGCTGAGAACATAGGGAGCATGGCTCTACTGGCACTCTTCAGCTTGGCCTGTCCAGGAGGGCGGGCAGAATGTGCCAGAATAAAGGCTCATTTCAAAGCTGTGACTTCCCATTTCTGTAAGGCAGGTGCATGAATTCAAGCAACCTCCTTATGGCCTGATCTTGGGGTCTATGTTAAGCAAACCAAATGCCATGCAGCCGTACTCACAGAGGGGATGGGATGAGGCCCTGAGAGGAGGGACCTCCCTGAGGCTGTGACGTTTCTGGCAGCAGGTGAAGGCTTAGGTCCAGACGCGGCCCCTTTCCCAGAGGGGCCGAGGGCCGGCTCCCTCCCCCTCCTCCCCGAAAATTCCGGTCGACCAGCATTCCCCAAAATAGGAGGCCGCGGGAGACGGCTGCATGGTGGCTGTGGTCGACCAGATGTCCCGGCCCGGACTTGGTCTCCGGTGGGGGTCTGTGAGAGAGCGGGTCGTTCCGAGGGAAAGGATTCGGTTCACAAGCAGCAAAGATGCGCAGGGACCGGGAAGGTAAAAAGAGGATGGCGTCCCCGCCACGAGTCCTGCGCACAGCCTCCCGCCCCGTCCCGGGACTCACCTCGCCATCCTTGCCGTCCCACGGCTCTCTGGTGCTGATGGTGGGGAAAGCCCCCCCTCCGACAGGTGCTGTGGATCCTCGCCCAAAAGAGAGCTCCCTTGGGGGAAACAGCCAAACAAGCGCAGGCGTTAGAGGACTGCGGGTGCACGGAGAGCCAGCTGTGGAGGATGGTCTGCCACTTGCTCATGCAGACACCCCCCCAGGACACGCCATGAACGGCACTGCCTGCTCAAGCAGGACCACCGCACACCAGGCCTGGAATCCACCGGGCTCGGCGTCAGACAGGGCGGCTCATTTAACAAACAGCACGTGTATTTTGCTAAAATACAAATTATGTAAAACTACCAAGTTGAGAGTTAAGCCCCAGAAAGGCTGCGTGAAAGACGGCGATTCCATTCCTCTCCTCGGTCCCACAGTGAGCTGAGGCCCTGCTGTGAACAGGAGCCCGACTCCGCAGGCCCCGGTGACCGACCCACGGACAGTGCGAGCACTTCCCTGGCCGCTCAGCTTCAGGGAGACGCGAGCCCTGCCTCTGGCAGGCGCTGGGAGAGAACAGGCCCGGGAAGACCACAGGCTGGGAAACGGCTGCTGTAAAGGAGCCTTGAATGAGCTCTGGTGAAGGGCGCTGGAATGTGGGCTTGGAAAACCCCAAAGGACAGATACTACGTTTCCTGTGGGTGCTTGACAGCCGCTATCTGCACGGGGTAAAGCGGGGAAACGTAACTGCTACTCTGCCTGTGTTACAGTAACACCATTCTAAAATAACTACACTCTAAGACCAATGCCCAGAAATGGCAGCCGGATCATCTGAGGCCAAGGGCACCAAGCACGCTCGGGTGGGAATGGGGGAGACAGGCCGCTTCCCGCCCATGAGACCTTGACGAGGATCAGGAAGAGCCCAGTATCAACTGAGCAGAATGACGAGGTGACCAGAGAACAGGGAAGCATGAGCACCAACCGCTACTGCAGGACATTGCCATGGAAAGGCAACTGAAAAGCTCACATGTATAAACTTCTAAGCCTCTGATGTCAAATACAAACTAATTCCACTTATTGCCTGTTCTACATCAACCCAGTTTCGAATCAAAACTCACAGCAAAAACAAGCAGACAAAACAAAAACAGCTCAAAAGGGCAAAAAGGTTACCTGAGAAACTCGTTAATGCCTTGCTCACTGAAAGACCCTTTCAGAAGAGCGAACTTCATCTTGCGCGCGTTAATGGCCGCCATGGCGGGGTAGCCAAAGCCCCCGATCCCCAGTGCGTTCTCCAGCTCAGACTGCGCGCCAGCTTCCGTCCACAGCCACCTAGGAAGGCAGACTGGTTTCAGGGCAAAGGCCCCTTTCGGTTCAGTTAGACCCTAACTGGCAGATCTTGATTAAAGAACAAAAGACTACAATTCAAATATTTTATGGATGAAATAAATGAGAACAAAAGGTAAGTTTTAAAAAATAATGTATTCTATATGTGCTCCTGAGTAATACAGTTCCTCCCTCAAGTTTCCTACACCCCAACTCCAAAAGTCCCCCAAATAGACTGGTCTACCTATAAGACAGTTTCTCCGCCTACCCCATCTCCAAAATATTGTCCACTAAGCCTCATGAACTCTCTGTGTTTGTTACCAATATCATTTACGTAATGATGTATGTATCATTTAGGTAATTATAACACATGTAATAACTACTTTTTAAAAAGTTATGGATGTCATCATTATCCAATACATAGAGTGGTGCAAAAGTAGGTTTACAGCTGTTCATATGGAAAATACACAATTAGTAAATAATGCAGGAATAAACTGTTTCATGTACTCACAACTCTAAACCGACTTTTGCCCCACCCTGTACAACAATGTTCAACCAACCCGGCCGGCGTGGCTCAGTGGTTGAGCGTCAAACCAATGAACCAGGAGGTCACAGTCTGATTCCTGGTCAGGGCACATGCCTGGGTTGGGGACTCAGTCTCCAGTGTGGGACGTGGAGGAGGCAGATCAATGATTCTCTCTCATCATTGATCTTTCTATCTCTTTCTCCCCCTTTCTCTTCCTCTCAGAAATCAATAAAAATATATTTTTTAAAAAATGCTCAAATTTCTTAACTTCTACAAAGGTGAAAATGAAAAACTACAGCAGGGGCCTTCTGTAGGCACACAATAAATGCTTCCTGAACTAACAGGAAGCACAAAGCATAGTGACAGTGATCGCAGGGGGGCTGCAACAAAGGACGAGGATGAGAAACCAAAAGATAAAGGGAGGAGACAGGCATCCTTTGTTTTAAAAATGTGTCTAGATCTGGTGTCGCAGGGGAGGGTACAGAAGTACCTCTGTTTCTTCCTCCTTATCTAGCCTTCGAGGCCATGCTAGAATTCAATTATGTTACTAATTAAGTTTTTGCTTGCTAGCCTGGGACCCCAACCACCATTTAAACTACAATTCATATGAGAAAAAGTATGTTACAAACAACTGCCTTATAAGTAAGAAACCTGCAGTACTTCTTTTCTTCCTAAATGACACAAACATGAACCCATCCTAAGAAAACTGAGGGAGCCACACCCTTTCAGGAAGCACCACCCTCTCCTGCCCATGTGGGAGGGACTAAGTTCAGGAACTTACCCCCACATTTTCTTCTTGTATTTGTCTGCCAATTTCAGAAGAACTTCCAAATAAGAATTTCTGCCTGCCGCTCCTGATTTAAACAAACAGAAATTGTAAAGACAGAAATAAAGGAGCAGCATGAATTGCTTTAGAAAATGTTCAGAGCAGCGAGTTCCTGTTCGTCGTACCCGTGTCGAGAATGTGGGGCAGGACGGCCACCACGCAGAGCTGGTGCTCCTCACACGTCTTCTTGGCGACGTCCTCACTGACAATCTGGGACCCGGCAGACAGGGACGGAGACAAAGCCTTAGCACCATCACTTCCATTACAGGGCAGAGCGGGAGTCTCCCAGGACACTTCCTGCTGCTCCCGAGCCTCCACCAGCCCCGCCTCAGAGGTTCCGTGACGGGTCCTCAGCCGTATCTGGGGGTGCTGAGGACTCGCACCCACACTCTCTGAGGTCAGAATGCCAGGCGCTGCCTGGCTCTGACATTTATACGCATCATATATTTTTATGAATTTGCAGCTCCCCGTGCCTCAGTTTCCTCATATGTTAAATGGAGATTAAATATAGTATTTACTGCTAGGTGTTCACGTGAGAATTAAATGAGGGAAATCTGCATAAAAGCAGAACAGTGCCTAGTACATAGTTCAGTGCTCCATAATGCTGGCTATTACTCTCGAATGAGAAAGGAAAGACCCATTCTATTGCTGAGAAGCTCAGGTGTACTTTTTCAGTGCAGTGATCTCAGTGCTAACGTTAGGGAAAGCAGCGATTTAACCGACAGGTTTTGCCCATTTGAAAGCACAGAAACACTTTAAAGAGGATTTTAAAGAAGAGTCAATGTGAAGAGGCCTAATGCCCCCCCTCCCGTCAGACGAAGGCGTCCCTCCCTGTGCGACAGGCCTGCTGACCTCGAGCAGCTCAGGAGGCGGAGCGTTATCAGAAAACAGGTCCAGGGCCCGGGAGACGATGTCAGATCTTGTCCGCCCCCCGTCATAATCCACAGGAGACTCGCCTTTCTGGAATATCTTGATTGTAGGAAATCCCCTAATCTATTAAAGATCAAATGAGCATTTAATAAGAAGCAAGGTAATCTTTATGGTTTCTGAAACCACCTTCTGAGTAATTTAAGGTCGAAAATATTCCCAGCCTGCATCCGTGTCCAAGGATGACACACAGGTCTCTAAGTCAGGGGGTTTAACAATCTGATGCAGGGCGTGGCCAGGTCTTCAAACCCTGGATATACACGTAACACACCTGCTCTAGAACAAATGGACCCACTCAAAAGCCCTACGAACAACTTGCACATGCGTAGGAAAGCTAAAGGCCCACACTACGCACAGGAACAGTGGCATCCTGGGAGGGACAGCTCCCAGACTCACTACTTATTAGTTACCACAATAAGTGGCTTAATTTCTTCATGACAAGATGACGAAACACCCCTCCTCTCACACGGAGGCCTGGTGTTCTGGGTAAAGCAACAGAGAAAAGGCGAGTATTTCACAAAGAGAAGAGCCTGATAAACGTACCCCGTACCGGCCGGTCAGCATCTGGTTGGCCGTGGCGTCCACAGCCGCCAGCTTCACCTTCCCTTTCGTTTGCTCTTTCACCTCGGTGGCTGCCGCGGCCCATTCTGGCTCTAGGCTGCAAACAATAGCCTCCTCTCAGCACAGAGACTTTAACTGAGGGGCACGTTTCTGCCCGCCCGGTGACGTCACACTTGGAAAACATTTTCCGTAGATTTATGAAAGACATGATGCACCCTTCCCATGAGCTTCCCAGTCCTTCGTCACTCCCCCCTAGTTTGACTGCTTAGCTCTGTTAACCTTTGAAAATCTGACAGAGGAAACTCCTGGGACTAAAGCCAATGTTCATCGCTCGTTTAGAGTCAGAGCATTTTGGGAGGAGATACTGGTTATATCTATGATCTGGTTCAGCTTTTCAAAGGGAGTTTACACACTCACTCATATGTGAAATCTAAACACACACACACACACACACACACACACACACACAAATGCACCAAGCTCCTTGACACAGGGAACAGATTGGTGGTTGCTATAGGCAGGGGGCAGGGTGGGCGAAGATGAAGAGAGTAAATCACAAAAACAAAAACAGAAAACCCCGAAGCGAGCCCGATAATTGTATTGAAAACTCTGACTTAAGAAAAAGACTTGGTTCAGAGCACTTACTTTTTGCAGTGTCCACACCAGGGGGCGTAAAACTCAACCATCCAAACGTCTTCACTGTCAAGAACGTTCTTGTCAAAGCTGTCGTCCGTCAGCTCGATCACGTCTTTCTTACTTGAGCTTTCACTTCGACCCTGTCATCGTGACATCAAACATTAAACTACGCAGTGGCCAAAAGAACAGGATCCCTATTCTAAATGCACCGATGACTAAATCGCCTCTACATTTTAACGTTTTTTGAGTTTTTCTTTCAAGTAAAAACTACTTTGTCAAATGAGGACACTGTGTTTATCATTTTTGCTGGATAAACAATCTTAGTTTCAAACTGTTACCTGTAGTACATTCAGTATAACACAACAGGGATCTAAATTCGGTCCCTTGCTGTTTGTCTAGGAGCAACTTCAGCCCGGCTCAAAGAATCACCTTAACAACAGGATTCTAATTCAGACTCCAGCTCACTGCTGGCCGGCCCGGGACGCCGCACGTCACTACCATTACCACCTTTCACAGTCTCTGCCACTGAAGAAACATAAAGTAACCCTCCCCCTGCCTTTCTCAAGCGTTTTTCCTCAGTGCCGACCCTGAGAAACCGTGAGCGCTGCTACCGGCTTCTGCTGCCTGGGCCCCAGCCCGGAGCGAGGGGGCGACTGCTCATTCAGTGACCAGGCCTGAGATGCAGGCAAGGGCGCCAAGAGGAGCAGAGGGCCCTTTATCTACATTTACCAGGGAACCCAATGCCCTTCACAAGATCATAAGCATCTGATGGCTAAACGTCACACCTCATACCAGGGCATCTGAAACACCAAGCCATAGAAGAGGAACTTCTTTCTCCTCTTCCCTATGCATTTACGGCATTTATGGAGAATTTCCCATGCATCTGGGCTCACTGCCCTGGATTTGGGCCGAGAGGGCACCCAAATTCCACCAGTGCCATCGATGGGAGGAGCTGGGCCCTCCTCTCTGTGCACGTGAGCGTGGCCTGACGCTCTCCCTCTGCGCCCATTCCTCTCCCAGCCCCGGGCCGAGGAGGCCTCTCTGGGGCTGGCTCTGGGCCCGCGGGTGGGCAGGGTGCCCTGGGACTGACTGGCTACCATGACGGTGGTTCTGAGGCGGCCAATGAGCAAGCTGGAGGGCTGACTCCCTCTGGGTCAGGGGACCCAGCCTCCTATTATTTTTTAAAAGGAAGCCCACCAATTTGCAGTATTGCAAAGAAAAAGAAACCTATCTTCTGCCAGGGGTGCACTGAGGCTTCACCATCATCACACAGGAGAGCCGACCCCGGAGCCTTACCTGTCTTCCAGAGCTGTATCCCCTGCCCCCCAGGCGGTCCTTGACGAGCTGGCGCAGGGCACTGAGAGCGGCATCCACGATGGCGTCTGCAGTCCTGCCACCTGCAGGGACAAGGCATCAGCAGAGCAGTGGGAGGTGCACGCCCCGCGCCCAGGCCCTGCAGCTAAGACTCAAGAATGACAACGGCCTTCGGAAGTCTGCGATTTCTAAGGTAAAACTCAAATAAAATCGCGTCAGAAAGTTTCATCTTCCTTTTTTTCTTACAGGATTTCCTAATCAAACTGCCTAGAGGGATCAAAGCTGAGAACACCTCAGTCCTGACAGAAAACACGGCACAGCAACACGCTGAGTGCGCCCCACGTCCCGACCAGCTAGTGCTGCACCCCCGGCGGAGGCTCCCAGGGCCAGTGCCTACACGGAAGGCGGAGGCCATGGGAGAACAGGCTCCGGCTCGGCCCTGAGCCGGTGACCCCCCACCGATCCTCACCTGAAATGCACCAAGTCAAGGAGCATGCGAGCCAAAGGCAAGCGAGGGTGTTCTCACTCTAGACCCAGAGTCGACACATTCTTACTTTACTTACAAAAACAGGCAGCGAGCCAAATGCAAAACGCAACCCCTACTCTAAACACTTGTTTTTTCCAAGTTAGCAAAGCAAATTATTATTCTGAAGCAGAAAGCAGATGTTTATTCAGAAAAATGAAACTGATCATCTGACAGAAGTTCAGAGCTGGGGTCTGGATGAAAGGGGGTGTGTAAGGCCTCGCTGCAGGATTCTATTCCACAACTTGGTGACGAGCCAGCAGCACTGTCTTTACCACGTCCCAGGCTTTACATGTACGAGTTCAGGGGTAAAACAGGTTTTCACGCGCCATTTCACAGACAAGCAGCAGGTCCAGGAGTGAAGTGTTCTGTTCAGTTACAAAGTCCGTGTGATGAGGCCAACTTTACGTAAAGTCCACAAGTTCCTCTCTCCAGACCCTGCGCTCCCTCGAGTTCCCTTCCTGAGAAGGGCCTACCAGCTGGACACAGGCGGCCACCAGCAGAGATGCTACAGCAATACCTTGCTTGACTGGGATGCTGGTTCTCCTCCCCCTGCCACCCGAACTTGTTTTGCTCACATAAAACAAAACCGATTGACTCTAAGTTGTCACTTTATGGCCCATGTAATGAAATCTTAAAAAAAAAAAATCAAATGAGCCATAATTTAAACTTTAAATACATTATGCCCAATACTTTTTATTAGGACCACAAACATAGCCCAACCTAGCAACTCTGATTATCTTACATATGATGATGATCTGCCTGTGATATTCTAAATGCAATAGGACCATTGCATAAAAGAACCCACAGGGTAACTAAAATAACATTTAGCTTTGAGAGTCTGGAGCCAGAATTCTCAGTTGCCTCCGTGACTAAGAGCAGATACTCACGATTTACTTATCTACAAAGCAGGGAAACTTTGTAGTTACTTCTCAATAGTCTGGGAGACTAAGTAAAAGCTTTAATACTATATGTTTACAAGACAAAGATTCATGGGCGAAATACTCCATAGTAACATCAACAGTTTAAATTGACTCTCAAATTACAAGCCTTTTTTCTGCCACATGGCTCTGCCACATGGCCTTTCCTACAGTTAGAGGGCAGAGAGCTCACAGCAAGACAACATTTGTAGCCCTGGCCAGTGTGCTCAGTGGTTAGACCGTCGGCTTGTGCCCCAAAGGATCATGAGTTCGATCTCCGGCCCGTCGGAGAGTGTGCAGGAGGCAACCAGTCAATGCGTCTCTCACTTCGATGTTTCTCTCTCTCCATCCCCCTCACTTCCACTCTCTCTAAAAAAAAAAAATCAATGAGGAAAATATCCTCCGGAGAGGATTAACAAAAACAAACAAAAAAACCCACTTGAAAATCTCTATTCAGTATCAAGTAACTGTGAGTACTAAGTAGCTAGTATTTTTTTCATTATAAAAAGAAAGACAAGAGGGAAGTACAGAACATCATCACTCTCCCTGCAAAGGCCGTGTGGGCTAAGCCAAGGCTAAGCCAAATGAACGACAACAAACACCTTTTTACCTGCATGACACCCATTTAAGCTTCAGAACCAACCAGAAGAGGCAGGAATCGCTCTGTGCCATTGCAGGGCTCAGGAGGTTTAGGCACAAAGAGGCTGAGGCAGCAAGGCAAGCAAGTTACAGAATCCTAGTTTTCTATTGTCCCCCCACCTGCTCAAATGAAAATTCCACCAGGGAAGGAGGTAGCCAAGTCCTTACCCTGATAATCTTCTGGTCTGTTTTTGTTGGATCCGAAAATCTTGATGGTAGGGAACCCCTGCACCCCATACTGGCCTCCGAGGGACTGATGCTTATCCGCGTCCACGGCGCCCACCTTCACGACACCCTGTGGAGACGCGAGAGAGCTGTCTACTGGCAGCTGCAGCCGAGGCCACAAGAACCAGCATCTGATTCACGTCAACATCAGATAACAAAGGGCTTTACACACAGAGCGAGCGAGGGCTTCGGTCTGGGAAACCATTCCCAAGAGGAACGATGAGTGAAACACAAATTCGCCCGTGAAACAGAACTGACAGACGACATAAACATTAAAATGGACAGTATACCTTTGCAAACAAGGGTTTTGAGCTTTAACATGCAAATTAGTTTCCTATTATGCATTAACTCACTAGCATGAATTGAAACATACACAAGTGAATGTGGACATCTCAAAAACTTACTTTTAATGCAGTTGCTACTTTCTTCCATTCTGGTGTTAACCGTTGGCAGTGGCCACACCTTTTAGGGGATAAAAACACAAGTAAGGCAACAGTTAAAGCCTTTGATCCCCAATTCAAAAATCACCCACAACAGTGTACTGAGTGACAGGCCCTGGGTGATGGCTTATAGAGAGTACAAGCATCAGTAAAACAGGAACCTGAAGGAGCTCATCTTTTTATGACTTTACTAAAATCCTGTTCCATCTCAGAACTTTAAAGTGTTTCCTAATTACTGCTCAATTAAACTCTATTCAGTTTGAACAAACTCTAGCACTCCTGACGCCATACCAGAGACTAAACTTTAGCGTGTACCTGGTAAGTGAGCCTCAATGTGTGGCTCCAGCTGTACGGCAATGTGGCAGCATCACCTTCTAAAGCAGAGGGGTTCTGCCTTTATTTGCTGCACTGGACATTAAGTGAAATATTTCATGGGGACTGGATATTAAGTGAAATATTTCATGGGGACTGGATAAAGTGAAATATTTCATGGGGACTGGATATTAAGTGAAATATTTCATGGGGACTGGATATTAAGTGAAATATTTCATGGGGACTGGATATTAAATGAAATATTTCATGAGGACTGAATATTAAGTGAAATATTTCATGGGGACTGGATATTAAGTGAAATATTTCATGAGGACTGGTATTATGTTTCCGAAACTCAGCTTCACGGTCTTCCAAAGGAAAAGCTAAAGCAACAGTGGAAACCTTCCATCAGGCAGACCTCAGGGGGAATGCGCCTGACTGTCCTGTGTGAGCTCGAAGGACAGTTCACTCCTCAGAGGACCACTCTGGGTCTCAGGTCACCAGCAGCTCCCTTACAGGTGCACTTGGTGGGAGTCGGGTCCCCCCCAGGGCACGCATGGCCTGCCCGTTCCCAGCTGTGACAGTCTCCTGCCACTTCGCACCGCTCCCACTGACTGTCTCTACACTTCTATTTGTTGGGTTTTTTGTTTTGTTTTCATTAAATGTTTTAACTACATACTGTATTCTGACTATATATATAACTGTACACCATTAACATCAATAGTAATTACATCTTCACCCCACGAAGGTTTTTTCCAACAATGAATGCAAAGCAAGACAATAACTTACATATTTCTGGGAGCAACCCTCTTCAAGAAACAGAATGGAGTCCATCACTGGCCCTTCCCTTTCCTTTGCCCGACGTTCTTTCCTTAGTTTCCCTCCTGCCCCATCCTACTGACCTCGTTGTAAGGACAAACCATCTTGAATTGTAAGTTTCTTTTCCTTTTCTTGCAACATTAGCTACTCCCCCCCCCCCCCCCCACACACACACACACTTGGCTCAATCTCCACGGCCCTTAATAAACAATCCTTTGTGGGGTCTCCCACGTCTACTTCTTCTAACAAGGAGTGAAGTAGGTAAACTAGATGGCCAAACAAAATCGCATTTTATATAGCATTTTTCCTTCTAAAGTACCACAAACAACCGACAACTATTTTATAATACTTACCATGGAGCAAAGAATTCTACAAACCATAAACTATTACTTTGAATAACTTCTTGGTTGAAATTCGATGGAGTTAATTCGATTACATCATCGCTAGAGGAGTACAGCCCGTTCGCTGTTAGAAAGAAGGTGCAGCTCACCAGACCTGGAGGAAGCACCAAAAGCAGGCCATTAGCAGCAGGACACCCAGGCGGCCAGGCTTCTCCCACTGACCAAGACCCTTCGCACTGGAGGGCGGCCTGGGTCGGTCCCTCCTAGCCCTGTGCCCCTCTCCCTGCTGCTGTCGGAGCCCCTAGAATTCTCCTCCCCCTGGCGCAGTCCACACTCTCCTCTCTGGAGACGCGCTGGAAAACGATTCAAACATTATTCTAGTGCCTTCGTTCTCTATACCCACCCTTCGAGGTAGCACTACTATTGCCATTTTATGGGCCAGGACACGGAGACACTGGGAGGCTACATCTAGCTGTGAGCTTGGGTAGCCCCCTGTGTTATTCAGTTGCCATATCAGCATGCCATCTTTATTTTTTTAATTTTGTTTTATTGTTTAAAGTATTACAAATAGTGGTACATATGTCTCCTTTTTTCCACCCATTGACCTTCCCAGGGCCTCCCCTTTCCCCCGGCACATGCCCTCACCACAGCCCCCCCACAGTGTCTTGTGTCCATTGGTTATGCTTATATCCGTGCATACAAGTCCTTCGGTTGATCTCTTCCCTCCCCCCGCCCCCAACCCTCCCCAGCCTTCCCGCATGCCATCTTTATTAAAGCCTTTTTTCTTAATTGAAGGGAAAAATAATTATTTGTTTCCCCTACTAGACTGGGACTCTCTCAAGGGCAATGACCATTTTAATACTTTTATTTCCACTACACTATCAAATGGCACATCACCAGGCACTACGATGTTGCTGGATGGGCTTACAAAGATTTTTCATGTGATTAGCGGTATAAAGCGAAGTCTATTGTGTCATAACGGCATCGTTTGGCTACACTGTGGACCAAGTGTATTTTTGTTAGTCACTCTAGGAACTCAATGCAATTTTTACCAACTATATTTAAAAAAAACACACAAGTTCTGAACTGGCTTACAAGTATTTTAAGAACTCAAGTCTTTTAAATTGGTAATACTATCAAAATTGTACCTCCTCTTTTAAAATTCATATATAATTGTTTCTTAATTACATTGTTTTACACTTGAAGAACAATGCTAAATAAGAGATTGTTCTTGATTTTAAGAGGAATATTTTCCCATATGCATGATGCTGGCTTTTGAGTTGAAACAGATAAACTATGTCATTAATGAAATTTCTATTACTGTCTTTTCAGCATCTATGAGAATTATCATATAATTTATTTTAATCTGTTGATAAAACGAATGAAAAGTGAGTGACCCATCTTCTAAGCTAGTGTGTGTATATATGCCATCTTAGTCACATTTTCAAATGGAACTTTTTAAAATAACTCAATGGTAAATTTCTTCTGGAATTAATTGTTCTATTACTGAATATTCCACCTAATACTTACGTAGCACTTTCTATTTTCAAATCACTTACAAACACATGAGATCACTTGATTTTTCGCAGCGTCGCTAACTAGAGACGAGAACCATCCTTACTGTAAAGGGCAGGGTGAGACCAAGGCCCATCTACGGGCAAGCATATAAGTGGCAGGGCAGCTCTGAACTACCAGGAGAGCAGGCCACATAAGCCGAGGGAAAGGTGGACTGGGCAACAGCAACAAGTGCTACTGAGCTTAAGCAGGAAAGACGGAAACCTGCATTGGATCTAGTGACAAAGTCTAGTGACAAAGACCATCGGGCCCCGGCGGCAGCGGCGGTGGAGGAGTGAGCATAAGCAGCAGGCAGTCTACAGAAGATCGGAGTAGGAGGGAACACGTTGGGGAAAACAATAGTTAACTGTCAACAAGTTTCATTATGAAGAGCAGAGAATGCAAGCAAATGTGGGGTAGAAGGATGGTTTCTTTTTAAAGATGGGAGTGAACTGAGCACGAAGGGAAGGCACATGTGTTGGGAGAACGGCTAAAGATAAAGTACAGGGAATCATGACAAAACGAAATGCCCACAGTGAGGAGGAGGGGAGGGGACACACAACCTGTGACAGATGGACCATCCCGTTGGTGACTGTAGCCTGAAGAGGACTGCACAGTCTTTACTCCATTTCAAGAGGCGGGGAAGGGTGAGTGTGAATGAAGAACAGACCAACCGAAGTGGCTCCCTCGATAACTGTGCTGCCCAACATGGTAGCCATTAGCCACACATGGCTACCCCACGCTGAGATGTGCTATGGGTGTAAAAAGCACACTGCATTTCAAAAACTTGGTGGGAAAGAAAATTTAAACATATCTCATTAATATTTTTTATATTGACTACATGCTGAAATAGTATTTTAGACATATTGGGTAAATATATATATATTAAAACAAATTTCACTCATTTTTTTGCCTTTTTAATGTGGCTACTAGAAAATTTTTGATTACCTAAGTTTGCATTAAATTTTGATTGGCTGGTGCTGCTCAATAATTTTTTTCATTGCTGCAGAAAAAGTTAAATAGAGCTTGATATATTTAGGGAAGCAAGTGAATTAAGAACCTAAGCAAAGATAGTCCCAACTCCAAATAAGCTTGAAAGTAACATTGGTCCTGAAAAATCCTGAGAGCTACTGCATTTAAAGAAGTTTATCTCTTTTTTTGAAGTCAATGTGCATTGATACTTGTTCAATACATGTAGTTGTGAAATTTTCAAAAAATGGAAAAGCAAAAGAAAAGCCACCAACAGTCCCCACTAGAATATTCTTATTGACATCTCTATGCAACAAAAGTCTAAAATTTTATTATATACTAGAGGCCTGGTGCACAAATTTGTGCATGGGTGGAGTCCGGCCGGCCCGCCCCGATGGGGGCCCATTGGGCTGGGCTGGCAGGGGGGAGGGGCCACAGGTGATTGGCCAGCTGGCCCGGCCCCTGATTGGGTTGTTGGGGCTGATTGGGAGCCAGGCCTGCCAGGGGGAGGGCTGCGATCAGGGCTTGGATCAGGCTGGTTGGCTGCCACAGTGTGCGCCATAGCCACTGGTCGTTCTGGTCATTCTGGTCGTTCCACCGTTCGGGTTGCTGGGCTTTTATATATATAGATTTGTATAAATAGAATCTATCTATCTATATATTTATATTCCCTTCTGTAACCTTTTGTCACTCAAAATAAGTTGCAGACATTTTCTATATAATTATGGGTTACTTATCACTCCCATAGTAACCAATTTTAATGGCTCTATCATGTGGCCAATCCACTACTGACAGAATCTGATTGTTTCCCACTTTTCACTATTAACAGGCCAACGCTGAAAATGCTTTTCACCTTTTCTCCACTCAAATGAGTGGTGACTAGTTAGGACACAATCTTACAGGGGGTGCTGGGGATCCAGCTAACATTGTGATATATTTATCTGTCCAACTGCTCCCCAGAAACTGACATCTTAACAAAGAACACTTCCATGGCCTGTGTGCCAGGCATTGCTCTAAACATTTAAAATATAGTAACTCATTTAAGAACTCTATGTGGTATGTGCCCTCATGTTCCCTTTTAGGTCAGAAAAACGGAGACAGGTACCTAAGGCTGTATAATTAGAAACGGAACATGGTTATGTAGCCCACGTTTTTAACCGAAGGTCTGGAGACGGCGGAAACAATCCCAGGGAGGGTCACAGGTCAGTCGTGGCAGGGAATTCGGTTCTTCCTTCCTCAGTCAGAACAGCAATCGAGACTGTACTGTCCCCTTCAAGCTGAAGTCACCAAAGGGATGGCCCATGATTTTACCTTGGGAATGAGCTTTCTGTCTATACAAAGGTGGCCACGCCCACTGACTGACACTCACTGTAACAGGGACTGAGGCCTGCACCCTCTCGCAGTCCAGGAGCCCTCAGGGGATGTCCCACTGAGGGCAGTCAGACATCATTAGCACTGCTGTGGAGGCTGGAGAGGCTCCCGCCACCACTATTGCACTTGCCAGCAGTGAGCCTGGCTTCTGGGCTTCTGGCTGAGCCGTGCTCCCCCTGTGGGAGCACACTGACCACCTGGGGTCAGCTCCTGTGTTGAGCATCTGCCCCCTGGTGGTCAGTGTGTGTCATAGCAACCAGTGGTTCTGCAGTTCAGTGAATTTGCTTATTACCCTTTTACTATATAGGACTAGAGGCCAGGTGCATGAAATTCATGGGGGGGGGGGTGCTTCAGCCCAGCCCGCACCTTCTCAGTTCTGCGATGAATCGCCCCAAAGATGTAGGCCCTGCCCACCCACCACAGCCCACTGGTCAGTGGCCTGGGCCTCCCTCTTTGGGGCAATCGTGGAGCCCCCCAATTCACTGCCCCACCAGCCGGTGGCCTGGGCCTTCCTCTGCAGGATGATCATGGGGCGATGGCTGGCCCCTGACCAATTGCATCACACCCGCCTTGGCTGGCCTGGCGCCAGTGGGTGTCATAGCCTGGTCATCCAGACGGTCGTCCTGCTGTTCGGCCGATTTGCATATTAAGCTTTTATTATTACAGATTATATAGGATAATGGCATTGGATGTTTGCTTGTCTTTAAATTTTGCCTCGTTCTCACAAGAGCCCCCGCCCCCTCCAATACATGGCTATCCAATGGAAATGTCTTAAGGATAGAGCCTTGAGATCTAATCTTATTACACGACAGTATGACCTGGGAAGGTCAGAAGGAAATCAAACATAATACTCAGAAAGACAGGATAAAGGATGTATAAATTCCAACAGCAAAAGCATAGCCAGTAACTACCCCACAGTAACTACCCCACAGAAACCCTCAAGAAAACCCAAACCGTAGGTGCACTTACGATGATAAAGCAGGTCAATGCTGACCAATAGCGTTCCGTCTCTAAAGCTCACATCCCCTTCCACTCCCAGATAATGAGCACCGATGGGGACGGAACACCTGATGGGAGCCCGCCATCCGCGCTTGCCCGATCCCTCCACAGCGGCTCAGGATGCGGCAAATCCACACCGGTCACATCTCCACCCCACACCTGCCAGCAAGGCGACACGGACCAACGCAGCCACCCAGACACCCAGCGGAGCGGGCTCCCCAGAAGGCCGATTCCACTGGGGCCCATAATGAGCCTCGGACTTGGAGAGCTGAGTCTGAATCCTCGTGTGGGCACCTTTTAAACAGATCACCCCCACCCCCACCCCTTCTCCACGCAGCGATACGGCAGGTATTTCTGTCTCGTTTGCTCTCTGCGGACGTGTACGCACTCACGAAAGCTCGGAACAGCCCACGGGGGCCCGGCCCGGGTGGTACGGCACTCGCGCCCAGACACGCAGCTACGCCTGCGGGGGAGGGGCAGGGCTCAACCCTGCGTCGGCCGGGGTCGCGATCGGGGTCGGGACAAGGACCGTTAGGGCCCGGGAGGCGCCCGGAGCGGGGGGGTGGGGGGGGTCCTAACGTCGCTCCCTGGTCCCTCCGGCGGGCACTGCCATCACTCAGCCAAGTCTGGCTCCCCGTAGTTCTGCAAAGCGCGAGCCCATGGGCCGTAACCAGCTTTAGGGACGCACTGCGCCCGACGAGGCAACTTCCAGGCCCGCGTGTTGGTATTTCAGGTTTTCTTAGAAGTCGGGGTCCCATCAAACAAGTGGTGGGGACAAGCGGGGTGAGGAGCCGTGACCCCCCGTCCACACTCGGGGCTGAGGTCCCCTGGAGGCTGCAGCCCCAAGCCCGGCCGCCGCCAGAGGTCCAGCCCGGCCGCCAGCGCTCGCCCGCAGCCCCCGCCCGGCCGCCCCTCCACCCGGAGCGCGGCGCGCGGCTCTCGGACCCGGGCTCGCCGCTGTCCGGGGTCCCCGGCGCCCCGGGTGCGAGCCCGGCCTCCGGGCTGCCTGCACCCGCCACGCTCCGCACACGCACCCCCCGCCCCCGGGTGGCTGCAGCCCCCGCCAAGGGCGCCCTCACCTCCCCACGCGCCCCGGAGTCCGCCAGGGCCCCGCACCTCCGCCCTCGGCCCGCGCGGGGGGCTCCGGCCAAGGGCTCCCTCTACCGCCCCCCGGGCTCCCCGTTCAACCCCGGCTCCAAAGCCTCCCCGACCGCGTCCCCGCGGGGGCCAGGCCCGCGAGCCCCCGCCCCAGAGCGGCCAGGCCCAGGCCACGCGCCCGCCCGCTTCCCGGGCTGCGGACCGTCGTGGGGGCTCGGGGCCCCGAAACTGCGTCCCAAGACGACGAAGGACGCGCCTACCGAGCACCAGGCGAGCCATGCCGAGCGTCCGGGCCGCCGCGCGTCCTGCCGCCGCCTCCGCTCCGCCGCGCCGCGCCCCCGCCGCCCTGGTCCCGCCCTCGGCCCCGAGGCAGGCGCGCGGCGCTGCGGAGGGGCGGCCGGAAGGCGCTCGCCAAGCCGTGGCCGCGGCTCATTGGCCCCTGCAGGCGTCGCTCATTCGCGTAGCCAATGGGAGGCGGCCGGGTAGAGGTTACGGGGCTGGTGGGATTTTTTTAACGGGGGCGGGGCGACCGGCGGAAGGAGGGGTCTGTAGGGGGCGGCCGGCCCCCTCGCTCCTTCGCAGGGGCCCCTCCGACCGCCACCCCTCCCGGGCGTTCGGGACTGTTTCGTTTGCGCCCGGCATTTGGTTTTTCCTATTTCTGGGGCCCTTATTCTCTCTCCCCCCCGCCTTGCCTCCGACGAGCCCCTTTCCAGGCCTGATGCACCCCTGGCCTCCCCACCCCTTACCTCTTTGTCTCCGGGGAGGATACCTTCCTTCCGGCCTTCGGTGCATCTAGGACCTTATTACATGACATTGATTTTTCTTGTTCCCGGATGAGCATTCAGTCAAAAAACACATGCTAGCCCCAGACTGCATGGAACGCACGCCACCTGGGATTCGTTCTGTTGACTGTCTTTAAAAGTTGTCTTGTCCTGGGCACATGCGTATGTAAGACCAGGTTCCCCGTGGGCCTTAAGCTTCAGGGCCCTGGCGGAGCCCTGGCAATGCCCTCACCGCCCTGGCAATGCCCTCACGGGCTCCTATGTCTTGTAAGGTTTGCCAGAGTAAAATAGTTCAGGTATAACGGGCTGAGACTACGGTGTCTCTTCACTCTGATCTCCCTGCCTGTGTTTGGAGTAGACTTGAGCATCTTGTTGTTGTATCAGTGATAGTTTATTCCTCTGCAATGCTTAATGTGTAGCAGTTCCGATTCTGGCGAAGCCATGTATGAACACGGTGGGGTCCGGGGTGGTAGTGACTGCGAGGGCTTCCTGGAGGAAGTGGCACTAGACCTGAGTCTGCAAGATTTGCTCGACAGAGAGGAGAAAGCCACGGCAGGTGGAGGGACCAAAGGGAGTGAAGAGGCAGAGCAAGGAGAATGGACAGCATGTCGCCGAGCTGGCAGCCAATGCCAGATGCTGGGGTGATGCTGGGGGGCTGTGTGACTTGGTGAGACATTCAGAACCTATGGAGGCGGGGCCCTGTGGGTCCCTGGGTTTTGATTCTCTAAGATCTCTTTGGGTTTATTGATGCTGCTGTAAAATCTAGGATTTGGTGTGTCAAGCTATTTAGTGGTGGCCTCTGAAACAGACAACCCTGACATCTCATTGGCTTATACCATAGTTTGTTTCTGGCGCTCACTGGGAGTGGCTTTCTTTGTGTTGAGTTGGGGACTCTGGCTCCTCCCATCTACAATGCCGCCGGCTTCTAAAACAGGCCCCCAGGAGGCGAAACTGGCTGTTGGAGAGGAGGGGTGGAAAACGTCCTTGCTGTTACAGGGTCCAGTGCATAAGCAGAGACACAGCATATCTGTGTTCTTCTCATTTCATGGGAGAGAGAAAATTAGGGAAAAAATGTCTAAAAAAGCTCCTTAGGCCTGGCTGGCATGGTCGGGTGGTTGAACATTGACCTATGAAGCAGGAGGTCACGGTTTGATTCCCAGTCAAGCACTTGCCTGGGTTTTGGGGTCGATCCCGGGTGTGGGGCGTACAGGAGGCAGCCAGTCAATGATTCTCTCTCAAAATTGATGTTTCTGTCTCTCTCTCCCTCTCCCTTCCTCTCTGAAATCAATAAGAATATATTTTTTAAAAATAAAGTGGGAGAGAGAAGCCTGCTTTCCTAGGGTCTGCCCAGCTTTCAAAGCCCGCCTCTTGCCTGTGGAAGATTGGGAGTCCAAGGACCTTTTTGTTTTGTGGTGGGTTTTTTTTTTTTTGCCTTTTGTTTTGCTTTAAGTAACTTTCTATTGAAATAAAACATTGTTAGGGATTGAATGATATCTCCCCAAGTCCATAATGTGGAAGCCTAAAACTCCAAATGACTGTGTTTGGAAATAGGGTCCCTAAAGAGGTAATTGAGGTTAAGTGAGGTCATGGAGGAGGAGGGTGGTGGAGGGCGCTAACCCAACAGGACTGGTGTCCCTATAAGAAGAGGAATGCGTACGAAGAGTAAAGATCAAGTGAGGCCCGGCCAGAAGGCAGTCGTCTGCACAAGGAGAGAGGCTTCAAACCTACCCTGCCGGCACCTTGATTTTGGACTTCCAGCCGCCAGAACTGTGACAGTAAATTTCTGATGTTAAAGCCCCCCCCCACCCCCGCCTCCCCGCCCCTCCGTCTGTGGGACTTTGTCATGGCAGCCTGGCAGGTTAATACAAACATTCATACTAGAACGAGCACAAATCATTATGGGTGCAACTCCTCGACATTTTCATAAGGCGAACATCCCGTGAGAACGGCGCCCCAGAAGAAACCATGGAAAAGATAACTGGCACCATGCATTGCCATCATAGATTAGTTTTGCCTACCCGGGCCCTTTCTACAAACAGAATCAATCCGTGCGGACTGTATCAGCTTCTTTCACGCAGAGCCCCGTTGGGGTGTTCATCCATAGAACGGCTGGTTGCGCCCCGTTGTGTAAATGGACCACAGTCTGTGTTCTGGTGGACACGGGTAGATGCCACACCCCTGGCGGGTTGGCACAGAGCGATAGTTAACAGACCAGACGCACACCTTTCGGTCGGTCGGGGCCCCCAGCTCTTTCCAAGGTGCTGCTGAGTGTCTGGGGGCCTGTTTGTATAACAGTCTACATCTCGGCTCCAGCAAACACCAACTGTTCAGTGGCGTGGAGGAGGGCGCGGTGCCGGCAGGTCCTTCCTCACCCGGTCCCTGGGACCCGTCTCCACGCTGGTCACTGTTAACACCACTAAGAGTTTTAAGGACAAAAGATTAAAGATGAAAACCTTTTGCATGACGACATTTCTTGAGTTCTAGACCTTTGGCTGCATTTAGTGCAGCTCTCTGGGCGCTCAGGGAGTGAGAATAGAGTGTCCCAGAGCGGGGTGATTGAGGCCATTTCAGAAAGTCGTGTTGGCCTTGGCTGGGCCGATCAAACGCCGGCTCCGGGCCGTTGCTCCCGGAAAAAACAGGAGGACTGGAGGAACAGGCCCCGAAGGACAGGCCCTTCTGCTGCGCTGATCAAAGGCTTGGTCACCAAGCAGAAAGGAGCGCACGGAGGACTTGAGGAGGAGGAAGGGACAGCCAGAGACCTTGCTCTTTCTTCTAGGACAGTGAACAGAATTAGTAACTCAAGTTCCCACCACGTTTCATAGTTAATAATAATAATAACATATAATCACTTGGTATGTGCTCGCCCCCAGAATTTTTTAAAGCAGGGTTGGGGGTGAGGATGTTGATGAGTAAACCAGAAAAGTTTCTTTTCCTTCCATTTCCTTATAATTTCTGTCCTCTAATTTCACGGCCAAGGGTGAACCTGAGTGGGGGCGGCTGAAAGGCTTAGAAAAGACAGACAAGAGAATGAAAGCTGGGTCTCCGTGGGACGCTGATCCCTGAGAGACAGCGACCACGCCCACAAGCCGTGTCTTTATTTGATAGCAGATGCCATGAGGCCAAGTAGGGGCGTGATCAAGATGTTTACAACATTCTCGTGGGTTTCTATCCTACTCAACTACATGCACCTGAACTCTATCAAGCCCACATCACTCAGGCACGTGGGGCCACGTGTTCGGACCATAGGTTCAAGCTTACAACTACAGCTGTTGGCTATAATTGTGCTGGGAGGGCTCTGCCCTCCAAGCTGGGACTTGCACGTGGCCATGAGAGGACTGTGCCCTCTCGTTAGTCCGAGGCTTGAACCAGGGGTCCTCAAACTTTTTAAACAGGGGGCCAGTTCACTGTCCCTCAGACCGTTGGAGGGTCAGACTATAGTTAAAAAAAAAACAAAACTATTAACAAATTCCTATGCACACTGCACATATCTTATTTTGAAGTAAAAAAACAAAACAAAATGGAACAAATACAATATTTGTATTTGCATGTGGCCCGCGGGCCGTAGTTTGAGGACCCCTGCTTGAACCTGTCCGAACACTGTAGCCGCTCTCCACACCTAGGACCCTTGTTTTTTGACATACTAAAAACCAAAGACATGTCCAAGCAGGGCTACAAAGTCACGATGAATTTACATGTTCACTTTGCACAGAATTAGGGCTTTAATTTAAAAGCACTGTAATGCTAGCCAGCTGGGCTAGTCATGAGATAATTGTAGAATCTGAAAAATTCAATATAGTGCATTCCAAGTGGTGTGACCTGGTCACATGACACGAGTTCAAAGCAGTTCCATGAATATCACGTTTTCCCGCGCTGCCAGGATGGCCCCGTGACTGATATTGAACCTCATTTGGGGATAACCTCTCGAGCCCGACTTTGGGTTCTTTTGAGAGTGAGGAGCCTGGCCCAAACGTCCTCCCAGCCTCCTGCAGTGGCACCAATCAAACGGGAAGGATTCCCTCTCTGGCTGTCGCTGTTCGGATGCCTCTCCCCATGCTGCCCTCGCACAGCGGATGCCCATTCACCCTCCACGTCCCAGGCCAGAGCTGTCCCTTCCGGGAGCTTCGCCAAGCCTGTCCCAGGGCGGGCGAGGGACTGCTCTCCTCCTGGCACCCCCTACATCCTCTTCCTCCAACTTCTTACCACAACGTGTGTCTGCCCCCACCCCCACCCCACCTCCACCCCGTGCTCCAGGGGCAGCGTGAAGGGCCAGGACTCGGTCAGGCCTATATGCCCAGCTCCTAGCAGGGGCCTGGGGAAATGAATGGACGAACCTTCAAATAAATAAACGTATAGGCGAATGGCATGCCACCGGGCTCTGCACCTATTGGTTCTCCGTTTGGTCGGGGCTGGGTAATTTTGTTTGCACTGGTGGAACTTGGTACATTGGCAAATCCGGTCCGAGGCCAAAGTCCTGCTCATCTTTCCTGGGGAAGGGGGTGTGGGGGCGGGGTTACCGCCCCTGAGCGTGATCAGAGGGGCCACAAGGTGGCGCCGAGTCCCTGTGCAGGACGGCTGCAACCCACCTTCTCCCTTGCAGGGCCCAGGGAGCCTATGGTAAGAGGCCGCAGAGGATTCTCAGTTGTTTCCTCTGGAACACCCAGGAGCTCACGCCGCAATTCCCAACCCAGCCCCTGCAGGCAAACACAGTTTGTAAAAGGTGTAAATTCAGTTAGAGGGAGACATGCATACAAGGAAATAACCAGAATGTTCCCTTTGGACAGTCAGCGCCTGCACTTAGTGGACAGTCGGAACATTTTTGTTGAGTGTCATACTACGTGTTCACGAGTGTGAGTGTCTGCGGTGGGAGCGAGACAACAACAAAGAAATGACGGTCTTTGGTTTCACTGAGTCTTGTCAGTCAGTTATCTCCGAGGACAGGCTATGGATTTCAGATTTTTAATATATTGATTTCAGAGAGGAAGAAAGGGGGAGAGATAGAAACTCCTACAAGTCCCCACTGGGCATGTGCCCTTGACCAGAATCGAACCTGGGACCTCTCAGTTCGCAGGCCGATGCTCTATCCATTGAGCTAATCTGGCCTTATGCCTTCAGTCGCTTTCTCAGTCCCTCCAGGAGCCCAGGGCTCGGTCTGGCTGATGGAAGTTGCCAGGAGAGGCGCCGGCAGTGGCCGGCCTCGGCCACCAGGTGTCGCTGCAGGCAAGCCAGGGGTAGGGCAGAGGCAGGAGGGAAGGAGAACAGAGGCCATGGAGTGACAGTCTGGGGGTGGGAGACTAGAGCGTGTCCATTAGATAGAGCACTTAGGAGGTGTTTCCATAGAGCAGCAGAAGCTGGGATTCTATGAAACAATCGTAGGAATCAAGGTATTTACTCGTATCCTAGCAACGGCATCTTCTCAACAGGCCTAAGTGCTCTAGACCGGAGACCAAATGACACAGGAACCCGGTGTTCTAGAATGTCCGCAGGGGCGCGTCAGCCAGTTTCCCACCTGGGGGTACTCAGGAGAGCAGTAAAAGGTCCCCCCTTTTCTCTACGTTTCCAGGGAGTGGATGGCAGGCGTTCATTATGGTAACAAAACTCAAATGCTTTGCGGGTCACCTCCTGGAACTCAGAGTTAACGAGGGAACAGGATGAGAGCAGGCTCCCAGCAGGGAAAATGAGCTGCAAATTGTCCTTCGCAGCCTTTTAAATCAAACATCACGGAATGTTCTTAAGACTTCACTGTGGGGTGACAAGCTTTCCCAAGGCACCCGGATGCCTTCTTTCCCTCCTGTGGATCCTCCCGCATCCCGAAGGTCACGTTCAGAAGCCGTTAATGACGCCCAGTAAAGCGGGAGAGGATGCTCGACCTCCAAGTACAGGCCCAGGAGATGCAAGGACGAGAAAGGTCGGCCTCTTCCAACGAGGCCCCACGGTGAGAAGGAGAGTTAATAACATGCAAACCTCGGGGTGCCCTTCTGAGCTCCACCCCGGCGAGTCTTCGTGGGTGGTGGAGTCAGGGAGGGTGGATGACATAACATAATAAAAATCTTCTTACGGTAATTTTCATGGAGTAAGAGTTTCCGAGTATTCATCGCCGGTCAACAACATTTGATCAATCTTGTCTCATCCAAACATTACACTGAGGTGTCATTTACATACAGGTAATGCACCTGCAAGTGCCTTTTGACGAATTTAGACAGATGGAGACATTCTTGTACGTGACCACAATCAGATACTTACCATCCTGGTCACGTCCCAAAGTCCCCTTGTGTCCCTCCCAGGCATGGGTCCATCCGCCTGGTCCCCGAGCCCAGAGCCTGAGGCGGAAACTCCGGGGACACGGGGTCCTCCCAGGGGTGCTTGAGCCACAGGCTCCGCTGGATCCTGTTCCCAGGACATTCTTGGGGTGCCTTCTCCCCTCGGAGAGCTGCAGATCTTTGAGGGGTGATGCTCCCCTTTCCTTGGTAAACAGTCAGCCCAGCTTCGTCTCCCAGCAGGCCCTGAGGGTAGCTGTGGGAGCCAGCTCTCCAACCAGCCACCCCTAAAGCCAGTCTTTGATTTTACAGATTTTAAAAAATATGTACTTTTATTGATTTCAGAGAGGAAGGGAGAGACAGAAACATCAATGATGAGAGAGAATCACTGATCAGCTGCCTCCTGCATGCCCCTCACTGGGAATCGAACCCTGGCCTCCTGGTTCATAGGTTGATGTTCAA
Organism: Myotis pilosus; assembly: GCA_036010255.1. Lineage (NCBI taxonomy): Eukaryota > Metazoa > Chordata > Mammalia > Chiroptera > Vespertilionidae > Myotis > Myotis pilosus. The sequence continues at coordinate 2,469,734 of JASKON010000016.1, forward strand.
CCCCTGAGCCATGCCGGCCAGGCTGATGTTCCAGACTTTTCTGCTCTTGTGGTTGGCTCCTCTGATCTGTGTTTCTCTGGCTCCGAAATGCCTGCAGGCTCATCTCAGGGGCAGGAGTGGCACAGTCACCGTTTGCCACCTCGATGTGGCTTTCCCCCCAAAGGCATCAAATCGATCGCATCTCAGGGACTCACGTGGCTCCCGCGTGGACGTGGAGGCCGGCTCGCGGGGCGGTGATGCTCACACTACCGAGTCTGGGTTGTGGAACCAAACCCCCACTTCCACTTATATGTTCCTGTGATTGACCCCGAAATCCGACGAATCTTGACCAGCATTTCCACTTCAATCAGGAGGGGACTTGTGAGCCGTGTGACTAAAGCGCAGAGGAGATCTAATAACGGAGCCGTCACGCCAGCTTCATTATTCCCGCTCTGCGCCTATTTTTAAAACATGACGCCTGGTGGCGCATAATTACATCCCGTGCATGTGCCGGCGGTTTAGACAGGTCTGCTGTTCTAATTCCAGTATCTGGTTCGCGTAATGGGCATTTCTATTCATATACAATAGAGCATCCAAGTATTTACAAAAATCCAATGTGCTATCAAAGGCAGCTTGTAATTACTGCCGAGGGCAGCTCCAGCAACACCACGGCCCGCCTCCCCCACCTCCCCCACCCCCGATCTGGGGCCTGACACTGGGGGAGCCCAGAGCTCTCGCGGGGCTTGAAGCCAGACAGACCCACGTTCAAGTCCCGCCGGGTCGCTCACTAGGTGGGGTGCAGCTCACGACTGCGACCCTCCTGGTTCTTAATCTCCTCAGAGGCAGGAAACATGTTTGGATCCCAGAGGGTTGGCCGAGGTCTGGTCCTTAAGCTGGAGCGTGGCTGTGCGGGTATTTGTAACAGGGCAGCTGTCACCCCAACACTGATGATACACACGCTTCTCTATGTGTTTATATCCCCTGACATCTGCATCTACTCCAAGTGCAAGCTCTTGGGGTTTGCAAGGGAGCACAAGCATTGCGCTCCTCGCCAACCCTGCCCCCCCCCCCCCCACCCCGGAGAGCTCTCTGTGACTCTCAATGGGGAACCAGGGCCATGCACTGCCCTGCCTGCCCACGGGCTGGGTGCACTCTGAACAGCTGCAGGGAGGGGAGGGGCGTGCCCAGGACCACAGTTGGGGGGCAGGGGGGGTGAAGGGGGAGGTGAGGGCGGCTCCAGCGGGCACCCTGCTCTTCCGGAGGGATGGGGGGTGGCGGCCTCAGAAGCAAGAAGTGGTCGGTGAGCCTCTGAGCTTCCCGACCTTTCTGTCTAAGGTAAGGGCAGTGGAGCCAGACTGAGGCCAGGCCCTGCTCGGCCCTGCGAGGGGCCTCGTCTGACAAATCAGCCCCAGACACGGGCTCTGTGAGGAGGAGAGGAGAAGGGGATACAGAAAGCCATGCGCCATTATCCTGTTACCTATGGTTGTCAAGGTTACCAGAGCCTCGTTTCTTAGTAACCACTCCTCCCAAAATAGCGAGCGGCACCCTGTGTCATGAGCATCTTTTCCAGCATTTTGAGGGGAGCAGCCAAGGAGGCCCCTCTCTGGGGAATCAGGTGGCAGGTGACCCACCACCCTTTCTCACCTCGGCCTTCCCGAGCTGGGAGGAGTTATAGGCCCCGTTTTCCAGGCGAGAAAGCAGCCCGAAGGCTCGGGGACCTGCCTGAAGCCACACGAAGCACAGGGATCAGAACTGGGGCCCAGGCCTGGCCGGGCAGTCTCCCGGGGAAGGCATCTCTTGGGGAATAGGGGGCATTGCAGGAGGAGAGGCCCCCTCGAGGGAGGGGGAGGGGGTGTTCCTTGCACGCGCAGAGCCTACCCGAAGCCAGCTGAGTGCAAGGGGGCGGGTCCCGCTCTGAGAGGTCCCCCTCTATCTACCGACAGCATCTTGGGGGCCCCTTGGGCGGCACTGGGCCTCTGCTGCATGGTGAGTCCTGCTCAGGCGTGCAGACATCCAGCTGGATGTGGACAGGACAGGGACTCCCAGATGCCCCCTCCCTGGGGGAGGAGGGGGGGTGGCTGAGAGGAGCCGAGACAGTGGACAACCCCTCCGTGACTGCAGCCCCAGCCCTCCCCCTCCCCCCCGAAGGCTTCCCGAAGGCTCCCAGCGGCCAGGCCACACGTGCTCAGAGCTTGGGAGGGCTCGAGGCTGCCCTGGCTCGTTTTCCTAGCTCCTCCTGATTTTTGGTTTTTTGCTTGATTCCCAAGCATGCGTCAGAGTTAAGGAAGCAGTTCTATGATTAAAGGACTTAGAAATGTAGAGGACAGTGTACTTGGGTCTGAATGGCATTAGAGGCCCGGGAGAAAAAGCAGTGGTAGGAGAAGCACATACAGATCTTGTGTCTCACCCTCCTGCAAACGCAAGCTCGTTCAGAGCGCGCAGAGACCGGCTACTTCATGCGTTTGGGTAAGAAGCCAGTGCAGCCCGGCCGGCGTGGCTCAGGGGTTGAGCATTGACCTATGAACCCTCAGGGGTTGAGCATTGACCTATGAACCCTCAGGGGTTGAGCATTGACCTATGAACCAGGAGGTCACAGTTCGATTCCCAGTCGGAGCACAGGCCTGGGTTGCGGGCTCGATCCCCAGTGGGGGGCGTGCAGGGGGCCACTGATCAGTGATTCTCCCCATCACTGAGGTTTCTATCTCCCTCTCCCGTCCTCTCTGAAATCAATAAAAAAATGTTTAAAAAATAAAAGAGAAGGCAACGCGTGTCTCTCTCCGTGGAGTGTCCGAGACGCTCCCCAGGTGCAGGTCTGAACTCGGTCTGGCTCCATGTTGCGGGAGGGCTGGAACCTTCTCACGTTGGAGGAAGCGTGTGATGCCCCGGAAAGCCACCAGGATTTGCTCTGAGGACCCAGCGTGGTGGGGACCCCACACCTGCTAAGATGCTGGGCACCCTTCTGTTCTTAGCAGTGAGTCCTCAAATAGATTTTAAGTTGTGTTTTTTGTTGATGGAGAACTGGAGGCTTTAGGATGTGGGAGGCACCGGGGTGGGGTGGGGGGAACCTAGCTGGGCAGAGTCTGGCGCGAGCCCACGGAGGCCTGTGGGGTGGACGCGGCTCCCAGTCCCACTTCCTGCCCACGGACCCACAGTGAGCATCAGCCCATATTCGCTGGGTTCAGCGATGCCCTAGGCTCCTCTCGGGCCTCTCCTCTCTGGTTTCAGGCGCCTCTTGGACACAGGTGCAAACAGTTTCCTTCAGAGGGCACGCATGGTCGGCACACTCAGAGCCAGGGCGAACTTGAGCTGGGCCAGCTTCGAATTCGCTAGGCTCTGTGCCAAGTGGACACGTGTGTGTGTGTGTGTGTGTGTGTGTGTGTGTGTGTGTGTGTGTGTGTGTATACGGTGCTGGCGAGGGGCAGGAGGCAGTGGGGAAAGGTGGGGGAGCCCTGGGCTGGAGCCAGAGAGACCTGAGGTCCAACCTTGGCTTGGTCACTTCCCAGTTACCTGAACTTGGGCAAGTGCGTTGGCCTCTGAGCCTTGTTTTCCGCTCCTGCAGGACGGAGTTGTCACAGGGCCTTCTCCGGGGCGTTGTGAGCCACGCAGGAGGCGCGGAGAGTGGAAGCACTTGTCAGTGGGGACACACTGCGTTGGAAGGATGTCAGTCAACAGAGATTTCTTGAGCACCTACTGTGTGCCAGGCACTAGGAATGTAACAGTGGGAGACAGCAGAGCTGAGAGCCTGTGGGGAGAAGGGAGACACAGATGAGGTTATTAGGAAGGCTCCTGTCTGGGGTCTGGGTCCACGCCCACCTGGCTGGCGCCTCCTCCCTCTGGGAGAGGGGCCGGGTGCAGAGTGCCAGAGCTCCTGCCCCGATCCCTGGCACCTCCTCACATGCCAGCTCAGCCCGCAGCTATGCGCTCGCTCTGCACATCTCCTGTTTTGGTGTCCTCCCGGCAGCCACGCCTGGTCTCCCTGAGTCAGAGAGCCACTCCTTCACCCCTGGTCCTGCACACAGCAGGGAGAGTTCTGGCGGGAACGGGCAAGTTCCCAGGAACACAGGCGCCTCTACTTCCTGCGCACAGAGCTTGCAGGTGCTCTGGACCGGACCGGGCTGGGCCTGCCATTCTCCCCCGCTCCGGGCAGCTTGGCCGGGCGACACACACACACACACACTTCTGCCCTCTTGGTGGTACTGAGGGTTGTGTAGCCTGAAAAACGCACGGGGTGGGTCAGGGGGTGTGAGGCAGCCAGATTAGGTGGGAACATCACCCAGATTTGGCAGAAGGTAGAAGAGGGGACATCAGCTTGTCACCTTGACCTTCTGCATAAGTGGATCTTTATTTGGGCAGAAGGCTTCACGGAGCAGGAAGTTGAACCTGTTGCCTGGAGAGCTCCTCAAAGGCCTTCGGGAATTGTTCTAACACTCCCTCCTCTTTACCAATAATGAAGAGACAGCAACCAATAGAATTTTAAAGAGAGAAATAGAAAGGCTGGGAACTGATGGACCCCCCGCCTTAGTGAGCCCCGTCGTCCTTGGATGTTCAGGTACTTTACCTCTGAAGACCTGTTTTTAGATTTTTAAAAAAAATTTTTTTTTTATTTATTTCAGAGAGAAAAGGAGCGGGAGAAAGAGAAACATCAAAAATGAGAGAGAATAATTGATTGGCTGCCTCACAGCCCAGGCATGTGCCCTTGACTGGGATCGAACCTGGGACCCTTCAGTCTGCAGGCCGACGCTGTCCACTGAGCCACACCAGTTAGGGCTGTTTTTAGATTTTGAGGGAGAGGCTGCTCATCGCCCTTTTTCTTCTTGGTAATAGAAGCCCCCGAGTTCTAGGCAGGCCTGTCATCAGCCACCGCAGACCACGCTGCCTGCCTCCCTTGCAGCTAACTGTCCATATGACTAACGTTTGACCAGGGGGTTGGAGAGGAGAGTGGTGCATGCAATTTCCAAATTACTTTTTAAGTTGCTCGCCCTGCTCGCTCTGTCCACCTTCCCTGGGCCGGGATGTGGACGTGGTTTTGAGCAGCCGGTGTCCGCCATGTGGTGAGCAATGACAGCCGGCAGTGGTTCTCAACCTTCTGGCCCTTTCAATGCAGTTCCTCATGGTGTGACCCAACCATAAAATTATTTTTGTTGCTACTTCATCACTGTCATGTTGCTACTGTGATGAATCGTCATGTACATATCTGATATGCAGGATGGTCTTAGGCGACCCCTGTGAAAGGGTCCTTCGACCGCCAAAGGGGTTGCGACCCACGGGTTGAGAACCGCTGGCCTAGGGGATGGCAAAGCGATCAGACAGAAGAAACTCGAGTCCCGAAAGGACCTCACCCAGCCGAGACCCCTGCCGGCCTTGGCCCACTGCCCGCTTCCAGACTGTTCTGCGAAAGAGAACACGTTTCTATTTCAAGTCATTGCCTTTGGGAGCCTCTGCGACAGTAACCTGGCCGAGCCCTAAGTAGCCCATAGTCAGCCACGGAAGGGACGGCGGGGGTCTGATTGTCGGGAACGTGGTTCTATGCTGGGCGCCGTTTAGACTTACTTATTGCCACCCCTGCTATTACACAGGTCGCTAAGACTTCCTAAGATAGTATAGTAGGTGTAGTCTACCCAGCTCGCTTAAGATTCTTTTTGAATTCTTTTTCATTTTAAAACCAAGTATATGCCAGGTAGCACTTTGGGGAGCTATGGCTCTTGACATGCCGGAGTGCGTATTTGTAGGAGGCAGTGAGAGCCATGCCAGCGGCGGGCTTCCTTTACGCTGTGACTTCCAGGAAAATGAGAGCCAGGCGTGCCTAGTGCTCTCTGTCATCAGCCTGCTGCCAGAGGATCCTTTTTATTGTTTCTTCCCTCGGTACGTGTCATTTTCTGTTTGGTAAAGGACTGATTGCATCTGCGGCCACATGGCCAAGCGTTAGTCCGTAGAGAGTGGATGGAAGTGACGCGTGCCATCTCCAGATCCCACCTTTTACTAGGAAATCGCGTGTCTCTCCCACACCTTCCCCGGGGGCTGGAACCTGGAGGCGATGATATGAGTGCATTTTGATTGTGGTAGGAAGACGGCACCCTAGGGGATGACGAAGCGATAAGCCAGGAGGGTCCGGGGTGCTGGGCAGGTGCTGTTCCCTGATCTGGGTGGTGGTCACACAGGTGTGTGTGCAGATAAAAGGTACTGAGCCACCCTCTTAGGATTCTGTACCTTATTATATCTAAGTGATAGGACAGTAAGGAAAAGAAGGTGGAGGATCCTGGGTCCCTGAATGACCGTGTGGAGTGGAATTCACACTGGGCTGTTACAAAAGAGGAGAACTGCTGGATGGCTGGTGCTATTGTATCTGGGAGCTTCTGTTCTGGCTATTTAGCTTGTGCCTTAACAAATCTGTTTCTTAAGTGTAGGCATGTTTACTTTCTGTTTCCACTATTTGAATGGAAGGCACTCCGTGTCTGTTTGTTGAGTGCATGGTTTTGTATATGGCTTTTATCCGCATGCGAGGACATCCGGGGTTAATAAGGAAAGAGCCACCACATGCAGAGGGAGGGGACCCTCCTCCCCCTCCCCCTCCCCCCTCCCCTGCGTGAAGCCTGAGTGTTCCTGCAGTTTCGAAGCTGCCTACCTCCCAGGCACCTCCCATCTGAGGGCCAGAGGGCCAGCTGCAGCCAGTGTGCTCTCAGCTTCTGTAAATGATAAGGCTTCCCGAGACAGGAAGTGCCCCCTGCCCGCTGCTGGGTGTGGGGTGGGTGCTACTTCCCCGTGACTCATCATCACCCTGTGCTCCGCAGCTGCCAGGCTCCGGGAGGGGGTGCAGGTTGGTGCAGGTCCCGGCAGAGCTGCAGGAAGGGAGCGCTAGGTCACGGGCTAGGCTGTGAGGGAGGAGCAGGCAGGGCGGACGGCCAGTGACAGCTTGCTGTACCCTAGGGGCTCCTCTCTGGTTCGTTAACAAACACTCATTTCTTTTTAAAATATATTTTCATTGATTTCAGAGAGGAAGAGAGGGAGAGAGAGAGAGAGAAACATCAATGATGAGAGAATCATCAATCGGCTGCCTCCTGCACGCCCCACACTGGGGATCGAGCCCACAACCCAGGCATGTGCCCTGACAGAGAATCAAACTGTGACCTCCTGGTTTGTAGGTTGATACTCAAACACTGAACCACGGCAGCCGGACACACACTCATTTCTTTGGTCCTGCACTGTGTGGGTGTGGGGACCAGAAGGGTACACACGGTCCCTGCCCTCAAGAGCTCACAGCCCGCCTGGCAAGACATGCCCCTAAACAAATGCCATGATAAAGACCATACCAATCCCACTATTTCACTCACATCTACTAGACGTCCGGCACCTTCTATACATTATTTACTTTTACAAAAATCTCACAGATAGGTACTGTTTATAGGAGAGAAAACAGAAACTTGAAAAGGCAAAGCAAGGTCAGAGCCCGGAGGCCTGACGAGGACGCGGAGGCCGATCTCTCTCGTCTACGTCCCCCTGCAGCCGGGGCCCCCTGGCTGGAGACGGGTGTCAGGGCTGTAACAGGGCCCTCTGCACGGTCCTGGGGGCAGGCTGTGGTCTGCGAGGGCTCCCAGAGGCCTGAACTGGGCCTTAAACATTGAGGGTAACCCACCAAGCAGACGACGTGTGGGTCGTTCTGGACAGCGCGTGCAGAGGCCAGAGGAGAGGAGCCATGGCTCATCTTAGCTGGTGTCACCAGGGCCCCGGGTGAGCAAGGGGAGCGGCAGGGGTGGGAGATGAGGCCAGAAAGGTGAGCAACTGCCCTTTGGGGTGAGCCCCCGAGGGCGGAGGGTCAGTCACCTGTCAATGGGATGACATCACTGCCCGTGTGTGTGTGTGTGTGTGTGGGGGGGGATGTTCATTCATTCATTCATTCATTGTTTTCTCATTGAACAAGACCAGGGCTCTCTGTGGGGCTTGGTTGTGGCCTGCGGGTGGGAGCACCCTCCCTGCAGGGCCCCCCAGGCTGCACGGACCCTGCCTGGTCCTTCACGGACATCCCCCTTGGCCACCACAGATGAGTCCTGAACACCCCCACGTCCTAAGAACGGAACACTCACTTCCTTCTTTAGGAAAACAGTTCTGTGGTAACATACATTGAGAAAACGGGGAACGCTAGCCGGGTAGCTTCTTAAAGTCTCCATGAAGTGAAGAGCTGTGTTTCGCTTTGTGTGTCAGTTTCCCCGAGGCTGCCAGGACAAAGAATGACCCGCTCACAGTTCTGAGGCGGGAAGCCGAGGCCCAGGGGTCAGCAGGCCTCCCTCCCTTCCCCTCCCCCAGCCCCTGTGCGGCCGGCAGGGCAGCACGTGGATGCCCGGCTCGCGGCTGTCACCTTCGATCTGCAGCGGTTACCCTGGTCCCTGCTCCTGGCTGTCGCCTTGGCGTCTTCCTCTTCTTATAAGGACACCAGTGAGCCTGCAGCGCGGACCCACCTCCTGCAGCCTGACCTCATCTCAGCTGCCGACATCTGCACAGCCTGTTTCTAAATAAGGCCACGGGCTGAGGTCCTGGGGTTCGCACTTCAACAGACACTTTGTGGGGACACAATTCAGCCCCTGACACTTTGTTTAGCCCAGCATTTCCGCAGAACTTTTTTCCTTTTAAAAATGCCGACGGGAGAGGTAACCGTGGAGGAGGCTCCTGGCCCAGCCCGGATGCTGGTCCCCTGAGGCCTTGGGAGGAAAGGGAAGGTCCAGGGGACAGCGACCCCGGAGCCAGGGTTCCAGGCCTGCCCTAGGGGAGGGGGACTCCCCACATTCCCAGGAGCCTGGTGCCTGCTGTCCTGGGCCCCCACCATGGCCACCCACCAGCTGAGCCACCCCAGAGTGTGGATGGAGCAGACTTGGGGTCCAGGTCATCTGTCCCCAGCGGCGCAGCATCCCGTGTCCCAGCTCCCGTCACTCCTGGGCCCGCACCCCCGGCTCCGGGCTGGAGGTGGCAGGGTTCTCACAACCCCTGAGCTGGCTGGTGGAAAGCACCAGACCAGACCACAGGTCTTCCTCACGCGCTTCCCTGCCCCTCGGCTCACAACACCTCGCACCACTCCCGCTCCCACTCCGTGGCTCCCGGGAGAAGAGAGGGAGCATCTGGAGTTGTCTCCGTGGTAGAAAGACACGGATTCAAGTTCAGGGTTTGCCACCAACTGCATGTGACCTGCAGCGAGATCCTTCGCTTCATCTGCATTTGTAAAGGGGCGAGGACAGCAGCACAGGCTGCTCCCTCCGCCCCCAGGGCGAGGCCAGGCCCCGGGGCAGGGGTGCAGACACAGCACCGACCCCCTCCTCTCTCTCCTCTCTCTCCTCTCTCTCCTCTCTCCTTCATTCCAGAGACTCTGAACGTCCCTTGATGTGCCATCCTCACAGCCCCACGGTCTCCCCGGCCTCCGGGGCTGCGCCAGGCACTGCTGAGGGGGATGCTAATGACGAGCCCTCCCCCTCGGAAGGACTAACCGCTGTGACCCCGCAGGGCCGTCCAGTTACAAGTCTGCTGGACCACCAGCTCCACAGCGCATGCGGTCAGACAGCCCCAGGTTCAAGAATGAACCTCAGAGGCCAATGGCCAGCAGCCTTCAGCCCCCCTGAGTCCCCGGGCCACAGGCTGCGGCCGTGGCTTTGAGTTTCCGATTCTCTGACCTTTCCGTGTGCAAAAGGTCAGTGAGGGAAGACATGGCCGCGGTGGACAATGGGATGTGGTCCCTGGTCCCTCCAGCCCCAAGTCGGAGGCTGCCTGTCCCGGTCTCAGCCTCGCCTGCTCTCCTGGGGCCTGGCCGTGGGCTGTCTTGAGCCTGTGGCTAGGTGGGGAGGGTTTGGCACCTGTGGCCTGAGGACTGTCCCAGAGAAACCCCAGGCCACATAGGGAAGGCTCCTCTCAGCCTCCATCCTGCTTGCAGAGACCTGGGTGCCTCGCTGCGGTCGTTTAAAAGTCCCCTCACCCAGGAGAGTGCTCCACCCAGGAGAGTGCTCCACCCAGGAGAGTGCTCCAGAGCAAATGCAGTGATTTTCGCCCAAGGCAGACATGCGCTGCTCCCTTAAAACCACCACAATCAAGGGCCATTTGTCAAGCTGCTTATTTGGTGAGACAAGCTGCCAAGATCACAAAGGGAACATTCACCACGATGGCTCTGAGTGGCCAATCTTCCCCCAACTCTGAGTCCTCCCTAGCTTAACCCCTCCCGCCCCCCAGCTCTGCCCACTGGACCTCGCCTGGGGCATTTCCCGAGCTGCTGGGGGCAGGGGGCAGGGGTGACAGCTTTACTGAAGAGCAAGCATCTCTGTCCTAGGGATCCTCTTTTCCGTGGCACTGGCATTATTTAACTCTTGCTTTACAAATCAGTCTTTCACATGTTTACACGCTCTTCTCCCAAGGGGACTGGCACAGCTCGAGGGCTGGGCCATTTCCTACGAGGCTTATCGTGTGTGATTTTCACGTGTGGTTTTAGGGTGCGTGTACATGTGTGTGCACATGTGCGCGTGCATGGGTATGTCACATGTGCACTGTTACGGGGATGGAAGAGTTAAGGAGCCAACTCCAGAGGCAGCAGCAGGCAGTTGTAAGCCCAGCTGCTCGGGGGTGGAGGGGGTGGTGATAACAGGACACAGTCAGCAGTTATCACTAAGGGACTCTCTGTCACCGGGGAGCTTTTAGAGAGCCAGCCCAGAGCACATTTTCTTCTCACCCCCAAATTCAAGATCCTGCTGCTGGCTGCCCGGAGAAATAGAGGCGCCTGTGTGCATGGGGGGAAGTTGTCCCTTCAGACACTCATTCAAGGGCCACGGGGAAGGAGGAAACCTGCCCGTGGAAGGCAGATGCAGCCTGGCCGGCCTGGCCCAGTGGGTGAGCATCGACCTATGACTCAGGAGGTCACGGTTCAATTCCCAGTCAGGGCACTAGCCCGGGTTACAGGCTTGACCCCCAGGGTGGGGCCTGCAGGAGGCAGCCGATCAATGATTTGCTCTCATCATTGATGTTCCTATCTCTCTTTCCCCCTCTCCCTTCCTCTCTAAAAGCAATAAAAATATATACTTAAAGAAAAAAAGAAAAAAGACAGATGCAGACAAAGATACAGACACCTCTTCCCGCCATGCTTCCGGGGCATGGGATGTTGGGGGGGGGGCGCCTGAGATTAACGAGGCCTGCAGTTAATCCAAAGAAGAGTGGAAAGCAAGAGGAACGGGGAGTGACAGATCCCGGTGACGGTGGGGAGGGAGCAGCTGCGAGCGGTGAGCATGGTTCTGCATGCTGCCCTGATGTCTCAGCAAGCTCTGTGCCTTCCATGGGCTGTGGGGTTCAGAACGAGTCACCCCAAGATGTGCCTCTGCGGTATGTGGATTGTGTTGAGCTAAAGGCAACCAAGGCCATGTGGGCCCAAGGGAAGCGTCTGCCCCACTTAACTACTTAGAAGAATTTGAGTTGGGGGCCCTGCCCGTGAGGGATCATGAGAGGTAACCTCTCTGACCAATCTACTGGGCAGAGGAACTCCTATTCACCGCACATCCGCTGTCTTATCATCCCACGGGGCCAGGAAGACTCCAGCAATCTCCACCGACTGCCTGCTGAGCTGAAATGGCTCCCCACTCCGCCCTCCGCCCGCCCCCCCGCCCTCCAGCTAAAGTGTGGCTGCTCCCCTCTGATGAAGGGTGTCACTAACACCTGTGGCCAAGCCTGCTCCTCAAGGAGTTCTCAGCATCTGGAAGAACATTTCCGACTCGGAGGGTTCAAAGGCATCTTGTCCAATGAGCAGGCGGCGGTGTTGACCTGGGCTCCTGCCTCTGAGCGAGCAGGTGTGATTTGCTGACAGATGCCCGATGAGCTGGGAAACCCGGGCGGTGATGGCCCCAGAGCCGCACAGGCAGCCCAACTCCGGGAGCGACATCTCCCTTTGCTCCTCAGGGTCAGGAGAACCTTCTGTGGGCGGCAGGGACTGTTCGCTGGCAGTTCTTTATCTCCGTCGGCATTCTGTGCAAAGCCAAAGAAGGGCCACGTTACCTTCGTGTATGGAGCTCTGTTCATGGTGTTATCCCGGGAGCTCTGCAACCCATCAACTTCATACCCAGGGCGCAGGCCCGGCGGGAAGGCTGTGGTCTGCGGGGACACAGCTGCGTCTGAAAGATGCCGAGTTGGTCGCACGCAGGAGGCTCCGGGGCCGTCATGGTGCTGGTGCCGAGCGTCAGGAGCCTGCTGTGCGGCACCATTTGGGTTTTCAGGATTTTCACTTCCATCGTCTCCTCTGCAGCTCGGCACAGCCTCACGTGGAGCTTCTGTTCGGCCGTGTCCAGGTGAGAGACCTGCCTACCGGGGCAGAGTGGCTAAATGACTCACACCAAAGAGGGGGAGGAAGGGGTGTGGAAGCGCACATTTCCCAGAGGCCACCCTTTGTGTTCCTGCATCGGGAGGTGGAGGAGGGAATGGTGACACGAGCCTTAGAAGGACAGCCGTCCTGTGGGATTAGGATCCAGCCAAACTCATAATTCACCGTAAATTGGTGACATCTGCAAAGACACTCCTTGGAAAGAGGCCACGGGTATTGGGTCTTGGAGCCTTGGCAAGTGAAGAGGCAACGGAGACTCCAGGAGGCAAAATGACTTGTCCGAGGTCCTACCGCCAGTCCACGCAGAGGCGGGGCTCAAAGCCTAGTTCTCTGACCGAGAGCCAACCCGCCGGGGAAGACATAGGCCTCCTGGCCTCGGCCATGGCATGACCTCTCTCAGGAAGCAGAAAACGAAACAGCCTCTTCTTCCTTTCATGCTGCACGTCTCCCTGCTTCCCGCATGTCATGCGCTCTCCATCACCGGGGCCAACCAGCCTAGACTCACCCCTGCATGGAGGGCGACAGTGGATGGGAGACCTGCGTGATCGGCGGTTCTTCCCAGGGCCCTTCTGTACAACTGTGGATCCTATCGGATTGCATAACCACACAGGGAGACCCCCCTCACCCCGGGGGGCTCCGCTGTGCAGCCCATGGGGTAACGAAGGCAGGGGACGCTCCCCAGGGCACTGCCACCACCGGCGTCTGATGGCTGGGTGCTGATTCGGAGGAAGGCGCCGAGCTCATGACATCATAATTATTTGCTTCTCTCGCACGGAAACATCCCACAAATGACAGTAATTATCAAGTCCTGCCTGGCAAGACATTTTCTTCAAAACATGAGAAGATGTTCCTGAATGTTCTCTCGTTAGTCCCATCCCTCTTCCCTCCCTCTCTGCATCCCACCTCCCACTCTGTTCCCTCCCGTTCAGCCCACACGTGCAACTTCCCACTTCCCACTTCCCGCAGTCTGCCCTTTCTCTCCTCACTTGACCCCCTAACACCCCCAGGCGCAGAGGCGGAGCTGGGGGCACCAAGAGACAAGCACTTGTCAAACGCTTCCCAGATGGGGACGCTGAGGAGTTTCAATGGAGTGTTAGTGTCGGCTGAGCCGACTCCATGGCCTTTAGCTGAATTCCACGGGACATAAGGAGGTGGTGGCTGTCCCCAGGCCTCAGGTTCCCTCTCCTCTGTGCCGAGCTGGGGACCGGACGTTCTCCGTGGCCGCTCAGCTCCGTGAAGAACACAGGACTTGGACAGATGCGCCCATTTTTAACTGGGCTGTTTCCTCACGGTTGAGTTCTAAGAGCTCTTTGTGTATTTTCGATAATGGTCCTTTATCAGGTGTGGCTTTTGCAAGTATTTCTCCCGTCTGTGACCTGTCCTCGAAGTCTCCTACATCGTCCTTCACAGAGCAGAAGCCTTCAGTACAGACCAGCTGACCCATCCTTCTTTCACGGATCGTGTGCCTTTGGTGTTGTATCTAAAAAGTCACTGCCATACCCAAGGTCACCTCGGTTTTCTCTGTTGTCTTCTAGGAGTTTTGTTGTTTTGCACTTTACATTTAGGCTGTGATCCATTTTGAGTTAGTTTTGTGAAGGGTGTAAAGACTGCGTCTAGATTTCTTTTTCTTACATGTAGATGTCCAGTTGTTCCAGCATCGTGTATTGGAAGTCTATCTTTGCTTTGTTGGATTGCCTTGTTCCCTTGTCTAGGATCAGCTGACTGTATTTCTGTGTGTATTTACCATTGATCTATTTGTCTACTTTCACCACTACCACCGTAGCTTATGGTGAGTCTTAAAGTCGAGTGGTGTCAGTCCTCTGACTTCGTCCTTCTCCTTCAATATCGAGCTGGCTATCCCGGGTGTTTTGCCCTCCATGTAAACTTTAGAATCAGTTGTCAATACCCACAAATTATTTGCTGGGATTTTTATTGGGATTGCATTGAATTTAAGGATCAAGTCGGGAAGAACTGGCATCTTGACAAAGCAAGTCTTCCTATCCATGAACATGGAATATCTCTTCAGTTTCGTGCTTCTTTGATTTCTTTCACCAGAATTTGTCATTTTCCTCATATAGATCTTGTAGAAATTTTGTCAGATTTATACCTCCGTATTTCATTTGGGGGGCGGGGGAAGGAGGGGTTCATGTAATAGTAATGGAATGGTGCATGTCTGAGTTCATCAAAGGGAGATTCTTCTGGGTGGGCCTGGCCTAATCAGGTAACCCTGAGGCCTCAGGCCTTCACTGGGACCAGAGTGGTTCTGCTGCCGGCCTCAGAGAAGAGGAAGCTTCCACGGCTTCTCTAGTTGCAAAGACATGAATTCTGCCCCGCGAGCAGGTGAGAGGCTTGAGCTTCAGATGAGCCCAGTCCCAGCCACATTGTGAATGAAGCCTGTGAGGCCTTGAGCTGGGGACCCAGCTCAGCCTGGCCAGACAGCTGGTCGGTGGAACCTGTGGGATAGATCACTAATGCTGTGGCTTTAAGCTGCTGCCCTGTGGTCACCCGCCACACAGTCACAGAGAACCCAGCACCGGGCACAGCACTGGCCCTGGGCGAAGAGCCAGCTGGGGGGTGCAGATATGGGGCTTACACATTTTTCAAAATTTACAATGACTCCATGCCAACTGTGCACTAAAGAACAGGAGAATGCGACAGGGCTTGCTTTGCAGAGTCTGCTTCTCCTTCGCACTCCCAGGATGCTTTCGAAGCCACTCAGAAGCACACGGCATCCCACCCTCTCCTCCTGATGCTCTGCTCTACTCCAAACCCTGGGCCCCTTTCCACTGTTTCTCTTTCCCTGAAAAACTCAAAGGAACTTGATTTCAGCCCCGAGGGGATCCTGTCCCCCACCCTCCAGGCAGCTGCCTGGCCCAATGGCTCCCACCTCTTTCTACACATCTGGGACACGTGGCGGCTCTGTCATGTTCCCAGCCCTCACACCCACCACCAGCGCTGGATGAGTCACAGCTACAGGCCCAGGGAGGAGGGGGTGTGCCCGCATGGGGATCTGCCCACAGTGGGACTGGCTCCCAGGAAGTCTTTCCTCTGTCCTCCTCCCTGCCCGCCTCCCTCCCTCCCTTCCTTCTTCCTCCCATTGCCTTCACCTGTTCAGCATCTTATAGTTCATAAAGCCTGTCCACACCCATTATTTCAGTAGTTTCTTATAAGGTCTTGTACTAGTTCCATTTTGCAGATGAAAAAATTGAGGCATAGAAAAGAAAAAAGCAGCAAAAAACCCCTGACGTTTCCTGGTGATTCAGCTTCACTCCATTCTCCTCTCTGTCTGCCCCCCTCTCCCCCCCGCACCCCTCCCACCCGGCTGGCCTCCTGCACTTCACTCCCAGGTTATTCCGACCGAGCGGGTGGGCTGTCTTCAGGGCAAGCAACTCTCCAGGGCCCCAGGGACAGCTCACTGCACTGGTAAGTGCACAGCAAATAATGAAACGTACCTGTTTGATGGAGTAGAGAATCTTGGTGAAAGGTATTATTAAGTTCAGCAACACACAAAGAAAATTTAACTGAACAGAACTGATTATTCCATAAAAAAGGGAATAGATTATAGCGCGCAGCATCCGTCGTCTAGACAGATCACTTAGACACACATGTACTGTTTTAATTAGTGCCATAAAAATCAAGCATTCTGTAGCCCAAAATGTTATTGTTCAACAAATCAAAAAAATACATATTCAATAAAGAACAGTACGGCTCCAACAATCGCTCCTATACTGCCTAAATTGACTGTGGTTTTTTTTTTCCCCCTTCCTATTTAAATGAAAAGCCCACACGAGTCAAAATTGCTGCTGTTTCCTGTGTCTGACAGAAGGTTCTGCGGTCCCTACTCCCCCATGATATCATGAAATGTACAATTCTAAGAGAAGTCACATACAGGGCTGAATATACCACCGCCAGAAACAGTCCATTTTTAGCCAAAAAGAAAAAAAAAAGTCCAGATATTTTTCCTGGTTTCATCCTTTAGGAAACTCTCAATGGATATGGGCTCCTGGCTCAAGTTTCTATGCATCAGTGACCTTCAATGAGAAGGAGGTGAATATATATATATATATTTTAATCTTTGACATCTCAGTCTAAGCCTTCACAAAACCCAGGCAGGGTCCAGGGGTCAGATGACAAAATGTCTGTGTCCAGAGCTTAGGGGAGGGGGAGGTCTAGGGAGGACTTGGCAGGTGTGAGGGAGGAAGGGGATGCGATAGCCTGTTCTGACTGCTATAACAAAATACTCCTGGCATCTGGAAGTCTAAGACCGAGGGGCTGCTAGGGTTTCTGGGGAGGGCTCTCTGCCTGGCTTGCAGATGGCCGCCTTCCTGCTGCACCCTCACATGCCTTTCTGCTGTGACTGTGTGTGGAGGGCGAGAGAGACCTCAGGTGTCTCTTCCTATAAGGACACTAATTAGATCCGGGCCTCACTTCATTAAACCTTAATTATCTCCTTAAAGGCCCCATCTTGAAATGCAGTCACATGAGGGGGTGAAGGCTTCCACATATGAATGCAGGGGGGGCGGGGTGGGAGGCACAGTTGAGTCCATAGCAGAGGAGGATCCGGGCCCAGGGAGAACACCAGGTGAGAAGGAATCCAAATACCCAACCTGCAGGTGCCACCCTGACCAGGTGAGCAGAGGCCTGGGGGGGAGGGGGGGATGAGTGAGGCCTGGGGAACAGGAAGGGGGCACTCTGGCTCGGATATGTGAGTAGCCAAAGCTCCGAGGCCCGCCATGGTTTCGGGTCTGGGAGGTGGGACATGGGGCGTGCAGGTTTGAGGGGCGAGTGAGTGGCAGCCTCTCACTCCCCTCCCTCTCGATGCTGGGGCTGCTCCCCACGGAGCGGATCGGACTTGCGTGCCTACCTTGCCTCCTCCCTCCTCTGCTGCCTGGCTTCCGGGGCCTGGTGCATCCTCAGGAGTCTCCTCCCCGCCCTCTTCTGGGACCAGCCCTCCGGCTTCAAGCCCCTCCCCGGCCTGGACCTGTGATTACAGCTGTCTCTCTCCCACACCAGCTATCGGCAGCACCTGCTCTGCTGAGGGCTGTCTGGGGGCACTTTCTCCGCTGTATTTTGCACCCGCTACCCCTCCTCCCTCCCTGCAGCTCAGGAGCAGCGTCCTCGGGGTGACAGGGTCTAGATTTGCGGAATGGACATTCTGGAGCTGGAGTGAGCTCTGGCTCCGGTGACCAGACTTCAGCCATACCTGTGTTTACCAGGTGTGATGGCTCTTGATAAGGGCAGAAACAGGATGGTGGGGAACCAGCTAGAAATGTAAGAAATATTACTCCTGCTCTGTTAACTGTGACTGTTTTTGCTCTGATTAAAGAAGGCACATTCGCACCTGGCTGGCCAGGACCTGGGAGCTCACCGGGAGACGCAGCCCATCCTCCCCATCCGGGAGCTGCCTGTGATCAGGGAAAGATGAACAACTTGTTGCAGAAACCAGAGCCGCCAGCCCTTTAAAGATCCCCAGCCCCTGCATATCACCAGCCCTTTGAAGACCCCAACCCTCTGCTAACCTGTTAACTGCCCGTTTGGCAAACCCTTTGGCGACTTCCCCATGTAATCTTTTGTCCCTTTACCCAATATAAGCAGCTGGCTTATGGTGGGTGGAGAGCAGACTTTTTGTGGATGAC
This sequence comes from Myotis pilosus, assembly GCA_036010255.1. Taxonomy (NCBI): domain Eukaryota; kingdom Metazoa; phylum Chordata; class Mammalia; order Chiroptera; family Vespertilionidae; genus Myotis; species Myotis pilosus. The sequence continues at coordinate 2,487,674 of JASKON010000016.1, forward strand.
CTGCTGCTCTCCCATACTGCCAGCAATCTATCTATCTATCTATCTATCTATCTATCTATCTATCTATCTATCTATCTGGCAAATATGCTACGTGTCCGTTTGGGTAATGACATCATATAGCAATGCCCAGCTTCCTCTCCCTAGTGACTAGCTTCCTTGGAGTTTCTTCAGCCCAGGAACAGGACTTGCTTTATAGCCAGGTGCAAACATTTCACACTGTAACCAAATGACTGGAAGCGTTTTCCATGCCTCATCTTATTTAATCCTCACAGAAGTCCTGGAGTAGGTAGATAGGAGACTCGGTAGAATCCTATTTTCTTTTCATTGGCTGGAAAATGGAGAATTAGAAAGCTTAGAAACTTGACCCGACTGAAAAGAAGAAATGGTGGACCTTGAAAATGATTCAGGTTTTCTCACTGCACAGAATATAGTCAGACACTGCTGCAGTTAAATATTTTACCCTTTGTTCTCCCTGCATGATCTACAATAATAATCTGCTTCGTGGTGATATTTACTGCTGTGTTGCTGACAATTACCTGAAAGTGAAGTTGGGGTGCTTCACTGGGCTGGAAAAAGTTTAGCTAAGTCAGAAAGCAGGTTTAATTAAGCAAGTTTATTCTATGTCTATAAAAGGCTAAGTTGACTTGTGCATGTGCTATACATATAAAGCTCTCGCTGGCGCCAATCGCATGCATGTGTTTCCATCTGTCATTGTCCATCGTGAATTGTGTTGACACTTCTATTATAGAGAAAGGGTGAATAGCAATATTAAAATATTTCTTCTAATTAATTTCCTTTCAATGTGCACAAATTTGTGCACCGGGCCACTAGTATTAGAATAAAAGCTCATATAATTCAAACCTGTCTCTGCTTAATTGGCTCAAGTAGTGACAGGGGCCCACTGATTGTCTGTTATACTCTGATGTTTTCTATTATATAATCTATGCCATACTTATTTTCACCACGTGTGATGTACTCTGATATTTCCTATTATCCTCTACTAGAAGCCCGGTGCACGAATTCATGCACCAGTGGGGTTCCTTGGCCTGGTCTGTGGGATCAGGCCGAAACCGGCTCTCCTACATCCCCTGAAAGGTCCTGGATTGCAAGAGGGCACAGGCCAGGCTGAGGGACCCCACTGGCTGGGGAGGGACGCAGGAGGGCTCCAGGGCGTGTCCAACCCGTTTTGCTCAGTCCCGATTGGCTGGACCCCAGCAGCAAGCTAACCTAATAGATGGAGCCTCTGCTCCCTGGTGGTCAGTGCATGTCATAGCGAGTGGTTGAGCAGCCATAGCATATCATTAGCATATTACTCTTTGATTGGTTGATGGGACGACTGGACACTTAGCATTTTAGGCTTTTATTATATAGGATGCTATCTCAATAAGAAGTGCTGGCAATACTCAATAAATTCATTGCACAACCAATCCACTATTGAGCAATGACCTGAGGTCCAAAAACTCCAGACTTCCCAGGATTCACTGGGCTCCCTGAGTCCTGTTTCCAGCTTCCCCCACCCCTCAGTTTCAGGGCCTGCCAACCTGCCTCCAAACCACGTGCCTTCCTTTGCATGGGCTGCCCTCTCCCAGGTGAGGCGGGCACACCAGGTGAGGGCTTCAGACCTGCAGGCTGGGCTCCAGCGTGTGCTCTCCCAGAGGCCCAAGTCTCCAGGATTGCTGAGCCAGCTAGGTGCCTGGAACTCCTGGTCCCCCTGCACGGAGGACCCAGTGACTGTCCCATGGGGTGGCTGGGGAGCTCCACCTGCTGAGGGGTCACTATCATACGCACAAAAGCAAACACCATTTCGGGGCAAAATGCAGCCTCTCCCTTTTCCTGTCTCTTCTCAGGTTTCCAAGCCTGTGGGCCACCCCTCAGCGCCCCCTGTAGGGAAACTCAGGAACACTGCTGCTTACACAGACCCCTCTGCTACACTGATTACTGCAGGCTGTAATGATCAGCTATAAAAAACACATTCTCTACTGGAGTATGAACCCCACTACCAAACCTGGGTGTGTGAGTGTGAGTGTGAGTGTGTGTGTGCTTGCCATTGGAGAAATGATGGAATAAATGGGTGTTGTTTAAGCCCATTCAGCCTAGATTAAGACACAGTAGGAACTGGCCTCTGTCGGTACCAGGGGCCCACGAAGGACACGGAGACGGAGTAAATGAGCAGGGGGGTGTGGGGAGGGGACAGGCGGCACTAGATTGGAGAGGAGACTTGGCCTTAGAGCCAGGTGGGCCTCGGCTCAAGTGCCAGCGGCACCACAACCAGCTGTGTGACCAGGGCCTGGAGGTGAAGCGTGTGGGCCACAGGCTGCTGGGCACAGACTCCGACTTTGCCCCCTGCTGGCTGAGTGACCTTGGCCGGTGACCTGACATCTTGTTTCCTCAGAGAGATGCTGTGGGGATGAAATGAACATGCAAAGCATTCGGGGAGTGCCTGGCTCATGGTGCACTTCTAATAACCAGTTATCAATTCCTAATAAATGATATCACTGCCCAACCTTCCTGAATCTCAATTCCTCACTCTGCAGTAACAGGTTGCAGGTTTATTTTAAATGAAAAGGAAATACAAAAACGAGGTTTCACCGAACACTACTTAGCATGATGTAGTCTAATCTTATACTATCTCATTAAAGAAAAGTATTGTCAGTGAGCCGGCAAGTGGACTTCATGATCCATTGATGGATAGAGACTTAGGTTAGAAACAAAACAAAACAAAACACCACAGCCTACAGAATATATTTTAATAGACTTCATTTTCCAGAATAGTTTTAGTCTTCCAGTAAAACTGAACAGAAAGTAGACAGCTCTCGCATACCCGTGCCCCCTCCCCCCCAGCTCTCCCCACTGTGGACAGCCCCCACCAGAATGAGACACTTGTTACCATCCATGAACCTGCGCCGACACGTCGCTGACACTCACAGGCCATAGTTTACATCACGGCTCAGTGTTGGACATTCTGTGGGTTTGGACAACTGCACCGTATCCATCATCACTGTCTCCTACAGCGAATCTCCTGCCCTAAAACCCGCCTGGGCCCTGCTCTAGCACCTCCCTCTAGCACAGAGATTCTCAACCTTGGCTGCACATTAGAATCCCCTGGGAATCTTTTTAAAATCTTGATTTCTGGGCCTTATCCTCCGGAAATTCTGTTTCTTTGTGATTAATGTTGTGGCCTCACCCCATCACAAAGAAACAGCATTTCAGGAGGAGGAGGCCCAGAAATCAGGATTTTAAAAAGATTCCCAGGTGACTAATGTGCAGCCAAGGTGGAGAACCACTGCTAGCACCTTCCTTGACCCCGTGCCCAGGTCACAGGTGATGCTGGTCATCTGCAGTGCCGGTGATGGAAGCCGGTGCAGGGGCCCCGCAGGTGAGTGGGAAAGAGCTGCGGCCATAGGGCTGGGAGCGCAGGAGTGTGGGACAGGGCTCAGGCCTCCGGGCCGAGTAGGACTGGGAGGCAGGAGCCTGCAGACTCGGGGATCTGGAAGCTGGTGGTGGTGGTATTGGGCTGCGGAGAAACGGGAGGCAGAGGGCAGCGAGGCCTGGAGGCGGGACCTCCGCCTGCTCACCAGCCTGGGCGCAGCGAGGGCAGCGGGAAACGCTGAGTGAGGAGGATCTGGGCGACCTGGGTCAGTCCCAGCTCTCCTACCGGCCTGGACTGCACGTCCTCACTGTGCGGGGTGCGGGGGAGTGTGGGGAAGTGCTGCCCACCGCAGGGCAGCCTTAGCGAGGTAGGGGGCCGGCGGGCCTGGGGAATCTGGCGCAGGAGCAGCCTCCTGAGGGCTCTCTTGGGCACGTTTTTCCTGCAGAGCAACAGGCCACCGAGTTCTTTCTCCATCTGTCTTCCCTCAGGGAAACTTCCCGGCCTGCGCCGCCTGCCGCTGCCCAGGGGGTCCTGGCCCGGGGGTGCGGGGGAGGGGCGGGCCTGGCGCGGGGGCGCAGCTGTGCCGTCTGCGCAAGGGTTAAGCGGCTCGCAGGCAGCTGCCGCGCGTGCCTTGCAGAATTTCACCAGAAGAGGGTACAGTTTGAAAGGCTCTTGACGTCAGGCTGGAATTCCTATTGTGCCTGGACACGGCTTGGGCAGAGCAAGCCCAAGTTCGCTCTCCCAACCCCTCGGCGGACTGCGCGGCGGGGGCCCAGGGACACGGCCGGCGCGGGGAACATGCGCCGGAGCCCGCGTGGCTCCGGGACGCGCTAGGCAGTGTCTGCGCGCCCCGGGGAAGGGGAACCCTGCCCGCCACCACCCAGGACACCCCACTTCTGCAGGAAGCCGAGCCCCAGGGGCGGATCGCGCCGCTCGGGGAGCCGAGGTGAGTGCCCGGGGCGGGGCCGGAGGCCGCGAGAGCCCCCCGCCCACGCGCCCCGGCGCCCGATGCCCGCCCCGAGCCCCGCCGGGTGCATGCCTCCTCCGCGGCGCGTCCCCGCCGGCGGCTCCCCGCTGTGACCGCCCTTCCGAGCAGGCGGGCGCCGGCTGGGCTTCCCCGAGAGCCGCGCACCGGTGGGACCAGCGGACTCCCGGGCGGCGGCGGCGGCGGGGCGCGGAGCCGGGAGAATGGACGCAACCGGGGAGCGCAGCCTCCCGGAGCCGGACAGCCAGGGCTCCCGGGTGGGCGACGACGTGGAGATCGTGGTGAACGTGGGGGGCGTCCGGCAGGTGCTGTACGGAGACCTGCTCAGCCGGTACCCCGAGACCCGGCTGGCGGAGCTGCTGACCTGCCTGGCCGGCGGCTACGACAGCATCTTCTCCCTGTGCGACGACTACGACCCCGGGAAGCGCGAGTTCTACTTCGACCGCGACCCGGACGCCTTCAAGTGCGTCCTGGAGGTGTACTATTTCGGGGAGGTGCACATGAAGAAGGGCATCTGCCCCATCTGCTTCAAGGGCGAGATGGACTTCTGGAAGGTGGACCTCAAGTTCCTGGACCAGTGCTGCCGGAGCCACCTGCGCGAGAAGCGCGAGGAGCTGGAGGAGATCGCGCGCCGCGTGCAGCTCATCCTGGACGACCTGGGCCTGGACGCGGCCGCGGGGCGCTGGCGCCGCTGCCAGCAGCGCGTCTGGAAGTTCCTGGAGAAGCCCGAGTCCTCGCGCCCCGCGCGCGCCGTGGCCGTGCTGTCCTTCCTGCTCATCCTCCTCTCGTCCATGGTCATGTGCATGGGCACCATCCCCGAGCTGCAGGTGCTGGACGCCGAGGGCAGCCGCGTGGAGCACCCGACGCTGGAGAGCGTGGAGACGGCGTGCATCGGCTGGTTCACGCTGGAGTACCTGCTGCGCCTGTTCGCCTCGCCCAACAAGCTGCACTTCGTCCTGTCCTTCATGAACATCGTGGACGTGCTGGCCATCCTGCCCTTCTACGTGAGCCTGACGCTCACGCACCTGGGCGCGCGCATGATGGAGCTGACCAAGGTGCAGCAGGCCGTGCAGGCGCTGCGCATCATGCGCGTGGCCCGCATCTTCAAGCTGGCGCGCCACTCCACCGGCCTGCAGACGCTCACCTACGCGCTCAAACGCAGCTTCAAGGAGCTGGGGCTGCTGCTCATGTACCTGGCCGTGGGCATCTTCGTCTTCTCGGCCCTGGGCTACACCATGGAGCAGAGCCACCCGGAGACGCTGTTCAAGAGCATCCCGCAGTCCTTCTGGTGGGCCATCATCACCATGACGACCGTGGGCTACGGCGACATCTACCCCAAGACCACGCTGGGCAAGCTGAACGCGGCCATCAGCTTCCTGTGCGGGGTCATCGCCATCGCCCTCCCCATCCACCCCATCATCAACAACTTCGTCCGGTACTACAACAAGCAGCGCGTCCTGGAGACGGCGGCCAAGCACGAGCTGGAGCTCATGGAGCTCAACTCCGGTGGCGCTGGCGGAGGCGAGGGCAAGGCCGTGGGCTCCCTGGACGACCTGGACTACCTCCCACCACTGGAGCCCGCAGCCACAGCCGGCAAGGAGGGGGCCTGGGGCAGCCGGCTCAAGATCTCCCACAGCGACACCGTCATCCCCCTCCTGACCCAGGAGAAGCACCACAGGACCCGGCTGCAGAGCTGCAAGTGACGTGGGCCGTCGGGGCGCAGGTGGGCGGATGCTGTGACTGTCCGTGCCCCCCCTCCCCTCCTGAGCTGAACTCTGAAGGCCCTCTGGGCATCTGCCATGAGGCTGGGTAAGACCCTGTGCGTTGCTGGCTGTCCGGGAGGGAGCCGGCGCTGGGGAGGGGTGGCGGGGAGCCAAGGCAGGCGGGGTGATGGAGGCTGTTTCACGGGCGTTAGGGACCCTGATCCCGTTCTGTATCTTTCAATAAAGTCCTGCTCTGTGCACCCGCCTGTGTCGCAGGTTCTCTTACCGGCTGGGGATCCTCACCCCTGCCCGACCCCTGGATGGGGGTGGCTCAGGCATGCCCAGTGCCAGGCCCATGCCAGGCCGGAGGTAGGTGTGCAGGCCAGGGGGGTATTTTTAGTTGGAAGCTAATTGCAGAAGGGCTCACACGCAGGGCTCGGCGCCAAGGAGCCTTCCACGTTCCAGGAGGCTCTGTGCCTGCGGCTCCTCTTTCCTTCTGAGGAGAAGCTCGCTCCCGGGCACGCCCAGGAGGGCGAGGGCCACCGAGCTGGCACGCCCGGCAGCGTGGTTACCACGGATTTATCACCTGCGCTAGGCCCTTTTCACAACTTCTTCCCATTCCTTCTAGCAACCCTGCTAGATAGGCATCCCCATTTTACAGATAAAGAAACTGAGGCCTAAGCTCACGCAAAGGAGGGATTCAACCCCAGATCTGATGATCCCAAAGCCCAAGCATCGTCTCTCTTTTTTAAAAAAAATGTTTTTTATTGATTTTAGAGAGGGAAGAAGGGAGAGGGCTAAAAACATTGATGTGAGAGTGTCCAGGGGTGGGGCGTGAGGGTGGTCCCCGATGCTGCTTCCTGTATGCCCCCTACTGAGGATCGAGCCCAAATCGAACCTGTGACCTCCTGTTTCATGGGCCGATGCCCGACCACTGAGCCACACTGGCTGGGCCATGCACTCTCTCTGACACCAGGTGACCTGCGGACAGGCGCAGGAGGGGAGAGTGGACCTACAGACCAGGGCAGGCCTGAGCTTCCCCGGGGTGGGCAAGTCTGCCCTCCAGCTCCTCCCTTCTCGCACCAGCACCTCTGAGGGAGCAGGTGGACTACCTGAGCCTGCCTGGGTGGCCCCTGCCGGCTGGGGTGGGGAGCCCCAGGAAACAGAGACAGACAGACCTGGGTCTGAAACCAGGAAGAGATGTGAGATCCTTCTAGCTCAAACATTTTTCCCTCCTCTCCCTCTCCCACCACTCCTTAGCCGTGTGGTCTAAGGCCTGTGGATTCAGCTCCCCGACCTTCCTTCCGAGCACTTATAAAATGGGAATATTAGAAATAACCTCGGAGAATCAGGTGCTAGCACGGTGCCTGGCACATAGTAACTGCTCAGTGAGTGGCGGCCATTGCTGTTACTCTGGGCGGCACACGCGGCCCCCTCAGGTCTGGGCTGGGCTGGGCATGCAGGGGGGAGTGGGGACAGGGCATTGTCACACTGTCCGTGTTCAAAGGCCGTCTCCTTGGCACAGAGTTGATCCCAATAGGCCCCTTCCCCAGGCTTCCACCGCCAGGAGCCCCAGACCTCTGTCCTTCCTTCCCTGGCGGGCAGCTGGTGCAGAGGGAGGAGCCTGCGGGGGGGGGGGGGGGGAGGTGGGGGAGGTGGTCCCTGGTCTGCAGCATCCCAGGCAGGGCCCCTCTGCCACTTCTCTGGGCCCTGGCTTTCCCATATGCGCGAAGAGGGAGGATTCTTGGGTTCCCACCCAGTCTGCCCTCCCAGGATTTCAAAGCCTCGGCTGTTGGGCTTGCTGTGTTGGGGACTCCAGGGGTGGGAGGGCGTCATGCTGGAGGGGGCCTAGGAGGGGGGCCTTGGGAGAGTCAGGGCCACCCTTGTGGGGTGCTAGTCCCTGAGCCACTGTTGTGCACCCCCCCACACACACACACACACACGTTTCTCCAGGGAGATGCTGCCTCAGAGGGCCGTGGAGGGTGGAGGAAGGAGTGGGGGAGGAGAGGGTCTGGGAAGAGGGGCCTGTTTCGCGGGCTCAGTGGGGCCTGCTGAGTGGGTGTGTTGCCTCTCTTTGTCCCCCTGCCCCGGAGCCCTAGGGAAGCCCGAGCCTGTGCCCCTGAGCCGGCCTGCGGGCTCTGAGCCGGGAGGGGAGGGGAGGGGAGGGGAGGGAAGAGGCGGGGGCAGGGGCAGCTGGAGAGAGGCCAGGGGGCGCCTTTCCTGCTGTTCGCTGGGGTGGGGTGGGCGTTGGGGGGTCGGGAGGTGTCTTTGCAGCCACAGAGCATCTCGGAGCCGTTTCCTCCACTGGAAGGAGCCGAGCCAAGAGGCCGAGAGCGTGGAGGTTTGCTGCGTGTCCTTCATGCACGAGGGTCGCTCAGGGTCCAGGCCGTCACACACACACACACACACACACACACACACACACACACACGAGGGTAATTCAGTGCCTCCCCAGCCCCTGACACCTCCCTGGGTGACGAGGGACGGTGCACCCAGAGGCCTCCCCCTTTCTGCCTGTGAGGACAGCTCCGTGCACTGCCCACGGGACTCCAGTGGCAGCAGATTTGAAAAGGGGTTTCAGTGCCACCCCTCCCCCCAATGCTTTTCTCCACTCGTGGAGGCCGAGACGTGGCTACAGGTTTGCCGTGGGTTTCCAATGTGGGCTCCCAACGTTGCCGACAGAAGCAGGAGGTGGGAGGCTCTGCTCCGGCATGCCGTGGTTATTGTCGGCAGCCAGCCGGGGCCAGGCTGCTGGGTGGGCGCCTTTATTGCCCTCGCCGGCTGCCTCGGCTGCAGGTGAGCCCCTTGCGTCCTGTGCCAGAGCCACCGTGAACTGCCTCTGGTCACACAGCCGGAGAGATGTCAGCCGGTCTGAGCTGGGAAACCTCTATCTCTTCCTAAACTTTGGCAGAGGACATGTGACTACCCCAACACTACAGACCCGACCCTTCCCAGCCATGGGCGTGCATCCCCTGCAGACCTATAGCCTCCCTCCGCTGCTCCCTCCTCTTGCTGTTCTCCAGGATCCTGGTTCCTTTCCGCCTCTCGCTCCCTCCTGCCACAGGCGGCGGCCCCCTCTGATGGACATGTCCTCCCTCCCCCGCTTACTGAGCGTTTCTGTGTCCTTCCGCCGGACCACCGCGCCCTTCCCGGGTCCCCTGTCGGGGTCAGGTGCCGCTTACTGCACCGCGTGCCTCTCTTCTGACGCTCATCACATTTGCAAGTTTATCTTTTTTAAAAAAATATATTTTATTGATTTTTTACAGAGAGGAAGTGAGAGATATAGAAAGTTAGAAACATCGATGAGAGAGAAACATCGATCAGCTGCCTCCTGCACATCTCCCACTGGGGATGTGCCCGCAACCCAGGTACATGCCCTTGACCAGAATTGAACCTGGGACCTTTCAGTCCGCAAGCCGACGCTCTATCCACTGAGCCAAACCGGTTTCGGCAAGTTTATCTTTATTCATTGGGTTTTTATTTCTATAAATCACTTCTATCTCTCCCACTAGACTCCTTGAGGACAAGGTCTGGGTTTCTGCTTACCTTTGAACTCCCAGATCACAGCACCGGGCCCAGCACCTAGCATGTACTTGATAAGTATAATCCAGTGATGGCAAACCTTTTGAGCTCGGCGTGTCAGCATTTTGAAAAACCCTAACTTAACTCTGGTGCCGTGTCACATATAGAAATTTTTTTGATATTTGCAACCATAGTAAAACAAAGACTTATATTTTTGATATTTATTTTATATGTTTAAATGCCATTTCACAAAGAAAAATCAACCAAAAAAATGAGTTCACGTGTCACCTCTGACATGTGTGTCATAGGTTCGCCATCACTGGTATATGCTGAATGAAAGGACATGTTAGCTTACATCAACGACTCTCCCAGCCTACCCACTCTGCCACGCGCTAAAAAAGTTACTTCTTCTTCTATAGCTCCCCTGACTGCTCTCCGCAATAGACATAAACTTCCGTTTCTCCGCACGGCGGCTCTGGCCAGCGTCTCCTGACTTCACAGGACATACAAAGGGAGGTTAGGCGCTGCCCTCCCCCTTCCTGCCCACTCGCTGGCCCCGGGCCTCGAGCCTCTGCATTGCCAGGCTTTGCCACATGGACACTGTTCTGCGACTATCATTGTTTCTGTGCTTTGACAGTGAGGCGGAGTCTAAACAAGTGTGAACCAATCACCAGTGTTTTAAATATCACGATTATATAACAGTTCTTCGCAGATGTAGGGAAGGGAGGGACCCGACGCCACCGGTGAAGGGGCGGCCCGGACGGTCTTAAACGCCCTGTGCTGAGATGCCCTCCCGCCCTCAGCAGGATTCTCCATGTCTCCACCCGGACTTGGGCTCTTCCTCCTGGAGGCGTTCTTTTCGGAGCCGTCTAACTGCCCGCGGGGTTTGCACCATTCGCTCTGAGGCCTCGGGCACGGTTGTCCTCCCGGGATTTTTTTTCACATCGCACCCCTGGGTTTGGGGTCAGTTTCTTGGCTACCGCCGTCCTCTTTCTTGGCGTCCGTTTTGGTTCTGCTGCGGGGAGAGCCTTGGGTCTCCCTCTCAGGACAGATCGACGGAGGACTCACCGCCGAGGCGTGTGCCCGCCCGAACGCGTCTTCCCTGTGCCCTGGCACCGGGCTGACAGCGGGCCGGGCGAGACTCCCACGCGGCTTCGGCTGAAGTCAGTCCCCTGGTGGTTCTTTTGCGGGTCCCTGGACTTTCCACTCTGGATTTCGGTGTGCCTTGGGAATTCTGAAACTCCTTCAGGACGGAAAATGTCACCTAGAAAGTGTGCAGCTTTCTAAGCGTTGCCCGTTCAGCGCTGGGTAGTGACTTGCATTTGGAGACTCGGGCCTTTCTTCCGCCAGAGAAACGGACTGTTACTAGTTCCCGCATTTCTTCTGCGTTTCCCTCCAAGGACTCTTCCAGGAACCGAGGAGCAGCGCGACTCCGTGTCAGCGATCACCCGGCACTGTCTCCTCTCGCCTGCTGCCCTACTTTCCGAGGCTTTCTTGGCTTTTGTGCCTGTAGCAGGGTTCCGCTCTGCTCATTTTATCCATCTGATTACCTCCATTTTTTTTTTTTTTTTGAATTCTGACTACATTTCCAGGAAATCTTTCTTTTCTGGTTGCTCCTGTTCGGCACCAGATCGCAGCCCCGTCCAACTCGGCTCTCCTGTGCAGAAGCTCCGGAAGCGACGCCAGCCCGGTTTGGAAGGGCCCTGAGCTCGGAGGACTGCGTGGGGAACTCTGTGTCTGAGACAGTGTTCGCGTGGGAGAGGCAGGGCCTTGGGCCGGAGAGACCACCGCTCACACCCACCAGCCCAGACGTGTGATCTTGACTCGCACAGCCTCCAGCCGCCTTCGTTGTAACTGGGAAAATTCCTCTGGCCTCACAGACTTGAGTGGGGATGAGAGGGGGTGTGGACAGCTGGATTCGCACCTGATTGTGAATGAGGCTTCGTGAGTTCACCCAGCACAGGCCCTGCCCTCCTCCCACCCCTTTCACGGAGAGAGCGGAAAACGGCCTTTGTCATCCTCACCCAGAGCTGTCTGGCTCTGAGACTCTATACATATATGTATGCATTTTAGTCTTTTCTGGGCAGCTTCTCATGCATATTCAAATCCCAGAGTTCTGGGAATGATCCAGTGCTTGCTGCGCAGTGTAATTGATCTGAATATAGCCCCGCACCGAAGGCTGCCAACCCCCTCCCCCGCCCCCACCCCACCCTGCTCACCCCCCTCCTCACTCCCCCACAACCAGTTTGGGCCAAAGATCAACACACCGGATACACCCGCGAGGACTAATGGAAGCTAATGGTTGGGGCTGGAGGAGTCCTTTCCTCCCCCTGGGTTTTTTGTTGTTGTTTTTAAAAATATAAGTTTACTGATTTCAGAGAGGAAGAGAGAGGGAGAGAGACAGAAACATCAATGATAAGGGAGAATCATTGATTGGCTGCTGGCACAAGCCCACAACCCGGGCCTGACCGGGAATCAAACCCAGGACCCTTCAGCCTGCAGGTTGACGCTCTACCCACTGAGCCACACCAGCGAGGCCTGCTCTGGGTTTTTGTTTTCCTTTGAGTCGAGCGCCTGGGCCTCTGTTCACCCTCCTTTCTGGGGGTGACCTACAGTCAGGAGCGGAGTATCGGGGAGGCCGAGCGTGTCCCTAAGCTCTGGACAGTGACCGCTCCTTCCTCTGAGCACGGGACTCAGGTCACAAGCCACCTCGGGTGGCCGCCCCGGGCTGGCACTGCCTGGAGATGTCGACAGGGGGCGCTGAAGGTGATGGGGCAGGTAGGGAGCAGGCTTCCAGTCCCAGGCCTGCGCCTCAAGTCTTCGTGCCCTCCTCCCAGTGAGGGCTGGGGCGAGCTGCCCACGTGGCCAGTCGAGGCTGGCTGTGCGGTATTATTAGGGTAAAGCCCTTTCTTTCATCAGGAGAGCTTTGGAGAGAGAAATATTCCCAAGCCTTTTAACATATGTATTCGTAAACCCTCATTTGTGATTTGCAATAGCAACTACAAGGAGTGTCTACCAGCCTGAGAAACAAGCCAGGGTACTGCCCCAGGGGAAGAGCTTTGTACCCATCTGCCCCACGCGTGACATCAAAATCCTGTGGCAGCTGTAGCGATCGATCACTGATCGTCTGGGACCAGCGACACGTGGCCCAGCCCACCGCCGCGTCTGTTCTAACCCGAGGAGGAGCCGGGAGAGCGGGGTGTGGGATAGACATGGTGGAAGCCGGTGGCCTGCAGGACCTCGAGAGCCGACGCCTTCTGGACCCACATGTGCGTCTCGTTTCTGTCTGCCTGTTGAGCTGCTGGGAGGAGCACTGCCTGCCCTGGTCCTTCTGTTTGTCTGTCTGTCTCCAGGACGGGAAGGCTGTGACAGGTCCCTCAGCACGAGGACGGGGGACACTGGAGAGGGCTCCCTCAGAAGGAACTCCCTGAGCTTTTTAAACTGTAAACTCGGTCTGTGCTCATTACAATTCTAGGAAAGCATAAAGCTACAGACGAAACGTGTAAGTCCAACCGCATGGAGACCACTAGCCATCGTCCACATCCCTCTGCAGGCGCATCCCGCTTACCCCCGGGGCACCCGACCCTCTCCCCCTGCAAGCGGGAAGGGAGGGGGCTGCGTGCTGCCGTCTCCCCCAGGCGGGGGCTCTCCCTGGCCTGCAGGTGGCCTCTTCTCGCTGTGCTCACATGGTGTTTTCTCCGTGTGTTTTAAATGGGGGGGGGGGAGGAAGAGAAAAAGAGAGAGAGAGAGAGGAGGGGGGAGAGTGATAGAGAGAGTGGTCTGGAGTCTCTTCTTCTAAGAACACTAATCCCATCATGACACCCCCCCCCCCCCCGACCTCATCTAACTCTAATTACCTCCAAAGGCCTCGTCTCCAAACACCATCACTTTGGGGGGCAGGGCCTCAACATACGAATCTGGGGGGAAGCAGCATTCAGTCTAGAGCGGGAGGAAGCCCTCCTTGGGCACCTACTGTGCGCCCAGCACGGAGCTGGCTGCTTTACCCCCACCAGGACATTTGTTCTCACCACTTCCCCCCAAAGGCATGGATTGTTGCCCTCGCCTCACACATCAAGAAACTAAGGTTTGTGGCAGAACTGGGGTTTAAGCCAAGAGAGCCCTTTTGCTACGAGGCGAAGGGTTCACGAGAAAGACAATTTAAAAATGGCCCCGAAGGGAGGGAAAGGCCTGGGAGAGGGGATGGAGGGCTACTCTCAGGCCCTCACCCTCTCGCTGTCCAGCAGGCTCTCGGGGGAGGAGGGGACACAGGAGGCCACTTTGCAGGTGCCCAGAGGCTCGCCCTGCCCTGGAGACAACCTTCACTGACAACCCCCCCATCCCCCCCCCACCCCCGCTTCCCAGAAGGGGCTCTCACTGTGGCTTCTGACACCACACCTCCAATTGGGCAGAACAAGTCCTTCACGATCATTTTCTCTAGCGATCACACTGGCTGTTGAGCAAACCTTAATAGTAATTAGTTTGCCAAAGATAGCAGCCCCCCTGGAGAGCAGAAGAGATGGTAATTACCACAGCAGCCTTTCCGGAGATTTCCTGCAGAAATGAGCCCCGCTCCCCCAGAGGGTCTCCCTGGGCCATTTCAGCCCGGAGCCTGAGGCCCAGGGCCGGCTGCTCGCCAGCCAGGCGTGCCCTCCTCTCATTCTCTTCGTCCCTTAAGAGGCGGTCACAGTTTCGCCTTCACCACTGCCTTCACCTTGTGTCTGCCAAGCAACCTTGCGCGCTCACCGACCACTGGGGGAAGGGTATATCGGGGTGCCTCACGCATATGGGTGTTTCAGATGAACCTCGAGGGCCCTGCAAGCAGGAGACGGGTGTGAGCACTTGGAGTCTGATCAAGGGCTGATGAGCAAGGACCCGCCCCCGTGGGGTCTTGTGTCAGGATGAACATCACCCTGAAGGCCACCGCGGAACTAAAGCAGGAACACGACAAGATCTGATGATCGGGTAAAAGGAAACCTTCAAAATAGGGCGGCCGTAGCCCGGAAGGCGGCAGAGGAGAGGAAGGGGCCCAGGTGGGAGGCCTCGGAGGACAGACAGCTACCGGCCTCGCCACCTGCCCAGGCGCTCAGCAGGACGGAGGGTAAGGGGAGCCCCAGCCATGGACGGGCTTCCCAGAGACTGCGGGTCACGGGAGGGCATCGGGTGCAGGTGACCCCAGAAAATATTTTTTTAAACATTTTTTCTGACTCTGAAAGTATTTTGCATTTAGTAGAAACAAATAAGAAAAGTATCAGGAAGTAGAACCGCATGGGCAACTGCCGTTCACACGCGGCTTTTGACCCCATGCGTAGATCTCTACATAACGCCCTTGTGTATATTTCACAGAAACTCACCACGCGTAGCCAGAGGGCCCGTGTGGATACAATGCGCTCATAGCTGCAGCCCTAGTCTAGACGTTGTTTTGAATTCCACGTCTGCCCTGGTGCCGGAAGCCAGTTCCAGCATGTCATAATTGCAAGAGTTTCATCAAAAGGTTGATGGAACTTGGGTTCTCAACAGGGGCTGAGTCACATAAGTTACCGCCTGTTGGGAATGGCTTAAAGCAGGGGTGGGCAAACTTTTTGACTCGAGGGCCATAATGGGTTCTTAAACTGGTCCGGGCCGGAACAAAAGCATGGATGGAGTGTTTGTGTGAACTAATATAAATTCAAAGTAAACATCATTACATAAAAGGGTACGGTCTTTTTTTTTTTTTAGTTTTATTCATTTAGTTTTATTTATTCAAACGGGCCCGCGGGCCGTAGTTTGCCCACGGCTGGCTTAAAGGCATTTCCCCAAACCTGGACTGGGAGCGGTGCTGTGCTGAGGTAGCGGGGCCTGCTGGGTCCAATGTTCCTTCTTCATAAACTGGAAGGACAGTTTTCTGGGTTGAGGGTGGAGGCACGGGGCAGGCCTACAGATCCTAGGCAATAGGCTGGCTTCTCCTCCCTTCAAGCCCCTTCGGAGTCAGCTCCCAACATGGGCGTGGCTCCCATCAGGGTCGGGGGCAGGCACAGGGGTGAGGGGGGGGCTCGGGGGAGGTGCCTCAGTTGCATAAATCAAAGCCGAACTTCAAACAACGGAGCAGAAGGTGCCTGACAGCCGTGGGCCGGAGGGAGACATCCAAGCCCAGGTTTGCCATTTTTATTTCAAACCAGGGGCAGGACATGGTAGACCAAACGAACTCCCAGCAGAGCACTAAGTTCCAGTCGCATTCAACACTAAGTATAAAAAGCCTATAAATATTAGGAAAAAAATACTGTTTAGCCTCTATGTGTCCTCGCGGTTACAAGAGACTCTTAAAATATGATGCCGAAGGTGGAACCCATCAGAGATCAAATGGAGAGGTTTGATCATGAAGAGAGAAGAGCTCTGCTCGCTAAACCAGCCATAAAGCAAGCAAAGGCAGCGACAGCCTGGGAAACATCTACAACCTGTCAGGCTAATGAGAGATTCAACAACTGTGATCTATACGGAGCTGTGAAAAATCAATAGGAAAGACAGAAATACTCCAGTAAAAAATGACAAAGAGACATGGAAACACAGCACACAAGAAAGACCTACAATTAGCTGACATATGGACAAATGCTCACCTGCATGTTAATCAAATACATGCGAAAGGAAGTGTTGTTTTGCCCTGGGCTTCAGTTGGCAGTCACTGGTGAGCCCAGGTGCAGACACTGGCATTCTCAGGCCTACTCTTGGGCATATAAACAAATAAAATACCGATGGAGGCATTTTGGTGATGTATTTTTTTAAAAATCTTAATTTTTGCATATCCTTTGATCCTAGTAATTCCATCTCCAGGAATTATTCCAAGGAAATAACCATGAATATATGTGAAGACTTAGCTGCAAAGACATTCATAACAGCCTTATTCACCAAAGCAAAAAAGTTGACAAAACAGAGGATTGATTCAGTCCTGGTGGGTGTGGCTCATGCAGAAGGTCGCCAGTTTGATCCGGATCAGGGCACATTTCTGGGTCGCCAGCTTGATTCCCAGAGGGGGGCGTGCAGGAGGCAGCGATTGATGTTTCTCTCTCTCCCTTTCCCTTTCTCTCTAAAATCAATACAGATATTTTTTAAAAAGGGAAAAAACAGAGTGGAATACCAACGGGCTGCCTCCTGCACACCCCCTACCACGCACCCTGCCAGGAATGGAACCAGCAGCCACAGGCCACGGTAGCATTTCACTCCTTTTTGCAGCCGAATAATATTCCACGTGTCGATGGACCACATTTTGTTAATCCACGCATCTGCTCATGTACTTTCGGGTGGTTTTTACTTTGGGACTGTTAGGAAGAATACTGCTGTGAGGATGTGCGTACACGTTTTTGTTGAACATACATTTTCACTCTTAGGCGCTAACCTGGAGTGGAACCGCTGAGTCACGTGATAACTCTCTGCCTACCTCTCTGAGGAACGTCCAGGCTGCTGTGCAGAGCGGCTCCCCGGTTTTACGTTCCCACCAGCAGGGAAGGAGGCTTCCAATTTCTCCGCACCCTCGTCAGCACGTATTTCCTGTGTTTTGATGGCAGCCATCCTAGGGGGAGTGAAGTGCTATCTCGCCGGGCTTCCATTTGCGTTCCCGGTGACTAACGGTGCTGAGCCTCTTGCCATGTGCTTCTGGGCCATTTACGCGTCTTCTTTGGAGACCGTCTCTCCGATCCTCTGCCCGTGTACTCATTCGGCTGCTTGTCTTTTGTGGTTTCATTGTCCCCTTGGTTTTGGATCTCCGTGAGGGTCCATCTTCCTGTCCGCCTCCCCCAGATCCTCATAACAGTCCACCCCTTGCCCCAGCCAGCACGAGCAAGTCTTTCCTCTATGAGGAAAAAGAACACAGCCCGGCCGGTGTGGCTCAGTGGTTGAGCATCGACCTATGAACCAGGAGGTCAGGGCACATGCCCAGGTTGCAGGCTTGATCCCAGCGTGTGTGTGTGTGTGCATGCGTGTGTGTGTGTGTGTGTGTGTGTGTGTGTGTGTGTGTGCAGGAGGCAGCCAATCAATGATTCTCTCTCATCATTGATGTTTCTACCCTTCTCTCCCTCTCCCTTCCTCTCTGAAATCAATAAAAAAAATTATTTTAAAAAATATAATTAAAAAATAGAGGAAAGAACACGGATAGTAAACTTTTTACCATTTCCCCCTCCTTTTCTTATAATCCCTTCCAAGGAGCTAGCCTCTCCTTGGGCTTTTCCCTCAGGCATCACCACCCCCATCCAGAGACTTCCTCTGGGCCGCATTGTCCTGGCTCACTTGATATTTGGGGCTATTTTTAAATGTATCTATTAAACCTGAGACAATTAGCATAATTCTGCGACTTCCTCCCTACTTGAGAGAAAGACATTCGCCTCCCTCAGCCGTGGATTCATTAAGAAACTCATCAGCGAGAGCCGTCCAGGGGGCCCTTTCCATCTGCGCGGAGTCACCAGACACTGAGCAGCAACTCCCTCACCTCGAAGCCGCCGACACAAGGAACCTGCGCTTTGCAAATGGCCAGCGTTTGCCGAAAGGAGTGCAGCACCCAGAGGGGGGTCCAGGTAACATCCCCCCCTCACCCCCCCATCCCCGGCACGGAGGACTAGAGGTTGCTCCTGATGGTCTCCCGGGGAAGGTGCTGGACGCTGCAGGCCCCTGCCGCTCTTCAGGAGTCCCTTCTGACCTGGAATAGATGCTTCAGCGTGGGGGGGGGGGGGGCCACATAGCGGCCTCAGAACAAAGGGTGGAGTGGAGCGTGGACGGTGGAGTTTTTGGAGGCCGAGGTTGTGAGGGTGGGGGCAGGGCAGCCTTCCCGCCTGTCTCTGAAGTCACCCCCCATGGGCTGGCTCCCGGCTCACAGCTGCGTGGGACCAGCTCTTGGAATAGATTCCCAGCTGGTCCTGTTCTAGATTGAAGTCCATTTAAATCGAGTTAAAATATCAAGAAGGATCCGCCTGCAGCTTCACATGCCTCCTCCCAGCCCCTGGGTGAGAAGTGTGAAGCAAGAGGCGAGACTGAGAAAAGGCTGGATGTTTAGAGACCAACCCCCACCCCCCCCGACTCAGGGATTGTCCCCCTCAGCCCTTGGAGGCACCCCTTCCCCCGGCCCCGGCCCAGGGGACCTGGGTTTGCTTCCTCCATGTCCCTTGCCGGTTCCTTTCAAGCAGTTAGAGCTGGGTTTTTAATTACATATATATATTTTATTGATTTCAGAGAGAAAGGGAGAGGGAGAGAGAGAGAAACATCAATGATGAGAGAGAATCATTGATCCGCTGCCTCATGCATGTCCCCTACCGGGGATCAAGCCTGAACCTGGGGCCTGTGCCCTGACCAAGAATCAAACTGTGACCTCCTGGTTCCAGGCCCACGCTCAGTCACTGAGCCACGCCGGCCAGGCACCTGGCTTCTTCAGTCGGTCTCTGCAGTGAGAGCTGCACCGGGAAGCCCTCTCCTGCTTGTAGCTGATGGAAACCCAACCTGAAGGAGCGGAGGAAAGTCAGGTTATTGTGAGGCTCACGGTCAGGGAGGGGCACGCAGGCGCCCAGCACCTTCTCTCCATTCCGACTCCCCGAGCCTCCTTTTCTCCTGACGGAGCCGAGCGGTGACTGACTCCCTCCTGCAGGGCAACCACATCCCGTGGTTCCGCTGGGGCTGTCCAAGGCCCAACACTTAAAGAGTAAGATTGCGACTCTCATAGGAATATGCGATGGATCGAGTGAAGAATTTATTTAGCCAGTTAGTTACTGTACGTTCCACGCTTAAAGGCGAATCCAAAGAACTCAGGGCTGCTGGCATGGGCTGCTGAGGGGCCAGCCTGGCGCTGCCACAGGGGCACTGGTCAGCCGCACGGACATGACGGGGTGACCTGCATTTCCACAGAGAGAGATCATTTGCATCGTGATCAAGACTCCAGTTTACTAGCAGTTTCTAAAGCCTTCACACCACTGACTGGATACAGCCGTCCACCTGCTCAACACGTGCTCACCTGCACAGTACAAGCCAGGCTCTGGGTCTGTCGCTGAGTGCTCTCCTGCACACTTGTTCACCTGCTCACATTCACCTGCTCACCTGCTCACATTCACCTGCTCACCTGCTCTCCTGCACAGCTGCTCACCTGCTCACCTATTCACCTGCACACCTGCTCACCTGCACACCTGCTCACCTGCACAGCTGCTCACCTGCTCACCTGCACACCTGCTCACCTGCACAGCTGCTCACCTGCTCACCTGCATACCTGCTCACCTGCACAGCTGCTCACCTGCTCATCTGCTTACCTGCACACCTGCTCACCTGCTCACCTGCTCACCTGCACATCTGCTCACCTGCTCACCTGCACACCTGCTCACCTGCACATCTGCTGACCTGCTCACCTGTTCACCTGTACACCTGCTCACCTGCTCACTTGCTCACCTGCACACCTGCTCACCTGCTCACCTGCACACCTACACACCTGCTCACCTGTTCACCTGCACACCTACCTGTTCACCTGCTCACCTGCTCACTTGCTCACCTGCACACCTGCTCACCTGCTCACCTGCACACCTACACACCTGCTCACCTGTTCACCTGCACACCTACCTGTTCACCTGCTCACCTGCACACCTGTTCACCTGGACAATGGCCCTGCCTCGATAAGCTTTCCTTCTGGTGGAGAAGATGGACAGCGCACAGGTAAACACACACATAATATCCTTATTTCTCGTCGGCAGTTCTAAGAGGAAAAGATGTCAGGTCCTTGGACCCAAGGTGATGGGCAGGGCAGGGTGAGACCTCAAACATGAGGGGCAGCCAGCCCCCCAGAGACCATGGCCTCCCTCAGATTCTAGGGGTCGGGTCCCTGAGGCCGCGGGGACATGTTTGGTGACTGAGGGGACGGGCACTCTGAAAGGCATTGGAAAGACACAGCCTGAGCCCCTCACCTCCGGGGGGACCTCAGACATGAGCCGCTATCTGTTCCTCCAAATGAGCACGTCATTTGATACAACTGCTCCTCCCCGGACAATCAGCCACCCGCTCCTCACTCCCACGCAGAGGCTCCCGCTGATTCACTGGCGTCTCCCATCCCACTTCTAATCAGCGCCTTCTCCTGCAGACGGGAGGGGCGGCAGCGACTGCCCGCTGTGCTCTGAGCTGGGCTGGGCGGGAGGGAGCACTGCAGGGAGGGAGCACCGCAGGGAGGGAGCACCGCAGGCCCTTCATCGAGGAGAAACACAAGCACGAGGGGCCCAGGACACCCAGGCAATGAACCACACGGGCGCTCAGGGCTGGGGACGCCGGGGGAGGGGGGGAGGGCTGCCCTGGCTCCCCCTCACCTCCAGGGGAAGCCCCCAGGCTCCTGGACACTGGTCACCCTGTGTGTGAACTGGCTCTGAGCCCCCGGGTGCATGATGGGAAGGGCTCCCCTGAAATCAGCAGGAGCTTCACCGGCTCTCCGCTCAGCTCAGCCATCAGGAGGGGCTGAGGCACAGGACGTGGGGTTCATGGCTCAGAACTCAGACGACGCCCCCTTCTACCACAGCAGGGCCGCCTGGCTCCGTGTGCACCCAGGTCTGGCCTGTGTCCATTGTTTTGCAATGTCCCGTTCAGCCCGATCGGGCACTCTCAGCTCTAAGAACTGGAACATCAGTGACACCTCAAGAGCTCTCAGAGCTACAGGCTGGGGTGTGGGTGCTGCGAGCGGCCTGTGAGTCACACGGTGGGGGGTGGAGGGACGTCCTGTAATTGATGGATCAATGACTAAAGGTTTACGCCCAGTATTTAAACGCATGTGGGTAGCCATCGGGTTCTTAGGCAACCACAGAAGAACTAGACTTTTTAAAAAACTCCCAGGAGAAGCCAGAGAAAGAGGAGGAGGGTAGGGAAGTCATCTAAAGTTTTCAGCCTTCGTGGATGGAGTCAGTGTAAATTGTTTCAAATTAATAAAACAAAGGAGAGGCCTGAACATATTATTAAGATAGAACAAAAGCAGACATTTTTTAAACCTTTGAAATGTTACGTTTATGCACTGCTTGACACTGTATTTCCATGTACATTTTTTGCTTTTTAACATAATAGGTATTTTATCATCTGTCTCTGGCTATAGACCCAGAGAGAGCCCTGGCCAGTGTGGTTCAGTGGATAGAGCGTCGCCCGGTAGACTGAAGGGTCCCAGGTTCGATTCCAGTCTGGGGCACATGCCTGGGTTGCAGGCTCAGCCCCAAAGGGGGGGCGTGCAAGAGGCAGCCGATCAATGATTCTCTCTCATCATTGATGTTTCTATCTCTCCCTTCCCCTTCCTCTCTTTTTTTATATACTAGAGGCCTGATGCATGAAATTCGTGCAAGAATAGGCCTTCCTTCCCTTGGCTGCCGGCACCGGCTTCCCTCTGGCCCGGGCTTCCCTCACAGCCCCAGCTTCGTCCAGAAGGCCATTCGGCTATCCGGTCTAATTGGCATATTATACTTTTGTTATTATAGATAAAAGACACAGAAGAGAAAAAGTCCAGTTTTCCCAGAGCAGAGAGGAACCAAGCCTTTAGAGCAGTGGCTCTCAACCTTCCTAATGTCGCGACCCTTGAATACAGTTCCTCATGTTGTGGTGACCCCCAACCATAAAATTATTTCTGTTGCTACTTCATAACTATAATTTTGCTACTGTTATGAATCGTCATGTAAATATCTGATATGCAGGATGTATTTTCATTATTCGCGACCCACAGGTTGAGAACCGCTGCTTTAGAGAATGAGAGATGCTATTAACTGCTAGTTAACATTAATAATAGTACATACCTCCTAAAATCGTGGGAATTAAAGATCTCACGGAGAGCACAGAGCACAGATCTGACAGAGCAAGTGCCAAATAAATGTGCATTGTTGACCCTGTTATAATTGTGCTGTGAATACAAACAATATATCAGTTAGAGCGGAAAGGGGCCTTCAGCTGTGAAGTCATATTGAAGTAATAAATTCATGTATACTTATGTATTAGCTCCAGAAACAAGACGGTCCAACCCCAGTGGAAGCTGTGAGGCCATTACAGCTATTCTGGGAGCGGCTGTCTCGCTGCGATGGAAGGACGTTAAAGGAAAGCACTGTTTCAACATGGGATCGCCATATGACACCAGCTTTGTTACTGGCTGCGCATAGACTGCCTGAGTTATTGAGAGAATGGACGGCCTAATAGCTATGCCTATGTACACATCACCCCCCTCCCCAAATATTAATACTGTTTATCACCAGGTAGAGGGACTGAAGCAGTTTCTATCTTCTGCCTTTTTTAATTTGCATTTTCTAGGTAATCCACAACAATTTTTACCTTTGTAGTACAAAGCAAACAAACTAGAGAAGGGAACAATAGGGAGCTATTTAAAGCTAGTGTGGCTCAGTGGTTGAGCATCAACCTATGAACCAGGAGGTCAAACAGTTCAATTCCCAGTCAGGGCACATGTCCAGGTTGTGGGCTCCATCCCTAGTGATTTTATCTATATATATAAAAGCCAAGTGACTAGAACGCCGGAACATGCACTGTGACCCCAATCACCTGCCCCCTCCCCCGCATTGGTGGCGGTGCCGGCTGGCCAACCTCCCATGTCCCCTCCCCGAGCCGGGTTGGGTCAGGCTGGCTGGACCTCGCTCGTGCATGAATTCGTGCACTGGGCCTCTAGTAAATCAGTAAAAATATATGTATTTTTAAAAGCTGTCAGAAACTCAAAAACTGTTCAAGTTATGACTCTATTTGAAGGCCGAGAATATTTGGGCAGAAAGTGTGGGATTATCAGAGGAAGGTGGCTCCGTGCGAAGTGACCTCTAGGACAGTGGTTTGGGGCCAGAGCCCCCTTGTCTCTTCATCATTCCCAGTGACAAGTCCAGGGATGGACTGGTGCCTGGGAGGAGCTAACCAAGCTCCGGAGGGTTGGCTCCAAACCTAAAGCTGATGGTGAAGCCACAGGCCCTGGCAGGAGAGGCCCCCTGGGTGGCCCTTCCCTCCACCTAGGGGCCCAGCAGCCGGGCAGCCTACGTTGGGGCCTAATTAGCCACGTGGGCAAAGCTGATCCTCACCCAAGGGAGAGGGAGACACTTTAAAATATTCAATGTTGTCTAAAGACTCCCTCCCACGATTCTCCGAGAAACTTCAAGTTATTCCATGATTTTTTAAAGATATATCTGTATTGATTTCAGAGAGGAAACGAGAGGGAGAGAGAGAATCATTGCCGGGAGCCGGTCCATCCTTGCTGTTTCAAGGGACCTGGTGTATATGGCATACTGTTCTTAATATGTTTGCTCACCTTCTGGGCGCTGTGTGTTTTAACCAAGGTCACCTCTCTGAGAAAGGTTGTTTCCCCAGGTAGGGATTTTCCCCTGAAGTTAGGGAGGGAATAAAACCCCTTAACTAAGTGCCAGACGGGTAATTAATCACTTTAACTACGAACAATCATGCTTAAGCTACATAATCTTTACTCCCTGGAATGGAGATAAGAAACGCCCTAACCTTTGGAATAGAGATTGATAGGATTGGAATCAACTGGTATAAATACAGATGTAGCAAGACAGCAGGACACAGAACTTAGAGACACAGAACTTAGAGAGACAGAACTTAGAAGACAGAACCTACACAGAATCTAGAGACAGAAGAACTTCGCTGGAGAGAACATGGCAAAAGATCCTGGACAGAACCTGGCTACAGAACTTGGTTGGAGAACCTAGACAGAACCTGGCTGAAGAACCCGGCTACAGAACCTGGCGACCGAACCTGGCTGGAGAACCTAGCGAGAGAACATGGCTACAGAACCTGGCTGGAGTACCTGGAGAACCTGGCTGGAGAACCTAGCAAGAGAACATGGACACAGAACTTGGCTGGAGATTGTGGCTAGAGATCCTGGCAAGGCTGCTGATCAACTGAACGCTGTCTCTGTGTCATTCCTTCTTCGCCGACTCCGTCCACACCTTTGGGGACCCCTGGACCTGCTGGGGTTGGACCCCAGCAAATCATCAATGATGAGAATCGTTGATCAGTTGCCTCCTGCACGCCCCCCACTGGGGATGGAGCCCACAACCTGGGCATGTGCCCTGACCGGGAATCAAACTGCGACCTCCTGGTTCATAGGTCGACACTCAACCACGGAGCCACGCCGGCCGGGCAGCTACTCCGTGACTGTGTTCACAAATGACAGCTATTCCCAAGTGGGTTGCTTGTTTGCCAAAAAGAGTCGATGTTTTTGTCATGAGCTATTAACATTTATCTTTTGAAAAGATGGGGTTTCAATTTTTGTTCTTTTCATCGAATTAACATGCAGGTCATGTCAAAACAGAATCTGCTCTTGCAGTGGCTTTAGAACTTTCCTGAAAAGGACCCGCACTATTTTTAAATTATTATTTTTTCCCTAAAAAGAAGAGGGTTGTGTCTCCACGGGTCGATGAGACGGGAAAACCAGACACACTTCTAGGTGCTTCTCTGCCTTTCAAGCCTCCCTCCCTCGCGCCGCTGTAGCCAGGAGAGGTACCTGAATTCGAATCAGAGCTGAGCCCCCCACTGACCAACTTCCCATAATTTTCCGATCACATTTTTTCTTTTTAATTCTCTTGAAATATAATACAGCTGCTGAGGCCGCATGGAGGGCGTGAAATCCTTTCAGAGGAGATACAGGAGCAAGAACAGGATATAAGTGTTTTTCACTTAAACCGAATTGAAAGCAAAAATAATGGCAGTGGCGTTGCCAGGGGAGAGGCTGGGAACTTAGGAGAGGGAGCGCTCACTGGCAGGAAGGATGAGGAAAGAATAATACCGTCTCCACGGGCGCTCGCTGGCCACCGGCAGGTCCCAAACGCATTCCCTGCGCCCCTCGCTCAGCCCTGCAGCGGCTGTGTGACATGTCGCTGCTGCTGTGGGGCCCTTTTATCGACGAGGGGTGGAGAGAACACCTGTCCTTTCTAGAGAAAGTCCCAAATAGGAAAGGAAGGTCCAGCTGGCTGTGCTCAGCTCACCAGGCCTCCTGCGGCCGGGCCCAGGCGGGGCTGGCATGGGGCTCCTGCTGAAGTTCATGGAAACGCTCCTTCATCCCTCCCCCCCAGACTCTGTTACGTTCCCTCTGGGGGTGGGAGAAGGCCAGGGGGAGCCGTGCTCCAGGCACACGCTGAGTCCCAGGACAGTGCCGACCACAGCTCGTCTGAGAAGACCTGGGTCATGGCATGCAGGAGCCACAAGGTTGCACCAGGACCCAGGGGGGCCCTGTCTTTCCCGGGAAACCAGATGTCCCGGGGGAAGCGGCGTGCTGGCCTCACCTGGAGAGCAGAGTCGGTGGAGGACTGAGGTGGGAGCCCAGGTCCCCCCTCCGCGTGGGGTTCCCACAGAGCGAGCTGTCCATCCCCTGGGGTGCAGCTGTCTGTCTGTCTCGTCCCTCCCTCTCTCTCCCTCCAGTCCCACATGAGCCCCGGAGACAGGTGGCTTGGGCTGCACCCTCTTCAGAACCCAGGAGAGCAATGAACTCAGGCAAACAGCGAAGCAGACAGACCGGAGGACGACCTCACATCCCGCAGCCGACGCTGGCGGAGACAGGAACTGCTCGCTCTGCCCTGACTAGGAAAGGCCAGGGTTCCCCGCCCAGGCGCCCGAGCACCTGCCTGAGAGAAGGCCAAGTCCAGTCCCCTGCTCACCTGTCATCCTTCCCCTGGGAGGAAAGACCAGAGCCAGGCAGAGCTGTGCCGGGATGCCCACCGGCAGGAGGGAGCTTGCCAGGACAAGGACGATGGCTGGGGTGACTGAAAGGACGGGGAGTTGAGTGTCTCGGCAAGAATTCAGTTCATCGGGCCCTAGCCGGTTGGGCTCAGTGGATAGAGCGCTGGCCTGCGGACTCAAGGGTCCCAGGTTACATTCCGGTCAGGTGGCACATGCCCAGGTTGCAGGCTCCATCCCCGGGGGGGGGGGGGGGGCGTGGTAGGGCGTGTGGGAGGCAGCCGATAGTGATTCTCTCTCATAATTGATGCTTCTATCTCTCTCCCCGTCTCCCTTCCTCTCTAAAGTCAATAAAAATACATTAAAAAAAAAAAAGAATTTAGCTAATTGGCCCAGCTCGCATGGCTCAGTGTCGACCTTTGAACCAGGAGGTCATGGTTCGATTCCTGGTCAGGGGATGGAGCCCACAACCCGGGCCTGTGCCCTGACCGGGAATTGAACTGTGACCTCCTGGTTCATAGATCAACACTCAACCCCTGAGCCAGGCCGGCCGGGCTGGGCTGATTCGTTTAAAGGGCCCTCTCCTCTCAGTAACCTGTTTTGATCCTCCCTTCACTCAGCCTTTGGAATACCTTAAGGAGGTTCATTCCTTTTTTGGGCAAAACCATTACTGTGCACACAGACTCCTTTTCTCTTGCCAGTCACCTCAAAGTTCTCACTTGCACTCAAATAGAATCGGCACTAAAAATAGGCGTGCCAAGTGGGTGCCACCTGCGCCATCCTGCTTCCTGGCACCTGCGTCCTCTCCCTTTCAGAGCAAAATGGCACACAGACGCCCTCCCGCCCACAAAGGCGCGCGTGCAGGGAGCGATGGGGAGCAGGAGAGCAGCGCTTTCGTCCTCCGCCTGCTGGCCGCCCTCTCCCCCCAGGGCAGGGAGCAGGAGCAGCAGCCAAGCCGCTACCCCCTTCCTGCAGCCCGGGCAGGAGGGTCGGAAAGGTGGTGGCGTGAGACGGAGACGAGGGCGGCGCTGCCTTGTGCGACGCCAGGGCCTGTGTTGCATAAGCGCCGCGTTGGGATGGAAAGGTCGGCGCTGACAGACAAAACTCGTCCTGGGAAAAGCAGCTCCTGCTTCCTTCCCACCCTCCCACCTCCCCCACCGGAGGCTGCTGGCCAGCCCGGCTCTCATGGCGATGATGGCGTGTGAGCACCAGCCCCAAATAAACAATAAGCCAGACGAAGGAGCTGCTTAGTGAGATGGAATCGCTGCTTCGTGTCTCCCTTAAACAGAAAACTGTTTGCGGCAACGAGAATCCTGTTTCTTATTAAAGAAAGTCTTCATCGGAAAAGAGCCAGAGAGGGTATCGGGTCCCACCAGGCCCCAGGCTCCTCCTCTTCCCCTCACAGTGAAATCACTCCATTTCTGTTTTTTGTTTGTTTGTTATTAATCCTCCCCCGAGGATATTTTCCCATTGATTTTTAGAGCGAGTGGGAGAGAGAAGGAACCACAGACAGAAACATGGATGTGAGAGGAACCCATCGATTGGTTGCCTCCTGCCCGAGCCTGACCAGGGCTCGGGCCAGGGAAGAGCTTGCAACTGAGGCATGTGCCTTGACCGGAATCGAACCCGGGACCCTTCGATCCAGAGGCCGACACTCTATCCATTGAGCCAAACTGGCCAGGGCTCACTCGATTTCGGATACAGGCCGTTTCAGCCCCGGCACGGGGCCAGCCCAGCCTCGGGGGATCTGGAGGCATCAGATTAGCACCCAACAAGTCACCGTGACGGTGTCTGCTACATCCACCACCCGCCAGGGGCCAGGCACGCGGTGGGCGCGGTGCTGGTTACTGGGTACCGAGGCCGAAAGAGCAGAGCCCCTGCCTTCCTGGGCTCCCTGAAGCCGGGAGGGACGGGTAGTCAGATGCCTCCAGTACAAGGAGGTGGGGCTCTGCCGGCTGTGGAGGTGGCACAGGAACACCCAGAGGACAGGACGAGGTCTCCTGACCTGGGACCAGACCCCCAGAGCCGGGCCCTGCCAGTCTTCCAGGCCAGGCTTGGGGTTCCAGCCCGGGAGCGGGTCTCACCCTGCCCTCAGCATGTCGGGGAACTCTCGCACCGGGTGCCAGACAGATGCGCCAGCCTCCCCTCCAACACCGTGGCAGGGGCCTGCTCTCTGCATCCGTTGTTTCTCACCGGAATGATGTGCGGTTGTTTTTAAACCAGGACCCATGTACGGATAAAAGCACATGAAAAAGCAAATTTAGAACCTTATTTTCATTTCCCGGCAGACACTGGGCGAGCGGACAGCTCAGCGGTGAAATGTACATGGTAACTTCACCGTTATTATTGGCCTCATGAGATTTTTTTAGCCAAATAGTCACTTCACCAGTAAACGATCAAATTCCAGAATATCGCTCTTATCTTTGCAAACAATGCCTTCTGGCCAAGACCCCAACCCCAAGCAACACGGGGTTCTCGGCCAGGCCCACGTAAGGGGCCAGTGCTTAGGGTGCAAACACCCCAGGACTCCAGCCCGATGCCACCTCCCACGGTCCGTCTACAGTCTGGGCTCCGGCGCCGGCCCCTGCACGGCCAGCTGCCCGCGCTTCCTGCCCAGCACTGTTCTCACCCGGCTCCTCCGTCCGTCTGTCCGGCCCCCCACTTAGCAGACGTTCAACACCAGCTGGTGGCTCGGGCGTTTTCTCCTCCCAGACAAGGAGCCAGACTGAGGCTCTCGGACCCTTCCGGCCGGGAGTCCAGGACCAGGGGGCGAGAGGGGCTGCCCTCCCCTGGCCCCCGGCCCCCACCAATGCTCAGGCTGGGACACCTCCCCAACCCGCCACCTTCGGGGTGTGCCTGTAGCCCCTGAAACAAACACGCCCCGTTGCAGGCAGAGTCCCCGGTGCAGGCGTCTGCCTGGCATGACCACAAATATACAAAGTAAAGTGACGGGTGCCCGGGCAAGACTGTGCTCATGGAGGAGGCTGGCGAAAACCATTCCTGACCGGGGAAGTTCATGTCTTTTTAAAACGAGAATTTTAACTCACTGCAGCACAATGAACTCCTAATTGTATCTGCAAAGACCCTACTTCCTTGTTTTGTCTTTTTGTTCACCTTCCCCCAAGGATATTTCCTCCCATTGCTTTTCAGAGAGAGTGGAAGGGAGGGAGGGAAGGAGTGGGGGGAGAGAAAGAGAAACAGTGAGGTGAGAGCGGCCCATCGCCTGGCTGCCTCCCGCACACACCCGACCTGGCGGGGGGGTGAACCACAACCCAGGTATGTGCCCTTGACAGGGAATCGAACCTGAGACCCTTAAGTGCACAGGCCGATGCTCTAACCACCTAGAAACCCAGCCAGGGCGCAAAGACCCTGTTGCCAAGTAAGACCACATTCTGAGGACATGAGTTTGGGGGGATATTACCCAACCCAGGGCATTTGTACTTTGTTTTTGTCTTATTCCTTCTTAATTTCTATTTTATGCATAAAGTAGCCCTGGAATACACGCTTGAGTATGTAACTATATGTATGTTGGTGGAGCAAATGCAAAAGGTTTTCACTGATGTCAGGGACCATGTGTCCCTGTCACGATCGTCTGCGTGAGGAAACGAGGGAGGCTCTCGGATGAGACCAGGGTGGTTTGGTGGCGGGGGGTTCGGAGCAGCGGGTGACCGGATGCCCCCCGGGGTGGAGAGATACAGCTCCGATCCCCCCCGAGGTTCAGGGAGGGTCCCTGCAGACCGCGTGCGGAGCGGGGACGCTGCTGGGCCTGCAGCTGCTGCCTGGCATTTTGCAAAGTGCCAGGGAGCCATCATCTGCCCCGAGCATCTGTTGATGTGCTCTGTTATTTGAAAGCAAACAAGAAAAATACAACAAAACCCAGCAAGCCTCCTCATGATGGACAGGCAGCCGCAGAAGCGTCCTCCGCCCGCACGGTGCCGCCCGCATGGGCCCGTCTCCCGCTGCCGTGTTCGAGGCGGCTGTGCCCCACAAAGGCTGCTTACCACACAACGGGGGCCTCCCCCCGGAAGACGGGGCCCCTGGGCACAGCGGACCTGTGGGGCGGGGGGGACGTGGGTCAGAGCACCAGAAGGCGCTGGGCTGCAGTGGGCGGGACAACGGCTCGGAGGCAGGCCTGGCCCACGCGAAGCCTTCGGTCTTGGGGATGTGGTTTCCAGAACATCGTGCCCAGAGGCCACGCGGGCTTTTCCCAGCCCCGGCCCCTCTCCCTCAAGAAGGCCGCCCTCCTCTGACTTCGCAGGGCTCTCCGCGGGAGGTCCAGCCCGGCCGTCCTCCCCTCCCACCCTCTAGCTCCGCCTCTCTCCACGCTCCAGGCCTGGCTCCTTCCTTCTCCTCTGGTCCCTGACCCCCAGGAGGCAGTTCTTCCTAGAAAGTTCTGGAGGCTTTTCTCGCTGTCCTTTACCAGTCAACTTGGCAGCCGCTCTAATGAGCATAAGAGGAAAGGAAAGCGCTAATAACAATAAAAAGGTGGTGACAGCCACACTCCATGTTCCCGAAGGACCTGGCTCTCTCCCAGGCGGCCGTCCTCTGTGGGGGACATTCGGGGTGTGAGAGGCGGGGCCCAGCCCAGCCCAGGGTGAGGAGCATGGCAGAGGGGGAGCCCTCTGCACTGAACCCCTCGAGGTCTCACGCCACATCCACATGAGCCCACCCCCAGGAACCCACACGGGCCACTCAGTCCAGAGCAGGGGTCCTGCCTGGGGTGAAGCTCAAGTCAATTGTGAGCCAAAAGCCAGCACAGGTGCGATTGCTCTCGGGTGGGATTTCATGCTTGTTTTCTTTCTTTCTAAAGAAATATATTTTTATTGATGTCAGAGAGGAAGGGAGAGATAGAAACATCAATGATGAGAGAATCATGGATCAGCTGCCTCCTGCACGCCCCCTACTGGCGATCAAGCCCACACCCTGGGCCTGTGCCCTGACTGGGAATTGAACCGTGACCTCCTGGTTCCTAGGTTGATGCTCAACCCCTGAGCCACACTGGCCGGGCGGCTTGTTTTCTTTATTATACTTTCTTATACTCTGATGTGTTGTTTGAACGTGCTACTCTGTCCCATCCTGTCCTATGCTGTCGTATCCTACAAGTGGCCGTGTTCTCCACCCCGTCTCCATCCCGGACGGGTGGGCCCCACCCCCTGGGAGCTGGGCCATCTCAGCAGCTGCATTCCCTCGGCCCATGTGGGGCACCCCTGCCCTTAGGAGTAAAACAGTTTTCAGCAAACCCCTGTTGAAAGGCCAACTGGGGCGACTTAAAAGTTAAAGGGTTTCTTTGAATAAAAACTGATTTGGAAGTGGCCAGGAGCTCAGGCAAGACGCTTAGAGAGAAGCAGCAGAAGCCAGGCCAGGAAGTGATCCGATGGGCTGCGGCTTAGGCGATGCCTGAGGTGGGAGGCCTGGTGCTGTGTGACTGGCTGTCCTGAAGTCCCTGTTTCTCAGCCTGAGGCAATCCAGGTCACTTCCTGGGCTCCGAGGCAGGAGGCCTGGCCCTGCGGGTGTGGATCCAACAAGGACTCGCTGAGAGGCGGACCCCGGTGCTGCCCACCCCACCCCCACCTTATCCTCACACCAAGTCAGAGCCGTCCCGTCCTGGGCAGCATCCCTCCCCGCCCTCTCGCATGGCCCCTGCGTGAATCACACACCACGGTCTCCCCGTCACAGGGGTCCGTGTCAGTCACTAGCCCGGGAGCCTGTTCCTGCCTAATTCCACGCCCTCCTCTCTACCGAAGCCCTCGGAGAAGTCTCACTGGTCTCAGAATCAGTCAGAGCCAGGCTTTTCCTTGGCAACAGGTTTATTTTTACCTACAGACACCGAGAGTGGAGGGAGCAATTGTGTTACCACGTCCCCCATTCCCACTGGCGGCGAGGAAGCCGGGCCAGGATGTGGCTGACTCCCAGCGGGTGCTTAGGGCTTGGAGGCACATATTTTGGGTGACAGTCTCATCCTGGCTTCAGCTTACCAGCCTAGACTTGTTTATATTGTCTGTATCTTCTTCTTATTAAGTTTACATGTCTATCTTGCAGTGATGTTTGTGTATTTGCAAGATTTCTCCTCTTTTCTGGAAGGTGGAGAGAATGGATGGATGGATGGATGGATGGATGGATGGACAGATGAATGAATGGATAGATGGATGGGTGGATGGTTTGACAGATGGTTGGGTGGCTGGCTGGCTAGCTGGATGGAGGGATGAATGAATGGACAGATGAATCAATAGATAAATAGATGGATTGACGGATGGGTGGCTAGCTGGCTGGCTGGCTGGATGGCTGGATGGATAGATGGATGGATGAACAGATGGATGGATGAATGAATGGACAGATGGATGAATGGATGGATGGATGGACAGATGGATGAATGGATGGATGATGGTCAGATGGATGAGTGGATTAGTAGAGGGAAAGGGGGAGAGTCCTCTGCCCTGCTGGGTCTCCATCTACCGTCCCAGAAGATCTATCCATTCATTCATCTGTCCATCCATCCATCCATCCATCCATTCTCTCCACCTTCCAGAAAAGAGGAGAAATCTTGCAAATACACAAACATCACTGCAAGATAGACATGTAAACTTAATAAGAAGAAGATACAGACAATATAAACAAGTGTAGGCTGGTAAGCTGAAGCCAGGATGAGACTGTCACCCAAAATACATGCCTCCAAGCATGTCCCAGAAGATGCAGAGGCCCCACCCTCCTGAGAGGCCACTGTCCTGAGGCTGTGTGTGTGATATGAAACAGAGAAGTCCTCCGAGAGAGCCTCCAATCCCAGCGGTCCCGTGTCCACAAGGGCCTCTCTTCTCTTGGTGCCTTCTGCCCACTGCATGACACCTTGAACCTAGTGAGAGGGGACCCTCCTCCCCCACGTAGGAAGGAAGAGGAAATAGACCTGAGAGCCAAGTGCATCTGAGAAAGGTCAGGCAGAAAGCCTCGCCAAAACCCTGGCGTTCTGGGAACCTGGGCGAGAGCCCAGCCACCTCAGTCCCTTGGAAAATTCACAAAACCAAACGTAAGCCAGGAGGACTTTGGGCAACTGTCCTGGAGCCATAAACTTCACCTTGAGGAGAGACCCTCTGTGTGAACTCACTCCCCACAGCTCTCTGACCGGCTAGGTCTCCCGGATTCCTAGTTGCCGGCAGATTAGCTGTTTCCGGAACTTTCTCCCTGGCACTGTGAGCTCTGAACTTCCCTCTGAACTCCCTGCCCACGCAGAGTCCGCACTCACAACGATTAAGCACCACTGTCTTCTGAGCTGGCGCGGGGGTCTTCTGTGTTACTCGTGCCTTTCCGAACAGTCTACACAAAATGGCGAAACAGCACCGTCCCCCCAGCACGGTTCCCACTTCCTTGGGTCTTGTTGATGTTTCTTGTTCTTTCTTTTGTGGTTTTACATAAAAGCGATAATGTTAAAATTAACATCGCAAATGTCTCTCTTCATTTCATTCTCACCAAGAAACGTCGTGGGACTTCAAAGGCTTCCAGCCAGAAGAAAGGCGCGGAGCCTAGAATGTATTCTTGGAGTCACCAGCTCCCTGCACCTGCTCCTGCTCCTTCCCTGCGTGACTGACTGTGAGCCGGAGCCCCAGGACCTGCCCGCGGAGCTCACCTGGGGGAAGGCCGGCCCTGCGCACCTGGGAGTGGACTGGCCTTTGGGGAGCAGGGGGAGCGCAGAGCGGGGAGGGTCGGGGCGGTCGGAGGGGAGGCCCAGGCTGAGGCAGGAAGGGGCCAGGACCGCAGGATGGACCGAGGGGAGGCGTGGTCCGGGAACTTGGAAAGTCCCTTCCCCAGCGTTGCGACCGACCGGACAGGAGGCCAGTAAGGAGGGCCTGGCGGTGAGGAGAGGCGAAGGTACTTCTTGATTAACCACCTTTCCAAGGGCCCGGAATTAGTCAAGGGTACGCTCCTGAGACTAGTGATGGGGAAAGTCACCGTTTCTTCATTTTATTTTTTAAAAATATATTTTTATTGATTTCAGAGAGGAAGGGAGAGGGAGAGAGAGAAACACCAATGATGAGAGAGGATCATTGATCGGCTGCCTCCTGCACACCCCACACTGGGGATTGAGCCCGCAACCCTGGCACGTGCCCTTGACCGGAATCGAACCCGGGACCCGTGAGTCTGCAGGCCAGCATTCTATCCACTGAGCCAAGCCAGCCAGGGTGGAAAAGTCACCCTTTAGAGGTAGAACAGCTCTGACAGGGTGTGCTGACGGGTTGGGCAGGTGAGGAGAGGGAATGAGAGAAATGAGGAGTGAGGCGTAGACTTGGCCTTGTGCGCGGGACGCTGCTGTCACACGTGGGCGTGTGGAGAGGCCGGTGGGTTTGGGGGACACAGAGCCTCCATCCCACAGGGCGGGGGGGGGGGCGGCTGGCAGAGGGGTGAGGCTAGTGACCTGCCGCTCCCCCCAGACACAGTGGAGCTTGTGTTTGCACTGGCTCTGTCTCTGAGCCACTTAGAGAATATCTGACACAGTGAAGGTTTTCAAATGACCGCTTTCCCCTTGAAGAAGTGAAACACTTGATTTTAAAAATGTCACCCCAGTCAATTTAATAAAATGAAATAAAATATTGATGGAATTTCACCCAGAACAAACCACAGAGGCACGTGTCCCTTCCC
The DNA here is from genome assembly GCA_036010255.1 of Myotis pilosus. Taxonomy (NCBI): domain Eukaryota; kingdom Metazoa; phylum Chordata; class Mammalia; order Chiroptera; family Vespertilionidae; genus Myotis; species Myotis pilosus. The sequence continues at coordinate 2,522,502 of JASKON010000016.1, forward strand.
GCGGCCTGGTGTGCCTGTGGGTCGGCCAGGAGTGAGTGCCGGGCGGGCGTAGGGGGACGGCTCCTCGGGGTCTCCTGGGTGTGGGGTCCGTGCCCTGAGCTCGTGGCTCACACTGTCTGGCTCTGCCTGGCCTGTTTAGAAACACGCACACACATGTGCGTACACACATGCTCACACATGTGTACACACACACACAAACACACGTGCACACACACACACACACTCACAGAAGAACATCACCTGAAGACAAGGCAGCGAGTGGGTGACGCGTCCACAAGCCAAGGCCTGGCACGACGGCCGGCCACACGGGAGCCGGCGGGCAGGAAGGTCCTCCCTGAGAGCCTCAGGAGCAGCCCTGCCCACCCTTGGTCTCAGGTGTCCGGCCTCCGGTGCTGGGGGTCAGTGTGTGTCGCTGCAGCCCCCCAGACTGTGGGGGTCCGCTCTGCGGCCCCAGGAAGCTGGCCCGGTCCTGAGCGACGAGATGCAGATGCGAGCAGAAGTCCCCGGCCGCGCCCTGTGTTGTGCAGAGAGAACGCCCCTGGCTCCTCCCCTGCCCGGTGGGGACCTGGGGCCGAGGTGCAAGCAGGAGTGAGGCCGCAAGCCCAGGCGCCAAGCCCACGAGCTCTGAGCTCTGAGCAGCCGGCAGAGACACGACGGCTGCCAGCAGAGTGTACACTGCCAAGAGCTCACCAGCGAGACCCCGGAGTCTCACACGCCCGGCTCGCCCGGCAGACACCCCGTTTTAGGAATCTCTACTCACAGACATGACACGGGACGTGGCGGCAAGTGAATGGGAATGCAGGGGCCACTGTTACCTTAGACAGCCGAGCAGTAAACACCACAACAGGACAACGGCAGCCGTGATTAGAAGACACAAAAATAACCAACAATAAAGAATGAAACCTGCCCCCCGACGGGGTCAGTGGCTGAGCATCGGCCCACAACCCGGGAGGTCATGGTTTGATCCCCGGTCAGGTGCATGCCCGGATTGTGAGCGTGACTCCAGTGGGGGGCATACAGGAAGCAGCCGATCGATGTTTCTCTCTCATGCATGTTTCTAGCTCTCTGTCCCTCTCCCTTCCTCTCTCTAAAAATCAATAAAAATGTGTTTTAAAAAATAAAAAGAATAAAGTCAAGATTCCGGTCGGGGGTGGGGGGTGGGGGGTGGGGGGAGACACTGGCCAAACAAGCGCTGAGCTGGGGACGGGGAAGGTTGGCAGAGCCCCAGGCGAAATCGACCATCAGAGGCAGCCACCCACGCGGTGTCTCACCGAACTCTTCACTCACAGGGAAACGACAGAACCCCGGCATCGCCCGCAGGAAGGCCGCTCGCAAGGAAAGGGTATGAGTCACCGCATTTGATGTCTCCAGTCATCCGCGTCCCCAGACAAAAGAAAGGTGTCTGCAGGCCCCGCTCGGCAGAAAACGGTGCTCACGGGGGAGGATTCGTCACCCAAACACGCGTCATGCGGTCGGAGGCGGCAGAACGAGTCCTTATACGGCTGTGGGTCCGCGGCCCAGGCCCCTGAGGAGCCCCTTGCGGGGGAGACGCGAACGCACTAAGATCAGCAGCACCGAATAGAAGGCCGTCGTGACGCGGAGTCGGCTAATGGCACAGGGACCTGGAAATCCACTCAGACCCACACGCCTGCTGCCAAAATAGACTCCAGATGCTCCGAGGAGGTAAATGAATTTAAATATGTGACATGAGAGGGAAGCGTGCTAAAAATAGATCTGAATATTTACTTCGACTTCAGAGAGCAGCTAGCTTCTTGGAAATAGAATCAATAGAAGATAGTTCACTGAAAAGAGATTTGCCTTGTTTGTTGAAAAATCATTTTATTTCTTTATTTCTATTTTTTTGTTTTGTTTTGTTTTGTTAATCCTTTACCCGAGGATATTTTTCCATTGATTTTTAGAGAGAGTGGAAGGGAAAGGGAGAGACAGAGAAAAACATCGACGTGAGAGATACACATCAGTTGGTTGCGTGCTGCACGCATCCCGACCAGGGCCAGGGAACCTGCAACCAAGGTCTGCGCCCTTGACCAGAATTGAACCCGGACCCTTCAGTCCGTGTGGGCAGATGCTCCGTTCGCTGAGCCAAACCGGCCAGGGCTAGTTTGTTGAAAATTTAAATCCCGAGTGCGGCGGCCTGAGCTGAGGTCATATGTCATGACAGCCACAGAAACACACACACTGTCCCCTCTCAGAGGAACTTCAGGAGCCACCAAAGGGGTTACTGTGTGACGTGGGGAAGCAATGGAACCCGGGGTCTGAGTGAGCAGCGCCAGGCCTCCCTGTTCTAGGGACCCCCGAGCCTCCAAGAAAGATGCTGTTAGTATCTCGACTGTATAAACGTGAGGCACAGAGAGGTTAAGCCACCTACCTAAAGTCACACAGCTATTGTGTGGCAGTTCCAGGCCTCCGGCCCAGGCAGTCTGGCTGCAGGGCTCTGTTCTCACCCCTACCTCGGTGTGATAAGCTGGTGCCTCATAATTTATAGCAGCAAAACACTGCACACAATCCCACTGTCTCACAATAGGATTTAGTAAATTGTGCTGCACCGACTCGACGGGATGTACAGAAGACATAACAACAGAACTGATCTCACGTTGGGAAGAATTAACGAAATCATGAATGGGAAAGTACTGAGGACGGTGCCCGGGAACCATGGTGAGAGGTCCGGGTCATCAGCTGGTACTGCTTGTGCAGGGCACTACCCCGGGGCTTCCTGGGGGCAGAAACCCGTCTGATCGCTCAGGGCCTGGCTGGAGCCTTCTGAGCGGCTGCAGGGGGGGAGGGACTGGAACAGACAACAACTCTGAAATCTGGGACATCAGCTCTATAATTGTGCCTAAAAGTACAAGGCCATGGCACTACCTTCAAACCAATGTAGGAAATGCTGGGCACAGTGAGGGACAATAAACGGCAGAACTTCACTGGAGATCCTGACAAGAGAACCCAACTATGCTGATGAACTGAACACTGCCTCTGTGCCATTCATTCCTTCTTCGTCGACTCCGTCCACACCTTTGGGGACCCCTGGACCCGCTGGGGTTGGACCCCGGCATATGGCGCCCAAACAGGGACCCCTAGGTAAGCGCCCCGCACTTGGGACGGATAGGACTCCACCGTAGGAAGAGGGTGGATAGTCTTCACCGACTCCGTCCACACCTTTGGGAACCCCTGGAACAGGATTCCCATAGGTAAGCCCCCCTCCCCAATGAGAACCCCCACACTCGGGACGGATAGGACTCCACCAGGGTGCTACAGACCCCCCTATAGAGGATAAGTAGGGTAAGAAGGTGGATAGTACAGAACTTAGATTGAGAAGATATGCCATACTGAGTCCAAAGAAAGAAGACTCTGTATTGATCTTTTAACACATATGCTTGCTAGCAGAGGAATTAAGGTTACTCCCAGTCAGATAGAACATTTTATACAAGAAATATGTCCATGCTTTTCTGAGGAAGGAAAGGTGCAGGAAAGGTAAATGTAGAGGCATGGGAGAAGGCAGGCCCAAGGAGCCTTATCCTTAACCCCACTGCAGCCCTTCCACCCCGGGAAAGTGCAGGGTTGGCAAGCTCTCCCTGGGGTGATAGATCAGGACTCAGGTGATAGCAGAAAGCGCCAATCCTACTCTTAAAATGGATACAAGAGAGCATTTGGGATTTTTCTTTTTAATGCCTGCTTTTAAAAAATAAAAAAGGGGGAATTTGCCGGGAGCCGGTCCATCCTTGCTGTTTCAAGGGACCTGGCATATATGGCATACTGTTCTTAATATATTTGCTCACCTTCTTGGCACTATGTGTTTTAACCAAGGTCACCTCTCCGAGAAAGGTTGTTTCCCCAGGTAGAGATTTTCCCTGAAGTTAGGGAGGGAATAAAACCCCTTCACTAAGTGCCAGGCAGGTAATTAATCTCTTTAACTACAAACAGTCATGCTTAAGCTACATAATCTTTACTCCCTGGAATGGAGATAAGAAACGCCCTAACCTTTGGAATAGAGATTGATAGGATTAGAATCAACTGGTATAAATACAGATGCAACAAGGCAACAGAAGACAGAACTTAGGAGACAGAACTTAGGAGACAGAAGACAGAACTCACACACAGAACTTAGATGAAGATCCTACACACAGAACTTAGAAGACAGAACTTAGAACTCAGAACCTACACAGAACCTAGAGAGGCAGAACCGAGAGACAGAACTTAAGAGACAGAACTTAGAAGACAGAACCTAGAAACAGAAGAACTTCGCTGGAGAGAACATGGCAAAAGATCCTGGACAGAACCGGCGACCGAACCTGGCTGAAGAACCCGGCTACAGAACCTGGCGACCGAACCTGGCTGGAGAACCTAGCGAGAGAACATGGCTACAGAACCTGGCTGGAGAACCTGGAGAACCTGGCTGGAGAACCTAGCAAGAGAACATGGACACAGAGCCTGACTGGAGATCCTAACCAGAACTTCGCTTGAGATCCTAGACAGAATGTGGCTGGAGATTGTGGCTAGAGATCCTGGCAAGCCTGCTGATCAACTGAACGCTGTCTCCGTGTCATTCCTTCTTCACCGACTCCGTCCACACCTTTGGGAATCCCTGGACCTGCTGGGGTTGGACCCCAGCACTGGCTAACCCTCCTGATAGGTTACAGAGCGGTCGGGTGTGCTGTGGGCAATTGGGACTGGAACCAAGTAGAATCTGAGCCGACAGCCACTGACCAAGAAGGTGCTGCGGGCAGAGAGCCTACGGCCTGAAGGGAGGGGCCGGGTTCCGGTCCCATGACGTGTGGATCGCGTCGACGGGGCAAGTGACAGAAACTCTCTCCGCCCGTGGGCTCACAGGGCGGCCAGCGACCGTGGGTCCCAGCATCACATTAAAGAGTTAAGTGAAGCGTCTCATTATGGAGGAGCAAGCCCGGGGCTCGGTCAGTGCCCTCCCCTCCCTAAATAGCCCCGAAAACTCTATTTATGCTTCACAATGGAGACTTTAAAAAAAGTATGAAATTCCTTTTTTTGAAAGTACAGAAAAATGTTAAACCGCCAGGGGAGAGGTAGAACGTAGCAATCACCCGGCAGAGAGCGGGTGAGGAGGAGAGGGGGTGAGTCACCGCCGCCTTTGATGCCTCCAGTAACCGGACTCCAGAAAAATCACAGACATCAGAGAAAGGCGCCACTCGGGCAGGTGACAGCTGATGGCCCGTGACCGACCCACTCCCGACCCCAGGGAAGTCGCCACAACTTGACTTTGACCATGGCTGGAGCGATAGTTACATCTGGAGGGTGGCGTCCAGGCCGAGAATGGAGCACAGCCGGCCGCCTTGAACTCAGTGCAGCGCACATGGCTGTGCACAAGCTGTTGGCCAGGCCAGGACCGACAGGCGAGAGAACATTCGCCCCAGTTCCGTTTGCCGTCCCAGATCCGGAAACCAGCTGGTCTCCGAGGAAAGGCACCTCATACGTTCATGTTTGCAATCTGCTTCCCTTCGGGTCAAAGACTGAGTGACCATCTCCCGAAGTAGCGCGCCCAGGATAACTTCTAAAATCATCAGATAGAAGCTAAGTGATTGTTCTGCACTATTTTTACAAGTGTCGGGGAGTACCAGATGGCATGTAGGAACAGCGGAGTCCGCAACTCCCCTCTTATTCTCGTAAAACATTGACTTACGAGTATCCATGGATATTCTGGCGCAGGAGCCCAGGCTGTCCGACCACAATGAAAACGTGTACTGGCCCAGGGTTAGAAAAACCCGTGGACAGAATAGCGGACCCAGAAACAGACCTAGAAATCATCCATGCAGCACATGAGAGAGGTGTTCCCAATCAGTAGGACAAAGACAGACCGATCCACAAGCGGTATTGTTACCAGGGGCTCTCCGTGTCGGAGAAAGGAAGGTGGCGCTAGCCTCCCGTCCCACACACGAATTCTGGGCGCATTAAAGGTTAAACGTGCCTTTAAATCCGGAAGGAAATTTAATGATCTTTAAAAAAGAAAAAAAGCCCGACAGGCGGGGCTCAGGGGTGGAGCGTTGACCTAGGAACCAGGAGGTCACGGCTTGATTCCCGGTCAGGGCACAGGCCCAGGTTTCGGGCTCCATCCCCAGTGTGGGGCATACAGGAGGCAGCCGATCCATGACTCTCTCTCATCATTGATGTTTCTATCTCTCTCCCTCTCCCTTCCTCTCTGAGATCAATAATAAAAATTTTAAAAAGAAGTAAATAAAGAAAAAAAGCCAAGGTGCCCAGTAGGGGTCCACAATGAGTCTCTGTGAAGCCTGTATCTCCCCTGTTCCCCGCCCCCCACCTCCACACTTCACAGTGACAAGTTAAATCATTTCAGTTCTTACACCCCCGCCCCTCTTCACACCCCCCACCCCCTAAGCCGAGTGCGGAGCCGGAAGAGAGCAAGTGGCCACTACTAAGACCTTCGGCCAGAAAGCCGCCTCCAGCCCGCCTTTCCCGCGGCACCAGCTTCAGGCCCTCCTCTGCAGCATCTCAGCGTTTTCTGGATGAAAGGAACTAGGAGGAAAGACGTGTTTGTTTGTACGGAAATGGAAGACACCTCCATGCGCCTGTGAGATTGAGGCTTAGGGTGGATGCAGAGAAATGAGGGGAACCAGGTGAGCCCCGGGGCTCGGGGAGCAGCGACCACTGTCAGGACGCAGGCCGGCCCCGGGGGCAGCAGACGGAGGGAGCCGAGCTGGAGACACAGGGCGAGGGGGGAGGATGAGAGAGAGAGAACAGTCGTCACCCAAAACCACGCCCCGCAGGAAGCAGACACAGAACAGAACGAGGAGGATGAGCTTCAACAGAAAAGTCCAAGACCCATCCGCTGGTTGGACGGAGCGGCGTGCAGTGGGCTCCCGGCCTGCAGATGTGCTGCCCGAGCCTCGTGCTGGCACAGCTCTGAGGTCTCCTTAGTCTTTCCTGTTGTTGCTAATCCTCACCGCGCACATTTTTCCACTGATTTTTAGAGAGAGTGGAAGGGAGGTAGAGGGGGTGGGAGAGAAGGTGACGGAGAGAGAGGGAGAGAGAGAGGGAGGGAGAGGGGGAGAGAGAGAGAGGGAGAGAGAGAAACATTGATGAGAGAGACACATGTCAATTGGTTGCCTCCTGCACGCACACGTGCCCCCATTGGGCTGGGCATCGAACCTGCAACCCAGGTACATGCCTTTGACCAGGAATCAAACCTGCGACCCTTTGGTAGGTGGGCAGACACTCTAACCACTGAGCCACCGAGGGAGAGCACAGCAGCCTTGCCCGAGGTCACACAGTGAGTGAGCGACGGAGCTGGGACAGGGCCCAGGCCTGATTTCACACAGGATTGGGGGGTGGGGAGGGGCATTTCCGTGGCTTCACAGACACTTTGTTCAAAACTAAAAGCAGGGGCAAGCCCAATCCGGAATGGAAGGGGCCCTCAGAGGTCCCGGGAGGACTACGGACCCTCAGGCCTCCCCCGAGGAGCAGCCGAAGACGGGCTCCGGGCGCTCAGGACTTTGAAACAAACATTATGTAGTTGCTGCCATCCTTCCTACTTTTAAATGACACGGAAGACCCGTCATTAACGCGCATCCAGCAGCATCCATGATGGCTCTCGCTCCACCAGGAACACACCCTCCTTGCCTGGACCAGGCAGGCCTCCGGGCACCGCGCCAGAGCCACAGAGCCGGACCTCAAAGAGGCGCCTACAAAGCAGAGGGCCTCGCATTTATTTTTAACAGACGTTCAAACGGCGCCTTTCACAGCCGCTGCCCCAGGCCTGCCAGGCGGGCAGGCCCTGCAGGAAAGCGCGCCCCTGGGGGGTCACCGGGCCGGCTCTGGGCCCACACGCAAGGCGCCCTGGGCTTTCAGACCCAACAGCCAGGGCGGGAGCTGAGAGCAATTTCCAAAAGCAGAGGAAAGCTCCCCCAGCGGCTGCATGTCAGCCGAGCCCCAAGGTCAAAGCCAGCGCGCTCTGTTGAGATGCGACCGAGACTGGCCAGCTGGGCCCTGCTGAGGTTCCTGCGGGGACCTGGGTGGGCAGCTGGGGAACGGGGCGAGGACTGGGTTTGAGGTCAGATGGGGGTGTGAACTCCGGCCTCCTTGCCAGTGCCGCTCCGGGGGGATTACCTACCTGGTTGAGACGCACGTCTTTCCTGGTGAAACAGCGCGGGCAGCCCTCCGGGTGGGAGAGAGGGAGGTCCGGAGCTCGCAGCCTGCAGCAGAGCAGCTGGTCAGGGTTCTCCAGGTGCCGGGGAGGGTGGCGGAGGCTGCTCCCGGTGCACGGGAGTCCAGGGATGCCACACCGCCGCCTGCCTGGAGGAGGCATCATCCCGAGGGGTGAGCAGCAGCTGGCAGCCAGGCCGGAAGAGCAGAGCAAGGAGAGCCTCCAATGCCATGGGCAGAGTTCCTGGCTTACCCTGGGGGTATCTGTTCCCAGCACGGGGGTCACTGCTCTCGCTTGCCCGCTGGAGAGCTCTCTCCGGTTTTGTCCGGAAGGTGGGCCACAGGGAAACAAATGAGTTAAGGGGCTGCTACAACAGGCTGCAGGACAGGCGGTGGCGGCCTGGGGTTCTGCCCAGGGACCCCCCAGGAAATTCGGGGTGCTGCAAACACAGGAGCAGCAGGTTCCAAACCCCTCGAGGGGAGGACGTGATAACCGAGGACAGCCACTGAGCGTGCAGTTTGTCATCCCGTAGCCCATCCAGGCCTCAGGGTGACGGGGCAGGCGGACATGCAGGCGTGAATGTGCCCCGGACAGGGGCCTGGACAGGGGCCAAGAGAGAAGCGACTCACACAGCTCATCGGCAGCAGAACAGGCTCACCGCACAACCCCCCGCCCCCCCAATCCCCCCAAACCCCCCCGCCCCCGCCCCTGCGTCCAGGGCTCTCCCCACGGCCCCTCCCCTGCCCCGGGCCACCCCCTGCAGGAAAGTGCTAGAAGATAGAATTGGAAGCTGCATAATTGGTTGAAAGGCTTTTTATTGTAACAGCAGCTGAGAGGCGAACCAGGCCCCCCTCGAAGCGCCTGAAATCTGCTGTGGGGGCGGCCCCTTCACAGCCGCCCGCGCGCGGCCTGCTTTCCATCAGCGTCGCTCTTGAAAAAAGCGGGGGAGGTGACTCAAACCTCCAGCAACTCGGAGGCTGATGGGAAAATCTCCAGTGATGGAGAGGGGCCACCCAGGAATGGGAGTGAAGACCAGGCCCCAGCCCCAGGGCTGCCTCCGGCCTCAGACCCGGTCATGGCCTCGCACCTGGCGGTCCTGTCGCCCACGATACACGGCGGTCACCATTGCCCGGACGATGGGTGCACGGCCGGGCTGGGCCCACGTTGGCACCTGACCCTGGACCTGCAGCTGTCAACTCATCGGTCACAGGCAGCCGTGAGGGTCCTGGAGAGGCCATGTCGGCTCTCACCGATCCAGGGGACCTTGATTCTTGCTGGGCCGCGTGCAGTCCTTCCTCTGTGGCCTCGCCGCCTCCGGGTCGCCGCCAGGGCAGTCACTGGGTGGGACGGCTGTGGGCTCTGTCCGGGAGGACTCAGGCCTCGTCTGTCCCCACGCCCAGCGTCAGGTCCGGGTGGAGATGCCAGGCCCTCCTCCCTCCCCGGCCTCCCCCAGCGCCTCTGCCTCGCACACGGCCTCCCAGGGCCACTCCTCGGGGCCACAGGCTGTGCCCAGGGGACCCGCTGCCGCCCAAGGGAGAGAAGCAGACCCCCAGGATGGACCAGAGCGAACCTACCCTGACCTGCTCTGGCCGGGGAGCTGGCTCGGGGAAGAAGGTCCCAGGCAGACCACGAGGGGGGACAAAGCACGCTCCGCGCCAGCAGGCGTGACCCCAGGCCCGAGGGTGCTCGGGTGGGTGAGGCAGGCACACAGGGCCCGCCACGCTGTTCCCGGGGTACGCCGTGTTCTCCACCCTCCGCTCACCTCTCCCACATTCCAAAGGCCACGTGCTGAAGGAGAACAGCTGCTTTTCGTTTTTTAAACATTCACGGAGTGTTTGGATATGTCCGAGAGAGAGCGAAAAATATAGTCACACATGGTTAAGGAAATGAAACAATCAAGAACAATGTTTTAAACCCCAGCTGGTTTGGCTCAGTGGATAGAGCGTCTGCCTGCAGACTGAAGGGTCCCCATCAGACCTGCTGGCCCCTGTTTGGGAAAAACAGTGACCTGATTGCTCAAAGGGAGAGAGAGGAGTGAAGCCAGTGTCTCTAAGCCACGTGCCGGGTTACACAGCCACAGGCACTTACATACATTCATTTTTTAAAAACACGCAGCACCTAAAGTGGACACGTTATCTGCATCTTGCAGATGAGGAAACACCCAGGGAGGTTAAGTAATTTCCCCAAAGTCACTCGGCCGGGAAATGGCAGAGAAATGCTGTGAGCTGGCTCCGCCTCCTCTGAAACGTCCTCTCCTTCTCCATGGGGCTGCCAAGGGACGCCGCGGGCTCAAGGCACGGCTTCCCGTGGAAAGGCCCACTTGCGGGCTGCCCTGCGAGGCAGGCAGGTGCTGTGGGCGATGCCCGGTGAGGCCCATAGGATGCAGCTAAATTAGCATAAAGGCAATTACCAAGCTGTCCCGTCCCAGCAGAGGCCCAGGCATTCCACAACTACGGAGACATCTTTTAAATACTGAATCCCATGTCTACCTCTCCAGCTGGGTGTGACCCGTCCGCCTGGGAGATGTTCTCTGGGGAGAGCACGGACGGTGCCAAAGGTGGTTCCCCACGTCCTGAGCGAACACACGAGCGCAGTGGCTGCACAGAGTACGTCCTGGGCACGGGGATTTGTAGTCTCTGCTCACCGTCCAAGAATTCCTATTGAGCTGGTGAGCCCGGGGGTTGACAGTACACAGGAGAGCTTCTGCTGGAATAACCGTTAATTCAGTAAGTCTGAGGTCAAAGCCCATCGCACCGGCATGTCTCAGGTCACTGACAGCATTTGCTGGCTGTGGATTTAATGCCGGGCATCTCAGGGTCTTCCCTTTGACACTGAAGCGTCTGAAGGAGGGCTCCACGGGCAGGCAGCCACAGCCCGGTGCTCGGGGAGCGGCAGCTCTCGGAGGATTTCCCAGCATCCCTCTCTCTGATGTGTTCCCAGCATCCCTTTAAGTCCATTCCTGTTTTTTTTGCAAATGGCAAGATTTCATCCCCTTTTGTTGCCGAGTAATATTCCACTGTATATATGTATATATGTACCTTCTTCTCTATCCGCTCACCTGTGGATGGACGGCTAGGTTGCCTCCATGTCTTGGCTGTTACTAGTGATGCTGCCATGACCACAGGGGTGCAAACATCTGTTCCAGTTACTATTTTTGTTTCCTTTGGATACATACCCAGAAGTGGAACTGCTGGATCCCATAACAGTTCTATTTGTAATTTTTTGAGGAATCTCCCTACTGTTTTCCACGGTGGCTGCACCAAATTATAATCCCATCAACAGGGCACGAGGGTCCCCCTTTTGCCACCCCTGCACCAGCACTTGCTGTCTGTTGAGTTGCTGATGGTAGCGCTCTGACAGGTGTGAGGGGTTTGTTTGCATTTCCCTGGTGATTAGTGATGTTGAGCCCCTTTTCAGATGTCTGCCGGCAGCTGTGTGCCCACGGCTCCCTGCCGTCTCTGACTGGATGGTTTGGTGTGCTTATTTGGTGTCCAGGGTCCCGCTAGGGTTCCCAGGTCCCTAGCATGGCCCGGCCAGGCTCATACAGGCACCGTCTTCTCCTAGTGCCTCCTTCGAAAAGGCAATCCATTTCTCAGTCCAGAGTCTTTTCCAGCCCAGCCTCAATTGATGGTATTCGAAAGTGGGGCCTTTGGGGGGGGGGGTCCACCCTCACGAATGGGGCTTTTAGGGGGACCCCAGAGAGCTCTGTGGCCCTCTTTTCCCATCATGTGAGGACACAGGGAGAAGACCAGCATCTATGAACCAGGACATCTTGCCTCATCCCCAGAACCGAGAGCGGGTCGGGAGCCTGTGGGTTCTCCTCGCTGGGAGCAGTCCCCCCACACACCTGTAGCTCGTCAGGGGCCGGCGCAGAAGCCAACAGGTCAATGAGCCTCGCTGTTCCCGCGGGCTCGCCGCCTGAGAGCGCAGCTGTCCTCCACGGGCGGCGGGGGGAATCCCTGTGTGTGTGTGTGTGGTGGGGGGGGGCATCCCACAGAGGAGCCTCCTTTTCGAGCAATTCCCTCCTCAACCTGACGACCCTTGACCCTTGCGTCGAGCACCTGCAGGGCCAGTCGCGTCTCCCGGTGGCAGACACAGGAGAGGATGCGCGAACATGAGTGCGTTTCCCACTGTGAAAGCCTCAGATACGCGCTGGGAATATTCTCACGGCTTTCTGCCGCTTATAATTATTGCTACGTTGTTTTCATTTTTACTGTACGTTTCCTCCCTTTTTGTTAAATTTTCGTTTACGTTGCATGCCCCTTTTGTTTTTAACGTGCTTATTTACAGATTAAACAGTCCGAGAGCCACGTCCTGTGTATAAGAAGGTTAAAACGGACTCAGTTGGGGGTATGGAACAGATGAGTTCAATTTACATGATTTCTAAGCGGGGGGAATGATTCGGTTTTCGAACAGCCTTCCAGAACGAATTCAGTTTGAGAAACAAGGTTTCACTGTATCGGCACGAACAACCCCGTAGGAATAAGATGTGATCGCTGGGCACCACTCTGTGCCTGCCCCCCCCCCCCGCCGTCATTCACGCAGGGGCATCCTTGACAAATGACACGGCCCACAGCCCTTCTCAGGGGCCTGAGTTTCCCGGGGAGCGTTGCCCCAAACCCCCAGACAGGCAGACCCACGTCCCAGGGAGGGCGCTCATGAGGACGCCATCCAGGGCCAGGTGTCCTGGGCCCCGACCGCCAGGAGCAGAGAAACACACCAGCAGAGATCTCCCCCCTGGAGGGCACGGGCGATTCTGCTGCACCCCGACAGCAGTCGGGCAAAGGGGTCCAGCGTCACTGAGTGCGAGAGCTGGGGAACTCCAAAAAGGGTCCGTCCACCCTCCCTTCCTCAGATGAAAAGACCGAGACCCGCAAGAAGGCGCCCGCACGAGCTCACCCAGGACGTGGCGGGAAGAACCAGCATCGGCCCACGGCGCCCTCCGAATCACCCACGGCGCCCTCCGCATCACCCACGGCGCCCTCCGCATCACCCACGGCTCCTGGCAGAGTGTTCGTGGGAATACAGTGGGGCCTTGACTTACGAGTGTCCCGACTAATGAGTTTTTTGAGATACCAGCTGTCTCTCGCCGATTTTTTGCAGAGTTGATAGAGTAATTTGAGTTAACGAGCTCCTTAACGAGCTCGGTCTCGGAAGGAATTAAACTCGTAAGTCAAGGCCCCACTGTATAGACAACGCGTGGGGTTGGATCACCCACTGGCTCCTGCACAGTGTTCGTGGGACTATAAACAACACGTCGGGTTGGAGAAGGAGGTGTCGGAGCTGGTCCCTGGCCTTTTCGTGTTGTCACTAATTACAGGTTCCCCTTCATCCTCTGTAAGTCAACGACCTCCACCTGACCTCCAAGCCCCCTGAGGACATCACTGCACAAAGACCCAGGGACAGAGAGCTGGGGAGGGCGTTCTTTAAAGCTGTTTCCTTCTCTGTGGTGAGAATGCTGTCGGAAGCAGAAAGAAAAAACAAAGAAAGCTCTTACCTAATAAAACGTTCCGAGGAGAGATGGGTCCAGAATTGGCTAGCTCAGTGACTCCGTACCCTCCAAACACCCGTCTTCCCACGTCCCTCTGCGCGCTCAGCAGGAGGACCTGCCTCCACGCCACCAGCTCTCCTCCTGGTTGCAAGAGGACTGCAGCTGTCCAGGCATCTCATCCGAACCAGCCAGGCTCTCATTGGCCAGCCTTGTTCCTCAGGCCTGGCGCCTACACCAATCACGAACAAGGGGAATGAGACCCCAGTGACTGGCCTCGGCCTCCCCTGAATCCTGTGGGCAGCGGACATTTATTTTTTAAAATATATTTTTATTGATTTCAGAGAGGAGGGGAGAGGGAGAGAGAGATAGAAACATCCATGATGAGAGAAGATCACTGATCAGCTGCCTCCTGCATGCCCCCTACTGGGGATGGAGCCCACAACCTGGGCATGTGCCCTTGACTGGCTGGAATCGAACCCGGGACCCTTCAGTCCACAGGCCAACGCTCTATCCACTGAGCACCACCACCCAGGGCCAGAGTGGACATTTAGACACGATCAGCCGAGAGGAAGGAGAAATGAATTTGAAATGCGGAGCCAGCTGCCCGCCGGGGTTCCCGCTGTTCCATTTCCTTCTTGGTCACTAGGAGCGAGGGAGGGGGAGCGAGGGGTTTGAACCCCACAGCACAGTCCTCACAAAGGAATTCAGCTGCACGGAGACAGGCACACCCTGCAGGGCTTATGATAATGGGCTCAAATTCCATTTCAATTTGTTGAAAAGTCACATTCAATCTCATATTTCTCCCTCCATCCCCAGGGGCCTCCACTGTTCAGGGTCCCCCACCGACAGCCTGTCCATCACGCCATGGAAATGGGAACAGGGCCACGTTCTGTGCGTTTTCCTGATCACCCCCCGGGGCAGGGCTTGGTTTATTTGTTGGAAACAATACTGTGGCTTGCGAAGCAGTGAAAGCTCCCAGCCGCTCTAAAAGCACCCAATAAAGGCAGCTCTTAAAAGCAAAACTCTTGCAGGAAGTGTTTCTCTATTACTCTGTAGCTTTAAAAAACGAAGGAATACAAAGAATGGGGTGCCTCTGACTGCAGCCCCAGGGCAGGGGCCGTAGTTTAAGATGCTGTTTCACAAAACTCGCAAAAAACGGTGACAACGGCCCACTTTATAAGGGCACTGTGTGTGTCTGTGTGTGTGTGTGTGTGTGTGTGTGTGTGTGTGTGAGAGAGAGAGAGAGAGAGAGAGGAAGGGAGAGAGAATGCACATTATCTGTCGGGTGGGTCAGTGGTTGGAGCATCATCCGTGCACCCAAAGGTTTAGGGTTCAACTCCAGATCAGGAACCACACCCAGGCTGTGAGTTCAGTCCCCAGTCATGATGCCTTAGGGAGGCAACTGGTCGATGTTTCTCACTCTTGCCCTCCTCTCTCTCTCAAATCAAAAAAGAGCCCTAACCGGCCTGGCTCAGTGGATAGAGCATCGGCCTGCAGACTGAAGGGTCCCAGGTTCAATTCCAGTCAAGGGCATGTACCTTGGTTGCGAGCACATCCCCAGTGGGGGGTGTGCAGGAGGCAGCTGATGGATGTTTCTCTCTCATCGATGTTTCTAACTCTCTATCCCTCACCCTTCCTCTCTGTAAAAAATCAATAAAATATTTTTAAAAATAAGAAGTGCCTTCCTTTTAAAAAAGAAAAAAGATCAAGGGCACATGCCAGGGTTGTGGGCTCCATCCCCAGTGTGGGGCGTGCAGGAGGCAGCCGATCAATGATTCTCTCTCATCGTAGATGTTTCTATCTCCTTCTCCCTTCCTCTCTGAAATCAATAAAAACATAGTTAAACAAATAAAAAGAAACCAATGTTTAAAATCAATAAAGACATGTTCTCAGGTGAGAAAAAAACATACAACATACTGTCCAAGGATGCGCTGGCCTCTCCTGCTGTTTACAGTGTTGGCTTTAATTTCCTGATAAACATCCTTCCCTGAGTCCCCTCCCGATTGGGGGATGTCCTCCAGGGCCCATCGCTCACCGTCCCCTGCGCCCCATCCCACTCTCACACCCTGCGGGCCAGAGGCGGGTGCGGTTTCTCTGGATTTCCTCTCTCCCCGCTCCTTTGCGTGGATTTCCCCTCGGTCTAGAATACCCCCCTCCCGCACCCCCCCCCCACACTCCCTCCTTTGCCTGGAGGCCAGCGCCCGGCAGGTTTGAGGAATGGCTTCGGCAGAAAGCCCAGCAAGAAACCTCCGGGCCTCGCGTCCTCAAAGGCGTCCGTTGTCAGGGTCACTCCGAGCGGCTGCCATTCCCGCTGTTAGGGAGAGGCCGGGCAGCAGCACTTAGCCACCGGGCATCAGTGCCGGCTGGGCAGGGAGGAAGCCCGTGTTGCGCCAGCTGCCGGCTCTGAAGCAATAACAAGGCCATTATCCGCGGAGAAAGCCGCTCCTTCCATTAGCGACGCTGTTTAAGGGGCGCATGAAAAGCTTTTAAAGCTTCGAGAGCGAACACATGAATTTTCTCTCTTAAAGAACGTCCCCAAATGAATGCCCTGCTCTTCGAATAGTCCCCAGGCGAGGGTTTCCTGCCATTAATTCCACAGCCACCGCACATCCTCGTGTCCCCCACGGCTCCCACGGGAGAGCCAGAGCGTGGTCAGGGATGACTGGGGAGATGAGGCCTGCTTTTATTCATTCATTTATTTATTTTCAAATGTATTTTTATTGGTTTCAGAGAGGAAGGGAGATGGAGAGGGAGAGGGAGAGAGAGAGACATCAATGATGAGAGAGAATCATTGATTGGCTGCCTCCTGCACGCCCCACACTGGGGATCAAACCCACAACCCGGACCTGGGCCCTGACCAGAATCGAACCGTGACCTCCTGGTTCATAGGTCAACGCTCAGCCCCTGAGCCAGGTGGCGGGCTGTTCTTTGTCTCCTTTAAAAGCAATAAAGCGTGATGACCTTTTGAGACCATCGTGCCCCGATCCCCTTCTCCAGAAAGCTGAGTCCTGCAGGATGGGGAGGCCCTTTCCGGCGCAGGCACGGGTGACGCTAAGGGTCGAGGGGAACGAGCAGTCTGGCTGCACGTCTGGGACCGCCCACGTCCCTGACCGCAGGCCCAGACCTCCTGGTCAGCGGGGACAACAGCAGAGTCGGGAGCGCAGGGCCAGGTCGCAGCTGTGGTGTGACCACGCCCGTGGCTTCCCTGGGCGTTTCCTCACCAGCTGGAGGAGTCGTGGGTCCCTCTGAGGTCGAATGCTCATGACTCTATGGTTGGAAACAGCGACAGGAGCCATGGCTCCGGGGAGGCCGGGCGTGTGCGAGGGTCAGAGGGGGAAGGCGTGGCCGGCAGAGCGACAGGACTCTCGCTGACTCACCTGGCAGGTGGGCAGTCCTCGGGGCTGCAGGACGCGGGCCCAGCCACCTTCCACTGTCCCCATGGCAACACGCACAGGCTTGCTCTCTGGGACTGGTTGTCTATGACCAAATGGATTTTCTACTCTGTGGGCGTTAGCATCGCATCAGCGCAGCGCTCCGGAGACCCCAGGACAGAACCTGCTCTTGGTCTCTCCCATCGCTTCCCCCAGGTTCCCTTGTGGACTAGAGTCAAAGCCAGGGGTGGGCAAACTTTTTGACTCGAGGGCCACAATGGGTTCTTAAACTGGACCGGAGGGCCGGAACAAAAGCATGGATGGAGTGTTTGTGTGACCTAATATAAATTCAAAGTAAACATCATTACATAAAAGGGTACGGTCTTTTTTTTTTTTTTTAGTTTTATTCATTTCAAACGGGCCGGATCTGGCCCGCGGGCCGTAGTTTGCCCACGGCTGGTCAAAGGGGTGGCAGTAACCATCCACTGTCCTCGGGGTTAACACAGCAGCGAGGCCGGGCCTTGAGGCCAAGGAGATGGCTGCACCCAGGCCCGAGCAGGGACCAGGCCCGAGCAGGGACCAGGCCTGAGCAGCGACCGGTGCAGTGAGCGCGGCTGCCTGGCCCTTTCCAGACGCAGCCTCGTGTGGCTACAGAACGTGGTGGAAGCGTATCCAGCTGTAAGAAGGAACGGGACTTTCCAACTTGGGCCTGGAAAACGTGGTGAGCCAAGTAAGCCAGACACAGACAAACCCTGCAGCTCCCACTTCTGTGGGTACTTGGCGTGGCCACGGTACAGGGACAGAAAGCAGACCAGAGGCCCCCAGCCGGGAGGCAGGGGGAGGGTTAGGGCCTGGGAGGCAGGGGAAGGGTTAGGGCCTGGGAGGCAGGGGAAGGTTAGGGCCTGGGAGGCAGGGGGAGGGTTAGGGCCTGGGAGGCAGGGGAAGGTTAGGGTCTGGGAGGCAGGGGGAGGGTTAGGGCCTGGGAGGCAGGGGAAGGTTAGGGTCTGGGAGGCAGGGGGAGGGTTAGGGCCTGGGAGGCAGGGGGAGGGTTAGGGCCTGTGTTCAGTGGGTACGGACAATAAACGTCTCATGGATGATCGTGGTGATGGCTGCACAACACTTAATGCCAGTGACTTGTACACTGACAATGGTTAGATTCATAAATACCATGTTATGTATATTTTACAGTGATTTGTAAAAAACCTATTGGGCCGAGAATGGGCGCTCAGTCCTGGCATCAGAAATGAGGAGAGAAGTGGGGAGGGGGAGCAGTCCGCTGGGAGTGGGGAGGTCAGGCCTGGGCACAGGCACCCGGCCTGTGGCGGGGAGGCCGAAGAGGCGGTGCCCTGGGCGCTGCTGTGGACCGGACGTGGCCTCCAGGTGCCCGGCCCACGGAGCTTACAGCTCACCTGCCAGTCACCTTCATCCTCAGCAGATCAGGCAAACGAGCAGCCCGCTTGCTCCGCCGCCGGCGGGTGACAAATGCTCGCGATCAAGGACGAAAGCCTGGCCCATTTGTCATGTTGACATTACGAGTCCAGCAGGTCTTGTTGAGCGCGGGGCTCCCGTCCCCCTGGATGTGACAGGCCATTTACCAGCCGGCACTGAGGTCTTTCACAGTCACTCAATTTACTCGAAGTGAGCACAGCTTGGGGGATTGAAGCAATAGAATTTTAACACTTAATTACTTTGCTTCCTCATTGACAAGACAGCTACATGCAATGCGATTTGTCATGTCATTAGGCGATAAATATTGAAAACAGCAGACAGACCGATGTGAGCCAGCAGAGCTCGGCCCAGCAGCAGGGGCCTGAGCTGATGCAGCAGGACCACCGTGACCTCTCCCTCGGAACAAGGTGAAACCATGGGTTCAGCTGCATCAGGCTCTTGTAATCAGCAGGTGTCTACAATCTGAAAACCCAGTCAGTTAAATTCTGCTCTGCTCCCAGACACTGACCCTCGGACCCTCCCGGCCAACTCCTGCCCCAGGGCCTTTGCACTGGCTGTTCCCACTCTTAACTGCCCTTTCCCTTCACAGCACATCGCTCCCTCATGTCATCCAGGTCTGTCCTGCAGCGTCACTTCATCAGACTCCTCCCAGTCACCTGACCTAAGACGGCGCCCTCCATCGCTCTCCATCCCTTTGCCCTGCACACTCCTTGGCACCGCTTCTCACCACCAGGCATTTTGCGGGTGTTATGTCCCTAGGTCGATGCCTGTTTGTTGTTTGTCTTACTTGACTGCACCCGCGACACGTGAGCTCCGTGAAAGCAAGTCCCTGGGTATTCACTGCCTAGCACGGTGCCTGGCGTGGAGACGGCACTTGAGAGAAAGTGTTAAATGACTAGCTCGTGTCCTTCCTGTCATCACCCCGTATTGCCAGTGAACGATGCACCCCGTATTGCCAGTGAACGATGCCAACCTGCTATACGAATACAGTCAGAAATGTTGGGCGACATCACCCAGGTAACTGTCAAACGCCTGAGGGATACCAGTCACCACGCTAGGGTGGCTCTGGGAGGTAAACACGGGACGGAAATGTGGGGAGTGCATGCCGGCCCCGCTCACAAGATCCCATCTCCGTGCTACGCCGCCTCCCGCCTCGCAGCTCCCAACGTGTTCACACACGGGCTGGGCTGTTCCCTAGCAGCAGCTCAGCCCCGGCAGAGCCTGGAATGAAAACGTCCAACTTTCCTTTAGCCCAATGGCGGTTCTAATTATAGCGCTCGGCCAGCGCGCTGTTTATTTACTCCTCCGCGGCCGGGCCTGCTGATTGAGAGCTCGTGCGTCTACCTGGGAAGTGGTGGCTCGGGGCCGGTACGATTAGAGCAGGGGGTTAAGGGGCTCGGGGTCCCACCCGCTCCCGCAATGATGCCACTGTGTTGCATCTGAGGTGCATGCCTGGGCGCCGGCACGAGCAGGGACTGGGCCTGCCAGTAGGTTTCGGGGACAGAAAGCAGGTGCGTGCGGGAGCAGCGAGGACGGGAGCTGGGAGTCCTCAGGCCGGGCCTGGCCCCACCCCCTGGCCGGTGACGCCAGAGAAGCCAGCTAGCATCTGGCTGGGGCTCAGGACCCCTCCTTCGGGAGCTTTTTTTTTAACCCTCACCTGGGGACATTCTTCCACTGATTTTTAGGGAGAATGGGAAAGGCAGAGAGAAACCTCGATGTGAGACACACATCCATTGGTTGCCTCCTGCACGTGCCCTGAGCAGGGCCCGGGCCAGGGAGGAGCCTGAAACCAAGGTACATGCCCTTGACCAGAATCAAACCTGGGACCCTTCAGACTGCAGGCCGACGCTCTGTCCACTGAGCAACACCGGCCACGGCCTTCGTGAGCCTTATCTGACCTGCAGCATCGCAAACAGCAGGCGCTCGGGAGGTAGTTGTAACGCGAAGGAGTGTGTGACCAAAGGCATGAACGGAGGAGAAGCAGTGATCCCTCTGGGTTTGCACTGCTGACAGCATCGCTGACCGGCCCCTCCGCGGGGACGCTGCCCGGTGAGGACACCCCCGAGGACTCGGCCCCGAGGCTGGAGGCTACTCCGCCAGCCCTCAGGGTCCCAGAGACATGGCGTCAGCAGAGGCCCCCAGCACTCGCAGGCGAGTCTGCAGCAGGGAGAGAGGAAGCAGAGAACTTTCTAGGGGCACAGGCCAGAGAGGCCACCCAAGTCCCGGGCACCGTCCTGCTGCCAGGGCCGGGCCCCCAAGGCGAGCCCAGCGCTTTCTCCGGCCGAGCCTACACCCAGCCCGTAGGGAGGGGGGCGCCCTGGGGTGGGGTGGGGATAGGGGAGCTCTGTGGGCCACCAGGCTGAGTGAGAGAGAAATGCCGTTCACTCACCCTGGAGAGCCAGGGTCCCCTGCCCACTCCCCCAGCAGGACACCTCCGCCCCTCCCCCGGGTGAGCCAGGTGCAGGAGCTAAACTGGAAGGGGCAGGCGCTTTGCACAGAGCAGGCAATAAAAATAAACTGAAAGGCTGAGGAGGGCACAGCTGAGGGTAACGGAGTAAGTGATTAAGTCCCACAGGTGACAGAACTGGCTGGAGGCGGCTGCCCCTTCTCACCAGGCTCTACCATGTCGGTGCTGCTGGCGGCTGTGGGTCTGTGGACGGTCTGGCACGTGGGCTGGGAAAGGAAGGAGCTGAGTAGCTTGCAGACCCCCCTGCTCCCGACCTCCCCGCTCCTGGCCTGGAGATGCCACCTGAATCCTATTTATTTGGGGGGGGGGGCTGATCTTCCCGTGAGCTCCGTCCTCCCTCCCCTGGTGACCGGGCCACCCACAGATGGAAGCTCCGCTCCGATCCGCCATCCTGTTCTTACCAGACTTCCCGTGAGAGTGGGAGGCCACAGACCACGGCCACGGCCCCCGCCAGCTGGGCCAGCTCATGGCAGGGCTCAGCCCCCCATGCCCCCCTGCCGTTCCTGAACATGGAAAGTAGCTCTTCCCAGGCCACTGGCCTGAGGGCTCCGAGCGCACCTTCCCCCAGGCCCTCCGGCCTCCCCCAGGGCACCTGCCATGCCGCTCACTTTCTGTCTGGATCCAAATGGTCTTCGGGAAGGAAAGGGCTCACATCTCCCGGTGCCTGGCTCCTCAAGGAGCCCTGATGGAGAGGCAGCCCGGATGGAGCATGCGAAGCTACAGGCTGCCCCCTGCTGGCCCGCACGTGTGCTGCGATCACCCCCAGTTCAACTCCTGTCCTAAAAGGCGCCCAGCTGCAGAGTGAGTGGAGGTCCTCACCCTGAGGCCCCACCCCAGGGATCCAGAGTCCTCAAAACGTAAACCGCTGAGCCCATGTGTTCGGTGGCCGAAGTCAAGCCCAGGAGCCTCCTGGGTAACTTCCAGCTGTCAGATCCCACGTTTTCAACACCAACCCGGCCTCCGCGGCACCGTTTATGTGGGATGCTTTTCCTCGGCAAGTAACAACTTAAGAAGAGACCGGGAACGGCGGGAGTCTGGTACTGGCACCGCATTTCCTGCCCATGTGGCGAGTGAGGGTGGTGGTTCCCTGAGCCCCAGGTTCTGCACCCAAACCCCGATATGATCCCCCGCCCCCCATGCTGAGAGCACACCACCCAGGCAGGCACGCTCTCAAACCTCAAGTGCAGAGCGACTTCTACTTGCAGTGTGGAGTCTATAGGGAGGTTTAAGTGATGGGTTCCACGGCCCTTCACTCGCTGCCTCTGTCCTGGCTTTAGTTTTCTCCTCCATAAAATGGAACTAACACTATTCACCTGATGGGATGGGGTGACAGCGAGTTGGGGTGAAACCCTTTGTAAATGAGTTCCAGCCTCAGAGAGTGCTGCTTCTGATGTATCCCAGGTGAGTAATTTTACTAAACTGCAAACCTGACCATCGCTCTCCCCAGCTTAAAGTCCTTCAATAAGTCTGCTTTTTTTTTTTTTTTTTAGACTTATAGCAGGATTTTGATCCTGCCTCCCTTGCTTGCCCTACACTGAACACCCCGCACTCTCTTATCCATGCCTTTGTGCATGCTGTTCCCTGCCTGGAATGCCCTTCCCATCTTGTCAGCCTGATGGACTCCTACTCATCCTTCAAGACCGCACTCCTGCCCTGATCGGTTTGGCTCAGTGGATAGAGCGTCGGCCTGGGGACCTAAGGGTCCCAGGTTCAATTCCAATCAAGGGCATGTACCTTGGTTGCAGGCATATCCCTAGTATACACTGTGTGTGGTGGGGAGGGGGGGTGCAGGAGGCAGCTGATCGATGTTCCTCTCTCATCGATGTTTCTAACTCTCTATCCCTCTCCCTTCCTCGCTGTAAAAAATCAATAAAATATATTTTTAAAAAAGACCCCACCCCAGGGATCTCCTCACCTGGGGAGTCTCCCCTTCCTCATGGGCTTGGCCAGACCACGCAGTGCCTTACTCTCCAGCGAATCTAACCCGTTCCTGGGTGAAGCATGCCCTGCTGCAGAGATCGGTCTCACCAGGCTGTGGGCTCCCTAAGAGAAAGGACAAAGATGACGTCATTCCTGCCCCCCATGCCCAGCACCCAGGGAAATGACATTCAGCTGTGCTGGATGAATGAGGAATGGGAGAAGGAGTCTGGCCATAAGAAGGGTGGTCAGAGGACCGCCTGGAAGATGAGCAGGCAGTGAGCCGACCAAGGCGGTGGCCACACTGACGGGGACCTTTCGAGGGTTAGGGAAGGTTTCGCGTCGGTGCTGCTGGCCTTGATGGGTTCCGGTCTGTTCCGGAGAGAACATTCCGGGCCTGGGACCTGAAATCTACACCGCCTTCCTGGCTCCGGCTTCCAGCCCACGGGGTCTCTCTGTGCTGCGGCCTCCATAGCAACCTGACCACGGACACCCACATGCTCAGCAGCGTGGCCACCTGGGCCGGACTCTCCCAGGTGGGAGCCAGGGTCTCGTTACATAACTGGCCCTGTCACTTCTCGACAGGAAGGAGCAGAGTTATCCGCAGGTATCTTTGCTTTCTTTTTTCTAAGCTCTAAGGTTCCCAGGAGACTTGCAACCAGGGGACCAGCGGGCAGCGGCACCTCGTCCCAGGCTAACCCCCTGAACGCGTCTCCAACCTGTACCTGTTTCCCGAGTCCACACGGCCCAGCCGGCTCACTTCTGCCTGGGCTTTCTTTCTAAGAGGCCGAGGCAGCGCTCTGAGCAGCCCGATCCAATCCTCTCACCCCGTGTACTTTCACTTTGCATGTTAAATTCACTTCCTCTTGTGCTAGCGTTTTTGGCTCTGAATTCTCTCTTTGCTGAACTCAAGAACCAAAGCCGGCATTGCCAGTAATGCTGGTAGGTGATGCAGCATACTGCCTAATGTTCCTGGTGGTAATTAATGCGCTCACTGAAGAGGAAGACTGTATGGTCTGTGATTAAATTCTCATCCATGCACGCTCCTTGACAGAGATCTTTCTGACCCCTCGTTCTTCCAGAACATTCCATCGTCTCCTAGGACCCTGTCCGAGTGGCTCATCTAGGACCCATTTTGAATTTACCATGGCGAACGAGCTCTCAAGCATGCACATCTGTGACCCAAAGAAGAGTGGTGTCGCCTGGCCGGCGTAGATCAGTGGTTGAATGTCAACCTATGAACCTGGAGGTCACGGTTCAATTCCTGGTCAGGGCACATTTAAAAAAAAATGAAGAGTGGTGTTGACTCTTACCTTCCCAAAGGCTGTGATGAAAGCAGGCAGCCTTTGCCAATTAGGGGCATTTTATTTTATTTATTATTTTTAAAAAATATATTTTCACTGATTTCAGAGAGGAAGGGAGAGAGAAACATCAGTGATGAGAG
This sequence comes from Myotis pilosus, assembly GCA_036010255.1. NCBI lineage: Eukaryota > Metazoa > Chordata > Mammalia > Chiroptera > Vespertilionidae > Myotis > Myotis pilosus. Next base: position 2,546,787 of record JASKON010000016.1, read on the forward strand.
AGAATCATTGATCGGCTGCCTCCTACACACCCCCAACTGGGGATCGAGCCTGCAACCCAGGCACGTGCCCTTGACTGGAATCGAACCTGGGCTGACACTCTGTCCACGGAGCCAAACCAGTGAGGACAATTAGGTGCATTTTAAACCCATGTCAGGGAGTGGCATTTCAAACTCACTGCTATCCTTGGCAAAGTCCGGCCAAGAGAACCCGTCTTGATGAAAGGGACCCGTAGGGGGCGCAGTCACACTTCCTAATTGGTGTGTGTGCAATGCGGGAGTTTTGTTAAAAGGAAGATTCTGGGTCAGTGTGTGTGTGTGTGTGTGTGTGTATGTGTGTGTGTGTGTGTGTGTTATACATGAGGCATGTGGATATATACAGAAAATGTGTATATATATATATATATATATATATATATATATATATATATGGCTGAATTATGTGCCATATTATTACCATAACTGACCTAAAAAATGTTCACCTCACACTAATCTTACTTTACATCTCCACCCTCTCACCCAAACCCTCAGCATTTTAAGGGAAATTCCAGGCATCGTAATATTTAAGCTGTAAATATTTCAGGATGGATGCCTAAAAGATAAGGACTAAACACATACACACAAGCATAATCTTTGTTTTCCTCTTAAAAGTTTCCTTCTAGCCCTAACCGGTTTGGCTCAGTGGATAGAGCGTCGGCCTGCGGACTGAAGGGTCCCAGGTTCGATTCCGGTCAAGGGCATGTACCTTGGTTGCGGGCACATCCCCAGTAGGAGGTGTGCAGGAGGCAGCTGATCGATGTTTCTGTCCCATTGATGTTTCTAACTCTCTATCCCTCTCCCTTCCTCTCTGTAAAAAATCAATAAAATATATTTTTTTAAAAAAGTTTCCTTCTAAACATCCTGTTCTCCTTTAGCTTTGGAAGGAGGACTCGAAACCAGCTCATTTTTTTCCAGAGGGAGAGGACAATGGCCAGGGGAGGCCAGGAGAGGCCGGTGGAGGAGGGAGGAGAGAAAAGGAAGGAGGGAGGAGGGAGGAGGGAGGAGGGAGGAGGGAGGGAGGCTGGGGCACAGAGAGGCTGAGGTTAGGAGCACAAAGCCAGCCATCCTGCTGGCATTGCATTGTGTGCTTTTTTCTGCTTCATAACCTGGATCAATACCCATGCAATTTTGAGTTTGAAGAGTGCCCATCCCTCCTCTGTGCCATCTAAGTTGCCTTCTTTTATCAACAGAAATCTCTCTTACCGCCTTAGGAAAAACGTCCACTGTGGAGTGCCGCAGTGCAGGGCCTGGGCGGGGGCGGTTCCCGGCGAAGGCCCCAGCCCCCAGGGAGGAGGTTTCCCGGGCAGAGCCGCTCCCATTCTCAGTTGGGGGGGGGTCTCTGTCCCCCCAGGACTGTGAGTCCTCCAGCTCCCCCAGGACTGTTTCCCGTCTGTAAAGGGAGGAGGATGCGCATCTACAAAGGTGGGTAGTAAAGGTCGTTACAAGCTTTAATCTCTGCAATAAGTGGTCAGAAAACCAAAGAAAAACACTTTTAGGAAGTGAAAAGTCCCAACAAGATGGTCCATCTGCTGTAGGCAGTTAACAGGTGTGAGCAGAGCAAGGACGGTGGGCCTGGTGGGAAGGGCCGCGGGCGGAAGGCCCCAGGTGCCTGGCAAGGGACAGTCAGTGGTAGGGGGGCCTCCCCTCAGGGTGACCTTTCCTTCCCTAGCTTATCGCCGGTCGCTGGTCACTCGATTTAGACCCCTGACCTTTCCTCCGGGAGACCATATCCAGGCCCCAGTTGTACTGCAGCTCTGGGCCAGGTAAGCAACCAAACCAGCCACGGCCAACCTCAGGACCAGCTGCAGGGAATAGTGACCCCCTGCCCAGGTGCCGGCCAGTCAGTGGGGACCACCACCCTGCAAGGACCCACCTAGAAAACCGCAGGAAACTCTATAGATCTTCCCTGGGAGCTGCCTACAATCTCCGCCCTTAAAGCCAGTAGGAGGGAGGACCCAGTGTGCTCTCCCTCCCAGGAGCGGGCCTATACTTTTCCTCTCCCTTCCCTTCCCTCCCCTCCCTTCCCCCCATTTCAGGGATATCGCCCCCCCCCCCCACTTTATCATTAGCTTCCTCACTCCCAAGTTCCAAGGGCCCTTCCTTTACCTCCATAGCTCGTTTCCTAAGCCCGTTTCTTCTAGGAATCACTTCTTGTACTCCTGTGCTTTACCCAATAAATGTTCTCTTATAGTTTGGGTCTTGCCTCTGAATTCTTTCCCGACCTGAACCCAAGTAGGGAGGTTGCTACAGCCAGGTTTGGCCTGAGCCGCCCGGTCAGACCCCTGGTGGCGGTCAGCCGCCGACAATTCATCCCCCTGCGAGGGGTGCCCGTCTGCCCTTCGGGGTCTGCCCACCCGGCCCGTGAGAAGGCGGGGCTGGGGGAGGCGGTCTCGGGCTCGGCACGGCGCGGGTGGACTTGCCGCGGAAAAGTGAATCGGCAGCGGCGTAGCCGGCCCAGCGCAGGGCTGGCTCATTGAGGCCTGGGCGGGGCGACCCGGGAGCGGGGTGGAAGCGGATTGGGCCATTCGGACGTGGGCGGGGCGCCCCAGGCCAATTGGGTCTCTTGGTGGGCGTGGCCAGACAGGGAGGGCGGGGCCGGGTGGGAGGAGTGGACACTAGCTGGGCGGGCGGGAGCGCCGACTACCGGGCTGGGCGGACCCCGACTGGGCGGACCCGGGCTCGGGCTGGGCGGACCCCGACTGGGCGGACCCGGGCTCGGGCTGGGCGGACTCCGACTGGGCGGACCCGGGTTCGGGCTGGGCGGACCCCGACTGGGCGGACCCGGGCTCGGGCTGGGCGGACCCCGACTGGGCGGACCCGGGCGGGGCCGGGGCACCGGCAGGGGCCGGAGGCCAGGGAAGGCGGAAGGACTGGGCCAGCCCAGCATCCGAGCGCGGAGCCGCTCCCCCTCGCGCTGCGGCGGGATCCGCGGAGCCCGCGCCCCGACCCGAGCGGCCGGCGCCATGGGCTCGGCGCTGCTGTGGTTCTGCAACTGGAGCACCCTGGGCGTGTGCGCGGCGCTCAAGCTGCCGCAGATCTCCGCCCTGCTGGCGGCGCGCAGCGCGCGGGGCCTCAGCCTCCCGAGCCTGCTGCTGGAGCTGGCGGGGTAAGCGCCCTGGCGGCCGGGCCTCCTCCCCGCCTCTGCCTGCGGGAGCCCCGAGAGCCCGGGGAGGTGGGGGGTGCGGGGCGAGAGCCCCTGACCGCGGGGAGGGCGCCTCCCGGGCATCACTGCGCCTCGTGATTTGCTGCCCAGCCTCCTGCGTGGAAGGACCCGAGCGCGCACACCCGCCCATGTTGCAGATGAGGAAACCGGCACCCAGTCAACCATCTCGCACTCCCCCGTGAGTGACGAAAGCGGCTGTGGCCGTGAGCCAGGCCGCTGCACCTGCAGGCTCTCCGGTGCCGTCACCTGTCACCCAGCGGCGTCCGGGTCCCCGCGGCCGCACCTCCACGGTGGTTCGGGTCACCCTGGAGCTGAAATCGTTCTCGCCTGGCGAGCGGTCCCTGAGCCGGGGGAGTGTCCGGACACCGCACCCCGCGGGCCTGGGCGATGCTGGGGTGCGCAGCGCCACCCGCGGCGGGGAATGACCGCACCGCCCCCCCCCCAGGCGCGGACCACGCCCCGCTTTGTCTGCGTGACGGGCATCGCAGCGCCCCGGCGAGGTTCGCAGGGCGGACCGGCCTCAGGATGCATCTCCCAGAACCCCTCCTCCAGGGGTCTGACTGAACATCACCCCAACCCCCCGGCCTCACTCCCTGGCTCAGACCTCGGTTTCCTCTCCTGTAAGATGAGGGGTTGGACTTTTCCGAGGACCCTGGGACTTTAAAACCACGTTTTGGGGCGGGGCGGATGGGGAGAATGGGGGGCTCTTTGGAGGCCGCGGAGGAGGGACACTGGGTTGAAGGGGAGGGCAGAGGCCGCTCCCGGAGATGAATCAGAATCGGGGTGGGGGCCCTGACTCCGTGTCTAAAGACCTACAGGAAGTCGCAGACTAGGAGGACTTGGCCGGGAAGATTCGAATGAGGGGGACAACCTAGAAACCTAGCGGTCTAGCCCCTCGCTCCCCCTTCTCTCCTGCCCACCCCGCTCCCATCTCCCGGAGGCTCTGAGGGCCTGCCTGGCACCAGCGCTCCAGGAGGGGCAGCCGTGTGGCACCCCCGGGATGGGATCCGGATGGGGATTCCAGGCTGGGAAGGAGGGCGGCAGAGGGGGGCGGGGGGCAGCCAATGAGAGACCTTGTCTGGAAAGGCTTGGCAGAGGGGAGGGTGAGGGACCCTACCCCCTGGGCCGGGAGATGAGTGAGCCTGCACCGGGAAGACTGGCAGGTGCCCGTAGAGCCAGGCGCCTGCCCACTCCCTGCCCGGCTTCCGGAGATAAAGGAGGCCAGGGCTTCACCTTCACCCAGCCCCTCCCCTGTCACCTTATCTAACAGTTCCCTGAGCAAAACCCAGTCCTAGGGCAGGGCTGCGGCTCCTCTGGCCCCGGAGCCTGGGGTGGGCATGGAGCTGCGGGGGCGGGGGGGGGGGTGGTTGGAGATCCGGGTGGGGCTGGACAGACCGCTGCTGTCACTTTTGCTGTTACTGGAACAGTTGTCCAGACAGATTTCCAGCTCTGGGGACAGCAGGCCTGTCCATCTCCAATCCTGGTCAGCCCACTGCCCTCCGTAAAAATCAGTGTGACCATCCTAATGCCCGTGCGGGTTACACCCAGAACCCAGCCGGGAGGGACGCTCCAAAAACCACCGAGACCATGACCTGAACATTCCACCCCGTGTTCCATCTTCCTCCTCACACCTTCGGGCTGCAGCCACTCTGGGTGCGGCTGGCCTCCCTGTCGGGTCAGCGAGTTCAGGGGTGCCCTCCCTCTCCCCAGGTTCCTGGTGTTCCTCCGGTACCAGGTTTACTACGAGTACCCGCTGCTGACCTACCTGGAGTACCCCATTCTCATCACACAGGGTAAGGCGCCCTCCCCCTCCCCTTTCCCCCTTCCCCCCAGCCCTCTCCCCTCCCCGTGACCGCCCTGGCCCCGCCTCCCTCTCACACGGAGCCTTTCCCCCCAGATTTCATCCTGCTACTCTGCGTGTTCCGTTTCAATGGGAACGTGTACCGGGCAGCGCCCTACGTGGCCCTGTATCCTTCTGCATCGGAGGGTGGAGATGGGCCACTCAGCAGGCCTGTTACCCACCGTGCCTTTGGTGCCGCTAAAAAGAATCCCAAATGCAGGCTCCAGGCGAGCCAAGGTCTCCACCGCCCAGATCTGCCCTCCCCTCCCAGGCCCGTGGGGCCAGCTGGCCGCGTGGGAGGTGGATGGGAGCTCCCTGCTGGGCCTGCTGAGCAGAAGCCTCCCTGCTACCAGCTCTAACTTTTCTTTAGGGGGAGATGTCCCCACAGAATCTAAGTCACGTGATGAGAATGTCTGACATTAACGCAGTGCGCTGACACACCTGGTCACCTGTTAGCTTGCTCAAGGTCAAGGTCAGGCCCCTCGTGCGAACTTCAGGAGGGTCTCAGCGGGGGTGTGGTCCTCACACAGACACGTCCCATCTTCGGTGAGCCAGGTCCTGGCTTTCAACTCTTTGTGAAAACTCGATCTCTTGTTGACTTTTACTCCTTAAAGGGCCAGGCAAGTCTTTGATTGGCAGTGGGTTAAACCTGCCACACCTGGGACTTGTGACCTGGTCTTTCTCAGAGAGGAGAGGGGGAGGTGTTGCCGGCCTGTCTGCCCAGAGTGCCTTGAGCCCGCTCCGCCTGGGCAGCCCTGGCCATGGCCCGTACCCCTTCTAAGCTGCTGCTGCCCATCTGTGAGGTGGGACAACGATGCCTCTTTAGGGTTTTTGAGGGAACTAGCAAGTCCCGGGAGCACAGGACAGGCTGAGGGCCTGGCACAGTCAGCGTGGCTTTTTTTTCTAGAAGCCCCTCTGCAGAGTGGAGCTGGGTGTGCACAGTCCCGACCCTCTGCTGTTTGATCGCGTTTCCCCCTGACTCAGTTTCCTTCTGCAAACCCAGGGATTGCACAGTCCTCCTGCCCTTGGGCGCTTCAAGGTTAGCCCAGCTGTTTAAAGGTTTTTGAGCACAGAGTACTCTGACGTTGAAAAGCGTGGCGTGATTTACTATTTAAATAAAATGCAACAACTTCCCTTTGTGCCAGTGGGGAGGCTGCAGATTCGAAAATGTGGGTGCCCTCGGCACCTCTGGAATGTCAGTGGGATGTTCGTCACCGCCTCCTGTTGGCTGTGACGTATGGCACCTAAGTAAGTAGGGTTGCCACCTTGGTAATGAATGACTTTCTAGCACAAATATGTCCCAAATATTGCAGGGGGATGTAATTACACGAATCAGTTGTTTAGGATCTGAAATTCACATTTAACTGGGTGCCCTGTATTTTTATTTGTTAAATCTGGCCACCCTGCAGAAAAGTCATCTCTAGGGTCTCGGTAGTGGCTAGTGTAGGCCAAGTTTTATAAAATGTCTATCAGGGATGAATGGAATGAGGTGCAGTGGTAGAATATTGGACAAAAATTACTGCAAATGTTCTTTTTTAAAACGGAGCCAGCTTTCCTCCACCTGGATTCAGGCTGACTTTCTGGTGTTGCCCACGTTGCTAGTAGCTGGTCTACTGACTTTTAGCACAGAACATTGTCTGTTTCAGTCCCTGCACTTAAATCATGTTCTTAATTATATTCACAGCAACCTGTTGGGTCCCTACAGTGAGCCACAAAGCATTGAGTAGGGAGAGGGGGCAAAGAATGTCAAGTCCATTTTGCAGATGAGCAAACCAAGGTGGAGAGACAGGACTGAACTTGCCCGTGGTCACAGCAGAGGTCCCGGCGGTCCTCAGGGCCTGGCCACGCCCCTCCAGCTTGTCCAGCTTCCCTAGCTGCGCTGTCTATTCCTCCTGTCGGCCAGTTCTGCTGCCCACTGCTGTCACCCCATTTTCACACAGGGGCTCGTGAAGAGGGGAAAGAGTTTCATGTGACACGGGTTTGCAGGACGTGCCTGCTTTATCATGTTGGCCACTTGTAAGAGCTGCACTCAGGACATCACACAGGCGACGTCTGCAGGGTCGGGAATGAAACCGGAAGCTAAAATCCCCTGGGAATTCCCAACCGGCGGCAGGCCGAGCGCTCGGGGCTCTGTGCCTTCTCCCTTAGCCGCTGCTGTGCACTGGACTCCTGGCTCGGCACGGGGAGCCAGCCTTGTCTTTTCCAAGGCTACCAAGTTCTCACCGGGGTCTGGGGTAGTTTCCACGGCACCTGCGAGGCTGCCCGAGCCGCCAGGGAAGCCACTTCCTTAACACGCGGTAAGATTTGTGACGTCCTGGTTCCTGCTCACCCTGCAGAAGTGGATCATAGACCTGGCCATGGTGAGTGCCGCCCGAGCCAGCAGCCTGCCACTCCTCTCCCTGTCACTGGCCCCGCCGAGCACCCGATAGGTCAAATGTTCACCCTGCTCATTTCCACCCGCACCGAAGGGCGAAGGGCGGTGGGGAGAAGGGGCCGGCTCTCCAGACAGGGAGCCAGTACTCCCACGTCCGTGCTGGGAAGTGTTTTACTTCCCTTTCTGCGCCCTGGAGAACCAGATTGGGACCTGAGCCGAAGTTAAAGAGCTTCCGGTCCAGTTAGTCATCACATATTGGCCACTTACGCATTCTTTTTGTCCTCCTTGGAAGAGGGTACTGAGCCCTATACTAGTACCTTTTCCTTCCTGGTTAAGGCCCAAATGCGCATGCTGTGGGAATAGGATGCCGATGGGGGTCAGGTGACCACAGATCTCTCCAGGTGACAGAGTGGAGGTTTTCACCCAGGGGAAGAGAGGGCACAAGTTACCGCCTGCCGCACCCAATCCATGCATTTCACCCCTTCCCCCCAACATCTAAGCACCCTTCTTCCTTCCAGTCCTGTTCTGGATTGGACTCTGTGACAGAGAAACCGGACCATTGGCAGTTGAATCTGTATCATGAGATTGTCCAGGCCTTGGTTATGTCCCCAAAGGAAAGGCTCTACTCCACCGCAGCTGAAGTGGGTTTGTAGAGGCGCTGGGTGGGCGCAGCCAGGCAGCGGGCCAGCGGGGCAGTCTCCTGGCAGGGGTGCAGGGCCTGGTGCGTCACCACGTGGGCTCAGTACAGGAGCCAGAAGTCCAGAGGTGACGCCCCACCGCTGCTGTGACTCTGTGAGCCATAGCTCAAAGCGGCCTGGCCTTCCCTGGGCTCTGAAACACAGTAAAGTCTCTCTTTTCTTCAATATCTTTTTTTAAAATTGATTTCAGAGAGGAAGGGAGAGGGGGATAGAAACATCAATGATGAGAGAATCATGGATCGGCTGCCTCCTGCACGCCCCACACTGGGGATCGAGCCCACAACCCAGGCCTGTGACTGGGAATCGAACCGGTGACCTCTTGGTTCATAGGTTTGATACTCAACCACTGAGCTAAGTATCCCTTAGGCTCATCAGCCACCTCCCTATCTTTTATTGCGGGAGGGGGCTGATGAGCCTCGTGGCCAAGCAGTGACTTACTCCCATCTTCTCACCAGCTTCAAGCGGCAGTGCTCACCCAGCAGAGGAGATGGCGGGTTATCACAACCTGGGTCTTGCCCTGGCACAGATGGGCTATTTGCTCACCTGAAATGGTGGCTTCAAATGGTGGCCTTCCGTCTGTGGTGCTCTTTTCTCACGAGGGGACTCCTAATTTTTTTCCGTTTTACCTGCCACAGAATTTATGTACTTTCATCAGCGCAGCCAGTAAGTTTGCGCAGCTGCAGTGCCTGTGGAAGACGCAGGACTCCGGGGCGGTGAGCGCGCTGACCTGGGGCCTGGCTTCCTACAGCAGCGCCAGTAAGAACAGGCTCCTGCCACGGGAGTCCTTCCCAGAATCCCGCATCCGCCCGGGGGGGGGGGGGGGGGGGGGGAAGAAGTGGGGGGGGGGGCTCTGTTTCCTTTATAAAATAAGGGGGTAGACTTCAGTGATTTAACATGGATTTTAGTTAGTGGGAGCCTTTCAATGAACCTTTTCAGGGGCTTATTATGTAAATGAGATTTTCAAAAAGCTGGGTTTGGGGTGGGCAAGTGTGAGTTACCACAGAGCGGAAGGGGAGCTCAGCCGGGGCATGGCTGGCATTGCTGCTTTATGAAATACAGCGCTAGTGAGTGTTCTGTGCTAGCCAAGTCTTTCAGGAACAGCGAGCATCAAGTCCTGTCTTTAAAGTGGAAAGACATTTGCTAAATACCAAACTGAGAAGCGAGTTGATATTTATTGCCAAAAATCTTCTGTTGCAGCAAGAATAATAACCACCTTAATGACTACCAATGACCTCACAAGTAAGCAAAATATTTTTCTGCCACTTCCTTTTTCAATATGCCTTTTGCCGCCTTCGTTTGTCAATGTCCTTAGCAGGTCACGGGCTCCCCTGTGTAATGCATGTAGAGGCCAGTCACCGTGTTTGTACTGAGCATCTCCTTTGTGGTGCCTGGTAGTCAGTTCCTTTCTTTGTGGAGCGTCCGCACGGCCAGTGGGAGTGGACAGGAAAGCAACCACACACTTAGCTACTGAAAAATACTGTGAACTGTGTTTGAAAGAGTAGGACGGGATGGGCACCCGCAGGGAGCCTGCCCGGGTTGGAGGAAGCTGGGAAGGTCCACTTGAAGATGGGCGACCTGGAGGAGGTGGGAAGAGACTGCTACAAGCAGCAGCGTGAGGTCAGGAGCGGAGAGGACGCAAGGCCTGGCCTGGGAGTGTCAGAAGGGCGGGACTGTGCATGGGGCGCCTGAGGAGGGCAGGGGAGGTGGTGTCATGATGGTCCAGCCCCTCAAACAGCCCACAGCAGCGGAGGCCCTTGAAAGCAGGGGAGGGACAGAATCTTTTGACTCCATGTCCTTGCTTTTCTTAAAAGGGTTCCTGTGATGGAGAAAATGCGTGGGTTACCCTAAGAGTTTTTAACTCCCAAACTGTGCCTGTACAAACATTTTGGGAAATGTTTACAACAGATGGGGTTTGTCGCAGACACTTTGTCGCTCTGAAGAGGGAGTGAGCGTGCTGTGGTCGAAGCACAAACTTGGGCCAAAAGAGGAAAGGGAAGGAGGCAGGCCTTCCTCACAGGACTGAAGTCCCTGCGTGGAAAGAAGGGCCAAACCATAACCCAACAGAACCACCTGCCATTGAGAATTAAGTTTAAAGACTGAGAACGTTCTCACTTGTTTTGTGACACCCGAGGGCGCCTAAGGTGACACCTGTCCCAGAAAGTGATCCCTGTATCTGGCGATGACCTTTGAAAACCCGTTCAGCTCATTAATACCTCACTAGTAAGCGGCTTACACCCAGGCAGACCTCATCAGTCTTCTTTCCCAGGAGTGCTCCGCCACCAGCACTTTTTTTGAGAGCCATGTTTCCATGGTTACCTCAATATAGACTGGGCTTTGACGTCGTGCATTTTTTCAGGTTGACCTTAAGAGAGTGCTCCACACCTTTCCTTCCCATGCGGTGTTCTGAGACGCCCCTCACTGCCCTCAAGACTTAAAAATACGACTAAAGGGGAGTGAACAGTTGTAATACTCCTTGTCAGCCAGAGCCAGATTCCTCCAAGTTAAACACTGAAGATGAGAAATTATTATTCATGAAGTTAGGCCAAGTGGCCAATGGTAGTCATGATGAGAAGATCATTTTCCCAGAAGTATTTGGAACCATATTTGGAACCAAAGTTGTTCAAAAGTTCTCATGATCTGTAGTTCTAAGTCTCATTTCTTTGAGGGGGAGGGGTGTGTAGAACTTTATTTAGGCTTTTAGAGCAGAATAATTTTGTTCTCTGATGTGAAAACAGTATTTAACATATTCTTTTTCTCTTCTTGGCTGCCTTCAGTCCTTACACGTTTTGTGGTCACACTGGCTTTAAACCTGTGGGTGACAGCGACAGTCCTCCGCTACCGGAAGACGGGTGTAAAGGCTGAATGATGGATGCGTCATTCTGACACACAAAGTGGATTTGGAGTAACTGAACCAAAGGAAAGAAGAGCTCATTGCTAAATCAAGGTCTTTTATAAATTAGTCAATCATTTCTGAAACTCTGGAGCCAAAGGTATTTTAGACTTGAAAGAGCCATTCAAACACGTGTTTAAAAATGACCCTCTCACCCCCTTTACTAGGTCAAGTTGGGACACGGACATCTGCAGTGTTGAGAAGGTTGGTGGTTAATGGAAACCATCCAACAACCATTTTGAGATTGTTTTGCCTCCTAAAAGTCATGATTAAGTTCTCTCCAAAGAGCTGACTCTATTTTTCAGCTTTCAGAATCTTTTAAGAAATAAGTCCTCTCCACAGAAAAAATGAGCATCAAGTGGGTTTTGCTCCGTCAGAAGAGTTGTAATCAATTACTAGGGGTTCACTTTCTGGGACTAGTGTCTAATTGCAACAGATATGACAGGATGGCCTTATTGTATCATAATACAGTATAATACCTGCTTACGTGTCACAAGTCTATCAGGGCAAGCAAAAATGTAACTGGCTTGAATTCATATGCCAAAGCAGTCCTTTAACTTCATACTGTGCCTTTAAGTAATTCCTAACAAAATGTACTATTGGATGCAATCTCTGTGATGAAGCAATTCACGCTCTGATTTAAGCACAATGCTGCCTTTTTTTAAACTGCTTTTAATATATATATGTGTGTGTGTGTATTAGTACACACACACACACACACACACACACACACACACACACACACACATATATATATATATATATATATATATATATATATATACACATACATATATATATTATTGATTCTGGAAAGGGAGATGTAGAAACATCAATAATGAGAATCATTTCACTGATTGGCTGCCTCTTGCATGCCTCCCTCTGGGGATCAAGCCTGCAACCCAGGCATGTGCTCTAACCAGAAATCGAACAGTGACCTCCTGGTTCATAGAACAACGCTCAACCACTGAGTCACACTGGCCGGGCAATGCTGTCATTTTTATAGAGGCCACACCCATGCAATCCACCATTCTTAGAATTTGGTACAAAATACAGCTTATCTCGACCAGGTTTTGTGTATTGAAAATATATGTAGTAAAGGGTATTGCTGAGTTCCGGCAATCCCTATGGATTCTATTCTCACTACAGTATCTTTCTAAACATGGCAAGATTATTATACATGGTATTTTTCTATAAAAGTTTATAAAGCCTAACACTTAAAAAACTCTTTTCCCCCTTATAACTGAATGGCATTATTTTGGTGTGTATATACATATATGCAGTAAGTAAATGATGCTTATTGGATGTTTTGGCTTCCTGTGTAAAATAAACTTTCAAATTTTGAAATCTGCTGAGTCTTAAAACTGTTTCAATGTGATTAGTTTTCAGTTATGTGAAGTGCCATTTAAAAATATAGATTGTGGTTAATCCTTTTAGAACGTCTGCTTGGGAACAGCAGGAACAGAAACATGGCATCTAAAAATAACATCATTCATTCTGTAGTTCTTAGATCATAGTTGTCACTTTTTAAAAATCCAAGTAAATCCTTTCTCGTGTGCAATTACAATCTGTTGGTATACATACAAATTGTGACTTTAGTCCAACAAATATTTACACATACTTTTCTTATTAGTACTTTATCATTGTTTAAGCAGTCGTTCTCAACCTTCTGGCCCTTTAAATACAGTTCCTTATGTTGTGACCCAACCATAAAATTATTTTCGTTGCTACTTCATAACTGTAATGTTGCTACTGTTATGAAACGTAACTATATTTGATAAGCAGGATGGTCTTAGGCGACCCCTGTGAAAGGGCCGTTTGACCGCCAAAGGGGTCGCTACCCACAGGTTGAGAACCACTGGTTTAAAGTCACTCCTTTAAGAATATGCCCGCTTGGAGGGCAGTCTCCATCCAAGGGAAGGGAATAAACGTTTGAGCCATTTCAGACGCTTCACACCAGTTTCCGAGCTAATCCCACAAGGACCCTGGCAGTAAACCATCTCCATTTTGCAGATGAAGGCACTCAGCTCGGTGAGCAGCCTGGCCGGGTTAGAGCCAAGCCATGTCCAGGAAAGAAGGCACTGATTACCAGAGAAATGCTTCCTGGAAACCACCTGTCAACACACTAGTCTTACAACATAGGCACCCTGGCTCTCCTCTATCCTCAACACAAGAGTGGAGGTTTGCACGCCCCTTAAAATGCCAACATCAAGTCAGAGGCAGACTCCTGGGTGAAACTACCTTTTGTATTTCTCCGCACATAAATGACAGGGCCAAAGGTTCACAAGTCTTTAACCAGTTAACTACCATGCATCCAAAAACGGAAACCATCCCCACATGCCATGATATTTTGAATTTAAAAAAACAGCAACTAGCCCTAACCAGTTTGGCTCAGTGGATAGAGCATCGGCCTGCAGACTGAAGGGTCCCAGGTTCGATTCTGGTCAAGGGCATGTACCTTGGTTGCGGGCACATCCCTAGTAGGAGGCAGCTGGTTGATGTTTCTCTCTCATCGATGTTTCTAACTCTCCCTCTCCCTTCCTCTCTGTAAAAAAAATCAATAAAATATATTAAAATAAATAAGAATACAACTAAATTTGCAATGAATATTATAAAAATAAATATATTACAATTCGGTTGTTCTTGAATATTTTCAGCTGAAAATTCTCACGAAAAATGATTTTAAAGTTGGTCAGGGCTGCCACTTAGGGAAAATATTTTCTTCCCATACACGCACGTGGTGTGTGAGGAAGGCTGGCCGCTTGTGTCTACAGACGCTTATGGTGTACAATGGGTTAAGTTTAGTTATGACTTGGTGGCTATACCCATCCTTTTAGGGAAGGCAAATTTTGGGAGTAAATTTTAGGTTGCAGCATGCCAGGAGTATTTCACAGGAAAAGTATAAAAATGCTTGTGTCTTATTTATTTATTTTTTAATATAAAAAGCAGGCATAAAATACAATTACATTACTACAAAGATGCAGCAAATTTAAAAGAAAGAAAATCAGGGGGATGTGATTTTTGTTCAAAGGGGACAGCTGATCAAATATTTGATTATCTACACCATGCAGTTCAACTTAGTACAACTTCAAACAAAACTCATTGTGGGGAAGGGAACCTAGGAGCCGAGTGGTGTCCCCCAGCATAACGCCCGGCACTGTCACACAGCGCCCTTCCTCAAAGTGCTTCCCAACGAACAGCCACAGCCGCGGCCGCTCCCCGCCTGCGGAAGTTGAAGCTGAAGCCTACCGGAGGACGGGAGTCAGTAGCAGTGTCAGTGCAGGCGGGGCAGCTCAGGTGTGACTTCCTCCCGTTGGAGTATAGAAACAGGCTTCTTGGAGCAGCTCCACAAGGGCACGTGGTGCTGAGGCCTGGTGGCCACCAGGGTCCTAGACCAGATTAGCAGCAGCCGCAGCACTTCTGCAACGGGGTCTGGCCGCTGAGCACTCCTCCAGGACCCAGGCAGACAGAACGTGCCTGCCAGCCAGACTCCTGTACCCAGCGTAGGCCAGCTGTAGACACTTACCTACATTTTTGATGGACTGGGACACTTATCCTTTGGCTACAGCATTTTAAATGTTCAGATTAAAAAAAAAATTCTTGCTTCTAGATAACCATTTTTTAAATACTTTTCAAAAATTCACTGTACACCAATTTTCAACAGTAACACCAATTTCACTCCTACTTGTCTCACTTATCCCCACCGAAGTACAAAACTCTAAGAAAATCCCAGTATTCACTACTTCTTAGTTCTCAATAGGAGGTATTTATGGCTCTAGGAGAAATCAGGTGTGAGGAAAGAAGCAACTTTTGGTCTTTTATTTATCTTGGAAGCTTTGGAGCCTCCAGAAAAAGAGAAGCTGGCACAAAATCTGGCTGTTACACCAAGTCAGTATCACATTGAGTGAGTGCTGGGAAGAGAACATTTGGGTAGGTGCATGCATCATTCATGTTCGTACATGAAACCAGCAACAGGGTAAAAAGCAAATTCTTACCCAAGGTCAGAATCTTTTATTAAGCACATTTCTGTTAGCTGGACAGCTTTATAAATTCTTATGTCAAACCACATAATGTGAATAATCTCCATGGGAGAGATTTGGTTCACCCCTTAGATTATCTTCCCCCAATCCCCAACAGTCACACTGATCTTCCTTGTATAGTTGCATCACACCATGATTCTCCATATTCTCTTATATACAGCATTCAAAATTTAAACTTTTGCCATTTTTACTCAAATATTTCAATTATTCATGTGTAAACTTCAAATTATTTTACCTTAATAAAGTTTATTAAAAATATATATATATATATACTCTCCAATTCAGAATAATATGATAGAACCTCCCATAGTGTAACAAAATCTTTATATAAAATATTAATTCAGTCTCCTTTTAACAAGTCTAATGAGTGGAAATATTTATTCTATATAAATTTTATATATTTTTCATTTTAAAATCTTACTTTAAAAAAAATCTGTGCCCCCAAACCAGGACCGCAGAACACACCTGCGAGGGACCGCCTACCGCATGCCGCCTCGTTTCAGCACAGTCAGCATGGGGGAGTGCAGACCGACACTGGAAGAGTAACGAGATTCCGTTTCAGGACATTGGTAGCCACAGGCCACTCTTCAGTTTCCACAACAGTATCTATAACTGGGGACCTAACTTTAAACATCTCCACACTGACCCCCCAGGGAACAATGAAAAATGTCTTAGTTCCTTCATTGAAATATCAGATGCTGTATTTCAGTATCACACCAAACTGTATGTGTTTATGTATATAGAGACTGATAAAAGACTACACAATTTTTTACCTGATGCTTCTCACTGATGCATACTGTCACAGTAAAAAACAGACTTCTGTGGGATGAGAAATACAGCAGGAATGGTCCTGCATGTGCTGCAATTTTAACAGCATTTAAATAAAAAGTTAAGTGCCTTTGAGGCCACCTCTTCCTAGGCACCAGTTTTCACAACCCAATACTGAAATATTGCCATACACAATTGTGTGGATAAGGGATCACATGTCAATACTTAAAATATATCTAGAGTATATTTTAGTTTTCTTTATATTTGAGATAATTTTTGAATGTTGAGTGTGAAATGTAAAAATAGTCACAAATATCCTTACCAGAAATAAAAAACATATCTAGGGTAGTCAGCAAATTCCAAGCAAAGAAAACATTTCATAGTCACACACTAATACTGAGGTCTGTAAAAAGGCTTGGATGGATAATAGATATACATAAAAGATATATTAGTTCTAATACTATCCATTATTGTTTCTATCACCATACTTTAAAAAATTGTTAGACAATCAAAATAGGCCGACATTGATAACTATTGTATGTAAAAATAGTGCACTGTATTCTTCTGCAAAGCAAATTTGCATTCTAAGAGTTGGTAAACACTTGTTTTTAATACAGAAAAGGGCTGAGACTTGGAAAAAATTAAATTAAGGCATTCAAAATGGATAAAGTTGCCTATCATGAAGCATTAGGAAACCGATATAATTAAGTTCAAAGTTTCTGTTACAGCAACATGAACATGCAGCTCCATCAGGTCCACACAGATGAGTGTATAACCCCAATGCTATGGCTTTATACAAGTGCATAGTTGCAACTGTAGTAAGTAATGATGTCTGATTAATGAGTATAAAAAATAAAGTGGGAAGTTAAAAAACCCTCTTGCAGTATTACAGTACTATACATGTGCATGTACATGTACACACACACACACACACACATACACACACACACACACACACACAGTATAATGGTCACTTCTTGAAGATGCAGTCTATATCACTGTAGTGAAATCCGTTCCGATTCTTCCGGCGAACATGCTGGTGAAACCTCTCTGCTGAAGCTGAACAGATGACTCCTTTGACTCTTCTCAACCCTCCTTGCCATGTAGTGTGAGTGTGAGTGACCGCCAAGAGAGCTTTATGGAGCTTTTGGAAGAGTTGTGTATGATGTTCTTACTCTATTAACCAATCTCTGCTGGTTCAACCTGTTGTTCCAAAGGAGCCTAGAAAAATCTCACCAAGATTTATAATTTATATTGCAGGAATAAAGGGAATATGTATGTGTGTGTGTGTCAGTCTCTCAGGAAAATACAGCTTTTCAATAAATTTTGGGCCATCGTATTTCAGTCTTGTTTTAACTGGAAGAATAGGATCACTTTGAATAATGACTGCATTCATAGAAAGCAGTTAGCTGCAAAGAAAAGAAAAAGTTAGCTGAGACAGTGAAATAATAAGAGATTGTTAAGCATTCCATGTACACCATTAAGCTAGATAGTCTTCCAACGACAATAGTTTTAACACCTAAGTCATGCAGAAAACATATTTACCGTGCTACTTTTTTTATTTTTAGGTACATGCAATTATAGTCTTTTTCATATTTTCCATATTGCCTACAAGCATGACACACAGTTTTATACAGTTAACTGACTGTCAGGTTTAGACAATATGTCGCTGAATAACTCATGTGAACATAAATTTGACTTGGAGCTTAACTGCTAGCTGCCTCAGGTAGCTGAAAGAACAGTGGACTTATGGACCAGGATTTACTTGACTATTTGACCCTTAAAATCTATGAAATGGAAACATACACATTGTAGTAAATAACATGTTCTTTATATCCTTGTTATAAACAGATCCCCAATATTACCCGATTTAAGTATGTTTTGCAATGTGCTTACTTAGATTAAGATAGACCTCTTTTTAAATCCATCCCATGCAAAACATTTAACTCAGGTTAAATTTTCATTCAAATCTACTCCAGCCACTATTAACCAAACTATTTTACATTTTCTAAAAGCACAAGAACTCCCACACCAGATCATTGGCATCCTTCAGCAAGAGAAACATTACATTTCCAAAAAGCAAACATTTCACAGCATCACAAAGAAGCCCAGATCAGAAACAACTATTTCACAGCACTTATTAGCCTTACAAAGTTTTAACGGTTTCAATTCTTGCAGTTAGAAAGGAAAGAGGAGGAAGGCAGGGAGGGAAGGAGAAAGGATGGAAGGAGAAAGGAATCTCATGCTATGTTCACAAACTAATACAGTTGTAGAAACTTGAAAACATTGTAAATTGTACTTCTCTGAATATGGCTTCTTTGGAATAAACAGAAAGTACCATATTTAGCTGCTTTTGTTATTTCTACATGTTTTGTTCCTAAGATAAAAAATTGTAATTCCAATTGTATTGAAAAGTATATAGCCAAAAAAGAATCTGAACATAGCATTTCACTTTTCTACTTAACATAAAAATTTGTTAGGAACTTTTTTAAAAACTACTTTTTAAATATGTACTATTAAAAAATTAATAAAATTTCAAAAGTAGCAAAAAATAATGTAAACCCAAGTGCAAACTGCATGCGCTACTTGAAAGTTCTAAAATAACTCATTTTTCACTTTTTGATTTACCCCATTTACTTCTTCAGAAATCAAAAACATCGTCATCATCATCACCACCATCAACATCATCAAATGACCAATCCCAGTCTTTAAATGCCAAATCAAGCAATCTGTAATGGGAGGTTTGCAAATTTATACTTTAAGATACTCTTCAGAAACGGCAGTTTCATAAATTATGATCTAGAAATCACACTTTGAATGTGCATGAGCATGTTTACTGTCCCTCCATCAATAACACAATTAAGATGGAAACAGCCAGGAAATCTTTCTCTTTTATAAAAATGTATATAATCATGTTGGCCATGTATGCTTTCTAGAATACCAGAGAACTGAAGACAAAGACAGGAAGTAGTTTTCAGAATGCAGCTTTCTCCATTCCAGTAGGACCCTACTTGCTCAATGGGTCACCAACAGTTATGCACTCCATGAAAAACTACAGACGAGGGAAAATCCACAGGTATGTAAGCAACATTAGCAACTTATCTTAGCTCAAGAAAATGGACTTACAGCAGAGATATATGTGGTCTTCTTTCCAACCCAATCCAATAATCTAAAATACTGCAATCATCTTTATTTTAAAAATAGGAATAGCTTTTGTTCATGCATCAACTTATGTCAAGGAACTCATCTGGTCCCTAAAGTCTCATCTGTGATCACTGTCCTGTGTTCTTAAATTTTAGTATATGTGATTTTCCCAATGCTATTTATAATATATATTCCCAGGACATATCCCAGGAGATTCTGATATAATTGGACTGAACAAAAGGAGGGCAAATATTTGCATTTTAAATTAAATCCCGAGATAAATACTGATGCAGTTGGTTGGCTCTGAGAATCACTGACAGAGCGGGTTGATGGATGATTACCCTAATTTAAAAGTAAACAAACCAACTTAAATTACTCTATTTAAAAAATGGGCTGAATGCAGAATAATATTTGAAAAACTATACAAACTCAGATATAATTATTCATTTAACAGGTATCACAACCTAACACATACTAACTTTTCTAGGCTGACATAGAAAGCAACTTTTAGCTATGGTTTCGACTCTCCCGCTCAGCAGATTGAGATCAGTAGGCCTTCCTGGGTGTCCACCCAATTTTAGCTATTTTATGAGAAACCTGCACTTTAAATCCTTCCAAACCTTTGAAGTGTGTGCCTTTCAAATTTTAAAAGTATAATCGCTAGTTCTTGTAGCAGTGTATGACAAGCACTTCCCTTAAAACCTATCCCTCAACCCCTCCCAGTCATCTAATTCTTGTCATTTCAACTTAAATCTTTCTTTAGCCTGGTTTCTCCCACTGTCAGCTCTTCAGGGCAGGACCTCATCAAGTCTAAACATACCAACCTCTTGTGAAAGACTTCTCTCTGAAGAACAAAAGAAAAACTCCTGCAGCAAAACGTACATGGTCCCTTTCAACCTGGCTCAACACTTCCTCTCCAGCACCATTCCCTACCACTCCAATAAAAGACCACAAACACTAAGGAATTCTGACAGTTTAGTCCCTCTGCATATCACATTTTGCCTGAGATTGTCTTTTCCCAGAAAATTACTGGTACCCATTTTTTGGACCTCTTTCTTGATGCCTTCAGGCAAAATTCTCCACTCTTTCCTTTGGCCTCCATAATATTAATGAATCTGTGATAAACATTTAAGCTTACTGTAAGTATCTGTTTAACTGTCTATCTCATTCATTTAATTAATCAATCACTGCAGGCCTGTGAAACTGACTGCCAAAGACTGCTTCAGAAAGGGAACATTTAATTCTGTGTTCTACTAGCAGAACATGAGGGTCCCCATTTCTTCACACCCTGCCAATACTAAGTTTCTTAACCCATACCAGTTTGGCAGGTGAAAATGACTTTAACATTTTAGTTTTAAATTTCTTCGCTTAATAACCAGGTTGCACTTTTTCATCTTTATGGCAATGCCTGCATATTCCTCACTAATTTTTATACTGGGAAGAGGCAACCTCCTTTTTCTTAATGATTTCTTTGAGAAATATATATATATATAATATTGCAAATAGATGGGTGTTTTTAAAATTTACGAGGCTTTATTTTTGGTTAGTCAATTTGTAGCTTTCTTTTCTTCCTTTGTTTTTATTCTTAGAAAATTCTCCAATCTAAGATCAGATACATTATTTCTTCTAATTCATTTATGACTCTTCAAATTATATATAACCTTATTAACTTTTTCCAAAAAATTACTGTTAATTTTCTGATATTTAGAAATGGAAAAAAAAACACAACAACAAAGATAATAATGACATAATAGCTCCCTCCACTCCAAGTTTAAAATTGTGTTTGCAATGCCTTACTTCATAAAACTGGAAGAGAATTTTTTTGAGTTTTTGCTTTACACTTTTCTTTAAGGCTTAAATATTGCATTTTTAACAAAAGATCTTTGGTGGTGTGAAAGGGCCTACTATATGGTGATGGAAGATTTGATTTTGAGGGTGGACACACAGTGCAATATATAGACCTTGCATCATAGAAATCTACACTTGAAACCTATATGAGCCTATTAACCAATGTCACCCCAATAAATTTATGTTAACAAAAAAAGATCTTTAAAAGAAAACTAATTAAAGAGAAATGGTCCTCAGCAGAGACCAGTATTTTGTGTCTGGCACTCAAACAAATTAGGATCTCCCCAAACTATCTTCATCAAAAGTCAGCACTTTACTCTCAAAATGTGACACCCAAAAAACGAGTGCAAACTGTATTGTTATTCAGCTAAGACAAGATATATACAATTTTATGAGTTAATGAAGCAATGGAGGCATAGATGTTAAAAACAATGGAAATATTGTTGCTGAGGCATAATAAAAAACAAAATCATATATTAAATGTGCCCATCTTTACATTTAAAATGTCAGAGTGTATTAGATTAAAATTTTTTCACAAAAATACCCTATGCATTTTACAGTCAGTTTTGCTATTAGTTTTATCTACATGCACAGTTGTGAGAGAAAGAAATCCCTATTACTTACTGTTGGCTATGCAAAATGTATTAAAAAATCAATGAAGAATGATTCAAAGGGCAGGGCCAGAACTAAAACAAAACAAAAAGCAACAAAAATCAAAAGTAAAGGTGCCTTCAAATAGACCATGATGCTGAATTGGGGGAGGAGGGGAGAAAAAGGAAAGTCAGTGAACGAGAAACAGTTATGGAAGTGAAGTATGCCTCATTTTACTCTCAAAATGCTTCTTTATATAAATTAATTCTATGGGTTCTCATATGTAGTGACATCATTAACTTGTTCAACAGGGCAAAAGAATAAAAAATATAAAAAAGACTACTGCTCCTACAGTCCTGAAACTAAACCAATTATTTGTCCTTCTAGAGTCTAAATCATAAAGAAAGATAATACCACCCATCTGGCATGGCTCAGTGGTTGAGTCCCGACCTATAAACCAGGAGGTCACAGTTCAATTACCCATCAGGGCACATGCCTCAGTTGCAGGCTTGATCCCAGTGTGGGAAGCACAGGACGCAACCGATCAATGATTCTCTCTCAACATTGATGTTTCTATCTCTCTCTCCCTCTCCCTTCCTCTCTGAAATCAATAAAATATTTTAAAAAAAGAAAAAGATAATACCAAATCTACCCCATAGGAGTATTTTAAAGATGAAATAAAAGAATACATAGTTAAATTATATATGGAAGCACCTCAAAAGCTGTAGAACATGATATAGCGTATTAAAATGCCATTAATACACTAATAGTTCTATAATATTGATACTAGAAATTTAAGTTTTTAGATGTTTGGTACATGGCACACAGAAATGACCTTGAACGTCTCTGAATTCTTTAAGTTTCTTCAGCTTAATTACTATCATATAATCACTAATTTTGTAATATTTTTAGCATACCTCACATAAAAATTCAACATTTTCACTGCTGAAACACCAATTCTACCTTTGTCATTCTAAATTATTTCCTTGTGATATTAGTTTCAAGAAAAGTTTCATATAAGATGTCTGTGGTTAGAATGAAAAGATTTCTGATAGTACAGCCAATGAACATCATTATTTATATACTGAAGGTCCCGTGTTAGGGAACAAAAAGGGTGCCTAAAATTAGACACCTGATCTAAGTATAGCCTTTAGCTAACCAACTCTTCATGTTCATTTTAATAAATAGCAACATTATCAATGCTGTATCTAGTAAGACAAGACATGGCTTATTCTGAATAAAGAACTACATTACTATACTGTCGCCATATAAAAGTGGTTCCCCCAAAATATTTTTGTGCATTAATGATCCTCTCTGAACTTACGCCATATTCCCAACTCCACCTCAATTACAAGGAATGTCCACTTCACCCATGTTAATATCTGCATTTTTAAAGCTGATCTATATTGCCCTTTAAATAAAAGACACATTATTGTTTTAAACTTAAATTTGAATTAAGATTTCAGTCCTACCTCCCAAGTCATCTGCTATGAAAGAGGTTTAGAAGTTTGCAATATCAAACACGATGTGGATGTGCGTACCTGACACTTGGAGCTGTGTGCGCGTCCTGTCTACTAAAGCATGAAGTTGGTCAATGTGCTTATCCACCCCTAGAATGCTATGATTACAGACCTAAACATGGCAAAAAATTAGCCCTTTAAATATTTTTGGTTGAGTGTAATATATGTGATTTAGTAAATAAATTTATATTACATTCACCTAAATCAATGAATGAGACATGCATGCTTAAACAGTTTCAAAGATTTGGTATTCCATAATGCATTAAAATATCAAGGAAAAGAAAATTGTAATTAGAAAAATTTGTAGTTTGAATATGAATAGTAAAATATTTCTAAAAATATTTTCATCTTTACCACATTTTTAGCTATTACCTTGGTTTATTCGGGGCAAGCTGTCGACTTGGCCGTCTAACAGACTGGTTCTGCTGTATCTTCATTGAAGTTCTAGGAGATGACCGTGCAAAAGGGTCTGGAGCTGGAGGCTTTTTAGGTATCTTTTTCACCAACCGACTAACCCACTTTTGCTGCTCTTCTGTAGAGTTTGCTAATACCAACAGATTCTTTGCCGTTGAAATATCATAGTAGACTATAAAAATATTTGAAAAAAATTAATGTGTTTAAAATGATATGAACATAAATAATATAGATGGAGCAAGTAATTTACTATTTACCTTTGCAAGGTGCTATAATCTCTTCCTTTTTGTCCATGTGGTCTTTATGACATTTAATATGGCAGCGACGGCATTCCAAAGCAGGAGGAGGTTTGAACATATGCCACAATGGCTTCATACAAGCCTCACAGTTGGTTGGAAAATGATAGAGAGTAGGAATAAATTCATGTCCTTTGTGGCAAATATAATTTGACTTTTCTCCCACTGGCTCCACTGGAAATTCTTGTTCCTTCTTACTTTCTCCTTCATTGGCATACAGAATCTAAAATACCAAAAAGCACAATGAGTGATTTCTAAACAAAAGCTATTTTTTAAATAGTAACAATTCTTATAGCATAAATAAAATAAAATTAACCTAAGTTATTCAATAAGAAGAAAATGCACCTGATGTTCTAACATCAGTAGATTCTATCTCATCAAGAGCTTATATGAGAAAAGTCATTATATAGTCACTTTGGTTAATTTCAAAAGAATCATTCCTGTTCAAATGGTGCCTCTTTTTTTCTCCATGGTATCTTACTATGTTCAGCAGTCTTAGCAGAACAGGCTAGCAAGAGATAAATTTGCACGTGATGGGTGTTAGAAAGTTTTTCTGGGAGGGAGTATTCAAAATAATCACCTGAAGAGATGTGGCAATTATATGACTTGATGCTTTTATGATTTTCAAAAATAGACAACTGGTGATAATTGTAAACACAGCTATAACTGAAAAGACTTGTGTTTGGAGAGTTAAGGAAGAAAAAAGGAAAAGATTTATGATATACTCCAAATAAACATGATAAGCACCAGAAAATAATTTCCCCATAGTAATCAAACATAATGGCTTTTACACAGAAGGAGCTCATCACTAACTAACTGGTGGTCTAAATTTTTTTTAAGAAATTTTAATTTTGTTGTTGTTAATCCTCACCCGAGGATATTTTTCTATTGACTTTTAGGGAGAGTGGAAGAGAGAGAAAAAGACAGAGAGAAACATCGATGTGAAAGAAACACACATCGACTGGTTGCCTCCTGCGCGTGCCCTGACCAGGGCCCAGGCTGAAGAGGAGGCTGCCACCAAGGCACGTGCCCTTGACTAGAATCAAACCCAGGACCCATTGGTCCACAGGCTGATGCTCTATCCATTGAGCAAAACTGGCTCAGGCTGGTCTGACTAATTTTTAAAAAGAAGTAGTAAAACGAAGAATTAGGCTTCACTTTAAATCAGAAGGAAAGGGCTACTGGGTTCACATTTTAACTTCACAAGCACTTTTTTCACTTCCTAGAGAGCTGAGCATAAAACCATCAACAGAAGAGGAAAGTTTATGCTTAAAAAAATGTCATAAGCAACCTTGAACAAAAGAATAGCAAACGCCAGAAACATGATATAAACACACTACAGAATTTAAAATGTAAAATGGAGAAATGAAGATATATCCAAACAGAATAGGCATGAAAATCACAAAAGAATGAACCATCTTTAAATGGAACTAAAATTTAAAGGTAATCTGAAGATAGCCCAAGAATAAGGAAAATCGTTATGTCACTCTTAGAATCTCTAAAGGTGAAAGAAAAAAAACAAAAAACAAACCATCCAAAAATGAAATAAAACTATGTTTACCTGAAATATCCTTGGAATTTCTTTAGCATCTGCTCTATATACATCTGTCTGTGTAACTGGTCGGACATGAAACAACTTGCTGTAAAAGATTTTTAATAAAGAAATAAACTATTAGCAAAAGGTCAAATTACATTAGTTATCCTATACTAGTCAGAAATTAAAACTGACTACTTTGACCCATGTTAGAAGGTCAGAAAGAATATCTTGCTAATTCTATTACATCAATCACTCCTTGAGACTTGGAGAAAATTTTAGTAAGTCATAAAACTTTCTAATTCATTTCAGAAAACAACTAGTAAAGACCCATGAAAATAAAAATGCCTTAGCTAACTTATATCTCAGATGTCCATCTACATGAAGCAAATATACGAAAATGTAACAATAGTCCAGCAGCAGCTATACTATATGAGTAAGTAGACATACTAGGTGACCAATACATGCACTAATTTGACAAAAAATGTCATGTTACTCTCTTATACTTTAAAAAATGAAGTTCTTAAATATTCTAATAAAAACACTTACTCTATATCTAAAACCATGTATGGATTAGAATGTTCTTTATCTTGTTCACTGTCATAGAAAAGAATCTTCTTACTGCTTACGATCACATACTGTTAAAAAGAGGAAGGGAAGAAATTAAACAATGTTTAAAATTGATTTGTATCTTATTTTCTTTGAAAATAAATTCTCTATCAGCAATAAAAATCATATAAAAAACCTAAGTTAAATAACTAAAAAGTTCTTAATATACCCTTAGAAAAGTTTTCCCTAAGATAATGAGGAATTCTGTTTGTATATAACTTAAATAAGCAAGTTGAAAATGAACTCAAATATTTTTTTGGACTGATTCAGCTTAAGATCCAATAACATAGGTTGCCAACCTGTAGCTATGGTTTGAATGTTTATGTTTCCCAAGTTCATATGTTAAATCCTAACTCCTAATGGGATGATATGAGGAGGAGGGGCCTCTGGAGAAGTGACTAGGTCATGAGAGCAAAGTCCTCATGAATGCGATTAATGGAGTTCCAGAGAGGACCCAGCCCTTTCTACCACACGAGGACACAACGGGAACTGTGCAACCTGAGAGAAGGACTTTACCAGAACCCAAACAGGCCGGCACTCTGGACTTCCAGCCTCCAGAACTGTGAGAAGTAAGTTTCTGTTTTTCATAAGCTACCGAGTTGCAGTATATAAGCCTCAATGAAGTAAGATACCTCAAAGACGAACATAACATCAATACTCATAGTAACAGAGGGAAAATAAATAAATGGGTCTTTCTGTCATATCCAGATTTGTTTCCCACCAAAACCTATTTTATTATTAACAATATATTAATGATAAAAGTTATTTTTTACAAAGATATATAAAACCATGTCATTCCAGATCAGACAGTGCAAAAAAGTTTTATGTGTCTGAATGTTTTAGTTATATCACTTATATGTTCTTTATACCTACAAAAGTGAAATGGCTGTATGTAGCTAAACCAACCAAAAGCAAAGCAAAAGAACCACAGTGAAAAGTACCAATTACCTTTCTAACCCATCCAAACTTCTTAGTGTTGTTTCTCACAGGTAATGAAAGCCATCCCTCTAATCTTGATTCTATAAATACACATAGGAGGATAAATATAACAATTCTAAGAAAATGAGAAATTTAACAATATTTTAATATTAAAGTCACAAAACAAATCAATTATATCCTTCAGAATTTACCATTGCTCATTATCTAGGATATAATAACAATGTGGGATCAGTAAAAGCAAGTTATGCAATGCAAAACAAAATCCAGGTTATATCACATTGGAAATATATATCCTATAGTTTATGAAGTCAAATGCCCTGCTGATTAAATGCATGCATTTGCACAGTTCAGCAGAAAAGCTGCAAAAAAGAGAAGCAGCTCTTTATTCTCACTATACACCTGTAGTAGAACCCTTGGTTTTTCCTTTGGAAGGAGGCCTCATTATAGATATACTGCACATTTTCTTCGAAGAAAAAACAGTTTTTTAAATATATTTTATTGATTTTTTACAGAGAGGAAGGGAGAAGGATAGAGAGTTAGAAACATCGATGGGACAGAAACATCGATCAGCTGCTTCCTGAACACCCCCTACTGGGGATGTGCCCACAGCCAAGGTACAGGCCCTTGACCAGAATCGAACCTGGGACCCTTGAGTCCGCAGGCCGATGCTCTATCCACTGAGCCAAACTGGTTAGGGCAAAGAAGAGAAAACATTTTAAGGGAGTAATTGCATGTTCAGAGAAAATTAACTTTAGAATGGCTATAATAAAATTAAATAAAATTATGTAAATTACAGATTAAAATCGATTAATGCATAGCAATATAACCACATGATTTCTAAATTCCAAAATATCAAAATCAATACAATTCTAGTAAAGACTGAATCCTTATAATCTGTTCTACTGGCATTTGATCAGCATCTTTCAATAAAATAATTAAGTGAAATAAGCATTTTTGGATATTACTCTATTAATAACAGTAGCTATCACTTGTTTAACATCTACTACATGTCTGAATCCGTGCTAGATGCTTTACCTAAACTTTCTTAACTCTTACCACCCCACAGAAAGGTCACACAGGGACTCCAGCGCCTATATACTCTCTGACATCAACACCCTTCCAAACTGTCTGAACAGAAAGAAACACTGTCATTAAAAAAGAGCCCACGTGCTCAACTGTCTGGACATGGTCCTATGCCAGCTTAAGGGACTAAGTCAGATGACATCTAACACTATGCATAAGACTGAAATAATTTTATTGCTAAGCTCTAAAACAACTTCAACAGGATCACTTATGATTTATATTATATACCTCGGAAATGTGGTGACAATGTAAGTAACTATAGTTATTTTACTTTGAATTCAACTAATAAGAGACTAAATTTTACCTTCCATTCAACTGCTCATACATTAATTTCCTGTGGCATTTACATTACATGTTTTTGTATCCTGACTAACTTTGTGTTAAACATAATTTCATGTATTTTCTATCCTGTTTCTTCATTTAAACGATAAGAGCAAGGATCAGGTCAAATTGTCTTATACTCTCTTTTAAGGCCAAGCAAAACGTTGCCTAGGCAAGCACTTGATAAAAACCCAAAAGCGTTCTCCGAGACAGTCTACATGCTTTTTCAGCACTGTCACTCTTGATATGAAGCCTTGAAAAGAGTTTCTTCTTGGCTGAAAACGGCTGAAACAGGCAGTGAAACCACCTGCCCTTAAATGATACGAAGTACGGTCTCATTTTTTGTAAGCTGACTAAATAAGTCTATCAATTGTCACAGCAATGCCAAGTGCAAATGCCCCCCAAAACAAACTCTTTGTCCATGCAGGAGTCTCTTTTTTAACTGGGACTAGAGCAATTTGTTAGAGTTAGTGAATATTAGTTAATGTTACAAAAGTTTTTCACAAGGACTAAAATTAAGGGTAGTCAGAAAAACCTCAAAGGTGAAAGATTTTCAGGCTATCACCTGTATCATTAGGTTCCGATGAAATAGGTAAGTAAGGCAAAGATTCTTCTTCTGAGTCAGAACCAGAGTCAAGAAGCACATGAGAACTGGAAGGCTTAGTGGCAATATTGAGAGAGGTAGAGGAACGTTGGTAGGTGAATGACATGGATTCCATAGTGTGTGATTGAGTGATATGAACTAAACACCCAACATAAAAAAAGTAAGAATGCAGAAAAGAGTTAAGTGAAAATAAAATGAAAGTTTAAAGAGAGCTGCCTATAATATATAATGAGCTAATTTAAATATCTAAATATGTAAAACTTTCTTTTGCATTTTTAATGAAGGATGTTGTCAAAGATCGCTAAGTAAAATAAGTTAAAACTGTTGTTTGAATCCCTACTCCAAGGAGGTTTCTGCCTTACAGAAATGACAAACACTTTCCCTCAAGAACAAAGTCAGTCACAGGGTTTAAATAATCAATAGGTTTATATTGAAGACAAAAGGCTTTTAATGAAAATAAAGATAGGGCTGAAAACAGGTTTGTTGTACCTGGAAATCCATCATCTGCCTCAGCATCCCCTGGTCCACTGCCTGTACTGGAACTGTCCATGCCCATATGTAAGGCCTGGAGCTGTGACCGCAGCTGCTCAATGTCACTGTCTTTACTGTCCAGTGTCATCTGCAGTTCAATGCGAATCTGGCTCTCTTCAGCTATTTGCTATGAGGAATTAAATTGTATCAAATTAACTGGATGCCATACATCTCATAATTTTGCTTCTTAGTTCAGTAATTATTAATATAAATGTTCTATAATCAATAAAATATATACAGACATGAAAGTAATTCTACTTCTTAAAAAAGAAGTCTTTAAACTAGAATTCCAAAGGTATCCTTACAGCCTGCATCTCATTCAGTTCTTTCTGATACTTGATCATCTGCTGGGTCAATTTTTCACGTTCCGATTTCAGCTCCATATGTAGCTTTCTATTCTCTTTCTCTTTTCTCCGCACATCTGTGTCACTACCACGCTTGATAGGTTCTTTTCGATTCATGATCTCAGCCAACTTATTCACAGCCTTAAAAACACAAAAATAAAAATATATAAACAAAAAATACATTACATTGGTGGTTTCGTGGTAACTTACCAATAGCAAGTTACATAGCCACTAATGATCTCCTTTCCTATACACAGGGCCACAAAGAAACACCTTACAGATTAGGAAACACACCTCCTTTCATTACTCGTTATCCTTCCCCAACCTCTATTCTACTAGTTTTTCATTTATGTTTTCAGAGAACTGTGATTTAAAATGCTTATAGGTCTGATCTGATGTCACTTTCTTCCACTTTGAGTTTTTGGTTTTAAGACAGACTTTTACTAGGCAGATCTTCTTTGATCTGGAAGAGAATTTTGCAGTTGTATTCCATTAATAAAATACATGTCCAAGCACAGAGCAAAACATGTGGGACTCAAAAGTATTGGTGCTGTCTACACCACCATGAGAGTTGACAGAAGGATGGTCAATATCACAGGTACCTTTTTCAGACTGACCTTTTTTAGGCTGTCAGCAAATGGTCATTCTCTAAAGTTTCTTAAAAAGCAGAAAAAAACTTATCAGATTATAATAAAAAATTAGGAGGGAATGTGATTCCATATGGAAAAATTAACAAAAACTTTAATAAATACTGAACTAAACAATGTTAATCAAATCTAACTTCTATTATCTTGGCAAAAGTCAGGTAACTGGGACTGTTCATAAATACTGACACGTTCACAGACAGCTACAGCCAATGTGTAATGCCAGAAGTCAAGTAGAAAAGACAAATTAAAAACATTTCAAAGTCCTATTTAGAGTTATTACACATACTTGCGTTTTGAGTGTTCTCTCTGTTAATAACTGCTTCTCAAATTGTGCTTTAATAGCTGCTGCACTTATCTCTTCATCTTTCAACCTTGACAGTTCTGAAACACAGAAAAATGTCACCATTATATTATAACTAAGCCACTGACCACCATTAGGTATATTTAAAATTAACATTCTTTGTTAATACATACGTTCTTGGGCATCTTTCAATTTGTTATTTAATTCTTCTTTCTCATTTGCAAGATTGGCAACATCACTAGTTAATGTCCTATTAGTTTCTTCAAGCTAAGGAATTAAAAATTTAAGTTATCAAGCAAGAATTCAAAATGAAAATATCCTAGACTGTTACTAAAACTCCTGTTTTTCTCAGTACATCTATCTCTGAACTTCCTGTCTTTGCACTACCTTACCAAACTTTACTTTTGAAGAAAATTTAAACCATAATATACTTCATATACACCTCAGGAAGGCAAAAATATGCCCTCTTCTTAAATATCCTCAGCAGTATTTTTAATGAGAAAAAATTTAATAAACTAAAAAAAGCGCAAATACTGTAACAAAGCTCTGCATTGCACCGTGCAGAATAACAAAAGTTAAAACTGCAGTACTTCTTTCAGAACATTATTTTAAAACAGAACATAAAATTTTACTAAAGAAGTTGATGTCCTTTTGTATTCTCGCCGAATCCTATTCTTCCTGAAGGAATTCTCACTGTGAACTGTGTGTTCATCCTTCATTCACGATTGTGTACTTTCATTATATATACATGAAATAATATATAGTGGATTTTCATGTGATTTTAAATTGTCCATAAATAGCACAATGCTGTATTTATCTTTCTGTACCTACTTTCACTTGATATTATATTTAGTTGTTGATACAGAGACCTAATTAATTCATTTTAACTGACATAGTTCCATATTCTATCACATTTCATCCATCCACTCATTCCTCTATTGATAAGACATTTGAATCTTTGCTATTACAAATATACCTACTGCTATGAGTATTGTGCCTGAATTCCTCTAGCATATTTATCTTAATGTTGACTTTCTTTGGATAATATAAATATTTAAAATTTACTGCCCTAACCGGTTTGGCTCAGTGGATAGAGCGTTGGCCTGTGGACTCAAGGGTCCCAGGTTTGACTCCGGTCAAGGGGCATGTACCTTGGCTGTGGGCACATCCCCAGTAGGGGGTGTGCAGGAGGCAGCTGATCGATGTTTCTGTCCCATCGATGTTTCTAACTCTCTATCCCTCTCCCTTCCTCTCTGTAAAAAATCAATAAAATGTATTTTTTAAAAAATTACTGGAAACTGCTATACTATTTATAATCCTATTCTATGCCATACTAAATCTACACTCCCCATAGCAAATGCCATTTTCCAAACATCCTTCAAACATTTAAAATTAATCAAGGTACTTAATTTCTGCCAGTGTGATGGGTGGAAACAACACTAGAAAGCAGCCAGTTAAGTGGATCGAAAATCTCGTAGCTAGCATGTACAATGTTTCATTTGGATTTATGTTATTTTTCTAGACTTTGTAAGGAAGATTTATGATATAGTAATTTAATTATAATAAAAAACGAACCAAGAATTTTACTTACAGATCCAATTGTAGCATCTTTTTCACTGAGTTCCTGTTTATGCCGAGCCATCATCTCTTTGATCTCCAGCTCTTTCATGATTTTCTCTTTTTCCAAATCAGAATACTGTTCTTCAGCAATTGAACGAGCCAGCTGCTCAGAATCTGCTTTGGTCAAGGTGATCTCCAGTTGAGCAGCCAAGGAGTCCCTACATTTTAGAGACATAGCATCTTCAACTTTCACTCTGAAGTCAAAGTTTACGTCTAATTCTTCATCAATAACTTCTATTTGGAGTATAGCAGGCACTCTTCTAGGGGCAGGGCATGTGGTTATGAACAAGAGACAGGACCCTGTCCTTACCTTTCGTCCTGTAATTCCTGTTTCTTCTGCTGTAATTCTTTACAAAGTTTGGTCTTTTCTTCACACTCTTCTTTAAGTTCCCTAACCTGTGTTTTATAGAGAGTCTAAACAGCAAAATATAATAGACATATATCATCATCAAGAATAGTTCTACATTCAAAAAACTACCCAGACAAAAAGTTGAGACATACAAATATATTAATAACACTGAGAAATGTTGAGCCCCTGAGCAAATTAATAGTTTAATACGCTTTTTGATTTTCATATAATCAACCAATTAACCAATGAAGTTAGAAGTGTGATTTTCAACAGAATATCATACTAAGATTTCTCATTAAATGATGTAGACTGATAGGGATGAAGAGGCAAAAAAATATTACTAACTTAAACAAGAAATTTTGTTGGCTTAAATCAATGAAACAGAGGTGACATATACTATTTCATATTTTAAAACTGAGCTCAAAAAAGTACAAATGTTAAAATGACAATTTTATTTCTTTCACAGTCTTCCTCTAAAAGCAATGCTTTTAATCAACTTCATAAAGTATGGGCATGTGCTTAGAACTATTTTTCTAACAATGATAACAGAAACTATTCTAAAGGCACGAATCATTCTCCTGGCTCTGCAGCAAAAATACTTTTTGTTCAATATTTTTTAATGAATGTGCCTGGAACTTACTGAGAAATACTGTTCTGCTTCAAGCTGATCTTGGAGCTCTTTCATTTGCCCATCTGCATCTTGACGTTCTCTGTGGTAACATTAAGTCAAATGTTTAAATAAGTTATACACATATTAAGTCAGTGACTCTTCAAATGTATTCTGGGGAAACCCTGGAAGTCCCTGAGACCCTTTCAGACAATCCTGGAAGTCATCATTTTCATAACACTAATAAATAAGCATCATTGTGTTTGTTTTCTTAATCCTCACCCAAACATATTTTTCCATTGACTCTTTTTTTAGAATGGAAGGGAGGGGGAGAGAAACACCGACGTGAGATGGTCACATGGATTATCTCCCACACGTGCCCAACCAGGGCTGCAATCGAGATACAAGCCCTTGACTGGAATTGAACCCAGGACCCTTCAGTTCGAGGACCAAAGCTCTATCCACTGGGCCAAACCAACTAGGGCTCATTGGTGTGTTTTCTTTTTAACTCCCATTCTCTCACTAGTTGTACATGGACTTTTCTTGAGGGTAAAAGATATCATGATGTCAGCACTCCAACAGCTAATGAAATGTATGCTTTTATGTTTTAAAATGGTTTTAATTTCTTAGAAAAAAAATCATTAGATGTAACTCATATAAATAAACATCCTTTGGCCCTCAATAATTTTTAAGAGTAGAAAGGGGTTCTAAGACCAAATAGTGCTATATTAAACCAGTAACACAAAATTACATATTTTCATACATGCACTGTTAATCAGCCACGTATGCCAACCAAGTTTTAGAATTAAAAGAGCACCCCCAAATTGGTTATCTTATGAGTTAAGAAGTGACTGGGAGAGGGCCTAAGTGGACATTAGGAGTACAGGGTTTTATAGCTAAACTAGGGGCCCGGTGCATGAAATTCGTGCACTGGGTGTTGGGGAGGGGGGGGAGTGTCCCTCAGCCCAGCCTGCCCCCTCTCACATACTGGGGGCCCTCAGGCGTTGACCCCCATCACCCTCCAATCGCAGGATCGGCCCCTTGCCCAGGCCTGACGCCTCTGCCAGAGGCGTCAGGCCTGGGCAGGGGACCCTCATTTCCCTCCATCACTGGTTCTGCCCCCAGCCCAGGCCTGATGCCTCTGGCCCAGGCGTCAGGCCCGGGCAGGGGACCCCCAGACCCCTCCGATTGCTGGCTCTGCCCCTTGCCCAGGCCTGATGCCTCGGCCAGAGGCGTAGACCCCCCTCACCCTCCGATCACCTGATCGGCCCCTTGCCCAGGCCTGACGCCTCTGCCAGAGGTGTCAGGCTTGGACAGGGGACCCTCATCTCCCCCCGATCACTGGCTCTGGCCCCCGCCCAGGCCTGAGACCTCTGGCCCAGGAATCATGCCTGGGCAGGGGACCCCCATCTCCCTCTGATCGCTTGCTCCACCCCCTACCCAAGCCTGATGCCTCTGACCCAGGCTTCAGGCCTGGGCAAGGGGACCATAATATCCCCCCAATCCCCGGCTCCGCCCCCCACCCAGGCCTGATGCCTCTGGCCCAGGTATCAGGCCTGGGCAGGGGACCCCCAGCCCCCCGCCCAGGCCTGATGCCTCGGCCAGAGGAGTTGATCCTCATCACCCTCCGATCACCAATCACCGGATCGGCCCCTTGACCAGGCCTGAGGCCTCCGGCAGAGGTGTCAGACCTGGGCAGGGGACCCCCAGCTCCCCGCAGCTGCAGGCTCCGCCCTTGCCCAGGCCTAACGCCTCTGGCCTAGGCGTCCGGCCCGGGCAGCGGGGACCCGCAGCTGCAGCGGCCCTGCAATCGTGGGCTCCGCTTTAGGCCCAGGCAAGGGACCCCTAGCTCCCGGGACTGCCAGCTTTGACCATGCCCAGCTCCCATCGCTGGCTCCACCCCTACTTCCTGCTATCACTGGCCAGGGCGGCAAAGGCGCCTGATTCTCCGATCATGGCTGGGGGGCAGGGCAAAGGCGGCCCCAGGGCCGCCTTTGCCCTGCCCCCCAGCTCTTAGCCTCCCCCTGGGTTTCCGATCACTGTCAGTGGCAGGGGGCTTCTTCCTGCTTTCCCTTTCACCTCCCTGCATTGTGCCTACATATGCAAATTAACCACCATCTTGTTGGCAGTTAACTGCCAATCTTAGTTGGCAGTTAATTTGCATATAGCCCTGATTAGCCAATGAAAAGGGTAGCATCGTACGCCAATTACCATTTTTCTCTTTTATTAGTGTAGATGTGATGGTAAATGCAAAGATTTGTAAACACTTTACAAAAACGCAGTAAGTTCTACACTTATTTGTGTACTTTTTCTGTTTCTATGTTAATTTTCAATAAAGAAATAAAGTTAAATAAAAAATTAAATTAAAAGCCTAATTCTAGCCGAAACCGGTTTGGCTCAGTGGATAGAGCGTCGGCTTGCGGACTGAAAGGTCCCAGGTTCGATTCCGGTCAGGGGCATGTACCTTGGTTGTGGGCACATCCCCAGTGGGAGATGTGCAGGAGGCA
This sequence comes from Myotis pilosus, assembly GCA_036010255.1. Lineage (NCBI taxonomy): Eukaryota > Metazoa > Chordata > Mammalia > Chiroptera > Vespertilionidae > Myotis > Myotis pilosus. Next base: position 2,582,405 of record JASKON010000016.1, read on the forward strand.
GCTGATCGATGTTTCTCTCCCATCGATGTTTCTAGCTCTCTAACTCTCTCCCTTCCTCTCTGTAAAAAATCAATAAAATATATTAAAAAAAAAAAGCCTAATTCTAGGCTTATTAAAAATAAATTATAGCCGAAACTGGTTTGGCTCAGTGGATAGAGCGTCAGTCTGTGGACTGCAAGGTCCCAGGTTCGATTCCGGTCAAGGGCATGTACCTGGGTTGCGGGCACATCCCCAGTAGGAGATGTGCAGGAGGCAGCTGATCGATGTTTCTCTCTCATCGATGTTTCTAACTCTCTATCTCTCTCCCTTCCTCTCTGTAAAAAATCAATAAAATATATTTTAAAAAAATAAAAATAAATAAAAAAAATAAATTATAATTTTTCAAAAACATATCTTAATGTTTTCTAGTTTTTAATAAATAGGGCACTAGAGTATATCCTTAAAAAGAGCTTTAAAAATGTATATGGTATTCCCTTAACAGTGAAACATTTCCAAGTCCTAGGTACTAAGGGACAAACAAAGAATACATGGGAGTAAGCTTGAGAGACAGTCCCAAGAGGAATCTTAAGAGCATGGGGTGAAATCCCAGACGTTTTCTTCCGCTCCGATACCACCACTCCCTGTGTCACTGCATCACAATAAGGTGGTGGTAGTAAAACACTGCTGGGGAAGCAAATACACTAGTAATCTTCTTAACGAACGATAGTGGCACTCTACACACCACTTATACAACAATAAAAAACATAGTCAAGAAAATACAATGGTCCAAAAGAATCCTCAGATAAACCAAAATTAAGGTAATTTACATGTGGATAGTTGTGCATATTAGTAAAACTTTGTCTCAAACAATTAACTTACTTTCGAAGTTCAGCATTCTGTTTTTCCAAGTTCATTTTCATTTCCATGAGATGATTATTCTCTTGTTTTAACTGCTTTTCTGACATTTTTAGTGTGTTAACTTGCTGTGTTTGCATCTTCAAGTCATTCTGTGTGAGGCAGCGCTTTTGAGTTTCCTGCTCTATTTTTAATGTCAAGTTTCTAACCTAAAAAAATAAATTGTGTAGTTGGTATGTAAGTAAATTATTTTGATTTTTCTTATCAATAGGTTTGCAGCATATATGATGATCCAAAACAGATTTTTGCCCTCAGGCAGTGAATTCATTTCACAGTAAAATATTTCTGATAATGTTTTAAAAAAGAAAATATGGCTTTTACATTAAAAATAACTTTACAGTTTTTAAAATTATTATTTCTTTAGTATATTATCCAAATTCAGTAAAATTTAAAGGTTATAAAATGTTATTTTATAGGAAAAAAATTTTACATTATGAAATCATCATTGTTCCTTTACAAATAAGACTAGTTTACTATTAATTCATTAAATAATATATTATTTATTAAAAACATACTTACATCTTCATTAAGCACATCTTTCTGTTTAAGGAGTTCATTTACTTTCTGCTGTGACTGTTTCAGGTCACAGTCTAATATGGAGCATTTTTTCTCAGCTTCCAGCAACAGGTTCTCCACTTTCTGTTTTAAAGTCCTCTCCTCCAAGAGCTTTTTTTCCATTTCTATTGCCACAAAATAAACATAACCATGAATTTATAAACAAAAGAAGCATATCAAATACATAATGTAGTACTAATAAAAATTATAGTAAATGATGCTTCTTAAAAATATTTTTAAATCCTCAGTTTAATATTTTCATCACTCCTGTTAACGTATTTGAAATGTCGTTAGGTATTTCATTTACAGGATATAAAAATTTACCACATTCTGTAATTTTATATGTGTTCTAATGGAAATAAAATAATTCTACCTTTATTTATGGTTCTAAAAGATACTGATATCTTTTAGCCCTGGCTGGGTGGCTCGGTTGGTTGGAGCGTCATCCCATACACCAACAGGTGGCAGTTTTGATTCCCGGTCAGGGCACATACTTAAGAGGGCATATACTTAGGTTTCTTTCAGGGTTCCATCCCCAGTTGGGGCAATCAATGTTTTTCTCTTGAGAACATCTGTTTCGTGTTCTCTCTCTCTCTGTCTCTGTCTCTCTCTAAAAATAATAAAAATCAATAAACATATCCTCGGGGGAGGATAAAAAAAGATACTTATATCTTTTAAATAAAGATTTTTTCCCCCTGCTATTCTGTGCCCCTCAGTGTTACTTGTCTTACCTTCAAACATTAAGGTAGAGTCTCTTACCTCTATGGCTCTTTCCATACTAGCATATTACCAGGCAGAGGATAACTATGTTTTAGGGAGGTGGTCAAGGACAGGGCTCTGGAACCAAACTCTTGGAGTTTAAACCCTGGCCCTGACACTTTCTAATTATTTCACTGGTCAAGTTAATTAACCTCTCGAGGCTCAGTTTCCTTATGTCTAGAATGGTGATAATACCTACCCTCACAGGGACATTATACAGATTTTTAGTTAATGTATGTATAGCACATTTTTAAATGCTGCCTGAACTATGGCAAACAATAAGTGCTCACTATTTAAAAAGAGTTTCTAATGACTTAAGGAAATGTTCATAATTATTTTTTAAAAGAAAAAAGCAAAACTATACAAAATTGAGAAAATATAAAAGTATAACATTGATTACTAGGACTGATTAATCTTTACTTACTTTTTTATACTTGAAAATCTGTTCAAATCCAACTAGGTTCCTCTGCTCCTTCATATCTAATGCTGAACATCTAATTATCATTTACTATAAAGTTATGTTAAGTAAAAATTAAACCTACGAATGTTCAGTTTTTAATGAACTGTCTTCAAAAGTGTGGAAAATGAAATTATTCTTCACATGCTATTAATAGCTAGCATTTCTAAGCACTTTTCGTGTATCACTGAACTTGGTTTTCACAACAACCTAATACTTTAATTGCCCCTTTGTAGGAAACAAGGCACAGATAGTTATGTAACCAGACAGTCACATAGCTAGTAATTCATTGATGGCGAAGTCATATTCTTAATCAACGGAGGCAATGATCTGCAGTGAGAAGATCCAAGGCTTTAGAGCCAGGTTTGAGCACCACCTGTAACATTTAAGTTTTGTGCACTCCTTCAAATACTAACGTCATCATGTATCTTATGTTAGTGTTATAACAAGGAGTTTGAAAAAAATGGCAGTTATTATTATTCTGAATTTCTTTTCATCAGTTCAGAGAATAACCTATGAATGAATATACACATTAAAAAAAAAAAAATCACCCTAATGTAGGCAGAGAAAAAATAAAAAGAGGCGTAAGTGATATGTGGATTTGTTGAGGTAATGAAAAGATAGATTCTATACCTTGTTTTGGGTGCTAGTCACACATTGTGCACTACAAATGTAAAAAAATGTTTGCATTTTATTGCACCAAATTATACTCCAAAAGAAATTCCTATCTGTCTTCTAGCCACAGACAGAAAAACAGCCATTTCATCTCTTATCATCCTGAGTTAGTGCCTTAAAGTAGTATCAACCAAAAAATCTCCACCATGAATACATTAAATAATTATAAGCCTATTTTTTGCTAAGTTATTCATAAATGTTATATTTCAATATGAAATAAAGTTTCTATTAAGAGTTTTATGAATCTTTCATAAGAATATTGATTTCCTTTGTAACTGCAAATCCATCATAATTATAAACAGAGTTTGGAAAACAAGTAATTAGCCTAAAACAATTCCAAGATACAAGCTGGTTTATGAAAAAGTTAATTTTGTTAATCTTACCCTATATTCATTAGTATTGTAAGGTTTTGACCAAATCTAACTAATATCTTCATCATGCCAGAGCTCAAAATACTTAGGGAGCTTCTATTCTAGTTAGCTCAGCTATTATTTTAAAATCTTTATCTTGAAGAAAGTGGCAAGAAACATAAGCCGATGGAATGTTAAACTAAGTATTAAAAAAAAGCATATCCCCCCAAATCTGAGAACTTCACATTCTGCATGCCTGTCATTTCCGATATCATGAAAATAGTAATTTCTCTTTAATCTAGTAATTTTGGGGGGCCTTCCTGTCTTAGAAATTATTGCTAAAGGGGAAGGTGGAGTTATATATGTAAAGCTTCCTTCATAGTGTTTCTCCTCCAGTATTTGGCAATAAAATATAAACAAATATTTTCAAAACCAAAGTATTGAATACAGAATCAATTCGTAGTAAGATGATGCTAGAAAACCCTCTTACAAAAATGTATACCTTTCATGGCTTCTGATTTAGCTTCTTCAATAGATTCATAAATCTTATTTTTATCTGCCAGCCGTGCTTTTGTAGTTTTATGCTCAGCTTCTTCTTGTTCTAAGCTCTGCTGTATAACTTTTAGTTGATATGTCATATCTATCTCCATGTTGTTCTTTTCCTATTAAACATGAAAATGGCAGCTATCAACACATAGACTGTTGACAATTTCAAAAGCTTACAAAGGTTTTTTAAATATACTTACCAAGAATGTCCAATATTTCCCCTTTTCTATTCATTAAAATTGCTTGTATAAGTAATCTACATAACTCTACCAGTTCTCTTCCCACTATATTAACCTCCCACAACTCCGCTCTACTATTCTGAGATCTGTATTGAGATGGTTTGATCTCAATAAAGTGACCAATGATATTTTCAATATCAAATTCAACAGACACCTTTTAGTCTTTATCTCACTTGAACTCACTGTTGCCCTTGAAACTATTTCCTTGACTTACCTGACACTGAATTCACTTGGTTCTCCCCATTCCACTCTCACCTTTTCTGTTGCTTGTGAAGCTTACTCCCAAATTACTGCTTAACCCTACCAGACTGCTGTACCAATTTTTCGGTAACTTCCAAATCTGCCGCTATACCTAATTTTCGGTACTTTGCCAGGTACATGAAAAAAATGCGTAGACCTATTTTCTACAATGTCTCCAAGTTCCATCTTATTCTAACCACTTGTTTGCATGTAACTAACAATTTTCTATATCATGTTGGTTTTTTCTCTTTAATGCTCAGGAGCCCAGGTATAGGGGACAGTTAGGTTCAGGGCCTCAGGTCTGGTAGACTTAAACATTGGTGTTTGCTAGAGGCAGTGTTCTTTAGCCAATGCTTCTCCTCTTCCTATATTATTATATCTTAAACTTTTAAAACATATCAAATGTTTCCTTTTGCTTTATCTTAAAAGATCTCAGGATCCTCTACCATTCGCACTTACCTTCAACATGTAGGAGACATGTTTTAAGTTGAGAATCTTTAATAACAGAAATCAATTTATTTTCTATATGTCCTTGAAAGATTTCCTAATTCTGTTTTCTATAGTTTGTACCACAAATATAGATATTTCTTTTGTGTTTTAAGTAAAATACTTAATGCTGAAATAATCTTTTCAAACTAATAATTCACAAGTCTCTGTCCTGAAAAACTACTGCTCTAAACAAATTCTTCCCAGATGGGCTCTTCCATTTGCATGATTTTAGCTACTTCTATACCGATGACTTGCAAATAATTCTAGCTTCTATTACCATAACTTACTGCTTTATAGATATCCTAATTTGGCTGTTTCACAGGCCCCTCATGCTTAGGACTAAAATTGATTTATCATTGTTTCCTCTAAAAGAGTTATTTTTCCTTTCTTTAAAATAAATTAATGGCACTATTCCATATTTCTTCACAAAGTAGGAACCCTGAACTCATCCTTGAGTACTTACTACTCCCATGCCACATCTAACCAATTACTAATTGCTGCCAAATATTCCTTTACTAAATTATTTCTCAGATTCATCTCTAGTTCCCATCCTTTTAACCATTGCACTAGAAAAGTCTCCATTATCTGAATACTGAAAGAGTCTGACTTGTCTTATCCTCCTCAAATCTGTTCTCCTGATATACAGTGATCTACCAACTTAAAGATCTTCAGCGGCGCCCTAGCCGGTTTGGTTCAGTGGATAGAGCGTGGGCCTGTAGACCAAAGGATCCCAGGTTCGATTCCGATGAGGGGCATATGCCTGGGTTGCGAGCTTGATCCCTGGGGGGGGGGGGGGGTCGTGCAGGAGGCAGCCAATCAATGATTCTCTTTATCACTGATGTTTCTCTCTTTCTCCCTCTCCAAAATAAATTAAAAGGGGGAAAAAAAAGGATCTTCAGTGGCCAGTCCAGTACTTAAAGAAACTAAGTTTCTTAACAGAATATTCAAAATCTTGCATGATCTAGCTCATGCCTAGCTCTCTAGCCTCACTCTAGCCACTAAATTCTCACTCTTACAGGAGTACTGTATTGGCCTGCCATTTTTTAAAAATTTCATTGGACACAACCACGCCCACTCCTTTATGTATTGCAGCAAAACTGGGTAGTTGCAACAGAGACATTAAAGCCCACAAAGCCTAAAGTATTTACTGTCTTTCCTTTAAAAGACTGAAATTTGTTGCCCCTGCTCTATACTCCAGAAATATTGAACAGTTTATACTTAAATAAACAGACTAGACCTTTTTTATTTTCCACCCTCTGTGACTTGCTCATGCTTTCCTCCCCAACTCACAATGTGCCCTGTCAATCAATCCTGGCCCTGTCAGGTCAGGAATTCATCCTGTGCACCTACTCCATCCCTTGTCCATACCTCTATCATTCTATTTACCATACTGACTTATAATTATCTCTGAGTTACTATTACTTTAGAAATTACCCATTAGACTATAAAATTGTTAAAAGTACAGACTGCATCCTGATATTTCTACCACATATAACATACTAAATACTTAAAATGAGTAAACAGAATAAAATATTAACTTCACAGAGTCTAGAAATTATCCCTAGCTTATAGTATTTTTAAAGAAAAACTTCTGAATGCCAAAAGTCGTAACTATGTATAATTTTTATGACATGTTATAAGAGAAAATGAGAGTTTTCCTTGGACCTCTAGAGAGAAGCATCCTCATTATACACACTCCAGGAGAGTCCCTCCCTAAGCATCTAACATACTAAGAGCTGCTTATGTAGGGCTATGGCAACCTTAAGAAATATATATCCTGCCCTGGCCAGTGTGGCTCAATTGATTGGAGAGTTGTCCCATACACCAAAAGGTTGCAGGCTCAATTCCCAGACAGGGCACATACCCAAGTTGGGGTTCGATCCCCCACTGGGATGCGTACTGGAGGCAACCGACTGATGCATCTCTGTCACATCGATGTTTCTCTCCCGTCCTCTCTAAAATCAATGGAAACATGCCCTCAGGTGAAGATTAAAAAAAAATATATATATATATATATATATAAATGTGTGTGTGTGTATACACACACACACACACACACACACACACACACACACATGTTCCTAGTCTATAGAACCAAGTCTAAATATAAGAATCCGTAAGTACGCAGTAATAAATGGTTTCTCTTATTTTAGAATAAGTTTTCCAATCTGAAACTCTTACACAAATATAAAGATTAATATGTTTTACCTTTTCCAAATCAGTGAATCTCTCCTGAAGTTGTCTCTTCTCCATCTCAACTTTTGTTAATAAGATTTTGCCATTCTTTACATCTTCTTCTAGGCCAGATATTCTACCTAATATTGCAACAGTTAAAAGAACAATAAATCCACAAAGTGTGTATGTGTATCCTATCTAATAATGGTAATTGACCATACCTTCGCCACACTTCCCATTGGCTAATCAACGTGATACGCAAATTAACCGCCAACAAAGATGGCAGCTAATTTGCATACTGCAGGCAGGGTGGGACAGCGCAAGCCGCCAGCGCGCCGCCATCCAGGGCAGGCTGGCCCCAGAAGCCCCAGAAGCCGCCTGATATGGTAGTAACTCTATCAGTAAGCACTCTGAAAGTCAGTGGCATAAATGTACCAATTAAAAGATTGAGGGTGAATCAAAAACAAAACCCACTTTAAATATAAAGACACATATAGATTAAAAGTAAATGAATTAAGCTGCAGCCTGTTTTTCTCAGTGGATAGAGCATTAGCCCATGGACTGAAGGGTCCCAGGTTCAATTCTAGTCAAGGGCATGTACCTCAGTTGCTGGCTTGATCCCCAGTCCCTATCAAAGCATGTGCAGGAGGCAACCAATCAATGTGTCTCTACCTTTCCCTTCACTCTCTCTAAAATTCAATGGAAAAATATCCTTGGGTGAAGATTAACAAAAACAAAGTAAATGGATTAAGTAATATTAAAGAGATTATAAGAAAAATATATTCCAAATTTTGTTAGTTGTATAATGGTTATGTTTAAATTATTAACACCTAAGAAATTGGGTGAAGGGTACATATGATATGCTGTAGAACCCTAACCAGTTTGGCTCAGTGGATAGAGTGTCGGCCTGCAGAATGAAGGGTCCCGGGTTCGATTCCGGCCAATGTATGTACCTTGCTGGCGGGCACATCCCTAGCAGGGGCTGTGCAGGAGGCAGCTGATCGATGTTTCTCTCTCATCGATATTTCTAACTCTCTATCCCTCTCCCTTCCTCTCTGTAAAATCAATCAAATATATTTTTTTAAAAATATGCTGTAGTATTTAATAGTTTTTTTACATGTATGAGATTACTTCAAATTCAAATATTAAAAAATTAAAAATAAAATATTAATTGAAATGTATCTGCATTACATTAAAAATCTCCTAATTGCTTCTAGCATAATTTATTAAATTGTGCTAAAATTTACAAGGGTTCAATTAAAAAATACCTTAATTCTAAAATGATATAATAGAAAATATATAATAGTGCAGTTATAAACACTTATCTGAAAATAAAAATTTTAAGTGAATTTAAAGAAGGGATTAGCCAAAGAAAATATATGCACAACCCATGGACACAGACAACAGTATGGTGATGGCCAGAGAGAAGTGAGGGGTAAGAGCTGGGTAGAGGGGGCAAAAGGGGAGAAACAGGGACATCCTATATAATAATAAAAGGCTAATATGCACATTGACTGAACAGCAGAATGACCGGTTGCTATGATATGCACTGGCCATCAGGGGGCAGACGCTCAATGCAGGAGCTGCCCCCCGGTGGTCAGTGCACTTCCATATGGGGAGTGCCACTCAGCCAGAAGCTGGCTTATGGCTGGCCAGCACAGTGGTGGTGGCAGGAGCCTCTCCCACCTCAGTGGCAGCACTAAGAATTTCCAACTGTTTAGACCTGATCCCTTGGGGGCCTAAGCCTTTAGTCGGACATCCCCTGAGGGCTCCCTGGCTGCCAGAAGGATGTCTGACTGCAAGCTTAGGCCTGATCCCGCGGGGAATGGGCCTAAGTCGACAGGTGGACATCCCCCAAGGGGTCCTGGACTGTGAATGGGCGCAGGCCAGACTGAGGGGCCCTTCCTCTCCACACCCCACCCAGTGCACAAATTTTTGTGCACCGGGTCTCTAGTATATATATATGTTAAAAGTAAAAAATTTGGATGTCACCTCATACTTTGAAATTGGTATTTATGAGGAGAAGTTTTATAATTGTTGGTGTAGATGATGTAGTTGAGATATTGCTTTATAGTTAATGCAACTGGAACCCAATCTACTACCTTGGGAGGCAGCTTGATACTTAAAATACTTCAAACTATTCGAAAGTAAATCTTTTGCTCACAAAATTTCATATTAATGTACTTCTAATGCCCTAACTTTACATATTCAGAAATGTGCTACTCCAGTACATTATTCATCATCTAAAGTTATTTCCAAAATATAAATCATTAAGATGAATTCAAGTGCAATATCTATGTTAATACCTTGTAAATCATTAATTATCTCTGATCCATGGGTTCGGTCCCTCCTTTCAGATTCTAGAACCGACTGAAGATTGATAAATTCCTTTTCAAGTTTTAACTTGGCAGTCTCCAACAGGCAATTTTTATCTTGTAGATCTCTATTGTTAGATTCCAACTGCTGAATCTGTTTTGAACTTTCTGCCTGGCTTTTTCTTAACCGGGCTGCAGCATCAGATTCTGTTCGCAGCAAAGCATTGGTTTCATCCAGCTGTCATTCCATTCAAATCAAACAACAACAAACAAACACAGGTGTATATGATGAAAATACCTCAATTTCTTACCCCATTACAAAGTATTTAAAATAAATACCTAAAAATACTTCTTAATGATTTCACTTTAAAATTAGAGGTAAAATCCTCTAGTAACACTGACAAAACTGTTAATGGCAGTCATAAATGAAATTCAATATCCTTATTACAAACTGAGATCAACTTACTTGTCTCTGGAGCTGATTCACTTTCTCGGTGGATATTTGAGAGTTCTGATTTCTTTTTTTCAAATCTTCGAGTTGATCTTTTAAACTGTTAACTATGATAAAAAGCATTTCAGTGGCAAGAGTCAACACAACACACACATACACACACACTTAATTTTTTTCTTGGTATTTAATATTCTATACCACAAACCATCATTTTCCAAATTCCGTTTCTTGTCTGCTTCATGATCGGCTTTCCGCTGATATTCTGCATTTTTGTGCTGAAGAAGCGCCTTTTCTCTTTCTATTTGTCTTAATGCTGATTCCACATTTTTCCTTAAGGTAATCTGAAATAGTGCTTCAAGTTATTATCAGAAAAAAGCATGTATAAAAATTATAATAAAACAAAAACTATTTGTTATTTCAAGCAGATAAGAAAACATAAAAAGCTGTAACTGCTATATTATTAAAACTACAATACTGTTTTCCATATTTTAAAAACAGCACACTACTCTTAACACTATAAGTGTTTTGTTTACTATTGAAAGTCAAACTTTCGATAACATTCTGTCACCACTGAACCATTTTTACGTGATAAAAGCATGGGTCAAAAATGTTATGAATAAAAATTTTAAAAAAGAAACAATGGTCACTTTCTGTTTTTAAGCCATGTCATTAATACAAATGCAATTTTTTTTTACTTTAAATATCTACACATGCTAAATTAACTCAAGTTTTGCAAAAACACAACAAAAATGAAGCCTATTATCATGATTATCCTATAATTTTAGTCCTATCCACCCATGCTACTGGTAGATTTTATCATAAACCAAGATGTATATTAATATGGTACCAAGAGAACACTAGGAATCAAAACTTTTTATAAACAAAAATGTTAATAAAAGTGTAGAGCAACTTTACCTCTTCTTCTAGCTCCTTTGCTACTTTCTCTAGGCGAGTATTAACAGATCTAAAGAATTTCAAAAGAAACTGTAAATAAAATTACTCCTAATTTACAATAAAATAATTTACTATAAATTTAAAAATCATATAATTACATTTTTAGTAATATGTTTAAACAAATTTTATAATATACTATTCGATTATCTGCAAAATATACCTGCACTTCTGCTCTATTTCCTCTTTTGCTTGTATCTCAGTGCTAAGGTGTTCTTCTAATGTGTATAGTTTTTTCTGAATCTGTCAGAAAAGAAATTATAATTATAAAATTTGGTCACACTTAAAAGATGAGAGGCTTAAAGAAAACAATGATAAGCTTCTCTTTTCTTTTAGCTTAATTTAATCTCCTGTATAATGGTACCATATTTATACCTTCTAATGTGGCTTTTATTGACAGGGGGCAATCCCCCATCTCTTACTTTCTGTCTAGGACAGTAAACATGTATGTACAACCACACTACGTAAACATGTGAATAAGAACCTTCTGACACAAGTTTCTCATTCATTAGGAATAAAGGATAGCCTCCACTGTCTTCTGCAGATTATTTATGTAAAAATACTGTTACCATTTGTGCTTATAAAAGGTCTATATACAAAACAAATATTCAGAAAATTTGATTGAGCATGCTCAAATATACTAGTATTCTTAAAAATAAGAATATAAGTTCTTCTTTATATCTTTCTACACAGTGCTGGGCACCGTACTATAAAGAGTTATAATCAATCATTTTATTGAGTGAATGACAAATAATGAGTTACAAGTCATCTTGTCATTCTTTTTAAAAATATATTTTTATTTAGTTCAGAGGAAGGGAGAGGGAGAGGTAGAAACATCAATGATGAGAGAGAATCATTGATCGGTTGTCTCCTTTCTAGGCTACATCTGTCAGTCTGTAAGCAAACTAACGTTACAGAAAGTATTAAATAATCCACTTTTGGAGCATTATTACTTTTATAAAGGCTTTAACTTTTGAGTTCTTTTCATGTCTTAGGAACAGTGGCAGGCACTTGACAAATGTGGTTTCATTAATCCTAAAAAAAGCCCTAAAAAGATGGTAGCACTATACCTACTCAATAAAGAAACTAAAATCCAAAAAAGATGAATAACTGGGCCAAGACAACATAGTTAATAAGTGGCAGAACAAAAAAACTCAACCTAAGTCTTTGAGATTCCAAGGCCAATATTCTTCCCACTATTCTTTCTAGTGATTAGGTTCTCCACGGTTTTAAAAAATTTCATAAACTATATTTTATGAAATAAAATATAGTTTATGAAACAAAACTATATTTTTCCTCTAATAAGAATATACAGACCAATGAACTAGTTAAATGTAACTACTATTGCATTAATATAATCTGATCACACTAGTTGTCACATGCTAATTGCTGCCAATGATGTCTTTGATAAATGAAATCATAAAAATACATAATATACATTTTAAATGACAGATCCATAGGAGCAATAATAAAAGGGATACTTGGTAGAAAAAAGGTTGAGAACTTCTGTTGGGAGATGTAGTGTTCCAAATGCTAACTGGAATAAGGCTGTATCAAAACACTGCCAGAGTAATGAGTCTGTTGTCTCAGTTTTTCCAAGATACATGACATCAACATACCTCTTGACTTTCCTATTTAAAACAAAGAAAAAAAAAACAGAAAATATTAAAATGCTTGTTTTGCTTTATCAAATTCCTAAAACACAAATTGTACCAAAATTATTCAACCAAATATTTTAGATTTTATAAGTTTTAAAGAGAAAAATGGTTAGCCTCACAAAATACTGTAACTGTTTGATAAAATCATCCTTTATATGAATTCATTGCTAAATACTCAAAATTTGAATCTCTCCACTATTTCTGTACTTTTACAACTTATTTTCTGTACTTTTATAGAACTAAGATTATAACATTTTATAACTGGTATTATAGCTGTTCATTAACCTACTGTCATGTTTGGTATTAAAACTAAGCTTAAAGCCATGTATAATTCATCGCTTTATTAGCCACTGTATCTTACACAATGACATTTGTCAAAGAAATTAATTAGTTCAATGTTATGCTGAACTATATTGCAATAAGGAATACCATCTAATGATTCAAAAAGTAGCATCAAAGAAACTTTTAAAAATGCATGGACATCGCCGAAACCGGTTTGGCTCAGTGGATAGAGCGTCGGCCTGCGGACTGAAGGGTCCCAGGTTCGATTCCGGTCAAGGGCATGTACCTGGGTTGCGGGCACATCCCCAGTAGGAGGTGTGCAGGAGGCAGCTGGTCGATGTCTCTCTCTCATGGATGTTTCTAACTCTCTATCTCTCTCCCTTCCTCTCTGTAAAAAAAAATAAAATAAAATAAATAAAAAATAAAAAAATGCATGGACATTACTAAGATATTTGGACATGTGATTAAAATAGAGAAGTAAAATTTGTACATACTTCATTTTTCCTTGTTTGTATTGAATCATTTTCTCTACAAGATGGGAAGTCACTTAATAACCTAGAAGAAAAGGCAGGAAAATAAATTATTTTACATGTAATTTTAATCAATTTTCTAATACCAACTTCTTCTCAGAATTAAATTATAATCACAAAGATCTTTGTCTTTCCACTTCAATTTATTTTAAATGAAGCAACATTTTCCCCTCTGGATATTTAGACTTTCCATCATTTAAAATGCTAAACTTGCCCTAGCTGGTTTGGCTCACTGGATATAGAGCATTGGGATGCGGACTGAAGAGTCCCAGGTTCGATTCTGGCCAAGGGCATATGCCTGGGTTTCGGGCTCAATCCCCAGTAGGGGACATGTTGGAGGCAGCCGATCAATGATTCTCATCATTGATGTTTCTCTCTCTCACTCCCCCTCTCTCTGAAATCAATAAAGAAATATATTAAAAATAATAAAAAATAAAATGCTAAACTTTCTTGCCTCTCTTACCAGATATTCTGTTATTTAACACTGTTGAGATTGGAGTCTCTAAATGAAACTATACTTGCTTCCTCTTCATCTCAAGTTCTGTAACTATTTTATTCTTCTTTTCTAGACATTTTCTAGAAGGAGACTTCTGTCCTCCTTTTCAAAGATAACATCTCTTGATCTCCAGGGCTTAACACGTAAAATGATCACTTTTGTCAATCTCTCTCTTAATTGGGTCCTTCCTCACTGCCTATAAACATTCGTGGGATTCTCCTGGCATGGATACCTTCATTTTAGTCAGCATTATGATAGTTTTGAGAACACTACTGGTAACAGGGTGACCAATTCTTCCTGGTTTGCCTGGATTTTATAAGTTTTAAAGAGAAAAATGTTTTAGGATGAAAGTCCCACGCCACATTCTAGGAAACTTAGTCCTGTGCAAATCATAATGGTTGGTCACCCTCCTCATTACATATGGAAGGACCAAAGAGTTTCTCCAATGTCTTTAATGCTTCACTCAACTATTTAACACTTCAGTGGCTCCTCATTGCCTATAAAGTCAAAAGTCCCTTACCACACAACAATCATCTATTGCATTATTCTTCCCCTAAACTCCAACTTCAATCTATTCTCTAATCTTACCCCCAAAAATCACTTCAGTCAACCAACATGTATTGAATGACCTGTGCCAGGCTCTGTGCTAGATGGATTTGGGCAAGAAAACCAGTCTTATCAAGTCCTCCAAATGGTCATAAGCCAGTAATATATATCCTATGTTTGAGGCCCACTGGATTGCACTACTCTGCTCTCAATGTATGCTTACATTCCAAACTTTGCTTCCACTACTCACCTCCCCACATCTCAGCCACTCAAAAAACCCTTTTTTATCTTTAAATTTGGCTAACATACCATCTCTGCCTTGAGGTCTTGCCTAACTTCTCCCTACCCTCAACCCAAACAAACATGACTTTTATTTTTCTTCCAAAGCATCTTAGATTTTTTTTTGGTCCCTTTCTTAGAGCAAATATCACATTCTACCCTTCATTATTAGTATATAACCTTCTCATATCCCTCATTAGTTGACAATCTTCAAAAGCAGGTATTTGGTCTTACCTGTAGCCCAAAATAATATAGAGCATTGCCTTGTATTCATTTGTAAATGAATGTCATATAGCATTAGAGAAATAAAATGAAATGAAATTAAAAATAACTCTTTTGATAGTCCTTTTAGAAAAACTCAAAGTTTAAAACAAATTAATACTTTTTAAAACAATCCAGTCCCAAAGTAAGACAATGTTTTATAGCTAGACTCTGAAACAATAAAAACGTAACAAACAAATCACATACAAATTTTCTCTGTAGTAGGTAAATCCTATAAAAGGCAGCTGATTTCCTACAAAAGCTTTAGGAATTGGGAAGGTTTCTACATCTCCTTTATCATCTTCAATGTCATCAAAATTGCTGCTGTCTATGTCACTGCTGAGTTCAGGTACTACTGGAGCTGCCGCTATTAAAAGAAAGAAATTATTTCACTCATAAAAAAATAAACTACCCCTATTTTGTTTTGCATTATGAATATATTATATTAATATTAACATGCTGTACAATAATATATAATTAATAACGTATCTATGATTACTATAGAAAATTTTAGTAACATTTTATCATTTCAAAGAATTAAAATATTTAAGTATTTTATTACTACCTTAAAGCAGTTTTATTTTACTTTTTTTTTCCTTAAAGCAGTTTTAAATACAGATAAATCAATTAAACAAAAAAAGCAATATGATATTACTCTAGGCATTAAAATTACAAACAGCAATATGTTGCATATACATTCTTTGGCTTTCATTTTTCTATATTCTTTAAGTATTTCTTACTCTTCAAATTAAAAGTTTATATTTCCCCTTTCTGCGAATTATTGAGATCCATCAAATTTAACATGAAAAATAAAGAAACCTATGTTTTTATAAAAGTATTGGGAAATATTGCTAATAAATACATATTTATCGTATGCTTAATTTGCTAAAATACTGAGGTAATATGAATTTAGTTATAAATATTGCCACTGAACAAATATGAAATGGAACTCTCAATTTTAAAATTAGCATTAAGTATATGAAATATGCTTCTTAATTCAAATTAAGAATCAATTTAAAATGTGGAATGGAAGTATTTAAATGTATTGACTTACTCTCTCTTATGTTATCCCAATTCCATTGATCATTCTTAAAGAAAGGATGTTGTTTGATTTCTTCTACCCCATTTCTCCCAAGTCGTACCTCCCTACGATGCAGTTAAAGATTATGTAAAAAGGTTATGAAAAGACGACAACATTAACCTTTTATCTAGACAATAATCAACATAAGGATCACAAATGAGTCTGAGATCTCTTTTTTAAAAGTATAGTATAAATGTTTCTCAAGAAAAAGCAATCTCAATTTTATAGTATATAATCTCTATAGATAAAGAAGACTTTAGTGTATATAGGAAATGTCATGGAAAGTGAAATATATTTCAATCAGTAGTTTGTGCCAAACAAAAAATGCACATGAGACTTTCAAATAAAAAAATTCACCTATGTGTGTCAAAATTGCATAACCAACTTTAAGATGCAAAATGGATGAAGATCTAACTTTTGGCCCAGAACAATTATCAAAACCTTTCCAATAAAACCATTATTTTAAAAATCTCTCCCCTTCTTAAAAAGAAATCACATTTTATATTTGAAGCTATCCATATTTACTCTGATAAATTATATCTCTGAATACAAAAAAAGTTAATTTCATTCTTTGACCCTTTGAGTCTTCAATTAAGACTGTATGAAAAATGAAAATAAAATAGACTGAAAATAAAAAGTACTTTTTTTTATATGCCTTGGAGTTATATTTAAGAGAAAAAACTGTAAACTTTATGTTGTGCTCCTAGCCACACTAATGGCATTAAATTATTTTCAAAATATCTTTTCTCTACCTACAATCATTTTTTACTGCAACCTCCCTCCCAATAAATTGCTAAGACAAATCTTTCATGAATGATACTCATTTCAATAACATATGCTATATCCTATTTTATATTTGATCTTTCAGCACAAATTATGATCATCCCATCAAGTCAAAACATGATACAGGTTTTGTTTTGAGTTTAACAGCATGGATTGTACATTAATCATATAATTAACAAATCTTAAAGTTTTATTCTACAAGTGATTGGTAAACATGTAAAAATGATTAACCTCTTTAAATGAGGAACAATAAAAATAACTTTTCTTGCTTCAGATGGAAAAAGGAAAAAATTCATAATATTCAGTTTGATGAGAATGAGGAAAAATTATTGTTGAAAATATTCCCTGATGTGGCTTCTCTAGGTCAATTTTGCAACATCACTCAATTCCCAGAATTCCATCTTTAAGATTTTATCCTACAAAAAGTATGCAAAGATGATTGTATGAGGATAGTCACTATAGAATTTCTTATAATAGCAACTAGCTAACAAACATAAGGAATCATAGCATTTTAGAGCTACAAATGCCCTTACTTTAATCTATTCTGATCCCACGATTTTATGGATGAATAAAATTATTTCCAAGAAGAGTAAAATAATATCCTTAAGCCATAAAGCTAGTAAGTCAAATTTGGATGGGGGAGCAAGTACCCTCTTGTATGTGTTGGTGCTTTGATATGACTCACAAATATAGAAGAGAAACCAGAGAAGAATTGAATGGAGAGGTCAAGGAAGAAACTCTTAATAACTTTCTAGTTGTTCTCTTTGAGGCAGGTTTTCAAAATGCTGTTCATCTATTTTGTTTTAAGAAATATAGAATTACTAGGACAGACTTGCTCACATTCAAATGCAAATAAAAACCGGTTGGAAAAGAGGCACTCCCAGCTCAGTTTTTAAGATTATAGCCTGTTCAGTATTTATCTGCACAAAATACTCCTTACAAAAACTGTACAATCAAGGGTAACATGGCTCAAGCCACCTTAGAGGAAATGTGAATAATACAAAAGTTTTATTTCTCTCAAATGCATTATTTTTTTCATTTTAGACATGAGGGTTAAGGTTAGAGTTAAATTACAATTAGGCTGCACATACAAAATGATTAAGAGTAACCCAACACCAAGCTTAGCAGTAAAATAAAAAAAGGCTAATCCAGAATTAAATGCATTTAGATAAGGAGACTGATTTCATACGTAAATAAGTTTCATTTCTACAAATGTAAAAGTAAAATGAGCCATCTCTACAAAGACATTCAATGTATATTACCTCTCTGTTAGGAAGGCGCAGATGAGATTCTTTGCATGTTTAGAAATTTCTGCATCTTCAGGGAAACATAGTGAGTTTTTATGATCCATAATTTTGCTATATGTTCCTACAAGTGAATCTGCATAAAATGGAGTATCCCCTAAAATTCCAAGAAATAAGACATTGAGTGTAATAGAGAAAGCAAATTAAACACTTTTCATCTAATATTTAAGTACATTAAGTTTAAATTTGACACATGCATGAAAAAATAAATGGTTATGGGCCAGAAGTTTCAGACAAAACAAAAAGGTGCACACCAATATATTTAAATTTTAACCATACCAATGAATCATCAACCCTTATGAGTAAAAAAATCAAGGCTAAGTATAACTCTAGAATTTTGTAGGAAGTTTTAAATAATGGGACAGGAAACAATTTACTAAATAATTAAAGAAAAAGATTACTAAGTGAGGTCAGATCAGAGTCTTGTCTAATGCTTAAGCTAGATCACGGATCAGCTTTTTGAGATTATTCTCTAGCACTCTCTTATACTAGTCACATGCACCAATTTAAATTAACTGCAACTAAACAAATGAAAAAATCACTTCCCTAGTTCACCAACCACATTTCAAGTGCTCGATGTGGCCCAGTGCCTAGAACAGTGGGCGCAGATATAAACCATTTTCATCATGACAGACTAGACCAGCGGTTCTCAACCTGTGGGTCGCGACCCCTTTGGCGGTCGAATGACCCTTTCACAGGGGTCGCCTAAGACCATCCTGCATATCAGATATTTACGTGACAATTCCTAACAGTAGCAACATGACAGTTATGAAGTAGCAACAAAAATAATTTTATGGTTGGGTCACAACATGAGGAATTGTATTTAAAGGGCCAGAAGGTTGAGAACCACTGGACTAGACAGTGCAGCTCTAAGAATTAGACCAGGTCTATCTATCTATCTATCTATCTATCTATCTATCCATCCATCCATCCATCCATCCATCCATCCATCCATCCTCACCAGAGAATATTTTTCCCACTGCTTTTCAGAGAAGGTAGGAGGGAGGAGGGGAGGGAGAGAGGAACAAAAAGAGAGAGAAACATTGATGTGAGAGAGACACTTCGACTGGTTGCCTCCTGCACAACCCCTGACCAGGAGACAGGGAATGAATCCACAACCCAGGCATATGCCCTTAACCAGAAATCAAACCTGAGACCCTTCAGTACTTGGGGTGACACCCCAACCACTGAGCTACACTGGCCAGGGTCAGCCCTATTATTTTATACTAGAGGCCTGATGCACGAAATTCATGCAAGGGGCTCAGCCCTTGCAGCCCCAGCTTCATCGGGAAGATCGTTCAGCTGTCTGGTCTAATTAGCATATTACGCTTTTATTATTATAGATACAAGGAAGCCGGGCCCAGAAGATGACATGTGATTTGCCTACAATGGCACAAATCTAGAGCTGAAAATGGCAGAAATGGTCTCCCAGTGCAGTGTTCCTGCTGATTAATGACTATGATAAAGAGATATTCAAACAAGTGTAAAGACAGAAAATGCTGAAAAGTATCATTTTGGCCAGTTCTCATCTAAAGCCACAGGGTTAAATGTCCTGCTAGAATACTTCAACTACAAGTCACTTTAGTATAAGACAGACTTTCCCAAGCAGCCAATCCAAAACTTCAAAAGGGGTATTCAGGTAAGTAGTTTTTATTTGTTTTCAAAGGGGCACGGAGGAAAGCTTTGAATTTGATTCTTCTAGTGACATTTTAAAAAGCATGTTTCTATTGATTTTTTTTTAGCAGAAGAGAGAGGGATAGAGAGAAACAATGATGACAGAAGGATATCCAAGGATTGGCTGCTCCCTGCATACCCCCTACTAGGAATCAAGCCCACAACCCAGGCATGTGCCCTGACCTGGAATCGAACTGTAACCTCTTGGCTCCTGGATGGATGCTCAACCACTGAGCCAGACCAGCTGGGCTTCTAGTGCCATTTTTAATTGCAACAGAATCCTTTAAATGAACTCCAGTGCCAACCAACCTGAGCAAGCACCAGAGCAAGCTCAGAATACTGCAAATCAATGTCATTTAAACTCATTAAATTTATCTTTCAGAGTTGTAAACAGTAGCAGAAATTTAAATCTCTTCAAATGAGCTATGAGACTTCCTACAAAATACATTATTTTCTAAATTGTTTGGAGAATCTACACAAATAATAGAATACATTCTACTTTCAAATGATTACAAGACACACCTAATGCATCATCACATCGGGCCAGAGGTGGGGAGAATGGACTGTTTACCTGGAAACATATGGTGAATACAAAGACACACTACAAAGACAAAGGTCTAAAA
The DNA here is from genome assembly GCA_036010255.1 of Myotis pilosus. NCBI lineage: Eukaryota > Metazoa > Chordata > Mammalia > Chiroptera > Vespertilionidae > Myotis > Myotis pilosus. Next base: position 2,603,018 of record JASKON010000016.1, read on the forward strand.
CAAAGTAGGTCATGCTATGCCATAATACTAAGCATATAGCAAGATCAATGCTACATACACTGGATGGTCATCAAAAGCAATTTCCAAAAGGTCTACTTGAGGAATATTTCCTAGCAGCATACTTTCCTTTCCTTTCCTATTCTACTCAACTTGGCAGTATAAGATTTGGTTTTAATTCTCCAATTAATAATCTGTCATATCAGACATTACTAATTCAAAGTTTTCATAAATTCTACTTCTTCCCTAGGACACATGCAATTAATTTCCTTATAGTCCAAAATTTGTGAACTAGAACTAAAGTGTTATAAGATGGGTTTTGAAAAAGAATGTTAAATATTTACTTACCCACCAGCATCTCAAAAAGGAAAACACCCACAGACCACCAATCACATTCTCGCCCATAGTAACCATCACCCCCTTGTGATTTCAGAACCTCGGGTGATATATAATCAGGTGTTCCAACTGCTGTATCACAATGCACCATGCCTGTCTGGGTAAATAGCAGAGATAAAGAGAAAAAGATGCGTGTAAAAACACACACACACACATAAATGCAACTAATTCATTTATTATTCATATAAGTGATATAAACTGCTACCAACAGAACTTCACTGCTGACATAGCTTTGGCAGGAGAGAGGACAAATGCAATGAGTCATACACAGTAAGCAAAACTAAATTTATCTTTGTTTAAAACTATAAAATCCCAATTTGAAGTGTTTCTTTTATTTTTGTTTCTAAAAAACAACCCAGCATTTTTTTACTTGCTTATAACTTACTTCATCCATCTTCATACATGTGCCAAAATCTGCTAATTTTAGATGTCCATGTTTATCCAAAAGCATGTTGTCAGGTTTTACATCTCTGTGAATTAAACCCATGGAGTGTATGGCATCCAGAGCGAGAACAACTTCAGCAGTATAAAATTTGGCCCATTTTTCAGGTACATCATAGTTACTCATAAGGTTTACAAGGTCTCCACCAGGCATGTACTCCATTACCATGTACAGATACTTATCATCTTGAAAGGCACAAAAGAGCTGAAAAATAAAATGGGAAGGAAAAGAATTTTTAAGAAGAAAGAAAACTCAAACCATAAAGAGAACAAAACCCCAAAACTGTTTTTACTATTGAAAAAAAAGACAGATTACTTTATATCCAAAACCAACTTGAATTTTATGAAATGTTTGATTTTAGATTTGGACATCTTTAAGGAAAAAATAGTTAACAGACAAAACTTTGATATGGGTATCTTCTTCATACTTACTGACAAAATATGTATAAACATATCATTTTTCCCTCTTGGAGAATATAGGAATCTATTTAAATAGAAATATTTTTCAAAGAGAAAAATAATAAGACAAACAACAAATTATTGCACATAACTCCAAAGAAGGGAGCTGGGGAGGTAGGCGCAGTTTAGAAAAACCTAAAAGATACCAAATTCAATGGCCACAGGAAGAGGGAGTGAGCCCCATTCCACTGGGAGAGGGAGCAGTTGGTAGCCACATTTGGAACAGGTCCTTCTCCTCTCTTCCCTTCTCCATCTTCTTGCTCATAATAAGCAGCAAGTGGCAGTGCTACCTGCATCCACACTAAAATAGTGACATTGGGACCAGAGAAATAATACACCAAGCTAGGTTGCTACTAACTTCCAAGAGACAGAGAAATCACAAATTCAGAAGGAAAGCTATCCATATTCCATCCTAAAACACGTCCCACTCCACCCAGAAGCAAGCAATTGCAAACAGAAAAGGTTTCCACAAAGAGAACAAAACCAAGAAATCAACATTTTAGAAAAACCAGTACCATGACATACAGATAAAGCAATTCAAGAAACAACAAAATTGCCCATATTTGCATGAGTCTATATTGGGGTTTTCTATTCCATGTAATTGTTGTTTTTTATTCTTGCCACCAAGTACCACAGTGTTTTTATTAGTTCTGTTTAACTTGCTTGATATTGATTAAGGTTCTTAGATCTACGGGTTTATAGATTTCATCAAATTTGGAAAACTTCAAGTATTCAAGTATTTTTTTCTCTCTCATCTTCTGCCCCACCCCTTTCTCAGATTGTAGTTACACATATATAATCTGTTTGGTGTTGTCCTATGGGTAACTGATATTCTCTCTGGGTTTTCTTTTAGTCGTTTTTTTAAACCCTGATATGCTTCATCTTGCAGTTTTTATGCTCCGTCTAGACCAGTGATGGCGAACCTATGACACGCGTGTCAGAGGTGACACGCAAACTCATTTTTTGGTTGATTTTTCTTGGTTAAATGGCATTTAAATATATAAAATAAATATCAAAAATTTAAGTCTTTGTTTTACTATGGTTGCAAATATCAAAACATTTCTATATGTGACACGGCACCAGAGTTAAGTTAGGGTTTTTCAAAATGCTGACACGCCGAGCTCAGAAGGTTCGCCATCACTGGTTTAGCCAAATGAAATAAAAGACATGTATGCAAATGTTCACTATTTATAACAGTCCCAAAGTTGAAACAATTCAAATGTTATCAATCAGTAAATGGACAAACAAAACTGAGTATAATGCACATACGGTGTTTCCATCCAACCAGGTATAGTGCAATACAATTCTGATGCTAAACACCTAGAGTTAGCATCAGATCCCACAAGAGCTCAGTCTTCTACAAGACTGCCCTCACTTCAAACATTAGTCATACTTCCAGAGTCCCCAGGCCTGCATTTCTGACTAAAGGACTAAAAATTCAGGAGTTTCATAACCCCCTAAGGTTCAATAATTCACCAGGATGACTCACAGAACTTAGAGGGAAGCACTATACTTATGATCACAGTTTATTATCAAGGATGCACATAGGGTGAAGTCTGGGAGACAGCACACAGCTTCTGTGCCTTTTCCTTGTGGAATTAGGGTGCACCACACTCTGCACATCAATGTGTTAACCAATCAGGAAGCTCCACTGAGTGCCAATGTCCAGAATTTTAATCAGGGTCTCATTACATAGGCATCATTAAATAAATCATTGCCATGTGATTAAACTCAACCTTCAACTCTCTTCCCCTCCCTGGAGGTTGAGCAGCTTGTACTTTCTGGCAACCAATCTCATCTCAAAGCTATCAAAAGGCTACCAGGAGTTGCCTCATTAACATAACAAAGACACTCCTATCACTCTGGAAATTCAAGCAATTTTAAAAGTTCTGTTAGGAACTGGGGACAAAGAGAATATATTCTTTACTATTCCATACCATACAATGGAATATTATTTAGCACTAAAAAGAAATGAAGTACAACACATACTGCACTATGCATGAACTTCAAAACAGTATGCAAAGGGAAACACACCAGATCCAAGACAACTACTGTATATTCCATTTCCCTGAAATGTCCTGAAAAGGCAAATCTATAGAGACAATAAGCACATTAGTGGTTGCCTGGGGCTGGGAGGAAGATGGAAAATAACTCTAAATGGGTACAAGTTATCATCTGGAGATAGTAAAAATGTTTTAAAATCAGATTTCAGTGATAGGTGTACAACTGTAAATTTCCTTAAAAAAATCACTGAATTATACGAGTTGATCTGCAAGTAACTTAATAATGCAGCTTTATTCACAAGGGACAAAAATTGGAAACAACTCAAATGTCCTTGAACAGATGAATGGATAAACAAATGATCATGTATCATGTAATGGAACACTATTTAGCATTAAAAAGGAATGAATTACTGATATACTGCATCATGGATAAATCTCAATAACAATTTTGCTAAATGAAGAAGCCAGGTAGGATGGGATTAAAGTTAGAATGAACACTGTAGCAGGAAAGATAAGTTAACTTAAAGACATAGCTCAAACGAATAATACAAAATGAGGCACAGCAGAGCAACAACAACAAAAGACGAGGAAAAAAATAAAACAACAAATAAAGAGACTATCTGGGCAACACCACGGAGATTATATATGTGTAACTTAAGTCTGAGAAAGAGGCTGAGAGTTATGTTTGATAGAGCTGAGACAGAAAAAAAATACTTGAAGAAATAATGGCCAAAATTTTTCCAAATTTTATGAAATCTCTAAACCCACAGATCTAAAAAGCTCAATCAATATCAAGCAATTTAAAAAGAACTAATTAAAACACTGTGGTACTTGGTGGCAAGAATAGACGAATAAAACAACTAAATGGAACAGAAAACCCCAATATAGACCCATGCATACATGGACAATTGTATTACAAAAGGAGGCAAACTATACCAATAGGAAAAGGAAAATTGTTTTTTTTCCAATGTGATGTTGGAACAACTAGATATCCACAAGGAAACAAATAAAACATAATCCTTGCCCTACCCAGTTTGGCTCAGTGGATAGTGTCGGCCTGTGGACCCAAGAGTCCCGGGTTCGATTCCAGTCAAGGGCATGTACCTCAGTTGCAGGCTCCTCCCTGGCCTGGGCCCTGTTCAGGGCTTGTGCAGGAGGCAACCCATGGATGTGTTTCTCTCACACTGATGTCTCTCTCTGTCTTTCCTTCTCTCTTCCACTTAAAAAACAAACAAACAAACAACAAAAACACACACCCATAATCCTTATGTAACACCCTATTTTAAAAAATCAATCCTGGTGTGATCACAGGCAAAAAACAAAAAGTCAAAAAGATAACATAGCCCTAGCTGGTTTGGCTCAGTGGATAGAGCGTTGGCCTGCGGACTGAAGGGTCCTGGGTTCAATTCCAGTCAAGGGCACATGCCTGGGTTGCGAGCTCAGTCCCCAGAGGGGGGTGTGCAAGAGGCAGCCAATCAATGATTCTCATTACTGATGTTTCTCTCTCTCTCTCTCTCTCTCTCCTCTCTCCCCGCCTCCCCCTTTCCCTCTGAAATCAATTTAAAAAAGTAACATAACAGATTATCTTCATCAAATTTAAGGTAGGCTATTATCAAGATAATAAAAAAAATTCTTAAATGCACCAAAGGTTATTCATCATAAAACTTTTATTAAATTGTACTACATAAGAGTTATACATTTCTATTCATCAAAACATGTTATTAAAGGAGTCAAAAGATGAGCTGCACATTGGTATCAGAGCTCTACAGTGTAAGGAGGGCTGGTCCTGCATGAGGATGGCTGCCATGGGTTACTAAGGCCCAAGGAGGGTGATGAGGACAACCAGGCAGAGGGGCAGTCTGACATGGGATATGAGAGCCTAAAAGGGATGAGAAGGGACGAGATATCCAGGAAGAAAGAATCAGAGCCCAAGTAGAGAAAAGAGGGTGGGGGTTCATGGAGGAGATCGGGGCAGCAAAGATAGACACTGGTTATGCAGGCTGCACCAGGTGGACTGGTCAACTATTTAAATGTATTAAAGGTAATGGAAGCCTCATTTCGCACAACTGGAGAAAAAAGGTCACAAATACAAAGAGGTATAAAACTAAAATGAACCCTATGGAGTTAGATTAAGAAGCATCAATGTGAACTTATGATTTTCAATATCTACAGTGGACATAGAAAAAAACAGAGGTGTGTGTGTGTGTGTGTGTGTGTGTGTACAGACTCAATCCACTGAGACTGCTTGGGAGCACTGACATTCCAATAGCCACAAGCACACAATACCAGTGAACACTTTGTAAAGGTCCATTTAGCAGAATTAAAGATTAAAGATATCAATTTACAAAATTATAAACTAGAAATGTCAATGACTCTGATACTATGAAAGCAATTTAAAGCTAAAAATGGAATAATTTATTACAATTATTCCTTAATCAGGCAAATTACCATGATATATGACTTGCTATAATCATATATATCAGTTTTAGCTGCACATTATCAGAATTTCTATTCACTGAATATAATAAAAAAATAAAGGAGAAGGGTTGAGGCTCAACATAAAAAAAAGCAATAATAATAAGTTTTTAAATTACATATTCATCAATGTGGCAATATTTTTTACATCCAAATTGCCTTCCACAAGCAAGATATCAAACTCCCAGATCATTTAAGCATTCTGAACATGCATTGGTATATACCTAACCTGACTCATGACATTTGTTCAAAATGTTTGTAAAATTAGATATTAGTATAAAAAATCTTTAGACAAACAAAGCTGGTGAGGAATATAATTGAAAAGAAGATAAAATAGAACATCAGTTCCTTACTTAAGAGTCAAATATGAGGCTGAATTAGGAACCTCAAGACTGTCTTACATTATAGGTAATATATAAAGGACTGTAGAAACAGAATTTTCAAAATCCTTGTTGCATGAAGTCTTTTTTTCCTTTAAGATAGTCCGATTATTGTTTTTATTACATAAATCACAACAAAGAGTAGGCATACTTTTAATCAACCCAACACAATTCTTTATAAAGGAATTAAAAAAGAAAAAGTTGCAAGTAATACTTGCTTCCACACACAAAATGTAAGTATTGTATGTCATGTCTATATGACATACTACTTAGGAACATTAAACAAGCGTATTAAATCAGATCTTATTAAAAATAACTGCACTGTCACTATGTAAAGGAGATGTAGGATATTTAGCACACAAAATCAATAATTAAGAATGATAAGCACTTATAAAAGAAGGAAATAAACTTATAAAAGTTAGTATGCTTACCTGAACCACCCAGGGACTGTTGGCAAAGGCCATAATATCTCTTTCTTCCCAGAAAAAAGCAGAATCTGATCTTTTTATCATTTCAAACTTACTAAGAAGCTTCATAGCATAAACCTTCTGTGATGCTTTATGACGAACCTATTGATTTTTAAAACACAAAAATTATTAATATTTTAATTTTATGAGAAAGGTGAACAAATCATTACAATGCTATTATTAAGAGACTTTAGTTACAAAACAAAATGAACCTCAGCTACCTAATAAAAAGTAAAGACATAACTTTCTTTTGCTGTTCCTCACCTGAGGATATTTTTTCCATTAATTTTTAGAGAGAGTAGAAAGGGGGAGGAAGAGAGAAAGAGAGAGGGAAAGAGAGAGACAGAGACATTGATGTGAGACATGTCGACTGGTTGCCTCCCACATGTGCCCTTCTTCACTCAGCTGAAATATAAACCCCTCAAATGGATGACCACCCTATCCAAAGTAGGAATTCATTGTTCTCTACCCTAGAACTCTACATGTTTCCTTCCTAGCAGATACCATACTTAATAATTTTTTGATGTTGTTTCCTTTTATTTATTGTGTCTCCCATATTAGAATGTAAGCTCAATGAAGGTAAAGATTTCTCATGCCTGTTTTATTCTCTCAGTGCCAAGTACAATTTCATCACTGGCAATTAAAATAGACACTCACTAAATATTTAATGAAAAAAGTAATGTCTGTGAAAAAAAATTCTATTATATTGCTGGCCAAACTATGAATTCCCAGTTATAAGAAAATAATCAACAGGTAATATTTCCAGAAAGTACCAAAGATTTACCAGAGAGTGACTGCTATAGGGTTAATAACAGAATAGAGACACTCACTAAATATTTGATGAATAAATAAAATGTCTGGGGGAAAATTTTGTATTTGATAATTGGCCAAACTATAAATAATTTCCAGTTATAAGAAAATAACAGGTAATATTTCTAGTTATTTTTCATTAAGTACTATCCACATATAGAATCAATATTTTTATTATATTGATTAAAATAAGGTCAACCAAAGGAATGCTCATGTTCTCCCTAGCAAGGATATGATATTTTACAGATCTGATACTTTATAAAATGCAATAAAACTTTAGAAAATCATACAGTGCTGTACCTCTTTAGTAAAGAGAACTCCCTCAACCCACATAAGAAATGTTACTGGTTGAATGGACCTGAACATATCACTGACAGAAGAGATAGACAGGTCTTAGCATGAAACAATAAATACAAATATGTTATCACTCAGAACCATGCACTTCTGGCCAGAGTAGAGTAACTAGTACCTGCTAGCCTTCCCACTGTAAGCAACCATCCAAACGGCAAAACATGTGAACTAACTGCTTTCAGACTTTGTCAAATAGGCAGCACAAGACTACAATTCCTGAGAGAAGAGAAATTCACCAAGTCAACGCCATAATTACCCAAACACTATCTCAACCAGCATACAAGTGATCACCTAAGCTAAGCACAGTGGTCCTGCTGAGTTGAGGAAGCAGAGATCAGAGTTCAAAAGACAGGTGAGGCACAAGGATTATGCTAGTGAAAAAACAGGAAAGTAAAGAGTTATGCAGAGGGAGGTCCCTAGAAATACCATGTGAGTCCTTGGCTAAGGGTACTATCCAAAGAGAAAGTACCAAAGGTTTACAGATAGCAACCGCTACGGGGTTGATAGCAGAACAGAGACACCACAATTTAGACAGCATTGGAGGGACGTTTGATTTCCAGTCACAAAGGGTGAAGAAACCTTTTCTGGACATCCAGGTAAAATTAGGAGGAAGAACTATACTCTAAACCAAGGCCTACTCTAGAACTCCCTAACAAAGCTTAATAATATCATGACCTAAAAGAACAAAAGGGGATTAGAGTTGAGAGGTTCACTCTTGCCAATGAAAAGAATTTGGAAAACAACTTGGTCTTTCATGCATCTACATTTACATATAAAGTATAAAACTACGCCTGCACAAGGTAAGGGTGATAAGCAACTGGACAGCTTGTTAGGATAAAAATCAACATCAAAGAAAAACAAAAAAATCCAGAGTCTCCATCACATATTGACGAGAACCAGTATATAATTTTAAAAATTATTTGATAGGCAAAGAGGAAAAGACATCCTCAAAAAAAAAAAGAAGCAGTTAATAGAAAACCCCAATAGATGTTGGACTTAGCTAGCAAATACTTAAAAATTTTAAAAATAGCCTTCAATGAACAAAAGGAAATCTCTACAGAGAAATGGAAACTACAAAAAAAGAACCAGCTGGAAATTCTATAACTGAAAAAAAACTAAAATGGAAAATTCATTGGAAGGGCTAAACAGAGAATGGAAATGGAAGGAATCAATGAAGACAAATCAATCTGAAGAATAAAGAGAAAGATGAATATATTAAAATAAACCAAGATTCGGGGGCCTGCAAGGCCATTTTAAACCATCTAAAATATGTGTCAATATAAATGGACTAAATACTCCAATTCATAGGCAAAAATTATAAGAATTAATTAAAAAGCAAAACCTAACCTTATATATTTTAAATATAAGACAAAGGAGGTTGAAAATGAAAAGATGAAGAAAGATATATCATGCAAACAGTAAGGTAAGAAAGTAGACAGAGCCCTAGCTGGTTTGACTCAGTGGATAGAGCGTCGGGCTATGGATTGAAGGATCCCAGGTTCAATTCCGATTAAGGGCACATGCCTGGGTTGTGGGCTTGATCCCCAGTAGGGGGCGTGCAGGAGGCAGCTGATTGGTGATTTTCTCTCATCACTGATGTTTCCATCTCTCTCTCCCTCTCCCTGCCTCTCTGAAATCACTAAAAATCCTATATAATAAAAGCTTAATATGCTGTGTCCAGTCGTGCGTTCAACCAATCAAAGCGTAATAAACTAATGATATGCTAAAGCCACTCAACTGCTTGCTATGACATACACTGACCACCAGGGGGGCAGACAGTCGACCGGTTGATCAGTTGCTATGACATGCACTGACCACCAGGGGGCAGACACTCTGACCAGTAGGCTAGCTTGCTGCTGGGGTCTGGCCGATCAGGACTGAGCCCTAGAGCCCTCCAGTGGTCCCTCCCCGGCTGGTCAACCTCCTGCATCCCTCCCTGGCCCGGTGATCCTGCACTGGTGGGTCCCTCTGCGCCCTCTCGCAATCCAAGACCCCTCAGGGGATGTCAGAGAGCCCATTTTGGCCCCGATCCCACTCAAAACTGGAGCTGCCCCCTTGGTGGTCAGTGCGGTCTCACAGGGGGAGCGAAGCTCAGCCAGAAGCCATGCTCACGGCTGGCAACGACAGCGGCCTCCTTGGCAGCGCTAAAGATGTCCAACTGTCAGCTTGGGCTCGCTCCCTGCACTGTGAGTGGCATAGGCCAGGCTGAGGGTCCACCCTCCCCCAAGTGCAAGAATTTCGTGCACTGGGTCTTTTGTGTGTGTGTGTGTGTGTGTGTGAATAAATAAAGTGGACAGAGCAATATTAATAACACACAAAGTAGACTTCAAAGCAAAGAGAATAAAAGGATAATTCAGAGAAGAGTATAACACAGTGATGGCGAACCTATGACACGCGTGTCAGAGGTGACACGTGAACTCACTTTTTTGGTTGATTTTTCTTTGTTAAATGGCATTTAAATATATAAAATAAATATCAAAATTATAAGTCTTTGTTTTACTATGGTAGCAAAAAATTTCTATATGTGACACAGCACCAGAGTTAAGTTAGGGTTTTTCAAAATGCTGACATTCCGAGCTCAAAAGGTTCACCATCACTGGTATAACACATCAGGAAGACATAAAAATTCTAAAAATGTATGCATCTAATAAATGAGCTTGAAAATTCATGAAGCAAAAATTGACAGAATTAAAGAAAAACAAAAGACAAATCCATGATTTCAATTGGAAATTTTAATATCCCCTCAGTACTTGATATAAGAAGTAAACAAAACTTTGATATGGCTACAGAGAAAATACAGCCGCAGGATGAAAACTGCCTAATCAAATTATAAGTATAAAGGTTATTACATCAATAGGTTATATCACTAATCATTGAACTACTTTGATATACTGTAACTGTACATGAAAAGAATCGACTCATATATGTAAAGAGCCAAATAAATTATGATGAGGGTCAAAGATTACATCCATCTTCTATATTAACTTATTAAACTGGAATAACAATTCCTTTGATTTAGTGTTATAACATTTATAGGGTGCTGAAAATAAATGCATGGGGAAAGCAATATGAAAACATGGGTAGGTTGATTAAGGGGTAAAGGATCCTAGCCTTAAAACTAGAAATACTTTCCACAGCAGATAAGACTAGATGTTTAATTGATTTATGTTGAATTAGCAAATTATCTCAAGGCAAATGCTCATTTCAGCACTGCTGTTATATGTTGTTTTAAAAAATATTTAAAATGATGTTAAAAAGGTTGCTAAGGTACTCCCTCTTCCACATTTATGCCACTCTTCAACCCTTCACTACAAACTAAATTTTGAGCGTTTCCTAACTTCATTAGAAAAAAAATTCCATATAACATTGAGTCAATCAATTAATTTATGCTTGACTCATACCATAAAAGAGTTTTAAGAATTCTGCTGTAAGGTACAGTTATGAACAGAAAATAAAAGGTATTTGTCAGCTGGTAAAAAAAATAGTTAAAAACAAAAATCTTCTACACAGCAAAAGAAATCATCAACAAAATGAAAAGGGAGCCCACTGAATAGGAGAACATATTTTGCAATGATACATCTGATAAAGGGTTAATATCCAAAATATATAAGGAACTCATACAAATTAACAAAAGGAAGACAAACAATCCAATTTAAAAATGGGCAAAGGACCCCCTGGCGATGGGCAAGGAGACACCTGATTGGTGGTGTTGCTCTTAAATCAATCAGGGGCAAAGCAGATGTACGGTCCTTAGTTCATCCTAGCTTGATGCCTGTGTCGGTAGCCAGAGCTGTTTCATGACTGAGGCACGTTAAAAAAAAAAAAAAGATCAAAGGACCTAAACAGACACTTCTTCAAAGTGGACATACAGATGGCCAAGAGATACATGCAAAATGCTCAAAGTCACTGATTATCAGAGAAGTGAAAATTAAAGTGATAATGAAGTATCACCTCACATCCACTAGAATGGTTACCATCAACAAATCAACAAATGACAAGTACCAGCAAGAATGTAGAGAAAAAGGAACTCCAGTACACTGCTGGTAGGAATGCAGACTGGTTCAGCCATTATGAAAAACAGTATGGAGTTTCCTCAAAAAATTAAATATGGAACTGCCGTTTGACCCAGTGATCCCACTTCTAAAAGATATCCTAAGAAACCCGAAACACCAATCAGAAAGAATGTATGCGACTCTCTGTTCACAGCAGCACAATTTACAATAACTAAGATCTGGAAACAGCCCAAGTGCCCATCAGTAGATGAGTGGGTAAAAAAGCTGTGGTACATTTATTCCATGGACTATTACACAGCCATAAAAAAGAAGGGTCCCTTACCCTTTAACACAACATGGAGGGGCCTGGAAAGCATTACGCTAAGCAAAATAAGCCAGTCAGAGAAAGACAAGTATCACATGAACTCACTTATATGTGGAATCTAACGAACAAAATAAACTGAGGAACAAAATAGATCCAGACAGAAGCATAGAATAGACGATAGAATCTCAGAGGGAAGGCGGGAGAGGGTTGGATGGGTAGGAAGAGATTAACCGAAGAATTGTAGGCATACTGGTATATGCATAACCCATGGACACAGAAATAGGGTGGTGAAGGCCTGGGGCGGGGGATGTGGGCTAGAAGGAGTCAATGGGGGGAAAAGAGGAACATATGTAATACTTTCAACAATATTTAATTTAAAAAATAGTTAACTATTGGTATGTTTAATCTTTTATAGGTGAATTAGAGGCCTGGTGCCCAAAAGTCATGCACACGAAGGAGGGGTGGAGGGAGGAGTCCCTCAGCCCAGCCTGCGCCCTCTCCCAGTCCGGGAGCCCTTAGGAAGCGGGCCTAAGCCAGCAGTCAGACATCCTTAGCGCTGCCACGGACGCAGGAGAGGCTCCCGTCACCGCTGGTGCTGTGAGCCTGGCTTCTGGCTGAGTAGCGCTCCCCTTGTGGTAGCGCACTGATCACCAGGGGGCAGCTCCGGCATTAAGCATCTGCCCCCTGGTGGTCAGTGCATGTCATAGCGATCGGTTGTTCCACTGTTTGGTTGATTTGCATATTAACCTTCTATTACACAGGACTAGTGACCTGTCGCGTGAAATCACACGAGACCTGGGACCCCCCCCTCCAACCCTCCCGCCCCCGCCATGGGACCGCCCCGAGTCCCAGAGTCCTGCCCTGTTTGGCTGGCACGTCAAGGGATGGCCCCGAGTCCTGGAGTGCCGCCCGATGCCCCGCCTCCAGGCGTGGAGTGGCCACCGGGCCGCGCCCCTGCAGCATGCACACGGGGCCGCAGAAACCCCAGAAGCCGTGCAAAGCGGCCGCTGGGACCCCCGCAGCCCCGTGAGGATGCAGGAACCCCAGCGGAAGCCACGTGGAGCAGCCGCCGGCCCGTCCCCGCTATGCACGCCACCATCTTGTGACAGTGTGAGGGTCGATTTGCATATTACCTCTTTATTATATAGAATATTTGGGGTATATATATATACCAGGGCACACAGGCTATTGCTGAAAGTCCTTTATTTATGCCATAATGACATTGCAATATAATAGTGGTTTTGGAGAATATTATGAGTCGTTCAGTTATAGTAACTCATAGTTGATAATGATGCAGTTGATATCTGTGTAATTGCTCCAGATTTTACAAAGGTAACATAAATCAACATTCGAAGTACATAATTTTATAACTATTCGTGTACAGGTGGGGTCCCTTGGCCAGGCCGGCGATCACAGCTGGCCAGCCAGGGAGGTACCATGGGAGGTTGGCTGGCCAGCTGGGGAGGGACTGTAGGAGGTTGGCTAGCCAGAGAGGTACTACAGGAGGGCTCCAGGGCATGTCTCACCCAGTCCCGATAGGACGGACCCCAGCAGCAAGCTAACCTACCAGTCGGAGCGACTGCCCCCTGGTGGTCAGTGCACATCATAGTGACTGGTCAGTTCACGGGCCAACACTCTATCCACTGAGCCAAACCAGCTAGGGCAAGGGCCAAAAGAGTTAAAAGTAGTCCTAGCTCAGTGGTCAGCAAACTCATTAGTCAACAGAGCCAAATATCAACAGTATAACAATTGAAATTTCTTTTGAGAGCCAAATTTTTTAAACTTAAACTATATAGGTAGGTACATTGTTATTAACTTAATTAGGGTTCTCCTAAGCTGGCCTTTGCTAAAAACGTCCTCCATCTGATTGAGGTACGTTTGCTGAAGTCGACCCCTTCCAACTCTCCCATCCACACTCGTCTTGTATACTTGTTTCGTCTATCTCCTTTCCGAAAACCGACTTCTGCGCATGGGCCACAAAGTTTCAATCGCACTGTACATGCGTGCCCACACGTGGTATTTTGTGGAAGAGTCACACTCAAGGGGCCAAAGAGCCGCAGGTGGCTCGCGAGGCACGGTTTGCCGGCCACTGTCCTAGCTGGTTTGGCTCAGTGGACAGAGCATCCGCCTGCGGACTGAAGGGTACCAGGTTCGATCCGGTCAAGGGCACATGCCCAGGTTGCAGGCTCAATCCCCATGGGGGGCATGCAGGAGACAGCCAATCCATGATTCTCTCATCACTGATGTTTCTTTCTCTCCCTAAAAAAAGAGTTTAACAGGGATTTCATCTCAGCTGATGGAATTCTGGGTGAATTGTATTTTCTACAGCTAATAAGTATTTCTTTTTTTAAAATATATTTTTACTGATTTCTGAGAGGAAGGGAGAGGGAGAGAGACAGAAACATCAATGATGAGAGAGAATCATTGATTGGCTGTCTCCTGCACACCTAGGGATCAAGCTGCAACCCGGGCATGTGCCCTTGACTGGAATCAAACCTGGGACCTTTCAGTCCACAGGCCAACACTCTATTCACTGAGCCAAAGCGGCTAAGGCTAATATGTATTTCTTTAAAAAAAAAATTTTTAAGTAGATAAAACATTCGTACATGTAACTAGAGACATACATGGAAAATCCTAAAGTGACCTAGATCTCCTGAAACATTTTTAGACAAAAGCTTTTGAAATCATTCTAAATAATAGGAAAAGGTTTCAACTTTCCTCAAATAAAAGTAATTAGGATAAAATATAAATATCCACTGAAAATAATTTGACACAAATTTTCCAACATCCCCAAATGTTTCCAATTATCAATGCATTCTACCTAATCCTAAATAATTTATAAGGCTGAGAGTAAGAATGCATTCATATACTAATTTGTGTAGTTTTAAATAAAACAACCATCAGGAAAAAATTTAATGTCATCTAACACTTTTCTTAAGAACAAGTGGAGTACGCAATATCACAAAACTAGCTAAATATAAGGTTCCCAAATGCCAAAAATAAAATATGACTTCAAAAATAAAAATGCTAAAAATATTTCTACTGATAACCATGAAAACTTTCTTATACCTCCTCCAAATAAACAATCATATAAGTAATCCTATATAATAAAGAGCTAATATGCTAATTAGACCGAACAGCCGGACGACATTCCAGACGAAGCTGAGGCTGCAAGGGCTGGCCAAGGCTGCAAGGGCTGGCAGAGGCTGCGAGGGGCTGTGAGGGCTGGCCAAGGCAGCCAGGACTGCAAGGGTTCAGCCCCTTGCACAAATTTCATGCATCGGGCCTCTAGTTCCTAATATTTATGCATTATGTTTTCAAAAGGTTAATTTAGAACTATTTTTAGAACTTAGACCACAGTTTCATTTTGAAACTTTTATACTGACCAGGTCAAAATAAAAGCTCTTTGAATGGAGGTGCCTTGTGTGAGCACCTATATCAGTGATGGCGAACCTATGACACGGGTGTCAGAGGTGACACGTGAACTCATTTTTTTGGTTGATTTTTCTTCGTCAAATGGCATTTAAATATATAAAATATCAAAAATATAAGTCTTTGTTTTACTATGGTAGCAAATATCAAAAAATTTCTATATGTGACACGGCACCAGAGTTAAGTTAGGGTTTTTCAAAATGCTGACACGCCGAGCTCAAAAGGTTTGCCATCACTGACCAGCACTTAAAATGGTACCTGACATGCCAAAACCGGTTTGGCTCAGTGGATAGAGCGTCGGTCTGCGGACTGAAAGGTCCCAGGTTCAATTCCGGTCAAGGGCATGCACCTGGGTTGCGGGCACATCCCCAGTAGGAGATGTGCAGGAGGCAGCTGATCGATGTTTCTCTCTCATCGATGTTTCTAACTCTCTATCTCTCTCCCTTCCTCTCTGTAAAAAATCAATAAAATATATATATTTTTAAAAAATGGTACCTGACATTCAATAAACATGTTAATCAATTAACCAAAGGAATATTTGAAGAACAATGTATATTCTATTAATAGAGATGAAAGACATATTTACCTTAAGAAAACCTTCGCAAGGCTAGAATTTCTAACCTTCTTTTTCAAAGTAAAGAGGGTTATATCCAAGATAAATTAGTAAAAAAAAAAAACAAAAAAAACTAAAAAACAAACAAGGAAGCATTTATACTGTGGTCAAAAGGGTTGATGTCACTGAAGGTCATCCCAACATCTATATATATAAAAGGCTAATATGCAAAGTGTCCCCTTGGGAGTTCCACAGGGAGACTGAGAGTTCAATTGCTCGCTATGATGTGTGCTGACCACCAGGAGGCAGCGTGGAATGAAGGAAGGCCCCAATCGGCCCTGATCACCAGCCAGGACTAGGGACCCTACCCATGCACGAATTTCATGCACCGGGCCTCTAGTACCTATAGCTTTTATGGGATGAGTTATGTATTGTTTTTCCCCACCACCACCACCAAAGTCATATTTTGAAGGCCTAACCTACAGTACCTCAGAATGTGACTGTGTCTGAACATTCAAGGAAAATTGTTCTTTCATCCATAATTACTATTAAGCAATCTATTCCTGAGTTCTTCAAATCCCACTATAGGTCATTACTCTGGTTAAATTTCACTTCTATCTAGACCAGCCGTGGGCAAACTACGGCCCGCAGGCCGGATCCGGTCCGTTTGAAATGAATAAAACTATTGAAAAAAAAGACCATACCCTTTTATGTAATGATGTTTACTTTGAATTTATATTAGTTCACACAAACACTCTATCCATGCTTTTGTTCCGGCCCTCCAGTCCAGTTTAAGAACCCATTATGGCCCTCGAGTCAAAAAGTTTGCCCCCCCCCCTCCCCCCGGTCTAGACAATTATCTTCCCAACTGATGACTTCTGGATTTGGGCTCATCATCTAAAATTATTTCAGGTTTAGCTCATTTGCAAAATTATTCAACATTCCACCACTGCCTCCACAAAATTTATTAATAAAATATTGAATAAGAGAATAGAGAACCCTAGAACCTGTCCCTGGGGATCTCTGTCCAAACTACCATTCATGTCTTCTTCATCAGGCTCATTAGAATACAGCTATTAAATTAGTATAAAGCTGCCTACCCATATGCTTATTAACATTTCTCCTTAACATCCTCATGTATGTCAGACTTTTTCAAGTCTATTACAGATACATATTACAGCTATTACACTACTCTGATCTATAAATTCAATAAATATATCAAAGAAAGAGGTAATAAATGGGAAGAAAAAGACAAACATTAGTCTGTCATGACTTGTTCCTAGAGAAACCTGGGCTGGTACATAGTAATTAGCTTTTCTCAGTGCTCAGTCAAGAAGAATAAAACACTATTGAGTAAAATACAGAATTTGAGTCCATAATTAACCTGTAAGGACACAGAGAAGTTTCATACACAGGTGATAGAAACAGGAATATTATTATAGTTTCTCATTTAATACTATAAATGAAATATTTATTACAAACATTTATAATATTTCTAGTTGGTACCACTTTGTCTTGTAAAGATAAATTTCAGTTATTAAAGTGTCTTTGCTGGGCTTCTGATATATCTGAATAAACCTTAGTTAATTAAGCAGAGATGCTATTAATCTGAACATATAAATAAAACACAGTAGTTCTGGTGGAATATTCACTAGGAGATCATGTGTGAAGCCTTCTTCTAAATCTTATTGTTTCAGAGCTAGTAAGAGACCTGGTGTTTACAGCACAACTAGAGGCCCGGTGCACGAATTCGTGCACAGATGGGGCCCTTCGGGTGGCCTGCGGGGATTGGGACCCAGCTCATGCCTCCAGGCTCGCAGCCCTAGCTAGTGCCCCCAGTCTCGCAGCTCCGCCTGGCACCCCGCCATGGCCTGGTGCTGCCGCCTCACCTGCTCCACCATCCTGACTACAGGATGATTGGTCAGGGCCAGGCCCCCCACCCAGCTCCCTCAGCACCTGGGAGCCAGGTGGTGGCCTTGTCCCCCACCGCTGGTTGCCATTTGTGGGGCAATGGGCAGGGCAATCAGACCCCCACTCGCACCCGCCTTGACCTGGCACCACTCGCTCATCTACTCCACCATCCCACCATGGTCCCGCTCTCATTAGGGCTCATCAGGGCTGGCAGTGCCTCCACTGCTGCCCATTGCCAGTGCCACGTCGCCAACGACAGCTATGGTCTCTTTCGCCCCTGGTGGTCAGCGCACATCATAGCAAGTGGCCAAACTCCTGGTCGAACAATTTGCATATTAGGCTTTTATTATATAGGACTGCCTCCTTTTATAGATGAACACACTGAGGCTCTCAGAGATGGAATGACTTGACCAACCTCAGAAAGCTAACTCTGGCCTGGCTGGGCAAAGAAGTTAGATCTACTCCAGGGCTACTGATAACGCTTCACAAACTATGTCGTCAAAATAATAAGAAGAACAATACTAATATTTTCTTACCAACTGGACTTCGCCAAAAGCACCTCTTCCAATAACTTTTACAACCTCATAGTCTTCTGCCTTCATCTGCAAACCTCTGATTTTTTTCACAATTTTCTCATCTACAATAAAAAGGTCACCATATTTGTAATATTAATCATCACATTTATAAACAATATTTTTAAATAATCAGCATATTTGTAAACAAATTTTTATTCCAAGAAATTTGGCTTAGTTTTCAGCTATATCTGTCAGTTTTTAAAGGTTGCTATTTAAAAATCTAAGATACACATTAACTTCACATCAAAGAATCAAAACACTATGGTTTATTAACATATATAAACAAACACTACGACCAAAAAGTAGCAGTTAAGCTATTCTGTTTCTGACTCTGTTGCTTGGCAAGTTAGATGACAGCTGAAACAGTAATGATCCCAGCGATCCTGAGTGCATTCTAAGTCATGAAAGAAAGTTGCTATAAAATTACTTGCAGGGCTAATCTTAGCAATGAATTTTTGGTTTTGGAAGCCTACCTCTTTAGTAACCACATATTATAGATATGGTAACTATAGACAAGATTGTGGAATTAGGAAAACAGGCCAGTCTCTGACAATTCCAAATGAAAGAGCTTACTGTGTTGATATAAAATATGTATTAGTTATTTTAAAAATTTCTTATTCTTAGAATTCAACTTCATTTACACCTTCACATCAACATCAATACCAACAAAATATTAAGAGTTACCACTAATATGACAATAATTATTACATTATCTTTCTCTAACTAGATTGAAATGTCTACATTTATGCAAACATAAAGCTCATTAAGTCTTCCGGGTAATGTAGAGGTCTTAGTGTTGTTAATATTAATTTAAAACTTCTCTTGAAACTGCCATAAATAACCTGTCCTGAAAACCACTAGTCTTAATAATTTATACAAAATCTTGAACTTTATCTACATTATATGCTACAATTGGTTCTGCAGTTTTGCTTTGAAAATAAAGAATATTAGTATTTAGCCCAGCCGGTGTGGTTCAGTGGTTGAGCATCGACCTACGAACCAGGAGGTCACAGTTCAATTCTCAGTCAGGGCACATGCCCAGCTTTCAGGCTCGACTCTCAGTGTGGGGTGTGCAGGAGGCAGCTAATCAATGATTCTCTCTCACCATTGATGTTTCTTTCTTTCTCTCTCTCTCTCCCTTCCTCTCTGAAATCAATAAAAGTATACTAAAGTGGCAAGCTAAAAATTACTTAAGTTTAATAAGTTAATAAGTTTATGGACTTTAATAATGTTAATCAAACATAAATCTCTCATCGAAGTATAGTCAAGGGATCAAATATGAAGTTTAACATACTTACATCTATTTAAGAAATTATCTATATTCTTGTTTTTCCTCAAAGCAGGAAAATCCAAATCAAGGACCAAGGAATTTAAGCCATCCTATTTAATAAAAAATGTAAAAAGGAAAAAGAAAATTGTTACAATTTCCAAGCATTTAAAAAAAAAGATCTTTACATTTTATCATATGTTATTCTCGCCGAATAAATGTCAACCCATTTTGATATGAAACTGCAAAGTGGATCAGTATCTAACATCTTTAACTGATTTCCTAACTTGGTCAGACAATTAAGATTGACCCTAATATGTTTTCCTTTGTTCTTTTAGCCAAAAGAAACAGTCATTTTAAAATATGCACCCACTATTGTTTTTGTTGGTTAGATGTCTTCTTTTCTCTCTTCAAATGCCCAGTAAATGTCACCAAGCTTTTGACTTTAAGAAATATACCCAGACTAAGGAAGTTGCCATTCACTCAACAATCATTAATTTTGTGCCTAGTGCAAAGAATAGAAGATTCAAAAATAAGTAATACACCAACTATCCTTACCTTCAGGAAACAGTCTCAAAACTAAATTTCCCATAAAAATATGAAAACAGGATGATGCATTTTTCAGATTTCTATTTTCTTCTTTAAGTTTTCTATATTTTTCAGACTTTCTACAAGAATGCATTAAATTGCCCGATCAGCGTGGCTCAGTGGTTGAGTGTTGGCCTATGAACCAGGAGGAAACGGTTTGGTTCCCTATCAGGGCACATGCCCAGGTTGCGGGCTCAATCCAAAGTGTGGGGCATGCAGGAGGCAGCCAATCAATGATTCTCTCTCATCATTGATGTTTCTCTCTCTCTCCCCCTCTCCCATCCTCTCTGAAATCAATAAAAATATATTTTTAAAACGCATTAAATTTATAATCAAAATAGGAAAAAGCATATACATACATATAACTTGGTGGGGGTGAAAAAAACTAAGAAACAAAACTCAGTGGATGTACTTGTGTAGGAAACCATGTTTCTAAAGCACTATCATATGTATTGTCTCATCCTCAAGTAACTCTGAGGAGGGCAGGATAAAATATATTCATTTTAAAAATAAACAAAAGGCTTAGATTAAGTGACTTAGACTTGCCCAAGGTCATGCTATTAGGAAATGACTAGCAGGATACTACCTAAATCTTAAAGGGTCCAATATACTTACTTCATCTCCCTAGTCTCAATGACCCGACTAACACCAACAGGAACTTGGAAGGGTAAAGAAGTAAGCTGGAGGATTGCAGGGGGAAAAAAACAACACAGCAATACAGGGACCTTTTAGGGGTCTGGGTTGGGGGAAAATCACATGCAAAACTTAGAAAGGTAGCGGGTCTTTAAGTTACTAGTTCTAGAAGAATTGCACATACTATATATTTTTTAAATTTATTTTTATTGATTTCAGAGAGGACGGGAGAGGAAGAGAGAGATAGAAACCCCAATGATTGGCTGCCTCCTGCAAGCTCCCTACTGGGGATCAAGCCACAACCTGGGCGTGTGCTCTTGACCGGAATCAAACCTGGGACCCTTCTGTCCACAGGCCGACACTCTATCCATTGAGCCAAACCGGCTAGGGCTGCACATAGTATATTTTACCATTCAGTTATACTTCATAAATTTTTCATTCTTTAAAAAATGTCAATACTTTATAAAAACATTCTTTAAAAACAGAATGGCAAAGGTACTAACAATAAACTATAAATATTTTCAATTGCAATTAAAATGATTTAGACACATTAAACAATCTAGATTCTCCTTAACTGAAAGAAAAATACATTAAAAGTAATAAATATCGCCGAAACCGGTTTGGCTCAGTGGATAGAGCGTCGGCCTGAGGACTGAAAGGTCCCAGGTTCGATTCGGTCAAGGGCATGTACCTGGGTTGCGGGCACATCCCCAGTGGGGAGTGTGCAGGAGGCAGCTGATCGATGTTTCTCTCTCATCGATGTTTCTAACTCTCTATCTCTCTCCCTTTCTCTCTGTAAAAAAATCAATAAAATATATTTTAAAAAGAAGTAATAAATATCCAACTTCCAGTCAGGTTAAAATTGTCAATTCATTTTGAGGCTATCTCCCACCCGATGCCCACAATTCCCATCTCCATAACAGCTGAACTGCTTTTCAAAGATTCCAGCATTTTATCATACCAGGATATTTTTAAGTACCAAATAGCAATATATTTTTAGTGGTATAATTTTGATATTTTAAAAAATTTTAAATGTGAAATCCAAAACATTTATATTTTTAGATATATCCATATTTATACTCTGTATTAAGTTTTCAAATCAGAGAAAGGTGCTTTCATGTGAAAAGCATTCTTCTATGCCTCCATTAATCTCCAGAGGAAGAAAAAATTTAAATTGATAAGGCATAAGCTATTATTACAAGAATTAATATTAATAAAATTACATGGTCTCAGTATTTTGATATTACAATAATGACACAGTTCACCGGCATCATTTTCTTAAGCCAAGTGGTTTCAACATCCATATTTTAAGGACATTGGTGGCAAGGTCTGTTTATACTGTGCTCCATCAAAGAGGCACTCCAGAGAAGACTGGATTACTTAAAAGAAAAATTTTGAGCCAAAGGGAGGGGGAAAAAAATAAAAAGAAAAATGGCTTTTACTGCAAAGTCTATTAGTAAGTAAGGCTGTTGAGGATGATGCCGACCATCAACACAAACAACATTTGCTTATTATCTCTGTGTGTGGGGAGGGAGGAAGCCACTTTGACAATAGAGCTGTTCCAGCCTTTTTTTAATTTTGAAAGTAAAATAAACAGATGAACAAAGTTTTGTTTACTAGTGCTTTGTTTACAGAAGGTAAAACAACTTGGTTACATTTCTACAACATTACAAAACACAGTCCTCCAAACCAGTTTCCAGTCAATTGTTCAGATCATTAAATCAATAGAACCTTCTCTTTCATTTTATAACTAGAAGTCTGCCCATATGAGTTCCACCCACCAGAACCTAATTGTAGAAAACCATTTTCCACAAGTTGTGAAGTTAAATTTCAGTTTTTTCTACAAAAAGTCTCTCAAATAAGATCAATCACTCAACAAATGTTGGTTATTATTATTTCCATTATTTTCAATATTACCTAAATACAAACTTTGCATTTAAGGATTAATTAAAGAGATATAGAGTTTAAAGGGTTTTTAATTTAACTTTAACATCTAAATTTATCAGCACATCTTTGATACTAACAGATTAAGCCAAAAACCATTTCCTCACTAATTTAATGTGTTCCATAAAGAAAACTATTTTACTTTTTATGTTTTTATTCCCAATATCTTTACCACAGTGCTAGTCTGGCAACTAATCAAGTATTGTTTATGAAGCCAAATTAAATAAAGGTAAGTCTGAAAAGTACTAGTTGCTACCTCCTCTTGTTATAAATGTACTTAGATTGTAATCAATTTTTAAAACTCTTTTCAATCTTACTTCAATTTTATATAGCTTGAAATTTTATTTCAGCAAATTAAAATCTGGGAGAGATTGCATACAACACAGAAGCATTTCGAGCAACATTATTTACAAGAGCAAAAATTCAAAACAACCTAAAAATCTTGAAAAAATATAGTAAAATCTAAGTGAACAAAATCAAAGGTATTAGAGAACACACCTTAACACATTCATACTTTAAAAAAATTCATGTAGAATTTACAGCTCTCCTTATCTCTACTGAAACATATCCTATTTTAAATTCCTATAAAGATCGCAATAAAGATTCAAGTTTTGGTCAGAAGCAACATTTACTTGAGAACTCTGGAGAAAGGAGGGGGAAACATATGATTTGTAGGAGACAGAGAACAGTGATATCTTAATATCTAATATTAAGGACACTCACTCCTGTGGTCCAGTAACTGCAACCTGCATAATGTCAATTTTAAACATTCTACTCATTGAGCATCACCTTCTTATATTTGCAGCTCACTCTCACTAATACTTCAACTCCAACAATCTCTTGACTCACCAGGAACCTTCAATCCAAACCTTACCATTTTCCATTGTCTTTTACCACCCCCTCCTATGTTATACTCTTTTTTAAAAATATGTTTTTATTGATTTTAGAGAGGAAGGGAGAAGGATAGAAAGAAAGAAATATCGATGAGAGAGAAACATCCATCGGCTGCCTCCTGCACACCCTCTACTGGAGATGGAGCCCGCAACCTGGGCATGTACCCTGACAACTCAGGTATGTGTCCTGACCAGGAAATGAACCAGTGACCTCTTGGTTCCCAGGTCAATGCTCAACCACTGAGCCACAGTGGCCAGACTGTTTGACTCTTTGTATACTTAAATTCCAGTCAATCATAATAATCACTGCCCTGCACTTACTCTTTTGTTCTTCTCATTTAATCATACTCTTCTGGAAAAGCACATCATTGGTTAAGTCCAATTATCTTTCTACTTAGTATTTGAACTTCCTAGAGCTAAATCTGACTTAAGAAAAGGACACAACCATGTTCAAGTGACCCTTAGCTGACTGGCAATCCTAGACTATTTCCCTGGTCCATTTTCTCTCCCATTCTACTCAAATTTTTTTCATCAAACCTCAAAAATCTCCTCTCCTAATTTCATTCTCAGCTATAGTCCTGACTTCTTATCTCATTAAGAACTTGTACAAGTTCTCATACCAAATCTGTCTATATTCCTACATCTGTATCCATATATTTTACTTTCTTTTCTCCTATATTATAGTGCTAGCCACAACCAATCTCTCCACCTGTGCACAATCTCTCCTCCCCTCTTGCCTACTAGAAGACAACACTACAGCAATTCTTCTGTCCCCTACCACAGCCATCCCATCATCTCCTCATCTCTTATTCTCTCTCTACATGATTACTGCCACTGGCATGTTATTTCTCTTACCCTTAAAAAAATAAAATCCCTTTGATTCCACTTCCCATACAGCTATCATATCATTTCTCCCTTTCCCTTGCAGTGGTTCTCAACCTGTGGGTCGCGACCCCTGAAAATACATTCTGCATATCAGATATTTACATTACGATTCATAACAGTAGCAAAATTACAGTTATGAAGTAGCAATGAAAATAATTTTATGGTTGGAGGTCACCACAACATGCGGAACTGTATTAAAGGGTCGTGGCATTAGGAAGGTTGAGAACCACCACAAGAACCTATGATAGGGAAATTCCTTGAAAAAGATTATTTATACTGTTTTTAGCTTTTCTCCTCCTATCTCATTGGAACTAACCCCAATCAGTTTTCCCCCTTTCCCACCACCACATCCATAACCAAACTATCTAAACTGTTCTTCTCAAGTCTACCAATGACCTCCACATTGCGAAACCAGTTATTATTTCTCGGCCCACATTTTACTTGACCTATAAACATCTTTGAACAACAATCCTTCACTATCTACTTCTTGAAAATTTTCCTTCAATTGACTTTGATGACAATGCATCCACATGGTTTGCCCTTTTTCAGTCTTCTTTGCTGGTTTTCTCCTCAGTCCTTGGGTCTCTTCTCTTTCAAATCCACTCATTCCATAAGAAATCTCATCTTGCCTCTAAGTGCTGATGGCTTCCAAATTCATTATCTCTATCCCAGATACCTAAAATCCTAAATTCTAGACCCTATCTCCTCTTGCCTATGTGCCATCCAGCTTATCTCAATGTCTAATAAATATTTCAAATGCTGATGTCCAAAACTGTGCCCTATCCATTTCCACGGCAACCACTTCACCCTTCAGTCTTCCACATCTCTGTTAATGGCAATTTCACCTTTCCAAATACTCAGGCCAACATCTTTGGTATCAACCTTGACTTTTTCTCTCCCTCAAGAACCTAAATCCAAGCACCTACATATCCTGCCAGCATTATCTTCAAAATAAATTCAGAATTCCACCAGTTTTCACTACCCTCGCTACCACCACCCTAGTTTAAGACTTCATCATTTTACTTCAATTACTGCAAAACCCTACTATCATGTCCCCCTACTTGCAGCTTTGCGCTTCCCTTCCCCTTCAGATTACTTTCAATGCAAGAGAGATGATCCCATCACTCCTCTGTTCAAAACCTCCAATGACTTTTACATCATTGAGAGTAAAGCAGAAATCCCCAGCTATAATCTATGAGGCTCTTTATGATCAGCCCTTAGCCCCTTAATTAACTGTCAAACCACAACCCCTATTACTTTCTTTCTCATTCATTTTGCTCCAGCTACACTAGCCTTCCAAATGTTTTAAAATCTCAACAGGGGGCCTACACAAGGAGTAAGTGGGAATGGAGTAGGAAGGTAACTCAGTTGCAGACTTCACAAGAAGGGACATCTGAGCAGCATCACAGTCCTATGGGGTGGGGAGCTGGCTATATATGGAGGAACTGAGCAAATTAGTAACTATATGATAACCAGATGCCAGCTCTTACTACTGGGAGAAGTACAAATATGGGTGGGTGCATAGAATGAACACATGGTGTTGGCCTGAAATTGGAGGTAGCAGTCTAAATGTATGGTTTTCAATATATAAAGATATGGATATTCAGATATAGGTGCCTGTGTGGGTCTTAAGTACAGAGACGCTCCAACAGCAGTGAACCCACCTAGTACCCAGATTGCGATTTTGAAATACCACTCTCCACTAAAAGAAATTAGCGCTCCTTGGAGAAATGGCCAATTCCAGAACTGAACAGGAAAATCTATAGCATCTTGTGCCCAAAGTTAAGGAGGTGCATGGGGGATAAAATGACATAGAACTAAACATATACAGTGCATCAATACCAATATCCTGATTTTGGTTATGTACTATATGTAAGATATAAGCATTGGGAAAAATTGGGGGAAGGATACACAGAGCTATTCTGTATTATTTTTGCAACTTCCTATGAACTTATAATTATTCCAAGATAAAAGTTTTCTTAAAAAGTAAAGAAGTATACAAAGGTTGATGGCAACATGTCAAAAGGACATACAAGCCAGCTTGAAAGGGCTCCCAGTGGCAAATTTGGGACAATTTGAGTATTAAAATAAATAATGATAGTAATGGAATATAACCCATTGAATAAAACAAGAATTCCTGATGTAAATGGATTTGTTAATTAATTCTCTTACAATAAAATGCCAATACATGTAGAAGGAATACTTGAGTCAAAATATCACTATTTGTCAACCATCTTGGTAAAAATTAATTTAGTTGAAAAACATCAATGGATACTTAAACTAGTGGGTAAATATATGAATAGAAACACAATTTTACATAGTCTCAAAGAAACCCCCCACAAAAATACTTATTAATTACAAAGGAATAGGAGGAATAATAGAAACTTGGTAGACACCACTTTTAATTAAGTAATCAAAGTTAACACTACCTAATGAAGTAAATTGTATGCCACCAAATAGGATTCATTAAGAACAAATCACTTCTGTGACATTGTAGCCAAAACCACATTATTTTGGGTCTAATCATCAAGCAACATTAAACAAACCCAAACTGAGGGATATTCTACAAAATGAGTAGCTTGTAATCTTCAAAACTGTGAACAGCATGAAAAACCCAAGGATATTAAAGAAACATGAGAGCTGGATGCAATGAGTGATCCTGGATTAGATATTTTTGACCTAAAGAATGTTGCTATTTGGGTAATTAACAAAACTTGAATGAGGTCTTTAAGCAAAGTGTATACAGAATTTTTAAAAAACTTTTCTATAAATTTGAAATTCTTTCCAATAAAAAGTTGGGTTTTGTTTGTTTTTAAGTCATACCAAGGTATGTTCCTGACTTAGGGCCTTTGGATTTGCTATTTCCTTCTGTCTGAAATGCTCACATCTATGTATCTGTATAGCTAGCTCTCCTACTTCCATCAGGTCTTTACTTTTAAAAGTCACCTTTTCAGGAATACCTTAATATCTTAACTGTGAACCCCTTGCAGTTCTCAACCTGTGGGTCGCGACCCCTGAAAATACATCCTGCATATCAGATATTTACATTACAATTCATAACAGTAGCAAAATTACAGTTATGAAGTAGCAACAAAAATAACTTTATGGTTGGGGGTCACCACAACATGAGGAACTGTATTAAAGGGTCGCGGCATTAGGAAGGTTGAGAACTCTAAAGTTTAGATTCATATCTTTCTTTTTTACTTTTTTTCTCCTTACCATAAATCATCATGTTACATACAATTAACTTAATTTTTTATTATTCTCCAGCTCCCCATTAAAATGTAAACTGATGGCAGGGAATTTTTGTTCACTGGTACATTCCCAGGGCCTAATCCAGGGCTGGAACCAGGGCCTGGCATGCGGTAGTTGCTAAATAAATATTTATTAAATGACAATATACACAAAGTACTTGGAACACAAAGGACTTAAGGTACAATTACAAAATAAGTTCACTTTCCAATCATAGCAAGGGGATATTGAAACAGGTAAAAAGAACTCTAACGTTAATCTGATAGCTTTGGGACATCAGGCCAACAAATATGTCTCCAGCATAAATGAATGAGCTAATGTTCCTGGCTCCAAGGAGCTTAGTGAGCAAACCTATTTCCAGCAGAAAGTAATGCTGTAACACTGCAGCCAGCTAATATAACAAGAAAATATCTATAAACAGCATGTGAGAAGTACAGTAGAAACAATCCAAATGCTGACGAATAAGAATTAACCTTATCAGACTTGACTGAAAAATACAGATACACAGAGAAAGCAAATTTTCTCCAGGAAAAAAGGATAAAGTAATTCAAATAAAGCCGGTGGTGCAAACCAAGGGACATATAATCGAGGTCTCATATTTTACTACCCCATTTCCTGGAAAAACTGCCGAGAGTATAGTTAAAGCTAACCACAATGATCTCAAGTAACGTATTGCAAACATACTAAATAGTTCATATTTAAGAAAGAAGTATAATCCAAAAGTATGCAAAATGATCTTACAGTTTCTACAGTGGCCAAACAGTAGCATCTCATTTTATAAATGCTTTTTTCTCCTATGCCACCAGATAATACAACTGACCTTCCTTTCTTGCATAAACTGTAACCAAAATGACAGGCAATATTATTTTAAAAGAGATTTCTATAAGCAAACGTTTATAAATCTAGCATGCCTTTTTTTGTAACAATCCTGCAATGTTGTAATATTTTCTGTTTACTGATCCTATTGAGGTTAAGAAGTTATGTAAGTTGGTAGTGGTGGTAGAGTTCATATTCCATTTCAAGACCTTCTAACTCCAAATTACACACTTTTCTCACTAAACCATGACTTTTCTAATGCCTTTGTTTTAAATCTTTATTCTTGAGACACCTTCTGATTGATAAATTAATCTCTTTACTTAGAAGGTGCTCTACACAAGTGACTAAAGTAGTTGTTTCAGGGTACTTATTTTTGTTTGCTCATTAACAAGAAGAATGAGAAGTTAAACTTCTGAATCTGCAAAGTTGAAAACCACCATTAACCGTAGGCTCATGGTCAACATAACCATCAATGATGGTTATATTAAAGACCTCAAACTAGCCTTTGCTTAAGTCTTTTAACTATGCTAGTGTCCTTCATCAACTGAAGATTTAGTTTTAGGTATTAAATAGTTTTTTCTTTGTTTTTATTTTTTTAATTGATTTCAGAGAAGCAGCAAAGGGAGAGATGGAAACATCAATGATGAGAGGGAACCACAGATTGGCTGCCTCCTGCACGCCCCCCACTGGGGTCAAACCTTCCACCCAAGCATGTGCGCTGACAAGGAACCCAACAGTTGACCTCCTGGATCATAGGTCGATGCTCAACCACTGAGCCACGCCGGCCGTCCTAGGTATGATTACTTTTAACTTGTTGTGCTTAGGATCTGAGGAAAACAGCTTGATTCTTCTAGTCAATTCTAAATCTCTTAATTCATTAAGAAATTTTGATGTATTTTTGGTGGTTATTCTTATTGTTTTGTTTTAGCCTACTCTTACTGTTTTATAGTGGTATAATAGCAGTCACAGGACTAACATCACATCCTAGGTCGTAAGAGTGCCAAGAATTATTTAAAGTACATAATCACATAAAATATTTACTTTTTGAAGAAATTTAATTTTTATAATCGGTTATGGCAAAATAATTTTAAAGCCTTGGTGTTTTAGAACCTGTTTTACCTGTTATCTCTTATGTGAAATCAGGACTGATTGCATACCTGAAAGAGAAATTCACTGGTGGGAGAGATAGATGCCAGAACCATTAAAAATAAGTCCTTGTTTGTGTAACCTTGTAGTTTGTGGAGTCTTTCCTTCTCTTGGAGTACAGGAAATTAAATACTACGGAAGAATTTGCCATTCCCAGTTGGTCACATGTTCACTATGCTATAGAATTTCACAATGCTACTTTTATTATTTTATAAATTTAGCATGTTTTTTTTATTTAGTGACAATGCATGGATGTAAATTTAACAAGGAAAATCATTTAAAACTGGTAATATTATATATACAAATGTATAAATTCTGAATTTTCTTGAGCTTTAAAACCTATCCACTGCCTCCCTTCTCACCAACCTTTGATATTGGATATATGTTTTATTTTTTTCCTCTCTGTTTTTACAGTACTTGTCTACTTTTTCAAGTTTTTAAGTTTGACTGTTACCAGTTGAGAGTAATTGTATTCAGTAATTTTTTTTAAAAAGAGAGCTGTCTCAGAATGTATAGAAATATACCTCTGCCCAATGATAGCTGTTAACTACACATGGCTAATTCAATTGCTCAATTGTCGCATGTGACTAAGGGTTGTCATATTGAACAACACAGAAATAGCCTATCTGTTGAGTATCTGAAATGTAACCAACCAGATTGCAACCTGAAGAAGGTACCAGGTAAGTGTCTGTTATATACAACATATGATTCTTGTTATATTTTTGCTGATAAAGGGAGTGGTTATTGGTTTTTGTTTTAGATGAGGCATTTGAACAAGTTTAGCAAGATGAAAAAGAATCAGGATTAAGGGAAAGATTAAAGACAAACAGACAAAGCACAGTGGGAGAATCGGCCTGAGACAAAAATATGGGATCTCATCCACTGGAACAGAAGGAAAAGGAAGAACAAATGGTACAGAGGAGATAATAAACTGGTGAGTCAAGTAACAGGAAATTTAAGGGATCTCTTTTTGATGGCTTCTATTTTCTCATGAAGTAGAAATACCATCTGTGGAGAATACTTTGTTTCTTAAGTTAAAGAAAGAAAAGAATGTTTAAAATAGCCCCAATAGAAATAATGGATATATAGCATTGTATACATTCTTTCAGCTCATGCAAGAACTGAAGACCATGAGTTTGAAGCACCACTGGGTACTTGTTTGATTTCTCTCCATTAGTGCTCAACAAGCACCTCTTATGTAGGCCAGAGAGACAAACTGATCCAAAATCTAGGTTTTGCCAGATGCGTCTGATAGAAATTCAATAAGGTAAGGAAACTCTCAGGAGTCAGCCAGTGCCTAGAGAAGTCTGGCAAGAGGTAAGAAGTGACGGACAAGGAATTCTTGCCTATTTACACAGGAAGCATTTGGTGGACAGAGGTGTCAAAGAACTACATATCTCAAAAGCATCAATGAATCGGTTCAGAAAAAAGAATAGTGTCAGGAGCAGAATTTATATATATAAAAAGCCAGTGTCCGTGACAACCAAGCAACCAGTCACCATGAGGTACATTGAGCACCTCTCAGTCCTTCCCCACTCCCCCCGCCCACAAGTGGGGCGGGGTGGGACTGGGGACTGGGGACTAGTGAGCTGGCTGAACGGCTGACCTTTTGGTCCCTGCCCCTGGCCTACAGGTTCCAATGGATCAGCGATGGTGAACGGGGGAATCGGGGTGGGTGGCAGGAGGACCGGGCTGGCTGTCAGGCCATTGGGACCACCAGCTCATCCCCGGCTGCTCAGGGGCTCAGGCCTGCGGGAAAGCAGGTGCCTGCGAATTCACCTCCATGCGCGGGCGCCGGCCTGGCCACTGCTGGAACGCACTGCCCACTCGGGCCGCTCACGCCAGGGCGGGTAGGTCACGGGTGCGCCCCGCAGCTTCAGTCAGCACCTCAAGCCCCAGCAGCAGCGGTGGCGGCAGCAGCGGTGGCGGCAGCAGCGGCGACGGCGTGAGCGGGCAGCACATTCCATCAGCTGCCGGCCTGGTGCACACGCATGGAGGTGAATTCGCCGGCGCCTGCTTTCCCACAGGCCTGAGCCCCAGAGCAGCCGGGGATGAGTTGGTGATCCCAATGGCCTGACAGCCTGGCGACAGAGGCAGCATTTGGCCTGGGGACTGGCGAAAGGGCAGAAGATGGCCCTGATTGCAGGAGACTAGGCCCTAGGGATACTACCCGTACAATTTCGTGCGCTGGGCCTCTAGTGTTCAATAATCTCAAAGGTAAAGCTGATTTTTGGTGAGGTCCGAAGAGCTTCATGGAAGTAAATGAAGATAAAAACCACTAGAGATGAGAAAACTGTGAAGCCAGGGTCCTGGGTATTCTGTTTCACCTGGAATGGTGGCATACCCGTGAATGGAAAAAAACACACTGCCAGAAGCCCATGTCTTCAACGAGCAAGAGATAAATATTCCAACTACACGAGATTCAACAGGAATTTTAACAGGAAGGTTTTACTAGTACAGGCACCATGGTGCAAAGAAAGAAAGAAACCTCCTCCTACCCATTCCTAGACTGAGATATGCATGTAGAGAATAAAAGACGGTACAAGTTCCACTAGAGAGGGCTTCCCCTCAGGAGAAAGATAGGTGTTATTTAAGCAAATATAAAGTAACATTCAGTAGAGTTTGAAGATGCAATTATGTTAACCTTAGAACAAGGGTGAGAGATGTTTGAAAAAGAGGGGAAGAATAGGTGGGGAACAAAAGTAAGATGAGAAATGCATTAAGGGCTTGTATCTTGGGCAGGAAAAGGCAACAATGAAATGAGATTTGGTGAGGTCACTTCATGGGAAGGTGGCTACTGGATAGGTTTCAAGAGTTCTCTGAAAGAAAAGATATCAGCCCTCTCAGGAGTCAGCCAGTGCCTGGGATAATTATCATGAGAAGACTCATACAGCTTTGGAAGGAGCCAAATGAAGTTTGAATGAATTGTGCTGGCTTAAGTCTACATGCTAAGGCCACCGGGCAAAAGCCTCATTTGTTGGCCCTAGTCTGTTAAGAACGAATAAATGCTCACCCTCTACCTAAAATTGTAGAAATCAACATTTGTTCTTGACCCTAAGTGACCCCAATTTGGAACTTTGCTGTTTTGTAACACCTAGTATGGTGTGGCAAAGAAATAAAAACATCTCATAACCAAATAAGACATTCCTCTTTTAGACTTGATTCCTCATTTGTAAAATTAAAGGATAGAACTAGAACTACTACCATTAAGTTAAGAGCCAACCTTCTCCCTCCCCCCAAAAGGAGGAAGCAACCAACTTTACATATAGACGTCCAATTGGAAATCAGACTACTTGATAAAGTTTCCTAAACCCATACTAAGTGTTATAGGCTCTGTACTAGATACTGGGAAGAGATATAAAGATGACTACTACATAATTACATGAGAGGATGGATATTAACTAAACTTATTGTGGTAATCATTTTGCAACATATGTAAGTCAAGTCATTATGCTGTGGACCTTAAACTTATACAATGCTATATATTCATTATATATCAATAAAACTGAAAGAAAAAAGAAATACTATTTAAAGCACTATGCCCCATTACTCTAAAACCTAGAAGGTTTAGGCCCCATATTGACAATTAACTGACATGTAAAAGTTTTTAAAAGTGAATACTACATGTTCACATCCCTAGAGGACTTCCTAGAGTACCTATATATATAAAAGCCTAAGTGACCGGTCGCTATGATGTGCACTGACCACCCAGGGGCAGATGCTCAACGCAGTAGCTGCCCCCTGGTAGTCATTGCGCTCCCACAGCCAACCTCCTGCGTTCCCTCCCCACCGCTGGCCAGCCCTGATCGGGACTGGGTGAGACAGCCCCCATCGGCCCAGATCGCCGGCCAGGCTGAGGGACCCCACCCATGCACAAATTCGTGCACTGGGCCTCTAGTAAGTAAATAGTCATAATATAATATTCACAAATACACACAAAAACATTTACAATTATGTTCACTGCAGCAATGTTTATAACAGAAAACAATCTGAATGCCTATCAATATTGTTATGTTAAAATAAATTATGGTAAATCCAGATAATGGAACACCCCACAGCCCTTAAAAACAAGTAGGTGAAATATGTCTAACTAGACCTCAAAAATAAACTTAAAAAGCAAATACACACACACACACAAAGCAAATACAAAACAATAGATATGGCATATTTGCATTTTGGTATTTAAATAAACAGCCTACATATATTAGTGTTTTTTATATGCAATGAAAATGGGTATATCATTATGTTGTTATATAGAAAAAGGAAAGTGGTACACTACAGGTTACAAAGTGGTTGTCGTCAAAGATTGACATCGAGAGAGGGCTAAGAAGAGAACTTAGATGTTATGTACATTTCTGTAACTTTCAATTTTTAAAGTAGTCATGTATTACTTTTGTAACTTAAAACATGAAGTTTGTTTTTTGTAAGCTAACAAAGCAGAGGAGAGAGATCATTCCAGGTAGAGACAAAAGCAAAGATACATGGTATTCAGTAATAAGCCAAAGGATGTTTGCCCCTACCCCTGGTCCTGCTCACTCTCTTTCTTTCCACATCTCTGAAGAAGCCCAAAGCCCATCATTCACGAGCCATAAACCCCACCAAGACTTTGCCCTGCTATTTTCTCCTGATCCTAAGGGTCTTCCAGACAAACCCAACCCCTTCCTTTATTTCTAATGAAGGAGACAGAGAGATAGGCATGTAAGCATAGACAAACCACAAAAGAGAAAGCAGTCTCCACTATTCTAAAAACCACTGAAATACACTTTTTAAGAATAGTAGATAATTGCAGCGATCCTGAGAAAGAAGAACAAGGTAGGTGGGATCTCAATACCAGATATCAAGCTGTATTACAAAGCCACTGTTCTCAAAACTGCCAGGTACTGGCACAAGAACAGACATATAGATCAATGGAATAGAATAGAGAGCCCAGAAATAGACCCAAACCACTATGCTCAATTAATATTTGACAAAGGAGGCAAGAACATACAATGGAGTCAAGACAGTCTCTTCAATAAATGGTGTTGGGAAAATTGGACAGATACATGCAAAAAAATGAAACTAGACCACCAACTTACACCATACACAAAAATAAACTCAAAATGGATAAAGGACTTAAATGTACCGTATTTGCCGGCATATAAGACGACTGGGCGTATAAGACGACCCCCTAACATTTCCACTCAAAATACAGAGTTTGTTATATACTCGCCGTATAAGACTACCCCCTCTTCCGCACACCTTCCACACACCAAATAAAAGGTAAAACAATATCAGATTTGATTTTAACATTTTAATTTATATTCAAATGCTTATGACATGCAGGAAAACTGTCACAAGGCTGTATGTAATCAAACATATACATAAAACAGTGCAAGTTTATTACCGGTAAACATACCGGTAATTCACTAAAGAAAACACACTCTATAGACTGGTACCGTAGATGCTTCTCAGGAACACAGGCAAGCAGCCCACAACCTAGAGGGACTGTCAATGATAGAAGTAAGATAACAAATGGAGGGAGAGAGCAAGTGCCGGGCAAGTCCCTAGCAAGTTTGCTGGCGTGACAGTTTCACCTTAAAAGCCTTCAAACTCCTCTTCATCATCTGATATTAAAAGTTCATCAAAGACATCTTGGTGCCATGATAGGGATGATAGGGGTTTGACTGGTCGACATTTTCTATGCTATACTGTACAATGGGGCAGTACTGTGGTTGACTGTTGGCTGTATACAAAGCCTGATTTGATTGGTCCCTGCTCCCTGTTTGCCCGCCCTGTCACTATAGCAGTCTGGTCCACCCTTGCATCAGCATCTCCCTGGGACCTCACTAGTGCGCAAGTGCGAGCTCTTCAACATTCTAACAGGCACCATGATAGCGCAAAATCGCGAACCTTCAATGCATATGTAAAGAAATATACGGTAACCCGAATTTACCACACTCGCAAAATCGCACACAGCCAACCATACACCCAGTATGGTATCGCGATTCGCGATTTTGCGCTATCATACTGGGTGTATGGTCGGCTGTGTGCGATTTTGCGAGTGTGGTAAAATCGCATAACAGCAAAATCGCATAACAGCCGAGCATACACCCAGCAGCGCTGCTGATGCCTGAACGGTATGTGGAATGAAGTGGGCGGGCATCGGGAGGCCACTATGGCACGGGGCAAGCTCTATGGGCAGTCTATCTGAAGTGTACCTGGCGTATAAGACGACCCCCCACTTGGAGGCATATTTTTCAGGGCCAAAAAATTGTCTTATACGCCGGCAAATATGGTAAGACGGGAAACCATAAAAATACTAGAAGAATCCAAAGGCAACAAAATCTCAGACATATGCCGAAGCCATTTCTTCAACCGATACAGCTCCTAGGGCATTGGAAACTAAAGAGAAAATAAACAAATGGGACTACATCAAGATAAAAAGCTTCTGCACAGCAAAAGAAACCATCAACAAAACAACAAGAAAGCCCACTGCATGGGAGAACATATTTGCCAATGTTATCACCAATAAGGGTTTAATCTCCAACATTTATAGGGAACTCATACAACTTAACAAAAGGAAGATAAACAATCCAATCAAAAAATGGGCAAAGGACCTAAATAGACACTTTTCAAAAGAGGACATTCAGAAAGCCAAGAGACATATGAAAACATGCTCGAAGTCACTAACCATCCGAGAGATGCAAATCAAAACGGCAATGTGGTACCATCTCACACCTGTCAGAATGACTATCATCAACAGGTCAACAAACGACAAATGCTGGAGAGGATGTGGAGAAAGAGGAACCCTCGTGCACTGCTGGTGGGAATGCAGACTGGTGCAGCCACTGTGGAAGACAGTATGGAGTTTCCTCAAAAAAGTGAAAATGGAACTCCCATTTGACCCTGTGATCCCACTTCTAGGAATATATCCCAAGAAAACAGAAACACCAATCAGAAACGATATATGCACCCCTATGTTCAATGCAGCACAATTCACCATAGCTAAGATCTGGAAACAGCCTAAGTGCCCATCAGCAGATGAATGGATTAGAAAACTGTGGTACATCTACACAATGGAATACTACGCTGCTGTAAAAAAGAAGGAATTCTTACCATTTGCAACAGCATGGATGGAACTCGTGAGCATTATGCTAAGTGAAATAAGCCAGTCAATGAAAGAAAAATAGCACTTGATCTCACTCATTTATGGATAATTAAGACCATTATAAACTGATGAACAAAAATAGATACAGAGGCAGAGCAACATTGAACACACTGTCAAACTACAGCGGGAAGGCCGGGGAGGGTTGGGGGGTGGGTAAGAGATCAACCGAAGGACTTGTATGCATGCATATAAGCATAACCAATGGACACAAGACACTGGGGGGTATGGGAGGCTAGGGGAAGGTCAAGGGGAGAAAAAAAAAAGGAGACATATATAATACTATTTGTAATACTTTAAGCAATAAAACAATTTAAAAAAAAAAGAAAAAGTAAAAAAAAAAAGAATAGTATATAAAATGCATTTCGTGATTCCTAAACGCCACAACAGAAAAAGTGTGTATCACCATAACAGTGGCTACCAATGGGCTTCTCCCCATATTCATATTAATTATACTGAGTACTAATCCAGTTTTTCCTAGCCTATGGAAGTACAAATCCTAATCCCATGAGGATATTAAATGGTTGGCAATAGACTTAAGACCCAGCTCTGTTACCAAATCCTAAGCTCTAAAATCAGCTTTAAAATTACATGATCCAAAAAAATCTAAAGTTACTGATTACTGCAATGGCCATCAATGCAGACCTATCATATCCCATACAATATTTGATTATATATTTTTCTACATGATAAAACTACAATTACCCTGGTATGCTTAAGGACCAAATCTGTATCAGAGGCAAGACAGCATAACATAAGAAGTTTGCATCTTCCAAACTATTCTTCATAGTTGTCCCAAAACTTACCTTTCTTACTAAATGTAGGACAAAAGTTGCTTAATTCAGCCGTAGATAAGAACGGTTGGTACAACCCAAGAGCTCCTTCAAGCCTTATATGAAGCATGATTAACATTTTTGGAAGTGAATGCAAAGGTTTAAAAATTCTATTGTGAATTTTTCTTATATTTATATATTAGGATTGCTAAAACTTTATTATTAATAAGAACACCAGATTCTGTTCTGATTGTTCAAAATCATGACTACTCAAAAAGAATAAACTTTATCTAGGAAAAAGTAACGTTTGGAAAGTAACAGACTAATCCAAAAAATGAATATAAGCCAATATTCACTCAATGCAACTAATTATTCTCAGTGAACTAAAAAATAAAAATGTCAACTAACTTTCATTCATTGCTTTTATACTTTAGAGAACCTAGTATGTGCCAAGCATCATGCCACCTCTCTGAGGGAAAAGCAGGTTAACATCAGAAGCTTGATTCTGTCTGCAGATACCTTTTCAAAGGCACTTACAGGCATATGCAGCGTGTGCTGTTTTACAAGTAATTCTTCAACAGGATGCAAAAAGCTCAAGTTCGGTTCAGTTTATAAAACACTAGCATGTATAGTTAGTTTCTCACTGGATTCAAATCCACATCTTGAGGCAGACACATATAGACTCATAAGATGTCACTTACAGTCAAAAAGATAATTAATACAACTAAATACCAGTCTTAGCTCTTCTGACTCCAAAGTCACTGTTCTTTCCATTATACTACTCTGCTTCTCTTTTTAAAATACTCTAGAAAATAATCAAGTCATTTCCCTTAATTTTTATCCATCTTTACTATCCCCAACCCCCAAAAAATCTTTAAGAAAAATAATTAACTTATATTTTCACGTTATCTAACACAGTTTAAACAAGATCTATTTGGGCTTATTTTAATGGAATTTTATTTATAAAAATGATTTGAAATAAGCAAGCCATTGTTCGGATTTTTAAACTTTTATTTAATAGATGTGTTGTAACTTGAACCAAAGTAAAGAATTTTGTTTATAAGAGGGGAAAAAAGCACAGTAAAACACTATACTAGGAAGTTACAGTCACCACATCATCTTGAGAGACAAAACTTCCCTGCTAAAACTTATAATAATCACCTCTTCCCAATCCACCCCTCAAAAAATTAGTAATTAACTTTTTATAAATTTATTCAGTGTTTTACATTATGACTTTCCTCTAAAGGAAATTTCATAAGCTAATTTTGTACTAGACTTTCCTTTTATTAGTTCTAAATTTAGTTTTTATTTGTATCATCCGTTGTTCTCCTATTATGGAAATGTCTCAAATATGGAAAAGAAATCTGTTTTCAGCAATGCCTTCAATTTGTAATATTACAGTTTCCTCCTATTTACAAAAATATATGGTTGCAGAAGAAACTGTGTTTTAGAACTACCAGCAAATCCTTTCAGTGAGTTTTCTCATTCTTTATACCATATCATCTCTCTTTTATGACTAAATTCTTCTTTAGCCTAAACATTAACAAAGCATATACTCAAATTTTAAATGTTGCAATCATGAATTATATATTGCATTTAAGCTATAGGCAGAAATAATGCCTTAGAATATTTTAGTATGGACATGCCATAACAAATTGCTGGGAGCCTGTCCATCCTTGCTGTTTGACACAGTCGCTGCAGGGAAGAAACATCTGCACAGCATATGTTTCAAGGGACCTGGCATATATGGCATACTGTTCTTAATATGTTTGCTCCCCTTCTTGGCGCTGTGTTTTAACCAAGGTCACCTCTCCGAGAAAGGTTGTTTCCCCAGGTAGGGATTTTCCCCTGAAGTTAGGGAGGGGATAAAACCCCTTAACTAAGTGCCAGGCGGGTAGTTAATCACTTTAGCTACGAACAATCACGCTTAAGCTACATAATCTTTACTCCTTGGAATGGAGATAAGAAACGCCCTAACCTTTGGAATAGAGATTGATAGGATTGGAATCAACTAGTATAAATACAGATGTAACAAGACAACAGGACACAGAACCTAGACACAGAACTAGACACAGAACCTAGAGACAGAACATGGCAAAAGATCCTGGACAGAAACTGGCAACAGAACCTAGAGACAGAACTTAGCAAGAGAACCTGGCTGAAGATCCTAGAGACAGAACCTGGCTACAGAACCTGGACAGAACATGGCAAGAGAACCTGACTAGAACCTGGTGATTGAACCTGGCTGGAGAACCTAGCGAGGGAACATGGCTACAGAACCTGGCTGGAGAACCTGGAGAACCTGGCTGGAGAACCTAGCAAGAGAACATGGCCACAGAACCTGGCTGGAGATCCTAACCAGAACTTCGCTGGAGATCCTGACCAGAACTTGGCTAGAGATCCTGGCTAGGCTGCTGATCAACTGAACGCTGTCTCCGTGTCATTCCTTCTTCGCCGACTCCGTCTACACCTTTGGGGACCCCTGGACCTGCTGGGGTTGGACCCCAGCAACAAATCATGAAGTATCAGATTAAATTGCATTTGGTCAAATATTTTATTTTATTTTTTAAAATATATTTTATTGATTTCTTTCTCTTTTTTTAATATATTTTATTGATTTTTTACAGAGAGGGAGAGGGATAGAGAGCTAGAAACATTGATGAGAGAGAAACATCAATCAGCTGCCTCCTGCACACCCCCCACTGGGGATGTGCCTGCAGCCAAGGCACATGCCCTTGACGGGAATCGAACCCGGGACCCTTCAGTCCGCAGGCCAACACTCTATCCACTGAGCCAAACCGGTTAGGGCTTTATTGATTTCTTACAGAGAGGAATGGAGAGGGATAGAGAGTTAGAAACATTGATGAGAGAGAAACATCGATCAGCTGCCTCCTGCACATCCCCCACTGGGGATGTGACCGCAACCAAGGTACATGCCCTTGACCGGAACCGAACCTGGGACCTTTCAGTCCAAAGGCCGGCGCTCTATCCACTGAACCAAACCAGTCAGGGCAGTATATGCAATTTTATTAGCCACAAGATAAGGTCTTCAAAAAGTGAGTTGGTAAATATATCAAATATTTAATAAGACAAAAATTACAACTCACAACTATTATCACAAGAATTAATAAATGTAAATTTTAATTTTCAAATTTCTGAAATATGTGCATACCCCTTAACCACCAAAATTAAGATGGCTAAAGAACAGGAAATCTGATACACAAATACTTTAGAAGATGAAAAATATGAATAGTTTATTGCCTATAAATCGTTTGGTCATCTCTTAATTTTAAATGATGTGAAAAAATAATTGCAGAGAATACGAATGTTAAAAAATCTAAATAGTAGCATGTTAATGATTATGTAATGTAACCAATAACTTAAAAGCTGCTTTGAAAATAAAATTTCAAAATAGTTTAATATAAGGGTTTTGAATATTTTACATTTTTTGCTTACTTTTAATTTTTGAATTATTTTATTATTTTTTAAACACAGGTACAATAACACTTATACATATACCATCCTGCTTTAAATGCTATGCTCTGAAAGACAATGCTTTTCTAAATTATATCAACTGTTAATGATTAAACAAGCTATCACTATTTTCCCATCGCTATTTATTAAATGTGAAACAACAAAATTATATATTTCCAGGCCAATAAGTCTCTGCACACTATATTTTTCACAGAAGGATAAAATGTAATAACATTTCTATATTGAAAGTGTATATTGTATTTTGCCACAATAAAAAAGTTTTTTCATTTCTATTTGGTGTAGATCTTGTCTGATTCTCTTTTCATAAAAGCTTGTCAAATTAAATTTTCTTCTAAAATAAGAAAAAGAGCCTTGGTCTGATTCCTACTGAACACTAAAAGAAGATATAAAATGTAATGGCCCTTGATAGTTCAGAAAATCTTGCATCTCTCCATATGCCAGCCTTTTCCACATACACAATTCTGTGTGCCAAAGAGATCTCAACTAGTATTTGTTTCTGGTTTTCTCAATCAGTCAGTACAAGAAAGAAACAACACCTACAGTGTTTCTCAAACTGTGACCTGTAGATTATTGCATCAGAATCATTTGAGATGCTTGTTTAAATGCAAATTCCTGGCCCCACACACCATCTAAATCAAAAGATCTGACACCATTTCCACCAACCATCCTAAGTGTGATTCTGGCTTCCATCAGATAATTCTGACTTTCTGGCTTCATCCAAGCCTCAGTGTACCACAAAAATAAAGGAAGAAAAAAATGAGTGTTCTCCTTTTCTCAGATACATTTGGGACACACACCGCCCCCACCACCAATCTTTGAATTACAATATTGTACCCCTCAGCTCAGTGGTTCCCACACTTTCATGCACTTGAGAATCACCTGTGAAAAATCTTAAAACTCCTAATCCCCAGGTCACATCACATAGCAATTATATTAGAACTAGAGGCCCGGGGCATGAAATTTGTGCATGGGTGGGGGGGGTAGTCCCTCAGCCCAGCCCGAAACCTCTCCAATCCAGGACCCCTTGGGGGATGTCTGACTGCCGGTTTAGGCCCTAAACCGGCAGTCAGACATCCCTCTCACAATCCTAGACTGTTGGCTCCTAATCGCTCACCTGCCTGCCTGCCTGGTGCCCCCTAACTGCCCCCCCTGCCAGCCTGGTCACCCCCAACTGCCCTCCTGCTGGCCTAGTTGCCCCTCACTGCTCCCCCTGCCAGCCGAATT
Source organism: Myotis pilosus (assembly GCA_036010255.1). NCBI lineage: Eukaryota > Metazoa > Chordata > Mammalia > Chiroptera > Vespertilionidae > Myotis > Myotis pilosus. The sequence goes on from JASKON010000016.1 coordinate 2,645,645, forward strand.
GCCCCCAACCGCCCCCCTGCCAGCCTGGTCACCCCTAACTGCCCGCCCCTGCAGGCCTGGTCGCCCCCAACTGCCCCTCCCCCACTGGCCTGGTTGCCCCAACTGCATCCCCTGCCGGCCTGGTCGCCCCACGCAGCCTCTTGTTCAGTCGTTTGGTCGTCCCTCACTAACCACCCTGCCGGCCTGGTCGCCCCACACAGCCTGCTTGTTCAGTCATTTGGTCGTCCTTCACTAACCTCCCTGACGGCCTGGTTGTAGGCAGCCATCTTGTGAGGGTGTGATGGTCAATTTGCATATTATTTCTTTATTATATAGGATGTCTGGGGGTGAAAGCCAGTCTTTAATATTTCTAAAAGATCTCCAGTTGAGATCTATGTATACCAAAGCTTGGAAATCACTGCCTAAGTTACTGAATTTAGCAGATATAGATTTTAAAAAATCTTAACTTAAAAAGAGCCAGGATATAAACTACATTGGTATTAAATTACGTTTTTAAACACACACACACACACACACACACACATACACACACACACAGTGTTCTTTTTATTCCAATCCAATAGGAAAAGTTTTTCAATGCATTTACTCAATTAAAATCCCTTTACAATTACCTTTTTTGAATGTAAGACCAAAAAAATGTTTCTTATTGAATGCAATATAGGATCATAGCATGCATCTAAAGTTCAGAGAAAAGTTCATCATTATTCCATTTGACATTAATTTCAGTGATTCTATTTTAAGAAATATAATCATTAAGAAGCCAAAATTCAAAAATTCAAAGTCCCTGTTTTAGATATTTAAAAGCAACTCTGAATATTCAAACAAATGTTTCTAAATTTAGAGTAGTTGCAATATTATTAACACTAACTTTGTATTTTGCATTATCTCTTTTTTATCTCTTTTCCCAGTTTCTGACTAGGTATCTCACTCTCTTGAAAGAAAAACATTATTTTAATATATTTTTCCTCTTATCTGTACTAATTCCCATAGATGCTGATTGTATGTCCTGTTAGCACTTGATGAAATCTAATGGTTCACACAAAGAAAAATTTTTTAAATCTTGATTCTTTCAACAAAGGCAAACTAGTCATTTTTAACCATTCAACTTCAACCTGAATTTAATTCACTATGTAACACAAAATATGGCTATATATTTTCAAATGTATAAAAGTCCAAAGTGCCACAAATGTAACTTTACAATAACATTATTCCAAAATGGTGAAACATTTTTCAAAGTCATACTAATATTCAGACATTTAATATTTTAAATACTTCTGCAGAGGCTTCACATACAAAAACACATTCCACTGGATCTTGCAGGCCTCAAAGTTCATGACAACTGTGCTAGTGCACTTTTCTTTTAGAAAAATAAATATCACTGCAACCAAAAATGTTTCTAGTTGTTTTAAAATACATTTAGGCATCTTAAATTTTAAAGGAATTATGCCCTAAAATTTCTCTCACTGCTCAAATGATCCATAAAAACCTACTTTTGCCCACCACTGCATGTTAAAGCTAAATAAAACTGCTAGTTTCCGGGCCAATCAATGTTTTTCTCTTACATCAATGTTTCTCTCACATTGATGTTTCTCTCTCGCTCTCACTCTTGCTCCCTCCCTCCTTCTCCCCCCCCCTTCCTTCCTTTCTCTCTAAAATCAATAAAACAAATCCTCAGGTGAGGATTAAAACAAAACAAACTGCTAACAATCTGAATGCTTGATAATATCTGATACATTTTCAAAACAGTTCATTCATACTGACTTATAATAACACTTTTGACTTCTGATCAAAATCTCTCATGTCCATTGGGGGTTGGTTTTACTTTGAAATATATTGCCTTATTATTAGTAACAGCCAATATGCCATTTTAAAGAATTTCATCCTGTGACTACACACCAGCATTTCATCTGCTCTTACTCAGGAAGTACGGTTTCAACACAGACATCACCTAAGTATATAAGGAACTGGATATGTTTAACCAGCAGAAAAGTTAGGGGGTAGAGGGAACAGATGACACATCATAAACAATAAAGGCTATACAGTCCACCACACAAGGTGTTTTTACTTCACCTAAAACACTAAATAAAATTAGCTTAAATCCTTCCCAAGACAAACTGTTTCAGCACAATCCAGAAAATATCCAAATCACAATGTTTTTCCTGCTTGACCTCCAATTAATTCCACCACCCAAACCTACCCTCTCTCTATATACAGATGTTTACTCATCTGTCTTCCTATTGGTAAGAAATAAGTGAACATAGATCAAAAGGTTTATTTGGGAAGTACATTAATATCTCTTCAAGCAGGGATTTATTTCTACAGGTAACTCCTGTTACTTAAAAAAGAATTGCTACTTCATTCAACAAATATTTACAGGACACAACAATAGGAAGACAAAAAAAGATACATCTCCTAAAAGTGTTCAGCCTGTGTTCAACCCATTAAATAAACTAAAAGAAAAACAAGAAGTATGTATATAAGACAACAACACTTAAAATATTAAGCATTGCTCATCACAATCACCCAGGTCATTAAGATGAAACCAACCCTGCTTTCTGTTTCCATCTACATAAAGCATTTGGGAGGAGGCTCTGCTATTCATTTCTATGGCATAAAAAAACAACCCCAATAATGAATTGTTAGAAATTAGTTCCAAGTCTATAATCTCTTTAAAATAATAAAGGGAATTAGACATTGAATACTAAGTGATCAATTAACTGTAAGAAACAATTGTAAAGCCCTTTGATATCTGAACAACCCACATCTTACCAAAATGAACCAACAAACCATGTAACACTCTTGGACTTAGAAACATTCCCCAAAAGATTATCAATGATGAGCCAATAATAATCTTAATATTTCCATTTTGTCACACAAACACATGTGTGAAGATAAATGCTAACTATTGTGACCCAAATGCTTTCCCAAAAATAAGTGAGGGTCATTTAGGACAACCAACTGCAGAATTCACAAATACATCTCTATAGGTTAATCATACTTTAAAGAGGGGCGCGGGGGAGTACAGATGAAAGGACAGGAGAATGACTCCAATCAAAGATAAATAAGAAGAGACTTAGTAGAATCCCAAATGTCACCATGATTTCACATCAATTTAAATATTAAGCTTCATATAAGCTAACCTACCAATGGGAAATGTTACTTTGTGTTTTTTCCCAAAAGCTATAATAAAATTGCTCTGAGTCACTTACATTCTCTTCATCAGTAACCCTTATCACTAACAGCTCATACATGTTTTTTAATGTCAGCACAGAATAGGATTTTAAATATAGCTGTAGAGTAGTATTTCCTGAAAAACTCAAAGAGGCCCCAATGGAGACCAAACCCATAATCATTACTCTTTCTCACCCCAACCCCCAAACACCACTCTCCAAATAGAAATTTTTATGACAAGAACACAGTTATAAACAGAGGTTCCCACTGATGTTTCTAATACTAATACTTAGTCAAATCTTCTGATAAAATTTCTGTACCCCTGCTTCATGCTTTCCATCAGCCCTGGCCAGTGTTGATTGGAGCCTAGTCCCAAAGTGTTTCCGGTGAACCAAAGGTTACAGGTTCTATTCCCAGTCAAGGGCACGTACCTCCCATCCTCCCTCTCTAAAATCAATAAACACATATTAACTTAATTAATTAATAAACAAACCATTATAGTACTAAAAGAAAATTCAGGTATATGATACCATAATCTCGGTCATGGAGAATGTCCTAAGTGTGACATTTAAGTCAGAAATCACTCTAGGACAGTGATGGCAAACCTTTTGAGCTCGGCGTGTCAGCATTTTGAAAAACCCTAACTTAACTCTGGTGCTGTGTCACATATAGAAATTTTTTGATATTTGCAACCATAGTAAAACAAAGACTTATATTTTTGATATTTATTTTATATATTTAAATGCCATTTCACAAAGAAAAATCAACCAAAAAAAAGAGTTCGCGTGTCACCTCTGACACGTGTGTCATAGGTTCACCATCACTGCTCTATGATGAGAAGGCTCATAAATTTGACATGAAAGTTTCTACTATTCATTAAGTATTAAAAAAAAGTGACAAAGCATGTGTACAGTGTAATTTTACTTTTCTTACATTTTAATTTTTTTAGACATAAATTTATAGCAAAAATGTTAACCTAAACAATTGCTATCTCTATGTGAGGAGACTATACAGGATGGGGCAAAAACAGGTTTACATTGTGAGTACACGAAAGAGCTTACTCTTGTATTATTATTTATTAATTATAGTATTGTTTCCCTTACAACTGTAAGCCTGCTTTGGCCCTGCCCTGTAAACAACTAGAAACAGCAATGACAAAGTCTGATGTCAACTCTCATACCAGTACTATGTCACCTAACCAAAGTGAAAAGTGTGTTGGCTGTACATATTGATCACAGCTCATCAAATGAATGGACCAAATTGTTTCCTGAGCATGTGTAATGTTTCATTTAAAAGAACCTTAATTTTGATAATTTAGAAAACACTTTAATAAAAGAGAATGTATATTATACGTATAAATAGCTTAGGTTCAAGCTCAAAATAACCCTAATAATTATCACTAACATCAGTTAAAGACCCCAAAAATGAAGTATAAAAAATTTCTTTCTGGGATTGAACCTGATGAATACTTGAGATTTGCTGTACTATTTTTAACTGAACTTTCTGGCCTTAGGTCCAAGTTTTGCTAGCAAAATACCACAGTGAACATGCTGGGAGTGAAGCCCAGAGTCTCTGCTTTGGCCAATCCTTCCCCCAACGGAAGACGCCTACAGGCTGTCCGGGGTGTCACGACCCCAGGAAAACACACCACCAACACACTCGTGTGAAAACCAGCGAAAGAAGACGTCGGCCGCCCTGACAGCAGACAGTAGCATGTCCCACAGTCTGCACGCTGGGTGTGCGCCCTCCAGTCCGTTCCTGCACTTTGGCCAAACAGCACTGAGTCACTCTGCAAACGAGTCCAGAAACCTCAGAGAACAAGCAACTGCTTCTGAAGAAAAGTCCGTCCCTGGAAAGGGAGGGACGCCTTCTTCCTCAGCAGTCATGGGCTGCTCCCGGCCGGAGGACCGGGCAGGAGTCCTGGGAGAGACCGTGTAAAACACAACCTGAGGCTCACCACCCGGACCCAGGACCAGCGCTCGTTGAACGTGCAGCGCATCCTCCCCGGGAAAAGCCCCCACCCGGGTCCCCACGGTCCCCACGGTCGCCTCTCGAGGACACGCTGATGCAGGGTCCGCGCAGCCCCGCCGCCTCCCCTCACAGAAGTGAGAACCGGGCCCGCTTCCTCCCGTGCGTTCCTCATCTGTGAAAACACGGTCCTGTCTTCGGCAGGGGCTGCCCATCTGGCTTTCACAGGCCCGGAGGAGAGAGATACAATGGGAAAGATCCCCTCCGCTCCGCTCTGAGTCCAGATTGACTCTCTGGCGCTGGCGCTAGCGTCTCAGGCAGTGGTTCTCAACCTTCCTCACGCCGCGACCCTTTAGCACAGTTCCTCGTGTGGTGGTGACCCCCCATTTCGTTGTTACAAATGGAACATAATGAAAGCGTAGTGATTAACCACAAAAACAATATGTGATTACATATGTGTTTTCCGATGGTCCTCGGCGACCCCTGCGAAAGGGTCGTTCGACACCCCCAAAGGGGTCGCGACCCCCCGGCTGAGAGCCGCTGACGGGAAACCTAATTTACAGACATTAATCGCAACTAGGAATGTTCCAAGGCAACTGAGAACAGGCCAACTCTGGCTCCGCGTCGCAGAGCTGCGGGCCCGGTGGAGGGCGCGAGGGCAGCTCTTTGTCGTGCACCCCGGGCAGGTGGGCGCCCCCACGGGGCAGCGCCGGCTCTCCCCCGCCCCCCGGGACCCAAGGCCCGCGCCGCGCGACACCCTCTCACCCGGACTGGTCTGGGGGTGCAGGATAGCGACTCCCCGCCCCACCTCCCCACGCCGAGCGGGTGGGAGGAAAGGAGAAAAGGGGTGTTTCCTCCCCGCGCTCCCAGAAAGGGGCAGCGGGTCTGACACCAGCTCCGGGGGTCCGGGGAGGGCTCCCGGGTGGGCTTCCCTCCCGGAACGTGGTCGCCGAGGCGCAGGGTCGCCGGCCCGGCCCGGCCCGGCTGCCGGAAGCGGGGCAGGGTGGGGCGAGACCTCCCCCACGGGTGGGTGGGCACCGAGAGGTGGACGGAGGGAGGACGGGGGTCCGAGCCATCGCGGGCAGGGCTCCGGGCCCGGGCCACCTACCAGCAAGCTCTCCACGTTGATGGGCGAGCGCGGGTCCCGGATCAGCGCCTCCAGCTTCCTCTGGCGGCTCGCGCCCGCCCCGTCCCCCGGCACGTCCTCGGGGGCGCCGGGCATTTTCCCCGTCGGCGGGGGCCGGCTCATGCCGCCGCCGGGCCCGCACTCCCGCTCCCCGCGCTCCGGCCCGGCCGCCTCAGGGCCTAGCGCCGCCCCCGAACCGCCGGCTCCGGGCGGGGCTCCGCCCGGGCCCACCGCCGCCTCGAGCTCCGGCTGCGGGTCTCAGCGCCGGTCCGGGGCCTGCGGCTGTCCGAGGGGCCGGCCCGGCCCAGCCCGAGCGGCGAGGAGCAGGCGGCGGCGTCCCCGCCCCTCAGTCAGATTCGCGCCGCCCGGTCCGCTCGTCCGCCGCGAGCTCGCTCCCTCAGGCTCCGAGAGCGCGAGCGGGGAAGCGGCGCCGCCACCCCGGGGCCCGGGCGCCCCGCCCTCTGCGGCTCCGGGAGGCTGCAGCCCGGGTCAGACCGCTACGGCTGCCGCCAGCCCGCGCCCATGACCGCGGCCGCCTCGGTCCCACCAGCCCGCTGCCCCCTCACACTCTCGCGCGGAGCCCGTCGCCGGCCGCGCGCAGCCGCTACCCACAAGCCCCTCGGCCCGCCGCCGCCGCCGGCGCGCGCCCGCTGGCCCCGCCCCGCCCTGCGCGCGCCGCCGTTGGCCCCGCCCCGCCCTGCGCGCGCCGCCGTTGGCCCCGCCCCGCCCTGCGCGTGCGCGCGCCCCGTCCTGCCCCGCCCTGCGCGTGCGCGCGCGCCTCGCCCCCGCCCGCGGGCTGCCGCCGTCGCCTCTCCCCCTTTCCTCCCTTTTTTTTCGTTTCCTTGGGTCTGCCCCGCGGAGCGTTTCTCCATTTCGAGCCTCCCTTCTTCCCCGCTGCCTCCTCCCCTGTTTTGCGTTCTCCGAGGGTAGACGGCCGGGTGCGGGGTCACCGCCCGCCTTGACCCGCCGAGCTCCGCGGGGGGGAGGGGAGAACGCGCCCCGGATTCGGACCGGCCGGCCGCTCCGCTCCCGCCAGACCCGGCCCGGGCGGGCGTCCCGCAGGCTCAGAGGCCGGCCCGCCCACCCCCACCGGCCCGGCCCGACCCGACCCGGCCCGGCCCGGCCCGCAGCCGCTGTTCCCGGGGCGGGGAGGTGGGGGTGGGGTCCGCGCCCCCCGCCCCCCACCCCCCGCCGGGCCCGGCTGACTCAGCGCGCAGCTATGCGGGTCTTGCATCACCCGCGCCAAAATCCTAGCGGCTGCTAGTCGCTGCCGAGCTCGGCGCTCGCGAGGGGCCTGCCCGGGCCGGGAAGATCGCCCCGGGAGGGCTGGGAGGGGTGCAGCGGGAGTCGGAAGCGGGAAGAGAGAGGGCCGGCGGCTGGAGTGCTGGTCCCGGGGCACCCGTCCTGGAAGCCCGAGAAGCGCTCTGCGCCTGCCCCGCAGCCCTCTCCCGGCCGGGCTGCACCCCTCATCACAAGCCCGCGGGGCAGCAGAAAAACAAAAACGCTTTCCATCTGCAAGGCCTCCGCCAGGTCCTTGACTTTTGGGGGGCGGTTATAGGGGCCGCTCCCCCACATTCCTGGCCCGTGCCACTGGCCAGGTCCACCCAGGGCGCAATCGGAAAAATATGTGCCAAGAGCTATAAAACTGTTCCGTGAACCCTTCTGACCCAGTAAACCCATTTAAGGAAGTACATTTCTAAGGAAATGATCCAAGGGGGGAAGGAGGGAGGAGGGGGACTGGATAAAGATGTTTATAGCGGGGCTATTCAGAATGGCCCAAACCAGAATGGACCCAGGGGCCCAGTCCAGCCCCCGGGGGGGGAATCCAAACCAGCTCCGCCACAGGAGCAGAGTGGGTCCTGGCACGGCTGCGGGAGGCATGGCAAGCTCATGAAATGCTGGCAGGCACGCGGAAAGATGTGTCGGAAATAAGATTCAATAAAACACCCAATACTGGAATGTAGGCACCATTTAAATCCGCGTAAGACGAGCAGCTGTAAGAACAGACGGGGGATACAGTTGTTTTTAAGTGGGATGTTTGTTTCCTGTAAAGACGCTCAAGAGAACATTAAAACTTCAATAACCGAAAAACTGTATTAACTTAGATGGGCCTCTCCCAAAAGGCTACAATCTGATACCCACTAAGTAATGAATCTTAAGAGCCATTCTCAATGGCATGCCAGAGATAAGCCCGCATTTGGCAACTTAGTTCTAAGCCCAGACCTTGTCAAAGTAACATTTTAATCAGTACTGCGTTCTAGGCGCCTCCTATTTGTGTTGTGTTAAGCCACCCTCACTGGGACTTAGGCAGGAGGAGGCCCTGGCGGGATCCAAAACAGCTTTTTTTTTCCCCCCTGCCCCGGCCTGTTTTGCTCAGTGGTTAGAGCGTCAGTCAGCCCATGCACCGGGGAGTCACAGGTTCAGTTCCGGTCAAGGGCACGCACCTGGGTTGCAGGTTCAATCCCAGCCCCAGCCAGGGCGCGTGTGGGAGGCAACCGATCGATGTGACTCTCTCACATGGATGTTTCCATGTTCCTCTCTCTCTCTCTCTCTCTCTCTCTCTCTCTCTCTCTCCCTCTCCTCTCCCTCTCCCTCTCCCTCTCCCCTCTCCCTCTCCCTCTCCCTCTCCCCTCTCCCTCTCCCTCTCCCTTCTCCCTCTCCCTCTCCCCCTCCCTTCCACTCTCTAAAACTCAATGGAAAAATATCCTCGGGTGAGGATTTAAAAAAAAATTAAAAGGTACGTCCTTTAGGTCTTTATGTCAAGTGACTCATTCATACCTCCACAGACCACACCAAAAGGAGAGCGAGCTTACATCCTGCTTAGGCACTGAGGCAAAATAATGAGATAATCCACGATTACAGATCCTTTTTCCTAACGCCAACATAGCATGCAAAGCAGAAGGGACACCGTGTGGCTCTCAGGTTCCAAACTAATGTTTTCAGTGACGGCCTATAGGTGTTTATGGAACTTGGTGGCCTAACAGGAAGCCATGGACCCAAATACTGGACATGAAAATTTTATGTAAAAAGAAAAAAAAAATAGTGATCAGCGAGATACAGCTAATGGGCACCTTCTACTGGTCGTTTACATAGGTTAGAAAGAGCCATTGCGTAGAAGATTTTTTTAATCCAAGACCTCACCATTGTCTACGTGGAAGAAATAAAAAACAAACCTCTTGATAGGAGTTAAATCCTTTTATTTTATTTCATTCTTGGTCAGTAAAACAGTTCTTGTTTGACCAAAGTAATCGCAAATGCATTCTTGTAAAAGTTGAAACCAGCAATATATAGAACATACCTTAAAAATTAGTCTCCCACATCACCCCACACATACAATACATTCTCTTATCATTCAAGACTTCTATCATCCCCATACATAGGTATTTGTGTACCCACATATATATCTTTTCCCCACGTACATGGCATATATCATATCATAGTGTTTTGCAACTTGATTTTTCCCCCTTGATTAATAATATGTCTTAGAGATGCCTTTGTGTCTGTACACAGAAATCTGCCTCATTCTTTTCATTCTTTTTAACTTCTGTATGATATTGTGTGGTACGGATGTAGCATACACTTCTTCACTCTCGATTAGAGAGCATAGTAGTTAAGAACAAACTCTGGAGATAAAGTGTCTGGGTTAAAATCCTGTCACCACCAAACACTAGCTCTGTGTGTTTCCATTTCCTCATAATGTTTGTTTTAAAGTGCTTAGAAGAGTACTGGCCCTCAATAATATTAGTTATTATTAATATTTTCTTACTGTCACAAACATTGTTGCAGTTGGCATCCTTGTATTTTTGCCTTCAGGTGGACATATGTAAATAGTATTGGCTCCTAAAAGTGAAATTATTGTGCCCAGATGGTGTGGCTCAGTGGCTGTGTATCGACCTATGAACCAGGAGGTCAGGGTTCGATTCCCGGTCAGGGCACATGCCCAGGTTGCAGGTTCGATCCCCAGTGTGGGATGTGCAGGAGGCAGCCGATCCATGATGCTCTCTCATCATTGATGTTTCTATCTCTCTATCCTTCTACCTTCCTCTCTGAAATCAATAAAAATAATAAATGTTTAAAAAGTGAAATTGTTGCAGCAAAGGGGTAGCATACTTTAAACAGTTACAGATACTGCCAACCTATCCTTTAAAAGACTACACCAGTTTATATTCCCACCCTCAGTAGAGAAACTGCCAATTTCCCTCTAGCTTTGCCAATATTAAATATTGTAAATCTTTAAATTGTGCCAGTTTCATGGGCAAAAAACTGGCACCTTGTTTTCGCTTGTATTCCCTTAATGACTGCTGGCGATGAGCATTTCATGTTTCTATTTCTTCTGAAATTACCTGTGTATACCTTTTGTTCATTGGAGTTCCCTTTTTCTTACTAACTTATAGGGGCTCTTTATCCATTATGAATATTCCTCCTTATTACAATAGAATGTTAAAATATGTGTCATAGATGGCAGTATTTTTTTTCTTCCAGTCTGTTGTTTGTTATTTCATTGTTTTTCAGCACCGTCTGTCACACAAACGTTTTTACCTTTTATGAATTCAAATCTACCAACATTTCCCTTCACATCTTCTGGGGTTCACGTCCGGATCGGGATTTTAAACCCGGATTTTAGAGCACACAGAGGACCCACACTGCAACAGGAAATGGCAGTTTCCTAACAATATCGACTCCTCTCATCCCCAACGAGCCACACAGAGAGGGTCTCCGGGGCTTGCTCCTCTCAGCGCCGTCCCTCTGCGGCTCTGGCCCAGGCGGGTGGCTTCCTTTCAACACTGTCCCTTCTGTGTCCCGAGCACGGGTGGGGCGGGTGGGAATGCGACAAAAATCTTTGTCCGATACTCAGGACGAGGGACGGAGAAGTGAGCACAGAGAACGGAGGGCGTTTGGCCTGGCTGGCCGGCCTGGGCCTCAGGCTTTCATTCTACATCACCGGCTGGATCCGCAGGCCTCGGAAGCGCCACCCCCTTTCCTATAAATTGTGTCTGATTCTTTTCTCTGTATTCCCAGCTCATCTCGAAGTGGTTGGTGTCAATTTATCAGCGACCGCCCAGCAACAACTTCCTAGCTGTGGGGGCACTTCCAGTTTAAGCTGAAAGAGCGGGGCTCCCTCTCCCGTCTACCTGAGCCCCCCACCTGCTCTGTTCCAGTTTTTAGTTTGTGGCATCTACGTCTCGCCCAGGAATGAACCCACCCTTCAGATGCCACCTTGCCCTCTGCTCCCATAAACAGGGCTGTACATGGACCTTTTTTTGTGTGTCTCTTTATGTGGTACTTGCAATGACTTGCTTAATGACAACAATAATTATGACGTAAAAGGGTTTACTATGTGCTGGGCAGTGTGCTTTATGGAAATTATCTTACTTCTCCAAACAGCCTTTTGCAAATGTTAATGTTACTATGCCCATTTTCCAGTGATGTAATAGGGACTCGGATATATAATAATGGAATGGAGACGTGAATTAATGAATGAAAACAATGAACTCTGAATGGTCTGGGCATCACCCACACACGCACCAGCTTTTCCCATTGCAGAGCAACTCAAGCTGGTGGTGTAGCAAGATGCCCCTGCCCTGCACAAGCCAAGATGTAACAGCAGGATAAAGGAAGGCACTCAATCCAAAGGTGTCATTATTTTTGTAAACTCCACTGCTATAAAGGGTGCAGGCTTCATGGTTTATGAAACAGAGATCTGTCCTACGTTTCATTCATGGTCCTGGTAATAACTCCCAGCCCGAATGAGACAATTGCTGTGTCCCTCTGTGAGTCAGGTTCTTCACACACAAAGCTGCAGTAATGAAGCGTGGTTGTCATTAAGGCTCCTTAAGATCTCCAGATGAAAAGATACTGGGTGCGCCCGAGACAAATTATTCACCAGGATACTATGAAAGGTTCCCAGCGGACAGAGCTGGTCACAGCTCACAGATATACGTGGAAGTAAATGGTAAGTCACTCCAAAAATAAATACATATCTGGAGTTTCCTCAAAAAATAAAAAATGGGTCCTAGCTGGATAGAGCATCGGCCTGTGGACTGAAGGGTCCCAGGTTCAATTCCGGTCAAGGGCACATGCCTGGGTTGTGGGCTCGATCCCCAGTAGGGGGCGTGCAAGAGGCGGCCAATCAATGACTCTCTCTTATCATTGATGTTTCTATCTCTCTCTCCCTCTCCCTTCCTCTCTGAAATCAATAAAAATATATTTTTTTAAAAATGGAACTGCCATTTGACCCAGTGATCCCACTTCTAGGAACATATCCTAAGAATCCTGAAACACAAATCAGAAAGAATATATTCACCCCTATGTTCATAGCAGCGTTATTTATAGTAGTTAACATCTGGAAACAGCCCAAGTGCCCATCAGCAGATGAGTGGATAAAAAAGCTGTGGTACAGCCCAGCCGGTGTGGCTCAGTGGTTGGGTGTTGAGCCATGAACCAGGAGATGACCTAGTCAGGACACATGCTCGGTTTCAGGCTCGATCCCAGTGAGGAGGTGTGCAGGAGGCAGCCAATCAGTGATTCTCATCATTGATGTGTCTATCTCTCTCCCCCTCTCCCGTCCTCTCTGAAATCAATGAAAATATATTTTTAAGAAAACAAACTTAGCTTGCAAAGAAGTGGCTGGTCAGTAGAGTAGGGATGACACTCAGTTTTCATGAACACCTGCCTTGTGAAACGAGGAACCACTTTACACCTCCTGGCCGTTAGCGTGGCACCTCAAAGGCTGAGGTTACCCTGCTGACATTCCATTCACCGCTTTGACCTTTGCGTCGGGATCTTCAGGAAGTGGAGGCAGAGGAGGCGGGCGCAGCGCGTGTCCAAGCGCAGGCCCGTCCGGTGGTGGATGGCTTTGGACAAGCAGCGAGAGGTCATGAGGAGGACCCTGGAGGGAGTCACAGAGCCTCGTTCCAAGCCTGGCTCTGCGCCTGTCTAGCTGTGTGGCCGCAGGCAGATGAACTCGCCTTTCTGAGCTTCTGTTTCTCTCTCCGAGTTTCTGTGAGGAGCACATAAGAGAAGGCTCGGGCAGCATTGGGCATAGTGGACAGGTGGTCCCTAAAGGCCGGTTCCTCCCCCCTGGGAGAGATGACAGGATCGCGGGCATTGCTTCTTGCACTTGGTCAGTTATTCATCCAACCAAGCTCTCTAGGGGCTGGTAACGCAGTCACCGGCAGAGACACAAACGCTGTGGGCCCTTAGCAGGCTCATGAGCTAATGGAGGGGACGAACATGACACAAATAATATACAAATAAGAAATCACCCATGTGGTGAGTACCACAAAGGGATCTGGAAGAGGCTAAGCAAATTATAACGGGAGACTTCGTCCGGATGGGGATCAGGGAAAGTGTATAAGAAACAGATAACTCTGGCCTGGCTGGGGTGACCCAGTGGTCGAACATCAGTCTATGAACCAGGAGGTCATGGTTCCATTCCTGATCAGGGGAGATGCCTGGGTTGGAGGCTTGATCCCCAGTAGGGGGCGTGCAGGAGGCAGCCTATCAATGATTCTCTCTCCCTCTCCCTTCCTCTCTGAAATCAATAAAAATATATTTAAATATGTATATATTTTAAAGAAAGTAATAATTCTGGTGAAATCTAAAAGGATGAATAGAGCTGGGAAAACTAGGGACGGAAAAGAGGGTGGCCCAGGCTGAGGTCAAGGAAAAAAACCTTTCTTTTTAGACAAACGAGGGCATTTCATAAGGCACAGGCCGGCAGCCCAGCACCTGCAGGTGGCTGGCCAGGATGGACACACAGGGGGAAGCTGCGAGCCCCTCTGGCTGCAGGAAGCGCTTGTGTCCGGAGACCTGCCCTGCAGTGCGGCCCAATCAGGTTTCGGGAGTTTGATTCTGTCCCTGACATGGGCATCGGCAGGGGCTTCTGTGGCCACTTCTTTCAGGTCCTTCTGTAGTGGTTCCTGGAAGCAGGTGAGCCTGAGGGCGCCTGGTCGTGAGGTTCCCGTCTGATCACCACGGAAGAGATCACCGTGTTCCTCCTTCCCCGGAGCAGCCGGCCCACCGGAGACCATGGAGGTTGGACCAGGAGACCTGGAGTCAGGCTTCGGCGCCACCACTGAGGGGCTCGGCGACCGTGGGCAAGTCACCCCCTTGCTGCACTCCACTTCCTCGCCTGTAAAAGCTGACCGCCCACGGAGCTGGCTCTCAGCAAGACGAGGAAATGTGTGTGAGGCGCGACACACATCCGACTCCTGGCGCCCATGCAGTCTTTTCTCCGGAGTCTTGCTTGTGTTCCCAGCTCGACTTCTGGGCCTGGGAGTGGAGGGAAGGGGAAATGTTGAGACGACCTCCAGGTTTTGCTGGCTTCACCAATGAAGTAACAAAGATCTAAATACTGTACGTGCATCTTAAGGAAGGTAAAAGTGGATGCATTAAAAAACAAAACAACAAAAAAACAGAAAGGATAGTCCTTTGTAATTTTTTTGCACTTTTCCAGAAAAAAAAATATATATATAGACACACACAGTATATTGTGGCACCACCAGAAGCTGAAAGCCAGTGACCACATCCCTCAAGTCTCTCCATTCCTTGTTGACATTCTCACTGACGGCGTGTCGACAGGGCTGGGCTGCTCACACACAAGAATTGTTCGCTGTAGCCCAGCAGGACGTGAAAGGAAAGCCACTCACACTTCGCCGTGTACCGCCCGATGCAGAGATGATGTGAGCCACACGTGGAGGGCAGGCCCCTCTTTCCTCTGCTCCCCTGCAGCGCAGCCCTGGGGAGCGGGGAGCGGGGAGCTGGGAGCTGGGAGCTGGGAGCTGGGAGGGGCCCACAGAGCGGAAACTATCTGGCAGGGAAACACTAGCATCACCACTCGCTGTCGTTGGAAGTGGTGGGAATTCCCAGAGCATACGGGCCTCAGACCTCAAATATAACCCACACCCTCGTTCCAAGACGACATGGAAGTGTCAGGCGTGAGTGCACCAACCTCCCTCCCAGTCTCCTAGGAGAGCAGCTCTAGGGGCTCAGTGGGGGGCAGCATCTCTTAGTGCCCCTCCGAATGGCCCTAAAACAGCAACAACCACACCCAGAATCATGGTGGTCCTAAAAACCAAACAGCGGCAACAAGCACAGTGGTCCTCCACGGGCCCTCACCCATCAGCAGCATGGCGGCGTGCCTGCCGCGCAGCACGGACTGTGGCTGGGGGCTCGGAGATACCCAAGTCAGCGTCCTGGCCCGTATGCTTTGGTGAGGGAGCTAGGCACACCACAGGGCCCGGCAAGGAGCAAGTGCTCAGCTCACTTCCTGAGGCATGAGGGGTCGACTAGATGCATGAACATGATGAGTGAACATAAGGCCATAACACAGCACGCCGCCTGGTACAGGAGAAAGCAGAGGACTGGAGTCTGAAGGTAGAGCTGGCATCCTAGCTCGCCCACGGAGCAGCTGGCACTTTGCTTGGTCTGGGGTCCTTGTCCACCTGCTCTATGCCCCAGGGGCTAACCTCTGTGGTCCACCTCCTTGGGCTCCCCTGCCCTCTGTCTTCTGGTTGGGCTCAGCCAAAAGGAGACCCTGGAAAGAGGCGGAGGGAGGGCGGGGTTTCTCCCCTCCCCCCTGGCTCATCCTCTCGCAGCAGCTCTCCACCCAGAACCTACAGCCCCTCCTCGCTGCCTCTGGTCCTCATGGGCTCCGGGAGCACTGGGTCTTCTCTTAGCCCTGGTGGCCCAAGCTTCTCACTGAGATGACTGGGCGCCTCCACAGGCCTCGTCTTCCTCAATCCTGTCTACACTCGGCACACAGTTCCTTCGTGGAAACCACCTGAGTCCATTCTGGTCCCTGTGGAGACCCGACTCATTCAGGACATCAGCACGAGTCAGGGAACTTCTCAGTGCCGGGTCCTCCCACTGCAAAATGGGGGTAGCAGTCCTTAGAATCCAGCACTGAGCGTGAACGTGGCCTCACATGAACAAGTGAGTTTGAACAAATGAGTGGGTAGATGGATGGATGGATATTTATGAGAATTAATGACAACATGTTAATGTATTAGCCACCAAAAGCATTGGTTATTATCATTCTTTTTTTTTAAATATACTTTATTGATTTTTACAGAGAGGAAGGGAGAAGGATAGAGAGTTAGAAACATCGATGAGAGAGAAACATCAATCAGCTGCCTCCTGCACACTCCCCACTGGGGATGTGCCCTCAATCAAGGCACACGCCCCCGACCGGAATCGAACCGGGACCCTTGAGTCCGCAGGCCGATGCTCCATCCACTGAGCCAAACCAGTTAGGGCGGTTATTATCATTCTTATTAAGTGATAAGTGAATGTAATAGATAGTATTAACTGTCTTGACATCATAAAATGGTCATGGGTCAAGAATCAGGAAAACTGAGTCCTTTTGTTAAAAATATTTTTTTATTGACTTCAGAGAGGAAGGGAGAAGGAGAGAGAGAGAGAAATATCAATGATGAGAGAGAATCATCGATCAGCTGCCTCCTGCACGCCCCCCTGGGGATCAAGCCCACAACCCAGTCATGTTCCCTGACCTCCCGGTTCATAGGTCGATGCTCAACCACTTGTGAATTGTGCGATCTCAGGCAACTCAGGTGCCCATTCTGTGCCTCTATGTTTTCTCCTATAAAACCAAAGGGTCCAAGTTCACCCTGAGAGGCCGTCCGGGTTGGACAGGGACGAGAATTCTGGAGAGACGCAGTCGGAGCGGCGGAACTCGTGAGCACCGAGTGCGCTGGACAGCAGGACATCCCGGCGAGCAGAGGCTGCGGGGACGGAGGAGGGGGAGGACAGCCAATCCTGGTGCCTAAGAATAAATGCCTCATTGGAACAGAAGTGGCCTGTGGGGACTTCCGGGACCTTGTAACGCCAGGTTGAGGAGCCGGCGTTGTAAAGGGAAGACTTTGGACTTCTGCAGGCTTACAGTCTCCTCTGCTCCCGCCTCCGACTCGCCACCAGGTCCCTGTCTGCATCTCCTGGTGGCAGCTGCCCCGTTCCTCTCGCGGTTCCTTTCTTTGAAAGTCACTTGTCCAATTAGGACGAGGAGAAAAAGCATCGGGGGAGGAAGCCATTTGGTAAGAGTTATTTCGGGCACTGTTCAAATCTTGGCAAAGGGCTTGTTCCTGTCATTATCCGACTTGCATTTAACAGTCTGTTAGTTTGCAGGAAAGTCAAAGGCAAGATAATCAAAAGAAAGTGAGTTTTTAAAATATATATATTGCAGCTTTAGCTGGTTTGGCTCAGTGGCTAGAGCGTTGGCCTATGGACTGAAGGGTCCCAGGTTCGCTGGCAGTCAAGGGCACATGCCTTCCTCTCTGAAATGAATATATATATAAATAAAAGGGTAATAGGCTAATTAGACCAGATGTCCTTCCAGACATCCTTCCTGACGAAGCCGGGCCGGAGGGAAGCCGGCTGGGTCCTGGGTGCTGGCGGGAAGCTGGAGCCGGCTGCCAGGGGAAGAAAGGTCTACTCTTGTACGAAATTTCATGCATCGAGTATATTGCAAAAATGTGCATCCAAGAAAAAATGTTAATGGCCCTTGAGCCGGAAGGATGCTAGGTATGAAGGCAAAAGACTTGGAAAAATGATAAAAATGAACAGGAAGAATAATGCTACAAAACCACTGTAAGGCACATGGGGTTGTTTGGAAATGTGGCCGCTGTGTGAGCTTAGGCATGTCCCTGCGTTCTCCGGCCTCAGTTTCCCCATATGTCAACTAGAGGCGTGAGACCCGATGGTGCTCTAGTCGCCTCTCCCTCCCGGCATCACTGCCTCCGCCTCGCTTGACCCCTGTCCCCTGCGTGGCCTCTCGGAGCGCAGGGGCCGAGCCCAGGCAGCTGCTCCGCGCTGGGCCTGTGTGTGGCTTTGGCCGGAGATGAAAGGGCGTCCCCGCCAGCCGGCCACAACGCTGGGCCTCTGTGAAGGGCTCACTAGACATGAGCCAGCCTCGCCGCGCAGCCGGGGACAGGGCTGGTCACCCCTGGTGGATGTCCCCCAGGGAGGCCCCGGCCCCTGAGCCACACCCCACACAGCTGAGCAGCAGTTGTTCTAGAATGCTCCTCTGTTTTCGCTGTCCTTCTGCAGCTCAAAAATGTGGGCGAAACCCCCTGCTGAGCCACCGCAGGGTCCCCCGGAGACACCCGTCCTGTGAGATGCTCCTCAGAAACCGGGCGTCACTTGGGTTTGGAGAACGCAGCCTGCTCTGCCCGTCCCCGTTCCAGAGGCCCCAGAGGCTAGGGCTCATGGAACTCAGCATGTTTCCAAAGCCTTTGGTTGCTTAGCAACTCCAAACGATGACCCTCAGAACGGCTGCGCCCCAGTGTGCTCTGGGGAACGCTGCCTGATGGGCTAAACCCCAAACTTTCTAGCATCCAGAGAAGGCCGCCTCGGGCTGGTCTCTGACAACACTCAGCCCTACTTGTTCCTGTTGTTGTTAACCCTCACCCCAGGATATGTTTTTCCCGTTGATTTGGGATAGAGGGAGGGGGAAACAAGGGAGGGAGGAAGGGAAAGAGAGAGAGAGAGAGAGAGAGAGGGAGAGAGGTGAAAGGGACCGTCGATGGGTAGTGTGCAAGAGGCATGCTGGTTAAAACAATAAAGACAGCCCTGTCCGCTGTGTTTCTGGGTCCCCTCCCCTTGTCTAGGAGCCCCTCGGGTCACCTCTTGGGAACCTTCTCGCAGATACCCCTCCATCGAGTCTGTCTCAGTCACATGGGTGGGACTTCTGCGTCTACTTGCCTCACAGCAAGAAAATCTGTTGAAATCAGAAAGAAAATTGCTCTGAGCCCTGAAAGGAAAGAAAACGAGGCATTAACTGGCGACATTTCCCAGGTGAGGGGTTCCGTTACCTGCCGCTCAGAGCCAGGAAGGGCACTGAGCGCAAGGACACAAACACGACAGGTCCCACAAGGCGGGCAGGACGGGCTCCCTAAACCCCGGCTCTGAAGGTGCGGTTTCTGCTCAAGTCTTTTTCTTCTGGGCCCAGTCCCAGCGCAGCAGGGACATAAGGACACGGCAGATGGCAGGTGGGTGGCGGTGCAGAGCCGCCGCCTGAGTCAGCAGGAAGCAATAGCTGATGGCGACAGGAAGACAGATTCGGGCCATTGGGTGGAGGGCAAAGAGTCCCCCGACCTCAGCGGTCCCCACCCGCGGACGCCGCAGCCCAGCACGGGTGATCACAGTCACTGCCACTCGCCAAGGCCACGGAGACCAGCCACACCCTCTCCTAGAAGGCAGCAAGGTGTGCACAGGCTACCTGGGAAGTTGTTCTTCTTAAAATTATGTGTTCGTTCAGAAGGTTGAGATTTCCCCCAGGTATCCTCACAGTTCGTTCTTGTCATCAGTTCTTTGCTCCAATGTCACCTCCCCGAACACCTTGGTTTGAATTGCAGCCCACTCAACCCTTAGCTTCCTTTCTTCTTTAAAAAAAAATATATCTTTCTTGATTTCAGAGAGGGAGAGGGAGAGATAGTAACATCAATGATGAGAGAGAAACATCAATCAGTTGCCTCCTGCACGCCCCCTACTGGGTATGGAGCCTGCAACCCGGGCATATGCCCTGACTGGGAATCAGGAATCGAACTGTGACCTCCTGGTTTATAGGTCGATGCTCAACCACCGAGCCACACCGGCCGGGCTTAGCTTTCTTTCCTACTATATTTTTCTTCATACCAGTTATCACCTAATATAATATGTTACTTATCGCCTGGTTATCATCCTCCTCTCCTGCCCCAAAGGAATGTAAACTCCCTGAGGTTGGGGGTTGGTTTGTTTTGTCCACTGCTGTGTTGTGGGGGAACCACATGTCTGGCATCTAGAGAGCATTCATTCTTTATTGAATGACAGCATGAAGGAATAGACTTATTATTTAGAAAACACATTTAATTTTTAAACAACCATACTATGGAAATATTGGCTAATGTGGAAACACTATATGAGAATTTTTTAACGTGAAGCACATTAATTCAGTGGCAAATATTTATTAAGTTCAGACATAGTGCATTAGGGGTTTGCTTATTTTGTCCACACTCACACTTTTTAAAATTGACTTGAGAGACGGAGAGATAGATAGATAGATAGATAGATAGATAGATAGAAACATCGATTCGTTGTTCCACTTATTTATGCACTCATTGGTTGATTCTAGTACGTGCCCTGACAGGGGTCAAACCCGCAACCTGGGCGTATCAGAAGGACACTCTAACCAACCGAGCTTCCCGGCCAGGCCCACAGCCACACCTTTAAGGGCACGGAAAGAGCCAGCGTTGCACATGTAGAGTCACTGACAGCTTGAGGTGTGTGCACACAGGACCTTCTGGTTCTCCCCGCGGGCTAGGCTGCCTCAGATCTTATCGGCTCCCTGCTGTCAAGGTTTGACAAGTCTGGTCTCTGCCTTCTGAACATTCTTAGAAGTAGGAAGTGATGCTATTGATTAGAAATTCGAGTGCTGCCACTCGCCTAGAATCAATATTTGACCACTGTTACTGTGCTGCCTGCGATCTGCAGGCAGACGCTGTACCCTGCAAAGGGCACGGAGGCGGAGGCAGACTCAGTGTGGCCTGGGGCCGGAGCCCAGCGATCTTGGCAGGTGCCTAACCACAAAGACATCACTCCTCCGTTTTTTGTTTTTTTGTTTTTTTTACAGGACTTTGTAAACTATGAAGAGCTATAGAATTTTATGGAATCCTCGTTATTTTGTTAAGAAGTAAAAAGTGCCCTAGCTGATGTATCTCAGTGGTTAGAGTGTCGCTCGGGGCGGGGGGGGTGGGGGGGGTCTGTGATCAGGAGGGCGGGCTTCACCCCAAGGGAAGCCGGGGGTGGATTTAAGCAGGGCCTGCCATGGGCAGATTTGTAATTCGCATATGTGTATCTACGTCCATGTCATTGACATTTCTCACGTCTCCAGCTTGGTAGATGAAATAAAGGCATCCTTCCTTAATATTCAAAGCTTAATGCCCAGATCCCCCTCCCCTCCTACCCAGATTAGAAGAAAGACTCTGTCTTCAAGATTCTCTTGCCCAAATATTTCTAAAGACCTCCCTCCCCTCCATTCGGCTCTCTCACGGCACAGCTCCTTGCCAAACCCAGGCGGACGGCCCACCCACACAACCATGCTGATGATCGAGAACGTGAGTCCATATTTTTCTCCATGAGGCCACAGTAAGACAAGCCCACGATACATACACTTCAGTGAATATCCGTGATCACACAAAAGGCTTTTTGGTCGTTTGTAAAAAGAGGTCCTATGCAGGATGCTATGCATCCGACTTTTCTCTCCCAACAACACCTTCTGGACATCCCTACTCGTCCAGAAAGCTCTGATTTTCATGGCTGCACACGTCATGATGTGAAAATAACACACTTTCTTCACCTGGTCCTGTGTTTACTGATAATCACTTCGTGTCTGGCGTTTGCTGCTGTGAACAATGCTAACACACACGCGTGCACACACATGCACACACACACTCTCACACACACGCGCGCACACGCATATGCACACCCCTTTGTTAGAGAGACGATTTTCTTTCTTTGCAATAGATTCACAGGAGTGGGATTTCTGGGCGAAATAGATGCAGCCAGTGAACACTATTTCTCATGTCTGCTAAGTGCTTAGTCAGTGCCTGTTACGTAGTAAATATTCAATAAAGTGATGTTGCCATTATTCTCATTGTCAGCTGAGGAGTCCCATTGGAAAAAGTGTGGTCATTTCTTAGATCTCCCCGCAGATAAACCGCACTGACTTTAAAGGCCGGGTTATCTAATCCTCGAGCGAGCTCACCGCTGTCCTTTGTTTACAGGAAGTCAAAAGGAAGCGGGGCTTCCCTGGGAAACCGAAATAGGACCGCTTACCTCACCACACTCCTGGGAGGCAGGAACTGGGACGCTTCGCTCCTGTAATTGGAGATGCTTGTTTTATGTTTTGTTTTCATTGTTAGCAGCTTGTTTGTCTGACTTGAAAAAGAAAAAGGGGGCTCATTAAAGGGGGTTCCCTGTTGTGAAAAGGGAACCATTTGTCACCTTCAAAGGAGGTGAATGAATGCGTCCCGTGTCAATGAGGTGAATGGCGTGTGAGCACGTGCGTGTGTGCATGTGTGTGCGTGTGTGCATCTGTGTGCGCATGTGTGCGTGTGTGTGTGTGTGTGTGTGTGAACCCTCACTGCTCAGGGCAGAGGCTGGCAGGGGCACAGCGGGCAGTTTCTGGTTGGAAGGCTCTCATGACGTCCAGGCGCCCGCCCTCACCCTCGACCAAAGCCCAGGCCGCTCCTGCGGGGGGAGGGCGCGTGCACGGCGGTGGGTCCAGGACGCGGGGCTCCTCCGTTGGACCAAGCGGGACGTGCGACAGATTTCCAAGTCGCCACCGCCGTGGCATCTCGCAGGGTGGCCGAGGGCCGGGGACACAGCCTGGCCGCGTCCCCGAGGGCCTCTGGGAGTGAACAGGCGCACACAGTGTAAGGAAACGGGAAACAGGAACCCCGTTGTCTGCGCTTTGTTCAGCTTTCGTCTGGACGCCAGTGAGCCAGGCAGCGGGAGGCCCGAGTGGGTGTCCTCGCCCCTGAGCTGCCCAGTGGGGGTGCCCCGGGCCACAGAGTAAAAGAGGCTTCCGTCACCGTCTCTCGGGCATCGTCTCTGTCCCCCCCGCCCTCTGGTCCGCATGCCTGACTTCTGACTGGCTCGATGTTTTTGGTTTTTTGTTGTTAATATATTTCTGTTGATTTCAGAGAGGAAGGGCGAGGGAGAGAGAGATAGAAACATCAATGATGGGAGAGAATCATGGATCGGCCGCCTTCTGCACGCCCCCTACTGGGGATCGAGCCCACAACCGGGGCACGTGCCCTGACTGGATATTAAACCCCAACCTCCTGGTTCATAGGTCGATGCTCAGCCACTGAGCCACGCCGGCCGGGCCTGGAATGAGGGCATTTCCAACTTGTGCTGGAGCCTGACCCTGAGTCTGACCGGTGCCAGCACGGTGCTGACAGGATTCACCCTGAACCCACCTGCGCGGCCTCTGTCTGCGGGGTCTGGGCCTCCGGCTGCCATGGGGACGGCCGAAGGGCTCGGCTTCCTTCATGAGCCCCAAGTTCAGAACAGGCCTGGCGAGCCGGCCGGGGTGAAGCTGTTCCTTCCGGTCCCCCCCCATTCTCCTGGGAGGGGGGCGTTTCTCGCTCCCCCCCTCCTGGCTGGGTGCTGCGTGTCTGTCTCCCCAGGGAGGATGCACCCCCCCTCCCTCCCAGGAGACTCCCTCGGGCGCCCAGGGCAAGTCCCCTCCAGCCCCAGCTCCTGAAGCATCCGCTCCCCTGCTCAAGCCCAGGGTCCCCGCCTCCCGAGCGCTCTTCTCTCCATCAGGAATGTCCTTCCTCCTCTGGCCAGACTCCAAGCTGACCTCGCTCCAGCTGTTTATTGCGTCCCCAGCGCCCTTCCCTGACCTCCTGTGGCTACAAGGGTGTTTCGCTCTGACTCCTAGTGTCCCAGAGATTGTGGTGATGAACTCTTTTTTCCCCCTAAATCCCCACTGGACTCTGTCTCATTCTCCATCACATCCTGTGGCACCTCGGCTAGTGCTCAGCACATAGTAGGTCCTCCCAGCACTGAATGAATGAGCATGATCTCACGCCCTCAGCCTGACTTGCACCCGGACCCCCACACACCCCGCTGTGTGTGGCGGGACATCTGCCCACGCGGAACCAGAGCCCCTGCAGCTCTCACCGAGTCCTCCCTGGGAATCTGTCCCCAGGCCGCCCCTTCACTGATGCCTTTGGCGCCTAAACTCGAACAGGCTGGGCTTCCCTTGGGGTCTGCTTCTTCCTTCCTGTCGGTCTCTTGCTCTGTTGGCCGTCACCGTGATGCGGGAGGGCCGTCTGAAACAGGCCATGGTGCGTGTCAGGCTGGGGTCAGGGTGCGGCGGGAGCCAGTGCAGGGGAGTTAGCTCCCGGGATTTGCAGATGGCCGCCTCCATGCCCACCTGCAAGAATTTCAGAGATGAATTAATCAGTCCTTGGCCTCCAAGAGCCTAGCTGGAGGGTCTGGGGGATGGAAGGCAGAACTAACACACAGGGCCAGCCCTAGCTGGTTTGGCTCAGTGGATGGAGCGTCAGCCTGCGGACTGAGGGGTTCCGGGTTCTATTCCAGTCAAGGGCACATGCCTGGGTTGCAGACTTGATCCCCGGTGGGAGGTTTGCAGGAGGCAGCCAATCAATGATTCCCTCTCATCATTGATGTTTCTCTCTCTCTCCCTTTCCCTTCCTCTCTGAAATCAATAAAAAAATATTTTTTTAAAAGAAGAATGAATGCAAATAGTAGTGTGTATCACTTGTTAAGCACCTACTACGTATGGGGCACTTAATACTCCCCATCTTTCAGGTTTAATCGACCTTACAGTTTGTGAGTTAGTACTCTTTTATAGGCTACAAACTTCAGCTACATGAGCTGCCCCATATATCAGGGGGTGGAAGCTTCTGGCCCAGGATTTGAAACCAGACCTTGGCAAAGAATGGCCACAACGTGTTCCTTACCAAGATGTCACTGGGGCCCTGGCCAGGTAGCTCAGGTGGTTAGAGTGTCATCCGGATAATCCAAGGTTGTGGGTTCAATCCACAGTCAGGGCACATACAGGAAGCAACCAATGAATGCATCCAGTGGAACAACAAATTGATGTTTATCTCTCTCTAAAATCTATAAATTAAATAAAATTTAAAAGGACGTCCCTCAGGGGCTGACTAATCTTAAGAGAGCCTGTGAGCTTCTCCTCCCAGTCTCTTCCTCTCTGGGACCCTCACACAGCAGAGCCGGGGGTGGGGGGGTGCCAGGCCCTCGGCCACAGCACTCAGCTCTCTGTTCTGCCAAGAACACCTGCATCTAATTTAGAGGGTGACTCAGAAGTCCCAATCCCAAAATAGGCGACACGGGCCCACACACGCTGTGGCCCCCACTTCCACTGCGTCACAGTAACCCCCACTTCCCACCCTGTTTTCTGAGACTGGAAAGGAGCAAAGCCGGGGCAGCGGAGCAGCTGTTCCCAAACTCAGCCCTGGACCCCATCACGTTGGCAGGCACACATCCCCATGCCAGTCCTTGGTGAGAAACAGGCTGAAAAAGCACCACTCACTGAAACTTTGTAAGCGGTGGGCTGCGCATGTGCGTGTGTGCAGAGTGTTATTAAGAAAAATGTCTGCCCGGCTGGCGTGGCTCAGTGCTTGAGCATTGACCCATGAACCAGGAGGTCACGGTTCGATTCCTGGTCAGGGTACAGGCCCGGGTTTCGGGCTCCAGCCCCAGAGGGGGTGTGCACGAGGCAGCTCATCAATGGCTCTCTCTCATCATTGATGTTTCTATCTCTCCCTTCTTCTCTAAAATCAATAAAAATATGTTTTAAAAAAGGAAATAAAAAAGTCTATCTGCAGAGTCTTCACCTTTGTGTTCTCAAACCAAAGGCACCACACGGAGATGCCAGTCACACCGAGATGCCAATCACACCGAGATGCCAGTCACACCGAGATGCCAATCACACCGAGATGCCAGTCACACCAAGATGCCAGTCACACAGAGTTGCCAGTCAGCTAGGAGGACTTGACCACCTCCCACTGCAGGGGACTTCTCTTTCCTCTTTTGCAACTTGGTGTCTCCATGCGCCTGAGGACCAAAAAGAGTTCTTTTTCCCACCAAGTGAAGAAGTCTACGGCGAGAAGCAGGGCTCAATCCTAGATGTACGAGGAGAGACACCCTATTTGCTCGCAAAGGATTCTGCTTAGAACTAATCCCAGCCACACACCCGTGGATTTTCGAGCAACCAGATATCTTTGGAATCCACTCCTAAGGACACATGATGGCGAAAGCCCACTGTTTTAGAGGAGAGAAACCACGACGTAGGGGGAGCACACTGGAGTGGGGTGCGGGGGACGCCCTGCCCTGCCCGCCCCGGGCGCCCTCTGTGAGCTGGCCGGGGCCTCCCCGTCTGGCTGGCCCGCCCTCTCCTCTGCAGCCTTGTCTCTCTCACGAAGTGCTTCCTCCGGCAGACGGCTCTGTGCTGTTTTGAGGTCTCTCTGTGGCATCCCTGGAATGTCCGTCTTCCCAGCTCTGCTGTTCTTTCTCGGGAGCGTGAAGGCAGGGAAATAAAGGGGCCTATTTATGCTGGCCGGGCCTCCACAGGGCGCATCTCACTGCAGAGGACTGAAGGCCGTTAATGTCTCAGGGACAACCTGTGAACAGCCTGGCGCCTCTCCAAGGGGGTGGATGTGCTGCCCCCTGGCTCTTGACCCGGGCTGGGTGCAGCCTCCGGCCGGGCTGCCTGCAGCTGCCCAGTGCTGGTGCCTCCCCCTAGCAGAGCTGCAAGCTCCCTTCTCCTCCTCCTGGCCCCGAGGGCCCTGAGCTCAGGGCTGGCTTTGCGGGATCAGTGCCAAGCTGGCAGCGGCGACTTCTCTAAGGAGACTGGTCACCAGCCTTTGGACAGCCCCCTGGAGTGGACAGCACGCTTAGATAGATAGATAGATAGATAGATAGATAGATAGATTGATTTCAGAGAGGAAGAGGGAGGGAGAGACAGAAACATGAATGAAGAGAGAGAATCATGGATCGGCTGCCTCCTGCGCTCCCTACTGGGTATGGAGCCCGCAAGCCGTGCATGTGCTCTGACCGGGAATCGAACTGGGGTCCTCTTGGTTCCTGGGTTGAAGCTCAACCACTGAGCCACATCGACTGGGCTCAAAGTTTCTATCTTGATTCAGAGCTGATGCCTCTCATCTTCTGCTAGACCCTGGGATGGGCGGCCCATACTGGCGGGCGCGGGGCGCTACGCTGCCACGTGCAAACAGAGCCACGGAACTTGGGACAAACGCTGAACCAACAGGCAATGCCCCCAGGACCCAGCGAGACGGCTCTGACAGCTTCCCTCTGACTAGTTCCGGGACTCTCGCGGCCCTTTGGCCCCTGAAATATCCCTGTATCTTTATGTAACAGAATGTTCTATTAGGGCTCGCATTTATATAACCCAATGACCTATTAGGATTAAAACAATTTTTTAAATGAAAATATCTGCTATGTAGAGAGACGAAGATGAAAAGGCCCCTGTGAGGCCGGTCCTGGGTGCCTTCCTGACGCAGTAGCCCAGGCCAGCCCTGGCTGGGCAAAGCCAGGTCCTCAGGACATCCGCGGAGCTCCGGGTGGGCACAGGGCCCGGGCAGGGAGAGGGCCTGGGCAGGGAGAGGGCCCGGGCAGGGAGAGGCCCCGGGCAGGGAGAGGGCCCCTTTCTCCCACCCACCGAGAGGGAGGGCTGCGGAGGGCATGGAAGGTGTCCCAGCCAGAGCCGGTGTCGGCCGAGGACGGCAAGGCCCTGGAGGCTGTGTCTGCGGGCTCTGGGCTTCCTCCCGCTTCGAAGGCACCAGGTCAGCTTCTTTGCAGGTAAGAGGCAGCCCCTCCAGCCTGCCCGCCCCCCACCCCCCTGCAGCAACAGGCCTCGTGGACACAGAAGAGGAGCCCTGGGCCTCCTCGGGTCACCGTTGCCGTCTGAGGCTGGACTGCAAACTTGCGGGTGGGGGGCGGGAAGGGGGAGAGAGCCCCCAGCTTTGCCTCCAGTGACACCCTCCTTCCGCTGAAGCCAGTTTGAGTGAGACTTTGTCCCTGTGATCAAAAGACCCTCGTCCATGTCGGCGCCGGAGGAGGCGAGGGCGGGACGCTGGCCCTGGTCCCGGTCGGGCTCCAGCGAGGGGCGTTGGCCCAGAGGCCTTTCCTTCAGGCCCCTTGTGCAGCCAGGTAGCTCGGACCCCTTGTTCTCCAACGGGCGCAGCAGCACCGCGGGCGCCTGGGAGCCATGGAGAGCCCCTCCCCATTTCAGCAGGTTCCACACTCCCATCCCCACGCCCCTGCAGTTCAGAGCGGGAGCTAAGGAGGACGGTCCCTGTAGGACCATAGAAAGGCTGCCGGGGAGGCAGGATGGGCCCGGCCTGCTGACAGGTAGGCACTGCTTGTTGGGTCATGAAGCATTGTGGAACCAGGTGGTGGTGATGGCTTTACAGCTCTGGTGTCACTGAACCCTGAGGTACACACTTTATTTTACTATTATTTTTGTTGTTAACCCTCCCCCGAGGATTTTTTTTTCATTGATTTCTAGAGAGAGTGGAAGGGAGGGGAGTGACACAGAGAGAGAAACATGGATGTGAGAGAGGCACATCGATTGGTTGCCTCCCGCATGCCCCTGACCAGAGCCAGGGATTGAGCTTGCAACCTAGGTACGTGCCCTTGATCAGAAACGAACCCAAGACCTTTCAGTCCCGGCCAACACGCTATCCACTGAGCCAAACCAGCCAGAGTGAGTTATACACTTTAGACTGGCACATTTGCTGGTAGGTGAATTATATCTCAATACAACTCTTTTTTAAAAGGTGATAAAGGTGTTGAGAAAGAGAAACAACCAACCTCAGGAAAATCAGGTCCAGCGTTTTTCTCAGAGACCCGCGCTTCCTCCCCAGGGAGCCTGCGTCTGCCCCGTGCCTCCCGGCTCTGTGCACAGGGCTGGTAGGAAGTGCGATGGTGGACGGTGCGGTGGCTGGGAAGCGACTTGGGAAGGAAACCGTGAGGGGCTCAAGGCGGAGAATGAGGGTGAACAGCAGCCCCTCTCAGCAGCCAACCGTGTCCCCTGCCTCTCGGCCCCTCCCTCCCCTCCCCACCCGACCTCCATACAACCTCCTCCGACACCAGACAGCTTGTGGGGAAAGTGCGACAAGTTGGCAATTCTCTGCAGAGCCCACTGCAGCTGGCTAGACACTTAGGACATTTGTGCTAAAGAATGTTAAAGCACAAAGCTTTAGAAAACGAAGGGCCAGTCCCTGAGACCCTAGGGCCCTGGAGCTGGAGGGCATGTGGGGATCCGGCCTCTGAGATCCCAGGCCCAGCCACACCTGGCCCAGGGGCGCCCCTGACCCCCCGCCCCCCTCAGGTTGACTCCTGTCCCAGGCTCCCCTGGCAGGCGTGAGTAATGGTTACTGAACACGCGATTGTTGCCCAAGCTCAGAGTTTTTAGCGAAGGAGACATTTAAGGAAATGAGAAGATGCGGTAAAAAATGGATCCTTGGCCTGGGGAGGGCTCCGCGCACGTTCTGATTCCGAGGAGCCTGCTCACCAGCTTCCCTGGGGAACTGCATGTTCCCCTCCAGGTTGCAAACATCCATGAAACGTGTCGCCACCCTCGGTGCTCGAGCCACCCAGAAAGGGCGCCTACAGGCAGGCGTGGTCCCAGGGCGGGGCCGAGTGACTCGTCACGGGCGAAATACTCCCCTCCCCACCCCACCCCCACTGTTTTTATTATTAGTTTGCCTATTAAGCAGACAGAATCCACCCAAGATTAGCGCTTTGCCGGAGTTTCTGGGTCCCATGATAAAGCACAAATATTTCCCTTTCCAAGACTCTCTGAACTCCCAGCAATATTTCTATGGCTGTCAGTCACAGAAATAAACCAGCTAAACTCAGCTTCCCTCCTCCCTCCGCCTTTTCCAGGCCTTGGGACGTCTGAAATAGCCTTGTTTGTTGTGGCAGCTCGTGGCTGTGATAAATGTTCCTCCCCAAAACCGTCACGGGACCCCTGGGAACTCAGTGCTCTGATGGGGAGAGTCGGAGATGGGCTCGTGGGCCCCGGGCAGGGGCCGCCTGCCCCCAGGCTGTCTCCTTCTCCTCTAAAGTGGACAGAGCCCGGCCCGGCGTGGCTCAGGGGTTGAGCATCGACCTAGGAACCAGGAAGTCACAGTTGGATTCCTGGTCAGGGCACAGGCCCGGTCTGCGGGCTCGATCTCCAGTGGGGGGCATGCAGGAGGCAGCTGATCTATGATTCTCCCTCATCATGGATGTTTCTATCTCTCTCCTTCTCCCTTCCTCTCTGAGATCAATAAAAATGTTTAAAAAATAAAACCATAAGGTGGACTGAGAACAGGTTTCAGAGCCGGAGGGAGCCTCCACGTCTTAGTCTGTTCTGCTGCTGCAACGGAAACACCATGGGCGGGTGGCACACACCACAGACATGTCCCCTCACAGCCTGGAGGCTGGACGGCCAAGATCGAGGTGCTCTGCAGAGTCGTGTCTGGTGGGACCCCACCTCCAGGTTCTTGGAGGGACATCCTCTCACTGCGTCCTCAGGTGGCGGAAGGGGTGAGGGAGCTCTCAGGGGTCTCCTGCATAAGCACACCGTCCCATTCCTGAGGGCTCCACCCTCCGCCCTGATCACTCCCCCAGGCCCCGCCTCCAGGCACCATCCCATTGGGGAGGAGGTTCTCAGTGTGTGGCCTTGGGGGGCTGCAGGTATTCAGTCTGTCTCCCCCGTGGAGCCACTTATTACTCATGAGACACTGGGCAGTTCTTTTACTTCTCCAGCCCCAGGTTTCTAACCCTATTTAGTCAGGAAGAGAAATAAGTGATATTATGTGAAAAGTGCTCGGCTCCAGTTAGAGTTTTATTTAATGACTAGAGGCCCAGCCCACAACATTTGTGCACTGGGGCGGGGGGTCCCTCAGCCCAACCTGTGCCTTCTCACAGTCCGGGACCCCTCGGGGGATGTCAGCCTGCCTGCTTAGGCCTGAGGGGTCCTTAGCACTGCCTTGGAGGCGGGAGAGGCTCCTGCCACTGCACAGCACTCGCGATGAGGGCGGGGCAGGGGGGATTCCTGCTGGCACCCACCTTGGCTGGCCTGGGGCCTGCGGGCTGAGGGAAGCTCCTGCGTTGAGCATCTGCCCCTTGGTGGTCAGTGCACGTTGTTCCGCCATTTGGTCGATTTGCATATTATGGTTTTATTATATAGGATAATTCTTTACTGTTAACCTCTTGCCCCAGCAGGGAAAGATGCCTGGTGACAATTGTCAACAATACCATGTTGTACATGTGAAGGTTGCTGGGAGCCTAGATCCCAGAAGTCTCCTCACAAGAGAAAAATATTTTGTAACCA
Organism: Myotis pilosus; assembly: GCA_036010255.1. Taxonomy (NCBI): domain Eukaryota; kingdom Metazoa; phylum Chordata; class Mammalia; order Chiroptera; family Vespertilionidae; genus Myotis; species Myotis pilosus. Next base: position 2,676,811 of record JASKON010000016.1, read on the forward strand.
CATGGCGTGATGGGCGTTAACTAGATATATTGTGGTGACCAGTTCCTAAAGTATAGGTATATCGAATCATTAGGTTGCACTCCTGAAACTAATATGTTATATGTCAAATATATCGCAATAAAAGAAAACACACAGTGAGAAAAAAGCAAATGAGTTATTTTTTTAAAAACCTCTCTATAGCATCCTGATTATTTCTACTGTGCTTCAGCCCCCCACTCCCCCCACCTCCCACCCCCGCCTCTCAATTTGTTGCCCCCCTGACCTAGCATTTGGGGACCATGGGTTAGAGGACAGATCATGGCTTACAAGCTGTCAGGGTGGCACCAAATTTCAGCCCCAGGAATCAAACCTGTTGGCATGTCCCTTGCTTCTCTGTCATACCATCGCCTGGGCTACATACACCTCGACTCGAAATCAAGAGGCAAGGCCAGGCCCTTCCCCCCACGCCCAGCTCCCTCACTCTCAGGGCTCACCTCTCCCCAGTGTCCACAGCCGCTGGCTCCTCACCTTCTTGCTAAGGCTCGGGCGGCTGGAAGGCCTCCCCTTGCTCCTGTTCTGTGCAGCTTGGATGGGAGCTCACCCAGGGCTTCCCGGAAGACAGCAAGGAGCTTTCCTGTCTTCTTTCTCTTTTAAATTGTTACTTTATTTTTTAAAATATGTTTGTATGGATTTCAGAGAGGAAGGGAGAGGGAGAGAGAGATAGAAACATCAATGATGAGAGAGAATCATCGCTTGGCTGAGCCCACAGCCCGGGCATGTGTCCTGACCGGAATGGAGCCGTGGCCTCCTGGTTCATAGGTCGCCACTCAACCACTGAGCCATGCTGGCCAGGCTCACCAAGGAGCTTTCCAGTGTCAAGGATGCGAAGGGACACACTTAGGAATGAACTGTGTCAGGGAGGCAGGGTGACTGGTCACCTGAGAGAAGCCCAGTGACTTCCTGGGGACCCCGATTTCCCGTAGGTACGCATGGGACCCCATGTTCTCTAAGGAGTCTCAGGACTCTGACATCCAGGAGCCCAGTGACCCTGAAAGCTGGTTACTATGGTAGTAAAAGGGTCCCGAGTTCGTGTCTAAGTTTCCTGGCAGCTAACACGAAGGGAGGAACGTAGTATTGGGTTACACAGTTTTCTTTTCTTCTTTTTTTTTCAGACGAAAGAATGCATGCAGACTGATTTGCAAGAGCCTGACATTTCCCTGGGATGAAGCTCCGCCAAACTTCCCCCGAGTGTCCCCGTCAGGGAGACGCGGGGTTATGGGTGCAGCGTGACCTGCACCACACTGTTCCCCAAGACCGGGGCGCTGTTCCAACGGAGGAGGCTGGTGGGGCGTTTCCAGAAAGACAGGGGTCGCCGGGGACGGCATAACTCACGGAGGGCCTGGCCTTTGATGTCCCTGTGCTGCTAGGACAGCTCTGGCGGAGCCCAGCGAGGACGCTGCTTCACCTCCACTGAGCCTCGGGCGCCCACTCCAGCGGGCCTCACCGCCAGACCCAGTGCAGACGGCTGACAGGTTATTAAACACCACACACACACACACTCACTCACACTCACACACACACACACACACACACACACACGCACTATGCATAGCCATGCACTTACAAGTGTGTCTGTGTTTTTTTAAATCTGAGCCTCTGCCGGTTTTGCAGATGGTTATCTGTGAAAATCTGTCCATTGGAAGACTCGTGTGTGCGTGTGTGTGTGTGTGTGTGTAGGTGTGTGTGAGAGTGTGAGTGCGTGTGTGTGCGTGCGTGCGTGCGTGCGTGCGTGTGTGCGTGCGTGCGTGCGTGCGTGTGTGTGTGTGTGTGTGTGCTGGGACTTCTGGTCTTAGCTGCTCACCTGATTTCACAGGCTGCTGCCTGGCCAGTGCCGCTCAGGTCATGGCCAGCTGTGAACCAGGCTCCAGAAACCCACATGTAGGCCGTCCTGGGCCCTAGACCCAGGGTAACAGCCATCACCAGACGCGGAACAACCGTGTGTTCCAAAGGTTTCGGCCCGAGCGTGGGTCCTGTGGGTCCCCACCTGGCACCTGGCTTCAGTCGGCGGAGTAAACAGAGTTTATGGCCCTTCTGGTTGGAACAGTAACTTTTACGACATACATGGTGGCTGAGTGGCGATCAGGGAGAGAACGCCAAACCACCCCCCTCCTCCGCACCCTCGCTGTTTGCCATGGGCGGTGCCTGCCCTGTGTGTTAGCTTTCTGATCTCCCAGCAGCCCTGTGAGGTAGGTGTTGGGGCTGCCACTGTCAGATTCTGCTCAGAGAGGCTCGGAGACTTCACCGCGCTCACACCGCAGCAGGCCTGGTTCAAATCCAGGTTTCCCGATCCCTCCACCAGCATTCTTTTTCTTTTTCCCAATGTTGCTCAGCCCATTTTGATGGCAATTCTACTCGTTAAAATTTTATCTCTGAGCCCAGCCAGCGTGGCTCCATGGCTGAGTGTCAATCTATTATGAACCAGGAGGTCACGGTTCGATTCCCGGTCATGGCACATTCCTGGGTTGCAGGCTCAATGGCCCCACATGCAGGAGGCAGCAGTCAATGATTCTCTCTCATCATTGATGTTTCTATCTCTCTCTCCCTCTTGCTTCCTCTCTGAAATCAATCAAAATATATTTAAAAATTTTTTATCTCTTAGTTTAGTTAAACCCGAGGCTCCCCCGCCTCCGTGGGCTGATGCCTCTCACACCTGGGTGGGTAAGGCCCTGCTGCCGTGTGTGCATTGCTGGGCTGAGGATTCATGGAGGGCTGGGCGAGGCTGGCACGGGCGAGCGCCTCAGAACTGGGTTCAGAGGGACAGCGGCGGAGCCCACAGCACCCTGCACAGCTGCCCAGCGTGCCAGGCAGGCTTCTGTGACCCTGTGACTGGGTTGTGCCCTGCCTTCTGCCCGGGGACCATTAGTGGACACTTAGGTGTCACCCAGTCCCCTTCCCCAGAGGACTCGCCTCGGTCGTGGCCGGGAACACTGTCATCAGACACGCTCGGCTGTCCCCCTTCAGAGCCTGCCCTCCTGGGCTGGCTGTGTCCAAAAGGGATGGAACAAAGGCGTGGTCAGCTCTGTCCACAGGGAGACGACCATGAAGGTCATTGCGGCCCCTCTCCCTCTGCCCAATCCTGCTCCTTTCCTTCCCCTCCCAGGGGAGAGTACCAGTGACACTTTAAAATATAAATAAAATTGATTTCTGAAAGGAAATGAGAGGGAGATAGAAGCATCAATGATGAAAGAGAATCACTGATCGGCTGCCTCCTGCACGCCCCACACTGGGGATCGAGCCCGCAGACCCGGCCTGTGCCCTGACTGGGAATGGAACTGTGGCCTCCTGGCTCATAGGTCGACGCTCAACCCCTGAGCCACGCTGGCCGGGCTGGCAGTGACACTTCTTAACAAACAGCCTGTCCGTAAACCCTTCGCCAGGTCTGCTTCCTGGGCCAGCCCACGCCCGCACCACGGCCTCCTCCCTCCTCCGCCCAGCCTCAGGGCCTGGACCAGCGGCCCTGCCCGGCCCTGTTCTCCCAGCCCTTCTCCCAGCACTCCACCGCACCCTCCCCGGTGCACCTCTGGCTTCGGGGGCGCAGCCACAGAGCTATCCTCTCCGCAGCTTCTGAATTCGCAGTCCTGGGGCTCCTGGGGGTGGCGGGTCTTCTGTGGCCCCCCAACCCCCTAGGACCTTCTCATGGACGGTGGAGCCGTCATCAGACAGCTTCCGGCCCAGAGGGACACGCTGTTCACGACTCCCACAGCCACCAATTTAGTCCATAAGCCAGGCCATGGCTGCGCTTCATCATCTGCTTTCCAAGTCTTCCTGCCCCCAGAGGGGAGTGAGCTGATCAGGCATCGGCTGGAGACAAGAACTAAGTAAATGCAGTTGCTGGGCTCTTAGGTGCTGGAGTCTGCTTGCCTCTGCAGGGTGTTCTTGCTCTGGAGGACCTGAGATGAAAAAAGGTCATGGCCCTCTGCTCAGCAGGTGGGAGTTACTTTATTATTATTAATGAAAGTCTGAGGGCTAGGACCTTGGTCAGCTGCACTCCTGCAGGGGTATCACCGTATCCGCCCTGCCCGCCACACTGTGCCTCCTGCTGAAAGGGAGCATGGCTTAGGATTCTTTGGTTGCAAGTGACAGAAATGAACTTGACCTAGTCGAACAACAACAGAAGCCAGAAAAGGCAGGAGGGGAGATTATTTTAAGGTGATATCCCAACCGAAGGTCAGAAATGTTGTGAGGACCCAGCAAGGGATCAGCCGCATGTTCTGGGACCTCTGTCCCTGAATTCTGCATCTGTGCATCAGTCTATCAGTCTGTGTGCATGTGTGTGTGCATGCATGTGTGCATATGTGTATGTGCATGTGTGTGTGTGCTTCTGCATGCATGTGCATGTGTGCGCATCTTTCTCCAGACCAAGTGCCTCATGATGGCAAATGACCAATTGTCCATTCCAGGCTTTCTTGTCTAAGCATATAAGATACTAACTGAACTCTTTCTTGGACTCAATCCTAAATTCCTGGGGATACAATTTTATTGGTGGGTTTTAGTGGGATATTAACCTCTGATGCAATTAGGCATGGATGCTGGGGACATGCAGTGCAAGCCTGCAGCCAGGACCACCCCATGGATCTGATGGACAGCCCTGAAGTGGGCACTGCCAGCCAGCCGTGCAGACCCCCCGGCGGCAGGTTCCAGCGAGGCAGCTCACTGTGCTCCCCGACTGAGGCAGCGATGGTTCTGCTGCAGGTTAAAATCCTGGGGCCCCGTGATCCCCTGCAACGCAAGTGCGGCAACCGAGAGCCTCTGCTGACATCTGCACACGTTTCCTGAGCTCACCTGGGTGCAGTCTTGCCTTCACGGATCATACATCCCAACGGAGGACCACCGAGAGGTGAAAATACAATGAACTGTGAAATGGGAGGCGACCATCTGTGTTTAATAAGAGAGACTACCGGTTGTCAAATGATTTTTATGTACCAGGCGTTTTATCTCTAAACTTCACAACAAATTTTGCAGGAGACATTATTATATGTCCATTTTACAGATCTGAAAACTGATGCTCGGTGAGGTTAATTAACTCCCTGCAAAATCCCGTTGCTAGTTTGTAATGCAATTTAAGATTTGATTCCAAGACTGGTTGGTTCTACAGCAGTATATTCCCAGAAGGGTGTTTCGTCTCCTAAATGACTAATAGATCACACAAGTAACACCTCAGTAATTCAGTAATTGCATGACTCAGGAATGCCATCAGAGGCTACGTGATGTCAAAACCAGTCAATGAAAATGAAGCATTGCAGACCTCAGTCTGATCCCAGCCATTTATGGGATGGGAAGACCTCACTAAATTAATTCACTATTCTTGTCTTGTGCTTATCAATTGCTCTGACAACCATGCTGTGTTGACTTGGTCTAGGCTTACAGTACAAACCCAGAGTGACCTGGGGAGGAGGAGCTACTTAGCGCCCAAAGTCTGTGGTTGAGCAGGGAAACAAGGGAAGTGGTGGGTGTCTACTGCGCAAGAGGGCGGGGTAGTGGAATATTGCTGGGAGTCCCGGTATCTGCTGTCTCGCTCTAGCCCTGCCTCTTAGCAGTGCTGGGACTCACGCCGACAGTCACTCACTGGGCTCCAGCTTCCTCATCTCTAAAATGGTCTTAATAAATCCCACTTACCTCTCTCTCTGCACTGGAATAATAATGGCTAATCAGTGTGTGATCATGCAAGTTCCCATCCTATACTACTATAATAAAAGCCTAATATGCAAATTGACTGAACGGTGGAATGACCAGTCACTATGATGCGCACTGACCACAGGGGGCAGACACTCAATGCAGGAGCTGCCCCCAGCCTGCAGGCCCCAGGCCAGCCAAGGTGGGTGCCAGCAGGGGGGCTCCCCCCAGCCGGTGGCAGCAGTGGGGGGGGCGGGGCCGGCGAGCAGGCAGTGCCAGGCCAGCCAAGGCAGGTGCCAGTAGGGGGCCCCCTCGATTGCCCCTCTGGTTGCCCCACAGATTGGCCCTGATCGCTGGCCAGGCCTAGGGACCGTACCCATGCACAAATTTCGTGCACCGGGCCTCTAGGCTACTAATAACAGTGACACTTTACTGCCACTCTCATTTATTTCTTCACAACTATAAGAGGTTGAGCTTCTTATTTGACCCATTTTACAGATGAGGCAACGGGGAGCCCACAGGGTGAAACAATGTGGCCAAACCAAGTCAGCATGGACCCAGAGTCTCCGCAGAGCACTGCTCTGCTGTCCTGGATAGAGTCTATCACTTGTAAAACTGTCATTGTTGTCAGACAAGGCCCGAACCCAGGAGGCCATGCAGGGGGGGACCTCTGCAAGGGGGAGCTGGGGTCAGGGACAGACCCTCTGTGCCTGACTGCCTCACCTTCCTCATCATCACCAAGGAAACCAGCAAGTGCTCCTTTGCTATTGCCATGGAAACCATCTCACCTTCACCATGGAGACAGCCAACTAGCAGGCAGCTCCTTGAGTGGGAGGAGGTACCTGCAGGGGGAGGGAGGAAAGTGCCCCCAGACACTCCTTTGTTGCCTGAGAGGCAGCCTCCGGAGCAGCCAGCTAGGCCTGGAAATGCCCCTCTGCTCAGGAATGCAGAGGCATTCCCGGAGGTGCCCGCAGAGCTCAGTGTCAAGGCCAGGATGTCCTGGAGAAGCGGAGGCTGGAAGAATGGTTTTCTGCGGGTATTTCTAGCAGCAGCCCTTTCTCTAAGCCGCCTTTGTCCGGGTCGGAGGAAATGCTCACATTTTCATGCCCCACAGATGCTGGAAATCTGCCAGGCCAGCCCCCCTCCTTCTCTGAGTTTGCTTCCCACCTGCTGGGGGACCTTGGGTGACTCAACAGCCGCTCCCGGCACCTGCCCAACAGGGCAGAGGGCATCTCATTGCCTGGGGCTCCAGACCAGGACAAGTTGTATTTTTTATTTGTATTGATTTCAGAGAGGAAGGGAGAGGGAGAGAGAGAACAGCAATGAGAGGGAATCATGGATCGGCTGCCTCCTGCACGCCTCACACTGGGGATGGAGCCCAAACCCGGGCATGTGCCCTGACCAGGAATCAAATCATGGCCTCCTGGTTCATAGGTCGATGCTCAACCACTGAGCCACACCGGCTGGGCACAGGTGTTTTTTTTATTTTTTATTTTTATTTTTTAAAGCATGAAGCCCCAACCTAGGCTGCCAGACGTTAATTTTGTGGGATAAGGACGTAAACATGTATGAACTGCCCTCACTCTGCAGGGGCAGGGTGCGTGATGAAGTCAGATGGCGCCCCTACCGTCCCAATCCGTGGCCCGCCCGACAGCACAGGTGCCAGCTGGGTCTCTATGCCTTAGTTTCTTTGGAAGTAAAATAGGTTAATAATAGCATCTACCTTTTAAGGTAAATGAGAGAAACTGTGCAAAGTTTTTAGCACTATGCCCAGCCCGTGGCAACACTCAACGCACCCTCCCCATTATTTCATAAAGGGCATTTGGGCGACAAGTAAAGAAAGGGGGGGTGAAAAGCAGCACCCACTCTCAGCCAGAATGACAGGATTAAGTTGCATGTGTTCACATTTTGGAAAAAGACACTACACTGTCCTCATTGATTCCCCATTTCGCCAGGGTGAACCTGAGAATCTCTGGAGTTAGTGATATTTAGGTTCTTTTTAAAAGATTTTCTATTGATTTTTAGATAAAGCGGAGGGCAGGGAGAGAGAAACATCCATGTGAGAGTGGAACATGGATCTGCTGCCTCCTGCACGGCCCCTGTGGGGGAGCCAGCCCGCAACCTGGTCTAGTTTCTGCCCCGTGAGACGTGCCCAGCAGATCAGGGCCGGACGTTTTCCATTTCCCACCAGATCTGCTCTCCGCTCCTCTCCACCTGCTCTCACATGTGGGAAGCTGACCTCACCGCTGCACAGCCCTGGCCCCCAGGTGGGCTTGGCCAATGGGAGGCACCAGCAGGAAGTGGGCGGGGGCGGGAGGAAACGGCGATGGGGTGTCCATGGCTTGGGGGTGGCAGTGGCTCCTGCCTGGTGGCCCTCTCCTGTGGACACAGCTCTCAGCCGATTGCAGGAACTGCTTCTCTCTCTGCCCCTCTGGGCCGGTGGGCGCAGGCCCTTTCCGGCTCTTGCGGCCCCTGGATGCTTCCCTCCCGCATCCTGATTCCCCTCCGCTGTGCAGACCTCCGTAAGCAGTTGGTTTATCGGTGACTCAGCTCTGTGGGGAGCGTGTTTCCTGCTCCAGGCCCGGATGACAGGGCTGCTGCTGGTGCTGCTTTTAGTGGGAGAGCCATGTCTGACTTCCTGTGCGATCCCACGGAGTCAGCAGGGCTTCCTGAGCCTCCGTTACATGAGAACATACCCCCCAGCCTTTCCTGGTTCAGAGGGCAGAGTGAGCATTAAATGAGCTAATACGGGGGGAGACGCCCTGGGGGGGAAGTGTGATCGTCACTCTATTATTAAAGATCATAAACGTAATCCGGGTTGTTCCTGCCCGTAGGTCGCCTCGGATCCGTCTCCTCTCCAGCACCAGAGCGGTGACTCAGGCTGGGTCCCTGGCAAAGCCACTGTCCTTTGTTGCAAAGCCCCGAGCTGCTAAAAGCCGAAGCCCTGTGACCAGACACAGCACAGTCTCAGTGCTGGGCGCGAGGCTCCGCAGAGTCCCTCGGAGCCCCCTCCCCGAGCAGATGCCCCTGCCCTGGTGGCCCCTGGGCCGGGTGGGTTAGTGGAGCCCTGGGCCTGGCTGCAGCCACGTGAGCACCAGCAGAGGGAGGGTGGGTGGAGCTGAGTCGGGAGCGGGTGTGGCCTCGGGCTGCTGCCAGCTCCTGGAAGAGAGAAAATGGCAGTGGAGGGCCTCGGCCTGGTGGGTTGGGAATACCCCAGAGCCGGGAACCAGGGCCGTGGCCCAGCTGGGGCTGGTTTTATCACTTGTGCCCATTTCAAAAAAGGCGCCTGCGCCTTGCCGGCCTCTCCTGCCCTGCTTCCGGCCTCAGCGTCAGGTGCTCCCATTGCCCCCCTCCCAGCCCATCCTCGCCCCGGGCATGACAACAGGGACAGCAGAGCAGCAAGGTTGAGCAGTGGCCTCGGTCATCAAGCAGCCTCTGCCCCAAGTTATTTACAATCAGAAGCCAATACCCGTGAAGCTACAAAAATAACCGTCAGGAATCAGGTTAGGACTGGGCTCTGCTATACTCAGCAGAAAACTGCCTGTAGTCGATTATTCAAACAGGTTTGTTTTTTTCCTTTTCTATTATTATCATTATTATTATTATTATTATTATTATTATTATTACTAGAGGCCCAGTGCACAAAAATTTGCGCACTGGTGGGGGCAGGTGTCCCTCAGCCCCACTTGTGCCCTCTCACAGTCTGGGACCCCTCGGGAGATAACCACCTGCTGGCTTAGGCCCGCTGCCCGGGTGGCAGATGGCAGTCCCGATCCCTCGGTGCCTGCCCCACCTCCTCAGGTCACGCACACGGCAGGGCCGATCCGGAGGTTGAGGTGCCACCCTGGGTCGCACACACAGCAGGGCCAATCTGAGGGTTGGAGTGCCGCCCAGGATTGGGTCACACACGGGACGCCTGGACGGCGGCCAGGCGGGCCAGTGGATCGCTGCTGCCCCACCCAGCCGCCCTAGTCGGGTCGCACACGGGACGCCCGCCACCCCAGGTTGCAGATAGCAGGCCCGGATGGCGGCAGGACAGGCGGGATGGTGCTGTCCCGCCCTGCCTGCAGTATGCAAATTAGCCGCCATCATGCTGATTAGCCAATGGGAGGCATAGCAAAGGTACGGTCAATTACCATGTTTGTCTATTATTAGATAGGATTATTATTATTATTATTATTTTCATCCTTACCCAAGGATATTTTTTTCCATTGATTTTTAGAGAGAGTGGAAGGAAGAGGGAGAAACAGAGAAACACCCATGTGAGAGAGACACATCGATGGGTTGCCTCCCACATGCCCGACCAGGGCCTGGGAGCCTGCAACTGCGATTTGTGTCTTTGACCAGAATCGAACCCAGGACCCTCAGTCCGATGCTCTATCCACAGAGCCAAATCGGCTAGGGCTCTTTTTCCTTTTTCTATTTGTAAAGAGGGAAGCAGACAGCCTCGGACTGTTCCAGCTACTCAGATCGATGTGGCCTTGGTTCTCACTGTGCTGATGGAGGCTCACCTCTAAGCATCCTCCGCCCCCCAAACCTGAGACAGGAGGAGGAGGCCAAGGCCGAAGGCGAAGGGCTAACTGAAGATGCTCGTCACTATTTTCTTTTGAAAGCTGACCCCCATGTGATATCTCACCCGGGATATCGCTAGCACATCTGGGTGGCATGGGTTTCTGTGGTCTGGCCTGGGGGTCTCAGCCCTCATTGATTACATGGCGCCCATGGGAAAGTCTGCTCCGACCTTGAACTCTGTGTCCAGTTGACCTTTTGGGCATGGACCAACGCCATGTTGGAGACTGTGTGGATCAACCGAATCAGGCACGTCCAGTCCGGCAGTGAGGGTGGACTGGGACCGCTGGGAGGAGTTTGAAGACCTGGAGAGGAAGGGAGGGAACACAGGCAGCACAACAGTGTGGCACCGATGGGGGTGGGGGGCAGGGGGCAGGGGGCTCCGGCACGCGTGGCTACATGCAGTCACCAGGCAGCTCAAAGGTGAAGGCTTCCCACAGCCCCACCTCTTGTCAAGAGCCTCCCCCGGACCCTCCCTCTTCTGTCCATCTGTTTGATGGGAAACAGCGTGTGTGGCCCACGCCTGGGCCTTCTCCTCAGGGTTCCTGCCACTGGCTCCAGCGATGGGAGGGTGTGGGAGACCTGCAGGGCTTCCAGACTTCAGCCAATCCCTCGGACCTGGGACGGAAGTTCTGTAGAGAATTCTGCCACGGTCAAGTGCCAGGGGATATATTTATCTGTGCCTGAGATTCTCATCTCTCTTTTAAAGAAAAATACCACACATTTGGCCAACAGGCAAAGTGGAAAAAATGTCCCGTTGAACAAATACCCAGAATGGCCGCTCAGAATGCTTGAAATGATGAACTGTGCGAAAAAAATGCCCGTGGCAGATTGTCAGCAGGCTATATTTGGGGGGTCCAAAGCCAGGGGCCCTGCCAGCCGGGCTCACACAGCCCTCCTGTTTGTCTGTGTCTATTTATAACTATCCACACATTCACTAACCAAAAATGCAGTGGGCCTCGGACTTCGCTTATAAATGACTAAAATGTTCTAGCCGTCTCAGGTTACAGCACGTGACCGCCTTTGATTCCGCCCGAGATTAGCCTTGCTTACCGGAGAGGGGATTAAACCCTGTACAGAAAACAACGTAATTGGACCCTTTGGGAATTTAAAAGTATGAGAACAAGTTTTTTTTCTTCATTTCCTTTTTAAAAACGGAATTCACATCAACAAAACTTTACTAAGCACTAACTATATGAACAGCTTCGTGAGACCTCCATCCGAGGCAGACAGTCTCTGATCCCATGGAGTTTTCTGGAGAGGCACAGACACGAAAATAAAACATCGAAAAGGATGACCGGTGCCTTCATAGAGCTGCTGACAAATGTGTCGGGCACACAGAGGAGAGGGAACGTGATGAGCACCCATGTGGCTCTGGCATCCATCCCTGCTGCTCCCTGTGGGGGGGCACCTGGTTCAGAGGAAGTAGATCGTCCCTCCCAGCTCCCCAGGTTGAACACAGGACCTGGCTGGCCCAACCCCCAGTGCACTCCATCCCTCTGGGCACAGTGATTGGCTTGGGGGTGACCATGGACTTTAAGCAGCCAATCGGAGTGAAGATCAAGCCTTTGGCGGGAAATGCTAAAACAAAGACGCCCCCGTTTTTGTTGGATGGGAAGGAAGGAAGGAGGGCCAGGAGCTGCTGGAAGGTCGGTCTTCAGGTGAGGTTGACTGCAGAAGGTGAATGAAGAGACAAGAAAGAAACCAGTCCCCGAATTACCGCAACGTTCCTTCCCTAACACCACGTAGAAGCAAGATTTGAGAATTAATTCCGGCCTCGCTGAGAGTGTCCTAAGTGAACTATTAATGGGACGACTTCCATGTTGTTCGGTAATTGCAGATCCCTGGGCAGGAAGGCCACTATGTCTTGCTCTCTCCAGTTGCCTGAGGCAGCGTTCTGGGGTTGTCTCGGTGAGCCCACCAGGTTCTGCATGATGAGGGCCGGCCTTCTGTGCTTCCAGGCAGAAGTTCAACGACGAGTGTCCTGGGCACGCTTCACCACCATCTGGGGCCCCCACGGTGGCCATGTCTGTGGGCACGGTGGAAGGGGTCATCCACGAGGAGGAAGTGGCCCCAGCGTTGAGATAAGATCCTGCGGTCCATGGGCTGGATGAACCCAATCTGACCACTTGACATTTTGAGTCTAGAAAAACTTTCAATTTCTAGACTCTGGCAGGAGTAAGGGAACATCTTGGGTGTTTATAAAATCCAGTGACCTCTTGAATCCGTTCCACTTGAAGAAAAAGTTGAATTTCTGGGCCCCAGTTTCCCCAGGCTTTCCAGAATGGACGCGTGCCATCAGCTCCCCCTGCAGGTCTGAGGCCTCTCTGCCACAGCGTTCCTGGAGGTCCACCCGGAGCGTGGCTTCTGGAGAGACAGACCTCTCACGGATGGAACACGTCCACGCCTAGGAATTGGCTCACCTTTCTGCCAAGGGCCACACGAGGGAAGGCACCTGGGTCTGAGCCTGTATGATACATAGATGTGCCACAGGAAAACAGAGACCAACCAGAATTCCAAGGCCTCGTGAGTACATTCCTTGCACAAAATGCATTTTTAGTATTCTTTTACCGCTCTCCTTCGTAAGCGCCATGGCTCTTTAATAGATTCATCACAGATAAAATTGTCTCTGTGAGAACCATGTGCTGAGAAATGACGCGCATGCCTGTGGTATGGTAAGTCAACAACTTGTTTCTCAAGCAATTGTGGATTGTCCCAAATTTTATATGCTAGTTGTCTCATTCATTCATTCATTCAAGAAATACTGTGAGCCCTAGCCAGTTTTGCTCAGTGGATAGAGCACCGAACTGTGGACTGAAGGGTCTCGGGTTCGATTCCAATCAAGGGCACATGCCCAGGTTTCGAGCTCTATCTCCAGTAGGGGGCGTGCAGGAGGCAGCTAATCAATGATTCTCTCACTGATGTTTCTATCTCTCTACCGCTCCCTCTCTGAAGTCAATAAAAATCTATATTAAAAAAATACTGTGATATGCAATTGGTATGTAATAGATCTTATTTTAGGCACTTGAATACAGCCAGGACCTTAGTCTAAGATCCTGTCCTGTGGAGGTTAAGGCGGAAGACATACAATAAACTAATGTATAACAATTTCATATGGGTACACTCTTTTCTAGAGAGTGGTCAAGGTCAGTTCAGTCGGAACCCGGAGAGAGTGAGACAGTAATCCATGCCAAGTTGTGGGTAAAGGGCATTTTAAGAGCGAAAACAGGAAGTGCAAAGGGCCTGGGGCAGAAATGAGTTGGATGTGTTCTCGGTTCAGCAGGAAGGCCTCTGTGACTACAACAGAGCGAGTTGAGACAGTGATGGGGAAGGTGGGCAGGATCTTACAGAACATGGCAAGGAGCTTGGGCTTTATATGAACAGCCATTGGAGCCCTTCGTATGAGAAGTGGAGCAGTGAGATCTCCTTTATGGTTTTAAAACTTCCCTCTGGCTCCTGTGTGGAGAGAAGACTCCAGGAGAGTAAGTGTGGAGCCAGAGAATCTAGTGCGGGTGGGGTGGGGTGGGCTGCCGCAGAATCCCAAGGGAGAGGTGACGGTGGCTTGCTGACAGTCATAGGAGTGGTAAGAAGCAGAGAGAAATTCTGGGTACATTCTGAGGGGAGAGCCCTAGGATTTGCTGGTGAATTGAGTGGGGAAGTGCGAGAGAGAAAGATATCAAGTGTGATTGATGCTGGGTTTTGGGCTTGGGCAACCGGGCAACTGACTGAAATTGGGTAGATGGGGGAGGGGCAAGGTCTGATGGGCAGGTGGAATAGCCAGTTGAAGAAACGTACTCGTTATCCATCTGGAGACGTCACACAGGCAGCTGGATGGGAGTTGGCAGCACAGGCTCCACGCAGGACTGTCTTGGGGAAACAATTTATGGCGAAAGGCGATGGTACAGCGGTGGGGAGCCTGCCCCTCTCCTGGCCTCGCCTTTCTCGTTGTGAGATGATGGGGTCGCTGGTCTCTGAGGGCCCTTTCAGGGCAGGGATGAGACAGAGCGTCCACATTTACCTTCACGGAGCAATGGGAGTGGGCTGGGATGTAAAACCAGGAAGAGAAGATCCAGAAAGGACGAGCAGCTGGTCTGAAGGACCTGAATCGGAAGCTCATCTTTGCAACCGTCGGTGCTGCTCCCAGAAGGGGGCTGCCAGGGACGGAGTGGAAGGAGAACTTGCTCAAAGGAAGCAGGGCCTGCGGGAGGGGCAGGAGGGGCCGCCAGCCCGTTCCCTTATCACTAGGTCGTAAGCACAGGCACCTGTGTCTGCCAGCAGCTGCGCAGCTCAAGAACCAAAATGTCCAGAGGGGACTTTTTTTTTTCATTTTTAAAAAATATCTTTATTGATTTCAGAGAGGAATAGAAACATTAATGATGAGAGAGAATCCTTGATAGGCTGCCTCCTGCACACCCCCCACTGGAGATCAAGCCTGAAAACTGGGGGTGTGCCCTTGACTGGCATCGAACCCGGGACCCTTTGGTCTGCAGGCTGATGCTCCATCCACTGAGCTGAAGGGGCTAGGGCAGGGGTGGGCAAACTTTTTGACTCGAGGGCCACAATGGGTTCTTAAACTGGACCGGAGGGCCGGAACAAAAGCATGGATGGAGTGTTTGTGTGAACTAATATAAATTCAAAGTAAACATCATTACATAAAAGGGTACGATCTTTTTTTTTTTTTTTTTAGTTTTATTCATTTCAAACGGGCCGGATCCGGCCCGCGGGCTGTAGTTTGCCCACGGCTGGGCTAGGGCGACATGGGAGAATCTTAAGTGCAATTTAAGCTTCACGTTTATGGTGCTACGCCTGCCCACCTGAAAAGGTTCCATACTGTAGGATTCCAGCGCTAGGACATTCTGAAAAAGGCAAACACTGTGGAGACAATAAAAAGAGCAGTGGTTGGTTGCTGGGAGGTGGACAGGGAAGGAGGGGAATCGATGTGGGTAGGGGGTTTTTGGATGGGGAAACTATTCTGTACCGTAGTGTAATGGTGGCTACGGGACCCTGTGCATATGTCAAAGCTCACAGAACTGTATGACACAGGGTGAACGCTAATGCAACCTTCCAACTTCAGTTAATAATAATAATGTATTAATATGGAGTCATCCACTGTAGCAGATTTCGCACTAATAGATGCGATGACAGGAGAAACTATGGAGGGCAGCAGGGGAAATGGGAACTCTGGACTCTGCTGTTTTGCTATGTGCCTAACACTGCTCTTCAAAACAAAGTCTGTTTTTAAAAAGTCATTGAAAGTCAAGTCCAGCAAACATCGATTTTAGAATTGTTGACTCCTGCACCGTTCTGCCCAGCGTGTTTATTTCTCTTCCAGTTACAGTGGCACAAAGTGAGAACAACGCACGCCTCACGTCTTCCCTCAACCATCCTGCAGTTCTGTAGGGAGGTGTTTCCATGTCCCCGTGACCCACTCAACTCATCCGGTTAAGCTGCTGCTGTAAAGAATGTGACCACTGTTCTCACTGTGTACGCGTGTTTTATGTGGGGGGCACCCCATCATCTTTATTTGTTTTTAATTCTCACCTGAGGATATTTTTTCCATTGATTTTTAGAGATTGTGGGAGAGGGAAAGACAGAGAAACATCCATGGGTTGCCTCCTGCACGAGCCCTGACCAAGGCCCGGGCCAGGGAGGAGCCTGCAACCGAAGTATGTGCCCTTGACTGGAATCGACTCCAGGACCCTTTGGTCCCCAGGCCAACGCTCTATCCACTGAGCCAAACCGGCTAAGGCCCCATCATCTTCACGGGAGAGGGAGTCAGTGGAAAGATTACACTTTCCCTTTTGGATCTGTCCACTACATGTAAGAGCTATTTCTAGAAGAAAGGCCTTGATCCCACTGCCAAATTGTAGCTTCGTCAACACATGCCAAGTGAGTTGTGTTCCAGGGACGGCGACTCATCCAGTTGGCCTCACCCTACACGGCCGGCGACTCAGGATCCAGCAGCTCGGGTGCTGACGTCAAACGGATGTGAGGATCCTACCAGATTGGAAACGTGAGCTTGCCCACAGATGTTCCAACCAGCTGACAAGTGAATCCTCAAATGCTCCCCGCCTCTGGTTTAAAAAGCCCCAAGCAATTCTTCATGGTCTCAGATTGCTGTGGACGGTCGCCCACTGGAGAAACTGGGCAGAAATGAAGGGGAGACTTGCTGAGGCGGGGGAGGGAAAAAGGCCCCGAGTAGGAAAAAGGACAAGAAGTTCCGCTGCCGAAAGAAATAGACGGAGATTCCGGACCGAGAAGCCACATTTTTAGGAAAGTGGGCCGTGCTGGTTTATTTTTAAAGCGGGAGGCCGTGAATGACACGCGCTGCGTGCCGACCTCTCCCCCGGTTTATTTCCTCCACGCCCACTCGCCCTTTGCCCCACTTTCCTTAACTCTCTTTAAAAAGTAGTGGATTGCGCGTTTTCGTAAGATGTTGGCAATGCTGTTCGGTGCAATGTGAAGTGTCAGTAAAAATGCCATATTCAAAGTGTGAACGATAACTTTCCAGATGGGCTGTGACATTATTTTAGGTCAGTCTGCTGAAAATATCTCACATCAAATTCCCTCTCTGAATATAAATCAAAATCTAAATAGTTCCCCAGCTGGCGTGACTCAGTGGTTGAGCATTGACCTATGAACCAGGAGGTCACGAGTTCGATTCCTGGTCAGGGCACATGCCTGGGTTGCGGGCTCCATCCCCAGGTGGGGGCGTGCAGGAGGCAGCCGATCCATGATTCTCTTTCATCATTGATGTTTCTATCTCTCTCTCCCTTTCCCTTCCTCTCTGAAATCAATAATTATATTTTTTAAAAATCTGAATAGTTACCCTGGAATACATGTGTGTGTCTATGTGCAGCCCTGCCCGCCTGAGGTACTTGATTAGTATTAACTGCGAAACCAAAGTCAGAAGCCAACCCTTGTGCTCGGGCAGGGGGTCCTGTTCACCTGGTCTCATGACACCACATGTTTCAGACCCATAGGCACTGGACAGAGGAGAGAATTGATCAGTGATAAAGAAATGGAACTAGGTAGTATGCTTGTCACTATTCGATAGTTAATATTTGCCACAACTTCTGAAGAGTTGTCCAAAGATTAAGACACTTTCTCAGGGCTACAGTACTGAGCCCAAAAGTTTCTAGCTGCTTAAACCACATAGCCTGGCCCTGGCCGGGTAGTTCAGTTGGTTAGAGCATCGTCCCAATACGTCAAGGTTTCGGATTAGATCTCGGGTCAGGGCACATGCAAGAATCAACCAATCAGAGCATCTCAGGTCAGGGCACGTGCAAGAATCAACCAATCAGAGCATCTCGGGTCAGGGCACATGCAAGAATCAACCAATCAGTGCATCTCGGGTCAGGGCACATGCAAGAATCAACCAATCAGTGCATATCGGGTCAGGGCACATGCAAGAATCAACCAATCAGTGCATCTCAGGTCAGGGCACATGCAAGAATCAACCAATCAGTGCATAAATAAGGGAAATAAATTGATGTCTCTCTCTCTCTCTCAAATCAAAAACAAAAACCCACAGAACCTGGCATGGGTGTCACCTTTAAAAAAAATTTTTTTTATTGATTTTAGAAGAGGAAGGGAGAGGGAGAGATAGAAACATCAATGAAGAGAGAGAATAATTGATTGGCTGCTTCCTGCACACCCCCTACTGGGGATCAAGCCCACAGCCTGGGCATGTGCCCTGACCATGAATTGAACTCATGACCTCCTGGTCCATAGATTGATGCTCAACCACTGAGCCACGCCGGCCGGGTGCCACCTTTGTTTTTAAAGGGTGTCTGAGACTGCGAGTCACTCTCTTGGGCCCAAATCCTGGCTCTCCTGTTGACTGGCTGTGTGGCCCTGGGCAGGCAAGTCACCTACCCTCTCAAGCCTCAGCTTTCTTGTTTCTAAAGTGAGGATAAGGGTACCTCCCTGACAAGAGAATGTGGAAACTCAACTATTTATATCCCGAACTCCAGGGACTGGCATGAGACAAGGGCTCAGGAAGATGAGCAGATAATAACCGTAACTAATAAATGCAGCAGGAGTCATAAAAGCAGGTGGAGGCCCCTGCATGATCCAGTCACGGCCCAAACATGATACAACGTCTACCTACCACCCGATTTTCCTTTTGCACCGAATTAAACCCAGCAGTGTAACTGAGAAGAAATGGCTAATCTTTAAAAGGGTTGTAAGTGTATTTTCAAAGTTAAATATAAGATGAGGGTCTGTCTACAGACAACCACTCCGGCTGGTGACACCATTTGCTACTGAAGTTTGCATGAGAGGGTCTGAAAGAATTTTGTGAAGTCCTGGACAGGATGTCCAGCTCCTTCCGCGAGCTGACAAGTGCTCAGCAGTGGAGCGCCTGCTCATTATAAATAGCAAGCCAGTGTCCCTCACCAGATGATGCGATTGAATAAGTCACCACGTGCTGGACGGCCACTTCTAGAAGGGTTTTAACTGAGCCACATTCCAATGTTCCTTTTAAGTCTGAACTAATATTTCTTTTCTAGCACTAACACGTTTTGTTTTAATCCTCACCCGAGGATATTTTCCCACTGATTTTTAGAGAGAGTAGAAGGGAGGAGGTGAGAGAGAAACATTGATGCGAGAGAGACACATCGATGGGTTGCCTCCTGCCGGGGCCCCAGTCAGGGCCAATGGATCAAACCTGCAACCCAGGTACATGCCCTTAACTGGGAATCACACCCATGACCCTTTGGTTAGCAGGCGGGTGCTCTAACCATTGTACCATGCCAGCCAGGGCTACCAGGGCTTTCTTACAGGACCCTGACAGGTACAGTACTTGGTTGTTTTCCTGGCCAGGCGGCTTGGCTGGTTGCGCACTAAAGGGTCGCAGGTTTGATTCCTGGTCAGGGCACATACCCAGCTTAGGGGTTGGTCCCTGACTGGAGTACATACAGGCGGTAACCAATCGATGTTTCTCCCTCTCTCCCTCTCTAAAGTCAGTAATTAAAAAAACAAGCATATCCTTGGGTGAAGACTAAATAAAAAAGGCTGGGTTTGTCTACCACCTTCGGCCACATCTCAGGACATTTATGGTACTTGCTGCTCCCTGACCAGGGGTCCAATGTCACGGCCCCGTGTGATGCTGTGAGGGTGTCAAAAGACAATGAAGGTCTCTGGAGACTAGATTACGGCAGGAACAGAAAACTCGGCATAGGCAGGTATTGTGCCTTCTTAATGGCTGTAATTTTTCTTCCCGTCACTCCATTTAAATATTAATATGTAAAAATTAGTATCAATTCCCTTTATCAACAAAATGCTATTCCCTAGCACCTGCTTCATTGAAAGCAGGTGAAGAAACTCAAGTCACTCAATTCTCCACTAGATGGCAGCGTCACGAGGACCTGTGGCCTCCCTCCCGACAGGGCGTCCTCTTCTGGGGAGGGAGGGACAAGTGGGCACATGCGAACACAGGAACGCAGAACAGGCGTTTCTCCTTTTAGAGCAAATCCAGTTCTTTGGTTTGAAAAGTCAGGCTTTGCTTTCAAATTCTTGGGAACGGGGTGAAGCCAGGTCACTTCTCACCCATCAAAAATGTAGCGACTGCCACAGAAATGTGGGGAACATAACCCCGGGGCGGGGGGGGGGGGGGGGGCTGGGCCCCTCCACCGAGAGCAGGAAATGCCGGTGGTGAAAGCCCACTGGAGGGTGGGTGGCTACCCAACGCCCTGTGGGGACTGCAGGTCCAAGGGGGTGGAGTGGAGGGCGGGTGTCAGCTGGGGGTGGAGCTTTGAAAGCAGAGAAGAGGGGGCGATTCCAGGCAGAGGATGAGAGCAAAGGCAGGGATGGGAAGTCAGTGGGTTGCAGGCCCAGCCACCAGACCAATGCAGGTGAGTGGAGGGAGGGCTTGCACGGGAGTAAGATTGGAAAGCGAGGCCTAAAGGGAGCATGGGAACACCCCAGGCCCCCGAAGGGGGTGAAGGACGGGAAAGGACAGTGTGCAGGGTTGTCAGCGTGCGGGGAAGGCAGGGCTGGGGGCCAGCTCGGGGCTGCGAAAGCAGCTGTAAGAAGACACACCGGACACTGGAAGATGGGGAATATTCCTTTATATCACACGTCTATGGTTACAAAGAACTGTTGTTCACATGATCTCATTACATCCCCGGACCAGTCAGTAAAGCTGAACACTTGTCACATTTCGAGGAACTGCTGCTCAGAATCAATGCTCTCACCTCTGGCCACGCTTCCCTGGTTGCAGGTTTTTGGGGAGACTACCTTCCTTACCCCCGCCCCCATTCCTTCTCAGGAAAGGCCTTTTCTCCCATTTCCCCTTCAGTACAGATGCTCGGGGCCCCTCTTCTCCTGCTCTACCCTCGTTGGATCAGCGGCCGCCCACCGGCCGTCCGCGTACCACTGGTGACCCGTGAGGTCCGAAAGGTTGGCGACCGCTGCTCTAGATGACCGCACCCTCTCAGGGTTCCGCCACCACACGTAGACTAACAGCTGCCACTTCTACTCTGCAGCCCCCATCTTCTCCTTGAGACCTGACCCATATACACTCCTGTTTAAGTCCCACATGGGAGCACTCGCAGCAGCCCAGGCCTGGAGAGAACGCTGGGGGCGGGGGCTGCTGGGGGAGGAGGCCGGGGGCACGGAGCACAGGGGAGAGCCACTGGAGTACAGAGGGATGTGCATCCTCCACAGTCAGCACTATTTTTCAATATTTTGATTCCTATTTTAAACCTTTTTATACATGATCCTAATTTCAAGTTGCTCCAAATTTTTCTTTGAAAACGAGACATTTACAATAAAAGTCTGAATGATGCTCCCAAGATCCCATGTGGCAGACAAGCCACGTACGTTTACTCTGGTTTTACAATCCACTCACTCGCTGGTTTGTTCAGCGACGGAGCACGCTTATGTCAGGCGTCGTGCAAGGCTCTGGGCGTAGCACTGATTAAGACAGAGTCCCTCCAGGAGCTCACAGTCTCATGGTAACTCGAGTGAGCTGAGGCACAGGGCGGTACGTGATTTACCAGTGAGGTAGACATAGCTGGGTACTTGGAAAAGGGGCTGGAGCAGGAGAGAGGGCAGGGGACAACTGATGCCTGAATGCTCCCCTCTGAGCGAGGAGCAAGGCTGCACACAGACATCGCAAACCTGCTGGCAAAAAGCTTAGGACAGCTTCCAGCTGTCGCCGTCATCGAATTCCTGCCTCACACTCTTTAAGCCACTACCTGATGGTATCTCCACACTTGTCCCTGAAGGTGTGAGGCATGCCACCCGTCTGCTCAGACAGTAGCTGTAGGTCACCTGGACCCCATTCCACCACTGGGAATCATACTAAAAGTCTTTAATCAAACCCATGATCTTTAAGTTCAGAAGATGCTAATAAGTTACAGATACCACAGCAGTTAGAGGATCTGTTAATTTCCATATATACATTATTTTGGCTATACAACGGCGAAGAGACCCACGGAGACACACATAAGCGACCTAAGCACTATACAGATATATACAGACATCACACTGAGATGGCGTGTGCACACCCACCCACTGCGCAGCAGCTAATGCAGACGTGAACTCGCGTAAGGCAACTGCTTTTGTGATGACGATACATGATCCTTGAAGGGAGGGCAGAGTCCACGCAGGACTGACCGTACGGGTTAGTGATACTCTTTGCGGAAGGCAGAATATCTAGTTCACTGACAAAAAGCAGTGAGTCATAAGAAGAGTTGCTTCTGAATGTGGAAACCATAATCATCCCGGAATCTAAGTAGTGAGCCACTCAAAGACACTATTGGCCTTGTGCCACTGACCGAGGGGGGACTTCACAGTGACCGATCGCTGACGATCAAACTCGATGCGTAATCACCACGCGACGCTCCAAAGCCACTCAACACACGGGGCTCAAATCCCGTCAGTCACTCACTTCACTTTGCTGTGGAGCATTTTCTTCTGAAAAACAACAAACACAAGAAATTCTTCTAATGAGGGTTTCAAAAGCAACCAGGTAACAGCACACATTCAACGGCAGAAAAAAGACGCAGAGCCCTGGTCAGGCGCCACGCCACGTGAATGGCCCGAGGCTGACACTCGGTCACAAGCACACACTGGAGGGCAAACACGTACCCGAGAGCCCCTGCCCAGACTGGACTGGACCTCCCAAGCCGGTCCACACGGGGACACCGCGATCCCAAGGTCGTACTCTCATCGAAACCACATGGAAGTTAACTGTCAGGTTCGAGTGCGTTCTCCCAGGCAGTGGGTTGCTTTCATTTTGCTGACAGTTTCCTTCGCTGTGCAAAACTTTTTAGTTTGATGTAGTCCCATTTGTTTATTTCTTTTGTTTCCCTCCCCCAAGAAGACAGATCAGAAAAAGTACTGCAGTGTGAAATGTCTGAGATTTTACTGCCTATGTTTTCTTGTAGGATTTTTATGGGTGAGTCTAACATTCTCCCAACACCCTTTACCGAAGAGACTATCTTTACCCCATTGTGTGTTCTTGCCCACTTGTCACATTTTTAAAAAATATATATTTTTATTGATTTCAGAAAGGGAGACACATAGAAACATCAATGATGAGAATTATTGATTAGTTGCCTCCTGCACGCCCCCTACTAGGGATCGAGCCCACAACCAAGGTACATGCTCTTGACAGGAATCAAACCCGGGACCCTTCAGTCCGCAGGCCGATGCTCTATCCACTGAGCCAAACTGGCTAGGGCTCCCTTGTCAAATATTAATTGACCATGAAGGTGTGGCTTTAATTCTGGGCTCTCTATTCTGTTCCGCTGACCTATGTGTTTCTCTGCCAGTCCCAGGCTGTTTTGATTACTGTGGCCCTGATGTCATACCACCTGATACCAAGTAGTGTGATTCCTCCAACTTTGTTCTTTCTCAAGATTGCTGTACCTGTTCAGGGTCTTTTTTGCGTTGAATCCACAGACCGCTTTGGGTAGTACTGGCATTGTAACGATGTTAATTCTTCTTACCCATGAACGCAGTATATGCTTCCACTTATTTGTATCCTCAATTTTTTTCCCAGGAACCTCTATAATTTTATTAAGCAACGTCACCCAGTACATTTTTTAAAGGTATTATACAACTTAAAAATCATGAGGACCTGACATTTCCCAAGACCAGAAAAGCGGCGTTTACCTTTGTCAGGTGTTTCTGAGTGTTTGCTTTTCTTAGACGCCGAGGGTCCTGCCCCGTCCGAGCCCTTCCTGCTGGAGCGCCCCTGCTCCACTTCACACAGGTAGACGTCGATGGGCCCCTTGGTGCTCCGTATGTGCACCGTGATGGAGTCCTGGCAAAGACACGCAAGCGTCAGCGTCAGCCAGGGGTTCCGAACTGTGTCTGTCGCTCACTGGACAGAACTGCAGGTTCCAAGGGACATTTCTAAACATGTAAATCCAGAGCATTTCCTTTCCATGTTTGAGAAGACCATGTACTAAGCTTTTGTGACATTAAAAACAGCTCCTTGACCACAGAATGATGGTTCCAGAACCATCGCGCACTGATGGGAACGCCTCAGTCCTCAAGGGCCCACTTTCCTCCCCGCGGGGTTGACTGACCCCTTCAAGGAATCTGTACGTGAGCCAAAACCCAGTGTCCTGACGACAGACAAACCGAGACTCCCCTGTGGTCTCCGGTGACCAGGGTGTGTTTCGATTTCCAGACCACGAAAGAGCTAACTGCAAGACCATTCTTAGTCCACGTGAAAAAGAAGCTGAGATCAAGACAAAATATACCTCCTGTAATTGAAGCCGCTGGAACCCATGAGCACCAGGAAGTTGGGAGCTTCTACAGAGAATTATGCTATGTTCTTAAGGAACAGCTCCAGTTAGAAACGGGTCCCTTGTTCTGACTGGGAGTGGGTTCGACCGTCAGCCTTTCTCCTCCCGTCCACGCGGTGGGCCCGGGCTGGGTACCACGGCAGCACTGCCCCTGCTGCACAGCCCAGTGAGAGGCCTCAGGACCCCGTGCCGCCCTTCCTACAGCCTCCTGGGACCACAGGTAGCTGGAGAGCATCTGCACCCGCCTGGACAGTGCCTGCTGGGGACAAGGAAGGTGGGTGTCCAGTCCCCCTCCCTAGGGGAGGTAAATCCCTACAGCATCACTGAGCACCCCTGGGTTGACCAGCCTGTCAGAGCCGACTGTCTGTCCCAGGAATGGCCACACTCCTTGGTCTGACTCCATCCTTACCAAGCAACTGCTGATGACAATTACCTTTCAATACTAACGTCCCTGCAGGGGGAAGAGTGTGCTGACCACTACAGCTTGGTAAGAGTAATATTTTCACAGGGCAACTGCACTTTTCACTGTTACTGTAGGACGTAATATTCTAGTTTCCTCAGCAGTCTTTTCTGAGCTGGGTTAGTGAATTAATCCCCTAGAGCAGTGGTCAGCAAACTCATTAGTCAACAGAGCCAAATATCAACAGTACAACGATTGAAATTTCTTTTGAGAGCCAAATATTTTAAACTTAAACTATATAGGTAGGTACACTGTTATTAACTTAATTAGGGTACTCCTAAGGCTTAGGAAGAGCCACACTCAAGGGGCCAAAGAGCCGCATGTGGCTCGCGAGCCGCAGTTTGCTGACCACGGCCCTAGAGCCTTGGCTGACACCAGATTTCCTTCTGGAACTTCAGGACTTCAGCCAATTCCTGGTGATTCCTCCAAGGGGCTGACAGCCCAACAGTTGAGAAGACAAACCCTCGGGGTTGAAGTCTGGTTCTGTTTCTCACCCTGTGACCGTGAGCAAGTTCACTAATCCTCTATGCTTAGGTTCCTCGTATTGAGCTTGTTGTGTGATTTAAGTGAAAATGTGCACAGGGCCTTGAGCAGGACCAGTGTGCCTGCGAGGGTCACACAGCAAGGCTGCCAAGCAGCCGCTGCCCCCCCCCCCCCCCGAAGGCTCCCTACAAATGCAGGTCACCTACCTCTCTGGGGGCTGGGACGTCCAGTCTGGTCTCCGCTGGAGCTCTCACCGCGATGACAATCTGCTCGTGGAAGGCTCGGATGCTGTGGATGTCTTGGTACGTCACATACGCGAGCGTAAGCCAGTCAAGGATCTGCAGCCGAAACCGGTTTGGCTCAGTGGATAGAGCGTCGGCCTGCGGACTGGAGGGTCCCGGGTTCGATTCCGGTCAGGGGCATGTGCCTGGGTTGCGGGCACATCCCCGGTGGGAGATGTGCAGGAGGCAGCTGATCGATGTCTCTCTCTCATCGATGTTTCTAGCTCTCTATCCCTCTCCCTTCCTCTCTGTAAAAAATCAATAAAATATATTAAAAAAAAAAAAAAAAAGGATCTGCAGAGATCTGCTCTGTGGGGAGGTAACTCGGCTCTTGTCATACAGGAATGCGAGTGGAATGTCAGAATATGACCAACAATTAAGGGGGGCAGTTGGTAAAGATATTTCCACACATAATTCATATTTCATGTCTCAGTGTTTTACATTTATAACTCAATTTAAGAGTTCCTTTAAACTGTACTATTGTGATTATGATGACAATTTCTGGAGAAAAATATTAATAAAGTCTGAATTCCCAAGACAAACACAACTGATAAAGGTATCAAGTGCACCCACCCAACTCCATTCCCTCCTCACTGCTAGCACTCACGCTAAGAACCTCTGGGGGAAAACGTTCAGAGTTTAAGGCAGGGGTGGGCAAACTTTTTGACTGGAGGGCCACAATGGGTTCTTAAACTGGACCGAAGGGCCGGAACAAAAGCATGGATGGAGTGTTTGTGTGAACTAATATAAATTCAAAGTAAACATCATTACATAAAAGGGTACGGTCTTTTTTTTTTTTTAGTTTTATTCATTTCAAATGGGCCAGATCTGGCCCGCGGGCCGTAGTTTGCCCACGGCTGGTTTAATGGATAAGAAACCTTAAAATTGAGGTGGAAAAAAATCTCTAAAAAGTAGAAACATCCCAGCTGGCATGGCTCAGCTGTTGTCAACCTATGAAAGAGGAGGTCACGGTTCAATTCAGGTCAGGGCACATGCCCGGATGCACGCAGGAGGCAGTCGATCAAGGATTCTCTCTCATCACTGATGCTTCTATCTTTCTCTCCCTGTCCCTTCCTCTCTGAAATCAATAAAAAAATAAAACTTAGAGAATTTGGTTTTTCAGGGTTATCACCTAAATGGGATTTCTCGTCCAACTACCTGAATTTTTGTACTTGGTTGCTGTGTTGAGTAAAATTATAACAAGTGCGCGTTTTATTGGGTTACCAGCATTCTTTTTTACTCCACAGACCTCCTGACTGAGTGCAGTAATGTTAGCAATGGCTTTCCTGTTAACAGCGACTGGAACAGCAGCCTAGACAGCTGTCACGTTTACATAAATTGGAAGCACAGAAAGCTCGGAGCTGGTAACAGCTCCCCGAGGTGCCACCAGGGGAGCCCAGCAGCAAACAGCTCAGGAGCCCCAAAGATCAGCTGCAGAGACAAGCCTCCCCTCTGATCCAGACACTCAGCTGAAGAGAATGCTGACGCCACGACCTCGGCCTTGGGGGCTGGAGGCGCGGTTGAGGTGCCATTTCAATGCCATTCGTCCCATTTCAGAAGTAAACGTGATGGAGAAATGAGGGGAAACAGGACTGTCACAAAGCCAGCAAGCCTTCTGCCTCTATTACAGCAGCCAGCCCCGGAGGAACGAGAATGCCCGCCAGTTTAACTGTAAATGCAACGTCAACCTCGGCACCTTACTGCGCGGCTCAGGCAGGACGCAGCACCGAACGGAACCGCCGCCACACCGAGACGCTCCGGGCCAGGATGTGCTACGGGGCTACACGACTAAACCTTTACGCCTTCAACTTCTAAAAATCTGATTCTGTCTCATCTATTATAGACTCACCCCCCAGGCTGGCTACTCTGGAAGGCAGCTGCTCTGGAAGGAGACAGCTTAGAGAGGCACGGAGCTAAAGGATATCTTTCATTGTCTTTGTCATCCGTCAACTCGAACAGCTGCTGAGCACAATCCTTAATCAACTCGTCCAGAGCCTCCTCCATGGCCGACAGGTCGGACAGCTCCTCCCGCAGTTTCTTCTGTTGGGGCACTGCTCCGAAATTGTTGAGATCGGATCCTCTTGGAAAGCAGGGGACAGGACCGCCATCGGCCGCGCAGGAGATGGCAGAAGGCGCAGACTGGTTAGTGCCCCTCCCCACGGTTTCAGCAGCTGTTTCCCACGGACAGACACTCTGACTCCACCCCTGCCCTCCCCTTTTCTACATTACCGTTATTCTCCCTCCTGTACATAGACTGGGCTTTCCCCACTTCCAGTCCCTGTCACAGGAACTTAACCAAACACAGCATAACCCCCCGGCAAGCTTAATGAAGAGGCAGGGAAAGCTAAGAGTCGACAGTGCCCAGTGTAAGCCCAGCTCTACTGCACGCAGCCTGACTTTTGCCAAGTTATGATCTTTCAGGGCCTCAGTGTCTACATATGAAAAGCAAGTACTGGCTAAATGACAGTTCCTCTGCTAAATATTTCAGTCTGTATTCTTCCCTACTGTGCATATTATATCTAGTTCTATCTGAATATAATGATTATATTCATTGTTCTTAAAAAATTTATTTTCTTTATTATTGTCTAAAACCCAATACATGACCTGAGTAACAACTGCTCTTTTTTTCTTCAAGCTTAATGAAAATAAAGACAGGAAAGACTGCTACCGCTATCTTTTCCTTGCTCATTTTCAACCTGATTCCCATTAGTGTTTCAGAAAACAAACGATATTAACCACCCCCCCTTCCCCCCATGCTGTTTAATGTTATTTAGTAAACGCGTTCCAATTAGACTTCAATCTGCATTTCTGTACTATTGGAAAACACACCTCCTTTATAAACCCCTTTCCTCTCATACCCTTTAACCCCTTCCCCGGCAGAAACGTGTATACACGTTTTCACAAAATGTTCTTTTTCAGTCGTCGATGAGTATACTAAGAAAATATGGTAAAAAAATATGGTTTATAGGAAGACGAGTTACAAACTGTTTTCATAACCAGCATCAAAAATACTATATAGAACCAAAATAAAAAAATTAGTCTGAAAAAGAAACGTTTTTAACAAAAAAATTGTTGGGGAAGGGGTTAATTACTTAGAGTCATTCCGTTTGCCTGCAAGGTCTCTCTGTACTGACACGCTGGGACTGCTTCTTACTGGATGCTTGGAGCTATCCCCCAGGCCACTTGCCTATTGTAAGCTAACAGCTTTCTTCTTATGGCATGTGCAGCCTCCACCCCCCCCCCCCCGCCCCCATACCCAAATCTATCGACATCTATACGGTAAGGTCCTCTGTCATGTGAACCTTCCCAATCACATGTTGTCTTTAGCAATTGCCCTTTCGACATTAAGTCTACCCGTTTCCATTGTGGGCCATGAGTTTGTGTGATCCATCGCCTACCCGCATCACCATCACGGGGGGTGGGAGGGGTGACACTCTCCTCCAGAACAGCGATCCCAGCCCTGGGCTCTAAGTGTCTATCACACTATCTGCAAGAACCGCTGTGTTACAACCTCACCTGATTCCCCCTGATTTGAATCATCAATATGAACTGAAGAAATACTTTGAAAAGTGAGTGTCTTAAAACCAATCATATTCCACTTAACTTATCCATAATATCCTAGTCTCTGACTCTTAAGTAGGAAAAAATAGCTCTATATTTTGTGGGACGTGAAAAGATTTTATAGAACGCCTTTTCTAACAGAAGTCAAGTTTTCTCTCGTGCAACACTGCTCATACCCAGTTTGTGTTAAGCATGGTCTTGTCACCTAACAAGAAGGGAAAAAGCCATGAAAAGTTTCAAGCCAACTCACATCCATCGAATGTGGTTCTTGGATTTTTTTTCAACCAAATCGATCCCATCTAAGACATTGGTGATGTCATACACTCTTCGTTTCCGGACGCCCAGCTTTGTTGCGACCTTGTTCAAGTCGAGAATCCCCCCAGGAGCGTTTCTGACAAGATCCATAAATTTCCGAGTTAAATACACCAGTGACACATCAAACCGAGGTGTCTTCACTTTCAGAGTTTCTGGGAAACAAAACAAACCCATTTGTAAAATTTTAAATATAATTTCTTTCTAAATTCATCTTGATTAGTAAGCACAGACACCTACAGAAATTCTACTCACTGATCAAATCACAGCTAATTTTTATGAAAGATTTAGGAAATAATTTTATGAAATAGCTTCTCAAACTGGATAAAAATTAGCCCATCCCAGGTAACTAAAGGCTTTAGACCAACCATGTCAAACTCGCGGCCCACAACGAATATTTTTGCGGCCCAGCCAATATAAGGGTATGTAAGAAACGTTTTAATAAAAATTTTGTAACTTAGTTTTTACAATATCCTGTTATGCATAATTATTAATAACGAACTACAATGTTTGCTAATGACTGCTGACTATAATTGTGCTGCATTCATTTCCCTTACACGCAGGCGCACCATCTCTCTCCACTAATACCAGCAGCGAGTATCTTAGCAGCCGATGGCCGTGTCATCAGTCTTGGACTGACTGGAGGCAGTGTCTGAGGACTGGCCAGAACTGAGTGTTACAATCTCTTCATCTTTCCCAACTTGATACTGGAAAAGAGTTCTTATGGTTTGGTGTGCAGAGGAAATAAATTCACAAATCACGTAGCTGTTCTAGTGCGGAGTATATGAATTTTCTTTTTCTCTACTTCCACAGCATACCACAGTCAGTGTGCCTCAACAGAAATATTCACACCCCCTCCATCAGAAGTGCCCCGTTCAGAACCTCTGCAATGGCACACGCAGCTTCAAGACCACGCGGTTATCCCAAGAAAAGCACCTATTTTATAACATGAATGTCTCCTTTGTGCAGGCCATTCCTACACTTGAGATTAAACAGGCTTAAAAAGAAATTTAAAAAAAAATTTTTTTAAGTGTAACTAGAAGAAAGTCACAATTCTACAACAAACCTTGGAAGATTACAAATTAGAAATTCTAACTTTAAGAAGCATGCAGCTAGCCCTGGCCGGTTGTGGGTACAATCACTGAAAGGTTGTGGGTTCGATCCTCAGGGTGCG
This sequence comes from Myotis pilosus, assembly GCA_036010255.1. NCBI lineage: Eukaryota > Metazoa > Chordata > Mammalia > Chiroptera > Vespertilionidae > Myotis > Myotis pilosus. The sequence goes on from JASKON010000016.1 coordinate 2,707,072, forward strand.
TACAAGAGGCAACTGATCAATACTTCTCTCTCACATTGATGTTTCTCTATCTCAGTGGTTCTCAACCTTCCTAACGCCGCGACCCTTTAACAAAGCTCCTCATGTTGTGGTGACCCCCAATTTCATTGTTATAAATGAAACATAATTAAAGCATAGTGACTAATCACAAAAACAATATGTAATTATATATGTATTTTCCGATGGTCTTAGGCGACCCCTGTGAAAGGGTCATTCGACCTCCAAAGGGGTCGCCACCCACAGGTTGAGAACCGCTGCTCTATCTCCTCCTCTACCTTCCTCTTTCTCTAAAATCAATAAAAAATAAACTAAAAGAAATAAAATAAAAACCATGCATTTAATTAAACTAGATTACTAGCAAGACATAGTATTATAAGCTCAGGACAAGTTTCCTATCATGTTAGTCCTTTTATAAAGAACAGACATTAGTTAAACACCTATAACTTGAAAGTGGCTGCAGGGAGATAATGATTAAAAAGATCTCCACACTAAAAGCTTTCCGAGTCTAGCAAAGGACTCGACCACAACACCGTGAGGGAAGTGCTAGCGAGGGATTCAGTTACTTAAGATGAAATGAAGCCGTAACTGGAGCGGGAGCTGGGAAGCCTCCAGCAGGGAGATGCTGGGAACAGAGAAGAGAGACGAGGAAGGGGTCCTCCACTCTGACGGGGACACACACGTGAAAGGACAGAGCAGCGTTTGAGGCCACGGCGCCGGGGCGTCCGCAGGCAGCGGCTGTGGCAATGGCGAGCAGCGAGTGCTGGCGCGGGGACGAGAGGGGGCCTTCCAGGGCCTTGCTGCTCCGTCCATTCCCTCCTGCCTGCTCCTTCTAGGGCTATGAGGTGGCTTATAAACTTAACACAAATAAGCAAAGCCACGTAAATGGGGAGCCGGAGCCTTCTCTGGAGTCGGGTGGAGTGACATCGCAGTCCCATTTCCGTCCTGGAAAAATCACACGGCAGCGGAGGGCTGAGCCTGGGAGCAGGTGGCTACGCAAGAGGCGGCCCACCTCAGGCTGGGAGCAGCTGAACTGCAGGCAGCGGTGCAGCACGGTGGTTAGACTGTGGGCTGCAGCCAGAGAGGCCCACGGGGGCTGAGCCCGGACTGAGCAAGTTACTTACCCTCTCTGGGCCTCAGTTTACTCGTCTAGACAATACGAGTAGCAGCCCACACCCATTTTGGAGGGTTGCTGTGACCGTCCATGCAAAGAGCTAACACGGGCCAGGTCTGGTGAGAGCGCCATGAGTGCCAGACAGTTCATGAGGCTGGTGGCAAGGGGCAGAGGGAGGAGCCCCTCCAGGGTAAAACCTGAGGACCGACGACGGTGAGATGATGGCTGAGGGAGAAGTGAGGGCTGACGTTAAGGTTCCACATGGGCATCACGTATGCACCGTGGTCCAGTGAGAGCAGGGCCACATGAGGGGGCAGCGAGGAGGGGGCGCTCTCATAACCGTTTCCAGGACAGGGAGCGGGGCAACCGCAGTGCCTCCCCTTTCACTGACCGACTCTGCCCAGGGCAGGAGTCAAAGGAAGAGACAGGAAATCCCAGGAGCCAGGAGGGAAGGGCCGGCTCCTGCTTCCTGTCCGTCGCTGGTTCTGCTGACGGCAGCGTGGACGCCCCCCAGCCTCTGGGGAAACGCAGCAGAGCGTACACGCGCCGTGCACAGCACTCAGCCCAAGTCCGCAGGAAACGCCAAGGGGTGCACCTTCAGCGCACAAATAACACATCTTCTTTCAGTCTCTCATCAACTCATGTCCATTTAAAAGTACCCACTTAAATCATAGTTCAAACTTCAAAACCTAAAACCCATTCAAGAATCAACTTACTTCTCATGGACACATACTGTACGTTATCTTCTAAGTTAATCATTATTTTTGATGGCTGGAAAAAAGAAACAGAGAGAAATTTAACTCAGTAACTTAACAACAATGCACATGAACCGCATTTTACTGGATAATATAGAGATTTCTTTTTCGCCCTGGGGTGGTAATTTGGGTGTGAGAACCAGTCCTTCTTCCAAATTACATCTAGTCTAGCTGTAATCACATCTGACTGTGTCATAGATTCAAATCTCTAAAGTAGTTCAAGAGAGAAAGGGAGGAGACATGGGGAGGGAGAGAGAAAACACGGATAGGAGAACATGTTACTGAACGGCCACCCATTTGCTGACTGCATCAGATACGGAGGAGGAAAGAAACACCGAAATGACCAGGACGCTCCCTGACTGTGGAAGGCTCCGTCGGGGTTCAGCGATGTCTAAGTCAGTAAGTGCTCCGTGTGAGTGGCTCCCACAGACGTGCCCGAGCTCTCCCAGGCAGCCGCGCGTTCCATCAGTCAATGCACACGGAGCAGCCCTTCTCCGCTGGGCAGCACCGCGCTGCACAGCTAGCAGCTCTGGCATTCAGATGAACAAAGGCTCCTGTGAATTCCTGAGCAACCAGGAAGTGGTGGCTCCACACCAGCGTGTCGCCGTTTTATCAGCTATTCAGAGACGGTGAGAGTTTACAGAAACCTTCCGACGCCGCCTGCTTAGAGCAGAGCACAGTGAGGTGGCTCCAGACGGGCTGTGACCTATCAGGGTTAGCTCCTGTCCGAGTGGAAAACCTGGCCTCCAGCAGGCACAGCGAAGCGGAGGTAAAGTGAGTTCTACGAGGTGCTCCCCGAGAAGGGTCAACAGGCTACCGTGGATGCACCCCGAGGGACTCAGGGTTCCCAGGGAAGGGCATGCTAGCACCAGGCTCAACATGGAAGACCATGAAAGCACACTAAGGAGTTTCGACTTTCTGTTTTAACCCGTGGAGACTCACCACAGATTTCTGAACAATAATATGGCATATGCAAGCTCATAGTTTGGGAACATAAGTCCGGGAGAAAAAGCAAAAAGACTGGGGCCTGGGGAAGCCTGAAGGTGAGCAGCTACAAAGCTCTTTGTTGATGAGTTACAAATCCTGGAAACCAGGGCTTCCATATTATCTATGACATGATGACCGCCCCTATTAACAAGTTAACTTGATATGGAGCAATTCCCTGGAAAGAGAATTGTTGGGGTCCAGCCCCAGCAGGTCCAGGGGTTCCCAAAGGTGTGGACGGAGTCGGCAAAGAATGAATGACACATAGGCAGCGTTCAGGTGATCATCATAGCCAGGTTCTCTAGCCAGGTTCTCCAGCCAGGTTCTGTTGTTTTATTGTCTTGTTACATCTGTATTTATACCAGTTGATTTTAATCCTGTCAATTTCTATTGCAAAGGTTAGGGCATTTCTTATCTCCATTCCAGGTGTAAAGATTATGTAGCTTAAGCGTGATTGTTCGTAGCTAAAGTGATTAACTACCCGCCTGGCACTTAGTTAAGGGGTTTTATCCCCTCCCTAACTTCAGGGAAAAATCCCTACTTGGGGAAACAACCTTTCTTGGAGAGGTGACCTTGGTTATAACACATAGCGCTAAGAAGGGGAGCAAACATATTAAGAACAGTATGCCATATACGCCAAATCCCTTGAAACATATGCTGTGCAGATGTTTCTTTCCTGCAGCGACTGTGTCAAGCAGCGAGGATGGACCGGCTTCCGGCAGAGAATTATGCTGTAAAGTTAACTGCGTGTCAGGATTTAAAGAAAAATGTAGTCCTGCTGGGGTGTGCGGAATCCGTCCTCATCACGTCACTTAGCCCCAGATCACCGCATGCACTCAGCCCTGGAGAGACTGGCGGACTCTACACCCTGAAAGGCCCTGTAAGGCGTCACCTGAGAAAATGGTGACACGGCGGAGTGGAGAGGGGCTGCCACTTGAGCTGAGGATAACAGGGGCCCCTCAGGGTCACCCGTTTCCTTTTTATTCTGAAGCAACGTCAGCCTCAGAGAAGGTGCAGCAACGGTGCGAGAACTGCCACCCCCCGCCTCGGCCAGTGCTGTTCAGCGGGCAGAGCGCCAGCTCAACACTGAATGGTCGAGGGCTCAATTCCCAGTCAAGGGCACGTACTTGGGTTGCAGGTTCGATCCCTGGCTCCAGTCCAGGTCTCTCTCACAACAATGTCTCTCTCTCTCTCTCCCCCTAAAAATCAATGGAAAAAGTATCCTCAGGTGAGGACTGACCCAAAAAAAGCAAAAAAAAAAAAAAAAAAAAAAAAGCCACATCCCTTTCACCCAAATATTCACTTTTTTACATGACTTTATCATGTGTTGTCCCATACACACACATGCTTTTTTCTCGGAATCATTCATGCATGAAGAATTCCGTGTGGAACTCGGGGCATTCCCGTACACAACCACAGTATAATTACCGACAAGTCTGTTCAAGTCTAAGCAGTCTTGGAAAAGAGCCAGTGGAACCTGGACTCTGAGGGCACTGGCTGCACCGCAGGAGCACGCTGCGGGCAGCTGGAGCGGGCACCCTGGCTGTGCTGAGAGCCTCAGCACCCGTCACTGCAGCGGTGTGGACAGCAGATGGTCACGGTCATCTAACTAGGAGGCTGCCGTGCACAGGGTGGACGGTGGCACCTGGTTGTCCCTTGCAGTTCATAGTCAAATGTATTGAGGAAAGACCTGGTAAACAAACAGGTAGTGGCTTTAATAATTTTGAGCATCTCCAGAAGCTAAAAATTCATGACTTCTGAGAAAGACCGCATCTAAGGCGCTGCCAGGAGGACAGCCTAAAGAGGGAGGCGCGGGCACGCCTGCACGCTTCTGGGTAACGCCCCAGGCACCTGCCACCCTCAGGTCATGGAGAGAGTGCCAGAGGAGCCGCACAGACCACCCCCACCCCAAGCCCAAGGTAGAAGGTTTGTCTCGAAGAAATCTGTGGGCAGGACGCTGGTCTACTGCATAAACCACAAGTTTCAGTTTCTGACAGAACTGTATCAGCCACCACACGGCCAGCGTGGATGCGAAAGGACACCCAGATTCTGACGGGAGGAGGCTGAAAACCGCTCAGCTGCAAGGAGACTCAGAGGCACCGAGGGCCCAGAGGTGGAGCAGGGAGAATTACCCCCAGGCCCTGAGACCTGATCAAGAAATCGCCCCCAGTGACCAGGCGGGGATCAGGAATCGCTCGGGCTGATCCCGCCCTGCGACTCCCACCTTCTGCCTCACCACGAACAGGACGTCTAGAGCAGCTGTCCTGTCTGGTGTGCGGGTCAGATGCCTCGTGACTTGCATCCCACAGGCCGAAGGATCTGGAGGAACCACAGCTGAGGGCGTGGTTCTTACTGTGCTTCTGTGAGTATGGAACCTGTTCTTTTTACCTGTCCAGTGTCTTCAGAAGGCAGTCCTGGGAGGAATGCTCCCTCTAATCTCTACGGAACCTGCCCAGGTGCCACCATACACGTTGCTTCTTCTAGCCCTGGCAACCACCGCTGTGGGGGCAGCATCCAGGTTCCTACTCTTTGAAGCAAGTCCCACTGAGAGGGGACTCCCAGGTAACGCCCCGAGGGGATGCCAAGGGGGAGCCCAGCAGCAGTCACACCTCACGGCTGGACTACCTAAGACACTGTCCCTCCCAGCCTGTGAGATCCTAGGTGGGAAATGAACCCAGGAGGCAGAGGCCTCCAATCGGAAAATCACTAAGGATGGCCGTGCACACAGGTCTCCGGGAACCGCCCGTCCTGGTGGGCAAGCCTGCCCATTCCACGCTGTTTTACTACAGCCCAAGCCCCACATCTAAAGACCTACACTTCTAAATCTGAGATCTCAAAGAAGAAAAAAATACATAAAAGGTGAGTTTTAAGGGCTAAAATCTTAGGCACTGCCTCTAAATCGGTTAAAAGTTTCTTTATACAGATTTTCCTTTGTACCGATTGCCTGTTTGGGGAATAATGTCCCTTTAAGAGCCCTCTGAAAAGAAACCTTTCTCCAAGGCAACTGTATTCTCCTCCCTCATTTAAATTTTCCTTATTCTTCAATGTGTGGACCAAGTTCCACCTCCAACGACACCGCTTCCTCCCTTCTCAAAATTCCAGTGTTCAAGCCACTTACCGGAGCACATCAAACACTCAGCCAGATCCATCACTAACCTTTGCATAGCAATACGCTTCTATGTGTTTAATTATTAAATGCTTCCGATCATCAGCCGGCTAAAAAGCACTGAGATAGGTGTGTGAATCAGCATCTTACAGGCAGGAAAATAAACACTCACACATCAGATATTTGCCATTTACAGAGTACCTGCTGCATTCACTCAATGGCTATTTACCAAGCCTTTCTGTGAGAGGCACCCCTGTGCCGGACACATAACCACCCCCAGGGCCCTGCGAGCCACACATCGCAAAGGGGGCGAGTGCACCCGGTGCGGGGGGGCGCCCAGGAGCGGCGCTAACACAGTGCTGAGCCGTCAGGGAGCCTTCAGACAAGTGGCCTGTAAGTCTAGACCCGAAGAACCGTGGGACATAACAAGAAAAAGTGTGCTAGGAAGAAAAGACGGCTTTTTTGGAAGGTGGATTGTGGCTCTGTAAGGGTCCTAAAGAATAAGGAGATGTATGGAAAAAGGGGGGCCACACAGGCAGGAAAGCTGGTTAGGAAGGCGATGCAAGGACCTTGAGAATAGATGAAAGTGGCAAGTACTGGTGATTCCTTCTCATTAGGCTGGAAGGTGGCGGGATGCAGTTTGGAAAAGGCAAGGACGCTGCTCAGGTCAGGCGCGTGGGCAACACGGTGAGTGTGTTACCGTTTACTTATTAGATAGGACATAGCAAACTTGCTGCTTGCTTAGCAAGAAGATAATGAGTTCAATTTCAGATAGAGGAGTTTCCAATCCACGTGGAGATCTCCAGGAGACAGCTGAAAAGCTGTGAGCTGGGTTTGTAGACCTGGGCGTTACTACGACACGGAAACGGAAATGAACAGCGGGTGAGAACATCTAAGACCGCGAGGGGTGTGCGCACCTTCTGATATTAATGCAAAATCAAGTGGTTTTTCCACAGTGAGAGCGCAGAGCTTTCATCATCGGCTCAAAGACGGAGACCACCAACACGGAGGGTAACACGTCCTGAGCTGGTGGCGAATGACTTCCCGCGTGAAGAGTGGTAGGGAGGGTGGAAGGCAGCCCTGAGTGACACCCACACGGAAGGGAGGGGAAGGGGAGTCGGCAGAGGAGCACAGGCGAGGCCAGTGGAGTAGACGGGTACCAGCGATGCCGTGGTAAAGAAGCCATTCAACAGCGAGAGTTTCCAACAGAAACAAGCGGCCAGTCCTATCAGAACCGGTCAGTCCTATCAGAACCGGCCAGTCCTATCAGAACCGGTCAGTCCTATCAATACTGGTCAGTCCTATCAGAACCGGACAGTCCTATCAATACTGGTCAGTCCTATCAGAACCGGTCAGTCCTATCAGAACCGCCAGTCCTATCAGAACAGGTCAGTCCTATCAGAACCGGACAGTCCTATCAGAACCGGTCAGTCCTATCAGAACCGCAGAGACAAGGGGCACAGCGTCCCCCGGAGCTAACAACGCTGTTCGCAGCCTGGGTGAGAACAGTCTGAGCGCTGGGCGGAGGGCACAGGTCGCCCGCAGCGGGTGAGGGTGGTAATGAGAGATGAGCGAGTGGGCACGGTGAATGCAAACAATTCTTTTCCAGAAAGTGTGGCTATGAAGGGGAAGCGATGCAGACGGTGGGAGGGTATGTCGAAGCGTGGGCAGGATCTCTAAAGACGCAGCCAAGAGTTTACCGTCTGGAATCAGACACAGCGAGGTCCAACCCAGGCTTTCCTACCTACTGCCTGCCCCGGGCAGCCGGCCACCTCCGGGTCTATTCTGGCAACTGCAAGACAAGGGTAACAACCTCCTAGGGCCGCTGTGAGGAGCTAAGTAAGGCCGTGTCATTCGACTACTTTCGTGCACCGAGTCCCCCTGGGGAGGAAATCAGCAGAGAAATAGAAAACACGGGAGAAATGGGAAATGCAGGTTTCGTCCCCACTCGGAGGAAACGCATCACATCAAGTCTAGAGCAAAAATAAAGGGAATCAACCTTTTGCAGGAAAGGAGCCCATTTTTCTCCGCCTGACCAGACGGGAAGCGAGGGACTCTGCTGGAAGTAGGTGGGGTGGGGGGAGAGGAGAGGTGTGGACGAGCTTTGACATGGTTGCAGGGGAGAGGAGGGGAGAGGAGGCGGGAGAGACACATGGAGCTCTCAGAGCCACGGAGAATGGGTTACAAGCAGGGAAACAAGGTTTCCTAACCCAAAGCTGAGCAACCATCTCCACCCCTGCCCTGCAGCCCCGCAGTGAATGCCAAGAGGGCTGCCAACACTTGCCAGAGTCCGTGCTCCAGGGAGGCGAGTGGGTTTGGTGAGGGACCGGTTGGTGTGCAGTCTGTCACGGACGGGGTGCAGAGGGGACGGGGAGCAGAGGGGACGGGGTGCAGAGAGGCCGGGGAGCAGAGGGGACGGGGTGCAGAGGGGATCGGGATGCAGAGGGGACGGGGGTGCAGAGGGGACGGGGTGCAGAGAGGCCGGGGAGCAGAGGGGACGGGGTGCAGAGGGGACCGGGGTGCAGAGGGGACCAGGGAGCAGAGGGGACCCGGGTGCAGAGGGGACCGGGAGCAGAGGGGACCGGGAGCAGAGGGGACGGGATGCAGAGGGGACCGGGAGCAGAGGGGACGGGGTGCAGAGGGGACCCAGGTGCAGAGGACCGGGAGCAGAGGGGACCGGGATGCAGAGGGGACCGGGATGCAGAGGGGACCCGGGTGCAGAGGGGACCGGGAGCAGAGGGGATCGGGATGCAGAGGGGACCCGGGTGCAGAGGGGACCGGGAGCAGAGGGGACCGGGAGCAGAGGGGACGGGGTGCAGAGGGGACCGGGAGCAGAGGGCCGGGGTGCAGAGGGGACCAGGGAGCAGAGGGGACGGGGTGCAGAGGGGACCGGGAGCAGAGGGGATCGGGATGCAGAGGGGACCCGGGTGCAGAGGGGACCGGGAGCAGAGGGGACCGGGAGCAGAGGGGACGGGGTGCAGAGGGGACCGGGAGCAGAGGGCCGGGGTGCAGAGGGGACCAGGGAGCAGAGGGGACGGGGTGCAGAGGGGACCGGGAGCAGAGGGGACGGGGTGCAGAGGGGACCGGGAGCAGAGGGGACGGAGTGCAGCCGCGGGCCCGGCCGGGGGCTCCCGATCCAGGAGACGCTCAGACCCGCTTCCCGCGCAGGGACCGAGGCTGCCGAGCCTGGGACCCGACGGGACCCGACGACGCCCCCACTCCCGCCCCGCGGGGCCCGGGCGCTCAGGACTGGCCGTCGCGCGGACTCACCAGCAGGCCCTCCACGTTGATGGGGTCTCGGCACCGGCGGCGCACCGTCTCCTCCGCCGGGTCCACGAGCTCGCTGGGCAGCCTGCGCGCCGGCCGCTGCTGACTCATGCCGCCCGCCCCCGCCCCCGCCCCCCGCGAGCCGCCCGCCTTCCCGGGCCGGGCCGGTCGCCGCCCCCGGAGCCCGGCTGGAGCCGCGCCGGGCCGCGGACGGACGCGCACTGCCCACGGCGCGGAGGTGCCGCGCGGGCTGGAGGCGAGCAGGTCACCCGCGCCGCCCCGGGCGCCCCGCCGCCATCTCCCGCGTGCGCAGCGCGCCGCCCCAGTGCGCAGGCGGCCGCGGGAGCGCCCGGCCAATCCGCTCCCGGGGCGGAGCCCGAAAACCCGGCGGCGGATCCGGGACGGGATGCGAGGGCGAAGGAAGAGGCGGAGCTGGGATCCCGGGAAGGGAACCGGGAAGGGGGGTGTTTCAAATCCTGGCTCCTTCTAAAAGTACCAGACCTGAAGCAGGTTACCATATTGCCCCGTGCCTCAGTTTCCTATTCTGCTAAATGGGAATAATGAGAGTACTTACCTCATAGGGTCGTTGTGAGGATTACATGAATTAATGAATGTAGATTACTTAGCGCAGGAACAAGCACACGTTTGAAACGGAAAGGGGTGGACCGGGTGGAGGACAGCATCGGAGCCAGGGGATTGGTGCAGGGGTTGCACTCACGCAGCCTGGGGTGGGCAGGGGAGCTTCTGGAGGAAGTCATCTCCCCACCAGACCATAAGCCGCTTGAGGTCAGAGGCATTCTCTAATTTTCACAACTCCAGCATGTAGCACCGTATCTGGCAAATATAAGTGCTCAGTAAATGTTTGCTAAATGAATGACTTCAAATAAAGGCTACCCTAGGGGAAGTCTCTGGGAGGCTGGGTTTTGTTGCAGAATGGAGACTTCCCAGAGCAGTTAAAAGGTGCCTTTACCTGCCGGCCAGGGTGGCACAGCGGTTCAGAGTCGACCTGGTCAGAGCACATGCCCGGGTTGGGGCTCAATCCCCAGTGTGGAGTGTGCAGGAAGTAGCCAATCAATGATCCTCTCTCATCATTGATTTTTCTATCTCTCTCTCCCTCTCCCTACCTCTCTGAAAATTCAATAAAAATATATTTAAGGAAAAGAAAGAAAAAGATGCTTTTACCAACCGGAGTCTGGGAGAAGGCAGGCTCTGCGGACCAGGAACGGCTGCTTTGAATAAACGAGGTGTGAATTCTGCATCCGGATTCTGCTAAATGCTCTGCATGCATTTTTCTCACTCAGTTCTTATATTAAAACTGAGAGATGGGTGTGGTTTTCTGCCCAATTTACAGATCAGGAAGATTACAAAAATGATGCCAAGTCCTGGCCAGGAAGGGGCAGGGGCAGGATTTGACACCACAACGGGTTGATTTGCTCTGCCCATCCTCGAGAAGGCCCCTGAGAGCTGACTGGATTGTCTGCAGCCAGAAACAGAGTCGGGTGAGTGAAAGTGGGGTGTGGGTCAGGATGGGGGTGGCAGTGGGGAGGCAGGGCACTTACAATACCTGCAACTTGGCAGGAAGTTGAGTGAGTTCACGCCCTGTGCAGCCACGGCCACCTGCTGAGAGTAGGGGGCAGGGTGGAGTGGAAGATCTGGGAGGTCAGGCAGGCGCTCAGCAAATAAGTGTACAAGGATGGTGGCGTGGATGGGGGACAGCAGAGGAGACGGACTTGGGAAACGTAAGATTGAGGGTCACATGGACATTCCTTACCTGTCTGGTGATGGCTGTCTCACAGTGGCTGCGGCACACATATCCTCCCAGGGGAGCTGAGGAAGAAGAGGCGTGTGTAGGAAGCATAGCAACCTCCATCTTGTATAAAAACTGCTGTCTGGAATTCTCTGCTATTGTGAGATAGTCCCTTGTTCTGTAAACTCTGTCATTTTTAGACAGTCTCTTATTCTATAAAATAACTGTTTTAGTTTGAATAATAGAAAAAGATAAAAACTTAACTGTCTGACCTTGCAAGCTGGCCATCTAACGTAAGGGACTAATACTGATAAAAATTCCCATATTCTTATGCCAAATGTTTGTTCTTTATGTTTCCAAGATTACAAACTGTCTGTGACAATCACTCACACAGAGCTCTTTGTAAAATCTGCAAAGAAGCTCAAAAGGTATAAATACAAGAAACTTCCTGTGTGACTTTGCTCAGAGATTTGGAAGAAACACCTCCCTCTGGGCCGAGCAATAAACGACTCCTAATTAATGGGCTCATGAAGGCGTCTTGTACCTCACTCGCTGATTTACGACACGATGTGTAGAAGATGCCGAGGAGACAGGGTGGCAGCCGGACTGCTCCCCAGTAGTTTTCTGTGTGGAACCGGTTGGTCATGGAATGCTGGGGCAGGAAGAGATCCTGGAGATCATTTAGTCAAACCCAGAAGGGAGGGAGGTGACTTGCCTTAGAGAGAAAAGATGGTCTTTTCCTGGCAGGGTCGGTACACTTTAAAAAACACACATATATTTGTATTGATTTCAGAGAGGAAGGGAGAGGGAGAGAGAAACATCAATGAGGAATCATTGATCTTCTGCCTCCTGCACGCCCCCTACCGGGGATTGAGCCCGCATCCCGGACCTGTGCCCTCGACCAGAATCGAACCCGGGAACCTTCAGTCCACAGGCCGATTATCCACTGAGCCAAACCAGCTAGGGCCGGATCAGTACGATTTTTATGAAATTGAGAGGAGGACAAACACTAGCAGGAGAGGAGTGTTGGAGGGAGGGCGGGAGGATGCTGAGAGAGGAGGGGGCATAGAAGAAGGAAGATGCAAACCCACTGGAGCCAGGCCTGCGTCAGCACTGGCCAGTATCTAACCTCCGGGCCCCGGGGTCTGTGTTGTGAACATGCACATGTGTGTTAGAGATAAGACATGTCCGGTCGGGTGTACAGTCCATCTTCCACGGTGGCAGGAACGGCGCGATTTCACGGGGGCTGTTTTCAACCCGAGTCTCAGAGCTCCCGACTCCGACTGCGGTGACTGCAAACGGTTGTAAAATGACATCACACGGAACAAGAGCAGGGCAGTTAACTCTTCGTTCCGAGGTTTTGTTCAGAACCCGACCGGCTTTCCGGGGAGCTGGCGGGAGGACGCTCGCCATGAAGTTTTCACTGGTCCAGGCACACGGACCCAGGCTGTCCACGTAGCAGCAAGATTGGCCTCCTGCTTCGGGATGAAACAAAGAAAAAGTGCTCCTGCGGCCACAGGCGCCGCCAGGGCGACCCCCCCTCCCCGCCCCCCGCAAGCTGTCCCAGGCGACCTGCGATGCCCGCCTCAGTGAACCCCAGTTCGAGGCACAAAGGCTGTCAGCTCCATTTCCAGAGGGGCTTTCAGCCCTCCCCTCGCGGTTCCCACTGCTCCCCGACTGTTTCCACTGCTCCCTACTTCCTTCCTCCCTTCATCTCTCCACCTGTCACTGTGGCGGGACTCTCCACTGTCACTGTCAAGGGAAACATTTGGGTAACTGGGTTTTTTTTTTTTAAATCCTCACCTGAGGATTTTCCCCCCATTGATTTTTAGAGAGAGTGGAAGGGAGGGAGGAGGGGGAGAGAGAGAGACAGACAGACCCGCCAGAGCCAGGCCTGTGCCAACACTGGCCAGTATCTAACCTTCAGGACCCCGGGGTCTGTGTTAGTGAACATGCACGTGTGTGTTAGAGATAAGGCACGTCTGGTCTGGTGTGCAATCCATCTTCCACGGTGGCAGGAACGGCCACCAATGTGAGACAGACACATCAATTGGTTGCCTCCCGCACGCGCCCCGACCGGGGCTGGGGATCGAACCTGCAACCCGGGTACATGCCCTTGATCAGGAATCGAACCCGAGACCCCTCGATCTGTGGGCCGACGCTCTGACCACTGGGCAAAACCGGCTAGGGCTTGGGTAACTGTTGACCCCCCATCACCAGGGACTCTGAAGCACAGACGTCACCGCGTCGCTCCTCTGCTTCCTGGTAAAATCTGTCCGGGTCCTTTGTGTCACACTCCCCTGGACACTTGCCCACCTGGCTGTCACCCATCACACTGCTGGAGGTCAGGGGTCAAGTCCCCAGCCATCAGGAGCCCCTGACCACCTTGTCAGGGGACACTGGTGAGGTCGTGCTCCCTGGTCCGGTCACATGAATCTTCCTTCAATCCCTTGGAATCTTCGCGTCACTGCAGAGCCTTCTCACAGGTTGTGTTCTTTGCCCAGAACATGTTTCCTTTGATGTTCCCTCTAGCAAACTCCCCGTTTTAGACATCCTTCCCCCGGAAGCCTTCCCCGAACCCCCAATGAGGTCAGCACCCCAGCCTCCTCCCCATGGGGTCTGCTAAGCCCCTGGATTGATGTCCTTAATAACATTTCATCGTCGATAGCTACGTTACATTATAAATAACAAAACAGAATTCGAAAAAAATGAACATCTCTGCTGAGGCTAACCTTGCAGTTTAAAGTCTAGAGCAGAACCAGAGAACACAAGATAAAAAGGCAACATTTTGTATCAAGTGTTCTAAGCACACCTTGCAATGGATTCTGTTTTGACTCAAGGTTATCAAATTACTGCTAAGTTTAGCAACTTCTATTTTTCCTCCTGCTTGAATTTTAGGCTGGGTGAAACTCATTTTTCTAAGTTGTTTTTTTATTTTTATTTTTTTAAATTAGTGTAGGTTTAAAGTTGTTTTATCTGGGAGGAAGGGTGCCATAGCGCCAGCACTGGGAATTCCCAGGAGTTTAGTTGATATGGGACCCACTTCGGAAAACTTGCGCTCAGATGCTTGGCTGTGCATCTGGCACAGATCCGCAGGGCTCGAGTTTACTTTGTTAAAGATTTTGTCACAGCAGAGCTCCGTTGGTAATAATTCAGATGAGCCATTTGAACATTTTCTTTCGTATTTTTTGTATGTAGGAGTATGATTACAATTCATTTGAATTGTGTTGGGAAAAAAAAAATAAACACAGTCAGCAAACTTGAAATCTTCTGTTTTGTTAGCTAGTTAGCCTATCATTTACTTAATGTGAAGTGAAACTGTAATACCCTCTCCTCAAAGAAAAGAAAGTGGCCACGTATTAGGCAATAATCACATTGGTTTCAGACTTAGACTTTAAAAAATTTTAATGTTTTTAGACCTTTGAGAAATTTTGGTCAAAGAAAAGGGTACAAACAAAAGCACTTTAATTCACTTTTTGAATAGATACATTGACATAAACATTGAAAAGTCCCCCATCTCATCCCCATCTTTCAGCATAGAAACATGGGCGTGATGTTCTAGAAAAATATTTCTGTACACATAATAAATATGAACAGAGCATCTTCCCAATCAAACTTTTATATAACTTTCATCTTTTCTCATTGGGTGGGGGCAGTGCTAAACAGTAAGGTGTGACTATGTTGCACCTATATAAACATACATACATATATATGTGTGTATATATAATATATAATGTTTATTTTATTTTTTCCATCACCATTTATCCCCTCTGTCACCTATACATATATTGATTTTTTACAGAAAAGAAGGCAGAGGCATAGAGAGAAACATCGATGAGACAGAAACATCCATCAGCCGCCTCCTGCACACCTCCTACTGGGGATGTGCCCGCAACCAAGGTACATGCCCTTGACCAGAATTGAACCTGGGACCTTTCAGTCCGCAGGCCGACGCTCTATCCACGGAGCCAAATCGGTTAGGGCTCAACTATATTTTTAAAAGGTTCCATCAAAGTTGAATTCTCACATTCGGTCCACTTGAATCCTGTACAAGCACAATTTGGTTTGTTTGTTAATGTCCTGTTGATTGTTAAATGTTCGACTTATATGTTCACCTCCCATGAACTGCCCCCATGAAATCTACCTGTTGCACTAACTTTGCCCTCCGACTCTTGCCCTTGTTTGTCTACTCCAGTGTTTGATACCCGCCAAGATGGCACTAGCAGGGCAGGTACACGCTGGTCTCTCCTTGGCTGAAGTGATAGTGCCTGGGCTCGCCACCAGGTGGAGCAGTTTCACTTCAGGGCGGCCAAGCAGAGCCGCTGGATTTGGGGTGGCCAGTACTCCTGGTAGAGCGGAGGTGGATTGGGCGCAGAGCGGGTGCAGTCAGATTTCAGGGTAGGGTTCCAGGTGGGGAACCCCCACACCTTTAGCCATGAAATTGCTATTGATCAAGGTGGAGTTTAGTATCTAGTCCACACCACGTGCAGCCACAAGCCTAGGTCCTGCTGCTACGAGGCCTTAGCGGGGGCTCCGGGCCAGTGCAACTGGTGTGCTCATGAGAAGAGGAAACGTGGACACAGGTACGCTTAGAGGGAAGGCGATGGGAAGGGACGCGGGGAGACAGCCGCCTACCATTCAAAGAAGAAAGAAGCCTGGACAGACCTTTCCTCGCGCCCGCAGGTGGACCCCATCCTGCTGACATTTGGGTTGGGGGCTCCCAGCCTGCAGCTCTCAGAGTCAATAGATGTCTGTCGTTCTAGCCACCCGGCTCGTGGTTCTTTATTACAGCAGCAAACGAATACACCTGCCACGCACCTTTTGGGATGACGTAAGCAAGCTGGGTTCAAGCACTTCCTACGCCCGGGGAACATCTTCCCCACGGAAAGTGACCATGAACATTAACTGGGTTACAGCCTGGAGCTATATTACTGAGAGAGAATACACTTTATTCTTAAGCCATTCAGAAGCCCCCCTTTAATAAAAACTCGGGGCATACTGATAACAAATGATTTTAAACTACATGATGTACACAAATGAGGCCCCTCAAGGCTCCATCCCAGGCCACCCTGAGGCATTTTAAGTGGGTGGTTGGGATGCATGTGACTGCCAGAGGACGCGGTCTGTGCCCCGGGAGGAAAGGAAGGAGACTGTGCACATGTAGGTACATGTGTGCCTGGGTGAAGCAAACATACATACATATGCAGACGTGGGAGAGGAGTTTGTATCTGGGTGCAGTTGTGTGAAAAATGCGTGCATGGTACAAAGAAAACAGTAGTAGAGTAGTGCCTGCCAGAAACAGAAACATGGGTGCAAGGGGCATGTATATGTGAAGGGGAGAAATGCTGGTGTGAAAAAGTGTGTGTGTGTGTGTGTGTGTGTGTGTGAGAGAGAGAGAGAGAGAGAGAGAGAGAGAGAATTGGTGTCTGTGGAAAGAATGTGAGCGGCATATATATGTGAAAAAGAGCCATATGGGTGTTTAAGCACTTATGGTGTCTGCATGTAAGGAAGCAGATATGTGTGTAAGGAATACATGTGTGAAGCACACACATAGACACGAAGGGGAAAGGTGTATGAGGACAAGGGCATGTGTGTGAGTCTTGAGAATGATGCCGGTCAAAGAAACAAACGTGCCCAGGAGCCATGTCTGATCGCCTGCCGGCCCGTGGCCCCTCCCGGAACGCTGGCGTCCTGAGTGAGTGGGTGGAGAGTCACCGCTCCTGCTACGTGTCAGGTTGGCCACAGAGGCTTCCGTTTGCTCCCATTCTTGTCAACATTTAAACGAGGTTGATTTTCCTCATTTAAGAACGTATCTTGAAGTTACTTTTTCAAGTGTTGGTTCAAGTTCAATCAAGACATAAAATAAGCCCTGGCTGGTTTGGCTCAGTGGATAAAGTGTTGTCCTGCAGACTGAAGGGTCCCGGGGTCAATTCCGGTCAAAGGCACATGCCGGGGTGTGGGCTTGATCGCCAGTAGGGGGCGTGCAGGAGGCAGCAGATCAATGATTCTCTCTCATCATTGATGTTTCTTTTCTCTCCCTCTCCTTTCCTCTCTAAAACCAATACAAATAAATAAAAAGTCTTTTTTAAAAAAGACATAAGTGGGTCAGCTTCAGTTCAGGAAAAGCAAAGCTAATCGTTATATATGGGTTCTCATGCTTAAATCAATGGCTAGAAGCAAAAGGATGATTCATTAAGCAGGAAAAAAATACACAACTTTTAGAAATTGACTCTCATTTCTTATCTAGTTAATTCTTAATTGGTAGGAGTCTATTCATTTCTAAGATTTATTATAGATATTCAAAAACAGAATTAAATGGCTTCCCCAAAGCCATTGTATTAGGTAACTAAGGTATAGGGCATCTTCTGAGTAATGTTTCCCTAGTAGTACCATTATATGCACTTTGATTCTTAGGTTGAGCCAAATTATATTTTTGTTTTTATTAAAAGTGACTTCCTTTTTAGTGTTGGTTTCAAGGAAAGAAATAACCCATGTTCTGTAGAATTTTATAATTTGATAAGATGTCAGCTGTCAAAATGTGAGGGGGGGTTAAGAGCATTTCTTACAGCGAATACCGGTATAGCAATTGCACAAACTTAAACCGCAGAACAGAGTGGCTAATGTTAACTCAACATAGCTGCCTCTCCATGTGTTTACAGGCGTTGTTGAAAAAAATGGGCTGTGCCCTAGGAACACGAATGCAGTTTCAAGAGTGTTCGCTGCAGTCATGTTTGTAACCATGAGAAACTGGACCAGCTCCAATGCCCATCGGAAGAATGTACATAGGAATTGTGCCATGTTCACACAAGTGGAATACTAGTTGGCAGTGAAAATGAGTAACGGGGAGCTCTGCGTATGGTTAGATGGATCTTACATTGTACTGAGTGAAACAAACAGACCCGTTACAGAACAGAGCACAGAGGATGATAACACAGAGAATGTTGTAAAGCTGGTAACCATGCTATATCTCGCTTATGAACACATGCTTATGTAGTAATAGCATCAAAACATGGATGGGATGTTTGGGGAGAACACTGCGTGGGGGTGGGGGGTAGGGCAGGGAGCAAAGAATTGGGATCAGGGACCAGGGAGGGCTGTCCAGGGACTGTGACTGTACTGCAATTTATTTCTTACAGGAACATCTCAAGCCAGCATGGCTGCGCGTCAGGACTGGCTGGTTCTGGGGCACACAGGGGCTCACGATGCAAATCTCCCTGCTGAGGTGTGTTTGGAATATTTCATTAGGAGGAAAGGAAAATGCTGGTGTTGCCAATCAGCACGGAGATGTGCAGAGATCCATTCGGGCAGTATTTGCCCCGAGAACTTGTGGGTTTTCACTTGCTGGGGGCTATACCCTCATTCAACCTTGACGGCCTCCCCTGTCTGCACGGACACTGTTAGGTCCATGGCCACATGGGGGTCGTGGGAGGGAGCGGCCACGAGCGGACAGGGTTGGCTGGCTGACTAGTTCTGCACCCCCTGCAGGTTCCTGAAACCATCCTGGTCTTTCCTTAAAGAAAGAAAGATCTCCGAGTTTTACGGCGGCCCAGTGCTCATGGCTCCGGGCCACCTCAGCACCAGTCCCCAGCGAGGTCTGCAAACACTTCTCAGGTCGTTCCTTCCTTCCCTCGTTCTTCTGACCAACACTATGTCCAGGATATTTGCCTGGGTCCCAGACCCAGGTGCCCGTGTTTCCAGAATCTTCCTCCTCCTCTGCTAGCCTCACGCAGAGGCGGCCGCTCCCGGACTGGGCAGTTGGGGAGCCGGTTCCCCAACCTGCGCCCTTGGAGCCGGTCCTCAGCCGGGAGGGAGTGGGCGCGGGCTGCCAGGGTCCTGCGGGGCGGCCGGGACCCCTGGTGTAGGGTGGGTGGGCGGCTTGGGCTCCCCTCCGGTGCCTCCCAGACCTGCGAGTCCCCTCTGGGCGTCTGGGTCCCGATGGCAAAATGACCTCCGTCCTCCGAGGTTCTTCCAACTTCTGCCCACACTCCCTGCGCCGCTCAGTCCCTGCGGCTGGAGGGCTCCCAGCTGCGCCCCGCGGGCACGTCTGGGGGGTGGGCACGGGGGCGGAGCGAGGCCGCTGGGGGAGAAGGGGCCCTTCGCGCAGAACTGGGAAGGAATGGACACTTCCTGAGCGCGGCGGCCGGTGCCTGGCACCTCGGGTGCGGAGTTGGCCATTTCCTCGAGGTGGACGCACGGACAGCGCCAGGGTGCCGCCGGCTGACCGCAGACCGGCTTGGCTGGGGCGCGGAGACCGGGGACGGGTGGGGTTCCGGCGTCCTCCGCGGGGGCCAGCGCGGCCAGGGTCACCCTGGGGCGCCACCCCAGGGAGAGGGCGTGGGGGCTCGGCTCCGCCCGCGTCCCTCCACCCCTTCGCTCGCGTTCCCTCCCCGCCCCCGTCCCTTCCTCGCCCGGGTCCCGACCCCGCGCCGCCGCCACCACCCAGATCGGTCCCCAGCGCCGGTCCCAGGCAGCCGAGCCCCCGCCCCTCCTCCGCCGCGGAGCCCCCCGCCCCTCCTCCGCGGCCACCCCGAAGACCCGGAGAGGGACTCGGGGGCAGCGGTGTCAGGGGTCGGTTCCTGGCGCGGGCGCGCTCCGCAGATCCGGGTTTGCCGGGCGCCCCCCGCGGCCGAGCCCGGAGCCGGGGTGTGCGGGCGGCGAGGCCGGGCGTCCCCCTCCGACGGCGCGGGGCGCACGCAGCGGCCAGCGCGAGGACAAAGGCCCAGGTAGGTGCGGAGCCGCGGGCGGGCGGGGGCGCGGGGCTGCTCCGGGCGGGCTGGGCGCTGGGCGCTGGGCGGCCGGCTCCGGAGAGGGGCCCGGGGGGATCCCGCCCTGCCCAGCCCGCCGGACGGAGGAGCCCGAACGCGGGGCGCGCGGGACGTGGGCACTTCCCGGGCCGGACCCGTGAGGGAGGCGCGCAAGTTTCAGGGTTCAGCCCCAGCCCCGTGGATACCTGCGGACCTGGGTGCTGCTGCCTCGTGCGTGCGCGCGCGCGTGAGCGGGGGTGGAAGAGAGAGAGAGAGAGAGAGAGAGAGAGAGAGAGAGAGGGGGAGAGAGAGAGAGGCGCTTGGCACATGGGGAGCAGCGCTGCATTGGTGAGAGCTAATAAAAATGACAATGACAGCAAGGATCCCTATTTGGAGGGTGCGCGTGCACGCGCGTCTCTGTGTTCCGAAACCCGAGGTGGCAGCTCCATCTCCTAGCCCTTGGGGCCCGGGGGGACATGGGCTTCTCCCCAGGGCGCCCCGGGGACCGTCTTGGAGGGGCGCCTTCCTGTGGCCCGACGGCTGCAGGGCGCGGGGAGCTCAGACACGGCGCCCGGTGTCGGGTCCTGGGAACAAAGGCTGCTCCCTGGAGTCCAGGGGAGCGCGCGCCGCCAGGGCCCGGTGCCTGAGGACGCCGGCCCTGTGTCCCTGGCTCAGACCAGCAGGAGCGGAACCGCCGGTGTGTGCGCTGACACCTTTCTTTAATAAACTTGTATTACGGAGGCAAGTGTCCTTCGGAGCTTGAGAGGTTTCTTGGTATCTCAGTGAAACCAGAAATGTGCACAGCGAACTTGAATGAAACTTGTATTCCCAGCGAGATCGGTCTGATTTGTGCGTTTAATCCTGGGTGTTAGTCGCCGGAGGAGGAGGGCCCTGAACTTCATCGTATCCAGGGTGTCCCCCAAAATGTGTACACACTTTGAATAATTATTCATTCCAAGGGGTTAAGTCTGAGAAGGAAGAACCATCCATCAAGCTGTCAGCTGTAAAGTGTGTATACTTTTTGGGGGAGGACAACCCTATGTTGTGATAATGTCGCTTGGTGCGCACCACTTTGTAGAAAAAAGGTTTTGGAAGTTTTGAAGGCCAATTCAGATTCCACCTCTATTTTTTTTTTTTTTTAATTTCACTCTGGAGTGTAAAGCCCTGTATGTAGTATAGTTGGCGATAACTATCTTCTTAGAACCTCTTACATCTCTGGGTAGGTTTGAAGGGTTCTTGATCGCCAAGCTATTGCTTCTAGAGAACTGTTTTTTCGGGCTTTTCCAGAAAAGTTTGTTTCTAGGAAACAAAAACCAAATTTCAAATGTGAAACAACTGAACGAGGCACCGGTGAGGAGACGTACCTACAGGTCCTTTCGTGCCGAAATCTGGGTTGTCTGGAGTTTACAGCGTGAAACGGGGTGTTATCCGTTCCGCACAGAACCAGTATGCTTCATGGAGTAAGAAGTAAGCTCCGGTTAAGCTGAAATTCCATCCTGGCCTTTCTTGTTATTGCAGATGGTTTAGACCAGCCGTGGGCAAACTACGGCCCGTTTGAAATGAATAAAACTAAAAAAAAAAAAAAAAAAAAAAAAGACCGTACCCTTTTATGTAATGATGTTTACTTTGAATTTATATTCGTTCACACAAACACTCCACCCATGCTTTTGTTCCGGCCCTCCGGTCCAGTTTAAGAACCCATTGTGGCCCTTGAGTCAAAAAGTTTGCCCACCCCTGGTTTAGACGATTTACTTGTGGCTTAAAATGGTTTTAGTTGATGAAAATAGCCAGTTGGACCAATACCTGTAATCTGTTACTGGGTGGGTACTTTGCAGCTACACTTTAAATATCTGAGTTTTTGTCATGTCATTTTTTTTATAGGAGAGTTTATAATCTGTCCAAAAACTTCGTGCTGAGTAGGAAGCTGATCACTCTTTCCTTTCGTAAGCGATTTGCTGGCCTCTGGCAGGGTAGATGTCCCCTCTCATATCACCGCTTTACTTGACACTAGAAACCCCCCTTTAAAGAGAACCGTGTCCGGTTTGCGGACTCAATATTTTAATTAGAGAATCTAGGGTGTTCTTTACCCAAATTACGGGCTTCTTGAGGACAGAAATTTGTGCCTTAATTTTGTCTGAATTCCACTAGTGCCAGCCGCGGCTTGGCACGTCACAGATGTTTACAATCTTCTTTTGGGGGGGCAGCATGTTTCCAGGACTGTGTGGGGAAGCCGAGTCCTCTCAGAGATGTGCATGACAAACTGGATCCAACAGGTTCCCAATAATTTATTATGGAAAACTGGAGACATCTACCACAGTAGAAAAATATTATAATGAACGTCTTTGCGATCATCACTCAGCTTCAGAAATTGTGAACATTTTGTCAGATTTGTTTCTTCTAACTTCTCCCTCTCCACGCTGCAGCTCCACTGCGTTTCTATGCAAATTCAAGACATACTATTCCATACCCCTGAGTTTTTGACCATGAGTTTTCCTCGGAAGCGATGAGAAGAGCGAGTCTTGGGGGGCTCCGCAGGAGGTGGGTTTGCCTGGAGGCTGTGTGACCCAAAGGCCAGTGACCTGAGAGTCTGACCTTGAGAGGCCAGGTTCTCACCTCTGGGCTCGGTATCCTCTGTCCAGCCGAGAGGGTGGCCTAGGTAAGCGATTAGCTTCCTTCTTGCTTTAACTTTGTTCAAGCTTAAGGTCTACCTTTCAGTCTAGGGTGGCAGTTCCCAGCTCAGAGCTCTTGGACCCGCACCTTCAGCATCGCCAGGAAACTTGTACAAAGTGCAGATTCTCAGGCTCCTTCCAGCCTGACTCAGCAGCTTGCGGGGAGGGGTGGCCAGGACTCTGCCATGAGAACCACTAGCCTATGAGGGTGGCCAAGGGGTCTACAAACTCTTAAGACAAACACAGAAACGAAAGCCTGCTGGGAATTGTGCATTTCCCCACCACCCAGTCTGTAAATCTTGATCAACGGCAGACTTCTTCCCTGGGTGCAGGGTGGTCTTAACTGTGGAGTGACGGGGATCTTTGGTCGATCAGGAACCCTGATGACTAGTTACCTGTTCTTGACTCAGAAAGATCTTACCATTTGTCACAGCGTGGATGGGCCTAGGGGGGATTACGCGAAGACAGAGAAAGACAAATACCATATGATTTCACTTCTACGTGGAATCCAAAGAACAAAATAAACGAACAAACAAAATAGAAACAGATTCGTAGATACCGAGAACAGACTGACAGCTGCTGGGGGCAGGGTGGGGGTGGCTAAAAAAAGATTTTGGAAAGAAATTGTGAGATAAACTATTTCTGAATAGGGATATGGGGAGGGAATTTTCATTGGAAAAGTGGGTTGAGAACTACATATTTATTTGTTGGAGGTCTGATCGCCGCCCCCCCCGCCCCCCGCCCCCCGTGCATGGCAGGGGCTGGAAGGATCGAGGGCCTTTGTTCACCGTGGAGCTCCCCTCCCACCCACCCACCCACCCAGCACAATGGCTGGCCCATAGTATGTGCTCAGTAAATATCTGAGGGATGAATGAGCTTTTGTTCTTTAGGGAACAGACAGAACTCTGGGTAGAGAGCCAAGCCTCACGCTGGTGGAAACAATTAGAGGACAATTAAGGGTTCTATCTTGAGGTCTTGAGCCAGGAGGTCAGCTCGTTTTGCAGCTGTTTCTCGTGCTTAGCAATGCCTTAGACGGCGGCGGGTGGGGGGGGGGGCGGGGGGGGGGGAGTATGGAAGGAAATGCAAGAGAATAATAAAGCGAGGCGCTCACCCAGGTGAGTTTTCCATGGATTCACACCCACCTCTCATGCCACTGTTTTCAGGTCCACGCGATCGCCGGATAATAATTATTACAGTCATCACTCCTTGGGCCTTTAGCGCATGGAAGTCTTTTCCGTGCATCTGTGCCTGGTGCACCCAGTCCTCTGCCTTTCACAGTGGCCCTGCAGTGCACGAACCGGTGGCCCCCTTTTACAGAGGAGCAAAGCCCGTCTTGGGTTGGGACTAGTGTCGCCAATGGGGTCTTCTGTCAACGATTCGATCACCATGGAAGGGAACAAAAATGCCTCGTTGGGATTTTTATTTTTGTTAATCTTCACCCGAGGATATTTTTCCATTGATTTTTAGGGAGAGTGGAAGAGAGAGGGAAAGACAGAGAGAAACATATTGATTGGTTGCCTCCTGCATGAGCCCTGACCAGGGCCCGGGCCTGGGAAGAGCCTGCAACCAAAGTCCGTGTTCTTGACCGGAATCGAACCCGAGACCCTTTGGTCTGCAGGCTGACGCTCTATCCACTGAGCAAACCGGCCAGGGCCTCGCTGGGGTTTTTAACCCCGCGGTGTATATTTATCTGAGGTCATTTACGTGGGTGAGCAGGAACAGGCTCACACCAGGCCCTTGGGTGCCCCCTGCTAATCTCCGTTACCGTTGTCCGAAGCCAGCCAGTTCCCAGGGGCTTTCTCATGGGCGACAAGGGCAAGGGGCAGCAGGGAGTGGTCCCAGCCCCGTCCCCACTCGGATGCCTGATGAACAAAGCAAGGAGCACCTAGATCACGGACATTTTCAACTGTGTGTTCTTCCTGGAAAGTTTTATAGTGTTATGTGTTGCGTTGGAGTCCGGGATCCGTTTCGAGTTGACTTTCGTGTAAAGTGTAAAGGTTTAGGTCACGGGCCATTTCTTTGCCTGTGGGTGTTCAATTGTTCCAGCACCATGAAGGCGACCCCCCCTCCATCGAATTGCTTTTGCATTGATTTCTTATAAGATTTTAAGAAGTGGTGCTCTTTATTAGCAAGGATAAAATAAGGAGCTCATGCGTGTGAGTCAAATATATTGAGCCATAAAAGTGCCTAAGCCCTAGCCAGATTGGCTCGGTGGATAGAGCGTCAGTCTCCAGATCGAAGGGTCCCGGGTTCGATTCTGGTCAAAGGCACATACCTTGGTTGCAGGCTTCTCCCCGGCCCAGGCCCTGGTTGGGGTGCATGCAGGAGACAACCAATCGATGTGTTTCTCTCACATCAATATTTCTCTCTGTCTTTCCCTCTCTCTTCTATTCTCCTTAAAAATCAATGGAAAAATATCCTCGGGTGAGGATTAAAAAAAAAAAAAGCGCCGCAAGTTTGCGCAGTAAATTGGAGCTGCTAGCTAGCCAATTCTAGGCATCAGGAGGCCCATAGGCTGTTCAGCTGCGGACGCTGAAGGTCAGGATGTGGTGGCAGCTAGGTGGGGGTGCAGGCAGGGCTCAGGGGATGTGGGGGGTGGGAGGCCGAGTTCCTGTGGCCTTTTACTGCTGCCCTGCAGCTGGACAGCCTTCCTCTCCAGGCAGGGGTGGCGACAGTGGGTGCCCACGTCAGGCTGGGGCACACTGACCTTGGGTGGCGTTGACCTTGTGGTGGGCATGGGCTGGACCTGGTCAGGCTCCCACTTTGTCTCCCGACAGCTGCGGCCCTGCTGACCTCTGGCTGATGGCAGCTGTCAGCTCCTGTGAGGCCCCCGCCCATCCCCCACCACGCGGCTTCCAGCGCCCCATCCCCCATCGCGTGCTCCCAGCTCATGGCCCGCCGGCCGTGTTAAAATCTGTGCACGGAACACACAGGACTCCAGCGCAATTTTGGAAGCGTGGGCTGACATTTTTAAAAATTAACATTATTTTAAAAGGTTTTTATTTTACACAAACATGTTTCTTGGAGAAAAAGGAGATAGCACAGTTAAAATTGACCTGGAATCCCCATAGCCTGAGAGAATCCCTGTAAACACTTCATTCTCACTTGAGCTGGGCCGGGAAGACCCAAAGCTGTTTTGGGGGGAGGGGGGAGGTTCTCTCACTGGCCCAGTGTGGAGAGAGGCTCTGGCCCGCTGACCAGGCGCTGATGCGGCCTGAGGCCGTGTGGGCGCAGAGGTCAGAGGTCAGGCTGGGAAAGCCAGCAGGGCCAAACGGTGGGCGCCTGAGGGTGGCGGGGCCAGGCCGCCAGGATGAGTCTTTGTTTCCACTCCCGCTGTCCAGGCTGATGGCTGAGGACATCAAAGACGTGTCCAAACACTGTTATCTGGCCCTGTCCTTTGCCCCGACTGTGTCAGGGTCTCCCCACAGGGAACCCTGGAGAGCAGAACTCCCATCATGCCGTTCACTCCGGGCAAGAGCCAATCAATAATATTTGCATTAACCATTTATGCCAGTCCCCTGTTTTCTTCTGGGGAAAATTTACTTATCTGATAAAAAGATTAGAAAGCATTTTTTTTTCCGAGTAAAACATTATATGTGTTAACTGCAGAAAACATACAACACAGAAAAATTCAAAACAAAAGATTGTAATTCCTCTCCTTGGAAATAACCATTGAAGCATTTTGGGGAAGTTCTTGATTTATAAAAAAATACTATCCTCCTGGCACACTGTTTCCCTGTAGGTGTGCTAGGAGACTTTATCCATGCCATTACTCTAAAAATTGTACTACGCTAAGTTTGATATCTGCAGAGTATTCTATCTTACATCCTTTTTATGCAATTTCCTTACAATATAGAATTGTTACCTTTTTAAAAAGAGATTCTCACTGGAGGACACACTTTCATGGGGGGGGGGGAGAGAGAGAGAGAGAGAGAGAGAGAGAGAGAGAGAGAGAGATATCAAAGTGAGAGAGAAACATTGATCGGGTTGCCTCTTGTATGTGCCCCAACTGGGATCAAACCCACAACCTTAGTTATGTGCCCTGACCAGAAATCAAACCCACAGCCTTCTGGTGCACTAGGCCACGCTCTAATCAACTGAGCCATGTGGCCAGGGCACAACTGTTTCTTTTTAAAAAATCAAAATGGTATTGTTGCCTTTCCTGGTTAGTAAGGAATTTTTTTTCCTGCAAAAAGCTTTATTGTCTCACCTGGTCCAGTGCATGGGAGGGGGCTTCAGGGGGTTGAAAGAATGGCTAGGAGTTCTGGGGAGAAGCTCAGGAAAGAGCCAGACCCCAGGGGAGGCAGAGGGCCCACAGGCCTCGGGCTCCACAGGCTCCTGGTGGTGCTGGAGGGGGAGCCTTTGGAAGAGACACTGGCCCCGCCCAGCCTGGGCCCAGCCTGCAGGGTGAGGCCGGTGTCGCCCATCTTCTTGATGAGCTTCACCTCCTCGCCCCGGAAGTGGTTCCCCAGGAAGCCGCAGAGCTGAGGGTTTGCAGGGTAGAACCCAGGACTGCAGCTCCCCAAAGGCCGGGCCAGGCTCCTCTCCAAGGCCAGGGCGGCCTCCATGGCGTCCTGAGCTTTGCCCCCTCATCCTGGGGCGGCTGCTGCACGTCCTGGAGAGAAGGCGGCTTTCAGAGCCGCTCAGCGCCCTCGCACTTCTCTGCCGCCTCGGGAAGGAGGGCCCCGCCTGCCCTGAGAGCCACATCGTCCCAGGGAGAGGTAGGTGTGGGGCCCGCAGAGGCAGGTGGCCAGGAGGCGACCGCAGCCTCCACCTGGGGGAACGATTCTGACGGATTTGGGGGCTCCTGGTTGTTGGCAAAAAGGAGTTCAGGCAGAAAAAAGGCGTGTTGGCTGGTCCCGGAGGTGGTTCTGCAGGTGGGGACTGGGCGCCACGCAGGGCAGGGGCCCGAGGCAGACGCTGTTGAAGCAAGAGACAGACCGGGGACCGCGAGGGCATTGCCAAGAATTCCTATTGTGCCAACTAAAAACGTTGTCAGTAAAATTACCAGCCTGCTAACAGGAACTTTTCAAAAGTGTCATTTAAGTAAGAGACTTAACTCCTGGCCTGGAACTTGAACTGAGGATGAGTTGGTGGGAGCTGCAAGGCTGTGTGTGGGGAGGGAGGTTTGTCCTGACCCAGGCCTCTGCCTGAGCATCGGGGGGCTCAGCGCGTGTGGCGAGCGCCTTGGGAGGGGGTGTCTGGAGGTGTGCGGGCTGGTGGGCAGCAGTTTGAGGCAGGGGTTGGGGGTGGGAGTGGGGTCAGGTCAGCAGGCTGCCCCCCAACTCAATCTTTTCAAGCTGCCTCTGAAAACCTGGTTTCCGCCAGGCTTCCTTCCAGCCTTTGCATGCAAAAGCGGGCGCAGCTGGCGGCCGGACCGTGGCCCCCAGCTTTCTCCTGGGCCCCCAGGTGCCCTCCTGGGCCCCGATCCAGATGCAGCCTCGGGGACTGGGCGTCAGTGTGCGCTTTTCCAGGTAGTCGCCGTGATTGGTATCGCCATGGTGCCTTCCCTAAAGCTACTCCTTTATTGCAAGAATTCGAGAACTCGTTCATTGCAAGGCCCAGGGATGGGGCAACCTCCCTCCTCTCCCCTGTCCACATCCTGCCCCCCTGGGAAATCCGGGGAGGGAGCCCTGGTCTTCTAAGAATCCTCCCTATGTCCGCCTTGTGCTCTGACCCCTGCCCTCTCCCCTGTGTGAAACTCACTGTCCGCACTAAGCACTGGGCGGAAAGAGCGTTCAGTGTGAGCACCACGGACTCGGGCAGGCCCTAAGTCCGGGATGACCGAGTAGGGGGGATGCTCTCCGCTCCCCAACGCTGCGCACGTGGCCCGAAGCACCTGACAGGCGCCTGCCATGTTCATGGCAGCTGGAGAGGGACCAGAGCCGCCTCTTCCTTTGCTGTGGCGCCCTCCCAGGTTCTGGCTCCAGCTCCGTCCTCGAGTCAGGGGACCAAGCGAGAGGGTCAGGCATTCACAGGCTGCAACTCAGTTCAGATTTTCTGGTTCTCCGTTCATTCGCCGGAAGAGCCCCATCTTCTTCCTTCCTCTGCACGTGTGTGTGTGCATGTGTGTGTGTGCGTGTGCATGTATGTGTGTGTGTTGGGCAAGTGGAGGTGGGGGCCACCTTCTCGGCCCCTGAGAGGGCAGAGGTGAGTGACAGGGCCTTGATCCCTGGGCACCAGTGTCTTCTCAAGGCTGCCAGGTGGATGCATAGTTAACGACCCGTGTCCGTGTCCTCACCTCTGGGGCCACTTGGGAGATTAAATTCATTGAATCCTGCATGTCACGTGGGGAGGGTTTGCCTGAGGTGTGCTTAGAAATAAGCATTTCCCTTGTGGCCATGGATGTGTGCGATGCATCATGGACGTGTAAGGAGATGTGTTTGGAAAATGGAACATGACTGTGTGCCGTGGGTTTTCTTAGAGTTCTGGTCCCTGTGGTTGGCAGAATGGAATCAGGATTTGGAGGTCCTCGGGCTGCCCCAGGAACTCCTCCGGTGGGGTTTCCTCACCTGGAGAAGGGGGAACGAGACTGGTCCCCGTTCAGTGAGACCCTTCTCTGTAGCCCAGCGGGAATGTTGCAGCCGCGCTGGGCCACCCGCATGCTTCCCTCCGTCCTCGCTCGGAGCAGATGCTGGGGGTCCTGGCCCTGAGGAGCGAGGTTGGGGAGGGAGAGGATATAGACGCGGGCAGTTAGCTCTCAGCTGGGCCAGGGCGGGCCGGCCAGGCTGTGCACACGGCTCCTCTGGGGCTGGAGCCTGTGTCTGTGGCCAAAGGGACCCAGCCACTCTCTCATCAGAAGGGCCCATCATGAGAGCCCCTCAGGCCCGCACATCAGAGCCTCCCTCCGGGGCCAGTGCTCTCCTGGCACCTCCCTGGGCCAGCGGCATCCTGTTCGATGAGGAGAGACCCGCTGTGGCCAATGGAGATCAATCAGTAGAGGTTTAGCTGGTGTATTTGTTATTTTTCATCAGACCAGGTGCCTCTGCAATTGGTGAGGAATTGGAGGTGGCTTTTCCCAAGGGTGATAGAGTCCCCCCTCTCTCTCCTTCACTCATTTAGTCCAAGATGGTTACGCTTCGATGTTGTGATGTGTGCTGGGGAGGAGGAAACAAGAGGGCCTGGGCTGGCCGCTGGCGTGGCTGTGGAAGGGGTCCACGCACCGTCCCTGCAGGGGTGAAGAGGAACCCCTTGGGGGGCAGGGTTCCAGAGAGCTTCCTGGGGGGGAAGGTCCCCCTTGACAGGGGCATAGTTTGGGCAGAGTCTCCTTTTCAGACTTTAATGATGAAGAACTGTAAACTACACAGCAAAAGGAAAGAGACCATTATAATAAGCCTCCCTCTGTGTAGTTGGTATTTTAAAAACAGTTACACGTGGACAGTTTTATCTATTACTCCTTCCCCTCCGCCCCCCAACAGTTTTCTCTTCCCTGATGGATTATTTTAAAGCAAATCCCTGACACACTGCTTCATCCAGACACCTGGTGTGTATCTCCATGGGCAGCCCCCTTTTAAGAAACATAACAACAGTTCCATCATCACATTCAAATTGAACACTCATAATGATTCCTTTTTAAAAATATGTATATTTTTTATTGATTTCAGAGAGAAAGGGAGAGATAGAAACATTAATGATGAGAGAGAATCATGGATCGGCTGCCTCCTGCACGCCCCCTACGGGGGATCGAGCCCACAACCCGGGCATGTGCCCTTGACCAGAATTGAACCCTGGACCCTTCAGTCCGCAGCCGACACTATCCACTGAGTCAAACCAGCTAGGACCATAACGGTTCCTTTTTATCCCAAATACCCAGTTAGTGTTCAGTTTCCCCTGATCAAGCAGGTCAAACTCACAGCCCGCGGGCTGCATGCGGCCCACAACGAATACTTTTGTGGCCCAGCCAATAGAACGGTATGTAAGAAACGTTTTAATAAAAATTTCGTAACTTAATTTTTACAATATCCTGTTACACACAATTATTAACAAACTACAACGTTCGCTAATGACTGATGACTATAATTGTGTTGCATTCATTTCCCTTACGCGCCTTACGCGTAGGTGCACCATTTCTCTCCACTAATACTAGCAGCGAGTATTTTAGCGGCCAGTTGCTGCGTCATTAGTCTTGTACTGACTTGTTTGCAACAGGAAATACTTTCCTTTTGGAGAACAAGAAAAATAGGTTTATTTGTGTTACGCTTATTAATTTGTGCAGTTATACAGGGTCTGGTAAGTTAATGATCAATAAAAAATATTAATTTTTATTAAAATGTTCTATTATTTTATGTTAACAATGACTCATTTATTTCAGCCCTTTGCATTCAGCGTGCCTCTATTGAAGTAAACCTACGTTTCTATGAAAATGGAAGCTTTTGTTTTTTTGCGGCCACATACACTTAAATCTTGTTTATTTGGCCCGTGTTGGCCTTCGAGTGTGACATACTTGCCCCTGATGCTTCCTTAATGTGTTTTTGCGGTTGAGTTTTTGGAGTCAGGATCCACACAAGGCCTGTGTGTTGCATTTTATTGCTCCGTCTCTTACGGCATTTTGGATCCATAACAATCCCCCCACCCTCTACCCCCCACCCCCCTTGCCATTTATTTGTTGAAAACACCAGGTCATTGGGCTCTTGCAGTTTTCAACCTTCCGGATTGTACCCTGGGGCTGTTGTTGACCTTGGTCAGCCAGGTGGGAGTTTGCTGTAGAGCCTTGGTCAGATTCAGGCTCGGCATTTGGCCAGAGCTGCCCGAGGATGACACCTCCTATTGTATCACATCAGGAGGGACGTCGTGTCTGGTTGGCCCCTTCGGGTGGGCCAGTGGGTTCAGGGCTTGTCAGCCTCCTCCGTCCCTTTAAACATTTCCCAGCACCTTTCAGTATTGGGTGTAGACACAACACAACACACAGCCACTGCCGAGATCCCCGAGTTCACCTGGATGGCGGGGTCCGCCCCATCAGCTGTCCCAGGAGCCTCTTTGTCATCCTCTAAGGTCCACTTCCTTCGGGAAGTCCTCCCTGATCTCCTTAGCTAACAGGGTTTCTTCCATTTTCTGAGCTTCTGTAACCCTGGGTTGGAGTTTTATTCTGACTTAGCAGAAAGTTAAATGGACCGGATCATCCCCTTTCCTGATCATTCTAGTTCATCGAGGGTTCTCAGTCTTGTTTTTAAAAAAACAGTCAGCCAGCTGCCGTGGTTCAGTGATTGAGCGTCGCAACCTATGAACCAGGAGGTCATAGTTTGATTCTCGGTCAGGGCACATGCCCGGGTTGCGGGCTCGATCCCCAGTAGGGGGCGTGCAGGAGGCTGCCGGTCCGTGATTCTCTCTCATCACTGATGTTTCTATCTCTCTCCCTTTCTCTCCCTCTCTGAAATCAATAATAATAATAAAAAAAAGAACAGCGGCGTCCTTACAGTAATTCCCACGCAGCCAGCACCCAGCGTTTGTGGACTGCTTTCCTCGCCTGGCCTCTGCAGGCTGAGTGGCGTGTTGGCGGAGCCCTGGCTTGGCGTGTCCAGCTGCACTCACGTGCCTGCGATAGGACTGGTGGTGGCAGCCTAATTTCTGGTTTCATTCCGCTATTATTTCTTGAATAATATAGCCTGTGCCAGGGGCTGTAGGGCTGCCAGGTTCCCGTCACTGCCCTTAGGAGCGCAGATAGCGAGGGGAGGAGGAATCTCCCACTCACTTCAACAGAACAGGAGCTGGATGGGTGGGTGGGTGGGAGGAGTGAGGGTGGGTGGGAGGAGTGGGGGTGGGTGGGAGGAGTGGGGGTGGGTGGGATGGGTGGGGGTGGGTGGGATGGGTGGGGATGGGTGGGACGGGTAGGGATGGGTGGAATGAATGGAGGAAGGAATCTTTGATCGGGAGCCTGGGCCAGGGGTAGAGAGTTGGGTTGATACAACAGAATGATGGGAAGTGGCTGGTGTCCCCAGGCCCCAGGGAGCAGGAGGCCAGCGATCGCCCCTGAGGCGGAATGTCCGTGGGCCAGAGACCGTGCAAGGCGTGTTCGCCTTCAGTTCTCATTTAACCCAAATGCGCCTCTTGTGTGGATGTTCCCATGTTCCCGTTTACATACGGGCGAACTAGGACTCAGTGGAAACAAGGTATGTTCCCAAGTTAGCGACTGCGTTGTTGAACTTGGAATTCACCAGTCGGGGACTCTGACTCCAAATCTACCCCCGTCTCACTGCACGCTCTGCTAACGTGCACCACGGGCTACCTCCTCACTTCTGTTACCTGGTGTTAGTGTTGTGTCTTCTGGCGCTGGTGCTACTTAACCACTCTGCGGGGGAGGGAAGGGGCCCCCAGCGATGCTTGCCTAGGAAGGGGAAGGGGTGCTGACTGCAGAGGGCCCATGGAGGGAAAGAACTGCAATGAACTCTGGAGATGCCATGGGGCCACAGGAATGCCACTCAGGTGTGGGAGGTCACACGCTGCTTCCAGGGGCCAGGGGACCCTCAGGGATCTTTGATGAGCCAGTCTGTACAGCCCCTCTCTCTGCGGAGCCCATGGCTGCCTCCCTTTTGTTATGGCGCGTACCATGTGCTGACTTAGTGATTGGCACTTTGCCCTGCTGGACTGTGAGTTCCTCTGAAGTTGAGAGCAGGTGCCCTCCATCTCTGTATCCCCAGTGCCTAGCACTATGCTTGGCATAGAGTGAGTACTTAAGAGATGTTTGCTGAATCCATCCATCTACCTGCTCAACCACCTACCAATCCATCTATCTGACCATCCATTTATTCACCATCCATCCATTCATTTATCTGTCCATCTATCCATCCATCCAAACCTTCATCCATCCATTTATCCACCATCCATCCATCCACCCGCCCCCCCCATCCATCCATCCACCTCCCCCCCCACCATCCATCCATCCCCCCATCCCTTCACCCACCACCTGCCCGCTCACCCATCCTTCTCCCCATCCGCTCACTCAGGCCTCCCTGAGGCCCTCTCTGAGTAGCGCCGAGGGCCTGGTGTTAGGGCCGGTGCCGCAGTCACCGAGATGGAGTCAGATGCAGACCCGGCTCCCGACAGCCCCGAGGCCAGGAGCAATGAGCGGAAAATGTGGTAAATAAAAAAATGACCGAGTGAAAAATTATGGTCCCCAAGCCTGTGACTCTAGGACAGTGATGGCGAACCTTTTGAGCTCGGCGTGTCAGCATTTTGAAAAACCCTCACTTAACTCTGGTGCCGGGTCACATACAGAAATTTTTTGATATGTGCAACTGTAGTAAAACAAGGCTTATATTTTTGATATTTATTTTATATATTTAAATGCCATTTCACAAAGAAAAATCAACCAAAAAGATGAGTTCACGTGTCACCTCTGACACGCGTGTCATAGGTTCGCCATCACTGCTCTGGGAGATACTTGTTTTTTTCTTTATCTTAAATGAAGTGAATCTCGGCCCCTCTGAGATTCCCTGGCACCATCTGGCGCTGCCTCTGCGGGGAGCCCTTTGAGCGGGGATGCTCCCCACAGGGGGCTGCGTTTGGAGGGCAGGGCAGGGCAGGGGGCACTGACCTGGTGGCTTCCAGGTGGCACGTCGTCCCCTCCCGCCTCTCTCCAGGAGGAACGCTGCCTGAAAGGACCCAGCAGATGTTCTCTGGGCAGAGCCATCCTCCACAGCCCTCCTCTGGGAGCAGGGGTGACGGCACATTGACCTGCGAGCAGAGGCTAATTCTCTTGGCATTATTCTCGGTTCAGTTTTCTGACACACTGCAGACCCCCGAGGGGCAGCGTTCATTCATTCACCTTCTCCAGCAGCCGTGGGGACTGTTGCTTTTGTGAGAATTCATCCTACTAATAAAAATCTATGCGTAGACCCAGTATATTTTTATTGATTTCAGAGAGAAAGGGAGAGGGAGAGATAGAGAGGAACATCAGTGATGAGAGAGAATCATTGATCGGCTGCCTTCCGCACGCCCCACACTGGGGATCGAGCCTGCAACCCCGGCATGCGCCCTGACTGGGAATCGAACTATGACCTCCTGGTTCATAGGTCGACACTCAACCACTGAGCCACAGGGCCAGGCTGGTGCCTGCGACCTTAAGCATTCAGCCCTGTCCCCTCCTCTGGGCAGCAGCTGAGCCGAGTGCTGGGTGCACAGCGGAGCCCTCACACTTACCCAGCGAGGGACGCATTCATGTGGACTCTTCTCGGAAGAGAACTGATACTATTCAAGGCGAAGAACAGTTTGGAATATCTGAGTCCCTACCGTCTGGAAAGATGAACCCATTGTGTCCTAATCAGCCGTCTGTCTTTGCATGTTTACCTTGATCTGAAACGCTCCCTTGCGATAAACTCAAATACTTCAGTTCTGTTCAGGGTTCTCCTTAACATGTGAGGGCAAGAGAAGCAACCTCAGCTACCGGAGGCCCTGCTTTCTTCATTGTCTTCATAGAACTTGCCCTTATTCAAAATAAATGTGAACCTGTAAGCACGTCTCCTTGCAGATTTATTTGACAATCTTACAATATGCAGATAATGTGGACCACGTCCGGCTTGCTGCTTTCTGCCGTCTGTCCAAGAGTTCCGTGTCATATTACGTTGAAAACAAGTCGCTGTTTGGCCTTGGATGCCACAGAGGACGCTCCGTGGACGGGGACTCGAGCCTTCACAGTGTGGGCTTCTGGAATGTGTGTTTTTCCTCTGGCACAGCCGGCGGCATCTTTTCCGTGACTCAGAGATCTAAACCACCCTTGGGGCCTGCGGGACGTGCCTTTGCATAAGTGTTTGGCAGGAGCGTCCCAGGCGGGGATCCCGAGGTGCTGATTCACACTCAGGCCAGAGGACAGAGGCCCCGGGACCAGCCCTGGGGGGGCCGCGGTCACTCTCCCTCCTGCTTCTGATCCCAGATGACTCACGGGGCGCCGCCCCCCGACGCCCACAGGAGGCCTGCTGCTGCTCTGCCCCTGGTGGGCTGTGCCAGGCCTCACTGTGTTTTGGGGTCTCTGTCAATCGCCCCTGTCCCACCTCGTCTGGCTCCAAGTGCCTGGCACGGATTGGAGGCTCTCTGAGTAGGTACTCGGGCAAGTCTTTTCTTGGAGTTCATGCAGGCTCAGCCCAAGAACTCTTTATTCACAGAAAAGGATAGCAATTTAGTGCATCTGAGGAACCCCACCGCCACACACACACACACACACACACACACACACACACACACACCCCGATAGTGTTGCATTTAAATTTGCCAATGGAGCCCTAGCTGGTTTGGCTCAGTGGGTAGAGTGTTGGCCTGTGGACTGAAGGGTCCCGGGTTCGATTCCGGTGAAGGGCAGGTACCTCGGTTGCAGGCTCCTCCCCGGCCTGGGCCCTGGTCGGAGCTTGTGCAGGAGGCAACCCATGGATGTGTTTCTCTTACATCGATATTTCTTTCTCTGTCTTTCTCTCTCTCTTCCACTCTCCCTAAAAATAAGTGGAAGAATATCCCGGGTGAGAGTTAAAAAAAAAATGCCCATGGAAATCTGTACTCCTAATAAGTAAACACCCAAATATGAAATTCACCCTTTTCTCTTCTCCGTCCTCTCATTGGAAGGTGTTGGCTGCGGAAGACAGTTTGGGTGTGACTGACAGGCGTGGTGAAGACCCACAGCAGGAAGGAGCTTGTTGCTGGGGGTGTAGGGGGAGGGCTGCCCAGGGCGGCCCAGCCAGGCTCAGAGGCGGGGGTCACAGCCCAGCAGCCTGAGCGGCGTCAGCAACATATCGCAGGAGGCCGGGGGGCAGTGTGGGCAGAGGCGAGGCTCTGACCCCTGAGGACAAAGCCAAGGTCAGCCTGTGGGACCGGCAGACGCCTGAGAGGGAGGAGGCTGTGACACGCGGTCTGTTCTGGCTCAGGAGCCAGAGGTCTGGGTTGAGCAGAACTGAGGCCATCTTGCCCATCTCCTCAGGTCAGTGTCCAGCATCCAGAAGACGAGACTGGGCATGAGGAAAGGTGGAGAGGTCCCAGGCTGGGGTCCTGGTAGCTTTGTGCTCAAATCCCGTCTCCGCCTCTCACCAGTGTCCTTGGGCAAGCAGACCCATCTCTCTGGCCTTCACCTTTCCTCTCCCGTGAGCTCACGGTGCTGTGTGAGCGTGCCATGGAGTGGCGTGTAGAATGCCCAGCTGTGCCATGGAGTGGCGTGTAGAATGCCCAGCTCATGGCGCTGTGTGAGGGTGCCATGGAGCCCCGTGTAGAATGCCCAGCTCATGGTTCTGTGTGAGGGTGCCATGGAGCGGCGTGTAGAATGCCCAGCTCACGGAGCTGCGTGAGGGTGCCATGGAGCGGCGTGTAGAATGCCCAGCTCATGGCGCTGCATGAGGGTGCCATGGGGCCGCGTGTAGAATGCCCAGCTCACGGCGCTGCGTGAGGGTGCCATGGAGCGGCGTGTAGAATGCCCAGCTCACGGTTCTGTGTGAGGGTGCCATGGGGCCGCGTGTAGAATGCCCAGCTCACGGCGCTGCGTGAGGGTGCCATGGGGCCGCGTGTAGAATGCCCAGCTCACGGCGCTGCGTGAGGGTGCCATGGAGCGGCGTGTAGAATGCCCAGCTCACGGTTCTGTGTGAGGGTGCCATGGAGCCGCGTGTAGAATACCCAGCAGACGCGGCCTCGCGGGCGGGCATGTGCCAGCCTTCCCCGGGGGCGAGCACACCCTCCGAGGGCCGGAAAGCAGCACTTTGATATTTTTGCATCCGCCTCGCCGTGTACCGTGTCCGGTCTGAACATCCTCTTCTCCCCGAAGGTCAGCGTGACCTCGCCGTCTGGGGCGGGTTTGGCCTTGGTGTGCTCGGTCTCATCATCACTCTTCATGCTGTGCTTTCCAGAGCACGTCCCTCACCCCGGCACTGGCTCAACCGACCCTGCACCTGGTGCGGCCCCTTCCTGACCCCTGACTGACAGGAGCCAGCTTTTGTTCAGGAGAGCACCGTGCCAGGCGGAACACTCCATTTCCCGGCTCCCCTGGAGTGGAGGGAGCCCCGGACCACGCTCTGGCCAGCGTTTCGTCAGCAGAAGTCCTTTGGGTGGGACATTGGGGAAACAGTTGCCCAGCCACAGGGCCCCCTGGGAGAGAGGGGCCGTGCCCCTTGGGCCTCTGCCGTCCGCCTCCTCCAGTCTGGAGTAGGGACTGCTGTTGCCCCTTTGAGGCAGAAGGAGCTTGGGTCCTGGATGTCAAGGTCAGGGTGCCTCCCGGGCCCTGGGCTCCTGCCTGCAGGCTTGTTACCCGGGAAGGATGAGTCCCTGTTGGGCTGAAGCACAGGGGCTGGGTCCCTGCAACACAACCAAATGCGATTATCGGTGAATGAGGCGAGCTCACCCCGACACGGCTCCGTCCTCCACAGGGGACCCTCTTCCAGGGGAAACTCGGGGGCTGGTGGCTGGATGCTCGGCGCGTCTCTGCCTGGGTTTTCTGTGGCTCATGCATTCAGGGGGGAAGTGACGATGGAGACAGCGACTTGGGCCTTAGCTGGAGCGCAGCTCGGGGGACACTGGTTCCCCACCCGGCCCCCGGTGGGGTTGTCATTTCCCCCGGGAGTGCCGTCACCCGCAGGAGCTGTGGCTGCTGAAGAGCCGGCCTCGCCCTGCCCGGGGTGGGATGGGTGCCCTGCCCGCCAGGGCGCGGCGGAGTCGGTCTGTGCCGCTTCTACGCTCTGTCCTCCCATCTGTTCCGTATCGCGCTGCCCCGAATGGACTCGAGTTTGATGGAATGTCATGATTATCACCCCCCCCCCATTCATTCCTACAAATTGCACGTGACCATTTGTAAAAATATATCTAAAAAAATACAGAAACTTAGAAAAAACAAGGTCTCTAATTCCATTTCCCCAAACACCCACTGTTAGCATTTGAGTGTATGTCCTCCCAGTCTTTTCTCAGTGCAGTTACAGAAGTTACAATTATGTTAGGCGCTAAGGATGGGAGGGGTACAGCTTCTGTCCCCACTTTCCCTGATGGGGGCCGTGCGTTTTGCTATTCGAACCGGTCGTACTACATATGTAGAAACTGTCCTTGAGGATGAGTCGGCCTGAGCAGGGATAAAGCCGGGAATGCTCATTTATTCCTGGAGAACTTAGCAAAGACCAGTTACGTTGGGTCATTCCTTCTCTTTTTTCTGACTTCTTGAAAATGGACCTGACC
Organism: Myotis pilosus; assembly: GCA_036010255.1. NCBI lineage: Eukaryota > Metazoa > Chordata > Mammalia > Chiroptera > Vespertilionidae > Myotis > Myotis pilosus. Next base: position 2,745,595 of record JASKON010000016.1, read on the forward strand.
CGAGTGCACTCCGTCGATAAACACTCCCATGCTACTTATTTTTGTACGAGGTCGAGGTCTCAGGGGCAGCCAATGGCGAGAGGCTTCTGGGAGCTCGGTCGTGGGGGGGTGGGGGGGCACGAAAGCCCCGCGTGTCTCGTAAATGAGAGACGAGCTAATGGCTTCCTGGACGGCCTTGCTTCTGAAGGGCAGCGCTGATAAGGGCCTGACTCTGGGCAGGAGCCACCGTCCTTATCTTCTCCGAAGCCTTTGTTTTTGTTTTAAGGTTCACCGCAAACGCTGGCAGCGCAAAGAAAAAAAAATGCAGGAACTGGGTCATTCTGACCCAGAAACCAACCAAAATACTTCTAATTACTGTAGCCGCCAGCGATGAATCACAGGCGAGCTCGCTGCCTCCCCCTGGGATGTGTTTGTAACCAGACGCGTTGTGCCGTCGCCAGCCAGGCGTTTGCTCAGCGTGTTTGGGTTTGGAGCAGGAGGGGGGGGAGGGTAGGGTCTGCCTGCCGGTGCCAGCGCCGTGGGAAGGGGAGCTTCGTGTTGTCTCAGGCGGTGGTTCTCAACCTTCCTAACGCCGCGACCCTTTAATACAGTTCCTCATGTTGTGGTGACCCCCAATTTGAACAATTGTTACAAATTGAACATAATTAAAGCATAGTGACTAATCACTAAATCAATATGTGATTATATGTGTGTTTTCCGATGGTCTTAGGTGACCCCTGTGAAAGGGTCCTTCGACCCCCAAAGGGGACGCGACCCACAGGTTGAGAACCGCTGTCTTAGGGACCCCAGCCTCCTAGGAGCAGGGCTGGGACTCTGTCATTGCCACCACGATGCGGATGCCAGTAAACCTGCCCTTTGCCGAGGGCCTGCCGCGGGCCGGGCCGGGTGAGAGCTGCTTTCTGTCCTGGCGTCTGTAAGCCTTGCAGCAGCCCTGTGAGATCAGCAGCATCCTCCGCCTTCCGCTGACGAGGGAGGCTCTGGGCAGCCCCTCACTCATGCCCAGTGTGCAGAGGCGCCAGCAAATGCGAGTGAGGGAGTGAGTGCCAACGCCAAGCTAAGGGGAGGGGGGCAGCAGGAGAGACCTGGCCTGGAGGAGCCACCAGAGTGGGTGTCAGAAGGAAGAGGTGTTGTGTCTCCCGGTTACTCAGTTTTGTGATGTTTGTTGTTAATCCTCACCTGAGGCAGTTTTCCCCACTGCTTTTCAGAGAGAGTGGGAGGGAGGGAGGGGGAGAGAGGAACATTGATGTGTCCTGAGACACATTGCACGCGCCCCAATGTCGGGCAGGGAGCAAACCCACCACCCAGATGTGTGCCTTTCACCAGGAATTGAACCTGTGAGCCTTTGATGCACGGGCTGGTGCTCTAACCACTGAGAAACACCAGCCAGGACTCACGTTTGCACATTTTAAGTTCGAAACTCACATGGCAATGGGGGAGCGGAGGGGATGTCAATGTAGGCAGATAACACAAGACACAGCCGAGGAAGTAGGTGTGTGAGCAGCTACTCTTTTTCCTTTTGGTCCTCAAAAAAAAAAAAAAGGAAAAGAAAAGAGAAAAAGGTAAATGGAAAAATACATATGATGTGGCAGCTACTGTGCTAACTGCTCTACTGCCTTCTCTTATTTCATTGTCAACCCCCTTAGAGAAACCTTGCTATCTGTTTATGGAGGAGGAGGCCTGGCCCAGGGTCCCACAGCCGACAGGTGGGTGCGGGGCCGGGGTGGTGCCCCGGGCGCCAGCTCCATGGCGTCCCATGGCCTCGGCCGCTTTCTAGCAAAGAACAGCCAGGGCGGAAGATTTCATTATTTACCAACTGGCCCTGTCCCAGGGAGAGTCCGGCTCAGCCAGTTCGGCGAGAAGGCCAAGCAGGAGATGGAAACGGGGGGCCACTAGAAATACCATTCTTGGGGCGATTGAGGTGCACTGTTGGGCCTCTCAGCTTCCTCTGGGCACCGCGGCGGCATTTGTCACAAGTTCTCACTCGGGTCCTTCTTTGCCAGTTTTCCCCTCCGGATGAGGACAACTTGTGTCAGTTTAAAAAGTTAGCAAATTATAGGCAAGATAAAAGAAGCATGAACAAAATCTTGAATTCTTTTACTTAGCGGCAGTCACCGTAGACAGTGTTTCAATTTCCTTTAGACCATATATTTATTTATGTACAGGCTGGATGCTTAGTAGTGATAATTGTTACTATTATTATGAGCTATGTAGTAAATACTATGTATGTGCCATTCACTGGTCCAAGCACCCCGTGTATGGTAATCCATGAAATTCACGAAACAACCCTCAGAAACAGGTACTTGGACCCCTTTTTACAGACTGGGGAAACTGAGGCACATCAAGATTAAATAAGTTGTTGAAGGTCGGACATCCAATAAGCCAGAATTCGAACCCAAGCCTGGGTCCAGAGCCCATTCTCCTAAAAGCTCTGCTGCTTTCTCCCCCTCTCTCTTTATATATACATCTATGGACTGTATCATAAAGCATCATGTATCACATCTCATGTATGTATATTTGTGTGTTTTTAGCTCTATAGTTCTATAGTAATTTACAGTCTTCTCCCAGCTGAATGTTATGTCCTAAGTCTGTGTCATTTAAAAGCTGTTTGTGGCCCGCCCGGCCATGGCTCAGTGGTTGAGCGTCAACCAACGAACCAGGAGGTCACGGTTTGATTCCGGTCAGGGCACGTGCCCGGGCTGTGGGCTTGATCCCCAGTGTGGGGTGTGCAGGTGGCAGCCGGTCAGTGATTCTCTCTCGTCACTGATGTGTCTGCCTCGCTCTCTCTCCTCGCCCTTCCTCTCTGACATCAATGATAGGAAAACAAACTTGTTTGTACACAGCCTTCCTGCCTGCGGGTCCTGGAGACGGCACTCAGCATCCCTTTCGTGGTGGCCTGTGGAGCGTCCAGCTTCCTGCCGCCACAGACAGGGCTCTGAGTGGCAGAGGCGGGCACTCCAAGCGGGTCACGCTCTCCCCCACCCCGGGTCCTCCTCACACTGGATCTGTCTCCACAGGGGAGTGAAGCCAGGGCAGGGTGCCTGGGGCTTGCTTAGCCGCCTCCAGCCTCTCTCAAGGCGGACCACCAGGGGGCGCTGCCCTGCCCTTGCTGGGAATGAATGTGTGGTGCTGGGTGTGGTCCCCGCTGGCTCTCCCATTCAGCCCAGGAAGGAATAATGAGGTCTGCGATGGGGGGCCCTCCCTTCCACTCTTTAGTGCTGGTGCTTTTGGGGGCCGTCTAGAAACAGCTGACCAGGGGGCATCGTCAAGAATAATCCAGTCTTTTTAAAAAGTACTTTTATTGATTTCAGAGAGGAAGGGAGAGGGAGAGATAGAAACATCATGATGAGAGAGAATCACTGACTGGCTGCCTCCTGCACGCCCCCTCCTGGGGATCGAGCCCGTAACCCCGGCCTGTGGCCTGGCTGGGAATTGAGCCATGACCTCCTGGCTCATAGGTCGATGCTCAACCACTGAGCCATGCCGGCCGGGCAGGAATAATCCAGTCTTCGCCCCAGCTGGTTTGGCTCAGTGGATAGAGTGTCAGCCTGCAGACTGTAGGGTCCCAGGTTCGATTCCGTTCAAGGGCACATGCCCGGGTTGTGGGCTCGATCCCCAGTGTGGGGCATGCAGAAGGCAGCTGATCGTGATTCTCTCTCATCATTGATGTTTTTATCTCTCTCTCCCTTCACCTCTGGAAGAAAAAAAAAAAAGAATAACCCAATCATTGACTTTTGCCACAAAGGGTAGATGACATGGAAACCGCTGGGTCCCAGCCAAGTCATCTTTGCAGGCAAAGGAAAGACCCAGGCGAGAAGGTGCCAATCAGAGTTAAAGGTCTCCAGCTCCAGGGGGCTCCCATTTTCTTTCCTTTTCCAACTGGGATTGAGCAGGTCCCTGGGTTTATACGCGCTCATGGCAACAGGAATGAGTAGGAAGCTCTGGACCACCTGTGCCTGCCTGATTGCCATCGTAGAAATGATTTAAGTGAAAGGAGTGTAGGAACGGGCATCTGTGGCTCTCAGGGGCGTTTCCCTGGGCATTCACGGAGGGGGACCTCTAAGGGGGCACGCCGCCCCCACACCCGGTCAGCCGCACGCCTGGGGTCCTCCGGGGCAGCAGACCAGGCTGCCCGTGCCCTGTGGCAAAGCCCTGCTCTCCCTGACCCTTTGTTCTCCGCACAGAAGTACACAGTCCCCCTCCGAGTACGGAGCTCTCCCGGCTGCAAAGACTCGCTGTAATTGCTGGCGGGTAGACTGACAGATCGCTCTGTACCCGCGTGGGGAGCGCTCTGACCCAGCGAAGCGCTTCGGTGCTAACAGGACGGAACTGGCATTTGCCTCTGACCCGCGGGAGCCGAGGCGGATGCAGCTCGAAGTGGAAGGTCCGCTGCTGACCTGGTTGTCGTAGCCTCGGGAGCAGAAGTGGCTTCGAAGCCTTTCGCCAGGCGACTTGGCTGCCCCTGCCTCCCCGGGCACGGGCTGGGCAGCACTCGGCACCTTTCTCGGGGGCATGAGGCTCCCACGTGATGGGAGGCAACCTCTGCCCACGCTCCCATGCCGCCTGCTCGTGGCTGGCCGGGTCATGGCTGCCTGAAATGACCAGGTACCGTGCACCGGACTGGGCCCCGTGCTGGGGGTGAGAGGTCTGTGTTGGCTTTTGCTTCATTATAAGGACGGCGTCGGCCTGCGTTAAGCAGAATAACCGCAAAGCCTCCGTTTTTAGGAAGGTGCCGGGGCAGCAAGCCGAGGGCATCCATGTAGTGAATTAGTTTCCTTACTTCTCGGGGTGGCAGTGTATCCGGGGGGGTTGGGGAGGGTACGTTTTGCACACGGCGAACACAGCAGCCGTGGCACCGTCATACGTGATGTGTGGAGAAGGCCCGCGGGGGGCCTGCCCCGTTGGTTCTGGAGGGACGTGTCTCAGTAGGTTCTCCTCCCCGATGTCTTCCCTGGCTGCCCCTGGCTTTGCCCCTTCGCTCACTGTCTCACCGCTGTGAGGTGCCCGGCCATGGGGAGAGGTGGCCAAGACACGGCTTCGTAGTTCTGTCCCTCTGAGGGCCCTCGGGAAGTGCAGCTCACGTTTGGGAACAGCTGTCTGGGGGTGACCACCGCAGGGCCGGCTCCGTTGGAGAGACAAGCGGTTTAGACAGAAGTCCAGCCCTCAGCCTTCCCGTCCGCCCTTCCTCCCTCCCTCCCTCCCTCCCTCCCTCCCTCTCTTCTGTGAGTTTATGAGTTCCTGGGGGAACCTGGGGGGGAATCTACATGAGAAAGCCGCTTCCTGCCCAGGGACCATCACAGGGTTTATAGGCGACCCTCCTGCCGCTGAATGCGTTTATGGCCACATCATATATTCAGGCCGACGCCCCGCGAGACCAGAGGGCCCACCTGCGCCTTCAGCGGCCGTGGCTTTTGTTTTCCCAAACTCTGGACTCCTCCTCAGAAATACGTCTCCTACTTTGGTGCTGGCTGGAGGGTCCTTGGGTTGCGCTGTAGGGACGTTGGGGAGGAAGGAACGGGGTCAGTGGCGGCTCCGATCGGAGGGCGTTTGGGGTGTCCTGGGGGGGCTGTGTCGCCGTGGCTGGAAGGTCAGGTACCTGCCTGTGAGGACAGGGGTGTTTGGACGCGATTCAGGAGGCAGAGGGCAAACGGGAGGGGAGGGTTTCTCTCTCATGGAATTGAACTCCAGCCTCTGATTACGGAGCCCCCCCCCCCCCTTTCTTCTCTGCATGGTCACTTCTCCAGGAGAGGGTGAGAGGACAGAGGGTAAGGGAAGTGGGGACCCGACCGAGCAGGCAAGGCTAGGCGTCGCACCCAGGAGGGCTCAGCCAGGGCGGTGGCTGGAGGGGCCGATCGCTTGTGCCCTGAGCTCCTCGGCCCCGCTGTGTCGTACCTTCATCCTGGGCTGCTGTGGTGACGAGCAGCCTGGGGTCCCCTTTGGTCGCATGCCTTGCAGGGTTCTCCGACAGGCCCTCCTTCGGAAGTTAGGTGACCTGCCCGGTACCATCGCTGCAGGCCTGTCCAATCCTCCTGGCTCCACGGGGAGGTCTGAACTGGCCCCTGTCACTGTGCTGTTCCCGGTCACCCACCCCACATCCACCTGTGCTCCGGTCTTGCAGGGCCCTGTGACCCCGTCACACAACGGGTATCACTCTGGGGCAAGCCGGGGTGCTCCGTCCCCTTTCTGCCCCAAAGACCCTTTCTTCTTCCCAGCTGCAAAGGCATGCTTCCAGGTTCACCTCCTCCTGGAGGCCCTCCGAGATTGCCCCCACTCCTGTCTCTCCTGGCAGCTGCCTCACTTTACCTGGTGCTGCCTCGTTCACCTGCCTTCCTACCTGCCTGCGAGTTGCTTCAGCTCAGGGACCCTGTCTGTCTCACTTTCACCCTTAGCTCCAAGCAGGAACGAAATCTCTGCCGTGTGTCCAAACTGGATTCCTTAACTTGGTTTAAGGCGGAACCAGGAACCTGGAGGAGGGAGTTCTGTTTTTCACAGAGAGGCCTGGTACAAGCCAGAAGTGGTCAGGGCAGACCCGCTGTGTGAACTTGGCCCTGAGACCCCGAAGGCCCAGCTGCGCCTTCTCTTCCAGCCTGGGGTGGCCCAGGGGTGGTCAGCGGGAGGTCATTGGTGGGGTCATTGGCCGTCCCTGCCAGATCCGCTGTCCATGAGAAACTGTCCTGGGCTCCGTGGGGAATGGAGACCCGAGTGGGCTTGGTGGTGCGTCCAGCTCTTCACCCCCATGCCAGGAGGTGGGAGACACAGACACGGTCTGGAGCCTTAGGGTGGACAACGCAGAGCCCAGTGAGGTGCCAGCATGGTGCTGGGGTTCGGAGCGAAGAGGGAGCCATGAATTTTCCTTACGGTCAGGCAGGAGAGGGACAGGCACCCGTGGGCCATGGCGGAGCAGGTGTTGTGGGGCAAGAGCACAGGGCACATCTTGTACCCCGATGCTCGTAGGAAGGGCTCCCCCCAGACCTGTTTGGACCAGAAACCATGGGTGAGTTGAGGGGGTCCCGGGGCAGAGTAGCATCAGCTAAGATGCTTTCTGGCGCACTCCTTAAGGCAGCTGGGCATTTAGTTATGTCCCCTGGAGTGCAGTGAGTGGAATTCAGTCACGACCTCTGGCTCGTGTGTAGAAGCTGGAATGGTGAGCAGGTAGTCCCACGTTTAGAGAGGAAGCTAGCGGGCCAGCTGCCCTCCATGTGCTCCATCCTTTACCCCTCACCGCAGCTCCGGAAGACGGTTCTTATTAGTCTGGTTTTACAGATGAGGAAACGGAAGCACAGAGCGGTTAGGTAACTTGCCTAAGGCCACACAGCTCGAGAGAAGGGTAGCCCTGAATTAAGCCCCTGTTGGCCTTATTCACAGTCCGTGCTGTGTAGCACCTGGCAGGGGCGCTGTGGAGGAAATGGGGTGCTGGTGACTGTCCGGGAAGTGACTGAGATCCCCGTGGGCACTGGGGCAGGGGAGGTGACTGCTTTATTTTTATGAGCAAAATACAGTGGGGTCCACAGAGGGGGGCGTTATCTCAGGAAGTGAGTTGCAGCCCATTTCGGGAACTCAGTAGCTGCTGGTGACAGACCCCGGCTTTGGCTTAGACAGAGGTGCCTCACCGCCTGGCCGATAAAAGACAGGAACAGAGTCGCGGGCTCAGAGCCGGGCTGGACACATCACCCTGTGAGTGTCTGCGAGCCTTTCAAGATAAGTGGGATTTCGGCCTCTCCGGCAGCCCTTTTGATATTCTCGTCTTTAAAAAAAGACAGAAAAAGGGCGGGGGAGTCACTTGAAGGAGGGGGCGGGAGCGAGGCTGTCTCCGTGAAAGGGCTGGAGTCGGAGGCTCCGCTTTAATCTCGGGGAAGGGGGCGGGCCGCGGGCCGGTGGGGGCGACACTGTCCAGGCCCCGGCCCAGCCCAGCCCCTGCTTGTCCCTGTGCCGGCTCCCGCCCCTCCCCACCTCTGGCAGACGCTCTTCAGGCCACATTCTGAGAATGCTCTTGGCTTTCTTTGTTGTCTGGAAATGTCCTTTTAAATGCCTCTTCGTTTTTTTTACCGAGGCTTCATTTTCTCATCCCCGCAGCCCCCCTTTTTGGTAAAGCTCCGTTCAGAAAGAGCCGCAGGCGGCCCTTTCTCTAAGCAGACGTTTTAGCTTGGCCAGGCGAGCGGACATCACGCAGACAACCACCACCTTAACGCACGCTCCCTTCCCGAAGGCAGCGGCTTCACGGGTCCCCCTGCCTCAGGGTCATCGCTGGAGGTTCTACAGCTGCACCCCGATGTGTGCCCTCAGGCAGACCCCCGGGCCCCTCGGTTCCCCAATGTGTGAAATGAGAACTGTGCCTATCGTATGTTAGCGCTGTGATGAAAACGAAATAAAATGACAAACAACCGCCATCCAAGAGAGGCGGCAGCACGCAGTGGCCTAGCGGACGGGGCTGTTATCTTGGTGGCACCAACATGCTCCGCTCTGGCTGCCACAGGACGTAATAAAGATGGGAGACAAGACAAGTGGTTTTCAATCCCAGGCCCGGGCTCTTCACCGCAATCACCCTGGGGAGTGGGCGCGTAGTGAGGACCAAGCAATTACCGGGTTTCTTAGTTTTTCGTTTAAGCTCAGGTCTTCTCTATCTATATTTATTTAATTTTTATTTATTTTTTAAAATACATTAATTTCAGAGAGGAAGGGAGAGGGAGAGAGAAACTCAATGATGAGATGCTCCCAACTGGGGATGGAGCCCCCAACAGTGCCTCGTCCAGGAGAAGGGAATGGTGATACTGATTTATACCCCTTCACGAAGGGCGTCTGGGCGTTCATATCTGCTTGTGTAAGCTTCCTAGCACCACTTTTCACGGGAGAGAGAGAGTCTTCGGGGATGGGCTTTCCGTTGCAGACCAGGCACTAGCTGTGTGTCATTAGATGGGCCCACAGCCTCTCTGAGCTTCAGTTTCTTCATCCATAAAATAGGGATGACAGCGGGGATAGAAATCGTGCAGACAGGACTGTTGCCAGGGTTACACGAGGGAAGGTGTGGGATGCTCCCCAGGGGCCTGCCTTTGCTCTCAGTCTGAGCTTCTCCACGACCTGCAGTCGCCATGCTCCTGAGATTCTGTCTGTCCATCGTTGCTTTTATCTTGCATCTCACTGATTTTATTTTTTTCAAATATATTTTATTGATTTTTTTAAAGAGAGGGATAGAGAGTTAGAAACATCGATGAGAGAGAAACATCAATGAGCTGCCTCCTGCACACCTCCTACTGAGGATGTGCCCACAACTAAGGTCCATGCCCTTGGCCGGAATCAAACCTGGGATCTTTCAGTCCGCAGGCTGATGTGCTATCTACTGAGCCGAACTGGTTAGGGCTTCATTTCATTGATTTTAAACTGAAACCTTTAGTTTTTAATAAATGTAAATATGCACTTCTAAAAAGATATTCTATTCTATTTCATTCTATTCTATTCTATTCTAGTCTAGTCTAGTCTAGTCTAGTCTAGTCTATTCTATTCTATTCTATTCTATTCTATTCTATTCTATTCTATTCTATTCTATTCTATTCTATTTCATTCTATTCTGTGCTATTCTATGATTTAAGATGAAAAGCAACAGCCCCTCTGCTGGCTGTGAGGTGCTGGGCAGCTGGCCTCTCTCGGGAGCACCTCCTTTCTGTTGGGGCTCATTCCTGGAGCCATCCCCCCACAGCGCGGTGCCCCAGGCTGCGCGCGGGGGCTGACTGGGGGCCGAGCTTGGGAATTACTGCGCCGGTGGGCAGTGTCTCCTGGTTTCCATTGGCTTCAGTTGGAAGAGGAAAGGCCTGGGGTCCAATAGAGGCAGAGAGTCCCTGGAGGGATGCAGCGCTCCGGGCGGGCACCAGCCGCCCCATCCTGAAATTGCTCTGTCCCCAGCCAAACCAGGACAGGACGGCGAATCCTTCCCCACACCTTGAGTCTAAGTGATGTACACGGGAGCGCCTGGCTCGCCAGCTCGCAACCTGCGCTGCGGCGTCTGGGTCGCTGTTAACGAACCGGAAGCTTCTCTCTTGTGGTCGCATCGGAGCTGGCCTCCTGGGCTGCTGTTCAAGTCAGATGCTACTTTGAAAGTCAGCAGTCAAGTAGACAGGAATAGACAAGGCTGTCTATTCCCATAGGAGATTTGAATAATTTAGCTCCTTTCATCCCCTGAAGAGGGTTTCTACATCTCTTTTCTATTTTTCTATATATTCATTTATTTTTGAAATATATATTTTAGTGATTTCACAGAGGAAGGGAGAGGGAGAGAGAGAGAGAAGCATCAGTGATGAGAGAGAGTCATGAGCTGGCTGCCACCTCCATGCCTTCTGCTGGGGACGGAGCCCCAACCCTGGCTTGTGCCCTGGATGGAATCGAACAGGGGCCTCTTGGCGCACAGGACGATGCTTAACTACTGAGCCACACCCCCCGGGCTCTTCTCTCAGATTGGCAGTATATTTGTAAAAATCCATCGCGTGTCCTCCTGGAAGAAACCCTTGACAAATTTAAAGAATTCCTAAGACTACAATCGTGATTATAATCCAACACAAATTAGAGAGGAATAATACCAGGCTGACCCCCTCCTCCCCAAGTCTTGACCATTTAGAAATTAAGTATATGCTCTGGAGCATGATCAGATCAAAGAGGGAATTGGGACGGAGATCATAAAGTGTCTGAGAAGAAGGAAAAGGAGACGACACTGCACTAAACCTCCGTGCCGTAGCAAAACGGGTTACCCAGGGAAATGGATAGCTGTAAACGTCTTCATTATTAAAGAAGGAAGATGGAAAACAAAGTCGGTGATAAAGTCATTATTTTAAGAAGTTTGCAAAAAGTACAAGAAATTCAACCAAAAGGAACTGGAGAGAGGGTAAGGGGAACCGACAGCTAGATTTCAGGACATGGGATTCCACCACCCCCCCCCCCCCCCCGCCCCCCGCCCCGGGAAACGTTAGGGAGGAAATAGGTTTCAGTGGCGGTTCTTGGCAAGGACCGACTGTTGGAGACTTAACCGTGTGCATGCTCCCCGAGAAATGTGGGAGCAGATACCTGCCCCTCCACACAGTGGCGTCTGAGGCAGCCATTCAAGCTGTTTGAAAGCAGTTTGTAAGAGGATTGGGCGAGGTGCTTGTGTCAAGTTAAAAAAGCATCAAGCCTTCTGGTGCAGAACGATCATGGCCTCGGAGCCACCCATTGCCCACCTCCCTCCCGCCCCCAAGTTCCGAAGGGAATTCAGTCTGGGGAGAACACACCACGATAGCAATGGCTTACTGACGCCTGCTACAAGGCAGGGGGCCTCGAACACATCGCGCCAACCAAGAGAAGCCCGTCCCAGAAGACCGCGCACTGTGTGATCCCATTTTTAAAAAAATATATTTTATTGATTTTTTACAGAGAGGAAGGGAGAGTGATGGAGAGTTAGAAACATCGATCAGCTGCCTCCTGCACATCTCCTATTGGGGATGTGCCCGCAACCCAGGTACATGCCCTTGACCGGAATCGAACCCGGGACCTTTCAGTCCGCAGGCCGACGCTCTATCCACTGAGCCACACCGGTTTTGGCTTTTGTGTGTGTGTGTGTGTGTGTGTGTGTGTGTGTGATCCGATTAATGTGAACTTTCCGGAGCAGGCAAATCTACGGAGACAGACAGTAAACTAGTAGTCGCCTAGGGCTGGAGGGCTGGGGTGGGGAGTTTGGGAGTGACAGGTAAAGGGTACGAGGTTTCTTTTCGGAGCGATGAAATGTTCTAAAATTGATGATGCGGCCCTGGCCGGTTCAGCTCAGCGGATAGAGCATCAAGTCTGCGGACCAAAGGGTCGGTCCCGGGTTCGATTTCGGTCAAGGGCATGTACTTTGGTTGCAGGCTCCTCCACGGCCTGGGCCCTGGTCTGGGCTCATGCAGCAGGAGGCAACCAATTGATGTGTGTCTCTCACATCGAGGTTTCTCTCTGTCTTTCCTTCTCTCTTCCACTCTCCCTAAAAATCAATGGAAAAATACCCTCGGGTGAGGAATGAATGAATGAATAAATAAATAGTGCGATGGTTGCACTGAGAACACACTATGTACCTATGACTTGTGCCCATGCAGAGGGTGAATGGCATGATATGTGAATTATACCTGAACTAAGCAGCTACCCAAAATAAAAAAAAAACAACCCACAAATCACAGTGCCTTATCTTGGGAAATGAAAATATCTGTGACTTTCCTTGCTTTCCACCCTCCTTTGTGATTTCCAGATAGAATCCTGCGTCACTTGTGTAATAAACCATAAACCAAACACCCAAAACCATTTTAAAGGAGGAACGTGAATAATTGGCCTGTGAGCGGCCAAGACAATGCTAGGAAGTCTGTGTCCGCCTCCTGGGCAGCGGGCGGGGGGTGGGGGGGGCCTGAGTCATCCCGCCACCTGGGGGCCGGTGGTCGCCGATGGTCACCGCTGTCACATGGAGTGGCACGGGGCTTTTCCTCTGCGAGGCCAGGAACATACAGCCTCAGTGGTCTGGGGTCTCTCAGGGGCAGCGTCACAACTCAGGGAAAAGCTGGGGTCTGGGAACCCTGGGGGGACGGGGAGCCCATTTCCAGGCAAATCCTCTAAGAGGTGTCAGAGGCTGCCTGCCCCCGAGCTAAATTAGCCAGAGCTGTGACTTATATAACTTCCTGTAATTGCCCCGGGGCTGGCTGTGGCTGAGGCCCCAGACCCACCTGCTCCTCCTCTTTGCTGAGCAGGAGGTGGGGTGGCGGGTGGGGGTTGCCTGTGCTTTGGGGTTTGGTGGGCCCGGTCAGTGTTTCTAACCGAATCTGCCATGCCGTTTTGAACAGAAGTCGCCAGCGTCTCCCGGGAAGATGGGGAACTCGTACGCGGGGCAGCTGAAGAGCACGCGGTTCGAGGAGGTGCTGCACAACTCCATCGAGGCCTCGCTGCGCTCCAGCAGCCTGGTGCCGCGGCCCGTCTTCTCGCAGCTCTACCTGGAGGCCGAGCAGCAGCTCTCGGCCCTGGAAGGTACGGCCGCGTCTGTCCCCGGGCTCTGGGCTGTGGGCTGTGCGGCCCACGCTGGCCGGCGAGCCCCACGCCCTCTCCCCTCCGCTCTGTGGGGGGATGTGGACGCTGGCAGAAAGGAATGGTTGGGAGAGGAGCGAGGTGCAGGCGTTCTCACTCGGCTCACGCTGAAGGAGGTTGCAGCCTAAGGTTGCAGCGAACGGAATTGGGGCCGAGAGGAGAGGGGAAGAGGGTGCGTTCGAGTTGGTGTGACATGAAAAGGTTTGGAGCAGGAAGTTTAACGGCTTTGGACCCTCAGCTACTTTCCCCGTCTTTGTCCTTGGGATTCGTGGCCACACCTTTGCAAAGCAGTGCAGACCGTTTCTCTGGCAATAGCAGGTGGGAGTGGGTCCCCTGGAAACGTGAAAACCTAGAACAAACCGTCATGGACCTCACGTGTGCCCGGAATAACTGCATTACCTCCAGGCCCGCGGACAGCGCGTGGGCCACTGAGTTCCCCAGAGAAGAAAGGGGTGGCACTTTCCGGTCTTGAGTTTGCATTTTTACAGCCGGGTGTGGTCCTGGCCAAAGGGAGCCCACGGCAGTCCCTGGCACGAGATGGTTCCTGTGACGAACGCTCTTTCTGCCGTCTATGGCCTTCCCCTGAGCTACCTGCAGACGGCACTGAGCGGCTGAGGTGACACGGGCTGTGGTTTCAAACCTCCGCCAGTAACTAATTGGATCAGAAAGCCTGCTGTGTGCCAGGTCCCGTGTGGGGCTGGTCATGTGTGCATGTGTGTCAGTGCATGTGGACCTGTGTGCGAATGTGTGTGGGGGGCGGGGGCAGGCAGGGGGAGGGCTGCATACAGGGAACAGTGGGGCACGGATCTGCTGTGTGATCCCTGGGGCCCCCTTAGCCCGGCGGGAGGGGTTCCCGTGTCCCTCTTCATCGCGTCCTCGCTGGATTCACCTTGTGGGGAGCAGCTAAGCTCCTGAGCCGACTGGACCCGGGCCTGAGAGACACTAGGCTGTGGTCAGAAGCAGGGAGTGGGAGAAGCATGCGTTCCCTCGTGTTCACATGGGAAGTACAGCCAGTGTCTGGCCGGGGACGCCTTCCTGAGACACGTGGGAGACGAGACATCACGGGAGAATGTCTTACCGACCGTTTGGCCGGCGGAGAGGCTTGGGACATACGCAGGGAAGGGTGGCCCTTAGCCCCCGCAGCCGCGGAAGGCTTTGCTGCTAATGATGAATTAACAAGAGCAATAATGACCAATAATGTAGTTCCTTGGAAGGGCACCTTCACCGCCACCACTGAGGGAGCAGAACCCCAGGGTTTGGGAAGATGGCACGATGGTTTGCTGGACGTTTTGGAGGACGCTCACGTGGGGAGAGAGAGGAGGGTCCCCTCAGCTCCCTTTATGTCTAAGATCTCCGCCGACCCTCACGGCCTCTAACGGGAGGCTGCCTCCTGGATGTTCTAACTGCTCGGGTGCCCCCCCTGCCCACCGGGCGCTGGGCAGGTGACACTGTCCAGGGACAGTTTCGAACCCCCCGCCTCCCCCCGCCCCAGTGCCCCATGTTGAGTGCCGAAGGCCTCACCAGCTGTTGGCCCCCGGTTCTGCCCTCCTGTTGGCATGAAGACCAGAGGGGCCTCCTGCTTTTCCCATCTTCCCGGTAGACGGGGGAGACGGCTTCGGGGGTTCTGTTTTCCTAGTGGGGGAGGGAGAGGTGGGCAGGGGTCCTCTTTCCGGTTTACTGACTATCGCAGCCTCTCCAGCCCCGGCTGCTGCCTCGTAAACCGGCTGCAGGCCGAGTCTTGTTTTGTCTGCCTGTCTCCCGGTAGGGGTCCTTATCTTGTCGCGGCTTTTCCCAGGCGACAGCATTATGACCCCTCGCGCAGGCAGCGTCTCCTGTGTTTGTGCCGGTGATTCGGGGGGGGAGGGGGGGGGGCGGGGAGAAATGTGTACTTTGTTCTCTGATGAGGGGGTCTCACCGTCTCCTTCTAGGGGAAACCCCTTGATGTGTTATTTATTTTTATTTTATTTTTTAAATTGATTTCAGAGAGGAAAGAGAGAGAGAGAGAGAGAGAGAAATACTGTATCAATGATGAGAATCATTGATCAGCTGCCTCCTGCACGCCCCTACTGGGCATCGAGCCCACAGCCTGGGCAAGTGCCTCTGACCGGAATCGAACCCGGGACCCTTCAGTCCATCCCCTGAGCCAAACCAGCTAGGGCGTTATTTATTTTTTAAAAAGGAAGACCAACTGAACTAAAGACACCCACCCAGCATGTTGAGGAAAGTGTTTGTTAAAGAAAATGCAGGTCCATTTCAATAGCCCCCCGCCCGGCCCCCCCCGCCCCCCCCCCCGAATGCCATGCAGGTTTTCTTGTGGGAAGAGAACAGTATTGGGGCGCTCACTGGAACAGCAGCGGCCCCAGGAGCCCAGGGCGGCCTGGGGACCCCGGCTCCTGTCGCAGTTCCCAGTTCCCGTGCGAAGGTCCCCTCCCGTTGGCTGTGTCTGGCGCCTTTCGAGCCCCCCCCCCATCCCCCAAGACCTGGGTAAACAGTCTGGGTTCTCCCTCCTGCTAAGGAGGTCTTCCAGGCTGGTCCCTGGCTGACTCATCCCATCAAAGGCCCCGATGCCTTGCGTGGACCTTTGACCCTTAATCCCGCTTCCTTGGAGACTGGGTTTGGGGCGCTTTCTTCCACCTTCTGCGGCTTAGGACCCTCCCCCTCCATGCCTTCCCGGGGCCTGAACTCCTGTGCTTTCCGGCTGCGCAGAATCCTGTGCAGACTCCTGGGCGTGCCCTCGCGCTCCCAAGACTCTCCCCCTTTTCACTCCGATCCTCGGCTCCCTGCCAGCCCCCCCTCCCCACCCTCCACCCCCCTCAGCCTCTGGGTCACCGGCTCAGCTTGGCCTGGATTTTGCACAAGCGTGTGTGTTCTATGCCACCCGCGCCGTAGGTGGCGCAGGACAGTGTGCGTGCCCACGGTGGGCTGTGCTGCGTGGCCGGTGCCTGGGGTCTGGGTGTGGCTCTATACTTTCTGCTCAGACGTCCCCCCACTTCCTTCCCCCTCCCCCCTCCCCCGCCTGCATTTAATGGCAGGAAGGAAACATCCATTAGGTCCTGCCCCCTGCGTTGCCCCTGGGTCAGCTCTCCACACTCTTCCCGCCACCTGTGTCCTCTCAGGGGCACCAGGGGTCTTTTTTTTTTTTAACTTATATATATATATATATATATATATATATATATATATATTTTATTGTATTTTTACAGAGAGGAAGGGAGAGAGATAGAGAGCTAGAAACATCTATGAGAGAGAAACATCGATCAGCTGCCTCCTGCACACTCCCTACTGGGGATGTGCCCGCAACCAAGGTACATGCCCTTGACCGGAATCGCACCTGGGACCCTTCAGTCTGCAGGCCGACGCTCTATCCACCGAGCCAAACCAGCCAGGGTGGCACCAGGGGTCTTGCTTCACTCCTGCGGTGACCGTCCCAAGGCCATGGTTGGAGCCGGCCTGCCTCTTGTCCCTCAGGCACCTTTAAAAGAGTGGCCACGGGGAGGCTTGTTGCCGGTACCTGTGCGATTAAATCACACCTCGAGTATTCTGGGGCATTGTTTCCCCACGTGGCCGCTCCTGTACGGCTGCAGGCACAGAGAGGTTAAGTAACTTTCCTGCGGCCACACAGACGGTGGCAAACCCAAGTCCTATAGCTTGAGTTTCCCGATTCCCAGTCCCATCTCTTCGCACTGCGCACGATTTCATCACTGACCTAGAGCCACTTGACCCCCTGGCTGGCGGGAGGGTGTGAGGGCCAAGTCCGAGAAAAGCAGGAGCAATGGCCACCGAGAAGCCGGCAGGAAGAGAGGACGTGAAGACGTGAAGGAGAAACCCTCGCCTCCTGGCGTAGGGCACTTCCGGGCGGTCGGAGGGACCCCGCTTCAGGGAAAATCTGTGTGCTCTTTATTAGATGATGTTTAAAGACAAGTCGGGAGAGATTTGTTTTACCCAAAAGGTCTGTTAAAAGAAGTGAGAAGGACTGTATTTCAACGGTCCTTCACTGATTTGAACGCACCCCTTTCTTTAGCGACGTTTTGGTAAATGAGGCGTGGTCGCTGTGCACACTCAGAGCAGGTGGGAGGTGTCGCCTGAGGAAGGGTCTCCCCCATCCCTGCCCTCCAGGAGCTGAGAGTCTGTAGGGAGCGACAAGAGGCTGTGTGACAGCTCATGCGCAGGGAGCCGTGAGCCGTGGCATTTCCGTGGCGAAGTCCTGGCTCTCCGGGCAGTTCCTGACCTGGCATTCCTCCCAACGTACCAGCTCCCGCACACAGAGCCCCTGAGCTCCGGCCGGGGTCCTGAGCGGAATGGCTGCGCGTGGTGTGGCCAGCTGGCGTGTTTGTATTTCTGGTGCTGGTGCCTGCGCCCTCCCCGGGTACATGCCAACACCTGTCACCGCGCCCTCCTGCTGTGCGGGCGGGCCACCCTGGCCTGCGTCCGCCTGAGCTGCAGCTGCCAACAGCCTCCACGTGGGCGTCCGGCACCTGCTCCCTAGCGCTTCACTGAGCAGCTGTGGGCCAGGGCGGGTCTCTGAGCCTCAGTGGCCTGGTCTGTAAAATGGTCTGTTTGTGTGGGTTTTTAAAAAAGTATATTTTTATTGACTTCAGAGAAGAAGGGAGGTGGAGGGGAGAGAGAGAGAGAGAGAGAATATCATTGATCGGCTGCCTTGCACACCCTCCACTGGGGATCAAGCCCCCAACCTGGGCCTGTGCCCTGACCAGGAATCAAACCATAACCTCCTGGTTTATAGGTTGATGCTCAACCACAGAGCCACGCTGGCCGGGCTAAAAGGGTCTGTTTTAACACCACCGTGCCTCCCACGCGGATATTCTTGGGGTGCCTGCTATGTACAGGTTTCACGCTCTGTCCTTTTCAACCCTATATATACGGACTGAACCCCGGTGTGTGTGCAGACGCATGCAACCCTCGTGGGTGGGAAGAGACTGACCCCCGAATTGGAGGTCACGAGACCAGGCCCCGGCCTGAGTCTGTGCCCTTGGGACAGTCATGGGCCTGAGTGAGCCTCCATTTTCCCTCTGAAGACGGCGGCCGTGCCCCACCCACGGTGCGGGTGCGAGGACTGGTCAGTTACTCAGGAGCGGACACCTGCTGGTACTCACCTCTGCCTGTCCCCTCCTCTCTCCTCTTCCAGGTGGTAGCCGAGTTGACAATGAGGAAGAAGAAGAAGAGGGGGACGGGGGCCTGGAGCCGAGCTGTCCCCCAACCGCCTACCAGATGCACCCCCCTCCCGAAGGATGCTGCACCACGGACGGTGAGCTGCCAGCCCTGCCCGGCGGTGCCCGCTGCCCCGCGTCCGCGGCTGTCCCTGTGCCCACAGCCCCCAGAGGGCAGTGGCTGGGTGCCCTCCCTCCTGTGCATGCAGCATGGGCTACCCCAGGCCCTGTGGGCTCGGCCAAGCTCACAGCCTCCCAGCCGCTGTCTGGACGTTACGAGTGGACTCAGATCCCAAAGTTCGTTTTTCTACATTAGTTATTTAAGGATGAACATGCATTTCCCCCACTCAGGTGCGGTTGCACCGTGCTCAGCTCAAAACTGATTGGTAGGAATGAACTTTCACATCTATCAGTATTTTACTGTCGAAAAAGCAGACATGTGGTATCGGAGGGGCCCTGTAAACTCAGCAACATGAATCCCTGCTGCTGTGAGGCACGAGGCTCCGGGATGCCCGGTGGGGGACCGCTAGGCGCTTAGGCTGGGGTGGTTCCCCTTCATCCTCCGGCTCCGCTGCTGGCCAGACCACCTGTGAGCTCATCAGTCCTGTCCCCAGACAGTCAAGAGGTGGCACTAGTTAGTGATTAGTCAGTTAATTAGTTAGAAACACTGCGCCCTGCTCTGGAAATACGGAAATGAAGGTACGAGAGCTCCCTCGTTGATGGAGAGTCCTAGGAAGCAGCCATTTCACACGTGATGTGGAAGGTGCTGGTAGGGTGGGCTGGGCGAGCAGGGGTGGGGTGCGTGGGAGCAGAGGAGAGGTTCCTGACGCAAGCAGGGAGGGCTTCCTGGAGGAGGTGGCCCTCCATCTGGGTTTTGGAGAATTCGCAGGAGTTAGCCGGAGGCTGTAATAGGTTTGGGGGCAGCCTGGACCTTCCAGACAGAGGAACAGCATGTGCAAAGGCCTAGCAGGGTGAGCGGATAGCTCGCTAGCTCAGGGATCTGCTAGCAGTGCATTTGCATAGGAGCCTGAGGGACAGGCAGGGCTGGAGGAGTGATTCCCACGCAGTCTGCCTGTGGGCCTGTGGGTGCAGGATGGCCCACAGGGGAGGGAATCGGCCCTCGCAGGGGCAGCTCCTCCGGGCGAAGGGAGGCCAATCCCTTGGCTCTTCAAGAAGTATCACGTCCGGCGTCCAGGCGCTCACAGGCCACCGATTAAGGAAGAAAACGGTGGACTCTCCATTGGTGGCCATGAGAGTGATTTTCAGAGAATTTCCAAGCAAGTGCAGTGAACACACTGACTGCCCAAGCTGGCCCCCCAGCTCTCCAGGAGGCAGGGCCCTCTACACAGCAGGAGGGGCCCAGGGCCTGGGGGTGAAGACCCGCTGGGCGCTCGACCTCAGCCTCAGGGCTTCCCCGTGAGGATGAAGGGGAACCACCCAGCCTGAGGGCTGACCTGGCCCCATTGCCCACCTCTCAGCAGCCTTGAGCCAACCGTGTAAGCTCCCTGAGCCTCGGTGTCCATCTCGTCACCCTGGGGCAGCAGCACTGCCCCCCGGGGGCCCACGGCAGCTTTGCCGCTTCCCAGCCAGGTGCCGCACACAGTAGGCCCGCAGATGTCCAGGGGCAGAGGGAGCTCTCGGAGACCGTGCGTTGTGAACAGTGAGGCAGGTGCGCCTGGGGAGTCTCCCCAGAGCGCTGCGGTTTCGCAGCGACGGCCTTGGCGTCGTTGGGGTTCACATCGTCTCCCTCGGAAATCAGCGATAGAAGAAGCATCTGGGATCGGTGAACAGGTTAACGAGGACAACCCTGGAAGGGCCCGTCCAGAAACCTCAGCTGGTCCCTTCTCCTTCCTTTTTCCCAGACACTTTTGGACACTTACTAGCACTTATTAAATAGGAGCAATGCAGGGGTGGGCATAGTAGGTTTCCAGTTGTGAGTATGCGAAACAGTTGGTTTTTGTGTTATTTATTAATTCTTGCCTTACCACTGTAAACCTACTTCTGCCTGCCCCTGTATTTAGAAGCTCTTAAGTATAAGACATTCCAAGGGTATAGAGTAAGAATCTCTATGCTGAGTGTCCCCTGGGTCCTGGGCCCCCATATCTGTTCCCTGAGGCCATCAGTGTCCCCAGGACCTCACCCCTTATTCCTGCCTCTCGCCGGTCCTCATACACGTAAAATGCAGGGTGTGAAAATACCAGGTCACTCGCCATTTCTTGTGGATTTATCTTGGATACATTTAAAAAATAGTATCCCATCAGGGTGCATCTGACACTGGTTTATTTTTTGTTGTTAATCTTCACCCGAGGACATTTTTTCCCACCATTAATTTTCAGAGAGAGTGGAAGGGATGGGGAGAGAGAGAGAGAGCGAGAGAGAAACATTGATGTGAGAGAGACAGATTTTTTTGGTTGCCTCGTGCACGCCTCCCTGACCGGGGCCGGGGATGGAGCCTGCAGCCCAGGTACATGCCCTTGACTGGACTCGAACCTGAGGCCTTTCAGCCTGCAGGCCGACACTCTATCCACGGAGCCACACCTGCTCTTGTATACATTTCAATTGACCATCATTTGTCTACATTTTTCTTGTTGAGCTCCACGTGTGCAGTAATAATATGGTGACACCGACAGTCATCACAGCATGGGGCTAAGTGTCACCCGTTACCACGGGGGCAGTTACATCTCTCAGGGTTGATCTCAAAGCCGACCACCCCCAGAGGTAGAGGTTGGTCCCGACAAGACCCAGGATGCCCTCCTCCCTCTGTCCGGCGGTCCCGGCCCCGGAGCCCTCGGCACACCTGTCCCTTCCCCCTAGGGTTCTGCCAGGCGGGGAAGGACCTGCGTCTCGTCTCCATCTGCAGCGAGCCCATTGACGTCCCCGCCGGCTTCCTCCTCGTGGGGGCCAAGGCCCCCAGCCTGCCCGGCCACCTCCTGGTGTGTGCCGTGGACAGAAGGTTCCTGCCGGATGACAACGGCCACAATGCGCTCCTCGGTAAGCCCCCCCCGCCCCTCTCCATGCTGTGGCTCTGTCCGCACGGCGGCGGGCACGGGTGGGCCACCTTTGGGGACACGTCAGCATGTCACACACCGCTTACGTCTTCCAGTAGACGATCTCTTTGTGGAATGGAATGGAAATGAGATTTGTCTTATTTACGTCTTATTTATTTTTATTGATTTCAGAGAGAGTGGAAGGGGGAGAGTGAGAGAGAGACATAGAAACATCAATGATGAGAGAGAATCATGGAATGGCTGCCTCCTGCACGCCCCCCACCAAGGATCGAGCCCAAATCCCGGGCCTGTACCCTGACTGGGAGTTGAACCATGGCCTCCTGGTTCATAGGGTGATGCTCAACCACTGAGCCACAGTGGCAGGCGAGGTTTGAAATGTGACTACCTTCCTGTAGAAACTCCATCATTTAGTATCATTTTTTTTTTTTTAAACCCTGTATTCATGAAACCTCCCCTACGTGCTTACCTGTGTCAGGAATGGGACCCAAACTCTGTCCGAGCCCTTCCCAGAAGCGATCGGGGGGTGAGGCAGGAGAATAAGGCTGAGTGTTGTTCCTGCCTCCAGAACCTGCATATCCCCTGTAACTGCCAGGCACCCTCTGCCCGTCTCTGCTTCCGCTGACTTCGCACCTCTCAAGAGGTGTCCCTCTTATCCTGGTTTTAGAGGTAGGCTTGGCCCTGTTAATGAACTTGCCCCAGGGCACGTGAGAAAAGGAACAGGGGCAGGATTTGAACTCCGCTTTTCCTGGCTCCAAATTCTACCCTTTCATGAACAACCACACCTCCCGTCCAGTCTCCAGGTCAAGGTCAGCAGGGGGTGGTAGACACTGGGGCTTTGATCTTTCAACCAACCACTGGCTCACGGAGACCCCGACGCCCAGGCAGAGTTGAGCCTGGCCTTCTTGGTTCCTACATTTATCGAGCTCTTACTGTGTGCCAGGCTCTGTGCTCAGCTCACTCCCCCATCAGGGGAGGCCGAGAGCCCAGGGAGCTGGGTTCCAGTCCTGCGTGTGACCACAGCTTACTGGTGGTGGCCAGGCCTTAGTGTCCTCCCCCACAAGGTGGGGAGGCGATGCCCACTCCACTCCCGACCCTTCCTCAGCGTCTCCCCTTCACTGGGCCCTGGGGTTCCTGGGAGGAGAAGCTTGGTGATGATCTGTCTATTCCAGGCGTAGCCTCGGGGACAGCTTCACTGTGGGAGCCAGTTGGGTGGTGGGAGTTTATGGGAAAACCTGGGTTAATTCCCCTCCCGGTTCCTTCTGCACCTTCCATGTGTACAAGCATTTAGACATCCCGCGTGTGCTGGTGGGTAAGCGCACTCAGGGGGCATCTGCTGAGCACGTTTCCTGTCTGAGGCCGGTGCTGCGGATGGAAGGGCGGGAGGACCGACCTAGAGAAGGAACCGGAATAGCTCCTGCCCTGAGGGCGGGGGTGGGAGGATGCGACCCCCTGTGAACTCTGAAGCCAGGGGATGGATGCTGCCTGGAGGGACAGACGGCCCTGGGACAGGGGACGCCAGGGAGGAGAACGTTGAAGCCAGCTCTCTTCCTGGGCAGGTTCATGGGCTTGTTGTCACTAGTTCTTGGGAAACAAGAAAAATCCCAGGAAACTCACTCCTCCCAAGCCGTCCCAGGTGGTTGATGGCGCTCAGATTTCATTGCTTCTGAGGCCACTGGGGACGGAAGGTGTGGGGGCCCGCCCAGCGTGGGGGGCCCGCGTTTGATCCCGCGGTGGCGGCTCCCCGGACCCCACCGCTCTGCGACCGAAAGGAATTGTGAGGGCAGTAAACCCCGGAGGGTCTGCGAGGTGGAGACGGGACCTTCCAGTCCGTTCCCCACCAGCCCGGAACCGCTCCTGCTCCTCAGGCCAGCGGGGGAAGTGGTGTCTTTGTTAATTGCTCGCCAAAAAGCCCCGGGAGGCGGGTCCCCGGCCGGTGGGCAGTAACCCAGCCTTTCTTCTTCTAAAGGAACTTTATGCTCTCGGCTTGCACACTCCACACTGTGCAGGTTTCCTGCAATTTCCTGATGGCCGCACCGGGCAGGACCGCCCAGCCGTCCGGGGCGGGGCTTCGGGCTTTGTAGCGGCCATAAAACCAACTTCGGGTCATCTTGGGGGAAGCCATGGCCAGGCGCCCCTCCCCCGCCCATCATTGATCATGGAGAGTCTTGTTTTAGTGACCGAATCCACAGGGATTTTGTCTGAGAAAGTGGAGAGGTTACCATCCAGGTGTGTATTTCAGTTTTCTGTTTTGACGGGAATTCATCTAAATTGGCTGATGGCTGAGGCAGTGCAGAGAAAAGAAAACTGTAAGCAGAATGTTCATCTGTTAGGGGGGGTAAGCGAGTGTTTTGTTCACCCAGCAGGCAGGTAATGAAGCATTTGTGGAACGTGTCACCCCGAACTGAGGTGGGCCTGAAGTTCAGCCGGGGCCGTAGAGCCACGGGGGACCCGCTCCTGTCTCCCCGGTCCTTCTCTGGGGGCTCGGCGTCTGCTGGGAGACCCCGGGCAGCCGGGCAGCCGGGCTCGGAGGCCGCACCCACCACGGAGGGCATAGCCTCGGGGACAGCTTCACTGTGGGAGCCAGTTGGGTGGTGGGAGTTTATGGGAAAAACTGGGTTAACTCCCTTCCCGGTTCCTTCTGCACCTTCCATGTGTACAAGCATTTAGATGTCCCGCGTGTGCTGGTGGGTAAGCGCACTCAGGGGGCATCTGCTGAGCACGTTTCCTGTCTGAGGCCTGTGCTGCGGATGGAAGGGCGGGAGGACCGACCTAGAGAAGGAACCGGAATAGCTCCTGCCCTGAGGGCGGGGGTGGGGGGACACGGCCCCCTGTGAACTCTGAAGCCAGGGGATGGATGCTGCCTGGAGGGACAGATGGCCCTGGGACAATGGACGCCAGGGAGAGAGAACGTTGAAGCCAACTCTCTTCTTGGGCAGGTTGACCTCCAGAAGCAAGGTCATCACCAATCGGGCAAAATGTGACTCATGTCTCAGGGCCCAACGAACACCACATCCCCGAGGCAGCTTTCCTACCCCTGGAGCCATGCGCCCTCTGTGGTCCCCACCACGCTGCCACCCTGGCTAGAGTCCTGCCGAGATCTGTGTGACCACTCAGATCTCATCTGAGGCTCGTTTTCATCTTGATGGCTTGGTTAATCGACAAAATTAACCAAGACCCAAATGCGACAATTTTGGAGGTTTAAGTGAGAACATTTATCATGTCAAGTGTTGGCTCAGTGCGTGGCACCTGGTCAGTGTGCAGCAAATGTTTGCTGTTATCATCTTGTTTACAGACGAGAAACCCAACGCTCAGAGACGCTAACCTGCCCAAAGTCACAGGAGTAGGGAGCAGGATTTGCACCCGGGTCCCTCTGACTCATGCTCCACAGCAGTGAAGGGGGAGAGGGCAGACGCGTTCTCTCCAGCAGAAGGGAGAGCCTGGCTTGGTGGCCGCACACACAGGCGCCCGTTCAGGATCTGCCGGTTAAGCAGATGCCGCCACAGCTGCTCAACACAGCAGCACCGGACCCTTTGGGGGATCGCGGCGTGCTGCCCCGTGTGTGGTCAAGAGCGATTCGTTGTGCCGGGCTCTTTCCCGTGGACGGGGCACTGCAGGGCTGGTTTCCCTCGGCCTGGGGCTCTGTGCCGGGCAGGAACTGGGGATTTGGGTTCCACGCAGGCTTTCTGGGACTGTCTTCTAAAGGCTATCGTAGACCCCCGGGTCCGAAGGGCGATTTCCAAAGAGAGGGCGCGCTGGATTCTTCCTCATGAAGACGTTTACTGCCTTTCAGACAATTCCTTTGAAAGATTAGAATGAGGGCACGTGTTCAGCTGGTGGTTTAAACCATGTCCCGTCTCCTGGGCGCGGTTGGTAAGCCGGCCTGCGGTCCTCATGGCTGGCCCTCCCCGGCCCGGGGTCATCTCTCAGCTCCCGACCAGAAAGCGCCTGCCAGCGCCTCCCTGCCGCCTCCCTAGACGCTTCCTGTACCAGGGAGACCGAGGCGTCCACTGTCATTTTGGAACCACAGAGAGGCAGGCTGTGGCCTGTGGTTCCACCCCTGCTTCCGAAACGGCCCACAGCCCACATTCTCCCGGGACCAAGGCCTCCAGTCTGTGTCTGGACAGGAAGGCAGTGCTGGCCTCGGCAAATGGCTCTGCGCATCCTCCGTCTTGCGGCTCCGTTTCTCGTTTGTCCATCATTTCAACACTTGGGTCAGAGTCCCTTCCAGGGAGCGTGGAGGGTTTCTCAGGGCCTTCGTCTTCGATGGCAGCTGAGCTGTGTGTCCCAGGGCTCCCATCTTGGAGACAAGGGGCTCAGTACACGTGTTCGATGATGACGTGAGTGTATGCAGAGAAATCGCCCGGCGTTCACTCGTACAGCTACCTTGTTTCCGGTCTCCTTCCTCCCTCCTGTATTGACCAGTGATCTGACAGATCGGACACATGCCGGGCACTCATCTGTGCACCTACAGTGACATACACAGACGCAACTCACACCCCCACGCGGTCACACTGACCCATGGGGTGGTTATGGGGGGAAAGGCAGGGATCACAATAACTACACCACTAAGGAAGGCATCGCAAGGCCCTCTGAGCAATATAAAGAGGCTGTCGGGTCTGGAGAGCAGGGAGGTGGCCCTGTGGGACAGGAGATGCCTGGAGGAGTGGGCGTTTGAGTGGAGTGTTGAGTGCTGGGCAGAGGGCACGCAGGTGGGGCTTAACGGAGGGAGAGCATGTGCCCGGAGGCAGGCGCATGGGGGAGTGGGCAGGGGGAGTCCGTGGGAGTGGGACCAGCCCAAGATGACGGGGACCTTCACCCCGTGGGGTGCTCTGGTGGCTGGTGAGTTTCCGGGAACGGTGTGTGATGGAGGAGGACTTTGCAGGGCAGTTGGGGAGGTTCACTGTGCGTCTCCCTCCAGGATTCTCTGGGAACTGTGTTGGCTGCGGCAAGAAAGGCTTCTGTTACTTCACGGAGTTCTCCAACCACATCAACCTGAAGCTCACCACGCAGCCCAAGAAGCAGAAGCACTTGAAGTGTTACCTGGTCCGCAACGCACAGGGGGTGCTGGCCCCTGGCCCCCTCATCTGCTGGAAAGGCTCCGGTGAGCGAGTGGGGGGCAGGGGCGAGGGGGGCGGCGGGGGGGCGGGGTGCCCTCTGGGCGGGCCACGGTGCCTGTCAGCAGGGCTTGGCAGAGAGACAGCTCTGTAGTGAGCACGATCGAGGGCGAGAGGTCGGTGTGTGGCATTAAAAAGCCACTTGGCATGACGGGCAGCCAGTGTACAGCGCCAGCCTAATTGTGTGGGCCGTTTACAGTAAATTTAAAAAATAGGTTTATGTTGACCAGGGAGAACTTGTGTCACGCTTCTCTCTCTCCCCCAAACGCGCACCCTCGTCCTCCCCTGACAGTCAGTGTCCCTCGGCTGGGGGTCACTGCCCTGGCTGGGGGTCACCGCCCTGTCTTGTCCTGTAGAGCTCCGAGGCCGGCAGACCCCCGCCGGCCCTGGCTCCAGCTCCCTCTTCCCGCCACCGGACAGCTCCGGGCCCCTGGCTGCCTGCTCCAGCGAGCCCAGTCCTGGGACGAACCCCAGCGCCCCAGTGGGGGCACAGCCGGCAGGTGAGGCGACGGAGCGGCCCCCAAGGAGCCCCCCGCGTGGCTGCCTGGTGATACGGCCAGCCCTTCAGGGTGCATCGGGCTGCCGTGTTCCCTTTCTCTGCCACGCCTGTGCCGTTCACCTTGAACTTGGAATTGTTTTCAACATGGACTGCTCTCTCTCTCTCTCTCTCTCTCTCTCTCTCTCTCAGGCCCAGGCTCCGACCCCCCGTCCCTGCCCGCAGCGGCGAGCCCCGCAGTGTTCAATGGCAAGGACTCCCCGCAGCAGCAGCAGCAGCAGCAGCAGCAGCTGGTGAAGGGCAAGCTGCCGGCCGGGCCCCGGCCCTTGGCACTAGGTAGTGGTGCTCCCCAGGGGCCTGCCCTTCTGTGGGTCAAGGCTTTGGAGGGATGAAGAACTGTCACCCAGAATGCCAAGTTATCCCCCCTCCCCCTCTGAGACACTGGGTACCAGAGGGACAGCTGCTGGGGACATCAGTGGGGAGACTTCATGGGCTCCAGCCTGTTGTCTGCAGCTCCCCCGCCCGGAGCCCGAGCCCAGCCCCTCGCAGTTGGATGCAGGCCTTCTCGTTGTTTGGTTAATCCTCACCCAAGGGAATTTTCCCATTGATTTTTAGAGAGAGTGGGAGGGAGAGGGAGACAGAGAGAGAGACATGGATGTGAGAGAGACACATTGATTGGTTGCCTCCCACATGCACCCTGACTGGGGCCGGAGATTGAGCCTGCAACTGAGGTACATGACCTTGACCGGAATCGAACCCGGGACCCTTCAGTCCTCGGGCCGACGCTCCAACCACTGAGCCAAACCGGCCTTGACACTTGAGGACAGAGGTCGGGAAGTTCGGGGAGTCGGCGCTATGGCCTCAACACAGCAAGACCGGTAGCTGCCTCAGAGGCTGCAGCGTGGAAGGAACCCCCTGTTTGAAAGCTCCTTGTAAACAGAGTAGATTATGTTTTTAACTCTTTATTCACTTTTTAAAAAATGTTTTCTTGATTTTTAGAGAGAGAGAGAAAATCACTGGCTGCCTTCTGCACCCCTCCTATTGGGGACGGAGCCGGTGCCCCGACCGACCGGGAATAGAACCGCGACCTCCTGGTTCATGGGTCAGCCCTGGGCTCTGCTCACTTTTTAAAGATGATTTCCTCTCCATCTAAGAAGGTGTGAGAGGGATTTTGGATCCCTTTTCCGAGACTGTAAAGCCATCTGTCTCCAGCTGCCGTGAGCTTGGGCGGCTGCATGTGAAGGAGGCGTTTTCTCACTCTCCGGAGATCTTTTGAGGCGGGCGGATTGCGCAGGCCCAAGCTGGTTCTGCCCGCTCCTCCTCAGGCCACGCGTAGAGGAACGGTGCTCTGAACAGGGGTTCGTCTCCCCTGGAGATGCCTTAGACCCATGGTTCTCATCCTTGGCTGCACATTAATCCCCTGGGAATCTTTTTAAAATCCTGATTTCTGGGCCTCACCCTCCGGAAATTCTGTTTCTTTGTTATGGTGGGGCCACAACATTAGTAACAGAGAAACAGAATTTCTGGAGGATGAGGCCCAGAAATCAGGATTTTAAAAAGATTCCCAGGGGGATTCTAATGTGCAGCCAAGGTGGAGAACCACTGCCTTAGACTCACCAGGGAGCATAGCCGTGCACCTGGCCCCCTCCCCACCCAGGTGCTGGGGTCTGGTTTCTGTGGGATGGGGCTGCAGCAGGCGTGGAGGATTCTAGAAGCTTCTCAGGTGAGTTTAATATGCAGTCAGGATTGAATGTGCAGCTCTAAATGTAGGGGGAATTTTGCATCCGAAAATTCTTGATGTTGTGAATAACCCACGGACCGAGCGTGAGTCACAGGCACGCTGTCTCCCTGGTGTGGGCAGGTGACTCATTGCAGCAGTGGGCACTAGCCTCTGCTCCCCTGGATTTTTTTAGTCTGAAATGAGCTTTCAAGACCGGGCGGGGGAGAGGAGCCCGGTGGATCGGTACTGCCCCCAAGTGGTGAAGTGTGGTGGTGGCTTGAATGTGTGGCCGTTCCTCGCGTGAGAGGCTGTGAAGTGGGTCTCCGAGGCCACCATTGATTGGGCTCAGACTCTGTGCTTTATGTATATTCTTTTAAAAAAAAATATTTTTATTGATTTCAGAGAGGAAGGGAGAGGGGGAGAGAGAGAGAAACATCAGTGATGAGAGAGACTCATTAATTGGTTGCCTCCTGCTTGACTGGGGATGGAGCCCGCAACCTGGGCCTGTGCCCTGACCGGGAATCGAACTGTGACCTCCTGGTTCCTAGATCCACGCTCAGCCACTGAGCCACCACGGCTGGGCCACACGGATTCTCTTTAATCCTGATCAAAGCACCTTGCGGGGTAGGTTTTATCTCCCCTTTTAAAGGCGGAGGAGCTGAGGCTCCGGGTTAAAGGTCAGGCACCCGCACAGCTTTGGGGTGAAGCATCACAGTGACCGGCAGGAGGTGTCCTGAGGCCCAGTGATGCCAGTTGACCCCAAAACCCATTGCACACTGTGATTTTAAGGAGTACGAATGGCCCTGACCGGTTTGGCTCAGTGGATAGAGCGTCGGCCTGTGGACTGAGGGGTCCCAGGTTCGATTCCGATCAAGGGCATGTACCTTGGTTGCGGGCACATCCCCAGTAGGAGGTGTGCAGAAGGCAGCTGATTGATTTTTCTCTCTCATCGATGTTTCTAACTCTCTATCCCTCTCCCTTCCTCTCTGTAAAGAAATAAATGGAATATATTTAAAAAAAAAAAAAAGTATGAGTGAGTGTTCTGCGAGTCAGGGAGCTGTTTTATAGAAACCCCCCTCACCACCCCGGTGACAGCCCAACCCTCCTCTGAATGTTCTCCAGGTATCTTCTCAAACTCCGGGCCCCCCAAGAAGCGCCACAAAGGGTGGTCTCCGGAGTCTCCCTCGGCTGCGGACGGCGGCTACCCTCAGGGAGGGGGGAGCAGAGCTAAGTATGGTGAGTGACAAGATTGCATCTCTGTTTTATGTCACTGGGCGAATGGGTGGCTGCTACGTGGAGGTCGGTTTGGGGTTCACCTTAAGAAACCCCTTTGAAATGTGAGGACTTGATGACGGCACCCACTGCTGGCATCTATGAAAACATGCATGCACATCCACACACACGGTTGGGCAAGGATAGCCACGGTCACCACGGGGATAAATCAAGGCTCGGGCACGGCTGGTGGCGTGAGTGCGCGTGTGGGCCTGTGTTTTTGTGTGTTGGCGAGGATTTCTAGGGAGGCTGACTTTGGTACAGCTAAAGGCTGTCCTGCTGTGTGTTCGAGTCGCTTAACAAAGCCTAGGATCCCTGCACGGCAGTGAGATCCCTGATCCCAAAGGAATTTGCAAAGGTGCTTGCCTGTCACCTGTCAGGGATAGTGGAGAGGAGAGGGGGTCACTTGGTGGGAAAGGTTGGACCAAGTGACCTTAAAGGTGCTTTTGGCCTCAGAAATTTGGGATTCCAAGACTTGGGTGCGCCCGTGGGTGTGTCAGGGGGTGAGGGTCAGGCTGTAGCAGAGGTGGAGGCCGGCCTGACCTTGGCCTGCAGGAGTGGATGCCTTGTCTGTGTCTTCCTAATACTCGCTGTCTTTCCAGAGAGCGCGGGCGTGGCCTGTGTGCCCCCGGTCGGCTTGGTGGGACCAGCCTCCGTCACCTTTCCCGTCGTGGCCTCCGGGGAACCGGTGTCGGTTCCCGACAACTTGCTGAAAATATGCAAGGCCAAGCCGGTGATATTTAAAGGCAGGTGCAGCGTGCAGCTCGCGGCGGGGGTGGGGCGGCTGGAGGGAGGTGGGAGGAACAGGCCACATCCGGGCCTCTCTGTGTGCTGACTCCCAGGATGTCCCCCCTAGAGCAGGCAGACACTCCCACCAGGCGCCAACCGGGAGAGCGCGCCTCAGTTTCCCCCACAGGCCAGCGCCCTGCTCCGCTCCAGGGGGTCCACTTGCTTGTTCACTTGTCCTTTCCTTCCTCCACTCCCGCCACCTCCCTGAGCTCCTGCCGGTGACGGGCTCGGTGCAGGGCGTCCGGTGAGAGGTGGACCCTCAGCCTCTGCTGATGTAAGGGACCAGGAGCCGGTCTGGGCGTGGTCCGTGGTTGCCCGAGGCCGCTGGTGTTTCTGACCGTGAGGTCCTACTTCGGTTGGGCAAGGATAGCCACGGTCACCACGGGGAAGCATGAAACACTAGATTGGATCTCTGTTTTGTGTCACTGGGCGAATGGGTGGCTGCTACGTGGAGGTCGGTTTGGGGTTCACCTTAAGAAACTGCTTTTTCTAATGAAGTGGGAGACCTTGAAATGTGAGGACTTGATGACGGCACCCACTGCTGGCATCTATGAACACATGCATGCACATCCACACACACGCATGCACATGTGCACAGTCAGGGCCTTCTGAAGTGCATTAACACTGTATTTGGTGCCATGCTTGCAGGAATAGAGGAGAGGGGGTGCTAGGAAAGTGGGAGGGGTATCTTACTGCTAGGAAATAAGAGCAGGCACTCCGTTCTTTCTCCTTAAAACGGAAGTGGACGGGGTAGTCAGGAAGAAACGGCACACATGGGTTTCGAACGGGGCCCCGTTGGCCAACCAAAATGTAGGCCGGCACTGCATTGCCTGGCCGTGTTCTCTGCGTGGCCGTGTGTGTCTGGGGGCCCTGGGGACACCTGGACAGGGAAATGGAGCAAGGCAGGCGCAGGGCGTGGTGGTGTGGGCCGGGCTGGGGGGCGGGAGCCCAGGCTGTGCCCGAGGCCTGCTGACCGGCCAATGCTGCTCTTCCTGCACAGGCCACGGGAACTTCCCCTACCTCTGCGGGAACCTGAACGACGTGGTGGTGAGCCCGCTGCTGTACACGTGCTACCAGAACTCGCAGTCGGTCTCCAGAGCCTACGAGCAGTACGGGGCCCCCGCCCTGCAGCCCATCTCCGAGGAGATGCAGCTACTGCTCACCGTCTACTACCTGGTGCAGCTGGGTGAGTCCCTCCCCGTGTCCACCTTCTGGTGCAGCTGGGTGAGTCCCTCCCCGCCCGCGGGGACCTCTGAGCTCTGAGGAGTGATCGCTACAGGGGGGCGTGCCCACACCCGCAGCGCTGACCTCACTGGCGCCCTCACTGGCTGGTGGAGGTGGAATCCAGGGGGGTGCTGGCAGATGCTACAGGGACTGCAGCCGTCATGCCCTGAGGGGCTGGGAAGGGCTTAAAGTAGGTCAAACTCTATGGCGATAATTAAGAAAAGATTTACCTGTGGAGCCGGAGTTGAGTGAAGACTGATGATCGACTGTGGGGTGTGGGCACCCTTGATGGGCGGAGTCTGACCGGGGGACAAACGCCATATTGGAGCGGGCTAGAGAAGACAAGCGTGGCAGCATGGACGTGGCAGCGTGGACCCTAACCCTAACCTTGCTGGGCAGAGGGGGTTGGGGGGAGTGGTTCTGGAAAGGGAAGGGGCTCGGGAGGTCCCACAGCTAATCCAGTGAAATGTTGCCACAGCCCAGCGAGGGGGTGGCGGGACCCCATTGTTTCAGATCCGGAATCGCTGCTGTAGGGGAGCTCAGGGCTCCGCAGCCGCGGCGGGGTGGGGACAGGTGTTCTCAGTAGAAACGTGGTGTTCTTTCCTCCACTCGCCCAGACATAAAACTGGGGCATGTAAACCAGAAAATACCGGCAGGAAACCAGTGTCGAACGTAGTCAGTCTCACTAGGCATCCAAGAGATGCAAGTGAACGAATCAAACAAGTAAAATTTTCCTCCATTAAATGATGGGCAACAACTGGAGTGATGGCAGCCCTGGTGCTAAGCGGGCGGCGAGACCGGTGTCGCCCTGCCCCAGGGCCTGGCTGTAAGCTGACGCAGTGAGACCTCTGCCAACAGCCTGGCGGCCTGCAGAAATCCCCTGCGCTCACATTTGTGAGGATTCAGGCCGAGGACGGCAGCTCTGTAGCAGTGGTTCCCAACACGGGGCACACCACGTCCCACAGGGGGGCGATGTGATTTAAAAAATATATATATATTTATTGATTTCAGAGAGGAAGGGAGAAGGAGAGGGAGATAGAAACACCAATGATGAGAGAGAATCATTGATTGGCTGCCTCCTGCATGGCCCACACTGGGGATCTAGCCTGTGCCCTTGACTGGAATCGAACCCGGGACCCTTCAGCCTGCAGACCGATGCTCTGTCCACTAAGACAAAGCACGTAGGGTGGCAGTTTGCTTTTTAAGGGGGGCAATTTGAGAACGAGTTACTAGGAGTGAAGTTTTTGCATATCTTATGGTTCCAGGGGCCTCATATACAGTATATAAATATATATTGTGACAGATTTGTGCATTTCAGTTCTCTATATCCTGAAACTTTATTTGCTATTTTTTCATAGCACTTCATATTATTTTAAAACAATTTCTTAGTGATTTCTTCCTAGGACTTCAGCTGTCCTTTCCTTCTTTTATTTTTCTCTTTCATGGATGCCATGTTCTTTGGAAGCGTGTTTAGATCAAGTTCATGGCCCTTTAGGCTTCCTCCCCGTGAACAGGAGTCACTTTTTGAATAATAAGAATTAGGTGTCACAGGGGGGCATCCGGATGTTAGGATGCTCAGGTGGGCGTGGCCAGACAAAGGCTGGGAACCACTGCTCTGTGCAGACAGGTGCGCGCTGCAGACTTATCTGTGAAGGCGATTCTCTGGAGGCAATGACAGGGCGGACGGTAGAGGCGTTACTAAGTAGGTGCAGGTGCCTCCCTGTCATGGAACAGCACCTGCCCACTGTCAGTGCTCTTTATGAAGATGGCGAACAGCATGGACGTGACTGAGGTGGGGTGGGAGGGAAAGGAGACTTGCTCTGAGGCTGTCTGCCCACAGCCCTTACAGCTATGGAAACCTGCCCATGGAGGGAACATACTGAGAAATAGAAATAGCTGTGGTTCTGTTAGGATGGTGAGGTCATGGCTGCTTGTCTCTCCTCCCTGTTTCCAGCTGGCTGCAATACGATGCAGCACAAATCATTCAGATTATGTTGTTTTTAAATGGGCTTCGGCGCATTTCCCCAGGATTACCCCTTGTGTTTGTATGAAACCTCCACGTGGGGCGAGGGGGCGGGTGCTGAGGCCTCCACGTGGGGTGCGTGGGGCAGGTGTTGAGGCTTCCACCTGGGGCACGTGGCGGGGGGGGGGGGGGGGGACAGGCGCTGAAGCCTCCACGTGGGGCAAGGGGGTGGGTGCTGAGGCCTCCAGGTGGGGCGTGTGGGGGGTCGGGGGCTGAAGCCTGTTCCGCCCGCCCCTCTGCCCGCCCCGTGTTGCCAGCTGCGGACCAGGTGCCCCTGATGGAGGACCTGGAGCAGATCTTCCTGCGCTCGTGGCGCGAGTCGCACCTGACGGAGACCCGGCAGTACCAGCCGGCGCCGCAGCCCTGCCCGCCCGCGCCCGGCCCCGGCCCCGCGGCGCCCGTCACCTCGGCGCAGCTGCCCTGGCTGGCCGGCCTGGCCGCCAGCTCCTGCAACGACAGCGTGCACATCATCGAGTGCACCTACTCCCTGGCCGAGGGCCTCTCCGAGATGTTCCGGCTGCTGGTCGAGGGCAAGCTGGCCAAGACCAACTACGTGGTGATCATCTGCGCCTGCCGGAGCGCCGCCATCGACTCCTGCATCGCCGTCACCGGTGAGGCCCTCCGCCGCTGTGCCCTCTGGCCCCCACGCCGCAGCGGCTGGCAGGAACGCGGGCTCTTAGCCGGGCGGGCTTGGTGCGGGGCGGGCTTGGTGCTGGGCGGGCTCTTAGCCGGGCGGGCTTGGTGCGGGCTTGGGGGACGAGGGATAGAGACACCGGCCCAGACCCGCCACCGGGCCTCCCGTGCTGATGCGAAACAGCGGGGCCACGAGAGCTGCTGTTTTCCAGGGAAATACCAGGCCCGGGTGCTGTCCGAGAGCCTCCTCACCCCCGCGGAGTACCAGGAGGAAGTCAGCTACGAGCTGGTCACGGGCAAGGTGGCCTCGCTGGGGGCCTTCTTCAGCACCCTCTGTCCAGGTGGGCTTGTGAGGAGGCAGGTGCCAGGCATGAGCAGATCAGACAGATCCAACGAAGACACGGGGGTCCTCGGGGAGCCCTCCCCTCCTGACCTGCGGGGCGTCCCTTGATCCAGACGTGGGGCAGGGCCTCTGGCTTGTGCATCAACACTTCTGGCCTCGGCTGGCATGGCTCCTGGCATGGTCTCCTTGGCTGGCATGGTGGCTGGCATGGTTCCTGGCATGGCCCCCTCGGCTGGCATGGTGGCTGGCATGGTTCCTGGCATGGTCCTGGCCAACATCTTCCTCGCTAGCTATGGGTCCTCCTGGGCATTGCGGTTTCTGTCTTTTTGGGGCACAGGAGGACCTTGAGCCTGTAGCTCTCTGCCTGTCTCTGGACCGTTCCTACCCGCCCCCTCCCCCCCATTGCTTGCAGCCTCTTACGGGAGCCGGGCGTCCTCTGTGCCACACGCCGCGGGATCTGTGCCGTGCGTGTCCTGCTCTGTCCTTTGCCCGGCTGCTCCCCCTCAGGATCCACCCAGAGTCCTGGAATCCTTCATGGACGGGCTTGGCCCCTTCCCTCTGTCCTTCTGTCCCGGCAGCTACGTGTTCCTGTGTAATTTCCCTTCTAGGTTGGACGTGGCGGGACCCTCCTGTCTTTCTT
The DNA here is from genome assembly GCA_036010255.1 of Myotis pilosus. Taxonomy (NCBI): domain Eukaryota; kingdom Metazoa; phylum Chordata; class Mammalia; order Chiroptera; family Vespertilionidae; genus Myotis; species Myotis pilosus. Next base: position 2,781,075 of record JASKON010000016.1, read on the forward strand.
CTCTCCGCTCCCCTAGGCCCAGGGCGGCGCCTGGGCACCACGGGCGTCCCTGGGTGTTTGCTAAGTGTCCCTGGGTGTTTGCTAAGTGTCCCTGGGTGTTGGCTGAGTGTCTCTGGGTGTTGGCTGAGTGTCTCTGCATGTTGGTTAAGTGTCCCGAGATGGAAAACCCATGTCTGTCCCTTCTGTTTTGGGCAGAGGGCGACATTGACATTCTGCTGGACAAATTTCATCAGGAAAATCAAGGCCGCGTTTCTTCCTCGCCCACTGCTGCCTCCGTCACCAAACCCATGTCCCTGGAAGTCGGCGGGGCCCCGGCGTGCACAAGTGAGTGTGGAGGGGAGCTGGCGGCCAGGACCCCCCCCTTCTGCCCCCCCATCCCCCAGGCTACAAGGAAGCGATGTTAGAGGCACACCCAGAGGGCTGGGCGTCTCCTTAGCACCCAGGAGCCCTAATACCCACCTTTAATTTCAGTCTCTAGTGATGGAGGCCACTCACCCTGAAATGTGCGTCCCCTGGCTTGTCCTGAGACGGCGCATTTCTCTGTGTTGAGCCTCATCTTATACGTGATTGTTAACACATTGCGTACCGCACAGAAATCTCTAAGGCATACGCCAGGGACCGCACGTTTTGGGGCAAACTGCACGTATTTAAATCATCATCATGCACTTTAGGTGTTGTTTTTCAATAATTACAACATTTTTATTTACAAAAACAATTAAATAATTAAAGTTCCTAATACTTTTTTAACGTCTGGTACTGCGTAACATTTTCCTCTGTGAAGAGGGACCAAACAAAATTTACATAAGTATCTAGATTCGCTCCTTTTTCCATGGGCGTGAAAAACGGGAACACTCGTGAGCCGTCCTTAACAGATGGCGCATGAAACACGAGCAAACTCCTGAGCGGTACGAAATGTGTTAAAATAGTTATTCTTGCCCTAGCCGACTTGGCTCAGTGGTTAGAGCCTTGGCCTGTGGACTGAAGGGCCCCAGGTTTGATTCCCGGTCAGGGCACAGGCCTGGGTTGCGGGCGCGATCCCCAGTGTGGGGCGTGCAGGAGGCAGCCGATCCATGATTCTCTCTCATCATTGATGTTTCTATCTCTCTCCCTCTCCCTTCCTCTCTGAAATCAATAAAAATATATTTAAAAAATATTTATTCTGACTGCGTTCCTGAGGAGCCGACATCCTTTCTTCCTGCAAACCTTTTCCCAAGTCCAAACTCAGCGCAGCTTCCCCAGGTGCTGTCCCTGCCCGTCCGGGTAGAGTAGGTCCCGGCCTCTGTGCTCGGACGAGTAACCAGGGCAGGTGTGTGAGGCGCCCCTGGCGGTGAATAGCCCAGAGCAGGCGCACGCTCGTGTGGGCGCTGCCCGGCCCTGTGACCTGCGCTCTGGATGGGCGCACTGTCCCCGGCAGCGGTCCCGGGCCCCTCACCTTTCCGGGCTCCTGTTCCAGGTTCCGGGCGGGAGCCGCAGCGCATCCGGCCCTTCCAGCTGGCCGTGGCGCAGAAGCTCCTCTCGCACCTGTGCTCCATCGCGGATTCCAGCACTCAGAACCTGGACTTGGGGTCCTTCGAGAAGGTGGACTTTCTGATCTGCATCCCGCCCTCGGAAGTGACCTACCAGCAGACACTGTTCCACGTCTGGCACTCGGGTACGGGGCCTCTCGGGGGAGCTGGGGTGTCTGCGTGGGAAGCTGCGACCTGCGTAAGTTCGGGTTGGAATTTGAACACCGGTCTTTGCTGCTGAAGTGGACGGGGCAGGAAGTATCGCCCCATTTTGTAGGTCATGAAACTGAGGCTGAGAGAGAAGGACTCACCCAAGAGTTTATGCTCGGTTAAAGGGAGAAGTGTGACAGGGTTTTCACTCTGCCCCACGCAGGCCCATGACCTACGTGCTGCTGTCCTGCCTGAATGTGCTTTCCCTGTGCTTTTGAGGGAACGGGATATGAAACACAGAGTCACTGTGGCGGCCCCAGGGCCTGGGACAGTCGGGCGGGAGCTGGTTTTGCTGGGGTGGGCCTGGCCTTCCCCTCCCTCCTGCTACCGTGACCGGTGCTGGAGCCGCTGCATCAGGAAGCAGCTCTGCCGGGCCCTGGGCGGGCTGCTGGGCACACCGGGCTGTCCGCCGCTGTCTCTGGGCCCCGCCCTGCACGGACGGTTTCACCACAGGCATTCGTGGGGGAGCCTGTGCCCCTGCCCCCCATGTCTCGGGCACCCCTGTGGCCTCGGGGCCGAGCACAATGCCAGCCGTGCAGGCGGCACTCACCACTGTCTGCTGAGTGAGTGAAGCCTGGGCCGGAGTTGGTGACTGCTTCCTGGCGTGTGTTCCCCTGGCGTGTGTTCCCCTGGCATGTGCTCACCGTGTGTGTGTTTCCCTGGCGTGTGCTCACCGTGCGTGTGTTTCCCTGGTGTGTGCTCCCCTGGCGTGTGTTCACCTGGCGTCTGCTCACCGTGCGTGTGCTCACCGTGTGTGTGCTCACCATGCGTGTGTTCACCGTGCATGTATGTGTGCACCGTGTGCAGGGGTTCTGCTGGAGCTCGGCTTGGACAAGGAGCACGTGACCAGACAGAGGGTGGAGCAGTACGTCCTGAAGCTGGACGCGGAGGCGCAGGCACGGTTTCAGGTCTTTCTGCAGAACTCCTTCCAGAACCCGCACACGCTCTTCGTCCTCGTCCACGACCACGCCCACTGGGACCTCGTGAGGTTAGGGGGGCTCTGGGCGGGCACGTTCCCCCTCTGAGGTGATGTGTGTGGCTGACACTTGGGACGGTGGGCACGGCCTCCCAGAGATGAGCGCTGCGGGGTTTGGCATTGAAGGCAGATGCTTGGATGTCGCAGAACCTTAGAGCTGGACGTGTCCCAGGGGCATGCAGTGCAGCCTCCGAGAGGGACCATTATGGAAACTGAGGCTAGAGGGGAGCATCTGCTCAGCATTGAGGGGCTGGGGGGCGGTGAGAGGTGCTCATGGCAGAGCCGGCCTGGAACGAAGGCCCTTGCACTACAGTCATTTAAAACATTTCCTGGTCATGGCGGAGCCTGTCGGCAGCGTTGGGGGGCTAGTTATAAACGTACCCAACTGCTCCATCCTGGTCCAATGACGGGTCAGCATCAGCCATTCCACCTACTGCCCCGTCTCCTTTCCTGCCTCAGCAGCGCCGTCCATAACCTCTACTCCCCGAGCGACCCGTCGGTGGGGCTGGTGGACAGACTGCTCAACTGCAGGGAGGTGAAGGAGGCCCCCAACATCGTGACCCTGCACGTGACTTCCTTCCCGTACGCGTTGCAGACGCAGCACACCCTCATCAGCCCCTACAACGAGATCCACTGGCCCGCCTCCTACAGCACCGTGAGTGCCAGCTGCGGCCCGGGACGTGGGGACCTGGGGACCTGGGGTTGGGAGGACGTCTCTTCAGTAAAGATCTTGATTAACGAGGCTGCCTGGGGGTCTCGTGGATCCCAGCTCCTTGAATTTTTTAAAAAAATATGTCTTAATTGATATCAGAGAGGAAGAGAGAGGGAAATATGAATGAGAGAGAAACATATATTAGCTGCCTCCTGCACGTCCCCTGCGGGGGATGGAGCCCACAACCCGGGCCTGTGCCCTGACCGGGAATCGAACCGTGACCTCCTGGTTCATGGGTCGATGCTCCACCAGGCCGGGCTACTTTGTTGTTTTAACAACTTCCCCAGCGTGGCTATGCTCTGAAGTTCGAGAAGCTCTGATGTTAGTTTGGGAGGAGTTCTATTGCCAGTGTGAGTAAAATTGGTTAGATAAGTACATTTTTCCTGTTGATTTTAATAGCAGTGGAAAGCAAGAGAGTTGATTTGGCTGTTCCTCAAACCAGTTTAGATTGTGGGAAAGAAGCCGTTTTAACCACAGGAGTTGTGTGTTACACAGTAAGGCTGGGTTCCTTCTTGACACGCACGCTGGGGTTGAATGAGTGGAAAGTCCCGAGCGAGGGGCTACTCTGTCCTTCAGGTGGGAGGCCCTGGGCCCTGTGTGCAGGGGAAGGAAATCCATGGAATCTCACCGGGGGCTGCCGAGTGAGCCCGTGGAGATCCCGGTGCCCGCCCGGCGGTCTGTGCTCCCAGCCGCGGTCCCTCCGTCTTCCACGCGCGATGCCTGCGTGACCTGCTCCTCTCGGTTCCAGAGCGCGGACTTGTACCCCGAGGACAGGAAGTACTTCGGGCTGTCGGAGTTCATCGAGTCGACCCTGTCGGGGCACAGCCTGCCCTTGCTCCGATACGACAGCTCCTTCGAGGCCATGGTCACCGCCCTGGGGAAAAGGTACCGTGTCTACGTTCCTCAGCTGCCCGGTCGGCAAGGGGAGGCGGGAGCAGCCAGGGCATTCCAGGAGGGGTCCGCCTCCCGCCCTCCCCGTGACCCAGTGCCTCTGGCAAAGGGCCCTGGGTTCCGTCTTGTCCTGCGTTTGGGGCCAGTGGTGTCTCTGCCTCTCTAAGGAGGAAGGAGGAGAAAGAGGAGAGCAATGGGCAGGGAGGTCATCAGCGAGCTGCCCACCCTGTGGGGTGGTGTGGGGTGGCGTGGCCACGGCGAGGAGCCTGACTTTGTGGGTCGGGAAGTTTAGTTTATCTTTGCTCCAAAGGCCCTCCGTCAGGGGCTCAGTCCGGCTAAGTGGACTCCGACGTGCATCCGTGTAAACTGCGTGTCCGTCTCTGTGCTCCTGTGAGACCCGGGGACCAGGGGTTCTGGGGTGTGTTTCGTTGTGGGGGGAGGGCTCACCTCCTCTGTGTGGAGACACACCTGGTAACCGTGGCTTTTGAAGCAGAACGGATTCCTGGTCTGACGGGATGTGCTCTGGTGTGTGTGTGTGTGTGTGTGTGTGTGGTTTATTCTTTATTTTATTTTATTTTTAGAGAGAGGAGAGGGATAGAGAGATGGAAATATCAATGAGAAAGAAACATTGATTGGCTGCCTCCCGCCCCACACTGGGGATCGAGCCTGCAGCCTGGACAGGTGCCCTGACCGGGAATCGAACCCAGGACCTCTCGGTTCATGGGTCGATGCTCCACCACTGAGCCACACCAGCCGGGCATGTGTTCCGTTTTGTAATTCGCTCTCTAACTGATCCTATGTCTTGCATCTCTGTGAACTGTGGACTTACTGTACTTGAAGGGAATGTACTGACGTGCCTTCAGGACGATCCCCCCAAATCGGGGGCCCGTGGGAGCTGCGCTTACACACTGATTTGATGGCTGGTGGTTCTCCCACTTCCAGTGGGAACCTCGGGCACATGACCTAACTGAGGAGACTGTAAAGTATGCTGATGCGAGACTAGTAGGCATTTATTTTATTCCTTCACTGAACCGGTGTTTACTGAGCAGCCAGAGAAACACCAGCAGCGGCAAACCTGTCGTGTTTCCAGCTGGACACGCAGAGCAGCTCATGACTTCACCCCGAAGCAGGGCTGCAGGTTCAGGCTCGGCAGCCGGCCGCACAGGGATGTCCGCCTTGTTTGTAGCCTGGGCGCTGCGGGTGGCTCGGGGACTAGTGTGCCGTGGGAAGGCGTCCGGCCCCGCGCCACCAGGCCGCCCTGCGTGGCTGGTGGCAGCTGTGCCCCGCGTGGCTGTGGCGGCTGTGCCCTGCGTGGCTGTGGCGGCTGTGCCCCGCGTGGCTGTGGCGGCTGTGCCCCGCGTGGCTGGTGGCGGCTGTGCCCAGCGTGGCTGGTGGCGGCTGTGCCCCGCGTGGCTGTGGCGGCTGTGCCCCGCGTGGCTGTGGCGGCTGTGCCCTGTGTGGCTGTGGCGGCTGTGCCCCGCGTGGCTGTGGCGGCTGTGCCCCGCGTGGCTGTGGCGGCTGTGCCCCGCGTGGCTGTGGCGGCTGCGGGCGGCTCATGCGGGCGGGTCTCTGCAGGTTCCCGCGCCTGCACAGCGCCGTGATCCGCACCTTCGTCCTGGTGCAGCACTACGCGGCGGCCATGATGGCCGTGCGCGGCCTCTCGCAGATGAAGAACTACACGTCGGTGGAGACGCTGGAGATCACCCAGAACCTCATCAACGCGCCCCAGCAGTGCCCCTGCGGCCACGGGCTCATGGTGCTGCTGCGCGTGCCCTGCTCGCCGCTGGCGGCCGTGGCCTACGAGCGCCTGGCCCATGTGCGGGCGCGGCTGGCGCTGGAGCAGCGCTTCGAGATCATCCTGGGCAGCCCCAGCTCGGGCCTCACCGTCGGGAAGCACTTCGTGAAGCAGCTCAAGGTGGCGCTACGTCGGGGACGGAGGGGCGAGGACGCTGGGAGCGCGGTGGGGCCTAGTGTCCGAGGGGCGGGAGGCCAGGTGGGGACCAGCTCCTTAACACGAACGAGCCCATCGGGCCTCTGCACCTGCCTCCCCACCAGCTCCCTCCCCGCCTGCATCTTTCAGTCCAGAGGCCACCCCCTCCCTGCTCCCCCAAAACTCAGTCTTGCTGTTTTAAGCTTCCAGACTGTGGCCGGCTTTTCTTCCTGGACGGCACTTTTCCTTTGCTTAGCTAGTGTCTGTCACCTGCGGGACTCAGTCAGCATCTTTTCTGCCCTCCCCCCAATACCTGGACCCTCCCCGCATACCTGGGGCATCCCTCCCATGCCTGGGGCATCCCCCCATACCTGGGACCCTCCCCCTATACCTGGGGCATTCCTCCCATACCTGGGACCCTCCCCCCATACCTGGGACCCTCTCCCTATACCTGGGGCCTCCCCCCCATACCTGGGGCATTCCCCCCCCACACCTGGGGCTGGTTTGGTGTTCCCTGTCATCTGGCTCTTCCCCCAGGCGATGGAGGGCAGGAACCACCCTAAAGGCCGCAGTCTCCCAACCCTAGCACAGTGTCGGGCCTATCGTAGCTTCTCACTAAACCCACAGGTGATCGAAGTGGCAGAACAAGCGTTAGGAAGAATATGGGGTCAGTAGCGAGCAGGGCCAATGAGGGAGAGGCCAGTCCCGCGGCTGAGAAACAGTAATGACAGTAGACACATAGGGTTTGTGCCGCCCAAGGACTCGGAGGTGTTTCTCAGCAGCCAGCGTGCGTGCCAGGCAGCGTGCCGTGGTGGGAACACGGTGGAGGAGCAGGTGACCTACAGTTGGCAGTACCAGGAACTTTCTTTCCTATCACAGGACACAACGCAAGGGCTTTACACCTGCAGGAGGCCATGGGGTGCCCCTAGGGCTGGGCAGTGGGGGGTCAGGGTCTCAGGTTCCCTTTCTTCTGAACGGTCTGCAGATGTGGCAGAACATTGAGGATGCCGAGTGGAGGCCTCAGACTTACCTGGAGTTGGAGGGCCTGCCTTGCATCCTCATCTTCAGCGGGATGGACCCGCACGGGGAGTCCTTACCCAGGTGAGTGGGGGGCCCTGCCATGTGTCTGGGACCTGGGACAGTCTGCCTAGCTCCCTGACAGACACCCTTTGTGCCTGTGGGGGCGGGGCGGGGGCGCTGGGTGGGGCCCTGGCGCTGGAGACCGGGTTTAATGCCTCTTGGTTTTTCCCCATGGCAGGGGGAGGGCAGCCCATTGAGGGCAGTATGGGGTCATCTAGGGGCTGGGGTTACCTTTCCCACTGTGTCTAGGCTGCAGGGATAGCGGGTTCCTCCTGATTTAGGAGGGGTCTTGGGACAGGGGAGGAGCCGTTATTCCGGCCCCCAGGGCTGACTGTCTCCCAGGCTGCAGTGCCCGGCCATCACCGCTGAGCAGATGGCGGCCACAAGCCCACTGGGCGTCCCCCGGGTCTCACACAGACGGGCAAACACTCGGGGCAGAGGGTACCTCCTTCAGGAAGCAGTTGCTGGAATGGGGGTGACGGACTGGCTGGCTTTCCCCCCAAAATATATGCTTATTGATTTCAGAGAGGATGAGAGAGGAAGAGAGAGAGAAACATCAATGATGAGAGAGAATCATTGATCAGCTGCCTCCTGCACGCCCCCTACTGGGGATCGAACCCACAACTCGGGCCTTTGCCCTTGACCGGAATCGAACCCGGGACCCTTCAGTCCGCAGGCTCTATCCACTGAGCCAAACCGGGTAGGGCCAGGTTGGCTTTTAAAGACGTACTTCACACCCATGGGCAGGGCGGGTAGCCATGCTCGGGGCCTTTGCACATCTTTGCTTGCGTAGCAACAGCAGGAGCTGCAGCCCGGGCCAGTCCACAGCAGGTGCCCAGGACACTTGCAGCTGCACCGCCGCATGACGTGGCGGCGAAGGCTCGTCGGAATGCACCGCTTTTCCGTGTGCACCGTGCGGGCCCCGGGGAGGGCGGGCGCTGGTCCCGTGCGCCCATGCCCTTCGAGGCCCTGCCCGGACCCCTCGTGTTGCCTCCAGGTCTCTGAGGTACTGTGACCTGCGCCTGATCAACTCCTCCTGCTTGGTGCGCACGGCGCTGGAGCAGGAGCTGGGCCTGGCCGCGTACTTCGTGAGCAGCGAGGGGCCCCTGGAGAGGGGGCCGCGGAGCGAGGGCTTGGAGAGCGACGCGGAGAAGCCGAGCAGCACAGACAACGAGGATGAGGAGCTGGTGACGGAAGGTCGGCCTCTGCGTCTAACCTTGGGGGCGGCCTGCGCTGGTCTAGACAGCTGCCCCCCTTCCACGTGGCCCTGGGGCCAGTCTGCTGGCCAGCAGCCCAGGGGGAGAGCTACCTAGAGAAGGAAATGAATTCAGAGTTTGCTTCCCCCTCCTTTTTTGGTGTTGTAAGAAAATAGAAGTCCAAAGAGGTTCTTCCTAGCTCTAGAATTTTTATTTTTTTTTAAGAAGGTCACACCCTGGCCAGTTTGGCTCAGTCAGCCTGTAGACTGAAGGGTCCCAGGTTCGATTCTGGTCAAGGGCACGTGCCTGGGTTGCATGCTTGTCCCCACTAGGGGGCGTGCAGGGGGCAGCTGATCCATAATTCTTATCGATGTTTCTATCTTTCTCCCTCCCTCTCCCTTCCTCTCTGAAATCAATAAAAATATATTTTAAAAAAGTTTACTCCTTAAAAAAATATATATTTCAGAGAGAAAGTGAGAGAGAGAGAGAGAGAGAGAGAGAGAGAAACATCAATGATGAGAGAGAATCATGGATCGGCTGCCTCCTGCACGCCCCCACACTGGGGATGGAGTCTGCAACCCCGGGCATGTGCCCTGACTGGGAATCGAACCATGACCTCCTGGTTCTTAGGTTGATGCTCAACCCCTGACCACACTGGCCTGGCCCTAGCCCCAGCCCTAGAATTCTTAATGAATAGGAAGAAGCATTGAGGTTTCTTAGGGTCCAAGTTCACACTCTGTCTGAATTGCTGCCTGGGATAAGGTTCACTCGTTATTTCCTGTGCGAGCCAACCTGACGGCATGTGCCCGTGACTGAGGTTTACGAACACAGGCTGGTGTCCTGGGCGGACGTGAACATCCGTCCCAGCATTTAAGAGGACACACAGTCAGAGCAAGGCATTCGGCTGCAGCCCACAGGATCGAGGGAGCAAGTACAGGCTGTTCACACAGAAATGCAGAGCGCGTGCGGGGTGGTGTAGGTGGTGTGGGGTTGGAGACTGGGCCTCCTCTTCCTCCTCCACCTGCGACCCACGTGGCCTTGGACAGGGCCTGTCGCCTGTCCTAGCCTCAGTGTGCTCATCTGTAAGATGGGCTTTGAGAGACCTGCCCACAGGCAGCTCTCCCTGTGCTGTGGCAGACTCACACGCATGAGCGTGACCCTCCACTGCGGTGCCTCACCTCCCTGCGGATGCATCCTGGCATCCCACCACGCCAGCTTCAGTTCCCTGCTCCCTCCTCCCTCCTCTCTCCCCTGCAGCCCCACGCCACACCCAGCCTCAGGGCTCCCAGGCTGTGCTCTGCTCTTGTCCCCCAGGCCACACAGACGCTTTTCTGGCTGCCCAGAGTTCTCTCTCTGCTTTCCCCGGAACCCCTGCTGGCCCTTAGGACTTGGGGAGGGGTCACCTCTCCCTTCCTCTCCCCTCCTGCTCCTGCCTCTGTCCTGCATGGGAGCCTGGCCGGGGCTCCCAGCCCCGTCCCTGCCCATCTACGCCATCTTGTAGCTGCCCGCCCTCCCCCTCCCACCTCCTGTCCTCTCCTCGCGCAGTCAGAGGCGGGCACCTGGAAGGTGGTGGACGGGTGGATGGGTATGCGGATGGGGGGAGAGGAGCGGGGTGAATGGAGTTGGTAAAGCGCTGGGGGACCCTGCGGGACGGCGATCGCAGGCGTTTTCAGGGTGTGTGTTTGGGCACAGGCTCCACCTCGGAGAAGAAGAGCCCCGTGAAGAGGGAGCGGTCCGGCTCCCGGGACTCGGCCTCCTCCGGCCGCTCCTCCAAGGCGTCCGGTAAGTCCCGGGGGAGAGCCCACGCTGGGCTGCTCTGAGATTTCGGACGTGGATGGAGAGAGCCTGGATTTTCCCTGGAACTGGGAAGGGGGGACTTGGAGGAACTGGCTTTCTGGGCTGGGGCCGGGGGCCGGGAGGAGTTGGGCAGGACCTGAGGCTGGGCGGCTCCTTTCCTGGACGCTGTGGGCCCATCCCCAGCGAGGGCCTGTGGGTGGTGGCAGAGGGCCATGCCCTCGGGCTCCAGGTTTGGGTAATCGGGAGACAGGAGCAAGGTGAAGTGTTCGCGTGGAGTCTGGAGTGCCGGGAGGGAGACACGGACTCACTGGGGAGAAGCCGACTGGCCCAGGGCTTCTCAGACCGAGGGGCCAGATGCTCATGGGCGGAGGGAGAGGCGAGTGTGGATAAAACCCCCTAAGTCTCTGCCCTCAGGGTCCTCCGAGTCTCTGGGAGCAGGCGGGACCCACACACAGTAGCACCAGTGTTTACCGAGAGCCTGCTGATATCTGAATCCGGGCTTTAAAATAGGTTCTACGTAGGTGCTCCCGAAAAATCCCCGGTTCCTGTAGCCAGGGTGTGTTGCCACTGGGCTGCTGTGTTGTGTGTTTTTTTAAAAAAAATATTTTATTTTTAAAAATATTTTATTGATTTTTTACAGAGAGGAAGGGAGAGAGATAGAGTGTTAGAAACAGTGATGAGAGAGAAACATCGATCAGCTGCCTCCTGCACATCTCCTACTGGGGATGTGCCCGCAACCAACGTACATGCCCTTGACCGGAATCGAACCTGGGACCTTTCAGTCCGCAGGCCGATGCTCTATCCACTGAGCCACACCGGTTTCAGCTGTGTTGTTGTTTTTTAGAGAGGGTGTGTTGGGGGTGGTGGGGGTGGGAGAGAGAGAGAGAGAGAGAGAGCGAGAGAGAGAATGAGAGAATGCAGCCTGCTGAGTCGCGTGCGGCTCGCTGCCGCTCCAGCTGGAAGCAGCCGGTGCGGTGCATGAGCCTGGGCTGAGCACTGAGGGTGAGGGCTTTTCGGCTGGACCGGGCGAGGCAGGGATGGAAAGGAGGCCTCTGAGATGGGGCAGGGCCCTGGGGGCTGCAGGCCGGCTCCTACCCCGTGGGGACCCCAGCTGTCTCCCGCAGCAGGTCTTGGGTTTGTCGTAGGACCGAAGGGGTTATGTCTAACCAGAGGTGGAGTTTCGGTGACAAAAATGCCCGGTGATTGTCAAGTGAAGGGAGTTAGTGCCTCAGCCGCAGGCAGCCGGCAGGTCTCAGGGAGGGTCCTTCCCGTGTGGCCGACGGGGTCCTCTCTCCACAGGCTCGGGGCTCGGTGGTGAGACCTTGGCTCCGCCCGGGGGCCCCCCGCAGGGGGAGCAGACCAGATCCCCGCAGCCCTGCGGCCCTCCGGAGGACACACAGAGGCTCCGGGCCAGCCAGGGGCCGGCCCCCCAGCCCGACTCCGGCCGTCAGACCAGCCAGAGGAGCGTCCAGGTGGCGGTCCCCTCGCCGCGCCAGCTCCCCGCCGCGGGCGCGTCCTCCTCGCCCACGGGGCCGGCCGCGGGCACGCTCCTGCGGCAGGCCTCCCCGTGCTCCCTGGCCAAGGCCCGCCGGCAGCCGCCCGTCGTCTTCCTGCCCAAGCTGGTGTACGACATGGTCACGTCCACCGACAGCAGCGGCCTGCCCAAGGCCGCCTCGCTCCTGCCCTCGCCCTCGGTCGTGTGGGCCAGCTCCTTCCGGCCCCTGCTCAGCAAGACCATGACGTCCACGGAGCAGTCCCTGTACTACCGCCAGTGGACGGTGCCGCGGCCCAGCCACATGGACTACGGGAACCGCGCCGAGGGCTGCGTGGACGGCTTCCACCCGCGCAGGCTGCTGCTCAGCGGGCCCCCGCAGGTGAGGGCACCCACCTCGGCCTGGACTCCGGGGGTGGGGGTCTGTGCTCAGGCCTAGAGGCAGCATAGGGCTGACAGCACCCCCTTCTGCGCATCTTGCCATTCTCGCGGCGGAAGCTTCTGTGATGGCCCCACGTGGGCGGTGGACAGGGGTCAGGGCCTGGTGACTTCCGTCCTCTCATCTCTGTTTCCTCCACATGATGCGGGGGGCGGACGGGTTCCTGGGGTGCCTCTCGGGCCTTCAGACTGCGGTTCGGCATTTTCCACGTTACTTCCCTGGGCCTGGGGCCTGGCTGTGGGATCTGCGCTCTCATACCGGAGGATGTGGGGGACACGGAAGTGGGAGGCAGGAGGTTGTCAGGATCCCAGCCTTGTAGGGGACCCAGCAGATGCCTGTTTAACCAGCTGTGACCCACGTAAACCCACGACCAACGGTACACTCGCCTGGCTCTCGCCTGAGGGGCAGGGACTCCGTGACGCGACAAGAAAGAGAAGGAAGGAGAGAAGAATTGCTTGCTCTCTCTTCCGGGGCTTGGGGGAGATGCAGCCTTTCTAGGTCTTGCGGGACGAATTCTGTTTTCTTACCATAGACGTGTCGATGAAGACAAGACTAGTGTTTGCAGTTACGCCAGACTGAAGAAATGTTTTATGTTGGCAGTTTCTTTTCTCCGAAGCAGCCTTTCTTCAGCTCATGCCCATGTCCTATTTCCAGCGGCTTAAAAAATGCCGCCGTTAAAACCGGAGACACCTTCGCCATGGTTTATACGCAGGCAGGCCCCTGGCTGGGGAGTCCCCCCGCCCACCTGCCCCGCCTCGGTAGCCCCATTGCCCCTCGGCTGTCTCTGCACCCACCGGCCCTCGTTTTAATTAGGTGAGATCTTTAAAAGGGGGAGGTGCCTCCTCGGCCTGTTTGGCTCAGTGGATAGAGCGTCGGCCTACGGATGGAAGGGTCCCGGGTTCAATTCCAGTCAAGGGCACATACCTTGGTTGCAGGTTCCTCCCCGGCCTGGACCCTGGTCGGGGCTCATGCCGGAGGCAGCCCGTCGATGTGTTTCTCTCACATGGATGTTTCTGTCTGTCTGTCCCTCTCTCTTTCCCTCTCTCTCAAAATCAATGGGAAAATATCCTCGGGTGAGGACTTTAAAGAAGTTTTCATAAAAGAGGGAGGTGCCATGAGGCGTGGCGGGTGCTCCTGGCGCGGAGATGGGTGCGCTGACTGGCCCCACCCCCTTGTGCTCGCAGATCGGGAAGACGGGCGCTTACCTGCAGTTCCTCAGCATCCTGTCTCGGATGCTCATCCGGCTGACGGAGGTGGACGTGTACGATGAGGAAGAGATCAATGTCGGTGAGTTCCATCCTCGCGCGCAGGCAGGGCGGACGCTCGGTCCCCAGTGGGTCCAGGGGCGGAGCTGGTGGCCTGGGATGCGGATGGGATGCTGGCGGGCGGCCAGGTGCCTGCAGGACAGCTTCTGCTCCTGACGTGGTCTGACCCCTGGGGTCCAGCTGGCTTTTTCCCGCTGCTCTTCGATCTCCTGCGGCGGGAAGCTGACAAGTGGCCGTTAGGGACCCGATGGCCCGTGGTCCTAATGTGCAGTCGCGTATCATTCAGCCTTAGGAGCGGGGTCCCCCGTGTCCTCACGCAGCTCCTGCAGATGCTCTGACTCTGCTTCCGTTTCGGGGGGAGTTCGGAACATGGGAGCCCGTGCAGCTGGGTCTCTCCTTCTGCCTCTGGGTTTCCCACGGTCCCCACAGTGTGGAATGTTGTTTCTGTTGCGTTTCTGCCTCCTTTCTCGGAGAGACCGAGAATGAAGGCGGGACTTGAAGCCGCTCTCTGTTCCCGTTTTGTCACGTGTCCCCCGTGTCTCCCGACCCCGTAGACCTCCGAGAGGAATCCGAGTGGCGCTACCTCCAGCTCAGCGACCCCTGGCCGGACCTGGAACTATTCAGGAAGCTGCCTTTCGACTACACGGTCCACGACCCGAAGTACGAAGACGCCAGCCTCATCTGCTCACACCACCAGGGCGCCAAGAGCGAAGGTCAGGCTCTGCGTGTCTCCCAGGGCGTGCATGGGAGTAGCCTCTGGAAGGGAGAAGCCGTGCGTGTGAGGGATGTGCTCCGTCCCCTGGAGGCCCTGAGCCAGGGCAGCACCCGGCACGGAGCGGAGGCCGCACCTCCCGGGCCGGGAGGCCTCTGAGGGGACCAGGAAGGAAGACTCGCTGCTCGGCGAGCGCTGGGGATGCGGAGGACACGGGCTGGGCTGTGTCACGGTCAGGATGTGCTAAAGGTCTCGGTTAAGAGCGGATAAAAGGCGTGTATCCTTTTGCTGTTAATCCTTACCTGAGGACATTTTTCCATTGATTTCTAGAGAGAATAGAAGGGAAGGGGAGAGGCAGAGAGTGAGAGAGAGACACTGATTGGTTGTTTCCCGCAGGCGCCCTGACCAGGGCCGGGCATCGAGCCTGTGACTGAGGTATGTGCCCTTGCCTGGCATCAAACACCAGACCCTTCAGTCTGTAGGCTGACGCTCTGTCCACTGAGCCGGACTGGCCAGGGCGACACGTATCTTTATGAATGGGATTGTGGCTGACGCTCTGTCCACTGAGCCGGACTGGCCAGGGCGACACGTATCTTTATGAATGGGATTGTGGTAACAGAATGCTCATATGCTCTCTCGTGTTCTCCCCCTCCTCCTGCAGGGACCTCTCACCATCACCGAGTTATCACCTGCGGTGGTTCAGGGTCCCCATCAGCCGACACAGTGTTAGTGGCCGGTGTGATTGTAAACACGGACAGGAAAGGTTGGGGAATGCAGAGTGAGAGGAGGGTCGTCACCAGTGGCCATCGGATGAGAATGTTCTCTCCATGGTTCTCAGGCCACTCTCAGGCCCTGGGGGTCCCTCACTCTCAGGCCCTGGGGGTCCCTCACTCTTGGTCCCTGGGGGTTCCTCACGGAGGTGCGTCTCTAACGAAAGCCAGGTGCTGGACTCTTACTCCTGCTAAGTCACTGGAAAGATGGGACACTTCACCTGCGTTGCCGTCTTTGCGTGTTGCACTGGTGATCAGTTGTCATGTAGCGAGTCCTCGAGTAAACGTTGATCCAACATTCACGGGCTCACATATGACATGACGGGTGGACAGTCTGTAGTGTGTCCCATGGAGACTGTTGTGTCTGAGCCGCTGAGTCCCCGCGGGTCCCAGATGGGCTGGGGCCAGCCTCATCCACCGTCTCCCGCCCCACAGTAGCGTTTCGGCTCGTGTCCGTGTGAGTGGCGGGAGGGGCTCCGTGACACTGGGCTTCCCTGCAGACAGGGGGCCACCCAGGAAGCCCGAGGACCTGTTTGTGCGGCGCCAGACGGCGCGGATGCGGCTGTCCAAGTACGCGGCCCACAACACCTACCACCACTGCGAGCAGTGCCACCAGTACATGGGCTTCCACCCCCGCTACCAGGTAGGCCGCGGGCGCCGGCTCGCCTTGCTTCCCCTGGTTATGTTTCCATTCCGGAGTGGGAGGTGGAACGTTCTGGAAGCCTTGCTTCCTGGTCTGCTGGCATCCTCAGTTCCCATCTGTAATCTGTGAAGTGGCTGCCAGCCCCGCAGAGCAGGCGTTCTCCAGGTTACACGGGTTCTAGCAGAAGGCGAGGCGGCTGCCGGGGTCCGAATCCGCCTGACATCCTGGCAGTTTCCGCCGTTCAGGGGGCAGACCCTACGTGCATCCTGTGTGCCAGACGCAGACGTGAATGAACGGTCTCCGTACGCGAGACTCGGGGTGTGGGATAGAGACGCACATGAGCAAAACCTAACAGCAGGAAGCCGGCAAGGAGACAGTGCGGCCGAAGCACAGACATTACATAAAGGGAGGAACGCGCACGTCACAAGCACCTACTGTGCGCCAGGCAGTCTGCAGGTCACGTTTATATCTCAGTATTGCCCAACCTTTTATTTTACCTACTTTTTATTATTTTTTTAAATTCTCAGCCGAGGATATGTTTTTATTCATTTTGGAGAGAGAGGAAGGGAGAGACAGAGAGAGATAGAGAAACACTGATGGGAGAGAAACATGGATCTGGCGCCTCCCATATGCACCCCGAGTAGTGATGGGGCCCACAGCCTAGGTATGTGTCCTGATCAGGAATTGAACCCACAACCTTTTGGTGTGTGGGATGATGCTCCAACCAACTGAGCCACCTGGCCAGGACCTTCCCAACCTTTCCATGTGGTAGAAAATGTCCTTTGTCCTAGACCCGTGGTTGGCAAACCGTGGCTCTCGAGCCACATACGGCTCTTTGGCCCCTTGAGTGTGTCTCTTCCACAAAATACCACGTGCGGGCGCGCACATACGGTGCGATTGAAACTTCGTGGCCCATGCACAGAAGTCGGTATTTGGTGGAAGAGCCACATTCAAGGGGCCTAAGAGCCGTATGTGGCTTGCGAGCCGTGGTTTGCCGAGCCGCAATTTGCCGACCACTGTCCTAGACACTGGGTAAGTGGATAAGACCACTGGCCCAGCCCCTCGTCACCTGAATGGATTACAAGCCACACCTGTCCATTCAAGGTGCGCTGGCTAGGAAACTGTCCTGTCTACCTTCTTTTTTTAAAAAAATATATTTTTATTGATTTCAGAGAGGAAGGGAGAGGGAGAGATAGAAATATCAACGATGAGAGAATCGTTGATCACTGCCTCCTGCATGCCCCCTACTGGGGACCGAACCCACAACCCAGGCATGTGCCTTTGACCTGAATCGAACCCGGAACCCTTCAGTCTGTAGGCTGATACTCTATCCATTGAACCACACCGGTCAGGGCTAGCTTCTTACTTAATTCTCACTGAAACCCCTGAGGCAGTAGCATTTTCCGGTGCTATAAACCAGCGGCCGCCAACCTTTCGGACCTCACGGACCACCGGTTGCCGACGGCTGCTGTAAATGAAGCTACTGGCCTGGGCGGGAGCACGGAGAGGCTTGGGAGAGGAAGGCCTGCGGGGGCCAGCAGGCGGGAGGCGCGGACACTGGCTCCCTCTGCTCTCTCGCTCGCCTCTCACGGCTCCCTGGGCTTTTTCCGGAAATTTCCTCTGGTGCCTCCCTCTGTGCTCCCTCCCCAGCCCCAAATCTCTCTGTCCCTCTGGGGTCTTCGGGGAAGTTCTGCCGGACGCTGACGACGGGCTCTGGCCTCTCCCTAGAGGGCGTTGTGGTTCTAGAGGAGCCACAGGAGCCGGTGTGCCCGTTCTGCGTCCGCCCCCTCGGCCTGTCATTCGGGAGTGCACAGCGCACGCTGGCGGGCAGGGCGAGGGGTCGGGGAGGCCCCCTGTGGGTGCCTGAGCTGAGGCCCGCAGGAGCCATGGCATGGCTTGGGCAGAGCCGGGCTGGGAGGTCAGGCCAGAGAACCGGGGCACAGCTGTGGCGTGAGGGGAGGGCTCTTTGGACCAAGTGACTAGAGGTGAGACTAGACTTGGGGCCGTGAGTGAGCCTAAGACCTATGATACCAGGTTTTGCATCCTGGAGGGGGGCCTGCTTCCTACAATGGTTAATTACAGTACAGAGAGGCCTCGGGTGGACATGGCGAGACCGGGGTGTACAGGTGTGTGCAGTTCTGACTGCTTTATTAATACTCGATGACACCTGTAGTGACATAGGGTGGGAAAACACATTTGTTAGCATAGAACAGTGATGGCGAACCTTTTGAGCTCGGCGTGTCAGCGTTTTGAAAAACCCTAACTTAACTCGGGTGCTATGTCACATATAGAACTTTTTTTGATATTTGCAACCATAGTAAAACGAAGACTTCTATTTTTGATATTTATTTTATATATTTAAATGCCATTTAACAAAGAAAAATCAACCAAAAAGATGAGTTTGCGTGTCATCTCCGACACGCGTGTCATAGGTTCGCCATCACTGGCATAGAATACAGCTCCTCATGTTGTGGTGACCCCCAATTTCATTGTGACAAATTGAACATAATTAAAGCACAGTGATTAATCACAAAAACAATATGTAATTATCTATGTGTTTTCCGATGGTCTTAGGCGACCCTGTGAAAGGGTCGTTCAGCCCCCAAAGGGGTCGCGACCCCCAGGTTGAGAACCGCTGGCTTAGCCGCTAACCAAGCACCTGGGTCAGATCCAGAGTCCAGAGGGGTTGGCGCCGCCTCCCTGGGTGAAGCGTGACCAGAATTAGCGATGGGATCTGGCTTCGGCCTGGTGGGCATGGCCTCTGGCGGCCAGACCTGGTGTCCACACCTTGTATGGGTGGCACCCGTGCGTGGGCTTCTCGTGCTGGGGGCAGAGGTGGCCGTGACCCGCGTCGTGGCGGCCGCGCGGGCCTGGGTCTTCGGGGCGGTTCCGCCGGCCGCTGACGACGGCTCTGTCCTCTCCCCCGCACCCCAGCTCTATGAGTCCACCCTGCACGCCTTTGCCTTCTCTTACTCCATGCTAGGAGAGGAGGTCCAGCTGCACTTCATCATCCCCAAGTCCAAGGAGCACCACTTCGTCTTCAGCCAGCCCGGAGGCCAGCTGGAGAGCATGCGGCTGCCCCTCGTCACCGACAAGGTACTGGCGTGGGCCCGGGGGTCCGATCGGTGTGGCTGCCAGGGGCTGCTGAGTGGGGGACCCAGGGGCCGTAGCTGCCCGATGAGCCCAGGATGAGGCAGGTGGGGCCTGGTGGAGGGACCGAGGTGGTCCCTGGCCTTGGCGAGGAGGCGGGGAATGTCAGGGCTTTGAGGTCCCCCAGAGTCAAGTTTGAGCCTTGCTCTGCCGTTTCCGGGCTGCGCTGTCAGAACTTGTCGAGGTCTCGGAGCCCCCGCTTCCTCATCCTACACCCAGGCGGTCGTAAATCTCCCAAAAGCTTGTGGTGAGAGTTACAGGCGTCACGGACATAGGGCGCCGGCCCAGCTGGAAATGAGCTGAGCAGACGGTCGTGGTGCCCACTCTGTCTGTCCTTCAGGGCTCTCCGCTCGGGAGCACCCAGCCAGGCCAGGTGGTAGGAGAGCATGGCCCCCCATCACCAGCTCCAACAGTTACTGACTCATGGCCAGTCCCGTCTCGCCGTCTGTCCTTCTCTCCTCTCCCGCCTTCCTGTGTTATCTGGGAGCGAATCGCAGACACCGTGTCCTTTCACCCGTAATCCTTCAGTGTGTATCTCTGAAGGCTGCTTCGCCTCTTGTGACGCCGTTGCTCTTGCCCATCATCGCCGTGCCCGCCCTCCTGGCGACACTCCTCCAGGGTGATTGATTGACCAGCCCCAGCTGTCAGTCTCAGCAGCCTTGCTGCCCTTGAGCCAGCGGTCACCAGAAGCTGGGTGTGGATGCTGAGGGCGGGACGCCGGGGGCTGAACCCCGCCTTTCAGACAGACCCCCCTATCAAGCCCCGAGGCATTTGTAAAGCACCCGAGGCCTTCATTGCATGGTCTCCCGCCCCCGGGCTGGGGTCGGTGTGCAGTGGGCCGGGATTGATTCACACCCCCGTTTCCACCGACTTCCGTCAGCGCAGCCATGAGCACAGCGGCCTCACAGCGCAGTGGCCGGTGCCTGGAGGGCTTCCGAGGGAGAGGTGGGGGCCTCTGGTTCTCGGTGTCACCGATGCGCAGCCGGGCGTGTGACTAGCCGGGCAGTGTGGGTAGGAGGTGGGGACTCGGGTCACACAGGAACAGCCTCTGCTCCAAACACCAGCTTAGATGCTCCAAGGAAAGGGGAGTGAATGGAGGCAGCGGAGAGATGCTAGTTTGGGTTCAGACCCTTTCCAAACAGCATTTACTTACTAGTAGCTGCCGAGCCC
This sequence comes from Myotis pilosus, assembly GCA_036010255.1. NCBI lineage: Eukaryota > Metazoa > Chordata > Mammalia > Chiroptera > Vespertilionidae > Myotis > Myotis pilosus. Next base: position 2,801,013 of record JASKON010000016.1, read on the forward strand.
GTGGGCTGGGAGTCTGGGCTCCAGGCGGGTTCCGCTGGGCTGGGCTCACTCATGTGCCTGTCGTTGGCTCCCAGGAGGGCTGGGGGCTGGCCGGCTAGGGTGGCCTCCGTGGGCAGCCCTCTCTGCTCCACGTGGTCACTGCCCCTCCAGCAGGCTGGCCCTGGCTTGTTCCTGGGAGGGTTCGGAGAGAGGGCGGAATGTGCCCGCCTCTTGCAGCCAGGCTCAGAACTGGTGCCCCATCACTTAAAAAAATAATTTTTTTATTGATTTCAGAGAGGAAGGGAGAGGGAGAGAGAGAGAAACATCAATGATGAGAGAGAACCATGGATCGGCTGCCTCCTGCACACCCCCTACTGGGGATTGAGCCTGCAACCCAGGCATGTGCCCTGACTGGGAATCCAACTGTGACCTCCTGGTTCATAGGTTGACGCTCAGCCACTGAGCCACACCGGCCAGGCTAGTGCACCATCTTTTTTACTGCGTTTTATCCATAAAAGCAAGTCTCAGGGCTGAGCTGGATTCAAGGAAGACGGGGATAGACATGTCAAAGGGAGGGAAGTGACTGTGACCCCGTTTAGAAACGCTCTCCCGCCTTCTGCCTCTACTCCCCAGAGTCATGAGTATATAAAAAGCCCGACCTTCACCCCAACCACCGGCCGTCACGAGCACGGACTCTTCAACCTGTACCACGCGATGGACGGCGCCAGCCACTTGCACGTGCTGGTTGTCAAGGAGTATGAGATGCCCGTTTATAAGAAGTACTGGCCCAACCACATCATGCTGGTGCTCCCGAGCATCTTCAACAGCGCTGGCGTGGGTAGGCTCCTCTCGCGCCCCCTCGGTGGCCTCCCGGGAACTGAGACCCGAGAGAATATTCTAGAACTGACAGAGTTCAGCATTTTTCATCAAGCCTGTTGGCTTTAAAATATATATATATACACACATACACACACACATTGATTTCAGAGAGGAGGGAAGAGGGAGAGAGAAACATCAATGTTGAGAGAGTCATTGATTGGGTGCCTCCTGCACGCCCCACACTGGGATCGGGGTCCACAGGCCGACGCTCTATCCACTGAGCCAAACCAGCTAGGGTAAGCCTTTTGACCTTTAAAGCTATTTTGATTTATTTGAATATTCTTTTTCTTCTTTGATGTTTGGTTATCGGTTCAATTTAGGTTCTTAATTCATGTTAGAGAAGCAAGGATACTGTATGTGTATATGCATACCCCATGGATGCAGACAGTGGGGTGCCGAGGGCCTGGGGCGGGGTTGGGGTGGGCTGGATGGGGTTGATGGGGGATAAAAGGGGACATATTTAATACTTTCAACAATAAAGAGTAAGAAAAAGAGAGAAAGAGTCCTAGCTGGTTTGGCTCAGTGGATAGAGCGTCAGCCTGCGGACTGAAGGGTCCCAAGTTCGATTCTGGTCAAGGGCACATGACCAGGTTTTGGGCTCATCAACGATTCTCTCTCATCATTGATGTTTCTATCTCTCTCTTTCCTTTCCTCTCTGAAATAAAAATATATTTAAAAAATAAAATTAAGTTAAAAAAGAAAAGAAAAGCAAAGCAAGGATAAACAGGCAGATGTCTGTGCAAATGGGAGAGGTGTGTTTTCGCCCCTAGAATTTTCTTTCCCAAATCAACAGCTAAGAGTGAGTGGACGAGGGAAGCGGGCGAGGACCGCGGGGACTGGCTGGTCGGGGTGGGGCCTCGGTGAGCAGTGCTCCCTCGGCCCGGGGCCTGTGCCGTGTGGGTGTCCGGCGGGACCGGGGGTCAGCGGTGGCTTTGCTGTTGCAGGTGCCGCCCACTTCCTGATCAAGGAGCTGTCCTACCACAACCTGGAGCTGGAGCGGAACCGGCAGGAGGAGCTGGGGATCAAGCCGCAGGACATCTGGCCGTTCATCGTGATTTCCGACGACTCCTGCGTCATGTGGAACGTGGTGGACGTGGACGGCGGCGGGGAGAGGAGCAGGTGAGCGCTTCCCACGCCTATAAGTGAGACAGATGCGCGCTCTCCAGCGGGGATCCCCTCCGCCCCTCATCTGTGAAATGGGCGGGAGGTGTGCCCGGCCGGAGGATGCTGTGAGGATGGGCGATGAGGAAGGTGGTGCTCAGCCGGGCGCTGGCCCTGCGTGGCCGTGGCGGGTGCCGCAGCGGGAGAGCAGCATCCCGGCTGGCCCGTCCAGAGGGCCTTGCCCGTGTCCACACATCAGCCCAGATGTCCCTCTCCCTCGAGCAGAGAGTTCTCCTGGTCAGAGAGGAACGTCTCCCTGAAGCACATCATGCAGCACATCGAGGCGGCCCCCAACATCACCCACTACGCCCTCATTGGCATGCGCAAGTGGTCCAGCAAGGCCGGCGGCCGCGCGGTGCGGGAGCCCTTCTCCCGCTGCCACGTCCATGACTTCATCGTCCTGAACGTGGACCTGACCCAGAACGTGCAGTACAACCAGAACCGGTGAGCGCCTGCCCCGCTGCCGCCCCAACTCCACCCCCAGGCCCCAGCCCCCAGCCCCCAGCCCTCCTCCTCCGTCCTCCCTCCTCCCTCCTCCCTCCTGGAGGGGCAGCCTAGGCCTGGCTGATAGCCGCTTCTCCGCTGCCCTGTAGGCCACGGAGCCAGAGGCCTCCAGCCCATAGCACCAGCCTGGCCCCTGCTGTCAGCTTTAACATTTTCTTTTTTTTTTCTTAAATGTGTTTTGATTGATTTCAGAGAGGAAGGGAGAGGGAGAGAGAGATAGAAGCATCAATGAGCCCCACACTGAGGATCCAGCCTGCAACCCGGGCATGTGCCCTGACCAGGAATCAAACTGGGACCACCTGGTTTCTAGGTTGATGCTCATTCCTTCTTTCTTTCATTCTTTCCTTTCCTGTTTTTCTTTTTCTTTCCTTTCCCTCCCTCCCTCCCTCCCTTCCTCCCTCCCGTTGTATAATTCTGTGGCGAGGAGATTTGCATACGACCACTCAGCTTCCTCTGTGGATTCACACGCGCTTTACTTAGTGACTCGCCGTGTGCGGTGTGTCCTTCCTCTGGCTGTTTGGCTTCCTCTCGGTCACAGCTCTCAGGAGCCTTAGCACCGAAGGAAGCCGTGACGTCTTTCCCTTACGTGGCTTCCATGTGACCAGCCACAGGGGTGCCCAGCGGAGCCCAGTCGCCGACGCCCTGGCCCAATCACCGCGGGGAGTGTCCCCGGGCCAGGCAGTGGGCACACACCTGAGGTGCCTGTAGGAGGGAGTTCGGGGCCAGCCCGCCCTGCTAGGGGTCTGGGTTCTGCCACTTGTCGGCTTGGCATGAGCCTTGTTTTCCTCAACTGAAAAAGTGGCTGATTTTTTTTTTTTTTTATTGGGGGAGATTTGTTCTTTTCAACAAACTGATGGAAGGTTTTGCACGTCCTCCCAGCAGGCCTGTGCGTTGCAGGTGGCGGTCCTTCTGGAGTGTTTGCCCGCGGGACGCCCGCCGTTCCCATGCGATGCATCGCAGCTGGGCCGGCTCCCTGTTCGCTGCCCTCTGCCCTCCGGGAGGGGGGTCCGTAGGGAGGACTGAGCCTGCCCCTCCCTGTCGCCCGGTACCAGGCTCACACGCTACGGCCGGGGGACGTGAGGGCCCCCCAGTGCAACCTGTCCCCCCCTCTGGCTCCGAGCAGGTTCCTGTGTGACGACGTGGACTTCAACCTGCGGGTGCACAGCGCCGGCCTCCTGCTATGCCGCTTCAACCGCTTCAGCGTCATGAAGAAGCAGATCGCCGTGGGCGGGCACCGGTCCTTCCACATCACTGCCAAGGTGCGTGGCTGGGCAGGGGCCGTGGGCGGGCACCGGTCCTTCCACATCACCACCAAGGTGCGTGGCTGGGGCGGGGGCCGTGGGCGTGGGCCGGGCCGGCCGTGCGCTTTGAAAACCAATTTTTCCTTTCATCCCCTCAGGAGCGTTCTTTAACTATTAGGTGTTTTGTCTTTATTCCTCTTTTGAGCAGAGTCTTACTTTTTCCCCGTTAGGTTTAACGGTGCATTGATTATGGAGAGGAAAGCGAGTCGTGCTTTGTAACATGTCACCAGAATGAAATTCTTGTTCTCGTGGTTTATTCCAGTGACGGCGAACCTTCTGAGCTCGGCGTGCCAGCATTTTGAAAAACCCTAACTGAACTCTGGTGCTGTGTCACATATAGAAATTTTTTGATATTTGTAACCATAGTAAAACAAAGACTTATGTTTTTGATATTTATTTTATATATTTAAATGCCATTTGACAAAGAAAAATCAACCAAAAAAATGAGTTCGCGTGTCACCTCTGACACGCGTGTCATAGGTTCGCCATCACTGGTCTATTCATTCAGTGTTGGCGGGGCGCCCAGGCCCTCCCTCGGGAGCAGGTCGCCTCCAGCCGAGCGGGGTGTTAAGTCAATATGGGGTGAAGTGCCGAGGTGATGAGCACCCCGGGGCGACGCCTGGGTCACAGGGAGACCTCTCCTCGCCAGCGGTGGGGGTGGCATCTGTGTGCATATCCCTGGGGCGGGACGTTAAGGCGGAGACCTGGAGGATGAGAGAGGGTGTCCCGACGACTCGGGGGAGAGCCCGGGAGGAGCAAGGAGGTCGGTGCGGAGGAAGCACAAAAGCCAGCGGCGAGCGTGGCAGAGGCGAGCTGGAGACGCAGGCAGGGCCTTACTGGCCGTGGGAACTTCTAGCAGAGGGGTGGGCAAACTTTTTGACTCGAGGGCCACAATGGGTTCTTAAACTGGACCGGAGGCCGGAACAAAAGCATGGATGGAGTGTTTGTGTGAACTAATATAAATTCAAAGTAAACATCATTACATAAAACGGTACGGTCTTTTTTTTTTTTTAGTTTTATTCATTTCAAACGGGCCGGATCCGGCCCTCGGGCCGTGGTTTGCCCATGGCTGCTCTAGACGCCTCTGTAGGGGCAGTGACAGCTCATTGACAGGGTCCGGCAGCCGGCCCGATGGTTTTCTTCCTGTCCCCGGCCTCATGGGCAGGGAGGACATGCTGGCGAGGGAGGAAGAGAGGGTGGGTTCGACGGGGCAGTTGGGAGGAGCGCAGTGGGGGTGTCTGGGACCTGGGGGTCCGGGGAGGCTGGCCGTGCCCGGAGGTTTGCATCCCTGGGTTTGGAAGAACGTCCCCAATTCCTGTGGATTCTCTGTATTTTTTCCTCGACCAGACAGCCAGTGTTCCACGTGGAAAGATCAATGTTGACGATTTTTACTGATCAAGTCGATCAGTTGTCACCTGCCCCCCTTGGGGGAAACCTGATGTTTCTTAACAGAGAACTTTATCGTCCAAGTCGGTGTGTTCTCAGCACTGCCGTGGGGCCCCCTTCCCTTGGCGGGGCCGCCGGCCTGGGTCCTCCCAGCCTGGCAGCCTCAGAGGGCCTTCTCTGCCAAGATGGCCGGGAGTGCTGACGCCCCTCCTCCCCACACAGGTGTCCGACAGCCCCGTGGCCGTCGTGCCCGCCCAGTACATCTGCGCGCCCGACAGCAAGCACCCGTCGCTGGCGGCCCCCGCGCAGCTGCTGCTGGAGCGGTTCCTGCAGCACCACAGCCACCGCTTCTTCCCGCTGTCCCTGCGGAACCACGGCCACCCCGTGCTGCTGGTCGACTGCTACCTGAACCTGGGCTCCCAGGTAACTCGGCGCCTGCTGCCCATCTGCCCAGGAGCTGCCTCGGGGGAGGCGCCGGGACTGAGGGCTCGGGATGCACTCAGCACCTGCGTCTCGGTGCTCCCGCCTTTTCACAGCTGGTGAAACAGGCTGCGAGGGTTTGCCTTTTTTCACGACCAAGTAAGAGGTTATTATTAGAGTCAGGAGTGTCCTGTCCCCCTCGGCAGCCTGCGCATCCCATCGCAGTGACCGTCTAAGACAGTGATGGCGAGCCTATGACACGCCTGTCAGAGGTGACACGCGAACTCATGTTTTTGGTTGATTTCTCTTTGTTAAATGGCATTTAAATATATAAAATATCAAAAATATAAGTCTTTGTTTTACTGTGGTTGCAAATATCAGAAAATTTCTATCTGTGACACGGCACCAGAGGTAAGTTAGGGTTTTTCAAAATGCTGACACGCCGAGCTCAGAAGGTTCACCATCACTGGGCTAAGAACACGTTTGCACAGCACAGGGGCCTCGGCACCAGGTTCCCGCGTCAGGAGCCTTTCATCAGTTTCGCGAGTGGAGTGTCTCGCCCGCGCCCCTACCCCCGCCCCCCATCTTCCAGGTGCTCAACACCCCAGGTTTGCAGCTGAAGGAAGTAGTCCTGTCAAGTCCTTGTCGCTCTTGTACTAAGTGTCAGGTCCTGCAGTGCTGACCCGCGTTTTACACTGCAGGTGCCGCCGCTTCAAATCAAGTCAGGCATTCTCAGACCTGGTATACGTGTGTTCACGTATTCACGTGTGTTCACATATTCACGTGTGTTCACATACTCACATGTGTTCACGTATTCCCATGTGTTCATGTGTTCACAGGAGAGCATGTGAATGGTCTGTTCCAATATAATACGCTAGGAATCAAACCCAACGCTGGTGCCAAACATTTATTTAAAAAAAAAAATATATATATATATATATGTATATATTAATTGATTTCAGAGAGGAAAGGAGAGGGAGAGATAGAACCATTAGTGATAAGAGAGAATCATCAGCTGCCTCCTGCACGCCCCCTACTGGGGATCAGACCCACAACCCGGGCCTGTGCCCTGACTGGGAATCGAATCGTGACCTCCTGGTCGATGCTCAGCCACTGAGCCGTACTGGCTGGGTGCCAAAACATTTCCGATTCTCTGATTAGTTAATGCATAGATAAATCCGGATAAATCTCTTGGAATTGAGTTTTAGGCTATAGATTTGGAAATAATACAAAAAATACTGTTTCTGGTCCCCCAAAACCTTGAGCGTGGCCGAGCGGTTGGCATGTTAGCGGCGCAGCCGTGGCGTGGCGTGGCTGAGCATGTCACAAGAGTGGTGTCCCCTCGTGGTTTTCCAGATCTCCGTGTGCTACGTGAGCTCCAGGCCCCACTCCCTGAACGTCAGCTGCTCCGACTCCACGTTCAGCGGGCTCCTGCTCTACCTCTGCGACTCCTTCGTGGGGGCCAGCTTTCTGAAAAAGTTCCACTTCCTGAAAGGTAAGTTCCCGTCCTCTGCGTCCCCCGGGCCCTGACATGAATGCTGGTGACCTGCTGCCACTGAGGAGGCGGCCTCTGGTCGTAGTCCTCCTTCCCCAGTGGGTGCATGGAGGCTCAGAGAGGGACCGAAACCGCCAGCAATGTCCAGGAAGGTGGGCGCGGGGTTCCGGGGTGCACATTCCCCCGCCCGCCCCGCGCCAGTTTGGGTGGAGATGAGACACATCCCCTTTCTTTTAGGCAAAAGGCAGAGATGTGTTCCTTTTCAGTGTATATTCTTTTTTAAAAAAATATTTTTTATTGATTTTAGAGAGGAAGGGAGAAGGAGAGGGAGAGGGAGAGGGAGATGGAAACATCAATGATGAGAGAGAATCATTGATCGGCTGCCTCCTGCACGCCCCCTACTGGGGATCAAGCCCACAACCCGGGCATGTTCCCTGATTGGGAATCAGACCGTGACCTCCTGGTTCATAGGGCGACGCTCAACCACTGAGCCACATGGCCGGGCTCAGTGCAGATTCCTAACACCTGCCCCAGGTCCCCACTGATGTCTCTTCCTCTGGGGAGGCGAGGTCCTCCTCCTCGTCTTGGGATATGGACGCTTCTGGACTTTTACGCGAATCTTCCTCCTGCTGGAGTTGGTTTCTTGTGAGAGTATTCAGAGCGGCAACCGTTCATTCTGTCTGACTTTAAAACGACGGCCTGCCCAGCGGCGGGCCCTGACCGATGTGCTTTCCCTGGGTCGCCCTTCACGCCGACCTTGTCCAGCAGGTGTTCCCGGAGCCCCGCACAGGCTAAGGCCCTGAGTAGTGAGAGGCTTACAGCCATCTCTGCCCTTGGCAGTCTCTGCCCTGGGGGAGCAGCTTGTCTAAGGGAGGGCAGGCCATGTAGAGGAAGGTAGAAAGGTAGGTAGGTAGGAAGGTAGGAAGGCAGGTGGTAGAGAGGCGGCCAGAGCAACGGAATGAATGGACATGAATGTCTTGATTGTGCTGGGATTGGAGAGGAGGGAAAGCTCACCTGGTGGGCAGGTGGGGACAGGTGGGAGCGGATCGCCTCGAGTGGGAGAAGAAGGTGGTGTTGGGCCTGGTAGGGCTGCAGCTGAGAGAGCTTGGTTTGCATCCGACCAGTCTCCTTCCAGCTCTCCTTCTCTCTTGCCCGCTTGGCCACCGTTTCCTCCGCCTCCATGTTATCTCGCCGGCCAGTCGCATCGCCCTGTCTGCCTTGCTAAGACTGGGAAACATTCCCAAAGAAGCGGGGCCCGGGGACACCGGCCCTCCCCTTCCAAGCGCAGCCTCTTTCTCTCTGCGAGCCGCAGGGTCCCGGCGGTGGGTTTCCGCGGGATACGCTCGCCCCGTCTTCACACGCTCTGCCGTTGTCCGTGCAGGGGCGACCTTGTGCGTGATCTGCCAGGACCGGAACTCCCTGCGCCAGACCGTGGTCCGCCTGGAGCTGGAGGATGAGTGGCAGTTCCGCCTGCGCGACGAGTTCCAGACCGCCAACGCCAAGGAGGACCGGCCGCTCTTCTTTCTGACGGGACGGCACATCTGAGGGCGGCACCCGCAGGGTTTCTGGAAGAGTGGGGCCTTCGGAACCTCATGCCGTTGAGGCTAAAGAATTCGAACCACGGGGTGTTTGAACAGAAACGGGCCGCAGACACTGTCTGGCACGTCCCTCGTGGCGGCCCAAAGCCCAGAGGTGACGGAGACTCCGGGAGGGACGGCGTCTGTGGGTGGCGAGCATCAGCAGCGCACACCCGCCCTCCCGGTCCCGGGCCGGCTGCATCGCCCTGTGCTACGTCCACGTCCATTTCACGAAGAACAAAGTTTCGCCGACTGTCATGCCATCCATATGCTTCCATGGACGAACTTGCCTTTTCTCTTCGTTCTGTCTCTCAATTATCTTGCAGAGGTGCCAGACGATGGGTAGGATGCGAGCCGTGCAGGTTCCCTCACCATCTACTACAAAGCAATATTTTAAAAAAGAATGCTTTCACTGTAAAGGCCGGAGGCAAGAAAAAACAGTGGGTCACTGCATAAGAATTGTGTCCTTGACTAGAAGTTTGCTTTTTAAAAAGCCCAAAGGTATCAACTTGAATCAAGTAAAACGAACGGTTTTACTTCAGAGCAAATGCGATTCTATTAAGATAGTAGAGGGTAGGCACCCTACCTCTTAGAAAGGGCGAAAGGGAAAAGAAACTTTTCTTTAAAAGATGGCAGGAAGGAAAGCTGGGTGCAGAGGCGGGTTGACCTGAAGAAACAGAACCTGCCTTACAAAGGAAAGAGGACCAAATGGTTCACTTGAAACGAACAATGAAAACCACCAAAGTGACGCATAAACAGCTTGGTAAGAACTAGACTTCTGACCACCATTTTTTTGAAGCTTAGTTTTCAGTTCCTTAAACAGCTTGACTTTTCTAATGAATGCTTGGTCGCTGACCCAAGAGGCAGGGGGACAGGCAGATGACAGTAGGGATGTTCCATGATACACTTCCACTTATCTGCCAGAATGTTTTTAAAAAAAATACTTTTATTGACTTTTAGAGAGAGAGGGAGTGTGGGTGGGGTGGAGAGAAACATCGATATGAGAGCAGGGATCCAGCCTGCAACCTGGGCACGTGCCCTGACCGCGAATTGAACCGGCAACCATTCGGAGCATGGGATGATGCCCAACCAACTGAGCCTCACAGGCCAGGGCCAGAGTGTTTTTAAACCAGCATTATGGAGCACCGCCTCCAGGCCAGGCGTTGGGCCACAGTTATGATCTTGATTGATCCTTCCCACAGCCGGTGTGGGTGGAATTACTCTCCCATTTGACAGAAAAGAAGGTTGAGGTGCGGAGAGTGCACGGCACTGGAGAGGAACAGAGGTCCCACTGCTGGACTCTGGTCCCCGAAGTCCGTCTTCCCCCCACCACCTGCCTTATGAGCGGCCTGTCACTGTCGGAGACGCATAACGATACGGAAAAGTCAATCCTAGGATGCGTCTCCGTATGTCCGTCTTGGGCTTTTATAAGCACTCTCATGGATAACAGGTCAAGAAGACGTTATTTTTCAAGACGATGCCAAAGAATGAATGCCAGCCCTTTCTCCCCTAGGAAATAAAAAGCCCATGAGTATAACAGATTTAGGTCAACGTTTATGAAACCATCCCCTTGTACATGTCATTATTCCTATTTTGGAATAAAAACATACCTTCTTTAGTTACATTTGTCTTTTTTACATAGGCAACTTGGTGCTGTTCTCTCCATTTTATTAATTTAAACTAAAAAAAAACACCCCACCTCAAATGAATATCCTTGTTGGTTCCAGTCTTACAAATAAAACTTAGGCATTTGTTTCTTTGGGGGGTATTGACACCCTTTTGAGAGGAAGCTGTGTGGCCAGTGCTTTCCAGGGCCTGCCTGCTTAACAACCTAACAGCATGGCAGAGAAGACAGTTTTGGAAAGGAAATAAGACCAAACCCACACTATTAGGGGCATAGCCACACGAGGAAGAGTCGCTGGGAGAGAAAAGGCAAACAGGTGGACATGGAGGGAGCCGTGGCTGAAAATGTACGAAGGAGCGTGCCACGCAGGACGGTGGCTTTCGGGTGCTGTGAGCTCCCCTGTGGCTAAAGCTGAAAGGGGACCTGGGACTTCTGTTAGGAGGCTCATGGGAAATAAGTAATCAATTCCTCCCAGCTCTTCTGCCACACGCCCCGCACTCCGCTGGCTGAGGCCGAGTGTGGACAGGGGTGTGTCTAGACTAGAGAATAGAACTCGGGGTGGGGAGGAGACAGCTGTTTTCCATGACAAGCTTTGTATTTAATATTTTTTGACTTTCTGAAATCTGTATTTTTACAGGCTCCCCAGGTAATTCCCTTTTTTTAAAAATCCTCACCCAAGGATATTTTTCCTTTGATTTTTAGGGAGAGTGGAAGAGAGAGGGAAAGAGAGAAACAACAATGTGAGAGAAACACATCAATTGGTTGCCTCCTGCATGCACCCCGACCAGGGCCCAGACCAGGGAGGAGCCTGCAACCGAGGTACGTGCCCTTCACCAGAATCGAACCCGGGGCCCTTCAGGCTGATGCTCTAGCCACTGAGACAAACAGGCTAGGGCTCCCCAGGTCATTCTTACACCCAGTAACGTTTGGCCACCACTCCCACAAGAGTGGGAAGAGCACAGACTTTGAGTTCATTTTAAGTTCTGGACTTCTGATGACACTTCACTAGCCTGGAAAATGGATGCCCAATTTTCTGGATGGCCTGAGGATTAGAGGTGAAAACATAGGCGCCTGCTCCCTCCTCCCCCTAATCTGAATGAAAACCTGGACCATGGCGGGAGTCACTAGCACTGGGTGCCAGCGGGAGGCAGGCTCCGGCACCCCATCCACAGCCTTCAGCTCCTGTTTCTGCCCCACAATGACAGCCATGGGTGGGGCCAGGCCAGGCCAAGCGAGGCGCCCGGAGGAGGACAGCAGGGTGCAGGTCCTGTCTGACGTCAGCAGGTGGCTGGCACCCAGGGGCTGGCACAGGGCCAGGCAGTGCTTAGTGCTTGGGCCAGCCACGCTGTGCACCATGGCTTAGGTGCTCACCATGTGCATGAAGAAGTAGATGCAGCAGCCCAGGTCTCCAGAGACCCAGGGGGAGTGTAACCACATGAATTGTAGTTCCATGGGCACGCTGACCATCATCACCATCATCATCGCCATCACCATCATACCATCAACATCATCGCCGTCACTATCATCATTGCCATCATCACCGTCATCATCGCCATCATCATTGCCATCACCATTAGCAGCAGCAGCAGCAGCAGCAGCAGCGTAGAGAGGGCTGAGCATGTGGTAGCTCAGCTGCCTTGGGGCCGTGTCCACGGCTTCAGCACCACGGTGTGGACAGCGCATTGCTCCCAGCCTAGCGCCAAGATGAGCAAATGGAGCTCAGTGCCCAGAGGGCGTGCCCACATCAGCTGGAAGTCCAGGTTCATGGCTGGGCTGGGCTGGGCTGGGGTTGGACCTCCTTCGGGCTGCTGGTCTCTGTCCCCCTGCCTCAGCCTACGCTCCCTTCTCAGTGCGTGCAGACTGGGGGCTCCCCGAGGGTGCCCCGGGCAAACTCAAGATCACATAGATGTTTGCAGCAGATTTGTTTACAATTGCCAAAACCTGAAGGCAGCCAAGATGAAGGCAGGTGGATGGGTAAATGCATTGTGGTCCTTCCACACAACGGAAGATTGTTTGGCGCCGAAAAGGAACGAGCTATTGAGCCATGAAAAGACATGGAGCTGGGACAGGTGGCGAGGTGAGCACAGAGGGTGTTTAGGGCGGTGAAGCTCCTCTGTAAGGTACTCTAGTGATGGATCTATGTCATTAAGGAGTTATCAAAACCATAGAACGGCCCAGCCATGTGACTCAATGGTTGAGCATCTCCCAAGGAACCAGGAGGCCATGGTTCGATTCCTGGTCAGGGCACATGCCCGGGTTGCAGGCTCCATCTCCCGTAGGGGGCGTGCAGGAGGCAGCCGATCCATGATTCTCTCTCATCATTGATGTTTCTATCTCTCTCTCCCTCTCCCTTCCTCTCTGAAATCAATAAAGATACATTTTTTAGAAGGCCACAGAATGGACAGCATGAGGAGCGAGCCCTAGTGTGGACTCTGGGCTTGGGCCACTCTGGTGTGGGGTGTTGATGGTGGGGAAGGTTGTCTAGATGTGGGAACAGGGACATACGGGAACTCTCCTTTTAGCTCAATTTTTCTGTGAACCTAAACTCCAAAAAACCCACTAGTAAAACAAAACAAAACATCTAGTTTATTAATCGAGAAAGAACCTGATGTGACTTTTTCCCATGCTGGGTCCTCCCCACGGCGTGAGGCACTGTTGGAACTGAGGGTGAGTTGGGCCTGGATCCTGTTCCGAGAGCCCCTGAGGCAGCGGGGATGCTGAGTCATGAACTCAGGGAGCTCCCCTCAGGGATGCTGAGTCATGAACTCGGGAACCCGTCACTCTGTGTCCACTAAGGGGCATGGACGGGGAGGCCTCTGAGCTCCACCCTCTAGAGGGCCAGGCGAGCCGCTCTGAGCCTGTTTCCGCTTCTGGGAACGATGACCCCAACCTTGAGGATGAGAGAGGAAAGCACTGGCGCGTGGAAGGAATCAGAAACGTCCGGCCAACCACGTCCTCTCCCTGAAAGGCCAGCTGAGGGAGCAGCGTCACGGGTGGAGAGGGCAGGGCAGGCTCAGGGAGGAGTCTCCCCGGGCCCAGGAGGCAGGCTCGTGGGAAAAGGAGGCGAGGAGGGGAGAGGCATCCTGGGAGCAGGTCGTCACATGAGCGAAGGTTTAGGAAGGGCAGACCCCAAAGTGCTCTTGGGGGCTCCCAGGGGATGCCCAGGCTCTGTGCTGGGAGCCTGAGCGGAGGGGCACAGGTGGGCGTGTTTCAGGGGAAGGTCAGCCTGGTCCCGAGGCCCCAGGGGGCGGAGGGAGGGGATGAGCTCCTGGGGAGCCCTGTTGTAGGAAGAGGTGGGGAGTCCGCAGCTGATGGAAACCCAAAGTGAAACAGGCTCGGTTTTGCTGTCTGTGAAACGGAGCTACTACAGCCTGCCTCAAAGTGATTGTGAGGATGCCTCGCTGCTACTGCTTGTGAAGGTCCGGTACCTGCCAGGCATCGTGCCCAGTGCAAGGCCTCAAGTACCCCCCAACAGCCCTCTAAGAGGGAGACTATTTTTATCCTCGTGTTTCCCAGATAAGGAAGCCAGGGCTCCTCGAGACTGAGTGTCTTGCCCTGAGTCAGGACGGCTTCTGAAGGTCAGAGTCAGACCGAGAGCCGAGGTCTGTGTGACTCAGACTCAGAGATTCACTCACCAGGCAGCGTCTGGGGCCTGTCATCGCTTACATCCCGTCCTGATGTGTCCCAGGCACCTAGTGCCGGCTCTCGGCAGCCCTGCATAGTGGCAGGAGGCGGTTCAGTCGCCCGCCTGCCCACCCCATCTCCAGCACGCGTTGCCCTCAGGCCTGTGAAACCACTGCCGGCCCAGGACGCCGAGCCCTGCGTCCTCTTTCCGGAGGCCGCACCGAGACGCCGGGTCTGCCGTGATCAGGGCACCTACCCCTGTGCCCACCCTGTGCCTCCACCTGGATTCTGGCTGAGCGCTCAGCACGGCAGGTGTCATCTCTCACGCCCTGTCCCTGGCTGGTCATGAGGTTCTTAAAATACTTTGGCAGGACGAATTAGGAACAGCCCGAGTGGCGGTGACACAGCTCAGGAGAAGTGCTGAATGTGCTGTGTTCTCCCCGGCACCTCAGGCCGAGCGGGGCATGCCATGCTGACTGTGAGCTAGTTCAGGGGGTGGGGCAGGCTCCCAGCTACCAGGCTGTGCACGTTGGTCCCTCCTGGCACTCCCTGTGCTTCTCCGGGTGAGGAAGGCGGGGCGTCGTGACGGAGGCCAGGGACCAAGTACCTCTGTGCCCCTCACTGGAGGCAGGACCCGGAAGCCACTGGCCCCTGCGCCTGCAGAGGGAGGGAGCCAAAGCCACTGACATCAGTCATGTTTCCTAGCACTTCTCTCACAGCCCGGGCAGGGGCGGGGGTGTCTGTGGGGTCTGTGCTCAGGGCCCCTCTGGAGGGAGGAGGCACCCGCGGTGAAACCTGGGGAGGCCCGGCTGGGGCGGGGTTTGGAGACCCAGGGAGGGGGCTGCTCTGAGCCTGCGGGTGGCAGGTGGCAGGTGGCAGGTGGCATTGGAGGACCTCAGGAGGCAGTCCCCGTCCCAGTTTGCAGGGACTCGCGCTGGGGCGGGTCTCGTGGTGAGAGCTGTCAGGGAGCCGACCTGGCACTTCACCTGTCCTCGCTCTGGCTTTGGCTTCACCCGCCCCCATGCTCAGATTCCCATGTTCCAGAGCCCCCTCCGTCCCCCGCCATGTGCTCTGGGCACCGCCCTTTCTCTCGCTGGGCAAGATCGCAGTGTCCCCCACTCTGTCCCTGTCCAACGAGATCAGAGCGCTGCACCCCCTCTGGCAGTGTCCTGCTATGTGCCTCCCTCCCACCGGCTGCCGTTCCCTCGACACCCCGGCTCATCACCCTGAGTCATGACTCTTGGGGGGATGGGAGCCGCTCACCTGCACAGCTGCAGAAGCCAGTCTGGCGCCCCGTCGCCGCTTCCCGCGGTGGGACCCAGGGCCGGCTCTTCAAGCTCCTGTTTTTGACCCGTAACCTTATAGCGCTGCTGTGCGCGGTATATGCCAGCTCCCGGCTTAACTGCTGAGCTCCCGGGGTGGGGGTGTGGGCAGCGCTAGGAACCCAGAGCTGCCGTGATGACGGAGGCAGCTGAGCGCCATGAGGTGACGAAGGTGGCCCACTGACCGCTCTCCTGTCTTCCCGAGGCGGGTGGAGGCGCCCAGAGGAACAGAGAGGCTCCCCCAAAGCCTCGGTGTGCTCTCCGCACAGCCTTTTGCGAGGTGTCCTGCCCCCGGCACATGAGGTGGTCTCCCTCCTTCCCCGTCAAATCCCCTCTGGTCTGAATCCCAGCTCTGCCCTTCGGGCTGCGTGACCTTGGGGAGTCGGTCCGTCTCTGAGAGTACCTCCTCCAGCCCGTGAGGATGGACGAATCACAGCTGCCCTGCCTGCCTCCTCTCCCCACGCCCACGGACACTGGCCCACGGCCCCTGCACGCTCGGGACTGGGGTGTCTCCGTGTTGTGTGCTAGCCTGTCCCCAGGTGGAGAGGCCCTGCAATCCAACACTCTGCTCCCTTCCTGCGCCTTGTGACTTGGCCGGGCTCCTGGGTGTAAGAGAAGTGCCTGCCCCGTGCAGTGTCTCAGCCGGGCCGGCCTGCTCCCCAGAGGGTGCCACCAGCCACCTCGCAGCAGCGTTTCCCCCCAGAGCTCCTGAGTGGCGGGGAGGGGGCGGCCGCGCCCCAACGGCCGGCCATGGAGGAGCAGGACGATGCCAGCGGCTCCAGCTGGGAGTCCCCGCCCGACAAGAGCCCCCCGGACTCGGACTCGCCGTGGTCGTGGGTAAGGGCTGCGCGGCCCCTGCGAGCGGCCGTCCCCACAGAGGGTGCCCGTGGGGCCCGCGGGACTGTCTGTGCTGAGAGGTGTCTTTTAGGATCCGCGCATTCATAGTTCCCCCGTAAGTGGGGGGACAGCTGCTCCCCTGGCTCCTGTCCGGAGGCTGTGTTTATAGAGGCGTTAATACCTATTCAAGCATCAGAGATGTTTTTCTTGGCTTTGGATAGAAAACAAATAGCACTACTTTGATCCCCGAGACAGGGGTATGGGGTGTTTGGGGGGCCTCCTGCTCCCCAGGCCTGTGCTGGGACCTCACATTGTCTGCGAGGGGCAGAGGAGGGACTCCGAGCTGAGTGTCTTTGAGTGCTGTGTGCTGTGTGCTATGTGTACTGTGTGTGCTGTGTGTGCTGTGTGCTGTGTACTGTGTGTGCTGTGTGCTGTGTGTGCTGTGTGCTGTGTACTGTGTGTGCTGTGTGCTGTGTATTGTGTGTGCTGTGTGTGCTGTGTGTACTGTGTGTGCTGTGTGCTATGTGTACTGTGTGTGTTGTGTGTGCTGGGTGCTGTGTGCTGTGTGTGCTATGTGTACTGTGTGTGCTGTGTACTGTGTGTGCTGTGTGTGCTGTGTGTGCTGTGTGCTGTGTGTACTGTGTGTACTGTGTGTGCTGTGTGCTGTGTACTGTGTGTGCTATGTGTACTGTGTGTGCTTTGTACTGTGTGTACTGTGTGTGCTGCGTGTGCTGTGTGTGCTGGGTGCTATGTGTTGTGTGTGCTGGGTGCTGTGTGTTGTGTGTGCTGTGTGTACTGTGTGTGCTGTGTGTGCTGCGTGTGCTGTGTGCTGTGTGCTGTGTGTGCTGGGTGCTATGTGTTGTGTGTGCTGGGTGCTGTGTGTTGTGTGTGCTGTGTGTACTGTGTGTGCTGTGTGTGCTGCATGTGCTGTGTGCTGTGTGTGCTGGGTGCTATGTGTTGTGTGTGCTGGGTGCTGTGTGTTGTGTGTGCTGTGTGTACTGTGTGTGCTGTGTGTGCTGTGTGTACTGTGTGTGCTGTGTGCTGTGTGCTGTGTGTGCTGGGTGCTATGTGTTGTGTGTGCTGGGTGCTGTGTGTTGTGTGTGCTGTGTGTACTGTGTGTGCTGCGTGTGCTGTGTGCTGTGTGCTGTGTGTGCTGGGTGCTGTGTGTTGTGTGTGCTGTGTGTACTGTGTGTGCTGTGTGTGCTGCATGTGCTGTGTGCTGTGTGTGCTGGGTGCTATGTGTTGTGTGTGCTGGGTGCTGTGTGTTGTGTGTGCTGTGTGTACTGTGTGTGCTATGTGTGCTGTGTGTGTTGTGTGTGCTGGGTGCTGTGTGTTGTGTGTGCTGGGTTCTGTGTGTGCCATGGGCTCCTCTGGACTCCGAGCCACGGCTATGCTGTCCTGCCTGTGCAGCCCCCACCCTAGACGCTGGGACTCTTGGGTGGGGTGGGGCAAGAAAGTTGTTTCGAAAGTTGTTTTCACGTGAGCCCCAATGCAGGTGCAGGGGGTGTTCAGTAATACATGTGGACATGAGGGCTGAGTGGGGGGCCTGGGCTGGAACTCGGGCCTCGCTGTTTCTTCCCATGGCCAGGGGTTTGGTGTGTGAGCCTAAGTGTGGAACCCACCCCAGGTGGTGCCCGGGCCCTGTGACCCCGCCTCTGGGCCTCCTCGGCAGAAGGCTGGGCTGGCACCCAGGTTCTGAGGGTCGCGTGCCAGGGAACAGAGAGCGCCAGGGGCTTTCTGCATCCCAGGAGGCAGCGGGAGGCGTGTGCCATGCCTGGGGCAGACGGAGCCTCCTGGCTGCGGTCCCCGTCCCTTCACTCAGGCCCTCTTGCTGCTGGTGCTTGGGCCGAGATGCCGTGGGGCGCCGGGAAGCAGGGGGCCACCCAAAGTCCCAGGTTAAGACATTCACTGGCCCTTGTGTGGCCCCAAGGTGGCCCGGATGCCCCACTGTGTGCCATGTGACTTTCTTCCCGGGGCGGCAGGCTTCCATGGCAGGAGGGTCCTGGGGAGGCAGAGGCTGGGGCCACAGGGCTGGCCCTGAGGGTGTGTGCCCCAGGCACGGGGTCCCAAGGGGCTGGGAACTGGGGCTGGGCTCGGCTGGTGCCCACGTCTGGAAGAATCAGACCAGTCGTGCTGAAGGCGGCTGCACAGCGGGGAGACTGGGAGCCTGACCGGCCGCTCCAGGGGGAGAGCCGGCCTCCGGACCACCCCTGGAGGACGGGGAGGGCCTGGCCCAGCGGGGTCTCCAGCAAAGCAGCACGGGACACGGCACAGGGTCCAGGGAATGGAGGCAGAGCCCAGAGGGCCGGACTGCGTGCGGGGAGCTGGGAGGAGGCTGCGGCTGCCGTGGCAGGAGCCGGGCCGGGCTGGCCGCTTCTGGAAAGAGCGAAGTGGCTGGGCCATCGTGGGCGCCTCGTCCTGGCGCGGGGCAAGGGCAGCTGCAGCACTGTGCGCCCTCAGAGGCACCTGTTATGTTGGCACTGTCACCTGTGACATCGGCCACCGCCGTTCCAAGAGCCTGTGGGCTTGACCTCCAAGCCCTAAGTGTGTCAGAGCCCCCTGCGGTGTGCCGAGACGGGGAGACCTGGCCCCCACCTGTGGGAGGTCAAGACACAATGTGAGTGGGGGGGACCTGCACCCAGCCAGCTGCCAAGCTCACGGGCGCGCAGCCAGGAGGAATTCCCACCGCCGGGCCAGGGAGGGTAGGGCGTCTCTGAGAAGCTGGAGTTGGAGGCCGGCCTTGGAGAAGGGTAGTGTTTCAGCAGAGTCCCCGGGGTGGAGCCTTTGAGGCGGGGGTTCAGCCTGAGCAGAGTGGCTCCGAGGGGACAGGCTGTTCCCGCGAGTGAAGTCTGCAGGGTTTGCTCCTCGCCACTTGGGATGTTATTTCTCCCGAGCCGGAGCCCGCAGGGTGACAGTCACCTTGGTCAGGTATCCAGACGGGGCCAAATGTGTAGACTCCAGAGTGAAGGTCGGGCCTGGGCTCCAGCCCCAGGTGTGCCACGTGCAAGCTTTGATTTCCTGGAGGCTTAGCGTTCTCACCTGTGAAATGGGCTTACAATACCTAATGATGTAACACTTGCAGGAACTCGTAAATGGTAACTAGTGTTTGTAAAAGCACTAAACCTGAAAAACAACAAACCAGCCCCCTGGTGCAGGCTGGACTGTAATACAATGGGGAGGAGGAATCGGATCCTCCCACATGGACCACTGGTCTAGGCACTGTGCCTCGGCCCCGGGGTGGCCAGTCCAGCCTGCACTCCGCTCACCCTGCCGGCTGGGCACTGGACGGAGGCCCGCTGGGGAGTCCGAGGGGGGATCCTTCTGGCACCTGCCCATCAGATGCCCAGAGGGGCCCGGTGTGCCAGCTGTGCCCAGGAGGGGCCCTGACCAGGACTTTCGGCACCTGCCCTCCCTAACACGGAACCTTGCTACCAGGGAGAATATGCAGACGCCTCCCTGTCAGTGACGTAACAGTGGGCCGGCTTGTGAAGATGCCACGATGGTGAGCGTGCTGCCTCCTTTTCCTACATCGACCCCCTCCTTGCCAACCCCACCGTCCCTCTCCCCTTCACCGGCCCGGGCAGCGGAGCTGGAAACCCCTAGGGGAGGGACCCTCCTTCGGGACGTTCAACTCTGGAATCACTGGCTGGACTTCTTTTTGGAGCAACATGGACCGACAGTCTCCAGGCCTGTTTGGCACGGAGGGCGGGGTGTGAGGACCCTATTTTTACAACTTACAGCGGTTCTCAACCTGTGGTCGCGACCCCTTTGGCGGTCGAACGATCCTTTCACAGGGGTCGCCTAAGACCATCCTGCACATTACGACTCATAACAGTAGCAACATTACAGTTATGAAGTAGCAACGAAAATAATTTTATGGCTGGGTCACCACATGAGGAACTGTATTTAAAGGGCCAGAAGGTTGAGAACCACTGCCTTATCACACCCTGCAGGCCCGGCCATGTCCTCCTTTATCCCATAAGAGGGCGGGGAGCCTTGAACTGCTGTCCTTTGGCCCCTGTGTCCTGGCTCAGAAATACCCCCTGAGGGCGCTGTCCCACTGGGACCCAGGGCCAGGCACCTGTGGGCGGGATCACACCCCTCTGCTCTGGGCAAGTGAGGACAAATGAAAAGTGAATTAATCCGTAGAGCACTTCAGCCAACAGTCATGTCGACACCCTCCAGGGAATCCTCTCATTCTAAGGACAAGAAGATTGGAACTCCAAGGTGTTCAAAGGAGAGGGGAAGGGAAAAGGGGGCTGGCCGGATGGTGTCTTCCCTGCCTTGACCGAGGCAGAAAGCGGGTTTATTAATAGCCATCTGACCGACACTCGGTGCAGCGAGATGGTATCAGTTTCTGGGTTCTGTCCAGTCAGAAGCGCCCAGTGGGGGAGAGGGCACCCCGGGGAAGGGAAAGAGCCGTCTTGCACGTTGAACCTCGCACAGCCGTCTTGTGTAACTTGTGTAATGGTGTTTTGCAAGCATATGAGTGACTCCCAGTTTATGGACAATTCAACGTGCTTTCAAAACCGCTAAGCGTCCAGGTTCACGAAGACGTGTGCTGCTCCCTGAGAGCTTTCTAGGTGCCCAGGACGCACGGGCCCTTGAGTCTCCTCCATCCTCCTCAGAGCAGGGGGAGTGGGTTATTAGCCTCAGGTGCACACAGAGGCGCTTAGAGAGCTCACCTCACTGGCTGGAGGGCTCATGAGTAGCAATGAAGCTGTGGTCCCTGCACGGTCCTCCTGCTTCCAAAAACCTTGCTCTCTGCACCGGAAACGCTGCCTGGAGCATTTGTAGGGGCGCACGCGAACCTCTCTGGGAGCCACGCCTCGCAGCCTGTGTGTGTCCACTTAGCCCTGCTGCTTAGGGGTAACAACTTGGGTCCCCAGCAGGGAGCATCCCACTTGGATGATGTCATTTCCAGCTGATCTCCGTACTCAGTGCCTCTTCTAAGGGTGATGGTGAGGGTGGGGAGTGGAGGGGGGGCGTAGCAGGAGAGACACTGTTCTCCATGTGTCCTGCCCTTGCAAACGTTTTGAATGAAAGAGGACTTGATGGTAGATGGGATCCTTACTGCTGGATGGGAAGGGGCCTTGGGCTGGCCATGTAACGGGGCCTTGCACTCAGAGCTGGTGCCGTGGGAGCCCTAATCGCCACTCTCAGCCCCGGACATCAGAATCCGTCACGGAGCTTCCAAGTGATGCAGGCTCTGCAGCAGCAGTCATGGCCCTGCCAGGAGGCGAAGGGTTCACTTCTGAGCCCTAGTTCCCTGTCTCAGATGTCCCTCCGCCAGTAGACCTGGCCAAGCCCTTGCTCCTGTAATTCTGGGATCCAATGTATTGATTGTGTTGCATCTGGAAATCTGACCATAACTCATAAACGTCTTTCTATTTCAACCCAACACTGATAAAATAGTGGAGGAGGAAAGAGCTAGAATAGATCAGCGCATTTCCACACCCTGCAGGAATGTTTGTTTAACGAGCTGTACTTATTACAATATTACCCAACCAGTCCTCTAGGGCACGGTGGTAGATCTTATCAAATGCCTTGGCGAAACCATCACGGACGCATGCCTGTGCGCGCCCTGGTGCCTGGGCACGTGTGTGTGTGTGTGTGTGTGTGTCTGTGTGTGTGTGTGTGTCTGTGTGTGTGTCGAAATTCCTCTGACCTGAGAACCCGATTCTTCTGTGACAAATGAATGGGTTTACTTGGCCAGAGGTGCTCCTTCTGCATTCTGGTGCCTGCTGCTCTCTGAGAGGTTGCCCATGTCCCCGGCTTGCCAACGCTAGGAACCACCCGCTGGGGGTGTGCGGGGGCAAGTTCACGTGGCGACCCTGCCCTCCATGGAACCTCGCCTTACGGTGCGTCCCCAGGGAACGCTGGCACCGTCAGAGCAAAGCGTCGTCACTCACCCAGGATTCTGCAGCGTTTTACTTCTGGTGAAAATGCCGGGAGGCAGTCCGGCCCGTTGTCTTCTCGCCTTGGCTCTGGCCGGTGCGAGTTCCCGTGAGTGACCTCATCTGTAACACGGGCTGCCGTGAGGGTTCAGCGAGGTGACACAGTGCATCCCAGATGCCAGGCCGCCTGGCGGCGGGAGACGGTCCTGGGTCCGGCCGCTAGAGGTCCTGCCTCCGCAGGTTAGAGTGGGGCCTGAACGTGGGCCATGCCAGCGAGCTCTCCTGTTGGCCCCGAGAAGCCAGCAGCTGTGCGTCCTGAGCAGTAACGTCTGCAACACGCTTACCAAATAGCACCGGAGGCCTAGCAAGTGCTCTGTGGAGGGAGCCTCCCCCTCGCTCCCCTCCCTCTCCTACCCCCTCCCCTCCCCCAGGTGCGTGCTGCCCTCATGCTGCTCCTCGATGTGTGCCCACAAGGAGGAGCCCACAGGATGCCACTCATTTCAGTTGCTCTTCCCAGGAGGTTTTTCTGTGAAAAAAAGAAAAGAAAGGGCAATGCTTAGCTCAGTTTCCACTTAAATTTCACCGTCACTGTTACAGAGGCCATAGACTCGCTCCCCTTTCTTGAGCCCCGCGATGGAGAGATGGAAAGATTTCGCACCCGCCCCTGAGGTCTCGGGCTCACATTGCCGCCTGAGAGATGGACGGACCGAGACCAGCTAGAGTGGAAGCGTGATTTCATTTTGGGTCGGGGGCCAGCCTTCCCCCTGTCCTTCAAATCACCCTCCAGGGCTTTCTGGGCACTTCTGCCCAGCTGTGGGCAGGTCGCTGTGACAGATACACACGGCAGGTGGAGCTAGAGAGTCAGGGGTAGAAAAGGCAGAGAGCTCGTTGGGGGGGCGGTTGGGAAGGTCAGGGGGCAGTTGTCTTTGGAAAGGGTTCTGCATCAGGATCCCTGAGCACCTTTTTCTTTTTTTTTTAAATTCTGTGGATTCCCAGATCCTGTCCCTACGGAATCAAACTTCTGGCCCTGAGCCATGGGCATGGTTAGCCAGCGGAACTCTGTGGTGCAGCTGTGGGACACGCTGATGGGGGGCTTCCAGGACGATCTGAAGTGACCCCAGCGCTCCATGGAGCGATGGCCTGCAGCCTGAGCAGGTCTGAGCCTGGAGTCCTGAGCTAGTCTGCGTGTGGTCCTTGCCGAGCAGCAGCGCCAGCACTGCCTGGGAGCCATCAGGAATGCAGGTGCTCAGGCCCCACCAGAACCTGCGTTGCTAACCGGCGCCCCCCCCTTCCCCACCCCCGGGCCCTGTGTGCTCCCCAGGCCCACCTCCCGGCTGCTTCTGGGAAGAACTGCATCCCGGAAGCCTAGCCCAGCTCCTGCGTTTGCAGCAGCCCTGAGTCCATGGGCTGCAGCTGCGCTCCGGGCGCCCGGGGCCCGGGGCAGGGACAGGAAGGCGCCCCCTCGGCCACGCTGGGCTAACAGGGTGGGCGCTGGCCCCCGCCTCCCCGGCTTTGGCCTGAAAGCCGGCTGTCCTGTCACAACTCGGGAATTCGGCTGCCTCCCCAGCTCAGGGATGCTCAGAGCGTGCCGATTCCCTGGCTCCTTCCTCGCCGGCCATTGGCCGTGGCTCTGCCTGGCCAGGACGGGTGAGGCAGCACTGATGGAGGGCGGGCGGGGGAGAGCTGGGTAGGCCGCCTTTGAGGCTGAACACCTGCCTCACGTCTAATCAGTCAGCCTGGCTGGCCTGGGGGCACCACACCCCGTGTCCCGCCCCGCCTCCCCTCTCACTCCGCCCCTCCCATCAGGCTGGGAGCAACCCCCACCCCCCACCCCAGGTCCCTGCAGCAATGGTGGCGGTGGTGAGGTAAGGACAGAGAGGACAGGCCCGACCAGTCACGCCTTCCTCAGCGCTGGCTGTTGGCTGGTTTCCCAGCCAGATCCCAGCGTTGTTTGTGGCCCCGCCTGGGACTGTGAACGGGCCAGGCAGTGTCCCTGGTTCAGGGCTGACTGTGTTGTCCTTTTCTCTCAAGCAAGGGACAACCTTTCCCTCCAGTGCCTCCCCCGCCCCCCTCCCCGCAGCCAGGTGCCGATTCCCCAGGGGAGCGGGGCCTGTGGTCTTCGCTGGCCACGGGATGAGCCTGGAGGAAGGGGCACACTGTGTCCTGCAGAGTCTGGGTTCCTGGGCCACCTCCCCTCCGGCCGGCCCGGGCTCTGCCACCTGGCCCGGGCCCAGCTTCCCGGCTGCTGTCTCAGGAGAGCAGCTTTCGTAGAAGGAACTGGATGTTCCGAGGCCAAAGGGCTCTCGCTGGGTTCTTTATATAAAAGTCCTCCCTGGCCGGGGCCGCTGTGACTGGCTCCCCGGCCACCGCCTCTTCTGAGAAACACAAGCACAAGCCACATGGCCCTGACGTCCTCAGAGGCAGCGGTTCTCCGTGCTCTGGGCTGGTGAGACCGCCTCCTGTGAGCTCCTGGGTCAGGGCCTAGCTTTTACATTGCCCAAAGCTGGGCCTGCCGTCTGGGGAGCTGTGGGGGAGGCTGAGCAGGGGCTGGCCAGCTGGCAGAGGGGGCCGTGCCATTCAGAGAGGAAGGCGCGTGTGTGCCCGCTGTGTGGCCTTGGGAAAAGACTCAGGCTTTCTGAGACTCAGCTTCCCCAGTAAAAAGCAGATGGCAATGCCCACAACGTCCAGAGGAGAAGGACAGGAGCTGATTATGTATCTGGCACATAGTAGGTGTGTGTTACTACTCCACGCTGAGGAGGATGTGCCTTGGCCTTCGGTCTGCCTCGGCCTACAGGGTGAAATCCCTCTAAGTGCAGCTCCTAACGGCCACCACGCATCAGGGGTGACTGGGGGGCTGGGCGCGTGGTGCCCAAGGTTCATTGTCACCTGCAGTCAAGGATTCAGTGTCCCCGGGAGTCTGCCCAAGTGCAGAAGCACAGCCCTGCCTCCAGAGCCGGACCAGCCTCGGTAAAGTGCACAATGCCCGGGGCATTGTGGGTAGGCTGAGTCTCAAGGCTGCCCGGAATCCTGGCATGCATGGCCCTCACGGCCTCTGCCATCCTGCCCTCTGTCCCATTGTGCGCGCTCTCTGTCCTGGCCGGCTGCCACCCCTTCAGGCCCTGCTCATGGGCTGGGGCAGGAACCTCAGTGCCTCCTCCCTGCCCCTCTGCAGGCAAATCAGACAGAGGAGAGCGAAGGCCTTGGGGTTGGACAGGCCTGGTCGGGTCTCAACTTGGCCACTCCCACAGCCGTGGATTCTGTGGAAGTGGCCAATCAATGATTCTCTGTCTTGTCAATGTTTCTCTCTATCCCTCTCCCTTCCTCTCTCTCTAAAATAAATAAAAGGATTTATTTATTTATTTAAAAGTGGTGTTTAGGGTATTTACAAGGCTGTGTGCGACCATTACTGCTATCGAATTCCAAAACGTTTCCATTCATTCATTGCTCATGTTTCTGGTTTTCAGATTCCCATGATGCGAGACCCTGGCTGGATTCGGAGTGTGTGGTCTTCAAACATTAACGTAAGTGAAGCTGCTGTGAATGTCCTAATGATATCGTTACATTTCAAGAGGAGAGAAAAGACTCTTAGACTAACTGTGGGTTATGGTCACGGGCAGGTGCAGGCCAAGCTGGGACCCGGCCGTGCAGCTCCGGCTGCCGAGTTGGTCTGTAGCGCTTTTCTCAGGGTGTGGTCAGCCCCAGAGGGAGCCAGGGACATTTCAGTCCATTTCTGATCCCTCCCTGCGATCCGTCCTCCCCCAGGCCTGGTGCGATGTTGCTGCCTCTCCGACTAACGTGCATTCGGTGGCTCCCTCAGGCCAACAGGAGGGGCTCATATCAGTGCCCATGACATTGTTGCCTTGCCATGTACCATGAGGCCTCCTCTCCCCCTCAGCCTCCTCTCCCCCTCATCCAAAAAGCTCCTCTCTCCTCCCATCTCTCTCCTGGATTTGAATCTCAGGCCCTTCAATCCTCGGGCCGATGCTCTATCAATTGAGCCAAACCTCCTCTCTTTATTTTTTTAGGGCCTAAAGCAGAGGGTTTTCAATCACTTTCTTTTTTCTGGTAGAGTCAACTAAGACCACTTGTTGAGGTTGAAGCACTCACATTTGCCTCTTGTTGATCCCTGAGAGAGAAAGAATTCGACAGGGCCCCTGTAGTTACATGGTGAAATCCCTACATGAGGAGAGAGAACAGAATATGTCATTTTTTCTCATGTCTCTAATATTCAAAAATATTCCCCCAAGAAAATTGGGGAGTAGAGACAGGGAATAAGGTTATGTGTGCCTAGCTGCTGATAAGCCTTCTCAAACTCTGAAAGAATAACAGGATAACTCCCTGTGGACTAAAAGGCATCTCTGGTCCGCCTTGGTCTTGAAGAATGTCTTGGCTTAATAGTCCTTTACCAGGTTGCCTAACTTAGTGAAGAAGTTGCACCATGTGTATGTTTTCCATCCCATTCCTCTGATCCCATCCTCTTAGATTTCTTCTCCGCAAAGCCAATTTAACAGTTGTATCTCAGACTCAGGCTCAAAAACCTCTCGGATGAGTTGTCACACCTGTATCCTACTCTCACCTCACCCTAGCATAACCACGTGTACATGTTTATCTAGATTAAAAGATGATGAGAACATCAAGAGAGAATATTGGGAGAGCTATGGGTATATTGACTACTTATTATCTCATCCTAATCTCTAATTTATTATTGCAGTTCTTCCAGAGCAGTCCACACAAGACCCCAGAGGCTTGAAATAGTGTACAAGTTGGGGAATTATGATGTGTTCCAACCATAAAGTGAAAGAAAGGATGGAAGGAGATGAGGTTGGAGAAAGGGGTCCCAGGCTGTCCGCACATGGAAGTCATTACAAAGCCTCTCTTTCCCACACTCCATCTTCACTCTCTTTCTCCCTTTCACCAGGTTCATCTATTTGCTTTAAAATAACCCCTCAATTGAAAATTGAAAACAATTCAGGCCTTAGTCAGGATTTTCACCTTTATCCTGAGAACAATAGGAAACCATTTGGCAGACTTAATTACATGAGTGGTCAGAGCAGGTTTTCTTTTTAAGTTGATTCTTGTTGCTGCATTGACAATGGTCTGAGAAGGAATAGACAAGAAAGATTTGGACAGAGCAGTCAGGTGGTGACAGGTAAGAGAGATCATGGCGAACTGAAGTGGTGGTAGCAATAAGATAGAAGGAGTAGTGGACAGGTGTGGAAAGTATTTCTAAGGTAGAATTGATAGGTCTTGCTGATGGGTTGAATGATCTTTTACCCTCTCTGCATCCACCCCCTTGGGCATTTAACTTTGAAGTGTCCTCCGTCTCTGTCTCTGGACTTGACCCTGTGCCTGGCTTTGGGTAATAGAATGAAGCAGAAGTGCAAGTATGGTGCTTCTAAGTCTACCACTCCAGAGGCCTTGCTCTTTCCTGTGTTTTTGTCATCCCCATGAGGACATTCCTGAGGCAGCTACTGGCAGGGAACAGATACGTGGCAGAGACTTGAAGTGCCCAGTCAACCCAGTTGAGACTTGTCTAGATCAGTGGTCGGCAAACTCATTAGTGAACAGAGCCAAATATCAACAGTACAACGATTGAAATTTCTTTTGAGAGCCAAATTTTTTAAACTTAAACTATGTAGGTAGGTACATTGTTATTAACTTAATTAGGGTCCTGCTAAGGCTTAGGAAGAGCCACACTCAAGGGGCCAAAGAGCCGCATGTGGCTCTAGACCACAGCCCTAGACTCCAAGGTCAGCAGCCCAGGGGCCGCACGCACCCCTCATGCCTGTCCCAGCTTCTAGACTCTCCTGCCTGTCTGAGCCTCCGTTGTGTGGGAGGGGTGTTGGCTGGAGCCGCCCCCCCCCCCCAGAGTGGTCCCCGCCCACAAAGCCAGCTCGTATCTCCTAGGGCATGCACCTGGCCCTGGAGCCAGACTTTTAGCTTCAGCGACATCATGCAACTTGCTAGACCCCAGGCCCCTTGAGCCTGAACTATGCGCCTGTGGAGGATGGGTGTGGGTTCTAGGTTTGGGGTGGAGAGTTTCAGGGAAGGACTTGGGGGATGGTCCAGGGACGACGTGATAAAGCCTAGACACTTACTTGTCCCCCTGCGGCCCGTCCTACGCCGTGGGGGTGGAGAACAACAGCAACAACACTTACTCTTTGTTCTCGAAGAGGTCAGTGTCTGAGGGGGACCCTGGAACCGGGTGGGGAGCAAGGTTTATTGGGGGGGACTCAGGAAACGTCGTGCAGTGCTGGTTAGAGTGGGGTTCTGTCCTACGAAGAGACCAGAGGCCCCCAGTGAATGAATGAAACAGGCTGCCGAGGAAGGCCTGGCCCTCGGACTCTGTGAGGAGCAGAAATTCCATATCCGGGGGATTGGCAGGGACGGGGCCCAATCAGAGGCCAGGAATGCTGGCCAGCGGGCAGTTAGTGGCTGTTGAGCCCGGAGTGGGGGAGCCATCTCCACGGAGGAGACAGGGCCACCAAGTCCCGGTAGGCAGTAAGCGGCAGGCAGTAAGCGCCGTCTCCTGCAGGTAGGAGAGCAGGGCAGCTGGGAGAGGGCCTGAGGCTGCTTCCCGTGGCCAAGCCCCCCTTCTCCAGACGGAGGCGGTTTTGGGGTGGGGGGATGCTGGAGCCCAGGGCCACCAGGTGCCCAGCCCCAGCCGTGGCCCGTGGCTATTGTACACAGTGAGGCAGGCAGGGGCAGGCACTCGATGGAGCCTCTGTGCGGGCCCTGCACCAGGCCCCTCATGGGGCTCATCTGGTGACAAGACAGGAGGCCCCGGGGCGGACAGGGGAGGCGGGAGGTTTCTGCTTAGAGGGCGAAATGACAGAAATCGTCGCCATCTAGGTAGGAGAATGGGGTAGGAGTCCAGGCTCTGGTCACAGCTCTGCCACTTAGGGTGGGTGTATCACTGGGCATGTCGGCTGGCTTCTCTGAGCTCCGTCTAGTGCCCCCTGTGTACGTGAGCTCCGTCTAGTGCCCCGTGTACGTGAGCTCCGTCTAGTGCCCCCTGTGTACGTGAGCTCCGTTTAATGCCTCCTGTACCTGGAGAGACCATCCAGCTGGCAGCGTGAAGGGCTTGCCATCTGCTACCAGTTACTGTGGGTTTGTAACTCAGCTCGGTGTGGTGGGAGGGTTAGAAGCAAATTCAGAAACATGCCCCCAGGAGAAGGGGAGAACCATGGGGTCTTGAAAAGGCCTAAGGCAGGCAGGCGTAGAGGGCAGGGCACATGGGAGACGGACATGGAGGAGGAGGAGGAGGAGGAGGAGAAGGAGGAGGAGGGGGAGGAGGAGGAGGAGGAAGAGGAGGAGGAGGCAAGTGCTGATGACCAGGGGCCTTGTCCTCCTTCCTAAGGACCTAAGGGGAGGAGGTAGCAGAGGGTCTGGGAGGGCGTTAAGCCGGCGATGCCCCTGAGATCCACACCTGTGGGAGCACAGCTATGGGGGGTGGTTGGGTGGGGGTGGTTGGGTGGGGGTGGTTGGGTGGGGGTGGAGACAGGAGTTCATCGTGGGCCCGGAGAGCTGGAAGTGCCATGGACCATCCGCATGGAGGCGTCCAGGAGGTCGCTGGGTGTGTGGTCTGGAGCCGAGGGCCGAGGTCTGGCCCGGAGACGCTGAACTGGGCGCGGGTCTGGGGGGTGGGGGGGGCCATCTCACTGAAGGGGGCGACGTCACAGGGGGGAGTGTATGGCACCGGGAGGTGGGCCTCAGGTCAGAACCTCTCCTATCAGACCATCTGGTCGTTCTACTTATTTATTAATTTAAATATGTTTTTGTTGATTTTTAGAGAGAGAGGAAGGGAGAGAGATAGAAACATTGACGAGAGAGGAAGGTCATCCATCGGCTGCTTCCTGCACGGCCCCCACTGGGGATCAAGCCCACCACCTGGGCATGTGCCCTGACCTGGAATTGAACCGGTGACCACTTGGGTCCTGGGTGGACGCTCAACTGCTGAGCTACACCGGCCTGGGCCGTATTATGCTGTCACCCGTACATGGTAGGTTCCTAAATTCCCCAAATGCTCGGTGATGAGAACACCAAACACGAGGGGGAGGTAAAGCAGGACACAGCGAGACTCAGCATCGCCCTCTGCGTTCGTCTCTCTGTCCGTCTCTCTCCTCGTTACGTGGCAGGTGCGCTGGGCACGGGGACTCAGGGGGAGTGCGCTATGGCTGGTCTTTCCTCTCAAGGGCTCACCAACCAGGGGAGGCGGCAGAGCGTATGCCGGACACAGTGGCGGCTTTAGGGAAGGTGCCAGGGTGGGGGCACACGTGGGCTCGTTAGTACAGAGGAGCGGGGACTGATTCTTCGGGGACCGGAGGGATGCCTGGGGGAAGGCTGCTCTGAGGGCCTGGCCCTCGGATGGAAGAATCTGGCCGTGGAACGCAGAGACCCAAAGACATACACGCTCACCAGCTCACCTGCCCCCCTGACCCCGGGCACCTGCCTGGATTTGTTCAAGGCAAACGCCTGGACTTCCGGAGGCATGGCTGAGCACCAAAATGTTCACCAAAACGCCTGAGCCCGTCTTGCTTGCCAGGACGTTGGTGCACGTCCTTGCACTGAGCCCGGGCCATCCTTCCTGCTGTGTCCAGAGCAGTGTGTGCCTGGAGACGCCCCCTCTTGGCCACCCGGTCTTTCCTCTCAAGGGCTCACCAACCAGGGGAGGCGGCAGAGCGTATGCCGGACACAGTGGCGGCTTTAGGGAAGGTGCCAGGGTGGGGGGTCGCGGCCTTGCTAACAGGCACCACGATTCCCAGAATTTCACTTATCCTGGCCCCTTACTGGGAACCACACTTGGCTATTTTCTTGTTGGCATGAGGTCTGGCAGAGGCCTGGGTTTGGAACGCAGCCTTGCGGGAGGGAGCCTGCTTGTAGGGGAAGTGAACATGGATCCCGATGTCCTTCTGGACACTTGGATCGACGTGATGCCTGTGTCCGGTGTGTGGAAAATCAGCGAGGACAGCGTGGCTCACAGTGAAGTGGCTTCCCCGTCCTGCCCCCGTCGGTGTGCGCATGTCCTTGCGCATCATCCTCCGCACAGAGCCTCTGGGAGAGGGGGGCCTCGCTGGTTCTCCACACCGTCCTGTGCCAACGCCGCCCCCTTTCCTACCCTCGGCGGCGGGGGCATCACCTCACCCGTGTTTGTCTGCTTTGTATCAGACTCTGCCTTTCTCTGGATGGGGGGGGCGGGGAAGGTTCTTGGGGGAGGTGTGTTTTTCCAGAAGTTCTGTTGGCCTTTCTTTTTCCTGGTTAGGAGACACAGTTCCCCTCTCCTTGCCTCTGTCTCCCCGCACCCCCCGATATCTCTCCCCCCCACACACACACAGAAAGGGCTGCAGCCCTCTGCAGGCTGCAGGTTCTAGCGTGCTCGCTCTCATTTCCCCAGCCAGCCCTTCCCTTTGCGTGCACCTTGCACATGGCGTTCACTACCTTTCCCACAGAAGAAAGATGCCCCTTCCGTCGTGAGTCTTTACGCTCTGAAGCTTTCTGGTAACGTCATAACCCGCGATCTGGAAGTGAGGGGAAGATAAATGCACGTTTGTCTGTTCTGCTCCGCCCGCACCTGGCCCCTGCCCCCTGCCCCTGCCCCCTGCCCTGGGGTGTTCCTTTTTGTCCGGAATGGGTAATGGAGCTGCTACGCGTGTCCGAGGACATTCGCTGTGTTCCTGGCAAGCTGTGTGCTCCTCGCCAGGCGCTTCTCCCTGGAACACAGGTCCCCACGGCCCCGCTCTGCACTGTGTGGGCTGGCGGGGGGCGGGCGCAGCCACGCACAACAGTAGCGCAGTTAATGAGAATGGGAGGGCGCTGGTCTGCTCCTGTCCCGGGACCCTGGTCTTGCAGAGACACCCCAAGGCCCTTTCTCCTCCGAACAGAAACACGGCAGGGACCCACCTCCGCGGCATGAAGCTGAGCAGCCTGTGCGTGCTCACCGGGGCCCTCCTCCTCCTCCTCGGCCCCCACGCGGCTCAGCCCGGCCCCACGCGGGCTGCGGACAAGCCCGGCTACTGCCCAGAGTTCTCCCCGCACTGCCCTTTCACGATGCTGCCCACGTGCTGGCGCGACAGAGGCTGCAGGAAGGCCAAGAAGTGCTGTTTCTACAACTGCCGGCGCCAGTGCATGGAGCCCTGGTGGAGTCTGGATTGAGGCCACAGCAGCCCCTGCCAGCCGGGCCTGGGGGTGGACGCCGGATTGGATGCTGGATCTCCACTTCTTCCCTGTTCTCCTCCCCCCTGAGACTCCCTCTCGTCAGCCTTCAGGGCTTAATTGGAAAACAACACAGAAATAAAGCATTCTCTAAGACGAAAAAGAGGAGGGTTGCAGGACTGTCTCATCCCCCCACTCACCAGCCCCTTCTCCCACGGCCGTGGGCACCTTGCTGTGAATGGCCTGTCCTTGTGTTCGCTCGCTGGGGACACTGTCTACCCGACCTTGACCTCTTTGGGGACAGAGGCGGCTCTCACTCAGACACCTCCCCCTGTGCCTTGCACTCAGACATGGCTTGTTGCACAAATGAGTTCATTCTTTGGGACATCCGTTTTGCTTCAGTCATGAGAAGGGCATCGGTATATATATTTTTAAAAGAATTTATTGATTTTTTTTTTTTGAGAGAGGAAGGTCAGAGCTGATGCTCCTCTCTTCTCCACTCCCCCACTTGCCACTGTGGAGCCCGAGTCTTGGGGTGACAGGTCTCATGAGTGACAGCACAGCCCGAACCCAGTCTCCAGCTCCCCAGATCACACCCCGTGTCTAGGACACCCCAGCTCCCAGGGCCTGCGTCCTCGCTGTTCTGGGAGGAAAGCCCCTGAGTTAGCCCCCGAGTTGGGCTGAGGCCCAGGTCGCGTTCAGTGTGGCGATCGGGATGGCTGCTCCCCCTCCCCTGAGGACCTGAGTTACCTGACGGGTAGGACCCGGGTCTGGTGCGGGGGCCGAGCAAAAACTCGGAAATATCTTTTGGAACCTGCGTCTTCCCAGAGTTCCCCTGTCCCTCGGTCCTCTCTGGGCAGAAGCCCTGGGTGCCGTCTGCGTCCAACCGTGGAGCTTGCCTAGGCCCAGGTCATCGTGGGCGGTGGGGGGCAGCAGCTGAGCCCGTCCAGGGCCAGCAAAAGCAGGCGGCAGCCTTCTGAGCCCAACCTGACCCCCTCCACACAGGTCCCCGCCCCCCTCTGGGTGGTTCAGACGGAGGTGGGGGCGGGTGGTGCAGTGGTTTTGCAATAGGTTCAGCACTTCACTCTGGAAGACAAGAAGAAGGCGAGGACTGACTCAGTGAGGAACATTAGGCCAGCGAACTTCTTGGCTGCCCCATGTTCAGAGCCCTGCACAGCCTTTTCCCACCAGGGCTCAGGCTGGGAGCTCCCAGCGCAGACATGCCCCGAGGGCCCCCACTCCGGCCTTCCTTGTCCCCATCGGTCCTTTGCAGAGTGAGCACAGACCCACCTCCCTTCCTGCTCAGCTCCTCGGGAGCCTGCAGGCTAGAATCCCGCCCTCACGGGCCAGCCCCTGCTCCGAGGCCGCCAGTTCTCACCTCCCGCCCCCCATGCTGGGCTTCCTGTGTCAGGTTGAACAGCTTGGCGGTTAGACTCAGAGCCTGCCTCTCCTGCTGGGCCATCCCCTTTCAGACACGCGTGCCGCTGTGAGGGTGGGCGTGGTGTGTGGACAGCGGCCGCCGGGCACTGACTGCGGGTAGTGAGTGTGGCCTGATGGGCGGAGACCGGGGAGAGGCCCCCCTCTCTCAGGCCGCAGAGCGGCAGCTGTGCGGCCCAGCGCCACGGGGCCAAGGTCTGGCGCCCTGGTCCACGGAGGCTGCCAGGGTGACCTGGGCTGGAGGCTGGCGGTCCATCGAGCACGCCGGCTCCGTCACACCCTCCTGGTCGCAGGAGAGTCCTGCGCTTTTGAAGGTGAGGATCACGACTTAAGGCGCAAGTGAATATTTTAGGTTCTCCCGCCCCCACCAGTTTTGGTAAGGAGGGGTGCCATGACCCGGAGAGACCGTGGTGGTGACCCTGGCACTGAGTGGAATGACCTATTGATGCTGCAGGCACGGTGGCTTCCTCTGCACCCGCTCAGACGGCCGCGGAACGTGCTAGCTTTGCACCCGATTGCCTGAAAGGCGCCGTGGTGCATGATGACAAGTCAACTAGGCAATGTCCCAACGCCGGGCGGTTACTAGAACCCCGGCCTTTCACCCTTCGGCTCGGGAGTCACCGCCAGTCTACCCAAAGCACCGTGAGCTGGAGAAGAAAGAAAAGTTGTCTTCCTCGGAAGAGCTTCTTTCTTATGAGACGCTTTTCATCCAGAGTCAAAAGCACCCTCCGAAGTGGACTCGGGGCGGGGACGCAGGTTTGTCCCTCTGTCGGGGAGACCAGGGGAGCCGGCTCCCCGCCCGCCGCACCTTTTCCCAGAGAGCGAGCGCCCACGGCTCATCAGCGGTGTCATCAGCTCTTACCTTCCACTCTGCAGGCGGCATGTGGAACAGGCGTTCTGGTGTCGCCAAGGAAATGGCCGGTGAGAAGAGCGCCCACTCTCACCTCAGTCTCCGTGTAAAGACGGCTCAGCCGGCACAGGATGCTCCCCGATATCCAGTTCAAAGTTTGGGCTCCCAGGGTCCCACCTGAGCAAGGACTTCTGATGGTGGTCCAGCAGTATTGTCCTATTTTAAGAAAATAAGTTTTTATTGATTTTAAAGAGAGGAAGGGAGGCGAGAAAGATAGAAACATTGATGTGAGACAGAAACATTGATGGGCTGCCTCCTGCACACACCCCCCACCGGGGATGAAGCCCACAACCTGGGCATGTGCCCTGATCCGGAACCAAACCGTGACCTCCTGGTGCATGGGACGAGGCTCCACCACCGGAGCCACCCTGGCCGGGCAGTATTGTCCTGTTTCATAAGATTCCATTCAGACATTATAACTCGCTTTTATCACTGTTTAAAACTAATTTTAGTTGATCCAACAGTAATTCAGCAATTGTATCCTGTACTTAGCCATCATTTCCCCTGCGACGTGGGCATTTGAAAGGGCTCCTGGATAGCTTCCCTTTCTTGGGATTGCGGCATCACAGAAACCTCTTCATAGCCGGCCTCGTAGATGCCACCAGCTCCCATGCTTTGTGAGAAATGGGCATGGCAGCTTCCTCCTGCAGCATGTCTTCACTTGGTGGGCGTGCAGCTTTCTGAATTAGACCTTCCTTCTAGTTCGCTTATTGCGCACTGAGGAATCAGGAAGGCGAAACCTGCTGTCGTGAAGGCCTGGAGCCAGGCCTCGTTCCGAGCTTTGGGCGGCCCCGTGCTGACCAGGCCCTTCCGAATCCGGGGCTGGTCTCCAACCAGCTCCACGGCAGCCCGGCGCCATCCTCACTCGCTCCTCCTCTCTCCATCCTCCCCTGCACACCGCCCGATGCTGACATCACAATCTCTGGAATCCTCTGAAGCCTGCCACCCAACAATGAGAGTTCCTGGCCCCTAGCAGCGGGCGCGGAGGAGAGGAAGCGCGAGGGGAGAACATGGGAGGGGAGGAGAGGGGTTGAGGGCCAAGATCAGGAGGCAAGACGGGGTGATGGGCGCCAACCATGCCCGTCCCGGCAACAGCCGATAAGCGGGGGACGAGGCTGCTGAGAACTAGAAGACCAGGAGGAAGGGGTACGGCAACCGGGAGGCCAACGGCCCCACAAGCCGGGGCCTCCGTATGAAGTCACCGGAAGTTCAGGGGGTCCTGCCAACATGCTCCCCGCATGGGGGAGACCAAGACTTCTTCCAGCAGCTGAGGTAGAGGATGTGGAGGGGAGAGCTTAGCTCAGTTCCCGTGGCTTCTCCACGGGCAGGCTCCTCGGACGCAGAGCTCACCGAAGAATGGCACCAGGGCCTGGGACTTGGGGACACGACGGCCCCATGACATAACTCCTGGGGTTTCCGTTCCACCTTCTGCTAACTGGTCTGCTCTCTCCATCTGTTAAGAGTAAGCCATGGTCTTCTTGCGGAGTCCTTTAAAGTACAATGCACCATGGTCTATATTTGTAAAATTCTAATGTATACACATCCCCCCCCAATATTCGATCTTATTAACATGCAAAACGCAAAGGCAGCGTCGTGTGGGCGTGGGCACCAGCGTGTGACACCACGTGTATTTGCAGGGAGCGCTCCGAGCTGGCACCATGCCGGGCACCTCCAGAGTCTGATTCCTGTTAGGAGGACGACAGGCAGGAGGGGACAGGAGCTTCGATTCCCAAACCAGGACCCCAGGAGCCCCCAGCACCTTGTGAAATAGGTGAGGCTCGCCTTCGGCCCCCCTGGCCCCCCTCTTTCCCTTTGTTTGTTCCGTACAGTGGAGGCTTTTGTAGCACGCCCTCATGGAAGAGTAATCAGCACACGAGTGTTTCTGGGAAGTGCAGTTTCCTGGAGATTTAAGATAGCGCGGTTTTCTTCTTGGTTTTGTTTCTCAATTGGGAACAGGCAGTTGTCAGACTTCTCAGAAGAGCCAGCTTGTGTACACAGACAGACAGACACCTCCCACAGGGCCCCTGGCCGGGACAAGGCCTGCGGGTGCTGCCTGCGTCTCCCCTGTGACCGTGTGGGGAGGGGCAGTGTTACGGCCGGTGCTGCCCATGTTCGTGGACTCAAAACTGGGTTCCTTTGTAAATGGGCCGCCCCTTCCCCCACTCTCCACAGCAGTCGACTCCTGATCATCGCTTGACCCTGTAACTGGATGTCAGACCATCGCAGGAGCCTGGCCACCGTCCTGCACGGCCTGCCCCCCTGGCAGGTTGCAGACACAGAAAGATGCCCCCTCCTGCCTCCCACCCCCAGGCAGCAGGGCTGATACAGCCCACTCCACCCTCGCTTTCTTTCTTTCTTTTTTTAAAATATATTTTTATTGATGTCAGAGAGGAAGGGAGAGGGAGAGAGAGATGGAAACATCAGTGATGAGAGAGAATCATTGATCAGCTGCCTCCTGCACGCCCCCTACTGGGGCTCGAGCCTGCAACCCTGGCATGTGCCCTCGACCGGAATTGAACCTGGGACCTTTCAATCCACAGGCTGATGCTCTATCCACTGAGCCACACCAGCGAGGGCTGGGTTCAGGACATGGAATTGAGCTCTCCTCAGTAGAAAGGACCACTGTGCTTTCCTCCAGGAAATGGACGTTAGCTCCCCTCAGCAGTAATTCCTTCCTGTGCTAACTTAACTGAGCCATCAGTCATTCAGTTGACGTCTGAGACCTCCCTGCGGCCCAGCCCATGTGCGGGCGGCGCTGGGGGTGAAAGAAGCAGAGTATGGATTTATTTTTGCGTTCCACCCGGGAGTCAGCCCCACACGGGAGCCCCACAGCACCGATGGCTCAGCACGCCCCACCTGCCTTAATCGTGCCTTCCCGCGCACTGGGCCGTCAGCGTGGAACACCTCCTCCCATGCGCACTTCATCTGTCCGCTCTTCCCCCTCCCGAAAGCCCAGGCCTGATCCTGTGTGTGCTAGCAGGCTCCTAAGTGTTCATCGTAAACGAAAATGACAATCACCATTGTTGTTGCTATGGGACTTCCCGGAGTGGACCGCGTATATTGTGCCGTAGTCACTAAGTGGTTTAGTTTAAATAATTTATTCCTTCAGACAGCCCAGGGGAACAGATATTTTCAGCTCAGTTCAGAAGAAAAGGAGACTGTGGGTCCGAGAGGTCCCACATTCCTTCCCTTCAGTCCCACAACTAGCAAGAAGCAAAGCCGATCGAAGGGGTCTCCCCTGGGAGCCGCTGCCCTGGCACCTCCCAGCAGGTGGCTGCCTTTTGCTCTCAGGGCATCTGCTGCTCTCCCTCTTTACAGCAGGTCTGCGGGGTGGGCAGGCGTAGGAGGCCTTGAAGGGAGCTGCTGGGTCTGGCCCATGGCTCCACCTCCTGCCGTTGAGCACTGTGGCCGGGGTTCACCAGGGGGAGCAACGGGGCTGTGAGCAGAACCCGACGGCACTGGACCAGGGGTGGAAAGTGACCCGACGGGAGCCATTCCTAGGGTGTGTCAGCGAGCTAGGCCTCCTACAGGGTAGGCTGAGAAGATGGCCTGGGCCAGTTGATATGATCTGCAACACAGGCATGTGCCCCGACCGGGAACCGAACCGTGACCTCCTGGTACTGTGACCTCCTGGTTCATAGGTTGACGCTCAACCCCTGAGCCACGCCTGCCGGGCTGGGCAGCAGCATGTAAATTGTGTGGTGAACAGTGGCTCCCCCTCCGGAAGCACGCCCCGCCCTCCCCTCCACCTCCCCTTCCCTGCGGGCGCCTCACCTTCACTTCCTCTCACCCTAAGCCTTGCCAGCGACGAGACTATTAGAAAGCTTCCTTCCGGCCCCCTCCTCTCTCCTCTGCCCTTTCTCTCACCCCTGTAACTTGTTTCCTGAGCCCATGTCTTCAGCCGCTCATGTCTACCTCTGTGACTTTCTGCAGAAACGTTGTCTCATAGTTTGGGGAAAAATTCTATAGCTGACATAGAATGTATTGGCAAATCCGCTCCTTGTCTGCTTTCCTGTTTGTTTGGTGCTGACAAAGGATTATGTAACGCAGTATCTTGGATTTTATCTTAACTGGGGATAAAGGTCTATGAGCTGAAAAGTCTGGTAGCGGAACAGTTCCCGGGGGGCTGCCCGAGCTCACAGGCTGTGGTTGACAGGGGCCCTGCTGATGTCTCCGTGGGAACCTGGTCTCATTCTGCCGCCAGCTTCTGGCACCGGGTCAGAGACCGCCGCTCTGCTTAGCTCTGCGTCCACGGTTCCGGTGGGGCTCCCTCCACCCACAAGTGCTCATCTGATTCGAGTCACCTCCCCATCTCCACGTGCCATCCCACCGGGACTCAGGGCTTCCACCTGGCGTGGCGGTGGGGTTCGTGGACATTCAACCCATGGCAGATGAATTCCTCAGTTAAATACACGCACGTTTTCTTCTTGGGTACATTCATCTAGTACAGTGATGGCGAACCTATGACACACGTGTCAGAGGTGACACGCGATCTCTTTTTTGGTTGATTTTTCTTTGTTAAATGGCATTTAAATATATAAAATAAATATCAAAAATATAAGTCTTTGTTTTACTACGGTTGCAAATATCAAAACATTTCTGTATGTGACACGGCACCAGAGTGAAGTTAGGGTTTTTCAAAATGCTGACACGCCGAGCTCAGAAGGTTCGCCATCACTGCGCTAGCATGAGCTCATCTGGCCTTGCCTACGCCGAAATTATTAGGAAGTTTCATTCCTGCCCCTTCATCTCACCACCTGGGCTGTGGTGCCTGGCATCTGTTCCGATTGGTCCATGCTCTTGCCACACCCGAGAGCGTGCCTGTCAACCCTGGGACTGGCACAGAGGAGACAAGTGTTCGCTGGAAGGCAGGGCCTCGGGGGAATGCTGGGGAGGGCCGTAGAGCTGCCCTCGGACACACTGATCTCTAATACGTACCAAGGGCCGGAACTCTGGTTTTTGTGTGATAGGCCGTGATTACCCCCGATTACTGCCCTGACTGACTGTACTCTCCCCGAGGTGTGGTCTGCTCCCCAGAGGAGCCCCGAGGGCTCCACACAGGCCTGGCACAGGGCGGACACCCGGCAAACAGGATGCATGCAGGAGGGCGAGTGACTGGGCCAGGGGTGGCTGGGGCTGCTCTCTGAGCGAGCGAGACAGTGCGACTCTTCCACGCTGCTCAGCGCCTGGCCACGGCTGGTCCACGATGCTATCTAACTGATGTCTGTTGGGGTGACGGGGTGGGGTGGCTCCCAGATCCAGTGCGGCCAACTGTCAGTCTCTCCCCTTTATCTCCCTGCGACTCCTTTCCCTCTTGGATGCCTCAGCCCTAATCTAGGATCCTCACCCTCATTTGGGGGTGGGCCCTCTGGGCTTGGGCTCCAGACATTCGCTCTCCCTGGTTTACCCGCCCCCCTTCT
This sequence comes from Myotis pilosus, assembly GCA_036010255.1. Classification (NCBI taxonomy): domain Eukaryota; kingdom Metazoa; phylum Chordata; class Mammalia; order Chiroptera; family Vespertilionidae; genus Myotis; species Myotis pilosus. The sequence continues at coordinate 2,840,938 of JASKON010000016.1, forward strand.
TCTCCCCGTGGAACACGGGGCCAGTCTTCCCCCAGGAGCCGGCCCCAGGCCTCCAGGGTTTCCAGGCTGCTCTGTCCCTTGGTTTCCTTTGGGTTCTCGGGGCCCCAGCAAGGGAGTGTCCCTGCTGAAGTCACCTCCGCAGGGGCCCCAGCCAAGCCAAGGACTGGCCTTGGATCCGGAGGCCCCCTCCCTTCCTGGGAGCCCAGGCCACCCTGGGCCTCTGGGGGAAGATTTACTCTTTTTTTCTCTTTATTGATTAAGGTATTACATATGTGTCCTTATCGCCCCATTGCCCCACCTCCCCACTCATGCCCTCACCCCCCTGCTCTTTACTCTTCTTTCTGGGGCACCCTTTCCACCCGGGCATTTACAGGGCTGACCACTGGTGTCGCCCGCAGAGCTGCCAGGAGACCCGTTCACTGCACAGCTACCTACACTGTTTCACGGCATGTCCGCCCCCACCCCGCAGGTGCAGAGCCCTGTCTACTGTGTAGGCAGTTAATCTGGAAAACCTCAGAGCTCCCAGGTGGTAAATTATTGTCACTGGCTAAAAGGGGGCGGTCCCCAGCTAGAATAGGGCAGCTGCCACCACTCTGGTGGCCTTTCTGTGCAGCGGGGTTGTCATTGCCTAGCCCTCCGCACCCTTAGCAATGCGGTGCTCCCTGGGTGACCCTCCCAGGAGGGTGGCTGGAGCTGGCTGAGCGGGCCTAACACTCAACAAATCTTTCTGGGGATCCCAATGTGTGGGGTTCCAGAATTTGAAAATCTTTCAGGAGGTCAGCAATCGGCCACGTAACCTACATAATGGCCTTTTCAGTCCTCAAGGTGGATGTGTGGGGTGAGCGTCTGCCCCCACTTTCCAGATGGTAAAACTGAGTCTGTAGAACCCAGGGTGCTCGCGTTGCTTTGCCCCGGCCCCTCCTCCTCCTTAGCCAGCAGGAGCAAGTTTCCCTCCTCCCTGGTTCCTCCTCCTCGGCCCTCTGCCTCTCCTCCCTGCTCCCCTGGCTGAGTCACAGCTCAGACCACCTCTGACCACCTGGGGGCTGACAACACAGCAGGGCCCTCCCAGGGGGGCACCAGACAGGGCGGGATCAGGAGAGAGAGAAGCAGTGATCTGCTGTTCCCCTTATCTATGCATTCATTGATTATTTGTGCCCTGACCAGGGATTGAACCTGCAACCTTGGTGTACGGGGACAAGGCTCTAACCAGCGGTTCTCAACCTGTGGGTCGCGACCCCTTTGGCGGTCGAATGGCCCTTTCACAGGGGTCGCCTAAGACCATCCTGCATATCAGATATTTACATGACGATTCATAACAGTAGCCACATTACAGCTATGAAGTAGCAACGAAAATAATGTTATGGTTGGGTCACAGCATGAGGAACTGTATTTAAAGGGCCGGAAGGTTGAGAACCACTGCAGCAGTTGAGCTACCCGGACCAGGGCACTATGTAGGCCTCTTAACATGGCCCGCGGGACCCTAAAGGTTGGGTCCCCGCGACCCCTCCAGCTACCGCCCAGGAAAGCTAAGGCAGGCGGTGGAGGGAGGGCTGGCGGACCGGCCTCCCTCCGAGGGGGCTCTACCGCCTCGGGCGGGCGGCTCTGAAAGCGACAGCCCGGCCCGGGCGTCGCGAGGCCCCCGGCGCTCACCCGCTCGCAGGCCCCGCCCCTCGCCCCGCCCCCGCCGCCCGGGAGCCGCGCTGTCCGCGAGCGCGCCGGGCGGTGTTTGCATACAGAGGCGGCCACGCGCGGCGCCCGCGGTGAGTAGCGGCCCTCGAGCCGCCGTGGGCCCCGGCCGAGCCCCGCAGAGCCCCGCAGGCGGCGGTCGGGGGAGGGGCCGCGGGGCGGAGCGGGGGCGGCGGGGACCGGGGCGCGCGGCCGGCCCACCTGACGGGCGCCCGCGGACCGCGCTCTGTCCCCGCGGCCTTTCGCGGGAGGTGGTTCCGGGAGGGGGGGCGGGGGAGGCGGGGACAGCGGCCGCGGTTAGATGGACAGGTTCATCCTCGGGCCTGCAGGGCTGACCTTGAGCGTCTGGGCCGGCCGGCGGGGTGGGGTGGGGTGGGGGCGGGGCGCTCCGAGACCCGGGATCGATGGCGGCAGGAGAGGTGGTTCTTTCTGTGCAGCGAGCAGCCCCTGCCCTCTGCCCGGGACTGTCATGCGAATGTGCCCCGGAGGGTTAAGATTCCTGCTGTGCAGTTGGGGAAACTGAGGCTGATATGCCCAAGGTCGTGCAGCTGCCGGGCGGCGAACCGGGCTGGAATCTGGGTCCCCCGATTGCCCGGCCTCTGTGCACCCTTCCCGCAGCCTCGTGGGCGCTGGGTCTAGGGAGTCCCATCAGGTGCCCCTGCACATAGTCTAATTTTGGGGGAAGCCGGACAGTGTGGGCTGAAGAGTAGTGTTTTGCAAATCACTGTAGGGCCACAGCGCCGGCCTGTAGGTGGCTGGTGACAGCAGATGTCAGCCCTGTTTTTGACCACGACACGGGGAACGTGAACGCGGACGGTGGGCAGCATTAACTCGGAGAGTTTTTAGCACCCAGGACAGTAGGGGTGTTTTGGGAAAGATGAGCTTGGACGGGGTTTCTTTTATGTTATCGGGGTGTGTATGGCCGTGAGATTCACTGTTAGCCTGGGCCCCATAATTCCGGTCCCAGGGATTAGAGTAAGCCCCGAGGACAGTGCATAGTAATCCAGAAATAAACACACTCCTCCCCGCCCAGAAATGTTGGAAGATCTAGGGGTTTATGTTTTGGTTCCTTATTTTGCTAGCGCTTCATGTTTGCCAACATTTGTTTAATTAGCAAGCGTTTTTGTGTGTGGGTGTTTGTCTTGGAGCGTTTATTCCTGTTTACAGGGGACTGTGTGGCGCAGGCCTGGACAGAGCCCTGGATGGGACCAGGGGCCTGGGCTCCAGTCTAAGTTTGGCCTTAGCTGGCCGTGGGACCCTGGTCTCAGTTACCAAAACAACCCTCATCTATTCTAGAAAAGACCGACTGCAGGGGCAAACCTGCTGGATGTCAGCGCTCGGGGAGAACTCGGGGGTTCAGGGGAGGGGCCGGAGGATCTTTTGGTTCTTCAGGCGTAAAGATGTCCCCTGTCCCGCCGGGAAGTTGGCTGGAGGCGAATGGACGGGGCTCAGGCTGGCGAGGAGCAGGCTGCTTTCCCACCGCTGGTGGTCACCGCCACATCTCTCAGCCCGCTGACCGAGTTTTGTGATCCCTGCCACAACTGGGGTTCAGGTCCCAGCTCCCTGCAGACTAATCTGTGACCACAAGCAAGTTACTAGCCTCTCAGCTTCAAATCTATAGAATGGGATGGCATTCCCATGGCCCAGCCTCTCAGGACTGATAAGCCAGAATGTTTTTGCTGGTGCTGAACGCCGGAACTTTCCAGAAACACAAGCTACAGGCTGTTGGCCCGGACTCAGGGCTCCCTGCGCCGTCTGCTCCTGTGTGCGAGCTGACCACAGGCCCTGTGACCCAGACGCACCTGTTTGCCAGCTGCTCCTGGGACAGGACAGCCCATGCGCGCCTTGTGCCTGGTTTCCAGGAAGTCCCTGCCTTTTGATGAAACCTTCCTCTGTGTGCACGGGCCTCCCGAGGCAACCAGCATGGGTTTACAAAAGGGACAAGCCACACAGGTCATGGGGTCACGGGGTCCCCTCCCCCACAAGGTGCACTCCTGGGCAAGAGCATTTCCTGCGCTGAGCTCGGCATGCGGCAGTGCGCTGCCCAAGGGGGGGCTGCCTTCGGGCTTCGATTTTTTTGGACAAACAGAAATGTATCCGCACCGTGTGGGAATAAAAGCGTACCCTCCTAATATTTCCATATTCATTGGAGCCAGAGGTATTCTTTGCCCTGTCCTTTTGGGGAAGGTGCACTTAAAATAGTTGGAGGGGCTTGATGGGGAAAAAAGGGCACATGTGTAATACTTTCAGCAATAAAGATAAAAGTAAAAGTTGGTATGTGCCAAGTTCCGCCAGGCAGGACCTCAGTTCGAAGCCCAGCCTTTGCCTGGAGCCGGTTGTGACCACAGGATGAGCCCCTGGCTGGCATTCGTGCAAGCCCCTGGGAAAGTACTTTATTTTCTTATCCGTCCTGGGAGGCTGGGCCATGGGGATGCCATCCCATTCTATAGATTGGAAGCTGAGAGGCTAGTAACTTGCTTGTGGTCACAGGTTAGTCTGCGGGGAGCTGGGACCTGAACACCAGCTGTCTGCATTCTTGCCCCCGAGCTGTGTAGGCCGGACCCGGGACCAGCCAGCTGGTACTCAGCCCTCCAAGGGTTCCTGGGGTGGAGTGGGCGAGCGGGCCTCATACCGAAGTCACCAAAGCAGGGCATTCTTTTTGACCGAGACACAGACTTGGGCAGAGGGCTCTGGCCAGTGTGTGAAGAGAGGAAGCAAGCCCGGATCAATTAGAGTCCAATAATGAACAGCAGAGGATCGGACCGAGGTCTGGCCGCCCGGTAGTGTAGGCGCCTCCGTCACCCACTGGCCAGGCCTTTTGTGCTCCTTGGCAGGGCCCTGCGGACACTCGTCACGAGGGGCTGTCAGATCGGAGCGTTGCAAAACGCTGGAGGAGCCGAGCGGGTGCCCATCTGACCTTCCTGACCCTCCACCACCCTCTGGCGTCTCAGTGGGTTCAGTGACGGGGAGACCTTGACACGGAGCGGGTCAGAGGGTTCTGTCTCCTGAGGTCCTTACGACTTAGTAATCCACGCACATGTAGAAAGCGACACTCAGAAACCAGCTGGGTGGAAACGCACGCGATGAGAAGTGAGGCTCCCCCTCCCCCAGGCCTGGTCCCAGGTGGGCCTGTGAGTGAAGCTTGCTTGGCATGGGAACCAGTCCGGGAGTTTTGTGTGCACATCAGGATATGAGTACATGTAATTCTTCACAAGGGGGTTCATGTTGTAAATACTTGTGTCCCCCCCCCCCCCCAACGTGTACCTTTTCATATTAGTTCCTGGAGCTACCGCTCCATTTTTTAAAAACAGTATCATAATGTCCCATCCTACGGTATGGCTGGTCCGTAATTCACGTAACCGGAGTCCTGGAGATGTTGGCGTTGTTCCTGTTTCCCTGTCATGGTCAGTGCCGTGATACTGTCTGTGTATGGCTCTTGCAGAACTGCTGGGGTGCGCTAGTCGGTGCCGAGTGACAGCTGTTCCCCTGTCCCAACCCCCCTTCGCCCCCCACCTCAGTGCTCACCCTGTTTCTTACCCCACCAGCAGTGAGTGGTGGGTGTGCTTCCCCCATTTTCACCACCCTGGGGGTTCTGAAATGCATTGAATTTGGACCACCTGCAAGGCCCCTTTGAGTTGCATGCGTTAAATTATGAACAGGGTTGAATACCTTCCCATGTATGCTTGACCGGATGGGGTCCTTCCCTCTTTCCTTCCTTTCCCTCTGAACTGGTTTTTTATTTTGCCCCTTTTTCTGTTGGGTGGGGCTGAGGCCATGCTAAATTGACCCTGCTGTTCTAGAGGGGCCGGTGTGGGCAAACGCTGCCGGGTTATGAAAGCTGTGGCCGGAGCTTTGAGTTTGGGCATTCGTTCAAGAAGCCAGAGTTCCTTGGCCATTTGTGAACCCTGGAGGAGGATCCTGCCAATTTGGGGACGAAATGCTGATATTTTTCAGATGTAACAACTAGGTGAGAAGTGGTGAGATCTCCATTGCCCAATCCTGACCCTGTCGGCGGCCCCGCCCTCCTGGGACCTCGGGATTGGGGTGGCTACCGCTTTGGCGCATCTGAGAGGTGCCGGCAGTTGTACTGATTGGCTTCAGCGTGGGGCGCTCCCGCCCGCCCGTGTGGGGACCCCCATCCGCTCTGTCTGCTTCCTGCAAGTCTGATTGTCTGGCGCCCACTCCTGCAGGGTGACAGGGCCCTCCGTCCTGACGCACGCACTCCTCGCACCTGCCACTGCCTCCTTCCTGCAGGATCGCCGGGAGCGGCAGTCCCCTCCTGGCCCTGAGCTGAGCTGGGAAGAGGGGAGCGCTGGCTTTGTCTGACCGGCTTCATTCATTCAGGACTTTGGTGGGGCGACTCCAGGACCCGCCGGTTTTGCTGCTGCGTCACTTCTGTCAGGAGGTCTTAGTCTGACCTGCAGGCTTTTTCCAAGCACCTCAAGCTTTTGTGGTGAATTTTCTGATTTTGGACGAGTGTCGCCGGAAGAACCCCGACAAGCCAAGAAAGGGTCCGCATCCTGAAAGGTATGGCCAGCTTCGCACTCTTGTTTAAGACGCCCCTGTGTGCGGGCCGTGAACTCAGCGGGCGGAGCGGCTGACGGACCCACGCAGTCCCAGTCTGCGGCTGGTGGAGGGAGTGGCCTGCCCTAGCTGGGCTGCCAGGTGTGCTGCCAGATGTGCTGCCAGGTGTGGGTTGAGAGCAGGTACCTTGACTTTGAGCCTGGTGTTCGTTCCTCTGCATCGAGCTGCATCTAAGTCATTCTTCCTGTTGTTGTGATGTAAACGTAATTTATCGTCCTCACCGGCTGATAAACGTCCAGTAGGCAGCATAGACTTCCTTGTTGCCGTTAACATAAGCCACAAGAGGAAGATAGGCTGTCTGTGAGCCAGTTTCGTTTTCATGCAAGCCTTATTAGTCAGATCGTTCTTGGCATTTCTTAGAACACGCTTTTTAATGCTTTGGATGAAAACCAGTGTTGAGGTCATAGCCGCGCAGGTGAGCGTGACCCGGGCCAGCGCAGTGGCAGTGAGCTGTGTGTGCTTTTACTCAGGGTTCGTCAGACTCAGATTTGGACCCCAGACCTAGAGACCGACTGGAAGGTGCTCAGAGAGCAGCCAGGGGTGGTGGCATAGCCCGCACCCCATCCTCCTGGGGCTGGGCTGGGGGCTGGCCTCGCCCCCCCTAGAGTGCTAGGGCCTGGGACAGCTGCATTGCTCTCCTCCGCGGCCCCAGGACAACCCGGAGGGTGGAGGGTGAGCTATTTCTGGGCTGATGGGAGAACCCAGGGGAGCAGACTAGCATGCCCTTGAGGAGGAACCTTCCACTAAAAGCCAAAGGGCTTAAGTACCCCTGGGGACAGGCTGCTCACTCTCCCAAAACAAAGTACTCAGCTTCCTAGGAAGGTTACAGGTGGACCTCAATATTCAGTTGTTCAGTAACTGAGCCAGTTTAGGGACAAGACTTTCTGCTTCCAGGGACAGGAGTCAGTCTTACCTGGTGCCGGCCCAGAGCCAGGCCCCGGCGAGCGCTCGCGTAACCTCTGCTGTGTGAGGGGAGGGGTGGGGAGGGGCCAGCTGCCCACCGGTCTCCAGAGGCCATTTCAGACACACGAGGTGGATGGGGATGAAATGAGGAGTGCGGAGGTTTCAGCCCTGAGTGTTTAGACTTTCCCAGCAACACCTTTCTGCCCTTCCCTTCGTTAACACAAAAGTAACGAGCCCCCCCCCCCCACCCCCCCGCGCTGCAAGGTGCATGGGCTTCCCCCTGGCTTGAGAGCTGGTGGCAGGACTCAGCCTTGTCAGTGAGCCCGACCCGAATGCCTGCCTTACCTGCCTGTGCCACCTGGAGAGGGCAGGGGCGGGCTGTCTGCTGCCGCCAGCTCAGGCACACCTCCGGAGCACTCAGGCACCTTAGGGAAAGGAAACGCAGCTATGGAAATGTGCCGCAGTGGGTCATTTTGGCCTGGTCATTGGGAGTCAATGTGTTTCCATGTACGGAACATGTGCTCTGCTCTCCTGCATGGTATGACTGAGTGTGTGTGTGTGTGTGCGCAGCCACATGTGTAGTGCGGCCTGGGAAGTCACGCGGGAGGTTTGCAGGATGGCGCAGGCTCACCTGCATTGGAAGGCTGCTTGCACCTCTCACCTGCTTTGGGCCCTGAGCGAGTTACATAACCTAAAGCTCGGGTTCCCGCTCTGCCAACGGGAACACTATACCCCTCGCGTCACCGTGATAGACAGTGAACGGTATGACCTCGCTATTCTCATCACCTGGGCAGCGTGCGATCCTGATGGCTGTGACAGTGGACGCTGGGTTCAAAGGTATCTCGCTGGTTCCTGGCTGACATGATCTCGGCCTGGTGCTGCTGCTGCTAAACTCAGTGGCTGTTTGCAAGTTTCCCCGATGAGTTCATTCAGCCACAGGCTGGGCCGGGACTGTCGGGCCGCCGGTGGCTCCGCACCCAGGTGTGCAGTCCTGCCGCGGGTAACAGGAAACGCAGGCCTCGCGGGGGCAGAGGTGGAGGTGGCTTCCAGTCTGCGCGCTCCCGGCTGCCTCACACCCGGCCCCACACCTGCTGTGAGGGAAGTGGCGCAGAGTGTGTGTCCCTGGGCACCGGCCGTGGGTCTGGGATTCCCGGCAGAGCTCTCCAGGAAGCCATGCTCGTCCTGAGGGCAGATGTGCAGACTCTTCGACCACAGGCTGAGCAGAGGAGGTGTTCCACCCTGGTCCTCGTGGGGAGCGTTTGGAATGTACCTTTAAGGGCCCTGAGGAGGGATGGCTGATGGAACACTCGTGAGAATAGCCCGTCGGAGCCACGGCTGAGCCAGACTTCCTAGTCACGTGGCGAAGTAGTGACAGTCCCGTGGCCCCAGCTTTCCTGGGCAGAGACCCACCCAGTCCCCCCTTTCTGCAGGGAGGTCGGGTGAGTGCCGGCTCCCCGTGGCGGGGAGACCACCCCCAGGCCTCCGCTGGCCCCACAGTAGGTGCAGCTCCTGCTCTTCCGGCTCCTATCCGTTACCTGCCATGGCCTGTGGTTGGCAAGGGGTCTATGAGCCTCTGATTTAAACTGCGTTTGGAGTGAATTTTGTGGGGGCGTTGTCTTGACAAGTTTCAATGGAGAGACTATACTTTCTTAATTTATTCTAATTTTTAAATTCTAGCACTTTCCCCATATCCAGACTTGCCTAACTACTTCGGAGGGAGGTGGAGGGTGTGCCTCGGTATCTGTACTCCATTCTCCCATTTCGCCCCTCCCCATACCATCCCTTCCCCCCCCAATTCCCGGGCTCCTGCTTGGGTTGAAGGCTTGATTTCTTTTTATTTTTTTATAATATATTTTTATTGATTTCAGAGAAGGAGAAGGAGAGAGAGACAGAAATACTACTGATGAGAGAGAATCACTGATCAGCTGCCTCCTGCACACCCCACACTGGGGATTGAGCCCGCAACCCAGGCCTATGCCCTAACCGGGAATCGAACTGTGAGCTCCTGGTTCATAGGTGGACGCTTAACCATTGATCCCTGCCGGCCGGTGTCTTGACGTCGTTATGACCAGGCCCTAGAACAGGGGTGGGCAAACTTTTTGAATCGAGGGCCACAATGGGTTCTTAAACTGGACTCAGAAGAAGGAGCTGCGGCCGTGTTTCCCAGCGTTGCCATGTTAACACTGCTGCTGGTGAAGGGGCGGAGGGGAGAGCAAGAGAACCCTCCGCTCTTTCGGCTCCGCGGGCTGGATAGAACAGCCGAACGGGCCGGATCTGGCCTGCGGGCCGTAGTTTGCCCACGGCTGATCTAGAACCATAAGCTTGGAGCCCAGCACATTCTTGAACCCCCTCTCTAACCGCGTCGCCAGGTGGTGGCTTAGACTCCCACCACAGCTGGTCTCCTGTTGTGCCGTCCACGCCGGCTCCGGACGGCCTCTCGGTGGTTCTGGCTTTCTCACCACCTGTGACCATCGTGCAGCACTGGGTGCCCCGTGGACAGTCTGAGTTTTGTTGTCATTTAGACCCGGATGCTCACCCTCTCTTTGCTCAAGCCACACAAGGGGCCTTTCTTACCCGAGCCTCGCCCATTGGTACCAGTGTTAGCCAGTGAGATGGGGCAGCCGTACCAAGGGGAGCAGCGTGGACCAGGGCTCCAGCCTGGCTCCTGTCCCCGCTCTGTCCCTTCCTGGCCGGGCTGCTTGCTCCGAAGGAGCGTCATACAGAGTTGGCACCCGGGTTCCTGTGGCACACGGAGTGGCGCTGCTGGTCCTGACCGTCGCGCAGGGTTGCCCAGGTTCGTGTCCGTCCTGGGAGCTCCCGGTGCGAAGGGCCTGCACGCTGGGAGGTGCTCTGCGGATGGAGCCGGGGGTCCGCGCAGCTTCTTCCCTGGCCTGGTTGGCGCTAGTCAAGGGTGAGGAGCACCACGGGATGGGTGCTGGGGCGGTGCCTTCGCATGCGGTTTCCCCTCCACGTTGGGAGGCCTGCTGGCTTTCCTAGCCCGCTGCCGTCTTTCCCGGAACCGCCTGCGGTGACCACCCCGGAGTGGCCGGCTGGGTGTCAGGGAGAGGCAGGCGTTGGGCGCAGGGGGCTGGCAGCCAGCAGGCAAACATTTAACACGTTAAGCGCCTGTTCTGTCTTCCGGACGGAAAGTATAGTGTCAGTCACTGGTGACTGACCGGGCGCTTAACGTGTTAAATCTTCAGGCAGCGGATTTGTTTCCTCCTGGAGCCGGCAAGCCTCGCAGTTCAGGATGTCCTTTCAAAGCCGAAGCAGAGGTTAGCCGCTGTGGAAACGCAGTGCATTGGGTAATCTGCTTTCAGGAGTCTCCGCTTGCTCCCAGTGGCGTCCTCATCCCGCTCTGTCGCCACCACAGGCCTCATTAGCGCCGGAGAGGCCGTGGGTCCTGCCGAAGCGGGGGCCTCCCCAGCACAGAGCCGCATCCCCCCCTGCACGCTCCCTCCTGCTCCGCCTCAGCGTCACCTCAGCACGGACCCTTCCCCAAGCCTGCCCTCCATGCTGGGCATGATGCCGGGCATGCATTTGTTGTCATTGTGCTAGAGCAGGAGGGAGGCAGCTCTGACCCTGCATCCTCTGTTTCCATGGTAACAATCTAAACCAGCCATTTTCAACCCGTGTGCCTCGAGGATGTTTTAAAACTCGCCATACCTGACTATTTAGTCAGGGGCACTGACCTCTTTCCCCTGAGATTGTGAAATAAAAAAAATGACACCAGCCAGCACAACAATAGCTGTTCGGCGTGAGTGCCCTGCTTTGAACCATAACATACAGGTCATATAACAGAGTTACATTTTATCCGTCATGTTGCATCATCAGGTTGCATCTGGTTGGTTAATTATTGGTACCAGAAATCCTTATATACGGCAATAGGTCACACAGGCCAGGCACAGTATGTTGCTCTTGAAGCTTTTAAGGTACTTTCTTCTTCAACACAAATATTGCCCTCAGGCCTGGTCATGAGTCCTGTGAACCTGGCAGTGATGCGGTGAGCGCAGGGAGCCGAGTCCCTCTGGGCTCTGTCTGGCTCCGTATCTCCAGGTAAATCAAGTTAGCAACTTTCTGAGCCTGTTCCTTCACAGGGAACCGAGGCGGCGGAACTTGGGAACTGGCGTCCCGCCGGTTTGGGTTCGTTCCTGGCTCTTTAGTGTCTCCTTTGTTTAGAGGACATCCTGGAAGGGTGGATGAAGGAGAGCTGGTCGCCCCCAGCTGGCCTGCACCCCTCCGCCAAGCCCCAGCTCCAGGGAACCTGGGCCCACCCTCCCCCGGGCCTCCTGGGCCCACATGATCTTCCAGATACAATTTTTAACCAAATCATAGTCACCTTCCCAGAATGAGTTCTTGGCGAATGCAGTTTTCTTCCTCATCCCCTTACATCTTGTTTAAGTGGTGGTGACGCACGTAACATTACATTTATTATCTTAACCATTTACACCCGCCCAGTTCAGTTCACTTAACACCAGTACACTCACGCCGCGGCAGCCCTCACTCCATCCAGGCCCAGCCGTTTCTCGTCTCGTGGGAAGAAGCTGTGTCCCCATGAAACTCCGACTCTCTTCCCCCGTCCCCTCGGCCCGGTAACCACTGCACTTCCTGTTCCTCTGAGCCTGTCTGCTCCCGCTGCCTCCCACGCGAGCTCATGCAGTGTCTCCCTTTTGTCCTCAGCATCATGTCCTCAAGGGCCACCCGTGGTTAGCATGTGCCAGGATCCCCCATCTTTTGAGTGCGGAGTGAGAATCCGTTGTGTGTATAGACCGCATTTGTCCATTCTCTCATCATTGGACCTGTGGCGCGTCCCGCCGTTTGGCTGTTGGGAGTCCTGTAGCTGTGAGCATGGGGGTGCAGATCTCTCTCTGAGACCTCGCTGTCAGCTCTCGTGGCCGTACACCCAGAGGTGGAATGGCTGACGGTATGGCAGCTCTCGGTTTAATTTCTGGAGGATCAGCACCCTGTGCAGAATTGTGGCTGCACCGTTTCGCATTCCCATCGACAGTGTGTGGACTCCAGTTTCTCCACATCCTCACCAATGCTTGCTTTCCCTGCTTTTTAGATAGTGGCCATCCCAGTAGGTGGGGGATAGTAGTATCTCCCTTTAAAAAATTCTCAGTGCCCAGCTAAGGCTGCCCCGGGGTAGAGGCTGAGGATGGGGGTATTGCCAGGTGGGGCCATGACCCTGCCGTTTGTTAAGAATTATGGACCAGGTTCTCTGCTTCTTCATGGGGGGTATTTCCAGAGGCCTCCTGGGGTCTCCGGGATGGAGGCTGGCGGGTGACAGGATAGGCGTGGAGCCCATTCCAGGGAATAGAAAACACAACGATGCTGGCAGGGCGCCAGATCGGATGCGAAGTCCATGGTTTGACGGGCTGTAGGTACTGGCCTCCCTGAATTCACTGTGTGTGTGTGTGTTGTGTGTGTCTCTGTTTTCCAGGCTCAGACCATGAATTACGTGGGGCAGCTGGCGGGCCAGGTGTTTGTCACCGTGAAGGAGCTGTACAAGGGCCTGAACCCCGCCACCCTGTCCGGATGCATCGACATCATCGTCGTCCGCCAGCCCAACGGGAGCCTGCAGTGCTCCCCATTCCACGTCCGCTTTGGCAAGATGGGGGTGCTGCGCTCCCGAGAGAAAGTGGTGAGAGCGGGGCCCCGGGACCCCGTTCTGTGGCTTCCTATCTCCAGAGCTTGTTGTAGGCCCAGACTTGTAGCTCTCCGTTGGGTAGGGCTGTTCACCGAGTAGACGGTGAACTCAGGTGGTTCTGGTTACGATGGCTGCGTGGACGACTCCAGAACTCAGTGGCAGAAACCAACTGTTTACTCAGCTCCTGGGTTCTGTGGTCAGGGATTTGGACAACGGGGCTGACTGTCTGCCGCCGCCATCCAGGGCTCAGCTCGAAGGCTCCAGGCAGGGGCTGGAACCCTCTGGAGACGCGTCACTCCCATGACGGTGGCTCTTGGCTGGCCTCTCTGGCTGTTGGCCCCTCCATGTGGTCTGGGCGTCCTCACCACATGATGGCTGGTGAGCATGGGGGGCGGGGGTGGGGAGAAAGAGAGAGAGAGAAAGAGAGTGCCTAGTGGACGCTGCCTTTTCCGCTGGCCCAGCCTCTGAAGTCACATACGCAAGCCCGCCTGGGCTCCGGTGGTGGTGGTGGTGTGGGGCGGGTGCAGACTGCATTTCCCGGTGGAGAAGAGCAGGCAGGACCAGGCTGACCGACTGCGACCTGGAACTGTGAGCTCTCCGTGGCGTGTGTGAGATTCAAGTGCACGCGTGTGGAGGCGTGGCCAGGGAGGTTTGTGTCCTGATGTGGAGACGTGCGTTTTTCTTCCAGGTTGACATAGAAATCAACGGGGAATCTGTGGATTTACACATGAAGCTGGGAGATAACGGAGAAGCCTTTTTTGTTCAAGAGACCGATAACGATCAGGTAAGGAAGGCTGGGGGTCAGGGCCACTTCCTAGCTCCGCGCAGGACACAGCGGAGCGTGGGTGGAGCACGCTTCCGGCTCCCGACGGTGCGGACGGTGACAGCAGAGGAAGCAGGCGCTGTCTGTCCTGGCATTTGAGCCAGACGGGCTGGTGTGTGCTGAGTCCACAAGCCTCAGTAGCCTGGCTGCTTCCGCGGGCTCACCGTTTCCAGGGGGACAGAGGAACCCAGTCGCCTGGCCTGAACCCTGGTCCACAGCATACAGATTGTACTGCTGTCAAACGCAGATGGCCTTTTCCGCTGGCCCAGCCTCTGAAGTCACATACGCAAGCCCGCCTGGGCTCCGGTGGTGGTGGTGGTGTGGGGCGGGTGCAGACTGCATTTCCCGGTGGAGAAGAGCAGGCAGGACCAGGCTGACCGACTGCGACCTGGAACTGTGAGCTCTCCGTGGCGTGTGTGCGATTCAAGTGCACCCCTTCCCACCCTTGAGCCCTATGCAACTACCCATCTACTTTCTGTCTCCATCGATTCCCCTCCTCTGAGCTTTCATGTGAATGGGACCTATAGTACGTGCTCCTTCACGCCTGTCGTCTTTCACTTACCATAATGTGTTCCGGTCATCCGCATCCTGGCATGTGTCGGTACTTGGTTCCCTTGTGCGGTGAATGGCCACCTTCTGTTTATCCTTTCATGTCAACGTTGATGGACACTTGGGCTGTTTTCCCCCTTTGGCTGCCGTACATTTGTGTACACGTTTTCACATGGACATATGTTTTCATTTCTCGTGGGTGCACACCTGGGAGCGGCATTGCTGGGCCCCACGCAATTTTTGTCTAGTGGTCGATTTTTGTCTAGTGAGTGACCAGGCTGCTTGTATTTTTATTATTTTATTTTATTATTATTTTTAAAATTCTCACCTGAGGATATTTTTCCATTGATTTTTAGAGAGAGTGGAAGAGAGAGGGAAAGAGACAGAACTATTGATGTGAGAGAAACACATCGATTGGTTGCCTCCTGCCCGCGCCCTGACCAGGGCCCAGTCGCGGAAGAGCCTGCAACTAAGGTACGTGCCCTTGACCGGAATTGAACCCCGGACACTTCGGTCCGAAGGCTGACACTCTACCCACTGAGCTGAAACGGCTAGGGCTATTTTTATTATTTTAAAATGTCTAACAGCGTTGTTGAGATAATTCTCGTACCATACAGTTTAGCCATTTCAAGTGTTCAATTCAGTGATTTTTAGTGTTTTCACAGAGTGTGCGACTATTGCCACAGTCAATTCTAGATCATGGTCATCACCTCCAAAGAAGCTCTGTGCCCTTTCATTGTCACCTCCCCATCCACCACCCCTTCCCACCCTTGAGCCCTATGCAACTACCCATCTACTTTCTGTCTCCATCGATTCCCCTCCTCTGAGCTTTCATGTGAATGGGACCTATAGTACGTGCTCCTTCACGCCTGTCGTCTTTCACTTACCATAATGTGTTCCGGTCATCCGCATCCTGGCATGTGTCGGTACTTGGTTCCCTTGTGCGGCGAATGGCCACCTTCTGTTTATCCTTTCATGTCAACGTTGATGGACACTTGGGCTGTTTTCCCCCTTTGGCTGCCGTACATTCGTGTACACGTTTTCACATGGACATATGTTTTCATTTCTCGTGGGTGCACACCTGGGAGCGGCATTGCTGGACCCCACGGTAACTGGTTAACGTTTGTGGACCTGCCAGACTGCTGTCCCAGGCCGCTGCACCGCTTACATCCCCTCAGCAGCACGTGAGCGTCCCCGCGTGTGCGCATTTCACCTGTGCGTGTGATCCGCCCGTGTGACCGCAGCCATCCAGTGGGTGGGGAGTGGTAGCTCATTCTGGGTCTGACTGGCTGCAGACCACAGAGGACCTTGTTGGCTGGCCGCCCAGGGTGCTGGTGGGTGGGACGGGGCCCGGAGGCCAGAGCGTGTTCTGTCCCAGGCGATGCTCCTTTCTGTCCTGAGAGGCCGCTATAAACTGGGAGCCGTGTCCTTCCTCACCAGATCGCAGTAAGGCCGCCTCCCCTCCGCACACAGGTGCACCCCTCCCCTTTTCAGTCAGGGAACCTCCTTTTCCACTCTGGGCCCAGTGTCTGCACTCGCTCTGCTTCTTCGTCGTTCGGTCCCGGGAGCCGCTGGGTGAGAGGCCCGCCCATCCCTTCCAGCCTAGGGCTGCGACTCTCCACGCACGTGTCCCACACTGAGAACCATGGCCAGCCAGCTGTTAGGTCGACAGGCTGTGTGTCTTCCTTTTGGTGTGAAGAGAAGGGCCAGTATCTACCTCCTTGACACCCCCCTGCTGGAGGCGCTCTGGTATAGGCGGGCACAAGGGGCGCGGCAGGGGGCACTGGCCAGCGGGTCCCTAAAAATTATCATTGACAACTTAATTCAGTGCATATTGAAAACTACACACACACACACACACACACACACACACACACACACGCTCTCTTACACACACACTCTTACACACACGCTCTCACACACACACACACATACACACACAGGCTCTCTTACACACACACTTACACACACGCTCTCTTACATGCGTGCGCTCTTTTACACACACATACACGGTCTCTTACACACACACTCTTACACACATGTGTGCTCTCTTACACATACACTCACAGGCTCTCTTACACACATACACACACAGGCTCTCTTATACACACACTCTTACACACACACACACACACACACACCCTGACCCACACTGAAATGCAGACTTGAGTCTAGTTCCCAGGGCAATGTGGTGACTCAAAGCCCATTTTCCCCTCTGTGCTCTGGAGAGTTCACAGAGTTGAACCCTGGCGCCCAAAGTCGCTGAGCATGACCTCACGTTGTTATAATGGTGAAGAGGCGGGATTCAGTAAAGATGGCACTTAATGAATTCCATGCTGACTTCGTGACCTTCCGTGACACCGGGCAGCCACACCCCCAGGTCACGGGGACGTTGTCACCCGGGCGCCCCTCTGGCTCGATCCTGCTCCTGAGGCCCGAGGGCACGAGCCTCGTTGTAAACAAGACTTTCCGTCCTCAGGAAGTGATCCCCATGCACCTGGCCACCTCCCCCATCCTGTCGGACGGAGCCTCGCGCATGGAGTGTCAGCTGAAGAGGAACCCGGTGGACCGGGCGCGGAGCCTGGACCCCGGCGCGGCGGCCCCAGGCCTGCCCCCCGGTGAGACCCCCTCCAGCGGCTCCCTGGTGAAGAAGAGACGGAAGAGGAGGAGGAAGTCCCAGCTGGACAGCCTGAAGAGGGACGACAACTCCAACACGTCGGAAGACGAAGACATGTTCCCCATAGAGATGAGCTCCGACGAGGAGCGGGACGCGATGGACAGCAGCAGGTAGACGTCGGTCCGTGGGGGCAGGGCCCCTGGAGACGCGGTGACGTGGTTTTCAAACATGATTCTTACAATCCCCCCGCACCCCCCAGCCCTGTGGGTGCATTTAAAAACGGACACTTGCCTTTGTTGTGATTCTGTCGCTTTTAACATTTGACTGGAATCTCTCTTTTTTTAACCAGAACTCTTTCTAACGACATACCTCCATTCCAAGAAGATGTTGCCAAGGAAAACGTGCCCCCCGTCATGCCTTATTCTCAGTCATCATCATACCCTAGTTCCGACAGAGAGTGGTCACCCAACGCCAGGTAAGCTGCCGTGCGCGTGTGCATGTGCACGTGTGGGTGTGGGTGTGCGTGTGCGTGTGTGCGCGCGCTCACCTGTCCTGGTCCAGGGGATTTGAAGTCAGCTAGGAGGCATGTTCCATAGAATAGAAACATAAACAAAAGTGAAATTCGTTAGGACAGAAGATGCAGGTAGAGTAGGAGGTACAGAGGGGGATTAGCAACATGCGCAGGCCCTGTCTCAGAGCTGAGATGCAAATACAGCGCTTATCTCCCTGGGGTGGCATGGAAAGGGGAAGCACTGGTTAAGGGTCACACCGCCAGTGGTCACGGGAGGACACAGGCGACAGCCTTCCTTGATCCTTGTCTCCAAAGTAAGATTCAAGCAGCGAAGCTGCTTCAGGGGCCACTGAGGCCGCTCGGACGATCACTTCTTCCTTCTCCCCGAGCTCAGTCACTCTGCTGAGTTCAAGGGTGTTTATTTCCTGGAAACGAGCCCTCACGTCGGCTAGACTTCTGGTGTGGGCAGTTTTCAGAGAACGGGAGGGGCTCATGCAGCCGCAGCAGGGGCCACGGCACACACACAGCTACCCAGGACCCCGGCATTAAAATCTCACGGCCCCGGGAGCACTGTGGTGGGAAAACAGCCAGATGCTCCGGGGGCGGAGATAGTGAGGAAAGAGGCAGAGAAATGGCCACCTCAGCGATAGTGCAGGACAACTGGGTTATACCTATTCTTTCCTTTTTTTAGAGAGAAAGGGAGAGGGAGTGAGGGAGGGAAACATCGATGTGAGAGCGAGACATCGATCAGTTGCCTCCTGCACCCCCTGACCTGAATTGAACTGGCTACCTTTTAGGTTCACAGGATGACACCCACCCACCTCGCCCCCTGGTCCGGGCGATGCTCACGCTTCATGTGAGACTTACCTCTGGTTGACAGCGGTTTTGGGGCCCCCGAAGTGGGAGAGCTTCCTGCCTAAGCCTGTTTCCTGCTCACCAGGCCTGGTTTCACTTTCACCCGTGTGATGCGTGCATGACGCAGCGCAGTGAGCCGGGTGGGTGGGGGGGTGGGGGTGCTGAGCTGCAGGTCAGGGAAAACAGGCTGTATCCTGGTGTCCAGCCGGGACTGGGACGATGGATGTCAGTCAGCCGGCAGCCAGGGTGGGGCCGGGGCAGCCATGGGCAAACTACGGCCCGCGGGCCAGATCCGGCCCGTTCGGCTGTTCTATCCGGCCCTCGGAGCCGAAAGAGCGGAGGGTTCTCTTGCTCTCCCCTCCGCTCCTTCACCAGCAGCAGTGTTAACATGTATTAGTTCACACAAACACTCCATCCATGCTTTTGTTCCGGCCCTCCGGTCCAGTTTAAGAACCCATTGTGGCCCTCGAGTCAAAAAGTTTGCCCACCCCTGGGCTGGGCGCCTGGGCAGTCCCCTCACTAGGTCTGTCTGTCCCGCCCAATAGCAACATCATGCTAGCTACAGACGTAAATTAAAATGTTCTAGCAGCCATCCTGGAAAAGTAAAGACACTGAGGAAATGAACTTGGATGATGTATTTCATCTGACCCTGTGTATCCAAAATATTATTCAGGTAGTCAGTTTTTAAAAACATTATTAGTGGGCCGGCCGACATGGCTCAGTGGTTGAGCTTCGACCTGTGAACCAGGAGGCCACGGTTCGATTCCCGGTCAGGGCACACACCCGGGTTGTGGGTTCGATCCCCAGTGTGGGGCGTGTAGGAGGCAGCTCTCATCATTGATGTTTCTCTCTCTCACTCCCTCTCCCTCTCCCGTCCTCTCTGAAATCAATAAAATACATTAAAACCAGTGTTCCTGAGATATTTCACAGTCCATGTGTATGGTAGGTCTTTGAAGTCGGTGTGTCTCTCACATGGACAGCACTTGGCCGTTTGGACTGGTCACCTTTCCCGTGCCCAGCCGTCACCGGCAGCCAGTGGCTCTCCTGTCGGACAGTGAGGCGGGTCCCGTCCCGGAACCTCGGACATTCTCTCCTGGGGTCCCTGCTGATAACCCCCTGCAGGGGAACACGGGACTGAGGAGGAAAATATGGGGGTGTTTGGACACCAGTGGGTGGAAAACGTGTTCACTCTTTATTAATGCTAAGAATTTAGGTGTTTCAGACACAACCCCGAAGAGGTTTTCTCTTTCCCGTTTTCCTCTGCGAGTCCGGGGTGACGACCGTGTCAGCTTATGAGGACCCGACCACTGTCCGATGCAGTGACCAGCTAGGATGAGCGGGCACACTTCCCTTCATGGCATCATGTGTGTTCCTTAAGGGGACAGCTGGCAGCACACACAGTCAGACCACGCGCCCCAGAGCCGGGAGGAAGCCCTGCGCTCTGGGCCACGGAGGGCAACCTTTCATGGGCACGTGGATGAGACAGAAAGGGAGCTGGGCCTCGGGCAGCTTCCTGTTTTTGTGGTTAAGAGAGTTCATGTTGATGGCGATGTCAACAGAGCTGCTCGGCTGCGGTCAGGGGCCTGGGAGGATCTTCCCTTACAGTGTCACCCCGGACGCTGGTCCTGGGACGGTTAGGAAAGCCGGTTTCATTTAATTGACCTGTGACCTTTTTTCTCTTCATGTGCATCCGGCATCCAGTAGCCTGGTAGATTGCAAAAGGACGCCCCCTCACGTGGCCGTAGCGGCCGAGGGCCTGCTCTCTAGCTCTTGCCCTCCACAGTCGTCCGTCCTGCACGCCCTGGAAAGGTAGCGGGCCCTGCCTCACGGGGGTGTCTTCCTAACCAGCTCTTCACTGACTCCTCCACATCTACTAACCGCTAACCACAATCACTTATGCAGAAAAACGTGTCGATTCTTTGAAGTGAACGTTTATATCTAACTCTTACAGATCTATTCTACTGACTAACCAAATGGCTGATGCTGAAAACACTCGGTTTCTTGTTCTCCTTTCACTGTAAGCTGATTCGACTCTTTCTAACTGAGTACGAACTTGGAAACTGTCTGGGAATTGTGGTTTGATCATAGAATTTTTCCTAATTCGGTGACGTGCCTTCAGAATAGAACAATGCAGTCACATTTGGGAAGGTGACCTTTTGTTTTGTGTCTAGTGTTGCTCAGCCGGTAGGCTGACATGATTTTTTTAAAGGACATTATTTTAGAGTAACGGAGCTTACTGTACATGTTTAAAGCATGTTAGACTCGCTGAGTCGCGGCATCGGCTGTTTGCACGGTGTTCCTAGAATATTTGGAGACGAGGATGGGACGGAGCCTGTGGTCTGGTCATAGGTTTGTCTTCTCTTTGGAAGCAGTGGTCTCAGGCTTCTGCCCTTTTCCCTGGGGATTGCCCGCAGCCTGACCGGCCGGCAGTCCTGCTTTCTGGAATGAAGGGTTCACTTTAAACTTCCGCGAAGAAAGCTAGGATTACTTTTTAGATGGGGAACTGCTTTTCCTTTTGATGAAAGACCCAAATCTCAGGATGTGCATGTGCAGAAAAAGGCCATTTTTAAACGAGGTGGACTGAGCTGTGAGCAGCGATAGCTGATAGGCTTATTGGAACCGGCAGAAATGCTGAGCACGGTTGTCTGGCTGGTAAATGCGTTACTAAGAAGATCAGTCAGCGACCTCATAAGCTTACCTTTTGGAGCAACCCTTGATCTCAGAAGGCTAATATTTGACAACAGAAACCTTCCCTAGTTCCTCTTCAGCGGGTCCGAGTCCCCTGGCGCGGTGGAGTGTGCGCGCTGAGCACAGGCGCCTTGGAGGGGGGCTGGCGAGGGGCCGCACTGACTGCTGTTATCGACCGAGCGGTGGGACGTGCAGCTTCTCTCCGCCGCTCACAGGGCGAGGCTCTCTGGGGGTCTGCGTGGGCACACCGGGCGCCTCGGGGAGCCTGTGGCCTTTCTGCAGGGACCAGGGTGTCCGGGTGCTGGAGTGGGGGGCTCTGGAACTGTGGGCGTTTGCATGCTTCTGTAGCAGAGGGCGGCAGACGGCACCCCGCTGGCCTCATGGGGGGCATAGGGGGGCAGGCCGTTTCAGGCTGCCTTCTTGCTCCGATGGCAGGACTGAGTAGCCGCGACAGACGACAGACGGGGTAGCCCACAAGCCTGGAGCAGCCGCGCTCTGGCCTTTCACAGAAAGTGTGGGAGCCCCGCCTCAGAGCAGCTCGGCCGAAAGGGCTGCACTGAACTCAGTGGCTGAGAGTTTAGTCCACAGACTTGTAACAAGTGATATCACACAATAGAACACAGCTGCATTAGTGTGACAGATAGAACGGCAGGGCCTCAGAACGAGGGCTCACAGGTGTGGGTGAGCTCTGGGAGGGGGGTGTCCTCCTGGAGGCTCTCACCAGGCGTGGACTCAGGCTGCAGTGGACTCAGGCTGCAGGGGACTCAGGCTGCAGTGGACACAGGCTGCAGGGGACGCAGGATGCAGTGGGCGCAGGCTGCAGTGGGCGCGGGCTGCAGTGGACGCAGGCTGCAGTGGACTCAGGCTGCAGGGGACTAAGGCTGCAGTGGACACAGGCTGCAGTGGACACAGGCTGCAGGGGACGCAGGCTGCAGTGGACGTGGGCTGCAGTGCAGTGCAGAGGCCCCGCTGGAGGCCATGGCCTGCTCGCTGAAGCCGACATCACTGTGGACATGCTGCGTTGGCGGGCGCTGGCCCTTGAGGAAAATGTGAAGTCAGGGCTGGAGGAAGCAGAGAGGTGGCAGGTGATGACCCTTGACCTCTCTGACGTGTGGCTCCTCCCTGACGGCCTGTGCTGTGTCCCATTTCCTGTGCCCCCACCAGGTACCATCTCGGGACCCTCACCCCACAGCGACGTGTGCAGAGGACCGTGGCGGGGGCCCCGGAGGAGGAAGCTGGCTCTGTACGCAGCGGGGAGGGGGCAGAGGCTTCCCCCGTCTGAAGGGCTCCCTGAAGCGAGGCAGGATCAGTGCAGCCAGTGAGGGTCGCGATTGGACACAGTTATGTGTCATCTGTGTGCTCTCCGCGTCCTGACACAAGGTGGACTGTCCCTCAGCCAGGGGACCGAGCTCGGCAGTGAGGCGCCGAGGGACCAGGTCGGGGAGAGGGTGGGAAAGGAACCGCGGCAGCTTCCTCTCCCGCTTCACCTGAGAACTCCGTCTCCCCCGGAGCGAGGCTGCAGGAGGACAGACAGGAATGCTCCCAGGCGTCTCCCCAGCTGGGTGTGTGCCCTGCTGTGGGGATTCTGTGGTCAGTCGGTCACTCGGGGCCGGTGACTTGGGCTGGACAGCGGTAAGACCTTGTTCAGGTCTCAAGAGTGAACATAGAGAAAACAGATGAGAGCAGCCACGGACACTGAGCAGCCGGCCCGGCCGAGGCCTTGCGACGCCATCGCGGAGGGGCCTGCAGGTCGGAGCCCGGTGGTGTCCTGGGTGGCGGACTGTTTCCTGAAACCTCGCGTGGGGGCTGCTGCCGCGTGAGCGGGTCTGTGGCACCGGCGTGTGCGGTCGGTTGGCACATGGTGCGGTTTCCTCTTTCCAAAGCCAGAGCGGGCTCTGCCCTGTTCTGAGTGTAGCCTAGAGGGGCATCGGAGGGCCAGGGCTGGGCGCCGTCGAGCCTGGATTGGCGACGGGGACGCGGGAGAGGGCGCCAGCGCGTGGCAGGGCGGCTGGTGGTGGAGGAAAGACAGGCTCTCTCTTTCCTGGCTCTTTTCGTCTCTCTCTTTCAATCTTCCCCTTTTAACGCTACTCCTCACCTTCTCTACCTGGCACCGGGTGCACCTTCCGCCTGGACAGCTGACTGTGGGCCCCTGGTGGCCGCAGACGGGACACGTCCCGAAGCCATGCTCACAGGGCAGCGATTTCCACCTGGGTCTGAGGGCCTTGGCTCTGTCGTCAGGGCCCCTGACCCCTTTTGCCTGAAATTGTCAAATAAAGAATGACAACAGCCAGTGCAGCAATAGCCCTCTGGTATAAGTGAATCAAAGTTACTATTTTTGGGGGTCAGATTGGCAAAAAAGAGAATATATTTTTGGCTGTGCTGCAGAATTTTAGCAGTTTATGTACCATGAGATGAACAAGGTTGAAAATCGCTGTCCTAAGGGGGAATGCTGGCTTGGGTGCCTTTTCTGGGCTGTTGGAACCATAGATTTTAAGAAAGGTTCTTCCTGCTTTAATCCTGGGTTTGTGTTTTGTTCAGTCCTTCAGGTTCCCGCCCTTCGACACCTAAAAGCGATTCCGAGTTGGTCAGCAAGTCGGCGGACAGGACGGCGCAGAAGAGCAACCTGGAGATGCTGTGGCTCTGGGGGGAGCTGCCCCAGGCCGCCAAGGTGTGTCCCCCGTTCCGCCCCACAGAGAGCCCACCCCTAAAGACTAGAGACGGACACTGTTTCCCTCCAAGAAACTTTACTTCACAGGCCAATGTATTTTAAGAATCTGGAATTATTATGTTTGCAGCTGTGTGTGTTTTGCAAAAAGGATTTTAAGGCCCTAGGACGATGCCACGGCCTCTCGTATCCCCAGTAAATGTTTCTGACCCGAACGAGTGAGCGGGGGCTGGGCCTTCCTGTTGAGACACAGGATGGGCAGCTGTGTGGAGAGCAGGCCGCTGGGCTGGCGCTGGTCCATGCCCTCGGTGGGTTATATTTAGCTGTCGTCACGGGAAGTGCTGATTCCGCTGCCTGCGAACTGCTGACCCAGGCAGCACCCGCCCCCCCCCGCCAAAGCCCACGTCACTGGTTGCTGGGGAGACAGCGTGGAAGTGCAGACCCATTGCTTCTGGAAAGCGGGTCCAAGCACAGGCCCCGGCAGCACGTTCCTCTGTGCCGGGAGCCGAGCTCAGACGCAGGGCTGAACGCCCGCCCCCCTGCCCCACACCCCCCGGCCCCCACCCCCCTTCTAGTGCACAAATCGCCTTTGGGTTTTGTTTGGAGGAATCTTTTCCGTGACTGGAAACTCCTTGCAACCAGCCGCCAAATTGCCACTCATTCACTCACATTTGGGGCTGAAATATACACACACACACACACACGGAAATGCCCGGATGGTAAGTGCTCAGGGCCATGCATTTCCCACGGTGAGCGTGGCCATGCGACCTGCACCCAGACCAGGGAGTGTGACCTCCTGGAAGCCCTCACCTTTGCAGAGGCTGCTCACGCTGACCCACGGCAGGGACAGACCAGATCTTGACTCCAGCAGCAGAGGTTGGCCTTGCACGCTCATCGGGTCGTCTGTAACATGGCTCAGTTACTCTGGTCCCCATAGCAGGTAGCATCCCCAGTGGCCACACTGCCCGTTCTCCTGGCGTCTGGGCTGCTGCCCCCTGCTGGCCATTACTAGCCTCACTCTCCTGCTCTGCAGTTGGTGTTTTAAGTCACAGTTCCTCTGTGTTGGCACCACTGTTCTGGGCTTCTGGGCCCTCTGGCTGGTGTGGAAATGGCCAGGTGACCCCGAGCTGGAGCCCGCTGGGCGTGGACAGTGGGCAGATCCTGACCTGGCCAACTGGGGTTCTTGGTTAACTTGCTTTCTCTGCTTGCTTTCTCCCTCCTGCTCCCTCTCCCCTGCCCTTCCACCCAGTCGCCTACACACAAGATGAAAGACTCCAGCCCGCTGAGCAGCAGGAAGTTCTCGGAGAAGATGCACTTCCAGGCCATCCACAGCGAGCCACCCGAAGCGTTTAGCGAGCCGTCGCCGCCGCTGGTCGAGGCGCCACCTCCGCAGCCGCTTTTGGAGCAGAGCAAGTCTCAGACGGAGATGCAGTTTGTGAATGAGGAGGACGTCGAGGCCTTGGGAGCCGCAGCCCCGCCCCTGCCTGCCACCGAGGAGCCCAAAGCCCTCTCCGCCCTGGCGGCGAGCAAGACGGACTCGCCGTCTAGGAAGAAAGGTGCGGGCAATGCCGCTTCCCGCCCCTTCTGTGCCCGTGGGCGCTGCCAGCTCCGGTCCCGCCTCCCAAGCTCAGAACACGGACCATGATGTCTGTCTTGTCCGGTCCCTGCCCTTTTGCCTAATATGTTAGTGAAGAGAATTCAGTCGTAGACAGTGAGACGTGAAGGAGGTCTTGGGGGGTCGTGTGGCGAACCCTCACTTCACAGTCTGGGCCCTTCTGAGCTCCTCTGAACACCAGGCTTCAGTGGGTTCCCCAGAGGCGCTTGGAGGTCAGAAGTTGGAGGTCAGAGGTCAGGGGTCCCTGGGCGCGGCTCTGACCTGCTCCTTTGCTCCTTTGCAGACAAACGAAGCCGGCACCTCGGGGCGGACGGCGTCTACCTGGACGACCTCACGGACATGGATCCCGAAGTGGCCGCCCTGTATTTTCCCAAAAAGTAAACCTTTTTATTCCTCAGGCCTTGTTCCGTGATCTGAATAGGAATCTGTGCGAGTTCACTTTTTCCTCCGGGTTGATTTGAGAAGAGGACGTGTCCTGACAAAAGCAGCCAGTACAGAGTGGGCTTCCTCTGTAGACGTGTTGGGGGGGGGGGGCGCGTATCTCCACGCGGCTGGCTTCCCGCCATTGGAGCGGGAAGGAGGCAGGAGGCTGTCTCCCCTGATGATGCGGAGGTTGCGTGTGGTGGTCAGTGACTCACTGATGATGTGGAGGTTGTGTGTGGTGGTCTGTGACCCACCGATGACCCCAAGGTCGCGTTGTGGTGGTCAATGACCCACAGCCCGATTCTGTGGCAAAGGCGGCAGCTGCGTGGCCCTCTCTCCGCAGGAGGGTCCGTGGCCCATCCTTAGTTCTCCTGGGGTTTGCAGGGAGGGCCAGGTCCACGGAGGGTGAAGCCCAGAGCCGTGGCCCCTGAGGAGTGTGCCCGATCCCCTGTCTCTCCACGTGGGTTTGCGGGGGGTGAGGTGGGGGTGATGCAGGGGATGTGGGAGCAGAAGCTGACGGTGCTCTCTGCTCGGAACGCCTTCAGCTGGTCTCTTTTGGTGCTTTAATGAGAAGTCAGTCCCGGGATGGAGCCATTTGCTCCGTGGGGGTCTCCGATTGGAGTCCTTTCACGTGTGTGAGACCCCAGGCCAGGAGAATCCTCAGAACACCTTCCCCTCTTCCTCCTTCCAGCGGGGACCCTTCTGCGCTCCCCAAACATGCCGACAACGGAGCCCGGTCCGCCAACCAGTCCCCGCAGTCCGTGGGCAGCTCTGGGGCCGACAGTGGTGTGGAGAGCACCTCCGACGGCCTGAGGGACCTGCCGTCCATCGCCATCTCCCTCTGCGGCGGCCTCAGCGACAACAGGGAGATCACCAAAGGTACTGGCGCCTCGGAGCTGGTCCTCAGGCCAAGAGCACCCCCTGGTGGCAGCTGCTCAGAACGCCCGGAGGCCTGGCTTCCATCCTTCGTTCCAGTCCAGCTGCCCTCGGCGACCTTGGCTTGCCCTTGGCGACCTTGGCTTGCCCTCAGCGACCTTGGGTTCTGGTGTTCACACGTGGCTTCAGGCAGCAGCCAGGCCCCCGGGGTCACTCGTTGTCAGGCGCGCCTGCTGAGCCCGCCGTGTGTCCTTGCCCCGTGCCAGTCCTGCGAGGAGTAGGGCCTGCAGCCCCGTGGGGCAGGCAGTGTTAGGGACACCGTGCACTGGAGGGGTGGGGGCAGCAATGCTGTGGGTGGAGGAGGGGCCCAGCTGGAGCTGAAAGGTGCTCCCAGGTTGGCGTAGGGGGTGAATGGATTCATGGCGTCCATCAGATTCATAAAGCGAGGTCCCAGTCCCCGCAGTTACACGGTGAGGTGGCCCAGGATCCCAGCCAGTGCAGCCCATCCCCCCTGACATTCCCAAGGAGACCTGGGAACTCACTTCCACCCCCCGTGGTCTGAATTGCTCGCAGGGAACGGGTGGGCTCTGCACTTCTCCCGCTGCCTCTCATGAGCCACCTTCCTGCCCCGAGATGCCATCCTAGACCCTGTCTCCTCCTGAGGTCCCTTCACGCTTGGTGGATTGCTTCCCACCAGAGACTGGGGCTCCTTATTCTGCCCTTATTCTGGCACCTGACCCCCCTGATCCATCACCCCAGTGATGAACTGAAGGTCGCCTCCTGACCTGGGGCTCCCTGCCAGCTCTGAGTGTGCGAGGCTGGGTCAGCGGCTGGGCCTCACGCGGTCCCCTGCCCTTCCTGGGGGTGACGGTGGTCAGCACCCCGCCCACTGGCATTGAGCGAGCCCTTCTGTGAGGCCGGACACTGCCTTCCGCTCTCGCCCCCACCCGTCCTCACAGTCCCCGCGGCAGGCGAGGGCGCTGAGGCTTGGGGAGATGATGCGCTTCCCCAGGGTCACAGCAACGCTTGTCACTTAGACCTGCTCCCCCAGGTGTGTGTGCAGACTGTATTCCCACCCCCGCTCCGCAAGCGTAGGAACCCCCCGAGGGGACGTTTCCCCACGTCCTCCCTCCGCCCGGCCTCCCTTCGCTCTGCACAGATGCTGCCCCCAGGCAAGGTGAAGGCCCTGCCCAGGCAAGGTGAAGGCCCTGCCCTTAGAGGTGCAGGCGAGGACTTCCCGCACGGGGCACGCACAGGGGAATGTGTAAACTCAGGAAGCTCACGGGAGCGCGAGCCAGTGAAATAGGCCTCTTCTTTGAACCAGATTGTCCTTACCTCTCCCTCTCCCCTGCATTGCTTCCCAGACGTGTTTTTGGAACAAGCCGTGTCGTATCAACAGTTTGTGGACAACCCCGCCCTCATCGACGACCCCAACCTGGTGGTAAAGATCGGGAACAAGTACGTTCCTCCCGCGTCGTCTCGGCGGTGGCAGATGCCCGTTCGGTGTCAGCTTTCCAGACGGAGACCTGGACGGGGGGCCGCGGGCACTGTTCTAGACGTGCATTGTTTGCTATGAGTCTGTGTCCAGCTGTGACTGTCAGCACGCTGTGACAGTGACTGGCGCTCTGTGGCTGGTGGGCTGGTGGGATCCTGGGTCTTGTGGGTCCTAGTGCTCACCTTCACCGGATTTTATATGGAACGTGTACAGTCCCGGGCCTGGGGGACTTGACCCGAGTGGCCCGCGGGGGTGACGGAACGGGCAGCGTGTCCCCCCTTGAGAGCTGGTCTGAGTCGGGTGGGCAGGTGTTTCGTAGACGCTGCCAGACTCCCTGGGGGAAGGTGTGGGTGATTGCGTGTTAAGCTAGGGGCTCTGGTTGCCTTTTCCTTGAAGCCCAGCCGGCGATGCCACAGGCTCTGCTGCCTGGACAGCCGCTCGCCTGCAGTGCGGCCACTGCAGAGGGGACATGAGGGGAGGCCGGGGTGCGGGCAACAGCTTGGGCTCTTCACGGACCCAGCTGGAGTTCCAGAACTTTCCACGGCCACGCCTCATGACATTGGCTTTTCGGTCTGGCCTTGGGTCTTTTAAAAGTTTTTTTTTTAAATTATATATATTTTTATTGATTTCAGTGCAGAAGGGAGAGGGAGAGATAAAAACATGAACGATGAGAGGGAATCATGGATCGGCTGCCTCCTGCATGCCCCTCACTGGCGATGGAGCCTGCAATCGGGCAGGTGCCCTGACCAGGAATCTGTCTGTGAGCTCCTGCTCCATAGGTGGATGCTCAGCCACTGAGCACGCCGGCCGGGCAGGCCTCGGTCCTTTGACGCTTCTTTCGTTGTTTCCTGTAGGTATTACAACTGGACCACGGCAGCCCCTCTGCTGCTGGCAATGCAGGCTTTCCAGAAACCTCTGCCAAAGGTGAGCTTGAACCCGAGAAAGACAGGGACACCAGAAACATGGGCGGTTGGGATTTAGATTTTATTTTTAAAACCACAAAGTTAATTATGTTGGGCTCTTTCAAAGTTTCCAAGCATCAGGGTCAGGGGTTCGAATCTGCTTCTCTTGCCCCTCAGAGGCCACGGCTTCCCTTGCACCCTCTGTGCCCTTAGCAGGTGCTCGTCTGCTTCGGTGTCAGAGACTCCTGCTGCCTGGGCCCCCCCAGGTCTCATCTGACCTTGGAGAGTGTGCGCTCGCTCCTTCCTGTGTGTGAGTGTGTGTACAAGTGTGAATGTGTGTGCGAGAGTATGTGTGTGTGTGAGTGTGTGTGCAAGTGTGTGTGTGACTGAGTGTGAGTGTGTATGTATGAGTGTGTTTGATGAGTCTATGCTCGCTCCTTGTGTGTGTGTTTATATGAGTATGTGTGTGTGTGAGAGTGTGCGTGTGTGTGTGTCTGGTAAGTCCATGCTCGCTCTTTCCTTGCGTGTGCGTGTGTGTGTGTGTGTGTGTGTGTGTGAGATTGTGTTTTGGGACTTGGGGATTGTGACCTATCTTTTGGGGTCTTTATCTGTGAGCATTCTTCGTGTTTATTCATGTACCAGCTGCATTTTGAAAAGTTACTGTGGTTTTAAATGCACTTTACTATTGAGGAAGGCTGTGTCTTCTTACCACCCTCCCGGGAATGGTCTTGGGTATTTCTGTGTGTTTTCCCAGCGAACTTGGGAATCCGCTTGTCCAGGTCTGACAGGAGTCCTGTTCGGCGTTTTTCATTGGGGTCTGACCTTGACGGGCGCATTAGGAGGGGCAGGTCCTCCACCTCTTTATGGGGTGGGGGGCTGTTTGTGAAGCGGGTCCGTGCGGTTTGCAGGTTGTGGGATTTTGTGTGTTCGGGTTTTCCTATGTGTCGGGTGGGAGTGTTTTAAATGATAAAAAAAAAAAAAAAAAAAAGCACACTTCTGGCCAAATACGTGAATTGCTTATCTTTCCACTTCCCTGCAACCTGTTGGGTTGAAAGACCAAATCCTTCTTTCATTCCTCGCTGATGGCAGCTACCTGGAACAGTTCTATAAACCGAGGAAGGGAAATGACCTTGACCTTGGGGCTGGAATTAGCCTCAGGGAGATATTCTGTTCTTTGGAAAGACTTAGAAAACTGTTAGTTATTATGGAATCTCCCCCCATCAAACTTCCATGTCGTTAGGGTCAGCGTGTGATTTTTTTTTTAACACTTGAGATTTTCAATGCTAATGTTCAGTTTGTCGAAATGTACATTCACTAACACCATCCCGTGGCTTTTACCCCATGTTATTAACATGCCCATAGGAATCACTTCATTTCTTTATTGTATAATGATCACAGCGAGAGTAACAGCACCTTAACCACGAGCCACTGTAATTTGAAAACTTGCGGTCTGACTAATCACTAATGATTCTCAACGCTTTCTCTCTTTTTTTTTGTTGTGTTGCATCTTTTTGTTGTTCGTTTATTCCTTTGGCATCTTCTTAAGTCTTCATGCCTAAGTTACCTTCACGCGATTTTGGACGCCATTAGGTTTTGCTTCTCGAAAATTTTTAATTCACACGTCGTATGTTGCGCTTCCTCTTGTTTGTTTGAGCCTCACTTCAGTTTGCATGTGTCTTTTGGTTTGACTGTGCTGAGTTGATCTCCTTTTGGTTCCGTTATTTATGTTGCCATCCGTTTAAAACAGGCCACGGTGGAAGCCATCACGAGGGATAAGATGCCCAGGAAGGGGGGAAGATGGTGGTTCTCGTGGAGGGGAAGGAGCACCACGATCAAGGAGGTAAGCGTGGCGCGCCAGGGAGCGCCTGGGCGCAGCTCAGTGCGTTTCGGAGTTTCTCTAGGTCTTCCTCCACCGGCATCCGCCGAAGCCGGAGCACGGAGCTTTCAGGAGCCCGCTCCGCCCCGGGGTGGGAGGGCATCACGAGCTAGCGGAAGCTGGAGGAGAAGGGCCCGAGGGGAGGGGGGTCGAGCAGAGAGCTGGCCTCACCTCCTCGCTCTGCTGTCTCTTAGCTCGGAGACCCTGGTCCAGTCACACTTTGTAAAAAAGTATTTTATTGATTTCAGAGAGGGAGGGTGAGGGAGAGAGAGAGGAACGTCAGTGATGAGCGAGAATCATTGGTGGGCTGCCTCCTGCACACCCCCCTGGGGATCAAGCCCACACCTGGGGCCTGTGCCCTGACCGGGATTTGAATCATGACCTCCTGGTTCGTAGGTTGACGCTCAGCCACTGAGCCATGCCAGCGGGGCTGGTCCAGTCACTCTTCATCTGTAAAAAGAAGGGATTCAACCTGATGGTGAACCTTTTTTCAGGTTAAATATTTTCCTCTGCGTGTGAGGATCGTTTCAGTGAGGTATCCTCACGGCTGTAGGCTAATCACCATCAGCCCGTCCTTTAGTGGTGTGTCGGGGTACGCGTGGCTTTGCTTTCCATCGCTGTAAATGCCTGTCCTGTTTTCAGACCTTTGTCTTCCTCCCAGCCTGTCCTCCCATCATTCTCTCTGCTCCCATGCCACGTGTCCCCCGGATTTCCCCTCGGGCTCAGCCCCCCATGAGGGTTCTCGAGGGTTGTCTTGGGGTCCCCTCTCCCGCTTCGATTGCCTGCTTCTCCCTGGGCAGCCTCACCCACGCCCCTGTGAGGACCCCGCTTCATTTCCAGACCAGACATTCTTTTATATCGATGCCCATTTAGCAAGGAGCCAGCTAGGCAGGCATCTCCGTGCGATTGCTTCAGGACCTCAGGCCTGTTGTTTTTGATGCTGAGCTCACCGTTTTCCTGCCAGTTCCTTCGCTGGGCCACATTCAGAAAGGGGGCCGCTGCCCACCCACAGGCTTGACGCTTCCCTTCCTCACTCTCACTCGGTCCCTCGCCAGCTCCACCACTCACCGTCCGAAGTATTTCCCAGATTTTCCAGTTCTCTCCACCTGCACTCCCACACATGGAGGCTGCGTGATCCCTCCCAGGATCGCTTCCAGATGCTCTGCTTGGGTGTGTTGTTGCCCCCTCTCCATCCTTCACACCGCAGTCACAGTGTGCTCTTCAGGGGGCTGGTCCAGTTCATGCTGCTCCCGCCTTAGAGCCTTGTGGTGGGTTCCCGGGGTTCTTCTAATTAAGACCCCCGTCCTTAACGTGGTCACAAGATGTGGGTGCCCTAGTCCCTGCTCCCTCTTTAGCCTCATCTTTTGCATTCTCTCCCTCGTCCTCTGGGCTTAAGCGTCACTGACTGAAAGCACATTCTACCCCAGGACCTTTGCACGTGGTGTTTCCTCTGCCTAGTGCTCTTAGGGTCCTTCTTGTTCCTCTTCACTGAATTAGCTGGCAGATTAGTCTGCTCTGCTCTTCGCTGCTCTCAGAGCCAGGCCTGTGAACTTTTCCTTCATTCATGACTTTGTCAGGGTTTGTGATTATACACATCTTAGTGTGGGTATTGGATGAACACCTTTTCCCCTCTAGGCCCCTCCCCCCAGGGAGGCCGAGACCATGTGCCCTTGATTCTGGGTGTCCCCGGTGTCCACATGGGACCCAGAGCGGGGGTCGGGCAGATACTCGGGGGAATGCTGATCGCTTTTGGAAGACACCCCAAGGACAACGGCCTGGCTGGTGGTTAGAAGAGTAAAAGCAACCTCAGTGAGCTCAGGTTCTGTGTCCTGTTAGCTCAGAGGGAGGAAGTGTGGGAGGACCTTATGGAGATAAAGTTGTTCTCCGTCGTCTCCTGCTCGCAGACCTGAGCTTACTAACTGTTCCACTGTTTCCAAGGCACCTAACCAGGTTAGAACAAACACGT
Organism: Myotis pilosus; assembly: GCA_036010255.1. NCBI lineage: Eukaryota > Metazoa > Chordata > Mammalia > Chiroptera > Vespertilionidae > Myotis > Myotis pilosus. Next base: position 2,873,622 of record JASKON010000016.1, read on the forward strand.
GCTTTACCTCAGGAGACAGAAAGCCTGGGGGCCTCTCTGGGTCCCTACAGGAGGGCAGCCTGTTGTAGGATTTAGGCAGACGGCTCCTTCAGAGACCTGTTTATTGTAGAGTATCCGGTTTCTCACCAGTTTGGGTTGAGGGGAGTGCCAGCATGAAATAAGGAATAGTTAGGACATTACATATTTTTAAAATAAATGTACTTATTTCAGATCGATAGCTATTTAGGAACCAGACTAACAAAGGATCGTTAATACTGAGTTACCTGCCTCAACAAATAGATGAGAAATTACCGGGCATGTTATCACACCGATGATTTGTGTGCCTAGAAAAAGCTAAAGAATGTTTCAAAGTACTTAGAACTCATCCTATGTTGAGATGCTCACCTGCTGTTATATTTTTTAATATCAGATATTTTTTAAATATTAAAAATTAACCTACCCCCTGAGCAGATGACCACACATGAGACTGAATTGAACATCCTCTGTCCTCTGACACTCCTGTCCGGCCGCTGACCTCCTGTGGCCCGTGGGGCATGACATCTCCTTCCCGCGCGGCTCTGTTCACCCACAGCATCGCGGCCTTCGGGGCAGCGTTAGGGGTGGAGGCCTCCTCCCGGTTCACAGGCGGGAGGCCAGGCTCTGGGGCGCCGTGACTTGCCCCCGGGTCCTACGTGAGAGAAGGGGACCGGCCCAGATCCCTCAGAATCCCGGGGCGCCCCAGTCCATCGGAGCGTTTTCTATTAAAAGCAGGCAGCACTGAGAAAGAGCGACTGTGTCCGCATTTTCCCAAGAAAATACGGTGTGAGAATCTTTCAGGCGCCTCTATCAGCAGTTAGGAGGACACTTTCTGGGAGCCCTCGCGCCTCCAAGTAGCCCTCGCTGCCGCCTTTGCACACAGCTACAGCGATGATGAAGTGTGGCTCACACACTGTGGAAAACACTCACTTCTGTTCTCAGCTTCATTGTGTAACTATGTGCAGAGGGCTCGCAGGGCCCTGCCTGCCTGGGCAGTGCCGTGGGGGAAGGCTCTGGGCCCTGGCCTGGGCTTAGGGGTGCTCATCGGGGCCCCCCGCCCTGTTCTGGTGCTTCTCTTCGGTGCACCCTGATTTCCTTTCTTCTCCAGGAAAGTAAGCCGGAGCAGGGCCTGGCTGGCGAGAGCCACAGCACCGGGGAGCAGCCGCCGCCGCTCAGCATGGCCACCAGGTACCGTGCCAGGCGGCTTGGGGTGGCAGCGCCTTTCTGGTTCCAGGGCCAGGGCACAGGCCTGGTGGGTGCTGCTGGCACAGCGCTCGCCGAGCTGCACGGCCTTGGACCCGGTGGCCCCGGTGGACCCGGTGGCGGGCCTGAATTGCACCGGCTGTCGTGTGTGGAGAGACGTGGAGCCATGTGCTAGCCTTCCCCCCAATCAGACGGAGACGGTCGCTCCCTTAGAGACTGGTTTCCAGACTCGGTGTCAGGCTGGCGTGGTGGAATGTAACCGGCGCGCTTGGTCCTGGCCGCGCGAGCAGCGGTGACACTGGTGGCGGCGGTGATGGCCGGCAGGGGCAGTCCCTTCCCTCCCGAGGACGCGGCCTTCCGCTGTGGTCTCCGCACCAGGACTTAGGCTGCTGCCTTTCTGCGTGGTGATGGGGGTCCCTGTGAGCCCGGCATCGGAGGCGTGAGATGTCGGTAACGCGGCCAGCGTTAGCCGAGTTTCGTCTTCGAGTTGCTCTGTCGGCAGGATCCGGGGTAGCTCTGCTCCGCGGGCAGTGCCATCGCCGCTCACGCTGCGGCTGCTGCGATGGACACCGAGCGCGGGTCCCACACCTCCTGCCACCACCTGGCCCGGCCGTGCTCCCGGCGTAGGCGGCGGGATGGCACTTCTTACTACTCAGCGGGCAGGGAACGCTCACAGTTAACTGAAGGCGAGATGCGCATCCTGATCCTGATCATTTTTGTGCCTGGGAGGCCCCCCTGTGCTGACACGTGGCGGGCTCTTCATCGAGGTGGTTGGCCGTCACTGAGCTGATGCGATGCCCCCAGGATGTTGTTGCTTCGAGGAGAGGGGGGCTTAGAGTTCAAGTCCTCAGCCTCCCTCCCGGCCAGTGCCGTCTCCCAAACTGTCGCATTTCGAAGTTCGCTGTGGGGAATAGAAACGCGGGCAGGTGGCAAGAGGAAACGGCCTGGTTTCGCCTCTGCTCTCTGTGGGCCCGATGACACTGTGTTTGAAGGTGACGCGCTTTATGTGAGCCGTTTAAAGAAGGGGCCCCTGCTCCCCCTGCACCTCCCAGCCCCAGACGGGGCGTCTGGAGGAGCAGGAGCCTCGCAGCCCCCCGCCAGGCGCCTTGCTCCCGGGATGGCCCGCTTGGGGACTCCGGGAGGGGCGAGTCCTCCGTCTTCACTGGCACCACTGGGGCGTCCCAGGGTCCCTAGTTACTTGACATTGTGGGTGTGGAGAGGAGACCCAGGGAGCTCATCAGTTGAAGGGTAGAAATTCAGACTCCAGGCGCCTGTCCGGTGGCCTCGGTGGGGAGGGGTGGGGGTGGGGGTAGGGGTGGGGGTGGAGGGAGCGGGGAATGTGCGCGTCCTTCCAGGCGAGGGGATCCGACCCTGCTTCTCGGGGAGAGGGCCTCTTGGTGCCTCGTGGAGTGATGGTAGCTGGTGACAGGTCGTGGCTAGGAGAGCAGCCCCCTGAGTGCGAGAGCGTGCGGAGGGGTTTAGTGGGCTCGTTGGTACCTGCAGTGGCCTCTGGTGAGTGGCCACGCGAGGCAGCGCTCAGGGGAGGCCCCGAGCCCGCCATGGGTTGCAGCCGAAAGCGGTTTTCATGGCCACCCAGATGCATGTCCTCATTGGTGACGACATCACTGTGTTCTAGAATGAAGCAGGAGTCGTCCTCCAGCGATGAGGAGCACTCAGCCGCCAGGCCGTCCAGCGCCCCCCTGCTGCCCCTGATGTCCAACGTCGGCTACAAGAAGACCCTGCGGCTCACGTCGGAGCAGCTGGTGAGCGGCTCGGTCCTCCCTGGTCTGTGTGTGACCCTGGCCTGCGCGTGGCCCTGGCCTGCGTGTGACCCTGGCCTGCGCGTGGCCCTGGCCTGCGCGTGGCCCTGGCCTGTGCGTGGCCCTGGCCTGGTGGCGAGCCCAGCCGAGCCACAGCCACTCAGGCTCGCGTGCAATGGTCTGGGCGTGCTGCCCTTTGGGATCCTGTGTCTCTGCCCCGATGTGCACGGTCCCGGCCGGCTCCTCAGTGTCGCCTCCCCTTGCCTGCTCTGACGCAGCCCCGGATGCTCCTGTTTCACTTTCACGTGCGGGAGGAGGTGCAGCGAATCCACCCTGAGGTGTGGGTGACGGCCAGGCCAGGCCAGGTGTTCAGCGTTTCCGCTGTGAGAGACGCGAGTTCCTCCCCAGGGCCTGAAAGGAGCCTCCCGCCTGAGCAGGACGGAGCGAGCCCTGCTCGGGGCCCCGGGCACAGAGTCAGAGGCCGTTTGTGTACATGTGCCACCGCCTTCTTACCACTCGTCTGCTGGTTGGTGCAGTCACACCACGGAATCCCACGCAGCAGTGAACAAGACGGATCCCTGACCCTGTGAGACGCAGGGACGGCCTGGAGAGCATCATGCTGAGCGAAATAGCCAGTCAGAGAAAGACCAGTGTCACATGATCTCACTCATGTGGAGTCTAATGAACAGAATAAACTGAGGGACAAAGTAGATCCAGAGACATGGACGCCTGGGACAGACTGACCAATCTCAGAGGGAAGCGGGGGTGGGGAGGGGGGGCGGGGGAGAGATTAACCAAAGATCTTATTTGCACATATGCACAAGCCACGGGCAGACAATAGTGCGGGCAGGCCAGGGGAGGGGGCAGGAGTGGGGAGGAGGGGTAAATGGGGAAGGAAAAGGGGGCATCTGTAACACTTTCAGCAACAAAGATAATAAAAAAATTCACCTCTTTTCCAAATAAACCCCAAAACTCCTAACCCCGCTTCTCGTGAGACGAGCCAGCAGCCCCGCCCGGGCCGCCCCTCAGGAGGACGCGTTCTGTCTTCCAGAAAAGCCTGAAGCTGAAGAACGGCCCCAACGACGTGGTGTTCAGCGTCACCACCCAGTACCAGGGCACCTGCCGCTGCGAGGGCACCATCTACCTGTGGAACTGGGACGATAAGGTGATCATCTCCGACATCGACGGCACCATCACCAGGTGGGTCCGGCCGACCGTCACCGTGACCCCTGGGCTGCGCCAGCCCCTCCGTCCTCTGCCTGTGGCATCGGGGGCCCGTTCTGCCCGGTGTCTGTTCAGGGGCTCCTCGGGGGTCCCCGCCGCCTGGGCCCAGAAGCTCCTGTAGGGCTCACTGGCCGTGCCCGCCGGGGGGTGGCGCCTCACCTGTTCCCGTGGATGGGGCTGAAGAGCCTGCTCAGTGGCCTCTTCACACCGATTACGGTCCAGGCCCTGATCCTCGCTCAGGCGGGCGGGGCCCTTCGAGTATTGGCATGGCCCCTTCCCGTGAGCGTCTCCTGGGATTCGTGTTGGTCTGTGCCTCCTGGGCCCCCGGCCAGACCGTGTGGGTCCTGTTGGCAGTTTCATGAGGCGTTCCTGGTGCCGTGAGTTGGAACGGAAGTGTTCTCCCTTTGCGACGCCCTCTCTCTGTTGTTTTTCTCATTTCTCTCCTTACGCAGGTCAGACACTCTGGGCCACATTTTGCCCACCTTGGGGAAGGACTGGACCCACCAGGGCATTGCGAAGCTGTACCACAAAGTGAGCCAGTAAGTACAGAGCGGGCCCCCCGCCCCCCGACTCCTGTGTGCAGAGCATGGGATGCTGACTGTGGGTGACTGGCCAAGGGGCGTGCCTCTGCCTGGGCGTCAGCGGGGGTGGCAGAGGGAACCCCGTCAGTACCCAGAGACAAGCAAGGAGGTGATTCGTGAGCCTAGACAGCCCTCGTTCCTTCATTGCCCAGTGGTCACTGCGTGCCTGTGGCATGCGGGCCGTGGGACGGGCCGGGGGGACAGTGAGGTAGGCATGGTCTCTGCCTCCCGGACCCCGTGCGACTCGCTCGTGCGTGAGTGAGTCCAGGCCATTTCTTTGGGTGTCACATTCGTGGTCGCCCAGAGAGGCTTAGAGGAGGGTTCGCAGCGGAGACCCAGGAGGAGCTGCCGCTGGAGTTAGGGTTGGCTGTTCCTCTTCCCTGGCACTGCTGACCTTGAACGGGGTCCCTCTTAAATGTGGCACTGCAGGCAGGCGAAGGGAACCCGGCCTGGGAGGTCGCCGCTGGCCCAGAGACGCAGAACGCCCGGCAGTTCTCCTTGTTTATTTTTTGCTGAACGTGATGACTTGTCTGATGTGGTCAGCCCGTGAGGAATGCGCTGTAGGCTATTACACCTGGCTCACAGAGGGTATTGATTGCAAAAGCTTGCTTGGTTATTAAAAAGAACTGTAGCAGGTACCAAGGGAAGGCACGTGAAACTCTCACACTCAAATACGTTCAATAGAAGGATGTTTCCTAAAATACCTAGGCCACTGAGTGAGCGGGTGCTTCGGGGGCCACATTTGAACGAGAATTGTCTGAGTTTCTGCCTTATTCGGTGTAAATTTTTTACCGGAAGTCAGCGTCTGAGAGTTAGCAGGAGTGAGTGTCACCGTGTCCTCAGATGGACGAGCCCGTTGGGGCCTCAGGTGGGAGCCCTCTGCAGCCGGGACACTGAGAAGGGGAACTGACTGTTCCCAGGCTGTCGCTCCTCTCCCCTCGGGCCTCGTGGGTTCCTGCGGTCACCACTCCACCAGTGAGGCAGGGGCCTGTGACCGGGAGGAGTCGGCGCCCCTGGGTTTCGGGGTGACAGCGCAGCTCACTGTGGACCCAGACCTCATCCCCACTCCCAGCTTGCAATCTCATCTCTGAAACAAGGACATAGGCTGGGCGACCCTGAGGTCACTGCGAGCCCAGACTGACCTGCTGCCGGGCAGTGCATGTGTGGACAGCTGGGCGTGGCTTGCCCAGCCACACGTGGGTCAGAACCCCGAGCATTTACTAGTAGCTGAGGTTGCCAGCCGGCACCAGCCACTGTGCCCGGAGCTGTCCTAGGTGCGGCGCCTCGCCCCTCAGGGAGCCATGACCTCGTCAGAACGGGCAGCAGGGCCCCAGCACAGGTCACGGGAGGTGTGGTGAGCAATGCAGAGCTCACAGACATCCAGGCGCAGACAGTAACTCTGCTAACTCTGTCCGAGGGATCAGAGCTTCAGTGGGTGCCCTGAGCTGAGCCTGAGGGGAGGGCAGGTTTGAGAGGCCCGCTTGTCTCATTGCAGGTGGCAGTAGCAGTGAGAGGAGGCGGAGACAGGAGCAGGTGGTGGGGGTCAGGGAAGGCAGGCTCCAGCGGGGGTGGGGGTGTCAGTGAACCGGGAGGGTCGCCGGGCACCAGGTCGCAGAGGCCTGATGCAGCTTTCGGGGGAGAGTGTCCCTGCCGCCCGCAGGCGTGTCCGGAGCCGGTTCTGCTGAGTTGGCGATGGCCCCGGAAGCAGAACACTGTGTGGCGAGATCAAACCGTGAAACGCATTGAAAAGCACGTTTGGATAAAGTCAGCATCTTAGACCCTGCAGGTGGCAGCTTGTAGGACTTGGATGTGAAGAGCTATGTACAGAAAGTGATTGTTTTTTTTAAAAAGGGTCTGCATTCATCAGGCAGCTAAAATGCAAAGATGTTTCATTGTGAAGATTGCTTGATGTGCCAGACAAGCCGATGCTCCTAGATTCCCGTTGTCCACAGCGTCCTGCGTCTTGTTTTAAAGGACACGTTGTTAAACCATCGGAGACCAGCCCTCCAGCCTGGGGGCCAGGAGGGGTGGGAAGTGGTGGTTTGTCCCTGCTCATCCACAGATTTAAAAAAACACATATTTTTAGTGATTTCAGAGAGGCAGGGAGAGGGAGAGAGAGAGAAACATCAACGATGAGAGAGAATCTTTGATCAGCTGCCTCCTGCACGCCCCTGACTGGGGATCGAGCCCGCAACCAGGGCACGTGCCCTTGACCAGAATCAAACCTGGGTCTTTCTGTCCACAGGCTGTCGCTCTGTCCACTGGCCAAACCAGCTAGGGCTCCTCCACAAATACATATTGAGTGTCTACGACATGCCAGGCAGTGTTCTGGGCCCAGGGTGGCAGCTAGGAACGCGCCACAGTCCCACCCTCGGAGCGTCAGTGCCAGTGACATGGGGGCCAACAGAGCAAGGCTTAATGCCTGGTGAGGGAGGGTGTGGTGTGTGTTTTATTAAATAGAGGGACAGGGCAGGGCCTCTGAGCAGAGACCTAGATGGGGGGGTGGTGGGGGGGAGGGAGCAAGAAAGCCCGGCAGATGCGGGGACAGTGTCCCAGCAGCAGGGTCCGCACACGCTGGGTCCAGCGCAGGAGTGCGGTGGGCGGGCAGGAGGAGCGGTGCGTACGCCTGTTGGTGAGCCAGGAGCCTGGGTCTCGGCCTCGTAGGTTATGGCAAAAACTCGGGGTTATGTTTGGGAGAGATGGCAAGGTTTTGGAGGGCTTGGAGCGTGATCAGGTTAAATGTTAGGTTTTAAGTGTTCTGTGTGGAGACTTGGCAAAGGGCAGGAGATGGGTGGGGCGGTGGCAGGAGGGCGGGTCAGGGCCCCCACAGGGCTGCCCCCACTTCAGACGCTGCTCTGTCAGAGGCGACCTTGCCGGCCCAGGAAGGGGAACGGGAGAGCCGCGTGGGCCCGGTGGGCTCAGGCACACAGCTCTGAGCGAACTGTCTAGAAGGGGAGCAGAGGTGGGCGTCTGCCCGGAGGCGGACCGGAGAAGGGGCTTTGGTGGTGGTTCCGCTTGGCTGGCTTTAGGCGGAGATGAAAGAGGTCAGAGTGCAGGTAGGTGCCGACAGGCCTTACCCCATGGAGAGGGCTGGGCTTGGAGCTGGCGTCAGGCCTGTGGAGTGGCAGGTGACAGCGGGGCCGTCACCGAGGAGCTGGGGCCGGGGCAGGACCCGCGCAGGTGCAGGCAGACTGGGCAGTTCGGTGCCGCGGACCTCAGGGTCCGTGGGGTGAAGCAGGGGAAACACACCCACCGACCGATGTCCCCTGAGGCTCACAGGAAGTGGACGTGCTCAGCACATGACGGTGGAGTGGCCCGTGGTCAGGCGGTGGACCTTGGCCGCCCACGCCTGCGGAGCTCACCTGCTCCATGGCGCGTGGAGTGGGTGGACGGGGTGGATGGGGGTGGAGGGCAGGCAGGCGGATGGGGCAGAGGGCGGGCTGGCGGATGGGGTGGAGTGGGGACAGGGCGGAGGGCAGGCGGGCGGATGGACGGGCGGATGGGGTGGACAGGGTGGAGGGCGGGCGTATGGATGGGCGGACGGGGTGGACAGGGTGGAGGGTGGGCGGGCGGGGCGGGGTGGGGGCGGACGGAGGGGTGGACGGGGTGGAGTGCGGGCGGGCGGACAGGGTGGAGGGCGGGTGGATGGACGGGTGGACGGGGTGGACGGGGTGGAGTGCGGGCGGGTGGGGCGGGGTGGGGGCGGACGGAGGGGTGGACGGGGTGGAGTGCGGGCGGGCGGACAGGGTGGAGGGCGGGTGGATGGACGGGCGGACGGGGTGGACGGGGTGGAGTGCGGGCGGGCGGGGCGGGGTGGGGGGCGGGCGGTTCCTGTGCGGTGGCTCAGCGCGCGCTGGTCTCTTTCAGGAACGGGTACAAGTTCCTGTACTGCTCCGCGCGGGCCATCGGCATGGCGGACATGACGCGGGGCTACCTGCACTGGGTCAACGAGCGGGGCACCGTGCTGCCCCAGGGGCCCCTGCTGCTGTCCCCCAGCAGCCTCTTCTCCGCCCTGCACAGGTAGGCGCTCCCCGCCAGGCTGGCCCTCTCCCCTCCCTGGAGGGTCGGCAGGAACAGCCTCCTAACGCTCTTCCCAGCCACCTGCCCGCTCCATCGTGGGCGCCGGAAAAGTCATCCCCAAATGCAGGCGGGCCTGCCCGCTCCCTTCGTGGTCACCAGGGCTCTGTGGATAGCGGACGGTCCCATTCCTGGGCTCAGTGTCATATGATGGTCCGTGACCTGCCGCCTCCTCTCCCTTGTCTCCACTTGGCAGAGGGATGCTCTCCCCTTTTCTGGGGGGGCCGCCCCTCCCGCTCCCTCCCCGCTTTCCCTCCCCACATTGTCCCACCAAGTTTAGAGAATCAGCTTGTGGTCCATCTCATTGGGGACCTAGGCCGGGTTCCATGGCCCTTGTCCCAGATGCCACCGCTCACCTGGCCCCGTCTCCCGTTTTCACCCTCTGGGGGAGTTCCGGTCACTTCATTCTAGTGGACCTGCCGCTGACCACTAGCCAGGCTTTGAGTGCCTCCACCCTTCCCCCCTTCGGCTGTATTCGAGGCAGCCAAGCAGGCTCTGGCCTCCCGGGAGGCAGAACCTGCTGGGAGTTTGATTGAAGTTACAGCGAACCTGCAGGTGGATGAGTTTAGGGAGACTGCTGCCTCCTTGGGACCCATCCTCCAGTTCAGTCATGCGGTGCACTTCCTCGTTTACTCAGGGCCTCCCGTACGCAGGGCAGAGTGTAAGGGCCTTAGGACTTGGGCACTGGCGTCCACCAACGAGACGGGCTCCCGCTTTGCTGACGCCTTTCCTCTTTGGATGGGCTTTGAGGGTGTGCGGGCCTCCCCAGGTGCTTCCCTCCCTCCTGCTCTGGAGGCAGCTCTTTGCTCCCTGGGTGACTGGTCGAGGTCTCGGGTGAAGTCACGTGTCCCGAGCCTTTTCTCTGGGGAGACTTGAAAGTAGGGGTTCCTTCCCTGCCTAGTGCTTTCCTGGGAGAGCGGGGCTGACCCGCACACGTTTAACCTCCCAAGACCAGTGTCCTCGGGTCCCGGCGTCTTGGAGGGTTAAGGAGAGCCCGATGCGATGGAGGAGTCCTCTCGCACTGACCCGCCCTGTGTGTTTGTTTGTTTTGACAGAGAGGTGATTGAAAAGAAGCCGGAAAAGTTTAAAGTCCAGTGCTTGACAGACATCAGGAACCTGTTTTTCCCAAACACAGAACCGTTTTACGCTGCTTTTGGAAACCGGCCGGCTGTGAGTAGTGGACGGGGGGGTGGGCTCTGGGGGTCCTGCCGGCTGACAGCAGCCACGGGGGAGGCTGCCCGGAGTGGACGGTGGGAGGCCAGCCCCCACCCGCCAGGAGGCGCCCGGAAAGCCAGCTGCCTCCGCCCGAGGCGGGAGACTCCCCTTGCTCACGGCCTCTGGCTTTCCCGCAGGCGGGCTGTGCGTTTCCGTGTGAGGCATGAGATGTGGGACTAGGCACATTAAGTTCGGAACCGCTTGCTGAATTGGTAAAACGGCAACACGGAGTAGGATTAGCCGCTTCCTCCCACATGGGGACCACGAAGCCAGCCCTCAGCCTCGAGGGGAGTCGGTTTCCAGAGCAGAGCAGCCCCCGCTTCGCTCTCCGTGGCTTTAGTAACTGATCAGCCGCAGTCGGAAAACCCTCCATGGAAACGTCCTGAAGTAGCTCACAAGTTTTAACTCCCTCACCTTTCTGAGCCACGAGATGAAATCTCCCGAGTCCCACCCCGCCGGGAGGCATCGGCGCTTTGCCCCCTCCCCCGCCCCCGTGTATTCACGCTGTGGATGCGCCTCGCCCATTAGGCCAGTCACTCAGCGGTCAGGTGATCAGACCGACGTGCCGTGTTGCAGTGCTGGGGTCCAGGTCACCCCAGTAATGCCCGTTCACCCCACTTTCCCTGTTGCCATGCACCGCTGCACTTGCTCCGTTATCCTGGGTTATTATTGTTCCTGTGCCTCAATGTCAAGTACACGTAACCAGAGGTACGCTGCACAGGGACGGTGTGGCCTCTATAGGCGGGGTGCCCTCCGAGGTTTCAGGCACCCGCTGGGGGCCTGGGAGCATGTCCTCTGAGGACCAGGGCCCGCTGTGCTGTTCCACACGTGAGAGACACCCCGTGGGATTGGGTGTCGCTGCCCCCGTTTGCTGGAAAGCTCAGCGTTAGAGAACTGAGTCGGGGAGTAACTTCACATAAGAAAGTTCTCCGTGTGGAGAAGACGGGCCAGAGAGCGACCTTCAGGAATGTCAGGGTGCAGGGGGCTCACTGGGTGGTCCACCCTCTGACCCCCTTGCTGCATAGACCCGTACGGTGCCCAGGGGGGAACACTGATGTCACGTTCACGCCCAGACACTCTTCCCACATGGGCGGGGAGCGTAGTGCTGGTTCATGAGACGGCGCAGCATCGCGTCCAATCGGGGAGGTCCTGTGTCTGTATTCACAACGCACTCCCCCTTCCCAACCCTTTCCCCAACGTAGGACGTGTATTCGTACAAGCAAGTGGGAGTGTCTTTGAACCGAATATTCACCGTCAACCCCAAGGGCGAGCTGGTGCAGGAGCACGCCAAGACCAACATCTCCTCGTGAGTCCCCGCGCCGGCCAGGGTGACGTGGGAGTGGCCTCTTACCGTTCGCGGTATTCCTTTGGGTCCTTCGGTTGCCTATATTTTAATCTTTAATCCCTGCAAGGAAAATATGCTTTCACTCCTCGTATTTTTGCCCAAAATGCAATGTTTGGACAATCTGGATTAAATCAGGTCCCCTCTGGGTGGAACACTGAAACCCGCGGTTACATGCTGCTCCGGGGTGGAATTGAATGAATTTGAAAACGAGTGGTTTTGATTTGCCAAGTTGGGTCGAAAAGCCTAGAAGGCGAATTACAAGGGTAACCAAATGCACTCTCACATGACACTGTATTTAAGGATGAGGCGCATTCTGGCCTGAGCGCCATCTCACAGAGTCACTGCTGCGTGATCGTCCGGGTTCCTCCCGCCGTTCCTGGAGGCAGAGGGCTGGGTGGGGGGCCTGGAACGAGGCAGCTTGGGGGGCTGCAGACTCTCTCTTGACCTTGGCAGCGCGTTCCGAGGTGGGCCCACCCTGCTGGTGAGCGGTGACCTGCTCCCCAGGGGTGCTGGCCACAGAACTCACACTCGTAGGTCTCAGGGCCAAGACATTGGCTTCAGTCCCCAGGAAAGACAGCCTCTCGCTGTGAAGGGAGATGCTTTGTGTCCTGCGAGCTCGATGCTCTCAGAAGCCCTGGAAGGGCCTTGGTTGGACACACACGCTCCTTCTTGTCTAATAAGCCATCTCGTGCCTCGGGCAGGCCGCTTCCTCGAGGCGGGTGTTGGGAAAGCCCCTTTCGGTTCTCAGCAAATTGGTGCTGGAGAGGGACCCGGTGGCCGCGAGGGGCTCAGTGTGCAGAGGGGCCCGGGCTGGTCACGGTGTCGGGGGGGAGGCACCGGAGCCTGAACATGCGTCAGCGCAGCAGCTTTCTTTTCGGAGCACAGGCCACGGAAACGAAGATGCTCCGGCCTTTTGGGGATCACAGAAGCGAGTGAGGGGCCTGCGGGGAGCTCTGAGAAGCAGGGCCTAGTTCAAGTCCATGATCGGAACTGAGCCAGGGAGGGAGAGCTGGCCCCAGGCTCCAAGCAGGAAGGTGGGGGGGAGGGGGGGAGATCCGTTTCCCCAGACCACGGCAGCGGAAGGTCCAATCCGCGTCCCTAGCCCAGGGCCCAGCGCTTTCCCACCGCACAGAGGCCCGGGCTCTCGATGCTCCAGAGGCCGATTCCCTCCTGAGATGCGCACACGTGAGCTCCGTAGGGGTGCTGCCTCCGCTGCTGACCCCTCTTGTCCTGCAGCTCCGCCTCCGGGGTCCTTCGTGCCTCGCCCGGGCCTTCTCTCATCCTGCTTGACGCTCCCTGCGGCCTCCTGCTGATGAGTGAGGGCTATTCCAGAGCGCCCTCCCCTCCGCAGCGTTAGCCCCGGGGCCCGGCCTCAGGCCCGGGGGTCTCTCCTGGCACGGGGAGCGTGGCAGATGCTGCCCTGGGCGGGCGTCCCTCGCGGCGGTGACCTTGCCGTGTCCTTCCAGGTACGTGCGGCTCTGTGAAGTGGTTGACCACGTCTTCCCGCTGCTGAAGAGGAGCCATTCCTCGGACTTCCCCTGCTCGGACACGTTCAGTAACTTCACCTTCTGGCGGGAGCCGCTGCCCCCGTTCGAGAACCAGGACGTCCACTCTGCCTCGGCGTGACGCCCCGCAGCCGCCTGCGTCAGCCAAGACCGGCGCCCATTAAAGGATCGGTTGTGGGAGCCCAGGAGGGAGCTCGGGAGCTGCGTGCGGTCATTGCCTGAGGGCAGGGAGCTGGGGTGCACCCTCCTGCCCGCTCCCCAGGGCTGGCGTTTCTAAGTCAAGTACCAGGGTGCACATTCTGGGTGCACTCCTGGGGTGAGGGGGAGGGGCCTTTCCTCGCTGTGGCTGAAAGCCAGAGACCACGCTGCCCTACCCGCCTGCGGGCGGCCTCGTCACTGGGCAGCGTGTCCCTGTGAAGCCCAGCAGAGCTGGCGCCTGGTCCCTGCTGGGGACAGTGTCCCCCAAGGTCGCCAGGTGCGTGCCACGTGGAGAGGGGCACACGTCCCCGTGGTGGCTCCCCCCATCTTCTGCTCCCCGTGGGGGTTGGAGGCACATGCTGGGTCATGTGACCCGGATCTGGGGTCTCTGAAGGGCCTGGCCCTGTGGGTGTCCCTTGCAGTATTTGCCAACGGTCTAGTTTTAGGTGACAAGCTCTTCTTTATTAGTTTTAGGTGACAAGCTCTTCTTTATACTTTGGTTAGAGAACCGACGTCACTGGCACCCCCTCCGCCCGCCCCCTTTATGTGGCTCACGGCTGGACTATCTATGCCTTAATGCACCTGGCAGACGTGTTCTCTGGAATGTGCTTTGTCCAGCTCCCGGTAACTGCGAAGCCTTAAGCTCAGGCCCGAGGGAGTGTGAGGCAGTGTTTCCTGTCAGGCCGGCCCTCGGCCGCGGCCTCGCCTCCGGCAGGCGGAGCTGGGCATGCGGCTGGCACGGAGCCGATGCCACACGGCTGCGATGCCGGTTTCCACGGGAAGCTCTCAAACAAAGCTGCTTGGTTTTAAGAAAATCGTTTCAAGAAGTTAAATTATATTCTTTGTAGATATTATTTATTACTTTACTCTGATTGGTTATTGTTTTAAGCATTTAGCCATAGTGTTTCTGTGATAACGGTCACTGAAATATTAAAAAGATGTACGTTAGACTACCCAGAGCCTTATTCTCGAATCTCACCACACCGACCTTTTTTTTTTCCTCAGCTTTTCCCACTCAAGTCAGGGCATGGCACGTGGATGAGTAACGGCTGGAGGGCCATTCTTTAAGCCGTGGGGAGATGGACTCTCTTGTTTATGTAAACAAATTATCGAGAGAACAATTTGAAAAGTTAAAGAGTTATTTTGGTAAAAGATTTTGCTTTATTTTTTGAAGTATTATTTTTCTAAAGAGCGTTTTCCTCCGGTGGTTGAAGTGCTTTCCTATTCAGATGCTGTTGTTAGAGTCCTAGGAGGCCGCACTGTGGAGCAGGCGACGGACTTGGCTCTTTCTGTGAAAGAGACACAGAGGTTGCCCGGCAGGCGGCAGGCGGCAGGCGGAGGCTCCGGGACGAGGCCCCTTGGGAACGGCTGTGGCCCCACGGAAAGGCATCCCCTTTGCATAGAATCACGCACGCACAGAGCCCCTCGGGAGGCACGAGACGTGATGAAACACGGTCCTGCCTGAGCTCTGGGCGTGGGCACTGGCCACCTTTGGAAGCTACACTCATTCTTTCTTCCAGAGGGTGTTCGGGGTGAATTGTAGCTGCTGTGACCTGAGTCTTGTTCCTCCTCCACCGGAGAGCGAGGCTGGGAGAGGGGGCACCCCCTCAGGCCATCGCCCCCCCAGGACGAGCAGCGCCGGCCACGCCACCTGCAGGTGTGAGCGCGTCACCTGGGGCGTCCGCCCTGTGGCACGTGACCCGGGCATGCCTGCCAGACAGTGGCCCTCGGATCTGGGTCCAGTTCAGAGAGTGACCTCCGCCCAGGTCACATCTGTCACGGTCACACCGGCCGCGGCTCGGGAACACGAGACTTGCGCGTGGGGGACGTGCACGCGCGTGCGTGTGGGCTTGTCTGTGTTCACAACCACCACCCCGCACCCCGCGGGCGGGCCGTGCCAAGTGGGCCTGCGGAGAGGAGTCCCTCAGAGGGGCGTCGCCGGGGTGCACGGAGACATGAGGACGTGCAGACTCCCCTCTGCCGCTTGGGGTGTGGCTCCCGCTTTCGCCGGTGCCGCTTACAGCACCTCGTGTGCGCGTATGTGCTGGGAAACGATACGCATTTGTGAAACTCCTTGTGTTGTGCTGGATGCAGAGCTAGAAACTTGGAATAAAAGAGACCCATGAAAGGCTTCTGAAAGTCAGTGTGAACTTTGTTTTATTTATATTTTGTGATTGATCTCAGAGAGGAGGGGAGAGGGAGAGAGAGAGAGAAACATCCATGATGAGAGAGAATCACGGATCGGCTGCCTCCTGCACGCCCCCTCCTGGGGATGGAGCCCACAGCCCAGGCCGGTGCCCTGACCTGGGTCATAGGTCGATGGTCAACCCCTGAGGCACGCGGGCCGGGCTTGTTGTTCATTTCGGACCAATCCGAGCCCTCGCCTCGCTCACCCGCGTCCCTTGAAAGCTGTCGCCATTCCTCTGGGTGGTGCCTGGTCCCTGTGCCGGAGACATCCTCCTGACCGACCTGTGCCAGCGGTGCTTTTGGGACAAATGTAGGAGCCGTGGTCCCTGCATGTGTAAAAGCTGGCCGCCAGGGCACCGGGCTGGGCTGCTCATGCGGCCGGACCCAGCGTCCCCGCCAGCGTCTAGATCAGGGGTGGGCAAACTTTCTGACTCGAGGGCCACAATGGGTTCTTAAACTGGACCGGAGGCCGGAACAAAAGCATGGATGGAGTGTTTGTGTGAACTCATATAAATTCAAAGTAAACATCATTACATAAAAGGGTACGGTCTTTTTTTTTTTAGTTTTATTCATTTCAAACGGGCCAGATCCGGCCCGCGGGCCGTAGTTTGCCCACGGCTGGTCTAGAATGAAGGCTCGTGTGCATGGGAGACACAGCTGACCCTCTCCTCCGGCTGCACACTGCAGACTCACTCCCACACGGTTCCCGACGGTCGGCTCTCCTACCTGTAAAATAAAGGGAGCCTGACTGTCCGTCCTCGTGGGCCCTGAGATGCCCACGGCCTCCCCCGGGCACCGCTGGGTGACGCATTCTCCTTTGCACGTGCAGGCAGCTCTCGCACACAGGGAAGCTCTTCCACGGGTGGAATTTCTCCAGGCCTCAGCTGCCAACACGCGAATACGTAAAAGACTTCTTATCCTGGCTTTCAAAGCCGACACCCATCCCCCCACCCCCCCACCTCCCAGCCTCGCCATCCCTTACTTCGGAAGTCAAGGAACACTGACAAGTGGCCATGGGCTTGGGTCCCTGCAGAAGGTCGTGCGTGGGACGGGGCGCCATCCGGGGGCGGGAGAAGAGGCGTGCAGGGCAGCGAGGCGGGCGCCTTTGAACAACAGAGAGAACCTGACTTCTGGAACCTGCATGTGCGCTTCTAACAGGAGCGCGGCCCCAGCTGCTGCTCCAGGACAGCCGCCAGTCCCTGCCACCCAGTCCTGGGCCGCCCCCTGCACGCCTGTTTTGTGTCCAGACCAGAGGGGCGACGTGAGAGCAGGGCTGCCGTTCCCGTGGGCCCAGGCCGGCGGGAGGACATCCCCCTCAGCCCCGAATGAAGGGGAAGTGGTTACGGTGGCACCGGGCCTCCTTCCCACCTCTGGCCCCTTCTCCCGCTCCTGCTGCAGTCGAAGGAGGCACGTGTCACCCCCCACCGCCCCCCCCGCACGAGGGCTTGGTGCCTGGAAGGAAACCAGACAGAAGTTGGCTCTGGCCCCGGCCAGTTTTGCTCAGTGGGTAGAGCGTCAGCCTGCGGACCAAAGGGGGTCCCGGGTTCGATTCCGGTCAAGGGAGTGTACCTCGGTGGCAGACTCCTCCCCGGCCTAGGCCCTGGTCAGGGGTCGTGCAGGAGGCAACCGATCGATGTGTTTCTCTCTGCCTTTCCCTCTCCCACTCTCCCTAAAAATCAAAGGAAAAATATCCCCAGATGAGAATTAACAACAAAAAGTTGGCCCTGAAAGCCAGTGGCTCCCCATGGCCACCTGGGGGCACACTCCATTTGGTTTGGAGGCAAAGCCTTTGAAAACATGATCCAGGCTTGACAGAGGCCCCTCCCGGAGCACGGGCCCTGGACGCCAGCCAGGGGAGTGGTGGGCTCCTGCCAGGGGCGGGGAGGAGCGCCTTTCTCCGACGACCTGGGCACCACAGGGCCTCCACCTGGCACCGCTCAAGGTCAGCATCACCCACTGGCGTGGAGGAGGGCCCTGGTCCCCAGGAGCTGCGCATCATAGAGGCAGCTGACTCGGGCCTGGCCAGGGCGACAGAAAGGACCTGCTGAAGGAGGGAGGCCCCTGGAAACGCACGCAGGGGTCCCCCGAATCCCCAGGTGTGCCGAGCCCCTGGTGCCAGCAGCTGGCCAGAGCTACCTTCCTGGGCATCTCGGAGGCAGCAGGGCCTGCCTGGGAGGGGAACTGCCTGCGACAGGCCGGGCCAGGCAGCCCAGCGCTTGGAGCCGGAGGACCCGGGCTGGGCCCAGCGTTCGGATGGCTCTCCCTCCCCCACACGGTCAGGGCCTGGAGGGGCTGTGCTGTTGCCCGGGATCCTTGCACGGGGCAGGAAGTCCATTCAGCCCGGCATGGCTTTTAATGAGTTCTGCAAGCAAGTGGCCTCTTCCGGTGACTCATTCTGCCTTTTGTGCACCGGAGGCTGTGGTTTTAAGTTTCACTTTGGAGAGTAACCGCACCCGTCGCTGCTTTCTCCGCTGCTGGAATCCGCGAGTTGCAGTCATTGCGCAACAAAGAAGCGCGCACGCGGGCGGCCCGTCCGCTTCTGCTCTGATTGTAAAAACACCCTTTTCCGAGACGGATGGCGGGCCGAGCGAGGGGGGCCGCTCTGCAGTTTCAAGGAACACATTCCTTTGGGGATTTGATGTGTTTTCCTCCAGGAGTGGCCGGGCGGTTTCGCTTTTGCTCTTTGTCTTCTTGATTCATATTTCAGGAGGATCCTAGAAATAAACAGCACGCAGCGTTGGGCGAGCGAGGCGGCTCCCCTCCGATTCCTTGAGAGAGACTTGGTTCCGGGCGAAAGTGTGTGCTCTTGCTCTCAGGTAGCACAATGCCAAGGTAATGACGGCGGAGACAGGTTTTATGCAGCGACATCGTCTTCATGTGGATTTTCCGTGGAATTGGAGTGTGGTCCCCGAGAAGGCGAACTGCTTAGGATCAGACAGACGTGCTCAGTGGACAAACACCATGGGGCGTTTTCCTCCGCTTTGAATGAGATAGTCATCTTCAAAAACCTTCCTGTGGAACTGAATTATGCTTACCCAATTTCACTTAAATACATTCAAACATAAGACAGTGACCCTTATAAAACCAAAACGTCCCTGGCTGTTTGGCTCAGGGGATAGAGCGTGGGCCTACAGACTGAAGGGTCCCAGGTTCGATTCAGGCCACAGGCACATGCCTGGGTTGCCGGCTCGATCCCCAGTAGGGGGCGTGCAGGAGGCAGCCGATCAGTGATCCTCTCTCATCATTGATGTTTCTATCGCCCTTTCCCCCTTCCTTCCTCTGAAATCAATAAAAAAATATTTTTAAAAAAGTGGTATGTTAAAGGTGGGCAGGTGCAGGGACAGGAAGGCCAGTGAACTGGGAGGGCACCGGGAAGGAGGGGCGGGTGCCTCTGGGGGTCAGAGCGGTGGGTGTTATCAGGGTAGACGGGGGGGGGGGGGCTCCTGGGCGGGGGTGGGGCTGCTGGACTCAGTCTGGAGCCATGGCTGGGCCTTGTCCAGCCGGGAACAGGGAGAGGCCCAGGGTGTGAGGATGGTGCCCTGATCCCAGGTGGTGGGCATGGATGGGGAGACGTAGGGCAGCTCTGATGGGGGAGGTCGAGGCCCAAATCTAGGCCATACTATGGGGGTGGGGAGAGCCCAGGAGTCCAGGATAACTCCCACGTGCTGGCATGGACACCGGTGCCCAGAGGCGCCCCGTCAGAATGACAGCTGTGGCTGATGCTACGGAAAGTATTGGGAACAGAGAACTGCTGTAGCCAGTGTGGCTCAGTGGATAGAGCGTTGGCCTGTGGACCAAAGGGTCCTGGGTTCGATTCCGGTCAAGGGCACATACCTCAGTTGCAGGCTCCTCCCCAGAGCACAGACCCTGGTGGGGGCCCGTGTAGGAGGCAACCAATTGATGTGTTTCTCTCACATCGATGTTTCTGTCTTTCCCTCTCCCACTCTCTAAAAACCAATGGGAAGGTATCCTCGGGTGAGGATTAATAACAAGAGGAACGGAGAACCTGCCAGGCCTCAGTGACGGGGCCCGTCCACCGTGGCTGATGGGAGGGAGGGATGTTTAGAAATCACGGGTGTCCTGCTCGCTTCGGCAGCACATACACTGGAATCAGAACAATGCAGAGACGATTGGCCCCTGCGCAAGGAGGACACGCACATTCGTGACGCGTTCCATATTTTAAGAAAGATCACGGATGTCTAAGTCCCACCTCGACCAACAGGCCTGTGTCTCTGAGTCTCCAGCTGCCCCTGGGCTGCGCATGGCTCGGAAGCGCCGACGTCATAACCTCTGGTTGTCGCAGGTGTGAAGGACCCAGACTGTGATAAAGACCCTTTGCACCTGTGGGGGGGCGGGGGGGAGGCGCTGTTGGACGAGGGGTGTTCCATCTCCCTCTCTTTGCACACGCACCTTCTCTCAGAAACACTGTTCACTTTGGTTGGGAGGTGGGTGTGGTTCCCCGCGCCACCAGCAGACGGAGCCCAAGAGCCCCGTGCCAGGACCAGCACCCTGTCCCCCCACCCCTACCCCGGCCTCCTCGCTGCCTCACTCCCGCCCCTCCCTCTTCGCAGTCATCCCAGGTCCCAGGCAGAGAGGCGCACAGACCACTGCCTGTCAGCAGGTTCCTGGAAGGTCACGCGGACGATGCCTGCTCCTGGGGAGGACTGGAGGGCTCTGTGTTTTTGTCTCCCGTGAATTGCATCACCGGGCAGCCTCTGGGCGCTGTTCCTCAGACGCCTGTGGTTTCCAGCCCTTTCCCAGTTCCTCTGCCTCTGCGCCCTTGCCAGGCCCCATCTGGCCAAGGCAGGATGTCCAGGGGTGGCAGTGGCCAGGGTGCTGGTCCCGGCCCAGCCCTTTCTATGGTCCCTCCCTGTGCCCATCCTGTCCCCCCTCCCAGAGCTGGAACAGAGTGGTCCTGGGGACAGGAGACCTGACCCTGCTGGGACCCCAGGCGACTGCCTCTCAGCCCCGAGCCCCACATCAGGGAGCTTTGCCCAGCGGGGAAATGAGCCTCCTCTTCGAAGTCCGGACCTCACCAGGGCCAGCCCCTGGGAGCCCTCCTCTCTCTGACCACACCTGTGTGGCCGGTGGCAGCTCAACCTGTGCCAACTCTTTTTAAAAATTACTTTATTTTATCTAACCTTTACAAACTCTTTAACTAAGGAACTCCCCCCAATTGGGAAGCCATTTGTTTTGCTGGTGTCCTGGGATGGTCCCAATTTATTTATTTATAAAATATATTTTATTGATTTTTTACAGAGAGGAAGAGAGGGATAGAGAGTCAGAAACATCGATGAGAGAGAAACATCCATCAGCTGCCTCCTGCACACCCCCTACTGGGGATGTGCCCGTAACCAAGATACATGCCCCTGACCGGAATCGAACCTGGGACCCTTCAGTCCGCAGGCCGACGCTCTAGCCACTGAGCCAAACCAGTTAGGGCCCAATTTATTTTATTATTTTATTTTATTGTTCCACCAGAGGATATTTTTCTATTGATTTTTAGGGAGAGTGGAAGAGAGAGGGAAAGGCAGAGAGAAATATTGATGTGAGAGAGACACATCGATTGGTTGCCTCCTGCACGTGCCCCGACCAGGGCCCAGGCCAGGGAGGAGCCTGCAAGTAAGCTTCGTGCCCTTGACCGAAATCGAACCCGAGACCCTTTGGTCCACAGGCCGATGCTCTATCCACTGAACCACACCGGCCAGGGCTAGTCCCAATTTCACATGCGGACCTGCTGTCCCTGTAGCAGGTCCTAGGACCACAGTCTCAATGTGTTGTTGGAGGAGCGTGAGTCAGACCTCCCGGAGGCATAGAGCAAGTGGGCCAACAAAGCCCCCTTCTCCTTGCTCATCTCCCTCGCTGTGTGCCGAGCAATGTGAGCTGTTACGCGGACGGAGAGAAAGGAAAATAGACCTTGTCTTCAAGGAGCCATTGGGCAAGGAGACCCGAGAAGACAGACGCAGGTCTGGTGGCTAGAGTGAGAGGCGCTGTGGAGTAGGTAGAACACGTGGGTCCAGACACCCAGAGAGGGAAGCAGAGTGGCCGCTCACCATCGCCCCTAGTGGCCCAGGTGGGGAATTTGTGCTTCCTGCCATCTCCGCTGCTTCAG
This sequence comes from Myotis pilosus, assembly GCA_036010255.1. Taxonomy (NCBI): domain Eukaryota; kingdom Metazoa; phylum Chordata; class Mammalia; order Chiroptera; family Vespertilionidae; genus Myotis; species Myotis pilosus. Next base: position 2,895,044 of record JASKON010000016.1, read on the forward strand.
GCTCTGAGTCTGGAGGCCCTGGGTCCTATGACGTCATTCGAGCCCATGAGAAAATGGATGAGCTGGCCCGACTGGCGTGGCTCAGTGGTTGTGCATCAACCTATGGACCAGGAGTCACGGTTCGATCCCGGGGTTGTGGGATCGATCCCCAGAGTGGAGTGCGCAGGAGGCAGCCAATCAATGATTCTCTTTCACCATTGATGTTTCTATCTGTCTCTCCCTCTTCCTCCTCTCTGACATCAATAAAATATATATTTAAAAAAAGAAAATGGATGATGCTACAGTGTAGGGGAGGCTGAGGTGCCCGAAGTAGTTTGGTATAATAGAAAGATCATGGAATTTTCAGTCGGACAGACCTGGAATCCTACCTTAGCTCTGTGTCTGCTAACCAGGTGGGAAAGACTGAATGTCTATGTCGCCCCAAACCTATGTTGAAACCAAATCCCCAATGTGATGGTATCAGGAGGCAGGGCCTTTGGAGGTAATTAGGTCACCAGGGTGCAGCCATCACGAATGGGGTTAGCGTCCTTATGACAGAGGCTCCAGAGGGCACCATCCTCTCCCAGGTGAGGACACAGAGAGAGAAGGAAGCAGTCTGTGTGCCGGCAGGCAGGCCATCGCCAGGCAGCGATCTACTGCTATTTGACCTTGAACTTCCAGCCTCCAGAACTATGAGAAGTAAGTTTCTGTTGTCTCTACGTGATAGCAGCAGCACGGACTCGGGCGCCAGGTGAGTTGGGGGAAAGCGTCGCCCACCCCGAGTTTGTTTTCTCCACCTGTGGTTGTGCTGTGCTTGATTCGCAAGCACATTGCTGGGAAGGAGTGAAAATGCAGCAAGTGGTGGTGGAAACGGGAATGACACAGGTGCATGGCGGGTTGAGGGTGCGGATGAGATGGGGGCCGGCTGGGAACCCTCCTGCCTGGCTCACATGCCTGAGAGTGTCTGTAAATGCTGTCTGAACACGTACAGGTGACGGTGGATTTTGCTGAGTGAATGCAGAGCACAGACAGAATCTGCCCTTTCCTGGTTCTTCTGGCTGCTGGAATGATTAAAATGACCTAAGACAGGTTAACAGGAGACAATAATCATATCTAATCACGTATGTGCATATGGGGGTGCCAAAAGAATATGCGCCCCAAGAACAGTTGAGATTTATATTCCATCTTGAGCTAAGGAGAAGGGGGTGGGGTGGATTGGAACTTTAGAGGGCAGAAGGCAATCCCCATGGCGATGGAGGAGCAAATGTTTGGTAAGTGAATGTTTGCTGGGCTGGCTTTGCCAATGGGGCACGGAGTGGCCTTTGACCCAAGGGCCTGGCCAGGTCCCTCTATCTGTGCTGCGCTGGCACAGCCAGGTTAGGTGAACCTGAGGGGGACGGTGAAGGATTAAAGAAGACAGACAAGAAAGCTGGCGCCAGATGGGACACTGCTCTCTGATGGAGAGACAGCGCCACGGCCTGTAAGCCGAGTCTTTATTTTATAGCCAGATTCCACGAGGCAAAGTAAGGGCGAGATCAAGATCTTTACAACACTCTCGCGGGTTTCGAATCTGCTCAGTTACCTGCACCTGATCAAGCTTTGTTTACTTGCTGCACCTCCCGCAGCCCATATCTCTCAGCCACATAGGACCACAGGTTCAGACCATAAGGTCAAGCTTACAGCTATAGTCTTTGGCCATAATTGTGCTGGGACTTGCACGTGGCTTTCCACGGGAGTATTGTGTCCTCTCATTAGTCCCAGACTTGAGCCTGTCCAAACGCTGTAGCCGCTCTCCACATCTGTTCACTAGTCCATGTCACACTGTAGCTCTCAGTGACATCGCCCTTCTGGGAGCAGGTCCTCAGTTTACTTCTTTTAGGCCAGTGGTTCTCAACCTTGGCTGCACATTAGAATCACCTGGGAATCTTTTTAAAATCCTGATTTCTGGGAGGATGAGGCCCAGAAATCAGGATTTTAAAAAGATTCCCAGGTGATTCTAATGTGCAGCCAAGGTTGAGAACCACTGTTTTAGGCAGTTAGGGGGAAGGTCAAAGCTTCTTCCTGAATCCCTTGTTTCTTAAAAAAAATAAGCAGCTTAAAATAATCAATATCACAAAGAGGCATATTTTGGGGCAGCAAACTCTGCCCCCTTCCCAGGTGAGGGTAAGAGAGATTGTGTCAGTGACAAGGTTTTCCTGGTGACGGGGTGAGATCCTGGCGCTGGGAATCGCATCCTGACGATTTTCCCAGGCACACGGGGCTCATCTGTTTTCCTCAGGAGGCACAGCAACCCATAAACAGCTCTGCTAACACGCCATGAAATGGGCTGGTCACAAGACCAAGTCTTCCCCTCACGACTGGCTACGTTGGAACAAAGAAATCAGAACCGCTGCTCCTAAAAGATTCCCTAGCTGCTGCCATAGTTTGGCTTCCTAAACATACCGAGTGACTTGGCTGTTTTCCTAGAACAGGAACGGGACCCATCGCCCGGGGCTCTGTCCTGCGTGTTTGGGAGACATGCCCATTGGCCACACTCATTCTGGGAGAGAGCAGTGGCGAGCTGGTCTCTCATTCCTCACCTGCGGGGCCAACCTGGGTGGGCCCTCCCTCCAGCTGGATAGATGCATCCGCTCCTGGTCTAAATGACATTGTGAGCTGAGACCTTACAGCCAACTGCTCGTCCGCACCCCACACCATGAAATAGCAGCTTTATTGGAGCCATTCTTCAGGACATTGGGAAATAATGAAAAGCATATTGTGTAACCAAGATATGGTACATTTCAGTGCACACAGGTCCAATGGCCTTCTGGGTTTTCCAGCAAAGTGTCAATTACTTAGTAACAATGGAGTGAACCGAACTGCTAGTCACTCCAAACAGCATGGCCATTATTCACTTAACGCAGAGCCCACGGGAGATGGCTCCAGCATGTAAAATGCATTATGGGAAGTTAGGCAATGGCTCAAGCTCTCCAAAGCATTTGTTTGCAAATTCAGGAAGTGGGAGCACCAGCAAATCTCGATTTTAATGGGCCTCACAGAGATCCCAGGGTAATTCTTTTTTTTTTTTTTTTTTAAATATATTTTATTGATTTTCCACAGAGAGGAAAGGAGAGAGATAGAGAGTTAGAAACATCATTGAGAGAGAAACATCGATTAGCTGCCTCCTGCATGTCCCCTACTGGGGACGTGCCTGCAACCCAGTACATGCCCTTGACCGGAATCGAACCTGCGACCTTTCAGTCCGCAGACCGACACTCTATCCACTGAGCCAAACCGGTTTCGGCCCCAGGGTAATTCTTGGTAAATTAAGAGGTGGTGGTGGTGGTGGTGGTGGTGGTGGTCGAGGGTGGGGGAGGGGGGAGCTAATTACTATTATTATTGGTAAACAAGAGGGAAAAAACTTAAAGGTTAATAAAGTCTGCAAAGTCCCTGTGAGTTACTCCCTTATTTGTAACTTGCCACCCCCCATTTTAGACAGACGGTGGGGAGCTCACGGATGAAAATGTAGTGAGCGCATGTGACACGTCTTGAGCTAGTAAAGAACGTGATCTGATGTTTTCATAGACGAGGAAGTAGAGACTTAGGGGAGGTGACGTCTGAGTTTCTGGAACAAATTCGGATGCGGTCAGAACCCCAACGAGGCCTCAGGCTCCCAGCCCGGGCTGCTCCCAGGACCCCGCACCGCCTCTCCCCGCTCACCTGGGGCAGAGGCGAGACCCTTCTTCTCGGCTCTCACCTGGAGGCACCTGCTCTGAGCCTGACAGTGTCTCCTCCTGGCATCAGGGCTGCTGGTCTGAGGCAGGAGAGGAGACTGAACTGAAGAGCGATTGTTTTAGGTTGAACGGCAGCCGAGGGCTCACTCATCCTCTCCCCCCGTTCTCACCCAAGGGTCCCCTCGGACTATTTAAAAAGGAAAAATCTAAGGGCGCGATGTGACCACCGCTCTCCCCGTTACGTTTAAGCGGACGTTTCTGAGTCCTGCCTGTGACGGGGGAGTGTTCCTGAAGGCGGCTCTGGAACGCCGTCTGGACGGGAAAGGCCAGAGGACTGGACAGGAGAAATGCAGTTGCTCATAAGTGACTTCCTTGGCTTATTGCAGTGAGAAAAGTTAGCTGACAAGAGTGAATCTCCAAAGAATTAATTTATGAACCTACACGCCCCACATGCAGCCTCAGCGGAAACAGCAGAGAAGCGGAGAAAGTGCTGAGCGCGGGGAAGGCACCGATGGCCTCCGGGCCAGCACGTCAGCATCCGGAGCGGGACTGTGGCCCTGGGGGATGGTCAGCATCCGGAGTGGGGACTGTGGCCCTAGGGGATGGTCAGCATCCCGGAGTGGGGACTGTGGCCCTGGGGGATGGTCAGCATCCCGGAGCGGGACTGTGGCCCTGGGGGATGGTCAGCATCCGGAGTGGGGACTGTGGCCCTGGGGGACGGTCAGCACCCGGAGCGGGACTGTGGCCCTAGGGGATGGTCAGCATCCCCAAGCGGGACTGTGGCCCTGGGGGACGGTCAGCATCCGGAGTGGGGACTGTGGCCCTGGGGGACGGTCAGCATCCGGAGCAGGACTGTGGCCCTGGGGGACGGTCAGCATCCGGAGTGGGGACTGTGGCCCTAGGGGATGGTCAGCATCCCCAAGCGGGACTGTGGCCCTGGGGGACGGTCAGCATCCGGAGCGGGACTGTGGCCCTGGGGGACGGTCAGCATCCGGAGTGGGGACTGTGGCCCTGGGGGACGGTGAGCATCTAGAGCGGGGACTGTGGCCCTGGGGGATGGTCAGCATCCTGGAGCAGGGACTGTGGCCCTAGGGGATGGTCAGCATCCCCAAGCGGGACTGTGGCCCTGGGGGACGGTCAGCATCCGGAGCGGGACTGTGGCCCTAGGGGATGGTCAGCATCCCCAAGCGGGACTGTGGCCCTGGGGGACGGTCAGCATCCTGGAGCAGGGACTGTGGCCCTGGGGGACGGTCAGCATCCGGAGCGGGACTGTGGCCCTAGGGGATGGTCAGCATCCCCAAGCGGGACTGTGGCCCTGGGGACGGTCAGCATCCTGGAGCAGGGACTGTGGCCCTGGGGACGGTCAGCATCCTGGAGCAGGGACTGTGGCCCTGGGGGACGAGTCTTTCAAAGGAGCCACACTCAGCGAGAGAGCAGCTTGCCTGCTCGGGGTCCCATGGGCAGGGCTCTAAGATGGCACAGCCAGTGCCCAGGAACCACCTTCCAGAACCACAGCGAGCTGGTGCTTGCACCACCAAGTTCCTGACGCCGCTCAGGAGTGTGGTAAGCGTTGACGTCAGCCCATTGCGACGGCTGCAGGCAGGAGAGCACACGTTTAAAAACACTTTTCTGAGCCGCAACATCCGCTCCCCTCCTCCCGAATATGGTACGTGCTATGCTCAGGTGCCACATTGGCAGGGCAGCGTGCAGGGAGAATTAGGGGTGACTCTGAACATAGCACCAGCTTCGGAATCAGACGTAACTGGGTTTGAGCTTGAGCTCCACCGTTTGCTTGCTAGATGACCTTTTATAAGTAATTTGGTTCTCTGAGACTCAGTTTTCTCATCTGCGATGTGGTGGCCATGATACTTACCTTGATAGCCATTATATTTAATACAGTATTTCTAATTACAGTTTATGCTAGTACCCAACATGTACTAGTAATAGATGCTGGTACTGCTAATGCTGCTGCTGGTGATGGTGGTGGTTGTCATGGTGATGGTCATCCTGGTGGTGATGATGGTGATTGTCATGGTGGTGAACTTTACCAGAAAGACTTAAAAAATATATTTTTCTTGATTTTAGAGAGGAAGGGAGAGAGAGATAGAAACATCAATGATGAAAGAATCATTGATCAGCTGCCTCCTGCACACTCCCCACTGAGGATTGAGCCTGCAATCTGGGCATATGCCCTTGATTGGAATTGAATTTGGAACCTGTCAGTCTATAGGCCGATGCTCTATCCACAGAGCCAAACCATCTAGGGCTATCAGAAAGATTTAATGAAATCTGACAAGCATCTTGACATGTCCCAGGTGGAACTATTGAATTCCATGGATAACAAAAGAACCTTAGAAAACTTCAGACGGAAAAAATCCAAAGTAGCCCAACAAGCACCGTGGAAAGAATTCAAGGAGACTTCAGACTTCCTGTGCAGCATTGGATAAAGGCAGTCAATGGAACCATATTTACAAAATCTGGGAGAAAGACTTGTGATTCAAACATTCTATACCCAGCCAAACTGTCACCTCTAATTTTAATAACATACGTTTTCCTATTAGAAAAATATATTCATTGTAGAAAACAAAAACATACTATTAAAAATTTAAACAGCTTAAAAACTCAAAACCCTATGGAATCCAGATTTTTAAAATTTCAATTTCTCCACCTTTTCCTTTGTTCTGCAGACACACAGTGAGGCGTCAGGTCTGTGTAAATATGACTCATTTATGCTCATTCTGCTCCCCCAGCCCTCACAACGAGGACTGGAGTTCGGTCTGTGTTTGTACTGCCCACCAGGCAGAGACTTTTGGGTTTGGTTTTGGTCAAAGTGGAATTGAGAAGCAGTTCAGAATGAGCACAGAGCCTGGAAACAGGCAGACTGCGTGCCTGCAGATTTGAGGTTCAGGTGTATCCCTGAGCTTTGAATGAAAAACAGGCAAAGCCAAATGATTTGCAAATGGAGTAAGTCCTCAGTCCTTCGGAGTTTGGTAAACCAGAATTTCCAGGGGGTTCGTCTGAAAGAAGGCCTACCCATGGGCAGAACTGGGGAGACTCAGGTTTTGCATCTTTGGTTCTTCACTGGATTTGTGGGGCCTTGGCCCCTCGGATCGCAGGGCCTCTTATTGTTTGGCCACATAAAATGGAGACAAGGATGCCCATCTCACATGGTTGCTCTGAAGGTAAGTAAAACGACGTGTGCAAATCACCCAGCGCAGCCACGCACCGCATGCTGACACATTAAAAAATGGTGGCTGCTAGTTAAGGTAATCAGTAAACACACAATCGCGTTATCTTCGTGTCAACGCTGCATTAAAAAAAGTGAACGCGTCAAACCAAGAGCTCCAGAAATTAAGCATTCCTTCAACATCTGGGCCAAGTAATTAATTCTCATATTCATAGGCTTTGGTGACACATTATCAAGTAATGTAGGCCTCTTGTGAATTATAACTTTTTAATTAACTCATCTCATGGGTGCTGATGAGTGCTAAGTTATAGCTTCATTTGCATATATTCGAAGGGGAGAATGGTATGCCTCAGGAGGCCTGTACAGAGGACCTCCCAGATTTCGCCCTCAAGCAGCTCTGTTCCTCCTCCCAGGCTGTCTTGTGCCCGAGGCCTAAGATTTCCCTGCGGTTTTTACTGATCCTGGCCAGGCAGACAAGTCCTGTGGTCATCTCTCCCTTTGCAGGACTTAAGAGAGATCTTTCCCTCTCCCTCTCCTCTGCCAGCCCCAGTGCTGTGTCAGAGGTGACACGTGAACTCATTTTTTTTGGTTGATTTTTCTTTGTTAAATGGCATTTAAATATATAAAATAAATATCAAAAATATAAATCTTTGTTTTACTATGGTTGCAAATATCAAAAAATTTCTACATGTGACACGACACCAGAGTTAAGTTAGGGTTTTTCAAAATGCTGACACGCCGAGCTCAAAAGGTTCGCCATCACTGCTCTAGGGCGTCCTCCTGCCCCTCTCCCTCCACCCTCTGTCTATTGCTCTGCCCTTGGCCAGCTGGTCTCTCTGGAGGTGGGTGGGGTCGGACAGGGGGACACTGGTGGCCTATTTTGCAGATGAAGGACCTGGGTCCAGGGAGGTGACTACCCCAGCCAGCCGGCTTCCTCCAAGTCCTCCTCTGACTTCTCAGCCCGGCTGGGCCAGGGCCATATCTGGTACGTATTTGATGGCCAGGGGTAAGGCAGGGGACCAGATCTCACATTATATCCCACTGTCTTTGCCAAATTGATGCCCGATTGAGGTCTGAGATCTGAGGCCGCCAGCCTTGCTCACAGCTCCTGGGGCACCTGCCTTTCCTCCCACCCATTACAGTTTCTTTCAGCCTCATGCATGCGCCTAACGCTCACCAGAATCTTCTAGACACAAATGTGCTAATTTTCTAATTTGTTATCGTACACGAGCCCCTCTTCGGTTCTGTTTTATTTTTTATGCCTGAAAACTTGCTCAAAGGCTCCTTGGGGGCAGGTACCACATGGCCTGCTTTTCTTGCGTTTCTTTTCTTAACATCTAGCGTGTTGCTAAGCTCCCCCTAGTCCTGGAAATACGTTGTGTTTGCTTTTCAGTCTACAAGAACGATAGTAATGCACATCTGGAAATCAGGTAGGCGTTTTACCAAACAAGCTCTGTTACCAAATGAAATAACCAAATGCAGTTCAGAGACCCCAGGACCCGCCCCGGGGGGCACAGCTAGCGACTTGGAGGCAGGGGCGGGCGGACCGCAGGACCCCACTGAGCGAGGCGGGGGGTGCACAGCACAGCCCGGCACATGCCCAGGTTCTGAGGCGCTCCCCTCACTGCTTGGAGGGCCCGTGGCTCAGCCGTCCCGGTCAAGGGACACAGCCAGGGTGAGAGTCCGATCCGCGTCCTGCAGACGCTGGGCACCTCTCATCTCAGACCGAAAGGCCCTTTAGAAAATCGCTTCCTATGTTAACTTTTTTTAATGAAGCTTTTGGGCTAAATACATATTTTCCATTCTTGTTGTTGCCTGAGCACCGTATTTATCTCACCGAGGATTATGGTACATGCCTCGCATGTTGCATATTTTTTCACAGTTCATATGGAACACGTTAAAAATAGCCTCCCGTGCTATGGATTGCCCCGGAGAAGGGCTCGAAGACCCGTTCTCCGCCAGGTTCTGCTGACTTCACGTCCGCCTCGAATCTCCCACCTGAGGGCGCCCGGCGAGGAGGATCCTGTGAACACCTGGCCCTGGTCCTGAGCAGGTGCACATCCGAGCCTTTGACGAGCGAGCCCGTGTCCTGCGGGGAGAGGTGTCGTTGAGGGTGGTTTCTTGTTTGCAGGCGTTCATGGCGGGGAGATTGGTGACTCCATGGCGCTGCGCAGGCCTGAGATGCACTCTGCCCACCGCATCTGGAAGTATCTAAAGAAGAAAAACGCAGGCCACCACCCAGGAGCCTTTGATGAGTGTCTGCGAGCGCGGCCAGGTCCTGAGCTGCTGGTTTCCAGGACTGGAGTTGGCATTGTCCCACCGACTCTGGTAGGCCCGCCCCGGGAAGTGAAGGAATGCGGGTTTACATCCCGTCTGTTGGACTGGGAAGGGCTGTTTTATTTCCATTCTACCACGTTGTTCAGAAAACCGGCTCCGCCTGGTCGTTCTGCCGTCTTAGAAGGCTGACCTTGAGAAAATCATTTATCTGCTCGGTGAAGTGGGGCGACAACCCCAACCTCAGTGAGCTGTGAAGAATAGAGGCGCACCAAGCACCTCGCCATTCAGTAAGTGTCGGTGAGAAGCCACGGTCTTGGGCCAGCGAGCCTGCTGATGTGGCTCAGGGGTGGCGTCAGGGCTGGCTCGGTCCAGGCTTCCTTCCTCCCCCCACACTCAGCACCGAACAGACGGACGGGCGAGCGTGGGTCTGGGTTCTCCGAGACAGTGGCTGCACTCGCTCTGCTAACCGCTAACCGGAGGGGCTGAGGCGCCCCAGCCCCAGGTCTGTAGAGAGGAGACTGAATTGGGGCATCATCTGGCTCTCCCGATGCGAGAGGGCTCTGGGTCTTCTCTCAGAGACCTTTCATGGCCACAGTGGCCCCAGAGAGTAAAGGTGGTGGCGAGGCAAAGGCAGGAAGTGCCAGTAGGTCCATCTGTCTGTCCATCCATCCATTAACCCGCCCATGCAAGCCTTAGGTAAGGCATATACTAGCATGTTTATGTGTGTCCTCACTTCATTCTCACAGAAACCCAGGAGGGAGGCCTTAGCTCCATTGTATTGAGGAGGAAACTGAGGGCGGGGGGTTAATACTCAAGGCCGCTCCGCTGAGAGGCCTGGGATGCAAGCCAGAGGCCAAACTCGTCCCCCGGGCGCGGCCGCTCATGGTCCCAGCTGCTTCTCATTCTCTGCCTGGGAAGGCTGTGCGCCCAGACCGCAGGCTGCTTGCTCGCGGGCGGTCCTCTCGGATCGGCTCCCTGCGTGGGAAGCCTCCTGCGGGGACACCGTGTGACCTCTGTCCCTCCCTGGGGGAAAGAGCCTTGCACGACACTCCCGGCCACCTCCGCCACGCGCTCATCGCGGGACTGTCCACTTCCCACGCTTCATAACGAGGTCGCGTCTCGCCTCTCTGCCTCCCGCCTAGGGCCGCCCCGGGACTCGGAACACAGGGTGAGTAAGGTCTTGCGGGGCTCCCAGCCGCTGTCCTGACCTCTGACTGCACCTGGGCCCTTTGCCCACCTGCAGACCGGTTCCCGCTCCAGTGGTCCAGCCCCGTGTCCGCACCCGTCCTCCTTCTCGGAGGCTGGCTCTCTCCACAGCATCCTCCGGGCTCCCCTGGAAATGCCACGCACATGATCTTGACCTGCAGCTGCGTGCCCGGGGTGCTTCTACTGTTTTCTGGTCTGTTTTTGGCCTGGTTACAGGAGAACAAAATGGCGTTTCAACTTCACTTAGGGTAGGCCGCCTTTGGTCCATGTGCCCTCCAGCCAACCAAGCAATCTGCCAGAGCCCTCTCACCGCGTAAGCTACAACGTTGAACCCAGAGTCTTTGCTTAGTGGCTCCTTCACCATAACTCAGCCTGATCCAACTTTATGTTCTTTCCTCCATCACCCCACTCCATTCATATCCACTCCCACATACAACCCCTGACTGTGCACACTGGGAAAGTTCTCGTTATTCCTGTCGTAGATTGAGAGTGGTTGGTTCAGGGTTTCCAGGTGGCTTCTCTATGTCTCTGTTTTGGTCACAGGAAAGCGAATGAATAAACGTAGCGGGAGCCACAGTGAGGTTCCTGGCGTAGCTGCTGTTGATTGTGTTTGGAAACAAGTCCTGATTTAGAGCGGGGAGGGGGGGTTAGGGAGCCCCTTCGAGATGGAAGATGAGACTGGAACTCACTTCAAAGATAACCTCTCCATGTACACGAACTTTAAAAAATTATAATTTCACAAACTATGCCCAACACCCAGCTTGTGTGGCAAAAGAATAAACCATAGAGGGAAATGTTCAGGCACGAGCAAGAACATGCTCAAATTCAAGCATTAACAGTGTCAAGTCAGCTTTTCTCATTTGAGAAGTGTGTGGGTTTTATGTATTCACTAGAGGCTCAGTGCACAAAATTTGTGCGCTGGAGTGGGGGGGGTGTCCCTTAGCCCAGCCTGCACCCTCTCACAATCCAGGACCCCTTGCTTATTACTGTTCGGCTCACTGCTCTTAGAGCTGCCACGAAGGTGGGAGAGGCTCCCGCTACCACTGCTCCTCTCTCCAGCTGTGAGCCTGGCTTCTGGCTGAGCAGTGCTCCCCCTGTGGGAGTGCACTGACCACCAGGGGCAGCTCCTGCATTGAGCATCTGCCCCCTGGTGGTCAGTGCGCATCATAGCAACTGGTCATTCCGCCATTCAGTCGATTTGCATGTTAGCCTTTTATTATGTAGGATTTGTTGGGGCTGCCATCACAAAATGCCACAGGCGAGGCGGCTTAAATAAGAGAAGTTTATTTTCTCAGGATTTGAGGTGGGAAGTCCAAGGTCACCGTGCTAGAGGGGAGCTTCCCTCTGAGGCCTCTCCTTGGCGTGTGGACAGCGCCCCCTGGCTGTCTGTTGGAATGGGTGTCCTCTGCACGCACCCCCCTGGTGGTCTCTGTGAATCTGAATCTCTTCCCATAAGGACAGCAGTCAGATTGGAGGGGGACCCGCCCTAACAGCCGCTTTTTAACTTAATCGCCTCTTTAAAGGCCCTGCCTTTCAATGCAGCCGGTCACGTTCTGCCCTGCGGGCGGCTGGGCTTCCACATACGGACTGTAAGGGAATATAATTTCCATGACGACCTCCCACATAGGACTATTGCAAGGATTCGTGGCAGGAAAAGGACCACATAGAAGAAATTGCTTAAAGAGAAAAGTGACGGGCATTTTTATGCTCCTTAATAAAACAATCCCACAAGACCCTATTAAGTTTATGTCAGACGTGAATGCAGCTTTAAGAAGTTCCGTCTAGTCTAGACGCTTGAGACCGTGAGGGTGAGACATTCCCAGCGCGCTCTTTCCCGTACTCTCGCTCTCCAAGGTTTTCCAGGGATGGGGGGACTCCCCCCGCTGCTCCAGCGCGTATTGATGGGGTGAACGTGGCGACTGGGTACCCCGACAAAGCTGTCCCTCCGATACCTGTCAGGAAAGGGCTGTCCCACCAGGCGAAGGGGATAGACAGGCTAGGAAGAGTCTCAGTTCCTTGAGGAAGACTTGGTCTTCCTACAGGAAACCAGAAATGCAAATGTGGCCTCAAAATCCTCTAAGGAAGCCCAGGGGCTAAGTCCCGTTGCCCATCCCAAGTAACATCCCAGGTTCTGGGGACTAGGACGTGGCCGTCTTGGGGGGCGCCTTCCCCCCACCCCACACAATCACATTGTCTGTGAACAGGTGCGGTTTTTGTTTTGTTCTTTCTCCATTTTCAATTCTTACCCCTCGTGTTTCCTTTTCTTGCCCACGGGGCCGTGTGGGACAGAGCAGTGATGGGGGCGTCGGCGCCTGCTTCGGGGGCAGTGCCTCCGACTTTTCACCACTACGTTCCCGTTGGCTGCGAGCGTCTGCCAGGTCCTCACCAGGCTGGGAGGATTCTTTATTATTGGCTCGTGATGAGTTTTAAATCGCACAGACCTGTTGGATTTTACAGTGTTTTCTGGCCCCTGAATTGTTGCAGGTTTTTTGTATTGCTGCATACAAATCCATTAAAATTCAATACCCAGCATTGATTGGCTCTATGCTGCCATTTGGCCTGGGCTAGTTCGTTTGGTCGGGGCCCACTGGTGGCATCTGGCTGCTCCGTGGGCAGGGCATGGCGCAGGGCGGCCTCTCCCCGCCCGGCCGTGGCTGGGGCTGTCAGCCAGGCAGTCTCCGGGTTCTCCATGCGGCTCCTCCGGGGCAGGCAGGCTCCCGTGTGGCCGCCGTGTTCCAGGACAGCGGGCCGAGGCGCCTGTGGGAGCGCCTGTGCTGATGCGCAATGGGCCAGAGCAAGCCGCGTGGCTGCGTCCCGGGAGGCGGGGCTCACAGTGGCATTAAGACAACAACCCCCGCGGGCAGCATCGGGTTTGGATTATCACCGAGGCCCAGGTGTCTGCGTGTTGGGGTGCAGCGGCTGCTTCATCACATGCGTTTCCCCATTAGCTCCGTCATGACCGGCTCCCATACACCGTGGCCCTGGAGACAGAAAGGGCTGTGAGAGGAGGAATGTAGCATAACTTAACTCCCCGCGTCGGTAGCTGTGGGCGGAAACCCTAGGACTCCCATTTCCTGCCCGCACAGCCCCCTCTTCCAACGCAGTGCTGTTTGGCGTTGTTGGGCCTATGGTGACCCCTGCCACCCCTGCCACTGAGGGCCGACTTCCCAGGACCCTCTGACCTGGCTCCATGTCCCCTCATGTGCCTCCCCCTCAACCCCCTTCCCTAAGCGACAGACACGCCCTCTCCTGATCTTTTGGGGAGCTCACCGCACACCACCTTCCCTAACCAGCCGGCTCTCCTCTCCGTCTGACTCAGCTCCGCCCTCTGCCCTTGCCAGCGCCCCGAGGGCGGGTAAAGGTGACGCAGTGGGTGCTGGGCTGGGTGCCCCTCAGGAAGCCCGGACCCTTCGGGGAACAGAACGGACACTGAAGTGACTGATGGAGAATGGGAAGGGGGGATTGAGACGGTTGGGCGATGCTGCGCAGACAGGAAGCCTTGGAGGCGGCCAGCAGCCAAGCAGTCAGCAGGGACATGGGGTCGGGTAGAAGGGGAAGGGTTGGAGGTGGTCATTAACATGAGAATGGAGGAAGGGTGTGGCCCTGAGCTCGGGCTGAGGAGGGAGCCCTCACTGTGACCTTGAGGGGTTACAGCACCCCGAGAAATCTGCAACCCTTGGGCTCAGACCCCAGGTGGAAGGAGAATGGGGACCTCTGTCCCACTCCTCACACCGACTACTGACATATTTATTCTGGGTCACAATTCCGCTAACGGAGAAGCAAAAGCGAAGGTCAGCTCCGTACGGATTCCATCTCACATGAGCCTTTGACTAACAGCCCCAGTTGGAATTCGTTTTTCCTTCCCAGTAGTCTCAAGCTCAGCCCACCCGCCCCAGGGGCAACGGAAGGCTGCCTTCCGCCCTGGCCCCTGTGGATTTTCCCCACACCCACCCCTCTGAGCCCTTGGCCTGGCAGCCCTATGTTCTGAGGGCTTGGGGAGTGTAGCACGCGTGTTCTCTGACAGCGGGGCGGCGTTCCTGCGAGTGCAGTCAGGGTCCATCTTCCTGAGTGGGCGCCCACGAACGGCACTTAGCCATTGGCCACCTCTTCCAGCTAAACTCTCCATCTCCCGCGGGAAGGCGGCGCTGGAAGCAGCTCTCAGGACTGCAGGTGGACGCCTGTGCTTCTCCTCGGAAGTTGTGCTCTGTTGTCTGAGTGGCAGGTCTGGATGCAACAGAAACCTGCCTCTCCCAAAGCCTCCCCCCTTGGCGTGGGAGAGCTCTGGTCTCGGGCAAAGCTGCCGGAGGCTCAAGTGCGCGCCGTGCGGGGCAGGCAGGGACCTGTGCTGCTGCTGTTCTGGGCTCCGAGACCCCGAGCTTCTCCATCGTCCGTCCTTAGTCTCCGGTTGACATGTCTTTGCACTTGTCCTTTTCTTCCGGAGGCAGCGGAGCAAGCAGACAGGCAAACGAGAACTCAGATCTGTGATTACTGCTCTCACGCCCTTCACGTTTTCCATCTGACTCCATTCTCCTAACTGTGACAGGTTGCCGATGTGCACTAATGCCCCCAGTTTACTGACGAGAAAACGAAGTATTGGAGAGAATGAGTAACTTGCCTAAGGAGTCACCTATATGACCTCCTGCTCCTGAAAGGCTAATGCTGCAGCCAGGAGGTCACGGTTCGATTCCTGGTGGGGGCACATGCCCGGTTGTGGGTTCAATCCCCAGTGTGGGGCATGCAGGAGGCAGCTGGTCCATGATTCTCTCTCATCAGTGATGTTTCTCTCTCTCTCCCTCTCCCTTCCTCTCTGAAACCAATATAAACATATATATTTTAAAAAGGCTAATGCTGCATGCTATTCTCATTGCCGGGGTCCAGCCCCAGCAGGTCCAGGGGTCCCCAAAGGTGTGGACGGAGTCGGCGAAGAAGGAATGAATGGCACAGAGGCAGTGTTCAGTTCATCAGCATAGTTGGGTTCTCTTGTCAGGATCTCCAGCCAGGTTCTGTAGCCATGTTCCCTCGCTAGGTTCTCCAGCCAGGTTCTGTCCAAGTTCTAGTCAGGTTCTCTTGACACGGAGGCAGCCATCGGGTGATCACCATAGCCAGGTTCCTATAGCCAAGTTCTGGTCAGGATCTCCAGCGAAGTTCTGGTTAGGATCTCCAGCCAGGTTCTGTCTTCTAAGTTCCGTGTAAGTTCTGTCTCCTAAGTTCTGACTGGGAGTAACCTTAACTCCTCTGCTAGCAAGCATATGTGTTAAAAGATCAATACAGAGTCTTCTTTCTTTGGACTCAGTATGGCACATCTTCTCAATCTAAGTTCTGTACTATCCACCTTCTTACCCTACTTATCCTCTATAGGGGGGTTTGCAGCACCCTGGTGGAGTCCTATCTGTCCCGAATGTGGGGTTCTCAATGGGGGCGGGGGGGCTTACCTAGGGGAATCCTGTTCCAGGAGTTCCCAAAGTGTGGACGGAGTCAGCGAAGACTATTCACCCTCTTCCTACGGTGGAGTCCTATCCGTCCCGAGTGCGGGGTGCTTACCTAAGGGTCCCTGTTCAGGCGCCAGATGCCGGGGTCCAGCCCCAGCGGGTCCAGGGGTTCCCAAAGGTGTGGACGGAGTCGGCGAAGAAGGAATGAATGGCACAGAGGCAGTGTTCAGTTCATCAGCATAGTTGGATTCTCTTGTCAGGATCTCCAGCCAGGTTCTGTAGCCATGTTCCCTCGCTAGGTTCTCCAGCCAGGTTCTGTCCAAGTTCTAGTCAGGTTCTCTTGACACGGAGGCAGCCATCGGGTGATCATCATAGCCAGGTTCCTCTAGCCAAGTTCTGGTCAGGATCTCCAGCGAAGTTCTGGTTAGGATCTCCAGCCAGGTTCTGTCTTCTAAGTTCCGTGTAAGTTCTGTCTCCTAAGTTCTGTCTCTTAAGTTCTGTCTGTAGGTTCTGAGTTCTGTGTCTCGGGTCTGTCTCTCGGTCTGCCTCTCTAGGTTCTGACTCCTGTTGTCTTGTTGCATCTGTATTTATACCAGTTGATTCTAATCCTATCTCATTAAGAAAAAAAATCACACAATTCAAGGGAAAGATTCTGTCTCCGTTGAGTATGTTGGCCTGTTGGTCAGGGTCCTGATCCCGTGCCTAATTCCTTATTTCCTCTTGCCCGGCCCAGATATGGGGTTCTCCTCGCCTGCAGCCCTCCAGGGTTGCCAGGTGGGACGTATCAGGACAAAGAAAGGCCCGTCTTCTCTGGCTCACTCAGCTCCTGACGGTCACATGGAAGCGAACAACGAGAATGCGTTCAGTCTGGTGTGAAAGAGAAAGCCGGACGATGGCTCAGGCAGGACCCTCAGCGAATGGCCACGCGTGCTCAGAAGCTGTCCCCCCGAGACATGTGCCCTGCAAACACGCTGTCCTTTCCCGTCACCGCATTCCCGAGCAGTGGGAAAGGAGAGAGAAACAGTAGCGTGGCCATCATGACATCATCCAAGCTACCGTCCGCATGTTGAGGACAATGCTGGCCGTAGCTGGACCGGCTCGGGAAAGCCAACTGCGTCCGCTCCTTGCCCATCCCATGTTCAGAGACATAGAGAATCACGTGGGCAGCTGGATGGCAGTCACCGGGGGAGTATTGACACCGCAGGAATCAGCACGTGCTCCTACCCAGTGGGAAGCACTGGGGTGGGCATGGCGTGTTAGGATAGGCTAATCGCCTTCGGTGTCTGGCTTTGCCCTGATGGTAAACTGGATGAGGTGCCCTAGGAGTGATGGAAAGAGACAAGTGTCGGACTCAGACGACAGACTCACGCTTAGCCACCCCCAGCTGGGACGGGTGGAGGGTGATGTAACCTCCGAGCCTCCGTTTCCTTACCTCCCTGCCAACCTTACACGTCTGCTGTGTGAGCTGTTAATAAACGTTGAGTCTCCGCCTTGGCCCCTTTGCTGGTGTGCGGAGTGCGCTGCTCTGTGAGTGATGATGGCTGAGCCGACCGATTCATAGCTCACAGGCCGCTTAAAGGGGGCGGCTTCAAATCCAAGGATGAGCAGAACAAAGGATGAAATGGGAGGCTGACCTTAGGGACGAACGAGAAGGTGCCTGTGTTCCGTGGCTGCTTCTCTAATTCCTTTTGTTGGCGGCGATGCTGGGTCTCCGTTCAGCAAGCTTGTTTTTTGAGTTCAGCAAAGAAAAGATTCAGAGCCAGGAACCCTCGTGCAAGAGCAAGGTTCTTGAGCAAGCAAGGCAGAAGGTCGCGGGAAGGGAATCCAGGGGCTCCGTGGAGAGCTGCGTTGGCTGTTTAGAAAGAAAGTCACCGGCAGAAGAGGTGAGCCAGCGGGCTGCGCGGACTCAGGAAACGGCTACAGAGGCAAAGGAAGGGCCCCTGGAGAAAGAAAGCACAGATACCTGGGTTAGGAAGGAAGGGGGAAAGGTGTGGGCATGTTCTAGAGAGAGAGAGGGAGAGGGAGAGCAAGAGAGAGCCTACTGGGTCCTTTGCCTTAAGGGTTTTCATCTGTTTTCTACAGGCAGGAATTTTAGGGGAGGTCTTGGAGGAGGATCTCATTAGACTATTCATCAGCTTTCCAGGGAGTCCTTTCAGGGTTGTGGTCTCTGCTGATCGGTCGGTGCTGGGTAGGGGGCCCTTCGCCATTGCTTCTGATCCTGAGGTCAGCCATGGCGTCCTTTCCTCTGTGTTCTGAGCAGAACCGCATTGTCCTGAGGGCTTGATGCTTAAGGACAGGGTCATGCCAGGGAGATGGAGGGAGGCAGGGGAGTCAGGGTGCTGGCGGGGCCCAGTTAGAATCAGCCACCGGACTCATTTGCCCCATCCCACTTTCCAAGGAGTTTTCCCAGCTTCTTACTCGCCTGCCTCACTCTTGGTACCTCTGTGATTCCTCAGCCACCACAAAGCTGTTACTAAGATGCCTACAGGGAAGGGGTCCGAGGGGGGGAAGCTCCTGCCTCTCCCTGTTTTTATTTCATTGGGTTCTATAATCACCCTAATAGCCAACTTCTCTCCACGTGCCAGGCGGTGTAATGTGTTCGCTGCCTCTCCCTCCGCCACAGAGCTTCTGAGTGTCAGAATGCAGATTCACAGGGGCAGCCTGGCTCCAGCCTGGCTCTCCCGGGCTCTGTCCCTCTTTGTGTGCAAATTTGCTTTGTCTTCCACGTTCCAGGGAGCTCCAGGGAACGTGCCCCAACCCCACTCAGCATCCTGCCTCCCGCCCTGCTCCCACTGCCTTCAGGATTTCAGGCTAGTCCTCCCACCTACCCAGAAGCCCAAGAGCCGGCCTTGGCCTCTGCGAGTCACATCAGGTCACGTCAGGCCTCACAGTGAAATGATCACCAGATATTAGCAACCTGAGTCTGTCTCAAACCTCAACCCGTCCCCATTATAAGGCCTTTCATGCATTAATTAGCGGCCTTGCAGGGGTCTCCCTGTTAAAGATAAATAACTTAATTTTTAAAAAGACAGATGTTCTTCCCCCTATTGACTCCCTCGCCCTCACTTCCGTCCTCTCCCCAGGCCCTCACCACACTATTGTCTGTGTCCATGGGTTATGCATATATGTGTGCATGTAAGTTCTTTGGTTATTAATCTCTCGCCCCCCTTCTACTCTCACCTTTCTTCTGAGATTCGTCAGTCTGTTCCATGCTTCTATGTCTGTGTTTCTATTTTGTTCATCAGTTTATTTGACCTTGATCTACAGTGGGAAATATATTTTATGTCATGACCATGACCCAAGGCATACTTACACATACACCTACCCTACACAGACACACGCACACACACACAAAATTTGCTCTCACATGTTTACATAACCACATATAAAAATATAAAACTAAAAACAAAAGTCTTGCAAAACAATAATTGCTTCTCCTGTATGTTTTCTATTAAGTTTATGTTTCATTGCAAAAAACAAGCGAATTGTGACCTGCCAAATTTGTAGATGCCGACCTTCACTTTGAAAACCAGTGAATTAGAAGATTTTCAGTTGCTTTCAAGTCCTTGGATCCTTATGTTTCTGCATTTCTTGTAAATGCTATTGGGTTTATCCCATCCATTAATTATCCCAGAAAATACTTCTCATCGTGTGAGATATAAACACTTAACACCCCCTGGTCATAATGTCAGAGGGTATTGTGTTGTAGAATTTGTTAAAAGTGTATTTTATAGTTTGTTTTGGTGTGTGTTTTGTAACAGGAGACTTTGCTTTTATTTCTCTTATTTACCAGAAATTGTATTAGGGTGATGGTTTCCATATGTATTTTTAAAGTTGCTTGGCAGAGTTAAAATTTATTCTTTAGGTTACAATGGCATTGTATTCAAATAATGGAACCCTCATAAATGTGTTAATTAGGAGAACAGTAGGCTTTGGTTCCCATGCAAATGCACATAATTGAATAGAATTGCATTTTTGCAAACGGAATGTGAAACTTTGGTGGAAAAACTTGGAAGGTAAGCATCCTCTAAACTAAAGCAAATGCAATCTGTGTATGTAAATGAGATCGATTCATTTGAACAGGCAAATGAGAAAAATCAGTGATTTTTTCAAAATCTAGTAATTGGGTAACCATTCGATTCATTAGCCTTTCTGCTTCAAACTTCATTATTCACATGTTGCAGCAGATTAAAGTATAATTTATGGAGAACTCATCCTTAAGTTAATTACAGGCCAGCCTTTCCTCCTACAAATGGAAGGACTGAGGACGAAACTGTAAATGATGAGAGTTAGTGCGGGTGTGGAATCCTTTGGTCACGGCTCCGTCAGGTTCAGCGTGGGAGACAGTGTGGAGTCAGTGGCACAGACTATGGGGTCCTCCGTAGAGAAAATCACACAGCTCTCTGTTTATTGCGCCTACTCTATGCCAGGCTGCTCCTAGGTCTTCACTTCATCCTCACTCCCTACGTATTGGCGGTAGGTGCTCCTATTATTCTTGACAGACAGATTACATAACTTTCTCCAAGTAACATAGCGTCTAAGGGGCAAAGGGCAGGTGAGGTTTGAACTCGGGACATCTGGTTCTGAGGCCGTGAACTTCATGACTCTGCTGCTGCCCCCTCCCCTCTGCTCAGCCCCGCCTTCAGCATCATTTCTGGTAGACGGTAAGGAGTCTTTTGCTAAAACGGAACGTGTTAGTCTCGTCTTAACACCGGGATAGAAACAGATGCAATTTCTAAAGGGCGAGACTTCTTTTTGATTAGTATGTCAATCACGGGAAGAGCGTTTCCCACAAACAACATGAAAAGGGAAAGTGAAAGTCCACACCACCTCCGTCAGAACCAAAGCCTCCTTTCGCGGGGGTTGCCCTCGGCCACTGTGGTGTGCGCCGCTGAAATCCTACCACTGGCGGAACTTTCTAATGGCCCTTGAAGTCATGACCCAGCAGCAGCGCATGAGTTAGCCCTGAGGTCAACTTCACGTGACCTTGAGTTTGCTACTGAACTCTTCTGAGACTCAGTTTCCCCATCTGTAACATGTTCATTCAGGCCAATAGTTCTTAAGCATCTACCCTGTGTCAGCCCGAGGCACAGAGTGACCGAGGCAGACGAGGTCCCCAGCTTCAAGGGAAGATGGACCCACAGACAACGCGCAGGGCTGATGATGAGGCGAGCGGAAGGAGTCGGGGTCCTGAGGACGCACGGCTGGGGGTGGAGACCATCTGGATCAAGGGGCCTTCTGAACAGAGTGATGCTTACAGTGGCCTTGAGGGACAGGTGGGCCATGACATAACCCGCGCGCAGAGCGGCGTTGTGAGGGGTGAGGTAGCATACGTGCACATACACAGGCCTCGTGTTGCCTGTAGCTGTAAGGGAACCAGAAAGGCCCCTCACACATCCTCCAGTCCTTTCTAGGTCTCACATCTGGTGACCGGCACAGGGCCGGGTGCCTCGGCAGCTGGAGAGCTGGTTAGAAATACACATACCTGGGTTTCCTCCACTGAGGACCCCAATTCAGTAGAGGAACTGGATCCACAGTTTAAAAGAATCCCCCAGTAATTCGAATCTGGTCTCACTGCTTTTCCTAACCCCGCATGAGCAAGGGGGAGCTCGGGACCCAGGACCGGCGAGGGGGTAGGCCGAGGCCATGTGGCTGGCAGGTGGCACAAGGGATTAGGAGAATCAGGCTGGTGGCAGGACAGGCCGCAGGGGTGCTGGAGTTCAGGGCTCAGGGTGTCTGGGATCAGCTCTTCGTTCTTCCCAGCATCTGCGTTTCCTCTAAGCGCCTGAGCTCTGGCCGCGAGGAGCTGGTGGGGGGCTGCCCTGGCTCTGCCAGGTGTCCAGGGCGGCGCCTGGGCTGGGAGGCAGCGTGGGGTCGCAGGACACCAGAGTGACCACGGGCTGGCACTCCCTCCCGTGGCTGACAGAAACGGGAAAGCCAGGCTGGGAAATGACCGTGCAATTTCTTCCTCTAATTCAATTCTGCAGCGATATCCGGGATGTCAAATCACTGTGACGACGAGATGACAGCGTGGCCACTGTGTCTCTGTCACAGCCTGTTACTGTCAGAGGCGTGGGGAGACCCATAATTGCGGTGACACCCATTAGGACTCTGTCCCCGGCAGCCCCATGCGCCGCTGGAACAGGGGCGGTTTCCTCCTTCTGCCCCTGCCTGCTGTCCCCACGATGGGTGGCACCAGCGCTGCTCAGACCTCGATGGCGATAGTCACAGTTAGGCCGCAGCCAACCAGCAGGACATACGGCCCTTCTCCGCCTCGGCTCTCAGTGGCCCCGGCAGTTAGTGTGGGGGGAGAAAGGGCTGGTCCATTCAAAGTGACAGAACCTTTTGGACAAGTGCGTGAGTGGCGAGAAGACCACAGCAGGCTCCCGGGTTTCTGGCATAGTTTGTGCCACCAACACTCAGTTCCACACTGGCTGGGAGTTTCAGCAGCCTGTCTGTCTCGCCTGCAGAATTCACCGAAGCAGAACAGGGCAAGTTGGGGGGAGTTGCGACGACCCCTTGTCCTGCGGGTGGGACATGAAGAGCTCAGGATGGAAGCGCCCCCTGACTCCGGCTGCCTCTCATGTGCCACTGTGATCGCTTCACTCCGAGTCCAGCTCCTTTGGACGGGCAGGGGAAAGTCAGCTGGAGCCAGAGAGAGGCCTCTGCAGCTCTCATCGCACGTGCCACCTCTGCAGGAGCCTGGCGTGACAGGTGCCTCGCCCCGAACTACAGTGATCTATTTCAGTGATCAGCCGTCAGAATCCCACTGCTCTATGGACGGCCCTCTCCAATGAGGAGGCTGCGTCATGGGGTAGAGACTTCATTGTCTCTGCTCACCATTCTCCCAATGCCCTGAAGAGAGTCTGGCACATGGAAGTGCCTCAGAAGTACATATTTGCTGATCAATTGGTTCAATGAATAAATGAATAAATAACTGAATTAATAAATAACTGCAGAGAAGATGGTGAGAAATAGAAACAATGGTGAGTGGAAGGAACCCAGTGTTTGTAATTATGCGGACATGTTGATCCTAACCTAACTCAGTTTTGGTTCCTGGTCTGGGAAACTCTGTTTCATAGAATTATTATAAGGTTAAGTGATAGGACAATCCAGGTCCCTTACCATCTGCAAAGTGGCTGGCAGAATGGCTGACCGGTGGGAGCACTAATAAATATCCGCGTCACTGTCTTCCCTCTAACTATAGGAGCACAGCCACATGCCCACCTCATCATCAGTGAGGTCCACGTCGGCATCCATCTCTTGTACCAGATGCCAAGTGCTGGGGTCTGGAGGTACACGAGGTTCCTATTCTGCCCTCAAAAAGCACACAGTGCCATTCACTTAGCAACAAACATCAAGCTTGTTCCGAGACAGGCTTATGGGGTAGCATTGGCCTCATTTCTCCCTAATACAGCACCTACTTAAATTGTTGGCTTTTGCTGGTTTGGTTTCAAATCATGAGGCCAGAAGAAAGCTGTCAAACTCCTGCCCATCCACTCTGCCCGCTCGCCTGTGCCCACCAGGGGGACCTTCTCGAGTTGGACGCCCAATGCCTCCAAGGCCGCCTCGGGTCAGCGCCAGGTTCTGTCAGATCCTGGTCCAACCCTGCAAACCACAGGAGCCCAGGGCGGTGGGGCTGCTGATCCGGGAGGCGAAATCCAGCAGTTTGACAGCAAAGGAAAAGCTTGCCGATGTTTTCTTAGAGAGAAACTAACGCAGGGATCGGATTGAGTTCTCCGGCTTCCTGGTTCATTTCTGCTTGGTGGGCGCTTGCAGGATGTGGGGTCTGCCTGCCCAGCCACAAGCGGAGAGTCGAGGAGGTCAGTGCATGGACACGGACCAGGCAGATGCGGGAGGCTTGGACCTGCTGAATGCTGAGAGAGGGAGCCTGTGCCCACCAGGGGGACCTGTGATGCAGCAGGGCCCGGGAGGCGGCTCTGCAGAGACTCCTGCTAATCCCACAGCGGTGCCCATTGTTCAAGAGTTTTGGCCGCGTGTACAGGTCGGGAATGGAGTTTACGGAAGGAAGACAAACAACATTTTATTGATCCCAGAAAGTGGAAGCGGTGATTCCAAGTGCTTAGGCATCATGCTCTCAGGGTCCAATACGTCCTACACTTCTCCCTGCCGGGGCTCCGACATGGGGCAGAGGTGTGTCCAGAGGAGGGCAGCTCACTGTGGAGGTGCTGCTGCTGGTGCTCAGCACGGTGCCCACCTGGCAGACTCCTCGGTCCCGGCCTGGCTTGGGCTGATGCAGCAGGGACGTGTGTGCGTGTGTAGTTCTGGCTTCCTGGGAGGCAGGCTCTGAGACGGAGCCCGCGGGCCGGAAGTTCAGCTGGGAGTGCCCTGGAGACCCAGACAATTGGAAGGCAGGGACGGAGCAGGCCTGGCGGAGGGAGAAGCGAGGCTGCCGTGTGTGGGTGCCACGGGCTCGGCTGACCTAAACTGAGGCTGGCATGGCTCCTGAGAGTTGTCCGAGGTTGGGGTGAGGGAGCTGGGCTCTACACCCCTGTGCTATCCTGGGGAGAGGTAAGACCGTGAGTGCCAACTCTCTTCAGCCCAGGGAAACCCCAGGGGCTGCCAGCTGACCGTGATCTGCCAGCAGCAGGGGGACTGTGTTTCTAACTCTTGGTGGAGGATCTGGGTGCTATGTTACAGCACCCATGTTGTGTGCCACATGCAGTTCTGGTCACAGATCCTTGCACATACAATCCTCGTCTCGTTTACCTTCTGAGTGAAGAGAATGCCCAGGACCTAGGGAAGGTTGGAGCCACAAGACGAAAGAGGCCTGGGTCCCTGAGTGACCGCCTGGAGCAAAGCTCCTCAGACTGAGCTGGGCAGCAAATAAACCCATGCTGTGCTGAGATTTGGGATTTCGGACTTAGAGCGGTTAGTTTACTGTCACACAGGCCTGAGGATGAGGCTGTTGAGGGAACTCTGGAAAGAACCGGGGCCTGCAGAGCTGCCCTTGCGGAGATGGGAGGATGTGTGAGCACAGCCCTAAAGAGAAGAACGGGGCTTGCTCCCCCGATCCTCCCTGGTGCTCAGATGTCCCTGGTAAGGACCCCGCGGGCTCTGCCTCATGGGCAGCGGAGGCACCAGCTCTGCACTTGGGGGGCTTGGCTTGGACACCCAGACCCGAGTCTCACTAACTGTGTAATCTTGGGCCAGTGATGAAGTCTCCTGTGGCTCTGGCTGAGGTGAGAGGGCTCCAGGCAGGATCCAAGCCGTGGAACCTCAGTGATTGGAGGAGGGGATGGAGAAACATTTCTGGGTGCTCCATGCTGAACTAAGTTGGTTTAACCTTTCTCATTTTTTTCTGAGCCCCAGATTCCAAAGAGAAGCAGGAGGAAGGAATCCAAATAGGTCACTCTCATCCTTGTCACCCCACGCGCCTGCAGCCCTGGGCACTTAGTGCGGGCTGGTGGGGGTCGGGGCAGGGGCATGCAGCCTGAGGATGTTTCTAAAGGCCTTGTCCATGTGCAGGTGCGTGTGTGTCTGCGGCCATCACGCCAAGGGCATAGAGGGTGGGCAAGAGGCTGTGAAGACAGCAAGAAACTAGCAGTGAAGGGGATGCTGGTTTCCTTGGGCTGCTGCGGCAAATCACCACCGACTGGGCGGGCTCAAACTGTGTCCTCTCATGGTTCCGGAGGCTGCAGGGCTGGCGTCAGTCTCCCTGAGCCACAGCTGATATCAGGTGTACGTAGGCCCTGCTCCATCTGGAGGTTCTAGGATAGAATCCATTCCTCACGACTTCCAGCTTCTGGTGGCTCCAGCACTCCTTGGCTCATGGCCCCATCACTCTGATCTCCGTCGCCATCAGTGCATGGTCTCCTCCTCTTCTGTCCCAAGCTCCCCCTGCCTCTCTGTGATAAGGAGACATGTGATTGTATTTAGGACCCACCACGATAATCCAGGGTAAGCACCTCTCAAGATCTTCGCTTTGATCACATCTTTAGCCACGTCAAGGAACATTTCCTTTTTTCCAGGTACAGTGTCATGCACTGGCCCAGGGATTAGGGTGTGGGCATACCATTCTGGGAGTTGCCATTCAGCCCATTACCTGGAGCGAGGAGGGACCGAGCGCCATGCCAGGGTTAGGAAGGTTCCTTCACAGAGTCGGCTGGAGGCCCTGCCCGTGCTTTCGTCCTCTTCCCCTCACCTTAGTGCCCTGAAGGCAATGCAGAGTAACTCGCACGCTCTGCGGAGGGAGGTGTGCACTCCCGGGAAAGAGCCCTGGGCTGGGGGTCCCAGCTCTGGCTTTGCTTCTTCAGGGGACTCTGGGCTGGTCAAGCCCCCTCGCCGGCACTGCCTCACCTGCTCTGAACCCAGAGACCAGCTGGTGAAGTCCAGCTTCATCTTATAGTGGGGAAACTGAGGTCTCTGTAATTGAGCTCCAGGCCTCGCCACTTCATCAGGGCATAGAACCCAACCTTGGACCCCAGGGGCAGCTTTAGATCTAAGTCTGCAGGCTGTTCTGAGCAGCCCCCTAGCCACCCCGTTGGAGCAGACGGAGGGCATGACCCTATGACCTTTACAGCGCTCCTCACCTGTGCACACCTCAGGCACTTACTGCTCCACAGGAACTGCGCCAGGGACCTTGTAAAGGGCCGGTTAATATCTACCAAATACAGACACTACAGGACACCCTATGGCTTTGCTCGGTGGGGCTGGAATTCATCACACAGGAAACATATGAATTCTTCTCTTCTTCCTCTGCCATCACCTTCCTGTGAGATTTTCTCACACCAGGTGTTCAGTCCCGGAGAGGAAACTTCCTTTCCCAGCGTGACATTTTCAGACGCGCGGCTCCGTCCCGGCGGAGCGATTCTGCAGAAGGTGGTGGCACTCGCAGCTCCACCCGAACCCAGCAGCTCCCAGGTTTCTGTTTATGCCGCAACAAATGTATTCAAGTCGCGAGTGTGGCGGAGACTTTGTAGGCGCACCTGCAGCTCAGAGTGAAGTCTGGGTTCTGGGCCGATTCTGTATCCTCCCTCCCCCAGTAATGCTGGCAGCTTGGGATCAATATCTCCTTCCCATATGTTTCATTTCCTCTGTGAAGGGTAACTGAAGACACCCTTGTCAATGGTACTCCTGGGCGGGAATGCATTCAGCAGCTCCGAAAGGTGATGTGAGAGGGAAGGAAGCGAACGTTTGGCTGCGTCGCTGTGTCCCGGGCTGTGCCAGGCACCGGTGCCTGTGTGAGCTCCTGTGATCTGCGCACCAGCTCCGTGAGAAAGATGTCAGGCGCACTTTGCAGACTAGGAGACGGGCTCGGAGAGGTTAAGTTACTTGCCCAAGATCATCCGGGCACTGAATGGTGCAGCCGGGATCTGAAGCCGGTGGTGTCGCTCTCAGTCTGGTCTTGTATTCTGGACACTTCCGTCCCTAATCTCTCCCTCCCACCTGCAGGCCTCTGGTCACTGACAACATGGACTAAGTCCGTGGAGAACCTGACACTCTGAGACCAGACTTTTTAGAAAAATCTCCTCACCCGAGGACATGCTTAGAAAGAGGAAGGGGGGGGGGCTGGGCGGGGAGAGAGAGAGAGAGAAAGAGGGAGAGAGAGAGAGAGAGAGAGAGAAAGAGGGAGAGAGAGATCAATGTGAAAGAAAAACATCAATCAGTTACCTGTTGTATGTGCCCTTTGTATGTTTGATGGGAGATCAAACCCACAACCCAGGTATGTGCCCTGACTGGGAATCCAACCTGCAACCTTTTGGTGCACAGGACGACGCTCAATCAACTGCGCCACTCTGGCTGGGCTGAGACCAGATCTTTTATTTTATTTTTTAAAATATATTTCATTGATTTTTCACAGAGAGGAAGGGAGAGGGACAGAGAGTTAGAAACACTGAGAGAGAAACATCGATCAGCTGCCTCCTGCACACTCCCCACCGGGGATTTGCCCGCAACCCAGGTACATGCCCCTGACCGAAACCGAACCTGGGACCCTGGAGTCTGCAGGCTGACGCTCTATCCACTGAGCCAAACCGGTTAGGGCCAGATCTTTTTTTAATTATTATTAATTTTTTTCTTTATTGATTAAGGTATTACATGTGTCCTTATCCCCCCATTGCCCTCCCACCTCCTCACTCATGCCCTCACCCCCCTGGTGTCTGTGTCCATTGGTTAGGCTTATATGCATGCATACAAGTCCTTTGGTTGCTCTCTCCCCCTTACCCCCCACCCTCCCTTACCTTCCCTCTGAGGTTTGACGGTCTGATGGATGCTTCTCTGTATCTGGATCTGTTTTTGTTCATCAGTTTATGTTGTTTATTATATTCCACAAATGAGTGAGATCATGTGATATTTATCTTCTATGACTGGCTTATTTCACTTAGCATAATGTTCTCCAGTTCCATCCAAGTTGTTGCAAATAGTAAGAATTCCTTTTTTACCGCAGCATAGTATTCCATTGTGTAGACATACCAGTTTTTAATCCATTCATCTGCTGATGGGCATTTAGACTGTTTCCAAATCTTAGCTATTGTAAATTGTGCTGCTATGATCATAGGGGTGCATATATCCTTTCTGATTGACGTTTCTAGTTTCTTGGGATATATTCCTAGAAGTGGGATCATTGGGTCAAATGGGAGTTCCATTTTTAAGGAAACTCCATACTGTCCTCCATAGTGGTGCACCAGTCTGCATTCCCACCAGCAGTGCATGAGTGTTCCCTTTTCTCCGCATCCTCTCCAGCACTTGTCGTTTGCTGATTTGTTGATGATAGCCATTCTGACAGGTGTGAGATGGTGCTGCATTGCCGTTTTGATTTGCATCTCTCGGATGATTAGTGACTTTGAGCATGCTTTTATATATGAGACCAGATCTTGAAAGAACTTCCTTGGCCCAAACTTGCACTTGGACCCCATCCATTTCTCTTTAGTTAGCCTGCGTCAGTCCCCTTCCCCCCATGTGTAAATGGAAGCAGACTTGGACAGAGGTGTCCGTGACCTTGGACTGGCGGAGATTTAGATTCTATTCTAGGAAACGCATCTCTCTCCAGGAGGTGAGAGGGAAGCAGGCTGTGCCAGGGGAGACGGGTTCTTTCCCGGCTGTGTTGACGCCACCTCGGCACCCCTCCAGCCACACTCCCCAGCTGCTTGGGGCTCGCTGCAGGGTTCCTGTCGGGGTGAGATTTGGCTCCATCTCTCCCTCTGCCCATTAATCTTCATTTCAGCTTGTTGCTCTAAAGATACATCTTGAAACATTCAAGAAGCGAAGGAGTTCATCCATGTCACAGACGGCGTGATTCAAGGATTGCTATTTCGTCAACCTGGCCAACTTGGATGTCAAAGAATCTACTTAGGGAGAAAATGGCCTTGGAAATTTTCCTTGCCTTTCCCTGTGTCTCCCTCTCCATTTCCAAACTTGTCCAGGGCAGCAATGACCCATCTTATTATTGTGTCCGTGACCAAGAGGACAGGCATGCCTTCTGTGGCCCTGAGAGCCGGCAATCCTTTGACCCATTCGTGTTCCAATGACCATGTCCCCAGACAACACGCCTTGAGTATTCCCACTGTGTGACATGCTCTTCCTGGGGCCCAGCAAGCTCACTGGCCACCTCCTTGGTGTCCACGCAGCATCAGAACCCAGCTCTGGGCCTCTTTAGTCCCAGGGCCTACGTTACTTCTGACTATCACTCGCTTGTGAAGCTACTGGTCCTTCACTGTCCCCTAATGTTTCCGCTTCCTGTTTATGGGAAGTACAGGCGAAGAGTTTCTGACCATTGGAGAGTTAGGTGAATGAATGAACATGCTCCGGGAAGTGGGGAACTTCTGGTCAGGAGGAACGAGAATCCTGATTTAGTCTGTTCCCTCATGTCAGCTTCCAGGAAAGTGCCTTCATGGGGTCGGAAGAAGGGAGATTCCATTCATTGAGTTCCTACAGTGGAGGTCCCATGTTCGTGCCTTTGCCGTCTACTTTATTTATATTATCTTGTTTAATTCCTGGCCAGCTTCTCCTTTTTGCAGAAAAGGACCCTCAGGCCAAAAAAAGGTCGGTGGTGGTGTGACACTTTCAGAAAGGATTGCACGTGGAGAGACTGAGATGTTTCCTGAGGTGCGAAGTGTGAGGTGAACGTCCCGTGGTCCAAGGTGTGACGTTTAGCTTGGTTACTTGATCAGTTCACCAAGGTTGTGCTCCGTCTTTTGGGTCAGAACCACATGACCCACACTCACAGGCTGCTGTGAGAGCCACCCCACCCGTGTATCACATCAGAATGGAGACACCGTTATCCCAGGGGCCAAAATACTGGCACTGAACCCAATGGCACCTTCTCTTCTTGCGGGCAAGCTGCACGGGGAAGTGTGTTATAAGTGGACGTTTCCCTGGTGAGGGTGCATTCAGAATGTGACTGGGTAGTTATGAAATGTAAGTGTCCTATGGCCTCGGGCTCTCATGGCTCTTCTATCCGTCTTTACCACAGAGCTGAATTTTCCACAGAGTCTGATGAATCTCAGAGAGAAGGCTGGGGTGGGGGTGGGGTTGGGGAGGCAGAGATGAACCAAAGAACTTACATGCATATATGCATAACCCATGGACACAGACAATAGTGCCATAGGCGTGGGGGTAGAGTGGGGTGGAGAGGGTCAATGGGGAAAGACGGGACATCTGTAATACTTTCAAAGAATTTGTCTTGCTAGGTTTCAGCCTTGCTCGGCGCCTGTGACAGGTGCCTTTCTCCTTGTTGGGTTTTTCCTTTCGGAATGGCCTGTTTCCATCGCGTGTTGGAAGCAGATAACATGTCTGGTTCCACAGATTGAGAACGAGAGGAGAATTTTGCCTCAAATGCACCATCCCTCGCGTCTTACCCAGACTTGATTTAGATGAGTTTAGATGAGATTTAGAACTTACAGAGTTGATGCTGGAAAGGGGTTAAGACTTTTGGGGGTTAAGATGCTGGGGGAGGGGTGGGTGTATTTTGTATGGGAAGAGGACATGTGTTTTGTGGGAGCAGAAGGTGTAGTGCTATGGGCTGCCTTGTGCCTGCTGCTCAAATCCACATGTTGAAGTCTTAACCCCCACCCCCCAGAACGTGGCTACTTTAAAGACAGAGCCTTTGTGGAGGAATGAAGGTGAACTGAGGTTCCATGGTGGGCCTAATCCAATAGGATAGTGTCCTTATAAGAAGAGAAGATTAGGGCACAGACACAGAGCTCAGGGGTGACCATGTGGGGACACCTTGAGAAGATAACCATCTGCAAGTCAGGGGGAGGGGCCTCAGAAGAAAAAACCTGCCAACACCTTGATCTTGGACTCGTAGCTTCTAGAACTGTGAGAAAATAAAGTTCTGTGGTGTAAGCCCCCTGGCCTGTGTTATGCTGCTTGCGTAGCCCTGGCAAACTAATATGGTCACCAGCATCAGTTAGATAATTTAGTGCGGAGCGGTGGTGGGGAGTCAGCCACACCATTTTATTGGCATTACGAAGATAAATCTTGGTCATTTGACCGATTTTTATTATTTCAAAGTCAATATTGTATAGACCCAACTCTAATCATATGTTCCTTCATCTCTGAATTTTTCATATACAATTACTTTCTTTCAAGTCTATTGCCTTAATAGATTGGGGGCTATTTGCTTCTGAGGATCATATATCAAGTCTGTTTCATTTTACTCAGAATCTCTCCCTTTCCCTGTAAACAAAATTACACTGTGATTTTAAGTGCAGAAACTCTTGGAAGGGGAGCCTGCTTTGGATTCCAGCAGTTTCCTCTTATTACATTTCATCGCTGCTACAGACTTCAGGACTCCTGCTTGAAGGCTGGGCTTCAGACACTACCTGGAATGCAACTCCGACACGAATTGCAGGACCAAGGCACTGCCCTTTGGAGAAATTCCTGACTCTCCACGTCTCTCCAGGAACATTCTAAAGAGTCCGACCTGACAGAGGGAACTTTTCTCCAATTCTGGGTGTTACATGCCCAGATTCCAACCGTTAAGCCCAAACACGTATGAAAAAAGAATGAAGATCCCTGGCTCACGTGGCATTTCCTGGCTCAGTGATTAGCTCTGAGAAGAGAAATAACAGTGAAAGGCGGAAAGAGGATATGCTGATACTTGTTAAGAGACCGAAAGATCATCTTTGTGCAGTGATGGTACTGTGGTTCATGAACAAAATTTCTCATTCATCTGCTTTTCTGGTAAACCAGAAAACCTTTCAAGTTTCACCTTTTTTTAAAATTATAAATCTAAAAAAAATATGGCGGCCAACTCCACAAATGAATGAAGCGCTGTATTGAACACAGTTGACTTTTATTTTGGCTTTTGGTGATTGAGTATCTTGACTTTAGATCCTATTAGAATAAAAAAAAATTTCCAGAAAAGTGTAGGAAATCAGAATAGCTATACACTACATGCAGGAGTTCCCATGATTGCCTAGACTGTTATTTGTTTATTTTTTTTTCTATCTTAAAAGTAGAGCATTGCCCTGCCCTAGCTGGTTTGGCTCAGTGGATAGAGCGTTGGCCTGAGGACTGAAGGGTCCTGGGTTCGATTTCGGTCAAGGGCACATGTCCAGGTTGTGGGCTCCATCCCCAGTGAGGGGCGTGCAGGAGGCAGCCAATTGATGATTCTCTCTCATCATTGATGTTTTTCTCTCTCTCTCCCTCTCCCTTCCTCTCTGAAATCAATAAAAATATATTTTAAAAAAGTAGAGTGTTCCCCCAAACTCCTCTTTCCCTCCACCTCCAACCCAAATAAACCAAATGAGACCATGGTAGATCCTGGTTAACCAGGTTCCGGGAGAGGTGGACACGCAGGTTTTTGTGGTTGATGGTGTATTTGATGGGCAGAGTGCAGGGGGACAGAGGAGTCCTGATTCTGTCGCTTACTCATTGTGTGTCCTTAGCCACCTCATTCGAACGCTGAGCCGTGATGGGGGGATAGTAATATCTGCCTCACAAATTTTCATGTGCATCAAATGAGATAATGGATGGGAATTTACTCCTTAAACCATAACTGGGCGATGCAGATGTTAGTCATTATTTTCAAACAGCATCTGTGACCTCTTTCTGATTGTGGTTTACTGCTGGAGAGAAGAGAATCATAAATGCCTCCCAGCTTATTTGGAATAAACTTACTCCAGTGACTTTAACCACCAGTGATCCCGTTAAAGGCAAACGCCCTCCTGCAGCATAGACTCACTCCAAGGACGATGCCGAGCTTCTAAATTCTGATTTGCTCATTGATTATCAGTAGCATTTCCATCAGCACGCTCAATTGTGAAAATCCATCTCAATGAAAACCCTAGGTTTCCATAGAGTGCGAGCTCCGAGATCTCCCACTTTCCCCACTTTGTTTGGGTTAGAGAATAGAAACATTTTTTTGGAACGTTCCGTGGTCAAATATTTCCACCCTTTGCAAGGACCTCGCCTTTGTCATGCAGACATTGTTTCTCGAACAGCTTTTGTGATAATTCTCCGGTTCTGTGCATTTTTTCATTAGGTGGCTTTATGTAAGGAACAGTTTTTATTGCGCAGTTGCCATCTGGAAGAGATTAATCACTCTAAAAAAACCAAGACATTAACCTCTGGTTTACAATATAGCGAATCAGATGGAGTTCTCCAGGATTACGTTTGTTTTTCCTCCCGAAATGGTCCATTCAGCCATCTTTTCAGGCGATCGCCGTGTTGGTTTCTCGGTTCAGGGAGGATTTTGATGGCACTCAGAGAAAGGGGCCCTCCACTCTCGCCTCCCTCGTGGGCCTTGGCCTTTTGTGTGTGGTTTAATTCACACGCCTCTCGTGTGTTGCTACATCAGCGTCTCACTCTCCACCTCTTGTGTTTGACATGGGAGCGTTCAGGGATCTTTCCTCTCCCACCCTCTCAGTGTGTTATTCTAACAGTCACCCCACCTTGGCTTTCTCCTGGCCATATGGTCTAGGGGCCCTTTATTAAGCAGTGCTCCCCGCTGTGCCGTGTGGTTCAGTTTGTGGGGCAGCTCATCTGTGCAGGAGAAAGGGCATGAAGTTGGGGTCAGAGACCTGGGTTCTGCCTCTAATTTACACCGGGGCGTTGCCAATGCTTCTAACACTCTCTCAGCTTCTTCTTTAAAAAAAATTTATATTTTTTATTGATTTCAGAGAGGAAGAGGAGAGGGAGAAATAGAAACACCAATGATGAGAGAGAATCATTGATCGGCTGCCTCCTACATGCTCCACACTGGGGATCGAGCCCCCAACCCTGGCATGTGCCCTGACAGGGAATGGAACTGTGACCTCCTGGTTCACAGGTCAACACTCAACCACTGAGCCATGCTGGCTGGGCAAATAAACATGTGGAGTAGCTATAGCCTTCAAGATTTTTTCCAAATGTAGCTCTTCCATTGTTATCAAGTACGTACTCTATGGGAAGAACATGGGCTTCAAACCCCAACAGACCTGGGCCTTGTATGATTTTGGGAGAAGTTACTAAAATTCTTTAAGCCTCAGTATTCTTTGTCTGTAGAACACGGACGATTGTATTCACCTCAAAATTATAAAGGCTAAGTGGACTCGTGTATATAAAATACTGTGATATAGAAAAGAGAGCGTGACAACTATTTCCCATCCTCTCCCCCCACAATCTCCTAAAACCCTCAAACCCACGCAGACATGGATACGAAGCTTTAGGTATATTTACGGTGCAGAGGGAAACCTATCAGACAACGAGCCCACTTTCTCCCGGGAACTCTCGGAGAGGATAGGGCTGGAATGCAGGTTGTGGAGACTTCTAGTTCACTTCCAGCTCTAAGTCCCAGTGACCCCTAACGGACCTTCCACGGGGCACCCTTCAAATCTCCTCTGATGAACGCTTTCAGAAAAAACTGGGGATGCAT
Source organism: Myotis pilosus (assembly GCA_036010255.1). NCBI lineage: Eukaryota > Metazoa > Chordata > Mammalia > Chiroptera > Vespertilionidae > Myotis > Myotis pilosus. The sequence goes on from JASKON010000016.1 coordinate 2,929,658, forward strand.
TCTCTGACAAAGAACACTGGGAACATTTATGATGCAAAGACAGCCTGGGAGGTGCAGTACATATAGACAATCAGGCACTGTGACTTCTGGGGCATTTTGGTGCTTTGTCCAATGGAGCGGATGGAATATTAGAAATGGAGATTGCTCCTGGGTTGAGGAGACGCCACCGTCACCCCAAGGTGGCCTTCTTCCCTATAGCAGAAGTCATACTCATGGTAGCCAGGTTCCAATGTAACATGGGAAAGTCAGAAATGATGGCTGCTTTTGGAATGATGGTCTCATCGAAATGCCAAGGTTGACTTCCCCCCAAAAGTCCTGACCCCACAGGACGGAGTCACAGGAGCCTGCGTTCTTCAGGGAGGAGAGCCCCGCCCCCAGGGGTCACTGGAGGTGCCCCCGGGTCAGGCAGGGATAGGATGAAATGTAGGAGCGGCAAAGGCAAAGCTCTATATTTAAGTGAGATGAAAAATTAGTGCCTCGCACCAGGGCAGCTTGACAGGCCTGGGGCTCCGCAGAGGGAGCTATTGCGATAAATGTCTGTGTGGTTTGGGGTGACCATGAGCTCTCTATAAACCAACCATGTGACATGGCTGCCAGAAAAGTAAACCCCAAAGCAAACCGCATTATTAGAGGAATGTTGGCTTTCTAAGAGAAATGCTGTTTCTCATGTGATTTGTATGATCAAGGCCCTCACTAGAGTGCTGTGTTCAATTACGGGGCTACGGATGAAAAGGCAGTGGGTCATGTTCGCCCAGACAGGCCACTGGGAGCTTGCCCGGCCAGTCAGTTTGGAATGCGCGCTCCCATCTGTTGCTTGGGGCCCTACTGCTCCTCCCTGGAGACCCTCCAGGGCATCTACACACCTTGTTTGTTGTGCAACAGCATATTCTGTGCATTAAAACAGAGGTCCGGCTGGTGTGGCTCAGTGGTTGAGTGTTGAACTATGAACCAGGAGGTCATGGTTCGATTCTCGCTCAGGGCACATGCCTGGGTTGTGGGCTTGATCCCCAGTGTGGGGCGTGTAGGAGGCAGCTAATCAATGATTCTCATCATCGATGTTTCTATCTCTCCCTCTCCCTTCCTCTTTGAAATCAATACAAATATATTTTAAAAACAAAACACCCAGAGGCACCGAGTCCTCCTTACTCAACTTTGATCCCTGTGACCTGCACAAAAACATCATCAGTGCTCTCTGCCTATTGGTGGATAAGCAGATTCATGACAAGGTTTTCAAAAGCATTTAATTTTTCCTGGATTCATTTACAAATACTTATTGAGCTCTACTATGTTCAGGGTACCCTTCATATCTGACTGCCCCGGAATGGACCAAGGTGTCCTGAGTCTAGCCACCGCCTCTCCTAGGAAGAGTGGCTGAAGGAACGGGGAATACGTAGGGTGCAAAGGTCATAGGAAGAGCTGGGCAGCGTTTCCAGTATTTCAAGAGCTGGACTTGGGAGCATATTCAGCCTGTGGAACCCCCAGAGGGTGGAGATTGGAGGGCTTTTGAGGGAGGAAGAGTTTTCATCATAAGAACAGCCTGGGATGGAGTAGTTGGCCTTAGAAATGGCTGACTGTGCCGAGTGGCTGACACCCGTGACCGTTGTCTGACCAGAGGGATGTCTGCTGAGGAAGAAGAGGAGAGCAGGGCTCTGAGGTCTCCTCTAGTCCCAGAGTTGTTGTCCCTGAGAAAGCGGCTTTGCAGGAGGGACGTTTTAGCCATTTTTTGCTAAAAATAAAGCCTGAAGAAGAAATAGAATATACGGTCTATATATGGAGATGTGCTTCTAGGGGCTGCCCCCTAAGACCAAGGAAGAGCCTAGTGCCCAGTATGGGGTACAGTCCCGGGGTCACCTCCTTTGCTTTTGCTCCTCCGACAGATGTAACTCTAATGAGCATGAAGCTTTATGTATGGACAGAGCAGCTGCCGGAGACATGCCTCAGCCACCCGGACCACCTGCTGCGGGAGCTACACTGTGGGCTCGTCACCTCGTGGGCTCTGATGGGATGATTCCCAGGGTCCTTTATCTCACATACCAGGCCTTTAGTTTTCTGCCCAAACGTATTCTCTCCGCACAGGAAGCCACTGGAGGGGTGAATCAAGGCATGGTTTGTAGATTCACTGGGGTCAGAGCAACTCCTCGCTCACACATGCACACTGTGCTCCCGGAATTCCAAACGAGACAGTTCTGATGGCTGTCACCTGGCACCCGGAGAGGCGCGGCGAGTTTGACCTTGGCTGGACGCTGGCAAGGTTGTTTATTCTGTCTCGCTAGCCCGATCTAGGAACTTTCTTTACTCCCTGGATTGGTTTCCTGGCGTTTCCGACACTTGGAAACACATAAAATATGTTCTTGGAGAAATTTAGCAGGCATGCTTCAAGAGTTGGGTGGAAACAATGTGGAAGAGATATCTTTGTTTATTTGGAAAAAGAAGTGGAACTTGGAAAAGCACAAGTTACTTTGAATTTTTGGGTTTGAATGACATATTTGTGCTACAAACCAATGAGTTCTTTTCTATGTTGTAAGTTTTTTGCTTTGTTTTTTGGCAAAAGTTGTAAGTTGAGTATGTGTACTTTGAATGCAAAAGTAGTCTCTTATTTTTGCTCCAGTTCAAATGATCGACTCTGATAGGCCCAGAAGAGATGACATTGATAAAAATAGCAAATTGCTTTGGTTCTAACATTTCAGAAAAACACCACACTTCTGACAGCTGCTTCCTAGAAGGAGTTGAACGCCCTGGGGCAGCCTTGCAAATAGTTACTCAAACGCCATCAGGATAGCCAGTGACCCTCCCAGACTGGCAAATACCTGCGGCTCCATTTCCATGGCTCTTGAAAAAACCGGCCTTGACTTAATAGCAATAAGAATGGGCACAGCCACCAGCTACTGCTTGTTATGCAGATGGCGCCTATTCATTGCATCAAACTTGGAAAACATATTTAACATGATGGCCAGGGGAAGACTGAGTAGCAGAGACATTGAGAGAAACATCCATGTCTGACTGCTTTGTGACCATCTTTTGAGGGCTCTGAGAGCAGGCTGTACCCTGGTGGGCTGGAAAGAAGATAAATGTTCCAGTTCTCCATTATCCCCAAGTGATATAAAGCTTGGGGCAGGAGATGAGGGCTCAGGAGATGGACCTTACTCATGTTTTCTTATATTAATTCTTCCAGAACATACTGGGGTCAAAGGTCAATCTGGCCCAGACTCTGAGGCACAAAGAAACGTCGTGTGGTTTAGTGGCAGGTGACCTGCATTGTCCTATAGGGTCAGACTGGCAGCCGGGGATCTGGCCTGGGAAGGGCTGGTTGATGTGCCACCATTTCCCCTCCCTCGACCCAGAATGCTCTGTGTCCTCTTGCCTGGGCTTGGAGGTAGGGGGAAGAGGCAGAAGAAGTTCCAGGTGGAAGAGGCCGGGGACACCCAGGAAAGCGGGGCTGTGACAGGTGCGACAGGGCGCATGGTGTCAGTAATCTATATAAATGTGCAAAACAGAGTTTTAAAAAAATCGCCCCTATTGGCACGGATCCCATTGTAAGGAGCTAGTTATTAATAATAGAAAGGAGCAAACGGGAGGCCAGACATTATAGGCATGTCACCCGGGCAGCTTCACCAGGAAGCTGCAACATCACACTCCTCGGGGAGGGAGGGGGTCCAACAAACGGGAGCTGAATGCATGCGCAGTAAAGTCGGGGTGACACAGGGAAGGTGCCTGTCCGTCAAACCTGGAAGCAGAGATCATTGGCTAGAGGGGGCAGGGCCACTGCAAATCTGCAAAAATTGGGGGGTACATCATCCCCTCGGCAAAGGCGCCCTCTTTCTTGGCTCTTGGCGCTCGTGTGGCTCTCTTGCATTCGCCTGTGTTCCCTTCACAGCCACGTGGCCTGCAGACCCCACAGGAAGTGGACTGAGGGACTGCAGCAGGGGGCACAGGCTCGGGTGGCTTACTGCTGGGCTGGCAGCTGCTCCAACACGGAAGGAAAACCCTGGGCAATGGCTGGGGTCCCAGCTCTGCTGAAGCCACGGCCACGCTTCCTCTGTGGCGGGACGAAGGGAAACGGGACCTTGGGAACGTAGGGGTGTAATCCCACAGAAATAAAGCTTTCCGCAGCACCTCACCTCCTGTGGGGCCTCCAGAAATTCTTATTCCAGCGGCACCCCAGGAACCCCTCTCTCCCCACAGCAGGTAGGGACAGGGAGCACTCCCACCAGGAACATCACCACTGAAAGGTGACAACCTTGAACATTTTGCTACAGACACGTGTGTACAGACATGTACATAACATGTGCCTTTTCTTGATTTTGTTATGAAAATTTTCAAACATACAGAAAAGTTGAGAGAATTGCGTGGTGAACACCCAGAGAGTCACCATCCAGATCCCTTTCCTGGATTTTCTTTAGCACATGTCTATCCATCCCTCTGCTGTTCAACAATCCACCGAATTTCTCATGCATTTCCCAGCAAGATGCAGACACCAGCACACGTAATCTCTAAATACTTCAGAGCTTCACACACACACACACACACACACACACACACACACACACACACACACATGCACGCACACGCACACACACACATGCACACTCACACACACACTCACACACACAGGCACGATGCTTTTTCATGTAGCATTATATTGTGAGCCTTTTCCCCCTCACTGACATTTCTTATGGACACGTTTTTTACTGGCTATGAAATATTTCACTGGTGAGCTCTATCACACGTCAGCCACCAGAAGAAAACTTGCCAAGCTCCCCTCGTCACCCTCCTCTCCCCTAGGACACCTGTGTCTACGTTCTCCTGTTAGGAACTACTTGGAATAATTTTTGTACGGAGTAGCTGAACAATAAATATGTATTGAATTAAACAATTTAACCAGTCCCACTTTGGGAACATTCACTGTTTCCAATTTTGCCCATCATCCATGTCAATACTACAAGAAACCTATTCATTTGCAGTTTAAAGTTGTTTCATAAGAATGGACTTTCAGAAGTGCAGTTATTAAATCAAAGGGTTATGAGCATTTTAAAGACCTCTGCTATGCTTTGCCAAACGGCTTTCTGGAATGCCCTGGAGAGGGCAGCTTCCCCTAGTTTAACGGGGTTGGGTTTCACAAGTTTTGTAGCGCTTGTTAGTTAGTTAGCTGTTATATACAAGGTGATCTAGAAGGGCTTAACTGCAAACAACAGGGGAGTAGACTGCATCAAGCCGAAAGTCAATGTACTAGTAGATGTTTGCTGTACTTTGAAAATTAATTCGAGTGATTTCTCTCATTTCCATTGCAAACGAGTTTCTTTCTTTTAAAAACATAGATTTATTGGGGTGACTTTTGTTAATAAAAGTGTATAGGTTTCAAGTGTGCATTTCTATGGCACATGATCTTCATATTGCATTGTGTGTTTACCACCCAAGTCAAATCATCTTCCGTCACGTGTATTTGACTCCTTTACCCTTAAGTCCCTCCCATCCTCCACCTTCCCTCTGGTAACCACCATATTAGTGTCTGTGAGTTTTTGTTTGCTTGTTTTTCTTGTTTGTTCATTTGTTGTTTTCAGTTTTGCATCCTGCACATGAGTGCAATGATCTGGTTCTTGACTTTTTCTGTCTGACTTATTTCACGGAGCATGATATATTTTTTTATTAAATATATTTTATTGTTTTTTTTACAGAAAGGAAGGGAGAGGGATAGTTAGAAACATCGATGAGAGAGAAACACCGATCAGCTACCTCCTGCACGCCCCCTACTGGGGATGTGCCCGCAACCAAGGTACATGCCCTTGACCGGAATTGAACCCGGGACCCTTGAGTCTGCAGGCCGACACTCTATCCACTGAGCCAAACCGGTTAGGGCCGGAGCATGATATTTGCAAGGACACTCAGGTTGCTTCCACATCTTGGCCACTGTGATTAATGCTACAGTGAACACAAAGGTACATATATCTTTAAGAATAAATGTTTTCAACATTTTCAGGTAGATACTCAGAAGAAGGCATTGGTCATATGGTAACTTCATTAATTTTTTGAGGAATGGCCGTACCATACTTTTTCCACAGTGGCTGTACCAGTTTACATTCCCACCAGCAGTGAAGGAGGGTTCCTTTTTCTTCACAACCTCTGCAGCACTTGTTTTCCCCTGTCTTATTGAACACTGCATTGTAAGAGGCGTGAGGTGGCATCTCATGGCGGCTTTGACTTGCATTTCCCTAAGAGCTAGTGAAGCTGAGCACCGTTTCATAGATCTGTTGGCCATTTGTGTGTCTTCTTGGGAGAAGTGTCTGTTCAGGTGCTTTGCCCATTTTTAATTGGGTTGTGTGCTTATTTGTTCTTGAATTTTATGCGTTCTTTATAGAGTTTGGATATTAACCCCTTATGGGAGGTGTTGCTTGCAAATATCTTTTCCCATTCTGCTGGTTGCCGTTTTGTTTTGTTGGTGGGCAAACCAGTTTCAAAAATAGACAGCACCTCTTTTACCAGGGGGTTCTTGCTCCGGGCTAACATGGACTTGCCTGAGTGGGAGCATGGGGAGTCCGGCCTGGAGGTCCCAGTGAGCGATCGGATCTCTTCCTCTGCCGCTTCCAGGTACAGACGCCGCTGTTCTCCCGCAGCGTGAGCAAACACTACTGCACATGGAGCTCTCTGCCCATGAAAGCCATCATAGGCCTAGCGCAGTGCAGCTTGCCGGTCGTGGCCAAGGGCAGTAGGCATTCTGATGCGATTTTGAGAAACATTCTCCGTGCCTCACATACCAATGAACTTCAATCTCCCTGAAGACCAGAAACCTTCTTAAATCTAATGATCCATTCTCACTGACCTCTTCGTGGGAGGCCAGGATAATAGACAACTGAACTCCAAGTGCAGTTTAAAGCACTCATGCCACCGCTTAGATGTGACACCGCTTCCTTTGCCAAACTTTTATTTCCTTTTCCATCTTTCACCCAAAGCTCTTCAACCACACCATTCAGCTGCAAAGCGAGGCTCCCCCTGCCTTCCCCCTGCTGTACTGTGGTCGAGGTGCTAATTAGCAGGGAGTGTGCCAGCTGGCAGGCAGCCAGGAGGAACCGCCAAGCAGTCAGAAGACCTGCGCAGGCCACACGGGGTATAACCTGCGCCGTGGCAAACAGCCTGCCTCTAGGACTCGTGCGTGGAATGGGGTTGTGGGTTTATTTGTTGTTGAGCTCTATCAGTTCTTTATATATTTTGATATTAACTCCTTATGGGAGGTGTTGTGCTGCTTGGCTCTGTGGCTGCGGGCACATCGCTGACCTTTAGGAGTTGGAGTCCTGATCTCTAAAATGAAGATGCTGTTAAACCTCCATCCTTAAGAGCCATGCCAGGTTGGCATGGGCCCCAGCCTCCTCCCCTCTGAATGGGGAGGTAAGGACGCCGGACTCCCTGGCTCTCTGGGAGGAGTAGGTACCAGCCAAGGACAGCGGGCTGGGAGGCCATCCTTAGAGGAGCACCCGCTTTGTCAGACTCTTGGCCATGATTTTCATTGAACTCTCACGTTGACTCCCTCTGTCATGACTACCTCTGTTCCACGGATGGGCTGGCATTTGGTGGACACTCAGTTATGTCTGTTACTGTTGGAGAGGACATAAAACACCACTCCCAGTGATCCCCTTTTATGAATGTAAACAACAGATATTTAAAGCTCTTGGGAGCCTTTGTCTTCTGGTTTTCAATGCCTGACTTAACTGCCCTATTTCAATCCAGTCACACGGACGTTTGTTATATAACGCACACGGCGGTCAGTGCACAGGGCTTAGGTTACATAAATCCAAGGGCTGCTGAGTGCTGGCGATCTTTACAAAGTAATGAGCGCAAAGACTCGCTGCAGCCCGGGGGTGGATGGCTTTGGCTTCACCATTCGCTGAGTTCAGCTTTTAGGAGGCTCTGTTTGCTGTGTCCCTTCAATAATCCAACCGAAGCCTAGATTCCAAGCAACCGCAGGTGAGAGTGCAGCCTCTAAGAATAATAGAAACTTCAATAAAACAGGGCTTAAGCAGAAAGTCCTGGCAAACCCTGAATTCACATTCCAGGCGGATGACGTCATAGGAAGTGGGGCTGGGTGGCCCCTCCCCTGGGCCCTCCGGCCTGCAGCTGGGGGGGCGGGGGGGAGGGGGAAGGGAAATGAACAGAGCCTCGGCAGGGATTCACTGAGCCACAAACTGCAGTGGGCTTTCTGCGGCCGCATGCACGTAGCCAGGGGTGGGCTTCTCAACTACAAAGATGACCTCAGTAGAAAAATGCAAAATAAAAACATTTCTTGGCTAGTTGAGGTCAAGCTGTGTTACAAGAAGAGTGAATTAGGGGTTAGCTTTCTTCTTGTCAAAGACGGAAATCTCACTGTGGATAAAAGCATCCTGACATGTAGTCTTGAGTATTTTATCGATTGGCTGAAATCAGAGCAGTAAGATGCGAGGGGGAGAAAGGTTTTGGGGAGCCCTTGGTTGATTCCCCTCCTTTGGAGTCAAAGCACATGCCAGTCATGGGCACACTGTCCCCAAGCTGGGGGGACAGTGGTATGGAGATAAGCTTGGCCACACGCTCTTTACTCATATAATAAAATGCAGCCCAGGGCTTCGGTTGCGTTTCCCCACCCCTGTGTGCCTCACATGTGTTCACCTGTAGGATGGGATAAAAGTAGTGCCCGCCTCCAAGGGCGGTGTACAGGCTAAAGGAGTTGATTGTGGTTCTTGCTGTTGTTATAGTAAGACCAGACAGCTCTCTCGTGAAGGAAGATTGTGAAGGGTGGGAACTGTTTGTTGTGACTTCCCCCCCTTGTCATAGGGCCAAGTGCAAATCGCCTATGTGTTTGTGACTCCCAGGCACCAGCATGGGGTAGTTGGACCCCAACAGTGAAAGACCCCGGGGAAGATGCAAGGTTATGTGAGGCCCAGTGTGCCTTTGCCGATGCCATTCAGGTCTGTGTATCTCTCCTCAAACACATTCATTAGTTCTTTACTGTGTGTGTGTACGTGTGTGCATACACATGCAAGCCTATGTGTGTGTGCTTATGTGTGGGTGTAAGTGTATGCGTGTGTTCCTGGTGTTGGGAGAGGGAGCTAGAAAGAGAGACAGAAAAGGGAAGAGTGACTCAGGACCACTGATCACAAATGTAGAACCATCACTTTGAATGACAAATAGTCTTGGCAAAGGCCCCTTTTCTCCTGGGCCTCAGGTGTGCTATCTCTGAAGAGGGGGCCGGTGTCAGTGCCTTGAAATTCCCGAGTGTCTGCGGCTCCTCTCAGCTTCCCTGATCTTTGTAGACACTTTTCTAGGTGTCTGTCCCCTCCAGGGCTCTCTCCCCGGCGGGCCTCGGAGGCCTTGACCTGGGAGGGCAGAGGGAGGGGAGCAGAAGTCACTGACAACCCACGCGGGCATCTCCTGCTCCGACGGTCCGACCACGTGCGTTGCTCTTGTGACCCAGGACCCCATAGGTGTGGCCGTGGCCTCCTTCCCCCTCAGCATTCTGGGAGACAGCAGCTGGGGAAGATTTGTTTCTGGTCATGAACCAAATATGAAGGTCACATGATTGTGTGATTTTTTTTCTTCTCCCTTTCTGAAGAAATATGGGAGGCAGAGGCAGGCCAACCTTCCAATTAATCCTGAGAGCAGCGGCCTTCGGGTGGGTGAGCCTGAATATTATTCACTTTCCTAGTCATTTCTCTGGGGAAGGAAACTGTCACCCGGCCTCCCCGGGCTTTCATTCATTCATCAGAGGCCACAGGCTGCGTGGCTGGCAGATCCCGGGTCACAGGCAGGACCTGAATCATTGCCTGGACCCACATTTCCTCTCGAGGGGACAGGACATTGACTGTTGGACTGTGCACTGACCCGCATGCGCACACATAGTGCGGGGGTCAGTGTCCTGCTGCTCACAGGGCCTTGGGGCGCGCTGACCCCCAGCCCCCGCGTGGCCTCGCCCAGCTGCCCTTGTATGTTCTCCTGTTTCTCATTGGTTACATGTGCTCCCTTGTCCAATTCTCCGCCCCACGGAGCAGTGGGTTGTCCAGTTGTCCATGTGATTGGACGGGATGCCAGCTTACACAGAGAGGAGAGGAGGGGGGCAGACTCATGGTGGGAGGAACCTGCTGAATCAAAAGAAAGTCGGCAATAAAGCCAGATTTATTGGGCTGGGACATGGGCCAGGTACTGTGCTGAGTACCTTAAAAGTATTATTTCAGTCTGCACAGTAACACTGAGGCCGTATTAGTCACCCCATTTTATCTGTGTGATCTTGGTGCTATGAATGCTGTGGGCACTGCCTAGCGGGCACTTGGCACAGAGTGGGCTGCGATAGATGTGTGCCGAATAAATGGATGGATGGATGAAAGGCTAAGGGGGGCTCCCTGGCCTATCTCCACACTAACTTTAAAACGTCTCTCTGGTGAATGGTCCTCCCCTTTACTCTCCCCCATCTAAGGGGCAAGGAGGCCTTTGTTGGTCCAGGTTCCCCAACATTCCACTGGGCCCTGCTTGATGGACTTCCCAGGATCAGAATGGACCCCAACAGAGAAGTCCTTTTCTGACATTTCATTGAGTCATTAGATATTGGAGATTCATTTCTTGTGTATATTTTTCTCCCCATTTTAGTCTGGTTTTCTGCAATGCACGCTGTTTTCTGCATCATTTTTAGGATTTGAGTTTCTGTTAAATGTTAATAATCCCTCTCTCTCTCTTTATGGCTGGCTACCTGGCCTGGGTGTCACTTGAGAGTGAGTAGGATCCAGAGTTAAACTTAAGGCCTAGACGTGCAGTAGCCAACCACCACCCGACCCTGCTCCACCAGGAGCGGGACTGGAATAAAAACGGGGCGCTGCTCTCTGGGCCTGCAAGGGGCCAGTGTGGGACCCCCACCCCCTGTGAGAAACAACGTGTGGAAACGGCTACTCATCTGCAATTGTTCTCAGCATCACATTCAGAAAGACCGAGCAGAAGTTGCTGGAGGCTATTTTCAGAGAAGTAATAAGGACAGAACCAAAATACTGACATGGTTGTTAACTCCCTGGGGAATGCTGAGCCCATGCTGGATCTCAGCTAGCAGAACACGCACATCCTGGATAGCTTATCGCAGAGCAAATGTGTGTGGTGCAGAAAGTGCGAGATGCAACAATCCGAGGGAACACGAGGGCCCTCTGCCATGCATTGGCCGGCGCCTGAGACTGACACTATCGAGGTGCGCCGGGCACTAAGTCTTTATGTTCCACCAGCAGGTCCGTTGTCCTGCCCTGGGTTCTTATGCCCACAGCCTCCTCTCTTTAAACTCTGCTTATTCTGCCCGGCCGGTGTGGCTCAGTGGTTGAGCGTTGACCTAGGAACCAGGAAGTCACAGTTCAATTCCCAGTCAGTCCAGAGGCCCAGGTTGCAGGCTCAAACCCCAGGAGGGAGTGTGTAGGAGGCAGCCGATCCATGATTCTCTCTCATCATTGATGTTTCTATCTCTCTCTCCCTCTCCCTTCCTCTCTGAAATCAATAAACATATATTTCTAAACTCCACTCATTCTTCCTGGCCCCTGGCCCTCATTCCTGGTGCTCCAGTGATCATCTATCCCTCAAGTAACCCTTCAGTCTAGATTTCTACCTTTGAATTTTTGTCTAATCTTCAGACACCCTTTTAAGTGCCTCCCAGACACCTCAGCTCTCTCTCCACCTGTTACCCAGACTTCGAGCTCCAGTTCTCTCCCTCCAGGCTCAGCTCTCCCCTCCGTGAAACAACGCCTTCCTTCCCGTGGCGCTGCTGCTGATGAGGTTGTCACCCACAGCCATGAGTGATGTTTGGAAAGATAGCAGAACATCTGTCCGTGGCATTGATTAGAATTGGCGTTCAGATGACTTGGGCTCAAACCTCAGCTTTGGCTCTGAGGCCACGTGGCTTGCATCTTCATCTGTAAAGAAACTGAAAGAACTTGCCTGTAGAGCGCCGTGGGCCCTGCTGGAGGAGAGATATGCCAGTGCAAACTGGCATGACCCTGATTGGCCTGCAGGGGGCAGGGGGCCTGTGGGTGGTGCCATGGGAACAGTGAGGCCATGGCCTTGCTCATTGGCTGTGTCCTCCCTGGTACTTACCAGCTAGCTAAAGGTAATGAGCTCCAAACACAAGGAAGATTGCAGAATAAAACTTAATGCTGAGGAATCTCTATTCACTGACTTGGTCTTCTCCCTGCACTTTGGGAAAAGACAAGCCTCCCTCAATGTTAGCCTGAGAACCCCGGGGCTCTCTGGAGTAGAGTCTGAGCACCACAGACTTATCTGAACTACCTACTTCCAGGGACAGCAAAGCACACGGAGGGCAACACACTGTCCCCCGAGTAATTGCGTTATGCACAGCCATGGCTGTGAGGAGGGGCAGCGAAGGCAATAATAACAATAATCCCCGACCTGGCGATGGTGGATGGCACTGCATGCTTCAAAGCCCGGCACGTCATGGAGGTGGCGGCCCCTGCCAGGGAGAGGCTCTCTGGTAGCTTTTTTCTAATCTATAATTACTCACGTGCTTCACGCACCTGGTGGAAAACAGATGGACCCACGCAGGCAAATGCTTCCTGACTGCCTACGTGGATTACATTTTTCTAGTCACTTTTTGTAGTTTCCTTAACTTGGGTTTTAAGAGCTACTTTTTATACATTTTAATCATATTATCTTCTTGGGTATTCAAAGGCTCACTTACAGTTATCCCAGAGGTAGGACATAAAGGACAGATGTGTTTGTAAATATGATCAGATTCTTGAAAACTCAGTTATTCAAACAAAACAAGGCAAAACAAAGGATTTTACAGAGTAGTAGATGCCTAAGCTATTGTGGAGTCATTGGTTAATAGGCATACACAAGTAATTGGTGCATTTAAAAACCTGGTAAGCAGAAACCTTAGTGTTTTTTTTCTTTTCTTCACAATTATAAGCATTCTTCCTGGTGCTCTGGCTCATGGGTCCAGGAGTGGCTCTTATATTCATGTTCTCACTCTTTCCATTTAATAACATCCAGAACTTCTGGCCTTTGTTATGCAGTGGCAAAGACTGCCCTGGGTTTTTGGAGGGAAAGGAAGTGGGCAATAGCAAAAGGGAGAAGGACTTTTCTCTTGCCCCGTCAGGGCGGGTCCCCAGCACAGTGGAAGCTTTGGCCAATCTGACTGGTTCCCGCAGGCTGGGGGGGAAGACAGAGCAGCAGAACTCAGGAACCTAACATGTCCAGAGAGGCACTGACCGGGGTTCTCAGGCCACTGGGTTACATCAAAAATCCTGGAAAAGTCCACTCGAGAAATATCAGTTTATTATCCCTGTTACAGGATGAATTATGTTCCCCTAAGAGAGATGTTAAAGCCCTAACCCCAGTACCTGTGAAGATGGCCTTATTGGGAAATAGGTTCATACGGATGTAATTCAATGAAGATGAGCTCATACTGTAGTAGGGCGGGCCCTAACTCAATATGACTGCGGCCTTACAGGAAGAGGAGAGGAGACTAAGCCTCCGACAGGGAGGAAAGGCCACCTGAAGGTGGAGGCAGAGATTGGGTGACATGTCTGCAAGCAAAGGAAAACCCAGGGTTTCTGGTAAAACACAGAAGTGAGGGGAGAGGCATTGAAAGGATTCTACCTCAGAAGTCCAGTACCAACAACTCTGAAGACACCTGGCTTTGGGACTTCAGGCTTAAAGAATTGTGAAAAAATAATGTCCATTATTTTAAGCCACCCAGTGGGTGGTACTTCGTCTGGTAACTATAAAAACTTTAAACAATATACCAAATGCCTCCTGGATATGGAGGAGTCCAATGAGAATGGAACAGCATCACTGCTCTTCATGTTAGTGAGCAACAGGCATGTGTAATGGGGGCAGTGGGTCCTGTAGAAGATGGTGGGCCCCTAACCCTAACTCTAATGCTAACCCTAACCCTAACTCTAACCCTAACCCTAACCTTAACCTTAACCCTAACCCTAACCCTTACCAACCCTAGCCAACCCTAGCCAACCCTAACTCTAACCCTAACCCTAACCCTTTAGAATTAGACTTGACTTCCAATCCTGAGCTGGTTTCTTATTCTGGAGCTTCAGTTTCCTCGTCTTTACAGTGCAGGATACGAACATCTTTCTCATAGGATTTCTGGTGGAAGACTCAATATATTGATGGATTTGAATGAGCTTGACCAGTACCTGGCCCACTGAATGTCCTCAGCTAACACTTGTTACTCAAGGACTGGACATGCTTTCTCGCCTCAGTCAGGTCATCTGTTTAGAGAGAGTCTCTGTTCTTTCAATTTCATCTTGGTAATTTTTGTCCTTGCATTGAGTTTAAGGAACCGTTCGGTTGAGTGAAACCTCACAGCATTTAGGTTTTGGCTCAATGCATTGGAACAATCAAAAGGGTATTTATAGCTAAAAACGTTTGTGCACCCAAACCACATTATTTTCATCTCCCGACGCTTGAGCGAGCTCTGGTTTGGGCTGGATCTTTCAGCCTTCCTGTGGTGTGGAGGGGAGTGCATTTTCCAACACTCCACTCAGCTCTGTAAATATCTTGGCCCCACCCCACCTGGTCGGTGCAAACTGTGGTCTTTCTCAGGTGATGCACATGGCGGCCCCCGGTGATAGCGACGTGGGCAGATGCTGGTGAGGAACCTCGCTGGCCCTTCTTGACGGATATTGGGCAACGATATTTTCATAGCTGATGGTTTGCGTCTCTCTGGACTCACTTCAAGTGTCTTAATAGACACCTTCTGTGGAAAAAAAATCATATTTGGGTCTTGGCAAGGCCTAAACACAGAAAAATGTCTTCTGTTTCTTCCCCACACCTGTGTAGGAATGAGCCAGGATTTATGGAGTTTGTCCAGCCAAGACCATGACCTTGGTGTGCATTCCAGCCATATCTCCAAAGGCAGCTGAAAGCGCACACACAAACATCAGGGCCTCCTGATGGAGCACTGAAGTTAGACCAAGCCGTGGAGAAGGAAATACTTGGGGGAAATAGGAGCTGAGTTTTTATTCTTTCGTTGCCAGAAAGCCAAATCCCAAGCTGGAATTTTGTGGTTCTGGCGATTTTTGTGCCTCCCAGTCATTTGCCACAGATGGTTCTCGTTTAAGGGTAAGACACTTCATCCACCAGCAGGAATGAGGCCCAGGGAATGAGCCCAAGCTGCCCATTCTTATGCCAAAGTATATTTTTCAGCCGGAGAAAATGAGAATGAGAAGATGGTTCGAAAGCCACCAATTAGCATGCAGAAAGTGAACGATAAAAATACTCGGTCACTCTGAAACCTGAGCCTTCCTTTAGATCATGTCACCTTGGCAACACTAACCAAGGCCTCTGGACTGCAAGGCCAATCATGAATCTGCCGGAGACCTACTGCCCGTAATGGTAATGGTAATGGTAATCACATTTCAATAGTTCTTGGCAGTTGGCTTCTCCTTTGTCATGTGAGAACACGGACTCCGTTGAGTGAGTTGCCATTTGTCAAGCAATTGAGCAAAAGGGGGGAAATATCAAAGTGGAAGGTGGTGCCAACTCTTTCCTTCCCTCCTGAATGGGTGAAATCTTTCCTGCCCATGTCTTTCTTTATCAACACCTCTCACCCCAACCTTTCCCCCCTTACCGCTGCCGATCCCCTCTCCTCTACATCTCTCCTCTCCTCTGTACCCACCAAGTATGAGGTGGTTGGATTCCCAGGGTACACCGTCCTTCCTCTCCCACCAACTCAGCAAGGAAGTCCGCGTCTACTAGAACCCCCTCCTCTGAAAGGCCCGGGCTGTCTCTTTCTGGGTGTTTTACACAGTAACATGCTGGCTCTGTGAGCACATTTCTCCTTATCTGTCAGCATCCAGCTCATTGCCCTCCTTTGAGAAGCACTCACCATTTCTTCCAGCCCACGAGCCATTCCTCCACGGCAGCTTTGCACACTTCATCCCAGTTAGCCACAAAGTCTGGACTGTGAGTTTCTGCGCAGAGACTGTATACTCAGTGCCTCGAAGTATCTGGGACATAGAAGGGGGTCAATAATTTAGGTTCTTACAGCCTTGGTAGGTTGGCTGTCTGGTGAGAGACGTTTCTGTGACACACCCAATGTATCCACATGTTAGCTGACCTAGTGTATACATCCTGTTGGGTTCAAATTCAAGAAAAATGGTATTTGTTACATTCATAGAATGAGTAGCAGTTTTCATTGTTTGTTCATGAATGTTTTGTCGTTTAGCCCTATAGCATATAGGAGAGGCGGGGAGGGCAGGCATTCAACCCATGGTGATGAGTGTTAGCCCATTGTACAGACGAGAAAACTGAGACTCAGAGAGGTTTCCTGATTTCCTGCTGGTTATAAAGCTAGTAAATGCCAGAGCTGGGTCTTGTTCCCAGACCTTCTGAACTCAGCTCAAAAATTTCTAATTGTTGTTATTGCTGGTATTGTTGTGTGAAAAGCGTAACAATAATTTTGTGGGCTTTGTAAAACAATAAACACAACCCGCCGTGATAACAACCGTAACAAAGCTCTTGAACCTGCCAAAATGCACGCTATCCACGTTTACTGGTGTGTCACGTGTTGAAATGCCACTGGTGTGTGAGCAGTGCCCAAACCCCAAGCACACAGGATGGGCTGCCATGGACAAACATCGTCACAGCTCATCAAGTTCAAAGATCTGCAAACATAAAACATTGACCGAGACTCGGCTCCACGGATGAGTGAGCCAAGCTCCCGGGGTGTGGCCGGGCTACTCCCTCCATAAAACCCAAAGCAGACCTTGGCAGGGCTTCAGGGTTCACATCTGGGAAGAAAGGTATGAATCATCATGGTTTTTGTCCTTGTTTGCAAGGAGCCCTGCTGGACCCTGGGCCCTGGCGATGGTACTTCCAGGTTCCCCGCAGGCAAAGATGTGGGGGAAGCTGTAACTATAATGTTTTTAAGTCAAATTTTCCATTCAGGTCTCTGGCCAACTAAGTGGGTGTAGATGATTGTCTCAATATTTGGGAGCGAAGTCTGTTGGATCCTGAAGCTGCCCCAGGTATCTGGGGCAAAGGAGACCTTGAGACCTCATGGGTCCTTTAGGATGAGGCTCGGGGAGGGTCAGCCTATGTCTGATGGAGCCATGAAACCAAGAACACCATGTTAGCACTGGAGGAAACTCCTCAGGGGCGCGCTGTCCTGGTCCATGCTCATGCCTGGGCACCCGGCTCTTCTCGCTCCCTCCCGCCCTCCTCCCTGAGCCTTCTGGTTTCTCCCAGACAAGCCCCATGGCTGGCCTACTGGACTTTGACCTGTTGGGAGGTCTGAGCAGAACCCCAGACTCAGTTTATCCTTGTCACGCCCGGAAGCCATCACCTTGCCTGAGACCCTTTCTGCAGAGAGATAGCAGGGCGAGCAGGGTGAAGCGTCACTCCGGATTGACTAGCCTGGGAGCTGAGCGCGGGGCCAGCTCAAGACTAAGTGTGGGGTTTGATGAAGGCACAGCAGACCTTCATCTCCATTTCTGTAAAGTCCCTGAGGCGCATAAGGAATTGCTTTCTGCCCTGAGCTGCCTGTCCCTAAGCCACATTCCCGAACTTCCCTGTGCCTCAGTTTCTGTATCAGTACAATGAGGATTAGAGCACTCAACCCAGGGCCCCAAATAGGCAGCATTTACAATACCAGAAGGACCGTGGGGTTGATTGAGATGGCAGACAGGAAGCTCTTTCTCTAGTACTTGTCTCATAGCAGGAACTCATTTGATACAGTTATTTTTATTCCCATTATGAAGGAGGGTCCTTTGGGAGTACCAGAGTAGGTGGTTGGCTTAGTGATGGCGGAGATACCAGAGCCACAGGGTTGCCAGGGAGAGGGCGGGCCCCGACCAGGGGATGCTGCCCAGAGGATCCCCTGCACGGCTGGTTGGACCAGAGGCAGCAGGGCTCTCAGCCTTGTGGTGAGCCCCGAGCCAGGCCCAGGTCTGGGAAGGAGATGGCGTTCCGGGAGCAGGGCAGTGGGAGTGGAGGCTCAGGGCCGAGGTGCAGGCCCCGAGAGCCGGGCCCAGCCAGTGTTTAGGGCAGCTTCAGAGGAGCAGGCACTGTACGGGGTGGGCCCAGAGGAAAACAGGATTCAGGGTGCTGGCCAGGGTCGTCCTTGTCCTGAACTGAGGACATTCAGGCCCCTCGCCATGCTTTTGGTTAAACAATCACTTTATATTTGTCTTTTTACAAAGAGTCAGCACGAAGTAGTTTATAATCCCCCAGAGGAGGGCCGCCTGCACAGAGGTAAGGCGTGTGGATGAGAAGGGCCGGGCTTCATGATGTCCCTGGCCGTGTACGCGCGGGTCTTGGCTTCTTTAAGTGAATAAGGAGGCCACTACTTCAGCCGTCCTGATGGACGTTATCCAAGGTGGGGAAAGTGACGTCGCACGCTGTGCCACCCAGTGTCAGCTGTCATACATTTTAAAATTACTTCCCCTTCAGAGAAATAAATAATGCATGTTTTTAACCTCTACCCGCTGCTTTTCCCTTTAAAGTTCTGGGTAGATCCTGCCATCTGCTTCTCTCTCATTTCAATGATTATAAGATATCGTGAGAAGCTGAAAGGCCTGTAATTTCCTGAAATCAGAATTTCCTAGGCTGCCTCTTGCCCTGTGAGAGGGGCGCTTGAGGTTGTCTTCCAGAAACGGCTTTGGTTTTCTGCAGTTGCCACTTCCGTGTGAGCCCAGGTCGGGCCCTACCTGTCCTTCCTGCTCAGAGGCTCAGGGGAAGAGAGCTCACGCAGGGGTGGGTACCAGGCTACCTGGCATCTCGCAGGCACTGGCCGAGCTGACCAGAAGCTGGCAGGGAAAGGCTGGGACACAGGGTACAGGGACAAGGCCCCCCAGGATGGGAAGGGGTCAGACTGAGACTCAGCCCTTTGCTTCAGGAGTTCCTCTCCCATCCCTTCATGAATCTCTTGTTTGGACCCACAATTCCCTCACTACCACTCTCTCCAGGCCCGTTCTGATGGGGCACTGATGCCGCCCAAGTGTTAGCCAGTCCGTCACGGGTGTACAGTGTGGCCAGGGCGGGAGCGGATGCTTTGAGTTGGGGTGACCATTTAAAAAGAAGGTGCATTCGTCTGCTAGGGCTGCCAAACAATACACCATGGACTGGGTGTCTTAAATAGTAGACACTCACTTCCCCAGCCTGCTGGAGGCTGGAGGTCACAGGTCACAGTGTCAGCAGGGCTGCTTTCTCCTGAGGCCTCTCTCCTTGTCTTTACATGGTCTTGTCTGTGGGTGTGTAGTGCCCTATTCTCTTCTTATAAGGGCCCCAGTCAGACTGGACAGGTGCCCACCCCAATGGCCTGCTTTTTTTTTTTTAAATATATTTTATTGATTTTTTACAGAGAGGAAAGGAGAGAGATAAAGATAGAGAGTTAGAAACATCGATGAGAGAGAAACATCGATCAGCTGCCTCCTGCACACCCCCCACTGGGGAAGTGCGAGCAACCCAGGTACATGCCCTTGACTGGAATCGAACCTGGGACCTTTCAGTCCGCAGGCCGACGCTCTATCCACTGAGCCAAACCAGTTTCGGCCCAATGGCCTGCTTTTAACGCAGTTGCCTCATTAGAGACCTGATCTCTGAATACGCTCACATTCTGAGTCCGCGGGTTAGAGCTTCCACGTGACGTGGGAGGACACAATGCAGCCCATACGAGAAAGCGAAGTTATGAATGCAGGTTCAAGGCGCAGGAAGGGCCCTGCACCAGGGAGGGGCCCTGGAACTTCAGTTTCATTGACTTCATGGTAAATTTGTTTCTGAGTTTGCTCCTACCCTGTCACTACCAATGTACAGCCGGCCCTGCTCTGAGGGAGCAGGGAGGGGCGGAGTAGCACCCAGCGAGTCACGGGGGTATGAGGTAAGCATGCGGTGAGGAAGGAATGAGTAGACCTATTACAGCCTCAAGGGCATGATGGCAGGTGATTGAGAAGACAGGTTGACTTCTGGATCAAATAAATCTATCGAAACCAACACAGCATGACAGGAGCACCTCAATGCCCATGAACTTGACATTGGAGTGTCCGCCACGGGATGAGTTTCTTTCCCGATGTTCTCTACCACTTCTTTCTCTATTCGAAATACAGTCAGAGCCGGACAGAGTACACATATTCAACTTCAACAAGGGAGCACCCACCCTCAGGTCCACATCCTACTCATCCCCTGGGATGGGCATTAGCCTTCACCTCCACCTGAGGAAGCCCGGGGTCGGCAGGGGGAAGGGCCTTGCCCACGCCCCACAGCGAGTGAGTGGCAGCTGGAGAACGTGTCTTCTGGCCGCGATCTTTTTACTACACCGAAGCCATTTCTCTTTGTGTGCCAGGGGCAACGTCTTTACAAAAATAAATGTTCACACGAATGGGATTCTCATGACAAGGCAACAGACACTGAAGCTTCGGGCTCGGGCCTGGGATACAGCCCCTAACCTGGACCTAGTCAAGAAGACAGCACAGTTGGTTGCAGGGGCAGTGGGACTGGAATTGATCAGAGATTGGCCCGGCCAGCCTGAATCTATGGGAACACTCGTTCACTTTCAAAATTTAGCCGGCCCAACGTCAGAGAGGTTAGGAGGGCGTGGCCTAGTCAGATAATTCAAATGTTTTAGCAAATTGGGGGGTCTCTCCAGGGAAGCCAACCAGGAGAATATGAAGGCATTTAGAGGGAAGCCAGAGTAGGGAACTAGGGTATGATTTGCTTCCTGCCAGCTTGATTCACGCTAACTATACTTTGCAGTAATTACTCTAATTAGTGGTTTTGGGCATGATGAAAGAAAATAATTACAAGTATTTATAGCTGGTCAGTGGGTTACAGCTTGGACAGCCGAGGAAAGTAGACAATGAAGCTTAGTTTAGCTGAATTTGCTCCGTGTTACAATTGAGATTCACTGCCCTCTTCCTTACGTTTGCTTGGCAATAGTCTAGCATTTAATGTGAGTTCAGGAGCCGCATGAGAACAGCTTGGAGGGCAGGGTCTCTGGGGTTATTGCTCTTTGTGTCCCAGAATCCAGGACAGGAGCCACACAACAGGAGCTCCATGAAGGTGGGTTGATGGAGGGAATGATGAAGTCACATGGAGACCCACCATATTGCATCAGGGATGAATGAGCACTTTGTTCTGTCCGTCCAGCTCACCTCCCAGGCTACACAGACAAATGAGAACAAATTGAAATTCAGAGGGAAACAGTATTGTTCTTTTGGGGTAAGGGTGGCCTGGTCATTTCTCCTTCAGGAGTCCTCAGTACAGATGGACTTCCAGGTGACGTACTGAAGTAGACCCACTTCCTGGATATGCCCCGCCCCTTACCATCAGTTTCCACTATCAGTCATTTGTGTGACCACACTTCCTTCCTGTAAGATGGGATGAATGAATGTATGTCCAGCCCTGGGCAGGAGCATGGTAGAAGCTCAGTCAGTGTCTGGTGTCACTTCCCAGCATTCCCGCCCATCCCTGTCCCCTCCTGTCCACACTCCTGACAGCCCCCCTTCATTCTCCACTCCTTCAAGCATAGCCCATGCCTGCTCTGACCCAGGTTTCAGCTCTTTCTTAGTTTTTTAACATCTAGAACTGCAGCAACGGCTCTTGCTTGAGGCTCCAATGGCTCCCTTGGGAGGGCAGGGATCACACCGCCTGCTTAGCTTTACTCTAGTCATCGTTCACCTAAGTCTTAGAAGAGGATTGGAATTGGTTAGATCCAACTAGTCCTGATTTGGCTGCTAGTGGCATGGCCCTGAATCACCTACTCTGCCTCTTGAGCCACAGTGTTCCTGTCTGCAGAAAAAGGGGTAATTATGCCCCCCTTTAGGGTTGCAGTGATTAGAAATAGCTTTTTAAAAAGTGCCTGGTACAAGTTTTAGCACCTCTGAGAGCTCCACAATGGCAGATGAGGCCTGTGACGTAATGACGATGATAGCAGCAACGATTGACGTCTATTGACTCCCAGTATGCGCCAGACGCATTTAAATACCATTTGCATCTGATGTATCTGAATTTGGATGAATTCGGCTATAAAGAATTTTGGACGCTGCACAATGATCTTATTAGAAAAAAATAAGAAAAAACAAGTCACATTTGAGTACTTCCTGTGGTACCAGCTGTTTTACAAATGTATGAAAGTCTATCATTAAAGCCTTAAGACCAGTGATAAGGAATAATCTACCCAAACCCCAGAGCTAGAGAGGAGCGCAGAGCCAGACTTAAGTCTGGGTGGTTTTGATCTCCAAGTTCACGCTCTCATTTTCTGCCATGAGAGAGCGGAAAAGGACAAGGAGAGGTGATCAGAGGATGTCCCTAAGGTATAGGGTCACCAGATGACTCAGAGTGTCTGAGGGGTATGGTAGAGCTGGGCTGGATCCAGGCTGCCACCAGCCTCTGTGCCCCGGGGCTCTGAGGGCAGTCCTAGCAGGCAGAATTCAGGCATGTGAAAAGCTTGGGGTGCCAGGGGCTTAGGACCGTGGAGGAGCTTAGTCCTTGTCAGCACCCTGACCTTAACCAGGCTCTGGAGTAAACTGTTCAGAAGAATGGGGTGCACTGGAAAGTGTTTTGGGGGAGTGGTGTAGTCTGTGGTTTAAGTGAAGAGACAAGTGCCAAAGTGTTACAGAATTTACCAGGCGACCAAAAAATACGCAGGAGTACCGGAGGCACAGGAAAAACCCATTTATTTCAGATGTTTCGCATGTACTAGTACAGGACTCAGGGGAGGCTGTTTCTCTCCAAATCCTGAGCAAGTAAATATGGAGGAAGCTTTCCCTTTATACCCTTTTGGTTTCTTTGTCTCCCAAATATGGGATGGGACTTCCGGACCTTTGTGGGCTTTGCAAAAAGCCTCATGTGCTGGGATGGGGCAGTCAGATCACATCTCAAGGCCTGGCCTGGCGCCAGCACTGAAAACTCCCTCTGGGGGTTGTGTATTGTTCATGGTTTACAGCCTCTCTAAAATGGGGGTAATACTTAGGTAAATGGGTCTTGCAGGACCAGATAATTAAAGAAGGGGCAGTGACTAGACTAGAGGCTAACAAGAATGTGCATTAGGTTACTGGCAGAGATTTAGATTGCTAGCCCCCGGGGAAAATGTCTCATTTTCCCCATCAAAAGCTTCATCTCGCCCTAGCCGGTTTGGCTCAGTGGATAGAGCATCGGCCTGCAGACTGGAGGGTCCCGGGTTCGATTCTGGTCAAGGGCATGTACCTTGGTTGTGGGCACATCCCCAGTGGGGGGTGTGCAGGAGGCAGCTGATTGATGTTTCTCTCATTGATGTTTCTAACTCTCTATCCCTCTCCCTTCCTCTCTGTAAAAAATCAATACTATATATATATTTTAAAAAGCTCCATTTCTCGGCCACTAAGAGCGAGCTCAGACCCGGAGCTCATAGGGTGGGAGGGCCAAGTAATTCACACAGAAACTCTGTAAGGTAGAACCACTTAGCTCTTGGTTGACAGAAAAGGAAACTGAGGATAAAAAATGATACCTTTTCCCCAAGGCTACTCAGCTCCTAAGTGCTAGATCATGGGTTTGAGCCAACGTTCTTGCTTTTTATTTTTCTCTGTCTTTTTTCTTTTAAATATGTTTTTTAAAAAATTGACTTTAGAGAGTGAGGAACAGAGAGGGAGATAGAAACATCAACATCAACATTGATAGGCTGCCTCCTACATGCCCCGTCATGGGGACCGAGCCCATAACCTGGGCATGTGCCCTGACTAGGAATCGAACCTGGACTCCTGGTGCATGGGTTGATGCTCAACCACTGAGCAACACTGGCCGGGCTCTTGTTTTTTTGTTTGAATTACCTGCCCAATTCCAGAGATTGAAGGAACTACAGGACTGGGATGTGAGAAAGCCCAGGACGAGTAAGGGGAGGGGGGTGGTGGTCGAAATGTCCGTTTGACAGAATCAGGTGAGTGAATTGTTGGATGGAGAGATGACAAGACGGAAAGAGAGGAAACGGCCAGTGCTGCCATTCCGCACGCACTTCTCCATGTGCCTTCCCACCAGGGACCTGTCCAGTCCTTCCTGGTGAAGTCCGGGGTGCCTGGCTCTCATCTCCCCCAGGGGAAAGTCACAAAGCTCGGGGAGAATTGGTCTCTGAAGCCAGATACTAGTAAACTTGGTTTCAAACTTGAGTTCCACTCTAATAACCTCTCTAGCCTCAGTTGTTCTCATTTAAAATGGGGAGAGTCAAGTATCCCTTGTATCTGGCATCCTTGTGTGGATTGGGGTCCATGTAAGGGACCCCCCTCACTCTTCTTGGTGCCCTGGCAATGGAAATGGCCATTCCTCCTGTCATGCCCCTCTCAGGGCTCTGTCATCTAGAGGGAACCCTCATGGAGGACTTCACAGGGGAGGGAGAGATGGAGAAGGGATGGGGGAGAGGAGAGACGGGACAGAAGGAGATGGGCGGGGTTATTTTCTCTTCTTGTTTGCATGCCTGAGAAGATGAGCATCCAGAGGCTCCCCCCCCCAACACCCCCCCCCCCCGCCTGGCTGCAGAGGGTGTGGGTGGGGGCCCAGGGCAAGAGGACGGAGCCAGTTGCCTTTGCTTCCGACTGGACTGTCCCTGACGCTGTGTGGTTGTGCTCTACGAGGACCAGTGTGTTTTCCGCTGAGAACTCCATCAGCATCTCCTACACACTGAGAAGAGCCCCCTCCCTCCTGCCAAGTGGCCCAGTCCTGGTTGGGGGTGAATGCAAGGGCCTGCGGGACTGGTTGGAAAATGTTACTCCGTGGCTCTGGACTCCTTCAGCGTTGGTGGGCCCACTTCCTCTAGGGACAGCGCCCCCTGCAGGCCCATCATCTGCCTACTTTGCAGTTGAGTTGAAAGAAAGATGATGAGCATCAGAATCTGTGCTGAGTTAGCGGCCAAATGCCTCCTCCCCCGGTGTTGATTCATTCATGTCCCGGGTGGTGCTGGGCACGGAGTCCGACATTTATGAAGCGCCCTGGTGTCCCAGGTCCTGAGCGAAGTCCTGAAGCGACAGGGACAGTACTGATGGAAGCGGGGGTATCGCTGCCATTTCCTGAGTCCCCGGGCGGTGCCAGCCCTGCGGCAGGCAGCAGGAGCACACAGCGAGGACCCGCAGGAATAACAGTTTGCATCTTGCTCCAGTTCTGTTGTGGGCTGGGCACTCACACTTCTGCTCTGGAGTTTGCACCTCATACAACCAAGAGAGGAGGCCTCCCCGGCAGACAACGCACGCATCTGCTCTCTCACAAGGCCTTTGATTGCTTGTCCCTTCTCCAAGAGGGAAATCATTAGAAATAAATATTTATTTCAAACGAAAAGTATTTGTCAACTGCCGCCAGCCCACCGTTTCCCTCCTGGGACGTCCGCTAGCCCGGACCTTTGGGCGGCAGCCGGGCTCCCACGCCAGGCTGGGCAGCGGCCGTGTGTCCGCGGGGCCCGGCAGATGGCTTTCCGGTCAGGTGTGACTGCGACATGTCTTCACCGTCTGGCAGGCACTCCCGCCACCACAAATGCATAGCGCGCCTCGCACAGAAACCATGCATATTGCATGAGCCTCCAAATGTAGAAACAGATACTCACACAACACAAGCCTCAAAATAAAACCGAAACATTTCAAAACAACAGCAGTTGCAATGCCACCAGTTTACTTATTTAATTCTTTTCCCCCATCAAGAGCATGAAATTAAAAAAGAAAATTCCCACGGTCTCCAAGCAGAACCGGGAGAGCCCAGCCCAGCGGCCATGGAGACGGTTGGAGATGGGTCCTCATTGCAGCCGTGGGGAAGCAATGGACATAGACTCGGAGAGCTGTTGAGCCGGGCACCCGGTCTTGTCCTGGCCTGGAAGTCGGCAAAGATAAAAGCCAGAACGGCAGTGGCTCAGCATCCAGCGAGCTGATCTCCTCTCTGGGTGGTGTGAGGTCGGGGTACCTGGGACCCCCACCTGGTCTGGCCGTTTCCACTCTTGCCCCTGTGGTGGCCCGGGCAGGGACCGTGCAGGTGTCTCGAGTTGTTCTGTCCCAGGTGCCTGGCGCAGTGCCCAGGGCTTCAGGCTCCATGGGTGTTGGTTGGGTGCCTTTCCCAGTCGCCATTCGCAGGCCATTTGCTCGAATTCGTCTCCTCCTCTTCCGTTAGGACACATTCCAGTACACAAACGACAGTGCCATGAAGTGAGGGGCAGCCTTGAACAGGCTGTGATTCAGGAGAGAAGTAACATCTGACAGCGTGGTACCTTTCCCCGGAGTGAGGGCCGTGGACGGCTGCTGACCCGCGACCTCTGGCATCCCCCTCCCTCTCCTCATGGGCACACCCACTCTTTTCTTTTGGGAAATTGGCCTTCATTCTTCCTCTTTCTTTCGGTTCGGGACTTCCAGTCAGGATGGCAGAAGGTCGTGGGGAAGAACAGCGAAGAGTGATTTGAGAACACGTCAAATCCTCACCAGGACTTGGTAGCTGTTGGGAAGTGAGGAGTGAGGACCGGACAGGGTCCAGAATGACTCCCAGGTGTCTGACATGGGTGGCTGTTGGGGGTGGTGTCACTGGTCGTGGAGCCAGGGGACACAGGGTGGGAAGCAGTGGCTTCTGGGACGCGGAGTCTGAGGCGTCGAGGGCTGGCGGGGTGGCAGTCAGGCCCCTGAGCCGTCCCCAGGCCCATGCACTTCTCCTGGTGCCTCTGCCCCGGCTGCTCTCTCACCGGCTGCACCTTCTCTGTGAAATCTCCCCCCACCCCAGGGAGCGCCGACCCCTTCTCTGCAGGCTCTCTGCCTCCCACACAGCCCCAGGAAGAGTTTCTGGAACAACACAGCTCATTCATTGTTTTGCTTTCTTCCGTGGTGTGCTCACGGAGGGTGAGAAGGCCTGTGACTTGTCGCTGAAACCCCAGCCGGGTCAGGGTGCTCTGATACAGTGGGAGGTTTCGGAGGGCAGTGCCTGCACGTTCTTCCTGATGAGACCCCACTTGGAAAAGCTTCCTGAAGTGGGCGGGGTGTGCAGGGAGGCCTTCCCACATCTAACCCGTGTGAGGCCTGGCAGCCAAGTTTGCAGCCTGCGGTTGCACACAGACCTGAGCAAAGCCACCTGGCCGCTGTTCTAGAAGGTCCCGAAGCTGTGGCTTTATGGTCACAGGGCTGTGGCCAGTGACGTGGGCACCCACAGGAACACAGGCG
This sequence comes from Myotis pilosus, assembly GCA_036010255.1. NCBI lineage: Eukaryota > Metazoa > Chordata > Mammalia > Chiroptera > Vespertilionidae > Myotis > Myotis pilosus. Next base: position 2,956,753 of record JASKON010000016.1, read on the forward strand.
GGGCCTGTCCCCACCGCGGCCCCCTGGCCTGCTGGTGTCAGCCATGGCAGCTAGCACCACCCAGGCACAGAGGCCGCGTATCTATGACGTGGGCAGAAGGGCAATAATGATCTGTTTTTGGAGGGTTTCCCGTGTCCCAGGTAATCCATATTCATTATCCAGAATTACAATCGTCGTGTCAGGCAAGTACCAGATTCTCATGTTACACGTGTGGAAAATTAGATAAACGAGGCTGAGTCACTTGCTTTTGGTCACAGTCACACAGGAAGTGGCAGGGCCGGCCTTGCTGTTCTCACACCCTCAGGCCATGACCCGCTCTGGCTGCTCCTCCCACCTCACCTCTGCAGCAGCTCGGGCCCTTTTATGTTAACAAAGCTGCTAGAATGTTTGCTACCCCCTCTGCCTGGGATCTAGGTTTTGACTTGGATCAGATCACCTCTCATTCCCTAAATAGCACCCTGGTTTCCTTCTAATTTTCATCTCTCTGTATTTCCTGTCTGCTCACCCCCCGGGTTTTGTGAATTCCAGAAGCTTTAGCTGGACATCAGTAAACAAATAACAATGGTTGATGTCAGTTCGGGCCTTGGAAATAGACACTAAAGGCTGTGCACACCTATCCGCCTCGAATTCAGTCACACAGAAGCGCTCGGCAGCTTCGGATGCCTTCTGCCCTCAGAATCCAAACCAAAGACAGTGGGAATGAAAGGCAAGAAAACAACTAGTGTCATATCTTTGGCCACAATTTCTATGTAACGGTCCGGTCCTGTGATATGCAACACCCCCCTAGTGATGGCTCCCGTCATCTCCCAAGAATGGTGAGAGTTAGAACTGAACTGCTGGACATGAATTTTGCTGCTGTTGTTGCTGCTGCAATCGGTTGTTGCTGTTGCTGCTGCTGCAGCGTGGTTCCCACGCCCATCACTGCTGACAGCCACCCTGGGGTGTAGCCGGAAGCACAGCTCCCTCTGCGTGCGCTCCTGCCCGCCCCCCACAGATGTGCTGGCACAGATGTGAACTCTTTGCAAACAAGTGGGAGATTATTTCCAGAGTCATCTAATGAGCAGTGAATATGGGCTGATTGCAGTCTTTGCAGAGAACCTAATTTTTCTTCCCAACATTGTACCAAAGACACAGCCCAGGGTTCCCTCCCCGGCTCCTAACCGTCAGTAATCAATGTGTCTGGTAAACACTTGACGATGTCCACATTCGTGCTTATGAATCAACGGGCCGTCGTAATTGCTGTTGGGCGATCTGACAGACACAAACATAAACAGGACCCACGGCACCACAGAGGGCTTCCCCGTGGAACGGAGAAGTGTGGTGATGGAGGCACCAATGGCTCCAAAACCTCTCATAGGAAGAATTATGATGGAAGAATTCATGCTCGGATACATTCAGTTGTATATTTTTCTTAATTTGTAGCATTTTCTCTGGGATTTAGTTTGTTTGCTTGTTTGCTTTTTTTGTTAATCCTCACCTGATGATATTTTTCCATTGATTTTTTTTTTTTTTTTTGGAGAGAGTGGAAGGAAAGAGGAAAGACACAGAGAGAGAAACATATCAATGTAAGAGGAACACATCGATGGGTTGCCTCCTGCATGTGCCCAGGCTGGGGCCAGGAATTGAGCCTACAATGGAGGTATGTGCCCTTGATCAGAATCGAACCCACGGCCCTTCAGTCCAAGGCCAATGCTCTAACCACTGAGCAACCAGCTAGGACTACTTTGTTTTATTGTGGTAAGAACACTTAGCATGAGACCTCCCCTTGGAGCAAATGTGTGCAGTCACATGCTGGGCCTCTGGAATGTTCTCATCTCGCACAGCTGAAACTTCCTACCTGCTGAACAGCAGCTCCCTGTCCTCCCCCCGCACCCTAGCGATTTTGTCCTCGGATCTACTCCAGATCTCCCCGACCTGCCGATTCTCCGCGACGTACTCAGTTCTTTGCTCACAACCTCTGTCATTTGCAGAACAGACGCTTCTTCATCGCTGGCTGTGTAACATGGTTCAAGTGTGGAGTCACAGCAAGGCAGCATGGGACCTGGCTTTGGCTCCCGACCGTCCTGGGTTGTGAGTTGTTGGACTTTGGGTAAGTGGACGAGTCTGAGTTGCAGTTTCTCATCTACAAAAAGGGGAATGGGCGTGACTGGCAGGGCTGTTATGAGGATTAAGTGATACAACATTTGCAGAGAACCTGACAGTTTCTGGCATAGCGTAGTAGGTGCTCAACAAACAGTCATTTCTTTCCATTCCCTCCCCCTCCCTGGAAGCCTGTTCCGGCTCAGGTGTGAATGAAGCCAGGAGAGCATTCTCGGAGATGTTTCTGGCTGGCTGCAGTCAGGGAAAGCCGAGTCATTTGTGGGAAGGTGGGAGGTGGGATGCCGTGACTGTGTGTCTGTCATATGCCCAGTGTTTTCTAACACTCGGCTCCATCTTATTCCTTCAACCTGGGATGCTTTGCTTCCTGATCCTCTAAATAGTCCATGTCCCCCAGCACATCTTCCTTGTATGACTTCCCCACCAGCATTACACAGGAGGCTGTGCTCCTGTGGACTTCATGCGTGTCTCTCAAAGCATCATGTGTGTCCTTGTCTCCTTCTTTAGCCTTCGAAGTCCTGGGCCCCAGTCTTGTCTGCAGGGGAAGTGCAGGGAGAGAGAAGCCCTGTCTGCTTCCTCACTGTCCACCCGGGGTCTCAGCAGCCGGCTAAGGGGCACGGATGGCAAAGCGCGCAGTTGCTGGGAAAGTGGGTTTGGGGTGGAAGCCCTGGGTTTTGATTCTACCTTTTCTGCTTATTGTGTGGTGGCGTTAAGTCCCATGGACATTCTTAGACTGTGTTTCCTCATGTATGAGCTGGTTATAATAATCCTATTGGTCCTAATGTGTTATAAATATCCTCAGCTCTCATTCAGAAGGGCTGCAATGTAAAGAATGATGAGACGGCTCCTACTCTGCCTTCGTCACCGGCCTGCTGGATGGCCCTGGGCGGTCAGGGCTGTGGAAGTATCGGATAAACAATAAAAGCAGTAGACAGGCCAGATAGGGTTATTAGAAGCTCATTAAATATTTCCTCAGTCAATGCTGATGGAAGTCAGGTGTCTTCCCCCTTCCTCTTATCAGCCTGGAGGGAGGGTGAGCGCCTGGTAATACTCTTGGGGGCTGGGGAGAAGCGACTCTCATGGGAGGAGACAGTCCAGGGAAGGTGGTGTGTCCAACACATACGTGCTGAGGAAATATGGACTGGCCCAGCCATGGTGGCTTAGTGGTTGAGCGTTGACCTATGAACCAGGAGGTCATAGTTCGATTCCCGGTCAGGGCACATGCTCGGGTTACGGGCTCGATCCCCAACAGGGGGATCCGATCAATAATACTCTCTCATCATGGATGTTTCTCTCTCTCTCTTTCCCTCTCCTTTTCTCTCTGAAATCAATAAAAAATATATAAAAAAAATAAGGGCTGGAGTGGTTGGCTGAGTAAGCAGTACAGTCAGTGGCTGAGAAAGCATCTCACGCTACAGAAGCGTGGTGAGAGCGCTGGGAGCCGAGGCAGGCGTGGACGGCCCGGCGCTTTCCCCGCCCTGACACTCCCCAGGCCCTTTCCCTGCGTGATTGTTTTCTTGAGTGAGCGCTCCACAGGCTCCTCGGCATAAAGGGGGCTCTCAGCGCTTCCAGAGTCCCTCAGCCGGAGAGGAGCTGGAGTGGTGAGCTCCGCAGACAGGGGTCCTGCAGGGAAGCTCACCGGGGGGCCAGGCCCCTGTCTGCTCCCATCGCTGCCTCCTCACCAGAGGCCCCAAGAGGCACGAGGAGCGCAGGCACCTGCCACGCCGGCTGGTTTTGTCAGCCAGGCCGCAGGGGGAGCCGCCGGGCCCCAGGCCAGCCTCGCTGACCACAGGGCCAGCTCTCAGGAGGGACGGTGGGGACAGAGGATCTGGGTTTCCGCTTTCTCACAGGAAGATTTGGTTCATCGCCTCGGGGCCACCGGGGCTTGCTGAGCCGGGTGACTCAGCTTCCTCTGCGAGCCACACGGCCGCGCTAAGGGACGAGGGCCCCCACAGGCAGGCTCCCGACCCTGTGTGTTCGGCTCGGCTTCCTGATCTGGGGAGCCTCCGGTAACTGGTCAGGCCTCTGCTAACCCGCAGGCTCGCTGAGAAACGATGGGTGCCCTTCGAATCTTGTAGATATTGTATTTACAGAGCGGGTCATGCCTTTGCTTAGTCATCTTGCAAAACTAGGGACACAATTATGCAAAGTGAATTAAGTAGGGTCCTGGCTCATTTAGTCACTATCATCAAGACATGAGCTACTCCCTGTGCGTGAGTGCCCCGGGCAGCACAGTCGGTCCTGGGGACCAAGCATTCCATCAGTTCTTTCCTTCTGTTTTTAGATGGATGCCATTTCTAGTCTTGGTAACACACTTTGCATCCAGGATTTCTCATCTGTGTTTTTTACTCCCCCCTGGGCCATCTGACTTTCATTGTCCCTTGCTCCCACCCACCTGCAAGAGGCCAAGGAGACCCTCCTCAAGGTGAGGAAGTGGCCGCAGGGGAGTCGTTTCAGACTCAGAAACAATACCTTGCATTTCGAGAAGATGCATTTGCAGTCATGATGTCATCCTTAAAACCTGTCCTTTCTGTATTCCACCGGCTGGGTGTTTCCTGTGAGCGAACAAGCTTCCTTCGAAGCTGAATCAATGTCGAGGAGAGGTTGAGCCCATTGGTGTCGACATCTTAGATTGGAGTTTCCTACAGTCAGCAGCTGTGTTATAGTCATTCCCATGGACCCAGGGTTAGGTTCACACTAGATTCTCAACGAATGGTTCTTTTTTTAAAAAAATATATTTTATTGATTTTTTACAGAGAGGAAGGGAGAGGGATAGAGAGTTAGAAACGTCGATGAGAGAGAAACATCGATCAGCTGCCTTCTGCACACCCCCCACTGGGGATGTGCCCGCAACCAAGGTACATGCCCTTGACCGGAATCGAACCTGGGACCCTTGAGTCCGCAGGCTGACGCTCTATCCACTGAGCCAAACTGGTTAGGGCACGAATGGTTCTTGAATGAGAAAGCGTCATGCACTCATTCATTTACCAAAAATAAACAGTGAACAAAACAGAGGCCTTACCCTGATGGGAAGACAGTAACTGCGTTAAAGGCCTTTAAGGCAGGCATGTTTAAGCGGAAGCACCTGGGAAGTGGGCATGCCTCACCACGGGAGGGAGGCGGGGTCAGGAGACCTGGAGGTCAGGGGGAGGGGAGCAGGTGGGGTGCACAGCAGCTCCAGGCAAACTGTTCAGGGGATGGCTGTGAAGGAATCCAGTGAGTCCCACTGGCTGCTGACCACGAGATAGAGATGGACCCACAGCCTTTCACAGCCCAAAGGCGAATGAAGTAGGGGAGTTGCCACCATGGGGAGCTGGCAAAGTGGAGGCTGGTGGAGGAGGGTGGTTCTGGGCGATGAAGACAAATCACCCTGGACACATGCAACCCCACATTCACATCCAGGAAAGGGGTGGATGTGCTTGATATCTGGGGAGAACCAGGGAATACTGGGACCCTCCCTCCCAGGGCCTTTCCCTGTCACGCAGCCCCCATGAACTGGGCTTGTGAAGCTGCAAGCACTTCCGGGAGGAGACGTTGCCTTTGTGGTTCAGTGACCTTTTCCAGGGCCTCCTTCTCTGTTGTTTCTTGATAATGAGAATGCCAATGATTCAAAATGATTGTATTTTATGTTCCTTTCAGAGTTGCATTGTGATGGGAAGTTGGAGACTGTGTTTGAAGTCCTTCCCCATGACTTATGTAACCGTTCACTCTTCACTCATTTGGGACATTTTATTATTTTATTGAGCATCTGTGCTGGTTTTGAGCTGGGTTTGGGGGTTCAAAGCTGGGCAAAGTCTACACTCTAAGGATCTCCCAGTTTAGTGGCAGAAAGTGACTCATAAGGGGTGACAACATGCTGGGGTGAGGACAGAGGAGAGGTAAGCAAAAATGGCGGAGGAGAAAGACAGTGATTAATGATGCTATTGGCTGTCAGGGAAGCATCACAGAAGGTGTCCTGGGTTTTAAGAAACAAATAGGAGTTTTCTGGTTGAGAAGGGGGAAGTAGTGTTTTAGGTAGTGAAACTGGCATGAATAGGTGCACAAGGGCAGCCACTGCATGGATTGGGGAACAATGCTTAGCGTAGTGTCGAGAGAGCAGTGCTGCCGGATAAAATTTAGGTGACTTTCAGACACGAAGACATTGTTTTTTTTAGCATGACCATGTCCCAAATATTGCACGCTTATCCTGAAAACATTATTTTTTGTTTATCCGAGATTTAAATTTAACTGCACATCCTGCATTTTTATTTGCTAAATCTGGGGACCCTAGACTAGGGTGCAGAGCAGACATGACCATACTTTGTAGGTCTGGGAAAGTCAGGCTTGAAAGTTTCGACTGCAATCTTGTAGGGTGGTCTTGGAAGGTTTTTAAAATGGAGTTGTGATAGAATCAGAATCAAGTATTCCTGCTCCAGGGAGGGTGGCTTAGAAAGGGGGACACGAGAAGGAAGGACATTAATGGAAACTGAGAGGAAAGGGTTTTTTTTTAGGGATTCTCAGGCAACAGACTTCAGAGATACGTTGGGGACAGGAGCCGCATGCTTGTGCGGAATGAATGAGTGTGTGTTGGCGCCTTATATTTGTCCTTGAAAGTGTATGACCTTCAGGTCAATCGCTCCCAATAGATGTTGGATAGGAATGCTTTGGAGACTAGAAGTCTTTGCCATTAGCCACACACCTCAGCTCCTCATTTCTTTAAGAATCTTCTCTGGCAAGACTCTGAGCCAGAGAATTACGGCTTGATTAGGCGCCCGAAACTCTTAGTGCCTCAGGGTTGAGGGTCTCTAAAGGAGAATGCCTCCCACATTTCTTAGGAGACATTTCGTTTTCAAAAGAAAGTGTGTATCTGGGACGGGTGGGGACATTGTTTATTTCTGAGATTAAACACCCCCCGAGGCTGAGAAGACACTTGAGCCTGTAGACTTGCTGCAGCCATTGGAGAGGCTGCAGCCCAGAGAAGAGATGTCACCTGCTTCGGGGCAGAATTGGATGAGGGTAAGGACTCAGGACTCCCAGTTGAAGTGGAATGTGATTTGCCCAATTCTTGGCTTTCTCCAAACATTTAGGGTTTGGAAACACGGTGCCATTCTTTTTCTCTATAGCCACCAGATTGCAAAGAACTGCCCCTTGAGATTTTTCTATTTGACCGTGAATATTAACACACGCTTTTAAAAGGGATTTCATGACATCGTGTCATTGAAAAGTAGCCACATCTTATTCCTATTGGCAACCTTTCGAAATAGATGGACACAGCCTAAGCTCCTGGAGGCTTTCAAAGTGTTTGGAACTTGACCAAGAAAAGTTGATGTAAACAGGAAGTCATGGTGATTCGTCCAATGCATTTGCAGTTGCATGACTCTGGCGAAGGCAGGCTTTCCTTTCAATAGATCAGCTTCTCAAGTCCAGCTGTGTCTAAGAAAAATGAGAGCAGAGAGTCCCGTATTTATAGTTCAAGGTTAAAATCCTAGGAATGCTGCCTGGGACCCCCGCCTCGCTCGCCTTTGCTCCATAAAGTCAGAGACCTTCACTGAGGGGACACACAAAAGTCACTGCTCATTCAGGGTGACCGGGTTTGTTCCCTGTGAAGATGTAGGGAACCCTCCCTTCTCCCCTCAGCACTGAGACACTGTGGCCGAGGGGTCCTGAGCTCTGAGTTATCATTCCAGCCCCTCCCGGAACAGACAGGTGGGCAGAAGTAGGGAGCAGAGATTCTGGAGAGGACTAAAATGTTTCTTCCTATTTTTCCCAACTCCTGCAGAAATAAAAGAACTTTGACACGACCGTCATTTGTGAAAATAGAAGTCAATGGAATGGAATTTACAAACGTTAGGTGAAGTGAATGTTTGGGTTATCTTGTATCAATTAAGATGCTGCGCCTTTCGTGTTGGGAGAATAAAGGGACTCTGTTCTGTGCTCTGAGATTAAAGTTTGAAGAAATGGAAGGAATGGGGAGGGAAGGGAATAGAAGGGGAGGGAGGAGTGGATGCAGGAGAACAAGTGCTGGTTTGGAGTCAGAGAGGCCTGGATTCAAATCCTGGTCTGTGCTCACTACCTGTGTGGGGTTGGGTAACTTCCTTAACCTCTCTGAGCCTGGCTTTCCTTATCAATAGGATGAATATAATTCTCCTTACTTTGCATGGTTTTGCCTGGTGCTGAGGAAGTCCCCAGTAAACCTTTATGGAATAAATGAAGGATAACCTTTGCAAATATTATTTCTGAGTTCTCTGTGGATCGCTCCCCAATTGTCAATGTACCGTTGAGACTCTCTAGTTACCTCAGGCAGCTCATTCCCTGTGGTCTAGACCAGTGATGGCGAACCTATGACACACGTGTCAGAGGAGACACGCGAACTCATCTTTTTGGTTGATTTTTCTTTGTTAAATGGCATTTAAATATATAAAATAAATATCAAAATATAAGTTTTTGTTTTACTATGGTTGCAAATATTAAAAAATTTCTATATGTGACATGGCACCAGAGTTAGGTTAGGGTTTTTCAAAATGCTGGCACACCGAGCTCAAAAGGTTCACCATCACTGTCCTAGACTGACAATTTCAAGCAATTGATGTCAACTTCTTGAGTTATGCTGTCCCCTCTTGCAGGAGTTGAGGGTGGCCCTCCTCCCTCCCATTCATCAGCTTCCAGACACTGGCTTAGATGAGGGTGGTGAGGCCTGGAAGACTTGGGCTGGGCCCCCAAGATGCTCTGTTTTGTGGGAGAGGCCGAGGGGAGGACCTGAGGGTCGGGCAGGCTTTTCCAGGAGGGAGGCCATTTCCCTGGAGCCAGGGAGTTATGCAGAGGGTCCCGGTGGTGGCGTCCGCCAGGGGGCAGCGGTGAGTGCTGACGGACAGGGCCTGCCAGCCTCCCTGCACGCTCAGGGGGCAGCAGAGGTGGGATGTTCGCAGCATGGACGCGGAGGGGACTCAGGGGAGGTGACCACTTAGGGGTCAGTAGGGACCAGACAGCACAGACCATCTGTGCCCTGACCAGGTGTTTGGACTTCGCCCTTCTGGCCAGGGGGAGGGAGAGCAGGTGTGAAATGGGCAAAAGGGCTGTGCTAGCCACCACAGGGGGATCGATTTGAGGGGAGGCGGTATGAGGGAGGTGGGTCAGGAGCCGACCTTAAAACCCAGCTGAGCGGTGAGGAGGGTCAGCACCTGAGACAGGCAGTGGACTCAGGCTGGGAAGCCTCATGGGAAGCGCTGGGGTGGGTGCAGGGGGTGGGAGGGGCTGGGGTGTCTTTCCTCCCTTCCTCTAGGCCGAGGCTTCTCTCTAGGGGGAAGGGATTGTCTTACCCCAGAGTGACCCGAAGCCGCCTGACTTCACCACTGGGCACCGAGGCATCCGCGCTGAATGAGCGGATGCTGGCGATGACAGGCTGCAGGAAGCCCGAGTGAGTGCTGGCAGCTCTCGGAGTGGGTCTTGTTGCTCATCAGCCTCCCAGCTGTGTCCTCTGCAGCCGGAGCATCCTTTGTCCTCCCCCGCCCCACCCCACCCCAGGTGTCCTCAGCATGTCCTCCTGCAGCTTCCGTGTCCTGGCCCCGCGCTAGGCTAGGAGGAGGTGAACGTGGGGACAGCTCTGATCCCTCCCGCTGTGTCTCTCCGCCCAGCAGACCTTAGTCTGCGTTCCTGTACTTTCCACGTGGGATTCTCTCTGCCTGAGACAGAGGCCACAGTCTAGAGCAGTGGTTCTCAACCTTCCTGATGCCGCGACCCTTCAATACAGTTCCTCATGTTGTGGTGACCCCCAATTTCATTGTTACAAATTGAACACAATTAAAGCATAATGATTAAGCACAAAAATAATATGTAATTATATATGTGTTTTCTGATGGTATTAGGCGACCCCTGTGAAAGGGTTGTTTGACCCCCAAAGGGGTCGCGACCCACAGGTTGAGAACCATTGGTCTAGAGGCTAAGCCTGGAGCCCCTGGAAAAGATGCTGCAGTTCAGTCCTGCTTTGCAAGGAGGACAGCCCACAGTTTCCATCCCACCTGCCCCGGGCCCAGCCAGCAGCTGATGATAGTCTCACCCACCAGCTGAGAACCCCTTCCCAGCAAGGTCCCTCCACTGCCCCTTTCCCCAAAGAGGCCCTCCAGGCATTTCTTTATTCATGAATTCAGTATTTAAGGAGCCTGTGCATGGATTTTGCCTCAAGAAAATCATCATCTAGGAGGGAAAATTAGGCTATGAATCTGAATAACTGTACAACCAGGCAAAAATGTGATGAGTAATTTAAATATAAGATGCTTAAAGGGTTCAGAGTTGGGAGACCTTGCATCTCAGTAGAGACAGGGAAGGCTTAGTTTAGTAGTTTTGTGACTTTTAAAAATTAATGCCTTTAGCACCAGTTATTAAATCCTCTTGGGGATTAGGTGGGGCTGTGAGAACTGCTGTTGCTGATACGGGAGGAGCCGCAGGGAAAGGGGTCTGAGGGTGGAGAGAGGGCCCTCTTGCTGGGGAGGGTGGGATTGAGGCCATAACCACGGATGCTGTCTCAGGAAGAACCCCTAGGGATGAGGACTAAGGCGACTGATTTGGAGAGAAATGAAGGCCTATCCTATCCATCTGAAGGACCCGGCATTTTTAGAGGTTCCAGAAATTGGAGGATGGAGGGGTTGATGGCTCCGGGGGATCACAGTTGGAGTGCGGAGAACTGCCTGCTTTTCTGGGGTCCCCGGGCAACCCGAGTGATGCAGGGGCCCACCTAACCGCAAGTCTCCACTCTCCCTCTGTTCCCCAGCCTGTCACCAACAACAAAGGCAACATGTTGATGACCTCAGAGAAGCCCAAGGGACCCCGAACTCCCGGACCCACAGGGCTGGGCCCGATGCCTGACCCCGTGGCTGGCATCGTTATTTTTTACAGCGAAACCTCTAAACCAGACAAATGCAGAAGTGAAAGCAGGGCCTCGCCGTGGAGCAAAGAGGGCCCAGAGCTCTGGTGGAACCGAAATCGTTCTCACGACGAAGCCGTTGATCCACGGTGGCTGTCGTCTTGTGGAATGTTTTTGCCAGTGGCTCCTAAAGAGACTGTCAGCGGTTGGCCAGCCGGGTTTCAGAGTGGGGACGCGTGTGAGCACGTTGTCCGGAGTTCGTGATGCTGGACGACGGAGAAGTCCCTCTCTGCACCATCATAAGGACCGGTGTGCCTCTCCCGGGGGTCCGTTATCTTTTGCACTTTCTGATCACACTTCCCTCTTGGCGTTGGCTGCTGGAAGTTGAATTGAATTTGTGACCCAGGTCTGGTAAATGTGCCACACTTCATGACATAAATTCAGTGGACAGTGACTGCTTCAAATCTGGACTTTATTTTCTTGCCTTGATTTACTTCCTTTCTTCTTTTTTAATCTGATATGTGATGTTTTTCTAAAGACCGTTGACATTTTTTTTGTGTGTGTAATAAATATAGGTGTGAAAAAATAAGAAAATAATTACTGGGCTTGACTGACACTTGACTGATTCCAGTTTGACCTTCACTCCCGAAGAAGGTAGATCCTGTGGAAATCATAATGAGAGCGTGGTTATCCCTAGCAACACAGAGCTAACTGAATTGCAGACTTTTTGCTAAACTTTACAAATTTTAACTCGCTGCACTCTCATTCCAACCCTATGTGGTAGATGGCATTGTTATCCCAAATTTCCAGGTACAGAGAGGTTAAGTAACTTTCCCAAAGTCCCACAGCTAGTAAGAGATAGAGCCAGGATTTGAACCTAGGAGGACTAGTCTTTTTTGAAGAAACTTGAATTATTACCTAAATGCTGTTATAATGAAGTCTCACAAAAAGCACAGAAATATAACACAGATTGGGACTCAGTTACCTCAAATTTGTCACTTAACACTATGTGTCCTTATGTAAATTCCTTCCCATCATTTGAAAATGGCACTGTTAGCATCTATCTCCCGGGTGATCTAAGGATGAAGTCAGATAATCGGGGTGGAATCTGGTGTGTTCGATAGTGACGTGCCACTGGCACTAAGTAGGTAAAGGCTCAGAGAACCAGAGGGACCCTGGGTTGGGTTCCAATGCTAGTTCCTGTCTATAAAACACGGTCTGACCTTCTCACAAACTCAAGGAAGGTCAGATGTGAAAATGCTTTGTAAATGACACTGGCTGACAATGTCAAAGGTCATTGGTCAAATGAGGAAGTTGGGCCTGCAGACCTCCAAGGTGCCTCCTCAGCAGGTGAGCGGACAAGTACTTCCACTGATTTTCAAACACACATGCGCGCGCGCACACACACACACATTTTATTTAACTAAGAAATAATAGCACTTACTCTGTGCCAAATATTATTTAAGTACATTACATATATAAATCCATTCAATCCTGACACTAACCTAATGAGTAGGTAGTAGTACCTCCATTTTGCAGATGAGAAAACTGAGACAGGTTAAGCAACTAGCCTAAGGTAACACAGAAACTGGCAGGTATCAGATCTGAACCTGAGAAGCCTGGCTGCAGAGCCTGTGCTCTAGTCCATAGACATAACAATATCTCCTTCTCTAAGCAGGCGCCTTACCTGACTTTATAGTAAATACAGCAACTCGGAGAGGCAAGGATCACCCACATTTTACAGATGAGGATCTCAAGCAGGAGTGAGAGCAGAGGCCAGCGCCAGCTGTGTCTAGTGGTGTGAGGACTGCGGGGGCCAGGCGTGCTCTCTCTGTTACCAGGTGTGACCCCAGTATATTTTATTCCCAAAGTAAAACCAAAGACAAGCTCAGAGAATTCTAGAATTAACTGAACCATGGAATTCAGAGACGGGAGGGGCCCATGGGGTCTCTTGTTGAGGATTTTCTTGAAATACCCCAGATCCTCGGAGTTTGAGTCACCCAGAGTCCCATCCATGTTCAGGGAATATTGGGGTCAGTCCTGATCCCCATTTCCAAAGTTCAACCCCAAAGCCTTCACGGGTTATTTTTATCTTTTCATGGCAAAACCCAAAGACATGAAAGAGCGAAGAAATATATGTAATTGCTGTAATCAGCAGTCATTCTCTCTCCCCTCTCTCCTCTTCACCTGTTTAGTTTAAAAATTCCTATAATCAGTTACTAATTCTCACATCACCTCGGCATGCTTATCAGGTTTCTGCAGTTGGGAGATAAAGACCCACAATATGTTCAAGTCAAGCAGGCAGTTTCCTTCCTAATTGAACCTGAAACCACAAGGTGGGCCCCACGTTACAACCAGTGATGGGAAAGGGGAAACCCAGGGGGAAAGGGCAATGTGGCTGACATGGTGTGACCGTGCCCGTGGGCCTCAACTTGGCCCCTGTGGCTCACCCAGGCCCCGCCTTCTGACCTACTTTCTCTGGCCACCAAAAAAGAAGAGAGATGTTACTCAGAGATGTTCTGAAGGGGACCTGATAGCATCTAGTCTGTTCCCACCAGATAAGCATTCATTCCAAGGCCGCCTGTCAGTCACCGCTGAGGAGGCCAAGGTGCTGCGTCATCACTAGGAACAATAGCCTACTCTTAGCTGCGAGGTTCTGGGCTCGCCTCCCTCAGAGTTTCCAAGTCTGGGTTGAAAGGCTGACATTCATGGTGGTGAATAGGACATTTTCCATCACTGTCTGCATCCCACCGGCATCGTGCCAGGGACAAGTGAGCAGGGCAAGAAGGGTGATGATAAGAGAACCCAAGACTTCGTTCTTACCAACAAGAACGCTGCTGGTGGTTCCAGAGAAAACAATCCGTCCTGTGTTGTTATTAATCCTCTGCACAGGCATCCGGGATGAGGAGAGAGATGCTAAAATTCCAGCCAGATGGCTCTGGCTTCCTTTGGAAACTTCTGGATCCCCTTTTCAGAAACAATAGGGCACCCGTTTCTTTGTTTTCCAGAGTAAAATACTAAATTGTGTGACTGACTCATGGCCCTAGGCCTCTTAGACATCTCATGCTCTCCAGGATTCCTGTTTTCTGGGAACCCAAGGGCATGTTTCTGAAGGTGTTGGCCATGCAGGATTTTCCACATGTAATGGATGCCGATCCATACTGCTGGGGATTGTCCTAATGATCCTTAGTCTCTCTTGCTTCTCTCTGGACATGATTTCCTTCTTCGCCCGATCAACTCTAACCCATCTGTTAAGACGCACTACACATTGAAAAACATCTTGCAACTTCTATGTTATCTTTTGAAATGGGAAATTTTATTTTCTCAGGAAAATTGGCAAGGTTTCCATTCTTGGGTGAACTTCATTTTTTAAATTGGCGTACAACCCACATTCAGTAAACTACATAGAGAGCAGGTATCTTAGGTGGAGCTTGATAAATTCTCTATAATTTTTGTAACCACCACCCTGAGAGAGTATTTCTAGGACCCATCTTTTCTGTCCCTTCATCGTCAAGCTCCATCCCTGACACCATCATGTTGACTCCTCTCACCACCAGTTAGATATTCTGACTCTGGAACTTCGTGTAACTGCAGGGTGCACGTCTTCGTGTCTTGCTTGTTTTGCTCTAAGTAATGTGTGTGTGTGTGTGTGTGTGTGTGTGTGTGTGTGTGTGTGTTTAGAGCCATCCATGTTATGTGTGCGTTAGTGGTTGGTTATTGTTTTTCATTGCTGCGTAATAGTCCATTATTTTACTATACTACAACGTATGCATCCATTTTTCTGTTGATAATTGAGTTGTTTCTAGCTTTTGGCAATTGTAAATAAACCTGCTATGAAAAATTTTGTTCATATGTTTTGGTGGACAATTGTACTCATTTCTTTTGGGGATAAATCTGTAAGTGGGCTTGGGGTAGGTCTATGTTTAGGTTTAGTAGATACAACCAAACAGTTATCCAATGTGTTTGCACCAATTTGTAGTCCTAATATTTGAGATTTCCAGGACTGACATTCTCACCAAAACGAGCATTCCTATATTTTAGTGTGAATTATAGTTTATTTTCTTAGATGAGTATTGGTATCTTTTCATTTGCCTATTAGAAACGCGAGCGTCCAATTTTGCAAAGTGCCTGTTCAAATCGCTTGCCCTTTTCTTATTGGGCAAACATTTGAACAGTCACTTCACAAAAGAAGTTATGCAAGGAGAGACTAAGCCCAGGAAACGGCCATCTTATCGTTATTCCACCCAGAAAACTAAAGCTGTGTCTTGAGTAAGTCTTTCCCCCCATTGCCTCTGTCCTTGTTCTCTGGCCGCCAGCACTCCTACTGAAATCTTGTTCTGAGCTGGAGCCACAGCTGGGGAAGACGTGGTCCTGAGCAGGTCTCAGCCGAAGCCCTGGAGTCTAGGAAACACGACGTGCTCCTCTGCTCTGCCAGTGGGCGGCTTCTTCTGTGTTGACTGTGGTTTTCCTGGCGTTGGAAAGGGTACAAATGAAGATGAGAGATGGCCATTTTCAGGAGGCAGGTTCTGCCTCTCATAGAGGGGTTTCTTGTCAAATCATGATTATTTTAACAGTTGACACCAACATTCCTCTGTTTCAAAGAAATACTTTGACAAGTGGTTGGTTGGAAGGGTGTGCGTTAAAAAGAGGTACAAGTTTGGGGGGATCTCATGAGGCCAAGGACATTGTCTGGCTCTGGAGGGGACGAGGAGCGGAAAAGAGGTGGGAATGCTCTTTGGGGATGTTGCCAAAGCACTTTAAGGCGACCATATCCACTCTGGCACTTACAGATGCTGATAAGGCGGATTGTATTATTGTGCAGCTATATTTGGTGCTGCTTCCTGTGGGAGCATTCCACATCCCCACGCTCAGAACTCAGGCTGGGCCATGTGACTCGCTGTGGTCAATAAACCGGGAGTGAAATGGATGTGCGTCATTTTCCAAGCAAAAGCTTTCAGAGTCGGTGAGTGATTCCCCCTTCCATGGGGCCTGGCCGTGTTCCAGGGAGCAAATGCTCTGTCAGCCTCTGCCCACAGAGAAGAAACAGGCCTGTGGCCAGGGCCGCCGTGATGGACGTGGAGGGGGAGAGACAGTAAAGCTATTATTGGAAGCCCTGAGCTTTGGGGGTCACTTGTGAATTGAGTCTTACCGGATTGATTCAGCTGGGTTCTGTTTTATACATTCTCCTTCGTTTCCTATGCCTCCATCCAAACAAACCTCTTGCAAATGCTGCTCTGCGCACAAGCACTTAGAGTAATTCTTGTTGTTGACTCAAGGAGGAGAATGCAGTCTGCGTCCTGGTTGATGCTGAGATAACACATGCTGAGCCAGAAGAAAAGGGGTCATCTAGAGAATGCTAGCATCAGACTCTATCCGGCAGAGCGGAAATTGTGGTGTTAAATCATGAATTGATGTCTGCAATTTATCATGGGGAGCCCAGAGCAATCTGGCCCTGAGAAACAGATCAAAGTTTGGGGACTCCCTTAAGCATCAGTGAATTGCTTGTCTGACCTTGGGGTGACGGCTAATGTCCTGAGGTAATGCTGGGGTGGCACTCCCCATAGACAGGGAAGAGGGAGAGCTGACACTACCCAGGATCACGGCTGGCTGGGGACATGCAAATTCCCAGTGATGTTTTTTAGTGGTTCACTTTTTAAATTCTTTTATTTTTCTGGTTCATTTTTAAAATTCTTTATTTTCCCCTTACTCACTGCTCTTCTGAGTTGCACTGTCCATTCTGTTTCCTTTGTGCGGCAGAGTTTTAGGCAGCTTTCAGCTCCGCCCCTGCCCGCCCAAGTGAGCTCACTGAAGATGCAGACCAGCTCTTCGGTCTGGTCTGCAGTGACTGTTCTGTACCGTGGGTTTCACATCCTGAGAGGAAGTCCTCTCTTCTGTTCTCTGATCAGCTCTGACATCTCTGGGCGCCAGGACCCTGGTACTTAGTCACTCCCCAAAGGCAAGTGGCATTCACACCCGCTCACCTTTGGAAACTGGCATCTGGGGTCTCCTGCAGAGAAATCTAAGTTGGGATTCAGTCAGCACCTGCCTCGTTCCCCCAGGATCACTGATCAGGAATGGGCTGTTCCCCCAAGACCGTTTCCAGTTCCAGGGCAGGCTTTCAATGGAGCTGATACATTTCAGAAATGCAAATGGTTTAATTTGAGCAAAAATGAATGATGGTCTAAGCTAGTTTCTTCCATTTTCCCCAGTTGCTTCCTGCCATAATCTTGCAGACTGATGTTCCGGACAAAAGGCTAATGCCAAGCTCACATCATGATGATCAGGGTCACCATGCTGGCTTTGCCGCTGCTAAAGCCCCATCACAGACCTCTCCCTAGTGCAGCGTGGCTCGGGCACAGTGCTTGCTATCCAAGTGTTTGCACAGAGCTTACCCTGTGGCTGCAGGGCTCAGTGGCTCCCAGGTTAGTTTTTTGCATAAAGGATGATAATAAAAACTTTGAAGAAAGCCAATATTAGTATAAGCTCTTTATACACTACTGAGTGTTTTCATATACATCATTTTTTTTATTAGACTCCTTTTCTGTCCAAAAGAAAGGAAGGAAGGAAGGAAGGAAGGAAGGAAGGAAGGGAGGAAGGAAGGAAGGAAGGGAGAAAGAAAGAAAGAAAGAAAGAAAGAAAGAAAGAAAGAAAGAAAGAAAGGAAGAAAGAAAGGAAGAAAGAAAGAAAGGAAAAAGGCTGGCGATGACCACGAGGCAGTGCTGACACTGCCTGCCCTCAGCAGGAGACCTGTTGGTCACTCCAGCAACAACCAGGAACAACCCCCACCCCTTGATGCCCCCTCTTAGAACATTTCCATCCACCACTGCCCGCAACCTGCTCCTCGGCCATCAATCCCCACTGTTCCTTCTTGTATTTGGAATTAAGCCCAGTTCTGTACTGAGATCTCTTGTACCTTCTTGCAGTAGTTCCAGAATTAAATATGAGTTTTCCACTTTAACTACTGTCAGCTCTGGCTTTCTTTAAGAACTGTCCATGCAGGTGTTGTTAATGACAGGTGACTCAGCAGGGCACAGGACTATGGGTGAAGTAGGGGTAGATTCAGTCTCCATGACCAGGGGTAGATTCAGTCTCTCATGTCTAATCAGAGCCACAGGACACACTGGGTGGAAGGGATTGGAGATCCCGTCTCCAGGAGAGGACACGTACATCCATGCTGGCTTGTTGTCTGTTGGCATTTGTCATCGACTAAGGTGTGTAAGGAAGACGTAAACCCTGTCTCTCTCTACATCCTCTATCCTTTCAACTTGGACTCAAACAGACTTTGTTTAATCTCCTGAGAACCAGGGTCCAGGGTGGCCTCTGGGAGAAAGATGATGACAAAAATAAAAAAGGCGAATGTCTTTGCAACTTAGGACGGCCTTTAACATACACACCCTACATGGAATTCTGTGATGGTCCCATGTCCCATTGCAAATGAAGACGTGAGTCTCAGGAATGAAGTCACATGGCTGCGATCCTCAAGTTGATAGTAGCTCAGCCCTTTGGTTAGAATGGAAGGACAAAAAGAGTTTTAACAGATGTTATTTTATTTCAGATTCTGACACATATTGCCAAACTGCCCTCCAGCAGCAGAGTATGTGGGTTCTCTCCTCTGCACCCCCGTGACGGAGCTCAGTATCATCAATCTTTGAAATCTTTTGCTGAAGATTTTAAACTTAATATAATTCTACTCAAGCTCTAATATTTTCCACTTCAGAAGACAATATAATTAGAAGTGGAAAAAAAAAAGACAGCCATGGCAATAAATATCAATATAACATCAATTAGAGCTAGACAGAGTAAGCTTGAGATGGGCATCGATGAATCATCACAGGCTGTGTGAAGCATGCTCAGATGAGATGTTTTGAAAAATCTTTGCTCTTCCATTTTCACCAGTTGGTTAAACAAGGGTAGCAGCAGGAGAATCACAGGCTCCTGGGGAAGGGGCGTGGCTTCATATGGCAGCCGGGAAGGCGCTGAGCTGCGGAGAGTAGCATCCAACATAAAGAAAGGAAGAGGAGCTCGGTGCTCCATGCCTTTCTGATTCCTTCCTCTGGTCCTAATTATGGAGCAGGTGGCCACGTCTGATCTGTCTGCCTGTCCATCCATCATTAATTTCACTTTGTTCACATATCTAACCAACTATCTTTTTAATTATTCATTAAACACGTTTGTTTTCATGGAATCAGCACTGAATGCCAATCTCTGTGCTGATGTCCTCAGGGCCGCGTGTCTCTCCATCGCTCAGCTCTGCACGTCTCTGTGTGGCTTCATCCTGTAAACAGAGAGGCCAGGTGCCCAATGTGGCTGACCCACATCCGGGTATCTTAGCATAACAGCCAAACAAAACGATGCTCGCTTCCCCACCCTCATATATCCATCCCGGGGAAAGCACTGACTAGCCTCGCTTGGAACATGGCTCTCCATGGAATAATTCCCTATGGTCGAGGATGGAGTACTTTCCTTGGCTCAGCCTTGCGCCCAGCCCTGGCCTGAGAAGGATATGCACTGAGTGACGTGATTACCAGAAACCCAGGAATTGGTGATCATATCAGACAAAACTAGAGCCACTGCTGTTTTGTACAAGAGGGAGGTGGTGCCTGCCATGCGTGGTACCAGGAGATCACAGGGAAGTGCTGGGCGGCACGTGTGTCACGTGCAGAAAGGTAGGGGTCGGATCAGAGGCAGAAGAAAAGCTGTGTGTGTTTGGGAAATAATGAGTAATTCTGTCTGGCTGGAGGATATAATTTGTGGTAGGAAACTCGACTGTAAGGCAGGAGAGGAAGTCAGGAACTGGGTTGTACCGGGGTTTGTGTGGCACACCTGGGAGCTGGAATTTTCTGTCCTTGGAAGAGTGAGGACCGAGCATCTGTTGCTCATGGAAATGGGGTCCTTCACAGAGAAATACAGGAAGAGCATTTCCTGGGACCCATGCATGGAAGGATGAGGGTTAGTGGTAAGATTTATTGGGGTTGCAGTAAATGGCTGTGCCCAGGTTCTGGCTCTCTCTCCTCCCTCCTGTCCCACTGGAACAAGCACAACCTGCCTTCCCCAGGCCCACAACAAGGCCAGTGCCGAAAGCTCTGGGCCGTGCTGCAGCTCAGTCCAGTCTAGGCTTTGGCCCCATCTGGCTCGCTCCGTCTGCTCCCGCCTGTGCTTCGGCCGGCGCTGCATAGCTGTACCCAGGCCTTGCGGAGCCTACACTCACAGTCCATGTAGCTGCCAGCCACAGGGCTGCTAGGTTCACACGGCTGCTATGGGGAGAGAATGTGTGAATGAACCCCTGTGAGCGCCTATTACCGGGAGAAAGAGCAAGAACTTTGTTAAACTGGGGTTATATTATTGGTATCTCAGGCTTGGGAAAATCAGGCTTTTTTTTTTTTTTTTCAAAATAACCAATCAATTTTCCAATCCTTCCTGGGCTGGTGTTGGATCCTCCCCCTAACCAAGTCATTTCCTAGACCTTCAGGGATTCGGTGTCCCTTATCCAATCAGATCCTTTTCCAGGCCAGGCTCCGCCCCTTATGGTTGCCATCTTAGTTTCTATTGCACATGCGCCCAGCTGAGGAATTTCCCCTTCACTGTTTATTCCTTCCCCCTTAGTCCAGGCGAGTGGACCAGTTTTCCCTGGGAGATTGGACAGCTGGCCCTCTCTCCCTGTGTGGGGAGGGAAGGGTGGTGATCCCCTTGGCGGGGCAATGCCACCTATGCTGACACACCCATCTGGGAGGACGGTTTAGGGAGGAGTGATCTGGGAGGATGGAGGAATGGACTGATGGCAGGGTGTGTTTAGAAGCTGTTGCAGTCATCTAGGTGCGATGAGAGATGATGAGCACCTCAAGCAGAGCAGAGGCAATGAGCCTGGGGTGGGAGGGGTGACAGGCATTTAGGTAGGAAGATCAATAGGTGGATGATGTAAGAAGGTAGGCTGACCAGGAGCCTGGGAGAAGAAAAAAGCTCATGTGGCGGACTGCACAGGAATTTCTTATCTCCGGGAGGAATTTTATACCCAGGACTAGACCTTCACTACCACCACAGCCTTGCTGTCATCTCCCAACCAGATGCTGACTGACCCTTCATGTCCAGCTCAGCTCTCCTTCTTCCCAGGCCATTTCTGAGCCTTTGTCCCACCTGCTGTCTCCTCCCAGGTACACCTTCCACTCTGCCCTGCTCCAGTCCCTTCTCATTCGGGACCCTCGCAGTCTCTGCTTTGAACTTGAATGAACACCTTCACTCCTCACCATTTCCCAAAGGAGGAGAACAGTAAGTCCTTTTTTTCTATTACTACTTTTTTTAATCAAACAAAAATGAGAGTCTCAGTAACTCGCTCAAGTGCAAAATGGCAATGAAGGGACAAGTTCCAGATTCAAAGCCAGGTGTGCTTGGCTCCCAGTTGCGGTCTCTTTCCTCAGTGCTGGCTCGCCTCCCATAGTACAACATGCACAGATTTCTATAAATCACTTTCCATTAAAGGCATAATTTTGATTGATAATAGTAATCAGAAAAGAAATGAGAATATTTTTCTTTTATCATTGGCTAACTTATTACTTCATTTTCAGATACTAGAGTTAGAACATTCATTTTAAAGAAAAAAATTAAATATAATAACCAAGAAAAGGCACTCAAAGGAATAACTGAAACAATAACCAATTTTCCTAATCAAAGAGGATGGAATCCCTAATTTGTAATATTAAATAATGAATTTAATATCTATTTAAGGCCCATCATGTTTCATAGACTCTATGCTTTGCATATGTTACAGCTAATCTTTAGTACAAAACTTTAAGCTCATATTACTTCCCTCAATGTATTGGTTAAAAAAAAAATGAGGCCCACAGATTTTTAAGTAATTTGTCTCAGATCATAAACCTGGTAATCTAAATAGGAATTAAAACAAACTTTTCACTTTCTCTGTGTGGAAGGGTGGGAGTTGATTGTGGGGGCTAGTGGTCTAGTCCAGTGATGGCAAACCTTTTGAGCTCGGCATGTCAGCATTTTGAAAAACCCTAACTTAACTCTGGTGCTGTGTCACATATAGAAATTTTTTGATATTTGCAACCATAGTAAAACAAAGACTTATATTTTTGATATTTATTTTATATATTTAAATGCCATTTAACAAAGAAAAATCAACCAAAAAAATGAGTTCGCGTGTCACCTCTGACACGCGTGTCATAGGTTCGCCATCACTGGCCTAGTCCCTTAGAGCTCCCTGACACGCCCTCCCCCGCACCTGCCCCACATCCATCTAATCACAAGCCCAGGCCACGCCCCGCAGAAGGCCCCAGGCTGCCAGCACCAGAGCAGAGAGATGAGGCCAGCACTGCCCGAATCCCTCGGACTGAGCCATGGGCTGTTCACTCCTCCAATAAAATAGCCACCATCCTATCATGACACTGGTTTGAGTTGAAATGACCGCAGTAAAGCATAAAATAGACCAGTTATTTAAAAACAACAACACAGCAAGTAAAGATTATAGATTTAAACAGGGCAGGCGGTGTGTTGTGTGTATGTGTAAATAGTTTTTATCCACCGATTCCCTTGTCATAGACAAAAGGGTTGAAAACATGAAAAGGAAAAAGAAAAGCCATCCCCTTTGCAATATGAGTGGTTACCTCTCTTTCTAACTCTTCCTTTGTGTCTCTTCCCTCCACTCCTCTTGAAATAATGGTATTTTCCAACCCAGCATTTCTGTTGTGCTGTGTGTGGTTGGTAATCCTGCAGGTAATTGGGCTTGTCTGCGGGAATGGAGGCACTGTCTGGACTCTCACAGGTTAGCAGTTGGCAGGGGTAGAGCTTTGCTGGGGTCCAGCCCCAGCAGGTCCAGGGGTTCCCAAAGGTGTGGATGGAGTCAGCGAAGACTATCTACCCTCTTCCTACGGTGGAGTCCTATCCATTCCAAGAGTGGGGCTTACCTAAGGGAATGGGGAGCTTACCTAGGGGTCCCTGTTCAGGCGCCAATTGTTGGGGTTCCCAAAGGTATGGACGGAGTCGGCGAAGAAGGAAGGACACGGGGGCAGCGTTCAGTTGATCATCATAGCTAGGTTCTTTTGCCAGGTTCTGTGTTTATTGTCCTGTTACATCTATATTTATACCAGTTGATTTTAATCCTATCCATTCTATTCCAAAGGTTAGGGCAATTCATATCTCCATTCCAAGGTTACTCTATTGTTCTATTAGGCTATAAGGAAGTAACTGAAGGAGATTATCCTAAGTAAAGATTATGTAGCTTAAGCGTGATTGTTCGTAGTTAAAGTGATTAATTACCTGCCTGGCCTTAGTTAAGGGGTTTTATTCCCTCCCCAACTCCAGGGAAAAATCCCCACCTGGGGAAACAACCTTTCTCAGAGAGGTGACCTTGGTTAAAACACATAGCGCTAAGAAGGGGAGCAAACATTTTAAGAACAGTATGCTATATACGCCAGGTCGCTTGAAACATAAGCTTGAAACATGTGCAGATGTTACTTCCCTGCAGCGACTGTGTCAAGCAGCAAGGATGGACCGGCTTCCAGCAGAGCTTTCCTCTCCTCTATGGTTCATGGTTTGCTGCTGTGCGTTCACAAAGCCAGGGGCTTCCAGGCAGCGGGAAATCGTATTGGGGAGGAAGCGGGGAAAGAAGGGAGCACTCTGAAAGCATTTCCACAGCCCAGGCACAGTCGTGTGAGTCAGGATACGCATTCTTCTGGTGGGTCAGAGGCAGGGACAACTGTTCCACTTTGAAACTCTGCATCGCCTCGCATGGGCTGAGCACCCGGCAGATGGGCACATTGCTTTTCTTTGCAATGAGAGGCCTTTACAGTTGCAAAGAGAGGAAAACAATCTGAAGGTCGTTCCTATTGGAACATCTCAGGGAGCCGGACACAGTCTGACCTGGGAGATGAAGCTGAACATGCTCCCTCCTCCCCACAAGTTGGTTTCAAAGCCAACGGGACGCCAGTAAGGAACACGCATGGGAAACCATAAATCGTTATATACTCCAAGTAGCTTAACTGCATGTGTGAGCCATTTGAGAGAGCCACTGGGCCTGGCGCACAGCTTCTCCACTTTCCTCATGCCCATTTCCCATGGTTCCTGGGACGCCGGCAGGGGGGCCCCTCCCCTTGTAAACAACAGGGCCTGGGACCCCATGCAGCGCGTCCATGGCCAATGTGGTCAATGCTCTGAACCTGAGCCCTGCTTTCCTCACCTCTTTACGTCTTTACCTTTCATCTGCCCGATCTTGACTCATTGGATTTCTCTTCCTGGAATTTGGTGACTTGGATTCCAAACGAAACCACTTAGTTCTCAACTTGCTCTGTTTTCACACCTGTCTCTAGCTGTGGGAGTCGCTCCGCGCAGGCAGCCACGCCTGGCTCCTCGGGTGTGAACGAACTGTCCTTCCCTATGTGAATGCTGTACGTTCCAACACTAATATACTCTTTTTCATAAGTGACTGATGATTATAAGTTGAAAATAATGGGCTTTGCTGTATCGATTTCAGGGGAAATACAGCAATATCGACGCAGTGAGTTAAAAAAAATGCCCAACCAAAATAAAAGAAATTTTTGCCTCCTACAAAACGCTGTGTTTGAATCTAAAGTAGTTCATGAAATATTGCCATTGTATTTGCTTATATTACGCAGAGAAATGCACATGAAATCTCCCATGGGCTGTGGTCGTGCTGGTGCGGGCTCCTGAGGTGTGTTCAGTGAATGCCGTTGAGGAAAGAGCAGCACATGGGGCTGGCGCAGTGGTGGGAACACTGGAGGCGACACAGTGGTGCTCGGACGTCCAGGTTACGGAAATGAAGGAGAAAGGGAGGGGACAGGAGCACATGTGTAATGAGCACTCCTATGTCTGAAGCTTCATGGGGGGCACTCTGGTACCCACATTTTATCGATGAGAAACTCCAGGCTCTAAAATGCAAAAGCACATGCCCTGGAGAGAGAGTCTGTAACTGCCCCACCCTAGTTCTCTGATGACCATTTTGCTGTGTTAAAAGGAGATGGCGTGGAGGAGAAACAGACATTTTGAGGAGCAGGAGAGACTAGGCATTTAGACCCAAGGGCCATAATCATTTTGGTTAAAGGGGAGGCAAGTCCCCTTGGTGGTGAGAGGAGAGGACTTGGGGGCAAAACCCACTAGTTCAGATTCATCTTGGCACCTGGTGAACTGAGCTGATCATCGCTGGTGAGCACTTGGACTTCACTGCACATATGTATTTCACTAAAGAAAACTAACAGAAAGCAACGTTTTTCAGAACATGAGATTTGATGTTGGGTTGAAAAATGCAGTCCCCAAAGGCAAGTGTCTTTGTGATAGAAAGTCATCAACAGATGGGCGAGTCATTCAACTTTTGCTGCACGCAGAGATATGCATGTATGTGTGCATGCTTGTATACACACGTGCACACATGAGACAGTCTGTCTTTTCCCAAACAGCCTCCTCAATGCCTCAAAACTTGACTAACAAGCTTTTTGTTTCTGTAAGTCCTTGTCCCTTTGCCTCTAATAAAGCCTACGGGTCCACTGATCTATTTCCTTTTAGTCAACTCAACCCTTACAAAGCAGTTAAATCATTACTTTCTAACAATATTAGATGGTGACTCCAGGAATTTGTCCCTTAAGGGAATTATATTATAACTGCAAACTTCTAGGAGCCACAGGATAAAGCCATACCTCTCCAATGGCCCAGGCTAAGAGAAGGAAGAACTGAGCTAGCGGGAAAAAGGGGGCCTGTTCTGTAAGGCCTCTCAGTGCTCCCCCAGAGGTGGAGATGAATAAAAGCAGGAAAGACATAGCCAGGTTTCGCAGCTATGTGGCCCCCCAACTCCCCAGGATCTCTCCAAGCTCCAGGATTTGCACCATTAGAGAGGAGATCCCTGGGACCTGAGCACTCAAGTGCTCTCTGTGACAGCAGTGAGATGCCATTTGAAGCTGCTGTCAGTGAGACCATCGCCATTAGACGGGGAGGGAGGAGATGAGAAGGCCAAAGGGCCCATCTTCTCTGATTTTGCTACAAGCCAGCCTGACACATAAGAGGCCATTGAGACTGAGCCTGATTGAGGTAAATGCTTTATTATGATGAGCGGTACACTCCGCTTGATATCCTGTAGGGGCTCGTCACTCCTGGGTGCTCTCCTACTGGTCTCTCTGTGCCTGCACAAGCTGGTTTTAAAACCTGCCTGATAAAGACAGTGTGTGTGCGCAGAGCATGGCCTTTGGAGGCCCAGAATTTGGTCCAATAATACGCTCTGCTGCTTTCTGCAAGTTGACCTTCGTCCCCACTGTCTCTGTCCCATAGCCAAGTTCAAGTCCTTGTCACTCTTTCCCTGAACTTCTACCTGGTCCCTTTGCCTCTGGTCATTTAGTCTCTGATTTAGTCAGTCCTTGTTGCTGAACAGCCTATCCAGGCCAAATATCTTGTTATTGCACTGCCCTGCTTAAAATTGTAATAATTCCTCATCTCTCTCCCCCTCCCCCAATTTCCCCCCTTCCTCCCCACCCCACAAATGAACTTGAACCCAGCAGAAGGCCCTTTGAAATCTGGTTATTGCCTCCAAGCAGCCCCTCCCACCTGGCTCTCAGCTAGCAGATCAGTTGGTAGGCAGCTCCCTGGTAAGTTAGGATGCATCACGCGTCCTTGGTGCTGTATTTGCTTACTCGTCCTCAGGATTCGGCTGCACAGCTCTCCTCACTTCCCAGCACCCCTGCTCTTGCTCCGTGTTTCAGTTCTGATTAGTTCCTTGTTGGTTTGAAACCATATCCAACCCCCACTTGGTCAATCTCTTCCCTCATTTCACTGGGGCGGTCTGTTTGCTGGACTGCCTCTCCATGGAGCCTTCTATGGACAGGCGGTAGCTCCTACCTTCTACATGCAAGAGCGGAGTGTGGGGCTGCCGTTCAGACAGTGTTTACTGAATGACATCGCTTAAGCTTTATTGCCTCAAAGCCTCTCGTGTAAAAGAGGAACGATAGCACTGATCTGCAGTTGTGGTGAGGATAACATTTTTGAAAAATGTGAAAAAGAACTTTTTTAACTATAAAGATTATTAAACACGCTAGTTATTATGATGATGGTAGCACAGGTCCTGAGAATAAAGCTTTGCCTTCATCTCCGGGGCATTTGATACCCCACAGGTTCTGCTCAAAGTCAGGAGCTGAACTCGATCTTAGGATTCTTGGGATGCACAGTGTTTAGTGTAATTATGAAAATTCCTACCTGCTGACTAAACCCACACTGATTTTTAATTATCTGAGCTTCAGGGGAAAGAAAGAGATCCATTAAGAGATGAAAGTCTCCTAGCAGCGTGTTAGAGAGCATTATTTGTTCACAACCACTAGCAAACGCATTTGCCGAGTGCTTCCCATCCAGTTCTTAAAGACTGAGCTGCAGATAGTGATCATTTCATAAATATTAATGGAGAATATGCAAGTGGAAAGTTAAATTAAAAAGCTACCAAATGGCTAGCAGGCAGCAGAAAATGAGCAGGAATCTCTAATCAGTAGAATCTATGGTTGTGTAACTTCTCTCCTCCTCTTAGAGTACAAAACAGAAGTTGACTTTTCTCCCACTTCAAATTGGTTCATGTTGAAGGGAACATGCAAAGCAGCTCAGGAAAGATTCCAGAAGAAGCCATTCTTCATGGCAAGTCCGCGGCCCCTGGTTGCGGTTGGATGCAAATAGCTGGACACACAGACATCCCGACGGGCTGTGGGCTTCCCGCTGGATTATTTGGCAAAACTTCACAAGATTTTGGGAAAAAAAGAGAACAGGCAATATTTTCCATTTATTCACCATCAGTTGATCATGTCTAACTTCTGGAGTTTTTCTAAGTCTACATTTCAACCAGCATGTTGAAAATACAATTGACTTAGAAATGTCAAACTGAGAGAAAGGAAGACTACAGAGTGTTGATGAGCTGGGCCCAGTGTTTTTGTAACGTCTGTTTCAGATTATTTGTAGTATCAGCATTAGACTTATTTATCCCATATTATATTCATCCATTCATCTAGCTGTCCATCCATCTATCCATCCATCCATGCGTCTAACAGACGTTCACTGCATGTCTACTGTAGATCAGGCCCTGTGCTAGGCACTGAGAATGAAAAGTTGAATAAGACATGGTCACATGGTCTCCTCTCCCATGGATTTCAAATATCATAACTGTTTCATAGCTTTGTTATGAGATTGAAGGGTCACTAGATGTAAAGCACTTAGAACTGGTCTTGACATATAGTATTGCCATACAGTGAGCACTGTGTGATGATGGGTACCAGGAAGTAGTAAGGAAGGAAGATGGACACATTGGAAGGAATCAGACTAGACTGGGTTTCATGTGTCATGAATCTTTTTCTTGTGAAAAAGGAGGCATCATTGAAGAATAGAACACAGAACAATGAGGTGATCATCCCTGTGCTCCATAGAGTTCACTGTGACTGCTGGAGGGAGGATGGATTGCGATGACAGGGGGCTCACCACTAGTTACAGGCAATGCAATTAGACAAGGAGGAAGAAGGCAGTGAATGAATAGGAGCATAGCATGCAGGATGGAGAGTGAGGGGATATTAGAGATTTCTAAGAGGGGGAGTTGGTGGATTTTGGTATTTCATTGGAAATAAAAGGCAGTGGGGAGAAACACGGAGTCTCAGTTGATGCCTAGATTTCTAGAATAGGTGACGGATAGACAGCTGAGCCTTAGGTGAGAAAAGTGAAAGTAGAAGAGGGGCACGTTTTGGTGGGAAGGCTTTGAATTCACAGCCTCTGCAAGAGCTGCATCATAAACAGGGAATGCATTTAGTTCAGCGGTTCTCAACCTGTGGGTCGCGACCCCTTTGGGGGTCGAATGACCCTTTCACAGGGGTTGCCTAAAACCACCGGAAAACACATATATAATTACATATTGTTTTTGTGATTAATCACTATGCTTTAATTATGTTCAATTTGTAACAATGAAAATCCATCCCTCATATCAGATATTTACATTACAATTCATAACAGTAGCAAAATTATAGTGATGAAGTAGCAACAAAAATAATTTTATAGTGGGGGTCACCACAACATGAGGAACTGTATTAAAGGGTCGCGGCATTAGGAAGGTTGAGAACCACTGATTTAGTTGGACTCCAACTCTGACAAACCAGCAATATAATCCTTGGACCAGACACCTCACCTTTCTGGACTTCCATTTCCAAACTCACAAACTGAAGGCAATGCTGTCCTAACTCAAAGGGCAGTTGAGAAAGTGAACAAAGGTAATGTGCATGGACGCCCATGCGCGGGAGGGTGGGATTTAGTATGTGCCGGGGGATTTGACTCGGAAGAATGGTGAAGATCTCACATTGTATGATTTGTTCAATGTGGGGCACTTACCCCAAAGGAAAAGAGTTATTCATACATATACTCATTCACACACCAATTTATTCTTTCATCCATTTGGCAATAATTTCTTGAGGACTTTCTGTGGACAGGAAATGTGTCAGCTTCTTTGATGGGGACGGTGCAATTTGGTAAATAAGGATCCCATCGGGTGCCTACCGTGTGTCTGTGCTACAACCACTGCCGGCTTTACATGGATTACGTCTGTACCTTTCTCAGCAACATGAGACTGCAACACGGATGTCCCTCAGGTATTCAAAGGACCCAACATTGGCCCTTCACATAACCATCATGATGACAGAAAGTAACACACAGATGGCTGTCAGCGTTTCTTTTCATTTATAATGAAATCAATTGGGGGACAAATTATTATTAGTAACAATAATAAAAATAATAGCTAAAATCTGTTGGGTATTTTCTAATGAATTGTATTTCACATTCATTTTTCAATTAATTCTAGGAGGTAGGTTCCTTTTTCCTAGTTTATAGATAGATGAGAAAATTGAGGCCAGGAGAGGTTAAATATATTGGCTAAAATTATACAACTAGTAGGCAGTAGAGCTTGGATTGAAACCTAGGTCTGTACGAATGCAACTTTTGTTATACATTTTTGTTAATCCTCACCCGAGGATATTTTTCCATTGATTTTTAGAGAGAGTGGAAGGGAAGGAGGGGAGGGGCGAGAGAGAGAGAGAGAGAGAGAGAGAGAGAGAGAGAGAGAGAGAGAGACATTGATGTGAGAGAGGCACATCGATTGGGTACTGTTATACTTGCTTACAGTGTATTGTAATTCAGTAAAATATTAATGTAGCATATTGCCCGCATTTCAATGTGTCTATCTTGCCCACCTTAGTCTGAGCCTATTCCCTTCTCTGTACATACATTTTGTACATGCATCTTTCTCAGCACATGTCATACAGTTCTGTTGTTCAATTGACTTCTTTCTCTGTCTGCCCTCCTATAATATAAATGTATTAGAGGCAGGGACCATGTCTTATGGTCAGTCTTGTATTTGGCAATTAATGAACAGTTCAAGTTTGAGGAATGAATGTATGTATATATAAACCACAGATCAGAGCCATTTTCTAGCATTCATTAAAAGCTTTCTGCTTTTGGTGCAACTAAGGACTGATTTAGGTGGTTATATTTGAGTGGATGCATTACCTATTCAGGTTTCAAAATCTTCTCCACAGCCATCTGGTCCGAAAAGGCTCTAATGCACAATTGTTAACGGTCACGTTGATGTTTGCACATCGCTGCCTATGTTGCTCTATTATTTATTTTTCAGAATTATAATCATTCATCTCCCTCATTTCATATGTGGAGTTCAGCTGCACGGACATTGACCTCACTGACTGAGCCGCACGAGGACTGCGTCTCTGTGCCTCCCCAGGAACCAGAGACTCTGCATCCCGTCCAGCTGGTGCCCTCACAGCCACCTCCAGGTGAAAATCCCCACCGAAGCCAGTCCAAAAGGCTGGGAAAGGTAACTGCTAGTTTCCTTCCTTCCCGGGAGAGGGCTGAGCTGGACGATATCCGCGAATCCAACTCTCACTGTATGAAAGGAAGACTGAGCCCCAAGCAGGTGACACGACTCATGGATCTGGCGCTTCTGGCTCCGGTCTGTAAACTTGACGTTACATTCTCTACCCTTTCCAGATGCCCATTTTCATAGGCAGTGTAGAATGTGAATTCTCTGGTGGTAGCAGTAAAAATAAAAACGATGCACTAGAGATATATACTCCCACGCCTCCTACATAGACACCCCTCCAATGCCACTCTTCATCGAATACTCACCCAGCCCCCACATGTGAGAAAGGGGAGCATCCACAGTGTGAAGGCTGGATCCTGCTTTCAACCTCTCATGGGAATAAGTGAGCAAATAATATCAACATTTGCTTCTACTTGATTTTTTTCATGTTTTTGGTCATCAGGGAAGATTTTCTTTCTATTCATCATGACAGTCTCGGAGGGTAGATTCTATTAAGCCATTTTTTCAAATCAGAAAATGATGCTTTTGGTGAACTTAGGCAACAGACACATTGTCACTGTCAGAGCTGGTGGGAGGGGGGCGAGGGGCAAGTCTGCCTGGTCCTCCCTCCTGCGCTTGTATCCGCTTCATCCCAACGTGGACAAGAGTCAGTAGGACAAGAAAAGTGTTGTCTCAGATGCCTGCCCCCTGGAGGCAGCCCAGGGGCTTGATTACAGTTTCTTCCTCCGATTTCCCCAACTGCCAACAACCCGCTCTGTCCTTCCCGCCCCCCAGCTCTGTGAGTCATCTTCATGAAATGGAAGGGATCCCCCAGCAGTGTGCCCCTGGACCTTATGTTTTAACACCCAAATGAGCAGTGACTGGACGCCACCTTCTCCGTGGGCCGCAGGCCCTCTCTGTGTGAGGAAGACCTGGGAGCACCGCTCCGTGTGGATCCCGCTCTGGCCAGCTTCCCACACAGCAGGAGGCTCTAGAATCAACACTGCATTCAGGGCTGACGAATGAAGAACGTTATTAAAGATGATTCTTCTGAAAGCAGAGGTAATTATCTCAGCATTAACATCTCTCATTTAATTCAGCCCTGATTAAACTTTTCTTTCAGAAGGAGGAAATTGCAAGTGTGAAATCTAACAAATGCGGTTGCCAACTGGAAAGACCCTCTACAGCGAAGAGGTAGGGCTGAGCCATACACACCCCATGCTGCCCACCAGGTGGTCCTCGGAGGGCACCTGCATCTTACAGAGCCAGCTGTAACGCCAGAGGGACTTGCAGGACATTGATATTGATTTTGGATGCCATGTGACTTCCCTTGGCACTCTAGGCTGGGATCATTGTTGGGAGGCACCTTGCTCCTTCCCTCTGTCCTTCCAAATGGTAATTGTCTGGTCACCTGCCCTTCTCCCTCACTTGTCAGAGTCCCTCAAGGACAGGGGCAATGATGTAAGTACCTTTCTGTCTTCTGCACCGGACATAATGCTTGCCAGAGTCGGAGCCCAATGCATGTTTGACAAGTGAAAGGACCGAAGGGCTGATCAACTCAGATGGCTTCTGTTTTCATTTCCTGGCATCCCTGTAGCGACCCTTTGTGCTTCGAGATACTTCATTACTTCCTGGCCTTCGAGTGCTTCAGCAAAGCAGCTGGGTGTGGATGGATGGTAGAATGGAGGTTAGGAAAAAGAAAAGATGAGAATAATAAAAATGCAAACTTCTGTCTCCTGAATTGCAGAATAAAAGGTGCCATTCAGATCCCATTTCCCATGGGAAGTTCTTGGCTTGCTTTTTCTATCAGTCAAGCTGAAGAGGAACTTTTCACAAAAGAGGTCTTTTTCTTCTTGGCCTGGAAAATCGATTTTGAAGTAAATCTTGCTCCTTAGAATGCCCCCCGCCTCCCCCCGCTCCACCTAGCAGAATATTCTTTATTTTTTCTAGCCCAGCTCAAATGGTAGCTCTTCAAAGAATCATAATCACAGCTGGTATCTGATGGGTATTAACTCTGGGATGGGCCTGTGCTCTGTGTTTTGCAGAAGTTAGGTCACTTGCTGCTCACAAATCTCCATTAAATCAGGGTGATTATTCATCATAAGTTTACAGGTGATGATGCTGAAAGCTACAGAGGTGATGCAATTGCCCAAGCTTGAATATTGAGTGGTGGTTCATAGACTTGAATGCAGGAAGCTTGAGGTCAGATAGGCTTTAACCCAGAGGACATGGGGGCTCCCTCTGAGATCTGCGACCCTCTCCAGACAGACCAGCCCTTTTCTTTATTAAGACCCAGCCCTACCCTCAGGTGACAACCACAGCCTCTTAAGTCTTCTCTATGGCTCCAAACTCAGAACTTGCAATAACACCTTAAATTAAATATATATATATATATTTCTATTGATTTCAGAAAGAAAGGTAGAGGGAGAGAGATAGAAACATCAATGATGAGAGACAATCATTGATCAGCTGCCTTCTGCACGCCCCATCGCTGGGCATTCAGCCTGCAACCTGGGTATGTGCCCTGACTAGGAATGGAACCGTGACCTCCTGTTTCATAGGTCAACACGCCACCACTGAACCATGCCGTCCGGGCAATGACACCTTGCACTGGAAGCCAGGTCAGTCTGCTAGAAACAATCTCTGCTCTGTCATGCCTTGGCACCTGGAGCTCCCCAGCCTTTGGTCACTGCCCTGTAGTTTCTTTTGCTGCACTCTTCCTGGTCTCAGCTGCCAGCATCTTCCTCATCTGCCCTCTGCTTGGAAGGCACTGCTCAGAAGAGCGACCGACTCCAGGGGCTGATCCGAAGCCCTCACTTGGCACTCACGTCTCACACAGCCCAGCGTGATCATGGTCTCTTACTGACTGAACCTTCCCCCAGATGAGAGCTCTGTAGGAAAAGGATTGGATCTTGTTAAAACATGTGATGTCTGGCACATCCTGAACACGCAGTCTGAGCTTCGTAAATGTTTGTCAAAACATTGGCTGAACGGCAAAGCCGGAAATCTCTCATCTATCACATAAAAGGGGGAAAACTGGTGTTTTTGAGCTGGGGTGTGGCAGCAGTGACAGCAGCTTATGAAAATAACCCACCGGGCTTTCAATTCTGCACATGCCTGCCACCAGCCCTGGAGAAACACCGACCTGGATTCTTAATTTTTCACCTTGATGTCCATGAAGGTCACAGGGGACAAGAGGAGGGGAAGAAGATTCATGAAGCATTTCCTATATTTCTGAAAGCCCGACTGAATTCCTACACTTACCCATGAAGACTCTATCTAATCTAAGTCAATTTCCTGTTCCTTTGCCTTTAGGTGAAATTGTATTATTTCAAGGTGGTCACCCTGGCTCTTCATCTTGACCAGATATTCTGAAACTGTGCCTTTGGTCATTATAGAATGGTCATACACCTGAGCTACTATTGCATACATGCACTTGTACAGGGAGGTGAAAGAGTGGGGGATCCAATAACTTATCCATGTGGGAGTTTACAATAGGGGGTCCCTGCAAAAGAAGATGGCAGTCACCTCATTGTGTTTGTGGCATTTCTGAAGCTTGGTATTTTCGTTTGCCAACCCTTCTACAACAAAGCACCGCACGCTGAGCAGTTTGAACAACCAGACTATCTCACATGTGGAGGCCGTAGTCAGAGGGTGAGGGTTAGCGGTGGGCTCCTTCTGAGGGAGAAGTGGTGCAGGTCTGCCTCTTCGTCTTGTAACCGGTGGCCTCCTCTCTGCATCTCTTCACATCCATTCCCCCCCGTGAGTGTCTGTGTGTAAATTTCCCCTTTTAATAAAATCCACAGTCCTATTGGATTAGGACCCACCTAAGAACCTCATTTTAACTTGAACACCTCTATCAACATATTCTCTCCAAACAGGCTCATATTCTGGGGTCCTGAGGATTAGGACCTCAACATATGAATTTTGGGAGGAGCGAGATTCAACCATCACCCTTGGGGGCCACCCAGACCTAGGCCTTGTGTCCTCCTACAGGGTGTTGGGGCCTGTGTCCTCCTACACGGTGCTGGGCCTATGTCCTCCTACACGGTGCTGGTACTTCCAACATCAACCCTCCCCCAGCTTTATTCCTCATGAATTTGCACATGGATAACATTTCCTGAATTCTAACTTTCTTTTTTTTTTTTTTTTTTTTGCTGCTGCTGCAAAGCTGTTATTCTCTTTGGTTTCTCCTTTCATCAACCTGGCTGCCAACCAACGTCTAAAAAAAAATAAATCCCGGCTGCAAGCTGAGTTCCTGCCTGGGTCGATGTGGGTTTATTGATATTCCAGCGCGGTTCGCCCTGCCATTTATGCTCTGCAGTTGGAACCGCAGGCCCGAGGGGAGCAGAGATAGTGAGGAGGGGATTTTTCCATCACTTCATATGCAGTGAGTGAATCTCAGTTTCCTGCCCTACTATCTCCGAGTCCTTCAGCAGCCTTCTCTCTGCCTGTGCGTTAGAAGTGACAAAAGCACTGAAGGCTGCAGGGTGAGCCCTGAGGCCCGTGGGATCTGTAATCAG
The DNA here is from genome assembly GCA_036010255.1 of Myotis pilosus. Classification (NCBI taxonomy): domain Eukaryota; kingdom Metazoa; phylum Chordata; class Mammalia; order Chiroptera; family Vespertilionidae; genus Myotis; species Myotis pilosus. The sequence goes on from JASKON010000016.1 coordinate 2,992,037, forward strand.
AGTGACCTCTTAACAACGCGGAGGGGCTGTGGACAGTGCTACTCTCTGATTTTGGGGGAGGGAAGGGTGCCTGTGTTGGGACCTGGAAGGATGAGGAACCTCATTATTCCTGTATCTCCAGGGCAGGACCCAGGCTGTCCCTTGTGCCCTCACTCCCCTCAATGTGAGCATAAGGGAGACACAGCGGCAGAACTGCGCTCGCGTGCTTAGCGTGCAGCCCTGCGCAGAGGAGGCTTTGGCAGCGATGAAGACCATGGCTGGGCAGTGAGCTCCAAGGGCCAGGGCTCAGCACAGGGGAGGGAGCGCAGGGCACGCGGAAGGAGAGCCCAGATGTTATTTTAATGAGAGAAAAACAAAGGCTCATGCCACAGTTTTTCAAAAACTATGCATTGGTTTCATAATAAGGCAGAAACCAGACCTTCACTTGCAAAGACCAACTCTGACCGTCTATTCTGGTGAAGTGTGAGGATCATCATGGGTGGCTTGTTCAAACAGAGAGGACAGAGGGGGAGGGGCAGGGGGAGGGAGCCACAGGGAGGGGCAGAGGATGGCAGAAGTGTCCGCGCTCTGGCCTCTGGGCACACCAAATGCCAACCCATTGGCCATACAAGCTCCCAAATGGTTCGATTTAGGCAGGAGAGTTCATGAGAAGGCACAGGGGGCGTTGCTGACGGGTTCTGCTCCAGGAGCTGCAGGCAGCTTGTTTCTGAGCCTTGAGGTTTGCACAATAATAATAACAAACAACATCAATGACTACTCAGACGGGCGCACTCAGTCAGTCCTCTGAGGTGGGGGTTATGTTCCGTCACATTTTCCTTTTCCTCCCAGGACCACAGACATCCCGAGGTCAGCTCTGCCCTGCGAATGCCTTGATATCGGGACATCCGTCGTCTTCTCCTCTGGTTTTGTCTGGTGACTTGCTGAAGAGGTGACAGAGAAACTGCACGACATTGCAAATTATTATTTTTCCACCCACTACCCTTAGGAGGCTCTTATGTTTGCAGCCAGAACATAAAGACCATGCTCTTCAACAAATCCCCCATCATCAGCTCAGCTGGATTGTACCGAGGTCAGTCCCTTCTCTTCCCGACCCTCTTCCTTCCACATTACCCATCGAGTGCCCATTGGGTAGCAGCACTGCGCTCTGCTGGTGGGGGCCCATACCATGAGTGCCAATGGGATCTTCCGTGTTCCACCCGAACCCGCCAAATCTCATCAGGCCACGCCCTTGGACAAAATTCTTCACTGGCTCTTCTACCTACAGATTGAAGCCCAGGCTTCTTGACAGGAAAGGTCTGCAGGCCCTTGACCTTGTGGCTGCCTGTGGGGGTAGGAGGGGGGCAGGGGTGAGGCAAAGGCAGGGCAGGGAGGACCACTAGCAGAAGGCCACGTGTGCCTGGAGCTCAGGGAGCAGAGGGGCGGGGCGGCAGGAGATGGAGCCGAGAGGATGCGGTGACAGGTGGTGCTGGGTCTTGCAGGCCCCACTCAGGAGGTGAGTGTTATTGTGAGTGTCAGGGGCGAGGCACCAAGCGGCGTGATGTGATTTTCATGGCTTTGCTTCATGTGGGAAATGGGTTGAGCTAGTGTGTCCCAGGCCCTCTGGATCTAGTAGTGAGTGTGTGGGCTCAAATAAGCCAGACCGTTGGGCTGCGCTTCTCGGGACTGAAAATGTTCGAATTTGTGGACTATCCTAGGGAGGGAGGCACCGGCTCTCCAGGCACCTGCCGGGCAACCCTGCTCCTGCCTGCGGCGGGGCTGCTGGCCTGGAGGGCGGGAATGGATTCTCAGAGCGCTCAAGGGAGCAGTCAGCTTGCTGTTCAGTATGCAAGGCCCTGTGCTGGCCAAGGACACAGAGATAAATCAGACACACAGAGTCACCCCCGCGAACAGCCCGCTCCTCTGCTGCCGGAGGCTGTGGGAGAAGGTGGGAGGAAGCGGCGGGGGACTCCCCGTGGGCACAGATAAGGGACGCTCTGCTCTCTGAGGGTCACAGGGAAGCGTGCACAGGCCTCGCCTCCATCCATCTCTGCCGCATGGCGCTGCCCTCCATTCCCCTTCCCCAGAGGCTAGTGTCCTCACGTGAGAAAGTGCTCATTTGAGCCACTGACCCGTGTTCTGAAGGAACGTGGGCTCGGAGGGCGTCACGTGTGCTCCCACGGCAATGGGATATTTGGGGTTGCTAAGGAAAGGTCTTCACTTAAAGACCTCCAAATTTTAGTTTTGAATTTTTGACCTACAATTAGTAATCATGAAATGAGAGCACTGTGAGAACTTCTAAGACCTAAAATGCTGTTTTCACATCCACACAACTCATTAGTCATATATTTATGAATCTCATTTATCATTGTACATTCATTAACCCAGCCGGCGTTTATTGAGCAGTTGGATGTCAGGCACTGCGCCAGATTCCAGGTGGACCAGACACCATCCCCATCTGTAAGGACCTCCCAGTCCCAGGAGGAATCAGATACATAAATATGACCCATGGAAGAGGAAGCCGGTGCTGCTCTGTGTGGCCCTAAAAGGCAAAGCTGAGATCGGCGGATGCCAGGCACCAGCAGATGGCTTTCAGCTCAATATCAAGAACAACTTTCCAACATGAGATGATCAAGGGCAGGTAGAGTTTCCTGCCCCCATTTAGACGTCCATCCCCCAGAATGACATGCACAAGGCAGGTGTCAGCTAACGGCATGGCTGGGACCTTGTGGAGCATGCCCAGCAGGAGCCAAGCCCCAGCCCATGAAAGGTGGATGATTCCTATCAGCCTTGGAGGCCTGGGTCCTTGACCGGCTGCTACACTGGAGGATGTTCACTTAAAGTCCCGCCACGCCTAGACCAAAGCTTGGTTTAGGTAAGAAAGACATTCCTCGGAGTTCAGAAGGTCAGGTGCATAGATGGGCAGAGATCTACAGCCCTGCTGAGCGACTTGCTGGACACCTTTGTCCCAGGGGGACCGTCACTCATGGTTTAGGTGCACCCACAGGGTCATGGGATTCTTTGAGGATCGAATGAAACAAACCCAGCTGGAAGCCACCAGACTCATACACATCACTCACATGCATGAGAACGTATATCTGAGAAAATAACGAAGGCAGAACACAGATACGCCTAATTGAGGTCTCTGCAAAAACCCTCATAGCTCTACTGAGCTTTCAGGATAAAGCCTGGCACTTGCTCTCAACCAGAGGGTTTCTCATCATCAGATCCTACTTCTGCCCCCATTCCTCCTGCTCCCACCGCACCTCTCACTCGCCCATAGGGAAAGGCTGCCTTGTGTTCAACCTCCTTTCCTTCCACAGCAGGGAGCGCCTTCGGGCCAGCACGCCAGTCCCTGCTCCCTGGCAGTGCTGGGGACCCAGATGAACAAAATAGGCATCCAAACTGCTGTCCACGGAGGCTTAGGAGGGTGCCAAGGCCAGCTCCCTGCCACGCGGTCCTGGGGAGAGCCGCGACTGGAAATGCATTCATGGGTCATTTTTATCCCGAGGTTCACGCTGCCTCTTACAATCAGAGATGACCTAGATTTCTCCTTAATGGACTCGGGCTGTGTGCTGGAGCTTGGCCTTTTCTCTAAGGGGGAAAGTCATAGGGGGGGTGTGTGGGGGGAGCACTCAGGGAAGCATGATGCCAAGAGCCCCGAGCACCTACCCCACCCCATAGGGCCGTGTCATCACAAGCTCCCAGGGAAAAGGGTCCCCAGGCCCAGGACCAGGGACAGGGTCACCGGAGGCTGGATTTCAGGAGGACTCTACTCTGGAGTGGACAGGACAACCATCTTCCAGTTTTTTTTCTGGAAATAAGTGCTGAGATCACATGACCAGTTATTGATGTGTGGGCCGCGCATCTGGATATAGAAGATGCTGGAGAAGACAGTGCTAGACAAAACCTTGTGCCTGATGGGTGCTTCCCAAGGGCTTTGGAGACCATCCCATAATGACAAGCTCCGAACAGAATTTGGTTCAGCTGCTGAGTAGCCCCGGGGTGGGACAGGGCCTCTGCTTTGTCCTCTGTGGCAGGGGCACCGGACGCCCTGTGCAGCCTCAGTGGTGAGGCCGCCATGCGGGCACAGTGCCCTGCAGATATCTGAGACCCACAGATATTTTCATGTCCACATAACAGTTTATTAGGCTTATGTTTATGAATCTCATTTATCATTTGTACATGCATTTACTGAGCATGTGTGCTAGACAGGGGGTTCCACATAGACCAGACACCATCCCCGCCCTTAAGGACCCCACAGTTCCAGGAGGAATCAGATCAGTCAATATGGCCCATTCAGGAGGAAGCTGGTGTTGGTCTGTCTGTATGACCCTAAGGGGAAGGCTAAGGTTGGTGGGTGCCAGGTACAGCTGATGGATGACTACTAGTAGTCGGCGGCAGCCTCCCATCTCCCCTGCCTCCTTCCAGGCCACCAAGCAGGTCTGAAAGAAAGTGAACTCAGACTCTGGGTTAGAAGAGATGACCAGGTAGTGAAGGTGAAATGAGGATTCTCCATAATAATTTCAGTTCTTTTTTAACACGTGAGAAGCCATGACAACAGCTGCTCACTTTTGTGAGTGTGCCGGGCAGTTTAAAAGGTGCTTCCCCAGCTCTCAACTGATTACCCTGTGTGGCAGCTCCACCAAAGCAGATGGGGATGCGTGGGGAGAGGTCACGAGGGTGGAGAGATTTCTGGAAGTGACGGAGGGCGGTGGCAGGAGCCAGTGTTGGGTTCAGGGAGTCTCCGGCCCAAGTCCTTGCTGCTTCCGGGGCATTTCTGGAAACCCCCCGCCTTCTCTCCTGGGTAAAATTGCTGTATTGCGAGGGTTAGAAAACACCGTTAGTTCACTTCTAACCCAGCGGGAGGCAGAGACATTTAAGCAACTGACTAGCTGAATCCTGCGCAGGAAGCATCACTGGTTGGTACGGCGCAGCCTCAGTGTGTGAGGGCTGTTTGTACTGTTGGCTTCACTGAGCCCTGGGAAGTCTCAGACACCCTGTTTTGCATGTGGGCTCTGCTCAGTCAGTGGTTATGTCCCCATTTTACAGACAAGAAGGAGGTGTGATATAAGCACCCCACAGCTAGTAAGTCTAGGCTGTGACTGAACCAAATAAAGGACTTTCCCCAAGTCGCTTGTTGGTAAAAACGCAATTTGGAATCAGAAAAGGTTTTGGACAATATCCAGTCCATCTTCATACCAATGGGGAAACTGAGTCCCAGGAAATGGTGACCTAGTCCGGTTCTTGCTCACATAGTTGCCACCTTCCCTAGAATTTCCCAAAGAACCGTCAAATGCCAAGATGGAGCTCATTATCTCCTCCTTAAGTTCTTCTCACTCCCTCTCAGGAAATGAGACGGAAACCAGGGGCCACGCTAATCCCTTGCCTCTCCTCACCGTCACGCCTCATTGCTCACCTGGGCCTGCTGACGTCACCTCGGAAACATCTTTCCCCGGGAATAGACCTGTGTTTCTCATCTGGTTCCAGAGGCTGGACCAACGCCTCCAGCTGAGGCTGCTGGTTCTTTTGACAAAAAAGAGACTTTCAAAAGTGTTAAACGATGGTGCTTTTCCCCTGGATTCACGGATGATTTAAAAAATGATAATTACCTCTTCCTCTTCAGTTATGATTCTATTTTGGAATCCTATTTCTGTAATTAAAAAACCCCCACCAAATCCTTGCACTATTTGAGTCTGAGTCACTTGTGCAGTAAAATCAGCAAAGATGAACAAGTAACTGAAATGTAGGCCCCGGGCTCTCAGGCCTCCCCTTGAGATCGGGCATCTCCACCGACATCCGCAAGGTCAGGTCTCCTGCTCCGCCTCCCAGATCACCCCCAGCAAACGTGACCGTCACATATGGGGGTAACTTCTCCCCAAGTCTCTCTTTTTAATGCTAAGAAGAGCCCCTGGCGTGCATATGCATTCTATAAATATTGTCTATTATTATTTTTTCTCTTCCCTGCGTGGACTCTTTAGGGATTTAAAAACACGCACAATTGCTGCTCATGATATGACTAATCCCCTAAGGTGATGGCCGAGGACCAGTTTTCACTCTGGGGAACATGCAGATATGCCACTTCACCTTCAAGTCCATCAGTCATCCCAGACTCATAAAAGCCAGAGCCGGGAAGCCCGCAGGGATCAGCAGGCGTGACCCCTCATCTTCTCACAGGGGAACTGAGGCCACACCACTCGTCAGCAGCAGTTGCAAGGGCACCACGTGTTAGAAATGCACACCACACATTAACTCTAGGCTTCCACTCCGAAGAGCTAGCCGCAGGCTGCTATGCGTGGGGTCAGGGAAGCTGCTTTGGAAGCATCTAAGTGCATCCGGAATCACCAGCCACGCTGCAGGGGTGAGAGAGAAAGAGCTGGTCTTGTCAGTCAAGGAGGGAGGGTGTTGGGTCTCCATCAGATGGATGTGAAGCAGGTGTCGCACAAACCCAGAGTTTAGGGGGGAAAGATTGGGAAGAAATTGTGCTTTAATGTTTCTATGCTCTATTCATATTCAATTCATGTCAACAAAACTTTTTATTTTTTTGTTTCCAAGAAACTACCAGGCACGGTGCAAAACTTGAAGTGAATCATATGTAGTTGCAGCCTGGAGGGGCCCCAGATTCCCAAGCAATCACCATGCAGAGTGGTCCCTCTTATTATGGAGTTTGGTATGATGTGCGGTGGAGGCAGGGGGGAGCGCCCCGATCCTGGGCTTCTGGGAGACACCACAGGAGAGGTAGCATGAGATCTAGGTGCTGAAGGGTGACTAGGGTTGACCAGGAAGGGAAAGGGAAGCTGGGGAAGAGGAAAGGCTGTGTCTATCCCTGCGGTGTGGGCAGTCAGGCGAGGTGAGAGTGGGAAGTTCCGGAGGTTGGGCTGGGACTAGATGGGGAAAGGACTTGGATGTCATGCTGAAGACTGGACATTGTCATAAACTAACGAGGAGGCCAGTGTTTCAGCAGAGGACTACTGGTCACCCTGTTTTTAAAGGGAGTGGCCGTGTTAGCTTCCCTCCTCCACCCACAGCCTTCCTCTCTAGTTGCCATCATCCAGCTGCTGGACCAGAGAGCTGGGGATCCCTGCAATTCTTGCCTCCTCACCTTCTTTCATCCAACTCATCCCAAGTCCATCCATCACACCTTCCAAGGCTACCCTACAGCTGCCCACTTCCCTCTCAGCCCCTCCCTAGTCAGAACTACCACGTCTCTTGCCTGAACTTCTGCAACCATCGCTCACTGGATCTTCCAGCTTCCACACATGCCTCTCAAGTCCCACTTTGCACACGGTAGCCAGAGAGCGCTTTACAAATGCACATTGCATCCTGTCTCCAAGCACCTGGGTTAAAATATGTTAGTGGCTTCTCACTAAATTATTTTCCAACACCTGCCTATTGCCTTCAGGGTCTTGCCTGGTCCGGACTTGCAGACACTCCAGGCTCATGGCATTCAGCTCAGCCTCCCCTTCTCCCCGACCCCATTGTCCTCCCCCTCTCACCCTAGACTTCTACACATTCCTCCCACCTCAGGGCATTCACAGTGCTCTTCTCTCTGCCACGGGTGCTGTCCTCACACTGACACTGATGAATCCTCTCACTTCTCAGACCTCAGCACACATGTCTGCCAGGGCTCCGGTGGCATTCAGAGACAGGGACCATGGACAGGTATAGAGACGTTCTATGCGCCACCTCTCATGTGTAGAACTTTAGGACTTGGCCCATCATTTCTATAGTTGTGCCCCAATGAAGACAAACTTTTTTTTTTAAATATATTTTTATTTATCTCAGAGAGGATGAGAGAGGGAGAGAGAGAAAGAAACATTAATGATGAGAGGAAATCATTGATTGACTGCCTCCTGCATGCTCCCACTGGGGATCGAGCCTGCATGTGCCCTGACAGGGAATCAAACTGTGACCTCTTATGCTAAGGAGGGCCCCTGGCATGTATATGCATTCTATAAGTATTACCTATTATAGATAATATTTATAGAATGCATATACACATAATAGATAATATTACATTTATATGCAGGTGACAAACTCTTTCTTGAGCAAACTCCTGGATTAACCCTTGGATATACCCTCAGCCAAATTTTTTACAAAAATGGATGAATCTCTGTTGTCCCCAAAGTCTCAGATAGAGCCATGAACTTTCATAAATGGATGGTAACCTTACTGTTGCTGGTCTGTGTTTCTTCTTCAATCCACGACACGGAGCAATGATATGTGAGGCCAGCGACTTAAACCTCAGTCCTCCACCGTCTTATGGAAAGCCTGGATAATGAAGTGATATTTATGAGGACCTGTTTGAAGGGCATGCTGTTTATCCCTTCCTCTAGTGCGCTAATTTTTATTCCTGCATCAAGCTGTGCACTTGGACCATATGTTCTGAGTCCCCGGCAGAATTTTCATGCATTTTAATGTTATTTCCTTGGCGCGCGGCCAGGGACATTATACATAATGGCTGTGTGAGAACGATTACGGTAGGGATGTCTTTGAAGCGCTAGGCATTAGGTCATTCGGCTCCTCGGGAGCCTAGAGCAAGAAAGAGACTCTCCTGTGAAGATAAGGGCTGGGACAAGCTCGCTTCCTCTGAGGAGCTGGGGCAGTTACTCCTCTTTAGTAACAAGACCAGACACCATCTTTATGGGTTGACTATCAGGAAGCTCAGAGCCAGACGTGCAGGTGACTCGGAGGAGCCACACAGGCCCCTGTGGCTTGCACAGAGGAGGTGGCAGGGGAAGTGAGTGCAGGTCACAGAGCGGAGGCTGGGGGACTGAGGATGAGCATAGCTCATCCCCTCGGGAGGCCCTGAGTGCCCGCTGGATACTTCCACCTGAATTTCGTGCTATTTTGATTCTGTTTTATGACCATGGCGAGTCACCAACCCATTCTGGGTCTCGGTGGCTTATTGTCAAGGGAGGGCATCCCAGTAAAGGCTGGCGAATTAGAGGCTGCCTCTCACCACAGCTGGACCACTGCTTCCTGCTCAGTTCCTCTGCTCCCGCAGCCCTTTCTTCTTGCTCCCGCCTCCCCTTTTCTGGGATAACCAATCACAGGCACCTCTTCTCCATGCTGATGGCTTTCAGGCTAGAGCAGTGGTTCTCAACCTTGGCTGCACATTGGAATCACCTGGGAATCTTTTTAAAATCCTGATTTCTGGGCCTCATCCTCCGGAAATTCTGTTTCTTTGTGATGGGGTGGGGCCACAACATTAGTAACAAAGAAACAGAATTTCCGGAGGATGAGGCCCAGAAATCAGGATTTTAAAAAGATTCCCAGGTGATTCTAATGTGTAGCCAAGGTTGAGAACCACTGGGCTAGCCCAGTGGTCGGCAAACTGTGGCTCATGAGCCACATGCGGTTCTTTGGTCCCTTGAGTGTGGCTCTTCCACAAAATACCACATGCGGGTGCACGTACGGTGAGATTGAAACTTCGTGGCCCATGCGCAGAAGTCGGTTTTCGGCCTGGGCGAGTCTATTTTGAAGAAGTACTGTTGATACTTGGCTCTGTTGATTAATGAGTTTGCCGACCACTGGATAGCTGAGAAGTTCTCAAACCTGGCTCCAGGGGTTACTCATCATCTAATAGAATTGGTGTAAGTACTAAGTGAGATGGTGCATAGAAACCACCTACACCTGGGCCTGGCAAAGACCAAGCGGCCAACAGTCGCCACTGCTCTTCCCCGGGGCAGCAGTAGCTGGTCTTTCCTGAAGGTCTGAATGTGGACTTGTCTGTCTGCGGGGAGTTGGTAAGAGCATTGTGGTTGTGGGCAGCCATCAGCCAATATCGATCACTCAGTGAGGATCTTCAACAGGTAAGGTGCTTGCATTTACATGGTATGACCGACTCTATCCCCAGGACTGTCTATAGAACTAAAATCTCTATGATGTTAGGACAAATCTGAGAGTGTGAGACAGGGCCAGCTGGCCGCGTGAAAATGGAAGCTCAAGCTGGATTCCCTTGAAGGTGGCGTGCTGACTAGACACTTACCTGCACGCTCCCGGGTAGTCCTGTGAACATGGCACTAGTCGCCAAGAGTGACAGCATGGGGAGGAGTTTGCAGCAAGAGACTTGAAATCTGGGAGCTGATAGACAAGTGGCAATTGCTTTTAAAAGATTTGAAAAAGCTGAATCCTAAGGAAGAAGTGGGAAAAGCAGGGAAGGGAAAATAGTTTGCGTTTTCAGAAGCGCAGGAAGGCCCACGGGCCGGGGAGAGGAAGTGGTTCTGAATGCGGGGGGTAGAGGTTGAACTGAAACTGAGCAGGTAGGTTGGAAGGCTGTGTAAAAAGCAGCCAGGCTCCCAGAACCCAGACCCCAGACCCTGGATGGGTGATGACCTTCCCCTCGGGGCAGAACCCCAGGTGGCTTTCTGGGAAGGAAAACTTTCCCCTTTCCTATTTTCAGAAGCTCCACTCTGAATTCTCCTTTTTGGTTCTTCATGAAGCTCTTTAAGTCTTCCGTCTGCTCTTTGACTCATTGCTGAATTATAAATCAGGTTTTATAATTTTCTACACCTGCTCTTCACAGACTTTCAAATGATGATCTTGTCAACATCTATGGCTTCAGATCCCTGCGAAAGCTGATGCGTTAAAGAAAACTTTCACTTCCAAACCTGGTCTTTCTCTGGCACTTCAGCCTCATGGGTCTGTACCTGGCTGCTCCAGGCCCTTTGCACACCCCATGTCACAAATAAACATATTCTCCTTTCTTCCCCAAAGCCTTCTCTGGTTCTGTGTTCTTCATTCTAGTCTCTTGTCTTTCCTCCCACGGCTTTCTCCATGCTACAAGGCTGAGCGGAAACATTAACTCCTTCTCCCTCATTCCTCAGGACTTGTTATTAATTCCTTCCTATTCTTGCTATCCTTGTTATTAATTTCTTCCTGTTCTATCAAGATGAATGGCACCGGATAAACTAGAGAAAGTGCCAGAGCCCAGAGGTGTGCGTCTTTCTGGGCTACTGACACGTAAATAAGAACATCGGTCACACGGGAACAGAAATGCTTGAAGCAGAGTATCTGTGACGTCCCACAGGACCAAGACAAACTTCTTGGGTGGAGAGCAATTTGGACGTTGCAGAGAGGAGATCGCTTTGTGGGCGAGGCTCGAAGGAGGGATCGGGACTCTCAGAAGCAGCAGTGGGCACGGGAGCAGCTGAGTGCTGGGCCCTGACCCGCTGTTTGGGGACAGACACGCCATTGCACCCTAGACCACGGGTTGCAGGAGAACCCCTGAACCTAGTAGTGAGGCTTCAGTCAAAACGTGGACCACAGGGTGGGCGCCAGGCCGGGCGTGTGGACCTTCTCCCAGGGCAGGAAAGGGGCTAAAATTTTAAGGATGATTCTAGTGGCAAGGATGAGAATGAGCAAGACCAGATGTGGATTTTTAAAAATATTAAATGTATTGAGGTGATATTGGTTCATAAGGTTATATAGGTTTCAAGTGTACAATTGTATGATACATGATCTATGTATGGCATTGCATGCCCACCACCCAAAGTCTGGTCTCCCCCGTCACCATGGATTTGACCGCCTTTACCCTTTGCTACCACCTCCCCCTTTCTCTTTGCTGTCTGAGTCTATGAGCTTTTGTTTGTTTCTTTGTTCATTTGCTGCTTTCAGTTTTATATCCCACACTAGAGGCTCGGTGCACAAATTTGTGCACAGGTGGGGTCCAGCCAGCCTGCCCCGATGGGGGCTGATTGGGGTCAGGCTGGCGGGGAAGAGGGGATGCGGGAGGTTGGCTGGCCAGACCCGCCCCCAATTGGGGTGAGGGGGCCAATCAGGGATCGGGCTGGCCAGGGGGAGGGCCTGCAGATGGCTGGGGGGGTGGGCAATCAGGGCCCCAATTGGGCCTGTTGGCCACAGCAGTGTGCATAATAGTGACCAGTTGTTCCAGTTTTTCCGTTCTGGTTGTTCCGCTATTCCGGTTGCTTGGCTTTTATATATATAGATATGAGTGAAATGATATAGTTCTTAATGTTTTCTGTCTGACTTATTTAACTGAGCATGATATTCTCAAGATCCATCCAAGTCAAAAATGACAGTATTTCATCATTTTTTTACGGCTGAGTAATATTCAGTTGTATGCTAGTATATGTACCACATCTTCTTTATCCAATCATCTACTGAGGGATACTTTGGTTGTTTCCATGTCTTGGCTACTGTGAATAATGATGCAATGAGCATATGGGTGCATATATCTTTGTGAATAAATGTTTTCAAATATTTTGGGTATATACCCAAAAGGGGGGTTGCTGGGTCATATGGTAATTTTTTGAGGAGCCTGTTTACTGTTTTCCATAGTGACTGTACCAGTTTACATTCCCATCAACAGTGAATGAGGTCCCCTTTTCTCCAAAACCTCTCCAACACGTTATTTGAGGTGGTATCTCATTGCAGCTTTGATTTGCATTTCCCTAAGAGCTAGTGAAGCTGAGCATCTTTTTATGTATTTATTGACCATGGCCATCTGTAAGTGATTTAATTCAATCCCCATCAAAATCCCAATGGCATTTTTAAAATAAATAGAATAAAAAAATCATCAGACTTCTATAGAACCACAAAAGACCTGGAATTAGCCAAAGCAATCCTGAGAAAAAAAGAATTAAGCTGGAGGTATCACACTCCTTGACGTCAAATTATACTACAAAGCAACAATAATCAAAACAGCATGGTAGCAGCAGAAAAACCAACACACAGACCAATGGGACAGAATTGAGAGCCCAGACATAAACCCACATGTAAATAGGCAGATAATTTTCAACAAAGGAGCCAAAAAAATATACAATGGGGAGAAGAAAACCTCTTCAATAAATTGTGCTGGGACACTAGAAAGCCATGTACAAAAGAATGAAACTGGACTACAGTTTGTCTCCATGTAAAAAAATTAACTGAAAATGGATCAAAGACCTAGATATAAGACCTGAAACAATTAATCACATAGAAGAAAACATAGGTACTAAATGTATGGACTTTGGTCTTAAAGGGGATTTTATGAATTTGACCCCAAAGACAAGGGGAGTAAAGACAAAAATAGATGAATGGGACTATATCAAACTAAAAATCTTCTGCACAGAAAAAGAAACTTGCAACAAAACAAAAAGGCAACCAACCAAATGGGGCAAGATATTTGCAAACAACAGCTCCAACGAGAAGGGTTCATATCCAAAAATATATAAAGAACTCATGGAACTCAACACCAATCAATCAATCAATCCAGTTCATAAATGGGCGGAGGACCCCAACAGACATTTCCCCCTACATGTGGATTTTGGAGGAATAATTGCGAGTGGGCTGCGGCCAGGTGGGTTTTCCGGAACACGCACATCTGCCATGAGATAGTGAGGCTGAGGACAGATGTGGCATGCTCGTGATGACGCAAATGGAGCCATTTTTATTTTAGACCATTTTCTTTGACTGGAGTTGGAACATGGGATCTGCCCTTGGCCACCATGCAGGTTAAGCACATGCTTTTGAAAAGAAGACAATGTCCTTTTCATCTCCAAGAGGCTTTCCAAGGAACATGAACATCTTCCCAGAGAGCAACGCTGGCCTTCCCGCTGCAGCTCTGCCCGGGGCTTTCGATATCGGAATCTCAGATTATATGGCGGTTTCGGGCCCTGCTTAAGGACAGTTCTCCCAGCGGAGATCATGCCCTAGAAAGTGGCACTGTCGGCAAACCAGGGTGGAAGGTGCAGAGGGCCTGGATCCTCCGCAAGCTGCAGGTTCGGTGGAATCTGTGCTCCAGGAGCTGCTGTCAGCCCGGATACTAACTCAGTTCTCATAGCTCCTTTGCTAACACAGTTCTCCGCCCGGAGGGCTTTGGGACATGGCGGCAGTGACTGCTGTTGCCAAGAAAGAAGCCTTATCTGAACACACCAGAGCACTTTCCTCTCTTTCGAATTGGGTCAAATGCCCTTAATGTAGTTGGTAAATTTTCTAACAGAAAATGCTAACTCTTCTGCGAGCCTGGCTCCCTGCCTCCAGATGCCGCTGACAGCATCCTTAGATGAGTCAATGGTGGTTATGTAGGTCAGTCCGAGGATGGGCGCCTCTCGCCCCTGGAAGCAGGAGAGAGGACTTGCAAGAGAGAGGCGCTGAAGTGGGTAAATGATGGGTTTTAACAGGAGGTGAGTGTTGCCTAGAAAATGGTACCGAAAGTTCAGGGACAGCGAAGCATGGGCTTTTCTCAGAACTGGAACATCTCCGACCTCAGGGACCTCAGGCACCTCAGGGACCTCAGGGAACGGGCTGAAGTGAGCTGGGCCCCAGAGGCTAAGCCACAGGTCGCAAGAAAGACTCACAGGATGTCCAGCCTGCTGGTATTCAAGGACTTTTTTTTTTTTTTGCAGCTCTCAAGTTGCTTTTTAAAAAACTTTATTTAAATTAACATTCTGTAAAATTCACTTACCGTGAGTGTACATTTCCTTGTTCTAGAAGATTAATAGAATGGTGCGGCAGTTCCCCAAATCCCGCCTAGAACCTTCCCATCACCCCTGACATTACCTCGAGCCCATGTGCGGTCAGTCCCCCTCCCTCTCCCAGCTCCAGGCGAAAGGTGGTTTCCTTTAGGTCTCTACACGTTCGTCTTTCCTGGGTGTTTCAGGTAAATGAGTAATATGAGCTCTTTCGTCCTGGCTTCCTCACACTTCACGTCCTATTTTTGCTGTTTATCCATGCTGCTTCAGGTGTCGGTATTTTGTTGCTTTTATCACTGAGTAGCACTCTAGTCTGTGGCCCGAATGCATTTCCTTATCAGTCACTGTATGATGGATAATTGGGTTGTGACCAGTTTGGGCTCTTATGAGCAATGATACCACATATATTCATATATGTCTCTGTGTGGGTAAATGTTTTCATTTCTCTTGAGTAGATTCCTGGGAGCAGAATTGCAGGTTTCATAATAAAGTTTGTGTTTAACATTTTAAGAAACTTCCAAACAATCTTCCAACGTGGCTGTGCCATTTTCTCTTCCCACCAGGAATGTGTGGGGGTTCCAGTTCCTCCACATCCTTGTCAACACTTGATACTGTCTGTCTTTTTTATCATAGCCATTCCAATGATTGTAGAACTTTCCTACTTACTAATGACAGATATCTTTCCAGATGCTCATTAGTCTTTTGGATGTCTTCTTTGTTGAAATGCCTGATCAAGTGTTCAAGTCTTTTCCCACTCTCTGTTGAGTTGTTTGGTATTTTGTTATTGAGTTATAAGGGTTTTATATATTCCGAACGTAAGTCCTTCATCAGAGACATGACTTGCAGATATTTTTTTACCAGTGTGTGGCTTGTTTTGCATTTTTTAAAATGATGTCTTTTGAAGCACCAACATTTCTAATTTTAATAGATTCCAATTGATCTTTTTTCTTTTTCTGTTAGAGCTTGCACATTTGGTATTGTGTCTAAGAATTCGTTTTCTAACTCAATGTCACAAATATTTTCTTCTATATGTTCTTTTAGAAGTTTTGTCATTTTACCTTTTATATTTAGTATTCAGTCCATTTGAAGTTGAATTTTTGGGTCGTGTGAGATAATAATCAAAGGCGTTGTTTATTTATTTGTTTTGTATATGCGTCTCCCGTTTCCCCAGCACCATTTGTTGGGTGGAGGTGGCAGCAGTTTGGGGTAAGAATACCACAGATTCTTGCCCATCTTTCAAGAAAAGCAGTAGTTTCCTGAAAAAGCGCTCCTTGGGTTGCTGACTGTCTGCTCTCCAGAGGCCTGAAATGGCTCTGGGGGCAGGTTTGTCCAACCTCGCCGGTATTTTTTTTGGAAAAGTGATTTTGTCATGATGGAAGTTGGCCTCATGTTTGTTCTGTTCATATTTAAGCTTCCGATGGCGCCCTTTGCTACCTTTATGTCTAGGGAGGCAGGAGTCCAGTACCCAAACAGATAAATAGAGAACGGCCATGCTGAAGACAAGAGCGGCCCAGGACTGGCCCCCTTCCCTCCCTCCCAGCTGCACACGCATCCCTGTGGAGACCCCGTAGCATGATTTGCAAACTCAGTCTCATTCTGATGCTTCCTTCAGTTTGGGACACAGGCCAGAAAGAGGACTGCTGTGAGTGCCGAGTGGCAGAGCGGAGGGGTCAGCACACGGGCTCAGGCAGCTGCGATTGAGAGGGACACCTCCTCTTGCCATGAGGGGGCTGCCTCTTCAGCGTCGATGGGAGAGGGGGGACCTCCCAGCATCACTGTCTTGTCCTGTAAGATGGGAGCCCTCAGGTGAAGCGATCAATGCAAACTGAACCCTGAGAGACAGTAAACAGAGCGTAAGGATACCTGGCCTTCTCCCTTCCGTCTCCCCTCAATTCTATTCCCCTCCCCTCCCCACCACGGCCCCCACCCATGAAAGTAACAGTAACGGTGCGGCAGGCCTCGGTGAGGATGTACGTGGTGCACGTGGTGTGTGTCACATGCACAGCATGGAGTCCCAGCCTATTCTGTGAAGCACCTACTGGGTGTCAGAGCTAAACGTCGTGTTTCAGGCACATGTTCTTATTAAACGCCACAGCAGGCTCTTAAGAGTCATTGCCACCAGAGCATCAATGTGGTCCATGAGGCTCAGAGGGAGGAATGACATGTTGGATCTCACGTAACGATGGTTAAACCTGGCATGTGACTTCGAGTCTATGCGACTTATTCCACCAACCATCACAGGCATCTTCTTCAAGAATGCGGAGGCCTCAGAGGGATGGCGAGACCTCCAACTGAGCCAAAATGTGAGGATATACTGGATTTGTCATTACATTGAGACCTGTGCACAGGAAAGTTCACACACACACACACACACACACACACACACACACACACACATCCTGCCTCCCATCTCCCATCCAGCTGCAGCTGGCGAAGCACTCTGGGGTCAGCACCCAACTTTTGAGCTCAGGGAGAATTGTACCAAGTTCTCAAAGACAGAGTTTTCTCCCAGGTGCACTTCAAATGTGCCCTGGGGAGAAGGACTATTTTTTTTTTTAAGACAGAACAACCATGCTTCACAGCTTCTCATTGTGGGAAGAGCCAGCAGGTTGGTGGAGGAATTCAGCAGATTTATTGACATGCACATAGTTTTGAAACAGAAGGCAAGCTGTCACAGCCTGACATGCAGAAGACCGGGATAAATATTGCTATTGCCGCTCCCTGCATCCGTTATCCTCACATGCCCTCGGGCGGGGCTCTCGGGCTGGAAGGAAGGTTTGCTCTTGCCCCAGAAGTAACCAGTGGGGGTGGCGGGTGGGTGAGAGGAGAGAGGGGAAGGGCATTCATGAAAATTACTGAAAGGGAGATCAGGAGTGAAATCCAATCAAAAGAGTCATGTCCTCATGTCTACTTGCTCCTCCAGAACCAGATCAAGCACACAGCTAAGAGCATAAATAATAGGTTATGTTTGAAAGAATCGCTGACATTTAAACACGGGGTGCATGGCTGGGCAGTTAGCATACATTTGTTCCGCAAATTTTATTGAACAGGTACTATGCACCGGGTTCGGTCCCAGGAACTTGGGGTTTATTGAGTGAATGACGTTTCACTGAGCAGGGAGGGGGCGATGGGAGCACCCCCTGCAGAGAAGGAAGACCTGGAATGGGGCCAAGAGGCCCGCATGCGGGCAGGTGCCAGAGAGAACCTACCCCCGTCCCCCCCGCCCCCCCAGTGTGAGCCCTGGAGGCTGGTTCTCTGTGGGGAGGTCAGCAAAGGGTCACAGAGAGAAGGTTCTGGAGCTTGGTTTTGAAAGAGAGGAGGGAGGAGGGGCCTCAGCTGTGCACCGCGGAGGCTGATTGTGTGGCGTTCTCTTGATTTCTCTAAACAGCATTAGTGAGTGCTGTGGGGTGCCCACCCAGCGGGCGCTCTGAGCCCCTCGCTTCCTCCTCTCCCCGCAGCCCTGCGAGGCCGACCCCCACTCTCGCCCTGTGGCTGGGGAGATGCGAGGCCACATTGTCTGTCAAAGGCAGAGCATGGATGAGGCTGGAGGCGTTCATGATTCCAGCACCATGACCATGAATCCCGTGGTCTCTGCAGAGCCTCCCCTAACTCTCATGCATCTTTGGGATTCCTCAATTCCTCGAATTATCCTAGAGCCCTACACGCTCCCTCCTGCCACTCTGTCAAGAACTGCACATTAGCTGGGCTCCTCCAATTGCTATTAGTAGTTCATTCTACTCCCTGATCTGTGTTTTTATTAATTTTTTACATATTTTTTATTGATTTCAGAGAGGAAGGGAGAAGGAGAGGGAGAAACAGCAATGATGAGAGAGAATCATTGATTGGCTGCCTCCTGCACACCCCTTACTGGGGATTGAGCCCGCAACCTGGGCATGTGCCCTTGACTGGAATCGAACCTGGGACCTTTCAGTCCATAGGCTGATGCTTTATCCACTGAGCCAAACAGGCTAGGGCCCCGATCTGCATTTTTATATTTGAGCGAGATGTTCTTGTCAGAAGACGAGGCCAGCGGACCGCAGGGAGAACCCCAGCCGGCGGTTCCGCTCCTTACAGACAGCGAGCCGCTCGGACCAGGCGCCTCTTCGGTTTTGTCTCATGGGCCGGGAGTTAGGTTAGTGGGCCCCCCTCCTCCAGCACGTCCTGATTTTAGGAGAAAGTCTCTTTCTCACTCACCCACAGCCCAGGGGCACTGCCAGGGCCAGCCTGCTGGACACCAGGCCCTCAGTGCCCAGCCGGCGGCCCAGGGGGCAGCAGAGAGCCACGGGCCGGCGGACAGGCCCTGTCTGAGGACACTAGCCTCACTGCCGGCCTGGAGGGTGCTACCTCCATGGCCACTGTGTTCTCGCCTCCAGGACTGATGATGAGCAAGCGGGCCGGGTACACACGTTCATACACACAAATGACAACGCGCCTCTGACCCTGTGTCCAGGGGAGACCCAGAGAGGCTGTGTGACTTGCACCTGCTTGAGGCGGGTGGATCTTTCTGGATACACAGCCGGCTTTAGAGCGTCCCAAGTGGCATCTGCCAGGAAGTGCGAGGGACACGGGAGAGCACGGGTGGAAGGAGCTCCCCGCTGGGGACAGCCGGGACACGGCAGTGTGCAAGTGTCACGTGGGAGCAGATGTCAAAGGGCAGAGGTCCATCTGCTGAGGAAGGGCCATTGGCCGGAGCCCTGAAGCATGAGTGTATGGGGATGGGGGCGTTGGGGGGTGCTGGACAGGCACTCCAGGCAGAAGGGCGTGTGCGCAGCAGCGCAGGGCGGGGAAGGCGACCCCAGGAGGGAGTGCGCATGGAGCAAGTGAACGCTCTGCCGAGTCCTTCGAGGAGCAGGCTCTGAGCGCCCGGGAGAAGACAGCCGGCAGGGTACCACCTGGGAAACACGCTGCCCACGAACACGAGAGCGCAGCCCTTTCCCGAGGACCCGGGTGAAGACTGGCCTGAGACAGCCCTGTAGAACCTGCCTTCGGTGGGAACGTCCCCTGGGTGTCTGTCACGCTGCCCCAGCCTGGCCTCTGAGCACCGAGACGCCCACCACCCAGCCTGGGCCGGGGCGCACAACTTGTCCTGCTGCCGGTTCTGGCAAGTGCCTCGCCCGGATCCCAGGAGGCCAGGGGGAAGGAAGTGGGCTCAGACCTTGGCTCCTGTCCCCCTGACAAAGGGCCCCTGGGCACGAGTGACTGTGGGGCTTGGAGCTGATCACACACAGGTTAGAGCTAGACCATCTCCATCCGTCGGGAGGGGTAGGGAGTCACCTGAGGCTGGGGGACTGCAGTGTCCCGATCCCTGAAATGGGGTCCCGGTTCCAGTCTGTGGACTTGACCTCAGGGTCATGGGAAATCATGTAGTTAAAACAGCCAGCATGGCCCCTACGACGTGGGAGGCGCTGGAAGCACAGGAGTGTCTGTGGCCACCTCCTGAGCAGTGACAGCGCGGCGAGCAGATAAAACATTAGAATGTGCTCCCCTCCAAATGCCAAGTTCCCCTAAGATGGAACGGGGTGATTTGTAATCAGCTGACGGGGATCAGGATGACCTCATGGTCGCGTGAGCTGCCCCGAGACCCATCCAGCCCTCCTGCCGGGGCCTGGAGAGCTGTTGGCGGCCTGAACTCTCGGTGACCCTGGCACACATGCCCATGTCCCCCCCCTCGCCCGGGGAGGAGATCCAGAGGCAGGAAAGGCCGACGCGGGCAAGGACATCCGTCCCGGGAGCTCGTTTCCTTCTGGGGCTGACGGGTTAGTCCACGAGGTTTCCGTTTCCAATGGTGAGTCCCTAGAACCCAGAGGCCTAACCGGGCCTCACTTCCCAGCCGGCTCTCTGCATGGGCTCTCTTAACCTACCCCCGGACCTTCTCCAGTTTATCTGTGCAGGATTTCCAGCCTGTGAGTGCCTTTCCTGGGATGACCTCCGCCTCCCCTGGGCCTTTCCCAGCAGCTTCTGGACATTCCAGTTGCTCTCAGGTGCCTGGGAACCGTCCCACCCGCTTCCCAAGCTCGAGAGAGCCTCGGGGACCGGCCCCCTGGCAGTCCAGTCTCGTTCCGGAGCCGGAGACAGACGCCGGGCTACTGATGCCACAGAACGGTGCGGGCGTCACCTTTTTCCTCCCTGAAATGGAAATGGGAGGTTCCTATTTTATACAAAACAAGCCTGGAACGGCGCCAGGAGTGTGGGAAGATGCCCGCGTGGCGGAAGCTAGTGAGTACCGGGACCTCCTGGGTACACTGAGGCCTGGAGACGTTTGGAGGACACAGCCGGTGAGACAAGGGCTGTGGGGAGCAGGACTCAGGTCCTGTGTCCCCACCTCGGGGGCTTCTGTGCCCGGGTCTCACCTGCTTCAGGGGTCAAGCCAGGTCAGGACCAGAGATGGGAAAGCAGGATCGAATTGAAGAGGGATTCAAGGGCCTAGAATTTATTATGACATGAGAGGCAGGGACAAAGCAGTGCTTGTTCCCCACGCCGAAGCAGAAGCCTGTGACTATCATATTATAAACCCCAGCAAACGCCAGGGCAGCCTAACGACTGGGCTCTCTGCGGAGAGAAAGCTGTTGGCCCGCAGACAAAGACTTCCAATCCCTCCTGCTTACCACGTGCCCCGCATGCATTTCAGCTCATCTCTGTAGTCCTCATGTGAGTTAACATGGAAGTGAAAGCGCGGGTTCCTCCGGGGATTTTCTAATCCGCTGCACTCAGCAGATGACCGAATCCACCAGCTTCTGTGTGTAGGTCTGGCCATCCCAGCGGGCGCATCCCTGCCCGGCCCACTTCGGGGACTCGGGCGAAAATAGCCAGTGAGGTCAGTCCCCGGAGGGAGAGAAAGAGCCCTTGTCATCTAAATACGAGCAATCAAATCGTTTCTTAAATGTAAGGTTGGTTAGGAAATGCCTCGCTCTGGGGATCTGGGTTTGTGGCTGCATGACCGAATCTTTCATTCATTCACTAGATGGTTTTGAATATCCCCTGGGCACCGGATGCCAGGGAGGAATGAAATGCCAGAAGCGGCTTTGCTGGGAAGTCATGAGGCTTGAGCTTCCAGGGCCTGGCGAGGGGCCCTAGTCATGTGCTCACGTGGTTGTGTGTTTGTAAAGTCTTCAGTTTGCAGGAGACCCGAATCTGCCCTGGGTCCCTCCCCACGCAGCCCCAGTTTTGCGGAAGGGTGGGCCTTCATGTAAACAAATGGCTCCCAAGGGGGTCAGCAGGGAGGACAGAGGCCGGGCCGGGCGGGTGTGGGCCCCTGGGCTGCTGGAGCATAGGCTTCTGCCCCAGTTCTGATGCCAAACCTGGAGCCCAAGGCCTAGACCTCACAGATGTGCCCTTCTTCAGAAGTCAGCTGTGCCACCTGCAGCTGACCTATTAGCTATAGATCTGGGGGTTCCCATGACAAATGATGAAACGGTCCCTCCCTATCCAGATGCTGAGGGGAGACCCAGGAAGGTTTAAACTAAAGGTGAAAATATGATAGCAAAATGGATGTACAATAACAAAGACAAGGAAGAATCACTTTTGAAAAAATGCAAAATAGCTTAGATTTAGTGTTTGGTAAGGTGAGCCCTGCCCACTAGGATCGCATGAGTCACATAGTGACCTGTGTACTTCAGCGCTTTGATCCCACACTTACTGGGCAACTACTCTGTGGCAGTTGCTCTGGCAGATGCTGTTCTAAGGACTTTAAGCCACCAACTGACTTAATCTGAGCACAGCCCTTGGAGATGGGTGTGGTTGTACCCATTTTACAGATGGGGAAAGTGAGGCAAAGAGAAGTGATCAGTCAAGATCACACAGTCAGAATACAGTAGAGCCATAGATGTGCAGGCATGTGTGATAGACACAGATTGATAGAATCCGTGGGGGAGACAGGACTCAGTAGTGACACGAGAGGGAGTAATTCTCCTAGAAAGGAGGGGGGTTTAGGGCACAAGAATTACGGCTTGACAAATGAATGAGCAAAAAAATGAATGAGATGAAAGCACTCCAACCATCAACTTCATACCCAGAATTTTTAAATTCCCTAAATCTTATTGGAAATCAATAAAGTCATCCCTAATTAGCTGCAATCAAGCCTTTCTTTGGAGAATATAGATGCATGGCCTTGCACAGCCTGTTTAAGAGAGTTATTAAAATGCAAGCACAGTGCTGAACATCTGAGCCTCCCTTTTCTGAAAGGAACTGCCCAGCTCCTGGGTGACCCTGAGCTAAGGAGTCTCGCTGGTGAGTCACCCCCAGCCTGGACCCCAAGAAGCTGTCGGATTCCTTAGGTTCCCACTGTCACCTGGGCCGCTCCTCCAGTGCCAGCAGCAGCCATCCAAGGCCATTAGCTCAGCCATGTGTCCTCCCTCGCCACCCCACCCCGACCTGGCCTGCCTCTAATTTAATATTTGCAGGCGAGTGTGTGCTACTAAACTGGAGCATTCTACAGCAAACACCCTTTGATCAGTTTGACACCCTGTTCTTATTTGGTTTAAGCGAAGCCGTCATTGGAACAGATGTCTCTTCAAAGACTATTCTGGAATGACCCTGAACATGTCATTTTTCCTGCAGAGAAATTGCAGCTACATTTGTACTGATTCTTTCCAACCTGGAGTTCTGCTGAGGGGTAGCCCACTCATTCTCAGCTGGACTGCTAGTTCCGGGGTCGCCCACGCAGGCTCTAGGTTACTGGTTAGGGAGTGTCTTCACTGGGTGTCCATGGCCCGTCTTCTGCCACTTCATAGTCTCATGTCTGCAGACCCTCTGGGACGCTTGGAGCTGACTGTCCAGTTGGAACCGGTGACCAGCGGATAGCAGTCCAGGTTAGACAACTGCTCTGGACCCCCGGGACCAAAGAAAGGAAAATGCTCTTCCTTTCAACAGCTGAAAACTTGTGCTTGGGTCCCAGGGAGGTGTGACTGGGGCCCGTAGGTCTACCAGACGGTCTCCGCGACTGTCTGAAAAAGAGAGACGCCGGCCCGCAGATCATCTAAGAGATGAGACTGTGCAGTGGAGTCGCGGGTTATCCGAGAGCTGGTCTGATCGGGTTTAAAGGTCTGTCCTGTATTTGCTACTCTAACCTGTGCATGTCCTTGCTATGGATGACGTTGTGCTGTCGGGTCATTATTTGGGGTTGTGGTTGGTGGCTTGGTGGTTGGCCTCTCTTGATCTGCCTCTTCTCACAACAAAGGCAAGGATCCTATGTGTGTCCCCACACTTTCCAGGAGAGGACTGCTCAGCAGGCGTGCACTTCTGGAGATGGACATTGGTGGGAAGGATCTGAAATCTGGAACTCTGTCCACATGGTTTCCAAATGCAATTTGGCCAGGAAATGCCAATAACTAATGTCTACCTTGTGAGATAAAGTAGACAGGGAGTCTAGCGCAGGGGCTGGGCTTGGTAGAACATTCTCTACTGAGAGGACACCCTCAGATCCCTGGGGACGGAGGGGAGAGTGTAGGGGGGACAGGATGGGCTGCCCCAGCAGGTCTCCCTCTGTGCTGGGAGGAGCTGCCGGCCTCCAGGACAGGTTGGCCACCAGGGCTGCTTTCCATTCAGTTCAGTCTAGAAACAGGAGCAGCTTAACAAACAGTAGCAGGGGACACAGAGGCTCCCTTTCTCAGACCGTATGGACACCAACGCACGCTATATTCACAGCAATTGTTTGTTTTTCAATTCCACTTACATTCCATGTTGTTTTGTATTAGTTTCAGAGGTACAGCATCGTGGTTAGACACTCATATACTTGACAGAGTGTTCCCCCTGATATTGCCAGCGCCCACCTGGCCCCAGCATCGTTTTCACAATATCATTGACTACGTTCCCTGTACTTCCATCCCCGCACTATGGTGTAACTGTGCTCCCGCACATGTGCTCCCGCCCACACACCTAAGACCAGTCTGTTCTTCTCAACCCCTTCATCTTTTTCGCCGGACCCTCCTCTCCCCCTACCCCGACTCCGTGCCCCGCCCTGCCCCCAGCAACCATCAGTCTGGTCTCTGTATATAAGAGTTTCACAATAATTGTATAAAGTGGGCTCTACTGTCCTCCTGCTTTTCCCTGTGAGGAAGCAGAATCTTGGAGCCAAAACACCTGATTGGGGGGCCCACAACAAACAAGACTATGCATGAGGCATTGAACTCAGGTAGGCCAGCTGCAGGCCCCAAGCTCCTCATGTCCTCATTCAATGGCCTCTCATGATGGAACCTCCAAAATGGTCTCTAACATCATCTCGGAGTCCGGAGCTTGTTGCAGAATACACTTCATCTGGGGTAACAGCTGCTCCTCATACCAGATCTTGAGCCCTCGATTGACGTTTTAGGACCCATTACAGGCCCTCTCCTCCCACCCCTGTGTGCAGCCTGTGCCCAGGGCACACGGGCATGTCGCTGGACCCGTGGGAGGCAGGCGACCCCGTGTGCTGACCACACTTCCGTTTGGTGGTGAAGCCTGTGCCCTAACAAAGGAGAGAGCGCACATCCTGGGGGTGACAAGAGGCTCTACTTTTTAAATTTAATGCAACGTTTTCATCTCCAAATCTCATGAAAAGAGCTATAATTATAAGAGCATAAAAAAGGAAAGAACAAAAACAAAAAAGAGGAGCTACACCTGCAAACATGTAATTGTCCATGCAAATGAAGAGGCCGGAAATGACTTCTTACTCTGCCTGGCGCCCATTTTCCCAAGCACATTGTCAAGAAATGCAGTCAAAAACCCTCCGTGGAGAAATTCTCATCTAATTTTATGAGCTGAAGGGGAAAATGAGGTGTGTTTTTCTCAGAAGTTCTCCTGGCTTCCTGCCTCTACCTTGCACCAGACCCCAACTTCTGAATTTAGCATGCCCCAGTCCTCATGGTTTTAGGTGTGTGGGTGGGAGCACATGTGTATATGTGTGTGTGTGTGCGCATGTGCGTGTGCATGTGTGTGGTTTAAAGGGTGCCGATATATGAAAAGATGCTCAACACCATTAATCAGCAGGGAAATGCAAATCAAAACCACAATGAAATATCACTTCACACCTGTCAGAATGACTATCATCATAAATTAAGAAAAAATAAGTGTTGGTGAGGATGTGGTAGAAAGGGAACCCTCCTATACCAGGATTGTCAAGTTGTGCAGCCACTACAGAAACCAGTATGGAGATCCCTCAACAAATTAAAACTAGAGCTGCTATATGATCCAGCAATTCAACTTCTGGGTATTTATCCAGAGAAAATAGAAACACTAACTTGAAAAAATATATTCACCCCTATTTCATTGCAGCATTATTTATGACTAGAGGCCCAGTGCATGACATTCGTGCTCTAGGGAGGGAAGAGGAGAAGCCCCTCAGCCTGGCCTGTGCCCTCTCGCAGTCCAGGACCCCTTGGGGAATGTCCATCCGCTGCTGCAGAGGCGAGAGAGGCTCCCGCCACCACTGCTGCACTCGCCAGCACAGTTTCTGGCTGAGCAATGCTCCCCCAGTGGAAGCACACTGACCACCTGGGGTCAGCTCCTGTGTTGCGCATCATAGTGACTGGTTGTTCTGCTGTTCAGTCAATTTGCATATTAACCTTTTATTATATGGGGTAGCCAGGATATGGAAGCAACCCAAGTGCCCATCAATAGATGAGTGAATATGAGGACGTGGTACATATAAATATCACGGGATATTATTCATCAAAGAAAAGAATGAAATCTTGCCATTGGCAGCAACATGAATGACCTAGAGCATCGGTTCTCAACCTGTGGGTCGCGACCCCTTTGGGGGTCGAACGACCCTTTCACAGGGGTCGCCTAAGATCATTGGAAAACATATAATTACATATTGTTTTTGTAATTATTGCTATGCTTTCATTCTGTTCAATTTGTAACAATGAAAATACATCCTGCATATCAGATATTTACATTACAATTCATAACAGTAGCAAAATTATAGTTATGAAGTAGCAATGAAAATAATTTTATGGTTGGGGGTTACTACAACATGAGGAACTGTATTAAAGGGGCGCGGCATTAGGAAGGTTGAGAACCACTGACCTAGAGGGTATTATACTAAGTGAAATAAGTCAGACAAAGACAAATACTTTTCACTCACATGTAAAATCTAAAGAAAAAAATAAAACAAGCGAATAAGCAAAACAAAACCTAAACAGACCTGTAGAAAAAGGAAATAAAAAAATAGAGAGTGATGACAGGATTCAGTATGGAGCTATGCCAGGTGCTGGTGTGGCTTTGACCTTAAATTCTACCTGGCCCCACTGACCGGCTCCTCCCTTGATTTGGTTCTCTTATCCCTGAGGTTTGGTCCTGTTCCGGGTCGAGTCCCAGTCTCTGAGGCTTTGCCTTCATAGCCTGCAATGCATAGGAGGAAAAGAATGTGTCTGCTCTTTCAGCAGAAAGATTAATCCACTCACAGGCCACGCACAGGTTCACAGCCTCTTTGTCCATAGTTTCCAAATCCAACAAGCTATGAAAACTCGAAGCTTTTTTTTGTCACTCATCCCTGACCTGAACATATTTGGCAGCAAAAGCTGATGTGAACTTGAGCTCTCCCTAGTTCTCATTCCTCCGGTGTGGTATAGTCTTCATATATTTTGCTGCATAAACATTAACATACTTGATTAGGGGGTGCTGCCCTAGACCCCTCTGGGGCTGTCACATAATATATTGCATGCACACCATCATTTTTAAAACAATCTAAGACTATTATGGATTTTGTGGTACATCTGGCCCCAAGTATTTTGGATAAGGAATTGAGAACCTGTGATTTCATTTAATCCTTGGCAATCATCTTGTGCAAAAATGACTATATTCATATCAAGATGAGAAAAGGGATATCAAAAGACTTGTTGATTTCCCCAGGGTTTGAAAACCATCATAAGGGTGATCCATTCCCACTACTCTACGTGCTCTTCCCAGCCTCTGGAGAGATGTAAACCTCATGTCTGAGTAATGTGGTCCAGGTTGAAACAGGATCATGTGCAGGAACTGATGGGCTTTAGAAACTCTCTACTCAAGTGTGGTCCTTGCTCCAGCAGCACCAGCACCATCGGAGGGCTTGTTAGATGATGCATCTGGGGGAACACGCAGGATCTACTGAATCAGAAGCAGAATCTGCATTTATCAAGGCCCCTCCCTCCCTCACCCCAGGGCTTCATCTGCATGGAAAGTTTGGGGAGCCTGGGACCCAGTGTTTGAGAGAGGAGGAGATGGCATGCCACTCTTACAATGTCTCAGATGCCAGAGTTGAGACTGTTCGCCCGGATTGCACTGTAGGGCCAAGCCTTTGCTGGGAGGCAGGTGATGAAGAAGGAGAATGCCATGTTTCCCAGTCCAATGGTTGCCAAGGAGAGGTATGTGCCCATGAAGATAAAATAATCGCATGTGCATTGCTTCACACGGTAGTGCTACTTTTCTACTTATCAAGGCAAATCCTATAACTGCACATGTATCTCTGGGGAAAACTCAGTAAAAGTAGCAAACCATTATAAACCATAATTATTAATCACTTGGTCATCAATGGTCTGGCCCCCAGAACAGGGTTTTTCTAAACTGAATAATTCTGTGCTGTGGGGCTGTCCTGGGCATTGCGGGATGGTTAGTAGCATCTGCCTGTGCCCTCTACCTTCTAGATGCCAGTAGCATCGCCCCACTCCCAGTCGTGAAAATCAGAATGTCTTCAGATATTGCCAAATGTCCCCGGGGATAAGATGAGACAGCATCACTCTCAGTGGACAACAACTGCCATAAAATGGCTATGAATTCACTTGTTTCCTACCCTATAGTTCACCAAGCATGAGAGGTACATTCCTGATTATTCATCAGACCATCAGTACTTGGCTGTTACTAAGCAAAGCTCTTCTGAGAGAAGGTTTTCAAATGAATCGACAATACACATAACTGGGTTGTGATGACATTGAGAGCAGTACCTGAGAAGGTTCCTTGTCACATGGATATCATTTCTCTTAGCCAGCTGTATTCAGGAGTCATTACTGTGCTGTGAAACTTTATCTGCTCACTGTGTGATTCTTGCCTACATGGACAGGTCACGCAGCAGTTCTTTCATAATGGAAACTCCTAGGTTTGTTCAAACACATGATGGAGAGGATTTGGGGCTGAAAGTCAGGATCCTGGAATAAAACTCCCAATAGAAGGCAGGAGGCCAAGCTGTCCAGTCTGTACAGGATGCTAAGAGGAGGCACATGGCACATGCAGTGATGGGGAGAACTGAAGGACATGGGCTCTATCTTGGGGCTGATTCTGGCTTCAGGGATTGTGCATGGTTTATAGCTCTCAAATGTCTCCTAGCGAAGACCCTGTGGGGGGAAATGCTCTACATTCTTCGGCAGACACAAGAGCAGGACTGTAACTTAAAGAGCTCCCAAAGCTATAATTTCTGGGGGCATGGGGCAAAGTCTCATATTTGCTACTATGTATGAGGCACTGGGCAAGAGCTGGGGGAAAATGAAGGGTTGAATAGGAAAGAAGTTCCAACCCTCAAGACACATAAACTTCAGGAAAAGAGATGTTCTTAACACACACAGATAAACGTCGTGCTGTGTGCTAAGGAGAATGCTAGAAATTATTTAGTTTAAGTACAAGAATAGGAAAGTTTTGCTCAAAGAGAAAGAATAGAGACAAAATGAGCTGGGTGGCCAAGCCAAGTGTTCATCTATTGGTTCTGCTGATGACGGAAAAGCTGTGTAGCTCTGTTGGAAACTCACCTTGACATTAAGAATTATCAGCACTCTGGGTTTCCATGTTGGTGGGAAAGGCTTCGCCTGCCATAGGAATAGGGTGTGGATGCTGGAAAATGGCAGCTCGAAGAAAGCCTTTCTGTTCTCCGAGCAGTCGCTGTTTTGGAGTCTGAATGAGAGCCTCATGCTGCCTGTAAGTTGATCTTTCTCCTTGAAGTCACTCTTCATAAATTCCCCCAGAGTCCAGGGCCTCCTCTTTTAAATATACGAGGTGTCTATCAAGGCAGCATAGACAAGGCTATTTGAATGAACCACATAGGACAGAACAAAAAGTTCCATGTGAGATTAACTAGAAAGTTTGTCCAGTGGAACATTCATGCTTCATATAGCATTATAACACATTTGGCCCTGGATTGAAAAATAAATATAATGTTCCCAGGTTGAATTACTAGTAAATACTATATCCTCTGTGTTCCCACACTACGTGCACATGGCTCTATTACTCAGTAATAATTTACCCATTATAGTGACAGGTAATGTAGCGGACATTGAGTGTACAGAGATTTAACGTGAAATTAACATGGTCTTCTCATTAACGTTGAATACAACATTATAATGTTAGAATGCACTATGGGAAATAGGATAAATCCTAATATCTAAGTGGCTAAGCACCATAGAAGTTCATTTCTTGCACACACAAAGTCTAAAATGTGTGTTTCTAATCAGCAGGAGGCTCTCCGTTAAGCAGTAATTCAGAGATCCAGGCTCTTTCCGTCTTGTGGCTCCACCATCTTCAACATCGGGCTTCCAGGTGTGGAGAGCATGCATCTGCCTCTGTCTGACTCACCTTGGCACGGGAGTGCCCACGTCATCTCTGCTCCAAGTCTAGCAATCACTTTCAAGTCCCTGGCTGTGCAGCCACTGTCCAGCCACAACTCAACACTAGGGAAAGAGAAGGAGAATCTTTGGTAGACAGCTCACATCTAAGCAGCAGTCCTAGAGACCCTGAGCTTGGGTTGGGTAGAGGCTGCAATTCCCAGCTTCTCATGTGTCTAGGAAGAGCCATGTGACTAATTTCCAGCCAATGGGGTATATGTGTACATTTTATGAGGCCACTTTCAAGAAATTCCTTAATATGAGCTGTATATTCCTTTTTCATTTTCTTCTTTATCCTCTCCTCCTCTGTTGGAAGTCACAGCTGGAGTATCCCAGCCACCATCTCAGACCCTGAGGTCAAGGACCATGACCACCAATGGCAGAGGGAAAAGTTAAAAAATATCCAAGGTTCCCTGGCCATTGTGGCTCAGTGGTGGAGAGTCAGCCCGCGCACTGAAGGGTCTCAGGCTCCATTCCTGGTCAAGGGCATGTACCTGGGTTGCAAACAACAGCTCCAACGAGAAGGTTCATTCCTGACCCCTAGTTGGGTGTGTGTGTGTGTGTGGGCAACCAATCGATGTGTCTCTCTCACATCCATGTTTCTCTTTCACTCTCTCTCTTTCAGTGTCTCAACTTAAAAAGGAGATAAGTAGTGGCATATTTCTAGAAGCTTGGCAGTCAATAAAAGTGGGGAGACCTAATCACTTGGTGGCTGGGCCTTTTGGCATCTCTCTCTACTAATAGGCCCGACTCTCATTTGAGAGATGCCTCCCTTTTCTCTAATAGAGCCTCACCACCCCGAGAAAGAGGGTGTTCCAGCATTCTGTGGTGCCTCTGTTCGTGGTGGAAAGTACTATAGATGAGGGGCAGAAGTTCTTATTCAGTTCTTTTCCTTTGCTGGGACAGAGTGTGGGGAAACCAATGAATGTTTCTAAGGCTGAACTTCCTCATCTTTAAAATGGTCACAGAGCCATCTACTCTCAAGTAGAGGGATAGCGCTTCATTGGGCTGATGGCATGCGCTGTAGGAAGATGTTTGCATGAGCTGGTGCATCTTCATGTCATATCTGCTGCCCTGCAGTCAATATATGAGCAAACACAGAAGGACACATTCTAAAAGGTGCAGAGAGCAAATGGACCTTGGGAAATGCATTAGGCCTTATGCATAATAGACTTCAAAGCATCGATCCACCATTGGGAACCAGGCACACAGGAAGCCATAACGTCAGGAATTCAAATGCTTAAACTGGAATCTAAATGGATCAGAAGTTAGGGTGTCTCAAATGGATCTCAAAGGCCTCCTGTTGGGATTTCGAGCAAACGTTAGGGGAACTGACAAGACAGAGGCTCCGCAGATGTTTCCCATATTCACAGTATATATTGAACCCCAGCTTCAGGCAATGCTCAGACATCCAGGGAAACTATTAAGGGAGGAGTCTGCTTTCCTGACACCCCACCTCTGGTCTAAACCCATTACACACCTTCCAGCCAGACAGGTCATAGAAACTTACATGATCGGAGCTCGAAAGGTCTGGAGCGGAGAAGTATTAACTGAGCTTTTATCATAAATTGTTATGCTTCTTCTTTTCACTTCGAAGCCTTCACTGGGAAATGTCCCCAAAGCTATAATTACACTGAATAATGACAGAACTTATTAAACGAAGCAGAGAGCAGACACTTTTTGAAATAGCAAAAAAATTTGCAACCAATTAAATATTAATGAAAAATAGTCTGTCTCGGAATCTATTTTTTCACATTCATTTCATCTCAGACTTGCATTTAATCCACAGAGTTCCATCACCATTGGAATTAGTGACATAAAAGTGTATGTTAATTTCACGATTTTTCCCAAGAGCAGTTTTTCTCTACCAATTAAGAATCTGAATGAGAAAGAGGTTAAAACCAGGGTAAAGAATCACACATTTCTCGATTATTAAGGTCAATGCTATTACGTGGTCATCACAATGAAGGTAATAAGCTATATTCCTATGCCTATCCTGTTTCTGACATATATGTTTAGGTTTTTATCTGCTAGTTGTGAAATAAAGTTTTGGTATTACATATGGGTGGCATCTCAAAACAAGTGATGTTTCATGAACTGCTTGGTTTATTTCACAGAGTATGTTTATGTGAGGGTAAAAGTCTCCTTAATTTTGGTTCTGCTAATATCATACATAGAACCCAGTCTTTGTTATCATAGAGTGATATGAAGATTTTTAACTAAAAGCATACTATAAATAATAACAAGTGGGCAGACCACATACAGTAACTAAGAATTCATGACAAAGTATAAGTGGCACCTTCAGACGTACAGATTCCAAGGTGAAGGCCAAGGTTTGTCTGGGTTCAGGGATCCCTCTGATGGTTGGCTCCGTTGAACAGCTATGCTATCGCAGGCAGTAGATCCTTTCCGATGGATTTAGGTGTAATTTTTGCACTTCTTGCCTTACCCCGAACAGTAGGCCTAGTGGTAGCCATTGTCTACATGAATCTCTCCTACATCTGGTGCGCTAAATTCTTCCTCCATGATCCCCACAAAGCAAGGAGACAGCGCTTTTTATAGCTGGTGGCCATACCCACTGTCTTCCATTATTTTCTGCCCCAGCCTATTTTGCTAGAATGTTTGTTCTTTGGAACCAGGAATTCTATTGGTCTTGTTTACTGTAGGTTCCCTAATTCACAGAAGAGTGCTTGGCATAAGAAGAACAAAATGAATATTCTAAACGACTTATTCAGGGCTATTTCCTTTAACTTTTGAGTTTTACAAGGCCCTCCTGCTAATTTAGCCCTCAAACCTGCTGTCAAGTAAATGAGCGCATGACCTCAAACCAGTTGCTGAAATGACAACTTCCTCATCTGAAAATGGGGAAAACACGTTCTCCACATGGTGGTTATGGAACCACACCAAATATAGCCTGGAACAGTGCTTCAAAATCGGCAACTTGTCACTGCCATTGAATTACCACGCCTGCCTGGTTGGGCACGAAAGACAAAGCACATTGAAAAATAAAATCCAGCCCTAGCTGGTTTGGCTCAGTGGATTAGAGCGTTGGCCCATGGACTGAAGGGTCTCAGGTTCAATTCTAGTCGAGGGCACATGCCTGGGTTGCAGGTTCCCCAGCCTGGGTTGGGGTGCATGCAGGAGGCGACAAATTGATGTGTCTCTCTCACGTTGATGTTTTTTTCTGTCTCTCCCTCTCCCTTCCACTCTCTCTAAAAATCAATGGGGAAAAAAAATATTCTTGGGTGAGGATTAACAAAAAAAAAAAAAAAAAAAAGAAGGAAAGAAAGAAAAAAAAAATCCAGGCTGATTTAAAATAACTCAGGAGAAAACCTGGTAGAAAACATGAAATGATGTCAGACGTACGATCTTGGCTTCCTTTCCACGTTGGGAAGTGGTTCCCATAAAGGAATAAATAACCGAGTAACTGGGAAACCTCGCTCAGCTCCCCTGGTCTCAGGATGAGTGGCTCTGGGACACCGAGGACTCATTAGCCCCAGGTAAGGAGACCTTGCTCTGAAGTTCAGGGCGATTACCTTGAAGCTAAAGATGTGATGGGGATGCGTTTCCTTAGAGCAGATTCTGCATTTACGAGTCACCACAGGCCCTGAAGCACTCACTTATCAGCCCTGTCAGCAGGAATGCAGAGAGCAGCCTGTGAGGGAAGCTGGGCAGGGAAGGCTCAGACACTGCCATGGGCTGGTCACCACGTTGATGGGAATCTAACTGACACCCGCCCTCCCCAACAAATCCTCAATACCCTGGAACATTTTCTTTCTCAACCAGCAGAGGGACTGCAAGAGATCAGCAGAAATTGACCACTGCCTTGATGGCTATAGTCTCTTTTAAAAATATATATTTTTATTGATTTCAGAGAGGAAGGGAGAGGGAGAGATAGAAACATCAATGATGAGAATCATTGATTGGCTGCCTCCTGCACATCCCACACTGGGGATTGGGCCTGCAACTCAGACATTCGCCCTGACCGGGAATCAAACTGCGACCTCCTGGTTCATAGGTCGATGCCCAACCACTGAGCCATGCTAGCCAGGTGATGCCTATAGTCTCTTAATTACTGCTAAATCCTCCCTCAGTCTTTCCTTTCACAGCCGGGGCTTTGCATTGCAATTCTAATCACAAGGGCAGGGACCTACTGTTCAGTATCTGACTGTGCCCTGCACTGGCAATATGACCTTGGAAATTGTCCTCTCTGTGCTGTAGCTTCTTCGTTGAGGCAAATGTAGGGCAAGGTGAGCCTTGTCTCAGTCCATGGAAGGCACGGTCAGGCGGGAGCCATGATAGGCCCCTGACAAATGTGTTGCTCCGTGGCTGGATGTGTGATGTTTTCAGGGACCGGTGTGACCTTCTCTTCCACAGCAAGAGGGCTGGTCCCACGGCCACCCGCTGCCTATGGTGTCCCTGAGGGCCTCTTTTCGTTCTGTTGGCTTTAATAAAGGGACATTGCCATATGAGCTCATGGACACAGATAACATTATGGTGATTGCCAGAGGGAAAAGGTATGGGAGGAGGTGAAAGAGTAGGTAAATACACAGTACAAGGTACAGATGATGCATTGTATACCTGAAACCTATATAATTTTATTAATCAATGTCACCCCAATAAATTAAAAAAAAAGAGAAACATATGTAATTAGCTGGAAGAAGTTAGTTACTCTCACCTCTAACTGCCACACAGTGAGAGGACAGAATCCACAGAGCTCTCCTCAGTTTTGGGGGAGCCATGGCTGTGGTCATGTGTCACCAGAAGCAACCACTTTGTTGCATTGTTTAATGCATCTTTGTCTGTTACTGTGATGTTAGACTGTTGAGATCTGGGAGTTGTTTTCACAGCAGTCAGCCTGCTCTGACTAATGTGCCAAGAGCCACTGCATCGAGTCCACTAGAAATAGAGCTCTTCTATTATGGGAAAGTAGAGCTTTTCTATGATGGGTCATTGGTACAATAGGCAGACGATAGAGTACATTCCCCCACAGTTTCTAGAACCAATCTTCAGGAAAGAGGAAAAGGGATAATTCACTCTGGGTAGAAATTATGGATCCACAACCGACATTTTTTTTTAATAATGAAAAATAAACTTCTATCAAATTGTATAGGAGCGTTAAAATCAAGCAAATGTGATTTTTCAGTTGTAAGGCTTAAAGCAATACTGGTGAAGACATTGCATGTTCATCACCCATCTTAAAAGGCAACCTCAATAACCTTGGCTTCCTTTATTCATAACATTGTCCTGGCCAGGTAGCCCCACTCCTCCCTATAGCTTGGTTTCATGAAAGCCATTTGGCTGAGCCATGGTTCTAGTGGGGTCTTCCATAGTCTGGCCAGGATCTTCCATGGAACACTTCAGTTAAAAAAAATAATCAAGAATATAGGAATATCTGTCCAAAAGTGAAACATCCACTCTTTGAACAGACATGGGAAAAAAGTCATTGAGTCTCATCCCTGAGCAGTCTTACGCTCAAGTAATTTCCGTGAGCCTTTCAAAACTGTTATCTGTCTGGCAAAATAGAGATAATACATGATGTGCTTTGTAGCAATTCATCTAAGAGCAATAAGAGAATGAGAAAGCGGAGACTTCTCCCCACCCCCACTTAGTAGACTACTTCTACGTTCCAAAACACAAAGGGATATTTTTAGCATGAGATCTGTAAGCACACTGTACCCAAGATGGGATTTGAGTGAACTCCAATACAGAAAAGTCATTTGACAATCTGGAGCCATACCACATGGGGAATGTGTTAAATAATACTTTTCTTTCCAAAACGATTGTATCCTGTATAATGAGTTTCTTACCGCAACTTCGCTGGTAAAAAATTTTAGCTACAACTGACGTTTTCATGCTGGTTGAAGACCACAGTTCCAGGGTAGACTCGTTTCCGCTGGCTTTGCTTGCACCGCTCTTCGATGAGCACGCCTTCACCCCGCCCTAGTGCCTACAAGGGCCAAGGAGTTCGGCTCCCTGCAGAGGTACAGCACCTAGCAGGTGGCCCCATGAGAGTCACTTTGAGTCTCATGGCTCACAATTGTCATAAGAGCTCTGTGAACGCAGCCATGATGCCTCTTAAGGTTTTGTGAGTTTTCAGTGAGGCGACCTACATAAAGAATAGAGCCTGGAACAGAGCAACAAGCCAATGAAGGACAGAAAAAAAAGAGCAGTTCTGTCGTCATCTCTGCCACGTTCACCAGAGTTCAAGGTGCATGTGCAGCTGATGGAGGGCAGAGCTGGGGTTCCTCATGTCCCCGTCTGCACAAACTCCAACCAACAGCTCAACAGAAACCCACTGAATTTTGAGAATTTTCTTCTTTCTCCAAATAACTTATTATTTTGTGAGCCTCGGGCTCTGTCTTCAATACACATTTCCTGACAAGGAGAAGAACAGTTTAAGAAATACAGAAAACCCAGGGGTCAAAGTTACCACATTTATTCTGGAAACTCATTTCACTCCAAGTTACAGTCAAAGTATCTGTTTCCCAGATCTGCTGTCACCTTTGATGTCTGCAATCACTTAGAAGAATCTCGATGAAGTGAGTTCTCACCTAGGAGACTCTACATGGGAAGAAAAAACCACGTGGAAGGAAGGGCCCCCATTCCAAACCCCCAGTGCACACTGCTTTCAGAATTGGGCATTTTCAAATCTTCAAAACATAACTTGACTGTATTTAGTTATCCCTTTTCTTTTAAAAAGTATATTTTTACTGATTTCAGAGAGGAATGGAAAGGGAGAGAGAGATAGAAACATCAATGATGAGAGAGAATCATTGATTGGATGCCTTTTGCATGCCCCTCCCCAACCTCATTCCAACTGATACCTGAAAACATGCCCTGACCAGGAATTGAACTGTGACCTCCTGGTTCATGGGTCTACACTCAACCACTGAGCAACACCGGCCAGGCTATTCCTTTTATTATAATTTGTAACATTTTTGAAGCAGAATTCGAAGCATCTAGAAGGCAGCCTGTGGCTGGGTCCTCATGGAAAGATGGAGGCCCGTTTCCTGTCACCACCAGAGACCGCATCTGTGGGGGAGTTGAATTTGACCGTATGTTACTGGCCAGTCTAGGTCACTGTTTGAACAAACAACAACAAAAAGCAAAAACAAAATCGTTACCAACTGTCCTTACTGACAGGTGAGTATCATGTTCAAAGCCTCTCTTTTAGGGGCTCATTAGGGGAAAGCGTGAGGCTTGGCCTCCTTGCGATGTTTGCTGCTCATTCACCCTGGATACAAAGCCTTCGACAGCTGGCAGTTAGGCCCACCTGCTTTTTTATCAAATGACCTTGTTCACAAACCGTGTACTATCCAGTTACTCCTTTTGTTTGCGTGTGTCTAGGCTTGGGGGACTATGGAAAGGGCAGGCGGGAGGGTAGGACATCATCTAATTACCTTGATGGAGAGATGGGCCGATTAGAATCAAGAAAGCTCAGTTTAAGGCCTTATGGGATTCTCAATCTGTGTCCTTGGGACATCTCTGAACCTCGCTTTTCTAACCTATAACAGGTGACAAATAGTACAGGACAGAGTTCCCTGGACATTAAATCATAAATGCGGGAGTTGGGAAACCTGATGGCATCTGGACCAGAAATGGTAAGAGATTGTTTAGGGAAAGGATCTGTGCAAAACTCCATTGGGGCTGCTCGGTTATTTCACTACCAAACTTCTGTTTTAGAGAATGTAAACATTTAATTTACATTTTGACAGTCCAAATGACTTTATTATGTTAGTGTACCTTGGAACAGCTGTCTATTTGCACCTCACTCATGCCATACCTAATATTCAGCTTCTAAATTCACCCCCCCACTTTTTTCTTCAATTGCACTTGACATTCAATATTATTTTATATTTGCATCAGCGTATTATTTGGTATTCGGTGCACAGCATAGCATAGTGGTTAGACATTTACATACTATACAAAGTGACCCCACACTTCTTTGTGACAAGAAGGGTAGCTCTAGTTCACTGGCAATTCCTTCTTGGATTGAGTCAAAGATGTATTTTTGTAATTTTCACTGTTTCTGAGAGAAAGACATAAAGTTCAGTTATGTTATGCTGCAGAATTTTTTGGGGGTCAATTTGTCATAGCTGCTGCTATTACTAACAAAACTAACATAACGATTGCTACTGGAAATAAAATGTTGCCTTCATAAATAGGTGGCATTGACTTGGGAATTAGGCCCCACCTCCCTGCTGCCACCCAGTTCCCTGTTCTCCATCAGGCAATCGGAACCTGCCGGCCGGGGGGAGGAACCAAGAGGTGGTCAGTGCGCCTCATAGCGACTGGTCGAGTGGTCGTTCTGATCATTCCGCCGTTCAGTCGATTTGCATATATATATAGATCAGATAAAAGGCAAACAAAGCCTTTCTACTCAAGCTTGTGTATCATGTGGCTCCATGGTATCAAATATTAAGTGGAAAGATATAGGCTTAGGGGAAATAAGGGAAATAATTATTATATCTGGGAAAAACTTTGTCTTACACATGGATCTGATTGGTAGAAAAAAAGATCAGAAACCTTTAAAGAAATGGTCTTAGGCTGCAATAATAAAGTGCTACAAATTTGGATGCTTAAGTAACAGAAATGTATTATCTCATAATTCTGGAAGCTAGAGGTCCAAAATCAAGGTGCTGGCAGGTCAGTGCCTTCTGAGGGCTGTGAGGAAGGGATCTGCTCCCAGCCCTTCCTCATGGCTTGTAGATGGCCATCTTCATCTTCACATGGCGTTTTCTGATATACGAGTTGGTCTGTCTCCAACTTTCTCTTTTTATAAAGACACAGTCATCTTGGCTTAGGGCCCACCCTAATGGCCTTCATTGAACTTGTAAAGACTCGGTCTCCAAATAAGGCCACATCCTGAGGTGTTTGTGTTTAGACCTTTAACATCTGAATTTGGGGTGATACAAGTCAATCTGTAACAGGAACTTTTCAGGGAATTGTATTGGCAAAGAAACAATTACCTTAGGGGTTAAAGAACAAAATAAAAACAAAACCACTGTGACTATGAAACACCCCTTGGGTCCCATGATTCACAAAAACAAGAAATATACTGGAAAACATTTCTGGCCCCCAACACAACCATGGAATCATGGAGGGTCAAGGAGAATGAACCACTGTCCATAAGCCAGAACCAAGGTCCTGGAGCACAGCAGAGAAGGGCCATCCTCCCAGGGAGCACAGCAGGTCTAATCACTAAGAACTTCCTCCTGGGCCAGAGCAAGGACACCTCACCCGCCCAGCAGGATCCCACTGTGACTGCGACCAGTGAGTGCCCTGGGCTTCCTGTTATTTCCTCTGTCAAGAAAGGTTTCATTGTGGTTATACTGCACCTGCTACACCTGGTACATGGGATGTGTGTTTGGAAGACAGACGTCTGCTCTCAGTTCATAGATCATCTGATCACGAGGAGCCACCTCTAGTCTTGAAGGAGAGGCCACTGGCTCTGGAGGTCAAAGACTGGGAGATGCTGAAGGCTGGAGCTCAATGTGAGTGTGTTTGTGGGTAGGAAGAAGGGTGCCTCACAGACACGCTGGTCAGAGGGTGGGTGGGGACAGAGGTGGCTTACTATCACCCTCATCAGTGTTGTCCTCCACATCTCCAGCCTCGTTTTCAGCGAAACAGCCACATGACAGGTTTCGCCAACAAAATGTCAGTTGGAAGCTCTGTGTGATGTTTCTGGGCCACAGCTTTGAAGAAACGAGAATACCTTTTATGCTTCCATTTCCTGTTCCACAAGCAACATATTGAAAATGACTTGGCCTTGGGCGAGTTTGAAAATGCAAGGAGCCTGGTCCAGGAGGCAGCATGGGGAGGAAAGTTGTCCTTAAACCAAAAGTCAGAGCCCTGAGCTGCAGTAGGAAAGAGAAATTAAGTTCTATCTTGTTAAGTTGATGAAATTTGGGAATTTATTTGTCATAGTACATAGTACACAGTACATAGAAGGATTTCTCTAATACTTTGTCTAATTCTAAGGCCCTCTTCAGACATAATATTATATGATTCTACCGGGAAGTTCAAGAGCTGTGACATATATGAAAGATGAAAAATCATAGTAGGCCTGCCATTTGCTGTAGCAGAAAAATTTGTAGCTATTCTACACATTATTTTCTCTTAAGAATGAAAGATAACAATGGTATCTGACTCCAGTAGCTGGTTGCTGCTGCTAATGTTTGTTCCTGGTAGGAAACATTCAATACAGCCCAAGGAAACACAGAATTATAGATATTTCAGACGAGAAAAAACCTACAAACTAGCAGACACTACCTTCATATCACAGATGAGAAAAGTAGGTGCAGAGAGGTTAAATAAACTTGCCCAAGTTCAAACTGTTAGTGATCAAAATTGAATTTTGACCCTGCTTTTATTTCAAATATTCTGTGCTTGCCACCATGCAGTTCTGTGTATGTCAGGCAAAATCACATTCAAATCCTATCAGTCTATCTGTGTGCTGTGTGGCTTTGAGGAAGTCATTCACCATCTCTGAGCCGTAGGCACCTCACCTGTTATCCTATATAATAAAAGCCCAGTGACCGAACGATGGAATGACCAGAACTACCAGTTGACCAATTACTATGACTTGCACTGGTCAGTGCGCTACCACAGTGGGAGCACTGACCAGCTGACTGGGATGAGCAGCTGTTCCTGCTGCGAACCCTGGGCTGATGGGTAGGAACCCAGGCTGTGATTGTCGCCTCCTCACCCGAGGCTCCTCCTCCTGGCTCCCTGCCACCTCCTCTGGTCGCCCGCAGGCCGCACAGCACCACTGGGCTCACAGAGCTAACCCTGGAGACTGGGAGGTGGGTTCGTGGTTGCCACAGGACTGAGGCCTACTCCACAGCCTCTCAGTGCTATTGTTCCTGGGCCTGCCCCAACCAGGTCCCCTGGAGAGGCGAGTGCTCCAGCTCCAGGGAAGATGCAGGACCAGGGAGCAGCTGCTCAGAGGGCGGGTCCACAGCTGTTCAGCTGACTGGGATAAGCAGCGCTCCCACAGCAGACCAATCCCCGCAGCCATGCCCCCCACTAGTGCACGAATCCCGTGCACCAGGCCTCTAGTGTGGATATAATAACAACAGCTAATATATAAAGTTGTCTTGGGGGTTAAAATGTGGCAATGTACATAAAACACAAAAATACACTATTTTTTAGACAGGAAGTACTCAGTGATAACTATTGTTATTGTAATGAAGATGGTGTTAAAAAAGGAATGTTTTTGGTTCTATGTCATCTGATTTATGAGGAGAGATATAAAAAAGACTCAGATTATGACAGATCCTTAAAATTTATAGTAGAAACCTCATACTGTTGTCATAAAGGGGCAGTCTCTATTTCACTTTAATTGGAGCCAAAGGATTAATCACAGAAATGTTCCATAAATAAAATCTCTACCCTAAAATGGAAGTAGTAAAATTTATCTCTGGTATCTTTGAAAACAGGAAGACTATGGACATACTGTTACTATGAGATACCATGATCTAGATGATGAGGTCCCACAATTTAGTTTTACAAAACCTTTGAACTAAAAAAAAATTGACGTAACAAAGACAGTGGATACGAATGGAAAGTAAATTCTCTTTTCAAGCTATGGTGAGAGAAGAGGTTACACAATCAAAGGAACCACCTATGATGTTCCACAGTTCACAGTGTTTTTTCATATTCACGACCTTGTGTAAACTGCCTACAACTGTAAAATCTGGATGAATTCTCAGCCCTAGTTTACACTTGAAGACGGAGACTCTCATGTTTCAAATGTCTGGTCCAAAAGTTACCTACCTGGTAAGTCCAAGAGCTAGGATGAAGCCAAGAATTGATCCCAACAATTCTATGCCCTTCCCATGAAAGATCATTCTCTTTCTGAAAGCAGATCTATTTCAATAGATGACAAAGCTTTGATGAAATACAGCAGTGGAAGCACTCGGTGAAAGAGAAACATTTATCTCCAATTTCTAGAACGTATTCTCTATTACTACTTCATACAGACGATCTTTGCAACAACAATTGAAGTTTTTCTGCCGTGAAAAAAAAAAAAAGAAAAGAAACCAATCCATGAATACAAACAAAGCAAACCCCAAGGACAGAGGAAAGCCGCTGAGAGACTTTGCTAGTTAGGAAGAGAATTCTCATCAAAAGCGTGTGGCTCCTCATGAGATCGTCAGGAGAGCAGCACCATATCAAACTATACTCAGAAGATGACAAGCGTAAATAGGTTCTAGAACGCTGCCTGCATTCCGCATTCCTCTTTAGTAACATTGCAAGTGATTATTGGGACTAAATATTTTGAAGACACTGTCTCTTACCTCCTCTCTACCCAGCGATCTATGCACTGGGCCTCTTAGAGGCTGTTTCTCTCGCTTAGCTACCGCCCACCACCAGCACACTCTCACACAGACACACCTTTGTGCTCACATTTTCTCTCATCCTTTCTCAGCTGTTTCATGTGGTTGATCAAGGCTTCATTGGGCTGTAATCTAATCTATTTTCCCAGCTCCCCCTAAATTAGACATTCCCCCTCTCATCTCAGCTCCCGGGACACTGCCCTTTCATTTACAATAGGTCTATAGAACTGTGTTCATTCGCTGTCTCTTTTGTTTGTCTACAAGAGACAAAGGAAAGACATTTCAAGTACTTGGCAGCCCCAGGTAGCTCGAGTCGTCAGATCTACTGGAAATCTTAGGTCTACAGCCTGTGCCTCCTACCAATACTGTGTTCAGCAGAACCTTCTTGTGGAAAATGCCGGGATTATCGCTTGTAACATTGCTGTAGCTGACTGTGGGGAGGTAGGCAGCTGTAATAGATAGAGCAAATCTCATACAATTAAGAGTTGGGGCAAGATGAAGAGAGAGGAAGGATAATCCCAGGCTATTTCCAGAGGTAAAAATCTACCTCCCCCCACCCCCCCGCCATCCCCCAGATATCCTGCCTCACCTTTCCCAACTCTGTTTCCTTCTTTTCTTTTCTTTTTTTAAAATCTTTATTGTTGAAAGTATTACATATGTCCCCCTTTCCCCCCATTGACCCCTTCTAGACAACCCTTGCTCTCCACCCGAGGCCTTCACCACCCTATTGTCTGTGTCCATGGTTGATGCATACATGCACACAAGTTCTTTGGTTGATCACTTCCCACCCGCCCACCCTCCCACGCCTTCCCTCTGAGATTCCTCAGTCTGCTCCATGCGTCCATGTCTCTGGGTCCACACGTTCATCAGTTTATTCTGTTCATTAGATCCCACATGAGTGAGATCATGTGATACTTGTCTTTCTCTGACTGGCTATTTCCTTGTTTTTGTGATGGGATAGAGGTGGCAGAAGACGGATGAATACAAATATTGATAACAGGGTTTACTTTGCCCCCTAGGCTTATGAACACTGGGTTTTGCTATAGACAGACAGAATACTATTCCAGGTGGCAGAAGGTACGTTAGTGTCATCTTGTACAAGGGCAGTGTTATAAAAGGTACAAGCTATTATCTTCCTCACAATGTAGGAGCTGTTTTCCAACTTTCTAAAACCCTATGCAGCAAGTCCACAGCCCGCGTTTCTAAACCTCTCCCTGAATAAAAGGGAAGATCCCTTCCTTTTCCAACACGGACAATATTTATGCTTCCATGTAGGTCAGAGTCGGCCCAACAGTGGTGGTGTCTGAAAGTCTATTTTAAACTTGGCTGTCATGACAACCATGGGACTGGGGCCTGGTGTCTCCCGCACGTTACAGGCCTGGTGGTGCTGTTTGGGGAGTGGCACTGGGGATCTGCCTTAGGATCCATCAACCCTCTTGGTCTTGGCGGGGGTGCTGGTCTACCAGATGCAAACAAGCCTGTGTGCCATGTTTTAATTGATCAGTTGAGATGAGAAGAGGGCAGAGTGGTGGGGGCTGCGATTACCAGTGGGCAAAGTTTCCACAGCCCTCCAAGAACATGGGAGGAAGGCAGAGTCCAGGGGACTCTGAGTCCAGATTTGAGGTTTTTGTCTGTGGGGCTCAACAAGAGGTTCTGTAGGGATTCCCTGGTAGCAAAGGCCCAAAACAGCTCACACTCCTCAGTCTAAACAGAGTTCAATCCTGGAGAAACACATGGGTAGGTGCCGGCCTCTCACACCCATCCCCACCTCGCCTGCATCTGCCCATCTGCCCACCCACACGAGAGTTCGCTCCTAGGATCAGGCACCCACCCTACAACAGTGCTCCTCAAACTTTGCTGCAAAACAGAATCCCCCTGGGAAGCTTTATGAAGAAAAATCAAAGACATAAACACAGGAAGGCCAGTTTTTCCTCCCCACCCTCAGAGCTGATGACTTGGTCAGGAGTGGGGCTTGGGTGGCATTTTTTCAAGGCCCCTCAGGCTCGGGAAGCACCTGCTAGAGGAGAAGACAAAGGCGCTGGGGTCAGAGTCTCCAGATGTGATGCTGGATTCCTCGCTTACGTGCTGTGCACTCCAGGTGCACGGTTCATCCAAAGTTTCTCCCCTGAGAATGGAGAGATCACCAAACGCCCAGAGGAACGTAGGGCACACGCACAGTCAGGCATTGAGAGAAAAGTGGTTCCGAGTCCCACGGGGTGGAGAGCAGCAGGGCTCTACTGCCCCGTGGAGGGGTCACCTTCTCTGTGTTCCTGTGAGATAGACGCCTGTGTCATCGGAGTGTCTTGTGTCACCACCCTGCTCCTTGGCTGACATGTAACTCCTCCATCCAAGCAGACACCACTCTGCCCGCGGAGGAGTGATGAAGCTTTAGGGCACAGTGGCTTGCGTGGGGCGAATGGAGGCAGCCCCGTGGGGTCTGTCTCCTGCCGTTCTCATGACGGTCAC
Organism: Myotis pilosus; assembly: GCA_036010255.1. Lineage (NCBI taxonomy): Eukaryota > Metazoa > Chordata > Mammalia > Chiroptera > Vespertilionidae > Myotis > Myotis pilosus. Next base: position 3,036,779 of record JASKON010000016.1, read on the forward strand.
ATCTCACCTCGGCCGGCTTGGCTTTGGTGGCGCTGGGACACCAGGGCATTCCAATTGCAGAGTTAAATCTGCATCGCAGCTCTCTTGCCTTTCAGAAAGTTTTCTCTTGAGCTGGCCAGGTGCTGTCCCAGCCTAGCAGGACCTCCTCTCTGACCCCTGTGTCCCCCGAACACCCTCCCCCCAGGAGCCTTCTCTCTGGAAACGGGGGTGTGGAGAGGCTTTGGGAGCTCTTGGAGTTTTACAGGCACTAAATGTGAGATTTTGGGGCCCTGGGCTGGGCACTATGGCCTCTCTACACCGGAGCTGTAAGTGTGAGGAAGGCGGGTAGAAATGGCATGAAGGGGAAGAGGTCAAGCTGGAGCATCAGCTAAGGGACAGTCGCAGTAGGCCCCCCTCTCCTCTCTCTCTACCACGGGGACTGCTCTGGATGAATTTTGGCTATTTTTCTTGCGTATCGAAGAATACTTTCTCGTTTTCAAGACCCTCATTTGTCTTCCTCCTCACGTGACTTCTCTTCTGTGGCCAATTCTTTACAAAACATTCCCAATGACAGGAGGATCTCAGTGTGCTCTGTGTGGAATGGTCCTGAGAGTTTGCAGTAACTGTCCCTCCACCCCAGCCATCGGTGCCTGAGGCGAGCTGCGGAACACACTGCTGAGCCCTATGGTGATGGGCATGGAGTGGCCCGGCCGCCCTTGAGGAGCTGAGAGAGCCAGACCAGACTGCTGGGCTCTTTAGAAGAAAAAGCGAACAAAGGGAAACAGGCAGAAAGCAGCCGGCTAACATTTCTCTAGAACGAACGCACTTGGGCACCCGCAGCGATGAACGGCTTCTCCAACACCCGCTATTTCCTACTTTCCCTGGCTCGGCGGGTTGGTCCGGAAATGCCAGGTGTCTGAGTGTGGGGCAGAGCTATGCAAATTCCGCAAAATGACATTTCCAAGCAGAGCTGGCTCCGTGGAGGGGGACCGCTGCCAGCCACAGAGCTTCCAGGATGGAGAGCGAAGAAACGCACAGGCGCCTCCCTACCTTATACATGCGTTTACTCCCACCGAGGGCATGGCGACCTTTGCATGAAGGGAAACTTGGGCTCCGGCGGCAACACATTTCTGAGTCTAATGCTAATGTTCCCCTCCCAGCTGCAAACTCCATCGGCACCTTCGGGTGCCTTTTCTCAGCTTCCTGCTCTCGGGATTTTTCTGGGCGTGCTTCTTAAACTGTCAGAACTCGGTATTGCTTTATAACCCGGAGCCGAACCCTGGAAGCTTCAAGAACAGCTGAGAGGCAGACACAAGCATGAATGCCCCTTTGGACATGTGCTCAGATGGTGAGGGAGAAAAAACCCAGGACTCCGCTCTAGCTGTGGGAAATGGCCAATCCTCCTCTGAACTCGCTTTGTGTCATTGCGGCCTCTGTGAGTCACTCTCTCAAGGTCAGCCTGAGGGTGGTCCACTCAGGGCCCCTGAGACAGGAGACTGCAAAAGAAAACAAAACAAAATGAGACCCCGCGAAGCCTCCAGAAGCCAGGGGCTTGCCCTGTGCTCTCTAATCTCTCACAATCCCAGAGGCCTAGTATCATTACTCCCATCTATACTTATAATCAGGTAATATGCAAGTTGGTTGGGACGCCGTCACATAACATTACGACCAATCAGCAGGAGGGCGGGGCAGCGAGCTACTCGTGCACGGATTCGTGCGCAGGGCCACTAGTTTTACAGACGAGAAAAAAGGGGCTCACAAAAGCTTTATTTACCCAGTGATTCCAGGGGGAGTGACCAAGAATTCAGAATCTGTATTGGAGTCACTTACCTCTAATATCATAATGGTAACTGCCATTTATTAAGTATCAAACAAGTCCCAAACACCACAAGGACTTCCTCTGCTTTCTCTTAGCTATTCCTCTTCCTCCTCCGCTTTCTCTTAGCTATGCTTCTGTCACTGTAGCTGTCTCAAGGTGGAAACATCGGGGCTTAGGGAGGTTAGGTACTTGCTCATGCAGGTCAGGAGCAGAACATTATGTGGCAGAGGGAGACTGGCAGGCAAGCGAGAACTGAGCTCATATTACTTACCCACGCGCCAGGCGTTCTGATGGTACGACCTTCAATTACCATGTTTGATCTTGAAGAGTTTCCTAATAACAGCCTTCTATTACAGATGTGATTGAGGAGCAATTTTAAGCACTTTCAGATCACCAGGCCATCCTTCTGCCAACAAAAGATTGTCGCATTGGGCTAATAGACCCTTTACAGTTATTAAAGGATTCATGCCCAAGTCAGGGGAATGTTCCTGACTGTCATCGTCACCCTGGTCACATACCCCACTCTGAGCTTCAAGGATGAAATCTACGATGGCACCTGAGTTCAGTTCTGATACAGTTGAATTCAGCTCACATTCAAGACTGACTATCCCCTCAGTTACAGCATATCAGGTATTACGCTTGCATTTTTCAAAGATAATTATCTTATTTAATATTCACAACTATTTGCGGTAGGTATTATTCTCCACTTCTTTTTCAGCTTAAACATAAAACAACAACCCCAAAGCCCAGGAAAGTATAGGCTGGAAAATAATTTAGTGGCAACACTAGAATTTGAACCCAGGACTCCGACAAGGCCATGATAGACACATGTGACTTTCTAATTCTGATAGTTCAGTCCATAAGTTCACGGAGCGTTTATCTGTACCCAGGCGTGAGCCTAGTCCACCCCAGACTATCCACGTGGAAGCTCTTTCCCCGTAATTCCTCCAGGTCCTTAAATACAAGTAGCAGCTTGGCCTGCTTCCCCTCCTGCTTAGACTAGGAGGAGAGCAGACCTCTCACGCCTGTAATTCAGTTCTCACAACACTCTGGTGGGGAGTGAAGGGGATGAACAGAGGGCATGCAGCCTGTTCCCCAGGCTCCCCGCTGCCTCCAGGAGGGAGCAGATTGGAGGAGATTCAGAGGGCATTCTGGTAGGACTTGAACCCGAAAAACACCTTTTGGAAGTTCACTTCTGGCTTTGTGCTGAAGCCAGCCCTGGGTTCCTGGAGACCCATCTGTGGGAGAAGCCATCTGGGACTTCTTCCTCAAGGCAGCCATCCTCTCTCCGAGGTATTGTCATCATTTCTGCGGAGTCTACGGGACCTGGCCCGCAGATGCATTGCACAGGACAGCGCCTGCTCTTAGTCGACACGAAAGGCTGTCACAATGTCAGAACTCGTGATGTCGTCAGTAAAGTAGCCTGCATAAAGTGCTTCCGTTTTAAAACACACCGCCCTTCTATTTCTCAGCAGGCACATCGGGGCAGACGTTTCCTCCATTGGTTTGTGGACATGATTTTCCATTATTGGCCTTGGATGAGGCTGGCTTTCCAATAACCACTATTTACAAACTCATTGATTACAGGTGAATGTGAAACAAACGCTTTACTGATTCAAGAGCGTTTGGCATATTATCTGATGTAACTTAAAAAAATCATTTCAGAAGTACTGACTACATACCCGAATTTTGGGGGCATACACCCTAATTTCCCATGAGGCCATGACCAGAGGCGCCCTTTTCTCCCCAGTGCTTATAAGAGGGTGAACCCTATGAAATGGTTAAAAAGTTGTCTAACAGCGGCAGTTTCATATGGTTCAATCTAATAATACCTGTGGAATAAAGCAGGTTACAAATCAATATTTTTCGGAGGGACAAATAGCTAGAAGACAGACACCTTGGTGTGAATTTAGTCAACTAAACTTTCGTCAACTAAAAGTGGATGAGCCTGGTACCCTGGTAGCTCCAAACCACTCTTTCTCTTCCTGTCTGTGTCCAGTGGGTACAGGACAAAGCTTTGATTCATTCTCTAGCCCATTCCTTGACCGTTTCAGTAATGATTTAGCATCTGCTATGTGACAGCACTGAGCCAGTTGGGTGAATGCAGAGAGCTCTCCGTCAGATGCAGGAGCGAGAGCAGGTAGCCCATGTCCACAGTGCAGAGCGGGGTCACGTGACACTCCAGAATGAAGTGCAGGCACCGGGACACTCAGGAAGGGCTCCTAAGGCTGCCTGGTGTGGACGTGACACCTGAGCTGAGGTCTGAAAGGCCAGGTGGAAGGCACAGGCAGGGGCGTTAGGTACCATGAAGATGCTCCAGAAAGAAGCAACGGTGTCTACAAAAGCCCAGAGGTGCCACTTCCTGACTGGGGAGGGTGCGGGGAGGGTGAGGGGAGACTGAGGAAGGGGGAGGAGCTGGTCAGGAGACTCCTCTGAAGAGGCTGCCCCTCCCTGGGACATGGGAGACCCTGAGGCTGTGAATCTGGCAGTGGCTTAGCCAGAGAATGCCATTTCCGTAGGATGACCTGGCTGGTATCTGCACATCAGGTTGACAATCGGAAATATTTAAGACGTGGTCTTTAAAAAAGTTAAACTATACCAATAATGAACTGCCACACTGTGTTCCAGACTTGCCGCTCTATTCAATTCTAGGACCGAAGAGAGGGAGGGGGAGAGGGATTTCATTGCAAGCAACTCTTTATAGAACACACATTCCTTATAGATTTTATACTATACGTTGTCTCATTTCCTCCTCGCGACCCCCCACCAGGAGGCACCCCCCTCCTTTTAAGTTAGGAAATTGATGCTTCTAGCAGTCAGCTTGGAACCTCCGCTCAGTTGCATGTATTTTCCGATGCCCCTGGGTCCCCTGGGCACATCAATCCAGGAGTAGGGTTTCCCCTGGGGATCACTTGCCAAAGGCACCGAGAACACTTTAATATGTTCGCTCTTTGCCCTTTAAGAAAACAGGTCTCTTGGAAGCCAGGCTCCTGATTCAGCTCTCAGAACTGAGACGGAGAGGAAGCAAGCCCTCCCAGACAAAGAGCTCTCCTGAGATGCTCCCTGCGTAGCATTTAACCTTGCCCTCCAGCATTTCCCGTTACTCATCTGTTAGGAGTCTCTGCCGATTTAGGAAGGCAATTTTTCCCCTCTGCCTTCTCTTTTTTTCACTTTTGCTATTTATTCTCCATTTGTAAACCATCTACAAGTTTGCACGTGCAGTCAATTGTGGGCTTTCTTTAACTTTTGATGTGATTCAAGTCTCAAGCTAGTCTGTGTCCTTCCTTACACAAAAACGAACAAGCAGCCATGGAAGTCAAGTTTGGAGTCACCTTGCTGAGGCAGAGGCTCAGAGAGGTGTCTGGGTCACAGGGACCAGCCACTAGCAAGACCTTCCAGGAGCCAAGGCAGGTGCCGAGTCCTCTGTGCCCTCAAAGCACTGACCGGAGAGTCTTCTGAGAACCCAGGGACACCACTGCCCACCTGGATAAGGATTCGTCTCTGTGTAATCCCCAACGAACACCTGACATTTATGGAACAATGGTCAAGAGCATAAACTATCCTGGAATAGGCAACCCTGAGCTTGAGTCTTGACCTTGGGAAAGTTGTATAATTTCTCTAAGCCTTTGTCTCCTTATCCTATAAAATAAAAGACTAATATGCAAATTGTCCCCTCAGGAGTTTGCCAGGGAGACCTGGAGTTCGATTGTTCCCTATGACATGCGCTGACCACCAGGGGGTGCTGTGGAACATGGCAGGCGACCAGCGGCAGTGGTGGGGTGCTGAGGGAGCAAGGGAAGGAGGAGGCAGGAAGGTGACTGGCCCTCATTGCTGGCCAGGCCCTGGGACCCTATCCATGCACGAATTTCGTCACCAGGCCTCTAGTCTACAACATGGACATAACAATAGTATTTACCTTGTGGAAGGTTGTTATGAAGATTAAATGTAGAATTGATTAAATGAGATAATGTCTGGCTTAGGTCAAGTACACAATGGATAAATATTACTAAATACTATTTGCGAAGCACTTCTATAACTCTAAATCCAATCTTCTATTCTCTTTCAAATCAATGGATCTGACTGTACTTTTACTTTTAGCGCTCGGGATAAACTCAACAGGTCTGGATATGATCATTAATAAACTGTAGAGCAAGTTGCTGGAGAAGAAGTCTGACAAGGACCCCCTTCTCACATGGCCACAGATGGGGGTGGCCTGCTCATGTGAAAAAAGTGACCCCATCTCAGGCTCTGAGACCCACATTCTGATCCTGCCCCATCCCTGTTGGCAACACCCCTAACAAATTCCTCAAGAACAAAGGTTCTCCTCTCTGCATCCCAGCAAACTGTAGTTGGCAAACATCTTGATATAGAAAAGGTCCTCGACTTAAATGGCTGAACCTGTTTAAGAGGTGGCTCCCCTCTCTGATTCCCTGCATTTGAATAGAGCCCTCAGGTGTCAAGACAATGAATTTACTGTCCTGTTGACATCAGCCTTTTGAGGGGGTTTATGTGGGAGGGAAGGAGGGCTAACAGGAATACCTCCTTGAATCAGAGCATGTATATTTGCCTATAGGTTAATGTTGCCAGGGCACTTCATATCAGTAGCAAGATTTGGAGAATAATAATAGTCACGGATATTTGTGTCATGCTTGATATATTCAGACCAGTTTCTGATTACATTCCATGGGGTTTTCCCCACATCAGTGTGGGCAGACACGGCATATTGGTAGAGGAGCAGGGGTACACGGCTCCTTCAGAAGCCCAGGTTCAGATCTCAGCTCCATCATCCCCCCTCTGTGTAAGCTTAGGAAAAGAGCTCATCTCGCCCAGTCTCAGTTCCTAATCTGGGAAATAGAGACTAAAAAACTGGTCTACCTCACCAGCTTTTGAGGGGGGTTGAATGGGACAAAGCCATTGATGATATTCGCCCTTTGCCCAGAAATCTGCAGCTGATAAAGTTCAGGTTTAATAAAAGGCAGAGGCAAAATGAGAATCTTGAACTTGGAGTCTAGGTCTCTTCCCCAGCCCTGCCTCTGAGAACTGGCTACCAGGTGTTGAGTGTTTCCTTCCCACGTCCTGTGTGGATCAGGGTTCAGGAACTGGAAGCAGAGCTGCACACAAATGAAAATGAAAAGACAAGAGATAATTGGAAATATTGGGGGACCAGGCGAGCAAGTCCAACTCAAGGGGAAGGACTTCCTCCCGTGCTCAGGCCTCACCAAGCTTTTATTGATCTGGGATGCACCCATAGCATAGCCCTGAGGCAGGCAACCCCTGGCAACAGGCAGACTAGTCCATCAGCAAGGATTTACATAATAATAAATGGGGAAGTTGCTTCAGCTACCACTGTCTGGACAAACAGAGGTGGCGCCTAGCTTTGACCTTTGCTAGGGCTTCAAAGGCACCCAGCCTTGGGGGCGGGGGGGGGGGGGGGGGAGTTCTGTCTAAGCTTTTTAGATAGTGAAGGCAATAAATAGTTTCCCACAACCGGGCCCTTAGACAGAGCAGAATTTGGGCACGCACGGGGCTGACAGTCCCAGTGAGGTCACTGGGCATAGGGGTGGAAAATTTGGGGTCTTCAAGAAACTGTTAATTACCACAACCAATTTTTGTCTCCCAGGGGATAATAAAAGAAGACATGGCTGCTGACATCTCTACAGGAACACAAAGAAGAAGAGAGTCTTTGACATTTCAAGATGGCGTGAGGTCAGCTATAATGTGGTAAGAGAACTTGAGGCCTCAGACTAAGATATCAGTTAAGAAAAACAGGCCACCATGAACACAGAGTTCTAAGTGATCAAAACATTTCTCTGTGGGGGGGAAATAGAATATGACTGAATAGAAAAATTGCAGAATTCAGGCATACCACTGGCAACTTCAGGGGCCTTCAGATCATTTAAATTATTTTTGTATGTGAGATAATATATGTAAAAATACGCTTTATGGTAATACATTTAATAAACATATATATAAATATATATGATAAATATCCACAATATCTAATCAACCATTTTGTCCACCTAATTTTTTTACCCTTTCTTTCTTAACTCTTTTGCAAAGCTTAGCTCTTCTTCCCTGTCCCCAACCTGAAGAAGTTTGTGTGTAGTTGCAGTATTCCCTCCCTTATTCATTTACGCATTGACGTATTTAGCAAAGAGTGACTTTCTCCTATAATGAATTAAGTGCTGTGCTTGCTATTTGGGACTCAAGGGTGAATAAGAACTGGCTTTTGTCAGCAAAGAGCTCACAGTCCATTGGGGAGATAGACTAGCAGTAGGGTAGCAAGTTCAATTTGATAACTTGGTTGCTATAGAAGCACAGAGAAAGGGGACCTTACCCAGGTCGGCGTGGGTGAATGTTTCCAACCTTCTAGGAGACATGGCACTTGAGTTCTCATAAAGCAACAATGAGAAAGAAGAAAGGACTTTTCAGGAGCAGCACGTGACTAGGCAAAAATTACCGTTTGTCTAAACCTGCCTGTTATTTTTGTAACACTACGCTTTTTGCTTATTATTTCCTCCTAATATGATTTTTACGCTCTGCTCACATTTTGAAATTCTTATAGTCCCATACATTTGGAACCTAATGTTTCTTCTCTGCAGCGCCCCCGGAACTGTCAGTAAAAATTAGTATTTCCCTGTTTTGTCCCCGTGCTCCTCATCGTTGGGCTCCTAACTCACTGATAGAAACTCTTTCTCAAATAGTAGTTTTTGTGAGTGGGTTCCCATGGCTTGTGAACTTCTTAACAGAAAAGTACTCACATTACTTTCCTCTGTAACCTCATGGCCTTGAACTTTCACTTTTACTCTCCTGTGTCTCTGCTTTACTAAATTAGGAAATAACAAGACCAAACGACCTTAAACATAGCAGATGGACCTGGGTTAGACAGACCATAGGATTGCTCGACGGGAATAGTTGTTATGAGTAGAACAAGTAAAAAAGGGGTAGCGTGAGGCAGCGGTAGACTTTCTGTCTTGAATTATAGCAATAGAGCTGTGAGTTCTTCCTCTGATGCCAACCCACTGTAGGATCTTACCATTCTCACTTTGAAGGTAGATCAGTTGATATATGGGAACTGGAATGATTGGCGAGAAGGTGGACGAAGGGGCCAGGATCACTTGCAGATTTCTGGCTTGGCCATTGGTCAAGTAGTGGTTCCATCCCTTGAAAGAGATCTGGTCCGGTGATGGTGTGGTCTGGAGATAATGACGAAGATCCAGACTTGTTGGTGAAATGTACAGGTGGAAAGGACTAGTAGGCCGTTGAATACATAGATCTGGAGCTCTGTGGTGTGCTTGGTCAGGAGATTAAAAAATAAAAAGCAATAAGTTCAAATTTGCCTAATCTGTCTTCTTCATAATTTAGTTGACTTCATTAATCAATTTTCAGCTTTCAAATGAAGCACCCCAAATATTTAATGCTAGCCCCATCACTCCAAAATTCTCCGTAGCGTCTTCATTGTTCTTCTTTGGACAGAGGATGTGAGGAAAGAAGGCATGAGTTTGTCCTCTGCCAAAACCACTGTATCACCTGGGACATGACCTTGCCCTCTGAGCCTCAGTCTCCTTTAGCTACAACATGATCTCTCAGGTATCATTGTCATCTAAATTCCCTGATTCTCAATCTGGGTTTGGAGGGAGATTAGGATTGATATCGGGAGAAATTTGTCAGCCTCTCTTTGACTCTTGCTGTGTCAGTAAAAACAGAACAGCCATGTGTGCGACCCAGCCCCACCAGAGCTGTCCCTCGGGTCCAGGACACAGGGTCAGAGAAAAGAACTAGCAGATAAAGAACGGACTCTAAGTGTGAGATCATAGGTTGATTTTTGTTGCCTTATTTTTCCTTTTATGTAATGAACAAACAACAATGATAACAAAACCCTGACAGGTTAAAGCAAAATAATTGAAAAAATTACATTCATGTCTTCATAAGCAAAATTTCTCTTTCGTCAGAAGGCAGTTTAGTGCTACAATGACATAGGAATAAGCAGATGAAATTAGACTGTGGTAATAGAGGTATGTGTTTGATCTTCAGGGTGAACTGTAATGCAATTTGCTCTTCTCTTCGTTTGAGTCTCTCTGCCCTTGTAGCCACCCTAAGGCTAAGGCCTGGATCTTTTTCCTCTTTGTACCTTCAATTCCTGATTGCATGTTTCACACTTAGATGTTTCTTGATTGAATGAAAAACAGTCATTATTACACTGGATTTATTTCAAACAAAATCTATAACTGCAAATAGCTTTAAAAAAAGCAAGAGAGATTCATTAGCAAGTGAACTTCCACTTCTAATTTATACGGTCACCTTTCAGAGTAACCCCTTACAAGCTGCTATGGTACAGAATAGGCCCTTGGTGCCCAGTGCCCAATAACATTTACAAATAGGTCCAGGATCATCTTGAGGAGAGGAGAAGGGAGTTGGTATCTCCTCCAAGCTCCATATCAGAGGTTGTTGGGACAAGAGAGGACTGACTGAGTGTTTTCGTACTGCTCTGCTTTAATGACATGTGAGCAGCAGGATTGAGTCTTGAATCAAGGAAAGAGTTAATAGTGGGGAGAAATGATGCAAATGACTTGAGATTTGAGTTACTCAAGAAACACTTATGCTGCTTTGATTCTGAAAATTAAAAGTGAAACTGGGGGTAGACATGAGTCATCAGGTGATAGGAACTGTGGTTCCCACAGCTTGCAGGACCCGGAAATTCTGCGAGTCTTGATCTGCTGAACCCCGACTTGATGGGTTATGCAGGCATACATGAGCTGCGAGATCCTGACGGTGTGCAGCAAACACGTGCTAAACTCACACATCCGTTCATCTGTTCCAGAGAGCAACTGTTCTAGGCACTGTTTTATGTACAAGACATGTAGCTATAGAAGGAATTACAGTCTCTGCATGTAGAGCTTGGGGTTGAGGTGAGGGATGGGGGAAGACAAGAGGATAAAGGGATCATTAAGAATGAGTGTGTTAAATGCTGTGATAAACAGAAGCATGAGGTGCTGGGAACACAAAAGGTCATTTAACTGGCTCCTCAGAGAAAAGGAGAGGTCTAGGAGGGCTTCCCAGAGGAAGTGATATCTAAAGGCTTTGTTCAGTCCTTTGTTCTATTCAGACTTTCAGTGGATTGATAAGCCCCCACACACTTGGGAGGGCCATTGTCTTTACTCAGTTTACCAATTCATATGTTAATCTCATCTTGTAATACCCTCACAGACACTTCCAGAAATAATGCCAAACTAATTATTGGGCATCCTTGGCCCAATCAAGTTGACACATAAAAGTAGCCATCACACTTGGTTCCTCCACTTACTTACTGGCTTTGCTACACTACAGATAAGTCACCAACACTTTAATGAAGTGGTTCTCAACCTGTGGGTCATGACCCCTTTGGGGGTCGAATGACCCTTTCACAGGGGTCACCTAAGACCATCGGAAAACACATATTGAATATATAATTACATATTGTTTTTGTGATTAATCACTATGCTTTAATTATGTTCAATTTGTAACAATGAAAATACATCCTGCATATCAGATATTTACAGTACGATTCATAACAGTAGCAAAATTACAGTTATGAAGTAGCAATGAAAATAATTTTATGTTTGGGTGTCACCACAACATAAGGAACTGTATTAAAGGGTTGCGGCATTAGGAAGGTTGAGAACCACTGCCTTAATGCCTTGCTTTTTGCATTTGTTGAATGAAGAAGGTCAAGTTAGCTCCTAGGAGACACAAAGAAGAGTTGTGAGTGCCATAGCGAATCAAATAATGATGGCAATGATATCTATAGGGAACCCTATTGAGCTCTTTGTGTTCTGGGCTCTGTGCTAGGCACTTAATCAGCATACAATCTCTTTTTCAATGTAGCTTCACAATGGTAAGGTCTCCATGAAAATACTGGTCTATTTAGGCCTGGCTGGTGTGGATCAGCTGGTTGAGTGTTGTCCTGTGCACTGAAAGGTCTCTGGTTTGATTTTCGGTCAGGGCACATACCCAGGTAGTGGGTTCAATCTTTGGTCAAGGTGTAACGGGAGGCAACCCATTAATGTTTCTTTCTCTCTCCCTTTCCCTAAAAAAACCACAAATCAATAAAAACATATTTTAAAAAATACTGGTCTATTAAAACTATTTCTTAAAGTAATGAAGCAGTTTCTTCAAATGATGTCTTAATCACAAGTCCAAGTTATAAAACAAAAATAGAGATGAGGGTTGGAGTGGGACCAATGGGCTAGTGTCCTTGAGTCTCAGAATCCCCTCTGATCTCCACGTGGCCGGTAGGTACAGCTGAACGCCTGCTAGACTGGGTGGAAGGATCCCATCTTGTCAAGTTCCCAAGGCAAAAGCAAATTTCTCTGAATCTGATATGAGAAGGGCTTTAACGTAGAATATTGTTCCATCCACTGGAAAGACCATCACTCTTAGGGAAGTTATGGAGCTCTCTGTGTTTCAGATTTTACCAAACAGGGTTGTTTTAAGGTAAAATGAGACAGAAACTAGTCCATGCAAATCACAGAGAAGATGCTGAGCCCATAAAAAGTGATCATTGAATGTTAGCTCTTACGATGATTGGTTGTTTCTGAGGCTAACAATCAGTGGTATGGTGGTGTTTACAATCCACCCTCCACTCTTCAAACAGCTTTCCCCAAGGAAACAGGAGACTCGCAGGAATTCTTTGTACACAGTGTAAGCTCTCGGCCTCATGGTTTAACTTAGAGGGTGGTCTCTGTATTTCATATTCCAGGTCTTCATTATCATATTCTCTTTATCTTGTGCAGTTGACATCCTTTTGCAATCTTGCATGGCAGAAACAGTCAGACCCGTTCTATATAAATAATCTGTTCACTATTCTGGGATGTTTTCCCAGTTAGAATAGGGGTATAACCTCCTCCCGGGCTCTGGCCACCCACTTCCAGGAACTTTAGGGCAATGCTTGTGTTGGCCTCGTGTTTAGGTAATAATTAAAGCCAGATATCCACTCATTTACTCACTTCCTTTTACTGAATTAAAAATTAGGTCAAATGAAGGACTAGGCCTCTGGAGGGTTAAATGTACCACAAGCCTTACTCTCCGAGAACTCAAGGTCTAAGAAGGACAATGAGATCTGAGCACGAGGACCAGGACACCAGGCAGGGACCGACCGTTATCACAGAAGGGTTTCTAGTAAGTTCCCTGGAGCACTCACAGTGGGAAGTGAGGGCAGGCTGTGCAGAGGAGCTGCGATGCGGGTGGATGGGGAATAGCCGTTCTTCCCGAGGCATTGGGGAGAGAAGGAATGGGGAGCAGAGAGACGGTTGGGTAGGGGCAGGATATGGTTGAGGGAAATGCGGCAGGAGGGGGACATGCTATGGAGGCCTAGAACTTGGACATTTTAAGGAAATGGATAAATGAAGAAGAGGCCGCCAGACAGCCGTGGGCTGTGCCTGCACACTTCCAGGGACTGCCCTGAGCTGAGGAGGGAAGGACTTTCTGTCTGTGGCCCTGAGAGGCGGGTAATGTGTGAACGTTGGTCAATGTCTACATCTCACAGGCGTCCCGGCTTCCCCTCCATGGAGATGCAGAGCCGGTGCCACCTGCGGGCCAGCCTTTTAAAGGCACAGACATGGCCACAGGCATCTTGACAGCCTCTGTGATTAGCCCACCATATAGTGACACCGAATAAAAACTTGTGAAATGATGGGATGCAAAATCGATAACTAAGACAAAAGCTAGGAATCCATTGGACCGACACAAGGGCTGAAGTCACCGGTGACAACAGGCTGGCATGTGCAGTCAGCAGGATGTTCTCTGCACAACTCCAGGGGGCGATGTGCATGGCGCCTCACGGTGACCATAGATGGCAGTGAGTGCAGGAGGCTGGAGTGGGGTCACCGGGTCTGCACCTTCTCAGGCTCCTGGCCCTTCTCCCAGTGGTGTTACCATGGCTGAGGTCAGGGGCACCGTGGCTGCTGTCCTTTCTCCAGGGCAGGGCACCTGTGTTCTACCCAAGGCCTGTCACAGACATACCACCCACAATAGCAGGTTGTTTCACATCTGTCTGTGTCCTTAGCATCCTGGCAGGTAAAATGCAAGACTTCGGATCTAAACTGCTCTATCCGATTTTCATTCATCCCTAGAGGGGTAATGAAATGGAGGTGCCCGTTCTCTATTCTCTTGGCCAACTCCTCCTGCCCTTTGTAACACTGTTCAGAGGCCATGTCTTTGGAGAAGCTTGTAGACACCCGGTCTGAGTTGCATGTCCCATGTCCCTTCTCAAAGCGTGTGACATGCTGGGTCACCTCTGTCACAGAAAGGACTGCCTCATTTGAGCCGGCTCCATGAGGCAGGGGTTTGTCTTATGTATCCTCAGCCTCTGCACATAGTAGATGCTCAGTAAACATTTATCAGATGAGAAGAAGAGTTACCACTTAGGTTATTATTATTTAAATACAACTCTGTTCAGTATGCAATATAAGGGGAAGATGTAAAAAACATGATGCAAATTCAGTCATCTTTTAGTCCTGAAAGATTTGGGGGGAGCGGTGCCCAGCATATTTGAAAGTTTCACACGTATCAGAAGGACATGCAGGGAAATGTCCAAGGGTCCTCTGAGGTCTGGTGAGGGTCCTCCGAGGTCTGGCGAGGCCCAGCAGCCCGCAACTCCTCATGGCAGAATTTCTGCTGAAGTCAGAGCCTCGGGTCCTGACCTAATGTTCCATGAAATGGGCGATGCTGAAACCCGAGAACTCTGAAGGGGGCTGTTTTCCTTGGGGCAACTTCAGGAAAACATGTTTGCCGGTGACTAATCCCCCTCCTGCAAGGAACTGTTGGTGTTATCTCTGAGGGTTTTCAAGATAAATAGATTGAAGCTGTTGTCAAGATTCGCCAGACAAAAGCAAGCAGACCTGGGGTTTTAGTGGCCTGCACCCCCTCAGCGTGGCCCTTCCCCCCCTCCCCCCGCCTGTTGCTTTGTGGTTTTGTGGTGCTGTGGGTGGTGGGGAGGGGGTGGAGGGAAATGTGCAGAGGAGGGGGACAGACTATAGAGAGGGGAGCATGGTCGTGGTTGAGCACAGGGCTGCCAGAGGAGCCCCATCACCAGTAGAGTCCAATCAACGCAGCCAGCAATTACTGAGCACCTCCTCTGTCCTTGTACTTGACCTTGGGAAATTACATGAAAAAAACCTCATAGAGAATAAAGTGGACTTATTGCCCTGTGGGCACATCACAGAATTGCCTCCTAATGAAAGCCTCTCCATTGGTGATCAGCAGGGACAGTCCCACCCCAGCACTGCTACGAACTGCCTATGCGACTGTGAGCACCTTTCTTCTCCCTTTGGGCCTTGGTCTCCTTACCTTCAAATAGGAACTTCTTATTCCTTCTATGCTAGACTCTCCGGGATCCTTCTCGCTTAGCTAATTAGACTCTCAAAGACACTAGACGTTGTTGGGTGAAAAGAATTCATCTACCTGCCACCTGGTGCCAGGAGACCCTTTGCCTTCATGCAATTCTGTCATTACCCCAGGCGATGAAAACAATGTCAGGGTGCTCTCCATAGATTCAGAACCGGCTTGGCCTGGACTCTGAAACTTCATTGTTTGTGGTCCATGTCAGATGCAGCGTCTCCTGCGTAGACTGTGTCACAGAGTGAGACAGCTCTTTGGGACTGAAAGCAACGTTACCTGGGTTCCAGATGTTCTGCTAGATGCCTTCTCCTGGGTGACCCGAGCCAGCCCTCCCCAAACCACACAGCACATCACATTCATGAAGAGTAATCAGGGAAGCGACCGCCCACCTGCCCTGGAGAAAATTGCTGCAGGTCCCGTCAGTGTGTGGGCGATACTTTCCCTTTATCTTTGTGCACCTGAGAATATGGCCGCATGCCAAAAATTCTAGTGCCGGATCAGACTCAGCTGCAGGCAAATAACTCACTGGGGTAGAAGTTGCTTCTTGGTTGTCAATTCACACCGTGGTACCTTTGTCTCCTTCCCAGCGGTTCTTGTCTCTCTTTCCCTGCCGGTCCTGGGAGACTTTCGAGTTGGCTGTGTGTTGTAGACTGGCTGCTTGGGATTTGCACTCCGTCTCTTGTATGTTGTGCTTGATTTGGAAATAACCACGCATGGGCCACAATCCAGGGCTGGGTGAGGAACAGTCGCAGCTGGTGGTGGGCTGCCCAGCCCGGCTCCCTGCTTGGGGATGGGCATTGCAGAGAACACGTGGATGGGCCCACAGGCACCCTGTCCTGTCTGCCCTGGGGAGCCTCAATCTTGAGAGGCGTCCCTTTCTCCTTGTAGCCTCTCCCGTCCAGGCCAGATGGGTGGACTCGACCTGTGCAGAGACGGGCATGAATAAGATAACCTTTTAGAAAAGTGAGGGGTGGTCTGTAAAAACATAAAGAAGATTTCCTCCCATATTACTAAGTCCACAAACACAACAAATACCAGCAGGGGTTTTCGTGCGCCTCTTAGCAAAAATTAAACCTTTAAGGCAGAGCAGAGTGTCTACATGGCTTGTGGGAGCATACATTGATAGATCACAAATAAACATAATTTAGCTGGTATGTATCAAGAACCTTAGAAATTTTAGATGAAATTCCTTTCTACTGATTAAATGTTCATATGCAGTTCTTTTGCTCTTTGTGTAATCTACACGGGAACTGCCATCTTTGTTACCTTGAAAAAACATTTTTCAAGAAGAGTGTATTGTGCATAGTTTTCCTTTATCCTAATATTTGTGAGGATATAGCTGTATGGGGAATTCTACGATCACAAGTAGTCATTTCATTCAAGCGTTCAATGTCATTAAAATATGGCCCATGTCAGTCATTCTCATGAATTCTTCCCAGAACATACCACGCCCTTTAGGATTTCAGACCCAGGTCTTCATGTCTAGAAATTTGTCATTTACATATTTGAACATTTTTAAATGCATTCTCTTTTCAATATTAGCAACACCAATTATCCAACACTGATGGCTACATTGCCTAATACCTATATTTGCTCATTTTTTATTCTTTATCCTTTTTCTCCCCATGCTATAGAAATTTCCTCATTTTGTCTTCGATGTCACTAGTTTTCAGTAGACATATCAGTTCTATTTTTCTTTTGATGTTTCTACTGCCCCTTTAAGAGTTCTGCAATGGTATTACTCTTTTTCCTTCCTGCTATTTTCTGTATCACTGCTGACACCATGAATGATTCATTTTGTCATCTTATCTCAGATCTCATCTTCTTAACAGTCATGTTCTCTTTAATTTTCTTGAAAAAAAACAACACAAAAAAACCCACATAAATCTGAAATTGGCTTCTGTTCCCTAGGAAAACACTCTTCTTTCCAAAGAGTCCTATCCTGTGGGTCTCTCTGTTTATTTCATTTTATCTTGGGACATAGTTTTACCCTGAGTCCCTATCGCTTTGCTCTCCCCCTTCGTTCTCTCTGAGGTGGTTGTAGTGAGAATGGCTAATAGCTGATAAAGGTGGAATTGAATGAAACATAGGCTGGAGGCTGGAGGCTGGAGGGCTGGGGACCTGGGGGTCTGGGGGCCTGGAGGGGAGGGGTCAGTCTGTTCAGTCCTCCAGCTGCCCTCCAGGGAGGAGAGAGGCTAAGAACACTGGACATCAGCAGGTGGCCCTGGCTCCTCTTCCTTGAGCAGTAATTTTAGGAAAATGTCCTCAGAATGGGGGCCGAGATTTAGGGCTTATTCTGCCTTTCCTCTGTTCTACCATTCGGGGTGGCTGACCAGCTGCATTAACGTAAAGGGCGTTGGTGTGCCGCCTCTACATATGCTCAATCTCCCCCACCCCTTTTGAACCCAAGTTTCCACCGTCTGTGAGCTTCTGTAGGTCAGAGGCTTACCCGTAGTTCTTGTACAGCACGCTTTCACCTAGTAGGTGTTCAGAAACATTTTAACATTTATTCCGGTTGAACTGACTGAGAGACTCCAGGGTAAGAGCCTAAACTTAAATCAATAACCGCATAAAACATCCCTGTTGATTTTCATCACATAAATCTTCAATGTAGAAACAGGAGCTATAGTGGGAAGGCATGATTTACTAAACATTCCAGTCTGGTGTGAAATGGAATTTAATTTTTGTTATGAGTTAGGAGCACATGGATCAGGACCAGAACATATTCACCCACCGTCCTATGCACTGGGCGAGCCTTGGGGGAGACGTTTGGCAACACTGGAAAGAGAAATCCCCCCACTTTTTTGAGGCTTCACGCTGCCTACTTATGTCAGTGCCTCAAGCACCATATGTAGAGGAGAGGCAGTTTAAAATAAGAGTACAGCAGATTTCAAACGGTTCTTTCTATGCCATTGCATACACTATAGTATTAAAACATAACAAAAAGGAAAATAAAAAAATCTGTTCTAACAAGCTGCTTCATGAATCTCGAAAAGAAATACAAAACAAATCACCCCAGATGAGATGTACGTCTCAGCTCCCACCACCTCATCCCAGCAAAGACGATCGCATGGGCCTGTGAATGGAGATGCCAGGCGAGGTCATGCATGCATCCCCTTCCTGTAGACAGGACTGTAATGAAATCATCACTGACCAAGAGCTGTCTGTGGCTCTGGGTGACCAGAGCATGGCAGTCATTCCATTATTGCCCATAGAACAGTGGTTCTCAACCTTCTGGCCCTTTAAATACAGTTCCTCATGTTGTGACCCAACCATAAAATTATTTTCGTTGCTACTTCCTAACTGTCATGTTGCTACTGTTATGAATCGTCATGTAATTATCTGATATGCAGGATGGTCTTAGGCGACCTCTGTGAAAGGGTTGTTCGACCGCCAAAGGGGTCGCGACCCACAGGTTGAGAACCGCTGCCGTAGAATGACTTGTGAATTGCCACTTCCTTCAAATCCTGTGGCCTAGACATTGGAGCAAAGCACTTCCAAATATCTGGGCAGCTCGGAGTGTGACGGGGGAGGACCTCGGGACTCCTAGGAGGCTGTGACTCAGAGCTTAGCTGTAATGTGTCTACCCACGTGGGGCATGCTCTCATCCTCTGTGTCAGGAATGAGGAGCTGGGGTTGGTTCTTCAGAGGCCACCAGTTCTCACCCCATATGCCGATGGACTCATCCCTGACCTCTGCAGGAGTCAGCTTGGAGACACACAGGTCTGGGTTCAAATTCTGGGCCCACCACTGTGTGGCTGACCATGTTTCCTCTCTCCTATATAACGGGGCTCGCCCATACCTCACCTGGCTTTTGTGAGGACTGGGGACTGTACTTCTAAGGCCAAATGGAGACATCCATGATTCACTGTCTTCCTTACACACATGCGGCCTGAGGGCCTGAGAAATAACACTGGTATCAGCCCCGGTAGCCCCGTGTTCCCTCCCTGACAGTAACCCCGTGTGATCTTGGCACCGGGAGTCAGGCAGTTCCGTGCGACCTTGGAACATGTTTTAAACTCTCTGATCCTGTGTGTCCTTAGCTGCCACAGGTAGTGACTAATTTGTAATGACAGGCCTATGGGAAGGCTGGCTAGCATGCCATGGGAGGGAATACAGCACCCCCTCTCCCTTGCAAATCTAACCAAACAGGGATGGGGTCTGCACAGGTGAGGGCCATTTGCACAGGCCCTGGGCAGCCTTGGTCTCACGTGATCTCCCAGGGCTGCTGTGAGGGTGAACAGTGAGCACCCAGGAGAGGCAGGCTCGGTACAGCCAGGCCCCTCACACCTGCAAGGGCAGGTCTCAGGTTTATGTTTTCTCTGTCTTTGGTTCCTGCTGTCATGTGGTAGGTGGTCAGGCAACACTGAGTCATGAATACTTAGGCAGGTGCCGGTCAAGATGTGCTCTCTTTGGTGCTGTTTACTCTTCAAGGGTGGCACCCTATCCGGTAAAACAAGAAGTGAGACCCTTATTGCTCATGGGACTTAACCGCAGGGGTTTGAGCTCTCCCTCCCGACCTCATTGTTTATAGTAAGGTCAGGGGCTAGGGTTGGGGCTAGGGTTAGGGCTAGGGTTGGGGCTACGGTTGGGGCTAGGTTTGGGGCCAGATGGAAGCGAAGAACATGGTAAGAATTCGATGGAGCCTGCACTGAATTTTATTTATTTATTTATTTTAAAAATATATCTTTATTGATTTCAGAGAGGAAGGGAGAACAAGAGAGGGATAGAAACATCATTTATGAGAGAGAATCATTGATCGGCACGCCCCCTACTGGGGATCGAGCCCACAACCCGGGCATGTGGCCTTGACCAGAATCAAACCCACGACCCTTCAGTCTGCAGGCTGACGCTCTATCCACTGAGCTAAACCGGCCAGGGCGAGCCTGCACTGAATTTTATAATTCAGCAACGGATCTGGACCCTGATGTGAGTGCAGCTCCCCCTGTGCGGCCCAGCCTGGGACAGAGGGACTGAGGTCCCCTTGTTCTGAGAGGACAAGCTTTGTCTCAAGTTCATGAATAGCCCGGCTCCTGCTTGGGCTGCAGCAGCCTCCTGCCTGTGGATGTGTTTTCCTTCAGTGGACGAGGCTGGGCTTCATCTCACAGAGGCACAAACACGCCTGCAGTCCTGGGGGACCCGCACAGGGAAATGAGGTCATTTCACATCGGCGGCGCCATTCAGATCGGAGTCGCCCGAGTCGGAACACAGGATGCTGGCGTTCTTTGTCCGGCTCCTCTGGGCTCCGGGACCCAGTTTTCTGCCGCTTCCCCAAGGGGGGAGGGGGATATGTATGGAATACCCATTTGCATTATATAGTCTGAGAGCTTCTCTTCCCTTCCATAAAACAGCCAGCTTAAACCTTGCATTCAGCCCTATAAAAGGCAAAACAAGGAGCCATTGAGTCCCTGCAGTGGGGCCGACTCCGCTCTGCCCGGATGTCATGGGGACAGGGCTGAAATTCCTTCCTGAACGGAAACTCTGACTTCATCCGCCGGGGGGAGGGGGATGGGAAACACCTATGAAGCTGTCTTTGGCTTTGGACTCCAGCCCCCAGACAGGCAGTAATGGGGGTTCTAATCCCTCCAGGCCCCCGTAAGGCCTGAGGAAGCAGGCTTCTCAGTGGCATCGCGGGAGATGGATTTCAGGGGAACGTGCACAGGAGGGTTTGAGGTATGATGGCGAGATTTATTGGAGTAAAAGCAAAGACTGCCCCCAGGTGCACCCTGCCCGACGTCTGGTCCACGGCCAGGTGGATGTCAGACCGTGGTCCACCTGGTGGGAGGCTGGCGGAGACGAGGCTTGCTGATGGAGGGGCTCTGCAGGCCACACGTGGGAATCTGCCTCACCCTGTTGGAGGGCAAAGTGACAGGATGTTTTATCCGCAGGGAGAGACGACCAACATATAGCCGATGGCTGCGGAGCTGGGTGCCAGGTGGTCTGGAGGGCCAGGCTTGGAGCCGGGAGCTGGGATCTCATTTGAGAGACTATTCCTGTTATCCTGGGAAGGGGTGATGAGCCCCACAGAGGTGCGCAGGGGGTGAGGTGGGGAGAGGCCAGGCCTGAGGAATGGAAAAAGGTACCCACTGCTTGTTGCATGCTGGGGAGGGGTGAGTGCTGGACAGCAAGTGGGTCTCAAGCCAACACAGGCAAGGCCAAAGTGCCGGGAACCGCTAGGGCTCTCTGGCGAGCTGGCTGGCTCCTGGCGGTGGCCGCTCCTGCTGTGCCCGGACACCTGTGTCAGCCACGTCTTTGCACCCAGACCCCGGGCACTAAGTGAATCACGGCCTGGGGGTGCTTTTTCTCCGGCTGCAGACGAGTCCTGCCCTTTGGAGCTCTTCCACCCGCTCGCTCACATCCTGCGCAGAACACTCTGGCTTCACACTCAACCCCACACCATTTGCCAAGACCTCTGGTGAGAACGCAAGGCCTGGGTGTATGACACCATCGCTTGCCTGGTCTGTTCCTCTTGGCACGGGCTGGGCCAGCACATTGGAACAGCCAGTCTGTCCTGCTCAGTGACACTGAAGTCAATCACATCACCCGTCCCCCCGGCCACACTCTGAGGGCCTACACGGTGGGGAAATCGACCCCTGCCCATCCCTGGGACACACACACTCATAAAGCCCGTGTGCCTTCACATCGCTTTTCCAAACCAAAGCTATAAAAGCGCGTGAATCATCAGCCCAGAAATCCTGCCTCGGGCACACATGACAGCGTGTTCCTTCCCAGATGCATCTCCTTCACAAATTATGGAGGCTGGCGGCATCCTTGTGGGGAAGGGATTATCCGATTCCACAGGCAGTTAAGAATAACGTGTAAATGTCATTTGGCTGAGCGATTTTTACATGGATCAAAAGACACACTCGAGTTTTTAACTCTGTAGCCAGACCTCACATTTCAATAAAATCACAGCAAAGCCACACAAGCCTCTGGACTGATTGAGCACCAGCGAGGGGTGGGAGTCATGCAGACATTCCTTCCAGGTTAGTAGACTGTTTGCAATTCAGTTTTTTTTTTTTTTTTTTTTTTTTTAACTGATGTGCATGTTATATAACCACCATCAGCCACAGGGGAAGCGAGAATCCAAGGCTCCTGAAAATTTTCCACCCAGGACTCAGAGCCAATAAGAGAGGGAATGAATGCCCCCTTGCTTGAGGGTGCCGCGCTCACACTGCGCGCCCAGGGAATGCCAGAGTGTGAGGCAGTGTCACCCGTGTACGGATCCTGGAGGGGGCGGGCTTGTGTGTGGGTCCTGCCAAGGTTAGGAGCTCTGCGGCTTGGGTGTTTCCTTTACCTTTCTTGGCTTTAATTCTTGTCAACGTCCCTGGTGTTATCTTTCTCACAGGGCTGCTGTGAGGGCTCAGTGCCTGGCTCTCTCTCGCTTGCTCTGTGGTTTTGTATAAGGCCCTTCCCTTGTGTGGATTGTTTTTCTGTGTGTACAACCAAAAATTGGATTCTAAGCTAGATCACCTCTAACGGCTCTTCTAGCTCCAAAATTTCAACCACCTACACAATGCCCTAGGACTTTTAAGAAGAAAGAAAATCAACGCCCTTACTTATGGAAAACATAAAGTGTAAACTATTTTGTGTAGTTGTTTGCATCTCAAATTGTTCTGTATTTTTTCTAATATGCATTTATTTTCAGGCATTATTCTGAGAATTATCTTTTCAAAAAATGATTACAAAACTATACACTATTTCATTTAAGTCCCCCTACCACTGATCTCATTTTGTAGATAAAAAACTTAAGCCTAAAAGAGTTTTATAATGTACGTGTGGTCACAGTTAGCAAGTGACTAACTTAGGATTCAGACCCAGGCTCACTTGATTCTAGCCCTGCATGAATTTTTTTGCAAAACTGATTGAAGAGCGTGACTGTCCTGCACACGTGCTCACTGCGCCTGTGATAGGTCCACTTCTCTCTGCTGGTGTTCACCTTTAAGATGGTTGTTAGGCCATCAGTAAGCAGTCTCCCTGTCAACCAGCCTGGGTCCATATCTGATCTTTCTCCCATCACTGGGCATGCATCTCTGACTGCTCAGTAGAAAACCCACACCTGGATCATCGTTTTCACACCAGGGGCCATCTCTCCGCATACTGCTCCCCTCGAGACTGGCACGGGGTAGGCTCCCGGTGGCAGAATCTTACAATTGAAATGCGTGAAGTGGTAAACCTTTGAAACATGTAAATGTAATAACAATTCTAAATACAAAGGTAAATGGTTTGTATTCAAGGGACAATGCCATTTCTGGGAAGAAGTCAAAAGATAAGCAGAGAAATGATCTTTTGTTGAGTCAGGAGTGAACCAAAAAAGACACTGACCAGGACCCCATGGCTCCAACATCAGTGTTTTTTCAACATCCGTTGGCTTCTTTGCTACCTGTGACCATGTGGCTATGACTTACATGGTGAGTATGGGGAGTAGGAAGGATGGAGAATTCAGAATACAGCTGAGTTTAGAACATTCTGGAAATATGAGGGCCAAGAGCTTAGAATCAAATGTGAGTCCTTTGCATAGAAAATTTGGGGGAATTAACAAAAAAGTAGGGCTTTTTGACTCAAGGAAAAGGGGGTTTAAGGGAGGCTCAGAATTTTTCCTGAAATCGAATTTCTCTTACAAGATGACCTTTGAATACATTAAGGGTAAAGAGCCCGGAAACATATGGATTGCATTTCCCATGAAATGCACATGCGTTTCAATATGAGGGGGGCACATACTTCAGAGAGATCTTTTGGCCTCGGTTGAAACCAGAATATCTAAGAAATCCTTCCAGAGACTTTGCCCAGAGCCACTGGACGGTTCCACCCCGACCAGCTTCCACTCTAGCCAGTACCCGAGCAGCCGGGCCAAATGAAACAGAGCATGCGGCGTCTTCCGACGGGGAGCTCTGCCACGCTCAACCCTGGAGATGTGGTCAAGGGCCTCCAGCGGGCCCTCTGAGCCAAGAGCACAACGCGAAAATGCTGGAGTCTCTTTGCATGTCTGCTCAGGTTACTCTGAGAGACAGCGGCGTGGGAGCTGCAAGGCTGAGAACAGGATTCGTGCTGTAAACTATTTGTAAAAACCCCACTTCCTTCTGCCGGGCCAGGTTCCTCCCAATCCAGACAGTCTGTGCAAGAACAAAAAAACAAGGACTGTTGCCCCCCGAAAAGCATGGCAGGTGGCAAGATTCTTGGCCATCGAGTTCCAGCCAAAACATGTCACTTCTTTTTTTCTTTTGGGAGAGACACTGGGAACCGGCTGTGAGTCAGAGTGAGGGGGTGGCCCTGAGGAACTGCTGCTTGAGCATCTTGCCTGTGATCGATGAGAATTAGTCAATTCTTGGAAAGAGGGAAGAGCCCTTCTTGTTCTGACACCCGCCCTCAGATTCCTCCGGGCCTTGGGAGGGAGCCTTAGCGACCTGCTGCAATCCACTTTCCTCACCCCAAAACGCCGATGTGTCCTGGATTTCGAGTCAGCGCCAGGCTCGGTGCTAGGCTCTTTCCTCAGAGGACGTACGGGTTGTGCACAATCCCCTGAATGTATTTGCAGAAACTTAGTCCCTGGAGATGAATCACTACAATGATGTGCCTCATTTAAAAGTTTTAGGAAATGCTGAATGCTTTGTCATTCTTTAGGGAGACACACAATATATGCTCGCCACAGTAAAGTATTTGAGAAGATCCCCAGTATAGGGACTGGCTTAACTTTAAGACGGCTTTCTCAAATTTTGAATGACCAGTGACCACACCCACTTCACCCCTCATGATGACTTCCCACTGCTATTCTGGGAAATGACAGCCCAGCGCAAAGAGACAAAATTACACTTTTGTGGGACAAGAATGATATTTGAAGATTGTCCAAAGTGTGAAGGTAGCATGGGAGAGAAAGGTAGAGAATCAGAAGTACTCTCTTAAAGACATGGTGTCTAAGAAAGTTTGGATGGATAAATGCTATGGTCTGAATGTACCCCCCCCCCCCAATTCATACGTTAAATCTTCACCTCCAAATATGGCAGTATTAGTAGGTAGGCCCTTTGGGAGGTTCTTTGGCCCTGAGGGTGGAGCCCTCATGAATGGGATTAGTGTCTTTATAAACGAGGCTCTAAATCACCCTCACTTCCTCCTCCATGTGAGGACACAGTAAAAAGATTCTGTCTGTGAACCAGGAAGGGGGCCCTCAGCCAGCACCCAGACAAATCTGCTGGCACCTTGACCTTGGATTTCCCAGCCTCTAGTCCTGTGACAAATAGAATTCTGTTGGTTATAGGTTACCCAGTCTGTGGTATTTTGTTCTTGCAGCCTGAGTGCTCTAAGACAATGAGTGAAAGTTTTCCAGGTGGAAAACATGGGAAAGGCCTTCCTGGCAAAGAGAAAGGCCTTCCAGCCTGTGCCAGGGCATGGAGTTGCAGGCACAAAGCTATCTCTCGTAGGGTGTGCATGTAGGCATGTTGGCTGTTTGGGGAAATGGGTGGGCAAAACAGCAGAGATGATGGGAAAAGGGCTAGAACCGGATATAGAAGTTCTTATTTGCCACTCCAATGCTTTGAGCTGTAGGTGAATATTAAAACACGGAAAGAGTTTTTTCCAAGTTCAAGTTCCTACTGTTTTGCACAATGTCCCATTCACATATTGTATGGTGAACTCTTTTTATCTACCACATTCTTTCAAAGTTGCAAAGTCCAATCTTTTGTATAATGAAGACAGGGAGGCATGGCTCCTGGTGTTTAGGGGCATTCATCTCAAAAGGTACATGCTGGTCCCAGGGGCTGGGGAAGCCAACTTAATAGATATGTGTCATCAGGGACAAGCTGAGGGCAGCTCAACAGTCTGCACTGGGAATGATGAGGAAGGAGGGAGAGTGGAGTAGAGGCCGGTGGGTGAACTAGTCATAGTTCAGGAAAGGATGATCCTAATCTGGTTTCTAAGGCTACTTACCAACCAATGTGGTGATCCCACCTTAATGAAAATTCAATGGCCGAGTGCTCTATCAGGGACAAGGATCTTAGAGTGATGAGCTGGAGTCAGGAAGACTGGGGCCTTGTTCCAGCTTGGGCACAACTTGCTGTGTAATCTTGGGTAAAAGGTTTCTCTGTAAAGTAAAGGCATTAGGACTATGAGACTCACAGAACATTTCAGCTCTAATCCACTGTGATCCCTCAGTGTTAGTGAGTGCTCAACATTAAATTAGAAACAAAAGTAAATCATATTAAATGTATAGATTCATGATATTACAGAAAAAGGGGGATATCAGATAGCTATAAGGTGCTAGACAGCATACCACACTCTTAAATAAGTTCTCAGGTAACCCTGACATCAACTGAGATGTCAGTATGGAAAAGGTTCTTTCTCGTTTTGCATGAGTAAACTGAGGCTCAGAAAAGTTGCCCCAAGCTCTCACAACTCCTACGTGGGAGAGGTGGGATTTGGTAGCAGGTCAGTGTGGTTGCAAAGCCCATGCTCTTTTTTCACCACATCGCACTGCCCATCACCCCAGAATAAAGCTGATGAAGTGCTCTGGAGTAGATTGGGTAACAGAATGGTCTGTCCTCCAGAGTGAAGAGGATGCTGTTAATGGAACAGGGGAGAAGATGGAAAATGCCGAGGCTAAGTGTTTCCTAATGGGGCTTCTCAGCACAGAAGTGTGACATCATACAGAGCCATTTGGGACAAGCAGCCAGCAAGTCCAGTAGTAGCCAGAGCTGGAGCCCACTGGCACGAAATAGCTGCCTTTCGCCCATCTCCACCTCTTCCATCAGGGTCAGATGGAGCTAGCTTCCCTTCCACATGGTCCATCAAACCCCCAACCCCAGGAAACTGGCCCAATCTTATTCTACTTTGACGAATAACCACGTGGAGCAAGGCCAAGACCGGTTTCTGTGTGGTGCCATGCAGGCATTCCATCCAGTCCTATAAGAGAAGACAAGGTGAAGACACATCTTGTCACTGCTTAAGGACTCGTGGTTGAATGGAGAAAGCAGACATCCATGTCGCCATTTTAACAATGTGGTAATTGCTAGAGGAGGGGGAGGGGTGAGATCTCTGTGACCCCAGATAATTCCTGGGTGAAGGGAGTGGGAGAGGCACCGAGTCAGATGTGAGAGCTGCACTAGGGCCCAGACATGTGACAGCTGGTGGTGTGCGCAGGAAATGGCAAATAGTCTGACGCTGGTGAGTCACAGTCCATGTGAGGAGTGGCTGGAGAGGTGGTTTGAGATTAGATGGCAAATAGCCTTTGAAACTAGATTAGGAGTTGGAACTTTTAATACAAACCCTAAAACCGTTTTTAAAAGCAGAAAACAAAAAACCCCAATGATAACATTTACCAATATTTTAGCAAAATTACCTGAACGCAAGCAAAGGGGAGCATGGGAGGAGGTTCAAAAGACGTTTCTAGAAATAATCTAGGTAAATAATTATGAGGACCCGAACTTGGGACTTGGCAATGATGGAGAGGACAGAAAAGGTGTGAACTTGGGCAGTCATTGAGCCCAGGTAAGTGGCAGAGCTAGGGTTTGAACCAAGATTTTGTCTCTCATTTGACAGGTGTGCATGTGCATTCACACACACACATCCACCGAGGACAGGGTACGTGCCAGGCACTGTGCCCCACCCTGAGGAAGCAGAGGTGGGCAGGACTCCAGCTCATTGTGCTCACAGTTGGGAAGGAGATACAGATAGGCAAGAAGCCATCACTCAGCACAAGTAGGA
This sequence comes from Myotis pilosus, assembly GCA_036010255.1. Lineage (NCBI taxonomy): Eukaryota > Metazoa > Chordata > Mammalia > Chiroptera > Vespertilionidae > Myotis > Myotis pilosus. Next base: position 3,064,647 of record JASKON010000016.1, read on the forward strand.
TGAGAAAGACAGAAGTGGGCATTATGGGAGCAAAGCAGGAGGAAGGCAGGAGACCCAGATGGAGAGCCCATGTCCAGAGAAAGGACTTCTAAGTGGAGGTCAGAAAAAGGAGTTGGTGCAAGAGGGCAGAGGGGCCTGTGGCGGGAGAAGCTGGGTGCCAGGAGGAGGGAACAATGGGGTTCTTGCCTGATCAGTGGTCTATTCACCGAACAGGCCTCCAGCTGCTTCGGTCCATAGAGGCACCAACACATGCTGTTCTGCAGTGATGCTGGCTCATGGGACATCAGCTTTCTGCTCACGGTACGACCCATAAAGACCCTAGAAAGTCTTCCTGGGACAGATCCTGGAGGGCGCCCACTTCAACCCCTCAGTTTACACAGAAGGCAACGGGCACCCTGGAGAAAGATACTTACGATAATGCAGCATTTAGAGCTGGAACCTGGGTCTCCAGCTTCCCAGCCTCATGTCTTTTTAATACACCAAGCACACTTCTCATTTCTAAGTGTCATGGGTGCTCTGTGTCTAAAACTTCCCACCTAAGTGTTTTGTTTGTTATTCCACGCTGTGCTCGGTTATAATGATTCAATTCTTACAATTGTGGCAAATGGAATTTCTGTTCCCAGATGCACTGCCTGCGTGGCAGGGAGCCCAGTCATCTTGTTTCTTCAGAAATGACCACTAATTCTCTCATTATCTCCAGTTTCATGATTCTCTTCTTCCTCGGGCACAAATGAACTCAAGTATTGAAGTCTTCATAATTCAGGAGTTTTCAGCCCAGGCATGTCCCCTCCACTTCTGGTGGCATGTGTCGTAAGCCTGCTTTGGGGCACCCCGGGCCACCTCATCCATCCCATCTCAACTAGAGTCACATTCAACCAGTGTTTATTGAGCAGGATGCTGGATGCTTACATGCGTGATGTCATCTGAGCCTGACAATAAGTTATGTGCTAAATGTCACTATCCCCATTTTCCACGTGAGGAAACTGAGGCTCAGGAAGGTCTGTTACCCGCCCACGTACACAGTGAAGGAAGGGGATGAGCCAAAAGGAAGAGATTTACTGCCTCCTGGCTGACTGGGTTTTTCCAGTCCCTCGGGCTACTTTGTCACTGAGATATCATAGCAAAGTTCTGCTAGGTGGTGAAATTATCATTATATTCCATTTTTCTGGCAATAGATTTTGTTGTGACATGCCGTCTGCCAGCATCAGACATCTAGTCATGTCTCACCTCAGTTCCATCCTGTGGTTAATTCAAACACCAACCGTTGAAATGATTTCTTTCAAATGAGGATGCTGGGACCTGCTGGTGGATGTTTTCTGCTCTCTGGTCCAGGAGATGAAGGGAGTTGGCTGCTGGCGAAGAGAGAGCCGGCCTCCTCTGTGGCAATTTCCTTTGCTCAGGAGAGACCAACTGCTATTTCATGCTGCCTCTGGAGGCAGCTGTGTTCCTGTGATAACTCAAGTTATCAAGGAAGGACGAGAAAGCCTGTGGGGTCAGACCGTCCACCTGGAGACATGGCCCAGAATCACAATACGTGACTCCCACGTGGCTGAGCCCTCTGTGCAGGTCATGGAAACCCAAGACACAAGCTTATTTAAGAAAACAGGCTTCATTGATGTGGCTATTTTGGGATATGAAAGCGAGCTGGACATGGAGAAACATGTTAAGAGTATTCCAGCCGAGTGAGTGTGATGGACACTAAGATTTCTCTTCATCATTGCGCACCACATGCAAATGTGTCTGATCTTTCTGCCCCAGGCCTGGGAAAGCGAGGCGTTGGGTACAGGTGTTGGCAGCTCTTTGCTCTGAGGATGTGCGTGCAGATTGTGGTTTGGAGGTTCGGGAGCGTTGGAAAGAGTTTGCTCCTTTATTTCCTCATTGTTGCTAAGTGGAAGCTGGCCTCACTTGGGATTGGGAATGGAGACTCCCACGGCAGCCCCTGGATGTGCCACAGCTTCCCCTCGGACAGGAGGCGCTGGCGTTAGATGTTCGCTGCTTCTCATAGCGCAGTGACAGCAGAAGCGCTTTTCTAATCATTTGCAGAAGGTTCCATGTGGAGTGGTGATCAGCCAGGGAGACATGGGGCCCAGGGGTAAACAGCCACATACGGCTCTGTTGTCTGTGATGCAGATGTCAGATGTGTGGCTGACATGTGTCCAGTCCAGTCAAGGTCACTGAAGTCCCCCAGGACAGGAGGATGCCATGTGTCTGAGACCAGAGGATCCCACCTGCTCTGCTCTCTCCTGGGTTCTCACCATAGCCTTCTGGCTGGTCTTTCTTTCAGGCCTCTATGTCCAGCCTCATCCCCCAAACAGAAAAGGGGCCTCCAACATCCTTGATTTTATCTCGTTGTGTTTGTTCTTCCTGAATCTATGATCCCGATCTGTTTCCAACCCTTCTGACTTCTACTATCCATTGTTTATTCCATCAGCACATGTTCCAGGAGACCTCACTGGGTCTCTGTGCGCCCATCTGCACTGCTCCCTGGCTCCTGCCTCACTTTCCTCCTTTCCTATGCTCAGCCCATAGAGACACTCTTGCTTACCATTTGGACTTTCTTCTTGGTTAAGCCTTCTTGGTAACATCCCTCAAGCTCTACTACCCTGGGACTTGACTCTGGAGTCCCCCGTGGGGAGCACTGGTCCCCTTCCCCTGTGGCTGTCAAACTCCTTTAAGAGACCTACACGTTCACCCTTATAAATGGGCCCATCTTACAAATGCCCCGGTTGCTTTAATCTCATCTTCCTTTGGCTTAAAAAATCACCGACTCCACTGGTCCAAAGCAGCAATTCCTAAAGTGTCTTCCCAGGCACCGTAGGCGATAGTGATTCCAGCACAAGATTCAGAGCAGCACCTTTTGTTCTTTCTACTCATGAGTCCTCTTGTGCGCTGCACCCTAATAAGTTCTGTGGATACAGTGATGAGAAAATTAGACATGTCCAATGCCTTCATGGAATTTACCGTTTACCATGGAAGACATTAAATAATTAACAGGGTGAAGAGCATTTTGAAGAAAAAGTGTATAGAATTGGGAAGGGGTGTGGCCGTGCTAATCTGGAAACACCAGGATGACTGAGACCTGGAGGATGAGTGAGGATTCAGTAGGCTAGTCGAGGGGCAGGGGTGCCAGGTAGTGGGATCCATATGTGTCTTGACCCTGGCATTGGGCAGAGCAAGACATGGTCAGGTGACAGAATGAAGGCGGTGTGGCTTCAGGAGGAGTTGTGCTCTCCAAGGACAATCGATCCCTAAATGACTTTGCAGAATGATCTGGAATGCTTGTTAAAAATACAAATGCCTGATTCTCACCCCCAATTACTGAATCAGACAGGGATGGGATTTGGGAAGATTGAATTCAACTTATATAAGTTTTGTTTTGTTCTACTTTTTTTTTTTTGGTTTCTTTTAAATATATACACCGGGATCCAATGGTGCATTAAGTAATGGGATTTCAAAAAATAAGACCCATATCCTGTCCTCAAGGCCAGTGGGAGAGGGTTGCTGAGACAAGTACCATAAGAGAGGTACACTTGGGTAGTTAACATAATGTGGAGAAGTAGCTTCTAGCCCCCAGCATGAGGGGGAAATTAAGGATTCAGCCCAATTGGTGATAGCGGAGGATTCCATGGAGGTGGGGAACTTGGTTTTCTAGGAAGAGCAAAGAGCATAAGTGCAACTTGCTGTTATGTGTTTGATGGAAGCCGTGTAACGGGGGCCAGGCCATGGTCTTCTCTGTACCTCTTAAGCTACAGACAGGCAAAGTGCAACTGGAGCTGAGTAACAAAGGCTCCTGGTACCTGAGTACCATTGTCCTGGTGGATAGAAGAAGATGGGTTGAGAAGGGCCTACTTCTGGAACCCTTAAGATGACCTGTCATCATGGCCATGTGACCTGACACACCTGAGAGCCGCCTGTTACCTGGGAGGCTGGTGAGCAAGGCAGAGAAATCCCCAAATGCCAGACAGCTCCCTCCACCTATAGACTTGGACTCAGGCTTCCATAGTAGCCCTCAGCTACCGCCAACTGCCTCCTGGAAGCCAGCAGTCAGCGGAGGCAGGAAGAGAACATTTTGCTGTGGCACGTCCTACTCCCCCAGTGTTTGGCATTCTATGCTGCCAATCTCCAGCTGCCTGTCTAGACGGAGCCCAGATTGGACCTGTGAGGTATCGAACACTGTGATCCAGGCCCACTCATTCTTGGCCAACTGGAGGGTGAGCACTGAGGAGGACAGATCCGGGCTGGAGGGATGTGTGTGTGGGGGCTCCTTTTCCCATTAGTGCTTGCTGCTCCCCACAAACTGTGGGGGTCTCTGCCCACTGTGCAGCCATGTCCCCAGGTACACACTGAATCCATGTGCATGAGGGCAGCCCTCCCTGCCATGCTCCTGCTGACCATGTCTCAGCACCAGAACAAGCATCATTTGATAAGGTGAGCACAGATCCCCAGGAAAGCCTCCATAAGTAGTAATCGTTTTCAGAGATTAAATGCCTACATGTGCAAGACCTGGACACTCATCTCATCCTCTCATTATTCTGTTAACTTCACAAAGCTGCTCTGTGAAGGGGATAGCAGGAACCCTGTTTTAAAGTGTTCATTAGGAAAGTAAGACTTTGAGACGTGAAGTAACTTGCCCAGGATGGGGCAGCATCAGGATTAGAACCCAGCACCTCTGGACTCTATACCCCCATCTGATCTATTCAACTAAATTGCCTCTGCTATGTAACCTCATCATTTGTAGATGAGGACAAGAGGACCAGAGAGAGAGAATGATTTGCTAAGACGCATGGCAGTCTAAATCTCTCAGCCAAGGCCCTGGACTCCCCGTTTACTTCTCCCTCAGGGCACCCCACCAGCAGATGGCTTGGAGACCGAATCAACCATCTATAAGATTGGCCTCCACTTCCTCCCAGCCCATGGGTCCCATGACGGGATCACACTGTAATGAGTGTTATCCTTCATCACAGATGTTGGGAGAGGGGATATTTTTCACCAATAACTCCTTCTTTGGTTTGTGATGAAGTACCTCTCTCTGCACAGTCACTTTACAGTCACCAGATGGCTGCTTTGAGCATTGACAAGTGAGGTACCTGGTACTAGTGTTACTCAAAGTCTACACCATAGACAAAGGGAGAGTCCACTGGATCCCTTAACAATGAAATACCACTGAGCACGGCTATGTCAGTACTTAACCCTAACAATGCAAGGACACAAATACCCCCCAGGTGTAAGCTTTTGGGGACCATGAACCACTGACATATGATATCTGTCACTCTGATGCTAAAACAAGGGTAAGGCTAGTGTGATTTGATTGTAATTTTTCAGAAGAACAGCTGCCTCAGAATGACGGGAAGTACCTGCCCAAAGTCACATTATAGAAACAGTGGCTTTTGAGGAAGATGCCATTTGATCAGCCTCTTTATCTCTTAGGCCTATGAGACAACCGTGAACTAAATCAATGATGCCTCCGATCTCTAAATGTTTCTAAGTCACAATAGGATAGATTGAAAAAAACTAGAACACAGGGTCCTCATGCCATCTGTTAGCAGAGAATTTCTCTCTTCGATTTTATATGACTTTGTGCTTTTTTAAATTTTAAATTAAGTAAAATTAAGTATATAGAATTACCTAGTTAATATTAAGTATACAAGACATATTAACAAATGGTGGTAACTTCCCAGTAAACACTGACTGTTGAATCAATCGAATGAATGATTGGATTTTACTTCTCCAAAGTGAGGCGTAAAGAAGCGCGATCTATTTCAGAGAGTGGGTTTCTTTGACCACCTGACACAATGTGGACAGAAGGAAACCGAAGGCAGTAACAGAACCGGCGGGCAAGAATGCATCTTGATTTTTCCTCTGAAAAGCTCTGTGGCCCTGGCTGCGGGGTGTCTGGCTTACCCTGTAGGCACGGTCACTGGGGTTAAACTCTATTTTAGAAGATGTGCCTTTAAATAGTTTTCCCTTTCCTCTCACTGCTTCAGGAAGTCCCACTCTGAGTCAGTGCCAAATGGGTTTGGTTTTAGCTTGAATTTCCCGTAAAAGGTGGTGGAAGAGATGATTCTTGTATCTGCCCCGCACTTGGCCTCATGCTTGAGCTGTGGCAGGTGAGCTCTTGGCCTGCACAGCATGGGATTCTCACAGGGAACTCAGTGTCTGAAGGAAAAGCCGTGCGCGAGAAAGGGCTCGGGCAAATGCATATTTCAAATTGCTCCTGAAACTCTGCGGGCTGTCTAAACAGACCAGACGAGAAAGGAGGATGTACATCCAAAAATCAAACAGTGTCTAACTGTTTATGATTGGGTGCAACTGCGCATGTGACCTTCGGTAGAACAAGGGAAAATGTGTGATTGTGTTTGTTGGATTCAGCTACCACTTGATATACAAATATTATAGGCGAAAAAGGATTACTGTGCGTGCTACATCAAAAGCAACCATAGCCTCACAGTCATATGCTTTATGCTTTTCCGAAAGAAAATTTGTAAGGTCATTCTTTTGAGCAAATGTACATTGTGATGGTGTACAGGAAGGAATAACAGATTGATGTTGGAGAGCTGAGTTCCAATCCTAGCTCTGACACTATGTACATAGTTCCAGGAAACCATGTGCCCTTCCCAGGCCTAAGTTCCTTCATCTGTGAAGAGGAGCTATATATTGTTTTTTTTTTTTTTTTTTAAATAAGTGAGGTACTATATTTACAAATACCTACTAGAGTGCCAGGTACACTCAAGTGTCTAATGTATCTAACATATGGCAGCTGGTGAACAAATCCTGGCTTCTTCTTCCCCAGTCCCTCCAATTGCTTCTTCACCTATAAAATTTGGACATATTCTGTATCTTATTCTAATTATAATATTCCATCAGTGTTCTGGAACAATCTTCAGTCAAGAAAAAAAGAGGCCATCTGTGATTCTCTGCTTCTCTCAGAGATGGTCACATCCCTTGGATTTTTCAGGAACTGTAGTTTTTTTTTTTTTATCCTGAGGCAATGTTTCTATTTTATAAATGTTTATACATTTGGAAAAAAGTTGACTAGAGTCCATTCTTTTTCACACAGTGCTAAACTGGGTTATCGGTTATGCAAGAGTTTACCATACTGAGAGCGAATCTTGGATGTCTTAGTAAGAAAGAGCAATCACCATTGCTTTTTACCTTCTTTGATAATCATTTAAAACTCAATAATTGACAAGTGTACATGTATTCAATGACAAAAACTCAATGCAGTTTCATAAAACATGTAGGTAGGTCATGATTACTCTTTTATTAGGATTCTAGATGCCTTCATATAAACTCAGTACAAATACACATAATCCATCTACTAAAAGCAAATAGTTCTCACCATCTATTAAAATCAGTTGACTCATTCATATTGGGTTGTAACATTTTAAATTGACAAGAAAATTACAAATTTTTATCCCTTGTAATTATATTGGACTGTTTCAGTTACATGAAAATATACCTCAACATTTATATTTATCATCGATTCCCCCACACCCCAAATTACTTCTCTATAGAAAGCAGTGGTGCCAGAAAGCGAGGTGCTGAGTGGGGAGATGTGATAACACCACCGCCCAGAAAGCAGTTGGACCCCCTGAGCCAAGGACCAGAACTAGAAAGCAAACGCAACACGTCTCCTCTACTTAATGTCGTCAAATGTCTTTGTCACTGGTTCCCACAGCCCTGTTTTACTGCTGAACACCTCCCAGGCCTCTGAAAGGCAGAGAGCAGCAAGATAGGCAGGAGAGAAGAAGTGAGGGAAACAGATTGATTAGCCTTGACCTAGGCAAGTTTCACGGCTGGAAGGAGAGGCCACACTTTCACCCATGCCTCGATCCCAGCCTCATGTCTGTGCTATTTCTAACTTGGTTGACTTTCTGGGACATTCTGCTGTGGTTCTACTACTCCCTTCCTGGCCACATGCTGCTTTCTCTATAGGGAATGGCATTTCTCAACACACATCTATCCTGCCCAGGACACCCCAGGGTGGTCGGTAAAGCAAAAGTGAGGCAGGGATGCTGGCTGTTATGCCCTCTCTGAGAAGGTAGCGGTCTGGTTGGTTTTGTGTTGGTTGAGAAGAAGGAGAGAAGATGCTGGTGCATCCTTGCAGGTGGGAGGAAAGCCCTGGTAGCGAGTGAGGTCCACAGAGAGCGGATGATGATGTGTTTGCGAGGAGATGCGGGAGAGGTGACAGGCTGACCTAGAGTTCCCGAGGACACCCCCTTTCTGAATTCTTGAATACACAACCTGCGTGTCCTAAAAGCCTCACTCCCTGGACATCATTTCCCTTATTTATAACTCGAGGGGTTTGGACTCTGACCGCCAATGTTCCCTCTAGCTCGGGGACTGTGTAGATTTTGCAGTGGGCAGCATTAACTCTGTCTTATTCTGGTTCTCATTATGCAAATGGTCCTGGAGATCTCTGACGTCAGGCCTAGAGGGGATTTATGCACCTCGGCTCTGGAGGCCTGACACAGTGAGCTCCTCTAGTTATCTGTATGTCATCTTACGTGACGGCTTTAAAAAGCATGAGTATTTGGTATATATCTCCACACTGGACATCTGTGAAACTGGAAATCTCTCCCACATGTGCCAGAGCAGTGCCGACTTACTGAAGAGAAGATCTGATTCCTCAGCACATTCCCCTTTCCTCATCATGGACAGCAGTGTCCCCTGAGGTCACACATGAGAGAGTGGAGGATTTCTGAGCCAACCTTCAATTATCTTAATGCCCCCATGGGCACATGTCCAGTACAGGGCGGGTATCAGGCATGAGACAAAATAAGACTCGTGAAATATTTCCTATTTCCCAGATAGATGTGCTAAAAGAATTACCTACATTTCAACTAACCCTTGGACCTCCTAGGAAACATACATGATGTTCGTTATACAGACAAGGAAGCTGAAACTCTGAGAGGTGAGGCTCCCCCTGACCCTTAATGATAGCCAGGCAGGTATGTTGGCTCAATCCAAATACTTTCTTTAAAAATATATATATTTTTATTGATTTCAGAGAGGAAGGGAGATAGAGAGATAGAAACATCAATGATGAGAGAGAATCATGGATGGGCTGCCTTCTGCACGCCCCGTACTGGGCATGTGCCCATGACTTCCTGGTTCATGGGCTGACACTCAACCACTGAGCCACACTGGCTGGGCTCTAAATCTTTTCTGACTTCAAGTTCAGAATATTTCCCAGCACACCACACCACCTTACAATCCCACCAGAAGCTGAGTTCATGTCCCGTTCTCAAAACTTTCCCGGAGATCTCTATGAACAGAGAGCACATGTTACAGTTTGTTACTAACAGACTTCATCTTCTCGGGTCCTCCGTTTCCTCATCCGTTAAGCAGGGGACAAAGGTTGGTTGCTGCTCTGCTTATGTCCAAGTAACATTGTGAAGATCAAATAAGATAACGTAGATGAAAGTTGGATCAAATCTGTGATGCTGTACCAAAGGTGGTGTTATGAAGACTGCTCTTCTCTGTAATCATGACTGATAAGCCATGGTTAATTGTGAAAGGAAAGGACCTTGTTTTATGAAATAAAAGATCACACGTTTGAAGGTCTAGAAAGGTAAAAATATGAACCACAAAGAGCTAAGTGGGAAGGCTCTGGGAGAATGGAGACAGCCGACTTCTGAGCTGCAAGCTCTGCTCTCAAAACGAGCTCTTCAACTTCACAGTGTTGAAAGGTTTAGCATTCTTTTCTTTAATTGCTTTATTTTTGATATTTAATAAGGAGAAACATGTCAAGCACTATGTGAGGCACATGACACACGGTATCTCATTTTATTTTTAGGATAATACTGAGATGTATTTATTTTTAATCTCAATTTGTAGATAATTGTCAGTGAACTGAACGACTTGCCCAAGATGTTTTAGCTGCAAGTGGCAGGGCTAGGATGGCAGCACTGGGGATGCCCGTGCCCACGCTGCTTCTCGTTGGCACTGCTCCGGCCTGAGCTGGACAGACCCTTCCTGTGTGGGTTGCAACAGTGCTCATAGGACATAGTGAGGAGGCCAAGCAGATGCTTATCCAACCCCTTATTCTGGTGGCTAGGGCTTTGAAGTCCATTTTCACGAAGGCCATTTATCATGGAAGGACCAATGGAAAACATTAGAAACCAAGTATGCAGTACGAATTGGACCAAACACACGATGTAGGCTCAAGAACTGATAGGTACCCATGAGGAGGAGACATGAACAGTGAGAAACAGGCCCTAGTGCCACCCCTCAGTATTTGGGGACCACACTTGTACACTGTATTAGTCATTTTGAGCTTCTATAACAAAATATTATGGAGTGGGGTGGTTTAAACAATGGACATTGATTTTTCACAGTTCTAGAAGCTGAGAAGTTCATGTTCAAGGTGCTGGCAGATTCAGTTCTTATCTCTTCCTTTTCTTATAAGGACATTAATCTAATCATAACACACTGTCAAGATTCAAATCTCAGTGTCCCCATGACTAGCTGTGTGGCCATGGGTAAACTACTCAGGGACCCTTTCTTAAGACCACCTTTAATTAATTAATTAATGCCCAAAGGCCCCACCACCAAATACCGTCACATTGAGGGTTAGAACGTCAACATATGACTTTGGGGAGGGCACAAATATTCCATCTATAGCACAAGTATTGCACAAGTGAATGCACTTGTGAATTGTGAGTGCACAATACACAGAACTACTATTAAGCAGAAAAATGGAGTTATAACATTGATATAACGAGACAAAGCATCAACTCCCCCATGAACTCAACGATACTAGACCTGCACATTGATTCCAGTAAACTTTCTGTGGCTTCTTATAGACTTTCTGCAGATGTAATCACCTGCTAGCTGGACCGGATGTGCTGTCTTCAAGGGAGCCTGCAGCCCTGGACCGTGAGCCTTGTGAGAATCTCTCCACTTTCCTCTCCCCTTAGGAAGGCCAGGATGGTGAGTGTGGGCTGGAGGGGGGTGTTTCCTTCCCCCCGGGCCAGCCAGGTTAGGCTCTGGTTAGCTAGGTTCCCCTCAGTGACCGCTTTGGTAAGAAAAGCAGAGTCCCCTGGTGTATTGCGAAACACTTCCTTTCCCCTCCTCCTGGCCAGAAGTCTAGGGGATTTTTCCTGCTGTTTACTGTAATAGCTGCACCAGGTGGGAACCTGGCCAACGTCCAGGAGGAAACCTCACCATGTTTTGGGGGTCCCCCTCTGGCTGAGTCCCCTGGGGTTTTTGACTCTCAGACTTGTCCACATGAGCCTCCACAATGTATCAGTTGCAGCTCTGGTGTCCCCGCCCTGGCACCGGCCCGTGGGGATTTCTGCTGTGAGTTTCTGCTCCGTCGGGAAGCTTTGCATCTGACTTCACCCGACTGGCTCTCCAGGCTTGAGGGGGCGGGGGGGGGGGGGTGGCGCAGCCTGCCCTCTGTCCTCTCCTCTCTTATGGATCCAAGACAAGTTGTTCATTTTCGGTCTGTTCAGCTTTATGCTGTTGTTAGTGGGCGTGATGGCTTCCAAGCTCCTAACATGCAGAATCAAAGGCAACAAAAAATAACTATCAATATGATTGGTATGTATATAATACTAATAACCAATATGTGTAGCACCGTCTGTGTATCAGGCATTAAGTGCTTTTTATATATTTACTTAACCCTCACAATAACCTTGGGAAGCAGGTAATATTATTAGCCACATTTTACAAGTGAGACAAGTGTGGATAAGATGGACTGAGTAGTTTACCCAGGGCCACACAGCTCGTCACAGGGACACTGAGATTTGAATCTTGATGGTGTGGTATCGAGGGACCGTCTCCAGCTCATACTCTTAACTACTACACCAGACTGTCTACCGCATCTTAATGCATATTCACACACATTCACAAGCACAAATGCTCTCTTTGCTTCAAATGACAAAAAAAAAGAAAAATGACGGTGGTCATCGCTTCATGTATCAGTTGTGGAGTCCAGAAGACAGCTGTGTCCTGACCAGCTTAGGGGGTATGTCTTGGCTGCAAGTGTTCGTTTCACCTGCCCGCATGTCCGTGCCCAGGAAAACACTGAGTGGTCTGGGATTCGTCGTGAAGATTTTTATGCCTCCATGGTTTGGTGCTCCAATGCCCGTTGGACTCATTGACAACTGCAGACTTCTCAGGGAAAAGAAAGGGAACTCACAGGCAGTGAGTAGCCTTATGTGTAAATCTCCGTGTAAATGCTTTTTCAGAGCTACAGTCAATATGAAGAATGAAGCCCTCCAGACTTGGCCATGAGTAACACACCCCCTCCTTCCTGCTTATCTCTACATGTTTGGCACTTCAAACACAGAATGTCATTATCTGTTCAATAAACAAATGCTTTTTGAGAAATGGGACTTAATGCATTTTAATATTCCATGCCCATGAATTTTAGAACAGTGCGGTGCTTGGCAAAGGCTGTGCTGTTTAAATTTAGGGTTGTTTTCAAGTGTGCAGTGGGAAGGGCTGCTGCTCCTGTATCTTAGTGATCTGTCTTTACTTCAGGTTATGAAACTCTAATGCAATTTAAATATACATGAAAGGAAAACCCTCTTCTGTACAACAGGAATCCTCTAAAAGGGCTTTTGGTGTCACCCCCCCGATTGAGTTTGAACCAAGAATGACCTTGTACTGAGGTCCTTGGATAGTTGTGTTTCCTGGCCAGGCTGGCCACTCAGGGGAAGTGTCAATGGACTCAGCAGAAAGTAAGGAGAAAGGCTTGCTTCCGCATTTCCCGATCTGCATGTCGAATGTTCCCATTTCAAATCTCAGGAATGCTTATTAGAAACTAGAGGCCTGGTGCATGAATTTCATGCACAGGTAGGGTCCCTGGGCCTGGCCGGTGATCAGGGATGATCAGGTTCCCCGCCTCCCGGCCTCCCCGCTGCCTCCTTCCCTCACTCCCTCAGCACCCCGCTGCTGCTGCTACTAGTCACCCATCATGTTTCACGCTGCCCCCTGGTGGTCAGTGCCCATCATAGCGAGCGAGCGATTGAACTCTGGTCTTTCAGTGAAACTCCCAAGGGGACAATTTGCATATTAGCCTTTTATTAGATAGGATTATTACCCAGGCCTCTGGAGAACCTCTGTGGTGAACAGAATATCTTTTGCACATTTTGTAGGTGAGGAGGAGAGGGTGGCTGCTCCCCGTTTGCAGACTTTTCCAGAGGTGATGCTCCATTTGTCAAAAGGACACAAGAAGCCTGGCCTTTCTTCTCTTTGGAAAGCCTGGAATTTATCTTAAAGCCCTTGTTGAATTCACTCCTGCTGGCAAATGCTAAGTAATCATCTTTGTTTTAGATTGTGAAAAGCTGAACTAGAGAGTGTGAGTGACTTTGCCTATGACAAATATTGCTCACAGGACCAATTTTATCCCAATTAAATTAAGCAAACACTGACTGCACAGTGTGTTTTATAGGAAACTTATAGCTTCATTAATTAATCAAATGCTCCAGTTTCAAGGTTTTTGGTGGAGGGAAAATTAGAAGCAGAAGTAGCTTGACCTTCAATCTCCAGCTGTTCCTCAAACGGTCCCCTCGCCCTGGGAACCTGCGGGCGGGTGGTTCCCGCTGCCACCCCCGATCTAAGACACAGACACACACCATATGATTTCACCTACATGTGGAATCACAAAACAAAACAAAGCAGAAACAAACTCATAGACATAGAGAATAACAACTGATGATCACCAAATAGGAATGAGCTTGGGGGGATGTGCGAAAAAAGGCGAATAAGATTAAGAAGGATAAATTGCCAGGTATATGAATAGTCAGAGGGATGTAGGTACAGCCTAGGGAAGATAGTCCATAATGTGTTCACACCCAGGAATGGCGTCAGATGGGCACTACCTTCTCAGGGCAACTGTTTCATAAGGTATATGGATGTCCAATCGCTACGTCGTACACCTGAAGCTAATATATTGTACGTCAATGGTCATTGGAAAATAAATAAAAATTAGTGGGCTCGCCGAGTCTTCTTTCCTGACTCTTTCGATTTGGAACCCAGTGCCAGTACAGACTGTGGTCCCTGCTGGGGCTGAAAGATCCAGCAGCGCCATCCGGCAGGGTCGGGGCCCCGGGGCCCTTTGGATTCTAAAACAGACGCCTCATCCTGAGCTCTTCTCAAGGGGCTGCTCCCCAAGATGCTCCGGAATAACAGAGGCTCTTCTGAAACTGTTCAAAGGAGTGGGGACAGGGACCCCCTGAAGCACAGACCACACACACTGCACTGCGTGATGCATGCCTGGCGCAGGGCTGTTCCATAGCCAAGGCCGTCCTCCTCTGCAAGGCGGCGAAGCCCTCAGATTCTTCACTCCAGCCTAATGAGCTCAGCCCCACATGACACCTGCAGCCATTCCTCTGCGGGCTCTTCAGACTCGGCGGTGATTACTGGTTGTGATGCCCGTGGCCTTGATGAGCGTGACCCTCGGTGTGGCCTGGAAATACGCGCAGCCGCTGGAGGAGCAGAGCAGGTCCCGGTGACTCTGCCCTGGGACAGCCCTGCCGCGTGTGTCGGCACCGCCTGGCGATTCCGCCGAAGCCAAGCCCTGGATCGCAGACAGCCAGCTCCACTTGGGGCGGCTGCCAAAGACCTGCCGTGGGTTTCAAGTGTTCAAGGAGGATTTGAAGGCAGATGGAGGTAGCGTGCAGCATCTAGAGCTGGAGAGAAGCGCATGTTAGTCCTGCAGGCGTCCGGGCAACATCGTCTGGCTTCCCGGGGGATGGAGAGCATTCTCTTTTGGTGTCATGTTTTCCAAACAGTATTATTCATCAAGGCTTCGTTTCCCTGTGACTGTGTGTGACAGGCTGTCCTCGATTCCCCGGACAGAAGTGGTTTCTTCTTCATCTAAATCCTGTCCACCTTAATTTCCTCCTGTCCCACTTCCCACTGGGGTAAGCGGTTGATCTGAGTTCAGGTCACGTGTTGTTTCCCATGGTTCTATCTCCTCATCCACCTGAAGCAGGTGGTAAACTAGACAAAGGTCCCACCTTCATGGAGCTGGCAGTCTGGTGGGAAGTCAGACAAGCCCTAGACCAGTGGTCGGCAAACTCATTAGTCAACAGAGCCAAATATCAACAGTACAATGATTGAAATTTCTTTTGAGAGCTAAATTTTTTAAACTTAAACTATATAGGTAGGTACATTGTTATTAACTTAATTAGGGTACTCCTAAGGCTTAGGAAGAGCCACACTCAAGGGGCCAAACAGCTGCATGTGGCTTGCGAGCTGCAGTTTGCAGACCACGGCTCTAGACAATTAAAATTCAGCTTATGTTCTGGGGCAGGAATAAGATGAGGGGTTAATTTTAATTAGAACACACATCCTGATATTAACATTTTTAAATTGCTCATCACTTAGCAGGAATCACCCACAACCACACCCACTATGCTCTGTGGGTACCCAAGGGAAGGTTACAGGGACCCAACCACTCAGTGCGAGGAGGGTCCAAGTCCCTCGGAGCCATGTTCCAAAACAGCCCAAATGTGTCCTCTGACAACGATGTGTACTCTTTGTCTTTCTTCTTTGCCAAATGGACTTATCCCCACACTTTCAAAGACTAGGAAAATGAAAGCCACGGTGCAACTATTTCTAATGCTCTGGGCAGAGTTAGCAACTATATTGTAGACATCAACTGTGTTGTGATATAATACATCCCTTCCTTCCTTCTCCCTAAGTAATTTGTCAGGAATGGAAACTGCCTTATGTCTCCACATAGTCTCGCTCCTCATGGCTTAGCACGATTCTTGGTCCACCGGTGGCAGCCAATACACATTCCCTGACTGGGGGTTACAAGTGCATGTGCAGGTATTTATCTTTTCTACTTGGGTGTGAGCTCTGTTATATACCAGGCATTTTCCTTATCCACCCAATCAACCACAGTGCTGACACACCTTCTAACACATAGTAGGTGCTCACGAAGAGTCTGAAGAATAAGACCTTGTGGCCGTTTTATTCTTCCCTCATATTTGCAACCATGATTTCAAAAGCACGACGACTTTGCTATGTGGCAAGAGGAGAACTGATATTGTATGAATGTTTCTCTCCCCAAATATCACCAATTGTCCTCCCACTGTGTACAGCCTGAGAAGAAATTCTACAGAAGAAAGCCGATTGCATTTGTATTCAGAAATTCTGCAGCCTTCCCATCCGGTCTGGCTGGATTCACATGACTGAGCCAGAATGAGGTTTACAAATCCCCAAGTTCCGTCACTCGGTATGCGGGCGGCGTTCGCAGGGAGCGGCAGCCCAAGTGACAGCCTCTCCAAGCTCCAAGTCCTGCCCCTGTGCCCGCTTTTAGCCTCAGAGATTCATGGTTTGGCAGGAAGATTTCTCCTGGAGGTGATTTCCTTTCCATTTCGATTAGAATGATCTCGGTCATGAAATGTTATCTTAACATTTCCAAATATCCATTCTAAATCCCCAGGAACGCATCGCATAGTTCTCGACCTAAGAGCAATTTTAAGCTGAAAATCCTTTTAATCCAGTTCAGCAGAACCTCGTGGGTGCTTGACCGTGAGCGGAGTGTGTGTGAGGGGCCCTGTGGAGGCTTGTTTGCCCGAATGTCATGTGGGGCAGCGGAAGGGTAGGGGTGAATGTGCCCTCCCCTCCCCAGGTCAGTGCAGGGAGGGCTCTGTCCTCTCAGGCACAGGGATCAGGACCCGAATTGTCCGTGAGGTTCCCTCCATCCAGGTGTTTCCTAGAGACCGTTCTTCAGAGCACCCGCCCTGGGAGGTGCTAAGCGGGGAGAGAAACAGGGTCTCACGGCTTTGGAGCCATTAGATCCCATCGCCTCCTCCTGCAGGGATTTGTGAGCTGCCTCATGGAAGTTTGCTGGGCACATTTTGAGAAATGCTGATGGAAAGCCATACCTGGAGAGCCTCTTTTTACTCTAAAAGGGTTGTTTTTAAAAATTGTTTGCTTTAAAAGATTGGATCTACTTTCTGAAATGAGGTCCAGTTGGAGTCCAGTCCACACCCAGTGACGGAGGAGTGGCCCAAAAGACTTGTCAGCTGATTCTAAAGCTCTCTTGACCTTGGATCACAAAAAAGGTATCTTCTGGGAAGGTAGGGAACACATGACCCTGAATAATTAATTGTCCTGAATTCTGTGGGCCCTGGTGACAGTGACCCCACCAGTTGAAAATAAGTGTGAGCCATGAAGATGTCTTTTGTTATGTTAATGAGGTCCTTTTTGTCATTTCCCTAAGGATGGGTGCTGATTGACAGTAGAGCCAGCCATGCCATTAGAAGGTTGGCACTTTAAGTCCCACCCCCAGTCCCCACATACACACCCCTGGGGAGAGGAGCCTGAGACAGAGCTCAGTCACCAATGGCTGATGATTGAATGAGTCAACCCTATGCAATAAACCTCCATACAACCCCACAGGGACGTGGTTGGGAGACCAGATGTGGGGAGAGTGGTGTGCCGGAGTATGATAGGTGGCTGAGTTCAGTAGCCAGTACAGTGATGAACAACCTCAGACCTTCATTTATTTTCATGAATTGATACAATACAGTTTCATTTTCTTCATCTGCATTATTTTTCTGAACCATTTAAAAACAATGGTATCTCATTCATCAATAACTTAGCCGATGCCTCTTAAATGACCCAAGGCTACAAACACACATGAAAGATTAACAAACAGCCCTGGATGGTTTGGCTCAGTGGATAGAGCATCCGCCTGTGGACTGAAGAGTCCCGGGTTTGATTCTGGTCAAGGGCGCATGCCCGGGTTGTGGGCTCAGTCCCAGTGTGGGGTGGGGGGCATGCAGGAGGCAGCTGATCAGTGATTCTCTCTCATCATTGATGTTTCTATATCTTTCTCCCGCTCCCTTCCTCTCTAAAATCAATAAAAATATATTAAAAAAAGAATAACAAACATTCCACAGTCCTGTCATAATACAATTCGTAGTACGACATCCTCAGTGGTCTCTCAGATACCTTTTATAGCTGTTTGCTTGTTTTACTTAGAATTCCATCAAGTTCTAAGCTTTGCATATGATTGTTAGTTCTCTTGCATCATTTCCAATCTTTTAAGTTTAAATTTAAAAAATTTAAAGAGTGTAGGCCATTTAAAAACATATGGTGTCTTTCACTCCACATTTTGTAGTATTCTAGACTTGGCAGTCTAGAGTATTACCGAAGAGATGCTGGACATCTACCTCAACACAATGAGAAGCACATCCTGTCATTTGTCGCGTTACTGGCAACACCAAGTCCTGTCACTTGGTTAGAACGGTGACAGCCTGGTGTCTTTATTTTAGAGGTGCACTTTCCTTTTGTAATCAGTAAGTAATCCATGAAATGATACTTGGTGACTTTTTACCCTATTTCCCAACAACTTTTCACAAATAATGTTAGTATTCATCGGTGATATGTGCCCGAATCAATTATTGTCATGTTGGCTGGAACACAGTGATTTTGCTAACAATTATTCCTCCTACATTTCTGAGCTGACCTTCTTTCCATCTCCCCCCTCTCTTTCCCTATCTTTTCTACATAACACTATGGAAACATGAATTTTTAAACGCAACGTGTGATAATTCATTTCTAAAATTATTCCTTTGATGTTCAAGTCATTGCACATTTAGACAATCAGAGCCTCTTACAGAGGGCTCCTCTGTTCCACTTGAGTTTCCAATTTTAGTTTCAATTTCAAGTTTACTCTAGTCACAGCCAAGCAGAGCTCTTAGAGAAGCAGAAGCAAGGAACCAGGCAAACCACTTGCATAAGCATTTACAAATTCAAGCCGCAGTCCCCTAAAAACCTAACAGGCTAAGAAACTTAGAAGATGAGTCAGGGATCTGTGACCCGAATCCCCTCATTGTTGCGTGTTTTTCCTCTCTGCCCTGCTCACCAGGAGATGCCCTCCCCCCGCTGATATTCCAGTGCCTCCTGAAGAATCAGGCGAAGCAGAGCACGGGCTTTCTCAGTGCACGTGGCTGGGGTGGGCTGGTTGCCATGCCCCGTGGCATGCTGACTAGCTCAGGACCTGGGAGTGACCTTATGCCTCCCATTCTATTAGTTCAAAGTTACATCACTGAGTTGTATCATATGGGTTGTATCATTCAGGGTTACATCATTATTTTTGGCTGTTCTCATACTAAGTTTGTATTTTCTTAGGCACGGCGGCCATGTGCTTATCAGGGTAGCTGAGCTCCATTTAGGGTGACATAAGCAGTGATAACATGCCAGCAGGACGAAGCATTCTTTATTCTATTTGGCAGTGTACACACCACACTCCTGTGCCCTCCATTAGTGGCCTCCAGAGCTTGGAGCTCTGCTTTGCCTTCTGGCACATGATGCTTGAGATGGGTCTTGCCTTCCCCTGTCTCGGACCTGGAACCAGCCATTTCCTGGGGGAGTCTGTCCCCTAGCATTTGGAAACCCCGGCTTGGATGTCCTGACTGCTCATTGCTTCTGCGGCATCTCTCACTGAGTCTCGGCCTTTTCAGTGGAAAAGTGAGGGAGCAGCTATATATTGAAATCACGAGTTCATACTCATATTTCCATTTCAAATTTTACATTATAAAGTCTTCCTTAATTTATCTTACTTTACATACTTATGTTATTTCTACTGCAATGAAAACCTTAGGTTCTTACAGTATCAACATGCTTACTTATTTGCTTATCTATAATAAAAATAAATACAGATTTTTAATCTCAATATTGATACTAACAATAAACTTATTAAATAAAGATAAAAATTTCTTGGCAATTCTCTATGTCCTTCAACAATATCGCCCCGAAAATGAATAGTCAGAACACCATGTTTGAAATGTATTCAGTGTTTTAGGTTCTCTGTCTGATTATGATAAAAATTAAAATGTGTGATTTTCACTCTTTTTTGTTTTGTTCTTTTTCCACTAGATTTTCCAAAACTCCATCATGGCTTTGAGCCTAGAGGTAGTTTGCTTTTTTAAATGAGGTTTGTCTCTCCTAACCATCTCCCGTATCTTGTTCTTTCTTCATTCCTACCTCTTCCATCTGTTCCTCTCGGTTAGAAGAGTAATGGGTGACAACTAACAAGTAAGGGGCTCTCACCACAACTCCTGGATTCCGCATTGAATACTGACAACAATTTAGATGCAGAGAGCAAAAGCCATAGGACAAGCACAATTCTAAGTGATACACACATGCCCACTCATTTAGTCCCGACAAAAGAAACAAAATGTGAAATTCTTACCTTCTCCATTTTGCAGATGAGAAAACTGAAGGAACACAGCTAGATAATAATGGCCAAGCAGGGCCATTTAATACACAAGTTTCCACATCTAACGACGGCCGCGATCTGCGTGTTCTATCAATTCAAAGATTGCACTTTTTGAAAGAAGGGAAAAAAACAGGATAAAGACACAGGTTAGCTCGTGTTGGATAAATGGAGGCAGGGACCTGGATGGAGGTGGGAGCTGGAGCCAGATCCCTCGGGGAGACAGAGCGGACGCCTGCCCCATCATGTTCTCTCAGAGCATTACGGAACCGACTACCACGTGTGAGGCGCTTTCATATAATAATCTGAACAAGTCAGTATCGCTATCACTTTAAAATAGCTTTTATTAGGTCCTGGTTCAACTACCAGTAAGTTCAAAGGTGAGGTTGCCCATAGGATCACCTGGCAAAAAGACAGCTTGAGGTCTTTAGGAGGATGTCGCTTCTGTAACTCAAAAAAAAAAAAAAAATGCCTAGTGGTCATGGCGGGTATTTGGTTTACCAGGACATGGCACTCAGATGACCTTTCCTGGGAGGGCATTTGTGTCTTCTTAAGAAGACAGGTAGACTCACTGCACAGTCACAGGCCTCGCCTCCGGAGAAATGGCCAGAGCAGAAGCAGCAACACTCGGAAGACCAGGTAATACTTCCCATTTCTCCTGGGCCCGAGCCTGGTAGGTAGACTGCTTTTCGGCCGGGTTTTGCAGAATGAGCAGGGAAAGTTGAAAACAGGTTCATTCATTTAAAGATCAAAAGGGTATGCGTATGACATGCTTTCATAAATGATTAAGTAATCCATGTGATTTCAAGGTTCATGGCAAAACCCCCAACTCCATCTGACTGCCGAGTACTCCCAGAAGGCGCCTGAATGAGGCGCAATGGCCTTTAACCGAGAACAGACCCCTCCAGGTTTAATAAGAAGTGATTTCTCTTAATTGCAGTTGCCTTGAAGAAAGGGGCACAAGGCCTCAGCACTGACAAATTGTAGCTGGAATTGACGTGGAGATTTAACTGAAGAGAAAACATAGGGTTTCTTTTAAAAACTGGGCCAACTCTATGATCTCTTGACGGAATTTAGCAATTTCAGTCTGCGGAGTGCAGGCCCTCAGAAATATCAAACCAAAGCGAAGAGAATAATGTGTGGGAATTACTCAGTGTTGATGGCAATGGTTTCCCAATTGATGGAGTCATTTCTCCAGCGCCAGGCAATGCCTCCACCGGGCAGAGCGTCCTGGGGAAGCAGGAGGAGCAGCCGGCGGAGCTCAGGACAGAAGCTCTGATGGTGAGAAGATGCTGCTGAGACAGCAACAGCCTGGAGAGGCGGGAGACATCCGGGCAACCCCAGAACACATGCAGGTGGGTTCGCACCTAACTGTGAGCTGGGTGGGGGCCCCCAGATTTCAGATCAACCTCCATCCGGGAAATAGAGAACCAGGGAGGTCACTGTCTGGGGCCCATGATTTTGTTTTGTTGTGTTGTTGTTCAGATGAGAAAGATCATTCGATTCTTAACATTTTGGGCCCAACAAACACTGAAAATCTGCTAGAAAGTCCACAAATATGTACATATTCTCACTTGCACAAAATGTTGCTTTTAAATTCAGGTGCTCATAATCTAAAAGCCATGCTTCATGCTGATGAAGAACCTCTCATTCATGGGGCCAATAAAAGCAGCTAAAGCCATTCTGGAGGATTCACTCTATGATGTTCTTTTATACGCATCTTCTAATCTAGTCCTTACTGCAGCCACATAAAGCGGGCATTTATGTCTCCGTTTATGCAGATGCAGAAACAGAGTTCAAATAATTTAATAATTAGAAACATTTACTGAGTAGCCCGTTGCTCTCCTCGCTACTTTTCCTAACTGTTGTAGGTAGGTGGGGCCAAGAGATTATTCTGGCCAAAAGATTGAGAGCAAAAATGATGGCTGTCATTTCTGGACCGAAGTTAGAGTCAGTGAATGACCTTCTAGCGCAGTGGTTCTCATCCTTCTGGCCCTTTAAATACAGTTCCTCATGTTGTGACCCAACCATAAAATTATTTTCGTTGCTACTTCATAACTGTAATGTTGCTACTATTTTGAATCATAATGTAAATATCTGATATGCGGGATGGTCTTAGGCGACCCCTGTGAAAGGGTCGTTTGAAAGGGGTTGTGACCCGCAGGTTGAGAACCGCTGCTCTAGCTTTTCATCTCCTTCTCTCTCTTCCCTTCCTTCCTTCCTTCCTTTCTTCCTTCTTTTCTATGTTTATTTTCTCTATCAGATTGGGTAATTCCAATTGATCTATCTTCAAGTTCATTGGCTAGCCTCTGTGATTACAAATCACAATTTTATTATATTTATGTTTCATTTTTTAAAAAGAAATATTTAGCTATTATATCTTTAAATTTTAAGATTCCCTTTTGGTTCTATTTTAGATCTTCTCTTTCTCTTCTGTGATAGCCCATATTTTCATTTAAAATGAATTTACTTTCTTTTATCTCATTGCTTTAAAGTGCTTGGTGCTAATTTTGACATTCGTGTGATTTCAAGTTTCTGTCTCTATTGACTATTTCTTCCCTTGAGAATGGTCTCACTTTCTTGGTTCCCCCTGTGGCCGGCAATCAGGCAGCATCCTGAGCATCGTGAATGTTCCCTTGGTGAGGCTGTGGATTCATTATTCCTTTTAGGAAGGCAATACCTTTGTTTTAGCTGACAAGTCACTTGGCAGGACTCACTTGCAGTGAGCAGCCCTTCAAATCCAAATCACTTCTTTTATCTTTGTAGGAGATTGCTCTGAGTTTGCCCCAGGAGTCAGCCAGAATCTTGCAGAGTTTGCCCACAGAACCCGGGGCTTTCCTTCTTTAATTCCCCCTTTTCTAGAATTTCCCTTCACCTCTTGGTGGTTGTGGCTACCCAGGGTTCTCTTGTTTCATTTCTCAGAGTAAAAAGACAATGAGGCTTCTACAGAACCTGTCACTATCCCATGTCACCTCTAACATGATTACCCTCTAGCAAAGTCTACAGAAATGTGTAACCTAAATTGTATTATTCCCTTATTCAAAATTGCAGTTCCTCTCTGAAATCTTTCTGCTTTTGATCTCTATATGGAACCTTCTAGAAGTTGTTTTGTGTATTGTTTTCGTGTATGTTTATCAGTGATAAGCTTACTCCAACATTTCAGAAGTGGAACCACCTTAGCCAAACGTTATATCACTGGAAGTTATACAGTTTCAAGTGGAAGTCAGTGTTAAAGTTTGCTTTTCCAGTTGTCAGAGTAAAGAGAGAGTGTAGGAGATTTTAATGGGAAAAGACCAGTCCTGGAAGACAAATGAGGTGGTTTATACAAAGGTATGCCATGAGCGGATGAGCATTTGCGACTGCAAGGAGGGGGCAGACCTGAAAGATATTTCAGAAGAACAGAGCTTGATGAACTCAATGTGCTAGGATCTGTGAGTCAAAGAGGCTGAGAATAGGAGAGTGGGTCCTGAGGGTTTTGGATGGTGGCTTCACAGATGATGATGGCAGATGCAGGAGGAGCACTTTTTCCTGGGAAGGAAGTGGGTAGAAGGAGTCCAGTTTTGGAAAGTTTGAGTTTGTGAAGCTTGTGGACAACCAAAATGAATGTTTATCACATGCAATTTGATGTGTGGGTTTGGACCTTCAGCAGAGATGCCCAGAATCAAGTCATCAGCACATACGTGGCAGCCAGAGCTCCGAGGGTCACTGGGCTGTGTTCTGTGGGCAGTGCAGCTGCCAGAGTCTGTGGAGAGAGGGCTGAAGGGACTGGGTGGAGAGCTCCGTCCGGTGCAGGGGATGCAGCCTGAGCTGGTTGGCCGTGAGCTTGAGGTCAGGTGGGCCAAGGAATGGACCCACTTCAGTAATTTAGGCATGACAGCATCCGAGGTGGTAGGTCTCAAAGAGAGTGCAAGGAAGGATAAATAGAAGTGAGACTGTCTGGAAAATTAACGTGAACAAAACATTTTTTTAAAAATAATCCTCACCCAAGGATATTTTTTCCATTGATTTTTAGAGAGACTGGAAGGGAGGGAGGAGAGAGAGAGAGAGAGAGAGAGAGAGAGAGAGAGAGAGAGAGAGAGAGAGATGTGAGAGAGACACATCAATTGGTTGCCTCCTGCATGCACCCCTGACCCAGGCCAGGATCAGGCCTGCAACCCAGATACATGTTCTTGATGGGGAATCGAATCTGGACCCTTTAGTCTACAGGTTAATGCTCTAACCACCCAGAAAAATCAGCCAGGGCATAAACAGAACTTTTAAAATACTTGTACATTCGCTTAACTTCTATTACTCTCTGAGTGAAACAACAACAAAAACAAAAAAACAAAAACGAAGTTTCCCATGAGTACCTCACCTGCAGCTGGTCCCATACCAGCCATTTCTGATCTTGTGGTATTTGGAAGGGCGCCCACAGGCCCATGATGCCTATGCAGATCAGGAAGCTAGAGCAATGACTAAACATCCGGAGGGAACATGGATTTCAAAGCCAAGGCCCAGGGAAACACAGCAAACCTCCGGTGATCACGTTTGACCCTGGAAAGTCTTAAATTATTCACTCCGTTCATCACTCGCAAGCTCTTTCCTCTGACATTCGCGGGGCTATCTCTCTTTTCCGAATCCTCAGAGCCTTGCTTTTATCACTTGCAACATTAAAAATAATCCCTTCGACTTTGGGCTGTCAGTTATTTATAGACAAATGGCAGCGCTGCCATGCCAGGGCCCCGGGTGCAGAGTGCTCAAGACTCCTTCCCACCGCATTACTCATGTCAGCGCAAGCCACGCTGCTCCTCACGTCCCTCCTCCCCGCTTTCCTTATATTCTCGGAGGCTCGCAGACCGAATTCTGGAGGCCAGAATAGTTCTCAGCAGAAGGCGAGAGGAAAAACAGTTTCCTTATCAGAAACGGAGCTATTTGTATACACAGGCAACTCCAAATAACGTCTTTAGCTTCTGTTGCTGAGATGCCAGGAAGCAGTGAGCTAAAGTGTCTGCAATTCAAGAAAATTTGGGAGGATCCATGCCTTCGCACAGGGACACAGACTACTTATCTGCCAAGTTGCCTTCTGATGGATTCGGAGACTCAGATTCATCTTATGTGTGTGTCTATGTGCGTGTTTTCACAACGTATCTAATGTATTCCACATGGCCAAGCAGTCTTTTAAGCGATTTACAAATATGTGCTTGGGAGGTAATTAGGTTTAGATGAGGTTGTAAGGATGGGGCCTTCACACGGGGATTAGTGTCCTTATAAGAAGAGGGAGAGAGACCAGAGTGGATCATTTGAGGACATGGGTGAGGCAGCCTCCTGCCAGCCAGGAAGAGAGCCCGCATAGAAACCGGGTCAGCTGGCATCTTGACCGTGGACTTCCCATCCCTTAGGACTGTGAGAAATAAATACACATTGTTTAAGCCACTCAGACTATGTATATTTTTTTATAGCAACCTGAACAGACTAAGACAATGTTATTATCTTAGGGTCCATCTACCAACCCTGACTGAAGTATGTATTTTAGTTTATTTAGTTTTGTCTTAATCTTCATGGGCTACCATAACAAAATCCCACAAGTTTGGGTAGCATAAACATGAGAAATCTATTTTCTCACAATATGGAATCTAGAAGTTCAAGACTATTTTGATCAAAGTTCCAGACTATTTTGTTGCAACTTTCCCCACCCCTCTCTCCATGGCAGTCAAATTCTGTCTTGTATCTGTGGTTGAGTTTAGGCTGGAATTTCCAACTTTCCTTCAGTGACAGGATATTTCTGGTTGACATTAGTATCAGAACTGGCCTCAAGGTGATTCACTTCCTCTCCCATGGGGGTGAAGGCTCTTCTTCCTTTCTCAGCGCAGTTGGTCTGTGCATATGCCCTGAGCATGAGGAATTTGGCTGCCCCTTCCCCTAGTGGCTTGAGGCCTTTGGGCTGGGAAAGTGGATAGTGTTCTGTGAGTGGCCACTGATGGCTGTCAATTACCTCCTGCTTGCAGATGGGGGCTCCCTCTGGATTACACTGCCGCCTCTTGTTCTAGTGATGCCTGGTGGAGGTCATGGCCATGAGGTTGGACACGAGTGCAAATTCCCCTTCTATCTGGGGCCTGTAGTTGTTCTGAACTTACACATTAGCCCACACTCGGCCTTTAAGAATATGTTAAAATTCTGGAAGTTTTCTTCTTACTCACCTATGCGGCAGCCACTGATATCTCTTGCTTTGTTAA
The DNA here is from genome assembly GCA_036010255.1 of Myotis pilosus. Taxonomy (NCBI): domain Eukaryota; kingdom Metazoa; phylum Chordata; class Mammalia; order Chiroptera; family Vespertilionidae; genus Myotis; species Myotis pilosus. The sequence continues at coordinate 3,091,056 of JASKON010000016.1, forward strand.
ATGTGGGCGAATTTGAGTTTCTTCTTGGGAAGGATTCTCTTTGCTTGGGATTCAGGCCACGCAGGTGCCTTGTGACCTCAGCTCTCTGATGGGCTCAAGAGAAGTGGTGATTGAATGTGATTCAACCAGGTACATTGTCAGGGTTATGTTCTTTGCAGCTTTTCCAAGTGGAAGGGGAAGTCCAACCTTTTAAAAGATTGCAACACAAGACTTCAAAATAAAAGAGAGAGCCCTAGCTGGCTTGGCTCAGTGGATAGAGCATTGGCCTGTGGACCAAAGGGTCCTGGGTTTGATTCAGGTCAAGGGCATGTACTTCATTTGTAGGCTCCACCCCAGTAGAACCCTGGTCAGGGCATGTGCAGGAGGCAATCAATCGATGTTTCTCTCACATCGATATTTCTTTATCTATTTCCCAGGCTCTTCCACTCTCTCTAAAATCAATGGAAAAATATCCTCAGGTGAGGATTTTAAAAAAAGAGAGAGATAGAAAGGGAAGAAGGAAGGGAAGGAGCGAGGAAGAGAGAAAGGTAGACTTTTGATAACACGTCATCATTCCTAAGGTACATCCTCCTATCTTATGCTACTAATCACCTTTTTTTGAACTCTTATTGAGCCAGGTACTTATGAAGGCAGGTCCTGCTTGGGTGAAGTATTTCATACGTGTAATATCATTTAATCATCACATGAATGTCTGACATACACACTACAAAATACTCATTGCACAGATATTAAGACTTAAAAGTTTAATTAGGTCAAGGTTCTTCAAACAAGGCTTTCTGTCATTATCATTAAGCTCATTTCTTTTTATGTAAACTGCCCCAAAGTATTGGTGCCATAGGTCTAAATGCTTTATTTTACAGGTGATGATCCTGAAGTCAAGAAAGAAGTGCTACAGGATTATAGAAAAATGCATAAATGGCGGGGACCGCTGGGAAGGAGATGTTTTGCTTCTGAGTTGTGAGTACTCTCCATTTCACAAGGATGTTAGAAGTGGCTCAAAGCAGGGTTCACAGAGCATCTTCTCTAAATTCCCCACAGCGTTTTGCACAATGCCCAGAACATAATGGAACTTCAATTTCTGTTGAATGAAGAAAAGGAAAAAGAATGTGAGTGAGGCTTAGGAAAGGGTGAGAAGAGGAGAGAAATAGAAATAGAAGGAAGATTAGAAAGATCTAAGCAGACAGGAAGGAGAAGAGTCCACATTTATACAATATTTTTGAACCAAAAAAATAAAATGATCTTTCCTGGGCTGTCAGAATATGGCTTTTAAACTGTGGAAGTCATTGGCTGCAGATGTTGCCTTCCATGTGGCTGGTCCGATCCCCATGACAAAGACACTGCCTCCTCTATAAATAGAGAGTCAGATTGATTTCACATCCTGGCCTGGTCTCCCGGCTGCGTGATGAGTGTGACAACGCAATCGATGAGTGATTCCATCCACCCCGGCTGCAGAGGCCTCCCCGCACTCTCTTCTGGAAGATGACAATCAGGCTCATTAAATTCAGCACCAAGGAGCTTCAAAGACATGTGTCCTCTCAGGGACATTGAACCAGAGCCCATTTCCATCACCGCCAAGGGAACTGTGAGATAATCAGCCCTCCAGCCCGAATCTGTTGTGAGGAGGACAGTGTGGATTCTTTTCTTTGCCTGATTGGATCGATGTGAAGTGGGATGTATGGGGACGGAGCTGATGTAGGTCAGGGCTCAGGGATGAGAAAGCTAGTCAAGTGGAAACTGGCAGGTTTTCGCTGTCAGTGTGGCTGTGCTGCGTTGGAGACACCGGGAACTGGCACTGAAGAACAGACATTGGTTCCTACCACAGAAGAGCTTGACCTTGGGCAAGTCCGTCAATGACCCTGAGGCTCAGTCTCCCCTGCCCAGTGTGCTTAAGAGCACAGCCTCTGAAATCAGACAGCGCTGGTGAAAGCCCCACCTCTGCCACCCAGGCAGGGAAGCAGGAGGGGAGACCAGCCCAGGACAGAGTCCCCAGATGGCTGCCCTAAGCTTTCGAAGACAGGGATCCTTGGGCTGTTACAGGATTTAGAGCAGAAATTTAAATCTATATATATATATTTTTAGCAGGTCTTCTTTCTAGAGAAGGAAATGTAAGATATTTAGATTCTTGTGGAATCAGTTTCCTTTATTAATGGCGCCTAATGGCCTGTAATTAAGACACAACTTGTTAGGGAAACCAACAATTACCGTTTGTTTGAAGTGCAAAGGAAGGATAATGAATGGCATTATTCAGCAGTTTTACTTCCTTTTAGTGGCTTCAGCAAGCACTCTTGAGCTTCAATCTCTTTCTCTGTCTTTCTTCCTCCCTCCCTCCCCCTTCCTTCCTTCCTTCCTTCCTTCCTTCCTTCCTTCCTTCCTTCCTTCCCTCCTTCCTTCCTTCCTTCCTTCCTTCCATCCTCCCTCCCTCCCTTCCTCTCTAAATCCACCTTTACACACACACACACACACACACACACACACACACACACACACACTTGAATTCCCTATTTATGCAGCCTCTTTTTAAGCCTGTGGGGAAGGTGCCCTTCCCTGAAACCTTATGTCACTGCTTTCATGCTGTCATCAGCACTCCTCTGCCCCAGTTCCTGGCATCCGTAGGAATACGAGTTTCCAACAGGAGGGAGGCTGAGGCTGAGTGGGCAGGCTGGAAGAGCAAAGTAGCCTTGGCTGGTTAGATGGTAGGACACCTGAGAAGCAGGACAACAGGGCCGCACTGACAGTTTTAATTCAGCTCATTGAGAGGTGGGTTTCCTGATGGAGACAACCATTACTGCTGCAACATATGCAGGAGGGAGGGGGGGATAGGGAAGGAGAGAGAAAGAGAGAGAGAGAAACAGAGAGAGAGATTGCATGTAAGACCGGGATGATCAGTGCTGAGTTTTCAGCTTCTCTTTCATTTTCCTTACCTTTAAAATGAAATGATAAACTCACACTCATTTCTATATAATGGAACGACTTTATGAGTGTTGAATCAAATAATGGGAAAATCCATAATATGACGGGTGCCATTTAATCAGTGCTTCACACGTAATAATAGCGATTAATTATTGCTATGATCGAATTGCACTCCCCCAAGTCCACATGCTGAGGCCCTGACCCTCAGTGTGATGGCATGTGGAGATGGGGCCTTTCGGGAGGGAATGAGTGTTAAATGAGGTCAAAAGGGTGAAGCCTTAATCACATAGGATTGACATATGCGAAGGGGAAGAGAGACCACGGGAGAATGGCCACATGAGGACACGGTGGTGAGGCTGCCGTCTGCACACCAGTGAGCGAGCTCTCACCGGAGTCCGGATTTGCAGGCACCTTGATCGTGGCCTTCCATCCAGGAACTTAGAGATCTCTTAGATCACCCAGCCTGGCAGCCCAAGAAGGCTATGACATGTTAACTGTGTATTATGTCCCTTCTTCCACCCAACCTTACCCGCCCCCTTCCCCCCGCCCCATGAAAGGCCATGGGGGAGAGAGAGGCTGGCTCCTGGAGTCCAGGATGGGCACTCACTGCTCAGAACGTGGACCATGAGGTCCCTCTGAGCCCTGATGACCCCACGGGCCCTCCACGCCAGCTCTGCCAGCCGTGGGCAAATTACGGCCTGCGGGCTGGATCCGGCCCGTTTGAAATGAATAAAACTAAAAAAAAAAAGACCGTACCCTTTTATGTAATGATGTTTACTTTGAATTTATATTAGTTCACACAAACACTCCACCCATGCTTTTGTTCCGGCCCTCCGGTCCAGTTTAAGAACCCACTGTGGCCCTCGAGTCAAAAAGTTTGCCTACCCCTGGCCCTAGCCTGTTGCAGTTCCTGGGTAATAATGTACAACACAAATGCACACAGAAGACGTAAACCTTTCCTCTCCAGCTTTACATGCATGAAGACCGTTTTCTTCCAGACACGGTGAGCTCCATATTACCTGAAGAAGTTCAGAGTGTCCAGGGGGTCCCACACAGAGCATAGGACTGTCCTAGGCAGTTTCAGGGAGTCAGTAAATGACAGAAAAAATGGGATCCTCCCACAGGATTCCTTTAAGATTAAACCCCTTAATACTGTGGGAGCCCACAGTGGCAGAGCGTGAAGAAGATAGAACTGAGTAAAGCCATTAGTCAAACATGATCGAATCGTGCTGCGGGAGACTAGTGCTCCGAGAGTGAGAAAGCCAGCTAAAAATACCACTTCTTCCCCGCTGTCTGTGCGCAGAGCACGCATTTCACGGTCAGCCTGTAGCTGCAGGAAAAACTCTCTCTCTCGGCAAACTCAAAGGTGGGCCGGACACCCTGTGCTCGTTAACACTGTGCAGCCGCGGTTAAAGATGTAGGATGAACCGGGGCAAACGAACCATTTGCAGATCCTTTTGATTCATAGCCCCTTCTCTGCCTTTCTCGCATGTGGCTTCAAAAGCATGGGTGATCAGGTTAACGTGTCCGGCTCTAATTCTCAAAATCTGCTGACCTTTAGTTGTAGAATCTGGCCTATAACCTCTCAGGACTCAGCTTCCTGTTCTGACAAGCCAAACTAATAATGCACATCTCTCACAGTGCCCGGATGAAATGATATGTATTATTCAGGAAGCCGATAGCAAAGCATTTTGGGGTATTGACTTCCTCAGTGCACCCCGAACAAATGTATTACTCATTAATCTTCCGTTGGTTAAGAACCTGAAGACAAGCAGCAGTTGTAGAGCTGATTTTTGGAGACAGAGAGAAACATCGATGTAAGAGACACATTAGTGGGTTGGCTCCTGCATGCACCCAGACCAGGGGTGGGGCTCAAATTTGCAACCCAGGTGAGAGCCCTTGTCTGGGAATCCAACCCAAGACCCTTCTGTGTGCAGGCTGATGCTCTAACCACATAGCACTCTGGCCAGGGCCACCCTTTTGTATTCTTAAGCCAATGATCAAACTTCATCTTTATGTCTCCAAGGGACTTTAGAGTTGTTTTGTTTTTCTTAATTAGAAATGTATTGATCTTAAATCAACTGGGATTTTTTCTTTGTTTGTTTTTTTGTCCTGGCTTTGAGATTTCAAACTCGGTTTTCAAATCTGGAACCAGTGCAGGCAGAGGAAGGAATGCGAATTTTGCTACCCTTGTGAAGTAATGATTTCCAATCCCAGCCCTGCCATTGAAAATCTGAGTGATGTTGAATGTGTCACGTAGGCCTTCTGACTGTCGATCTATAGAATAGAAGTAAAAGCACAGCATTCCCAATTTGGGGGTCAGACCCGCTACAGTGATCAATTAAAAACAACCCAGAGAATTGTAATTTTGTTGGATTCGGGCCAATGGCGAGTCGCTGTCAGCGCAGAGCCCAGACTGCCTCTGCCCGGCCTCTGAGGATGTCAGTGTGACCCGGTGCTTTGTGAGGGAGACGGGGCTGCCTTTGGGGAGAGTCCTGGGGAGGGCGGGCCACTGGCTCTCGTGGGCGCTCCCTCACTGATGGCAATGCCAGGCTCCCTCACTGTCTGCCCGCACGTGTTGGCGCAGCGCCTCCTCTGCGGGCGACGATTGCTTCTGCCCGGGCTGCCAGCGCAATATTTTGAAAATAGACATCCATTTCTAGAAGGCGAGCCATCCAAATAAGAATGTTTTCTCCTTTACATTAAGAATCGCGATGATATGAGTCTGTTTCATGTCAGTGTGGTTTCTGGGGCTGTTGAGTAGGTCGCTTTTGCAATGGCCACCTGGGGGGGAGCAGGAAGTGCTTTGGGGGGGAACTGTTGAGCTCCTCTTACCTGCACAAAGGCCCTGGGCAGGCCACTGTGCAGCAGGCTTTCAGTCCTCAGCCGCATCCCGGTATTAGGGGTTAAACTGCTTCCCTCGAAGTTCATACACTGGGTCAAAGCTAGATGTGTAGTCAGATGTGCATGCAGAGCCCCAGCGAAGACGCAGCGGGGTTCCATGGAGGCTGTGTCCACTGTGGAGCACGCCTTTGCCTCCCACCACTTGGCAGAACCCACCCTAGAGCAAGATCAATGTAATGAAATTACCGGGAGATAAGTGGAAGATTCTAGAAGTTTAAAAAGATATGCTTTATGGTCTTAGGCGACCCCTGTGAAAGGGTCGTTCTGCCGCCAAAGGGGTCGCGACCCACAGGTTGAGAACCGCTGCAGTCTAATCCCTCTAGTCTCTCATCGGCCGAGTTTTCCGTGTGAGGAGCTGCAGGTCAGGGGCTACATAGCCTGTCTGCCTGGGAACATCATTCCCCAGGGGGAGTTGGTGCTGGAAGCCAAGCGCGTCCGGGGACCAACCCCACAAACTCTCCCTGGGCCCCAAGGTGTCCGCCTGTGGCTGTGCTTTGTCTGCGCCCATCAGATAGGGCAAGCAACCCTGCGGCTCCCCGGAAGGCGGGTGCCAGCTCAGGGGGCCTGGTCTGGACCCTCCCTTGGGAGCTGTGTGTCTTGGGCCAGAGTAGCAGTCGAGCCTCCCTGGCCTCCGGTGTTTTAAAGGAAATAGGCCCCACCTGGTCTCTATGCAGAGGAAGCAAAGGTACCTGGAAGCCTGGGGGCGGGGCTTGCATTTTCCCAGGTTCCTTGGCTCTGACCTCCTATCTCTCAGGTAAAGTGGAGGATTCTCTTACTGCCTCTTTGCTGTCCCTTCCATAGCACCTGGTCTCTGAGGAGAAATACACCTTTTGCTTTTTTTCTTCTAGAAGTTTCTTCTCAAGAGCATGTGTGTCAGAGGTGATTTGGAGGGGACAGAGCTGACGGAATGTTCGCTGTCTCTTCCCTGAGCTTCCCAGCCGGTAGGTCCTCAGCTCCTGGCTCCCAGCCTGCACCTGGGCGTTTCCTGACCCTCTACCTGCTCTGCGCTTTGGTGCCAGGAAGGCGCTAAACATGAAGACTCAGCAAGACCCCACTTTCCTCGCAGCCAGCACTGAGTCAGGGCGCAGAGGGGAGGGCCGAGGCCGAGAGGGCGGCAGGGACCAGCTCTCAGGGGGCCTCTGACTCCAAGCAAAGCACCTGAGCTTGACCCAGAGGAGCACAGGGCGCTGGAGTGTGGAGGGTTCTCCTACGGCTGAGGGGCTTCGTCAGCTTAGGAAGTTCAAGGGGCTGTTAGAGGCTGGACTGAGACCCTTCCGTAACATTGGGCTGAAGTGACACTGTGACCCGTGACCATGAACCTTCTACCCCTGCAACCCAGCAGGGCCCAGGCCTTGAAGTTCTGTAGCAGCAAGAAGAACTTCCAGGGACTGCATGGACCACCGACAACATGGTAAGCCAATTAAAGCCTGGGACCAGGTTCAAGTTCTAGCTGGGCCGGGAGGTCTTCGGTGAGGCTTTGACTCGGGGACTGTGAACTCTGAGCAAGAGGCTCCTGCTGGATTTAGGAACCCGAGCTCCGTCGCCCATCTCTATTTGCAGGGCCAGCCCAGGCGTCCCCTGCCTCAGCTGCCGCCGCTCACACTGCTGTCTGGGCCCTGGGCCCTCAGCCACAGCCGCCAGTCGGTGTCACCTGGGCCTCTGCAGGCCCAACAGCAGGCTCCTGTCTGCAGGTTTAACGAGCAAAGCCCAAGTCAAGAAGGCTGGGGCCGGGGTTTTATGGGGGCTCTGGGCCAAGTGGCTCAGCCAGGAATTCAACCCACTGCCCTCTGTCCCCCGGGAGCCGCAAAACGCCAACAGCTCTGGTAAAACAGGAGAGCGATTTCCCCAGCAGGAGCCCGGGAGGAGCTGAGTGAGCCTGCCCGGTCCTCCTGGCCCTCGGCCTGGCTCAGTAGATGGCAGGCGGTACGGGCTCTGAGGGCCCGGAGACAGTCAGCACAGGGTGGCTGCTCAGAGGGGCAGTGCCAGGATGGCGTTGATAGAGATGAACACGCCACCTGAGAGGGTCGCAGAGGCATCAGGGAGCCAGTCCATAAGCTTAAAGGGGAAGCTCAAGGCTGTGACTACGCATCAGATCCATAAACAAACTTGGTCCGTGGGAAGAAAGGCACGCCCTCACCTGTGCCGACCCTGCAACGGGCCAGCTTTCTAGGTGCTTGTGTCCCAGGGAAGAGGAGTGCACACCGTACCCACGTGCACATATCATAGCTCACATATGCACACACACATGCACATGCATGCTCACACACACCACACACACATGCACACTGGTCACAGGTCAGAAGACCCACATTGATGAGGGAAAGAAGAAATAGTCTAAAACTGCCAAACTAAACCCAGCAGAGATCGGGAAAGGGTTGTGCCCCCCACATAATAGATACTCAGTAAGTATTGTTTTATGTTTTGGGTCTGATGCTAATTCAGGATACTAATGAGACCAGCAAGCAAGGCTGTTTCCACCTGAATGATAATTGGATTGAAAGCTCCACTTGAAACAAAGCTGGCCTGTTTCCCCTCCGCTTGTTGCTACGTAGTTAGTGAGAGCACTGAGATAAAAAGACCACCCTCAAGTGCCTCTGAGTCTGCTGAGAGAAGTGATTCTCTAAACCAGTGGTTCTCAACCTTCCTAATGCCACGACCCTTTAATACAGTTCCTCCTGTTGTGGTGACCCCCAACCATAAAATTATTTTCGTTTCTACTTCATCACTGTAATGTTGCCACTGTTATGAATCGTAATGTAAATATCTGATATGCAGGATGTATTTTCATTGTTACAAATTGAACATAATTAAAGCATAGTGATTAAGCACAAAAACAATATGTAATTATATACGTGTTTTCCGATGGTCTTAGGCGACCCCTGTGAAAGGGTTGTTCGACTGCCAAAGGGGCCGCGACCCACAGGTTGAGAACTGCTGCTCTAAACAAAGAATTCAAACATTTCTTAGAACTGCTGCCATGGCTGTTTCTGAAGGAAACAGTGGCGATATGAAGAGGGCGTCATTCATATTAACTGGGTAGACCAGGGAAAAGGCAGGGAAGAGCATTGAAAGATGAGTGAGTGTCCAATGGAGAATATCACACACACACACACACACACATACACACTCACTCACTCACACACACACACAATGTCACATGGTTTGTGGACATAATATGCATGGATTGTATTTTTAATAAATGAAAGTATCTCTAAATAAATGAATTTCTTGGGGGGGATGTAAAGAAATTATGCTAGAGAAAATATCTAGTTTGCGACACTTGATTAAATGTAATTGATTCATTAAACAAACAATATTCATTGACATTTTCCGATTTCACACTCGCCACCCAATTAAAATTTTTCCTAGACATGGAAATCAGCTGACATGAACAGCCCCACTGTAACCTCATGGAACAGTAATTTCCCATTTGTCTTCTGGCTGAATGATTCAGTTTAGAATAGATGGAAGCTTAATGGAAAGAGAAATCAACTTGCTACCTGAAATACTTGGGTCTCTGTTCTTTTCTGGTTGCATTTCATTGGACAGCTGCCTGAGACCCCGTTTGCTGTCTGTGAGGTGGGAAGAAAAGTAATATCTGTAAAATATTAACAATACAAGGTGCAGCCATGTACTAGGCAGTCAATAAAATGCCATGACTGCCGGTGACCGCTCATATTCGAAAGCTGCTCAGAATCAGATGACTTTTACTCTTTCCAGAAATCAAATCCACAATTATTTGAAAGTTATAAAGAATGTTCTTTAAGAACAGTCAAAACAATTTTTCTAAGTTCTTACAGTAAATTAATAATGAAGTTTGAAGTATTGTATCTCATTTGGGTCTCGGGTCTCAGTAGCTTGGGATGAGGGGTAAAAACCTTGTCTTCCATATATGTTTTGGCTAAATCTTGGACCTAGAGTTTGGTAGTTTTATATTTGTGGGGGAGTTGTTTTCCTTCTCTGAGGCTGTTCGGTCATATATTATATTAAGTATGTGATAATAGATGACCAATAGATTTATGGAAAGAACAAATTAGTGATTAGATACATAAAGTAGTTGCAGCATCAGTGTAGTAACTTTATTTATATCAACTTTCCTCATCTTTCAGTAAAATGAGTCCAGAATTAATAGCTCATGCCTTCATACCATCAACACTGAGCTTTACCCTAGATAAGAGGTGTCCTTGTCTAGGGCTCCTCGACTTACGGCTTTTTTCTTGCCCTCGAACCACAATCTTTACCCAACCTTCCTCCCATTCTCTAAGGACCCAAGCTCATGCTGTTCCTTACCCAGCGCCCCCTTCCAGAAATAGCATGATGTCTCTCCCCGGCTCCATGTGACCGCAGGCTGATTGTGTCACTGGTGAGCATAGCCTTAGGCACGAGGGGTAGTGGAGAGTTAACTTTTGGAGGAGAGAGCAGACAGGGTATGCTGGTTAGTCGGATTCACAAGTTAAAAGAGAAGGTTTGGCTGTGGAATTGATGGCTCTCTACAACCTTCCAAGTGATTATGAGCTTTTGTCGGGGTAGAAAGTTCGATGTCAAAGAAGGTGTTATGTTATTTGAACAGTTTGGTTTATAACTTAAATATCTAGGTAGAGGGCATGTGGGCCCTTTTTAGATATTTTCAAAGCCCAACAAATATAACTCAGCAATCTTTGTCAAGCTGGGCCGCTTCTGCTTGTCTCTCTCTCAATAGCTAGGTACATTGAGATTTTATGCATTTTTAAAATTTCTATCATTACCTTCCAAACAACCATAGCTGCTTCACTATAACTTCTTCAAATAAACAAATCACAGTTAGGTGGTCTCCTTAAGATTACTTTCAAGAAACCAAACTATATCAAGTTCCTTTCAAAATTAACATTGCAGTCTAAGTACCCGTGTGTAAAGGCAGGTAGGACCTGCTACAACCCAAGGATTAGAAGGATGAGCGGTGGGCATTTCCCATATAGAAGCACACCCAAAGCAGACACATGGACTTTGAGTCTCTTATTAAGTTCTTTGTCTCTAGCTTGAGCATGCACCAAGCAGGCCTACTCGAAAATATTTTTAACCCAAGGCTATTTCTGCAGATGTCAAGGCAGCTTTGCAACTCTAGCTTAACGCCCTAGTTGTGGAAGATAAGTTATCACACAGCTCAAAGGCAGTTATTCCCCTAGTATGTGCTTTTGTCTGTGGTGAATGTGTTTGCCTTGGCTGTTTAATCTGAAACTACCTACTTATCAGGGAAACAGCAGCCCTAGCGTTAGGGCCATGACTGTTTAACAATGGCTTTCAAAGGGCGTGTGTAAGTTCATGTCCTGTCTTAACTACACCCCTTAACTCCTCCGGAGACCACTTAATCATGTTCCCCAAATCTGCCTGACTTCAGATGCATCAACGGCTCATCATTCCACTACATTCTCCAAGCGGAGGACATTGTTTGAAAACATCAGATGGAAACTGTGCTACATCTGAACATTCAGTCACTGTATTTCCAATGCGCAGCTCTACTCTCCTATATTTAAAGAAGGATGTCTAGCAATTATGATAACTTGACTCAAGAGTCAAATATTTAGGGCAGCAAAACCATGTCTATTTCAGGCTTTGCAGCTGACGTATGTTCTTAGGGTATAAGGGATAAACACAGTATTCTATTTCACGTTCCTAAAAAGGGAAATGGCCAAGAGCAAAAGCAAAGGGCTTTGTTTCTGCACATCTGGGCACCGAGTTGCAGCTAGCTGGAGTTCAGGCAGCTGAACTCGGCCATTAATAAAAGTCCGACACAGCCCTGTGACTGAGGGTGTTTAGAAGGTTAACATATTTCAGTCTTTCACAGAGGCATAAGGAAGTGTGTCTACTGGGTTTACTGGGTTATTAATACATTAGCTGAACCCGTAATTATTATCCTAATGGCTCTTATCAAAAGCAGCAAGAGGTGAGCAAGAAGTGGGTAATTGCTGGATGAGCAGAGGGAGATGGCTTTTTCTCCCCCTTTATTTTTCTTTTCAGAAGCTTTCCATTAGCATACTGACCAGAGTATCTAGGACCCATTCTGAAGCATTAACCAGATGACACAACTACTGAGTCACTTATTTAATTAGCTCCGTTCACCAAAGATTAGTGCACCCCAGACTCCCCATCTCTCTACCTTACCTACCCCCAGGTGGAAACGGTCCTCTGTTCCTTCCAACAGAGATCCCATCCTCTGGGATCCAGCTTGGGTTGCTCATTGTTCAGTGATGCTTCCTCTAACTCCTTCAAAGGATAATCTATCTCACCTTTTATTTGTCCTTCCTTCCTTCCTTCCTTCCTTCCTTCCTTCCTTCCTTCCTTCCATCCATCCATCCATCCATCCTTCCATCCTTCCATCTACCTATCTGTCAACCTGATTTTTTATGTCTTTCCAAAATAAAATTTGAGTTGGCTGACAACAAAACATTAAAGGTAGTAAGTTTTTTTTTCTCTAGTAACGGGAAATGAGAGAGAGAGAGAGAGAACGCACACTGGAATATAGTCAGTATACAAACTGGATGCCACATGGTCCTGAAGGTCTGCTAGGGATGGTCCTCAACTTTGGCTTTTTCCTCCTTGCTAGCCAAAGCAAAGAATAACTACATACATAATCACTTGTAGACTTGAAAATGTTCACATTCCTTATAGCTGTTTCTTCTAGAACCCTTTGGTGTAGCCAGTAGCATAACACCGATGGGAAAGCCCGAGAGGAAACACTGATGGAAGGCTATACTCACAGGGTCCCTTAGCACCCCTGCCATTGCAGCTTTAACTATGACTGTAGTCTTCCACAACTTCGAGTTCAGATATCTACTTCTCCATTAAAGTCCATTTCTTGGGACAGAGAATAGTATTTATCCACCAACGAATCTGCAGAGATGAACACCACAGTGCTGGAATAATTAATATTTCTAAAATTAACTCATATGTTGTCAATATAGAGTGTTTTTATTTTTGTTTTTCAGAAAATGTGCTCTCTCAAGAGTAACATAAAAAGTTGAGACCCTGATTTAATAAGAGATAAACTGGCGAGCGAACCTCAGTTTGGCTGCGTGTACCTGTCATGCCTGTTGCTGCAAAGAATGCTGTGATGGTTCATTTTGAGTCACTTTCTGAGTCACCGTGTCCAGGTATGTGGTCAAACATTATTCTGGATATTCCTGTGGGGATGTTTTAGATGAGATTTATATTTAAGTAAATTATACTTTAAGGATAATTTGAAGTATAAAGTAAATTTATACTTTAAGTAAAGCAGATTCCCTCTGCAGTGGAAGGTCTGATAGAAAAAAAGAGTGACCTCCCAGGTGCAAAAGAGAATTCTCCAGCTTATCTGCTCCCTGGTCACGTGGAAGGTGGCTGCACTTCAAGTGTCCTCTCTTGCCCTGACCCCCATCCCAACGTCCACCCGGCCTCCCAAGTACCCGTGACGGACTTCAGTCTGTGACCTGCCCCAAATTCTCCTTTGGAAAGGCAGCAAATCCACTGTAAAGAGAAACCTAGCTGGGAGAGGGAACAGGCCTCAGAAAGCCATAAAGATATTGATAACCAATCCATCTAGTTGGAGAGCAGTTGAATGGAGCCCAACTGGGAGAGAATTTGAAGCTGGGTAACAAAGGTCACAGGAGTGACCTTTAAGGACAGACATTAGCAATTGAATGGGATCAGGGGATGCTGACGTGGACAGAGGGTGAAATCTAAGGGCCCTGTGGCTCTCCCCCAGCATGCCAGGCCCTAATGAAGAACCCAGGGTCCACACAACCCGCCGGAATGTGCAGGGCTCAGGAGTGTAAGCCCCTCTTTGGTGAGACTAAGTTCTTAACTCCCCAGCAGAATGGGCGCTGCATCTCTTGTAAACTTGGACTTTTTGTAGTTTAAGATTTGTACCTGCTACAAAACTTAATGTTCTGGAATAAATGGTGATGCAGCTATTGATATTTAGATTACAAATATGAACATATGAACTTAGACGCCTGTAGTGAAATAATATGCTGGGATATAAAGGTGAGTGTGAAAATGGAAAGTTGATTGATGAGGTAGAGCGAACCACCTGTAGGTTTTGTATCATAGAGAACTGGACCTGCATCCCAGATCCACAGCTTGCTCAGGGCACAGGTACCGAACTTTCCTTAGTTTATATTCTTATCTGGAAGCAGAGAACATCTTTTGACAGGCCTTGGAGGACTTCTGTCAGCGATGGCTTTGATTATAAACATAAACCATTGCGTCTAGTTTCTAACCCAGGAGGGCTCAGTAGATGACCTGCTTCCTGTATTCTGACGCAGGGTGAAATAAGAATGAAGGGGGAGGAAGTCTGGCAGGGAATATGTAAAAGTAAAACACTTTTGTTGGGGTGATGAATTGGTGCATGATGAATTCCCCTCCCAATATTTTTGTAATGTCACATTCTTTTTTTAAGAGAAAAAATATGTTGGAAAGTTCTCAACCTTTGCCACGGGCCCCGAAGTACAGGGTTCACACTGAAATGTGTCCCACACGCTTGGCTTCTCTCTGTCCTTCTCCCTCAACACTGGACGGGAGGGGCGTGGCAGGGCCTGGGTACTTCCTTCTGGGTTCACCTCAGCCAGGCCCACAGATTGCAACACTCCCGAGCCTCCTGCTTTGCAGAGCCTTTGAGTGTCTTGCTGAACTGCTGTCCAAGGGCGCATTCTTCATTCTGTCAAACAAACCTGCAAGGTTGCTAGGCACACACAAGGGTAAAGAGAGAGTGGGGTTGCTCAATACTTGTTTTGCAAAGTCTGTTTAAAAAATTGCATCATATCCCATTTGCTGATTGTGCAATGCAGGGTGGATACCTAAACTGAAAGCGAAGGAAGTCTGAGCTTTAGGCACCTTTGCAATGTCGACATCCATTATATTCACGTGGAAAATATTCAGCTGCTCTCAGTTTGTTTTTTTAAATATTATGTAGAAAGCCAATGAAAATAGACCTCTGTGCTCCCCGAACATATAACATACACATAGGAAATTCCCCGTCCTGTGTCTTTCTCAGGTGCTTGGTGTATTGTATTCATGTGATGAATATAAGTGAGATTAGTCCTTGAATGCTGACAAAGTACATCCCTCCTAACACTGTCAGTTTACTCAGGAGTGTCTTTTAGTGCAAAAAGCACCGATCACGGAATTGCCCAGTTAGGTTCTAATTCTGCTGCGGCCGCTGACTGATGGAGGACCTTGGGCCGATGAGTCTGTCCCCTGAGTGATTTCCTTCATCGTTAAGGTGGGAATGATAATCCGAGTCAGGAACTGATGGGGGAGTAGCTGTAAAGGGCTGAGGCCACAGCCGGGCTGGGAGTGGGGATCGATACACACGAGTTTCCCATCCAGCTGTCCACCTTCCCACCCTTACATTTCTCATCAGGATCACGCCCATGCCACTCACTCCCGGCCCTCATTCCATCCCAGGACCAACACAGACACAGGTACAGGAGAGGGTCCGGCTCAGGCACTGCCCTTCAAGGTGATTCCATAAAGGCAGATGCCCATGCATAGGAGACGGGTTCATGGAGCTGGGGGAGAGTGGGAGGTGTTGAGGGAGAGGAAAATAGGAGAATAGGAGAGATTCTTCCACAAAGAGAAAGGCTAGCACTTTATTTTTTTCATTTTTATTGATTTCAGAGAGGAAGGGAGAGGGAGAGAGAGAGAGAAACATCAATGATGAGAGAGAATCATTGATTGCCTGCCTCCTGCACACCCCCTTCTAGAGATTGATCCCATAACCCCGGCATATGCCCTTGACTGGAATCAAACCCGGGACCCTTCAGTCCACAGGCTGGTGCTCTAGCCACTGAGCCAAACCAGCTAGGGTGAGGGACCAGCACTTTCATTTGGGGGCTTTGTCTGGAGTAAATTCTCACTGAGAAGAATGGTGCTTACAGCAGCCATGTTTCAGCGCTTCTTACACAGCACATGAGAAAATAGGCACAAATGATACCTATGATAAAGATTTTATGTAATGAGCAATTTTAAAACTTTATTTTGAACAAGTTCAGTCTTACAGAAGAGTTGTGAAGGCAGCACAGGGTTCCCACGGCCTGCCCACCGGTGTCCGGAATGTTAACGTCTTAGGGAATGAATGTCCGACTCACGAGTGCCGGAATCAGGTGGCAAGGTTGCTAGACTCAGGGTCAGCGAGGTCCACTTTGCTTTCATGAATGAACCTTCCTACTCCAGGATCCTATCCAGAATCCCATTTTGCTTAAGCCATTATTTTTTTTTCAATCTCTTCAATTTGTAAAGGTTCCCCAGGCTGTCTTTGTTTTTTTATGATAAGGGAAAATATTAATGGTTTATGCTGAATGAGGGAGCAGGACACGCACACACACACACACACACACACACACACACACACACTATGATCTCAATTACACAAGAGAAATATGACTAGAAAAATATTAGGAAATGCTCACAATATTAACAGTTCTTATGACAATGAGGGATTATAGACAATTATTTCCCTGCTACTTTCCCCCCTCTAGTTTTATAAAATATATTTTCGAAAATGTCACCCGATATTTAAAACAAGGGAGTGGGGCATTGAACATAAACCATAAATTCTCTGAGCTGGAGAATCTCCCTGTGTGACAGGCTTTGCTCCGTTG
This sequence comes from Myotis pilosus, assembly GCA_036010255.1. Lineage (NCBI taxonomy): Eukaryota > Metazoa > Chordata > Mammalia > Chiroptera > Vespertilionidae > Myotis > Myotis pilosus. Next base: position 3,107,486 of record JASKON010000016.1, read on the forward strand.
GATCCGCCTGAACGGCGCTTCACCGTGTTGCAGGTGCGCACACAGTTCCCTGCATCTGGTTCTGAAACGGCTCCTATTTTGCCAAAACTTTCTGTCTTTTTGCCCAGCCGGCCTGGCTCAGTGGTTGAGAGTCAACCTAGGAACCAAGAGGTCATGGTTCGATTCCTGGTCAGGGCATATGCTTGGGTTGCAGGCTCGATTCCAAGTGTAGGGTGTGTAGGAGGCAGCCGATCAATGATTCTCTCTCATCATTGATGTTTCTATCTCTCTCTCTCCCTCTCCTTCCCTCTCTGAAATCAATAAAAATATATTTTAAAAAACAACTTTTGTCTTCTTTCTGACCGCCAACATCTAAATACATGGCGTGCACAGGAAGTAGCCAAACAGGAGTGGTTTAGAGCTATTAGGTCATGAGTCTCATCATGTAGGGCATCCGAAACACAAATGCTCCTGGGGAAGATGGGCGCCATGAGAATCCTCCTGAACTTGACCTTTCTGGTGGAAGGAAGAGTCTTTCCTGAGGAAGGGACCTCACCTTTCCCGGGCCAGGCCCTGGGAGATGTGATGAGCACCCCACGTGGCTTGCAGAGTGAAGACCGAGGGCCCATCTTCATTGCTGTTCAGAAGATGCTGGGCATTAGAGATGGCTGTGCCTGGTCATGGATGGAGGGCATCCCACTGCGGGCTGACTCTTCATGTTGGTGGCTTTTGTCATCTCTAGCTGGTCACCCAAGTGAATGACAGCAAAGTCCTGGAAAAGAGCCCCTGTCTTTGCAGGCAGAAAGGAAGAGGAACTCCAGTGAGAGGGGTTCCCATGCTTCACAGCTGGGGGTACAGAGGGTGATGCCTGTTCCTACCAAGAGCTAGGATAGCGCTCGGTCAGCGTGGCTCAGTGGTTGAGCATCAACCTATGAGCCAGGAGGTCATGGTTCCATTCCTGGTCAGGGCACATGCCTGGATTGCGGGCTCCATCCCCAGTGTAGGGTGTGCAGGAGGTAGCTGATCAATGATTCTCTCTCATTGATGTTTCTCTCTCTCTCCCTCTCCCTTTCTGTCTCTGAAATCTATATATATATATTCTTTAAAGAGCTAGGATAGCAGACTCTGGTGCACATGGCCATGGAGCACAGGACAGCTACGGCCTGCCTGGTAGAGGAGGCTATGTGGTGAATGGAAAGCACCTGCCCCCTTTAGCCCGAGGGGTGATCCAAGCCCTTGGTCTACCCACATGTGATGACACTCGTCATTTATTGAGCACCTACTATGCTCTTTCCTTTAATGCCACGCCTGTAATAATCCAGCCAAATAGGTAATACAAATCCATTTCACCCACCAGCAATTTGAGACTCTTATGGGCTATGCAACCTTGAACTATGCAACCTGAGATTCCGTTTCCTCCTCTGTGTGCTGAGAAGACCGCTCCCTGCCTCCTAAAGCTGTTTGGATCAAATGGACACAAAGAAAAAGCCCCGAGTCCCTCATAGAAAGCCCAGCAGGTACTTCGATGCCTGCATCTCTCGGTCATGCTGCTCCTACGACGCTTTGCCTGAAGTATTTTTTCATTTAAGCCCCCAAACCCAAGACCCTGCCAGGGACAGCAACTCTTCCTGGAGTCTCCCTGACATGCCAACAGTTCGAAACGAAGGTCACGGAGGACTCCATCCAGCGTGTTTATATTTGTCTCGTAAACTCCGGAGGAGAATTTTCCAGGAGACGGTGGCGTCTCAGGAGACTTCTAGCCGAGGCTCCTGTAACTCATGTTCTGTTTTTCTTGGCCTCCACTTCTTGAAAGGAAAAGGGAACTCAGTGAAAAATGTTAAACAAGGCCAAAGATATAAATATATTTTAAAAGCACTAAATAAAACGTGTTTGAAAGCAGTGCTGAGCAGGGATTTCGCGGCCCCGGTCCAAGCAGTCTAGCTCCAGCGCCCATGAGCGCGTCCCTCCAGGCTGCCAGAGCTCCAGGCCCCCGGGGCGAGAGGCTCTGCTTCCTCCCTGGTGTGTGCTTGGGTGTGAGAGGTGGAGAAAGCAGGTGAGCCCTTTGCAAATGCTCCAGCAGGGAATGGGGCGCCCCAGACGTCTGTACTGCATCCTCCTCCTGTAGAGAGACACAAAAAATACCCAGATTAGAGCCCAGCGAGAGATGGAGACTCATCTTACCCGCTGTATGTCTTTTATACATAGAGTAAAAGTAACTGCAAGTTTTGGGGGTGTAGTGTTCTATGAGATTTCACACAGATATCAACTCCTATAACCACCACCATCTTCAAAATACCGATTACTCCCATCTCTTTAACCAATTCCTTCCTGCTATCCCTCTCTGGCCATACCCTCCCCCGCAATCCGTGCCACCCATGATCTGTCCTTTATCACTAGACAGTTGCCCTTCTGAGTAAACCATATCAATGCAGTCACACACATATGGCCCTTGGGGACTGGCGTCTGTCACTCAGCATCATGTCCTCAGGTGTCCTCCAAGTGGTCATCCATGTCAGCAGTGTGTTCCTTATTTACCGCCGAGTAGTAGCCCATGTGTGGTTGAGGGGTGGACAGAGGAATGGCTCTCCAAAGATGTCTTCATCTGAGACCCAGGAACCTCTGACTATGTTTTCTTACATGGCACGGGGACTTTGCAGATGGCTTAAATTTAGGATCTTGACGTATGGACAGTTTCCTGGAATATCAAGATGGGCCCAATGTAATCACATGGGTCTTTTAAGAGAAAGGGGAGAGGGTCAAGTCATAAAAAAGGTGTTGTGATAGCAGAAGCAGAGCTTGGACTGACGTGCTTTGAAGACAAAGAAGGGGCCAAAGGCCAAGGAACGCAGGAGGCCTCTACATACCAGAAAAGGCAAGAAATTGGATTTTGTCCTGGAGCCTCTAGAAGGAACACAGACCTGAAAACACCTTGATATTAGCCTCAACAGACTCATTTTGGACTTCTGCCCTCCGGGACTATAAGATCATACGTCTGTGTTGTTTTAAGCCGCCACAGAACTGGGAGCTAATAAGTGGATATTTTCTTAGGCCATTGGTGTGCTGGTAATTTGTTATGCAGCAAGTGGAAACAAATACAAGTGTCAAGCATACAATAGTCTGTACACGAGCTGGTGAGTTCTCTGATTTCGGTTCTCTGGAAGCCTTTGGAATTTGCTGTTTCTTGAATGCTGCTGGAATTTACCAGTGTCTGTGCCTTTTAACCAGACACTCTAGCCCGTTTACAGTTATCTAAATTACTTATATGTTTATTTTTTTGTGTGTGTGATTTCTCCTGGTCTCACTTTAACCCCGTATCTTTTTTCTCTCTCTCTCTTTCCTTACCTTCTTTGTATTGATTGAGGTTTTAAATTTTTCCCTTCATCTTACTTCTTTCCCTCCACTAACGTTGAAGTTAAATACTGACTCCCTTCTTTTTGGGGGGTTATCCTACATATTTGAATTTTAAAATGTCAAAATGTCCAAATGTAAGCAGCACAGGATTTTAGTTCATGTGGCAGAAGTGGGGTTCGCCAAACATTCTGACTCTCCCCCCTATACTTCCAAGTTTTCCTTGTCGATATTTTGGGGCCAGTGTCTACTTTTGGCCAATAGACAGTGAAGAGAAGAGATGCATGTCAACCCAGGGGTTGGACAGTTCAAGGCTTGTGTTCCTTATTCAACCATCTCTTCTTCTGACACAGGCCCTTGGTTTGAGAGCCACTCGAAGGCTTTTCGGGTCGTCACAGACCACACAGCTGGTGAGGGTTTTGTGCAGAGACAGACTGGGCCCAAGTTCTTGCGAGTCTTAGCATGTGGTTTAAGGAATACACAGGGAAATACTTTTCCCACCCAACTGAGAAGGTGACAGGTGATTACCCCTCAGCGTGTGTGTGTGTGTGTGTGTGTGTGTGTGTGTGTGTGTTCACCCCATAAGAGTTCACCCCTTAAGAGTATTAGCTTTTCAGGGTCCTATTTGTGCTGAGGCTCAGGCTTCGTTCTCTTGTCTTTGTGCACGTGTGTGGCCATTGAAACCCAGGCACTAGCCCACCAGGGATCGGGAAACACCGCCAGGGTAAATACCAGCTCTAACGATTGCTAACCTCTCTGGTTTCGACTTTCTCCTAATCTCTGGACCTTGAGAATTCTCTCTTTTTTCCTGCTAGCTCAGCCATTTCTGCAAAATAAATAAATAAATAAAATGATTTGAATAACATTGTATTCTGCATTTTATGTATTTTTATACTAAGAGGACTTCATTAGAGAAATAGACTACCTGATAGCTTGTAAAGCTGGCGTCATTTATCATCAAGAGTCTCTATTCTTTTTTTTTGCTGGACGAATTACAGACGGTTGTCTTCTGAAATGTGTTTTTAAAGGTGAGAGAGGTACCATGGATGGTCAGATATTGGACTGGGAGAGGTGAAGTTCATGATGTGGGGTGTGTGAACACATATGTCTGCAATATACATAGTGTCATATCTTTATCAGAAAATTAACTCTTAACCCAAAACCATTTAAGACCACTCTCAATGCTCACGACATGGTTGAAAGACAGCAGATTACTTTGAGTTCCATTGCTGCTTTTTAGCCCCATATCCCTCCCCCGAAATTCCCTCTGGTTGTAGTCTCTCCCCCTATCTACTTGATTTTGCCATGACTACCTAGTGTGCATCTTTTGGTGGCTGACAGCTTGTACCGTGGGGGATAACTGAATGAGCAGGACGTCTTTCGGGTCATCACAATAAAACCAGTAATATGTGACATGTTCTAGGCACAGCAGTTGTGATTTTCAAGTATTAAAAAAAAATCTGTTAGGTAGGTATATGTACTATTATTTTAACTAAGCGGAAACTAAAATTAAATCTAATTAAAACTTGCCCAGTGCCACCAAGTTAGTAAGTAGCATCTATGGGATTTGAGGTTAAGTGTCTTGAAATTAATACTGATAATTCTTGACTCCGGGGCTGCCCCTCAGTCCCTCCCCAGAGGCTGGTGAGCATGCATCTGCTATGACCCCAGCTAACATCCCCGCCGGAAGCCGGGCCCTTCAGGATAATGCCAGAGGATAAAACCATGATGACACACTATTGGGAAAGATTTTTTAAATAGAAAATATATTTTTCTTGAACCTCTTGCCTTCCCAAACTTCACTGTCGATAAACATTCCTCAATTCCTAAATGGGAACATAAACAGATAACCATGATATGGTTGGGCCTCCCCTTCTGGGTCCCATGACTTAATCTAACAAACATGGATCGGGGTTAGGGCAGGCTTTACCCATGCAAATAACGTGGGTTAAAACTCCCTCCTCTCTTCGCGGCCCCCCTCCCCTCCGCAGTGGGTTGTGGGTTCTGGGCAAGTCATGATATCTTTCTTTATGCTCATTTACATAATGGAAGGCTGATCTTTGTATCTGGGGCAGTAACACATTAAAGAAAAACTATGTGCAACCCTTGAGAGAGTGTGTGCCTGGCACACAGTCGGCCTTGTTATTTGGTTGCTATTTTTATTATTAATTAGTGATTCTTGCATTCAATAAGCCCTTCATGGAGGAATGGAGTGGTATTCGTGTTTAAAATCAATAAAAAGTAAATGTGATTATTTTCTTATTTATTCAGTATTCATGTCCCGAAATTCTTCAAGAACTCACTATAGACCAGTGGTTCTCAACCTTCTGGCCCTTTAAATACAGTTCCTCGTGTTGTGACCCAACCATAAAATTATTTTTGTTGCTACTTCATACCTGTAATGTTGCTACTGTTATGAATCATAAATATCTGATACGCAGGATGGTCTTAGGCGACCCCTGTGAAAGGGTAGTTTGACCGCCAAAGGGGTCACGACCCACAGGTTGAGAACCGCTGCTATAGACAAATACAGAGTTAGTGGAGTCATAGCCTGGCTCTTACATAAAGAAAACATGAGATAAAAACGCCTGGCTTGTGATGTTTACTCTGCAAGTGGGCGCAAGGGGCATCCTAACGCAATGTCACTCTACGCTGAGGGAGGACCGAGTGGCCTCGTCGCTGATTAGATAGGACTTCTCAAGGAGCCGAGAGGCAGGCTGCCTGGACAGTTCTGAGCCAGGCCAACCTGGAAAGCAGGAGCCGTGAACCTTGCAAGGATGTGGGAGGGGATGTAGGAGAAATAATGATTTTTTTTTTTCTTTCCTGGAAGAAGCTCATGCGTTCAGATTTGAACATGTAGCCAGTGACAAATCTAGGCATGTCTCAACATACTCTGCCATTGCAAAAATACATTGAAATTGGATAAATAAAAGCACTTTACGTCTTCAGAGGGAAACGCTGAAATAGATTTATTAATCATCCTATCTAAACATCCAACAGGGAAAGAATGACTCATGAAGTTATGGCATATTTTATACACTAGAATTATGACATAGAAAATAAGGTTAACGAAGTTGTTGAAATACCATCTGCAATTGCGAGGTCTGATGATAAGTAGAAGGAGCCTCATGCGAGATGGTGTAGAGAATATAATCTTCTTTTTGTGAAAATACAGCGCAGAGGGAAAAAGGCCGAGGGGGGAAAACTAAGTCCGCAGTTGTTGGTTATGGGCTGTTGAACTAGGGATGATGTTTTCCCTGAGCTTTCATAATGTTTAGCTCTTTTCAAAATGTTTATAATAAATATAAATTTATTAATTTTCTAATAAGTCAAAAGGGGTTAGGATAATGACACACTACGTGGGAAGAGTTACAAACCATCATGGAACAGCCTCAGCAAGGACACAGATCTGGTATCTGTGCACACAGACAACCATTTATTTTTGGGAAACTGATTTATAGCCGGGCTCTAAGCACTTTGTATTTAGCTAAAGAGCATGCACAGGTTGAACCAAATCCCCATAATCAAATTAATAAAAGGTGAGCTGAGTCCATGCTGGCACGTCATTCGGCATGAGACTCAGTTCACCCCAAGAAGGGCAGGCATTTCCGGGCTTGGGAGGCAGTTCACACAGCAACTTGCCCATTGATCCTTCCGCACTTGCTGACTGCGTGAGCTGAGTACACTGTAGACAATACTACTTATAAGAATACTGTGGGGATTGAATGAAAATGCACGTTAAAAACACCTGGTGCCAAGCCTGCAGGCATGTCTTTCTCCATAAATCGTAGCCATAGTTATGTTTCCGTCGATATAATTATCTGGCTGCCTATCCACCTCCTCTGTGCGTCTTATTACTGTGTGCAGAGCAGAGTATGGGAGTCCAGTGTGGACAGGGATGGGTGGGCTGGGTTCAACAGTGTGTCCCCACCACGTAGAAAAGCTCCTGGCACAGAAGGCTCTCCGTGAATTATTGACACCAATGGGTGATAACAAAGAACACAGGTAGTCGTGGGAGTGGAGCTCAGGGTCAGTGTTGACCCTGAGGTCCGTCAGAGTGACTCTCGGGGCCCTTGTGGGACACCGTAGGTGGGCTTTACCTCAGCAGATGGGCACTATTAGCAGGTGCCCACAGCCTTCCTGAGAGGGGGCCACTGTTAAGATGAAACTGACATGATAAGAGACACTATCAATAGAGAGAGAGAATCAGGGTCCTGGGTGACTTCCTAGAGCCACCAGATGAGCTTTTTCTAGAAGCCCTGCCTACCTCAGCCTTTTTTGTTTCTGTCGTTTATATGGGCTGGAATTGGGTTTTCTGTTATTTCTACCAAAACACATTCTCGAAACCCCTGTCGACTGGTAGTTGTCTCACCGGTAACATGGGGAGAATGATAATTATTGGGTCATGGGTACCACTGTGTGAGGAAAGAGGCCCAAAGGATCCCAACTACGTCCATGAGACCTGAAGGGCAGGGACAGTGGCTTTGTCCCCTCTCTGGCTCTCTCCTGGGCCCTACAAGGAGGGGGTTCACCAGTGGTCCTTCTAGTCAGGGGTGGGCGGGTTGTGAGGGAGACACACAGGCAGAGAGAGCTCTGCCCCGAACGACAGCCTCAGCTTTGCCACCATAATCCAGATCTATGCACAGAAGGGTCCATCCAGGTGTCTTCCTCTGAAGCTCATCGATGATTTTCCCCAAAGCCTGTGAGCACTCTTACATTTAATGCAAAACTTCTCATGGGCACAGGCGCAGTGTGGGAGGGGAGTCAGGCTTCAGTGTTCACGTATTTTAAAAAGATCCCTCTTTACCCTCAAATACTTGGGGCTCATTGAGTCAGATGCAGAGATTCAGAAGAAACAAAACCTTCGCCTTTAGAACCAGTTTCTGCTTTTGGCAAAATGGTGAAACTCTGAAAAGCAGATGGACTTAGGTTCATATCCTAGGTCGAAGTTAATCTGTTACTAATTAACTGTGTGACTTCAGCCAGTGACTCAGCCTCTCTGTTTCCTTTTCCGTAGTAACACCTACTTAGATTTTTTGGGGGGCGGGGAGGTGGTGGGGTGGGGAAAAGGCTAGGTTAAAATAAAATAATGTAAACAAATGTCTAGAACCCAGTAGGCAATCAGCTCTCACAGTTAATTACTTTTACTGCTATTATTTCTGATACACGGAGGGTGCCCAGGAGACAGAGAGGGTTCTGACGGCGTCTTTGGCGACAGTATTTGGAGAGAAAACAGCGTCTGGCTGGAGGCCGCTGTCTCCGCGTGTTCTGCAGTGTTGTTCTTGGCGGGTCCTGGCTGGTGTCTGTCTTTACCTTGAACTGCCCTAAGATTACAGTTTCTTGTAAACAGTGACTTAATTATTCATCTGCATCCTTTCGCGATGCTGGGCCAAGTCCCCGTGCCCTGGAGTCCCGCCTCCTGCTGCTGCTCAGAGAAGGACTGGATTCACTTTCCCCATGTGACCTTCTTACTGAAGGTCATCACCTCCAGTCCCGAAGGACAGGCGCAGAAAAGCTAAGGATTCCAGGTCACACTGCTCAGTGCAGGTATCCAGCTGCTCCCAGAGACCCGTGTGGGCTCCCTGTGGCCTTTTCGGGCACGGCCACATGGTCAGAAGGAAGTATGTGTGTGAGAGAAGCAGGGGTGGTGACCAGGAAAGGCTGTAGCCAGTGAAGCAATGAACTAGCTGCAAATAAAAGGCTGATGTAGTTTGACTGGTCACAGGTCCAGGTAGATTCTTCTGCTCATTAACTTCGGGGGCCAACCTCTGGGCGTAGGGGGGCTTCTGCATCTAGAGAGTTCCCTTTCTCCCTCAGGACAAATGTCACCTGAATGCCCAGGTAGATGTTCCTTCCTCTATGGATTGACGTGGGAACAGAGCCCTGTCTCAGGCTCCTTCCACCGAGGCCTACTCAGATCTCTCTTCCGTTAGACTTGATTTCCTTGTGCCCAATGGCCTCCTTGTCTTCAAAGGCTGGAATCAGCCTGATGAGGCAGAGGAGACGGAAGGAGGGGATGGAGGGAAGCTGCTCTGGCTCCGCAGTGAGAAAGATGAACTCCATTGCCATCCCTAGGACTTCCTGCCACCCCCCACCACACCCCTGCCCTTCTCAGAGGCTCAGCTTGTCCATCTCTAAAAAAGAAGATGCTACTTACTTGTCTTTCAGGGTTGCTTTGGGGATCAAAAAAGATCAATACCTGAGCATGAAAACAGATGGGATTGAGGCCATTATAAAACAGCTTCCAATGAAGAAATAATGTGTCCCACCCCACAAAATGCCGTCATTTCCTAGGCTTTAACCCCAAAGCGTTGACTGTGGTAGAATGCATCTCTAGACAGAAGTTTCCACTGATTTGCATCCAGCATCTGCCGTCTTATTTCCCTCATGCTCTTGGCAGAGCCACCAGAATGCCCCGGTGAGCTGGCCCCTCAAGTTCTCCAGGTTGAGGCTGTGGCTTCCCTCCAGGGCTCCCGAACCCAGTTTTCCTTCCCATCCTGGCCACGCTCCACCGGGCTTCCCTCATGTCTTTCTAGAACCCAGATGTCACCCTCATGCTGAGAAGCACCTCATGCTGAGCTGTCACCATGATGGCAGATCCCCAATGTCATTAGGATTAAACCCAGACTCCCTGGCCCAGCCCATCCTGTGGGGGCCTGCTTCTGTGAAGTGCGGCTCTCCAACTTCCTCTCCTGTCACTCTGACACCAACACTGGGCCCCCTGCAATCGCCACTCTGCTTCCTGGCTCCTCGCTTTGCTTGGCAGGGGCTCCTGCTTTGTTGGGACCCCTTCTCTGCCTCCCTTTGGTCATCCGTCAAAGCGCCCACTCTCCATTCAGACTCACTTCCATGCTTTCTTCCTTGTGGAAAACTTCTGGTCGCTGAGGAGGAAGTCACTGCTCCGAGTCTGAGATCCTATAACACCTCATGCATGCCACTGACTTAGTCTGTTCTTGATGGTTCTGAACTTTGCTCCTGGTCTGGCTGTCTCCGCTGGTAGCCTGTGCAGACCTCGGGGATAAGGCCTGGGTTCATTCTTGGTTGAATCCCTGGATACATGCAAGGTGTGTGGATGAATAAACGCAGCCATCCTTCCTAAAGATCATTCAGGTGTCTGCTCCCCGGAGAGAATCACTGACTGACATGTGAGTCAGGGCTGGTAACCCCTTTATTTCACTGCTCTGGCTCCCCACCCATCATTAGCGTGGGCTTGCTCTTCAGCATGAAGTACAAGCTCTCTCGTCCAGCCTTCCTTTTGCATTACTTGAGCCTCAGCCCCTTCACCATTAGACTTTAAGCTTTTTGAGGGTAGGGGGCAGGCCATGCACCCCAAACCCAGTGTCTGGCATGTGCTAGAACCAGATGAGCATTCTCCCCCAGACAGGGGGTACCACCTTCCTTAAAGTGTCTCCAGGGAGCACCAGGGTGGTCTCACAGGGGCTGGAGGATGCCATGTGCACTGGACCTGCACAGACAGTGCTTCCTGGCCTTCCTTCCTCACAGGCCCTGACATGACTCTGGAGATACCTCGGGCTTCCTTTGCTCACACTCCCTGTGCAGAACAAGTGACCCAGTCAGAGCTGCTTCTTTAAAAATATTTCAGTATTTTATTGATTTTAGAGAGAGAGGGAGGGAGAGGGAAAGAGAGAGAGAAACATCAACATGAGAGAGAGACTTCAATCAGTTGCCCCCAACTGGGGATCAAGCCTGCAACCCAATTATGTGCCCTGACCGGGAATTGGACCAGCAACCTTTTGTTGCGTTGGACTATGCTTGACCAACTGAGCCACACCGGCCAGGGAGAGCTGCTTTCAGTCTGTCTGCCTTTCTATTGTCTTTCTTTTTCTTCTCCTTTTTTTTTTTATCTTGAAATTTAGGCTCTGTAATAAATTAACCTTTCATGGCTCCATTTCCCCCTTTTCCACAGCGGAACCCTGACATATTTCCTCAAGGAAATACTTGCAAAATCATAATTGAAACACAATGATTCATCGTAGAAACTGGAAGAGGAGAGTAATGGATTTAGCTCTCATTTCTAGTGGCAGACATGTTAATTACATTTTCTATTTCCTCTCATTACCATGGAGCACGTCTCCGCCAGGCCAGGCTGACCGGCCTCTCTCTCTTCCTCCTGGCTGAGCCCACCCGCTCACATTCCCAGGGGCCTGAAGGCAAACTTGGGAGCACAGAGCCGACCAGGTCACTCCGTGGTTTGAAATTCATAACATTTCCATCCGGCACAGTCCAGCTTCCTTGGTGAGATCATAGGTGCCACCCTCCCCTCTCCTACCTGAATAGCCAGCCTCACGGAGCCTGTGTAGTGAGTGCCCTGAATGCTTTTCATGGGCTGCCGCCTCGGTCGGCAACACTCCTCCCCTTCAGTGTGTCTGGAGGGCCACCTCCCACCTTCTGTCCCCTCCCTGTGCACCTGCTCTGCTGCAGGGCCAGCTGCTGCCTCCTTCCCACATCACTGGCTCTTGGTTGTCCGCTGCTGTTACACTTAGGACACCCCGTTAGGGTTGCCTTTCACTTTCTCTCCTACTTCCATGCTTCACTCTTAGAGAGCTCTTGGGATGGACGAAAGGGCTGGTTTCAGAGTGGGGTCCTTGGTTAAGGCAGTGAAGTGTCAGATATGATGAGTCTTGGGAATTGGAGCAGGGAGTTTGGATATAAACTAAACTACTGGGGTTACTAAGCAGCACAGTTACAGGATCAGATTTGTATATTTAAGTCATCACTCTGATTATGGTAAAAATTTCTTGTCAAAGGAGCAAGAGGCCAAATTAAGATTCTGTTACAAAACTTAGGAAGGGGTGAGATTGACTTGGGTTGGGTTAGGGGCAGTGGGACGGGGACAGGGATATCGGCCTCAGGGTCCTCAAGAGGTGACTGGCTGGGGTGGGAGGAGTCAGGGAGAGGAGCCTTGTGACTCCTGTGCTTCCAGCTTGGACACCTGAGTGGACTGTGCTGGAATGATGGCTGAGGACAGCAGGAAAAGATGATGCACAGTCAGTGCATCCAGGGATGGATGAGTGGGTTCCTGGGCAGCAGGACTTTCAGTGCTAAACCAGGAATGTTCCGGCAAACCACGAGGGTTGGTCAGCCTACTCATCAGCAAATGTGTTGGACAATGGGATACAAAAGAGGCCAGGAGAGAGTGGCTCTCCAGCTATTCCCCAAAATGAGTCAGCAAACAAAAATGGTGCTTTCCTTATAGTCCATGGAGTAATATCTCTGGGGGCTGGTGGGGGGGGGGTAGGCACGGGAGCATGATTTTAGAGAGTCTGGCAGCACACTGTCCATGCGCCTACTTAGATGCCTGGTTGTTGTAATAAGTCTTGCATTTGTTCATATCAAGCAAGTCATTACTTCCCTCAAAACAAATAGATTTACGGTTTGCATGGCCTAGAGAGCAGTGTCCAAATTTCTCAAACATTTGGAGAAGCAGTGTTTCTCCTCAATTATAATCTGGCCCTTTCTTCTTCGTTTTTCCTGAAAAACGAAGAAGAAAGATCTCAGAGAGGAAAGGAGAGGGAGAGAGAGATAGAAAAATGAATGATGAGAGAGAATCATTGATGGGCTGCCTCCTGCATGCCCCCTACTGGGGATCAAGCCCACGTGACCTAGAACGAACTGTGACCTCCTGGTTCATAGGCCAATGCTCAAACACTGAGCACCTGATGGGCCATTTTCCCTTTTTAATCTCAGTGCTCTAACCACACAGAATAACTTCCCACCCTTGGAGGATCCATTTCAAGGGCATGTTCTCCCCTGAGAAGGGAGAGGCCCTCCTTGCCCCTGAGGGCCTGGTGCTCACAGTCCGGTTCGGTGTAACTTCTTCCAGAGGCTTCTACTCACCCAGCCTGTGCTCATCACTTTTCCACAGACATTGATGAGGCTCCCACGTCTCAGGCTCTGTGCGAGTTCTGTAGATAAGAATGTAACTACAGGACAGGCGATGCCCTCGAGAGAGGAACTTCCTGGGATTAACCTCCCTTCTATTGTATCTTTTGTATCTTTCTCTTTTTTTAAGAATTAAATTTATCGGGGTGACATTGGTTAATAAGATTATATAGGTTTCAAGTGTACACTTCCATGATCCATGATCTGTGTATTGCTTTGTTTGCCCACCACGCAAAGTCAAGTCTTCTTCTGTCACCTTATATTTGCCCCTTTTACCCTTTACTGACCCCCCTCCCTCTCCTTCTGGTGACCACCATAGTGTTGTCTGTGTCTCTGAGTTTTTGTTTGTCTGTTCATCTTGTTTGTTCACTTGCTGCTTTCAGTTTCATGTCTCACAGATGAGGGGAATCATGTGGTTCTTGACTTTTTCTATTTCCTTAGCTCTAGGGGCACGTAAGAGACCCTACCTCCTTTCCGATGTTCAGCTGAGGAGCCGCGGCCCTGAGAAGGGACTGGATAGTCCAGGCTCGAGAGAATTCAAAGGAGAATGAGCCTAGAAGTGCGGGCTCCCAGCTCCTACCCCAGGGCCTGCTCCTTGGTGGCCACCCTTCCCTCTGCCCCCTCCTGCCTTCTTCCCCCGGGCGGCCGCCATCTCCATCGCCTTGCAGCCCACACTGCTGATGATTCATCAATTGGCAGGCCCCTTATTTTATTTTTATTTTTTTGGTCTGGAGCCACTTTAAATGTGATAAACAAGGTTATTTTTTTAAAAAAATAATACAATGTCCACATAAAAATGTCTCATGGGCTGTCAGGACCAATCGGAGGACTTTTTTGTCTCGAGAGGGAGAGAAGGTACTTCGTGTAAGAGATAATAAGGGAAACGAGTGAAGATGGGTGATTTTAACCATCATTGTCTAGAGCTGAGTGGGATGCCAACATTTCCTGATGCAGCTTTCTTCTCTGGGAGTGTGTGTCACTCCGGTCTCTTTGCAAGGAATCAGGCACTTTTAACTCGTTTAAGAAAATGAAAAAATAGAGAGGAGGACAACCTCAGGAGATGAAGAGTCTCAGGTTGGGCATCAGGCACGGAGGACGCACATGCCGTGGTGGCCCTGGGCCTGTGCTTGCTGGCGGGCTGCTGCTGCAGGTCTGAGGTCTCTGCTGTAACGCAGGAAAGGGTGGGAGCTCCCTCCACCCTTCCCCTTCCTGCCCCTCCGGGGGCTGAACAAGCAAGAGGAGGTCAGGGCGACTCATACCGAAAGCCACGGCAGCCCAGGGGCTTGCAAATCAAGGTCACCTGGCAGGGCTTCTGCTTCTCAAAGCCTCGCTTCGAAACAGTGACACAAAACCCAGGAGGATAAACAAGGGGACAGCGGGGAGGCAGGTGACTCTGGCAGAAGCACACATCTCAGTCATGAAAAATACTCTGTAAACAGAGGAATTGTATGGCAGGCAAATTATATCTCAAAGAAGCTGTAATAAAAATATACACCCCTCCCGCCCACACACACAGATGCACACACTTACACACACACATGCACACACCCATACACTCACACACAACTGCCAACTGCTGCACTATAGGCAGGGATCAGCCAACTTGCACTTGTACCACTCCTCACAGTTTACACAGAGCTTTCCTAAATCTTTTTGGTGGTTCCTCACCTATGAGTTGAGCAGGGGAAATAAATATAAGGAAACAGGGGTTTGTCCCTGTAAAAGAACTCATTTTCCTAAGGCCAATCAGAGAATGATTGGCAGAGAGCAAGGACTTGGGATTTAATCTCTGAATGTGTTACCCCCATCTCGCTGCTATGGCCTACATGGAGGGGAGGCTATGGGTTTTACCAGCTTTGGGTTTTTTCAGGGTTACCATGAGCTCTGTGGTAAGAGAGGTAGTGCTAGAGCAATGGTTCTCAAACTTCCTAATGCCGCGACCCTTTAATACAGTTCCTCATGTTGTGGTGACCCCCAACCATAAAATTATTTTCGTGGCTACTTCATAACTGTAATGTTGCTACTGTTATGAATCGTCATGTAAATATCTGATAGGCAGGATGGATTTAGGCGACCCCTGTGAAAGGGAATGGTGAATGAGAACGTGACCCTACGTCACTTGAGGGCGCTCCCTGAGAGAAGCGGTCATTGATTGAGCCTTGACTGGTGGGTGGGTAGGCTCAGGAGGATGGAAGAGGCTTCCTGATGCACAGACTGCTATAGATGAACCTGTAGACTCAGAACTTCCAGAGGTGGGCTAGCAGACTGCAGCGGGTGTAAGGATGTTCCGGAAGGGGGCAAATGGGACACAACTGGCAACTCATGAAAAGCTTTAAAATGGAAGTCAGAGCTGGAGGTAGAGGAAGTAACTGGCCATCAAAGCTACGCAGCAACGAGTTAGCCCAGAGCCCAACGCCAGAGGTCAGGCTTCCTGATTTCCCACCCAGCTCTCATTCTGACCACTCCTGACCTTACATCTGAACATGGGAGAGCATCCCCGAATCCCTGCTGACTCAGCCTTTCTCCATGCCGCCCAGTCCGCCCCTGGAAGGCTACTTCCCACGTGAAACTTCTGGTTTGAGGTTCACCAACAATGGCTCCAAAAGTCGAGAGTCTAGGTCAGTGGTACCCAGAGTTGTCAAAAGAATCACCCAACCATCCAGGGAAAGGAAACAGATGACTTGGGTTTAGCGTGTTTCAATCGTGTTCTCTAGATGGTGGTTTCATACAGTGACGCGACAGAAATAGACAGCGTGGCAGCCATTGTCTGCCTTTTCATTAGGCGATGGGCCTCCTCACTCTCAGAATCCGCAGTAGGAGCTACTGTGACAACCTGAGGGCTGATCCGGCAGAACTGCTGCCCTTGCTGAGCTTAGTTATGTGCTTTTTCCATTCCTGAGAATTAATTACTTTATGAAAGTGAAAAGGATTTAACATTGAAATCTCTGCCTCCAGCCCTCTGATCTGGGAAACTCGAACAACAGATAGTTCAGATAGTAAGAGGACATCTCCACCTGGACATCATCATCATGGGATGAACTGAATTCATCTCCCCAAGCCAGCTCCACCCAGAGCTCAGCCGTGCCATTCAGAAAGACAGGAGTCAGGATGGATGCAGTGGTGAAAGAGTAGACTCTGTAGCTGCAGATCCAGGATTGGAATCCTGGTTCTAAACACTCGTAACCTGGAAAGTTACTTTAACTGCCTAACCATCCATGTTCTCATCTTTCAACTAGAGCAATAATACCTATTCATTACTTTGTTTAAAAAATAAGAAAACAGACATAAGTCACTTAGCACAGGGCCTGGTACACATTAAGTGCTCAAAAAATGCTAGTTCTCATAGTTATGGCTCTGACTCATATCTTGCGGAGTCTCATCACAGAGCACAGGGCATGGCATACAATAAATATTTGAATGAATTTTTATCCTATTGACATTCCATGGACTTGGCATTTCATGTGGTCATTTATTTAACTCTCCCAAAATACTGATGATAAATTTCTGCTATGTACATGAGGAAACTGAATTTGTGCTGAAACACTTGCAATATGTTTTTGTGGTAATAACTTTGGTGGCTTTGAACCATACAGATAAACATATGGATATACTTTAAGTAATATTCACGGAGGTTAACTTACTAAATTAGAAGAGAAGCTGGTGTTCACTCTGTATTCGGACTCTGGGGAGATTCAAGAAGGTTGTCACACTGTTCCTTAACCATGTGTGCCAGAGCGCGTGCTGTGCCTGCGTCATCCCGGTGTTGTCTCAGGCCACCCCCTAGAAGTGCTCAGGGCGACGTGGGAGGGGGAGCTGTTGCTCCCATTTCACAGAAAGGGACACAGACGGTCAGAGAGTCAGCAGAATGTTTCTGTGTTACACCGCTTGTGATTTCAGAGTCAGATTTCAAACCCGGGTCTGGGTGACTCCAGTGCCCTTCTATTTTTTCCACAACACTGCACTGCATCCCACGGGTTTCCTGAAATAGAACCAGGAAGCGTGTGACTCATAACCCTCCCCGTCACAAAGTCATCTCGAAAATCTCGGCTTGGCAAGGACTGAAGGGCACAGGGCAGGCAACCCTCCCAGATGCTGGAACCTCCTCTGCAATGTCTACCGAACAGTCTGGACTCCCCTCACGCACGGCCAGGACAGAGCTGGTGGCTTCAAGGATGGCCGACAACATGGAAGAGGCACAGAGGACCTGGGTTCAAACCCTCTTAAATGGATGCAGAGGCCTAGAGAAAGGGGATGGTACCCAGGATCCCACCTTGGGTAGCGTATGCCCAGATGATCGAGGGTAGTTTTCTAGAGCAGCTTCATCAGACCCCATCACTGAACTGAGCAGATTTGAGAGAGAACACTACCAAAGCCCAGAAAATTCAGCCCCCAAACTCCATTAAAATAGAAGATGCATCCGACTCACATGGGCAGGAACTACACTTTCCAGATTCATCTCTTGCAATGGAATATAATCGCCCTGAAATGATTTCCCTTTCCTGCCCAACTCCCTCTGAGAAAAGGCCATGATAAACTCAGACAACAGGTACTAAAGGAGCATCACAGTCGATAAAGCCTTATCCTGATTTTACACTAACCCCGTGAAGAGATGATGCAGGAGTGATGGTCGCCATTTGTCAGAGGAGGGGCCAGAGATTTAAGTTGTGTATTTGTCAGTATTGTAGGCAACCTGCTACAACAGGAGATGTTAACATTCGAGCAGCTACTGAGCTATAGGGTCTTGTTATCCTCATCACAGTCCCATGTGGGTTGGCAGTGGGAAGGTGGAGATGGCTCTTCTCCAGGCATCCATGGATCCTGACTCCTTCTGTCTAACAGTCTACGAGCCCTTAGGCCTTGGATTCTGTTATCCATGTGTTTGTCTAATAGATGAAGACAAAACAGTATGTGGGGGATCCCATGAGAAGTTTTAATGTTCCAGATTGGGAAGCAGAAAATACAGCTTCTGCTCAAAGTCCGTCAGTCAGAATTTCAGGTATAAAGTCCGACCTACCTCTAGTGGGGCTGGGACAGGCAAGCGAACTGTGTGCCAGGGGGAAGGACACATTGGTTTTGGTGGCTTTAATAAGAATTGGATCATTTCTGTCATAAACATCTTGAGTTCCCAGGACCCAGGATACTGGGCTAGGACTTCAATACAATTATTCTAAAGATGCGTACAAGGTCTTATTTAGGACCCCACCCTTAAATTATAGGATGTATCAACTTGAGGGTAGTGAACTAGGTTTCTGTAAATATTCTCTTCTGCTTAATCATAATTATTGCCATCTTTGGTGACTTCCAAGTTCTGAGGACACTTCTTACCCCACACAGGGGTTGGATCCATCGTAATGCAGTCTGAGGCCACCACCTTTTTTGTTGTTATTGTGTCCTCACTCAGATTCATCTACCTTCTTTTTGGGAATCTGTCAAGGTAATCTTTGTTCAATATGTATTTAGTCAACATTTTACCGAGAGCCTGCTTTGAGCCAGTGGCACAGAAATTCTGAACTCTAGAGATTCAGAAATAAACAAAAATGCAGGATTTGTGCTAGCAGAAGCATACATGCTGCCTAGGAGAGAAGCCAGGAAGATGAGTGATAAAAATGAGATTGACAGGTGTTGTAATAAATGTGGGCAGAAAGAATAATGGAGATACGGGGAGAATAAAAGCAATTGTGCCTGGGGAAGTTTTCAAGGTGGAAGCAATTTTTAAGAATAAATAATAATTCCTGGTGAGAACACATCATAGACAGGAACAAGATTCTGCACCCTTCACAAGGACCAGATAATAATGAGGGTTTTTTTGCTAGAATGTTGCTCTAGGGATATGAGGGTGGGATTGGTAGAAGATAAGTTTGAATTCATAATTTGGACCTACACTGAAAAACATTTGAATGGCATATAAAGAATTTCAAATTCTTGCCTTACAGCATGGGGGGAGGAGGTGCTGAGCTATCATCTAAACACTGGATTTCTAGGCTTGCTTTCTGACCACTGTACCCACCTATTCTTGCTTTCCACTTCACTCAAAAAATAAGTGAAAAACTCTATCTTGGGCAGTTAACGGAGAGAGCACTTCCTGATCCAACCAAAGTTTCTTTCATTTCTTATCCTCCTTCCCCCCTAAGTCATTGTCAAAGTGTGTATTCAGAGATTTGGATGAAGTCACTGCCTTCTAGGACAGGGGTCCTCAAACTTTTTAAACAGGGGGCCAGTTCACTGTCCCTCAGACCGTTGGAGGGCCGGACTATAGTTTAAAAAACAAACAAACTATGAACGAATTCCTTCAGTCCGCAGGCCAACGCTCTATCTACTGAGCCAAACCGGCTTTGGCGATGAGCGAATTCCTATGCACACTGCACATATCTTATTTTGAAGTAAAAAAAAACAAAACAGGAACAAATACAATATTTGTATTTGCATGTGGCCCGTGGGCCGTAGTTTGAGGACCCCTGTTCTAGGAGCTCAAAATTGAATCAAGGAGGCCAATCTATAGACCTCAAGCACAGCACCTGCACTAGAGTATGAATTAAACATGGACAACAGGGGGATGGGAGCATGAGTGTGTGTGTGGGGGGAGGTTGGGGGTTCATGGGGGGGCGCTGAGGACACATTTGTAATACCTTAATAATAATAAAAAAAAGAAAAAAATTAAAAAAAAATAAAGATGGGGAAAACACCTAGAAGTGGTGCCTTCATCCGAGTCTGAGACTGCGGGCATATGGATATGATGCTTGTGCAATCTAAGCCCAAGGGGTCCTTGCTCTATTGAATTCCCGGGTGGTGAGTCCTTATTTTGAAGAGTTCTTAATGATACTGCTCCACCAGAGAACCAGCTTGCAGGTGACATGGATCTGAGACCTTTCCATCATCTGAGTTAATGGCGTGGCAAATGGAAGGCTTTGTCACGTTCTCGTACAGCAAGGAGTGTGCCTCCTTTTTTTGGCAGAGGGTCTTTATTGGTGTGTTTGAAATCAATGGTAACTCCATACTGTACTAATTTGAAGAAAGCTGCTGCTGACTGTTGGCCAAGCAGATGTGGAAGAACGGTCGGTGGGAGGACTGGATGCTTTCTGCAGGAACAACACTCTTCAGCAGCCACATAAGTCATGCTTCTCCTTCTGCACCCTCCCACTCAACCGTGCCTTCTGGTCCACAGCTGCCTCTCAGAAGCCACGATGCCGGGTGCTTCTGTCTCCAGGGTACACCAGCCACGTCCTGTGGTTAGCAGATGCACAGGTTTTGCAGCAAAAGCCTAAATGAGCCTGAAAGGAAACCATGAGTCTGACCTTGGAAGATGTTATGTTCTCAACCTCACTGAGTCATCAATGAATGTATGAGCCAGGTGAGGAATTTCCAGAGACTAGTTGCATGCAATGATTTCTCAAAATGTGAATTTCAGAAAAGAGCGGGAGAAGAGAAAGGGGTGAAAGCCACCTGTCTCCAGCTGTAGAAACACTTCATTTTACTGTCACTGTATTCTGCTTTTCACATTTCGGCTTGTCCTTAGGAATACAGATTTCATCTAGCTAAGGTCTGATGACCCTTTTAGTTACAGCTTAAAAAACAATCCTTGACTTGAGAGTAATGACAACTTTAGCTTGAACCTCAGCGTCATTCTGGATCATGAAAATGAGAAGCACTTTGCTTTAATGAACCATTAGGTTCCTTTGCCTGTTGTTAGCCATCAAAATGTTTGTTTACACAACTACGTGAATTCCTTTCGTAGGGAAGTGTGGCTGCCCCCATTTCATTTCTCACAAGTGTCTTTTTATCCCTAGGTACCCCACCTGACTTTTGGAAATGGTTCCATTTTTATCCTAGTACCTTGCTAATTATACATTCCTTTACTACCTAATACTCACTCACAGAGTATGACTTAGAAAACTGAGACCGACGAAGAGGCTGAGGAATCTGCCTCTCCCGTGTCCTGTGTTGCCAGGCCTCCAGGTTTCCCAGTGGATGGGGATGGGTTAGGATGGCAACCACATGGCCCTGAGGGCACAGAGGGCTTGGTGATGGGCACCCTTGGAGGGGGAAGCAAGCACTGTGGGCTGGTGCCACCCTGCCACCTGCACACAGGACACATTTAAGTCCCGGCTCCACCATCACCTCTTCTGGGGAGTCTTCATTTAACTACCTCCTCCTCACCCTTAACCTTTCTTCAATGCTGAACATAGCAGCTATGTTCAGACAATAGCAGCTGGCAAGAATGAATGAAGCAAAGTGACAATGCTCATTGGTTCTCATGACACTTCTCTAACGCTCTGTGTCATCCCCTCCTCAGGGATGAAGATGGCCTGGGCACATTGCTGGCCTGGGCACCCGCTGGCCTGGGCATGCCAGTCCCTGCTCTTGAAATGTATTTGACCACTTCCTCTGGCTTGTTTCATGCTGACTTATCCTTTTAGGTCTCAGATTAAATGCCAGCCTTTCCAGTTTGCATTCTGTGGACTCTTGAGAGTATATTCATGACTTGTTCTAAAGCCCTAGACCAATCTCCTGCCATAGCCCTCGTATAATTGCCCCGCTCATTACGCTGTGAGCTCCGAGTAGGGCAGAGGTGCTCCTAGTCACAGGGCTGACCATGGAGGCTCCTCCAGGGCCCGGGTTGTGCATAGTTACCATTTTACCTGCTGTCCTGCCCTCACCCCAGGGCCTACCATGAAGTCCCACACCCAGTAAACTCTCCTTACAGTTCACGGAATGAAATGAGCAGACACATCCGTTGTTATTGCTGTTGTTCTAACCACTGGAATATGGCATCGCATTAACGAATGCCAGGGACCATGTGTGTGGTCCAGACCCACAGAAAACAAACCTCGAGTCCAAAGCATCTGCATGTGGCAGGCTGTTGGCAACAAGAGCCTGCATTCGTGTGGGGGGTGAGCCGCTCCTCCTCAGAGTCAGCTGGGGATGCTGCACTGAGTCATGGGGTAAAGGGGTGCCCGGCAGCTCAGCCTCTTACAGAAGACAACCAGAGCCCTAGGCGGTGTGGCTCAGTGGATAGAGCCTCAGCCTGTGGACTGAAGGGTCTCGGGTTCGATTCCAGTCAGGGGCTTATGTCAGGGTTGCGGGCTCGATCCCCAGTAGGGCGTATGCAGGAGGCAGCCGATCAATGATTCTCTCTCATCATTGATGTTTCTATCTCTCTCTTCTCTCTGAAATCAATAAAAAATATATTTAGGAGGAGGGGGGGGGGAGAAGGAGGAGGAGGAGGAGGAGGAGGAGAAGGAAGAAGGCAGAAGGCAGAAGGCCACAAATAGGACTGGACATTGGAGCGCAGTGACATTCCTGCAGGGGGTCGGCTCAGAGTTCAGCGGCTTCTCCAGGGACTCAGGGTGGGAGGGACTCGTCTTCAGAGCTGAGCTCCTGGGCCCTCCCGCGTGAGCATATGGCCCCAGAGTCTGCCTCCTGGTTCAAAAGAATCCATCACTATTATTAGAAAGAGTTCAGGTGCCATGGCATAGACTGTCCTCAGGAGTGCCCAAGTGGCTGTAATGGATGCTGAACAGAACATTCTGCTTCTCTGGAGCGTGTACCTGTAGCAGAAGGGTAGACAGTGTGTGTGTGTGTGTGTGTGTGTGTGTGTGTGTGTGTGTGTGTGTGTGTTACTGCTCCTTCCTTCTTCATGCTCCTACCCATTAAATTGCATGAAGTGTCAGCAAAGCACCTCCTCGTGGGGAGATAGAATTGAGCTCGGCGCTGCGCACATCTGCGGGCGGTGTCTCCTGGGCCAGGCTGGCGGAGATGAGCTGCCAGTTTTGAGGGGAAACGGCTCAAAGGAATCTGACAGTTAGAGATGAAGGGCAGCTCCGGCAGCTCTCTGGGCGGCGAGATAACATCAGAGCATGCCCGCTGGAGTGCTGAGCCAAAGCGTGAGAGCCCGCGGGGAGGGAGGCACAGTGACCCGCCCTGTGGCCCCAGACAGACAGGGGTGGGGACCCACTGTGTGCACACAGCAGAAGCTGACTTCCTCCCGGTAACTATCCTGTAATCTTTTATGGTAAAGGGATGTGCAGGTCAGAGAAAGCAAGCGACCGGCCTCGGGTCACCACTGCTCCTGGGAGGCCCGGTCTGCCCACCCCGGGAATCTCCCCTTCCCCGTCAGCAAACACTCAGTACTCCCGGCCCCCTGACCCGTTCTCCCATGAGGGCCCGGGTCCCGGGGTTTGCGGGGAAAGTCTGACCGACACAGGGTCCTGCACAGCACGGGGCACCTGGGTGACCTCAAGTCTTTGCTGTGAGAAGACGTTTCTTTCTAAGAAATAACTTCTACGTGAGCACAGACCTTCAGTGCAGCCCTAAACTAACAAGGGCTCCACGGAGCTTACTCATTAGCTTCCTAGAGTCCCCCTCAGGACTGAACTCAGCTGTCACGGAGAGAACATTCTTCACCCTCTACTTCAAAACTCATAGACAGAGATCTGAGTTTGCATGTTTTTTATCCCCATAAGCCTTGGTGTGTATGCAGATGTGTGTATGCAGATGTGTGTATGCTGATGTGTGTGTATATAGATGTGTGTATACAGATGTGTGTATGCTGATGTGTGTGTATACAGATGTGTGTATCAGATGTGTGTATGCAGCAGTGTGTGTGTTTTCCATCCTGTTAGTTTTCTCTCTCAAATGGAAAGTCCACAATGCAGTCTTTCTGAACTCCGTCACTGTGAGGACTGCGTCTTCTCCTGCCTGGTGGCCTCAACGGTCAAGGAAGCTGGGAATGAGCTCCTCACCCCCAACACCCTGAAGTTCCCTAATGTCCATGCACCAGTGTGGTCATCTGCGTCTCTCAAAGGGGAGAACTCTTTTGGATTAAAAACTGGATCATAACAGTGAGCATGGTTCTTGTAATGGTTTCCTGCTGGTTGTGGTTTCCCACTGCTTAGCACGTACAGGTATTGCTGCAGGAATATCTGCAGACCACCTCAGAACAGACAATGTCTCTTAGAGGAGGCATCCCTTGCTCTCCCCTCCATCTCCTCCATTCTCTCCTATGTCACCTGCTGCCCCTCCCCCCTCCCCTGGCCCCCACACAACCTACTTTACAGGCAAAACCAGCATTATCCTCCAGCAATGTGGTTATTGACTCGATATTCACAAATGTGGAGTAGCAAGTTGTTGGTTAAAAAATGTTTTCATGGTCAGGTTTCCTTACTGTAAAATACGTCCAAATGTTTCTCATTATTTGCACAATGGAGTCCAAGGACCTTGGATTGGAGACCCTCTATGAGCTGATGCCTTGCTCTGTGCCCACCTCGTGCCGCCCTACTCGCTCTCGCAGACCATGGTTTGTAGCCTAGACGTCTCATTGTTTGCTGAGACACCTGTACAGTGACCTCTCCTCCCCTAGGACACCTCTCCCCGACCCGTCCTGTTTATGCCGGAAGTTATCTTCCCAATCCTTGGACTCATCACAGTACATGTTGACAGACCCTTGGCCAAGTGCTTACACAGTAGTTTTCATGTTATTAAAGGGGTTTATTTACAAAGTCATTGCTTTGTAAGATTCTTTTTATTTGCTTTACATAACTTGTCGCATTTTCATTGGGCCTAGCATAGCGACATAGCCATGGTGAAGGCAATATAAATTTTGTTTAAAAATTGCTGCTCGAAATTTTCAAATGATCACATCCTCTGCTCTTAGCTAAACACTGCATTTCAAAGAATCCAGCACATTTCATCAACTCAGTATTTAATTGTCTTCTAGATTATATGGCTATCGTATCATCTACTTGTATTTGATGTAGAAATCGAATGTGGTTATTGACTCGATATTCACAAATGTGGAGTAGCAAGTTGTTGGTTAAAAAATGTTTTCACCTATCAAGATAGGATTTTTCTTCAGTGAAAGTTCACATGTGCAAAGCCTTGATTTCCTCAGACGGGAAACTTTATCACGATTCTTTTTGTCCCATTGACCACGTTTATATATCAAGTATTTCATCCAAGTGGATGCCTCAGAATAAGAAAACCTCAGCTTGTGACTTCGTAACTTTCTAATAGGTTGCTACATCTCCAGTGATCTGAGGACCCTTGTTTATAATTGGGTGGCATCTATATTGAGTGTTTAAATGACATTCTAGATGATTCTTCCATAATGCCACTATAACTTTTGTATTTACAACCTCCACATTATTTTTCTTTTTCTTTCAAGGAACTTCAGAATTACATTCACATTTTAAATGATTAACTTGGGATGGCTAGTCTTTACTGCAAATCTTCCAGAGATCTCTGTCATGCTGGTAACATACTATGCGGTAGGAGGACATTGGAAATCAGAGAGAGGACTAACCGGGTTGTCATGAATTGTGCATTTTTAGTGGAGCTTGTCCAGCAGTATGACCATACATCTCTGAGCTGGCAGACCACCCAGTCTCTCTCTGAAACCCCGCCCACCAGTATGAAAAGCAACTCTTAAATGGGTCTATCTGAGGGCTCAACCCTGCACACCTACACAGAAATTAATCCTTGTTCTCATAACTGAACCTTAGAAAAAGAATGAATTCACTGCCTAAAACTCACATTTTCACACAATAAACACTGAAACTCAATTAGAAAACACTGGAGAGGAAATTGAATTGACATGTTGGAGCAAGTATATACACAGCACTCCCTTTTCAGTTGCTCATCTTTTCTCTGATATGGAATATTCCTAGAAGAAACAGTGATGTCACATTTTCCCATCGCCAGTGACACACTTTGGATCTGTGAGTTGAATGTTGGGCACATGTGTTTCGACAAAACCTCCCTATGTATTTCTACTGCATATTCATAGACAAACTTCCAAACCATCAGAAAACAGATGTTAATCGAATCTGGTTTATCACCATCTTATTCTGCCTGCTGTAGGGGGAAAACAACAACACATGGGCTTATTTATTAAACACTTACTTATTTGTTTTGTTTGTTTGTTTTTTAAAAAAACACTGTACCAGGCTTGGGAATACAGGATGAAAAGGCTGGGCTGCACTCTCAATGTCCTGCTATGACCTACATCAAGGAGATTGGTGTATTTTCATGAGAGTCTTAGGAGTAAGTTGTCAATTTCTAGAGAAAGCCTTCACTTGACTTTTATCAGAAGTGCATAGAGTATACAGATCAATATGCTTGAATATACTTCTCAACAATATCAAGTCTTTCAATGGATGAATATAGTGTATTGTCGCATTCATTTAAATCTTCTTTAATTTCTCTCAGTGATGTTTTATAGTTCTCAGTTATGGGCCTTGCACAACATCACCAGATTTATCCCTCAGTAGTCAGAGTTTCGATGGTATTATAAATCTTTCACATTTTTTCAAGAATTCAAAAGTGACACTTGGATTTATTGCAGATGATTTACTGAGGAATAAAATCCTAAGTGCATAGACAGCACAGGCAAAATGATCCTAGATGAAGGTGAATGTTCCCGTCGTGCCTATGAAGTATTCTTGTCTTAGTCATGCTTTTCAAGTAATTTGGTGGCAGTTAGACTATCTGCAGAACATGAATTCTCCACAGGACTGGTGAACAGGAGACGCAGAGTAGCTACCCGGTGGGCATGCTGAGTGAACGTTATTGAAACATGGGGGACCCTCCTTTCTTTCTTCTCCAAACTACTTGCCATGTCCAAGTGCCTATGGGCAGACAACTCCAATTTCTCTGGGACTCCCTTTCTCAGTTGTAAAAAGGGGATGGTAAGAGCTGGGGATGGATTTTGTAAAGTTTGGGAAACGTTTGTGTGAGTTGTATGTGATGTTAGATGATAAGCTGTGGAGAATGGTATCTTTCTGCTTAGATCCAAGTGAACCTTCCTTTAACAAGGCGTCCCTGTGGAGGAGCAAACCCCGTTGGTCCAGGGTAGTTCCGCTGTCTGCACAAAGGATCTTGGCCACGATCAGCATTAGGAATGAAGAGAAATTCTTATTTTTGCTTCTATTCTTAAAGTCTACATGTCAGCAAACCTATTTATTCCTTCCTTGGAATACAGTAGATGTCTATGTCTATCTAGCCTTGGCCCTTTTGTGTGAATTTAATAGAGTTTTCTTTAAAAAGAAAACACACAGATTGTTTATTAAGCCACAAAATGTTGGGGCAGAAAGGAAACATAGAAATCATCTGATCACAACTGTGCATTGCAAATTTCATCTGTGGTTTTTTGGGGATTATCAAGGATTTCTTCTTGATCATTTGCAGTGACAAGAAACTTTCCTATAGGATAGATCATTTCATCTTGGATTACTGATTAAATAGTCCTATTCAGCAGAAATCCCCCTGCCTGAATGTCTACCCAATGAAGTTACCCAGAGTGAGTCAGCATTTTTTTTTTCTCTTGGCAGCTCCTGGACACTCAAAAACCGAATCAGGGTCCCCATTGAGTTTTCTTTCTTTAGCTAAGTTATTTCTTTCAATGTTGTTACTGCACTTGGCCTGGTTTTCTGGTCTTATGATATGTAGTATACTGGCTATTCTCTGGATAAACTCCTACTTACCAATCTTACTCTTATACTTTATGCTCAGAACTGAGTAGGATGCCCTGGGTGTGTGAGATGAAGCAAACGGATGTAGGAAGCTGCAGAGCTCATCCCCAGTGATGGTGTCCCACTGTCTAAGAGGCTCCATCATGCCAGGGGATGATCAAGAAGGCATCAGGTCAAGAGCAGTTCCAGGGCCTTCCTCTGGGACAAAATGCCAAGGTGCGATTGCAGCTTCATACCTGATTACAAAAAAGCCTCTCTCACTTCTCTCATTTCCTCTTCTTCTTCTTCTTCCTCCTTCTCCTCTTCTTCATCCTTATCTTCCTCTCTCTCTCTCTCTCTCTCTCTCTCTCTCTCTCTCTCTCTCAAACCTCTCTATTGTAAGTTGTATTTTGCATATAACTGAGTCTCTTGGAAGCCAACCCTATGACTAATAGAATTTATTGCACATATAAATTCCAAAGAGCATTTTATACACATTATCCTTGGAAAGAGCTTTTCTGAAAGTTAGCCTTACCCCTAAACACATTGGTTGTAGCCGTGATCATGGATGATATGTCTGAGCCCCTGACTGGTACTGTGTCTAGTGCAGGTTACATGTTAATGGAATGCCACATGGGATCTAATCATAAAACATTTATATTGCACTTGAATCAAGCTTAATCCTACACTGCACAGGTTATTTCTCATAAGGAATCGCTACCTGACATGCCTCGCTGTTGCAGGCTCGGGCTGTGTTTGTCACTCGGTATCTTCAGGTCCAGAGAGAAAGCGGCTTCCTTTCCAGTTCCTGATGACAATAAGAGACATTGAAAACTGAAATGAAAGGTTTTAAGTGACAGAGGGTATATTCTCTTCCTCACGGTGGGTTATGCACAACACGTTCCCGCCATTGAGATGCTCAGCCTATTTGGAGACTCAGGATAACGGACTGTTTCCTGGTCTCATAAGGGCACAGCTATCTCCAACCGATATTTAAGGCAGCCGTTCAAGGACCGTGGCCTCCCCTGCGGTCACATCGCAAGGACAGGTCTGACAAGGACAGAGGCCCATGGCAGGAGCTAGATGGCAATACAAGCAAAGTCTCTTTGCTTTTGCAAAGTCATCTTCCTTCACTGCACAGGCTGGCCTTCAGGGACGGCTATTAAATGCTTAAGAAAACCCACAACAACAACAACTCCGCGCACCTACACGGACGCCCATGATGGCGGTGACAGGTGAGGCTGAGTTGCTCACCCTCGGACGATCGTTCACAGCCAGCCCTTGCTTTCACAGCGTGGAGGGCCAGGGTGATGACAGACAAGCAGAGTTCGTCTCTGACTTGATCTTCTAGCACAGTGGTTCTCAACCTTGGCTGCACGTTAGAATCACCTGGGAATCTTTTTAAAATCCTGATTTCTGGGCCTCATCTTCCGGAAATTCTGTTTCTCTGTTATGGGTGGGCCCACAACATTAGTAACAAAGAAACAGAATTTCCGGAGGATGAGGCCCAGAAATCAGGATTTTAAAAAGATTCCCAGGTGATTCTAACGTGCAGCCAAGGTTGAGAACCACTGTTCTAGCAGAACGAAAAAAGTCCACCTTTGAACTTTCTCTGGAGATGTCCTCGTCTCACTGAAAGGAAGACAGAACCCTCCCCGTGGGCCGGAGCAGCGAGCTTTGGCCACGCTTCCCACAGACCACGGCTGCTGGCCTCCGGGCTTTGCTTTCCCTGGGAGAGCTCAGAGCCATGTCATCACTGACTGCTATCTCATAAGCATGATTTACAGCAGAGACGCCGTGTCATCTGGGTTTCATTAAACTATAAATTTAACAAAATCTGCATCCAGGCAAGCCGACAGCTCAACGCCCACAGTTGCTCTTCTTCCAGCGTCCTTTGGCGGTTGGTCCCCCTGCAGCAAACACAGCTCAGCAGCGCCCACCAGCCGCTCTCGGCGCTCGTGGGAAAGCCCGACACCCACAGGATTCCTCTCCACGGACACGGGTGCGCATGCGTGTGCTTGCACCCACCAGCACAATGAAGATGAGGATTTATATGGTGATTCCAAGGAAAATAAACTACTGTGTTCAAACATGACAAATGACAGAAAAAGTCATGCCATGTCAAGCGAGAAATACACATTTACAAACCAGACTGTTACTGAAAAAACACAAAGTGCCTTGGCCGACCTCGCCGGGAAGAAGCTGAGGGAAAGGAGGGTGCCCAGTGAACACAGTGGTTTCGCTAAAATGCGTGGTTCCGGCCCCGCACGCATTCGTCTGCTTACAGGGGCTGTATGAAAGAAAGTCTGTTCCCATTGGTTCCCTGAGTGAGTGGGCAGCTTTATGCTGTCTCATGGGGTTGTCTTGTAGCTTAAATGACCACGTAGGCTACTGGGAAGATGGGAAGACATCACCCTACAACTCTCCCCTTTACTTTATGGAACAGTGCTTATAGAATCAGCCAAGAGGAAGAAAAAAGGGTGTGAGCTCCTGAACAGAACCTGGGATAAATAAGCAGAGAGGTGCACTTGACCTTCTGGAAGGGATGAACGCAGCGTTCCCCATCACCAGGCTGGATCTGAACTACAGCGATAACAAGCGGTCCAGGATCAGGAAGACTCATTTAGGTTACTGTGATGACGGGCGTTTTATTAGAATAGCTCTACTTGTAATGAACAAACAACAATGTATAAAGGCAGCGACGTGACAGGAGGGTTTGTTGTTTCCTCACACAAACCCCAAAATTTGGGTTTCTCATCAGGAGCACAGCTTTTCTGGGGCCCAGTCACTTCCACGCCGTGGCTCTGCTCTCTTCAATGATCAATCCTGTGCCAAAGCCATCCGTATGGAGCTGGAGACCAAGGGAATTGTATGGAGTAGACCTCTGTGCACCAGGACGGAAGCAGCAGTGACCACTCTGCACACATGCCATTGGCCACGCCAACTTTCAGGACAGTGGGAGCATCTCTGGCTGTGTGCGCGCAGGAAAACAAAGAAATGGGCTAGTTACAACCCTCCTCTTCCCATTAGAAGGCATCCAGGAGCCACCGCTCATGTGCACTGAGCCTGCGGTTGGCACTTAGGGAGGATTTTCAGCAGTGGTTCTGGGGACTGGACTATGAGCTCCTCACCAGGGAGTCCCTTTTCCAGAGCGTGAGCATCAAAACTGGGATTTTTACCATGGACTAGGGTTTGGGTATTCTGAGTAATAATTAGTACGGCTTTTTGGCCTTTAGAAGTCAACTTTATCAGTTGTTGCTACCTGGGGGAATGTCTTTTCATGACTGTTTTTTTTAACTTGCAAATTTGTATGTATTCAATCATGTAGAAATGTATTCATTTATCTTTGCACTTCTCTGAAGCAGCCAGTAAAATATGTAAACTTCAATCAGAAAAAAATAGACCAGGACCTTGAAAAGGTGGTGGTATTGAGCATAACATGTGATGAAGCGAGAAGGGAGGATGTGACACATCATGTGCACATGTAACAGTGGCCCAAGTGAGGAAGGAGGCACCTGCATAGGGGGCACGCCTGCCTTCCAGGCTGATCTGACGTGCTCTTTCCTGTCTAGTGTCCCCAAACCCAGTAATCATGCCGACTGAAGAAAAGGAAACACTCAGAAGAAAATGTTGAGTGTGAGGGATGAAATCAAGTAGCAGCTGTAAAGAGAAGAGGATGGGCCAGCAGTCATTATGGAGAGCAAGCAAGCGCAGGGCAGAGGCGAGGAGGGCTCTGCAATCCCACTCACTGGGCGGGAAGCAAAGCTCAAGAGCAAGTCTTTTTTTGTTGTTGTTTTAACACATTTTTATTGATTTCAAAGAGGAAGGGAGAGGGAGAAAGGTAGAAACATCAGTGATGAGAATCATTGATCGGCTGCCTCCTGCACACCCCTGCTGAGGATCACCCAGGCATGTGCCCTGACCGGAAATTGAACTGTGACCTCCTGGGTCACAGGTTGACGCTCAATCACTGAGCCACACCAGCCAGGCTGTTTTCCATTTTTTAAGGGGGGCTGTCAGACCCCCAGCACGCACGGTGGAGAACGGGGAAGGAGAAGGAGCGGGAGAAGCGCCAAGTGCACAGAAGTCCATAAAAGGGCGCCCGGCGTTGGTGTGTTTGACCAGATGCTATAAATAGAAGATCGCAGCATTCAGAACGCGGGCGGAATGTCCTAAGATAACCATAAGCATCTTATTAAAAAATGGTGTATTTACCTTCCACGTTCTATCAAAGTATAAAAGGAAATAAACATGCACCCAAGTGCCAGCAGGAGTAGTAAAAACAGAGTGAATTACTGTGTATATGCACATGAATATTTTAATGCAAAATGGGAATTTAACTAAGAAAACAACAGGGAGACGGTTCAATAATTTATGGTTCCCTAAATAAAATATTACGCAGCTATTAAAACGAACACTGTGGAAACACCATAGCAACCAGGACAATTGTTTATTATGTAGTAACAATGAAGAAAGCAAGGAGCAAGATGATAGATGTGCTACGGTTACAACGCGTGCAAACCAATGTGGGAAGGCGACGAGAGGAAATGAGGCAAGGATATCCTACACTGAAAATCCTACATTGAAAATCCTACATTGAAAATCCTACATTGAAAATGAGGGAGAGACCGAGGATTTTTTAACTTAAATCGTCAAACTGTTATATGATTGCCTCAGTAAGGAGAAGTAGAGATGGAGGGGCAAGAATAAAAACTCTGACTTCTCTCCATGTTTGACTTAGAAACAAATGTCCCCACAAGCATTGCCGGATCAGCAAGGTGAGTGAGCCCGCTGCTGCTGGCCCGGGCCGTCCTGGGAGTGAACTGGCACAGCCCGTTTCCCCCCACCCCCAACCCCACTCCCGCCAGCTTTGCTCAGGGCCCAGAGATGGACCTGTGGGTCTCACAGTGCCAGGAGCATCAGGTGTCCTGTGCGTGTCCTGGGCTCCTGGGGCCAGCCCTTGGGCTTCTGCCTCAGTGTCTTCTCAGGTCAGTATTGACAAGAGTGGTGACTGGTGTCCCCTGGGCCTCAGTTTCCTCCTATGTCAACCCGACAGGCTGGTGTGAGGACTGAGCGGAGTGCAGTGCTTTTAAACAGGAAAGAGTCACACCGATAGGAACAAACAGGGGCTGCTGCATGGCCACTGTAAGATGCAATAAAATGTTTCCACCTGCTATCCTCTCAGCCCCCCCTTCTCCTCCTCCTCCTCCTCCTCCCCCTCCTCCTCCTCCTCCTCCTCCTCCTCCTCCTCCTCCTCTTCCTCCTCCTCTTCCTCCTCTGCTGCCTTTGCCTCCTTCCTGTCTCTGTCAGTCTCTATCAGCTTATGATCTCTCTCTTACAGTTTCTCTCTGTCTCTGTCATCCATGCAACCGTTTACACACTCATCACACACGTGCATCCTCTGCTCCAAGGATTTTCAGCCCTGCGTTAGTGAGCGCATCTCCTCACCTCCACAAAACTGTGCTCATCCTCCCTGCTCACCTAGCTCACCTCTCACGCTCCCCCGGGGTCCCCTGCAGCACCCTCCTGTGTGTCTGTTAATAAGGGTTTTGTTGTTGTCAGCGGCAGGACATGATTCTGCGCTGTGGAAGTCTGTCCTGCCCTTCAGGTGTCCAGGTGGCCTTGAGATGCGAGCTGAGGAAGTCCCTCTAATAAGGCACGACATAGACTGTAGCGATGTGAAGATCCCCAAGGTTTCAAAGCACTTTGCCACTATTTATTTTACAATTTCAAATAGAATATTTTAAATGTATTGTTTATTATTAACACCATCACAAGTTGAGCTGTTCAGTAGAACAGATTGTGTCACTATCGCCATTTTGCAAATGAGAACAGTGAGGCTCAAATATGTTACAAAACAGGCCTAAGCGACATATCTCAGCAGCAGCAGAACTGGGAGCAGCATCCAGGGCTGTCCGAGCCCCAGTCCTGACGCCCCGAAGGACACATGTTTATCTAACTGCCTGGGACAGTTCTACAGGGCTGGAGGGCCATGGCCGCCCCTGTGGCCGCTGAGTCAGCAGACGGCTTTGTGAATGGGAATTACTGCTGCGTTTCTGACTCAGCATATTGGGGGCAGGGCCCAGTCATTTTCGTTTCTAACAAATGTCCCAGGCAATGGAGTGATGCTGACCTACAGATGGCCCTTTAAGGTCGCTCATCTCTGCCAATCTTTGGAGATACTTAAACTGCCGACTGGCCATCTGTCAGACCACTGGTTCCTTCTGTGTGAACGGCATTGAACATGCCGGGCGGGTGGTAGTGGCGTGTACTTCTCCTGGCCGGGCTTCCTCGTTGCACACGCCCGCGGAAGTCGTGTTTAATGAAGTGCGCGGTGGGCGGGAGCGCCGAGTACATGGTCTTTGGCCTCGTTAGTATTTAGAGCTTCCTGCACCTCGAGGAAAGGAGGCTCAGCAGTGTGGCCTCGGGGCCTCGGGAACACACAGGCCCGCTCAGGGCGGCAGGAACGGCTAACGTGCCTGTGAAATGTTAACTCCCGTGAAAAAGAAAAGTAACAGTGAGGGCCATCTTCACCGGGGAAATGGATCATTCCAGATCAGGCCCATGTTGTTTCAGGTGGCCACACTCACTGCTTCCCACCTGAGCCTGCAGTGGGAAAACGAACCCACAAACCAGAGGGCCGCCCGGAGCACAGCAGCCTGAAGGCGGCCCTATTAACAGGAGCCGAATACCATGAACTTGGGAAGTGTGTGCTGTGGTCCTCCTGCCGCTAAACTGCAGATAGCCCCCCGGGGGAACAGGCCAGTGCATTTTACCCCCAGGCACCAGGTGGGAGGACGTTAGCTCACTTGGGGTCACCTGGGTGATGACTCCCAGGGTCTGGAGTACGCTGTGTGCTGGGTGCACATGGATAGCAATGGTTTGGGGCTCAGGATAGAAGCTCAGACAAACTGTATTTGGAAGCAATTGTGCCTGATTCATTCCTTTTTGAACCTGACTTCCCTAATATACCCTCAGTCATGGGACATATTAACCAGGGCGGGGGTGGGCGGGGCACACCCACCTGTGCTCACTGGGCTTCCCTGCTGATGGTCTTGAGTTATCACCATAGTTATCACCATAGTTATCCAGATCGCAGTTCACAAGAGTTCCAGCAGAATACATTGTGTGGCCCGGCTGGTGTAGCTCAGTGGTTGAATATGGACTCAGGAACCAAGAGTCACCGGTTCAATTCCCGGTCAGGGTACAGACCCGGATTGCAGGCTCAATCCCCAGTAGGAGGTGTGCAGGAGACAGCCAATCAATGTTTCTCTCTCATCGATATTTCTATCTCCCTCTCCCTCCCCTTCCTCTCTCTCCAAAAAAGGTCATTGTGTGTTTACTGCTTAAACTGGGGTTGGGGAGTTGACTAGAGATTTGATTTTTAAAAAGAGACATCCTGGAAATTGTGTGCAAAGAATCTCAGAATGAAAGTAGCTCTGAGTAGAAAAGACACTTATGAGGATTTAATGACACACCTCATTTTTGAAAAAGGAAAAAGCCACAATGACTCTAATGTGGAGTCTAGCAGAGGCACTGACCTGAGCAGGAAACACAGGAGGAGGAGGAGGTTAGGGGAGGTCCTGAGAGAAATTGAGGGATGTAGTTGTAGTTAAGTTGAGCTTGAGGACCTGTGACACATACATATATGTGTGCCCATCAGACAATTAGATATGTGCAGGTATAGGGGTCAGGAAAAAGGCTAGACAGGTAATAGAAACACATCCACATGCGTGCATGCGTGCCCACATACACATGAGAGTGAGCCACCTGCCAGGAAAGCAAGGAGATGAAGCGTGAAATACAATGAGCAAGGAGAGATTGTAAGTTCATTGAATGGGCTCTCCAGGTCTTCACAATCATCTTAAATTAGTATATATTATTTTTCTAATGTTAATCATGTTTAGGAAATGAAGCATAAACTTTTCATAAATTGTGCTTATAACGAAGATATAACCATGTGTTCAACTTTTATTTCCAGGTTGGTTAAGGCTACAGTCCATTATTTCCTAAGCTAGGTAGAAGCATTCATGAGTGTTCATTTTATTATAATTCTTTAATAATAAATATTATCCATTAAATCATATAGAATATTATATGTGTTCTTTTTATATGCTATTCCTCAAAATAATAAAAATATCCCAGGTATATAGTATCAGAACTAAGGAGAAATGTATTCAGAACTTAATTCTACCAGGCAGGTGGAGATGCGACGATTTGATCCCATTTTAAATACAGCCTGTGCTTCTGACCTATAGTTGCGATCATTCATCATCCACTATCTCATTCCATTAATATTTTCTGGGTGACACTTCGCCAGGTACTATGCTGACTCCTGACGCCACAAGGACTGATGAGACAGAGCCGTTTGCTCAAGGAGTTGGCGGTCAGGTAGGACACTGTCAGTTATTGTCCCATCGGGAGAGGCGTACATAAGGTGTGGAAGAACCCAGAAGGGGGACCTGTGATATGGAAGGAAGAGTTTTCCTGAGATGACAGTTGAGCTGAATATCACAGATGAGAAGCAAGGAGCTGGTGGATATGGGTAGGACTAGTATTTGGGGAAGAGGAACCGCCTGTGAAAAGAAATACATTTCTAAAAGCATCTATGTTAGGACTGGCGTGCAGCCCTGTCAGCACTCTGAGCACGAGGACAAGCTGCTCTGTGCATGGCCTACGTGCCTGCTTCCTTAGACCCGGGCCAGGCAGTGCCATGGTCAGCCCGATGGAACCGTCTCCCAGGACGAGTGCTGCTCTGCTTTGGTCCCACTTCAACTCGAGCTCTTCCGACAGCCTGCGTGATCCGCATGGACTGTAATGGGAAGAAACTCGTGTACAATACCGATCGCCCAGGTGATGAATGTTAGCGTTGGGAGCTCACACAGAAAGGAAGAAAGAAGCAGGAAACCCTCCCCTTCCCTGCGGGCCTCTGAGGCCCGGATGAGGGCTGAGCTTTCTGGTTTGCAAATGCAGAACCTCCCGCGATCCATAGACTATATGCTTCCAGGAGAAGGCTGCAGGATGATTTGCCCAATGTGTGTTTAGCATGTAGCAATGCATGGCTTGGAATTTTAAAATATTTAAGTGATAGTACTACAAGAGATTGAGCAACCCGAAGTGCTTCCACATGGCTAGTAATAGTCTCCTCAGGCAGAGGGACCGGGACAATTTCTCCTACTCTAGATTCTAATAAATTGCCAATTTTTTTTCTATGGTGAAGTAGAATCAGCAGCTTCAGAACATGCCATCAATGAAAGGGAGGGAACTCTGTGACCTCATGCACGATGCTTCCTAGTGCAGGGACACCCTCTCAGACCTCAAGGCCAACTCACATGCCTTTGACCAATTCTCGGGCAATGATTGGTGTAATTTAGGCAAGTGCCTGATCCTCACTTCATCTGTTACAATGGACGCAGTAAGACCTAAGGAGAGAAGATGAATGACCCACACAGGGTAAAGTAATGATGAAAAGTCTTGAGAACAGCACTTATCAGCAAGAGAACACTCAACCAATGTCCACGTGTACAGGTAGACATAGATGGGAAAACATGTGTGTGTGTGTGTGTGTGTGTGTGCGTGTGTGTGAATTTCTTCGAATGGAGAATAAACTGAAATGTTCCAACTGAAAGACCAAGTAGCAGCTGAATGGCAGTGGCCGAAATCTCTGATTCATCATCAGCTTGAACATGCATTTCTCAGGACACACAAATCTAGGAAGTGAAAAGCCTACTATGTAATATATGGTGCAACCAATTCCTCTTGAAAATTCTGAAGTATTAAGAAGGTATACTTCACTGCTCAGCTTCATAGAGGCCTCTGTCTAAAGCAGCAGTTCTCAACCTGTGGGTCGCGGCCATCGGAAAACACATATAGCATATCAGATATTTACATTATGATTCATAGCAGTAGCAAAATTACAGTTATGAGGTAGCAACGAAAATAATTTTATGGTTGGGGGATCACCACAACATGAGGAACTATACTAAAGAGTCGCGGCATTCGGAAGATTGAGAACCACTGATAAAGTAATGAAAATCACTGTTTTAGGAAAAAGTACTCTGACTGTAGTTGTCTATATATATAATTTCTTAGAACCTGCCAGTATTTTTTCACTGAAGAAATTAAAAAAAAAATGCCACTAATGATAATGAGAAGTGTGCTGATAAAAAAGTGGGTTGCTTGGCAGCAGATTAACTTACTTAAACTTTTACCGCTGGTTTACCAAAGAGGCTGAAAAGAGAAATGTGAAGACAAAGGTAAAATCCTCAGGATCAGCAGCTCCAGGACACCCTCAAAGGAAGAAGACACCCTTGCCTGTAAGCCAAATTTGGGAGTTTGCAAACTACATTTCCCAAGCTTCCTTGCCAGCGGATTTCCTGTTCCTTGCTGCAATAGGAGGTGCTGGGTGGATGGAGATCCAAGAAGGAGAGAGAAACTGGAGGTCTGTGCCTGGAACAGTGTGGAAGTGGCTGGAGCTGGTCACGAGTGTGTGGGGAGTGCAGACACCAGTAGCTCAAGCAGAAGTAGCTCCTCTTTTGTAGCTTCAACCCTGGCAAGTGGTACCATCTTAGGCAGATTCAGGATTGGCCGTGTCTCTAAAAAGCTCGGAAGCAGGTACGGACCTGTAGACTCCAGCTGGAGGGTGTTAGTGTATTCTGATCTCTGGGTAAAACCATTCTTCCTTTTGGTTCCTCCACACCATTTATTTTCTCTTCTGTTCTCCCTGCCCCCGTAATGCCTCCCCTGAATTAAATTCTCTCTGTTTGAAATACTTAAAGTCTTCATAAGTTTCAGTTTTATATCCTACATATGAATGAGATCATATGGTTCTTAGCTTTTTCTGTCTGACTTATTTCACTGTTTTCAAGGTCTATCCATGTTGTTGTGCATGATGCTATTTCATCCTTTTTATGGCCATGTCGTATTCCATTGTGTCTATGTACCACATCTTCTATCCAGTGCTTTATCACAGGGCACTTTGGTTGTTTCCGTGCCTTGGCCACTGTGAATAATGTTGCAATGAATATAGGGTGCATATATCTTTGCGTATAACTGATTTCAAAATGTTCGGATATATACCCAAGAGTGGAGTTGCTGGGTTGTATGGTACTCTATTCTTAATTTTTTGAGTAATCGTCAGACTGCTTTCCACAGTGGTTGTACCAGTCTACATTCCAACCATCAGTGAATGAGGGTACCCTTTTTTTCACAATCTCTCCAACATTGTTATTGCTTATCTTATTGATAATGGCCATTCTAACAGGTGGGATCTCATTGTAGTTTTAATTTGCACTTCCCTAATTGCCAGTGAGGTTGAACATCTTTTCATATATCTATTGGTTGTTTGTATGTCTTCTTGGGAGAGGTGTGTTTTCAAGTTCTTTGCCCACTGTTTGATTGAATTGTTTATTTGTTTGGTGTTGAGTTTTACGAGTTCTTTATATATTTAGGAAATTAAACCTTTGTCAGAGCTACTGTTCACAAATATTGCCAGAGGGAGGGGCTTGGGGAGAAAGGGGTCCTAATATGAGGTGACAGGAGAAGATTTGACTTTGGGTGGTGGGCACATGGTGCTATATACAGATTTTGTAACTTAGAAATTCACACATGAAACCAATGTCACTCCAATAAAATTTAATTAAAAAGAAAAATCTCTAAAATGGTTTCTGACTGAACACTGAACCAGATGCAATCTTCAAGCAGGTCACAGACTCCCTCATTAGACTCATTACAGAGCAATATGATATGGGCAAAAATAGAAAAAAGCATTATGCACCAAACTAGGAAGGGTATTGTGATGGTTAATTTAAATCTCTTGATAAATAGGTATAGATATGGATATAGATACTATAGATTAGATAGATATAGATATGGCTATAAATATGGCTATGGATATAGCTATTCTCTTGGATCTGTTTCTCTGGAGAACTCTGACTGATATAAGTAGGGAGGTGATGATTGTAACAAGAGGCGATGTTGCAGGTGGGCAAAGGGCAGGTAGGGTTAGCTCTGGATATCACCTGAAGGCTTTGGGACTTTATTCTAGGGTTCATGTGAACCATCCCTAGTTTTTAGGGAAAGGAGTGAAACAGTCTTGTTTTATTTTCTTGAAGCCCCCCCTGGCTGTAGGGGTGTGGAGGATGGATCTCCAAGGAGGCAAGATTTAGGAGAGCATGTTCCTAAAACGAGCAGTTCCTCAGAGCATTCAGCCAAACTTATCAGTGAGGCAATGATACGTTTTCCACTTTCCAGCCATTCAGACCCTCATAATAGAGTCCAACTCACTCTTCTCTGCTGACATCTGACTGTTTCGCTGTCAGCGTGGGCCACCCTGGGGCATGGTTTCTCCAAGTCTTTGCTTTTGATCAGATCACAACGCTGAGGAACAACGGGTAAGGTTTAGCTGCCACCTGGCAGACTGATTTAGAGTACGGAGCTGTTATTCTTTTTTTAATTTCTATTTTTCAATTATAGTTGACATACAATATTATTTTAGTCTCAGCTTTACAACGTAGTGATTAGACTTTATATGCCTTAAGAAGTGATCACCCCAGTAAGTCTGACACCACACATGGCGGTCACAGCATGACTGACTGTATGCCCCATTGAAGCTGTTACTCTCCAGAACCATTTAAATGGCCAAGCCAGACATGGACAGTGTCAGTGCCAAAAGGTCCCCGGAAGCAGAGGTGACTTTTATGTACAGGCCCTGACAGGCTTCATGGTCTATTTTTGTTAAAATGTCTACGTCCCGGGTCCTGGTCTGGGCTTATGTGAGTTCTTGTTATCCTGTTCATTGCTTTCCAGAGTGATGTGAGCTTGTCCTTCACTCTGCAAAGCCTCTAAACATGGAACCAAGAGTGTGTTTTCCACAAATTTAATGAAACTTAAGCTTCAGAGCCCTCCTATACGTGGGCCCCACCCAGGTCCCCAGAGGGCCCTGGCTGTGCTTTTAGATAGTCATATGGTTTTATAAAATTCACAAAGTAAGATATTTTAACCACAATCAATTAAGACCACTGCCTCTTTCCATTCCTTCTTCTCTGCCAGACTTTCCCTTGTGTTGGGCGGTGTTATAGTGGTCATGGGCATTTTGAGTATCTAGCGGGGGAAGGACTTGTGTTGAGGTTAGTTTGAGTTTATCGAAACTCACAGTCACTTCCAGAACAATTGACTTATTGTTAACCATCCTGGTATAGGAACAGATTCTAAAAATAGTTCTACCACCCACTGTGTGGCCTCACCCAGGCCGGTGAACCAGAGGTGCAGGGCCAAAGGGGGACTCGCAGGGGACAGGGGCCCCCAGCCACAGAAGTGTGTGGAGTGTCCAGAAGAAAGAGGTCCCGAAATGTATGGAGACAGAGGCTAATCTGTGGGAAGTCCTTCCACCCTTCAAACGTGTAAACTTGTAAGCAGATAATCTGAAACAGAAGTTCTATCTTCTAAGAATGTACTTGCTAATACAGCGCACACAATGAAAGTCCTCCATTTTTTTTTTTTTTTACTTTTAGAAGGAAATCTGAGTAAATAGAATAATTAAAATGACTTTTCAAAATCTTGCTGATTTGACTAAACCTACCGACATTGACAAAAATAACAAACTCATAGGATGCCTTTGATACAAAGACACGGTGACAAGCTGGTGAAGAAATGTTGTCTAATTAAAATGTTTAAGAATGCTCCTGCACAAGAAAACTCAGAGTGACCTGAAGTCTTCTAACTTTCAAACAAAAGAAATGTGATGGTGGTGTTTGCAGATCACACAGCAGTGGTAATTTCCATGGCGTTGCCGACGAGGAGCTAGCATATGAAAGAAGATTTTCTGAATGATTAATAAAGGAAATCAACCAACTGTGTAAGAGAAATGGCTGAATTATATTTCCCTTCTTTTTATAAAAATATTATGAAATCATTGTCATACAAGCACATTATTAAAGATTCTACACTTGCTGTGCGATTTTGCTAACAAAGGCTAATCCATTCATAGCTCCTTTTGGAGCTAAAAGATGTCAACCCTGATCCAAAGAGCCTGAAGACTATTGATGCTTAGGAACTATTGGCTGAATGAAGAAAGAGGTACATTAATCAATGCATTTGTAAGCATTACATTTTTTCTCTTCCATGTCATATACATGTATGTGTATATGTGTGCATTAACTATATAATTAGGAAAATTCTGTTATTTATCATGGTAATAATAACCAACATTCACTGTATACCAGGTATTGGCCTAGGCACCTGATGTTTTTCCAAATGTCTGTGAGCATTTCTCCTCTAAGGGAGGCCACTTTGCTTGTTCACTACTCTGGAGTCAGTGATTCCAGAGTAGACCTGTTTTTGCCATCAGTGATTTAGGCATTCGGATGTTTTTCTAAAAGGTCAGAAAAATAAGCTCTCATAGTATATTGAATTGCTTTGGTTTCTTTATAAAAATCCTATCCCACAGTTGAGGGAGAGAGCACAGCTTTGAAGTCACGAAGATCTGAGATGAAGTCCATGTTCTATTATTTACCCGGTGAGGGACCTCGATAAGCTGCATAGCTCTTCTTACTGTGTCATGATTAGATGGTGGAAATGTCAGTGGGAGCACAGCAGTGAAAGGCACAGTTTAATGTCTATAACTTTTGGTGTTATTTCACCAAAGCTTAAATGTAGGAGTGGGGAAGGGCCGGAACTGTGTTCTACCCGGAACTCCCTCCCCCACTCCAGGCAAGTTGCTGCCCCAAAGCATGATGCCATTTCTTTGTCATGTATTAAGGATTTTCTCAAGGAAAAAACCTGCGCTCAGAGAGCCCAAGGACTGCTCCTCACCCAGTGAAGGGCAGTTGGCTAATTGTGCCAGTAAATCTGCTCTAATCACATCCTACATACAATATTATTTTCGTCTCAGGGGTACAACATGTGATTAGACATTTATATGCCTTAAGAAGTGATCACCCCGGTAAGTCTAGTGCCCTTCTGACACCTTACACGGTGGTTACAGCATTACAGCATTACACCAACCACAGCTCTTCCCCTCATAACCCGAGCCATGAGCTGTAACCACACAAGCCCACTTGTCCTCCCTCATGCACACCTCATTTTCCCACATCTCCCTGCGGCCTCACTCACTGCTCCTCGCACTGGGACACTCTTCTCTCTCTGTCCATCCATGAACACTTACCCACCCTTCAAGGTCAAGCCCACTGGCCCTTCCTCACTGTATGCACACTCTTCCCTTCTTGTAAGTTCACCACCCTATGACCTCATTTAACCTCAGTTACTTCCTCAAAGACCCTATCTCCAAAGACAGTCACATTGAGGATTAGGGCTTCAACATATGGATTGTGGGGAGGTGACCCAATTTTGTCTATAACGAGAGGGGACCACTGAAACTGGAAGAGGGATGTGGGCCATCCAGCTACTGCATCCACCTGCAAGGGATGCTTGTTTGGGGGTGTGGGGACATTCCTAACAGAGGCAATGACAAGATGCGTCTTCTGATAGATGCCAACGCCGATGAGCAGCCCAGGGAATGAAGTCTGTGTCTGCACCAGCTTAGAAGCCGCCTCAGTCTCACGCTCCAGCTGCTGCCAGGCTGAAGGAAGAGGCTTAGGACAAGGCTGGGAGCTGGGTCTGCATCAGGAGGTTGTCCCCCTAAG
This sequence comes from Myotis pilosus, assembly GCA_036010255.1. Taxonomy (NCBI): domain Eukaryota; kingdom Metazoa; phylum Chordata; class Mammalia; order Chiroptera; family Vespertilionidae; genus Myotis; species Myotis pilosus. The sequence continues at coordinate 3,150,801 of JASKON010000016.1, forward strand.
ACCAAGACGGCTAAGACTGAGATACTGAGCTCTCTCGTTTGCATCTTTCATTCTGATGGGAGATCTGGGCCCAGAGGAAGCGTTCAGTGGATTTCAATCCTGTGAATTTCTCACGGTTGTGTGTGTGAGCACATGGCGAGCCCCATCACTGGAGACTTTCAGAAGGTGGCTGTGCATTGGGTGAGACCTTCAACACCCTGCCCCCGCCTAGCATTCTGACTCTGCTTACTTAACCCTATGCGGCCAATGTTATTTTTGGAATTCCAACAGTCTGGTCCAAATTAATTGACGGGATTGAATGTTGAACTTTTTAATATTCTTATTGCTCAACGTTGGACCTGCTCCTAGTGCCTGGTCTGTCGATTCAGCCTCAAGGTTGGACCGAAAAGGGTTAATAAAGTGGACAGGCGACACTGCCCATCCCTTCCACACCACGTGCATGTTCGTGGTCTGCGCTACCATCCTATCAGCCATGCTTATCTTTTGCATCTGAATTTGCTTCATTTTTCAGTGGCATTTCAGGATGACAGGTTCCACGTGTCATGTATTAGAAATATGTTACTTCAAGGTAATTTCCATGGTTCTTTGCTCTCTGGATGCACATTTTTAGGGGGTGTTAATGATAGCTCATTAAAGGTTTCCTCTTCTGTCAGCCGGGTTTGGAGCTTGAACTTGGCCTATGACCCGGGCTCAGTGGCTGCTCAGAAGGGGCAGGTGACTGACTGACCGCTGACTCCAGCCCTTTCTAAGAGGCATGTGGATTCATAGTATTCACCCCAACCGTTAAAACACACAAAGTCGACCCAAATAGAACCCATCAGCCCATTAGAAACATAGTCTGTGCTTCCATCTCCGCGACTCGTATCATAAATTAGAGATTTCGAAGAGAATGAGTCATAGAAAAAGGAAAAATAATAACCTGGTTTGGCAGTCAGCGTGTTATGTCTCCCGGTGACTCATACCACCAGGCTTGAGGCAGGACACACGGAGTTCCTTTGGGAAAGAAGTGCAGTTAAAATAAAAGCAAAGCTAGGAAGGACAACTCACAGACTTCTGAACTGTACCTAGAACGCTCCCTGCGCTGGCTTCCCTAATGAGGGCTGGAGGGACAACAGGCAGGAGCGCGCGAGTCCTGAGGCAGGAGGGAGCCGGCCCCTCGGAGCAAAGGCAGATGGGGTTCTGCACAAAGTCCTCGGGGAAACAGGGGCGGCATAAGCCGGACAGTCTGTCCTAAATGCCAGCGGGCTCCTCCCCATGGAATCATGGTCCCACGGAAGAGGCTCAGGTTCTGGTGGTAAACTTGCATCTGGACGCTGGCTCTCCCGGAATTAGCTCTATAACCTAGAGACCTGGGGGCCGCTTGTGAAGATCAACTAATACAAAGTGTGTTAAACACTTAGCTTGGCGCACATATGCATTTATAGATGGAACTTTCAATAATTCTTGGCCTCAAAATAGCAATTGTATTTTTTTTTTAAGTGCAGTAATTCTGGCCATCGCTGGTTTGGCTCAGTGGACACAGCCTTGGTCCAGGGACTGAAAGGTGGCAGGTTCAATTCCAGTCAAGGGCACATGTACCATGGTTGCAGACTCAATCTCCAGCCCCGGTTGGGGCGCATGTGGGAGGCAACCAATCTACGTGTCTCCCTCACACGGAAATTCCCCTCTCTCTGCCTCTATCCCTCCCACTCTCTCTCAAAAGCAATGAAAAAAATATCCTTAGATGATGATTAACAACAAAAGGTGTAATAATTCTGAGTGATGGTGAAGAATGTAGGAAGGGATCCTTTGTACACGGCTCAAGTAAGTGTAGATGGTTCAGTCACTTCTGATGACAACTGAGCCAGCCCTTGACCCAGAGGTTCCACTTTTAGATGTGACCCTAGAGAAAGTCTTGCACTTGTACACAGGAGACATGGATAATCATCATCATGACACTTCATTTTATAATAGAAAATGCTAGAAAGTCTCATTGCCCATCATCACACAACAAAGAATGGACAAATAACATGTGCAGTAACTCCATTGTAAAAAGTATTATCTGTCCTTTAAAATGAAAAGAGAGGTGAATTTACTATGTAGTAAATTTTACGACTATTTGGGCAGTAAAAATTTTTAGGTAATTTTATTAGTATCAAAGTTGTTATTTATTCTCCTGCAATCCTTTTATTTATTTTATTTTAACAGCTGTAGGCTCTCTATTCCCTTACGATCCTGTCAAAGGACTATTAAGCTTCTTTGGGTGGCCAGTCAAGGTTATCCCAAAGGTCAGATAAAGTATAATCAGCGTGTTGCTGCACAACGTAGTCAAGGAGAGTCTAAAAATGTGTGCTATGCAGCCGCAGGGCAGCCCTGCAAGGGCAGAGCCAGGAACAGGAGAGAAAGCAAGTCGTGAAGGCCCATGAGGGTCAGCATGTGACCTGTGGAGACTCGCTGGGTATCTCTCGCCCTAGTTTTGGACATCATTTTTGTTTTCAACAGTCTTTTGGGAACGGTATTAAATTTTTTATCTCCACCAAAATGTCAGTTTTGATATTGTTTCTCTTTTGATATTGTTTCTTTTGTTTTGCTTTCTATTTCATAGAGCTCTGATTTTTTATTATTTTTCCTTCTACCTAAGTTGATTTTTCTTGTACTTGGTGAGAGGAATGGGAAAAATACATATATTCCTTCTTCCTTCATATCAGAAGAGAAAATAAAACTAAAAAAAAAAAGGAAAAAGTCTTGATATGAGCAAAAATTTGCTCAGTATCACAATCACCAGCAACTGCTCATTAAAAGCACAATGAGACATCACTATCTGAAAGACCATGTTTTTTAAATAAAAAAAGAAGAAAACAAAAATGAATAAAAAAAACCTATCAAGACTAAGTGGTGAGAAGGGTGTGCCACAACTCTCTACATTGCTGGTAGGGGTGTGCACTTGCTCAATTAATTTAGAAAACCTTTTGGTAGTATTACCTAAAATTAAGCAGCTATGTACACATCGAGCAATTTCATTTTTAGAAATATACACAAATGTACATCAAAAGATAGGCATGGAACATTCTTAGAAACATCTCTCATAATAGCTCCAAAATGGAAATAACACAATTGTCCTTCCATGGTATACTATGTTAATTGTCACAAAATCACACATTCTAGTACCATGCTGCTAGGACAAAATTTTGACTATTGCTACTATAATCATCAGGGATAAATTAAAATTTGTACTATTGATTGTAAAATACTAATACGAATGGGTACATGTTTTTCACCTACATCAAGCTTCAAAAGCAGGTAAAAACTTTATAACTGAAATAAGACTAGAGATTATTTGGGGGGAGGGGCATAATGACTGGAATGGGGCAAGAGAGCCACCAGATCCCATTCCTAATTTCTGTGGTTGTTTCCTTGACATGGGTTTGTGTTCCTAGTAACATCCACCAAGCAACACACAGGATTGTTACACGTGACTGCATTTGTTACACCGCAGTTAACTTTTCAGGATTACAGTCGACCTTCACATACCTGCACGTGTGTGACTAGCAGGCACAGAGTGGGAAGATGGAAAACGAGACCCAAAGATTGTATGTCACTTGTCCAAGGCCCCAGGCTTGCTATGGATCAGAATCGCATATTCCTCTCACTACCCTGTTCTTGCTTAAAACTTGCTCATTTTGTACACGACTGGGCCCCAGGGGGTGGCTGCCGTCACCTGAAACCATGGTGCAGGCACCCAGAAAGCTCAGTTGCCGCAGGTACTCCCTGAAGCTGCAGGCCGGCAGGGAGCGACCAGGGTCGGAAGAGTTAAACTGTAAGGTGACTTGAGCTGTGATGGCTCCCAGCCCTGGCCCATAACTCTTTATTGTGTGCAACATTTTCAAAGCAAAATGACAACATGTTAGAAAGTGAATGAGGCAAATTGCTGGTGATGTCATCCAAGTAATAACTGCTAATGAGCGGCTGACTCGTGGGGATTGCCTGAGGCCACACTGACAGGAACAGCGGATTTGCTTTCTGCAAATCTATTTGGATTATTTACAAGGCATCCTGGAAGTTAGAAAAGTGTAATGTAAGAAAATAATGGATCAAAGCTCGAGTGCAATGCGGGGGTGACGGAAAGAAAAATGTGCTCTCGGGTAATGGGGATCTTGACAGGAGTTTGTAGGACTTTGCTAAGGGCGGACAACAAGCACAGATTTAAATGATTATCTTTCCCCTAAAATTAAAACAAAAACATAAAGTTTAAAATGTGTTTTTATTTCCTCAAAGGAGTTTGGAAGAAAAGTGGTAATTAAATGGGTGGTTGCAATTTGATGTGAAATACCCTGTTCTGGATGGAGGGGCACTATGGCCATCAATCCTTCAGCAGTTCACCAATAATTTGACAATTGGTGATGATCAAACTCAGGCTCTGCTTGTCTCCTCCCTCGCTCCCCACCTCCACTACCCATCAGTATCTTCCCCAGAGGGCAAGAAGCACAGAGAGAAGAAACCAGAGACTCTCATTCGCCATGTGGATATTTGTAAGAATTGGTTTGGTAGAAAGATGAGAAAAAAGTTGCATTAGTGGCTGGGAAGGAACATTAAAAAGTCAGTAAGTCAAATATGTTCATGGAATGTCATGAACATAACTATCAAGTCCTGGTTCCACTTGGCCAGCTGGCTAGGTGCATTGGCCATGAACACCGGGCTAGTTGGTAGCCCTTGGAGACTGTCAAAAACCCTCAGTGGCCACCCAAAGAAGCTGGATAAAAGGCAATCAATGTGTTGCTGCAAAGCATAGTCAAGAAAAATCTAGAAACATTATATGTAGCCCTGGTCAGAGATGCAAGGGCAGAGCCATAAATGGAAGAGAAAGCAAGTCATGAAGGGCCATGAGCATCGTGTTTTCCTGTGTAGGCCTTGAGGTGCCCGTGCAACAGTGGTGCCTGCTCTTTAAATGCCCATTTTCTCAGATTACTCTAGTCTCAAAATGGAAATAGAGAAGTGGAATGAATAGAAAGTAGGTCTGCAAATCATTTCATGTATGTTGATCTTTATGAAATAAACCACTTGAGTTTTGGCTTCTCAGCGAAGGAGAGCAGAGGGCCCAGAGTGGATACTGTGGGAAGTTACAGCCCGGGGAGAGGCGCGGGACCCGGTGGGGAAAGTCTCCTATCTGCAGAGAGCAGGGCTCTGGAACAGCCATTCAACTTTATGATCATCCAACAGCTTCCCAAGGACAGAAGCCCCATGGGAAATTCCTAATCTTTGCCTGTTATTCCACTAGCAGTTGAGACCTATGTGGGATGGGGAGACTTATCAATTATAGGGCTTGGAGCAATTTCCTGAGCCTTGATTTTCTTCATCTGCTAAATAGGTGCATGGACATAGGTCCTAATTTCTTCGCCAGGATTCTGACATTTTAAATAGATGATGTCTGTGGAAGCACCTGGCAAATTCCAAAATCCCGGTAGTGAAGGAAAGGAAGATGGCACGGCTGAGCAGCTCTTGGATGCCAGGAGCTGTGACTGGCATGTTAAAGATATGATTGCTCCTCGTTTGTATCATGATTGTGAGACATGGAGACTGTGGTGTCTTGTTGGGGATGAGAAACAGACTCAGAACTAGAGTGATCGGCGAAGCTGACCAGTCCAGCGGATACCTGCCTGGACCCTGGGAGACAGGAGCTGGCAGCCAAGGGTGCTTGCTGGGGAGGAACTGCCCGCTCCCGGGCATGCTCAGCTCACCCACTCCTCTCTCCTTTTCCTCTGCTTGGCGGAGGCTTTCCTAGCTTTGTATCCGAGCTTCCTTGTTCTTTTCCCCAAATATGTAAGGTGATTTGGGTTGAGAAATGTATGGTGGGACCCTGGTGGATTATACAGTAAAAGGTATTACTCACTGTGACCTTGGTAATTCCTTAAAATAGTGGTAATAATAATAATAAAGTCCTTCTAGGTGTAACCACTGAATGATTTGACATTGGCTAACAGTTAAGGGTGCTCCGCCAGAGAATTTTTTCAAAACTCTGTCCAGTGAATCAGCCAATCAGGAGAAGGTTTTCCCTGCTGTGGCCACAAGCCCCGTGATTAATGTTTGGGCGACACAAGCATTGCAGTCCTCCTGCTAAAACCCTTCCCGTGGCCAGGCGACAGGCAGAGCTGGAACTGAGGGCCTGCTCTGGTTTCAGGTGACAGCAGCATCTGGAAAGATGATGCCAGGGGTGTGAAGAGGGTGACAGAGCCTGTGACTTCGCTATCAGTGGGAGCTCATTTGGGCTCCGAGACTAACAAATCAGTGACTTGGTATTTTGACACTGAAATGCACCATCACATGCTAGTTTCCTCATTCCCTATGCGTGTGGTTGTCGTCATCTCCCGTGGAGCTCTTAGAACATCACTCGGACTGTCAGTGGCGCCCGGACAGCTCAAAGCTAATAGTTGGTCATAACAAATTGCTGTATAATTCAGCGAGTGTCTTTACTTCCTGAATACCTCGTAATATTACAAAAAAAAGGAGTAGAGAGAAAAATGTCATTACTGCTGTCTAGTTGTTATGAAAGAAGCAAATTTAGTTGGTTGAACTGATGTCATCTTGATCGCGTGCGGAGTGGTGGGTGAAAGAAGCTGAGTTTTGGAGACAGTCAGGATGAGTTCAAATCCTACCTCTGCTGGTCACCTGAGGTCTCTGTGCTCACTGTTCTCATCTGTGTGTGGGGAACCATAATCCTAGCCTCACACAGTTGTTTTGAGGATAAACAAGATAAGGTATATGAACTACTGAGTCCTACTGAGGGTTCGTGGACGCAGTAGGATGCAGATGTCACTGAGCACAGAACGTCTCTCAGAAGTGTGGCTTCAGTATCGCTCTCCAACATCTCTCCACCTCTACTGCTGTGCCACACTTTAGGCCTCTTCCTGGTTCACACAGGGCAGTGGTCGGCAAACTCATCAGTCAACAGAGCCAAATATCAACAGTACAACGATTAAAATTTCTTTTGAGAACCAAATTTTTTAAACTTAAACTGTATAGGTAGGTACATTGTTATTAACTTAATTAGGGTACTCCTAAGGCTTAGGAAGAGCCACACTCAGGGGGCCAAAGAGCCTCATGTGGCTCACGAGCTGCAGTTTGCCGACCACGGACCTAGGGTGTTCCTACAGCCTTGTACCTGGCCATCCTACCATAGTTCTTACTTTAACTAATACTTTTTCTTTCACTTCCACAAGGGGATTAATATCAACCTACAATGTGTTGCTCACTTACCAGCTCAAAAACCCTCAAGAAGCCCATGCCCTCTGCTACTTTCCATAGAATATTGTCAGTAGTCCTAAGAGAATTCAAGGCCATATGAGACCACCATGTATTTCTAGTGTCACCTAATAAGCAGTCATACTGGACTACCTACTGCTTTCTATACAGAGAAAACACTGAAAGACCATCAAAGTCTGCTTAGAATTCTCCCATCACCTTCATTTCTGCTGCCTATTAATAACATACTCATAAATTATTCAACAAGCATCCATCGGTTGGGTGCTATATTTTGGATGTCTCAGTTCAGATGTCCTTTCCTCGGGTGTTCTTTTTTCTGAGCACTCACTGTCATCAGGACATTATTTAATTATGGCACCTAGTGAGCAATAGTAAGGTCAAGTATGTTCTTGTCTGTCTTCATACTGGATTTGGTACTTATATTTTGAAATTACTGCCTCCTGGCATTGTATCTAGCACATCATAAATAATCAATTTGTATGACCTGGATCATTTTGAAATAATTATCTTGTATTCTAAAGAATTAACAGTTTATCTTCCATATTCCCTACTTATACCTAGAGATAGTTATTTTTATGGTATGCTGATAATTATTCTGTGATTCATTGGGTTTTTGAGGAAACATCAACTCAGAATGAAATGATAAATCTGGCTTTCAATAGCAGGGATAAAACTAGGCCTGCAGAAGACAGAGGGGTCCCAATTTCATGCCCACATTTTCCTTCCACGGGGCCATCATAGTAGCCACAGAGATGTCTCCCATGAAGGAAGGACTTGGCAACTGGCTGTTGATAGAGTTGTTATGGGACAGGTTTCAGATGTCATCTCTTTCAGGGATTGCCTAAGCTGCGGAGAGCTGCCTTGCCCAAGAATGGCTCACATCCAATGACTGATGAAGCCAGGAGCATAAAGGCTCAACCATTTCAGCCCAGTGCGGGGCAATTCTGATGGGCCATTTGAGTTCCAGAATTCTCCAATGGATCCACAGGGGCTGTGCCTGCATGGCAGCTCAACTTCTCCTTTTACTCAGTCATGCTTTTTATGCTCCCCTCCCATGGAGATTGATGACAAGGGTATTCTAATAAACTTACTGAATATTACATTTCATCTTAGAGTTGGCATTCTAGTGAATCCAAATAGTTGATTGATGCAAGCAGGACTAAGATGGAATTTTGGAGCTGGGTTACTAACCACGCAGCTAGTAATTAGGATTCAGTCTCACTTGTGGTTGGAGGATCACATATAGTCCTGGCACAATATAGCACTTATTTGCTTAATTTTCACCAGAAATGAGTTGGGATGCTGCACCAGCAGGAAGAAATGAGTGAGGTGGGACAATACACCAGGCGCTGGAAATTATGGAGAAAATAGAGACCATAAGAGGAATGAGATTTTATAACTATTGTTAAACTCTACTTAAGAGCTAGAAAAACATAAAAATAAGGTTGAGAGTGATTAAGAGGCCAAGTGCAAAAGCCCGAGTGTCCATGCTAGCGCGCAAAAAGCCTGCCATCTACAGCAGAAGGCAGAGGTGGAAGCAGTGTCACGTAGTCATGCTAATGAATACAGAAGATGCACCCCCTTGATATTTCTAGAAAATTATTTCCAACTAGTATTCTTTTTAAAAAATATATACATATTTTTATTAATTTCAGAGAGGAAGGGAGAAGGAGAGAGAGATAGAAACATCAATGATTAGCGAGACTCACTGATTGGCTGCCTCCTGCATGCCTCCCACTGGGAATCAAGCCCACAACCCAGGCATGTGCCCTTGACTGGAATCAAACCTGGGACCCTTCAGTCCCCAGGCCTATGCTCTATCCACTGAACCAAACCAGCAAGGGCCCCAACCAGTGTTCTTTACCATCCATCCCATTGTGATTATGTGAGACACAGAGTTGATTCTTGCATTATTATTTCTTATTATATCTTCCATATGAACAACTGTTGACCTACTTTTGCCCCAGCCAGTACTCTTTTCTAGAGAGGCATTTTACCAAAAAAGGGGAAGACACCAACAAAGGTGGGATTCATGAATTAAGAATTCAATGCGAGAGAGCCAGAGGGATCACCAAGGTGACAGCGATGCACCAAGCTTAGCGAGCTGCCAGCCTGGACAGGAGCCTCTGGGAGAAATTTCTTCAAGCTGATAAAACTTTCTTATTACTGAATGTGCCCGAGCATTACAAGAGCTTTCATTTCTGGAGAAGATTTTGCGGTTGAATTAGCAGTAATTAATAGTAGAGAAAAGCACAAGACAATTATAGGAAAAGCAAAGTGTTTGCAAGGAAATTCAGTAAAGTGCAGTATATTGCTCAGTTGTGAATAGCTTTTACAGTCTAAGTTTCTATCCAACTAAAGTTATAATAGAGACAGGTTGGAAGGATGATGGGCCAGGAAGTGTGCATGAATAGGGCCTGAAAAAGGCATCTGAAAGAGGTAAGTTTTCACCTCCTAGGGCAGTGACGGTGAACCTATGACACGCGTGTCAGAGGTGGCTCGCGAACTCATTTTTTTGGTTGATTTTTATTTGTTAAATGGCATTTAAATATATAAAATAAATATCAAAAATATGTCTTTGTTTTACTATGGTTGTAAATATCAAAAAATTTCTATATGTGACACGGCACCAGAGTTAAGTTAGGGTTTTTCAAAATGCTGACACGCCGAGCTCAAAAGGTTCGCCATCATTGTCCTAGGGTCTACTTTGTATTACAGTGTGATTTGGCAGAAGGTCATGGCCCGTGTGCTGGTGCGTTAGCAGAAAGAACGCTATTGTCTTTGCCTTAGAGACATATTTGAAGATTAATTTCCTTTTATGTTCATGTCACCTTTATGAACAGCTATAAGGTAAATTTTCTTCTAGCCATTTTACAAAGAAATGTTATCTTTCCCTTGAGAAAATGTTTTTTGTGTGTGTGGTTTGGACTTTTTCCCATGGATGCTATGAATGTTGCCCTACTCAGTGTTCATTCTTTTGCTTTGAATGCTAATGAACACAGAGGTTGCTTAGTATTTCATGTTTATTACATGCATAGTATATCACCACATTCATCTTGTATACTAATTGTGTTGCTTGGTTCATTGTGTTTTCTGACCTTCATTTTTCTTTTCTTCATAATGTCTTCATTTACAATTCTTATAATGGTTATATTTCTTCAAATGCCCCTAAATTATTTTGTTTTGGAACGAGGCAAGGTTACCAACAAGTAAGCATATACATAACTGTGCCTTTGGGCGCCTAATAAATTCGAGGTGTGCTTTTCCTCATCACTCTGCCTCTTTACACTGTGCTGTCACCGTGTCTTCCCACTGCAGCATAAATTTACCAACATCATGCTCATGCATTATTTGTAATAAAACTGACTAATGAGCATTAAAAGCCAATTATTCCTATGCATCTGCTGGCTACGGCTGGCAATACTCGCACATCACTCAGATTTGTGGCGATATGTTCGCCTTAGTGAGATTTTAATCACTCACTAATTTATGGATGATAATTTGCATCATGGGCGCCAGCATCCCCCTAACTGCCTCAGACTTATAAATCAAATGGCCAGCGAACTTGGAATTGGAGGGAGCATGGGCTCCCTTGCTCCGTTGTGCCTTCATGCCAATGTCTACTGGAAAGTCATAGACGGGATGAGACAGACCCCCCGACAGACACACGGAGTGCAATTATCTTCCATTCCATTGCTGAGTCACTTCATCATTTTTTACAATAACACAGTCCACATCTTCATGTTACCTTTTCACTTGTCAGTTAGGGACTTGGTAGTCTAACCTCTGGAGGTGGGCAGTGTAGTGGGGAAAAGCACGCTTTTCCGGTCAGAGAAGTGGGCTCGGTCTTATTTTCAGCCTTATTGCAAACTCTTAGGCAAGTCACTTAGTGTTCCTGAATCCATGCCTATAGGCACACATTTTTAATAGCAAAAGTGCAGTATTACTGAACGTGAGGGTTTTGATGAATGGCATAGCAGTGTTTGAAGGAATTTGTTCTAATTGCATCAAGAATGAGCTCACCAGGGAAAGGGTCAGCCAGTATCCCACCTCCACCTCTGAGCTCCAGGGGAGAGAGGCTGGGGGTGCTGTGACCCTCCTCTGCCCAGGTGACACCAGGCTTTTTGCCTCGCCTCTGCCCACTTCTCACCTATACTCGGTGACCCCTGATCTCAGCAAGTTCATCTATGGAAAACACATCACACGAGAGCTCACTGTCCAGCAAATCCATGAGGAGCCACGGGGAATTAGAAGCACTGAGCTATTCATATATATTTTACATGCTCCACACTTATTGTAACAGAAACAACAGTCTTTCAATTACACAGATGGTGGAATAGGAGGACAAACCATCTCTGACAGTCAGAGGGCCCTGGTGTGGGGATCAGGGAAAAACACTCCCCCTGCAGCCAAGTCCACAAGATGGAAGTTCACCAGAGACTGGACATGTGGCTGGGGCCATGCTCAGAGCCCAGCGTACGATGTGAAGAGGGTGGGGAGGCAGCTCCTAGGTGGACAATAGAAGAGATCAAAGTGAATTCACGCCCCTGTGTGTTGGCAAAGAGCAGACATGTGCTCACCTCACCTCACATGGGAAGAACTCAGAGACACGGCAATAACCAACGGTGTGGGCTGTGTGCAGAGATTCTGAATATAAAATGGTAAGACACCACCATGCAGAGTCAGAGCAGAAGCACGTTTGTGAAAATAATGCAACCCAAATGGCAGAAAGCATTAGGTGCATCTGTTTTGTGTTCTCGGCATGTAAGGGAATATGGGCGCTTTGTAGTGGGATGGAATTTGTGTTGGTTCAGTGGCAGATTAGGTTTTCAAGGAGCTGGCTCAGTTAGTGGGAAAAATACAATTACACCAAAAAAAATGCCAAAAATTAAAATATATATTGGAGGCAGTAAAAAGCTGAATCGATACTTGTGGAATCGATGATGTGGAACAGGAGTTGGAAAATTCTAGCCCAAAGGCCAAATCTAGCCCACCTCTGTGTCGGTATGGCCCTTGAGCTAGGGATGAACTTTACATTTTCCAATGGTTAAGAAAAAGAAATGCAAGCATAATACAATTTTGTGACATGGAGCGTTTGAGTTCTAATTTCAACGTCATGCATGAAGTTTTGTTGGCACCCTCCCCCTTGATTTACATGGGCCTATGGCTGTTTTCTGAGGCAGAGGCAGAGCATTAGAGCAGAGATCCCCTAGCCCACAAGCCTATGTGGTTGACTATCTGGCCCTTTACTGAGATCTGCCAACTTTGGCCAGTCAACAGAGAAGCCTGTCTCTAGAGGAAAAGGGAAAACATCATTGAAATGACGGGAGAGAGAAGAGCGGTTGTGGGTGGAGAGGAAGACTTTGAGCACCGGAAGTCGGCACTTTGCAAGTGCCCTCACACGGTGTCGGTGCAGAGCAGCCATCTCCAAGGAACAGGAGAACATTTGCCTGCGACAAATTTAAGTGACTAAGAAAATGGTGACCACAGAACCAGAGCACAGCGAGTTCCAGAGAAAAGAACAGGCGTGTACACACGAGAAGGTGAGAAGCTTGGGAGGAAGGACAGACAGAAGCAGGCTCCGTCTGAAGGAACACAGGCGTGCAGGCCTCGGACCGTCAAAAGACATGACGGTGCACGAGCTCCTCACCGGGATGCCTTCGTAGGAGCGGTTCTCCAACTGAACCCCTTAGCACTCCACCTCCCACCCTTCCCACCCACCCTCCGGCATCGCTTCTTTGGAAAGTTTCTTAACTCATCCACTCTCTCCCCTGGAAAAAGTCACACTCTCCTCTCTATCACCTTTTCATTTACGCTGGTTTCCACCCACAAATGCCAGATCCAAAGGCCAAATACCTCCCTAAAAATGCTCTTCTTGAAAACGGGGAGTTGCATGGAGTTTACAACAGGGGGCTGTCCTCCATATTTCATTTCCAGATCAGAGTGCTATTTGGAGAAGACACATGAGCAACCTCAGAAACTGTTGGTATTGGATCCCCGTGGAACTCCCCTCATGGAGTTGTTGACAAAGGCGGCAGAGGGGGTAAATTTAGGTATAACCCTCCCTCCAGGGTTGGTGGAGGCTTTGGCCAGTCGGGCCCTTGCCTGGCATGCTGTCCATAAACAAAGCTTTCAGAAGATCACTTTCCAAAAGCCATAGAGAAAGCTGTGAAGACCTGGATAGTGAAGGGACATTTGTGGCTTGAGATGAAACTGCCTGTGACAACATCCTCTAAGGATCCGAGACGAGCTACCTCTCCAACCAATGGGAGTGACACTGCCACCAGCTAGTGACTCAAGGACAGTTTTCTGATGAGGTGAGACCCACACTGAGGAGCCACGCAAAGACTTCGAGTAAACTCGCATTGCGAAATGAGAGTAGGAAGGTTTAACCTACTTTATAAATGATGTCATTTTAAAGGCATAGCTCATTTGAAATATTTTGACCAACTGAGCTGCTTGTATAGATATTATGTATGACAGTGTGAGTGTGTGTGGGGGGGGGTGCATGTGTGTGTGTGCAACCCTATCTGGACTTTCTCACTGGGGAGATGGGGGGCCACGGCCTTCCCAGCTGCTTTGTGTTCAGTCCTGGGTGGGAAGCTTCCTGGCACCAGGCCCATGACGGACAGTCCCCTCCTCCAGAGGACTGCAGGCAGGACCCCGCATCCTAACATCTCGCAGTCTCTGACACAAGGCGGACCTGGGAATTCACGCCCACTGAAGCCCGCCCTGTGCTGTCCATCGCGTTCTCTCTAAAACTGGGTGATTGGGCTCGCTCATCTCCACTGTCCTGGGCTCGGACACCCCAGGAGCCCTTCGCCCGGTGGCTGCTGGGACGGGATGCTGTGCCTGCCTGCGTCCCGGGACAAGACTTGGCCCAAGTCTCCCCTCAGAGGCCTCATCCAGAAGGCCTTGGCAGGTCTGAATGGCGCCATTGTGACAGTCCCCCTCCCCCTGCAACGGGGCCGGGGTCTGTGGGGAGAGGGGAGGCCATGCTTTATGGCATGTTTTGCTAATGTGAGAATCACAGGCTTTCCAGGTGTTAATGGCGGCGACGGGGCGGAAAGCCCAGCGTGACGTGACGCGGCTCTGCCCCGAGCCGCTGTGATCGCCTTTCTTGGCTCAGCTACCTCTTCGCTTCCTCTCACCTTGTGGTTGGAATGAACCCGGGGAGCTGAGGCAATGTTTCCTAAGGGATTAGGATGTAAACCTGACCTTCCTGGACCCCAGGCCCCAGGGTCGGGCATCAGCTGGCTGAGCAGGGAAGGCAGGGGCCTGCTCGCTGGTAGGAGCCACAGCTCTCACTGTTCACAATGCTGGAGAAGGAAGCCTGCTCATAGCTGCCCACCAGCACCCATCCTCCCTCTCCCGCGTTAATCAGTCTGCGCCTACCCTGCCTGCACCAGAGTTCATGTCCTACTCTGCCTCCTGCGTGAAGTGCTCCCTTCACAGAGCTCAACCTGGTTCCTCTGGTGCCTGGCGGCTTGGGGACAGCCCTTCCCAATTATCACCTCCAGGATAAACCTATTAAGTTCTCTGCAAAAACAAACTACATCAGCCACAATCACCTTGCAGTCACGTGGCGTTGGCTTCTTTCGAGGATCTATCTGAAAGGTGTACCTCGAGTTCTAAGCTGTTAGGGAGGCAGGCAGCGAAGGGGTTGCTGTTTGCACTGCCCTGCGGGGACAGGGCCACGAGGGGCTACAGAGGCGAAGCCGATTCCTCAGGTTGACACTTGTAACCGTCCGGGGTGATGGCCTCCCTGGGAGAGGCATCTGAGCAAGAAGCCTCATCCTGTGCTTGGTTGCATGATGGTGGGTGACACCCTCAGCTTCCTGCTCAGGTGCAGGTCAGGAAAGAGCACGGAGCAGTCGGTACAGAAACAAAGCCAGCCCCCAGATGCATGAGGTGCAGCCTGTGGAACTCCACGTCACTTCATGCTCACAGGAAAGGCGGTGTTCAGTGCCGGGGACAGGTCCTAACTACAGAACTTTAAAGCCCGAGGGTCCGGGGGCAGACGGTCAGTCTCGCCTCTAGGCTTGTGAGCTGGGACGCTCTCTCTCCTGTAGGCCCGGCTTCTAGGGGCTTCATTCTCATCGTCATTATCCACATGCCCCAGAGGAATCAGAAAACGCTGTCCTCATCCCCGTGTTAGCACAGACACCTTCACATCATACCCTTTGGTTTATGTGTGTGTCTCTGGCTCTTCCGCATCTTCTCCAGATGCCTTCACATCGCAGCGTTCAGGATCTGTCTGTATTGAGTCCATCATAGGGCCGAGCCTGGAGTCCACGCGGCCTGTGGATCAGGCCTGGCCGGAAGGAAGTCCATAATCCCACCCCTCCTCTACCTTCAAAGACCGTCTGGGCTCATTTCAGAAAGACAAACTGGTGCCATGCACACAAGGGTGGAGTGCCACCCCTGACACTTGGTGAGTGGGGTGACATCAGGTAACCCCTCTGAGGCTCTGTGTCCTCCTCGTTGAGAGGGTGGACGGTGGTGGTGAGGACTCACAACACGGGCGAGGAGGTGTGCAGCGCCCGGTGCCTGGACATGTCTCCTGCTCACCCTCCACCCTGACCCGTCTCTCCCCACTTCTATCAGCATACAGATGTGTCTGTAGCCTGAGGCCCTTCCAATACTGGGAGGGCGCCCGCCCTGCTTTAAGTGTTATCTCGAGTTGAATAAGGGCTATTGGGTGGTTTGTTCAGGATGAGACCAAGTACCAGAAACACCGGATGTAAGTTCGAGCTTTGCTGTTCACCAGCCTTATAATTGCAGAGCTATGGCACCCCTTGAAAATAGCAGTGCTCTCTCCTATGTAGCAGGGGTAATAATCCCTAACACGCACGTGGTTTCAGATTAAACATCAAACTTGTTCCCGATATGTTAAATCGGCTAGTCTGGTCTCACTGTAGCATGAACCCTGCAGCCCTGGGCACGAGCCATAACATGTGCTTTTCCTTTGTGTTGGTTTTGATGAGATGAATATCTTTCTGCTTTAACCATCTACTTCCATGGTAATTCACTCCATCATGGTGATGTAACAGCACCATCACTAGTCCAATGAAAAATAAGATTATTGCCCAGCTGGTTTGTCTCAGTGGATAGAGCGTCGGCCTGCAGACCGAAGGGTACTGTGTTCAATTCCGGTCAAAGGCACATGCATGGGTTGCAGCTTGATCCCCAGTGGGGGGCGTGCAGGAGGTGGCCAATCGATGATACTCTCTTATCATTGATGTTTTTCTCCCCCTTCTTCTCTGAAATCAATAAAATTATATTTTAAAAAATAAGATTATCCTTTTAAATTGAGCCTTGAGGACAATTTGGCAGGCCTTTCCAGCCTTCCTATGCATGTCTTGTCTCTGAGCTGAGATGAGCAAAACGCGCCAAGCACTGGCCCCAATAGAGGTGTTGGTGAGCCTTGCATTGCCGATGTGGCAAGGCCGAAGAAAAGCACGGATGATTCCCGTGTAGACTGCATTTGATTCTTGTGCTTTGGTCCAATGACAATTGTGAACACCCAGTGGGTCCACGCCCTCCCACACTAACTACCACAGGTCTCTTGCCAGGTGTGATGCCATTTCTCTTCCACCTCATATTTCATCTAAATCTGGTCACGATATTTTGTAATAACAAGCATATTTAGAGACCGTGCCGATCTGATTTGACCTTAAAAGGTCCCTGGTGTTTAAAAGCAGGCTTCTCTGAATCTGGGTCAGGAAAGGAGTAAGCTGGTCCTGAGTGGAGGACAGCTCCCCCTTACTCCCCCCTACCCCCCATTCACAGGGGGTGAGAGCGGGCGCTCTTCCAGTGCAATAAACTGTCCCCCCGGAGAACAATGCCCCTTTGTGAATGTCCCGCATTCCAGACCTGGGCTTTCCATACAAGTCCAAGTGCGTGCTGAGCTAGGAGGCCAAAGCCTTGGTGGAAGGAGCCTGTTTGCCCTCTGTAGCTCCGCCCTTCCTGCCTGAGGAGTTTGAAGGATGGAGAACCCTGAGTCTGATCACTTTGGGCGCTTTGGCAAAATGCAGCCTCTCAGCTGGAAAATCCGTGGGTGAGATGCCAAACCACGGTGACCTCATCGCCTCCCTTCCCCTTCCCCAGGCTCTGGCTGGGCAGCCAGCCTGGCTCCTGCAGGCTCCCAGTCCTCTCTCTCCCTGTCCCTGCACCTCTACATTAGCACTCACCACAGGCTTCTTGCAGCAAATCTTCCTTCTGCATCAGGCCTGCCGCTGGCTTCAGGCCATGGCCTCTGCTCTCTCTGTTCTGTGTTGGGGGGAGAAGGGCTGACCAGGTTATTGCTGCTTCACCAACAGGAGGCAGTGATAAGATGGGAGGGTGAGAAGAGGGGCAGAGGCAGGACTTTTTCCTAGGTGCCCCTGACAGCAGCTCCTTCCGCCCCTCCGGTGTTGCAGGCGGTCCCAGGAAAACTGGAGTCTTTCAGCCTGTGCGTGACCCAGCCCCTGCCTCTGATCACACCTCCTGCCTTTGTCCTTGCAGCTGAGGGGTGGGCATGGTCACTGTAATTCCACTTTCAGCACTGCCTTCTGTTCTCTGGTTGGCTTCTCAGGCTCTTGTCCCCCCATAACCAAAACCCTGTCACACCCCAACTGTGTGTTCTTCCGGTTGGACCATGACTAACACATACGGTCTGGATCCTCAGCGTGATTCTGAGTTGCGTGAAGTCAGAGCCCTCCCCACATCTTTGTACACTCCCGTTAGAGTAGGGACTTCCTAAATTGTTGTCCAATGGATTTGAAATTATGTCCTGCGAAATCTAGGCTGACAACACTGGCAGACCTGAGAAGTCATTGTTCATTTTATTTATTTATTTTTTTAAAATGTGTGTGTTGATTTTTAAAGGGAGAGGAAGAGAGAAGGAGAGAGGAATAGAAACATCGATGAGAGAGAAATATCTACCAGCTGCCTCCTGCACGCCCCCTACTGGGGATTTAGCCTGTAACCCTGGCATATGCCCTGACTGGGAATCCAACTGGTGACCTCTTGGTGCGTGGGTTGACACTCTACCCACTGAGCCACACCAGCTGGGCTCATTGTGCATTTTAAATGGGGGCACTCGTTACTAGAGTTAAAATCAGATGTGATTTGATAAAATGACATGCTCGTGCCTTCTCCAGGGACAGGCACGTGCAGAACCATTTCCTTTGAAGCAGTCGCTGAACAGTAGCTGACCACTTCACAGGCACCTTAGATGACTCACCGTCCTCACCGTGAACTTCTGTGGTGCATAGTACCATCCTAGTTCACAGACCAAGAACTGTAAGTCCAGAGATGTTGAGTAACTGCTCCCAAGTTTACACACTTAGCTTGGAACTTAGTCAATGTGTAATTTAGTGATACTCAAACTTTACACACTATAAGAATCAAGTATGTGTTAAAAATGGAAAATCTACAGTTCCTACCCACAGAATCTAACTTAGCAGGTCAGAGGTGTAGCCCGTTTATACCACTCATGGTAGAAATATTCATGTATAGCATCCCCTCCGGATCCAAGGCCTTTTCAACCACACTTGGAGAAATACTATGTTAGAATATAAGGTAAAAGGATCCGTGAAATTAGTTCCCTGATACATCCCCAGAGCTTAGCCAGGGGCCTGCTACTTAGCCAATGATCAAGAAATGATTATATGATTAACAAACTAATGAATGAATGAACAATTTAGCCCCTTCTGTCTGAATTTAAATACTGAACTTTTCCTATTACTATTAACTCATTCAACAAACATTTGCTGAACTCTTACTCTATGCCTGGTCAGTGCTAGATATTGGGAATATACATATATTCATTGAATATTATGATACAGTCTCTATCCCTCAAAGAGTTTCAATTATTGCAATGGGGAAAAAAAAAGAGCAAGTAAGAATAACAGAAATCTCTAAGAACTGATATTATTATAAATCTCTGTGCAGGTAAGTTAGGACCACTAAGAAGGGAGTGACCAATTCTACCTCAAAGAATGTTAGAAGAAAGATTTCACAGAAGAATTAATGCCCAGATGAATCTCGAAAGACAGCCAGGTGTTTGCCAGTCGAACACAGGCTCCTGGCAGATGAAGGTGAAGTGTAACCAACTCCTGGAAGTGTGATTGGCTCCGCAGGGCTTGGGTTCACACATGGAAAGAGATGGTTCCAACAGAGCAAAGAATAGCAAAAGGATTCCCCAATCAGTTTGGGATAGAAATGAGAATTCCTCTATTCTAAACTATCCCTTTCCTCTGCCTGCCCCCACACATGAAAACTTAAAGGGGAAGTGGGTCCTTTGTTTATTTCTACCTTTTAAGAGTAAGTGGTTAGAGCTGGGGTTCTAGTCAACAGTGTCTAAGTGCAAAGGCTGGGCTCTATACCTACACACTCACTCAGTTTCCTAAGAAACTGGGAAGAAAGGGACAGAGGGGACCAGGACTTGATCCAGTAAGGGGTCCCTGACTTCTGCCTTATTGCAAACCCAAACATTCACCAAGTAGCATCACGTGGATGAAAAGCTAGGCTATTTTTATGCTCACTGCTTCATGTCATCCTCAACATGTCTCTGAAATGTGTGTTATTCCCCTCATTTTATAAGGCAAGGAAACTGAAGCTCAAAAGAGGCAAAACGGCGTGTCCAGGACCACCCAGGTGGCCAGCAGCTCACCCCACCATGACGGGACTTGAACCACGTGTGATGATTTTTTCCTGCTGCTCTTGTAGGAGTCTGATGTATCCAGATAAAGATTCATACACAGGTAGGCCACCTATAACTTAGGCCACAAGGCACTTTGGCTGTGTAGTTTGATTGGCATCATCTTATTTCTCCTCCATGAGTATGCGTTATCCCATGTTACAGCAAAAGTTAGTGAAAATTAAACATGTCAGTGATTTGGTGAGCCACATAGCCATGAAATGGTTGGGCCATTAATTTAACTCACCTCTGATGTTAGTCTGAAATCGCCATATTTGGAAGAAATCCATTTGTTTTTGGGTTGTCCTTATTTCCCCAGAGTCAATTTTCAAGTATAACTATTTAATATGGAAAACCATTAGTAGTCACTCTGGAGTTTAAAGGGGGGCTGGGGACATTTGGTGGATTAAATATGAGTTCAGTTGTAATTCAAGACTCAATTGTTATTCCCTTAACTAATTAGCAAACCGATCACTAAAGCATGACTTTTGTTGAGGGGCAAAATATTTAAAATGACCACAAAGTGAAACTTTCAAAACATTCACAGCAAGATTTTTCTATAAGCTTTAGTATCACTCTTTAATATGATCACATTTGACATGATTACACCTTATAAATACCTCAAACTTGTAATGACATCTTCTCAAGAATCATTACTAATTATTGTATTTGACATGACAAATTAAACATGGTGTTTGATGTAATTACACTAATTCAAAATGTTAATTATGCTTAGAAATAGCAATTAACATAATTAAGTAAAAAAAAAACACACCAAACTACTGTAAATGTTGCTACTGACTCAGTGTCACAAACTGGAGTTTTCTAGGAGATTTTAATAAAGATTGACTGATGTGACTCATAAAATTATATCTTTAATCAAGAATGATGAAACATTTTTAGTGGCTTCCTATGTCCTGGAAGAGACAATAAGAGAATAGAGCAGAAAGCAGAGCTGGGGTTGAAGGGCAGTCTTTAGAGGCAGCAGACTTGAGTGTGAGTTCTGACCTAGCCACTACTAACTGGGTAGCTGTAAGCTAGCGATATAGCCTTGGTGAATATCTTTCGCTGCAAATAGGGAGTATATTTGCCTCTAGGCCTGATCTAGAAACCAGGACCTTGAAGAGATTTTACCACTCCCATGGTCACTGCAGCACTATTTACAATGGCCAAGATATGCGAGCAACCTAAGTGCCCATCAAAGGATGACTAGATAAAGAAAATGCAGTGTATCCATACAATGAAGTATAATCAAGGCACAAAAAATGAAGGAAATTCTGCCTTTTGGGGATAACATAGATGAACCTCGAAAACATTGTGCTAAGTGAAATAAGCCAGTCACAGAAAGACAAATGCCACTGTGGATTCCGTACACATGTGGTAGCTGAAGTAGACAAAGGCATAGAATCAAAGAATGGAAGGGTGGCTGCCAGGGGTTGGCAGAGGAGCAAATGAGGAGTTGCCAACCCATGAGCATGATGTTTGAGTTCAGAAAAATGCATAAACTCTAGAGATCTACTGTACGACATGGTACCTACAGTCAACAAGGATGGAGTGTGTACTTAACATCTGTCAAGAGGGTAGATATCATGTTAAGTGTTTTACAACAATAAAATAAAAATTTTAAGAAAAAGAATAAATTAAGGATATCGAGATATAAAGGGCTTGATAGAGTGCATGATCCCTTGGAAGGGTTCAATAAATTCAGGTTCCTTAGACCCCACTCATTAAAGTCAGGAGTATATTGGGTGTCAAATTCTAGGCTACTTGGAGAACCAAGAAAGGAGGTATGAGGTAGTTACTAAGAAAATCACCCATCTGCAGAGGAGGGGAGATGATTTCTGATTTGTGGGTTTGTGAGGAGGTGGAGGGGCAATATCTGTAAAGAACTGGCACGTCTTCAGCCCTTTGTAATGATTGTTCCTCTCCCTTCAATTAGAATCGATGTTGAGACAGAGATTGAAAAGGGTAGTGACTATCCAAGGTTACTGAGTAAGTTGAATCAGGATGTGAGCCCAAATCTGAGGCCAGTCTAGTCTCTGCACTATGCTCTTCTGTCTTGGAGGGGCAAGTGGCCTGCGTCTCAGAGGCTGCGGGTAAAGCTCTCCTGGGTGTCCCATCGGCCTCTGTCCTGGCTCTAGCTGCCGCTGTGACTGCGGCATTTCATAGCCACAGCTGTCCTCTCTCTGTGGAATGGCAGAGCAGGAGAAGCAGACACCACTTTCATTTGGATTTTGACAACTTTCTCCTTGTTTGTAAAACACTGTGATAAAGGAACTTCCCCTCTAAGAGAGACAGCTTATTCCACATCTCATCAGGGAAGAATGACTATCAAATGCGCTCATTTTTTTCTTTTATGAAAAGAGGCAGAAAGCGATTGTGATGTAAATGACTCCTTGGGGAGGCTGAGGAAGGACTATAGGGCTTAGGAGGTGGAGGCAGGAGACACAGGTCTTGGGCTTGGTTCCAGGTGGGTTAGGCAGCCCAGTGATTAAAGACAAGACACTCATCCTCCCTGCAACCTTGAACTCTACAGTTCGGGTGGGTTTCTGCAGCCAAAGTGAGAAAAGAGCAGAATGCAGAGATGCTAGAAGCAAGTAGGAAGGGCTTCTTTCCATTGCCCCTCAGGTATCCTTGAGGCATTCACACTGGAAGGTCTTTCTGCCTGGCCCATTTTCGCTCCACTTTCTTATAAGCTTCATCATTTATTCAGCAACCTAAGTGACTTCCCTTACTGTGTATTCTTCACCCATTTCAAATGTATAAGGTTGCCACCTCCTCTGCTGTATGTGCACACTACATGCATGAAACATCCCAGATATAGAAACATTAAGTGTAAAACATAGACTCAGGAGGCAAGAAGACTCAGGTTTGAGTCTGGCTTTGCCAATTCCATGGCATGTGACCATGAAAACACCACTAAACTATTCTGAGCTTGGGCCCCATTATTTGCAGAGTGACAGACTGTTACATCACAGGAGAAAGGAAGCCCTGACATGACGATCAGGGAAGAGACCATTACACAAGTCCAGGTGAGAACTAGAGCAGCGGCAGTGGGGGTGGAGAAAAGGTGACAGATGCAAAAAACAAAAAAGATCAGGTGAGTCTAGGCTGCTGACGGTCCTATGGATCTGGGCAGTGGCAGAGTCGAGTTTGATTGGCAGGTCTATATGAACAGAGGCAGCAGGGAGAGAAAGGCCATGGAAGGAAGAGGGGATGTTTGGGGACAGAGACAGGTTTTTATGTTAGAGGTACTGAGTTGCAATGTAGTGGGGGACCCAGTGGACGTTGATACTTTAGGTGACTTGGCTTGAGGGATGTAAATGTGGATCGTTTTTCCATAGAGGTGATAGCTGGAGTGAGTTCTCCACACAGATTGGGGTAAAGAAAGGGGCGCGGAACTCTGGCATCCATTGTGATGGATTGAGGAACAAGTGGAGCCTGTGAAAGTGCAAAGAAACAGGATTAGAGAAACAGAGAAATTGCTAAAAGCAGTAGCGATTTGGAGGAGAGACAGAGGAAGGATGCTCAGATGGGCCATGGGGAACCTCTTAGGGGCTCTCCCTGTTCTGCCCTTGCCCTCCATAGCAGGCCAATCAACCAAGTTCTCCATCCCTACTGTCAACAAGAACCGCCCATAGGCTTTGTATGGTGGGGTTTCTATAAGCTTTTATTCTCAGAAAGGATCCATTTGCCTGGTAATATGCCTACTCAATGTTGACTATCCTAACCCAAGTCCCCATATGCATGTATCAGTCAATTCACCATGTTCTCTCCATGCCCACAGTCTCCTGGTTTCTTCACCCAGTGTGGATGCCACCTCTAGCGTCCTCAGATTGTGACCCCTTCAGATTTGCCTCCTGGCATGTAGTATCATGGCTCCCCTTAGTAGTCCCTTGGTGACAAAGCTCCAGAGGGCAACTCTTCTAGGTGTAGCTGGAAGATACACCAATGTATCTTCAGGTTCAGGTTTGGGACTGCATGGGGAATGGTGCTTGGAGGAAGGGTATTAACACTGCAGTGCTGGAAACAGAAGGCAGGGAGGAAGATGAGGGGAAATGTTGGTTTGTTTACACCTGTCTTTTCTCGATTGGAGGAAACATGAGCATGCTGAAAGGTCAACAAAAGCTATCAGAGGAAATAACGAGCTTTAATGTGTTAGAGAGCTGGAGTGAGTGATCCTGCAGAGTGCCTGAGAGGACGCCAGCAGGGGAAGGTTTTACAGGAGGAAATGCCATCTTGTAGAGGTGCTAACTGCTAATCATCACTTGGAGATGCGAAAGGACAAGGGGACCTGGGCCCTTCTGGGAGGAAGGTGGAGGTTCCTTCAACCGCCACCTGGGCCCTGGGACATAACAAATATGCTAGAAGCGAGGAAGCCTCATAGTCAAAGTTTAGGTTATGGTCTAGCTGGGATTTGAATCTGGATCTGTCTATAGTTCACATTTTTCTGTTTTTTTTTTCTTTCCACTTATGTATCTACCCACCCTTCTCTCTCTACTATCAATAGTTATTTTATTGTTTGTGAATTTATATAAGGGAAAGGGTTTTTCTAAGGCCCCATGAGTTACCAGCCAAGAAAAGTCTTTACATTTTTTAACATCTATCCATAAATAAGAAACTGATTTTGTTTTTTTTGAATAAAAAAAAATATAAATCGAAATGCCCCTTCCTCCTACATTTCCCTTCTTGGCTGAATACCACTATATTTCTAGCAGAACAAGTTCGAAATCCAATCTTGGCTCTGGGACTCCTCCCTCGCCCACCAGAACCTCCCAATTCCCATGAGGCCACCTTCTAAGTATCTCTGACATTCAGCCCGACTCTTCCTTCTTGCTTCAGGTCTCCATCTTCACTTAAAGGTCTACCCAGAAGACCTTTATTTACTTCCTCAGTTTTTCCCTTGCCTGATCCCCATCTCCTCTTCCATTCCCCATCCACCTTCATGACCTTAGTCATTAGGATCTGTTTTTTACGCCCCAAATTCTTCTGTATTCGTGTGGTCATGCTCACACTTGTTCCACTTGCCGAGTGACCATCTAGCTCTTCTGCCCTGGTACACCTGACTGGCAAGCATCTATTTGGTTACCAATCCCTTCTAAAGAGCCTTTGCTGACCTATTATTCCTCCCCTCCCCCAGGAGAACTGTACTCCATTCCCTGTGCAGAATTCCATCAAACAACCTCTCACATACCTCTGTACTTACCTGCTTATGTATCTCCTGTTTTACTAGCCCACGAACACCTTGAGTGCACGGGCATTTCAGTTCATTTTTGCATCTCAGGGATATGTGCTGAATGAATAAAAGAATCAGTCGATCCAAATTGACCTTTGGCTGAGCAACCGTATATTTTTTGGTCTACATTGGAATTTGTCATGAAATCAACTGGAATTAAAGCCTTTCTAAATATCAACCTTAAAAAAAATATCTCACAAAAACTCCTTTGTGTTTTGCTTTGTTTTCTTGGATGCTTTGTTCTGCCCATCAGTTTCGGTTGGAAACTTGAATGGCAATGAGCATGACAGCCCCGGTGATTACTCCCAGAAACTGCAGCCCCTAAGCGGTGGGAAATGCAGGCCTTGGGGAGACTTTGAGTAGATTTCCTTATTAGGAAATTACAGTGATTTCATGAAAGTCACCGAGGAAATGTTCTTACTGAGAAATCGCATGCTGTAAGTAATGAGAGAGGAAAAGATAGGTCCTTTTAAACCTAACAATGCCTAACAGTGAAATTAAGCATGTAGGAGATGCTAGGCTTGCGCTCGGACTAGAGCAGTGGTTCTCAACCTTCTGGCCCTTTACATACAGTTCCTCATGTTGTGACCCAACCATAACATTATTTTCGTTGCTACTTCATAACTGTCATGTTGCTACTGTTATGAATCGTAATGTAAATATCTGATATGCAGGATGGTCTTAGGCGACCCCTGTGAAAGGGTCGTTCGACCGCCAAAGGGGTCGCGACCCACAGGTTGAGAACCGCTGGTCTAGAGGCACAGAGAGCGGTTCATTCACCTGAACCCCAGCGTGTAAGAGCACAGCTGACATGGCGATGCTGGCCAGTGTGCCTCTTGGCAGTGGCAGAGGCACTTTCTCAGGCATTGTCACCTATAAGCCTTGTGATGGGTTGGTAGCTTTTACAGGTTCTGGAAACTGAGGTCCTGATCTGTTCAGCGACTCATCTGAGAACATGCAGTGGTCAGGAGAGAGCCAAGATGTACGCCAAGGTCTGTCTGACTCCCATTGCTTCAGAGCTGCATCCCTGGGCGATGGGTAGATCACGTATTGTAACCCAAACACATAGGCTGCCGTGAGCACTGGAAATAAGTACATGGACATGATACTGAAAGGCAGGGTGGCAGTTCCTTGATGCTCTTTGAAGCTCTCTTCAATAAGTATCTTTAAATGGACAGAAAAAAGAGGAAAAGAAAGCCTAGAGCACAAGCTGCTCTCATTTGAGTCCTGGCTTTGATGACACATTCACTGTTTGACCTTGAGTGAGTCATTTTTTTTTTTTTTTCAGATTTGACCCTAATCAAATCAGGAGTATGGGCTTAATCATTTCAGCAGTACGTCCATCTCGGACTATCTTATGTTATGGGAAAGCAGATGGCAAAATTGAAAGGAAAAAGAAAGATTCAGGATATCCTCTTCCTGATCAACTCTTAGACAGGGAAGCATCCTTAGGTGGGGTTGCTAGCAGCTGAACCCGTCCATATTCATTTTTAAATCAGGAAATGAGTGAATGAATCAATGCATTCTTATATTTTCACTTGGGTTTGGTTTGCAAGAAAATGTGTGTTTCTGTGGATGCTTTTTACATAGCCTAAATGTCCTCGTCTCCACGAACTTGGGCATATAGAGTGCTGGGATCAGCATGGCATGAGAATGAGGCAAGAGTTTTACAAAAGGTAGCAGATTCGACAGACATATCATCGAGTGACATCGGGGCTCGGTCAAGGCAGGAGACTGAATGTCAGAAGAGCTATTCTGAGTCTCGGGCTCCAAGAGAGTTGATGCCATTTTATCGTATCTTCTATGTGCAGCCAAATCCGGCCTCCCTTGAAAGGCTAGGGTGTTGTGAATGTCACTTTTCTTCTAGTCACTGTAAAAGAGAAGTGAATCCACACGGTCTGGGACCTCAGTGGAAAGGTCTTTTGAGTGGCCCGGTATTGACCCTGCCATCATGCCCAGCATTCTTTTCTCAGTGCTATCCACAGTGTTTCCTATTGATTGTGAAATGCCAAGGCCGGTTCATGTCAATGCATACCGTTCCGACCTTCATTCCATACTGTAATCCTCTCTCTAAGCTTAGGGATTGATAATGTTGTCTTTGATTTCTGGTAATTCAGTTAATCAGTACTTAAGTAAGATTGGTGGATCAAGAGCTTGATTCAATGCAATGAGACAGCATGTTTTAAACACCGGGCTGTTCGAGGGGCTGGAAATACAGAGGTAAACAAGCACACAATCTCTGGCCCTTGAGGGTTTCTCCGGCTACTAGGGAGGGCAAGTATGTAACAGCAAATGACATTTAATGTGGTAAGTGCTATAGAAAAATAGAGTGCATGACACAGTGAGCCCTAAGAGAAGGGCCACCTGGTTCAGAATGAGAGGTCAGCATTGACCACATTGTGTGACGATCTCAAACAGCCCTAAAATCTTACCAGGTTAAAATAAGCCTGAATTTCTTACTCATTTCACATGATGATCACTTCCTATTACATTTGATTGGCCTAAGCAAGTGACATGAGCAAGACTGACACCCAGGGCTTGTTTAATGCTCCACATGGAGGGGCCCAATGAGTGGCATTGAATATTTTGAACAATAATGCAACCTACCACTGGGGGAAATGCCCATCACTTATTATGGGCAGAAAATGAGGACATGGAGACTTGTGATTAAGGCAGAAAATAGACAATAGGGGAACTTTATAGGACAAAGAAGCTTGGAGTTGGTAGGTTTTTGCCTGGAAGTGAGGGTAGTGTAGTCAGATTTCCAGTTTAAAAATATTTTTTACTGATTTCAGAGAGTATAGGAGAGGGAGGGAGAGACAGAAACATCATAATGAGAATCATTGGTCAGCTGCCTCCTGCATGGCCCCCACTGGGGATTGAGCCTGTAACCATGGCATGTGCCCTGACTGGGAATCAAACCATGATTTCCTGGTTCATAGGCCCATGCTCCACTACTGAGCCACGCCAGCTGGCAGATTTGCAGTTTAAACATATCATCCTGGTCAGCTCAGGAGGTGAGACAGGAGTGGAGAGGAAAGAGACAAATGAGAGCTTGGAGAGCGGTCTTTACTGCACCTTGGATGGATTAGACACACTGACAGAAGGCAATTTTTCTTTTTGTTCCACCAAATGCTATGTTAACACGAATAAAATGTCTGCTGTACTCACACCCTACAACAGAGGAGAGAGCATTTAAACTTGATGTTGGGCCCTGGGAGGCACAGAAGGTCTGAGAGAGCCTGTGTGGGTCTCATTGAAGCTCTTGCAGGTTCGGTGTTGACAATGAGAGGTGAGGAAGCACAGCCAGATTTCCTCTGTGGTCAAAGAGCGGCCCGCTTGTCCGCACGGCACTTCACAATTCACTCCAGGGAGCAGTGGAGTGAGACAGACCTGACATTCAGCCCCAGTTTACAAGAAGTAGACCGTGGGCAATTTGCTTCATCTCCTTGAGCCAATTTCCTTATCAATAAGGGAAGGAGGGAAGAAGGGAAGGAGGAACATGAACAAGAAAGGAAAGTATATTAGTCAGAGTTCTCCAGAGAAACAGTCCAACAGGAAAGAGAAAGGAGATTTGTTTTAAGGAATTGCTTTACACAGTTCTGGGGGCTTATCAAGTCCCAAATCTGATGGGGCAGCCGGCAGGCTGGAGACAAGGGAAGAGATGCCATTCAATTCCAAAGGCAATTTGCTGGCAGAGTTCTTTCTTGTTCAGGGGAGGTCAGGCTTGTTCTAGTCGGGCCTTCAACTGATCGGTGAGGCCCACCCACATTACGAAGAGCAATCTGCTTTACTCCAAGTTCAACTATTTAAATCTTAGTCTCAACCTAAACCACCCTCACAGAACTATCCAGAATAATGTTTCCCCAAATATCTGGGCAGTGTGATACAGCTAAGTTGACACATAAAATTAACCTTCACAGAAGGTCACCAACTGTGGCTTACTTAATGTTTGTTACCATCATTATATTATGTCCATCTGCTCACCCACCCTCACTTTACAGATGACATCATTGAGATCTGGAGATATTAACTCCGCTGACAAGGACATGCAGACTCCCTCTTTCCTCTCTGTCCTACCGAGGCATCCAAGCAACCACTAGATATACTTGCTCATGCACCAGCCTGCGGCCCATTCTGAGGTGGGCAGGCGCTCAGGTTGTGCATGTAACTGGCTCTATTCCACACTCAGCAAGACCACTCGGAACGACCAATCCAGAGGACAGCTGCATTCACTCGCAAAAAACAGAAACAAAACTGACCCAGTTTGAGCTGTTGCGTCGGGCTCCAGAGCTCCCACCTCTGCGTAAGGGGAGCTGCGTGCCAACGGGCTTTGTTCCACATGGACATCATCGAGTCGCTCGCTGATTTAACGGGACGTGGCGAACATACACCAAACATCCGATATGCCTAGCAACACGCTAGGCTTTGGAGGGACCGAAGGAAAGTAGAAAACACAGCCTGGATTCAGTTCCTACATTCCTGGCATCTTATCCACATGTGCGACCTAATTTTATTTTGAGCTCGATTCACCTTTGGGAGATGTTTGTCCTCCTGGCTTTGTGTCTTCGTTCGAACTGATGCACACCTTGGAAGGGGGCAGGCCTCTGCAGTCCTGCCTCAAGGTTACCCAGATCAGCCCATCCGGCGTGGCTCAGGGGTTGAGTGTTGCTTTAGGAACCAGGAGGTCACGGTTTGATTCCCAGTCAAGGCATATTCCCAGGCTGTGGGCTAAATCTCAGTGTGGAGCGTGCAGGAGGCAGCCAATCAATGATTCTCTCTCATCCTTGATGTTTCTATCTCTCTCCCACTTTCTTCCTCTCTGAAGCCAATAAAGAATATTTTTTTAAAAAGATTACACAGATCAGAAGCTGCAACATCAATGTAAGAGTGACACTACTGCCTGGGACAAGCAGTGTTGAGCGGGAGGTCATGTGGGTCCCACAAGCCAGAGGGCCAAAGCGGCTAGGGAGGAGCCTGGTTCATACAGCTCTGAGCACCAAAGCCAGATCAGCACATCTGCAGACACCCATGATGCACCCCTCCTGGCCTCTGCCCCCGCAGCCTCCCGCCAGGCCAGCCCTACCTGGGAGCTTCCTCTGAGGGCAGCGGGGCAGGGCTGTGGTGTGAAAATAAGCTGTGAGTCAGAAACGAAAGAAAAAAGATGTCTAGTCCCAGCTCTGCCCTGGCCCTACTGTGTGCTCTAAGGTCCCTGATTGCCATCCTGTGAAATAGAGGTAAGAGCACAAGCTTTGTAGGGCTTGCCCTGAGGAAGGAGGGCCTGGGCGTGACTGCACTGGAGGAGTCCAGCCCAGTGCTGCCCTGCATGCCCCAGGCTCTCCAGTTGGGGTGCTGATGCTCAGTACATTCTCACCCCATTATGTGCAGCACTCCCAGGGAGCTGTAGAAAGGACATTTCTGCTTTACCAAGAACTCAGCTATTTTATCTTTCTCTCTGGGAAAAGCCATCCTCTTTCCATCTGAAATTGACAAAGGGGCTGTTCTGAGAAGAGTTAATGACAGAACGTATCCTGTGAGTGCCCCTCGCTCGCCCACACACCGTTGTCAGGCTGTAATGTGACATTCCGCCAACCTTGCTAGGTGGCCCCCAACCTATGGTACCTGTTGGCAGCAGTTGCCCATAGCAACAGCCAGGAGAGGGGAGCTGTGAGGATGGGAGTTCCTTACAGGGATGCTTTTTCCTTTATGTGTATGTATGTGTGAGGGAGGGTGTAGGTGGAAGTGGGGGGCGGTTATGTGAGGAGCAGCCGGAGAGGTACTTCCTGTCTGTGTTCATTGCAATGTTTAAGTTCTTTTTTTAAAAAAAAGTGCTGCTGAGGAATCTGCTTATGGCCATTTATTTGCAACTATGTGTGCAGGCCGCGGAGACCCCCGCTTCTCACTGCAAGTCACACACCCCCTCCCGCGGGCTGTGGGTCCCTCTGGGCTCCAGGATGGTGGGCAGAGAGGTTGAGCCGAGGATGATGGAGGAGGCTGTGGGACCACAGGAATGTCCAGGGGAGACCAGGGTGGCGATAATAGAAACAGTGCTTGCCCTGGGCATAGCTCAGGCCCTTCCCCAGCGTGTCGATGCCTCAGGTCTCGGCACTTTCCTCCGAGTGGGAACAGCTTTTCTCCGGCCGACCGGGCTGTTGTAGAAAAGTGCCCGGCAGGATGCCTGGCTTCTCGGGGCACTCAGCAAACACAAGCCTGTCCCTGTGAGGACCACTGTGATGGAGACACACGAGTGAGCTGAGAGTCAGAGCACCTCCTGCCGCCTGGCTTGCTCCCATCGGCTGTTTTCCAGGCTTCGCCCTTCCCAGCTATGGAGGAGGCAGGGGTCCTGTGCTTTCTGAGCCGTTTCCTGGCTTGTCAATGTAGCTAAGGATGCCCACCTGCAGGGACACTCAGAGGGAAGGGGGTACCCAGGCAGGGAAACTCAGGAGGCAGGGGGTACCCAGGCAGGAAGCTCGAAGAGCAGGGGCTCAGGCCTGGCTGTGGATTCTGACGTAACCTCTCTGAACATGAGCTTCCTCCCCAGACACAGGCTGATGGCCGTGCGCATCTCGGGTGGCTGTGGCTCACACGTTTGCTACTTACAGTGCGGGCGTGGTGTCTGCACTGGGGGACCCAGAGACACCCCTGCCTCTCTCACTGTGGCGGTCAGAGCGCTTAGGGGCGCTGCTCTGTTGTAGACGGGGCATTTCAGGAAGTCTTATGGGGCCCAGGATTTGGAACACCCCCACTCAGGAGAGCCACCCTGTGGGGTGTGGCCGGCTTCTCGTCGCCCCTCGGTCACAGAGGGCGGATGACAAACCCACAGGAATGTGCAGTCTATGGGATGCTGTCCCCCATCTGACCAATGGCTGTGTCCTGAGCACCAATTCTTCCGCCCAGGGATGGCTTTGCCCTGTGGGCGCTGGGCCTTTCTCGAGACTCTGAAGTCCGCTGGTCGGCCCTGTCCCCCACCCTATCTTGGGGCCTTCTGCGTCAGGGACTCTATAGCATTTTCTTCTGTCTCATATCTGAATCCACTTGGGTGAAGGAGGCGCACACCCCTCACCCATCTCTCCCTCTGCCTCCCTTTCTTCTCCAAGCTCACACTGAGACCTACTGTGTGCAGGCCCCTTGCTGAGCAACATGGAAGCAAAGGAGGAATTGGCTTCAGCCCTGGCCATGGAGAAACTGTGACCATGGAGACTCAGACCACCCGACGCGATGGGGTGCGGGCTGTGGGGAGCAGAGCTGAGAGGGGTCCCCTGCACCTGGGAGGCTTTGGGGAGGATAGGGAGGAATTTGCCGAGAGGCAGGGGCAGGCGGAGAAGGTCACGTCGGGCAGAGCCTCTGATGTGTAGGAACGCACAGGAAACCTTCCCGCAAAGAGGCAGTTACTGTGAAAGCAGGTCCGAGAGATTTCCATTCTCAGAAAAGGATCAAGTTATCTCGTAATGACCAGCTCTCTGTGCAATGACAGTACCTGTTAAATGAGCATCTCCTCCTGTGCCTTTAAACTGAATCTTACCCTTTATTCAAAATGCTCCAGGATAGGAATACCACTATTGCATTATGGGGGGGAAAACAGGCCTAGGGGTTCGCTGCACCCCTTAGCAGCCACATCATTATGGTCAAGTTTACCTCTCTGACTCCATTTATTTACCAGCTAAGGAGGGATCCGGTCAAGGCCACGGGAAGTAAGCACAGCGTGTGGTGCGACCGGAGGCAGCCTGGCCCTGTGCGTGCTGAGCGGGCGCGCAGTGGGGACAGCACCCGTTTGGGAGACACCTCAGGTTATGATGGAGACACCGCCATCCACATGCTGCCTGGGCCCTGCTCCTTATGACGGAGCAGAACTGTTTTCCAAGGAGATTGCTCTTGAATTGATTTCACAGTCCCCCCTGGCATATAAGCCCCTCGCTAGGACAGCGCAGCCTCTCACAGACATTCAATACTCTGATCAAATGAAACTGGAGCGCTTGTATTCAAAGTCTCTAAATGCCCTGTCCGGGGAGTTAAAAAACGAAGCCCCCTGGAATCAAGCTATACTCAGCACGAACCGTGGCCTCTCACTGCCTGGGAAGGTGAGACGTGTCCTTTAAAATGAAACACTAGACAATCGAGATCCTTCATACGAGCCCATCTTCCTGGGCCAGAAGACAAAGATGAGCAGCCTGGACAGAAAGTGACAATTTGTCAAATATCGATCAGCAAGCGTAACCTAAGAAAGGAGAAAAGCAGGCACGAGCCAGAGGCTGCGCTGTTTGCCGTCATCAGGAACAGGCAAGCCCTTCTTTGTCTTCTGCATCAGGGGGTGTGCTCATGGGGACAGAGGGCTGTGGCCCTCTCAGAGGACAGTGTCAGAGCCTCTGCATTTCACAGAAGGGGAAACCGAGGCTCGAAGGGGGGACCTGACTTGATGACAATCACCCTGGTGATCGTGCTGCTCCAAATTCAAGGTCTGTTTGACTCCACATTTGATATTCATTCCACGGTGACCCCAGATGTTAGAAGGGTTCTACCCAATTCATTCTCTCAAAGACCTGAATACCAAAATGCTGTAATTTGATAATATCTAGGGTGTCAGTTATATGTCAGTCATCTATATATATTTTTCTCATTTAATCTTCACAACAAGCCAATAAATAGGTACAGATACTGTCGTTTTATTTTTTTTTTTAAATATATCTTTTTATTGATTTCAGAGAGGAAGGGAGAAGGAGAGAGAGATAGAAACATCAATGATGAGACAAAATCATGGATCAGCTGCCTCCTGCACACCCCACACTGGGGACCAAGCCCACAACCAGGGCATGTGCCCTGACCAGGAATCGAACTGTGACCTCCAGGTTCATAGGTTCATGCTCAACCACTGAGCCACACCAGCCGGGCTCTGTCCTTGTTTTGTAGATGAAGAAATTCAAGCTCCAGAGATACAGTCATCTCGTAGATGGAATACACAGGAATGGGTCTGTTTGGCTACTCACTTCTGTGTTTATTGTCCCTTTTGCTATGTGTCCACCTGGATGCTTCCTTTTCATGGTTCAGGTCACAATTCAGAAGATGCTGCCTCAGAGGAGAAGGGCCTGGGCCACCTGGACCACTAAGGCAGCCCAAGCCTGTCTATCAAATTCTCTTGTTATGTTTCTATCCTTATCAGCATGATACCATCATATTCATTTATGGCGTTGTCTCCCCTCACTGGAATCAAACCTCCATCTGGACATGGATCCCGTCTCGTCCACTGTTCTGCTCCTGGTGTCTGGACAGCGCGCCAGGTCCACTGGGGGTTTGATAAACACTCACAGCCTGACCGCCTCTTTCTATGACTCCAGGCGACGTCTTTCTTCTCAGGCCAAGCGTTGTGTCTCCCGGGCTGTGAGGACCCGTCTGCTGTCAGGGGACCTGGAGAAGGTGCAAAGTTAATGCTCCTGCTCTTTAGACACAGGCAAATGGCTGTGATTTTCACATCCTCTGAGGATGAAAATTACAACGTGGCTCAGGAACTCGCCCCATTGTCTCACCACCCTGCCAGGAAATTCTTCGGCAAATCTGACCTAAATTTGTCCAGCTGTGGCTGGAACCGGCTCCGTCCTGGGTGGTCCTCGGTGGGGGCAGCTGGTGAAAGAATTCTTTGTGTCAAATGACACAAAACCCTGCCCAGACCTCTCTGTGAGAGGGAAGCTGGGGATGCAAGCTCGGTTACAGCCTCGCTGAGTGAGCTGTCCCCGGTGGGCAGGGGGCAGCCGGGTGTGTGGACCAGGCCCCCGAGAAAGTCTGGAAGGCCTGGGCTTCTGTCCCAGCTCTCCCTGCCTCCCGGGGGACCTGGGCTAAGGCATTTAACCTGCAGGAGCGTCTATTTGACATCGGTCGTGTGCACAATGACTGATACCTGTCTCCCAGGTGCGTGAGATGATGGTGGTGAACTGCTGTCCGTTTTGTCATTGATTTAAAAACTGCTACTAACTGACAAGGTTAATGAGTCTGGACTAGAAAAATGAGCCGCCCAAGCTCACAGAACACATTCATGGTAGGGTTCAGATCATCTCTCTTCATAGTCAGACGTCGCCTTTGCGATCCTCCCGAATCCCCAAGTCAGGTTTGACGCTCCCCT
Source organism: Myotis pilosus (assembly GCA_036010255.1). NCBI lineage: Eukaryota > Metazoa > Chordata > Mammalia > Chiroptera > Vespertilionidae > Myotis > Myotis pilosus. The sequence continues at coordinate 3,186,066 of JASKON010000016.1, forward strand.
TGACATCCCAAGGCAACATGGGAAAGGTCTTTGTTAGCGACGGATCATTTGAATCCACAGGCTGTGCTCCCGAGAGGAGCCCGCGGGCCTCGGGCTCCCTGGCTGCCATGTGTTAGGCTCATCACAGCTCCTTTAAGTCATCTAGTCCCCGTCCCGCCATGGAAGCTGGCGAGCGGCAGCTGACAGGGCAGAGAGATGGCCAAGGCTGCAGACGTGGGCTGCTTGCGGGCCTCAGCCCTGGGTACATGTAGTCATTTCTGACATCTTCCAGCAGAGTGAATGCAGCTGTGACTGGTTTTCTCAGTCTCCACATGAAATAAGCTCCTTTTGTCAGAATTTCCCCCACAGGCATGAGGCACAGAATAAATCTTAGTGCCAGACGCACCTTCGGTGTCTTGCTGGTGGGGAAGCTGAAAGGCACAGGAGGGGAGGGTCTGGCCCATTGATTCTATGACAGCACAGGGCTGCAGGCCAGACCCCATGCCCAGTGCTGTATCCTTCCCACAGCACCACCCTCAGGCTGCGGGGTGAATCTGACTCTGCAAATTTCATAGGCACAGACACATCCTGATCTCCCTTAGTTTGGAATCATGGAATTCCTGTACCATGGGATCTGTTATCATGGAATTCCTGTGCAATGGGATTCTGTTATCATGGAATTCCTGCACCATGGGATCTGGTATCATGGAATTCCTGCACCATGGGATCTGGTATCATGGAATTCCTGCACCATGGGCTCTGTTATCATGGAATTCCTGTGCAATGGGATTCTGTTATCATGGAATTCCTGCACCATGGGCTCTGTTATCATGGAATTCCTGCACCATGGGATTCTGTTATCATGGAATTCCTGCACCATGGGATCTGTTATCATGGAATTCTTGCACCATGGGATTTGGGCCATTGGCATGGCCATTCTCCACACCATAATTCACCAGGTGTAGCTGACACACTGTGGTGAGGGACCTGGCTCTAGAGACTGATGAACAGGGTTATAACCTGAGCATAACACCCCCCACTAGTGATGTGTCCTTGGGTGAGCTTCATCATCAGCCTCAATTTCTTCATCGATAAAGTAGTGATAATAACCACGAGTGGCCTTAAAGTTAATGAATTAAATTAGTTACTAAATATTCACTGATTGGAATGCCTGGCTTCTAGTAAATGCTGTTATTTCCATTTAATAGACAAGGAGGCTGAGATGCCCAGATGCAATGACAGGGCAAATTCACAAAAAAGTAGAAATGAGCATCAGACTTTCCTGACTCTTGCTGCAATGCCCTTTCCCCCACATCAGTTTAATTAATAGGATCATGAAGCATAAAGGATAGAGAGGGTTTTAGACTCCTTTTGCCAGTTTCTGGTTGCACAGCAGGGAAGCCAAGGCCTAGATCAGGCACACCTGGCTGTGCACCACCTGGAGCGATAAGGAGAAAGGAAGAGGACTGGGCCCTACTCTGAACCTATGGCATTTCCAGAGGTGGCCGCCTGTGATTATTTCGTGTTTCCGAGCAGATTTGTGGAATGGCGCGTGGCAGTCACTGGATGAGAGCTGCCAGCCTGGCTTAGATGGGACTCTTGGTGAGCTGATGCGTATCTCTAGGCCAGCAATCTACACGGGAGTGCATTTTACCTCCCTCCCTGTGCATTACCCCCTTGGGCCTCCTCCCCTGCAAGCTCTGTACTCACCACAGATCAGCTTCATGTCAGTAACATTTTCCTCCTGTGTTTCTTAACAAGCAACTTGAATTCCAAACTTGGGTAGGACAAATTCTCCTGGCTTTGAGTCACAGAATTCAGGTTTCACCACTGAATGCTTGGGTGACCCTGACCAAGTCAATTACCTCACTGAGCCTGTGTTGTCCTCTGTAAAGCGAAGCCCCTATAACTGCCCTGCCCACCTCACTGGCTGATGTGTGAGGTGACCTGCATACATGTGCTCTGTGAACTAAAAAGCCCACCCAAATAAAAGGGACATGAGGCCACCAATGAAAAAACAAAACAAACCCAAACAAAAAACCACACATGACTTTTTGTTTTGTTTTTAATGCAATACAACTGGAAACTCAGTGAACTCTTCCCTCTTTCAACAAAATGCTCCTTGGAATCAGCATATGTAGGAAATTTGGTAAAGACCGTGAGAGGCAGAGAAACTTCGTAGAAGTAGCAATCATTCATTCCTTATTTCATGGCAAAAATACACTGAACCCTATTATCTGTCAAACACAGTCTGCCAAGTCCTAGAGAGAGAGAGGTGAGTGAGACATGGCTCCGGTCCTCAGGGAGCTCACAGGCTAACCGTCCAGTGTGATGGGGATGGGAACCTTGTGCTGATGGGAGTGATCCCAGCCTAGGAGAAGTGACCTGAAATAAATGCTAAAACATGAATTTGAGATAAAAGAAGGCTTTTCACCTTCAGAAAATTCCAAAGAGCCCTGCATGGCCAGAGCATCTTCTGCGTATGGAGTGTCAGGATGGACACGAAGAGGGACACAGGGACACAGGGCAGTGGAGCCTTGAACCTGAGAGCTGGCATGCTCTGGGCTGCGTTTTAGAAAGATCATTATGGAGACTTCTTGAATTAATCATGTGCTAGTATTAACTAGAGGCAGGGTTTTGAAGTATCAGAATCGTTCACGGAGCTTGTACTGAACTCAGATTCCTGGACCCATGTCTTCTAAATCTGAGCTTAGAAATGTGTCTTTTCAAGTAATTCACACGAAGCCACATCAACTGAGGTGGGCTGAATGGTAGCCCCTAGAATTATATGTCTGTATCCTCAACCCCCTGACCTATAAACGTTGCCTTATTTGGGGAAAGTGTCGTTGCAGTTTATCCTGGGTGGTATGAGTGGGCCCTACATTTCTATAAGGCAGGAGATGTGACCAAGAAAGCAGAGATTAGGGTGAGATGGCCACAAGCCAAGGAATGCTGGGGTCACCAGAAACTGGAAGAGGCAAGGAACAGACTCTCCCCAAATCCTTCAGGTTGAACAAGGTTCTGCCAACTCCTTGAGTGTGAACTTCTGGCCTCCAGTGCTGTGAGACAATGCATTTCTTTTGTTTGGAACCACCCAGTGTGTGGTTACTTTTATTTATGGAAGCCCTAGGAAACTGATGTGACAAGCAATAGCAGTGTAGCTTATTTCCCCGGTTCCAGAAAGGCAGGAAAAATGATAGTACAGACTGAGGCGAAACTGAGTAAGTTGCTAGATGAATTTGTTGAAGAAAAACAAAACAATTTGCATAGGGAGACTTGTTTCTTTTCAACCTGAGCCACAGCCCAACCCTGACCTTGGCTGAGCTTGGAACATAGCATTCTTCTCCCTTCCCCGCCTTCCCTCACCCACTTCAGTGTCTGCTTTTGCTCTCTGGTGCTGCAAGTGGCTGTGTGGATGGACACCCTTAAGAACCAACACACCCGTGGAAGCCGCCTTCACCAGCTCTCAAGGGAAAACTCCCAGGTCCTGACAGCTTTGAAAAGCGTTGGCTCCCGGGATGCAGTGGCTGACCAGGCACCTTCATTAGGGCTTTAGACTTGATCCTGTCATGGGTCAGAAGCGACATCACTGAGACATGGAAGACCTTCTGAATATACGTCAGGGACTTTCTACATTCTTTTGTTAGCCTATGAAATGAAGTTTCCTTAATAGGCTCTGTGTGTGTGTGTGTGTGTGTGTGTGTGCGCGCGCGCGTGCATCTGCACGTGTAGGGAGTGTTTGCATGAGGGTGCGTGTCTGTGTGTTTGTGTCTCTGTGTGTCTCTGCTTCTGTGAGCATGTTTCCCCAAGTGTCTGAGTGTCTATTTGTGTGCTCTCCTTCCTAGAAACCGTCTATTTCAGAAGTACCTTGAATTATACTAACACAATTTCCTGAACCTCTGATGCAGCCCAGGCCCTACTGGAGGCAATGAGGACACTAAAGTAAGTTAGATGCAGTGTCTGACCTAAAAAACGTTCACAGCCTGGTGGAGAGAGACAGGCTATAATGTAATTGCTGAGGAAAATGACTTTGGGCCCAGACAAACCTCCATTCAAATTCAGGCTTTGCCTTTTATTAGCCGAGTCATTATTAGCAAGTTTCCTAAGCCCTTGAAACGTTAGGTCTATAAAATGAGAATAATAATATCTTCTCTCCAAGCTCTTGAAAGGATTTCATGAGTCAATATATGCAGAACGTTTGCTGTATTGTCTGGTACATCCTAGGCGTTCGGTAAAGAGAACCGCTGTTATTTTATTTGTGCTCTAATACAAGGAGACAATTTAGTAAACACGACAGAAAAGAAGGAACTGAGTTGGGGTCAGGAAAAGCTTCCTACAGCCGTCAGGGAGAATCGTGAGGCTGGCAAACAGGAAGAAGTGTTGAGTCGGGAAAGGGAGAGCCATCAAGAATCCCAGCTGCCATGTTAACCTTGACCTGGCTTCCATTTTAACCTCGACCATGCCCTTAATGGGAAGAAAATCTGCATGTTTTTCTAACTCATGTCAATTGAGATTTAACATGATGTTCCTCTAGTTTCATATTCAAGAAAGAGAAAGTATTTATTCAAATGGAGTAGTGTTTGGCCTCATAAAATCATAGTGAACACCAACCATTCAACTGAAGAATGAAGGCTTTTCTGCTCATTTGGAGAAGGAGCCATTACACATAGGAACATTTCCTAAAAAATTATTTTTATCCTGTTTAGGGCTAAAGCATAAATAAAAAATAAACGAACACATTTTGTTAAGAAAACAAAATTTAAAAAACAACAGCTTTTATAGAACGCTCGCCTAATGCATATATTTATAAAAATCATAGCACAGCATCATCATCACACACATGAATTACACAGCAGTGCCATTGGTGGACCGAATCCCACCACTCCTCCATCGTGAGGTGTCCCTGACTGCCCAGCTCTACAGTGGCCACGTCTGCTCTTATTTTGGTCATGAGCTTCCCCTGTAGCTCCTCTCAGTGTGCTCTCGTCAAGCCCAACCTTGGCTCCAAAAGTGCTTTCACCCACTTAATCTTTTTCCTCACAACAGAACTCAGAGGTAAATACCACTGTCCTCATACTAAAGAAGAGGAATCAATTCAAAGAGATTCAAGCACCTTAATGAAGTACACACAGCGAAGAAATGCAGATCAAAGCGGAGTCTATTTGATTCCAAATTTAATCTTTCCACACCAAGGCCTTTCCCATTCACGTTCATTCATTTATGCACTGAACACATATGTATTGGGTACAAATATGTGGGCACCAGGTTAGATGCTGACACCCTTTGTGGGCTTCTTGCATCTTTCATATATTTTGGTTCTCTTTTTATCTCTTGAGATGTAGCAGATTATCTACTCTCCATATTCCTGAGCTGAATATCGAAGGACCACCACCATGCTCTTCCACAGTATCTCCTATAACCTGAATTCCAGTTACCACCCAATCCTGCTCTCTTTTCTCAGAATGTGTCCCACTCATCAATTCAGATCCATAGACAGATGAAATTTCACTGGCAAAGGCAGAGCTAAGCCAGACTGTTGCTGTCTTATTCTGAGGTGGCTATCCTTAACTCAGACCAAGGACTCTGGGAAGATAACCCTTTAGTCTAAAGCAATATTCCCTTCCCATCTTCACAAGTACCTCCAGGCACCCATTAGGACCACAGAGAGAGTGAGAGTGAGGCGCACCGGAACCCAAAAGAATCATCAGATATGAAAATTACCCTCAGCTTCAGAGCCCACAGACATCTGAATTTTTTTTTTATCAGCTCAGTTCAATGAGTTGCAGATGCCTCCGTCTTCTTGTTTTAATAGAACTTTCTCCACACACCTCAATAAATCTCAATGGAGTGCTCTTCCGAGAAGCCTAAATGTTCGTGCAAGAGATGCTTAATGATGGTGCTCCCTGCTTGTAAATGAGGCAAGGGAAGGCAAGTATTCCTTAATTCATGGGGTGCGCTCTTTTAGAAAACATTTTTGTTAAGATTTGATTAATAGCCTAATCATAATGCATACATAGATGATTCAGAACTTGTAAAGCTGCTTTAGGGAAAAGCTCAGATATCTTTAGAAGACATTTCCCCATTGAGGATGGGGTGGCCTAGAAATCAGAATGAAAAGGCAAGCAGTGCATTCTCATTGGTTGCCTTCAGAGAGGGATACTTTTTGAGGAACCTGAACTAGCTGAGCATTTGGTCTGTTCAGGAACTTATGGAGAGTCAGTGTGATCCATCACAGTCAGCAGCTGGTCACCTGGCCAGGGACTGACTCCAGGCTCTGCCACTCACGGACTGTCCCCGCACAAGGAATTGAGCCACTCTGAGCCTCAGTTTCCAGTTTTACACGTGTGAGGACTAAGTCAGGCAATGCATGCAAAATTCCAGCTACCAAGTAGCTGCTCAATAAATGGCAGCCCGTTTTCTGTTCAACATTAACCAAGTTATCCAGGTGTCCAGGTAAAAACTCACTTTCGACTTTTAAAGAAAAATAGGCAACTAGTCTGTCTCTGGGGGCCAGACATTAGGCTCATGTGTGTAATCCTCACCCTCTCTGTAACAGGTGGAATGGCAGGCATCTACAAAGATACGCTGACATCCAAATCCCAGAACCTGCGAATGTTCCCACACTTGGAAAGAGTCTGCAAAGCGATTCAGTGAAGGCTCAGGAGGTGAGTTGGCCACCCTGCATTGTCTGATGGATCTCAGTCACTGGAAATACCCTTTTAACAGTCCCACATAGACAGACACAGAGAGGAAAAGGTGACGTGAAGAGGGAGGCAGAGATTAGAGTGGTGTGACCACAGCCCGGGAATACAAGGGAAGCCACCAGAAGCTGGAAGATACAAGATGCAAGAAGTGATGATTTCTTACTGCAGACTAAGGAAACTCATATACATCCTTGCTCGACGCATGTCTTTGAGCAAGAAACCTCAGAGAACTTAGTAAATAGTGGAGTTCACTTAAGCGCAGGCAGGGAGTGAATAATGGAGCCAAGATGCAAATTTCAGCCGCCCTCCATGGAAACACGTGGATGCTTGTTTCCTTGTTCCTATTGAATGGTCATCCTTAAATGACCCATGAAGACTCTTGGATTTGGAATGAATTAGTATTACTCTGAAGCATTAGAAGGTTACAACAGACCTCTCACCATTTCCCACCCAACATAGTTCAATCTCTGGAATAAATCCCAAAACACCAATGGCATCCTAGCTGACAGAAACACAGAGCGTTATTTGGAAGAGCAAAGCACTTGGAGACTGCACCTCTCCATCTAGTCCAGAGTCACTAATCCAAGGAAAAGCTATGCAACAAGGGGAAGGGCAACAATCAAACCCACTCCAACCTCGGAACCAGAAGACCTGGAAGCCAGCAGCAGCTCAGAACACGTGGGTCAGATTCCTACCCAACCCAGAAAGAATCATGAACTTTTCTGGGTTTCATTTTCTTCACCAGAACATGTTGGGGCTGAAATCCATCATTTCCAGAATCTCCTCCAGCAAGACCCCCAAGGTCTACCTTTAGGAGCATTTCCTGGCTTTTTCTGGAGCCCATACTTTGCACCAAGTTACAGCATTTCCCTATGCTACCTTCCCAAATCCACTGCCTAATACAAAGCCCAATGAAAACCTCAAAAGTACCACTCAGTCAGAGTTAGAAGTAGAAACAAAACCTGGGTTCACTGTCTACCTCGGCAATCCGGGAGAGATTTGTGTCCTAGATATCCAGCTTCCTCTACTTCTTCTACATTCATCACCCCTGACCCCTGACCCCTGACCTCGCTCTGCCGCTTCCAAACTGCCTTCACATACACAGCGTCATCATGTCCACCCTGTGAGGTAGACAGGCGTCAGCATCAGGTGACAGGTGGGAAAGCAGGTCAGAGTCTGTGAGGCTTGTCCAAGGTGGAGGCTGATGGAGGCGAGCCCAGGTCTGAACCTGCACACGCCGGGGACAAAGCCTCCCTTTCCCCACAGCACTCGGTGCCTGCTGATGACCGGGGACCTAAACCTTATACCATCATCTGTCTTTTGATTCCAGGAATTGAAGGAGTGACTGGAAGCCTGCGGCCACTGCCGCTCATGTAATGGAGTTCACCATCACCATTTGTCTTCGAAGGCGGTAGCTTTCTTTTACTTCCCAACACCTGGCACATGGGCAACACCCCATAGAGCAGCGGTTCTCAACCTTCCTAATGCCGCGACCCTTTCATACAGTTCATGTTGTGGTGACCCCCAACCATAAAATCATTTTCGTTGCTACTTCATCACTGTAATGTTGCTACTGTTATGAATCGTCATGTAAATATCTGATATGCAGGATGGATTTTCATTGTTACAAATTGAACATAATGAAAGCATAGTGATTAATCACAAAAACAATATGTAATTATATATGTGTTTTCCGATGGTCTTAGGCGACCCCTTGTGAAAGGGTCGTTCGACCCCCAAAGGGGTCACGACCCACAGGTTGAGAACCTCTGCCATAGAGGCTTCATGAAGCTGGAAGATATTGCTTCAAGTGTGGAAATCCTGAGAGGGAAAGTGATTTGATGGAGGACAGCTAGTCGTCCCAGAACCAGGCTCACTACCAGACACCTTCCTGTGAGTGCCATGCAGAACCAAACCTTTTAAAAAAAATGTATATATTTTTTTGATTTCAGAGGGGAAGGAAGAGGGAGAGAGAGAGAATCATTGATCAGCTGCCTCCTGCATGCCCCCTACTGGGGATGGAGCCTGCAACCCAGGCTTGTGCCCTGACCGGGAATCGAACCACCACCTCCTGGTTCGTAGGTTGACACTCAATCACTAAGCCATGCTGGCTGGGCAAACCAAACCTTTTGTAAAGCATTTTTCCAGTTATGCTAAATGATGAGAAATGTATCTTGCATAAGGGTTTGGACAACCTAAAGTTATAAAAGTTTATATTCTAAATTAAAGACGTGTGGCTAAGCTGAGAGTCACTGTATTTGTGTTCTTGGAATGAGGCAATGGGTTATGACAGAAGAACACATTGGGCTGTGCTGGAACGCGTCCTAAAGACATATTTGTGTTGTGCTGTGGCCGCGGGGCCTGGTGTAGCGGGTGTGATCTCTGCTTGCCCTCCGCTCCCTCTGTGCTCAGCTGCGGGCCCATCTCCACAGGCTTCTGCTCCCTGCAGCATAACTGCCCGGTTATGTAACTGTTCCCTGCACCCCACGCCCTCAGAGGTCACTCCGATAACATGACATCAGGACAAGGACATCCTGTGCACGTCAGACCGAGGCGCAGAGCAGGCCCGGGCCATCCCCCTGCCTGGCACCTGAGCTCGCCTGCCTCCCGGCCCAGCCCCGCAGGCTGGCACCGAGGACTTCAAGGGCTGGGCAGGAAGTACCACGTGTGCTTATACCTCGAGGGGAGGAGAGCTGCTGGCTCTCACAGTTGGAGAACTGGGAGCCCCTTTGTCGCAGGTGGAGCTGACCCCAAAGGAGGCTGGAATTTGGGGAGGCTGGGGTGGAAGAGGAAATGGGGTTCAAGGAGTTCACTGGATACGCTTTGCCTGCCACCTTGTCCAAAAACAATGAGCACATTCCAGAGACGAATCGGGCCCGAGGGTCGGGTTTAATACCTTCCCTTCCTCTGCCAAGAGAGCATAAGGGGAGTGCTGGTCACCGGGGAATGTGTGGCAGAGTTCAGTCCAGTCCTCTTGGCCCCGAGTGTTCAAGATTGAATCCCATCTCCCCTGACTACAGCAAGTCACTGGGCGTGAAGACTAAACACTCAGCCGGGCCAGCGTGGCTCAGCACCTGAGCATTGAGCTATGCAGGAGGTCACGGTTCCATTCCAGATCAGGGCATGTGTTGGGGCTGCGGGCTCAGTCCCCAGTGTGGGGCCTGCAGGAGGCAGCTGATCCATGATTCTCTCTCATCATTGATGTTTCTCTCTCTCTCCCTCTCCTTTCCTTTCTGAATTCAATAAAAATACATTTTTAAAAAGACTAAACAATCATATTATAAGGTTTTTGTGTTCCCTCCCACCAATCACAAGCTTGGCAAACTGCCCTGTGTACTATGTGGACTCATTCCTGCACGTCCTGCCATGTTGATTTCGAAAATTGAAAAGAAGACCCTGGGACACACAAGCCACTCAAAGTCTCCACACCTGCTCCCCCATGCACTCCGGGCCACCTGCTGCCTTACTCACCTGTCTCCCAGGCTGCACTCCTCAACTGGCCTTTGGATTTGACAATGCTGCCCATTTCTCTCACCTGGACCTTGACCTCTACCAACTCCAGCCCCGTTAGTTCTCATTTCCTGATTGTCCAGCCCTCACACCCCCTGGACTTCCCACCGGGGAGAGTCAGCGCCGGGATCTGGGTCTGGCTGTATTAAACGAAAGTCATTTGCAAACCATGTTACTGACTTAAAGAACCTTAGAGAATTAGAATGTACAGATTCTAGCCTCATTGATTTATTTTGAAGCCCTTCTCCTCTCTTCCTCAAGGAGGCGGTGAAACTTGAGTTTCGGCTTCAGCGTCACACAAGCTTATGAATTGGAAGAGATCTAACAGGTGAAGAGAAAGGCTTTTCTGAATTACTGGCACCTCCTGTCACAGCCGTCAGGAAGGAATGCCCTCCGGGAGGAATATTCAGCTGAGCAAATGCTATGGACACACAGACAATGGCATTGATTTTCTGAACGTCACAAGCTGTAACCTAGTTTATAAAAAAAGGAAATGAGTTTTCCTCATGCGCTGGGGACATGTCCCCTATGATGTTTTCTTCCTCTGAGTGGAGATCTCAGACTGGGGTGTTCTGGGGGACTTCTGAAGGGTCTGCATTCTGCTGGTAGGAGGACAGGTGAAGTAGGACATTGTCCTCAGGCCTAAGGTGCCTCCCTCACCAAGCCTCGGGCTGGGCCTGGGTGGTCATTTCTCCAGGTCTCAGAGGAAAGCACAGAACTGCTCCCATCTGAGGTTAACCTGGCCGCCTACCACTGGGTCCCCCTCAGTCATCAATCACTCACCGTTCTCTCTAATTCTTCTAATCTCATCCTGTTAATTCATTCCACTTGCCTCCCCCTCCCACATTGGTAAGAAACCCCAGACAATCTTCTCAACAGGGAGCAGGCCATCTCCTCCTTTGCTGGTCTATAAAAACCTGTAAACAATCGGCCTCCTTCTCTCACCCAGGGACCTCCTGCCTCTGCTCTGCCTCTGGCCCCTCCATCTCTTCCCTGGATTCTGCACAGACCCTGGCCCATGAGCCAACCTCCAGGCCCACTCCTGTCCGCCCCTCGTCCCTCTCCACAGCACAGCCAGTGTGGAAGGTGGGTTCCTCGGCGCCCTGGCCCCTTCCGTGTAACAGCCCTAGCGGTTCCCTGTTGTCTCCAAAAGCCCGTGGATCTTGACCTCCATCAATTGGCCTGGCCGATTCTCCCATCAAATGCACGTGGACCTCCGTGAATTTACATCTGCCTTTCCTTCCTTCAGGGAGGAACCACATTTCTTGTGGGGCTCAACTGAGAATGGGCACCTTCGCCCACCCGCTTCTTGCTCCATGAATGAGTCCTGTTCTGAGCATCCACAGGAGAGCACAGCAGGCTCCAGCCGACCCCTGCGGACAAGCTCCCTCCACCTCCAACTGCGGATCTGAAATGTCATCCCCAGGCAAGGTAGTGGCATCCGCATTTTTAATTCTTTCTCATTCTTTACTTAATGCTTACTTGCTCCAGAAAACTCTCTCTTTTGTGTTAATTATACTGATAATAGTGATAATAGTAGTTAATATTTGTATTAATCTTTGTATTGTATAATTTTATATCACATTTACTCCCTGGATTTTTAAAGTTCCATGTCGTATTTGAGATAACTGCAGATTCACATGCAGTTATAAGAAACGATATGGAGAAATCCCATGGCCCTTGACTGATTCCCACTGTGAGATTCCAATTTTACTATCATGTTGCGAAACAAGAGTGCACTCCCATAGCCAGGACAACTGACACGGTCAAGAGAGAGCGTGTCCATCACCCTGACACCCCTCACGTTGCTCCTTTATTGCCACACCCACATCCCACCCAACCTACCTCTAGGTCCCTGGCCCACTGATCTGTTCTGGAATGCCATTTGAAAACTCTTATGAGAAGGGAATCATCTAGTACATAACCTTTTGGAATTGCTGTCCTCGCTAGGCCCAGTACTCTATGGACTCATCGGAGTCCTCGCCTGTTTCAGGAGTTTTGTTTTTTTATTGCGGGCTAGTATACTGTGTCATGTATGTTCCAGTTTGTAAGATCATTCACCTATTAAAGGCCATCTGAATTATTTTTAGTTTTTACCTATTACAGGTACAGCTGTTATGAACATGCACATACTGGCTTTGTGTGAACATACATTTCGTTTCTTTGGGAGACATGCGTAGGGAAAAATTGCTGAATTCCTATAGTAGTTGCACAGTAATTTTTTAAGGAACTCCCAAACTATAGTCTTTTTCTAGTCCAACTCAGAAATGCCCTCCAGTAGATTTCTCAACTCACAATGAAAGTCATGTCCATTCCCATTTGGATTTCTCTAAATTATTCCTACTTGAGGAACCTCAGCCAATAGCCAGTAACAAGTGAATAGCCAGTAACTGTTAACCTCTCTCAGGCCAACTCTGTTTGAACTATTTAAATGAGAGCATCTTTCAGAAAAGTGTCTTGCCGGTTGGCTGCTTAAGCATGAGACATCTTTTTGGAAAGTTTCAAGTTGCCGGCTTCCTGAGGGCTGGGGATAAAGCACAAACTCTCAACACCGCTGTGTTCTCTTTGCTTCCAATGGGCCTGTTTCCTGCTAAGCTCTGATTTAAAACCTGTGCCCTGTCTAGTAGATCATGGGACACCAGTCCAGAGAGGGGATCCTAGACACAATGAAAGATGAAGAAGGAAAAATCAGGAAAGGTCTCAAAGCAAGATGCCCAATGGTATAGCTCATTGCACTTGGACTTGTCTGTGTGGAAGGGAGCGTGGCCTCGTCCATATTTGTAGACCCAAAGTGACAGGTGGCCGAGGGAAGGTCAGGAGACCGAGAGATAAAACTCCTGCATGAGCCTGGGCTGCAACCTTTGCTTCTAGGGGTCTCAGCCTCCTCCCCAAGAAAGAAGAAGCTTCACAATTAAGTCTCTAAAATTGCTTCAAGATTGACATTTCTCTGAACTCTTAACTACCATGAGATCTTCACTTCTCTCTTCCTCCTTGCACACTGGTGGTGGTGGTTGGGGGGGGGGGGGGGCTGGCACCAACTCTCCCGCACTGAGTGAGGCCGCATAGAGTTTCACAGAAAACTGGTGAATCTGATGTTCTGAAATGAAAGGAAGAAAATCAGGATTGAGTTCCCCTGTCATTAAAATGCCTTCCTAGACTATTGAGTTCCTGCGCATTTGAATGAATTATCTAAGAATCAGTGTTCGTGTCTAATTGGAAGACAGAGAAGTCTGGGAGAGTCTGGCAGGAGGAGGCAGATGAAACAGAAATGTCTCCAGGCATTGAGAAGTTTGACAAGCGGAAGAGCTTGTGACTTGCGAGACAGCTAATGGGGAACATGAGTCAGCAGGAGATAACTTTAAAAAGTTCAATAATTGAGCTTACATAAGAGGTATCTGATGGATGAGCTAGATTTGGGTCCCATTGACATGTCTAACCTCTCTCCGTCCATAACTATACATTATTCAGTTGAAAGTGGAGAGCTTTCGCTGTTAAAAAAAAAAAAAATCGCCTACAGCATGTCTGTGAACTTGTTTCCAAATTTAGTAAAGAAATTGTCCTCCCAGCCCCACCGCCACCCACACGCAGAACACCTCACAACTCCTTTTCTAAAAGGAAAGGAGATGGAGGCTGGGCCTCCCTCATCATTTCCCACAGGAAACGGAATGGAAGTGTGTCATGAAGTGAATTCTCAGCATATTCACTGGGTGGCAGGCCCTTGCCCAAGTGTGGGGATCGGGACGGGGAGGTGCTGAGCTTCATCAGCCCTGGTCTGGGCTGCCTTTGAGCAGCTCCCAGGCCATGGAACAGACAGACCGTTAAATAAACGCCATTTGCGGGGAGGTAGTTAAAGGTCTTTTCAGGAGAACAGAAGGCTTTTCCTCAGGGTGGGCAGAGCGGTAGGGGAGGGGGTGGGAGGGAGGAGCCTCAGTGGGGCCCTGAGAACTCCGTAGCCTTGTCACATGCAGCGTGGTAGAATGGAAAGCTCCTCACGCCCAGATTGACCCCTGGCCTGGCTTAGGGCTTGCTGCCCCCCGCCCCCCACGCACCCCATGGCATTGCCGCGTTAGTGATGAAGCCCTGCCGCACATACAGAAGGAGCGAGTATATGTCTGTTGTCAAACACCAGTCTGATGGGGTCAGGGACAACCTCTGTCTTTTCCCACATCGGGCCGCAGGGCCCAGGATAAGGGCACCCGCGCATGTGGAAGGCGTCACTGCCTGTGGGGGTGGGGGTGGGGGGGCTGAGCTCCCTCCGCCTCAGTTTCCCTGTTTGTGGAAAGACCTCCCTGGGAAACTCTTCAGACGGGAAGCATTGGCACCCTGTGGGGCACAGTTTCGGTGGGACACACGGTGGGGGCTGAGACGGGCAGTGGAAGATGCACACAGCTAGAGGGCCCTATCAGGAGGTGAGGGAATTTGGGGTAAACGCAGCCGGAGGGAAAGAAGACAGGTTGACTGGGGGACAGAAGGAATTCCCGGCTCTGAAGGGGCTCTGGCCTGGCTGGGGCCCTCGTGTTGCGCATCGGGTCACTGGACATGTTAGGATTTTGCCCTCCACTGCGTGGGCTCCCCACGGCCCGGAGATGAATTCTAACTCTGCAAATAGAACGAGGAGCGCTTCGGTGCTGAATTATTTATTGCCCATTACCTCTGGCCCCGGGCCATGCCGTGTTTAGGTTGCACGCAGGTAGCTGTGTGCAGCCCGTTGTCATTCCCGAAAGGAAACTCTGACAGGCGTTATAAAAGATGAATGACGTGTTCACTAAGCCACAGTGGCCGGGGGCTGCTCCACTGCGGGACCTGAGATCGAGTTCCGCCTCCTCCCCTCACCACGGCCAGGTCCGCCATCCAGGCCCCGGGCCATCTGGTTGCCGTCCTGGGGGAGACGTGAAAGCGGCCGCTGCGGGGCTCCCAGGAGCCTCTCCACCGCGTCAAAGACAGAAGAAGCCCCCTGGACACGGCACGCGCGTTAGGAAGGGCGCACTGGGACCCCCTTCGCGTTCCTTCCTCCGGTTACAGCAGGTTCAGGTTGAGGGAGATTCCAACAGGAAAACTCCCATGTTCGTGCCGAGACCACACCGGGGCTGACAATGCAGTTCCCAGACCCCCGTCTTGGCTGGTCTGGGCTCCAGGGGGCCATGAGGGTCTCGGATGAGAGACAGAGCCTAGAGGCAGGGAAGCTGGGTCTCTCTCTCTCTCTCTCTCCTTGCTGGTGCCCGGGCCCTGGTCTTGGCTGGCCCGGCCTCATCTCTCTGCACCGCATTTGGGATGGTCCTGGCTTTGCTTCATTGGCTGACCTCTGGGTTGCTTTGTTGCATTTGTTATTTATTCTCTTGGGCTTCCCAACTCTTCCATCACCAGTGTAGCTGGTTCCCTGGATCAAATTCCTCCTGTTTTAAATACCTAAGTAACTTCTGCTCCCCTGGAATGACAAGCAAGTGTACTTTGAGACAATAGAAAGCCGTGGGCTAGCAAACATGCCCGCTTGACCATACAGTGCAAGATTCAGATTCTACACTTCTTGCCTTAAGAGGAGGTCCACCATGGGTTGGGAATGTTGAACAGCAAACATTTCATTTGCATAGAAGTCCAAGTGTTTACTTTGACTTCAGAAAGGGGATTTTGGAAGAATCATCCATTTCTTTTAAAGTTTTTGTAATGAATTAAGACACGTTATCATCCACAAGTTTTCGAAAGGTTCATCCATATTTAATTTTCTTGTGAGAACCGCATTAGGGTGAACATTACAAAGAAAACAGGCTTTTGTTCCAAGGGAAAATGTGTCCCTGTAATGCAGTTGCTTTATCTGATATCTCTGCTCGCATAATACGGTGGAGGGGAGTGTATTTACTTTAACAACAGAGCCCTTTTTTTGGAATTTCTGCCCCTTGCTTCTTTTACAAACGAAGCCTCGTTTTTGCCAGCAGGGAGGTGGAGTACATGAAACTTCGCAGCCGCAGGGACCCTTCCCGCATGTTTGGCTAATCTCTGGGTGATCTCGAAGGGAGGGCAACGGAAGAATGTTCACAGTGAGCAGGGCTTATGCGAATGTCTCCTTTTATTACCTGGGTCAGCTAATACTCTGCAAGATGTTATGGCACAAGAGCCTAAGGAACGCGTCCGGTCTCCTCACTGCTCCTTTCAGAGCCGATTTGCCGATAGTTCCTAAGTGCTAAGCTTTCAGAGAGATGCTCTCAATAATTAATCCTTTCCTTCAAGTGCTTTGATTTTTTCTGATT